>OX411806.1:10000-2828657 GCA_948253155.1 Leucoma salicis | reverse complement strand
ACGCCACCATTTTGTGACAATCATTGTACATACTTACTGCTTTTGCTGCTGTTAGTAAATCATTGTTTGAAATGAAACACCGATTCATTCATCTTTTATGAAAAACATTAATGCTCCTTTCGATTTGAAAACTTTTTTTGTTTAAGTTGGTTTCTTTGAACATAAAATTATCTACTTAGGACGTGTATGAAACTGATGTACTGTAAGCAATTTTGAATTAAAACATGTACGTGTATGTATGCGTTTGTATCTTAAAAGTGTATTATTTCCTGATGTATCTAAAAAACAGCGTGAGAGCATTCGTAAACCACACACCCCTAGTGTGAAACTATGGCTTTCGATTCAGAAAAGGCATTGGACTAGAAAAATTAACTGATTCTATATCTCAAAACATTGGGAATGATATTTGCTGTCAACGAATTTTGTCTATCGTGGAGATGTTGTCTAACCTTTGCAGGGTGCTCTTAAAGTTTAATATCGTTCAATACTTTTATTTTGATTTAACAATGTTTGTTGGTTTTTTATTATCGCTTATCTATTGTATGACACCCTTTGCTTTTATAGAATTAGCTTCTCTTGTCTTATTACGATCGTGGTCAGATAACAAAGGGGCTTCAATGGGATTTTAATTTCGACTTATCTTTGATTCTGCGATTTTGAGTAGGGTATGGATGGTATGATCACTTTAGGTGTCCCGTATTTAATAAAGTACTGGTAGCTTCGATAAGAGTATAATGTATTTTAAACCAAGATAATTAAGATTTTAATAAATACGCGCCGAAGGAACACCTCTCCCCCTCTCTATTATTCTTTTACTCCACTTCCTATCCCTTTTGTTAGTAATACATACACAAATACGAGTGATGCCTTTAGGTTTGCTGCCGCTTACCTATCATTGTTAAAGTGGTGCACATTTTACCTATATAATAATAAATTATTTTGTGATTTGTATTTTTACTTGAAAGTATTGTTTTTGACATATTCAAGACTGTATGATGGTTGTGTTTCATTGAACATTAAAAAAAACAATTAAGAAACTACACAATTACAATCCAATATTTCTTTAACTCTCATTGTTGTATCAAAATTAATGTTCCTTCTTGACTTTTCAAATTACTGTTTCAAGAGCCTTTAACGAGTGCATGTACGTCCAAAACTTTAATCGCACAATTATTTTTAACTATTGTATTAAAACGAACGGTAGTTGGTTTCTTTGGCGTTTGTAAGTGGCACGTGGTACATGTAGTACCACTTTATAGTCCACTCATTATTACTAAACGTTCTTTGGTAAAAAAAAAACTTGACTTTTAAAGTAGCTGACAATATTCAAGATATAGATACATCAGACGATTTTGAACTTTATATAGACGAAGTTAATGATGTTGGTTTTACTTTTAATAAGATTGCAGGTACGATGATTAAAGATACGTTATTTGATGTTTAATGTGTCAGATAAATTGTCGACCTAAAAATCGGTTGTTCATATTCACTGTCGATAATTACTGCAGTTCTATTAGAATATTAAAATGTTTTTCACGTGAGGGCGTGACTTTGTTATTTTGTAAGTGTATTTAGGAGATAATTGGTTTATTTTATGTGTCGCAATAGCTTCATTAGTGAACGCACTTTGAATAGGCAATGTGGTTAAAAGTTATAGGTAATAGTTAAAACTGTTTTGTTACAATCATTCAGATTTATTAATATTACACACATAACATTATGTCTTTTATGTAGCACATATACATATATATTATTACCGCCACCATAATAATACTTCTAAATATACATAGGTATATTTACTACTTTAAATCTCTGCTCTGCCTCAGGTCCAATATGCCAAAGTGCGTAAGTTTTAAATAACTAAATAAAACACATTATAATATAAAAGAGCATTTACGAAATCTATCGCGTTTAGTTGATTTTCTATTAACCAGGTTTCTAATACTTTACATTATTCTTGGTCACGGGGAAACTTACTATATTTTTTTTTCTTAAAATGCAGCTTTGCAAAATCTTCAACAAATAAGCTATCTAGTATATAGTACGTCAGACAAAGAGTTGTCTTCTGTGGGAATCGAACCCACAACACTCGGGCGGAAAACTGGTATCTAAACCACTATGCCATCTGTAAATCTGCTGTGCCATGACAAAAAACTGTATCTAAAAACATATCACTTTTCAGAAATCACGTTATTCTGTTTTTTTGGAAAATGTGTTAAAAATTCTTTAATATATGTCGGAATTCTTTGAATTTTGGATATATTCATCATGAGATTAGCTTCTAATCGGCCATGTAAAAAAAAATACACATTTTACGCTATTTTTTATGTCTAGACCTACAAACGTGTTCTGTCAAAATCTCTATGTTCACAAAAAGAGAACATTTGTTATTACAGAACACTGTATTTATAGTTACAGTGATATGTCAACACAAATATGATTCGAAACTAAACTAAACGTAAGAAATGTAACCTAAGCTTACTATAGATAAAACTGTATCTATAGAAAAATATTTTCCAGAAATACAAAGTAGCCTATCATCGTCACCATCATCATCACACTGAAGACATCAACTATTGATCATAAAAAAATAATTTCCGTAAAATCATAGTCATCATCATGTCTTCAATGGAAGTGGAGGAATCGTTTACCAGTTGGACTAAAGCTGAGAACAAAAAAAAATTTGGGTGTTGCAAGTTGCAATTGATAAAATAAACTTATTTGAGATCTCTGCAAAACTTCAGCAAGAAGTTCATATAAAAACTAGCAATATTAAAGGCTTTTCGTCCACTTTCTGCTTTGTGCCATAAAACACCAACAGCTAGTTTATTTTTGCTGGGCTGAGCAAAAGTTTCTTCAAATAAAATAAGATTTCTTGAAAAATAATATGTCTTCGTCATTAGGTAAAGGCATATAAATTTATTTTTGCATAACAGCAGTAAATAATACTTCGTCAGGAATACTAATTACTGCATACATTTTTTATATTTTGAGGTGTGGCGAAAATTATTTTTTCTATCGTCTTTAATTTTTTCAAATGATTTTAGTTTGCTGAAATTGCATGATTGCAATACAGAATGCTTCTGCCGTAGCTTTTCAAAAGTTTCAAAGTTTCTTGAGATTCTCTATCTCGTTTCTTTTTTTGATATTGAAGGGGATGATGGAGATACAATATTAGTATAATAAACGACATTTGACTTCAACCCAACCGATTGTTATGACAAAACACTGTATCTTATAGAGAGCAGGCGACTATACCGTTAGCTGTGTTTTACAAAACACTGTAATTGATGTTGCAGTGTTTTATCAAATTTTATTCTTATAATTTTTGAAATACAGTGTTTATTCTCTTCGGGTTTCTCAGTAGTTTTGAGACAATAAAAAAAATTAAATGGTTATACTATGTAAACATGTGCGAAAATACGATTTATTCGTGTTAGCACAAAACACTGTATCTGAAGTTACAGTGTTTTGTCATAACACGACAGAAATAACACTAAACATTTTTTCTAGTTTACTTTAGCTTCATAAGGAAGTAAAATTATTAAGGAATTTACTGGTCCTAATAATATACATCCTAAACTATTTCTATTACCTATGTACTTTTAATACTTAATACTTTTTCTTGCTCTCCTCTAAAACAAAAAAGAAAAAGTTACAGCCTTGCTAAATAATAGTTTAATATGTATGATTCCACGTATTTACAATAATTTACCAATTCATATAACTTGAAATATCTGACATTAATAAATTTAGGGTTAGTGTGAGGCAAGTGTTAATTCAGACAGCATTTTATATATTTGACACATAAATTCATTTAGCTCAAGTTATAATCTTAATGTAATAATTATAAATAATTTAAAATTAATTTTGACGACACTAAATATAGGTATATGACATTTTATAATAGAATTAACATACTTATTATTGTATATTAACTTTGACACATTGTTATGATTCAGATGATTATGTTACTTATTCTAATTTAGGTAAATATAAAATACGTATTTAATAGATTTTTGCAGAATGTGTCTAAATTGTAATGTAGGTAATCATATGTATAAAAGTAATTGTAGTGCCTTTATAATTTGCATGCTGTGAAGCTGAATTTGGTGATATCATTTTATTTGTACCAACTTCTGTACTCAATCTTCGCAAATGAATAAATTTAATTGAATTGAATTATTTAGCTTGGTCTACTAGGTACACTAAAATCAAAAATTACAGATTTCACAGGGCAGTCGGGCAAATCTTTCCACCAAATACCATCACAATACCTATACTTTCTTATTTTGTGTTTGAAAAATAGCCATACATTCATTCATATCTTTTCCGCGAAATGAAATGGTGAGCAGCGGCTTGGCATTATTCTTAGTACCGTTGAGTTCTTGAGCTGCGATTACCTCTTATCATCGAGAAGGCTGTGGCTCGTCTGCCGTCATTAGTAATAAGCAACAACCTGCACTAGTTAATAAACACAAAGAACACCCATATCTACTCAGAACAACTATTTGTAGATCATAGAAATAATTGTCTTTTATGGAAATTTTTTGTTCAACATAACCACCACATTCGGAAGGAATGAGAAGTGGTTATCTTTACCTGAACCACTCCGCCAAAGTTACAAGTATGTTTCTTGGGCTCGTAAAAGCTATCCATCCATCCATCAGCCTTTTAACGTCCACTGCTGGACATAAGCCTCCCTAATAATGGGGGATAGTGCCGTAATCGCCACGCTTGGCATGCGGGTTGGCGATCGTAGTGGATATTGTTAATACTCTAAGGAGTGCTGCTGCCCACTCCCCCGGTATGCCCTCAGTCGGCTCATACGACTCCCATGGGTGGAGAGGGGTGGGACAATTCTAAAGCCGGCCCCACACGGCAACGTAAAACGTAAAAGCTAACAATATTAAAAATATATTGATCATGGATATTTGAAACGAAGGCTCACCATATTAAACGACCAGACGGGCGGACGCCAACTCGGACGGAATTTGGATTTAAAACCTCAAGGTGTTATTTAGGCATGTTCTATATTTAAAAAGGAATTGTCTCATAGACAAAAAAAAACATATTATTTTTCAGTGGTCGTAAATGGCAACGCCTATATATTTCCTTACAAAACGTAACTCATCAACGTGCTCCTCGTGGCTTATGATTTAACGATAGTGTGATGCAGGGTCTCATTTAAAAAACATATTTTTTCATATTCTAAATTCAAATTCAGAATACAAAGAAATGTGAAGATAGGTTCGATTATGTAGGTATAGCTACAGTTTATATAGGTTTGCTACCTTAGATATTCGTAGCGTCACGCCTTTCTTATAACTACAACAACATTATAACCTACATTGATTAAGTAATATTAGATGTATAATTTTTAAACATATATAATAAAAAGTCTAAGTAGTTATTCATATAGCAGATAATATAAACAAACCGAATTACCGAAAGTTCAATAAGGAATTCACTTAGAAATATGATCATTACAGGACCCGTTCAGAAGCCCAAGTATTGTGGCATCGCAAAACTGCTGTGTCATTTTAATCAAATATCATATGCTATTTATCATCCTACCCTTCTTTAAGAATTATTTTTAAAATAAACACAAAGAATGCGTTCTGGAGAATGCGTTATAAAAATATGTAAAGGATTTAAAGGTTTTTAACAGGTGTACAAGTCAGCCGCTTCGAAACACATATTAAATTTCAAATTTCGATCTTCAATAGTGAAGAAATACAGTTGATTTTGGTTGAATACTGATCAAGTCGGTTTGCTCTAGTGATGTCCTCTCGCCGCTTAGTCAATGAAGGGTTTTTTCATACGTCTACTTAATTCTGTTTTGTTTTTATTAGTTGGATACATGTGTTTTTTCTATGTGATGTACGGCGCATTCCTTTTGATTGTGCATGTATGTAGTATCTATAAGGTTGATCGTATCTTAATAAAATGGGTGTTATGAATCTTAATCGAGGGATTATTCTTGTTGCTTTTATTTTGTTAAAATTTTCCATAATTAAAAGCATATTTTTTGTGGCGTATTTAAGCTATTGAATTGTAGATACCTGCATTCTTAAGATTGTTTTACCTTGGTATTATAAGTTTTAAAAAATCTAAACTGCCTCGGTGGTGTAGCGGTAGTGTATGCGACTGCTAATCATGAGGTCTCGGGTTCGATCCCCGGGTCGGGCAATGTTATTGAGCTTTTTCCTAAAAAGAAAAATTCTCAGTAGCAGCCTGGAGTTTGGAAATGTGCCCGGTAGACGTCAATAGGCTCGCCCCCTATTACGTGGGACTCAAACATAGCTGGCGAGTCGTGGGTGTGTAATACACCTCTGCTTACCCCTTCGGGGAATACAGGCGTGATGCTATGTGTTGTTTTGTTGTTAAAAAATCTAATAGAAATATAGGTATACCTATTTAACTAGACACGGATAATCTATTAAGCTTCATGGGCTTTTAGGGTTTTATCTATTTGTATGTAATAGACCTTTATAATAAGGATATTATTATAGAGGAAATAAGTAATTATATCTCTATAGACACCGCCACTCATAAACGGAAATATCATATCATATCCGGTATTATGATGAATATGAATAGGTATCTTCAAAATACCCCACTTGTTAGCGCATGAGTTGATTTGCGCAAAGGCACCGTCGAAGCTGAATTAGAGATCAATAGGACCGATATTTAATAAAAAAAAACGGATTATTATTTTTCTTTTTCACAACACTATGATTCCATTTTTAAAATAATTTTATTTGTTTTTTTTGTTATCGTAGTAGTTTTATTCTGCATTTTAGTCTAAAGACATAAATTCGAATATGGAATGCAGCCCATTTAATATTACTTCTAAATCATTAAGCATGGTTCACATACGCGGGCAAATGACGGTACGTTTACATCGCCCCATTTAACCGTATCGAATAAGTTTGCACAACAATCGCTCTTTACTCCAATCGTCAATTTTTTTAGCGATTTTCAACGCGTCCTTTCAAAGCTTTGTATCGCAGATAATATTATACGTAGTATCCTTTATGCCGGTTTGTTAGCGTGTAAATTCGATTATTTTTATTGTACAGATGTCCAATAATACTTGCCAATGCTATAAATCATTAAAACGCAAGTAAATGTTCGTATTTTATGTGTTTTCTGTAAAAGATATTTTCTTTGATTCACTGTTATTTTCTGTCTGTTCGTATCTATTTCATAAATAATTGGCTACTACTTATAAACAAAATAGTGCTTCGAAATTGTCAAGAGATACACATGCATCTCCTAATGTAACAGTAGCGCAACTGTGAAAATTAGAAGAACTCACTAGACGACAACTATCAAAACAATTTAAAAACATAACGATTTTATTAACAATTTCAAGGTATCCAGATAGCATTTAGCACTTGAATTATTGTCCTTGGAATATCATCCCGCTACAGATACTGAGTGTGCACGTAAAGCCATTCCAAGTAGCTAGTATATTATAAAAATTTAAAAGCAAAAATATACCAAGCTTACCGGATACAGGGGTGACATGATAAAAAACCCTTTTTTGAGTATTAATACCGTGACAAATGTTGAATTTATGCGGTGCGATGGTTGGCAGCTCCCCGCTGCGCAAGAATCGGCCAGGACTGACCCATTACGGACCAAATGTCGTGAGGATAAAGGCAGCCGCAGATCAGTGCGAAACGAAAAAAAATGGGGGCGGTTTGTTTACCAAAAATATTTCTAATACTCTTGCTTCTTGCTACCATATTTTCGATATTGGAGAAAAAAAAATGATAATAGACTAGCCTTTGCCCGTGACTCCGCCGCAGCCAGAAGCTAGTTTTAGGTTATATCTCAGGGTCCCGATATAGTAACGGCATAAAATGTATACCAGTTTTTAAGTCTAATCAAGAAGAGCTATCAAATAAAAAAAGTTGCATCAAAATCCGTTCAGTAGTATTTGCGTGATGCGCCAGTGAACAAACAAACAAAAAATCTAAAAAAAATGTGTTCAGACACGCCTATATAGCCTAATAAGCTATTTTTTTTTCTCAAATATCTTAAATGTACCGACACAGCTCTGTTACTGTTGCTTTATAACAGTTAGAAAAAACGAATGTAGCTACAATGACGATGGTATCAAGTTCAATTCCCAGTCCAAGGTCCAAGGTCTCCCAGAGGCATATGCTGTGCAAGCTTTTCAAGATTTTCAGAAGTTATTAGTGTACTTGTTTACAAATTATCAGTGCTCGGTGAAGAAAACTTCGAGAGGAAACCTGCATGCCTCAGAGATTGGCTTCACAAGCTGTCAACTGTGAAGTCTGCCAATCCGCATTGAGCCAGCATGGTGGACTACGTCCTAAATCGCTCTCGCTATGAGAGAGGACCCATGCACAGAAGTGGGACTTTTCCTATCGAGACCCACCTAATGGTCGTAGCCCGCTGCTATGAACTCAACAGTATTAAAAATAGTACCGAGCCGCTGCACATAATTTTATTTCGTTGATTGAAAATGAATGATTAGACGGCTATCTCCTGCTATAACTAAAACACTTAACTAAAACGTTTAATAAAACACATAAAATTAAAAACATTAAATTCTCAGTAGCAGCCCAGAGTTCGGAAATGTGCCCGGTAGACGGCAATAGACTCGCCCCCTATTACGTGGGACCTAAACATAGCTGGCGAATCGTGGGTGTATAATACACCTCTGCCTACCCCTTTGAGGAATACAGGCGTGATGCTATGTATGTATAACTAAAACACACCGAAGTGCTTTATGATCAGTTATACGAAAAATGGTGGTGCTGACCTGCTCGGATCAGATAACGAGCGAGAACTCCCACTTGGTACCGAACCACTATTGAAAATGTATTATGTCTGAATTAAACGAATTATGACCACAAGGGCGGGAACGGACAATATGAACTATATACACATCACTTACACAATAATTTACCGCTTCGAGTCAATGCTACTCAGCCTCCTGGATAAACGAGTACTTGTTGGTAAACTTGCTACTGGGCATATCTTAGATATAGATCCAGTGTATTGATACCTTTAAAAATTACATCGAAAAACCATATTTTTCCGCGTGTTCTCTTAATGATGCGGTTTGTAATCGTTCGCAGCGGTAGACAGGTACATATTAGCGACCACCGAAGGAATGTAACACAGTTCCAGTGGCCCGCCAATAAAGGCGGAGAGACGGCACACGGCGGGTTTTTTTAGTGGGTACAGGCCCCACACTACCCTGTTCGTGGCCCCGAACGACGGGGTGTGCGGTTAGGAACATTCCCGGCTTAACAAAAATAAAAAAGCTACATATTAGCGGCTTGATTCAGTTCAACTTAGTCGAGTGATGACGTCACAATACAGTAGCCAGCTCCAGCGGAGGCTACTTCAAGATAAAATTTACCCTTTTTATTGGTTTGTTCAACGTTAAAAATGTTTATTCAGTTCAGACTAATATTTTTAAACTTATTTAGGAGTTTTTAGTTTTATACATTTTGTACAGGATATAATTACTAATTAATATTTTACGATAAAATAAGTACTAGAGCAGGTGATGTCCCTGAGTCTACGCTTCGTAGACCAGAATAATTTATAAAACTCACTCCTGCCCCAGTTTTGGGTTTCCATTAGAATTGGGGAGGTTTAAGCCATAGTCCACCACGTTGGCCCAATGCGGGTTTGCAGACTTCAGAACTTTCACGCTTGCAGATTTCATCACGATGATTTTCTTAATCAGACTAATATTTTGTCAACAAACATTTGGATCAAACTACTGTCTTTGCAGTACGTGGTTTTTTGTTACCGCTAAAACAAAAGGCTATCGCTGCTATTGTGATTTGACAGTACCTATATGTAACAAAAGAGTAATATAACACAAGTTTTTCGTCTATAAACCAAATCTAATTGAAGCTTTATTTTGATAATTCAAGGAATGGATTCGCGGTGACATTTTATTAATATTTTCCTTGGACCCGCTCGGCCGCGATGTATAATTTACTGAGTCATATTTATTCATAATTTAGGTAATAATTTTAAGATTAGTAATACCTTGTTTTATGGGTCTACTGCGAAATCGAGGTTAAGCCAATGTGTTTTATATTTTACGTTATGTAAAAGTAAATGAGGTAGGTAAAGATACATATTCAAATTAGTAGTTAAAGACTAGTTTTACAATCTACTTCGACTACTAATCAAATGACTTTTAGATCATACCTAATCTATTTAAAAGCCCTATGGCTACTCTATAGGTCTATACCTACCGAGTAGCTGGGCAAATAACAATTAGATACAATTGTATTCATGGTATTAAACTTTGAATCATCTTGATGAGTTACGGTGTGTAGTATTCACACTCCAAAAGTTCTCACTTCATACGTCATGCAGCATCCAAACGAGTATAGGTATACTTACTTACTTACTTACGTATCATCACGCCATCTTCCTTGCGGGGTAGGCAGAGAGAACAGATTGACAAAAGGCTCTATTCTTGCATATGTCTCTCGCTTCCTCAACATTCATAATTCTCTTCATACACGCTGCATACTACTTCTGACTTCACCTTCCTTCAATACAAAAAAAAAACACGTAGATCTTCTGTTTTATACAGTAATCATTCTATGTCACGTGAATCATTTCTCACTTCTCGCTCGATATTAGTGGTAGATTTCAGGGTGGAAATCAGCTTGGATGTATGCTCTAGATATTGTTGGGTCTATGGGCAGTGGCTACTTACTATCAGATACCGTCGGTCTCCGTATGAAATAAATTAGGTTGTGGTGATAAAAGAGAAGGAAATTAACTTTAGAGAAGTTAAAAAAATAAAAAGTATTGTGAATTCGATTCTACAATAATTATTCCGCTCCCTAGTGTATTAGTATCTATTAAAAAAAATTGCACAAAAGAGGTGGAAAGTAAAAAGGTTTGTACACGTGTAATAACAAAATACTACCTATATGATATATATACCTTGTGTGTGTTGCTAATCACCCCACACAGGCCTGTTTCATCACACTTACTTAAAATTATTACAAAACACAGGCAATTGTTCGACAAAGTACAGGACACTTAAACACTTATGCAGTAAAAGGCCACACAAACGCATTTCAGAGACACAATGACTTATTTCAAGATAGCATCTTATTCAATTAACATTCCGACACGGCTTCCGGATGTGACGAGTATGACGTTAATGTCAAAACGCCATTTTTATGCCAGCCCAGTACTCCGTGAGAAATGGACTAGGCTTTATAAATTTTGAATATCTTTGGAGTTCAAGAAACCAATAGTAGCGTGCCATTGTAGTTCTACATGTGTACAGATCTTCTGAATAAACTGAACTCTCCCAGAGTTGCAACAAAATATCAACTTATGTTAGTAGGAAGATAACTTAAGAGATATTGGCAAATATTTTTTTAAATTTCTCTGTAGAGATTTTTCTTACTTTTAGAACGCGACGATGGACAACGACTTCAATAACGGATTCAACTATTACCTATAGCTGATTTTATGTTGGTAGTATCAAACTCGGCGGTAGACATGACAGTAGATATGTTGTAACTGTCTCGTGGACAGAAATATATAAATAAAACTAAGTAATCATCTGCATCCCATAAAGCAATAATAAAACTAATTTAAAAACATTATACAAAATATTTTAGTGATATCTTTGATATAAATCAGTTTACGGTGTACACGTATAACAATCGCTTCACATGTTTATAGTGCTACTGTGCCAGCGATAAACCAGACGGACGAACTGAGTGATATATAAATACCAATTAAATCGGTGGCGTAAGTTGGGGGCCGTTCTAATGACGGCTACCATCCTAAAAAAGTTTGGAATCATGCAGATGTGATGAGTTATATTTTTTTTTTTATAATTTACGATTGCCGTATATTAGACTTGACGATCTTGATATTCAATGTACGTGGTCTTTGGAGTTGGGTTATTAGATTTTTATTTATATTTTTAATGTAATCGAAAGGCAAGACATTATTTTTATATTTAGCCGGCTAAAAATAATCACAACCGCAAACTCTGTTTGTCATTCAAGGCTACAAGCTACGTCTCCCCGCCTGAATTGATGAACCACTGAAACAGACATTTCTTAAGTGATAAAAAGAATGGTATGGTACCTACTAAATTTATTTTTGTATAAATATAACAACTTGTTGTAGAAGAGTCCATATTTTATGGGGGACTTTATGAATATGTAATACGTGCAGACAAAAATCAAAGATATCTAGTGGATTATTATTTCAACAATTTTGTTTTATGTGACAAACTTAATCCGGCACAGACTGTTAATACCTAAATTACAACGCCATCTAGTTATGCATTTATAAGAAGTTACAAGAACTAATATGCAATGGCTTCTAGATGAAAAAAATAGAATAATGTACCTACGTAGAGCGCTCTATAAATCTAACTTCTTACAAATATTATAAGTGCAAAAGTGATTTTGATTGTGTGTTAGGCTTTTACCCTGTAACTATTGAACCTATCATCATGAAATTTTGTATACATGTAGTCTGGAATCTGGAAAGTTAGAAAATAACTTTTAATGAAAAATTCATTATTCCCGTAAGATAACTATTTTTACATAGCGATAATTACCGTATAATTATTAATTAAATATTCTGAAGTCAATGCGGACGCAGTTGCGGATAGAATCTAATTATTTTATATTTATTTTTTGTACCTTTATCGTAGTAAACTAGACTTAAATAAGATACAATAATATATCTGCATATACAAGTTGCAGTATTGTCACACTTAGGTATTTATTTTAAACTAAAACCTTTATCACTTAAAATATGTCTACCTACTAAGAAATCTGATAAGGTTTCGTTATCACGTATAAATGTCATTTTTTCCTCTCAGACTGCGTGTTTTATAAAATATCACAATTAAAAATATAAGACACATGAGAGTATAATTATTTTATTGTACATTCTAACACCGACAGTGCCAGACATATTTATGAAGGTTGTATACCGCTTTTAATTAAGGCTTTCAATTCGATGATCGCTTACCTGTTAACGATTTGTATCGACGACCAATTAGTGTGTATGGTAGATAAAAAAACCTTAGAAATGTAAAACCTTTGTGATATCGGAGTTTAGTTAGAGTAGAACTAATTTGTGAATCGTTTTGATTTAATTTTAAGATATCAAACAGTTCGGTAGCAAAGAAATATTGTGAAGAATGTGTTATTCTTTCACATGAGAAAGTTCCTTGTGTGGGATGTATTAATTGTTTTTCAAAACTAGCTACTGTGTAACATATTTAATTTAATTTTTAAGGTACCATCAATATGAAATTTAAAGACTTTTGTCGGTATAATGCTGTTAGAATGCTTTAAAAATACGAGGGCTCAAAATTAACTAATTTTTATTAAGATGTTAGGGTTTCGTGTCGTGAGATGTGTCCTTTTGGATAATACCAGTAAAGGTAAGGTAAAATGTATAAAGTAGTGCTTTTAGCTATGAATCCATCGTCTGATTGTGGTCAGGAGATGGAGAAACTAAATTATGTTGTTCCTGCGTGAACGCTCCAAAACAAATCAATTGTGATATTGAACTTTGTGTACTTAATGGGCGGGTATTAAATCTATAACAATTGACACAATACATTTTTATTTAAACTATTATGCTGTATAATCAGTTTATTTGACTAATTACCTATTTTTATTATGTTTTAATTCAACAACCGGTATATTGTTAATGTACAAATCAACTACCTATTTATATTTCCGGTATACTCTACTCTAGTGGAAGTTACTCTATAACTTCCACTAGAGTAATGTTACATATTTCCAGTAGTATGCTAATACAGGTGGAGAGACGGCACATGGTAGGTTTTTGACTGCACAGATGGCGGAGTGATTTAAATACCGGTCTCGGGAGACCGACTGGTCGGGACCGAGTGTTGCGGGTGCGATTCCCGCACAGGACAGCTCCTTGTGTGATCCACAAATGGTTGTTCTGAGTCTGGGTTTACTTTATGTCCATGAAGTTGCATGTTTGTAAAGTATACCGCGATACAAGGATCATTCCTTTGCGCAGGGTGTTGTATGGCCTCACACTACACTATTCGTTGCCCCCCAACGTCGGGGTGTACGGTTCCCGCCTTAACAAAAAAAAAATGTATTGAGTGACTTCTATCATTGAAGATGAAAGTTGAAGCGGTATATTACTATTCTTAATTGAGGCTAGAAGAATAGAAAATATCATCGTCATATTTTTTAAGATTTACGGTGGCAAACGAGCTACAGGTCATCTGATGGTAAGGGTTAACCGTCGCTAATGAACATGGCAATACCAGGAGCACAACCAAACCGCTGCCAACCATGAATATAAATCACTACGCGTGAGAAGAGTGTGCATCAGAATGGCGAACTTCTCCTGCAACCGAATAACCTCGGAATGCTTCACGGATGTTACAAAGAAGATGGTGGTACCTACTTTTTCGGGTCTAACAATAATTAATAGCTTTCATTTGATATCAGGCTGCCTCGGTGGTGCAGTGGTAGTGTGAGCGACTGCTTATCATGAGGACTCAGGGTCGATCCCCGGGTCGGGCAGTGTTAGTGAGCTTTTTTGTAAAAAGAAAAATTCTCAGTAGCAGCCCGGATTTTGGAAATTTGCTCGGTAGACGGCAATAGGCTCCTCCCCTATTACGTGGGACTTAAACATAGCTGACGAATCGTGGGTGTGTAATACACCTCTGCCTACCCCTTCGAGGAATACAGGCGTGATGCTATGCTATGTTTTGATATCAGTTTTGTTATAAAATTTACAAAGATTTTTTGAAAATTCGGCGCAATAAATATGTAAAAAATTTAAACAATGTCGGCTAAAAGTCCAAGGTCGCTATGCGGTTTGTTTTGGGACTAAAAATAAAAACTATAAAATATGAAAAGGGTTGTCATATAATGTTGTTGCTAATGAACGATTTATGTGTTTCGTTTGTGTTCGGATCGTACATAAATATCTCTTTAGTCATGGTTTCTATTGAATCATAAAGGAATGTAGTCGTTGGATTGTTTCCCGTTTATGCTAGGCGTTACTTAGTAAAGCGTTTTGTTTTTTGTTTTTTTTTCTCTGGTGAACAAAAAATATTTTTGCTGGTATCATACGGACACAACCATAGTAAAATTATGTTTTTAAATGACGGTAAAAATAACCGCAAATTTAATGGTAGGTATGCCTTTGAATCTAGGAATACGGCAACACCCAAACCACTGCAAATATTTCTACCAAAAAAAACCACGAATACGCTCAGGAAATAAATAGAAATATGATTAAAAATGGCCATATTTAGTTGATAAAGTTTTCAGGAACACGAATAAAATACATATATATGGAGGGAACTTATTTTATATCCCCGTGGATCCCTAAAAGATGACCACGTCGGTCGGTCTTTTGTCAACGTTAGCGTTATCAAGTACATCTTAAAAGGTGATCGAACAATAAGTGAATCTTAAGCGTTCGCCTTATCAACAGCATCAAAGATTCATAAAGGTGCAGTTCCTCTAACGCGATTTTTTTTTATGAAAATCAAAGTCGGCACATTATACTCACTTAAAATCGTTAAAATTATAGAGATGTTACTGATTACTAAGCCCGTGATTGAGTCCGACATATTCATAGAACTTGTACCTACGTTTTGTCACTAGCTGGCTGATTCAGATTAGGAGGTATATATGTATTTTAGCACTTGACATGCACAGCTACTTTTAAAGAACAAATTATTTGTGAATGTGGAAAAAGAGAAGTTTCCCGTTCACACTAAAGTTCTATTTTTCCACATTCACAAATAATTTGTACTTTAAAAGTAGTTGTGCCAATCAAGTGCTAAATAGCTGTGCATGTCAAATGCTAAAATACACATCAAAATGTTTAAAAAATTGCACCATAAAATAGTATGAATTTTAATTGGAAAATTAGACTTACTATATTGGATTAATTCATGTAAATGCATCCGATAGGTGGCGTGGGTCGTAAAGATAAATGTGATGTGGACATTAGGTATGGCCGAAGGTCAGTGCGATAGCTCAGCGGCTTAGAGCACTTCCCCGGATTGGAAGGGATGCAGATTCATTTCCCGCTCACACTAAAGTTCTCTTTTTCCATGCAGAAATAATTTGTACCTTTTTTTGTGAATTGGGAAAAAATGTACTGGTGCACTGGAACTGTGTGACATCACTTGAGTAGTTGTTCTTTAACAACTGTCTAGAAAACCTTTGTAAGAAGAACAATCACTTTAAATGTAATAATATTGTCTTCCTTTTCTAAAACTCCTACGATAGAGGAGCGGTTATTAATTAAGAATGACCGAAATGTAGTAACAATGGAGTTATGACAGAATTATATTGTTGATCGCCGTGTTAATGAAAGTATTTGTAACGCCTTTTTAATTTCTAATCGCGTTGGTGGAACTCCATTTTAAAATGATCAAAAGGTCCACCGCATTAAACGCTCGGCTTTATAAGATTTTCGTAAATATTTTGCGTCGATAGCAATACTTAGATTAACTTCAATCGTGAGACGAAACGATACAATCAAATGACAATCGATTTTATTTCCTAAACAATTGTGAATCGATACTTTGACTCGGTTTAGTGTCATATTGTTTCGGACAAAAATGTGTTTATCTTTGGCCTTTTTAGTCATCTTCGGATTTTAAAATGTGATATGCAAACTGTTTTATTGTGGTATATTTTCAAAAGATGACCATTATTGCAATGAGAACTGTTAAATGTATTTTTCATTATATAGGTACCTAAAGCTCTGACAATTTTTATTTTTTTGCTTGAAATTTTTTATATCGAGAGCAACATCAACAATCCATGTACGATTAAATATGTGTGATTCACAGATAAAATTCTCAATGTATATTATGACCTATAACGTAGGCATGTTCATAAAGTCTTCCGTGACGCTGTAATTATGGACTACTATTAAGATTGTTTTTATTCGATTTTCAATTCAACTGCCTCGGTGGTGTAGCGGTAGTGTATGCGACTGCTAATCATGAGGTCTCGGGTAAATCCCCGGGTCGGTCAATGTTATTGACTTTTTCCTAAAAAGAAAAGTTCTCAGTAGCAGCCCGGAGCTTGGAAATGTGCCTGGTAGACGTCAATAGGCTCGCCCCCTATTACGTGGGACTTATACATAGCTGGCGAATCGTGGGTGTGTAAATACACCTCTGCCTACCCCTTCGGGGAATACAGGCGTGGTGCTATGTTCTTTTGTTTCAATTCATCAAAATTTAAAAAGAAAAATGTGATCTTTGAGAATATTTTTATTAAAAAATATGATCAGAACTTAATGTATGCTCTCTGCGATTTTCTAAAGCTATGAGTTATTTAATAAAACATTATTTTAAAACATAAACACGTATAGGTAATACTACTTAAGTAGGTTTCAAATTTAGAATGTTCTTTTATTTCTTTTCACTGGTTTTATAAAATGAGGTTTACTAAAAAGGCCTGAATGCGTCTATAGCAAGCATTGTCGCAGCGAGGCAGTGATCAAACTACAAAGACGTTTAAAAATCTACTCTAATATACAAATCTATTACTGCGGTTACCATAACAATGTTAAAACTATAAATTTATGCTATAAGGTTGATTTTAGAATGATACCCTGTTATTAAACTTAGTAACTATCGTATAAGTTGTGGTTCTCATAATAATGTTATTATTCAAGCCTTCGGAACGAGTGGGTTGGTGATCATAGCCTATTCTATTGGTAAAGAAGCAAGCGTAAAGTTCTTTTTGTATAAATGCGACCAAGTGTAAACCTTCATATTTAAAGTGGTTCTCAACATACCTAATTAGAAAAAAATACATGTCTGGGAGATTCTCTCGACGGCTTGTAAAGTCTAAAAATACGCAATTGGCCAGCCAGTCTTAAGTTTATCTCTTATTTACTGCATCTGCGAGTTCAACATCAGCAGTGGGATCCTAATGAGTTGTAATAAAGCAGATTTTAATTAACCTGAATCTTAAGAACCGCAGTCCTATAATTATCCAACTAATATTATATACAAATATGACAGATATTTGGATGTTTAAATATTTGTCTTTGAGAATTTTAATGAAATTTGGTAGGTGTATATAGATGAGAATCTGGATGACTAAATATGATACTTTTGACTCTGAAATACTAAATACAAAGTTCACTTAGGATTATGTTATATGGACCTAAAAACTAAATTTGTACAGATATATGTATACCAACATAATTTTTTTACCTTATTATCTAAAGAGTTTAAAATTTATTTTGAAATTAAACTATTTTTCGCAATCTATCGTGTTTTTGATGGGAAAGATTGAGATAACACAAAAAGAAACGGAGACATCACTACAAAAATGTGTAGACCACAGAAAATTAATTAAATAATGCCTCTGGTTGCTAGCATCTTTATAATTGTGCACGGTACCTAATCACTTATAAGCTGTGTCATAGTTTGTCAACCTCGTAATATAAAAAACTGAACATTATGCCGTAGATTTCTAAGTAAAAATTTTCCCGTGGAACCCCAAAGTTTATTAGCTGAGCTATACAAACATTTTGTGGCCCAATCCGAGATTATAGTTGTAACATAGGATAGTGAGACGCTTGTCACCCAAACATTGCAGATAAATAACCTATACCAAATAAAAAACGCATAATTTTCGACCAAGCCACGTTAAATTATGATTTAATTTAGGAAATTTTGACTATTATGTGTTTTTAAATTAGGTAAATGTTGATATGTAGAACAGATCAGTATTTAAAAATTAAATAACGTGTGCCCAATTCTATGTATTTTCCCATGGTATTAAAGAATAGTTGAATGTGCCATGATCTCTAGATGTCATATAGTAATAAAATCTAGAGACATATCAATAACAGCTAAGAATGAGCAGCTTATTTAAGTTTAGTTGAAATTTGAATCGGGGTTTAAAAATAACTAATATATTATCTGTCTTAAAGCTACTTGTGAAGTCTTCCAACCTCCACTGGGCTAGAATGGTGGTCTATGGCCTAATCCCTCTCCCCACTAGAGGAGACACGCGCCCAATAGTGGGACAGAAAAAGGTTGTTTTTTTTTATTGCTTATGATGGCAGACGAGCCACGGCCCACCTAAAGGTAAGTGGTAACCGTCGCCCATGGACTCAACTATACCGAAAGTATTGTCAATCCGCTGCGCACCATTTCATTCACTGGAACTATGTTAAATTACTTCGGTGGTCATTACGAAATTTCCCTAGCGGGGTAGGCATAGAAATCAGAGTACCATGAGGGTTTATTCTTGCATACATCTCACGCTTCCTCAACATTAATAATTCTCTTCATACACGCTCGCCGGTTTCGGAGACTCCTGTCCTGACTCCACCTTCCTTCAATACATGACTGATTTTGTCTAGGTAAGTGAGTGTCGGCCTCGCCCTGTACCTACATCCTTCCACTTTTGCATTGTATATCTTCTTAACCAGTCGCTCGTACGGCATTCTTTCCACATGTTCGAACCATCGGAGCATTCCCTTTCGCATCTTTACACCAATACTCTCTTTCATACCTACTCGCTCTCTTACGTCGTCGCTAGGAATTTCATTGTAAGTAATGATTTCTACATACAGTAGGTAACGTAGGTATCTACTGATCAAATTGTTGCCAGATACACATAAAGTACCCATTAGTCACATTTTAAGTAGTACATTGTTATTTAACCCTAGAAGCCCAATCTACGTCATTTTGACACCCACACAAACTCATATTCGCGATCTCTTTCGTACGCTTTGACCGATCGCGGTGATCACTCGGACCAACTTAGTGACTGCCAAAAACTATCAGGAAACGGCTTCATCCCTTTGGTAAGTCCCGCTATTTTTTAGATATCGCTATGTTGTAGGTCATTTTTACGTATGTTTGGGCATACAATGGCCGAAGAATTTATTGTTATAACAATAATACACATTGCACCTTCCTTTGATAATTTATTTGAATTAATTACGGGACATTGGTGACGATGTTTTTAGAAGGTTATCATAACAATAAGAACTGAATTATCACATTATATATAATAAAAAATGCAAAAGCAAAATTCACATATTATACAATACTTCATCGATATCAACGGCAAAATTGCGGCGGCTATTGCTTAATACAAGGACTTAATTTCATAAAATGGATATAATTTTAGTAGACGTGTTGTGAGATGTTGTTGTGAACGTATTAGTGCCTTCCTGCGTGTGTGATGTTTCCAATCAGTGACTTGCTTAACTTTTGTTTGTGAGACTCCATAGGTACTAATTAAGTTATACTTATTTATACAAATAAATAAAGGATTAATACTTTTCTGCATACTTTATTTCATCAATTTTATTTATAAGAACACAAGAGGAGTTTGCCTACTATTATACACACGTCCAATACTTAATCTAAATACAGATTTTATAATGTCATAGGTACGTGGAATAGTTTATTAAATATTATATTACTTGGACATTTTGAAAGAGTTTGTAACAATGTTCAGTTTATATCTAAGACTCACAAACTCCTCGAGCGGGTAGTCGCTGCCCGCATCGTCCGGCACCTAAGAGCGGTCGGCTCTGACCTGTCCGACGCCCAGTTTGGATTTCGAGTGGGTCGGTCTACGGTCGACGCCATTCTGCGCCTGAAGGCCGCGGCTGCGGAGGCCGTCACCTCGAGGGAAGTGCTTTTGGCGGTGTCGCTCGACATCGCCAACGCCTTCAATAGTCTGCCATTCGGCTGCATCAAGGAGGCACTCCGGTACCATGGAGTGCCCCTCTACCTAAGGCGGCTGGTGGCAGACTACCTCGACAGCCGCAGCGTCCTCTTCGTGGACCAGAAAGGGGATGTTGTAAGGAGGGCTATGTCGTGCGGCGTTCCACAGGGTTTGGTTCTTGGGCCGCTCCTGTGGGACATCGGCTACGACTGGGTCCTCCGTGGCCGGCTCCCCCCCGGCCTGGGCGTAATTTGCTACGCAGATGATACATTCGGAGGCCCTACACTTCCATGGGCGCCGACGGGGCCCGCCCGCCAGCGCCTCGATAACGGTCAACGGTGTGGGCTTCCCAATCCAGGCCCACATCAAATATCTGGCCCTGGTATTGGATGAACGGTGGCACTTTGACGAGCACTTCCGCTGTCTTGCGCCAAAGCTCGTCGGCACGGCGTCCGCCCTCGGGCGACTGATGCCGAATTTGGGCGGACCGAGTCTCGCGTATCGACGACTCTACGGGGGGGTAGTGCGGTCGATGGCACTGTACGGCGCGCCCGTGTGGGCGCTAACCACTCGCAATAGGGCCCTTCTGTGGCGTCCACAGAGGGTCTTAGCGGTCAGGGCAATAGGCGGGTACCACACGGTCTCGACCGATGCAGCCTGTGCGTTGGCTGGAACCCCCCCGTGGGATCTGGAGGCGGAGGTGCTCGCCGACATCTATCGGCGGGCGTAGACGGTGCGGGCGGGGGGCAGCCGCCCCTCGCCGAGCGCAATGTCATCGTGGCGGGGAGATGCCCGCCACGCCACCGTCCTAAAGTGGAAATCTCGCCTGAAGACGCCCCGGGCTGGTCTCTGGACCGTGAGGGCGCTCCAGCCGATCTTGGAAGAATGGGCAGGGCGGCAGCACGGGGCCTCACCTTCCGGTTGGTGCAGGTTTTGTCGGGGCATGGTTGCTTCGGCAAATACCTGCACATGATCGCTAGGAGGGAGACGACCCCAGGCTGTCACCACTGCGGCTGCGACGAGGACTCGGCGCAGCACACGCTCGAATCGTGCCCGGCCTGGGATGTGCAGCGCCGGGAAGTCGTTGCAGTCATAGGCGTGGACCTGTCGCTGCCGGCCGTTGCGCGAGCGATGGTTGGCAGTGACAGGGCCTGGACCGCGGTTGCCGCCTTCTGCAAGGCTGTCATCTTGCGGAAAGAGGTGGCGGAGTGGGCCCGGGAGGAATCCTCCTTCGCGGACCCGAGTCGCCGCCGGCGCACGGGGCGGCGTGCGCCCGCTTACCTGCGCCTGATGCCGCCCTAGCCGAGGCTGCGGACGGTGGGGTCGGGGAGTACCCTGCTATCCACGGAAGCCTACCGCGAAGGTGCGACGCCCCAGTGCGTGAGGCGTCGCTCAAGAGAGGGTGCCCGAAGGGGCTGCCGCCTGCGGATCGCGGTCGAAACGACGTGGTACCCGTGATCCACCGTAGCAAGGGCGGGTGGAGCGATCGGTGGGTTTTTAGTGGGTGAGAGCCCCACACTACCCCGTTGTCTCCCCGGGCAGCGGGGTGTGCGGTAAGACATTTTTGCCAACCTAAAAAAAAAAAGTATGTGCATTGTAAAGTTATTGATATTATATGTTCAATATACAGTAACTATAATAAAATTGTAAGTTGTAATACTAAGAAGACAAGAATTTTCTCTCGCTATCGCAAGAAATAACCTTTTAATACCTACAAATGACCTTTTAATACCTAAATATTATCTTAGTGATTCTGAAATAGTATGCCCAAAAAGTAAATAATAAGTAGGTAAAGTATTAGCGGGTAGCGATTTTAATGGTATTATAAACCATTAAAATCACTGGGTTTCTGTACTTTAGCTTATTTTTCCAGTTACAGAAACTTGTAGTCATTTCACCCACGAAAGTATAATAACAATGGTAAAGGTAACCACAAACGCGCTAGCGTGAAACACGTTAGATTTACAGTTTAGAACAGCTTTAAAGCTGACCTAGCCGCGTTATGAAACTTGATACTTTGCATAGTGAATACAATTTTAGACGACTTCCACGCAGACATCCTCAACTCGCCACGTAACGTGCTTCTTTAATCATAGCAAATCAGGGCCCTGGTTGTGAGAATACCTATTATATAAGGAAATTGAAACATAGTAATTGTAATATTTTGCTTTAAAACAGATCTCTCCTAATACGTTGGTGCAAATTACGAAGCTTGTAAAGTGCAATTACTTCTTCATTTAAAAAAAATTAAAAAAAAATTATTCAAAATGAATTGAAATACACAACACGCTTATTCACTACTAAAACAGTTTAGACCATATCTGCGGTCACACATTTTAATAATATAAGTATTAACATTTTTTGTATCATAATTACGCATCTTTAAAACACCATCGATCTACTTTAGATAAAGACGTCCAACACTAAATCAAAATACCTTGATGGAAACAAAAAATCATTTAAAAGAATCACATTCACCGGGGCTCGATCCCTTCTCCATGGCCGCATTCCAACGCAGACGTGCGCAGACGCAGCGACGCCTACACACACATACACATCATCTACACACACACGCAGAACCCTTGTCTACTGTTAAGGAGGAGTTGCTTCATATGTTGTGTGATGTACTCGTAATATCGGTTAAGGCCAGTTTAAAACACAGTTGACACGAATAATATTTTATTTGGTTCTATCTTCTGGTCAATGGCTTGTTAACGTGTGTGTTATTTCTTATACTTAGAGTACTTACTTATACGTAGAGGTAATATACGATCACTTTTTCCTAACTTTTGATTAAAAGAAATAATCTATATATCGCGGCCATATTTTTTAAGAAGGAGAAAATTGATCGCTTTATTATGTAGCCAACCATTTCAAGAAATAGT
Source organism: Leucoma salicis (assembly GCA_948253155.1). NCBI lineage: Eukaryota > Metazoa > Arthropoda > Insecta > Lepidoptera > Erebidae > Leucoma > Leucoma salicis. The sequence continues at coordinate 2,805,022 of OX411806.1, read as the reverse complement.
TTTATTTCATTAAATAAAACGTATTCACTGTTCATATCATGATGTGGCCTAGAACTCAGCATTCTATGCCGCAGTGTCAGTGTCATATCATAAAATAGTTACATTATCCACCGTTAGAAGCGCTGATATTGTTTTAAATTGGGATGCATATCTTTGATATCATGAAACCATATATTAATCATATGGCTAAATGTGGATTGACATAATATCAAACATTGATGTTTGAATTTTTTATCAGACTGGCCAGCTAGAATGCCAGATTTATATAATAAGTTATTTTTTTTTTGACTAACAAGGAAATACCTATATAGTGTAACAATAGCTCCTAGATAATTTTCACTTGCAATTGCTAGTGAAATCTGTGCTATGTACTATCAATATTTCATAAAACGTTGACATTTAAACGATATGGCCAGTCTTAGCTGGCTATATCAGTCACTGGCGGCGGCTTAGGTCTCAATTGCTGTCTCCCCCTATTGCCGCGACGAGTTCACGGCGCTGCTCGGTAACCATTTTAGCCTAGACTAGAGCCTAGTGCCCTCTCATTCTGATAGGAGTTTATGCACAAAATTAAGAGAGTAGTTAAGTTTAAGATCAAAGTCTTTCTATTTATTTATCTAGTCATTCCCTTACACTCCTTTAGCATTAACTTCAATACCTCTATGCTTAGTTCCTCAACTTACCCTTTTTTTTGTTTAGGCGGGAAAAAATGTACCTAACCGCACTCCCCGTCGTTCGGGGCAATGAACGGGGTAGTGTGGGGCCTTCACCCACTAAAGAAACCCGCCGTGTGCCGTCCTCCGCCTTTATTGGCCACTGGAACTATGTTACATTACTTCGATGGTCCACCGGCAGCTTACCCTTTCGGGTACCTTCTACTGAGCGACGCATCCGCATACGGAGCGTCGCACCTTTGCGGGAGGCCTTGCGGGTGGTGGACGTTCCCCGGTCCATCCACCCGCAGGCTCAGCTAGGGTGGCATGAGGCGCAAGTATTCGCGCCTGCGCCGCCCCAGTCGCTGGCGGCGGTTTGGGTCAGCGGAAGATTCCTCCTTCCTGGCCCTCTCCACTGCATCTTCCGCGAGATAACCTCCTCGCAGAAGGTAGTGACCGCCGCCCAATTCCTGTCGCTGCCAAGCATCGCTGTGACGACGCTCGGCAGCGAGAGATATTGCCGCGACGAGTTCGCGCTGCTCGGCCCAAGCCGGGCATGACTCGAGCGTGTGTCACGCCGTGTCCTCGTCACAGTTGCAGTGGTGATAGCCTGGAGTCGCTTCCCTCCTTGCGACTATGTGCAGATATCTGCCGAAGCAACAGTGCCCCGACAGTGCCTGCACCAGTCGGAAGGTAAGTACTCTGTGCCATCGCCCCGCCCACTCCTCCAGCACCGGCTGGAGCGCACCTACGGTTCAAAGAACGGCCCGTGGCGCCTCCAGCCGCGCCCTCCATCTGGCCATGGCAGCTCGGTGGGCGTCGCCCTGCCACCTGGCCACCTCCCTGGGTAGGGGACGACCGCCCCCCTCCCGCTCTTGCGACGCCCGCCAATACACCTCGGCGAGCACCTCCGCCTCCAAGTCTCACGGGGGGATTCATGCCAATGCGCAGGCCGCCTCCGTCGACACCGTGCGGTATCCACGTATGACCCTGGACGCAACGACTCTCTGTGGTCTCCACAGAAGTGACCTGTTCGGCGCGTTCAGGGCCTCCGCCCACACAGGTGCGCCATACAGTGCCATCGACCGTACCACCCCTGCGTAAAGCCGTCGGCACGCATTGTTGGGTCCACCCATATTCGGCATGAGCCATACATGGGCGGACGCCGCGCTGACGGCATCGGGGACAGTTAGCGGAAGTGCTCGCGAAAGCGCCACCACCCGTCCAGCACCAGGCCCAGATATTTGATCCGGGCCTTCATCTCAATTTGGACCCCGTCCCGTGATAGAGGCGCCAGCAGGTGGCTGACGTCGGGGCCCATGGCAAAGTAGGGCCTCCGACTTATCCAGGGCCACCCTAAGCCCCAGCGCCCCGATCCTCGTGACCACCACCGAGGTCCCTAAGGTCAGGAATGCCGCTTCCTCAAAGTTTCTGCTCTGGGCCACGACCAGGGTGTCATTCGCATAGCAGATGACCGTCAGCCCGGAGAGGAGCCGACAACGTAGCACCCAGTCGTAACCGATGTCCCAAAGGAGCGGCCCTAGAACCGAACCCTGTGGGACACCGCACGACATGGGTCTCCTCAAAACGTCCTCTGTGCGGCTCTCATAGAGAACGTTGCGGCCCTCAAGATATTCTGCCACTAGCCGCCTCAGGTATGCAGGCACCCCGTGATATCGGAGCGCCTCCCTGATGCAGCTGAATGGCAGACTATTGAATGCGTTGGCGATGTCAAGCGACACCGCCAACAGCACTTCACCGCCAGTGACCACCGCCGTGGCCGCGGCCCTCAGTTACCCTAACAATTTATTAGCAGTGATAGCGATAAAGAGGTAAATTTTCAGCCCCAATTTGAGGTAGAAACCGCTTAAAGCAATGAGTTTTAGAAATTATGTGTACCTGTTCTCAATTTATAATTAACTTTTTTTATTGCCATAGATGGCAGACGAACAAACGGCCCACCTGATCTCATGGACTTTAGCAACACCAGGGGCACAGCCAAGCTGCCGCCAACCATGAATAAAATTCTCTACTCAAACGATTAAAGAGGGACAAGTCGTACCGCTAGAGAAACACCGCAGCAGGAAGTTCATTCCAGATCTTAAACGAACGTTCTAGAAAGGAACGCTAAGAATAAACTGTTTTTTACCCGCTAATTTGGCTTTGTCCTCCAAATGACTGAATGGATATGTCAATGCCGAGGATCCCAATACTCTCAAAGACCGGGAGTGTTACCCCTTGGTGCCAGGGTGCCACGACAAATGAATCCTTCTTTGCAGTGAACGCGCAAGCTGATAAAGTAAAACATCGGGAGGAAACCTGGCATGCCTATGAAATTTCCTCAACGCCTTGCAAAGACAATCCGCATTAAGAAAACGTGGGCTAAGGTCTAAATCCATCTTTATTAATTTATATGGCTAAGCATGTCAAATGCTTAACAAATATATAAAAACATCTAAATATCACATAATATATAAATAATAATATAATATAGTAGTGTCTTGCAATAAAAATTGTCACGGGATAAACAAAAAAATGGCAGCAAATATCTAGGCATCATATAAAATAAAATGTTAAACCTCCTTAATATGACGGTAAGATGTCTGCTAGGAGACTAAACTAATTCTCACCACTGCTCTATAACCTAGTTATATTCCTCATATGCTAACGTGCAACCAAACTTCTTCAACTCAAGAAAATCGGGTGCAAAACTAATGCATAATATTAGTTCAAGTCTCACAACTCTCACATCTTCCTAACAGGTGTCAAGCAAAGCATTCGTACGGAAAGATTATAAAATAACGTATACATAGGTAGATTAACTACCAAATATTCAAATACTATAAAGATTAAGACTATGTTCAAGAAAATAAAGTTATATTAAATATTCTGAACTACGCAAATAATCAATTTCATTGTACCTATACATAGACTTGGTCTTCTATACGAAATATAAAGTATAGAGTAGTGCCTAAACTATTCGAAAATAAAAAATGACATTTGCGTTCCTTTCACAAACACCACAAAACGATTATTGGAAATATAGAAACCGAATCATTGTAATCCTTAAAACAAAGCATGACAATAATAACGGTTGCACATTTCACCAGAATATACACAATAAATAACCAGAGAAATAAAAATCCTTACTATCTCCATGACGGCTCCATCCTTGTATTTTACAGCCACTGTTAGCAAAAATGCTGGACAATACCACACAAACCTTTATAATGAAATTCCGACTAAATCGCGCCAAACGCCCGCAGTGTCGCCCAAACGCGTGAAATTATCCAACAATACTCAGTAATGATCCTTTACAAGTAAAGAAATAAAAATAAACACGAAACATTATCCTCGATGTATATTTGCCTACGATTTTTGATTTGACACTCTAACAGACAGAGCTAAAATACAATTTTGATTGTATTCTAAATCAAAACTGTATGAAGAATTTTAGTTCTTAACCAAACTTACAGTTACATTCTCGTAAAATTTAAGAGTTCTTATCGTTTAAGCACAAAACTTAAATTCATTTAACTTTGTAAAAGTTGATGGCAAAATCATTTAATATTTCCACACCTTTCCTATTCATTAAAAGATCGATCCGCGGGGTGCTTCAATTGTTTCGCGAACTTTTCTGGATACGGTGATTTGTATTTTGTAATACAAATACAAAAATAATGTATTGTATTATATAAAAGAGTGGTATTGTACTACTGTATTTAGTTTTGTGGCTATAGGCCCTACGGAGCATCAGATGCGGGTATCACAGCGGTATTTTTGGTTACAGATTGTTATATTCTTTACGATTTTCTAAGTTTACTATCAATAAATCAAGGTAAGTTGAGGTAGACAAGCCTAATTGTTTGGTTTTGTCTCGTAATAGTAAGTGTTGACGCTAAAACTATAATATTATTGAAGCTTTGTATCTACTTTTCACTTTAGAGAATAATGGAATAATATATAGGTAAACGGTGCTTAAAAAATTTGTTTAGTAGAAAGTTACGGCGAATACATAAAATTTTGACTATCGAACCCAATAAAAGGGTGGTAAAGGTGGTTCTAGGAACTCAGAAGGAGTGGATCAGCTTATACTACCTTGTTGTCTCCCCGGACGTGCTCCACGTTCGGGAACATTTTTATCGTCTTACAAAATATCCTCTCTATGTGATCGTAAACGTAATACGAAGATACGTAGGAGAGGTGACTGACATTGCCCACTGTGTCGGGCATACTAAAGGCGCAATGGCCAGATTGTTGGGAAAAAAGGATGTCGAGTGGCGACCACATATCAGACGGCGCAGGGTAGGACCGCCACTCACCAGATAAACTGATGATCCGATTAAAACCGCAGGGAGCTGTTGGCGCCCGTTGTGGCGCTCTCTTAAGGAGGCCTAAATTGCGGATATCAAAAGACTGACGGAATTTTTTTAAAGTAATAATATGCGTATATACTCGCAATAATATTTTTAATGTTTTTTATAAATATATCTGATCCCGTCAGACTACTTAGCCCTATCGGTTGACTCGCCAAACAGTGGTTTTTCGAGAATAAAACATAGCCTAGTTCTTTTTCTGGGTTCTGGACTATACTATAGGGATATTATGCAGCATGGTGATAGGTTGAGTTGTTACGGCGTGAAAGAGAAACAAACAAACAAACAAATGTCTCGCATTTATAATATTAGAAACAATATTAATTTTCCATGTAATGTCTTGTCCGTGTGGTGACGGACTAAGAATACAAGTGTCACCACCCCATTCTTTCCCACGGGTGTCGTATGAGGCGACTAAGGAAAGTAAGCAATTATCATCCATTGCATGACTGGTGGTAGGGCTGGGTACCAAGTGGGAGAACTCACTTGGTATCGGACCCGAGCGGGTTGGTACCACCATCTCCCGTGTGACCAGCCATGAAGCACATCGTTGCGTTTTGGCTGTAGCAGGAGATAGCCGTTTATATTTTATTTCATATCTGTGAAATGAATTGGTGAGCAGCGGCTTGACAATACTCTCGGTATAGTCGAGTCCATGGGCGACGGTTACCATTTACCATCAGATGGACCGTGGCTCGTCTGCCACTACATGCAATAAAAAAAAATGTCTTACCATTTTTTCTTTATTACTACGCGAGGAGTGATCTGGCATACGGCCCACCGGTAAGCGGTTACTGTAGCCTTTTTTTTTCGTTAATGCGGGAAAAATGTTGATAACCGCACACCCCGTCGTTGGGGGCAATGAACAGGGTAGTGTGGGGCTCTCACCCACTAAATATACCCGCCGTATGCCGTCTCTCCACCTGTATTGGCAGACCACACCATGTGTAACATTCTTGGAGTGGTAAGCGGTTACTGTAACCTATAGACGCTTGCAACACTAGAGGAAGTGATGCCTCTGCACGTCGCTAACCCCAAGATTGGAAGGCGAGAAGAAGAATAATAAGAAGAGCATGGGTAGAATAATGGGCCGTGTGCGGCTTTAGAATTGTCCCACCCCTCTCTACCCACGGGAGTCGTAAGAGCCGACTAAGGGAATACCGGGGGAGTGGGCAGCAACACTCCCTCGAGTATTAACAACATCCACTGCGATCGCCAACCCGCCTGCCAAGCGTGGCGATTACGGCATTATCTCCCATGACGGGACCGCTCGTTGTGGCGTTCTCTTGGGTAGACCTTTGTCCAGCAGTGGACGTTGAAAGGCTGATGGATGGATGGATGGGTAGAATAATAAGGAGAGGATATGGTGGGTCTTTAGCGCACTCACTTAAAATACGGAACACAACAATAGGATTACCTGCCCTTGTTTAACGCTGGGAGGGTGGTACTTCCCCGATCGAGAAGGCCCAGTGATGCCGAGATAAGCAAGGCTCTACAACTAGCTAGTTAGAGGGTAACCGAAAGGATAAGCCGCCGGCGGACCACCGAAGGAATGTAACATAGTTCCAGTGGCCCGCCAATAAAGACGGAGAGACGGCACACGGCGGGTTTCATTAGTGGGTGAAGGCCCCACACTACCCTGTTTGTTGCCCTGAACGACGGGGTATGCGGTTAGGAAATTTTTTTTCCCGCCTTAACAAAATAAAAAGAAAAAAAGGCTCTACAACTAGTAAAAAACAGTCATCAAATCCTGGAAGTCATTTTTAACCCAGCTCCATCTAACGGTCGTATCAAAATAAAGCCTTTGTGGTAGATAGTGTAACTTTTTGGTAGCCACTAACAACAGATGGCGGAGTGGTTTAGATACCAACCTCGAGTGTTGTGGGTTCGATTCCCACACAGGACAACTCATTGTGTGATCCACAAATGGTTGTTCTGAGTGTGGGTGTACTGTTTGTAAAGTCCCTCGCGATATAAGGATTATTCCTTAGTGTGGCGCCTGATGCCGCCCTAGCCGAGGCCGCGGACGCCACCGACCCCACGGTCGGGGAGTACCCTGCCGTCCGCGGAAGCCTACCGCGAAGGTGCGACGCCCAAATGCGCGAGGCGTCGCTCAAGAGAGGGTGCCCGTAGGGGCTGCCGCCTGCGGATCGCGGTCGTAACGACGCGGTACCCGTGATCCGCCGTAGCAAGGGCGGGTGGAGGCGCACGGTGGGTTTTTAGTGGGTGAGAGCCCCATTCACCCCGTTGTCTCCCCGGGCAGCGGGGTGTGCGGTAGGACATTTTTGCCCACCTAAAATAAAAAAAAATAAAAAAAAAGGGGGGTTAAGAAAAACAGAACAGAAGGCCTTCAAGTTTGGGTACATAATTTTATGATTCATTCGCAACAATTAGTTGACAATAGATATGCGCGCATGTATGCGAGATATGAGACAGATTCACTATTGTTGATTTCTTGATTTATGCTGTTTTATAATCTGAGGATTTATGTTATACTTTGCGTTAGGATTTCGACGTGTTGCTTGGGAATGGTTAAATGATTTAGGCACTTCATTGTGTAATTTAACGGCGGGTTTCTTTAGTGGGTGCAGGCCCCACACTACCCTGGTCGTTGCCCCGAACGATAGGGTATGCGGTTAGGAACATTTTTTCCAGCCTTAAAAAAAAAATAGTGTGTAATATACGTCTGCCTACCCCTTCGGGGTAACTATGTTTAATTTCATCTTGAAGTCTGGTGCAATTTTATGCTATTTTTCTCTTCCCTTCTCTCTTTTTATCTTTAATTTTATTTTGAAATTTATCCATCCATCCATCCATCAGCCTTTTAACGTCCACTGCTGGACATAGGCCTCCCCAAAAGGGGGATAATGCCGTAATCGCCACGCTTGGCAGGCGGGTTGGCGATCGCAGTGGATGTTGTTAATACTCGAGGGAGTGCTGCTGCTCACTCCCCCGGTATTGCCTCAGTCGGCTCTTAAGACTCTCATGGGTAGAGAGGGGTGGGACAATTCTAAAGCCGGCTCTAAACATTATGGCGAAAGCAATCCTAGGTACCTTCTATAAAAAGAATGACCAATTTATTCTGAGGTATGACTGTTTAAAGACTTGACAGGTTTCAATCGAGCAATAGAAGTGGATGATTTACATGCTCCTTCGAGAAACAAGCGAGAATAAAATATCAACCACGAATAACTCTGAATATCCATTATAATCTGAACGCTTTCTATATGAACGTTTCTCAAAATCACGGATCAGATTAAATTGAATTTGTTATAACAATTACCACTATAACTAGATCCATGCCTTTATACCGTGTGTGATTGTGTTAAAGTAGTAATGTTCGTGAGGATTTAGCTTATGGGTCTATATATCTTGGCCACACAAAGGCTTTTATTTACGTTTATCAAGGCCTTTACGCTGAAAATGTTCGATTCGTTGCAAAATATGGCACGTCTCTTGAGGAAACTGGAGACGAAAAGAGTTGTTTTCAATTGTAATTTTGGGTACTAATTTATGGTAATATTTAAAAAATTAAACAGTGCGGGAAAAATATATATTTTCTCAGACTAACTATATTTTGCTTTAATTAAAAAACAAGGAAGAAACTCAAAAGAGTTTCTAATGACAATAATGTTAGTAATAATCAGTATGATTTATTGAGGCAATGTAATTTTAAATTTCAGACAAAATGCTAAAAGCTGTTTATATTTCACGCAACTTGTTCTGTGCCAGCGATGAAGAATATAGAAAGATCAAGGGCATATTAAAAACTGCTCTTTGTTAGAGGATGGTAAGTAGAAAGTTCCAGCATTTTGGAAGATCACTGGCAGATAATTAGTGAGCCTCTCAAGATCAGCGTGAAAAAAACGGTGGCCAACCCTAAAGTTGTGTTTCGTATGGTAAGTAAAAGTGCCGGAAGCTCAAACTGCTTCTTTATCCTCTATCCTCTCCTCATTATACTCTATCTCCTAATCCTTTCCTTGGAGTTGGTGACGCGTGATGCCTCTGATGTTGCTCGCATCTATAGGCCACGGTAACCGCTTACCATCAGGTAAACTATGTGTTTTGCTACCACCATAGTATATTAAAAAAAAAACTAGACGTCGCGGGACGTCTAGCAGATGTGAAAAGATCGGAATTATTTTATAGAAATAAAATGAACATAACTTGACAAAATCAAGACTAATCAAACGAGTATAAACTCGATATGGCTGCGTCGTTTCATTACAGAGTTACTCTGACCACCTACCAGCTCCATTGTCAGGCTCTGGATACCATCAAGAGACAAAGTACTCGTCTAGACAAATCATACGAGCCCAAACTCGATGGAGTTATGTCGTTTTATAACGGAGTTCCTATGGCCACCTTCTAGCTCCATCATCAGACCCTGAATACCATCTACAGACAAAGTACTCTTCAACTCTTCAAGATAAACCAAATGATTCCAAACTCGATGGGGTTGTGTCGTTTCATTACAGAGTTACTGTGGTCACCTTCCAGCTTCATCATCAGACCCTGGATATCATCTAGACACAAAGTACTCGGCAAGACGAATCAAACGAGCCCAAACTCGATGGGGTTGCGGCGTTTCATTATATAGTTCCTATGTCCAACTTCCAGCTCCATCATCAGATCATCTCCATGTCATCATAATATTGCATTGTCACGCGATCTACACATGCGTGTAAAATTACAGCTCAATCGGAAACCGGGAAGTGTGTCCAATTTAACTTGCAAAATTTGAATGGGACAAGAAAAATAAAAGCGTCGTCACGCTAACCGCTGATTCTACCCTCCCTCCGCATTAGATGTTTCACATCAAAAACTTAACATTAAAATTCGTGGATAATTCTCAACGACTGATAAATTATTTAACATAATTCTAGCAGATTGTGATCTGGGAGATTGGTGGTAATGCTAATTTTTTTGACCCAAAAGTCAAGTCAGCTAGAGTTTCTTACTTTTGATGGAGAAATAAGGAAAGACGCAAGTTCTTAAAAAGTAATGTGAAAAAATAAATGCTCGTGTTTTTCAAAGATGAAATCCCAACGCAAATCAACATAGATTACTAGGACCGCAAGATTTAAAAGAGGTTTCTGATAGAATCAACACAGGGCCTTGTGAAGTGGTATAGCGGTGGCGATAATGTCTACCCCTTACTCGTTTGAATAAGAAGTAAAATTTGGTTTACCAAGTTTCCGATTTCAATTGAACGTAAGAAAACTTATAAATTGTTATTTTGTGAAGGGTTCTTTGAGAATTTCATTGTAGTTTTCAGCGTGCGTAAGTTTTATTAGAATTATATTCGGTGAATCAAATTTGCGAATGTATTTAATGTTTTACTCTTTAGAATAGATTAGTGCTAAAACTTATTTCATTTCATATCTGTCAAATGAAATGGTGAGCAATGGCTTGACAACACACTTGTTATAGTTGAGTCCATGAGCAACGGTTACCTTTTACCAACATGCAATAAAAAAGAAAGCTATGTTTTTATAAAACGCAATGTGTTATCTCAATTTTGTAGTTTACTAGTTTTTAACTCCAAGGATAGTCGAAACTCGGGCAACCGTCGCGCAACCACAACACATATGGTAGTCCAGGATGTTACATGGAAAGTGAAATTAAAAATATTTCCCTCTAACGTGAAAACGGTACCATTATATTATGGTTACGAGACATATAAAGTAAGGAAAAACATCAAGCGGGTGATCCAAATCTTTATAAATCGATTCAATCTTTTTCCACTCTCATTATAAAGATACTAGAATTATGAAAAAAAACATCAAGCCTTTATTCCCGGAAGGGGAAATTTAAATCCAATACATAAATTAAGAAAAACTCTAGTGTACAGATAGTTATCAAAATTGTTCATCGTTTAGGGCCCAGAAATTTAGTAGCAACTTCTAGATGAAATTAAACATAGCAGCGTGACGCTATGTTTAAAATTATGTATTCCCCGAAGGGGTAGACAGGGATTTATCACACACCTACGGTTTGCCAGCTATGTTTAAGTCTCACGTAATAGGGGGCGAGCCTATTGCCGTCTACCGGGCACATTTCCAAATACCAGGCTGCTTCTGAGAATTTTTCTTTTTACGAAAAACTTGGATAACACTGCCCAACCCAGGGATCGAACCCGAGACCTCATAATCAGCAGTCGCTCATTTTACCGCTGCACCACAGAGGCATTAGAGGCGTTCTTGAATTATCATCCAGCGACATGTCAGAAAGGGCACTTTTTCTATGTTTGACTATCGGTACCTCAATTTAGATACTATTTTTATGTTGAATAATATATGACATCGTTAATGAATTTCATTCTTCCTTTATAAATTAACTAGCTGATATCCGCTACTTCATCTGCGTGAAGTTATTCTATTTTTAGTGCGGTACCGTATACCAAAATAAAACTTACTGCCGAAGTTACTCCTTATAACATTGGCTATCTGCCAGTAAAAATTCCGTCCAAAATCAGTCCAGCTGTTCTGGAGATTAACGGGAACAAAGAATTAGCTAAACAAACCTTAAATATTGATAGTTCATTATACGTAACGTATATATTTTTACATGCATTTAGTAAAAAGCTGTTTATTACAAACAGACAGTAATTTGTATAATGTATAGATATACAATGATGAAATTCTGTAGTTATTGATAATAAAAATAAGTTACCATAGCTTAAACTCACTAGTAATATCAGGAGAAGTAAATCATAAGTAAGAGGTACCAGCAGTATTTAATAGTCGGGGAATCCCCGACGATCTCACTTACCGAATTAATAGGAAAACCTACCCACACTTTACTTCGAACCTCTGCAGGAAGTTGGTGCTTCCCCAATTAAGCCAGCCTATTCTGAAATCAGCTAGACTATACTACATTTTTTATGTATAAACGATAAAACATATCCATAATAGTAATTAGACTACTCTATACAAAACAAGTCGCAATACCTCAACTCTCAAACGAGTTTCTAGTTACTATGAATAGTACTAAATTAAATTTATAAGCAGATGATTGTTTAGGCACCACATTTAAAATGTCAGTAGAACACATTCCCAGTGTACTAAATCACAACAACAATAAAAAATCCTGACCTCCGTTTGTCTCTGATGGGATTCACAAAACGCACTTGACTTTGAAACTACCACACGTGGAGTTCTCCCTTGATGTACCTACCATTCTATTGACACCTTACGTCATATCAAATACTTGAAAATGCAGACCAAGTTATAAAAGTTAAGTAATTTAAAAAGTGAATTATAATACACATTGTTATCAGGTAGGCTGAGACGTCGTTACAAACAATAAAAGTAATTTTTACGAGTGGCAACCCTTTCGTTAATAAATTAAAAAGTTAGCTAGGGTTGTGAAACAATGCCACTTCACCCTATAACCCGGAGATCTAAGTTTTGGCGCCCTTAGGTTGTAGGGGTTCGTAGGGCTGCTAAGAACGCGATAAATTTTGTAAGGAATCGTCTTTGAAGTAAAAGTTGTGGAATTATAGGACTCTCGGTTCTATGTAGGTAAATGTGCCATAGGAAGGATTCCAATATGCTGGAGTCATCTGTTCCCCTTGACAGAGAGCTGAACTGCATAAAGACGTACTACGTGACGTAAGATTATTTTGTTTGTTTGTAAAATACTGGCATAAAAAATTACACTGATTTAAATGAAAACTCTCAGTTCTAATACATTGGAAATTATTGAATGCTATTTTTACTCTGCATTGCATATATTAAGATTTTCTTTTTTTTATTTTGTTAACAAAAACGGTTTTACGTTTTTCTTAAATAAGTAAATCACTCTAGCGCAACCCGTCTCCCACAATAATGACAAAAGCCTGTTCAACCCTAATGTAGGGTTACATCTGATTGGGTGCGTACAGTTTTGTCAAGTACCCCCAAATTAATTTTCGAGAACAAAATCCATTAGCGAATAGATTTTTTTCTTTACATTGTTTAGGGTTGTCCCATAATTTACGCGAAACTCGATTGAAGTCGTTTTTAAACGGCGGGGCGGCAAATGCGTGATGTGCACACCGTATACATTTACTGTTTTATTTCACTGTTATAGCTTTTATTTTCTGAACGATAAAGTTGAAAATGCTTGTATTAATAATTTATTGATACGAGATTATGTTTGTTTGAACGTGTTTTCTTGTCAAGTCTATGATTTATTGAGACCAATTGTCTATAGCTGAATGCGTGTAAAGAGAATATTTCTATTTGTATAGTTATCCATTACGTATTGTATCTCTACGTGCGGGTTTACATGTAATTTGGTATTGTTGTTAGTGGCATTTTATTGCATTCGATTTACGATCGCTAAAGGGTTTTGTAAGTCTAACAGTGCGATAGGCTTTTAGATATTTTTATTGGCTATAAGTGTGATGTGGTAAAATATAGCCTGCAATATTATTGTTAGACTTTTAGAGCTATATTCTTGGAATGAAAGTGTCGGTTTGAAACGCATAACTGTTTCAAATAACTATAGTTTTCTATTTCTATTCTTTCGATATCTAATGGTAAATCGAGAATTAGTGAGTACCTGTTCGAAGTGAGGTATGCTTTTATACGATAAAAAATACATCCATCAGCCTTTCGAAGTCCACTGCTGGACATAGGCCTCCCCAAGAGAACGCCACAACATGTGTTTCGCTCATGTGGCGGATAGTGCCGTAATCGCCACACTTGGCAGGCGGGTTGGCGATCGCAGTTGATGTTGTTAATACTCGAGGGAGTGCTGCTGCTCACTCCCCTCGGTATTCCCTCAGTCGGCTCTTACGACTCCCATGGGTGGAGAGGGGTGGGGCAATTCTAAAGCCGGCCCCACACGGCACTAATACATAGGTATAAGGAACTTTTGGACTAAATCTCCCTCATTCAGCTGCCAGGGACAAATTTTTATGTAGATTTGTGAAGTCATTTTTTCTATTTTAGTCTTTAGTATGAACTAGCTTTTGCCCGCGGAGTTTTTAATTCAAATAGAGAGATATCAAATAAAATAAGATGCATCAAAATCCGTTCACTGGTTTTTGAATGATGCGCGAACAAACAAATAAACAGACCAACAGACAAACAAACAAAAATTCTAAAAAAAATGTTTTGTGTCTAGACACGATTCAAATATCTTAAATATACATACACAGCTCTGTTACAGCTTTATAATAGTACTAGCCTTTGCCCGCGGCTTCGCTGCAGTCAAAAGCTAGTTTTTCGGTTATATCTCAGGTTCCCGGTATAGTAGCGGGATAAAATGTATACCAGTTTGTAAGTCTAATCGAGAGCTATCAAACAAATAAGTTGCATCAAAATCCGTTCAGTAGTTTTTGCGTGATGCGCAAACAAACAAATAGACAAACAGATAAACAGACAAATAAACAAAAAATCTAAAACAAATCGTTTTGTGTGTAGACACCTATATATATAGCCTATTACAGTAATTTTTTCTCAAATATCTTAAATGTACAGACACAGCTCTGTTACAGCTTTATATTATTATAGTATAGATATAGAAAACAAGTTACCAGAGCAGAGGCATCGTCAAAAAAGTTAAAATAATCACTTTTGAATTAAATTACTTCCTTGGAGTTGTCCTCGGAGACTTTTGATATACCTATAATAATTAATAGAAGGGAGGCTACAGAGACCAAAGCCATTTGGTAAGCGTAACATAAGTAATATAGACTCCTTTGTCTCTGATTCTAGACAAGCCGGGAGCATTCAAAAGTTAAATGAGCTTTAAATATTAATAGTAATTCAAAATCAAATAATGTTGTAAGAACACAAAGCGTGAAAATGCGAAATCGAAAATAACAGATAGACAGTTGGCGCAGGCGTCATCCAAGGCATTAAAGAATTTCTCATCGAAATTCGCAGTCCCGAGCAATTGTCACGATGGCTGAATTGACAAAGCATCTGGGGCGGTATTCAAGGAGATGCAAATCCTGCTCCTTATTATTTTTATTTTCGATTTCGCACTTCGTGTCAATTTTTATGGTTAAGCATGCCAAATGCTTAACAGTATATATAATGTTGACATAAAAATAAAAAAAGAAGCCAATACATCGATAACAAAACAATCAAAACATTTCAATAGCACAATCAACATTAATCCTTATAACCAACCAGCTTTCTATTAAAACGGAACATATTTACAAGTTATTAAAAAATAAAGCACTCGCAAACGTTTGCACCGGCGATTCGCAAACAGCCATTGTTTCGTTAACATCAGCTGGGTTCGTATACAATACATGTAATACCCCCCATTCCATATTCATATAGGATAATCCACACAATAAACCGTGTGTGCGACGATCAAAATAACTATAAAAATACAATAAGCAGCTTATACTTGTACCCTTAATGTGACCGACAGTGTACATGACAAGGACGCACCATAATGTGTGAGAGAGACAAGAATATCGAACAAACGCATTCAACTTTTGACTAAATAATTTGATTGGTTTCAACTTTTCGTGATATCTGATAGAAAAGCGCTTTTTGACGTGTCTTTGAAACTATTGCTATTATATCTCTAAAATGAACTTTTATTTAGTTTATATATATTATTAATGAGATAAATATTTTCTAGATGATTTCAGTAACTTTTTGTGAATCTATTATACACACCTTTACTCGTATTCTTTGAATCTGGTTACTATATGTCTCTCTTAAATATAATCTAATATATAAAATTTCCATGTCACAATGTTAGTTACCGTACTCCTCCGAAACGGCTTAACCGATTCTCATGAAATTTTGTGTGCATATTGAGTAGGTCTGAGAATCGGACAACATCTATTTTTCATCCCTCTAAATGTTAAAGGTTTAAACCCCTATTTTTTTTTTAAATTTTTAGATTTTTTTTTTATTTTTTTTTATTATGATTCGGCATTAAGAAATACATACAACCCCAAAATTTTCAACCTTCTACTGCCGATGTAGAAAAAATTTATATGGCAAAACAACGTTTGCTGGGTCAGCTAGTATGTATTGAAATTTCAGAAATATTTACTAGTGGTTCCATTGGCTGTTTGTCTGATTAATATGATTGTTAATTTAACGTTAAAAAACCGGCCAAGTGCGAGTCGGACTCGCGCACCGAGGGTTCCGTACAAACCTGTAGACATATAAGTAAAAGTTATGGTATTTTTATTGCTAAATGAAATCTATAACATTACAATGTAGAAAGCTGGAGGAGCATAAATTTAAGACAAAGGTCTGTTTATCGTTTTAGTAAACCTTTTATATTAACACATATCATTGATACCTCTCCGCGTTCATGAGGAAAAGGGTAATAAGATTATAATTATTAAAAAAAAAATATATTATGTGATGTAACTAAAAACTTAAGGTTTTCGGAATTTTTCCTTATGTGTGCTATAAAACGTTGCTTAATGCCAAATTTCAAAATTCATGGTCGACTAGAAGTATCCTTTAGGTTTTGATTCCCTTGCGAGTATTTGCGAG
The DNA here is from genome assembly GCA_948253155.1 of Leucoma salicis. Classification (NCBI taxonomy): domain Eukaryota; kingdom Metazoa; phylum Arthropoda; class Insecta; order Lepidoptera; family Erebidae; genus Leucoma; species Leucoma salicis. Next base: position 2,788,519 of record OX411806.1, on the reverse strand, counting down.
TTTCAAAATATGCGGTTTAAATTGCTGTTTCTTTTGATTGCGTTGATATATAAGTTTGATTTTATTACAGCTTAAAGGTATTACAGACCTGAATATTTCATAATATATGAAATTATACCACTGCGCGTTCATGAGGAAAGGGGTAGTAAGTTTAAAATTATTTTAAAAAAGTAAGTAAAAATAAGTTTAAACTCTGAAAAGACATCTAGAATGTGAGGAGGAAATTGGAAGTTACCACTAGGTTGCATATAACTTTGCAATAGCTTAGCGGTCACCGGTGCTCCCCCAAATTAAGAACGACGCACGTTCGAATCCTGCTCGCAGTTAATCTCTCTTTTACCACTTTTACAAATATTTTTTCTTCTAGTAATGATCACAGTATTTTTTTACTAATTCTAATAATAAAACATAACACATCTTCACTTAAAAGCAAAAAGTTTAATAATAACATCTTCAATACTTATATTGCCATTGCCAATCAAAAATATAAATCCTAGAAAACGACGTTAGTGAATTTTCAAAATCGGAACACTCCAAACCTATATTTAAAATTTTAAACTTGGAACATTGAATTTAAAATGCTCACTATTGTTATCAATTAGGCGAAGTGCAAAGACATAATCCTATTCGGCCTATTATAGTACAATTATAACGCGTTTGTGCTTTATTGTGGCGATATAAACGTAGGGCATTGTGTTTGATAGTGAATAAAATTGGGTCAGTTAAGCACGTAGGTGTGGCAGCTGTAAGTAAAAGATCAATAATGTTTCGCTATTTATTTGTATAACATTCATGGCACATACCAGTATTGCGGAAGTTGAATATTAAACACGACATCAAAATCTACATGACTATGTTCTTATTTCATGGTAACTTGACTTTTTTTTATATATTTCAAAGATTACTTTGTTAATTCGGCAATATTAAGGAACTTACTCTGTTCTGTTATTATGAAGTAAGTATCCTAAGAATTTATTTTTAAGTCTACGTCTTTAAAAATATTCAATTAATGTGACAACGAGAAAAAAATATTATTTATTGAAAAATAAACGTATAATATAGGTAATAATAATATGTAAAAAAATAACTATCGATTATCTAACATTGCTCCTTTATCATATCATAAAAAAGATTTCTTGTGACGTCACCACACATCTGCCTTTTATCGTCTTCGATCTAAAGCTGAGCTTAGCGAAATACTCATTTATCTTAAATACGATCTGGATGCTCCCTAATCTGTCTTTTGTTGTGTTTATGTTTGTTTGTGTTAGGACAAGTTTTTGTGCAATTAGCGGATAGTTTACTCTGAATAACTTGCATCCAGCTATTATAAAAATAAAATACTTTTTTCTATAGACAAGATAGACTTGTTAATTTTTGTTTACGAGAATAAAGAAAGGCCTGTATTTAACAAGTCTAAAAATTGACCCAGATGAAAATTATCATTATGCCGACGGACTCAACATTATGTCACCACTCTTCTTTATTCCGCAGCTTTCATAACACTCAACAAAATTTATTTGGTAACTTACTTGGCTATGGTGCTATATAAGGGAATAAACGATATAAGTAATGTAAATTAAATAGCTCACAGCCTAACAACTAACTGCCAAACAAACAAATCAATAAAATCAATGATCTTCGCGCTATAACGAACGTCTTTGTCGAAACTTGGACTTTTATCATTCTCCCTTGCCACTGCCGATGACAGTTCACCTAATTGATTGTTTTTTTTTTCTATCTTGTATTCTCCCTCGCCCCGCTTCGGCAGAAATTTTAAAAATGGAACCGTTCTCAAAGTTATGATTGGGAATTCAACTATTAAACTAATATTGGAAATATGCAAAAGAGATCAAATCTAAAGTTCAGCTCTCAAAAATTACTTAGTATTTAGCTAAGTAGCCTTTAAAATAGAGTTTACTGTGTTATATCTACACACATACTTACCTTATTTCTGTAAATTATTAATTCAGACAACCATCTTATTGATGTGAAACATCTAATGCGGAGGGAGGGTAAAATCGGCTGTTAGCGTGGCAACGCTTTTATTTTACGTGTCCCGTTCAAATGTTGCAAGTTAAATTTGACACACTTCCCGGTTTCCGATTAAGCTGAAATTTTACACGCATGTGTATATTGCGTGACAATGCAATATTATGATGACATGAAGCTGATCTGATGATGGATCTGGAAAGTGGACATAGGAACTCTATAATGAAATGGCTCAACTCCATCGAGTTTGGGCTCGTATGATTCGTCTTGTCGAGTACTTTGTGTCTAGATGGTATGCAGGGCCTGATCATGAAGCTGGAAAGTGGCACAGTAACTCTGTAATGGAACGACGCAACCCTACCGAGTGTATACTCGTTTGATTCATCTAGGAGGAGTACTTTGTCAAGTTATGATAATTTTATTTCTACAAAATAAATTCGATGTTTTCACATCTGCTAGACATTCCGTGACGTATAGTTTTTTTTTTGGGGTTTTTTAACAATGTCTATTCTTCTATAGTTACATTTTTGCCATCATCAAAATCTAAACGTTACATTGAATATATCTTGATTTGAACCCTAATATTATAAAAGTTATAAACATTAAACACAAAGTGGAAAATGTGAAATCGAAAATAATATCCTGCTTGTGACTGTTATTTTCGATTTCACATTTACCACTTTGTGTTTAATGTATATGGCTAAGAGCATGTCAAATGCTAAAAATATATGTAAAAATATCTAAATAAAGTTATGAACATTAAGAAAATCATAGCCTTGAGCAAAAAATGCCGACCATATAAAATGCAACTTTACCTTTATGGAACAGTTAAAATCTAGCTAACCGTAAAATTTTCCAGAACTAAGTACAATTATCCAATTTCTATGCACGTCGGCAACACTGTTGTATTAACTAGCAAGAATATATAATACTTATTACTGCGGTTCCGAAACAGTACGACTTTAACAACAACGTGATCTCAAAAGTCATTTAAGTAAAGTTGACATTGCTTTGAATGTACCTACATTCAAAATTGCATTTTACGGTGACCTACAACCATTTTAGAAAACAAAAATAAAGGAAAGAATAATTAAATGTCCACAAACAGCTTTGTTTTCAACAATGCCAGCGCAATGTCACCAAAAAAATTCAAAAGCTGGTAGAGGGAAAGGATCTTAAAACAACAGTTAAGAATAGTTGACAAGGCTATGGAATGCCTTTTCTCTTATAATGTTCTTCCTTTGTGTATAGATGTCATAAAAATTAACTTTAGGACCATCGACCAAAGCTTTGATGGTTCAAAATATTACTTAGTACTGATTCGTATCAAAAAATATTAACTACTTTCTGTTCTTTAGCAACATTAATCTTTATAGCAATGCCTTAAAGTTTAAATTTATTTAAAATTAAATTGTTAGTTAAACGGAATGTTTTAAATACAAACTCTTTTGTCTAAACAATTACAGAGTGTATTGTAACAGGCTTTCATTTGTGTTTCTTGTTCTATTGATAGCAGGTTTTTGTTCCTTGGGTGTCCGAACCACATCATAAATCAGCCGTTAAAGGCAAATGTTACATTATTTGCATACCAAAGAAATAAATTCTAGAAGACTTTGAACTCAAACGTTGAAGATTTAAAGTACTTTTTAGTTGAGAGTAAGTTTAAAAAAAATGTATGAGAGGTTTGCGCGCGCGCTTCCAAATGATGCTCTTTGCTATTGACGTTTCTATTCAAACTGTATGCGATGTCTGATGTTTTTATAAACGATAAATTTTCAATAGTTTGCCTCCATTGTGAATTGGTGCGTACTTACATAACAACAACACACGCGCTGTTGGTAAAAACGTTGTCTTCAGTAGTCTGGAGGAAAGTGGAGTTTTAAAACGGCAAAATAAAATTTGTAAAATTTGGAGTCATGCAACAGAGATAGGTGTTCTTGAAGGTATTTTTAACGTTGATTAGTGTTGTTTATTTAGTAATGAAGATGCCTCCGAATGCCAACATCGTACAGGAGTAAATTGCCTATTCACCGGTCTTGAGTGATTATGCGTAGTTCGTAATAGTGTTATTATAATAGTATAGTTATCCGCTTACCATTATTTACCATGACCATTATTCACGCTGCTGCTAAACGTCCCGTTAAAAACGTGTCTTCTACTTCCTATCGTGGACTTGTTGATGACATGTGATATTTACAAACGCTTATTTTAAAACTGAATTTAATTCCATAGTGATATTGGAAATAATATTTGTGGCAGTATATTTACAACCTACATACTACATTTTATTATGTTCACAGGTATCGGTTAATCTCACCTGTTGCTAAACGATGCGAATTGTGGTTCTGTGAAAGAGAAGATTGTTCTAGACTCTAGAAGATTCTGTTCATTCCTTATTTATAATCGTAGAACGTAGACATGTCTATGTCCTATTCTATTTTCTATACTCTGTGGTCCTGTTGCACTGCCTGAACTGCAACATACGCAGCCTAAGGATATTCAAAGCATTACAAAATCTGCCCTGCCCTGCGCTACGTGGATTTGCGTCGCCTGCCTCTCAGTTTACGCTTAGCCTTAAAGTTCTTTCTTAGATTTAGAATTTTGTAAAAAGCTCACAACTTTTTTCGGTACATCTAGAGCAGGTGTCATTTGAACTAACAGCGCTGAGCCTCAATCGTAGACTCCTCAAATGCAAAATACAGAATCAAATCATGTCAAAACACTTTTGTGAAAGGGAAAATACTAAAAAACACAATTGAGTATGAAATACAATGTAATTAATATTATAATGTTGAAGTATAAAGGTTTTGTTTTCCTTTGTCCAAACAAATACCCATTGCTATAAACAAAGCTAGAAAATATTATCTAATTCCTTACAAAAACAATATCAGCAGAATTACCTAATCTAGAAACTTGGATAAAAGAATTCAACAACTTATTTTGCACAATTAAACTCGACGATTTTTTTTCATAAAATTACGCAATTGAAGTGAATATTTTATATTTCTATGGAATAATTAAATAGTCAAACGAACTTACCTGGAAGTGAAGTTCGACTGTAATTATTCGACTTGTTATTCCTTCCGAAGTTGAAGATAACTAGGTGCAGCCCGGATCTATGACTCGCTGGCGTCACATATAAGTTTAAAGACAAAAAAACGAAACGCACCCTTTCCGCGCTCCATCTGTCTTTATAATCTATGGTCATTAAGTTCAAAGTCATTAGCATATGAAAACTTTGATTTTACAAAATAGGGTATATGTAATTTTCTTGAAAATTGCTCTGGGTAGGGTGGGACTCTTCATCTTCGGAAGGAATAACAAGTCGAATAATTACAGTCGAACTTCACTTCCAGGTAAGTTCGTTTGACTATTTAATTATTCTCCTTGTTATTCCTTCCTCGATGAAGATAACTAGGTGCAGATGTTTAAAGCCAAGTTGTAAAATCAGAGTTTTATTCAAAAAATAGTTTAAATAACATTTTTTGAATTACAAATTATGGTCTTATAGACATAATAAATTAAACATAGCGTTTTTAAACATATTACAAGAAAAAAGAACAAATATGAGATCAACCTCTAATCTCTAAAGATAGCCTCTTCAAAAAGACTATTATTTATAATTGGTCTATTGTAGAACCGTGCAAAAGTTAAAGACTCACCACTCCAACCAGCCGTTCTCCTCACCTCATCAATACTAACGCCTTTTTAAAAGCCGCGGAAGTTGATGCATGTCGTGTACTGTGTGCAGAGAAGATTGTTATATCTATTCCGCTCTGTTCCATAGTATTTTTAACCCAACGGCTGATTGTGCTGGCAGTCACTTCTTTATGCGGTTTATTTAATGATATAAACAAATATTCTATAGACCTTAAACTACTTGTAATTTCTAAATAATTAATCACAGCCCTTGCTGGACAAACTTTCTCCCTGTCTTTGAAGAAGGGTAAAGTTAAAAATGGTTGACACCTATTTGGTGCCGACGTTTTGATTAGCTTATCAATTTTAATGTTTATACAATCATCACTAATAGTTATATTATTAATATTAATTAAAGAAATCGTTTGAGCTCTTTGGCCAGTTGCAAGAAGCAATAGAGTAACAGTCTTTTTCGTGACTATATTATCTAAGTTGCATTGATCAGAATAATTATTTTCTATAAAGTTTAAAAGGGTTGACACATCCCACGTCAAATTGTATTTTGGTGTAGTAGGTCTTAATTTGAAAAAACCTTTAAATAAGCGTTTAATTTGAGAATTCTCTCCAATATGAGGACCTATAATCTGTATTAATTTAAACTACCATAAGATAAACCATCATTAAATTTCTTTGTTAAATAAGTAATTATTTGTTGAATTTGTGGATCTCTGATACATATATTTTCTGCATTACAATATTTGCCCAATCAGTAATACTAGGTATGTATTGTTTAAGAGTGTTACTTGAAATTGAGGATATCATTATATTTATTGCGTCCTCACTAATGCCTTCTTCTAAGAATGTTTGCCTGATAATATCCCTGCCATCCCTGATAATGTCTTGTGGAGTGGATGCAGTAACCAAGGTTGGGTTGTCCAATAAGGTACCACCACTACAATACCCATGGCTTTATCTGTAACAATTTTTTCTAGTGTCTTAAGGATCATTGAGAATGGAGGAAATGCATAAAAGAAATATTGAGTCCAGCATAACGTGAAAGCATCCACTGCAAAAGCATCTGGGTCTGGGTGCCTTGACACATATAGAGGGCATTTAGCATTAGTTCGAGATGCAAATAAGTCTATATCTGGTGTATTAAATGAATTGACAATAATATTGTAATATGTAGACTCAATTTCCCATTCTGTGTGACCTAACTCTTTTCTAGATTCAAAATGTGCTATTATGTTATCTTTAGTATTTATGTATGATGCAAAGATCCATATATCCTTTGCTTCACACCATTGCCAGATGTTCTTTGCTATATCATGTAAATGAGGGAATTGTACTCCTCCTAACCTATTAATGTAAGAAACAGCTGTTATATTGTCTATCTGAAGCAAAATTTCACAGTTGTTAAAATCTTTGGCAAAACATTTCAACCCAAAAAAGGCTGCTAACAATTCTAGGGAATTAATATGAAGTAATACTTCTTCATCATTCCATGTGCCACTAGCCGTCTGTGAACCACAGTGGGCTCCCCAGCCTTGTTTTGATGCATCAGTAAATATCTCAACTTTAAAATTATTTTTTCTTATGAAATTCTCTGACCTAACTATATTCTTTGTCCACCATTTTAAATCAATTAGGCAGTTATTATCTAATGGAGTTATTTATTCATAATTATCATTATTGTTTTTCAAGGCCAAGTATTTTATTCTTTCAAGGTTCTTAGTATAAAGTAAACCATATTTGATGGCTGGGCAAACAGACACCAATGTTCCTACTACTTTAGCTATTTTAATATTTCTTTTATTAGACAATTCTTGAACTAATTTTAGGCACTTTTCCCTTTTTTCTTTGCTTATGTTTATTGACATATTTGTACTATTAAAAATTAGTCCTAGAAATGGGCAAGTTTGTTTTGGAACAAAATCACTTTTTTCTTTATTTATTATGAAACCTAATGACGGGCCTCGTGGCGTAGTCGGTAGTGTAACCAACTTCCGTGCACGAGGTCGTGGGTTCGATTCCCACTCAGGACAATTATTTGTGTGATGAACACAGATATTTGTACTGCGTCTGGGTGTTTTCTATATATTATATGTATGTATCTACAAAAAAAAAAGTAATATATGTATTATATCCGTAATCTGGTACCCATAGCACAAGCGTTAAGCTTAGTTTGGGACCAGAGGACGTTGTGTGAAAAATGTCCGTGAATATTTATTTATTTATAATTGTTCTAATAGTTGTATTGTAACTTGCATATTTGTTAAACAATCACTGTAATTTTTGCCAAAACAAAGCCAATCATCTAGATATACCACTGATGTGAAACCATTTTTCCTTAGGTGGCTTAGTACAGGTTTCATTATTTTTGGTAAAAATAAATGGGGCAGTACACAGGCCAAATGGGAGTACATTAAACTGATAAAATTTACCTTGAAAAAAGAATCTAAGATATTTTTTACTGTTTTTATGTATACTAAAAGTATAGTATGCATCTTTTAAGTCTATTGAAACTAGGAAATTGTCTTTTTGTAAAAGTTTACAAACTGTTCTATAATCTTCTAGTTTGAAATGGTTGTTCTCAATAAAGTTATTTAATTTTTTCAAGTTAAGTATAAAACGGAAAGATCCATTTGGTTTTGCCACAAGAAAAATAGGTGAACAGAATTGGTTGCTTTGTGGTTCACACAGCTCAATAACCTTTTTTAGATAACATGTTATCTATTTCTAGTTTAAGGTGATAAATTTCACTAGTAGAAAAAATATTATTTGTTGGAATAGAGCTCTGGTACTGGTACGGCATATTCTTAAAAAATAATTTGATAACCTTTAATCCAATTAAGGATGTTACTGTCCTCGGTGATTTCTTTCCATCTTTCATAAAAGTATGGAAGTCTACCCACCTGAGTCTCTATTTCTGTTGCGGAGGTTTGTTGTAACTGCCGGTGCTTGGCCCCCCTGTGTTGGCCTCACGTACTTGGATCCTGCTGCTCGAGGAGGGCCCCGCCAGTTTAAAGTTTTATTTTTAGAATTTTTTGAGAGTACTGGTGTTGCTTTAGCTGTGGTAGTAGTAGGCTTTTCAGGAATTTTTAGTTCACTTCCCGATTTTGTTTACTGATTTCGCAGTCTTAATCTTCTCTGAGAGGTTCTCCCCAAATAAATAAGATTGTGGTTCAGATTCCTCCAGAGACACCTTCATGTCTTTATTAATGGACATCAATATTAGTGTTCGACATCCTTTAGTTTCAAGAAATAGAGAATCACAGATTAGCCTTGAGGTGTCATTAAGTTTTTTAATGATTTCTAATTTGTGGGAGTTAATGTCTCCCTTGATGCAGTACTGCATGGCAGTACCCAGACAAGATAACACTGTGGCCAGCTGTCTGTCGCTTTTCTATAATCTGGTCTCTCCTTTTTCCAGATTCAGATAATGCTGCAGCAACTTCTGGATTTAATTTAGGGGCGACCATTCTTCCACAGTTTTGAAAATGAGGATTTTTCTGGGACAATTTCTCCTTTTCCTCCTTTTTTATACCATTATTTATGATATGGGTAACATATTAGCGTACATCATCTATGTATAGCATATTGTAACTCGTCTTTACATGCCGCATAACCAACGTGAGTATCAAAAATACTCCCCTTTTAGGTTATGAAAAAATGTCTGTAACCAGTGTGCCCCCTCGTGACACCCCACAGGTACAGTAAATCATTTGTAACACGTGTATTCCCACGGAATACCCCACAGTTACAAGTATTTTTGTTTGTTTTTAGAAAACAAAAGATGACGCTATACTTAGAGTACATACCTTTTTGTGTAAGTTTCAATTTATCGTCTAACTTTCTTAGTTATTTAAGTAATCGGTCTCTTTTCCTCTCCGCAGATCTCTTTCCCATGTTGATTTTTACTTTCAGATTGTAAGAAAACTGTAAAATAATTTTATTTATCCGAGTAGACGTGACGCCTTTGTTGACATAAAAACCGAATGACCATAGATTATAAAGACAGATGGAGCGCGGAAAGGGTGCGTTTCGTTTTTTTGTCTTTAAACTTATATGTGACGCCAGCGAGTCATAGATCCGGGCTGCACCTAGTTATCTTCATCGAGGAAGGAATAACAAGGAGAATAATTTATATTTTGTCGGACTTTTACGACTGAAGTTTCAATGTTACATAAGTTGTCGCAACGGGTTCAACTTTATTGTTGATTTCTGTACGACAATACTAGGATAATGGTGTTGGGTTTTGTTTTGTATTACTTACATAACCTATTTATTAGTTCACCACAACTTCGAATGCTGTTCCAGACATTTTTGTATTGAGTAATTTTTATTACGCGTAGTTATGAAAGACGTGTCAATTTGTTATGGTTGGCAATTTGTTTATTTGATATATAAGCTATGGAAACTTTTATCAGTATAATGTATTCTAGATATAGATAGGTAATGATTCTAAAAAGTAATCGATCTATCAAAATGATTGAAAATTTTACTGACTTTTCAGATAATGAAAAGAAAAAAAAACTAAATCTAAAAAAGCCACGAAAAGCTCTTGCATGGTACCTACGCAGGTCCGGAGGGTAGAATATATTAAAAAAAACAATGAGTTGTATCATATTAAGATAAACGCTATTTAAAGATCTCCTCTGGATATGGACATGTGTGAAAAACGCGGGAGAATGAGCGAAGAATAAAATTATATTTAGGTACGTTGACTACAAATTATAATCACTGTATCTGCTGAAAAATAGATTCTTTTAAGCCGTTTTCTGATGAAACATTTATGCTTATTACATCAGAGACTATAAGCAAATAATAGGCATAATTTAATCACAAACAGTTGTTCCAGCAAAAAGTGAATTGTCTTTTCAGTTGTGCATTATACGAGTAAAATGTTTTAATATATGGCAAAGAATGCATTTATACTCTCTTGGAAGGCCTATGTTTAGTAGTAGATGATTACAGATCTTAGTTAGACCCAATCTGTTTTCCTTTTAATATCTCAAGATGGATTAAAATCATTACAAATTACCCACGTAGTCCTAAATTTGAAAAGTTATCAATTTACTTTGCATTTGATCGCATATCTACTCACACGTTCATTTTTACACCCTCCGTTAACTTTGTCAGTTAAACGCTAATCACTTTAACTTTGTAAAGACACTCTTTTGCCTTTTCAAGTCGCTTTTGTTTGAAGCCGACGATGCAGTATCATTTGGCTTAAACTCTTTAAATGCCACCAACATCCTGTCTATTAAAAGTATGACTTAAGATAGCAGGAGTAGGATTGAAATTTGTATGCAATCTAGTCTTGTCAACTTTGATGTCGAAGACGAAGATAGAAGAACAAATTCAGAAGTGTCGCGTTTAATTAGAAGTTCTTTTGGAAAGATGTATATCTATAACTGTGTGGATAATAGGGCCTTACCAATTAGTTGATGGTTAGGTTGAAAGATTTTAATGAGATTTTATCTTTAAATTCAGGGACCTTTATTTTATTTTTTGACAACACCAGGCTCTTTGAGGTAACAAGGCACAGCTTCATTGAATGTTTTTTTTTCTTTTTATGTCTGGTCTTGTAAAAACTTTTGATGAGGTATGTTGTCATAAAAATGTTTTTATACATTTAATTCAAACTTTAAAATAATAACATTTATTTTAGACATCTATGCTGTGCTTCTAGAACAAACCAAATTGCTTATTTTATATTGAATGAGAAACAACTTGTTCTTGTTATGGCGGGAAAAAATGGACCTAACCTCACGCCCCGTCATTCCGGGTAACGAACTGGGTAGTATGGGGCCTTCACTAAAGAAACCCGCTGTGTGTCGTCTCTCCACCTATACTGGTTTACCACTGGAACTAGTAGACGAATGAGAAATACCTAAGTAATTTTTGGTAGACGCATATTTAATAAAATTTTAAGAAAACTTTTGTACGTGATTCTTATTCCACCCATCCATCAGCCTTTCGACGTCCACTGCTGGACATAGGCCTGCCCAAGAGAACGCCACTCCGAGCTGTCCTGTGCGCACATATGGGGGGATAGTGCCGTAATCGCCTCGCTTGGCAGGCGGGTTGGCGATTGCAGTGGATGTTGTTAATACTCTTGGGAGTTCTGCTGCCCACTCACCCGGTATTCCCTCAGTCGGCTCTTACGACTCCCATGGGTGGAGAGGGGAGGGACAATTCTAAAGCCGGCCCCACACGGCTTCTTATTACCTAACGGCTATTAGATGCTTCAATTGTTTAAAATTTAGCCTAGTTTATATTCAGCTCAACGTAGACTTATAATATAAGTACATTGCTTCAATACAAAGAGAGTCATAGCCCTGAAATCAAATTTACATACTAAGATTAACTGAACAGAAACCTTACATAGCCCTTCCAAGCTGAAATACAATGTAAACTTATAAGTCTTACAAACTAATTATTGTTGAGTTGTTGACCTATCTACTGTCAATGTCCTGATTCTATAGTTCTGCGCTTAGAACTAAAAGGACTAAGCAGTTTATGACCTTATTCCTAAGAGACAATAAATCCTTTTTTCTTAAATTATTGTTTAGTAAGAATTGGGGGTTTTCTACCAATTGTAAGATTTATAAGGTACTTATACTTAAACAACTGCTTCGGTAATGCAGCGGTAGTGTGAACGACTGCTGATCATGAGGTCTTGGGGTCGATCCCCAGGTCGAGCGGTGCTATTGAGCTTTTTCGTAAAAGGAGAAATTCTCAGTAGCAGCCCGGAGTTTGGAAATGTACCCGGTAGACGGCAATAAGTTCGCCGCCTATTACGTGGGACTTAAACATAGCTGGCGAACCGTGGTTGTGAAATACACCTCTGCCTACCCCTTCCGGGATACAGGCATAATGCTGTTTTGTTATGTTAAAACAAATGCGGACTCGTAATGAATCAGAAGATATAATCTATTTATATATATTTGTAGCATTTGACATGCTTAGCACTATACATTAAACACAAAGTGAAAAATGTGAAATCGAAAATAACAGTCAGAAGCAGGATTTGAACCTGCATCTTCTGGATACCGTCCAGATGCTTTACCAATTCAGCCATCCTGACAATTGCTCCTGACTGCTAATTTCGATAACACATCATACTTAACGTCTTTGGGTGACGCCTGCGCCATCTGTCGGACGTATTTTCATACATTATACCGACCAGGTAAACTTAATTTTACAATTAAGATTTTTACCTAATAATGACGCAAACCCTATAAATATTTATATATATTTGTAGCATTTGACATGCTTAGCACTATACATTAAACACAAAGTGAAAAATGTGAAATCGAAAATAACAGTCAGAAGCAGGATTTGAACCTGCATCTTCTGGATACCGTCCAGATGCTTTACCAATTCAGCCATCCTGACAATTGCTCCTGACTGCTAATTTCGATAACACATCATACTTAACGTCTTTGGGTGACGCCTGCGCCATCTGTCGGACGTATTTTCATACATTATACCGACCAGGTAAACTTAATTTTACAATTAAGATTTTTACCTAATAATGACGCAAACCCTATAAATATTTATATATATTTGTAGCATTTGACATGCTTAGCACTATACATTAAACACAAAGTGAAAAATGTGAAATCGAAAATAACAGTCAGAAGCAGGATTTGAACCTGCATCTTCTGGATACCGTCCAGATGCTTTACCAATTCAGCCATCCTGACAATTGCTCCTGACTGCTAATTTCGATAACACATCATACTTAACGTCTTTGGGTGACGCCTGCGCCATCTGTCGGACGTATTTTCATACATTATACCGACCAGGTAAACTTAATTTTACAATTAAGATTTTTACCTAATAATGACGCAAACCCTATAAATATTTATATATATTTGTAGCATTTGACATGCTTAGCACTATACATTAAACACAAAGTGAAAAATGTGAAATCGAAAATAACAGTCAGAAGCAGGATTTGAACCTGCATCTTCTGGATACCGTCCAGATGCTTTACCAATTCAGCCATCCTGACAATTGCTCCTGACTGCTAAACCGCGCCTGCGCCTGCGCGCAGGCGTCACCCAAAGACGTTAAGTATGATGTGTTATCGAAATTAGCAGTCAGGAGCAATTGTCAGGATGGCTGAATTGGTAAAGCATCTGGACGGTATCCAGAAGATGCAGGTTCAAATCCTGCTTCTGACTGTTATTTTCGATTTCACATTTTTCACTTTGTGTTTAATGTATAGTGCTAAGCATGTCAAATGCTACAAATATATATAAATATTTATAGGGTTTGCGTCATTATTAGGTAAAAATCTTAATTGTAAAATTAAGTTTACCTGGTCGGTATAATGTATGAAAATACGTCCGACAGATGGCGCAGGCGTCACCCAAAGACGTTAAGTATGATGTGTTATCGAAATTAGCAGTCAGGAGCAATTGTCAGGATGGCTGAATTGGTAAAGCATCTGGACGGTATCCAGAAGATGCAGGTTCAAATCCTGCTTCTGACTGTTATTTTCGATTTCACATTTTTCACTTTGTGTTTAATGTATAGTGCTAAGCATGTCAAATGCTACAAATATATATAAATATTTATAGGGTTTGCGTCATTATTAGGTAAAAATCTTAATTGTAAAATTAAGTTTACCTGGTCGGTATAATGTATGAAAATACGTCCGACAGATGGCGCAGGCGTCACCCAAAGACGTTAAGTATGATGTGTTATCGAAATTAGCAGTCAGGAGCAATTGTCAGGATGGCTGAATTGGTAAAGCATCTGGACGGTATCCAGAAGATGCAGGTTCAAATCCTGCTTCTGACTGTTATTTTCGATTTCACATTTTTCACTTTGTGTTTAAGATATAATCTATTAATATCTAAGTTTCTTCTTAACTCAACTGTTGGTAAGTGAAGTGCTTTGCTCATGGACTAACTAATATACTGCTCTGTCAAGCCGATACTATTGAGAGGAGTGGGAACAGGATTGAATATTTTCTTCTGGCCGTTACATAGGTGGTGGTACTTAATCGTTCGGGTCGAACAACAAGTGGTAGCTTTCAAATTCTTAGCTTTCATAGGTTGAAGCCTAAACCATGAAAGAAGGATAGTTGTGTGGACATATGAGGGCAAGACTTTATGACGATGTAATCAATAAATAAATAAATATTCACGGACATTTTCATACAATGTCCTATGGTCCCAAACTAAGCTTAACGCCTGTACTAAGGGTACCAGATTATAGATATAATACATATATTACTTTTTTTTTGTAAATACATACATATAATAGATAGAAAACACACGACCTCGTGCACGAAAGTCGTTTACACTACCTACTACGCCACGAGGCCCGTCAATTATCAAAAAAAAAAAATAGATTGAATCCATTGCAATATTATTATTTACTTTTTATAGTAAATGTACGTATCCTTATTAATGTTATTAATACGAAAGTGAGTTTGTTGTTTAACCATTAAATAGTTTGGAGACCAAAAAGGGATATAGACTACTTTATATCCTGATGAACTTGATACTTCCTGTGGGATAACTTTTTACCATCGGGAGAAGTCGCGGGCAGAATTTATTAATACTTATCATATTTCTGTAATCGCTTTGGAAACAAGAAAAATCGAGAATCGATCGAGAACCTCCTTTTTGAAGTCGGTTACTAAAAAAACACATTGCTTCTGCATGTTATTAGAATGTTTTATTTCCATAGTATCTGTAAAAGTTTCTTTTTAATAGAGAATTTTTAAAATAGTTTATAACTAACTATTTTCTACATCGCATTAACTCAGTTAAAATACCCAGGTGCGCTGTGTTCACCACTGAAATAATCCAACACAGTACCAGTGGTCCGTCAACAGAGGCGGAGAGACGGCACACGGCGAGTTTATTTAGTGGGAAAGGGCCCACACTACTCTGTTCGTTGCCCCGAGCGACGGGATGTGCGATTAGGTATATTTCTTTCCACCTAAACAAAAAAAAGGTACGCTGTGTTCGGGTAGTATAGCCAAAGTCCAAGGAAAGAAATGCCGTCAGTAAAGTTACGAGTATTCCATATTTATGGACCCATCATCATTGTCGAATTGCATTTGAGAATTATGAATGCCTGTTCTCGTGAAAACACTCTTTACTTTTGCAAGATCTATCATTAAATAATATAAACAGCACGCTCGAAAACAAAACAAGAAATTGGCAATAAAATACTTTAATTGGCTGCTAACCCCTAGGTAACACCTAAAAGAAAACCTTTTTATAAGACCTTTTATGTAAGCCGTGTCGACACTCGTCTTTTACGGCGCGAGCACCTCACATCTGACTCAAAAGTGCCTTATTACCAGCTTTACCTAGTACAGCTTATCAGCTTTCAAAGTAAAAAGCCCCCAGGAAAAATCATCAAAGGCTTGTGGGAATGTTTTCAGCCGCGGTTTCGCCTTTTTTCAATGGCAATTAGTTAGCGGTTACCGA
The DNA here is from genome assembly GCA_948253155.1 of Leucoma salicis. Lineage (NCBI taxonomy): Eukaryota > Metazoa > Arthropoda > Insecta > Lepidoptera > Erebidae > Leucoma > Leucoma salicis. Next base: position 2,772,419 of record OX411806.1, on the reverse strand, counting down.
CGCTTGCACTCACGCCTTGTGTAATTATAGCGTGAAGTAGTTTCCCTGGCTCCGATGTGAGGAAAAAAGGAGGAGGCGTGCCTTTAGGGATTTCTGATTTAGGAACTGCGGATTGTAATTCGTAATCATCAATCGTAATATATTACCAGGACTTCGACTGCGTGGGCTCAGAAAGAATGAATAACATATGATATGAAAAATGTTTCTAACCGCACACCCCGTCGTTCGGGGCAACGAACAGGTTAGTGTGGGGCCTTCACCCACTAAAGAAACCCGCCGTGTGCCACCACAAGGAAATCAGCTGTTAGCGTGGCGACGCTTTTATTGTACTTGTTCCGTTCAAATCTTGCAAGTTAAATTTGACACACTTCCCGGTTTCCGATTGAGCTGAAATTTTACACGCATGAGTATATCACGTGACAATGCAATATTATGATGACATAGAGCTGATCTGATGATGGAACTGGAAGGTGGACATAGGAACTCTATAATGAAACGGCGCAACCCCATCGAGTTTGGGCTCGTATGATTCGTCTTGACGAGTACTTTGTTTCTAAATGGTATCCAGGGGCTAATGATGAAGCTGGAAGGTGGCCACAGTAACTCTATAATGAAATGACGCAACCCCATCGAGTTTGGAATCATTTCATTCTTCTTGACGAGAACTTTGTCTTTAGATGGTATCCAGAGTCTGATGATGGATCTAGAAGGTGGCCATAGGAACTCCGTTATAAAACGACATAATTCCATCGAGTTTGGGCTCGTATAATTTGTCTTGACGAGTACTTCGTCTCTAGATGGTATCTGATATTGGAGTTGGAAGGTGGCCACAGTAACTCTGTAATGAAACTACGCAACACTATCTAGTTTATACTCGTTTGATTCGTCTTAAGGAGTACTTTGTCAAGTTATGATCATTTTATTTCTACAAAATCATTTCGATGTTTTCACATCTGCTAGACGTCCCGCGACGTTTAGTTTTTTTTTTTAGAATTTTTGCCCTTTTGTTTATCTGTTTGTCTGTTTGTTTGTTCACGCATCACACAAACACTACTGAACGGATTTTGATGCAACTTTTTGTATTTGAGAGCAAGACTTAAAAACTGGTATACATTTTATCCCGCTACTATATTGGAAACCTGAGATATAAACTTTTTATTTTTTTATTTTTAGGCGGGAAAAAATGCTCCTATCCGCACACCCTATCGTTCGGGGCAACGACCAGGGTAGTGTGGGGCCCTCACCCACTACAGAAACCCACCGTGTGCCATCTCTCCGCCGTTATTGGCGGGCCACTGGAACTATGTTACATTCCTTCGGTGGTACCTGAGATATACCTAAAAACTAGATTTTGGCTGCGGCAAAGCCGTTAGTTTTGCTATAAATAAGAAAATGGTCGGGGTAAAAACAATCCTATCTTGTAAGTTAGAAGAAATAACACATTCAAAAAAGCTTTAAGACCGGATAAGTAGTTTTAGAGTTAATTGCACAAAACGATACAGGAACTTTATATACTTATGAGATAAATGCGAAAGTGCGTTTGTTGTTAGTTATGCTTCACGCCGTAACTACTCAATTTAGCATAGGTATAGTCCACCGTAGAGTAACATAAATATGTGACCCAATTCTGAAATCCACGCAGACGAAGACGCGGGAAATAACTAATTTAATTATAATTTGGTATGTTGAGGAAGCGAGATATGTATGCGAGAATAGAGCCTCTTGGCACTCTGTTCTCTCTGCTAACCCCGCAAGGGAAATGGCATGAAAATAAGTAAGTAAGTATAATAATTTGGTAATTTACTAGGATAAAACTTAACACTAATGAGTTTTTATATATTTTTATTGAAAACACCACATCCATTCCGAATTATTTTTCCTTCTTCGCACTGCAAAAGTGTCTTACTAAAAAAATATTGATATTAAAAATGCTAACCGCGTTAATTAAGCTTTTTAGTCGTTTAATTTTTTACTCTGGTAACTCCACAGCTTTGGTTAGTGTTAATTTATTGCATTAATTAGCAATGGTGGATTTGGATCGGTCATGCGGATCTATCAACTTGCTTTGACGCCATTTTTAATTGGTCATGTTTTAATCGTTTAAAGTTGCTGCTATTTAATGTGACCAATCAAGAAATTGATGTCACTGCATAAGAAGGTACACTTGAATCAAACCTCATTTCAAACAATTAGAAAAGTTTTCCTCATTTAAATAAATTTAGCGATTTAAAATTTTTATCAATGACCTTAATATTTTAGCGGGAAAACAATATAGGTATTGCAATAGGAATAATCCTTATATCGTCGACATAAAATGTGTCGAGACTCAGAACAACCATTTCACCGTAGATCACACATATAAATGTCTTGTCATGTCAATCAAATTAATAGTACATAACATACATACTAGTATCATAACTTTGCATAAGAACTTAGCAATATAACCACTATAGCGTACCCGAAATCCGAACACATTAAACCTTTTTCTTCTAAAACAATACTACCTTACCCTACCCTATAGTAGGCACAGATCTCCTCTCAGATTGAAAGGCGTTTAACTAGTAAAGTAACGTATAATTGCCGCACTTCACACAGATTTCATGAGCCTAACTAAACCAGAAAATTGCTGATCACTCTCTGATCGATAGCCTCCCTGCATCTTACTGCCTAACACATAAATAAGAGCAGGTTACCGCTTAGTCAGCTTCAGAAAACGTCTCATAAATATTATATAAGCTACGTCAACGTCCACATTCTTTTCAAATATTATAATTAATGTGTCAAGAGTGTCCAAAGGCGTCAGAACAATAGTTTTAACATCTTACCATTATAGGACGGATGCGGCGGCACACCCCTTAATTGTTTAGCTTTAAACATAACCTGTTTAGTTTCAAACACCACAGTACGCCTACGTTAGTTATTAAAATTTGGTTCTGGTATGATATTGCCGCCATGCAATTCTATTTCCGGAGATATCTCCTGTAAGTAAGTAAACATGGTTTATATAATTGGTTTGTTTAAACGCTCTAATCTCAGTAAATACCAATGGAAATTCAAAAAATGTATATAAATATTTAGATATTTTTATATATATATTTAGCATTTGACACGCTTAGCAACATACATTAAAAGTGAAAAATGTGCGACGCGACACGAGCAGGTCGTGACTGTTATTTTCGATTTCACATTTTTCATTTTTAAATATTAAAGTTTTATTTATTTAAAAATATACGGTCCCTAAAAAAAGGACTGCAGGCCTCAAAAAAAGGACCAATGCTACAGTCCTCGAAAAAAGGACCAATGCTACAGTCCTCAAAAAAAGGACCAAATAGAAAGTAATTTTTGAAAGTGGAAAAAGAAGGAAAGAGGGAGAGAAAATGTTTTTTTTTTTATTAAGATAGTAACTCAGTATTAAAACAGTATAATTTTATTTCATAGTTTTTTTTTTTTATTTCACATCCGCAGCGGCAGTATCTTGACAAGACGGTTACCACTTACCATTAAGTGGGTTATGGTTCGTTATCCATCCATCAGCCTTTCGACATTTACTGGTGGACATAGGCCTCCCCAAGAGAGGGCCACAACGTCCAGTCCTGTGCTGACTACATATTGATCTAAGAGATTTCATCAAACTTAGTTTGACTAAACACTCTCTGTGTATTCTGGTTTCTTTGAAATGTTTATAAATGTTAAACACAAAGTGTGAAAATCTGAAATCGAAAATAACAGTCACGAGCAGGATTTGAACCATCTCCTTGATACCGTTCAGATGCTTTGCCAATTCAGCAATCATGACAATTGCTCCTGACTGCTAATCACGATAACACATTCGTACTTAACGTCTTGGATGATGATGTTTATAAATGGCTGTACCAATCCTGTTTAAATTGGGATAAAGTAGTAAGTATATAGCGATGTACAAAATAATTACGTATCTATCCCGTGTAATACGAAATGATGGCGACCCCTAACTGTGATGCGTACCTAATACCTGTTTCACACAATGAACGATTGTCTTGAACACTAAACTTCTGTTCAATGGTTGTATGGTTGTATCCTACCTGTACCTGCTGAATAATTACCACCCGGCTACCGTTCGCCATATTAGAATTTAGTATTTTTTTTTAATATATTAAAAAGAAGACTAGACATTAGAATCTTATTAAATGGTATAAATAACTAATCTTTTTATTATATTATTAATCTTACTTCTATTTGTTACGAAATCACGCCACACCGGCTCAACGAACGACGATTTGGATGAAATTTGGAGAGATAGATTTGAGTCTAGAATAGCAATGCTTGACTTTAATAAGTATATATATTGAAAAATATACGGTTCCCGTGCTTTTTCTGTACGTTTACTTCTTCTGTACAGTTAACATTTAAAGACTCACCTAATTTAACTATTATTATATGTATGTCGCATAACAATCTAATTTCCATCAGAGTTCTCAATAAAATGTCACGAATGTAACTTTAATAATAACAATAATTGCTGAGAGGTAGAATAAGTTCACATACCTATTTATCATAATAAAACCTACCAACAACTAAAGTGACAAAAAAAAACATAAAAAATAATAGTAGCGTTCCATATCGTTTGAATCGCCGACGAGGTTCGTTCCATTGTTTTCAAATCGGTAAAAGATCCAGTTCCGCCACTGGAACACACCGCATTAATTACACCTAATTGAATTTGGAATTGGGACGATGACATTTAAATTTTGGCGGGATCCGTTCACTCGGTAGTGATGTGCAACAAAGACGCCGATTTCCACAATCGAGACCTCCTGCCGCTATACATAATGGTGTATTAGAAACATCGAATAGTGAAATGTGTGTAATGAGAATTATCTGGATTGCTTCTGTTGTAACGGCAGGCTTGAGACTGATAGACGCTTTTATTGTACCGTGAATAGCATTCTCTACTCCCCTCTATACTAAAAGATAATTTTATATTGTATTCCCTTTTATGATGAAGAAAATTGTAATCAGTTAGTTTATTAGGCGCGTTACTTGCAGAAATGCTTGGGAACTTCTTTTATTCTTGCCCATAAAGACACCAACACCTATTTTGGTAAAATGCTATTAAGATACACCGCACTTTAATGACTACATTTTATATTTAAATATTGATAAGGTATTCTAATTTATACAAATATTTTACATGAGTAAGTAATCTTCATTAAATTAATATTCAGCTCAGCAGGGGAACTCTGAGCGGGTATTAGCATGATAATTAGCGGAAAACTCTATACGATGTGCATTAATTTTGGTGATGATTACATGAATTTATAGGTTATAATCACTCTTATTTTCTATTAAGTAGAGTTGAGTTTGGATAAAATGGGTTTATTCTTGATAATCGCTGGATTGTATCGCGTGAGTGCTTACATCTCCGGTAGTTGAATCGCTAAAGGTGGCCACGTGGGACTCCCTGCGGGGACGTTGATTGCCGACGAGTGTCGTTTTACGCCGGTATGGACAACACTAGTGCTAAATTTGAAATTAGAAGCATTATTAATTTGATAAATTAACTGCTATCTCTGTGGTAGCTACCGTGTTCTTTCTCATTTTTTTATTATATATTTTATAGTTTTTTTTGTATAAAAAAATAAATTAGTATTTCAGGTTATTTTATTCTTACTTGAAGGCAATATATACCTGCAAAGGTCGTTTTAGAAAATTATATTCGCACACGTATTCAAAATAATTAGTACAAGCATCTCAAATATTTGTCCTATATATAAAAGGTCATAAGTATATACTTATAAAATTATAATTATCTAATTATATTTTTTATTATGTTATTCCTTTATAATTAAACTGTTTACAAACTTATATAATGTAAAATAATCAATGCTTTTATTTAGAATATACATATATAAGTAATTTGCGCTCCCAACCCTCACGCACTATTAAATTAACTCGAGTAGCAAGTAATTTACGTGTGACGTGAGTAGGCATGTTTTTACATAATTATTCATTTTAGTAAACATATTACACAAGCAGTGTTGTGCTAGCTGGTTCTCTACATTGATAGTTATGGAAGCTAAAAGCCAATTAAGTTTAGGGAGATTAGTTTGTGTGTGTCTGTTTTATAAAAAATCTATTATTAATTTGAGATACACGATTTAACAAAATATTCTGGTACGCCAATTAAAACTAACTCACAAGGCTATTTCATAAAAATGCAGATGACATTTAATAATTTAACGAAAAAAAAATTTAATTTCTAGAAAAGTTAATCACTATTTCATTTTTTAGGTACGAATTCACAGTTCCTCACAAACTGGCCAGTAACGTACTTAAAACAAAATAAAAATGTAATTTATTTATACAATGTGATTGGTAAATACGAATTAAAAACAATATTTTTCAAGATTCAGTAAAGAGGTTTCACCACTTAAAAAGTGTTGCCAACATAAAAACTCTTAAACTGGCAACATCTTAACATGATATTTTAAAATTAGGTGTTAATCCCCGCCTGCCTCCTGCCCAGCCGCCAGTGACACAGCAATATTGTTGGGCTTTGTTCTGACATTATTATTCCGACAATAATTGGCAAGCAATATACAATTTCACGCAAATTATAACTTTATTAACACCTTAGAGGTAAGCGCCCCTTTCTGTATATTAGATAGAAAATAAAATACAGTAATATTTTTAATTAATACTAGCCTTTGCCCTAGCTAGTTTTTAGGTTATATCTCAGGTTTCTGATATAGTAGCGGGATAAAATGTATACCAGTTGTTAAGTCTAATCAAGATCTATCAAACAAAAATGTTGCATCAAAATCCGTTCAGTAGTTTTTGCGTGATGCGCGAACGAACAAACAAACAAAAAATCTAAAAAAAAATGTTTTGTGTTCATACACGCCTATAGGTATAGCCTAATACAGTCATTTTTCCTCAAATATATAAAAGTACAGACGCAGCACTGTTACAGCTTTATAATATAGTATAGATAAACGATTAATATCTTTTCGCATTTTTTCAATATTTTTGTCGTCCGGACTGGCCATTTGAGTTGGCCAATATTGAGAGATAATTGTGGCTGTTATAATTACTGTTCAATTTGGTTCAATCGTAACACATAATGATATACGAGAAGTTTAATTAGAAAAGTTTTATCAATGAAGACACACACGTAGGTACTATTTATCTCCTCAAACTATTTTACAAAGTTTATGCCAGTGAATATGCTATTATGTAGAGTAATACCTTAAGATTAATAATATGCCTATTAATCTAATACACTTATTTTTTGACACACATAGAACAGTGTTCAAAATTAAATTATTGACTCCACCAACCTCATTTGACATGATAGTTGTTGTGTTACTACCATGCCGTGTGGGGCCGGCTTTAGAATTGTCCCACCCCTCTCTACCCACGGCAGACGTAAGAGCCGACTGAAGGGAATACCGGGGGAGTGGGGAGCAGCAATCCTTCGAGTTTTAACTACATCCACTGCGATCGCCAACCCACCTGCCAAGCATGGCGATTACGGCACTACACCCCCAATTTGGGGAGGCCTATGTCCAGCAGTGGGTGTCGAAAGGCTGATGGATGGATGCATGAAATGTCTATTGGCCTTTGGGGGGAGGTGTCACTTGTGTCACTTGATATTGACACAAGTGACACATTTACCAGACTTGGATGCGTTCCATTACAGCCTCGTCGAGTTGACTCATTTATGCTGGGAGAAGCAGGATTGTTGAATTGTAGTAACCATCCATCCATCAGCCTTTCAACGTCCACTGCTGGACATAGGCCTCCCCAAGAGAACGCCACAACGAGCGGTCCCGTTATGGGGGATAATGACATAATCGCCACGCTTGGCAGGCGGATTGGCGATCGCAGTGGATGTTGTTAATACTCGAGGGAGTGCTGCTGCCCACTCCCCCGCTGTTCCCTCAGTCAGCTCTTACGACTCCCGTGGGTAGAGAGGGGTGGGACAATTCTAAAGCCGGCCCCACACGGCACGGTAGTATCACAACTACTATATTATTACAGTACTACTATTACCGTAGGAGCCGGAGAATGATAGTAAAATGAGAAACAGAGATAGGAACATGACGGAATACAGTTATTTTAACCCTAGTTTGAGGCAGAGGCAAAGCGACAGAGTATACGGGATTTCTAACCCTACTCCATCTGCCTGATCTTCCTCTACGCTCCTTTCTTTTTCTAGGATAGAAGGCGCGAATTATGGCCGCTTATGCTGGTCGTTTGCATGTTTCCCACAAACTCTACAGCTAATTATTTTGAATTAAATCAGTTTTTGATTGAATTAAATTAATAATCATGCGTGATCATTATCCAGATATGATCAATGCAAATGTATTATTCTGGGCGAGTTTGTTCTATTGAGACCATGGCGATAATTAGAAACCATGTATATCTAGTTATGCAGCTACAGTCATCCCTGCTGCATCGATCCAACGGTCAAAGGTGTCACATCATGCCAAAGGTAAGATCTCAGTTCGGCCTTTATCTAATGCATTTGATTCAAAATACAATACACCATCGTCAAATGCTGCGTTCATATGTACAAATGTCGAACTGGAACGCGTCCGTAAATCTATATCTATCTCCGAAAACACTATTGTGCTGAAAGACGATTTTCGAATGTAGAATTATGTGGATATGTTATGTGGAAGGAGAACAGTAGCTTGTAATAACTTTATAAAGACTACTTTGTTTATAAGAGTTTTTTTACTGAAGACTACTTTGTTTAGATTACTTTTTACAATGATTTGTTCATCACAAATCTTTATGTCTATAGACTATGTTACAGATAAAAAGGCAATCAAATATTAATCAAACTAAACATGGACTTTAACAATTATTTTTATTAAAGAAAGTGTTTTGTTATGTGAAACTTTCATAATATTAATAATGAAAGATTTCAAATATTAGCAGAGTAGTTTGGAGTCACGATTTCAAAAACTCTTATACGTATGTATTTTTGCGCTGAACCTTCAAAATTTTCAGAGACACAGATAACGACGATTAATCCCACATTAAGCTAGCTTTTTTTGTTTTGAAAGAATTATTTGTATGCGTTATAGAGTATATTAATGTTTTGGGATTCCGATGGTCTTAATGTTAAAAGTACAAATAATTTGTGAATAAGGAAAAATAGATTTTTAGTAGAAGCGGGAATCGAACCCGCGTCTTTTCCAATCCGAGGAAGTGTTCTAAGCCACTGAGCTATCCTACTGATCTTTCGATCATCACAATTTCCTTATAACATTTGTCTTACGACCAACGCCATCTGTCAGGTAGCTATATTGGATGCATGTAATTGAAATTGGGATGATCGAAAGATCAGTAGGATAGCTCAGTGGCTTAGAGGACTTCCCCGGATTGGAAAAGACTTGAGTTCGATTCCCGCTCCTACTAAAAATCTCTTTATCCTTATTCACAAATAATTTATACTTTAAAAAGTAGCGGAGCATGTCAAATGCTAAAAAATATAGATCTAAAATGTTAAAAGTTTTAAAAATAAATATAAATAGATATTATGTTAGTTTTTATACGAATATATATTATTTTTACAGTCTTACACGATAGTTAATCTCAGGATAAAATATCTAGATTTCGTCAAATAATAATATAAAAAGTATAATTTATACTAGGTTTTACTAACGATTCACATCTCTTCCACATCAAGCTTAGATAGATATTAGTGCAAACCTTAATCCTAACTAAAAAAGAACGAACCTATTATACGAAAACCAAACTGATACAGGCAGCTCGTAATACTCTGATAATTTGTCTGCGATGAATCCGTGGGCAAAGGCTAGTTATGAAATAAGAGTACTTTTATGGAATCTATTTACTTTATTTGCTGGTATCCCAAATTTTCGAATACTTTACAGCATTCATGGTCAAGCCTATAATTTAAAAGTTATAAATAAAATGGTTTTAATTTCTACATTTTTAGTTTCAGAACTAGTAACATAAAAATATAAAATCAATTTAGAAATATAACTATTAAAATTCTGATGCTACTGTTTATTACTTAATACATTACTGAATAACATCATCCAACAGATACTGCTCACGTTCAAACATCGAAACCTAATTTCCTGTCTCAGATACAGCATGCACGCTGGTCTAAGCCTAAAGACAAATACACTGACAACACCAGCCCCACATGACCCATTACCCTTCCTTCATCGATACAAAAGACAACAAACAGAGGGGAGCTGTCACAGAAATACATAGCTCAAGTTATAATGGATGTTTGACCAAATAGTCCTAGAGTATCGTCTCTGCAAAGGAAGTATGAAAACTGAGTGTTTAATATCTCGGTTTATATAGATTCAGGTTAGAATGGACATTATTACTTAAGGCTAGTTCAATTATGATTAGAAAAAAATCGTACACATTAAATATAAAATTATTTTAAATTTAAATAGGATACAGGTAGGGTTGCCAACTATACTTTATAATAACATACTACTACTTTATACGTATATATATCTAGATATGCTTAATGTATACCTACTTTATATTTGGTAAATATATTTTATACTTTGGCATAAAAATAATGTATGTAAAAATACTCTATTTCCAATATTTAATGTGATGCTTAAAATTAAACACTTATTTAAATTACTGAACTATTATCAATACTTTTAAGCTGAAAAAGAACGCGAAGGCATGCACTATTTAAAATATTTACAAGATAGATTGAATATTTTCGATCTATTTCTTTTTAGCAATTGACATGCTCTGCTACTTTTTAAAATACAAATTATTTGTGAATAAAGAAAAAGAGACTTTTTTTCCGCTCCTACTAAAAATCTCTTTTTCTTTATTTACAATTTGTACTTTAGATTGAATATTAACAATTTAATTTCCAAGTCATTATGATTGAAGTGATACACAGGAATCACTTCAATCATAATGACAACAATACAACTATACAGATTTTTCAGAAAAAATCTATTGACAAATGGCAATATAAAATTATTTCTTATTTCATCTATACTATTATAAAGCTGTAACAGAGCTATAGTATGTCTGTACATTTAAGATATTTGAGAAAAAATGACTGTAATAGGCTATATAGGTGCGTCTGAACACTAAACGATTTTTTTTAGAATTTTTGTCTGTTTGTTTGTATATCTGTTTGTTTGTTCGCGCATCACGCAAAAACTATTGAACGGATTTTGATGCAACTTTTTTTATTTGATAGCTCTTAATTAGACTTAAAAACTTGTAAACGTTTCATCTCGCTACTATATCGGGGACCTGAGATATAGCCTAAAAACTGACTTTTGACTGCGTCAAAGCCGCGGGCAAAGGCTAGTCATCTCTAAATTTAATAAAAAAATTGTTATGTTCATTTAAAATAAATTTCCACTGTGATAGCTTCCAAGAATTCAATTATAATAAAAACTGTTAATAAAACTGTGAATAAATAACAAATGAATATTTTTTTAAATACTTTTTTCTTCTTCCAAACACTTTATTTTATACTTACTTACTTACTTATCATCACGCCATATCCCTTGCGGGGTAGGCAGAGATAACAGAGTGCCAAGAGGCTCAATTCTTGCATACATCTCTCGCTTCCTCAACATTCATAACTCTCTTCATACACGCTCGCCGGTTTCGGAGACTCCACCTTCCTTCAATACATGACCCATTTGGTCTAGGTAGGTGAGTCTCAGTCAGTCGCTCGTCTGGCATTCTTTCCACATGTCCGAACCATCGGAGCATTCCCTTTCGCATCTTTACACCAATACTTTCTTTCATACCTGCTCGCTCTCTTACGTCGTTGTAACGAATGCTGACTGACCAGCCTCACTCCACAGATTCTCCGCAGAGATTGCATGTCGACTGCATTGATTTTACTCTCATGCTCCATTTTGCATACCCAACTCTCGCTTCCATATAGTAACGTCTGCTTTGTGTATTGCGACACGTGCCCTCTGGCTGAGGTGATGACTGCCGAAAAGTTGTCCCAATGCTCCGTTCACTCTATTTCCCGCATTCACTCTTCTCTCTACATCAGTGGTGTACCTTCCATCCCGACTGAATCCACATCCAAGATATACAAATTCATCCACTTGTTCTAGCACACCATTTCCTATTGCTACTTTAACATCTGTTCTGGCTTCTTCTCTTTCAAAAACCATTATTTTGGTTTTGCTCACATTCACACACATATTTTTTCTGCTTAAAATAATATGATACATTATTTTTTTCAAAAAAAGTTTGCAACTCTAGATGCGGGTCACTTACATAAAAACTGTGTACTTACAATGAAATTTGTTAATAGATTTTTAAATATTAGGGGTTAAAGTATGAAATTGCTGATTTGTACTGAAAAATTAAAATTCGTTTTTTTTCATTTAAGATATTTATTTAATCAAAATATCTACCATTATTATCTATACCTACATTGCTGCCATCTAATAGGAATGTCTTTTATGCCTTTACGATAGATATCTGGTGATCTAGATTCTACAAACTGTGTGAAAGCATTTTGTACTGCCTCCTGGGAAGAAAACTTTTTATCACGTAGAAAATTGTCTAAATCACGAAAAAAATTATAGTACGTTGGAGCAAGGTCTGGTGAACAGGTGACGAATGGTTTCTAATTGCAGTTCCTGTAGAGTTAAAACGGTTTCTCGTGCTGTATGAAGTCTCGCGTTATCATGGAGCAATAATGGTGAAGATCGATTCATGAATCGGGGCTGTTTCACTGCAAGTTTTGCTATCATTGTTCGGTGTTCGGCACAGTAGACATCTGCCGTTATTGCTTGACCAGATTAGAGAAAGCTATAGTGAATAACACTATGCTGAAAGCACCAAACTGTTACCTACCATTACCTTTTTATTGGTAAGCTTTGCTTTAGGACACTGTTGCGGCGTTTGACCTGGGGTCAGCCATTGCATTTTTCGCTTACGGTTATCGTAAAGAATCCACTTTTCATCACATGTCACAATTCGATCCAATATTCCTTCATTTCTGTATCGATTCAACAAGGCAACACAAGTTTCAACACTCGTTTCTTTCTGCTGATCAGTCAAATCATGAGGCACCCATTTTTCATATTTTTTTATTTTATTGGTTTGACGCAAATGAGTCAATAATGTTGGTAAGGTAACGTTAAACCATGCCGCTAATTCCTGGGTAGTTTGGCTCGGATCGGCTTCCACCATCTCTTTCAATTCATTGTTATTCACATGTGTGAGCGTCTTCCACGTGGTTCGTTCTTCAAATCAAAATTTCCATCACGAAAGCGTTTAAATTGAATTTACGAAGTATTCATCTTTCTTGTCTAAGCTGAATAAAAAAACAACTGAAAGTCGATAATCGAATGTTGCACATTTTTTAAAAGAAGAACCTCATAGGTTCCATTTGAAAAAAGTTTCGCTCAAAAATCTCAATCATAAGGTTCTATGTCAATTCGAAGTACCTATTACAATAAAACGGCAATTTCTTACTTTAACCCCTATTATTTTGTAGGTATGTAGGTTATTATTTTTCCAATGTTAATTGGATATGTTTAGCTACCATTAGAAGTTGTAAAACATCTTTCTATTTTTTTTCAATTAAAGATAGATTCTAATTTCATAATACGATATTTTTAGAAACTACCATTGGTATTAGGCTGTATGGTAAGTAAATTTTACTTCAACCATAATTGAAAAAAGAAATATGAACAAAATCAAAAAATGTAATCAATTTTTATTTTTTTTGTGGATTTATGTACTTTGAGTAGATTATATCAAGTCACATTGCTAACATTCGTTTGATACGGCTTCACCATAATAACTTTACGTTATAAGTTTAATCCAGTGTTCAAAATTTAACAAGAAATATTTTCCCACTCCAATATTTGGATTGGCAACAATGGGAAGCCTTTCTAAAGTTTGCAACTTCCCGCCGAACAGTTTTTTGTTTTTAAAACTTTTTTTAACAGTAATTAAGGTGGTAACATTGGTCGTTGGAATCAACTCAAGAGTTCTTGAAACGTGAACTTGATAGAGTACTTTTTAGTTAAGTTTTTATGTGTTAGATTTTGCTCTTGTTCTTCTCTAAACGAGTTCTACTTGCAATTCTGTATTTATATCTATCGATTTGTTCGTAACTACGGTCTCTTGCAAGTTAGTGCCCCAGGGTTAATTAGCAGTACTTTCTATGTAGTTTCAGTGCGGTTTTGGATTGGAAAACTTGTTCAATGCTTTCTATTGATTTGGTGATTTGGCTTCGTATTTTGTAATACAAGCAAGCTTAGTTTCAGGATTACTTGTTTTACGATATTCTAATGGCTATATGATTGAATGATAACAAATTTAACCATATTGAAGTATTGCTTTTTGTGAATTTAGTTACATAAGTCACACACATAGTCACATAACATTATAAATTATATTGTTGTTATATTGTCCGTGTGGTAACGGACTAAGAATACAAGTGTCACCACCCCATTCTTTCCCACGGGTGTCGTATAAGGCGACTAAGGGAAGTAAGCAATTATCATCCATTGCATGACTAGTGGTAGGGCTGGGTACCAAGTGGGAGTACTCACTTGGTATCGGGACCGAACGGGTTGGTACCACCATCTCCCGTGTGACCGGCCATGAAGCACACCGTTGCGTTTTGGTCATAGCAGAAGATAGCCGTTTATTTCATATCGGTTAAATGAAATGGTGAGCAGCGGCTTGACAATACTCTCGGTATAGTTGAGTCCATGAGCGACGGTTACCATTTACTATCAGATGAGCCGTGGCCAGTTTGCCACTAAATGCATTAAAAAAAAATTTTTTAAATATTGTCAATGGTTTGCTATTTACATAGGTTAAAGAACAAGATACACAAGTAATGTTTAGTATGTAGTAAAATAACTTAAGTAAGAGTCTTTTTTGTAAAGGCAGAAAATGTACCTAGCCTCACAACCCATCGATGGTGAGGATGGGGCCTGCACCCACTACATAAACTCGTGTTCCTTGTTTTCGCCTATATTGGCGGACTTATGGAAATGTGTAACATTACTTTAGTTGTCCGCTTGCAAGAACTTGAGTACTAATCGATTTATAAAAGGGTGATGAGGAGCTTAATAGAAAAGATGACAGGCAGGGTTAGGTTTTTATATCTCACACTCAATCATACACCGTTACTACAGCGCGATATTCTGTGAGAAGCTGGTAATGGACCGCCACTAACCACCAAAACCCCAGGTCAAGCCAGCACACTACTGATGTATAATTCTACAACCTGACAAATATAACAAGAACTATCAAACAAAAAAAAGAAGAGAAAAGGCGTGTGGGGCCGGCTTTAGAATTGTCCCACCCCTCTCCAACCATGGGAGTCGTAAGAGCCGACTGAGGAAATACCGGAGGAGTGGGCAGCAGCACTCCTTCGAGTATTAACGACATCCACTGCGATCGCCAACCCGCCTGCCAAGCGTGGCGATTACGGCACTATACACCATTCTTGGGGAGGCCTATGTCCAGCAGTGGACATTAAGAGAGGCTGATGGATGGATGGATGGATCAAACAAAAAAAAACACGGAAATCCGTTTTATGGAAGATGCGCGAATAGGATGGACAAAAATGCTGCCATTCTTAGCCCAAATTAAACTACAGTTTAAGAATAATACTATCAGTGAACTCTTGAATATTATCGCAAGTTTACAATCCCCTTCTTGATTCCCATAAGTTCATTTTGGCATTACATATTAAAGTTGCGTGAGCAAAAAAAATTACATCAGATTTGATTGACGTGAACATGTCTATAGAAACCTTTGCAGGTCACACAATGAGAGTTCATAGGTCGCTTTGTTAAAGCAAAAATACTTTTTAACAAAGAAAGAATCGGAAACAAAGCCGAGGTAAGAACTGTGACGAACTTATATAAGAAATATAATGCAAGTATAATAACATTGTTTGTTATTGTAGATTTTGACAGTGACACTCGCTTTGAATTGATAAAACAATAAGAACACCATATTGTTGACCTTATTCCAAGACTTCTTGAAATGCGTAGTACAAGCAAATAACGGATACACATTTTATTATACTAACTAAATAATTGTCTGGTGAGGAAATTTAACCCACAATATTTGGTATAGGATGTATACCTATGCTTAAGGTGGGGGTAAGGGTGCTTAAGGTCAGAGAAGGCAAAATTTACCACGTTTAGTTAACAGTTAATAAGAAAACAAAAACATAGCATCACGCCTGTATCTTCGAAGGTGTAGACACAGACAGAGGTGTATTGCACACCTATATACGGTTCGCCAGCTATGTTGAAATCCCACGTAATAAGGAGTGAACCTATTGGCGTCTGCAGAGGACATTTTCCAAAAATAAGAAACAGTTGTTATGTAATTTCTACTATCGATATAAAATGCGCCATAATGAACTCTAAAAACGTTTATATAGAATTCAGACGACTAGGATGAAGGTTACATAGATGATAGATACGGCTGGTATCTGCTGTTGTGGGTTTGATTTCCACAGAGGACAACTCTTTGTGTGATCAACAAATGGTTGTTTTGACTCTGGTTGTATTTTGTATCCGTGAAATTGTATGTTTGTAAAATAACCCCGCGATACAAGGATTATTCCATAGTACAGGGCAGTAGCCTTTTATAAAAAAATCATATGAATGACCAAATATGATATGCATATGTGAACATGACTTTTTTCGTACTTCGATAGTTACGTTAAGCGAAGTGAGGACCGCTAGTAAGTGGTAGAATAACATCCTAGCAATTGCTAAATAATAACAGAATCCTGAATAAAAATCTGACCACAATACCGTCGTCAATAAACATACCGTCGTCAGTTAAAACAAATTTTTGCGGAATATTGCAACGTTGTGGTTCTGAGAGTCCTGCCGTATCGCATGGTTGTGTCGCGTTGGTGAGATTTTTTGTCATTATCGTGCATGCTACTCTGCTATTATCACATTCTCCTCTATCTGTGAGATTGCGGATTGGCAATCTTATGTTATTTTGTGTGTGTCCGTCCAAAGATAACCGGGACTGACAATCCGTGGGTGAGTGAGGGGCTCTCCTCCTAAATTATCCATTCTATAACAAAAACACACATTCATTTAACAAATATACTTGTTGGTCGAACCAATATCTGTCTTTCGAGAAATATAAAATTCGAAAGGATTAAATCTTTAAAATTCAGTACCAACGGTCAACGTCATAAATATCGCTCATTATCATTCACAAATTAAATCAGTACGGCCCATAAATTTGGTACAATAGGAGTGACCCAATCATCCCACAATATGTTCTACTCAAAATTACATTAAGCCGTGTTACCATAACCCTTTATGAACTAATAATGTACACCACAAAAAGGCGTTTGCATATAAATCTCCTAATTACTACGATTCATAGTGCAGTAATCTTGACTAGCTTTTTGTTATTTGCATAGTTTTTGATTACAATTGTGAGTGATTTAGGACGGCCGGATTTTGTCTGGACCGCGGTAGGAAGAATTTAGTGTCTATGCAGGTACAGTTAGGTGAAAAAGTTTGTGACGAAGAATTAACGGTTTTTGAAAAACCCGTTGGTTACAATTACAGCAGTCATTGGTTAAAGGATTTTTCAAATAATCCCTTATTATCAAAAATGGATGAATAAATTGACCAAATAACATGTTTTTTTTAGGTAATTACAATTTTCGCACCATTCCTATTATTATCATTGTTAATTAACAAAAGATAATTGAAGATGCTTTGAAAATTATTTATATTATTATTGCTTATGAAATAAAATAAAAAAAATGATTTCGTTTTATTTTGTAGTGTTTATATTAAACATCGCAAAATTATTACCTATAATTGAGTATTTGGTTTTAGGGCTTACGAGTTATTTTGGTTTTAACATAAATATTCAATGAAGAACTACCTAATATCATCGGATGCTCAAACTATAGATTTACTTTAAAAATAATAATGACAATACGAGTATCTAAATTATTTATAGTGCTTGACCGTGCACTATTTTATCTCACTGACTGCGACTGTACTTAGTTAAAAAACCGACTGCTTGTAACACGCAATAAAATGGATTAGCGCGATTCAATTCACCCTCTGTGCTCACTAAAACTTATTGTATTACATATAAATTAACATATTATTACCGGAGCGCAGCGCACATTGTGCTTATAAGATTTATATATGTAAACATTATCGTGAGATTTAAGTACTCGAAAGGGTCACCTAATGAAGTATTGTTGACGACTGTTCTTCTAATATTCTACGTTTTTTTTGTCGTTTTGTGAATAAA
Source organism: Leucoma salicis (assembly GCA_948253155.1). Classification (NCBI taxonomy): domain Eukaryota; kingdom Metazoa; phylum Arthropoda; class Insecta; order Lepidoptera; family Erebidae; genus Leucoma; species Leucoma salicis. The sequence continues at coordinate 2,754,125 of OX411806.1, read as the reverse complement.
TGTCTTGTAATTTGCACGTAATCTAGGCTGAATGATGACGGGCATTTTTCATTTGGTTGAGGTTATTAAAAAATAGTTTAATTAATGCTAGCTAGGTCGCTTCTTCTATGATTTTATTTAGTAAGATAATTATAAAATTAATAGATTCTCTATTTCTTTAGAAAACGTTCATCTTTCGAAGAATATTAAAATCTTTTGTTAGGTTTGACCATGAGAAACTTAGCAGCTACTACAAGCATTTAGGGTACTCGTGCGACCTTTAGGACAGTTGTTTTTTTTTTTAATTTAAAGTACTCTGTTGTCATCTCATCATCTTCCCAGCCATATCCCAAACTTCTTTGTTGAAAACGGCTTCTAATATTCGGTTTTAGCTGATTACAAGTTACGAGGAACGACTATACGTATCTGTCTCCCGTGACTTAAGTACTAGTGGCATAACTAGCAATCGCAGAGTAACATCACATTTAGATTTTTATTCAAGATTCTGACAACCTGTTCTAACTGATGATCCTTCTAGTATGGGCGGGTAATCACACACGGCGATTTTTTAGTGGGTGAAGAAAGCCTCGCAATACCCGGGTATCTCCCTCAAAAGCAGGGTGTGCGGTAGGTACATTATATTAGTCCATACAAAAGGGAGTTATTTTATAACAGGGATCCACTGCGTAACCTGCTTAGAGATAGATTTCTTTGTGCAAAGGTTTAAGAAATAGGTAGGTACGTATACTGCCTCAAACCAAGAATTTTTTTTTGTGGTCTGAGTATACTGCCTACAAAATGTTAAAAGCCCATATCGAAACGAACATCACTATAATACGGTAGGTAGTCTTACGACCACAATTTATGCACGCATGTGAATACAACCCGCTAAAACATCACTACCAAAAACCACTTCTACGAATGTGGAATGATTGATTGATTGACATCAATATCATCCCTCATTAAAACCAATCATCAGAAATTTCATACCAGATATTTGTACAACACTATATAAAGTTGTACCAAAAAATAACCGAGAATCTAATCTCATTAATTGCAACAAACACTTGATCGAAACTCTCGGATCAACAGCCAGTTTATTTGGCGCTACGTAAGTAATGGCGGACAATTAATTCGCAAATAAAATTAAACACAGCTGTAAATTACTTCGCGTTATGGAGGGTGATTTTTCGTTGCAGGTCTACGTATGTGTGTGTGTTAGTACAATGTTCAAGTGTGTTAGTACAATTTTCACACGATTTTAGTTCAAAATAATGAGTGAAGATTTAGTGAGTTATTTATATACTACGTTGCAATCAAAGTATACGGGCCACTTGATGGTAAGCGCTAACCGTTGCCTGTAGACGCTAGCAACACCAGAGCCATCACTCATGCGTCGCCAACTCCAAGGTCTAGAGTACTTCAAATAGTATGAAATTTAATTGCAAAATTAAACTTACTATATTGGATGCATGTAAATGCGTTCCGATAGAGGGCGTTGATCGTTAAGACAAATGTGATAAGGAGTTTGGGTATGTCTAAAAGATAGTAGTGTAGCTCAGTGGATTGGAATACTTCCCCGGATAGGAAGGGACGCAGGTTCGATTCCCGCCTGTACTAAAATACTCTTTTTCCTTATTCACAAATTATGATTTGTACTTTAAGAGTAGCGGAGCATGTCAAGTGCTAAAATATAGATCAAAATATATTTGGATAATTAAGTATATTCTTTCATTAACTATGCAAGTCCATCCATCCATCTATCAGCCTTTTAAAGTCCACTGCTGGACATAGGCCCCCCCAAGAATGGGGGATAGTGCCGTAATCGCCACGCTTGGCAGGCGGGTTGGCGATCACAGTGGATGTTATTAATACTTGAAGGAGTGCTGCTGCCCACTCCCCCGGTACTTCCTCAGTCGGCTCTTACGACTCCCAATTACAATTCTAAAGCCGGCCCCACACGGCTGGGCTTATATAATCCCTAATAATTCTTCTGTACTTACACCTGTGATACATCATTTATGTATAATTCTTTATTGAAGAACAGTAGAATATACTATAAGAAAAAATCAATACTATACCGATATTTAATGCAAAACTCTGGTCTTGATATACGCGTCATTGTTACACGAACGCATGCAACGCACAACTAATATTTCACTAAGCTATTACTTAACATCTATTACGAATAATTAACTACAAAACTGTTATAAAATCATTCAATTTAAAATCCACTCGATTTAATCCCACCCTCCAATCCACTTGTATGAACAGACCTAGAACATATTGTCTGTGTTACAAGCTATCAAATCGACAGAGCTATTTTGGTAGGATTTTTTTAACTACAATGGCAACATCGGTTAGTTAAAAGTACATTGATGCTTTACTGATAATAAGTTGTGTTTTTTATTAAATAGATTATTCATTTAGTTATATCCAATAACAAATATCCGTTAGTATTCTGCTAGTCTTCTTCTTTGTCTCCACCTTATCCCACTCAGGTGGGGTCGGCGCAGCGAATTTTTCTCTTCCACTCTCCTCTATCAGCCGTCATCTCAACACACACTCTTTTTTCTTCCATATCGTCATTCACACACTCCATCCATGTCTTTTTCATTAGTATTTTGCTAGTACCTACTTTTTACTACAATATTCTAAATACAAGTCGAAGTTAATGTACTAATTAGCTAAGATTATTTGATGAGAATAAAAGATTTATGGAATTAATGTATTCAGTAAATATAAATTACTAGCTGTTGACCGGTGCGCTTCGCTTTACCTAAAAAAAATACCTTTTTAATAAGTTATTAAAAATTTTTGTTATGTTTTTTTTTACTAACGTAATTATGTTTGTCTGAGTCGTCATGTCGACCTTTATATGCTTCTAGCAGGTATTGATGATCGAATTTTATGTGTGTGCAAAATTTCATATCAATTGGACTAACGGGTCTTGAGTTTTAGGTGAACATACATTCACACATTCCTACATTCCTACATTCTCTTTTTATATACTCGTATATAAATAATATATGTGATCAATTTATAGTAATTATAAATATATTACTACAATAAAAATTACAACATTCAAATCAAAATAATAACAAACATCATCCAAATGACTTCACAGATGGCGGAGTGGTTTAGATGCCGGCCCGAGTGTTGTGGGTTCGATTCCCACACAAGACAACTTTTTGTGTGATCCACAAATGTTTGTTCTGAGTCTGGGTGTACTTTGTGGTCCGTGAAATTGTGTTTATAAAGTCTCCCGTGATGCAAGAGTTATTGCTTAGTGCAGGGTGTTCACAAATTAAAAAAAATACAGTAACAAATACTCGTATAAGATAGAGATTTTAGATTCAATTTCCATACACATGTTTGTGCGTTGCACTAATAGGTTTTCTTAGCCTAATTGTAATATATTTATCTGTTGTGCTTTTTGGAATATTCGTTAATGAGGAGTGTCACCTTTAAGAGATTAGTCTTAGAATAAGCGATGCCACTAGGGAATAAAAAATGCTCGTGTCACAGAAGTATATAAGACACGCTGTTTTTTTTTTATTGCGTGTTGTTGCAGACTAGCCACGGCCCATCTAATGGTAAATGGTAACCGTCGCTCATGGACTCAACTATACCGAAAGTATTGTCAAGCCGCTGCTCACCATTTCATTTCACCGGTATAAAATGAAAGAATAAACGGCTATCTCCTGCTACAGCCAAAACGTAACGATGTGCTTGATGGCCGGTCACACGGGAGATGGTGGTACCAATCCGCTCGGACCCGATACCAAGTGAGTACTCCCACTTGGTACCCAGCCCTACCACCAGTCATGCAATGGATGATAATTACTTACTTCTCTTAGTCGCCTCATAAGACACCCGTGGGAAAGAATGGGGTGGTGACACTTCTATTCTTAGTCCGTCACCACACGGACAAAACAAGTGCCTAGTTTTGTACAATTGACACAGGAATTCTTTTCTCTAACCACGTCATTTGCACAGTAGAGTTTTATAGATCAGTCGAGTCCTCAATTATAAGTGTATCACCAAATATTAACAATACTTTTGTTCGTACAAAACCAGCATTGTATAACCAGTAAAACGTTATTCCTCATATAATACTCTGTCCTATACTCCCCCAACGAAGGGAGCGCCAGTAATCCGTTTTGAGGGTCGTAGATTCAATTGGAACAGATTTCGATGCCCTCCAATTTTTGTATGCCCTTGTTTAATAATATAATCGATTAGAATCACTATCGAGATATAGGTATCGAGTTTAGTGACGTTGAGTGGTTTGATTTGTGGCCACTTGGTTCCTGTGTCAGCTGCAGATTTTTCGTCGTTATGTTTGTACAACCACTTCGTGACTTTAATGTTCAATTTATCCTGATTCCTATATATATAATGATTCCTATACATAGAAATCATTACTTATATACTTTGTTAGAGTTGAAATTCTACGTTTCAAAGTATAATGGTTTTGTCCGGGCAATTGTTCAGCGCTTTCGGTTTCGCATGTCATACACCGCTTCCTATTTGATATTTTGGATTTATTTAAAATTATACTTACCACTGCTTAGTATAAGAAAACATTGTGAGGAAATATACTCGCCCGTTAGATTTCTTGGAGACCGGAGCCTGTGCCCAGCAGTGGTAGTGGGTAAATATGCTGAGAATGGACTAAATTAAAATAAGTTTCAAGGATACTTCACAAGACCTCACTCACCATACGAAATACAACGGCAGACGTAGGCACCGTTATTTCAAGATGATCTATAATTGTGAGAGAGTGGTACTTCCCCGATCGAGCCGGCACATTCATGGCATAAACAAGGCTCTACCTCTAGATATCTGTATATGTATGTTTGGCTGTTCGCCCATTACGCCAAAACTACTGAACGAATTTTGACGGAACTTAATATGACGGACCACTTTTTTTAGGCGGGGTAGAATGTACCTACCGCAGACCTCACTGTACGGGGAGACAACGAGGTAGTGTGGGGCTCTCACCCACTAAAACTCGCCGTGCGCCCTCACCCGCTCGTACTCGGTGGACTACTGGTACCGCGTATATTCTCTTTAGTGGTCCGCGCGGCGGCTAGCCCCATCAGGCTCCTTCTCTGAATGACGTACCCACGCACCTGGGACGTCATACCTTCGCGGTAGGCTAAACGCGGGCGGCGGATAATCCCCGATCCCGAGGCATTAGGCGCAGATAGTCGGCGGCGGGTCGGGCCAGAGGAGAGAGTAGCCTCCCTAGCCCTTTCCGCCGCCTCCTTCCGCAGAGATGATATCCTCGCAGAAGGAGGCGACCGCGGTCCAGTACCTGTCGCCGCTGACCATGGCACGAACAACAGCCAGCAGCGACAGGTCCCCTCCGATAACTGCAGCGAGATCCCGACGCCGCTCAGCCCAGGCCGGGCACGACTCGAGCGTATGCTGCGCCGAGTCCTCGCTGCAGTCGCAGTGGTAGCAGCAGGGAGTCTCCTCCCTCCTAGCGACCGTGTACAGGTACTTGCCGAAGCAGCCGTGCCCCGACAGCACCTGCACCTGTCGGAAGGTTAAGACTAATATGACGAACCAAAGCTAAGTTAAACTGGCAAAGTTATATTCATTATCTAAGTTATAATGTCATATGTAGTAGCTATTACGATTCAATATCAGTCTATCAGAACATTCCAGGTTATTAATAATCTAAAAGATACAACTTCAAACAAGAAAATGAGGCAACTGTTGATGAAGACGTCTTGTGCCGTCAAGTACTGCAGAAACAATAGCTTTGACAAATGTCTTCTTTTCAACTGCACGTAATATGGGCTCTAGTACACGTACAGAACAGATTACTACCGAAACAGAAGTTTGTCATTGTGACTTCTTTTGTTTGAAGATTCTTTGTGACCCTTAAGAGGTTCAGTAATATAAGGTAACGCCTGCATAATGGAAACGAATTAGGTGGTAATGATTTTGTATTTAAATGCTTTTGTAGGTATTAAGTTAATGGTTTTAGAAGCGATTAGTTCGAAATATGTGTTGGGAAATACGGTTGTATAGTATGACCTAAATGCTCGTTCAAATAAAATAGAAACTGACGTATGTTAAATAATAATAACAATAGTAATACTATTCACTTGCTCCAATGAGAAGGCATTCCAACAAAATCGGAGAGAGATGTGTGAAATGATGTGATGAAATTCGAACTAAAATTTCTTGATAAAAAAACCCAACCCAACTGTTTGTTGGCCAACCCGTGAACTGAACAGTGACCTCATGATTCACAGTCATATACCGCTAAACTACTGAAGCAATCACTTTTACTTACGTTTAAGTTAACTATGATTTCATTGAATCATTTGTTAGGTAAGTAGGTATAAGTTAAATGATATCTACTCACAAAAAATACTATGTTTTAAACTCAGCGTGAAAAAACGGTAGGTAAGTACTCCTATCATTGTGATTATTATGGCGAGTGAGAGCGCTGGAGGTACAAACCCCCTGCCTATCATCTCCTAAATATCCTTCCTATCCGTCCCCTAACCCTTTTATTGGAGATGGCGACGCACGATTGATGCCTCTGGTGTTGCTAGCGTCTATAGGCTACGGTAACCGCTTACCATGTTGAGCCGTATGCTTGTGCGCCACCGGCGTACTATAAAAATTCAAAAATATCATATTATATTTTTTGTTATTTCTTCAGAAAGTAAAATGATGTTATCATTACCTACTTTATTGTTATGTAAGTACGTAAGTATTCTTCGTTCAAACTTTATTCTGCAATGTGTATTCTAGAACTACTGTTTAATTTTGTAGGAATCTCAAACAAAAATATTTGATATAATAACAGAAGGCTTTCACAATTCGTGAACTACATTAGGATTAGAAGTACGTCGATATCATCTCAATGACAATACGAACGAGCGTGCAACGCGCTCAACTCAGCTCTCTTTATCGTGAGTGTTACAATCACTTGACAGTGTTAGAAAGATGCAGTAGGTTAGATCATATTTTATTTCTGAATATTTGCAAAGTAACTATTATTACTAACGGATGCAGACGAGCCAGCGTCCCACCTGATGGTAATAAGTAATTACAGATCATATAACAAAAAATGCACGTAGGAAAAATAATAATTTGAAATTCGTATATATTATTCTATGTCGGTATCAAACTCACGACACTTGGCATGGTAACTAATACGCCATCTGTCAGGTCAAAATTGCACACATGAATTATAAATTAGAAATCTTTAAATTAAGTTGCTTTGTTTTGACTGTGACTAAAATAGGATTTGCAGCCGAAACTGAACCCTCTTGCAGCAATTCCCAAACCCAGAATTTCTGATATATTCTGCTGAAACTGAATATTTTGAGATGACGAATATTGAACACGTGTAGCAACTAGACTATTATACTATTAATAAAGCACTATTCCTAAATTTAAATGCCTGTTAAATAGAAGTTGATCTACTGCATCTTCATTAAAGTATCCTCCATTGGAATTTCTTTACCTTTGTTCCATCAGCTACCCGAGTTCGCGCCATTCTCGTTACAGACTTTGAAAATTAATGAGCGACTTTGTCCAGACGTCTCAATTCATTTCTATTGTTTGTTGTGCATGTGTTCAGTGTTGTTAAGTTTGTACCGAAACTTGGTATTCAATTGTGCCATTGTCTTGTGTCGTTAGTTTTATTTATTTGTTTTTTAAGCGACAGTGGGTATTCTATCAGATAGAAAGCCGCCATGTGTCAAGTCAAATATTAGTACTAAAAGACTCCCATTTGTTTTTGTCTAAATGAAATAATGGACATTAGACACAAGTAAATTATTTTTCATGCTTGTCATAGCTGGACTAATATCTATTATGCTTCACTGCTCAATTCTCGCGATTAATATTTACTTGTAGTACTGTTTTTATCCGTTGGCCATTATCACGAATTTTTTAGAGACAAAAGAGTTATAAAAAGGTAAGAAACTATTCAAAAAGCAAAAATATTAGTTTTGTGACTAACTTCCGCCACACTATGGTACTGGTACGTTCCTGTCCGCGATATTGTCCTCATTATCTGTTTTCGTGCAGCGGCCGTTACACGTTAAAATCGTAACTTTTACCAATAAATTTTATTTCAACGTATTTATAAAAAAGAAAGGAAAGAAGAGGAAATACAGTGAACGGTATGACGATGGGTACATTTTAAGGAAAATACGTAAATTAGAAAAAAAAATACAAAAACGCCGTCAATCGTGTTCACAAAGTTCTGAATCAACATCAGGTGAGTAATTCAACGAAAATAATAACGATTTATTAACACCGAAAATACAATATACGACTTTCGGGGTTATTTTTTATCAATTTAATACCAGATACCTATAGTGATGCGAACAATACATTGGGATTGTTACCTTCACGTCTACGCGTCACGTATAATTATTGGTCTACTTTATACTTGCACACAAAAATGTTATGCGTACCCTCAATTTATTTAATATTTTTATTCTATTTTATGTTTATTACGTGATGATACCAACATAAAGTGATGCGAACAGTACATGTTGGGACTGTTACCTTCACATATTTCGACATTACAGGAATTTGGTTTGAATATATTTGTTGATTTTAGTGTGATGCGAATGATTTAAGGGATCATTCACCGTTTTTTGTGATTTTTTCAGAATTACTACATCACGATAAATCTATTACTGATTTAGATTTCGAGCATGTACCAATGGAATATGGTGACAGTGCCGACGATATTGATGTACCCTCTGTCCGAAGTGTAATCTCACCTCTCGTGACTATACAAACTGAGCCAGTCCCATCAACTTCTACTGCTAATACGCAATCACACACATCTGAAACTCCTAATAATAATTTATCAGCAGTTGAAGAGGTGACACCTTTAGATGATGTGATACTTACATTACTTGGAGATGCCCCTAAGGAAGACTGACCTGTCGGGAAGTTTGTCCATTCAGATATTGCCAGCAGAATGGAAACTGTGTTACTAAATGGCTTAAAAAAAGAAATCAAGGATAAACTTAAGGAGGATTACCCAATACCAGGTAATTGCCAACTTTTTAAAGCTCCCACATTGAACCCTGAAATAAAAGCCGTAATTTCTGACATGTTACACAAGAAAGACTCTTCTTTAGCGGCAAGACAAGATCAGATTGAAGTTGTTCTGACGGCTTTAACAAAAGCAATGGAGATCTTAGTGGTTGACAAATCAGAAACCAGTCAGACTCTTCTGAAGCATGTTAGTGATGCATGTCGAATATTATGCGACTCTCACTACATTGATACCAAAATGAGACGTAATTTCTTGATATCAACACTTAACAATAAGCTTAAAGACACATTAAAGGAGACTAAACGAGATAAAAGCTTATTTGGTGAGACATTACCGGAAAAACTCAAAGCTACCAAGGCTATAACAAGAACAAGTCAAGACTTAAAATTCTCAAGAGAGAAACCTCACAATAATAATAAAAATAATTTCAGTGCTTTACCAAGTACCAGTACTTTTAACTGGAGGCACCCGCAGTCGGGCAACCAGTTCCAGAATCGCAAAAAAACATCTTCAGCGCCTCGGACTGCGGGTATCGCTCGGAACGAGAGTTACTCGGATCAGACAACACGGCGGCAGCCACCGCCACCGCCACCGCCGCCGCCGCCGCGTGCGCGGACCATTGTCCCTTACAAGAACCCCAGGAGAACCTAAATCAGGTAACAAAAGCGGCGGGCAGTTTAAAATATTTTCTTAATGTATGGCAAAAATTAACATCAGATGCTTCAATATTATCGTGGATTGAAGGTTATACTATACCATTTATAACGTCTCCTTTCCAGTCTAGTTATCTAAAAAACACACCTAGTAATGACAAAGATTTAAACTTTATGCAAATTGAAATTGATAAACTATTGTGTAAAGGAGCCATATCATTATGTGAGAGGGTTCATGGAGATTATTTATCAAATATTTTCTTAGTACCAAAACCAAATGGTGAAAATAGCTTTATACTTAACCTCAAAAAGTTGAATAAATTTATTAGGACATCACATTTTAAGATGGAAGACCTTAGAACTGCCGTTAAGCTAGTTACTCCTAATTGTTTTATGGCTACAGTAGATCTCAAAGATGCTTATTTTTTATTGCCTATACGCACAGATTATAAAAAATATTTAAGATTTGAGTTTAGAGGAAAATGCTACGAATTTAATTGCTTACCGTTCGGGCTAAGTACAGCCCCTTTGGTCTTCACAAAAATAATGAAACCTGTTGTTGAGCACCTACGCCTCCACGGCTTTATATCTACAATATATTTGGACGACATGCTGTTGATTGGTACTTCTTATCCCGAGTGTCAACATAACATACAAAAGACAATTATGTTATTAACAAACCTTGGCTTCATTATTAATAATGAAAAAAGCTGTATTGAACCAGAATCACAATGCAAATTTTTAGGATTTATTTTAAATACGAATTCATTTTGTGTCGAATTACCTAACGAGAAAATAAATAAAATAAAATCCGAAGTATTAAAATATAAGAATATGAATAAGTGTAAAATTCATGACTTTTCTAAGTTTTTAGGCCTCATAGTATCAGTTTGTCCTGCTGTAGAATATGGGTGGTTACATAAAAAACTGTTTGAAAGACAGAAATACTTAAATTTACTAAAACATCAAAACTATGACAAGTCTATGAAATTACATAATAAATATATAGACGAAGATTTAGACTGGTGGTACCAAAATATTGGACACACCAGCCCTAGTCGAAATAGTTATTATGAGTTTGAAATTTATACTGATGCTTCTAAAACTGGCTGGGGCGCCGCTTGTAATGATGAGAGAGTAAATGGCTTTTGGACTGAGGAGAAAAAACTATATCACATAAATATGTTAGAATTGTTAGCTGCCTTGTTTGCTTTACAAATATTTGCTAAAACTATGTGCAAGACCCAAATCCTACTACGCATTGACAATATAACTGCAATTGCTTGCATTAACCGTATGGGAAGCGTATTATTTCCACATTTAAATAAAATAGCTCGTGAGATATGGACATTCTGTGAAAAAAAAACAGTTATATATTTTCGCTTCTTATGTGAAATCTGCTGATGTGAATTCTATTGCTGATTTTGAGTCTCGTCGTACTCAGACGGATACAGAGTGGGAACTTGCGCCCTATGCTTATTCTAGGATTGTTGATTGCTTTGATCATCCAGAGATAGACCTATTTGCCAGCAGATCGAACGCTAAATGTGATAAGTACATTACATGGAAACCTGACCCATACGCTTTTTGTATTGACTCGTTCACTGTTAGTTGGACCGATCTGTATTTTTATGCGTTTCCACCTTTTTTTATAATTTTGAGAATGCTAAATAAAATTATTTACGATCAAGCTGTCGGTATCGTCGTTGTGCCATTTTGGCCGACACAACCATGGTTTCCAGTATTTAAGAGATTAATTATATCAAAGATTATTTATTTTAAACCTGACAGTAATTTACTAATTTCTGGCAATTGCAGGTCAGTCCACAGCCTGCACAAAAACCTTACCCTGGCTGCATCAGTTTTATCAGGGAAGTGTTATTGAGAAAAAGTATCCCACCTTCTTCTATACATATTTTAATACATTCTTTATCAAAAAATACATTATCACAATATAATTGTTATTTCAGGGAATGGTATAATTATTGTCAAAAACTTAACAGTGATTATTTGATGGTCTAGGTACCGAATATTATTTACTTTTTTACGAAGTTATATAATTCAGGATATCAGTACGGAAGTCTTAATTGTTGTAAATCTGCTTTGACCTTTATTTTAGGTAATAAAATAATGGATGATTCGAGAATACAAAGGTTTATGAAGGATGTATTTAGGTTACGTCCTCCGAAACTTAAATATGAGTTCACATGGGATACTGACACTGTTCTTAATTATTTATTTAATTTGTACCCTAATGAAGATTTGAGTCTTGAGTTATTATCAAAGAAATTGATTATACTGTTAGCACTTATTACTGCCCATAGGGTGCAGACTTTGGCAAAAATTAAATTATGTATTCTTATAATTAACTCGAATTGTGTAATAGTTAAGATATCAGAAGCTATAAAGACCTCAAGACCAAATTGTAATCAACCATTATTAAAACTGCCATTTTATAATGAGAAGCCTCAGTTGTGTCCTGCCCAAACCTTAATTTGTTACAAAGATAAAACTTCATTGATTAGGAATTGTGACTCCGATTATCTAGTCATAAGTTTTAGAAAACCTCATTCAGCTGTAAATAATCAGACCCTCAGTCACTGGATTAAGGATATGCTCCACCGGAGTGGTGTAGACACCAGCGTGTTCAGCTCCCACAGCACACGACACGCGGCCACCTCTACGGCGCGCGCACTGGGTGTGAATGTCGATGTCATTCGAAAGACCGCGAGGTGGAGCATGTCTTCTTCAGTGTTTGCTAAATTTTACATTAGGGAAGTTGTTATGCATCAAGATGAGAATTTTGCTTGAACAATTCTGAATAATTATAATTGATTTTTTATATTATTAATTATGTACTGTGTTATGTACTAATTTTGAGTAAAGCATAAATATTTCATTAAATATATTTATATTTTAAACACAAAGTGAAAAATGTGAAATCGAAAATAACAGTCAGGAGCAGGATTTGAACCTGCATCTTCTGGATACCGTCCAGATGCTTTACCAATTCAGCCATCCTGACAATTGCTCCTGACTGCTAATTTCGATAACACATCATACTTAACGTCTTTGGGTGACGCCTGCGTCATCTGTCGGAAGTATTTTCATACATTATACCGACCAGGTAAACTTAATTTTACAATTAAGATTTTACCTAATAATGACGCAAACCCTTTAAATATTTAGATATTTTTTATATTTACTTTTAGCATTTGACATGCTTAGTACTATACATTAAACACAAAGTGAAAAATGTGAAATCGAAAATAACAGTCAGGAGCAGGATTTGAACCTGCATCTTTTGGATACCGTCCAGATGCTTTACCAATTCAGCCATCCTGACAATTGCTCCTGACTGCTAATTTCGATAACACATCATACTTAACGTCTTTGGGTGACGCCTGCATCATCTGTCCGACAGAACCTGCATCATCTGGACGGTATCCAGAAGATGCAGGTTCAAATCCTGCTCCTGACTGTTATTTTCGATTTCACATTTTTCACTTTGTGTTTAATGTATAGTGCTAAGCATGTCAAATGCTAAAAATATATATAAAAAATATCTAAATATATTTATATTTTCATTAATCACGTCACAACCCGCAAACAGGTGCATATGCTCCACTTACTCTAAACATCTACAAGTAAATATTAATCGCGAGAATTGAGCAGTGAAGCATAATTAATGATAAAACAAACTTACCTGTACGTGAAGTTCTATCATTATTATGCGAGCTGCTCAATTCGAAGAGATTAATACTATCACCCTCCCAAGGACACCCACCCTTTACACAGATATGGTCATATGTCACTGTCTGTGGGAGTCCAATGTTTCAGGATAGTTACAGGAAAGCTTCAAACAAAATGAGAACAATATCTCGGACAGGAACGTACCAGTACCATAGTGTGGCGGAAGTTAGTCAACAAAACTAATATTTTTTGCTTTTTTAATAGTTTCTTACCTTAAAAACTCTTTTGTCTCTAAAAAAATCGTGATAATGGCCAACGGATGAAAACAGTACTACAAGTAAATATTAATCGCTTCGAATTGAGCAGCTCGCATAATAATTATAGAACTTCACGTACAGGTAAGTTCGTTTTATCATTAATTATAATGATAAAGATAAATGTAATTGTTTTCATACATTTTTTTTTCATGATCTGTCCTAATCTATCTATGTATTACTATTATAAAGCTGTAACAGAGCTGTGTCTGTACATTTAAGATATTTGAGAAAAAAATACTGTATTAGGTTATATATAGGCGTGTCTAATCCCAAAATTTTTATTTTTTTTATTTTTTGTCTGTTTATCTGTTTGTTCGTTTACACATCACGCAAAAACCACTGAACGGATTTTGATACAACGTTTTTTATTGGATAGCTCTTGATTAGACTTAAAAACTGCTATATTTTATCGCGCTTCTATATCGGGAACCTGAGATATAAGCTTTTTAGCTTTGGGCTGCGGCGTAGCCGCGGGCAAAGGCTAGTATGGCATATAAATATGAAGGGATTTCGCGCCATTCTCGAGTGTCATGCTTTAGAATGGCAGAACAGTTTGATAAAAATATCTTATTAAGTCTACACATCATTTTGATTTCAGACGTAACTTACAGTCTCGAGCTAAGATTCTTGATTTTATCACTAGGCAACAACTTATTACACGTTAAGTGTTTTTTTTTTTTTTAATTTAAACCAATATTAACTCGCCCAATATCAACAATATTCCCATACATGTATGAATATCTAATTCTAACGTGACGTCATCAGTACATCAGCCTGTCACTCAAACTATATACAAAAGGGATGCGCTTAAAGTTTCCGCACTGATACAAAGCGAACAGTGTTGTTTATATTATAAAGGTGTACGATAAGGGTGATCTGCAACTGTCTAGAATAGGGATAGCATAATAGCCCATGAAATTTTACATTATATTGACTGGTTTGAATTACGGGATACTATCATTCTTATAACCACTAATCACGCGGTGTATGAGTTGCCACTGCGTTCAATAACATTAAAAAAAGAACTACATTCATAGAGTCAATATACCTTGGTACATATTTTTTAAATTTTATAAATACATTAAATACAAAGTGGAAAATGTGAAATCGAAAATAACGGTCACGAGCAGGATTTGAATCTGCATCACCGGGATACCGTCCAGATGCTTATGTAGCCGATGCAGATGTATATAGCTAAGCATGTCAATTGCTAAAAATATATATAAAAAATTCTAAATATTTATAAATACATTTTAGACATTTAAATTAAAACCACACTATCAACTTTCATAGATGAAAAAATATGTAAAACAACATGGTAGACATCTCTGTAGATATTATTAATGACCCTGTATAATAATTACTTGTAAAGTCTTCTAAGTTCAATCTCTTTTTACGACGTTCTGTTTTGCTGACGCTACTTTCAACCGGCCATGGGAAGAGGATTACATAGGAGGCATAACGCGTGACGTCACTATGAATGTAAAATTAATACCACTAGTGACATAACACGAACCGACAGCTACAATTGTTACGTACCAAATCATAGCCGACAGAGCAGGCTGAGCTTAGAGACAAACAAAAAAAGTATTGGTGTAAAGATGCGAAATCCTTTCGCATCCCCGATGTGGAAAGAATGCCGGACGCACGACTGGTTAAGAAGATATACAATGCGAAAGTGGAACGATGTATGTAAAGGGGGAGACGAGACTCATTTACCTAGACCATATCGATCATGTGTTGAAGGAAGGTGGAGTCAAGAGTCTGCGAAACCAGCGAGTGTGTATGAAGAGAAGTATGAACGTTGAGGAAGCGAGAGATGTATGCAAGAATAGAGCCGTGTGGCACTCTGTTCGGCAGTTTCCGTGTGGCAGGCGGGTTGACGATCGCAGTGGATTTTGTTAATACTCGAAGGAGTGCTGCTGCCCACTCCCCTAGTACTCCCATGGGTGGAGAGGGGGGGGGGACAAGCTTAAGGCCTGCTTAGTGGTTAGGGGTTAACATAGCAATACCAGTGGCATTGTTGGCACGCAGATATTTCTGCTGGAGGATAGCAATTCTCCTGTTATGCCAGCTCAATTATAGTTACATCGGCAAGGCACACACAACCGATGAAATCTATGTTTAGTGGATTTTTGCCATGGATTCGATATCTGTCAGTCAGTCTTTATTACAGATCTCTAAGTTGATTGAAGTTTGGGACAGATATTGAATCATTTTTGCGACGTCCCATCTAAAAGTCACAAAATATTATTATGTTGCCAACTGCATAAAATGCAAATATTGAAGGATTAATTAACAATTTTTTTCACTTTGTGTTTAATGTATTTTTTTAAGTTTTCCTAGTGGGAAATTCCTGCTAGCATATATTTATTTTTCTACTGTCACTGATATGTCCTAGCAAATAACTAAAATGCCAAATAACAAAATTAATACACATAGACTTCACCTTACACGCAGATAGAAACATTTAAAATAAATTTGATCGTATAATATTACTTTCCTCCTGAAGAATTCCGGTGTGCACTAATGAATCTCATAAAGAACTATTCTCATAGTTTCTATTTTACAGCTACTCTATGTACTGTACCAAAAAAGTGCTCAGGCGCCTACAAAACGATTGTTCCCATTGTATTTTATTTATCAAATCATATATTAGGGGCATATATATTGTTCGCCAGCTATTCAACTACTTACCTATATTGATAGAGGTCCAGTTATGTTGGTTTTCTATAGGTATACTACTCTGTCAAGAAAGTACCGGGAAAAGTTCAATAATACACTAAATATTTGTTATTCATCCAAATTTATTTTATCACCTTCAAAGTATGCTCCTTCAGAAACGATAGCCTTACGCCAACGAATAATCCAATCATCAAAACATTTTTTAAACGCTGTTTCCAGAATTGAGTTCAGTTCTCGCCGCGAATTTCTACCGATTGAAAACGGGTGCCACGAAGTGGTAATTTGAGTTTAGGAAAAAGAAAGAAGTCAGCTGGAGCCATATCTGGTGAATATGGTGGTTGCTCGATGGTATTTGTTGAGTGTTTGTACAAAAATTCATTCACAATGATGGCCTTGTGCGAAGCCGCATTATCGTGGTGCAAAATCCAAGAATTTTCTTTCCACAAATCTGACCTTTTTCGTCGAATTTGCTCTCTTAAACGCCGCATGACACTCAAATAATATTCTTTATTTGCCGTTTGACCTTCTGGCAAGAATTCTGAGTGCACAACACCGCGATAGTCAAAGAAAACAGTCAACATGACTTTGACTTTTGATCGACTTTGACGTAGTTTTTTCGGTTTCGGTTCAGTTGGAAGTCACCACTCCGAAGCTCGTTGTTTGCATGTCAAACTCGTACACCTACGTCTCGCCACCAGTAATAATGCGTTTCATGAATGTTGGGTCGGAATGGACTCGTTCTAGCATGTCCTCAGCGACTCTCACGCGATTGAGTATTTGGAGAAAATTCAGGTCTTTTGGGACTAGCCGAGCGGAAACATGTTTCATACCCAAGTGATTATTTAAAATGGTACAGATCGACTCGTGAGACACAGAAAGTTCGGCGGCTATCTCTCTCAAAGTTGAATGAGGATTTTCAGTCACTATTATCTTCACTTTTTTAATGTTAACTTCAGTTGCAGACGTTGATGGCCTACCAGAGCGAGACAAATCTTCCATCACATCTCGACCGCTTTTAAACGCTTTGTACCACTCATAAGCACGTGTTTTTGATAAAGTTGATTCACCGTAAGCCTTTTGTAACATTTTCATTGACTCCGAATACAAAATTCCATTGGCGATGCAAAATTTAAGACAAACTCTTTGTTCAATGTTTTTGTCCATTAAAAACAGCACTGTAATTAATATAAATAACAGATGCAACTCAAACTCCGCGCTAAAATGGATAACAGTTGTGCCAATCTATCAACAACAAGAAAAGCAAAAATTTTTAATTTGGAACCATAAACAAATCATCGATTCCCAATACTTTTTTGACTGAATGTACACTGTGGACATTTTACAGCAAGAGAAAAAATTGTGAGTAACACGCTTTTTCTTAAAAACTTGAGACTGTGATTAATACAAAAAGACTTATTTTTAAATTTATAGTTTTTTTTTTATAAACAAGGTACAGCAACAACTCTCCCTACGTCACAAGTGGTTCAGTAAATAAGTCTCGAAAGCGTAACAAACATAGATACATGCGCACTTTTGCATTTCTGGTATATATGTTTATTAATAAGGATGTAAGATTTTTTCTGATAAAAACATATATTTTATTTAGTGGCAATAAACTACAGGATATGCACAACATATCCAGCGATTCATAATTTTCAATAAATGTTCCTCAACATTGTACGAGAGTTGTAACAAGTATAAAATTAAACAGCCACACCATAATTTTAAATACTAGTATTCATTCTTCTTGCAACGTTCACGTCCGCAACCGGTTATGAGATGACCACCTACTTTAAGAAGCTATAAAAATGATTAAAATGTCAACAAATATAACTGTGGCTATTTTTCTTCGTTAGCATATTTAATTCTATAATACTGGAATATGCACCAAGTAGACCTGAAGCGCTCAGCAGGCTACGGCATCCCGGCTATAGCGGCTATTCGCGTAAAAACGATTCGCGAGAATTTACGAGAACATCCCGTGATAGCCATCGGCGACAATTTGCATGTTGTTGGAAGAGCGTGATATTCTACTTATAATGTAGAGATTTATTAAGCACTAGCTTATGTTCAGGACTTCAAAATTAAGTCCACAGAGTCCTTTAGTATGCGTGCAGGAACTCCAGAAAAAAAAAAACAACGCTGTAATTTATCTGTATACGAGTAGTTATCAAATATTTGGCAATCCGTTTAATCGTTAGATAAACATAAAAAATCCTAGCATCACGCCTGTTTTCCCCGAAGGGCTAGGTAATAGTACATTGTTACCCTAGGGATGAAAGCAACTTATTTAGTCCCAAGACGGGGTTTGGCGCCCGAGCATAGCGAGGACTTCAATAGTTCGAGGGACTAAATAAATCTATATCCCGAGGTAAACACTGTGCTTTTCATTACGAATACGAGGAAACTAAAAATAAAAATCATGAATTAGCTAAAGAAAAAATGGGAGACTTTAAAAAATTGAATTTGGAATCGCCGTTTTCCCGCCGATTTTTTTTTTTCTATGGCCTGTCAGCTATTCGGCTATTATTTTTCGTTTTAATCATTGAAAAAATATAAGTCTTCGTTATTTTAAAGATATAGTTGCAACTATATTAAAATAAAGTCATATAAAAAAACAAATTCTTTGATAAATACTTAACTATAAGTTATTTCAATTTTACATCGCGCTGTAATTGACTGGCTGTACAGAAAATAGAACTGTTTTTTTTTTATAATTACTCGGCTGTCAGTTGAAAGTAATTCTCCCTAGGGCTGACAAGTATTACTTTCAACCCGCTCCTCAGGCAACTTCAGGCCTACTTTCAGAGTATGAGTAATGAAAAGGTGTATTACACAATACACACCCACGGTTCACCAGCTATGTTTAAGTTGCACGTAATAGGGGGCGAGCTTATTGACGTCTACCGGGCACATTTCCAAACTCCGGGCTGCTACTAAAAATTTATCTTTTTACCAAAAAGCTCAATTAAAACTGCCCGACCATTTTTTTTCTTATCATCAGGCTATAGATCCTTTTTTTGTAAAGGCGGGAAAAAATGTTCCTAACCGCACACCCCGTCGTTTGGGGCAACGAACAGGTTAGTGTGCGGCCTTCACCCACTAAAGAAACCCGCCGTGTGCCGTCTCTCCGCCTGTGCTGACGGACCACTGGTACATACTGTGTTGGATTACTTCAGCGGTACACTGCCTGACCCGGGGATCGGACCCGAAAGCTCATGATCAGCAGTCGCTCACACTTCTGCTGCACTACAGATGCAATTTAATCGTTAGATTATTTGAAAAAAATGTTGTTGCCCTATGGGAACTATTAATTTCTTCGTCTCTCTTCTTCAAATGTTCCTACCAAATTTCACACCAAATCCGCTCAGTCGTTTAGGCTTGACGGACAAACATCGATACATCTAAATATACAAACATCTTCACTATCGTTCACATTTATAATATGTGGTGATAGCCTGACCACTGAAGTAGTGTAACACAATTCCATTGGCCCACCAATTAAGGTGGAGAGACGGCACACGGCGGGTTTCTTTAGTGGGTGAGGGCCCCACACTACCCTGTTCGTTGTCCCAAAAGGCGAGGTGTGCGGTTAGGATCATTATTCCCGCCTTAACAAAAAAAAAGGATCTATAGCCTGACGATAAGAAGTCGAGCTAGAAAAATTGAGTTCTTGAATTCCACTCTAAGTAGATAAATTTTTTTTTATTGCTTATGATGGCAGGCGAGCCACGGCCCATCTGATGGTAAGTGGTAACCGTCGCTCATGGACTCAATTATACCGAAAGTATATTCAAGCCGCTGCGTACCATTTCATTTCTCAGATGTGAAATGAAGGTTATAAAATGGCTATCTTCTGCTAGCCAAAACACACTGACGTGCTTCAAGACCGGTCCCGCTGGAGACGGTGGTACCGACCCGTTCGGGCCCGATAGCAAGTGAGTACTCTCACTTAGTACTCAGCCCTACCTCCAGTAATGCAATGGGTGATAATTGCTTACTTCCCTTAGTCGCCTTATACGACACCCGCAGGAAAGGATAGGGTGGTGACACTTGTATTCTTAGTCCGTCACCACACGGACAAAGTCAAGTTCAGAAAGTGTAACTATCTTTTCGAAATAAAATGCGTGTTTTTTTTCAAGTAACCTTGCCGGTGAAGAAACTTGTAAAGAAATCCACATACTAGAAAACCGCTGGACGCTGCTACGACATTTTCGTGAATACTTGTGAAGACTGCTAACCGACGTTGCGTTTGCAGTGAAGGAAACAGTACGCTGCGATTAAAAAAGTATACATTATAGACCGTCACATCAGAGTAAATAGACTGTACAAATGGCGTAGTGGCTAATATACCCACCCTCCATGCCGAGAGGTTTTGGTTCAATTCCCACAAAGGACAATTTTATTATTTAGATATTTTTATATATATTTTTAGCATTTGACATGCTTATCACAATACATACACAAAGTGAAAAATGTGAAATCGAAAATACACTTTGTGTATGTATAGTGCTAAGCATGTCAAATGCTAAAAATATATATAAAAATGTCTCAATATTTATAGGGTTTGCGTCATTATTAGGTAAAAATCTTAATTGTAAAATTAAGTTTACCTGGTCGGTAATGTATGAAAATACTTCCGACAGATGGCGCAGGCGTCACCCAAAGACGTTAAGTATGTATGTGTTATCGGAATTAGCAGTCAGGAGCAATTGTCACGATGGCTGAATTGGTAAAGCATCTGGATGGTATCCAGGAGATG
Organism: Leucoma salicis; assembly: GCA_948253155.1. Classification (NCBI taxonomy): domain Eukaryota; kingdom Metazoa; phylum Arthropoda; class Insecta; order Lepidoptera; family Erebidae; genus Leucoma; species Leucoma salicis. The sequence goes on along the minus strand of OX411806.1, from coordinate 2,732,975 downwards.
CAGGTTCAAATCTTGCTCGTGACTGTTATTTTCGATTTCACATTTTTCACTTTGTGTAGACAATTTTATTCTTTATGTGGTCCTAAAATAATTATTTTGAATCTGGGTGTTGCCATTTATTTATTGTATGATCGTAAACTCCCCGCTATACAGGTTTCTCAAGTGCATGTTCAAGTGAAGCACACAGTTCCAGTGGTCGCCCATACAGGCGGAGACAACAACGGAATTTGCGCTTTGGTACACTTTTTCCCGTCTTAAGAAAACAAAGGTGCTTTCTATTAAAATAAAATAAATAGTTATTTTATTAAACTGTATTCTTTAGTTTAGTTATTATTTGAAAGATGTTTCATTTCAATAAATAGATTCATTCAAGCTTAAACCACATAAAATACATTGCTAGTATAACAATGGAGGAACAAAAATGCAATTCCGTGTCATGTCGGTGTAAATCCAGCTGAAAAATACTAACTCCGATCTTTTATTGCCATGCACCCTATAACCAAAATAACATAAGTATACTGTTTTGACTAGTTAAAATTACAATTTTATTTCTTTGGTATTAGATGTGTTTTAGAACAGAAAATGATGTAAAGGTTTTACGGATACAACTTTTAATAAATGCTTAATAAATCTTTCGAATATGACAAAACTTTCAAAATGGTTCTTATATCTATTAATATATACATATTTTGTGAAAGTGGAAGGATGTAGGTACAGGGGGAGACCGAGACTCACCTACCTAGACCAAATCGGTCATGTATTGTAGGAAGGTGGAGTCAGGAGTCTCCGAAACCGGCAAGCGTGTATGAAGAGAGTTATGAATGTTAAGGAAGCGAGAGATGTATGCAAGAATAGAGCCTCTTGGCACTCTGTTCTCTCTGCCTATCCCGCAAGGGAAATGGCGTGATGATAAGTAAGTATATACATAAAAATCGATGTTTTTGTATATGCGAACACAAAATGTGAAAATGTGAAATCAAAAATAACAGTCATGAGCAAGATTTGAACCTGCATCTCTTGGAAAACGGTGACAGATGCTTTGCCAATTAAACCATGGTGACAAGTGCTCGGAACTGCGAGTTTCGTTAACACATTGGTTCTTAATGTCTTGAATCACTTTTGTCACTTTTTATTTCCAGTTACTTTTTATTCGACGGGACGGGACGGATTGAGACGGGTCTCATGGCGTAGTCGGTAGTGCACCCGCCTTCCGTGCACGAGGTCGTGGGTTCGATTCCCACTCAGGACAACTATTTGTGTGATGAATACAGATATTTATACTGGGTCTGGGTGTTTTTTATCTATTATATGTATGTGTTTATAAAAAAAAGTAATATAATTATGTATTATATCCCGTAATATGGTACCCATAGCATAAGCACTAAGCTTAGTTTGGGACCAGAGGACGTTGTGTGTCAGTGAATATTAATAATTATTATTTATTTATGTTTACATACTTCAGAGCTTGTACTGAAATCAGTGTCAATGACGATCTAAATGACGACAGTGTCAGACCACATCTTAACACAAGGTCATTACTGCTTGTGAAATCAATAAAAATATGGCTCAAAAGGACAGTTCTCAGAGTTCATCGAAAATGACTTTTACGCTCATTGTTTCATTTCAAAACAACAATCCTATACGCAAATCACTAAATCACAGATACCCATCAAAAACATCTTTGTTTTGAACACTGAGAGATCTCATAACATTGCGGTCGAAAAAGGCTGTGGTAGAAACATATATTGCAAAAACTCCACAAATAAGAACCAATCGACATTGAACCTTAGAACTTCTTTGTTAAGGAAATTTACAGTTTTTGTAATTGTAAATCTATATTTGTAAATGTATATCGAAATCAGACGAATGAAGCCATCAGTCTCCCCAGTCAATATCGCATCGGTTTTAGTCTGAGACCGTGCGGTTTCGACTTTTACGAGACTATATTTCAATATACTTACGAGGGCATCTCGTTGTCTGCTCAAACGAAGGCATGATAATTAGCTTTTTAAATTTTAAAATAATAGCTAACTGTCAGTTGTTTCTTAGAATAATTTTACAATATTGTTGTTGGGTGTTGCTCAATATATTATTAGTAACAAGTTTTTTTTTTAATTGTCTGTGACCTTTTTGTTAGCTAGTAATATGGCAAAGTGGTTGTCTATCATGTAAAACGTGTTTATATTTACTAAAGCATATTATAAATTAATGTAAACGCCAATAATTGAAGCTACTTTAACGAAACACATCCGGTTCACTCGTAATTATGAATGCTGTAAATTATTCACAACTTTAAAATGGTAGTGAATCGAGTAAATACTATCGAGTACAAGTGAATTTATATAACGACATTAATAGATTATTGTTTTGCGCCAGTTAACAGTTATAACCTAATGGTGAAACTAACAAAATACGAATAGACATCTTGGATAACGATTCTCCTCGATTGATGATCGAGGAAAATATCATGGAGAAACCCCATCATTATAACTCGGATACACAGCTATAATGATCTTGGAGAAGCCTTACTCCTGATGAAATTACACTTAGATTTCATAAAATCAAAATTCAATTCAATTCAATTTTCGATTGATTTCTCTTTGTCGATGTTTCGCATAATAAACAGTCTCTAAAATGATGGAGGACTGGCTGGTGGTCAATTAACCATCAAACATTAAAGTGCCTGCTACACGGTTGTAAACCAACGCCCTAACAGAGGTGACCTTGCTAGATTACAACCGTGTAGACAGCGGTTTGCAATTAAATTTGAAAACAGACAATCGGCCGCTAATCAAGGTCGCCTCTGCCAGAGCGTTGGTTTACAACAATTTAACAGGCTCTTAGCAGACCACAGAAGAGGCAATATACCGCAAGCAAGAAATTTAAAAACATCACTCTATGCCCGTCCGATCAACGTGGCATTTCGCGCACTACTGTCCCACCGTAGGCCATGGGTCTCCTATCACGCTGAGAGGGATTCAGACCGTAGTTTACTACGCTAGACCAGTGCGGGTTGCCAGAATTGACAACTCTTAAAGAGCGTGGCATAGAACCCCAATATCCCTTCACATTCTGGAATGGTTCATGTCATCAGCCATTATTAGTTATTTGTGGATTTTATTATTACTATTCAAACCCCTAGCTAGTTACTAGCCCCGAACGGGGTAGGTACCATCGTCTTCTATGTTTTATGTGGTAATGAAGTATCTCGATATCATGTTTCAGGTGTCGTAGAAGAATAGCGCACCCATTTTTTTTTTATGTGTGACAAAGTGTATCTCACACCCTGTCGTTCGGGGCAACGCACAGGGTAGTGTGGGGCCCTCACCCACTAAAGAAACCCGCCGTGTGCCGTCTCTCCGCCTTTATTGGCGGGCCACCGGAACCATATTACATTCCTTCAGTGGTCCGCCGGCGGCTTACCCTTTCGGGTACCCTCAACTGAGCGACGCATCCGCACACGGAGCGTCGCGCCTTTACGGGAGGGCTTTTGGGTGGCGGATGATCCCCGGTCCATCCACCCGCAGCCTCAGCTAGGGCGGCATTAGGCGCAAATATTCACACCTGCGCCGCCCCAGTCGCTGGCGGTGGTTTGGGTCTGCGGAACCTCGGGTCCTCGCCGCAGCCGCCGTGGTGACAGCCCGGAGTCGCTTCCCTCCTTGCGACTATGTACAGATATCTGCCGAAGCAACCGTGCCCCGACAGCACCTGCACCAGTCGGAAGACTCCGTGCCGTCGCCCCGCCCACTCCTCCAGCAATGACTGGAGCGCCCCTACGGTCCCGACCCGTAGCGCCTCCAGCCGTGCCTTCCATCTGGCTATGGCAGCTCGGCGGGCGTCGCCCTGTCATCTGGCCACCTCCGTGGGTGGGGAGCGACCACCCTCCCGCTCTTGCAACGCCCGCCGATATAACTCAGCGAGCGCCTCCGCCTCCAAGTCCCACGGTGGGGTTCCGGCCAACTCGCAGGCCGCCTCCGTGGATACCGTGCGATATCCACGTATGACCCTGGACGCGATTACTCTCTGTGGCCTCCACAGAATAGCCCTCTTCGGTGCGTCCAGGGCCTCCGCCCACACAGGTGCACCGTACAGCGCCATCGACCGGACCACCCCCGCGTAAAGCCGTTCGCACGCATTATTGGGTCCGCCCATATTCGGCACGAACCGTGCAAGGGCGGACGCCGCGCCGACGAGCCTCGGGGACAATTGGCGGAAGTCCTCGCGAAAGCGCCACCGCGCGTCCAGATTAGCGCATCCTATCCGCTTCTATCAAGCGTTGTGATAAATTTTCCCTATGGGCAGTGGTTGGGCAGTATTTCTGGCATTGCTGAGTCCATGAGTAGAAGTTACCACTTGCCATCAAGTAGACTGGGGCTCATATGCCACCATAAGCAACATAAAAACGTTTATAACGAACGGCTATAAATAAAAATAGTAAACAAGCTAAATAAATTCTCAATTCTGAAAAGCTTATTCAATCTGGGCTCACTATAACGCGAAAAGGCAGGCTATTGAGTCAATCAAAGGTCCGTCCAGTGCGAATGGCCACTAAATCAGCGGTAATCCGGCCGTGACAACCACCGCCCAGTACTCGTCTTTATGCTGACACAAAGGGAGACGACTGTTAAACAAAAATGCTGAATAGCCGACACCATCATGTGGTTAAACGAAGTTTAAGCTGCGGTTGAAATTCATCAATGGTTAACTCATGCATATTATCAAAAATACATTTTATGCACAAATTACATTCAATTTTTTTTATGTTGTACACTAAAGTTGGCCGTGTGGGGCCGGGTTTAGAATTGTCCCACCCCTCTCTACCCACGGGAGTCGTAAGAGCCGACTGAGGGAATACCGGGGGAGTGGGCAGCAGCACTCCCTCGAGTATTAACAACATCCACTGTGATCGTCAACCCCCCTGCCAAGCGTGGTGATTACGGCATTATCCCCCATGATGGGACCGCTCGTGTTGGCGTTCTCTTGGGGAGGCCTATGTCCAGCAGTGGACGTTTAAAGGCTGATGGATGGATGGATGGACACTAATGTTATCGATATACAAATGACAAAGTACTCGTATTATTATAGAAAATCTATTTTATAGGATCACCAAAATACACAAAAATGCTACCAACTAAGGCAATTTCTATGGCATTTCTTTCTAGCCAATATACTCATGTCTTATCAGCTAATTTTCTTTTAGACTTACTCAGCAAAGCGCATATTAAGACACCTCTAAAGCCAGAAATCTGATTGATTAATTGAAGAAATGCGATGCGGATGGTAAATTATGACTTTATCTTTAAGTTTACGAAATATATCCTGTTTATATGATTTTCTTACGCTACTGTCCACCCATAACCATGAATGCTGCAAAGGATAGCACGTTGGGATAGCATAACATCAAGTAAACGTGATAGATCGCGTAAACGTAGTTTTATTTCATACTGAATGGTACCACTCACCCGCAAGGTACCAAGAAAAACTCTCAATATGCTCGTAAATCCATTCAAGCATTGTTACTTGTCCTCGCACAACAACCTTATAAATACAGCCAGACCATGTCAGGTGTCGTAAATACATGTGAACGCCCTCAAACAATCTCAAAATAGCTCTAAACCACCTCGAAATAGCTCTTAACCCGTAAACCGTAAATACGAAAGGCAATGATCTATGTCATTAATTTGTACCGTTACAGGTTTCCATTCGCGAATCCAGAGTACTTGTGCAGGCTGTTTTAAACCTAAAGGTTCATAAAGTGGACTTTCAGTGAAGCTATATGTCCCACTCTTACCTATATATATTACAGTCATCAAATTCACTAACTTGTATTTAATGAAAGAAAAATATTTGCCTTTGTTATATTATGTCGTATACTTTTTTTTTGTTAAGGCAGGAACATTTTTTCCTAACACCCCGTCGTTTGGGGCAACGAACAGGGTAGTGTGGGACCTTGTCATAATCCCTAAAGATATGTTTTGGCTTACATACTAATGTAGACGTTTTTGAAAGTATTTGGCTGCTTATTCGTCAATCACGCTTAATAGTACACGAAATTTGTTATGTAGATTAATGACCTCGAAAAAAGCTATAGCTATATTTAGCATATAGAATTAACAACTAAATAGATTTGAATAAATGTTAGTAATGACGCTAGTTACTGATATACCTAATCGTTATATTCCATCCATCAGCCTTTCATCGTCCACTGCTGGACATAGGCCTCCCCGAGAGAACGCCACAACGAGCGGTTCCGTCATGGGGGATAATGCCGTAATCGCCACGCTTGGCAGGCGGGTTGGCAATCGCAGTTGATGTTGTTAATACTCGAGGGAGTGCTGCTGCCCACTCTAGTACTTCCTCAGTTGGCTCTTATGACTCCCGTGGGTAGAGAGGGGTGGGACAATTCTAAAGACGCCCCCACACGGCACCATAATCGTTATATTATACTGTTTCTATTCCAATTTTTAATACACCTACGGGTTACTACACGTCGCGGCTCTGTGCGCTGTAACAAGTTATCCCGTAACCGCAATTTCCATATTTGTTAACCAAACTTCGATAACTTTCCATATTTATCTGCCATTGTTTGACACGCATAAACACTACGAGTTTACGACTCCAAAGTTAAAACCTTAACAACTCTAAACAGACCATAAACGCAACCTCCGGCTGGATTAAGTTTTTAGTTAAATCGTTTTTAGTGAGAGTTTTTTACATTGTTAATTCGAAGACGTATAGTTAACTAAGAGTAAGTATCTGGCGTTTCATTGAAGAAAATGTAATCTGTGTATAAGCAGGCATCAGTGCCCAATGGTCGAAATTTCACCAAAATCTTTATTAAAAATCTGTCAAATCAAATCAAATCTTTATTTTCGTAATATGGGTAGGAGTTAAAAGTTCTTACAAATTGATACAAAGTTCCACACATTAAACCGTCGCAGCGGCATGCCAAAAAGGTGTTGTTGTGGAAAATTTATATGAATTTGGATGTCTCCAAAAGCGTTTGGCAATTATTTTTTATTGATAACACAAAATTTTGCAACTAAATAATAAACTGTATTGTAATTGTATATATATACTTGTACATACAGATAGGTACCTACCTAATACAAGATTACATATTATAAGCCCTTTAGTGCTGCCAAAAAGGTTATTGGTACATCAAAGTGTTGATCAAGAGTGCGAAATTTGCAGATGATATCGTGGTCATGGCAGAATTGCTGGAGGACCTTGGTACCATGCTCAACGACTACAGCAGAGTTTCCTGACTAATTGGATCTAAAAGTAACATAGACAAGAAGAAAGTCATGTACAATATCATTTTAACACCATGTCATGTTCAACACCGGTCCTAATCGGGAATGCGATTCTCGAAGTGATCGGGCTATGCTTGGTACCTGGAAATTTGTAGTACATCAGGAATGACCGAGATAGCTCGTTGGGTCAGTACACAAGTGGCAAAGGACAGGTCACCTCGCTAGATGACCTTTGGAAAAAAAGGGGGCAGGCCGATTTCCAGCCGTGGGCGTTGAAAGGTTATAATAATAAAACTTCTATTGACCACTTCACAAAAACTAAACTGTCATAACTTTTGATGTGAAACATCTAATGCAGAGGGAGGGTAAAATCGGCTGTTAGCGTGGCGACGCTTTTATTTTACTTGTCCCATTCAAATCATCCATCCATCCATCCATCAGCCTTTTAACGTCCACTGCTGGACATAGGCCTCCCCAAGAGAACGCCACAACGAGCGGTCCTGTGCCGACCGCATCCAACGGCTCCCCGCAGCTTTGACCAGATCATCGGTCCATCTGGTGGGGGGCCGTCCTACGCTGCGCCGTCCGATACGTGGTCGCCACTCGAGAACCTTTCGTCCCCAACGGTTATCGGTTCGTCGAGCGATGTGGCCTGCCCATTGCCACTTCAGCATGGCAACCCGGCGGGCTATGTCGGTCACTCTCGTTCTCCTACGGATCTCCGTATTACGGATTCGATCACGTAGGGAAATACCAAGCATAGCCCGCTCCATGGCCCGCTGAGCGACTTTGAGCCTTGATATGAGGCCAACATTCAGAGACCACGTCTCTGTTCCGTATGTCATCACTGGTAACACACACTGGTCGTAGACCTTCGTTTTCAGACACTGCGGAATATTGGACGAGAAGATCTTCCTTAGCTTCCCGAACGCTGCCCAGCCGAGTTGGATTCGTCGATTGACCTCTTTCTCGAAGTTGTGCCTACCTAACTGGACTGTTTGTCCCAGGTAGACATAATGGTCGACAACTTCGAGAAGCGCACTCCCGACTAGGACCGGTGCTGAAATGACATGGACATTAGACATGACTTTCGTCTTGTCCATGTTCATTTTGAGACCCACTAGTCGGGAAACCCTGCTGAGATCATTGAGCACGGTGCCAAGGTCCTCCAGAGATTCTGCCATGACTACGATGTCGTCGGCATATCGAAGGTGAGTGATGTATTCGCCATTGATGTTGATGCCGAATCCGGTCCAGTCCAAGAGCTTGAAGACATCTTCCAATGCAGCGGTGAAGAGTTTCGGGGACATAACGTCTCCCTGTCTAACACCTCTCTGCAGTTGGATCGGTCCCGTACTCTTGTCCTGAACACGGACTGACATGGTGGCGTTTCTATACAAGCACTTCAGCACTTCGATGTACCGATTGTCAATTTGGCACCGCTGAAGGGACTGCAGCACCGCCCAAGTTTCGATCGAATCGAAGGCTTTCTCGTAGTCCACAAACGCCAGACACAGAGGCCGATTGTATTCTTCGGTTTTCTGTATAATCTGGCGTAGCGTGTGAATGTGGTCTACGGTACTATAGCCTTTTCGGAACCCGGCTTGTTCGGGAGGCTGGAAGTCGTCAAGCCTGCGCGTGAGTCGATTTGTAATGACCCTCGAAAACAACTTATAGACGTGGCTCAAGAGCGAGATGGGTCTATAGTTCTTCAAGAGGGTTCTGTCACCTTTCTTGAAGAACAGCACCACCACGCTTCTGGTCCACGACTCTGGAACGTCGCCCCCGAGAACGACGGAATTGAACAGCCTCTGAAGAGCTTTTAAGACCGGCTTTCCGCCTGCTCTCAGAAGCTCTGTAGTGATTCCGTCGTCTCCCGGTGCCTTTCCGTTCTTTAGTTGTTTGAGAGCCATTCTGATCTCGTACAGGCTGACGTCCGGGATATCTTCGGTAAAGTGCCGAGTTAGCTTGGATCTGGGGTCTTGGACCAAGCCAACAGCAGGGCTCTGGGATCTGTACAACTGTCCATAGAACTGCTGGACCTCTCCCAAGATCTCATCTCGAGAAGAAATGATAGTGCCGTTGTTGGTCCTCAGTTTAGTCAACTGACTTTGGCCAACAGACAGATCTCTTGCGAACACTTTCGAGCCTTGGTTCCGCTCTATCGCCTCTTTAATACGGGTAGTATTAAATTGGCGAATATCGTGTCGCACAGCTTTGGAGATCTGTCTGTTTAACCGCCTTAGGCAGGACCAATCGGCTGAGGACTGGACTATCATTTCTTTTCTCCTCTCCATGAGTTTGAGAGTATGGTCCGAGAGTTTACGGTTCCTACTGACGCGACGGGCCTTGAAGTAAGTCGACCCGACGGCGTGGACAGTTTGCACGAACCTGCTGTTCGTATCGCTCGCTGATTCACACTCATCTAGACATTGGAAGCGATTTTGTAGTTCGAGCTGAAAGCTCTCGGGGTTCTGGTATTGGGCAGGTGTTGGTCGGAGCGTAGACTTCATCAAACGCGACCTCTCGACTTTTGTTCTAATATTCAAGATGCCCCTGACTAGTCGGTGATCACTCCCAGTTTTAATCCTGCTGATCACTGAGACATCATTGAATATGTGTCGTTTGTCCGACAGGATGAAGTCAATCTCGTTTTTCACTGAACCATCAGGGCTAATCCAGGTCCATTTTCGCTGGGGCTGCTTCCTGAAGAAGGAATTCATCATGAAGAGGCATTCCTTCTCCAGAAAATCAGCCAGCATCTGGCCCCTGTGGTTCCTCTGCCCAAATCCATAGTGCCCCACCTTCAGCTCATCGTCTGTCCTTTTGCCTAGTTTCGCGTTAAAGTCTCCCATAACCACCGTGAAATAGGTTTTAGACAAGTGGATGGCCTTCGAGATGTCCTCATATAGGGCCTCCACCTCGTCATCGGAGTGTGTAGAGGTCGGTGCGTAAACCTGTATGACCTTCAACGAATACCGTTTGGTTACTCTGAGTATAAGGTACGCTACCCTACTCGACACACTTTCAATCCTCTCCACGTTGCCTACGAGAGACCTGCGAACGATAAACCCGACACCCCCTTGGGACTGGTGGTCGCCCTCCCGGTGGAAGAGCAAGTTCCCGGACTGGAGGATTGTCGTACCCTCACCCTCTCTTCGGACTTCTGACAACCCTATAATGTCCCAGTGGATCTTGCTCAATTCCTCTTCCAGCTCGGTGATTCTCTCGTCGGTCCGAAGTGTCCGAACGTTGTGCGTTACCAGGGCCAGAGGTCGTTGTTTATGGTAGCCTATCCGCGACCGGAGATTCTTCGCACCCCCTGCTCCGCCGTTACCGGGCCCGCTACCGTTAGGCCACGGAATAGCGGAGCTGCCGTGACTGAGGGCCGTTTTTTGTTGGGTGTTCATTTTTTTTGGGGGATATTGCCGTAATCGCCACGCTTGGCAGGCGGGTTGGCGATCGCAGTGGATGTTATTAATACTCGAGGAAGTGCTGCTGCCCACTCCCCCGGTATTCCCTCAGTCGGCTCTTACGACTCCCATGGGTGGAGAGGGGTGGGACAATTCTAAAGCCGGCCCCACACGGCACACGGCCATTCAAATCATGAAAGTTAAATTTGACACACTTCCCGGTTTCCGATTGAGCTGAAATTTTACACGCATGTGTATATCGCGTGACAATGCAATATTATGATGACATGGAGCTGATGTGATGATGGAACTGGAAGGTAGACATAGGAACTCTATAATGAAACGGCGCAACCCCATCGAGTTTGGGGTCGTATGATTCATCTTAAGGAGTACTTTGTCTCTAGATGGTATCCAGGGTCCGTTGATGAAGCTGCAAGGTGGCCACAGTAACTCTATAATGAAACGACGCAACCCCATCGAGCTTAGACTCGTTTGATTCATCTTGATGAGTACTTTGTCTTTAGATGGTATGCAGGGTCTGATGATGGAGCTGTAAGGTGGCAATGCGAAACTCTGTAATTAAATGACGCAACTCCATCGAGTTTGGGCTCGTATGATTCGTCTTGACGAGTACTTTGTCTCTAGATGGTATCCAAAGTCTGATGATGGAGCTGGAAAGTGGCCACAGTAACTCTGTAATGAAATAACGCAACCCTATCGAGACATTACAAAAAGACATTTCAAATTTATTTATTTTTTGCCGTGTGGGGCCGGCTTTAGAATTGTCCCACCCCTCTCCACCCATGGGAGTCGTAAGAGCCGACTGAGGGAATACCGAAGGAGTGGGCAGCACCACTCCTTCGAGTATTAACAACATCCACTGCGATCGCCAACCCGCCTGCCAAGCGTGGCGATTACGGCACTATCCCCCATGCTTTGGGAGGCCTACGTCCAGCGGCCAGCCAGTGGACGTTAAAAGGCTGATGGATGGATCGAGTTTATACTCGTTTGATTCGTCTTGAGGAGTACTTTGTCAAGTTATGATCATTTTATTTCTACAAAATAATTTCGATGTTTCACATCAGACGTGAACGTAGACGTCCCACGACGTGTAGTTTTTTTTTGATTAGAGTTTTCTTATAATAAATGCCAACGAGTTAAGAGAACTTTATAAAGTATTATCAGATACACAACCTTTTAATTATTACAGGGTGAGATCCAGTAAATCACTTTAATTAGTTTGTTTTAAATATAATAAAGAAAATAAGTTTTATGAGGACAAAAGGCCTGGTACCTATTACAGTTCCCTAGCGCCAGTATCCACACATCCCAAGATGTGTTACTCAACTACAAAAGGAGAGTCCTAAAAGCACATCCAAATAACTAATTCTGAGCTACACGTTTAAATAAACATGTCACTGTAAGTGTCAAATATACGATACAAATGCAGCGTTTCGTGATTTCCTTTTTCGGAGGCACCACTGTTGGGGAGGCTTGTGATATTATGAACTTCATTATGGAGCAACAATGAGAAGACTTAGGAAACTTGAGTACTGGGAGCGGTTGAAAAGAGAAGCTTTAGCTATATTTTATTTTCATCAAAGCATTTTGTTCTTTTTCTTATGTAGCTCGATGGTTTTGAAAGTATGTTACCTTTTTCGAACAATTTCAAACAAGTTTTGATACTCTGTACTCGTGTTATGATAAATAACTAAAAACTTCTTAGATTTCCCCTTCTTTATTCTGGCCTTATCCAAATTCTTATGTCTGATAGTCTCACTGTAGTATGTAGAAAAAATATCAATAAATTAATGTACTATTTAAGTGGCAATAGCACCTCCATCGGTAAAGTATGAGTGGCGGGTAATCAGTTATCTCTTTCATTTTTCTGATATATAATAAAGTTCAAATAAGCGGTAATTACAGTAATTAAAAAATTAAAAAAACTATGGTTGTTTGTAAAGTCGGTTCACGAACGATAATTTTACGTGATAACCTATAATAATACCTATATAACCTATCATATATGTTTTCTGAGAGTTTCACAAACAATGCATCGGTCGCCATACATTTTTCGGAACGTGACACTTTTTCATGCATGCAGCTGGCGTTCATCGATTTATAAGACGTTACCACGTCAAAAATAACAAGTTACAAAACATCAAAATATATCAATATGCAATATTTCACAAGCAATTTTCAGTTTTTATATATTGTTTTTTTTTTGATAGTCTTGTCTTCGGTTAAAAAATATCTAAAAATATTTCTAGCTTCGCTTGTAACTGTGAAGTTAACCTTTACGTACATTGCACCCGAAACGTACTGCCCCATCATTACATATTTGAGGGAAACCTAAGCAACTCAGCGATGTTGTTAGCCGCCATAGGCATACAGAGCAAACAAGACATTTCCTGTCAAAAATACAGATTAAATAACTCAAGTATTATAAGTAAATGTCGCTAGGAATTAGGCATGGGAATTACTGCTACTACGAGTATAACTTAGTAATCATTACAAAATTATTTTTTAATTTTATGACTAATTTTGTGTTTAGTGGACAGTGTTATAGTATATACTTTTTATAAGTATTTTTTGTTGATGGCCAGTATTATATTTGACAGATATTTAATATGCTGATACCAATGACAGCCGAGCAATTACAGCCCACCTTACTATATTAGTAATACTGGGAGTACAAAGATTATGTTAGGATTGGCTAAATGCTTCGAATGATATGAGAGTTAAATGTTCAGAACAATAAAATACCGCAGAGAGTACATATACTTAATTTTGAACCCAAGTAGGTGAATGAAACGTGAAGGAGCGCAGATTGCAAATGTACTTATATAAGATTTAAAGATTAAAAATAATATGTACTTTAATTTAGTATAATGCAATTAAACTAAAATTAAACCAACTGCAACAACAACAAATTATCTTATTTGCGGATCTTAAGACATTAAACAACTGGCAGATTTGATTTAAGTAAATTCGTTTCATATTATGATATTCAATGTTAGTAGCTAGGCATATGTCCCATCCCTATTGATCACAACATTGGCTTTCTGTGAACAACAATAATACTATGTGGTTAGAAAGTGGAGTTTTTGAAAATGTATTTTGCTTGAGGTGTAAATTGCTTTGTTGAGCTGAAGCACGGTCCAAAGAATATCTTTGTGATATATATACGGTATTATACTGGTATGATACCACGAATGAACTGTGGTAAAAATTGTTAAAAAGCATAAGAACGCTTTGGTAACGAATCAACACTAGAGTATTTTCTGTTTTTTTTTTAAGTCTGTTATAAAGGAAGTTGACAACAGTGAGATTTATATGAACTGTTAAAGAAAATAATATAAGTAAAGAAAAAAGAGGATCGACAGCAAATAGAAAAGCTATTCATTACTTGTATGAACAAAGCAGTCATACGTCCATTGGCTGATAGACTGGTATTGAAGAGAGAAATTCGGGAAAAAAGTATTTTGTAAGGTAACTAGCGACCCATCCCCTCTTTATGCAATTTACTAATGAAGAAAGTCTAGTCAGGTCTATGTGCGAAAAATAGCTATCCTACAAGAACAATTATTTATTTAGGATTAAGTAATCCAACATTGTAGCAGTGTTTAGATATTTTTTTTTTTTTTTTATATATATATTTTTAGCATTTGACATGCTTAGCACTATACATTAAACGTTCAAAGGTTCAAATCCTGCTCCTGACTGTTATTTTCGATTTCACATTTTTCACTTTGTGTTTAATTGTAGCAGTGGTCCGTCAACGCAGGTGGAGAGACGGCCCACGGCGGGTTTCTTTAGCGGGTGAGAGCCCCACGCTACCCTGTCCGTGCCCCAAACGACGGGGTGTGCGATTAGGTAATTTTGTTCCCACCTAAAAAAAAGGATAATAGGTATCATATATATAATTGTGTGATGAACACAGATATTTGTACTGCGTCTGGGTGTTTTCTATCAAATGTATTTACAAAAAAAAGTAATGTATATATTATATTCGTAATCTGGTACTCATAGCACAAGCATTAAGCTTAGTTTGGGACCAGAGGACGTTGTGTGAAAATGTCCGTGAATATTTATTATTTATTTATTATGAAGAGTATTGTCTGGGATTGTCGAAGCAATTTCATTATTAAACTCCAGACTGTCCCTTCTGAAATTCATTGAGGTGATGTTTGAAACAATTTTCGCCATCACCTCAAAACTGCATATTTAACATTCAGTCTTTCTCTAAAACTTTAACAATAGAACATGATGAACAACTCTAATAGCTGTTCTACGTTCTGGTGGTAGAGTTTGGTACCAAGTAGCCTCACTTTTCGTTGGACATGGGCTGTAGATATTTCCTCTACTACGTTTGAAGCAGTCGTGAAGCATTCTGATGTCTTTCGGTAACTGTAACCACTCATTTCAAATGTAATGGTTGACCTTTACGGTGAGCGGTAGCATGGCCATGAGTGGCGGTTACCACTTACCTACAAGTGGAAGCTCGTGGGTTACGGTAAAAAAAAATTTAAATTTAGCTACCACTAGCCTTTGCCCGCGGCTCTGCCGCAGTCAAAAGCTAGTGTTTAGGTAATATCTCAGGTTCCCGATATAGTAGCGGGATAAAATATATACCAGTTGTTAAGTCTAATCAAGAGCTATCAAAGAAAATAAGTTGCATCAAAATCTGTTCAGTAGTTTTTGCGTGATGCGCGAACAAACAAACAGATATACAGACAGACAAAAAATCTAAAACAAATAGTTTTGTTTAGACACGCCTATATAGTCTTAAATCAGTCATTTGTATAGACACAGCTCTGTTACAGCTTTATAATAGTATAGAAGAAGCTGTATTTCAAAACTGCCTCGGTGGTGTAGCGGTAGTGTATGCGACTGCTAATCATGAGGTCTCGGGTTCGATTCCCGGGTCAGGCAATGTTATTGATTTTCCTAAAAAGAAAAATTCTCAGTAGCAGCCCGGAGTTTGGAAATGTGCCCGGTAGACGTCAATAGGCTCGCCCTCTATTACGTGGGACTTAAACATAGCTGGCGAGTCGTGGGTGTGTAATACACCTCTGCCTACCCCTTCGGGGAATACAGACCTGATGCTAGGTTTATTTTTTTTGTATTTCAAAAGCAACGTCATCAAATTCAGCTAATTATCTTCTGCAGATATTTCATATGTATCTGATGCACCACCGATCTAGGAGCACGTGGGTGTAAAGTGGGGGTACAACACACAAACCCTGGTTTGTTTAAGTAATGGACTATGGTGGCGGCAAAACGTATAGAGAACGCTATGGAGCAGTATTAGGAATAGTTTTATTTGTGATTGGTTTCAAACGAGCAACAAACTCAAACTAGTGCTTTTGGATTTAACAGTGCCAGGAAACAGATAATTCTGCTTACCGTTAAAAATTTCAATTGTTCCTCTGGAAACCAGCAAGACAATATTTATATTCCTCTACAGACAGTGATATGCAGAGACTTGAGACGGCTTATTAAAACCGACAAGATCGTTAAAACTCTTACAGGGAAAATTCTAAAAAATCTAGATACAACACTTACTGTCGGGCCACTATCTCCCGTGTGGCCATGCAGCATATCAGTGTGTTTTAGTTGTATCACGTGATAGCCCTTTATTTTCATTTCATATTTGTAAAATGATATGGTGAGCAGCGGCTTGACAATACTCCCGGTATAGTTGAATCCATGAGCGATGGCTACCATTTACCATCAGATGGGCGGAGGCTCCCCTGCAACCAAAATCAATAGAAAAATTACCATTACGCTCAAGATAGCAGTAGGGCTATAACATTATTATACATCATTATTATTATTAGTTTGCTGTTCTTCAGTCTTTTACAATTCTTACATCACTATTACTATTCAAATTCAAAGGCAAGGTGTATAAAATTAAATACAAAATGTTATTATAATCCTTACAAAAATGCGTTTAAATAAAACCACGATAAATATAGTCACAATAACGTCTCCACACCTTTACCGGATATGTCGGTGGCGCGTACTACAGAAGTCCTCGTTTATTTTCATAAGCTGGTGTCCTTCTCAGAACCGTCGCACAGGCTCTAAGTAAAGTTATCATCATTATTTGACCAAATTAACACTGTTAGCTACACACCCCTTTGTTACAATTTCCTGTATTTTAAGAATCATTCTGTGACCTCTCTTCTCGTTTTGAAAAGGATATAATTGTCCTCTTCTTAAGGAACCGACTTTTTTGTACACTAAGTAAATTTTTTTTAATACTATACGGTTAACAGACAACTGCCTCTGTTGTGCAGCGGGAGCGACTGCTGATTATGAGGTCTCGGGTTCGATTCCTGGATCGGGCGTTGCTATTGAGCTTTTTCGTAAAATTATTAATCCTCAGTAGCAGCCCGGAGCTTGGAAATGTGCCCGGTAGACGGCAAAGGCTCGCCTCCTATTACGTGGGACTGAAACATAGCTGATGAACCGTGGGTGATAGCGCCGCCTACCCCTTCGGGGATTACAGGCGTGATGTATATATGTATATATGTAACAGACAAGTACTACCCTACTGACTAACAACCTAGAAGAAAGCGATAGGAAGTAAAGAAGGGACTATAATAAGGAATAACAGTAATACACTAATATTTTTTCAGAGACAAGTGAAGCCAATCCATTCACACTGACAGCACCGATTCTTAATTGGTTAAGCTTATCGTCTTGCTTAATAGGTATCTATTTTCACTTCTTGCCTTAAAGATATTTTGTTTAAGAATATCAATACTAGTAACTTTTTTATTTTATAGATATACCTGTTACATATATTATACAAGATAACACAAATCATTTAATTTGGAGAGAGAAATAAGTACGAAAATAACGGATGTAAGCCCATCGATCGCCCTATGATCTGATTGTAAAAAGGAATATCAATGTACTCCATGCACATGCTTCTCCAAATGCATTCTAAAGTAACTATCCGTGTGATATGTGGACTAAAGATACTACGTATACTACCTACGTATACTTTAGACATTACATGACGTGACGTCACCAAAATAATATAATTTTTAAAATGTATAAATTTCCGACCCTATTTCATTTCAACCTTTCAAACAAAAAAAATCAAAATACCTTTAGCTGTTTGGAAATTATGATGCCACAGATATATAAGTAGACATACGCTAAACTTATAATAATGCTCCGTTTGCATCGGGGATTAATTAAGTAGACTATAAAACTGTAGAAAGAGAAGATAAAGAGTAGTTACTGGAAACAAAAATTAATGGCAACAGATCTGCGAGGGGTTATTTTTTTTATCGTACGCAAGATGTTAAGCTATTACCGTAGCCTGCAGACGCTAGCAACACCAAAGACATATGTGTTGCCAATACTTAAGGATAGGAGCTGGAAATGAAGATGCCGCTTTTGGCCTTCGGTGCATTCACTTCCCTTATGAAATACAAAAGTAGCAGTACCTAATGTTTTTTTCACGCCGATATTTTGTGAGAGGGTGGTACATTCACGCTGCGACTAGCAAGGCTATCAATAAGCTATTTACCTATGGGTTAATCAAACGGAGCCTGCCTAGTAGTAGAGCATATAATGAAAAAAAACGTTACCAAATAGCAGGTTACTTTACTCACGCCACTGAAGTAATGTAACACAGTTCCAGTGGCCCGCCAATACAGGCGGAGAGACGGCATACGGCGGGTTTATTTAGTGGGTGAGGGCCCCACACTACCCTGTTTGTTGCCCCGAACGACGGGGTGTACGTTTAGGTAATTTTTTTCCCGCCTTAACAAAAAAACCGTTGGTTTGTTGGCCGTGGCTTTAGAATTGTACCACCCCCCTCCACCCATGGGAGTCGTATGAACCGACTGAGGGAATACCAGGGGAGTGGGCAGCAGCACTCCTTCGAGTATTAACAACATCCACTGCGATCGCCAACCCGCCTGCAAAAAATATAGTTATTACAATTTACACAATAAATTCCTAAGAAACGACTAAGTTTCCATATTGTAGGTATATTCATAGATTCCAAAACAAGAGTAAAATAATTCTCGAAACTCGTTACGAAGTCAAACACAGAAACATTCTAACACACAAACAACTATGCGTTAACTCCACTAGATCTAATTCCCTATCTTTATCTATCCAATTATCGCTTTAGAAACAAGACTAACATGCCACTGTTGTTTGCTTTATAATGCTTTAACAACTAACGAAAATTAGAAGTACAAATAATGTATTGTATCTTGTGTAACGTGGAAGCAAGCCTTTGTCTTCGTGGAAGATTGAAAGGTTAGTTTTTGAGCGTCGTTTAAGAGATTCAAAAAGGTTAGGTAAAGCTTAGTAAACTATAATCTTTTCCTAAACTGTTGGGGACGTCACATCTCAGAGATAATATTACTAACAAGTTATAGGGACTTATTAATTCATTTATACTTATTAAGTCGTTACTGAGGATCACAGATACGTTTATTTACGATGTCTATATCTATATTAATATAAAAATAGATGTATACAAGCTTTTACATCTTAGAAGCAGAAGTTAATTCTTTTTCCATGTGATCTAGAAAACTCCCAGTCGGTATGATCTTTTCCTAAGTCTGCCATCATCGTTAGACGTCAGCCAATTTACATAAAACTTTAATAAATTACACACCTAAATCTTGTCATTATTCTATTGGTGAAAATGGCACTAATATCGTAGAAGTTTTTAAGTTTATTGCGTTCAGAGAAACGTACAGACGCGGCGGGAGGACTTTGTTTTATAATCCCTGATATCTACCAACAACATTCTAACATAGGATTAACGGCGACGACGTTCTGTCTCACGCTTTTTTTCAATGAATCATCAGTTTTCAAATGACAACTGTCATTATAATGTCGTAGAATGGTTTAATTACAAATCTATTTATAATAATTTATGTTCATAGTAAATTTTACAATAATCTGCATGGGCGTGGACGTAATACCGATGTTATGTCAAAATTAATTACTGCAGTTACTACGAGTATGTACATACTTTAAAAGATAGTTCCAAAGAAATCCAGAAGTTACGGGTTGAAACCCACGACAATATTTATGAATGTCACAATAATAATTGATTCTAGATATTAGTATAATTGTTCATGGCGGCGGGGATTTGTTGGATGCAATCTGCACAGAACCACACATTGTGGCACTCTGTTGGGAAGGTCTATATCCAGTATTGGATGCCAAAAGGCTGATAGTTGGATGGATAGAAGCTATATTTTCGAACGGGAAGCAAAACTCGCACAGAGACAACTCTATATATTCTTCAACTCTTATTACTCAGTATCAAATAAAGCATAAATCAGTTCTACATCCATTGATCGGCGGGTACACGACACGAGTGTCGCAAGCCGCGACAAAACGTTTATTGAATAGCTACAATAGGGTACAGAACGGGACGCATGCATTGTACAACTTTCATTAATTAAATGGAAGGTTGTGTAACACGTAGTAACGTAAGTACTTGTGTTATAGCTTTGTTGTTTAAAGTAATAATGGAATTGTCACCGCTAACCTATTATACTCTTTTATAGCTGCTTTTAGACTAAAAATCTGAAACATAGCATCACGCCTGTATTCCCAGAGAGGTAGGTAGAGGTGTATTACACACCCACGGTTCGCCAGCTATGTTTGAGTTCCACGTAATAGAGGGCGAGCCTATTGCAGTCTACCGGGCACAATTCCAAACTCCGGGCTGCTACTGAGAATTTTTCTTTTTACGAAAAAGCTCAATGATATTTCCCGACCCGGTAGAGCGTAGTTTAGGCCTCCGGTGCTCTCACTCACCATACGAAACACAACAGTTGTTTATTGTTTCACATGCTAGGAGAAGTGTAGCTCAATCGATACCAAAACTAAAAGAAATTTCTGATTATTTATTTCTTATGTAAATCCATTTACAGATTCGAGAGACAAAATTTGTTATTAAAAGTACTCTGCCTATTGCTTCAATATAAACAATATTTCTTTTAGAAGCTAACAAGCATATCCCATCATACACCGCACCGTTGCTTAACATCGACTAAAATTAGTGGACAAACACGAGCTTAAGTCACTACAAAGAACGTCTTATAATCACTCCTTTGAAACCGTCACTAGGGCTGTCAATCAACATTAATAATAATAACTGACATGTCCGTCAAAAGTTGTCCAAAATCGCATCGGAGCGCGATGACCCAAACTAACTATATAAACCAAAATCCTTTCATTGTTTCGTTGTCTGTCCGAACGCGTTAGATTTCTAAAAGAAGCAACTCTAAGACATAGGGTGACTACGCGCACTGTTTTTTTAAGAACAATGTGACTGTAGAAACTATTGTGACCATGTAAAATGTATTTTATAAAGTTGGCGAATGCAATCGGATAGAATTAATCGATGGTCATAGTAACGTCATTATTTTTACCTAGCCAGCCTCTGATTGTGGGTAGGTAAGTAACGTCTTTGGTTGTCAGTGCAACTCAAACATGAAACTTATGTATTTACTACTGGTGGATGCCATCATCTCATCCACTCTCTAATTCCTTCCCTATTTATTATTTTCTTAGTCCTTTAAACGTGTTTGACGATATACGAGAACTGCATAATATTGCTACGGCCTTTATTATTATATACTAGCTGTTAACCGCGACTTCATCCGCAAGGAATATCATAAAAATAAATAAAGCAACCCTTGAAATGACAAACAATTTTTTTATATATCGTACAAAATATTTTTTTTTAATAAAACGTATCCTATGTTTTTGATCTACATTTTTTAGCATTTGACATGCTCCGCCACTTTTTAAAGTACAAATTATTTGTGAATAAGGAAAAAGAGATGTTTTGTGCGAGCGGGAATCGAACCTGCGTCTTTTCCAAGCCGGGGAAGTGCTCTAAGCCACTGAGCTATCGTGCAGTTCTTTCGATCATCCCAATCTCCTTATCACATTTGTCTTTACGACCAACGCCATCAATCGGAATGAATTTACATGCATTAAACCAATCCTATGTTACTTCTAATACCTCCAAGGATATGTGTACAAAGTTTCATGATGATCGGTTAAGTAGTTTTCGTGTGAAAGCGTAACAAACAAACTTACGTTCATATATTTATAATATTAAGTATGATACCGGCAACAAATTATAGTTACCGTAGCCTATAGATTCTACAGGTCGCAGTAACCGCTTCTGTTCGCTACCATCAGAGATCGTATGCTTGTTAACCATTCTAGTGATAAAATAGGCAAAAGCTTGTCAATCAGTTGGAATACTTGTAGGTAAAAAAGAATATCTTTAAAAATATTGAAAATATGGTGAATCTACTAGCCCCTCGACCTTCGAGTGTTGTCCAAAACCGTCACAATAGAACTAAAATAAACTATCATATAATATCAATAATGTGTGCAAGCAAGCACCGACACATGTATTTTAAATACGTATTATTTCTAAACCAGTTGAAGTCTAACCCTTTGCTTCTATTGTCCGGAACGTCCGATTGAGATTCCCATGCTTCTGTAGTGTAACAATAATATCGATTTGTATGGTGAATTAAAGTCGTTTTCTCTAAGTGATTGTGACGTTGTTTTGTAAAGTTATGACGCCACTGACATTTATGTGAATTTAATTTTAAATACTCGGATTGATGGAAGGCCTTGTTAACATGCTCGTACGTCTTGTTACTTTCGTTGGAGTATTTTTGTTAATATAATTTATTAAAAGAATTTTGGTGAATTAAATGATTGTGAAAAATAGGAATATTGGAACTGAATTCGTAGGATCGAACCCACGAGTAGAAATCCTTTTCATTTTTATAATATTTTTTTCTAGTAAATAGTCTAACATAATACCAGCTATTTAATAATTAGGTAGGTACATTACTTTGCACTTAGAGAAAAGTATCTTCATCTTTGCGTCATTATTTCGTAAGTGATTGGTGAAAACCAGCATTCAAGAAAACAGTTATTTTAATAGAACGTAAATGAAAATGTGAAATAGAAAATCTCAGCTATGGGCGCAGAGGAACCCGCGCCTTCTGAAATACTATTCCAGACACTCTGTCATTGATCTACCTATCGTAGCAGTCCACTCGGAGCTACCAATGTTTCATATCATACCTCCATCCATCCATCCATCCATCAGCCTTTTGAAGTCCACTGCTGGACATAGGCCTCCCCAAGAGAACGCCACAACATGTGTTTCGCTGATATGGGGGATAGTGCCGTAATCGCCACGCTTGGAAGGCGGGTTGGCGATCGCAGTTGATGTTGTTAACACTCGAGGGAGTGCTGCTGCCCACTCTCCCCGTTATTCCCTCAGTCGGCTCTTACGACTCTCATTACAATTCTAAAGCCGGCCCCACATGGCAACATATCATACCTATTCTTTCTTATTACTTGATAAGGCAGGTATCCCCTGAATCAATTATGTCGGGCAACTTCCATACATTGTTTCGGCCAGGTAAACTTAATTATTACAACTAAGAAATGATGAAGATGCAAATAATTATTTTCGAAATTGGTCTTAATACCTGTATACATATAAATAATATCGTATATTTCGCAATATGTCCAACTATTGTGACGGCATATCCCTTCAATCAAGTTTTACGACGTTATCAGACATAAAAATATTTAACTATTTATTTGCACTAAATATTAACTACGTTGCCTTTTATACCCAACAGAAAAGATACACGCAATGTAATGTCGCCTTTATATCTAAACTGTTAAGGATTTCCTGGTAAGTACCTACGTATATTTTTTTAATAAATTATCGGTCTCTAAGACACCTCGTGTAAAAGAGGGTTACGTGAGGGTTATATTAATTAGTGTCAATATTAGTTCGGATGAATTGCCAAGTCATAAAATTATATTTCAATTGTAGTTATTATCTACGTAATGTTAATCCCAGAATATTTTTTAAGTGTTATGGACGTACCACTACTGCCTTGAAAAACAATCAACTGTCATACCAGCATATAGTCATATGCTAGTATGACAGTTGATTGTTTTTTTTTTTAAGAGAAGACCTTCCTCTCTAGTTCACAAATAAACTCTGTGTCGATGTCGTGATATTACAGATATACCTACTCGTTAGTTTATAATTAGTAAACTTATACATAGCATCACGCCTGTGTTCCCCGAAGGGGTAGGCAGAGGTGTATTACACACCCACGGTTCGCCGGCTATGTTTAAGTCTCACGTAATAGGGGGCAAGCATACTGCTGTTTACCGTCTGGGCTGCTCCTGAGAATTATATTTTTTACGAAAAGCTTAATAGCAATGCCTGACCAACGGGGGGATCGAATCCGATACCTCATAATCAGTAGTCACTTACACTACCGCTGTACCAAAGAGGCAATTGATATGTACATAGTACCGACATATATAAATAGTTTATAATTAGTACCGACTCAAAATTACTTAATTTTAAAAAACAAACAGTTTTTATTAGTTTACCCTGTAACTGTGTACGTATTGGTATATTTTATGTGATTTTCATCCACTACAAAACGTAGGATTAAATTGAAACTTGGCTCATTTATCAAAAACAATAGAATACTCACATACGATATAAAGTAACAGGGTATTTTAAATAGAAGTACTTAAGATGCTGTTTTTAAAAAAGAAGAAAATAAATTGGTTTAAACTAAAAATTATTATAATTTATTTTAACATTTTTTTCTACTTTTTAAGTAAACTAGCTATTAAAGTGTGTTTTTATAGTTTAAAAAAACTATAATTTATTTTGCTTTCTTATTCTACAAAAGTTATCTCGTTAGTTACTTGTAACTATCATTTTGAACAAATTAATCACATTGGGATAGTATTTGCATTATTCGACTTTTAAAATACATACTTACTTTTCTATTTTTGGAAGATGTAGGTATACTATGCGCTAAGGTCAAAGTATCAAATAGTCTTTGAAGTATAAAATATAGCAGCCGAAAAAAAATTGTAAAACAGTATTTTTTACAATCCTGTAACCTGTAACCTTTTTGTTTTTTGCGTAACCGCACACCTCGTCATTCAGGGCAACGAACCGAGTCGTGTGGGGCCCTCACCCACTAAATAACCCCAACAAATAACGTTAATATTGATACAGTATTAAGGGAGATATTTCATATTGATATAATATTATATTTCAGTTATCTATACTACTTTATAGCTGTAACAGAACTATGTCGGTAAATTTAAGATATTTGAGAAAAAAAAAACTGTATTAGGCTTTATAGGCGTGTCAGAACACAAAACATTATTTTTTAGTTTTTTTGCCTGTTTATTTGTTTGTTCGTTCGCACATCAAGCAAAAATTACTGAACGGATTTTGATGCAAATTTTTTATTTCATATATCTTGATTAGACTTAAAAACTGGTATACATTTTAACCCGCTACTATATCGAGAACCTGAGATATTACCTAAAAACGCGGCTCCGCCGCAGCCAAAGGCTACATACCGTCTGTGTGACCTTATTGATCAATCATAGCCTGTAGCGAAATACGAGTAAAGTCTAATAATACGAGCATATAAATATGTCATTTACTTATCCTTCACAACAGTGTCATTATCATTTGCCTCCTATCACTTTGGAGGTCTTATAATAACTGAATTATAGTACCATTGTTCGTGGTATAAAACAAAAATATTGTATCTATACCCGGACCGCCATTAAATATGATACGATACCTTTTAAATAATGACCGACACTAGTCATATACACAGGGACGCAATTGTACACTAAATTTATTATAATATTAGTAGTGTATTTTATGCCCATTTATTACCCATATGTAATTGTAATATTGTTATATTTACAGGCAATTCCCTTCGTCGTAAAGGCAAATGTGATGTGGAGATTGGATAAGGCCGGAGGTCAGTGCGATAGCTCAGCGGCTTAGAGCACTTCCCCGGATTGGAAGGGACGCAAGTTCGATTCCCGCTCGCACTTAAGTTCTCTTTTTCCACATTCACAAATAATTTGTACTTTAAAGTAGCTGAGCATGTCATGTGCTAAAATACAGATCAAATGACAATTCCGTTTTTTTTTGTTGAGCCGGATAAAAATGTACTCCGTCGTTTGGGGTGCAATGAACAGGGTAGTGTGGGGCCCTCACCCACTAAATAAACCCGCCGTGTGTCGTCTCTCCACCTGTATTGATCACACAAAGAGTTGTCCTGTGTGGGAATCGAATCCACAACACTCGGGCGGGAAGCCGGTATCTATACTACTCCGCTATCTGTGCATATGTGGATTGTAATATTATGTTCTTATAAGTGTGTTTGTATGCTCATAGGTATAGGTAAGAAAAGGAGTAACGGCCACATTTTGCATGTTATTGCCGGATACTGAAACACTATTATCGGACACTCATATAAGAGCCTCCTAATTTATAAATTAAGGAAAATAAAATTGAGTTTTTAGTAAAACGTAATTTCAATGTTGCTAATTTTTTCGCATAATGCAAAATTCTCGTGGTTGTAGGTTGGACTTGGAAACCATGCCTGTATAGGTCAAAGGCTAAAACAGTTTAACTACTATATATGCGGGACAATATGAGTCTTCTATTCACTGTTCTTCTGTTCTCAACAGACCTGATTAATGAAAGTACGGACTGTTTGGTTCCTCCGTGTATCATAGAAGATGTAGAACTATCAGTGATGTATCCGACTTCTTTACGGCCTAGAATCGGATTGCTGTTCCATCGGATCATAAAACCTAAGTGTGGCCTTTACCTACCGCATACTGAAAGTATAGAACGGACTTAAGACATCTAAAAAACAAAAGTGAAGTGGATTAAATGGGACGCAAGTTCAGATCCTGCTCGGAGTAAATGTCTCCTTTTCCGCTTTCACAAATAATTTGTTCGTGTGCATACAAAGTAAATTTGTTCGTGTGAAAATGAATAGGTATCTTTCTGGAGGATTTTCTAGTATTATCAGATATAAATACTATTCTCGTAAATACAACCCTGCACATATAT
Source organism: Leucoma salicis (assembly GCA_948253155.1). Classification (NCBI taxonomy): domain Eukaryota; kingdom Metazoa; phylum Arthropoda; class Insecta; order Lepidoptera; family Erebidae; genus Leucoma; species Leucoma salicis. The sequence continues at coordinate 2,706,312 of OX411806.1, read as the reverse complement.
CCTTGTGAGATCGCATACAGAAACCACTTTAATCACACCGCCCAAGCTCACGCAACCCACCCATTTGCATACATCCTTGACCTCTCCTGTATAGTAACGGCTGGTCCTGTTGTAAAAGTCGAGTTTATCTTGATCGCGATAAGAATGCACAGTCTCGGAGTAAGGAGTGTCCTTTTATGTGAACGTCAATCAATGATGGATGGAAATGGATCAGAATGCTTATTAAGATAACAGTATTGCACCACTTAAAGCTCAGCCGCTGAGAGAATGCGTTTTACATCTATACTATAAGCTGTAACAGAGCTGTGTCTGTACATTTAAGATATTTGAGAAAAAATGACTGTATTATGCTATATAGGCGCATCTGAACACAAAACATTTTTTTGTTATATTTTTTGTCTGTTTATTTGTTTATAACCAACAAACCCGCATCACGCAAAAACTATTGAACGGATTTGGTTGCAACGTTTTTATTTGATAGCTCTTGATTAGACTTAAAAACAGCTTCTTTTATTGAACTTAGTGGCAGACGAGCCACGGCTCATCTGATGGTAAATGGTAACCGTCGCTCATGGACTCAACTATATCTCTCGGTATTATTGTCAAGCCGCTGCTTGCTATTTCATTTGTCAGATATAAAATGAAAGAATAAACGGCTATGCCAAAACCTCCTCCTCCCTGCTACAGCCAAAACGCAACGAGGTGCTTCATGGCCGGTCACATGGGAGTATACATTTTAACCGGCTACTATATCGGGAACCTGAGATATTACCTAAAAACTAGCTTTTGGCTGCAGCGGAGCCGTTGGCAAAGGCTAGTCTAAACTATTATTATAAAAGTGCACGTGTGTTGGTTGAACCACTAAAACATTTCAGTTGTTGGTTTAATTCACTTCTAAAATGTACAAAATATTGTTTGAAAGTTTTTAAAGTACAAATTATTCGTGAATAAGGAAAAAGAGATTTTTTGTACGAGCGGGAACCGAACCCGCGTCTTTTCCAATCCGAAGAAGTGCTCTAAGCTTCCGTACAGACCTATTTGGTACATCCCAATTTTCTCATCACATTTGTCTTTACGACCAATTTCTATTTTGCAAAATTAAAATTACCAAATTGGATAAATGCATGTATATATGGCGTTGGTCGTAAAGACAAATGTGATGAGGAAATTGGGATGACCAAATAGGTCTGTACGATAGCTCAGTGGCTTAGCACTTCCCCGGATTGGAAAAGACGCGGGTTCGTTCCCCGCTCGTACAAAAAATCTCTTTTTCCTTATTCACGAATAATTTGTAAATTTAAAAAGTGGCGGAGCATGTCGAGTGCTAAAAAATAAAGATCAAAAATTGTATGAAAGTTGTTTGTGTCTGTTCATTAATTTTGTAGGTGAAAATGTGACGCCAGTACTTAAAGTTTCTTCAATCCATCATCTGATTTATCAGTAAGCTAATAATTTATCATTAACTGCCTCTGTGGTGCAGTGGTAGTGTGAGTGACTGCTGATCATGAGGTTTCGGGTTCGATCCCCGTGTCTGGCAGTGTTATTGAGCTTTTTCCTTCTTTTTCGCCCGGAGTTTGAAAATGTGCCCGGTAGACGGCAATAGGCTCGCCCCCTATTACGTTGGACTTAAACATAGCTGGCGAACCGTGGGTGTATAATACACTTCTGCCTACCCCTTCGGGGAATACAGGCGTGTTGTTGTGTTTTATTAGGCTGGTTTTAGAATTTAACTAGTTTAACATAAATTGAAAATAATGTGAATAAACCAAGCTGAAAAATTTGGATTAAGGCTTTCTTGCCTGATGAACCTAACCTTTAATTGGGGTCGGCTTCCAATATGCTCGGTTTTAATTGACCACTACAACAAATCATAACTAGTTTTGCATACTTCGCTGATAATAATTAAATTAACACAACAGTTGACAGATTCTGTTTGGGTATTTTTTTTATATATTAAAAGGACTTTATTGCTAAGCGATAACATCGTCCCATAAAAAAAAAACAGTACCTACAAATATAACAAACAATTGGTTAGTTCTTGCAACTAGCCTATTTCCACCAATTTCACCAACAATTTGACCTCTTCTGGAGTCGGTTAAGACAACGAACTGTTAATGAAGCCAGTTTCCGTAGTCCTAAATCTACCAAAAAATGAACTTCTCGTAGCTTCGTTCCGGACACACTTCATCCAAATGTGTTACTAGTAAAATGCCGATATAAAGTGATGACGGAAAGTGGAGATTCGCTTTCTTGGCACTAGTCGACACTACCATCTTCACACACGTTCCATATACATGCACAGTTACCTTTACGCCCAATAGGTATTATGAGACAATTGAATTAAAAAACAAATACAAAAACAGTGCTCACAATCATGGCGACCCATGTTGCTGAGGTCTTATTTGATAATCGGGAATGCTCTACAGACAAGACCCTCGCCCTCGCATTGTTGTCAACTCCATGCGTGCATGCACATACGTACATTATCTAACGACTAAACGATACACAGAGTACTTGCAACTTACCAAGGTGTAATATGGAATTTATGGAACATAAAGTTCTTACCATTGTAAAACAGTAATGGGCCTGGCATAGTAAAATATGGTTAGTTAACCCTTCAAAATTAAAAGTTCTTTTAGCTTCAGTCAACAATACCACATGACATTAAGGGCCTTTGTGATTACAGCAAGATTCTTCCTGCTCGACGATCGATGTAGTATTGTAGTGTTTCCTTCATCAAGTGAAAGTACCAGAGGCTCAAACCCCCAATTATTCCACCCTCCATCTACTTCACTCTCCACTTAGTATCTTTTTTTCTTAGAGTTGACTACTCATCAAGCGGGCCGAGCTCTTGTTTGCCTTGTACCTAGCACAAAAATTAAAAAAAAAACTTATTTTTCATAACATGCAAAGTTGAATGTCCAAATTATCACCATAATATATATTATATAGGTACTGTAACTGAATATATTTTTCATGACAAGCGAGCACAATCTCGTTCAATGTTACGTAACTTTGACAAAATGACAGTCGTATTAGAAGCGTATCGCTAAATGACATTGTAGCTTGTATGCTTTTGGTGCAAACAACCCCATTATGAGGCGGGCAGCGCAAATCGATGGATAAAAGCAAAGGTTTCGGTGGACACGACTACTGAAAAGGTTTATTGCATAAGAGATAGCGGAAATCGTGATATAGCTACGACCATCTAGGATTACATTCATAATATTCATGTTATTGATTTACTGGCACTCTCGGTGAGTGTGCTTATTTAAAAATACGCTAAGAATCAAGCTCCCTAAAAATCTATCATGGAAGAAGGAAAATCTAAGCTGCAAAAGTAGCTATGTTACAGCTTAAATTTTCCTTGTTACTTGGTAATTTATGTACTACATTTAAGATATTTGAGAAAAAAATAATTTATAGGGCTATTTAAGCGTCGATAAATACAAAACAATTTTTAAAGTTTTTGTCTGTTTGTTTGTTCGGGCTTCACCACAAAATTGAATATAAACAACTTTGTTACATCTTTTTTAATAGAACAGAATAAGTTATATTAGATCGACTATAGAGTATAACAATTAAATAATGAATTATCTTTAACCGCTAAATGCTTCTGACATAAATCATGTAATATACTAGATACTTGTAAAATTTTCGAAAATATAATATGTAGCAAAATTGTCACATTTGCACATCGTGGTGATTAACAATGCGTGCTAAAAAATCAATCGTATTATCAAATATAGGTATTTAACATGTGCGTACTATTGACGACAATGTGATTGTTATGTAATAATGAGTGCCATTGCGCCGTGTACGTATATTGTAATTTAATTCGTTGTAGGATGTTTGAGGTTTTCATTATCGATATTATCCTTTCTAAGCTCAATTTATAACAGACGCAGTACAACTATCTATGTTCATCACACAAACAATTGTCCTGAGTGGGAATCGGACTCACGACCTCATGCACGGAAGACGGTTACACTACTGACTACGCCACGAGGCCCGTCAACATGTCCCTGGATCGAGGGACTAATGACGTGAGAAAAAAGACTGGAGTAGAATAAATACGGAAACTTGTATTATTGGGTGATGGAAATTGGAACGACCATTTCCATTAATATACTGCGACAGACTAATTAATTGATTAAATATTGACTTCAAGATATTTTCCACAATATTTTTGGCTCATCTGTTTCTGGTCGTGCCGGAATCTCAACTGACTAAGAGAGAAGGAATACTAATTAATAGTTAATGCTTGTGGACACTGGCCAACATGAACCAAAATCAGTCTGGAGATGAATTCATCAATTACTAAAATCTAATGATCCATCAATTTCTAGACATTTAAATATAGTCACATATTTAAATAAGAATCAATCATATAATCTTGCTAATATAATTGCCGTGTAAAACTTTTCAAAGTATTCGAAGCGAATGATCTGTCACAAGTATTTAGAAATTATTCTCATTTAAGAATCGTGTGTATAATTGTGTTCTTGAAAGCGAATGGCTCATTTGACTAATTGCTTCAAAATCGCAACAACAATATGTATCAGTCAATATATGTGTTTGTGTATCTGTTGCTAGCGCTAATATTTTGTAATGGCAGATTATCTATACTCGCGGGGCCCACAATAGCGGGGTAATTCGACAAGCTTGACTTTACGTAACTTCACTAATAACGACATTAATAACAAGAATATTTTTTGACACAAATTGTCGAACGCGCTCGTCAAATATTACAAATGAGCGTTTTGATTTTATAAAGTAGACCTTATTTAATTGGAATAACGTTTTTTTCGTATTACAGTTGGAATTTTAAGGTTGTTTTGGTGTTCTTCAGTAATTAGTGCGCTAACTCAGTTGACACGAGATCCATTGTGTAGTGCTTTGTTATCGTTTCATTTTGGTAGTTCGCTTCTGTTATATTATGTGAAATAATCAGCACTTTTGCTACTTGCAGGTTAAAGTTTTTATATTCAGATGTTTGCAACACAAAAACAGCTGAACGGATCGGGATCAAATTTGGCATAGGTTTTTAATTGGGAGAACACGATATGGCATTTTGTCCGTGTGGTGAGTTGGTGACGGACTAAGGATATAAGTGTCACCACCCCATTCTTTCCCACGGATGTCGTATGAGGCGACTAAGGGAAGTAAGCAATTATCATCCGTTGCATGACTGGTGGTAGGGCTGGGTACCAAGTGGGAGTACTCACTAGGTATCGGGCCCGAGCGGGTTGGTACCACCATCTCCCGTGTGACCGGCCATGAAGCACATCGTTGCGATTTGGCTGTAGCAGGAGATAGCCGTTTATTCTTTCATTTCATATCGGTGAAATGAAATGGTGAGCAGCGGCTTGACAATACTCTCGGTATTATAAATCCATGGGTGACGGTTATCATTTATCATCAGATGGGCCGTGGCTCGTCTACCACTACATGCAATAAAAAAAATGGCAACTGTTGTCAATGTAATAAACTTTATCAATAGTCAGTATCTAAATACAGATCAATATAATTGCAAGAAATCGCAAACAATCAAATACCTACTACTACTAAACAGCGTGATCCTGCTCTTGCCTCAATTCTACTATAATTATAATTACGCCAAATAAAATTACATTTAGAGGCATTCGATGTTATAATGCAACATAGCTAAGATTATTGATAGGTCTCCCCTCGCGCGCTCCCGATAATCTTAGGCAAAATAGACATGACTTTTAAAACTGCGTACAATTCAGTGTTCATATTTAAAACGCAAATGGATCTCACTGACCAGGCTCAAAGCTTTTAGGAACCCGAGAAAAATTCGATAGTAGACAATAAATCTTGAAAACGACCCTTTTTGCATACCTCTCACGGGTTTTAGGGATGAACGGGCAAGTCACGCTCGTCCAGTCTCTAGGGTACGAAACCATTTAATGCATAGTTTGAAATTGTTAGGGTGTGAACTACGATTAGGATCAGCATTGTGTTGACCCTGAATTGTTCGGATGAGCTAAGTTCTCGGACGATGAGTGTGAATTTTGTAAGTAAATATGGTTTTCGTGAATGATGTGAGGAATCGTTGGAGGGTGTAGTAATGAAGGATAATTTAGACAGACCATCAAGTTGAAGTTACATTGCCATAGATTAGAGACCGGTATATTCAAGCTATTGTGGATGATCACCTCTGATTGCTGTCTCAATGTGTTATAACAGTGAGAATATAGCCTCTGTTTGCGCATATTTTGTACCAATATGTCCTGGGTATCAAACTCCTTTTAAATTACAGTTCTGATAAACAAGCATACGGCCAGCCTTAGAAAAAGGGATAAAAGGTGGAAAAGAATCTGTGGAGGTCTCCAATACTCTCATTGGCCTATTTAAAAACGATAGTAGTAATTCCTCACCATTGACGCCAGTATTCTGTGATTAGCAAGGATGAAATTTAGCAAGAAAGGGGTCGTCAAATAAATATGTTTGTACACAAAGAGGGGGGTATCGCTTGGTGTGAAAATATGTGATACTTACTAGCCTTTGCCTTCAGTGCTGTCACAAAAGCTTTTAAGGCTATATCGGAGGATGCCTATATAATAACGAGTTACAAATTTTACTATATTTTAAGACTAATCTAAAGCTATTAAACATAAAATATGCATTAAAATCTGTCCAGTACTTTTGTGTGATGTGCGAAAAAACATTAAAAATTCTTTAAAAAAAATTGTGTTTAGAGACGCCTAACTAGCCTATTACAGTAATTTTTCTTCGAATATCTCAAATATACATAGTTTTGTTATAGCTTTATAATAGTATACTAAATAGAAGGGATAACAAGCGGATTTATTCTTTAAAAAAAATAGTTTTTTTTTTGTCGTAGTAAGTTATGTACAAGGGTCTAGAATTTCTATCGGTATTGGTAAAACATACTTACCAAGTGATAGCAAAAATTGGGACTAAAAGAGGGGATTATCCTTAAAGCATAATTTATAAACGGCCCCGAACCAAACACAGCACAAATGGCAATTTGGTTTGTGCAGATTGTGAAACTTCATATTAAAGTTGTACGTAAGCAAACAGGTTGTTTACATTCTCCTTCGCACAACATAATTATGTCTCAATACAAACGAATCAAATTAATTTATTGAAGACTTTCAAATGGCTGCCATATTTCTACTCAAACTGAATTTCTATTCGAATTTAATGAAGAAAATATAACTACACATAATATATCAAGTATATACCTACTTGTATTTTTGTACCTTAACCCCATAGTTCTTATGAACAAAATGATAACTTCAATGTAAAAACTAACAGAGCTGTGTCTGTACATTTAATATATTTGAGAAAACATTACTTTATTAGGCTATTAAGGCGTGTCTAACCACAAAACGATTTTTTTTAGATTTTTTGTCTGTTTGTTTGTTTTTTCGCCCATCACGCAAAAACTACTGAACGGATTTTGATGCAACGCTTATTTTGGTAGCTCTTGATTAGACTTGAAAACTGGTAAATATTTTATCCCGCTACTATATCGGGAACCTGAGATATAGCTTAAAAACTAGCTTTTGGTTGCAGTGGAGCCGTGGGCAAAGGCTAGTCTCTATAATTATTGTAATGTTACATACAAATAAAAATTCAAATTATTACAACACTATTCACTTAGCGTAGATTTTATAGTGATGGAATGGGTATGGGTGTTGCAATTTTGCAAGAACAAAACCATGCTCACACTTGCTAAACTCCCAATGATTAAGATCAGAGCAACACCGACTATGTAGGAGCAACACCGAAAATGCTACACCAAAATCTAATAAGGATGAGACTTAACTAAAAATTGTATAATCCGGTGCTGGAATCTAAAAAGAAAATAAAAGTTACTTCGATACTAGATCACCCTTGTGGGGTAGACAGAGAGAACAAAATACCAATTCTATTCTTGCATACATCTCTCGCTTCTTCAACATTCAAAATTTTCTTCACGCTTGCTGGCTTCGGAGACTCCTCTGACTCCACTTTCCTTCAATACATGACCGATTTGGTCTAGATAGGTGAGTCTCAGTCTCCCCCTTTACCTACATCCTTCCACTTTCAAATTGTATATCTTCTTAGCCAGTTGTTCGTCCTACATTCTTTCAACATGTCTGAGCCATCGCAGCATTCCCTTTCGCATCTTTACACCAATGCTCTCTTCGATACCTACAGCGAGTAGTTCTTACATTGTCGTTACGAGTATAATCAAATAGAATTTGGTTAGATTTACTCATATTAGTTTACATACATTGTTATACAGGTGAAGCTAATAACGCTTTTTTATTGCATATGGTGACAGATGAGCTCACCCGGTGGTAAGTAGCAACCGCTGCCAATGGGCGCAACTTTTGTCCGGGTCGTGACGGACTAAGAATACATGGGTCACCACCCCATTCTTTCCCACGGGTGTCGTATGAGGCGACTAAGGGAAGATCACCCATTGCATTACTGGTGGTAGGGCTGAGTACTAAGTGGGAGTATTCACTTGCTATAGGGCCCGAGCAGATTGGTACCACCACCTCCTGTGTGACCAGCCATGAAGCACATCAGTATGTTTTGATTATAGCTGTTAATAAACATGGTGAGCAGTTGCTTGACAATACTTTCGATATAGTTAAGTCTATTAGCGACGGTTACCATTTACCATGTCGTCTGCCACCATCGGCAATAGAAAAGAAAAGGATACACTAGTAGGCACTTAACCAATATGATTATTATATAGTTCAAATGAACGAAGTCGGTGTTATAACTAGTTTCAAATATCAATGCACTTCACAAAGTTAAACTGAACTAATGTTAAAGGTTTGATTGCGTCGCCTAAGTTTCAATTGAATATGTAAGTCCGTAGCATATAACTTAGCTTATACAAACTCTTGTTTACCACAACTCATATTTCCAATTAATGCTTCGTTGTTGAGTTAAACAATAATTTAATAGTACATACACAGCATCACATCTGTATTCCCGAAAGAGTAGGCAGAGTTGTATTACACGCCCACGGTTCACCAGCTATGTTTAAGTCCCACGTAATAGGGGGCGAGCCTACCCACTCTTTCTACTATGCTATTGCCGTCTACCGGGCGCAATACCAAACTCCGGGCTGCGACTGACAACTTTTCTTTTTACAAAAAAGCTCAATAACACTGCTCGATCCGGAGATCGAGCCCGAGACCTCATGATCAGCTGTCGCTCATACTACCGCTGCACCACAGGGGCAGTTTTTAATAGTAAATTATCTAAAAGCTTAATCCTTGTGAGTAGTTTCTGAAACGACATCAAAATGTCTACAGAATTATCGGATCATTAACATAATTTATGTGGTACCTACCTACCACCTTGGTACCCTAGAAACAAAAATAAACAAAAAAATTGAAATTCGTTACAAATAAAAAAAAGCAATTCCTTAAAATATATCGTGTACATTAAGGATGGGCCTTTGGGATTTTCCCTAAAATACTCTTTTTCCTTATTCCCAAATTATAATTTGTACTTTAAGAGTAGCTGAGCATGTCAAGTGCTAAAATATAGATCAAAATGTTTGAAAAATCACGCCATCAAATAGTATGAATTTTAATTGCAAAATTCATCCATCATCCATCCATCCATCAGCCTTTTAACGTCCACTGCTGGACATAGGCCTCCCCAAGAGAACGCCACAACGAGCGGTCCTGTGCTGACCGCATCCAACGGCTCCCCGCAGCTTTGACCAGATCATCGGTCCATCTGGTGGGGGGCCGTCCTACGCTGCGCCGTCCGATACGTGGTCGCCACTCGAGAACCTTTCGTCCCCAACGGTTATCGGTTCGTCGAGCGATGTGGCCTGCCCATTGCCACTTCAGCATGGCAACCCGGCGGGCTATGTCGGTCACTCTCGTTCTCCTACGGATCTCCGTATTACGGATTCGATCACGTAGGGAAATACCAAGCATAGCCCGCTCCATGGCCCGCTGAGTGACTTTGAGCCTTGATATGAGGCCAACATTCAGAGACCACGTCTCTGTTCCGTATGTCATCACTGGTAACACACACTGGTCGTAGACCTTCGTTTTCAGACACTGCGGAATATTGGACGAGAAGATCTTCCTTAGCTTCCCGAACGCTGCCCAGCCGAGTTGGATTCGTCGATTGACCTCTTTCTCGAAGTTGTGCCTACCTAACTGGACTGTTTGTCCCAGGTAGACATAATGGTCGACAACTTCGAGAAGCGCACTCCCGACTAGGACCGGTGCTGAAATGACATGGACATTAGACATGACTTTCGTCTTGTCCATGTTCATTTTGAGACCCACTAGTCGGGAAACCCTGCTGAGATCATTGAGCATGGTGCCAAGGTCCTCCAGAGATTCTGCCATGACTACGATGTCGTCGGCATATCGAAGGTGAGTGATGTATTCGCCATTGATGTTGATGCCGAATCCGGTCCAGTCCAAGAGCTTGAAGACATCTTCCAATGCAGCGGTGAAGAGTTTCGGGGACATAACGTCTCCCTGTCTAACACCTCTCTGCAGTTGGATCGGTCCCGTACTCTTGTCCTGAACACGGACTGACATGGTGGCGTTTCTATACAAGCACTTCAGCACTTCGATGTACCGATTGTCAATTTGGCACCGCTGAAGGGACTGCAGCACCGCCCAAGTTTCGATCGAATCGAAGGCTTTCTCATAGTCCACAAACGCCAGACACAGAGGCCGATTGTATTCTTCGGTTTTCTGTATAATCTGGCGTAGCGTGTGAATGTGGTCTATGGTACTATAGCCTTTTCGGAAACCGGCTTGTTCGGGAGGCTGGAAGTCGTCAAGCCTGCGCGTGAGTCGATTTGTAATGACCCTCGAAAACAACTTATAGACGTGGCTCAAGAGCGAGATGGGTCTATAGTTCTTCAAGAGGGTTCTGTCACCTTTCTTGAAGAACAGCACCACCACGCTTCTGGTCCACGACTCTGGAACGTCGCCCCCGAGAACGACGGAATTGAACAGCCTCTGGAGAGCTTTTAAGACCGGCTTTCCGCCTGCTCTCAGAAGCTCTGTGGTGATTCCGTCGTCTCCCGGTGCCTTTCCGTTCTTTAGTTGTTTGAGAGCCATTCTGATCTCGTACAGGCTGACGTCCGGGATATCTTCGGTAAAGTGCCGAGTTAGCTTGGATCTGGGGTCTTGGACCAAGCCAACAGCAGGGCTCTGGGATCTGTACAACTGCCCATAGAACTGCTGGACCTCTCCCAAGATCTCATCTCGAGAAGAAATGATAGTGCCGTTGTTGGTCCTCAGTTTAGTCAACTGACTTTGGCCAACAGATAGATCTCTTGCGAACACTTTCGAGCCTTGGTTCCGCTCTATCGCCTCTTTAATACGGGTAGTATTAAATTGGCGAATATCGTGCCGCACAGCCTTGGAGATCTGTCTGTTTAACCGCCTTAGGCAGGACCAATCGGCTGAGGACTGGACTATCATTTCTTTTCTCCTCTCCATGAGTTTGAGAGTATGGTCCGAGAGTTTACGGTTCCTACTGACGCGACGGGTCTTGAAGTAAGTCGACCCGACCGCGTGGACAGTTTGCACGAACCTGCTGTTCATATCGCTAGCTGATTCACACTCGTCTAGACATTGGAAGCGATTTTGTAGTTCGAGCTGAAAGCTCTCGGGGTTCTGGTATTGGGCAGGTGTTGGTCGGAGCGTAGACTTCATCAAACGCGACCTCTCGACTTTTATTCTAATATTCAAGATGCCCCTGACTAGTCGGTGATCACTCCCAGTTTTAATCCTGCTGATCACTGAGACATCATTGAATATGTGTCGTTTGTCCGACAGGATGAAGTCAATCTCGTTTTTCACTGAACCATCAGGGCTAATCCAGGTCCATTTTCGTTGGGGCTGCTTCCTAAAGAAGGAATTCATCATGAAGAGGCCTTCCTTCTCCAGAAAATCAGCCAGCATCTGGCCCCTGTGGTTCCTCTGCCCAAATCCATAGTGCCCCACCTTCAGCTCATCGTCTGTCCTTGTGCCTAGTTTCGCGTTAAAGTCTCCCATAACCACCGTGAAATAGGTTTTAGACAAGTGGATGGCCTTCGAGATGTCCTCATATAGGGCCTCCACCTCGTCATCGGAGTGTGTCGAGGTCGGTGCGTAAACCTGTATGACCTTCAACGAATACCGTTTGGTTATTCTGAGTATAAGGTACGCTACCCTACTCGACACACTTTCAATCCTCTCCACGTTGCCTACGAGAGACCTGCGAACGATAAACCCGACACCCCCTTGGGACTGGTGGTCGCCCTCCCGGTGGAAGAGCAAGTTCCCGGACTGGAGGATTGTCGTGCCCTCACCCTCTCTTCGGACTTCTGACAACCCTATAATGTCCCAGTGGATCTTGCTCAATTCCTCTTCCAGCTCGGTGATTCTCTCGTCGGTCCGAAGTGTCCGAACGTTGTGCGTTACCAGGGCCAGAGGTCGTTGTTTATGGTAGCCTATCCGCGACCGGAGATTCTTCGCACCCCCATTGCAAAATTAAACTTACTATATTGGATGAATGCATGTAAATGCATTGCCGATAGAGGGCGTTGGTCGTTAAGACAAATGTGATGAGGAAATTCGGTATTTCTAGAAATGGTACGATAGCTCAATGGATTAAAACACTTCCCCTGAAAGGAAGGGACGCAGGTTCGTTTCCCGCTCGTACTAAAATACTCTTTTTCCTTATTCACAAATTATAATTTATACTTTAAGAGTAGCTGAGCATGTCAAGTGCTAAAATATAGATCAAAATTATAGTTTCAACTAAAATCTGAGATTTATAAGATATCCCTGAACTAAATTTAAATTATTTTAGTTTTATTATTTGTTCGCATATTTTTTAGAATAGCTTCACCCATGTATTGCACATCGCAATCCAGTTTTAATTTTGTCACTTTAGATGATGGTTCTTTGATTAGTTTTTTATATTTATTCGTTCCCTAAGGGTTGAAACGTGATGGTTTAAAACCTAATAACCTTCCTCGAAAATTGGGCTTTCAAATGCAAAAGGAGTTTTTTTAATCTGCTTGGCAATTCAGAGTTTAGCGTGTTTAAATAAACAAACTCTTTATCTTAATCTATATTACTATTATAAAGCTGTAGCAGAGCTGTGTCTGTACATTTAAGATATTTGAGAAAAAAATACTGTAACAGACTATAAAGGCGTGTCTAAAAACAAAACGATATATTTTTTTAATTTTTGTCTGTTTGTTCGTCCGCGCATCACGCAAAAACTACTAAACAGAATCGGGAACCTGAGATATACTCGTAATTCAAAAACTAGCTTTTGGCTGCTGCGGAGCCGCGGGCAAAGGCTATTTATATGTAACGCAGTTAACGACTGTTTGTATTATAATATGTAGTAGTAAGTATTAAGTAACTAACTTATCATGACGCCATCTCCATTGCAGGTTAAGCAGAGAGAACAGAATGCCAAAAGGCTCTATTCTTGCATACATCTCTCACTTCCTCAACATTCATAATCCTCTTCACTCTTCATACACGCTCGCCGGTTTCGGAGACTCCTAACCCATCCACCTTTCTTCATACATGACCGATTTGTTCTAGGTAGGTGAGTCTCGGTCTCCTCTTTTACCTACATCCTTCCACTTTCGCATTGTATATCTTCTTAACCAGTCGCTCGTCCGTCATTTTTTTCACATGTCCGAACGAAAGAAGCATTCCCTTTCGCATATAATACTCTCTTTCATACCTACTCGCTCTGTTACGTCGTCGTTATTTGTAGTTTTTAGAACTACAATTTATTAGAAGATGAAGAAAAATGGTAATTGAGAGTTTTGGCCTCTGAAGCTTTCAATTACTGATTGAAATGCAATAACTGGAGCACCTACTGCTATAAGCTGCAGTTTTTATTTGTACTGCGTCTGGGTGTTTTCTATCTATTATATGTATGTATTTACAAAAAAAAGTAATATATGTATTATATCCATAATCTACCACCCATATACCCATAGCACAAGCGTTAAGCTTAGCTTGGGATCAGATGACGTTGTGTAAAATGTCCGTGAATATTTATTATTATTATTACTAAACAACACAAAAACACACCTAGACTCAGATCAACCATTTGTGGATCACACAAAGAGTTGTCATGTGTGGGAATCGAACCCTTAACACTTGGGCGGGAGGCCGGTATCTAAACTACTACACCATCGTGGTTTTTGGAATCAAGCATCTAAAACAGAAAAAATCACTTAAGCGATTTTCGCCAAGTAACAATTATACAGTCGCAAATATTTTAAAAACATTCGTTAAATAATCCGCACATTATGGCGCCAAACAAAACGGAGTGAGATTAATACGGCGTGCGATCATTTTATTGCGTTTCTCACAAAGGGGTCCTTTCAACATTTGCATAAGAATTGTCCGGACCCCAACGTTGTCAGCTTCCATATGTAGACGCATGTTTATTTGCTTAATTGTATTTGCCACCAAATAATTGATCCGACCGATATTATCTTCATATAACACTACCCTCTTCCCGCGACTTCATGTGTGAGGATTTCAAAATTTAATCCATAGTCTTAGGAACTCTTTATTGAGGTAAAAAACAATCATAACACCTGACAACGACCTGACTCCATTTTATTCTCAGGCCACGATGTTATTATATAAATAAAGAATAAAAAAAATATTTTCCAATATTCTTCATAGATTGCTTATTGATTGATTGACACAATATTTAATATGTAATCTAAACATTTATAGCTAGGTACCTACTTAATTTAAGTAGCTAAACTTTTTCTGTTTACATTAATTCTAGCCTTAGTCCGCGACTCTGCCGCAGTCAAAAGATGGTTTGAAATTATATCTCTGGTTTCCGATATATCAGTGGGATAAAATGCATACCAGTTTTAAGTCTAATCAAGAGCTATGAAACAAAAAAGTTTCATCAAAATCCTTTCAGTAGTTTTTGCGTGAAGCCTAAAAAAGCAAAACTGACAAAAATTATAAAACAAATTGTTTTGTGTTTGTAAGTAGTCCTAATACATACATTATATTTTTCTCAAATATCTTAAATGTACAAGCATAAATAGCTCTTTACAGCTTTATAGTAGTCTCTGTAGATTACGACAGTAATTTTTAATTTAAAATATATCGGCCTCTGTTAAAATATGTAAAAAATAGGCGCATAATTCAAAAATCCCTTTTTATAGGTTAATATAATTTCATAATTTTAACTCTATCGACTAGGATCATTAAGTTAAAAAAAAAATAACAGTCGATTAGCCAAAAAAGCGCTGCATACATAAATAATATTAATAGCTTATATAAAAGCGCTTGAAACATAACCCCGTTATATCGGAGGTACTCGAGCAGAGCACTCGGTGACAAGTCGCACGGAACAATTTGCGGTGGCGTGTACGCGTCGTTAGCTGATCATGTATATGTATTAAAGCCACTCCAAGTTTCGTTGAATCATCTGGTAGTTCAAATGTAATCGATGGCGGCGCTGAATACATTCTAAACTCAATTTTTAATCATAACAGAGGCAGTCGAGCCACGCCTCACTTTGCTTGTGCCTCCGTTGGCCATCCGTGAAGATCCACTATAAGAGACGTGGAAATAGGATCTGCTGTTGTTTTCTATAATCATTTATATAGCGGTTATATACATATAGTGATAGAACCTTGCTTATTCCATGCATGAATGGGCCGACTCGATCAGGGAAGTACCACCCACTCACAGAAGATTGGCGTGAAACAATGGTAGGTACAACGGTAGTTGTGTTTTATATGGTGAGTGAGAGCGCTGGAGGCCCAAACCCCCTCCCTATCCTCACCTTATTATTCTTCCTATCCTCACTTTGTTAACATTCATATACTCTCCTAATTATGCTTCCTATCCAGCTCCTATCCTTTTCCTTGGAGATGGCGACGCACGAGTGATGCCTCTGGTGTTGCTAGCGTCTATAAGCTACGGTTACCACTTACCATCAGGTGGGCCGTATGCTTGTTTGCTACCCACATAGTATAAAGCGAAGCAATGCTGATCATCTTGATCGGATGATATTAACCGTAAGATTCAGAACAGTGTTCTGCGGATTCATTATTAGAATTAATTAAACGAATTCGTTAGGTCGATATAGCTCTATCTTAAATGTCAACACAATATTTTTTTCAACCCCTTACCATCTCACTATTGGACACAGGTTTCCTCACACACCGAGAGGTCCAGCACAAAAAATTCGAAACTGTATAAAGTGCCTACTACTGAGCCTCTGAGCAACGGTTACCGCTTGCGATCAGGTGAGATGATTAATAAAAATATTTTTTGTACTACCTCAACCCCATTATAGAAAACATGCACTTGAAAAAAATCATAATTTCATTCACAATATCACTAACAGCTCACAAAGCGGGTGAACTACTTGAAAACCATTGAATATTATACGATATACATTTCTGAGTGTAGACCATTGTTCCCGAGCGGGTAACATTCATGTATTTATAATATTGTTAAAAAGATATACAAGGTATATTAGAGGTCTGTTCAGTTCCAACCAAGCGAGAAACTCATCCGGTTTTGAAGAGGTGATGCTATTCGACAAAAACGAACGTGCAGAAGACAGAGCCCAGGTACTGATTGTTGTGAGAATATAATTGTCTATTATTTTATAAGCTTAGCAGATTGATAACAATTTAGCTACATTTGTATAATAAACATCTGTAAAAAAATATACTTTTATAAAATCGTCACGCTAAAGTATTTCTGCCATGGTAATGCAGTGGTAGTATCTGCGACTGCTGGTCATGAGGTCTCAGGTTCAATCCCCGGGTAAGGCAGTGTTATTGAGTTTTTCGTAAAAAGAAAAATTCTCATTAGCAGCCTGGAGTTTGGAAATGGCCCGGTAGGCGGCAATAGGCTCGCCCCTTTTTCTGTAGATCTCAAACATAGCTGGCGAACGGTAGCTGTGTAATACTCTTCTGCCTACCCCTTCGGGGATACAGGCGTCATGCTATGTTATGTATATGTTAAAGGATTTCTATTTCAACGTCGACGATGCTACAGAGTAATGGAACTCCTGTATTAAAAAGTGGTTTAAACCAGTAACATATTCGCGTAAATGTCGGAAATCATAAATATATAATTGTATAAGTACCCTTACATATAAATATAGTAATAGAGTAATTTTATATGTGTTTGGCTGTGCCCTTAATACTTATGAATCTATGATTTTAGGCTCAACTAGATTTTCACAGTACTTTATTAACCAATATAAATAAGAAACAACAATTACATCTAAACAAATTTAGTAGCTTCTACTACATCAATATATTACCAGTTATTAATTCCTCCACAAGGCATAAAAGCTACAATCAATAAATAATACAAAAGAATCGCATATTAATATTAATAGCAGCTCATAACACAAACAATACCAATACTAATACACCGTTAAACACAAATATCGCATAAACAATACATAATAAAACTCATTGTAAACGATAGCGCATTCAATTCTATAATGTACGAGCGTAAAAATCATTCTAATTATACATACCACAATGAGCACTCTATATATTAAGTTTTAAAAATAAAAAACAAAATTAATGATTGCAACTAATTCGCAATAAAAATGCCACATACGAACAAACACAAGTACTGGGGGACAATTATAACAAATTACGCGCACTACCCTTAAAACTCGAGTGAGATTTGCATTCAAAGTTTTTTTGTTACTCATTCGTATAAAAATATACCTAATATCAATAACTTACCAGTCAAAATCTTTTTATAAAACAACAGTCGCTAAAATCATTTCAAATCTAAATACCATCTGAAGGGTCATTTCGATATGAAGATCCAAATTCAATTCTTTCACGACCATACAGAGTACATATTAGCCTGCTGACAATGTTACGAAATCACTTGAATATTAAAAGTCTTGGTAATTATTCAGGAATTCATCCATCATTAATCACAGTGAGGGGGTAGGAGGGGGATGTTGTAAAAATTATTGTTGAAAAGATAAATCATACAGGACACGGAGGTGACGTTTATGAGGATCTCGGACACGCGTGTGAAGCTGTATGGAAATGTATGGAACATACATTTGTTGACACCATCATTAGTGGCGCTTTTATTAATGTTCTGTTGGTTGTTGCCATTGTTGACTTTATTGCAGATGTTATTGCGAATACTTTCACAGATCTTTTATTGTCAGCATAAATTACAGAGATTGTGAATAAATTTTTTCATAAGTTTATACACAGTTTTATTATTATCGCTATGAATCCGATATACGAGCACGATACCTGTGTAAAAATAATGTGTTGTCTAATTTTTAAAATTGAAAACTTAAATACAATTAACATCATATAGAAATATATAAACGTATATTGTGAACTCCTTTATAAAACATACTCGCTAAAACCAAACAACATTTCAACGACTTACGATATTAAACTCAACAACAATATTAATGCAATTCTTGACAACATTAAACAACTCGCATCCAAATAAATGGAACCAAAATATTACTATAATTAAATGATAAAAGCCCTATAATAATAAACGTCCAACATTGAAACACAAGTGGAAAGGGTCAATCAACTAGTTCCTTCCAAATGAAGCTCACAACATTCTAAGCCCTATTTTGAATAGAATTCATCCTGAAACATTGTTACAATGGGATAAACAACGATAGAAACACCGTATGCCCATTAACCCAACGCGTAACTGTCAGCTGAAACTTTAACAATTAACATTGTCCAATAATAGAAACTATAGCACAATAGGCCACACTACAAATTAATTTATTCATACATAAAGGTCAGTAGACGAAAAAACAATACGCAAACGAATTACAACTTAAATATGATGAAGACAAGGATGAAGTTTATTTAGATGATGTTTTCATTTTCTGTGCTGCGTTCAATGAACGTTTGGGTATAATACCAGGGGACAAAATTAGTACCATATTTATTTGTGCAAAGTGAAGGGAGGATTTGGTACAGTTTTTATTATAATTGTGACAATGATACGACTGTGATTTTTTACCGCGACACATTTGCGGCGCTAATGCGATTCGCGACAGTTTAATCGTTCGACACTACAAAGGCTTTCATTGTGAATGCATTTGTTATTGTAGCTTGCCTAAATGTTGATTGAATAATCTATTTAATTGTACTTCATAGCTTTTAATAAATTGAACATTTAATTTGTATAGATACAATAAATGGATATCGTTTTGTTAGTTTATATAATGCCAATAATTTAGAAGTCTTCAAATATAATTTGTATTTTAATATTAAACACAAAGTGAAAAATGTGAAATCGAAAATAACAGTCACGAGCAGGATCTGAACCTGCATCTCCTGGATACCGTTCAGATGCTTTGCCAATTCAGCACATCTGAACCTGCATCTCCTGGATACCGTTCAGATGCTTTGCCAATTCAGCACATCTGAACCTGCATCTCCTGGATACCGTTCAGATGCTTTGCCAATTCAGCACACGATGTGTGCTGATGTGCTGAATTGGCAAAGCATCTGGACGGTATCCAGGAGATGCAGGTTCAGATCCTGCTCGTGACTGTTATTTTCGATTTTCACATTTTTCACTGTGTTTAATGTATAGTGCTAAGCATGTCAAATTCTAAATATATATATACTCGTAAATATTGTATTTTAATATCTTATACTCGTATTTATAGCTCAATAGAAAAATGAGTGGTAAAGCAGAAATAGCCAGTTCAATCCCCTGACTGAGAAGGAAAGTAGCATAGCTCTTACTTTTTTTAAATTAAACGCAAATTGTCTGCTTAGGATTTTTTTTGTCTTGTACTAGGTACCTTTTCTCACCCGTAGCCAGAAGCGAGTTGTATACCTACTCTGCGTCCTAGAGCAGAAAAAAATGTCCCAGAGGACTTGCTTGTATTCACATCATGCACAGTCACTTGTAAGAAAACCTGAGAGATTAGGAATAGGTTTTTGAACTCTACTTATATTGCTAACCCACTTGGTGAACTATGGCCTATGCTTAGATACTATAGTAGGATAGGTAATGAAGTTATCAAAATCAAAATCAAAACATCTCTGAACGTTGTACATTTTCCGTATCATTAATATTGATACTACTTCCGGAGGGAAACCTGGAACGATTACAAAAATATACAACCCACTTCAATTTCATTACACGCACTCACATTACACACGCGACAAAATCAAGCCACAAGACGTCTTTGGAAAAATCGATGGCATTAAATTCAAAGCAGGCAGTCTCGGAATAAGGGTTGGCAACACTCAAAATACACAATATAACGTATGCCTTATTTGTATGATGTACGTTCAATAAGTATTTTATTTTTTTCTTTTTTATTCAACGTAAGGGGGAGTAATCCGTATGTTGTGAGCCTACTTGCTATATTTCGTGTTTTTATGATATTAATACAGTCTTGGAATTATTTGCTATCGTGTACTTTTATTATTTGTATGATTCTCTTGCAGTGATAGTCTTGTGAACCTAGTACTGCAACAGTGCCATGGAGTTCGATTTCAAGGTCCAAATCTCAAACGGCAAAAAAAAAGATCTGACTTTACAAAATTATTACGGCTTGTTGAAGGAAAATATCGTGAGGAAACCTATGTATGCTTGAAAATTTACCTCAAAGACTCCTTAAGTCTACCGACTCTTAAAGCCAGTGTGGTGGATTATTGCCGAAAATTTTTCACTCTGAGGGAAGACTTGTGCCCTACAGTGGGGCAGTAAAAATATGTGTATATAGTGAGTGCTACGAGTATATCAATGGACCGATGAACCTGTGCCGAACCAAAGTTCGGCACAAGTTAGCTCGTTGTATTACTCACTTGAAGAAGCCTTTGTCGAGCAGTGGAAGCTGATGAATAAATGGTTCGGTGGGTATTATAAGTATCCTATACTGGTAGTTCGGGCTTCCATCGCTTATACTCGCCGAGCGAAATGCACATTTTTTCATATTATGTGAGGAAATCTTTTATGTACACACTTATTCTGGCTGGCAAATAGATTATGCCGGACTCCCAGTGTATACTAAGGCACCGCGTTGTTTCGTCACACAATACACCCGTAGCCAGAAGCGAGGTATACACTCTGCGTACGAGTTCCTGTGCCGCTGGCAAGCCAGAGTCTTCATTCCTGGCGGTTGACGTTAGTAAAATGTGTCTTACTTTTTGTAAATAACTACTCTGCCATCTGCGCAGTATTAGCAAATATCATAGAAAAAAAAACATAGCATCACGCCTGTATTCCCCGAAGGGGTAGGCAGAGGTGTATTACAAACCCACGATTCGCCAGCTATGTTTGAGTCCCACGAGCCTATTGCCATCTACCGGGCACATTCGAAACTCCGGGCTGCTACTGAGAATTTTTCTTTTTAGGAAAAAGCTCAATAACACTGCTCGAGCCACCGAGCAAATATCAAACATATTTTATTAGAATACTAGGCTATCGCATTCAACAGTACCAGTGGCCCGTCAACACAGGCGGAGAAACTTTACACGGTAGGGTTCTTTAGTGGGTGCGAGCCCCACACTACCCTGTTCATTGCCCCGAACGACGGAGTGTGCGGTTGGGAACATTTTTTCCCGCCTAAATAAAAAAAAAGCTAACGCATTCAAAATCTAGTTTTTACTTTACCGATATAGCAGGATAAAACGTATACCAATTTGTAAGTCTAATCAAGGTTAATCATATAAAAAAGTTTTATCAAAATCCATTCAGGAATTTTGGGTGATGTCTATAATGAACAAACAAACTGACAAAGATTCTATAAATAATGTTTTGTGTTAAGGGACGCCTAAATAGCCTAATATACTTACTTATATTTTCTGAAATATATTAAATGTACAGTTCTGTTAACAACTTTATAAAAGTATAGAAAAACAACTTACCAATAATACTCTTCAAAAATATAAAAAAAATACTCAATACAGACCAATGGCATGTAAATCTATTCAGAACACCGTGATTTCGTAACACAAGTATATAATTTTAGTCTCACATAAACCCACAAGGTAACTTATAACAAAGAAATTAAAGCTATACAACCTCTTTTGATATAAACACAAAAAGCACCCGTTCTTTGGTTAACTAACTATTTAAGCAACACAGGCTTTAATTAATCTTGACAACACTATTGTACATAAATATCATTTATCACTTTCAATAACTATCGACGCGAGAAATTTCGACTCACGATCGAGAATACCCATTAAAGCATTTTATTTTATAAATCTGGCAACACTGGCCGTCAAAGGTATTGTCTATAGACGTTTTGTTTGTCGCACTGACAATTGAAGATGTTCGCGAATAATTTTAGAATAGCGGTGCTGTAAATAAATTTTAGAGGGATAATTACTTTAGCACTGTACATAAGAATAGATATTAGTATGATATGTAGTTAGTTAATGTTGTTTGTTTCAGAGTATTTAATCATCATGGTAATTTGTTTCATTTGACACCATATTCACCGGCCTTTCTATTATCACCGAACAATCTCCTTCGTTTGACGGTCTATCTCCGCCACGTGACATTGGCAAAGTTGTGGACATTCTCCTGCAATAGCCATAAAACAAGAAGAAGAAGAAGAAGAATAGCCGTGTTCAGTTTTTGTTCTGGATGGAGTAACGATCGGTGATTGTTGATTGATGATAGCAGGCTCATATAAAGACTTTTTGTTTTTTATGACGCTTGGTTTATTTCTTAAACTTGAAATGATTTTCTATTTTGAAATAAAACTACGTTTACGGAATCTATCGCGTTTACTTGATTTTACTATTATCCCGACGTTTCGAATACTTTACAGCATTCATGGTCACGGGTGGACTTAGATGATAGACGTCCAAGGCTGATATGTTATTTCAACGGTCTCATCTACATCATCTATATGATTTTACGAAATTTTTGGTTTATTTAATTTAACCCACCTAATATTCGTTTAGAAATACAATTAAAATATCCACTTCAAATTTTTATGCTTACATTGTATGAGATTTTAAGTTAGTATATTAAAATGAGTATAATACTCCTCTTTAAACTGTAAAATTTTTTGTTTTTATTTAGTGCTCAAACATTCTACCACAACTACCAATTACTACCAGTAAGAAGACAATCTTGGTTATTAGTTTATATTACTAAATATATTGATGCCAAAAGCTACAGTAAAACTCAAACAAACTCAAACTCAGTAGGCAACAACAAGTTTTCTGGCCGGATCTTTCTCAGTCAGGCCGCGTTCCGATCCGGTGGTAGCTTTTTAGTCTTAGCTTTTGGCAAAATCAATATATTTAATAATATAAACTAATAACAAAGATTGTCTTCTTACTGGTAGTAATTGGTAGTTTGTGGTAGAATGTTTGAGCACTAAATAAAAACAAACAATTTTACAGTTTAAAGAGGAGTATTATACTCATTTTAATATACTAACTTAAAATCTCATACATTGTAAGCATAAAAATTTAAGTGCATATTTTAATTGTGTTTCTAAACGAATATTAGGTGGGTTAAAATAAATAAACCAAAAATTTTGTAAAATCATAAACTGTGGGTAGATGAGACCGTTGAAATAACATAAGTGCGTTTGTTTGTTTCTTACGCTTTCACGCCATAACTACTCAACTAATTGTCATGAAAATTTGCATACGTATAGTCCATAGATGAATGGTTCCTGTAGGATAGTAATTTTTGCATTGATATCATTAGTGTGCCGTAGAGTGACATATATATATTCTAATTTCTACGCGGACGAAGTCACGTGCAGAGTCTAGTAATAGAATATAAATATAGTAAGCATCTCAAATAAACTAATAATACTTAGCATAAGCTAGTATATTGAAGATCACACTCACCATTACCTATATTATATCACACACCGTTAATTAAATATCACCAGTTCTGTCTCAGTATGTTTATATGTATTATCTTTGTAGAGAAAGCAATGTAAACTTTTATGATTTTGCTTTCAAAGCTAATGTAGAAACGTCTAGCAAGCACTGTTAAGTACTATTATTCACCCTCCAGTGTCAGTTACTCCGTCTTCCCATGTACATACTCCAAGTTAGGAACGGCGAAATACATTTTTCGTTAGATTTTTCATACAATAGCAGGGGCTAGATTTCAATTATTTGCCAATCCGTTACCTGTACGAGTACAGTGGTCCTGACTCGATTGCCCCCCGTCTGGCCGTATGGGCCAGAATCGAACTCCGATTCATACATCTAAATAAATAACACGGACCTCTCATTGTGATGCCGTCTCCATACAAAATATATTTTCACTACAATACACGCGCGGGGAATGGGAAAAATGGGGCACATTCGAACGGTAGAATATACTCAAATACTGGCAACACTCAGGCTTAATTCGTGATTCTATTTTTGAAAATTTGAATATTATTGAGAATGTTGTGTCGGCGGCCGACCAATTAATTTCAATACTCTGTTGACGTACCTACAATATTTCTGAAAACATTTTACTTTATATTATTCGATATAAAATGGTGAAGAATGAAATAATATTGAGTGATGTTTTTCTTATGTATGCATTATTGTCCATATAAAATCATACAACCCACAGGTCCATCTTAGACAGGCGCTAAAGAATAGGAATTTGTAAATTTCATTTTTATCATTTGGCAGACTTGGTCACGTTACAACTTTTTTCTAAATAGGGATTTGAACCAGTGATTTTGCTTTTCATTAACCGATGGAAGTGCTTTTAACCGCTAAGCTATCGCGGATATTACATATTGCATATCACATTCATTTGTAGTCTCAGGGTAAGACTCAGGAACATTTTATCCCGCCTTAAGAAAAATAAAAAAAGGGTGAGACTCACGCCATATATGGTGTGTATTTGCATACATTGGCAAATTACCTGCTTTTACACATTTCCAGACAGACTTTTCTCTCTGATGGCAGTATTATTATCTGGAGGTCATTATATATATATATTTGTCCATGTGATAACGGACCAATAATAAAAGTGTCACCACCCCATTCTTTCCCACGGGTGTCGTATGAGGCGATTAAGGGAAGTAAGCAATTATCATCCATTGCAAGACTACAGCCAAAACGCAATGATGTGCTTCATGGCCGGTCACGCGGGAGATGGTGGTACCAACCCGCTCGGGCCTGATACCAAGTGAGTACTCCCACTTGGTAGCCAGCCCTACCACCAGCCATGCAATGAATGATGATTGCTTACTTCCCTTAGTAACCTGATACAACACCTGTGGGAAAGAATGGGGTGGTGATACTTGCATTCTTAGTCCATCACCACATGGACATGCTACTCTACTCAAATGCCTAATTTCATTTTAGATTTTTTATGCGCATCTATGTCTCCGATTTTGGTTCAACGCAGTACAGTAATTCTGGGTAAATTTGACAGATTACGGCGATATTTTTCACAGTATTTTAAATGTTTTAACATTTAAATGACAATATTATACTTTGTTAGTGTTCTCAGAATGTGTTTTATCTATAGACAACAGTGAAAGACTATAATATCCATTAATTATAGAGAAAAATCTATTTTTGTAGTATGTCAGTTACCACCCACAAAAGTGTAACTTTGACACACATTAAATCCGTCACATAAATGAGGTTATATTCGATTATTATATTACTTTGGGTAACATTGGTTTATATTAATCCTAAATTAGGGATGTGGCTGTGGCGATACAAACATAAATTTGTAGTAGTATCATATATATTAGTATAAAAGGTCCATCAATCAAAATTTTGCAGTAACAAGTATATATTTTTTTAATTCACATCAAAACCTCGTTTAATCCTAAAAATGAACAAACCGTTCAGCATATTAAAATGAAGACAAACTAAAATAATTAAAACAAACAAAAAATATGTAAGCAGTTAGGTTTGAAGTATATATTCGCCCCACTACATATAGAGTAAATTATCATCATTATAGTAAATGTATGGAGTGCCATACAATCACAAAATATCAAAAAAGTTATTCACTGTTCCATACACTCAAATTCGCGCGCTAATTTCGGAAAAGTTTTGATATTAACTCTGTTTGACAACTTCGCTTTTATTTTAAGATTTGGCTACAAAAAAAAACTAAAGCAAGCATTAACAAAAAATATTGATTTCATACGGGAAAAACATTAAAACATTCTTATAGTCACACTGTCAATGTTACCCGAATGAATCAAAGTTACCCAGATTGACTGTATTGTTTTGAATTTATAATCAACAAGAAAGATTCCGAGAACGGCATACTCTGAACCATATTTTAACAGTACGAGTATATCCGTAATCTTTAATTCCCTACTAACTCTTCCATACTAATATTTCCTTATTATAAAATAAGAAAGTGAGTTAGTAAGTTACGTTTTTCCTCCGTAACTACTTAACGCATCAATAATTTTATAAATTATTGATTGTATTGTCTGGAGTCCAGAAAAGGATAGCTGTTTTTGCATAATTGTTGTGCTGCAGAGACATTCTATGGCTTATTTTTTGGTTATTGCATGTGTTGGCAGACGAGCCACGGTCCATCTGATGGTAAATGGTAACCGTCGCTCATGGACTCGACTATACCGAGAGTATTGTCAAGCCGCTGCTCACCAATTCATTTCACAGATATGAAATTAAATATAAACGTCCTGCTACAGCTAAAACGCAACGATGTGCTTCATGGCCGGTCACACAGGAGATAGTGGTACCAACCCGCTCGGGCCTGATACCAAGTGAGTACTCCCACTTGGTACCCAGCTCTACCACCAGTTATGCAATAGATGATAATTGCCCACTCCCTTTAGTCGCCTCGTACGACACCCTCGAGAAAGAATGGGGTGGTGACACTTGTATTCTTAGTCCGTCACCACACGGACACTACGTCTATTAACATACCTTTATTATATTAACACAATTCCACGAATGAAGTCGTGGACAAATCTAGTGGTATATAAATAAGAAATTAAGCTGAAGTTTGGATAAAATGTCAAATTAATTTACTTATGGACAGATAAATCCAGTTGAGAGGCTCGACAGTGGAATCGCCCAAACCCTTTAAGGATAGCAACTCTAAACAATGACTTACCGAACTAATGATTAATTCAAAAGTCGTTGGATTCCTTTCATTGGCGGGCCATAAAACTAGAGGAGAGGAGAAAAGCGAGAAATTGAGTAGGCTTTTAAATGATAATTTGAACATTTTATATGTCAGTCTGGGCAAACATCGCGTCGATATCTGCAAGCAAGCAAAAGATTTTCTTAACGGATTCTTAAGTTTGCCGAACCATACTATACCTGTGTGATGAACTACGGCCTGAATGCTCAGTTTAAGAGGATATCCATGCCTAATGATAGAGCAGTCCATCCATCCATCCATCAGCCTTTTAACGTCCACTGCTGGACATAGGCCTCCCCGAGAATGGGGGATAGTGCCGTAATCGCCACGCTTGGCAGGCGGGTTGGCGATCGCAGTGGATGTTGTTAATACTTGAAGGAGTGCTGCTGCCCACTCTCGCGGTATTCCCTCAGTCGGCTCTTACGACTCCCATGGGTGGAGAGGAGTGGGACAATTCTAAAGCCGGCCCCACACGGCAAATAGAGCAGTAGTGGCTTGATAAAAAATTATTCAGGTAGCACACTTGACTTAGCCACCACTGAAGTAATGTTACATAGTTCCAGTGATCTGCCCTTACAGGTGAAGAGATGGCACACGGCTGGTTTATTTACTGTGTGAGTGCCGAACACTACCCTGTTCTTTGAAAAGATTTAATTAAAATACTTTATCCATAGAAGTATTTTTTTTAGTTTCTCAAAACTTTCTGAGTGTCCCACGTATTATATAGACACATGTGATATTTCTAATGTTTAATTCTGGAATCTCAACATTTTAATGTTTTCGAACAATAGAGTAACGATTCCAAAATCTTTTTAACGTACGTTTGTTCACATCATAATTCTGTTGTCATCTCTGATCTAAATATCTCCTGTTTTTTTGTTTTCATGAATCTATGACAAAGCTATATCCATCGGACCAAATTCATCAGACACAAACGATACAATCTATTGGCCTCTCTACCAAGAATGTGTCCGCCCGACCAGGCTATTCCCATACATGCTTTTTTTTTGTTAAGGCGGGAAAAAATGTTCCTAACCGCACACCCCGTTGTTCGGGGCAACGAACAGGTTAATGTGGGGCCTGCACCCACTAAAAAAACCAGCCGTGTGCCGTCTCTCCGCCTTTATTAGCGGGCCACTGGAACTATGTTACATTCCTTCGGTACTCCCATGCACCCTCGGACATAAAATCAGCATAAAGTAAATGTACGACTGATGTGTCTCGATCTGTCAATAAGAGCGCCAGAGTATCTTGACCCTTCCCATCCACTGCCATGCTTCCTTTCCACATCACATATTTTTCTTTGAACGTGGTAACTTGCAAAATTACTCGTGTTGTTCCTAACATCTGTCTTCCGTAACCTCTTACGTTTAGGCTGGGCGTATGCTTCTATACCAGCCTTTTTTTTAATTAAGGCGGGTAACATGTACACCGCTCTCCCTGTCGTTCGGAACAATGAATAGGGAAGTGTGGTGCCCTCACCCACTAAATACACCAACTGTGTACCGTTCCTCCGCCTCTATTAGCAGACCACTGGAACTATGTGACTTTATTACTTCAGTAGTGTCATTGCCACCCTTGTAATATTAAAAAAAAAATTTTTAATTATTAACTAATTAAACAGGTAGCATTTTAATCAAATCACTGACTTAGTGGCTCCAGTCTGAAAGCTAAGAACAGTGTAAAATAAAACAATTGATTTGAAAAACACTCCCGAATAGACTAAGGGTTGGTAATTATTAAATTGAAAGCCATGTTCGTCTCCCGGCGGAGTGGGGGACGACCCCAACATTTGTACAAACTAATCTAGATATTGTGTATTCGGTTTTAACCTAGACTAGAACATTATGAAACTTGAAAAGTATTATTTTCTAAGTTTAAAAGCAAGCCAAGTTTAAAAGTTAATCAATAAAATTTTATAAGAGTATTTATCTTCATATGTAGAATGCACTGCCTCTGTGGTGCAGCGGAAGTGTGAGCGACTGCTGATCATGACGTCTCAGGTTCGATATCCGGGTCGGACAATGTTATTTAGCGTTTTCTTAAGAAAAAATCTCAGTAGCAGCCCGGAGTTTGGAAATGTGCCCGGTAGACGTCAATAGGCTCGCCCCTTATTACGTGGGACTTAAACATAGCTGGCAAACCGTGGGTGTGTAATACACCTATCCCTTCGAGGTTTACAGGCGTGATGCTATATGTAGAATGTACCTCTAATTGCTCCAATAGTTTAGTGTTAGTGTATGTGGTCTCGGGTTTGAATCCCAGGTTGAGCTAACAAAAATTATAAATGTAAAAGTGAGTTTGTTTGCTATCTTAACGCCGTAACTAATTAATTAATCATCACGAAATTCGGCACACATATAGTCCATAGTATAGAGAAGAACAAAGGCTATACAGTTTATCCTCGAAATAGAGAATTCCTGTAGAATGGGTATTTTGGTGTATTTCCTCATTTATTATTAGACCCTTAAGGGTAGGTAGGCTTCTTACTTTTTCGTTTTTAAATTTGTATTCGAATAAGTAAAAGAGGTTGTAATAAAAACTGTTACTAATATCGAAAGTATTAAAAAAGTAATAGACACGTTCGTTGTTGTCGCGCAACGCCATCTATTGACTGTATTACATTTATACTTCAGCCACAAGGGTGCGGTTTATATTGAATGTGTACTGCGCGTAATATATTTTATTAGAATAATGCTAAGTTACTTCATAAAACAGGTATTGTGCAGTATAAATAATTATCTATCCATATAATAAGCAATATAGTTATATTACTTAAAAAATATTATAAAAATCAAAATCATATAGCAGTAAATTTTCCCACTAGTTTTATGTTTAAATGTTATGTTATTTTTAATTTAGAAAAGCTTCCAGTATGTTTATTATTTAATAGAGGCATGTTGTATATATATATGTTCTTTTTTTGGACTCTAGACTCAAAATTTCATTATGATTATAGCAGTAGTTAGGGCATGTAATCCTCCACTGAAGGAATGTAATATAGTTCCGGTGGTCTGCCAATAAAGGCGGAGAGACGGCACATAGCGGGTTTCTTTAGTGGGTGAGGGCCCCACACTACCCTATTCGTTGCCCCAAATGACAGGGTCTGCGGTTAAAAACATTTTTTCCCGCCTTATCAAAACAAAATAAAAAAGGCATGAAATCCTAATAAACAAACTCACTCTCACATTTATATTTAACTAGATTTTGCCTGCGACCGAATCCGTGTGGACTTTATGAAATAAATACATGACTCTACATACTAATTATGTTAAAACATCTATCCCACGGCAACTATTCATTTGGGTGCTGCAATATTGATAACCCTCTGCCAGTGTGGTGTTTCAAGGTTTTTAGATAATAATCTTAAGCCTACCTACATACCAGCTGTGACTTTGTGTACTATTTCATGCATTTCAATCCGCTGGGCAAGATTTATTTTCACTCCACTCGTGAGAGGCTTATCTTTATAGACATGACACATGACACCATTTTCCATGAGAGGTACATACAATGTTCCGAATGTCCCTGATACCAATAACAAAACGTATTTCATGAGGTCTCGGGGTCGATCCCCGAGTCGGGAAATGTAATTGAGATTTTTCGTAAAAAAAAAAACTCAGTAGCAGCCCGGAGTTTGGAAATGTGCCCGGTAGACGTTAATAGGCTCGCACCCCCATTACGTGGGACTTAAACATAGCTGACGAATCGTGGGTGTGTAATACACCTCTGCCTACCCCTTCGGGGAATACAGGCGTGATGCTATGTTCTAACAAAACGTAACAATCGATTGATAAGCCAGCGTCGACTGTAACATAAATCTTTTATTTTGAGAAGAGTGGCGGAATTTCAATTTTATTGTGAAAAAAAAAAATTGATCATCACCATCCATTTTAGACCTAACATATTATTGAAAGATAAAAAAAAATATACTAAAATACGAGAATTTTCACTAAAAATCCAATGAAAGTCTTAGGTGAACATGCTAATATTTTGAATACTTCAAATTAGTATTCACAAGGATCCTATCCCCATACCCGTCACGAATGCTACAAACATACAAAGAAAAATCACATATAAACGCGAAAACAAATCCTACAAATATCTCACTTATCAACATTTCGTAGTCCGCCAAGCCTCACAACGAGCGGTCATACGCCACCTGGAACGACGACTCCCGCGGCTTTAACCAGACCGTCTGTCTAGCTGGCGAGAGGCTATCCTCAGTAAATAATGTATAGGTTACACCTAATCAAAACTAATCACATTAGTCATATTTATTACTTAAGTAATACAAACCTAATAGATATATATACTAGGTGTAAATGACATCATACTGATAACTCCAAGCAAAGAGGCTGGGAGACACAAATAGGTGTAATAACATGGGCTATACCATTTTCATTTACAACAACGGGTTATAAAAGTAGCAATTTTTTAGCCACTATTGAACTACATATTAATAATGCAACTAAAAACTTAAAGGTTTCAATCCATTGTAGTTTTTTGAGTAAATTTGTAATTAGAATGGGTTCTTACCTAAAATCGAAACAATCGAATCGAAACAATTTTATCTCACATTCAATTTGAAAAAATATGAGCATGTCAAGTACTAAAATACAGATCAAAATGTTTAAAAAAAATCGCGCTATCATAAATTGCAAAATTAAACTTACTATATTGGATTAATGCATGTAAATGGATCCTATAGGTGGCGTTGGTCGTAAAGACAAATGTGATGAGAAGATTAGGTATGGCCGAAAGGTCAGTGCGGTAGCTCAGTGGCTAGAGCACTTCCCCGGATTGGAAGGGACGCAGGTTCGATTCTCGCTCGCACTAATAAAGTTCTCTTTTTCCTCATTCACAAATAATTTGTACTTTAAAGTAGCTGAGCATGTCAAGTGCTAAAATACAGATGTTTATAAAAATAAATATGAAATTACAATTTTCATGAAAAGACCGATGCAAATTTCCACCACCTGGGGAGAATTGAGTACTGAACCTCGGTATCAATTATCGGTACGATGTCCTTTACACCCTCTATATTTTCAAAAGTACCAAAACACGTTTACTAGATACCTACATAAATAATATTTACCCACGAATTTAAATGAATGAATCATAT
The DNA here is from genome assembly GCA_948253155.1 of Leucoma salicis. Taxonomy (NCBI): domain Eukaryota; kingdom Metazoa; phylum Arthropoda; class Insecta; order Lepidoptera; family Erebidae; genus Leucoma; species Leucoma salicis. The sequence goes on along the minus strand of OX411806.1, from coordinate 2,674,053 downwards.
ATACTAATGTTTATTTAACTAGAAGAAAAAAATAATCTAATTAAAATTACTTTCCGACGGAATAGGTAAACGTTATAATACGATTATGAAATTATCTATTTCATAATCGTATTGTAATTAAGTAAGATGGATAAATTAATATTTATATTCCCATATACAAAATAATAATGTTAAAATGGCTAAATCACTGAACCGATTTCAGTAATATTAGTACGCAATATGAACTACACAGACTACTCTTTAGTTTATCCCGCGCGATAATCATCATCATAAGTTACTCTATTCCATACGCAATAAAAATAGATGTAGATATAAGGGTTTATATAAAAAACCAAATCCCACATGGGTGAGACCGCGGGTTCATCTATTAATATAATTATAAAATTGATGTCGTAGTTGGTGATATTTATATATTCTAATTCTTAGACGAAAGAGCAAGCTGAGACAACGAAACTTATAAATATTATATAAATAGTAGTCTAAATAAGATTTGATAACATATAAATAATACGATATATTACGCTCAGAAATTTAAATTTGTTTACAAAAATGAGTATCTATGTTAAATATTTGTGATGTTTTCAAACATTTTATTTTTTTTTCTAACTAACCAGTATCTATAAAATGTCCTAAAGAAAAATAACAATGCTAATTATGAATAAAGAAAAAAACATCGAGCATTAGCAATCAACACGGTTAGATAACTAGTGACTGTTCTCTCAATAAAAATAAAAAAATTACAATTCCTAGCTCTATCCTGTTGGTTCTTCTATTAAAACAAAAAACTTTAAAAATACATACTTATCTTCGGAATTCAATTCACGTACGCTCTTAATTAAGATTAAAAGAATCGGAATGTTAATAAATGTCATTTAATTGCATAACGATGTAAAGTTCAAAGACATCGTATTGCCAGGAAGTCGCCACACCCGTAATTAATATTAAAGCCGCCAAAATAACTGATGATTTATTCGAAAGTGATTATTAAAATAATTCTGAACCACGGGGATGGCTAATAAATATTAATAATATGATTGATTAAAATAAAGATATTAATGATTCTGAGAGAGAAAGATTTTTGAATTAAGTTCGAACTTTCGAATGTTTCAAATCTGAATTGGAAAATAACGTTTTAATTTTATTCGTTCAAAAGTCGTAAGGTATGTAAAGATTTGGAATTTCAAAATTAAATCTTGAAAAAATTAAAAGGTCTTCAATTAAAACGATAAATTAAAATAAAAACAATTTAGTTTATTTTTTATGGCATTTAACAAAGTTATCTTCTCAATTACTATAATACATCGTTGGTACTGACATCGATAATTCAATTAATAATACTAATATATACATTTTGTATGCACTAATGACTTATAATAAAGACAACTACTCAAAATTACCAATAAATAAAATACACAGACAAATCAAAGTTAGACAACCCTAACACGATCATTATGAGAAACAATTAAAAATCAACAGACACAATGTTATTATATTACTAAAACAAAAATCAGGGTTGACAGTACATGACTTAACTAATCATCTACATGAGACACCTATAGAAAATAATCTCTTTTTGGTACCAATCTCACTTGACACAGCTAACGAACCGGCGCTACATTACCTTATACTACAGACGCATCAAAAACAAAAATCACAGTTGAAAATCAATTCTCCTCTTCTGAGACTAACTAAAATTATATACAAGCCACTTGATATGAGACGCACTCTTTACATTATCATTTAACTCTAAAAATAAATAATGTTTATACATCGAGTGTTCTATGCACAGTTTTTAACACTATAACTTGGAATTCCGTCTCGTGCGGTTTGCCGAACCTTGAAAGATCACCTCTCAAGGAAGGCAAGTTGGTCTTCAATATATAACGGAGACTGGCCGCCTTAGCTGGTCGTCGTGCGGGCTGTGTTGCGTTGGTGTCACAGGTGATACTGGGGAGGAGGGTGCTGCTCCGTACTGCGGAAACAACGTTGAGTGGAAAGGCTTAGGAGGCGCCGCCGGTGAAGTGTATAGCGACGAGTAGAACGAAGATACTACCGCTGCTGCAGACGATGACACCGTCGGCAATTTCTCCGCCGTCGGGGCCATTAACTTAGAGAATTGTAGATGATCCAGCTGGTGCGGGAAGTATGGAGGCACAGCGGAGTAGGATAAAGCATCCAAATGTCCTACTCCAGGAGCTGGTCCTGCGAAGTATGGCAGAGGGAAACTTGGGAACGCACCCGCACCTGGAGCTCCTCCCTGAGTAGGGGGCTTAGGCTTCCTCCGAGGCCTGTACTTATAATCCGGATGCTCCTTCATGTGTAAAGCACGAAGTCTCTTAGCTTCATCAATGAACGGACGTTTCTGCATCTCCGATAACAGTTTCCACTCGGCTCCCAGCCTCTTTGATATCTCCGAATTGTGCATTTTTGGGTTATCCTTGGCAATTTGACGCCTCTGCAGTCTGGACCAGACCATGAAAGCGTTCATCGGCCTCTTGATGTGTCCTTCGGACTGCGGTGATGTTGCTGGTAGAGGTTGTGGCGCGCTTGGATATTCCGGCAGCATACCGGGATGCATGGAAAACGCGTACGGGTGATGACTAAGTGTCGACATGTTTGAATATTACAAGCTAAGTTCTACAAGAGCATTAGCTGTATAATATTGTATGGCACAATGCGGTGAATGAGCACAGACGAGAAGGTGATTGTGTCGCGTCAGTGACGGACCGTAGACTGACGAGTTTATGGAGCGGCTGTGTGGGCCTCGGCACGCGGGGGGCGCGACCGTGGGGCGGTACAAGTTAACCAATGAACGCTTGGAGTGTACAGCCTGCGCCCCTCCTTAGGCTTTAGCTTTATCCTTGTTGCGCACACAATGGGCGATGGTGCTCTCGCTCGCACGTAACAATAGAACGGCGTGCCATCGCGCGGAACAGGCGTGCATCTGCTCGAAGCCATGTCGCTGTGAATGCGGCTCAATGCATGATGTAACTGCTGTAATAGAATACTTTACACACTTATATTGTGGAATTTGGTTGCGTACTAAATAAATCGTATTGTAAATAGACCATTTGATTCAGAGATATTTGAACGCAGACATTGAAGCGGCACATGTTTGTTATCGATCGATTAAGCGATTTTATTACTTAATAGATAGCTTATTCGGAATGATTATTGGTTGTAATTATACTTTTAATATGCACTACCTTACAACATAGTTGTGTTGCAATAACAATAGTATATTTCCCTTAATAATTCTTGTGTAGTAATAAGTATCTACCTGTGAGGTATCGCATTACATTTCTAGTCTTAAGTCGAGACTTTACAAGGGCTAGCTGACTTGACTGAAAACAATTAATTATTACAGCCTAGTAAATGAAAATATTAACTAAAACTACAGGTGACGGACTAATATAAGTGTCACCACCGCATTCTTTCCCACGGGTGTCGTACGAGGTGACTAAGGGAAGTAGGGAATTGTCACCCATTGCATTACTGGTTGTAGGACTGGGTTCTAAGTGAGAGTACTCATTTGTTATCGGCCTCGAGCGTGTTGGTATGCCACTGTCTCCCGATTCAGCGGCCATGAAACATGTCGTTTCATATCTGTGAAATGAAATGATGAGCAGCAGCTTGACAATACTCTCAGTATAGTATTGAGTCCAAGAGCGACGGTTACCAGTTAGATTGAGCGCGGCTCGTCTGCCACCATACGTAATAAAAAAAACATTCTTAAAAAAAAAATTAACGGCTTCTTATGTCCCCCAATTCACGTGCCAAAGGGACTATAGTATAAATCGCTCTTATTTTGAGATGAGTCTTGTCTTATAGTGGGACCGTAAATGGCTTATTGATATAGATATATACATTGTACGTGCTTACCTACAGGGATATATACCCCCACTGTTGTGGGATTTTTTTCTACTGAGCGACTGCAATGACTTCCTTAACGTATCCGATAATAATAAATAGGTACTACTCGAAGTCATGGCGAAGGGCCAATGATACTGCTTACTTTTTATCAGTTGCGCTTACCAGGTGCCGTACGCCTATTTACTACCCGTATTAAAGTAGCTGATCATGTCAAGTGCTAAAATACAGATCAAAATACCCGTATTACCTATATAAAAATAACGTGCTAAAAAAGAGAGAAGCGCGCAACATAGAAATATCTTGAAATAAAACTACTTTATTGGAATTTATTCCGTGTACTTAATTTCACGCCTGTATTCCCCGAAGGAGTAGGCAGAGGTGTATTACACACCCACGACTCGCCAGCTATCTCTAAGTCCCACGTAATAGAGGGCGAGCCTATTGACGTCTACCGGGCACATTTCCAAACTCCGGGCTGCTACTGAGATTTTTTTTTTTTTACGAAATATCTCAATAACACTGCCTGACCCGGGGCTCGAACCTGAGACCTCATGATCAGCAGTCGCTTACACTCCCGCTGCACCACAGAGGCAGTTACATACGGTACTACGAGTATATTATCACGAATAACTATCGTTGCCCCAGTTGAATAGAAATCTATGATTTCTAGCTGTAGGTACATACCACATATTTTATTTATAATTAGGTGGGGAAAAATGTACCTAACCGCACACCCCGTCATTCGGGGCAACGAACAGGGTAGTGTGGGGCCCCTACCCACTAAATAAACCCGCCATGTGCTGTCTCTCCACCTTTATTGGGAGACCATTGGAACTTTGTGACATTATTGATCTGTATTTAAGCACTTGACATGCTCACTTTAGAGAACCACATTTCACAAATATTTTGTGTTATTCAAATATTCCTTACTTCACCACTGAAGTAAAGGAATATTTTCAAATTCATATCGGGACTCGAACAGCTGCGTGTCCATTTAAACACATTTTTGCACACATTATTATCTATTGAAGCAATTTATGTTACCTATGTAACATTTGACAGCGGGTTCAAAAACAAAACTCCTAAGTCTCAGGAAACCCTGCCTTTGCCAACCCTAATTTAAAACAAAAAACAACAGACTATCAAAACTCGCTATAACCTGTGTAACAACAATAAAATAGCCAATTAAATGAATATTTGAAGCGCTCATTGTCTTCCAGAAAGCTCTCATATTGTTCTAAATAAAAAGACCTAGTCGTAAAAATATTTTACAATCATAAAATAACGTTTTCATAAACACCTGTCTATGTTATTGTACTTTTAAATACAAAGAATTATAATCTATAAAGTTTAGTTCATAAGGTTGAATTGGAAAATGAGTTTTGTGTCTAAAACATAACACTATTGTTTTTGAATGAAAGAACATTTTCTTCAAAGTACAATCGCGTGCAGTAATAATTACAAATTTTTAAGTAATTTTTGTTTTATTGCTAAATAGTTTTTTTATTTTTTAAGGCTGCAAGCGATTCCGTGTTCTTTTGCTAGTGGAAATTTATTCTCCGATCATCATTTTATCAATAATCGCTAATATTACTAATAATAAAACAGGTGCCTGTTTTTCCAGTAGTATTTGCGTTTCGAATGAAAACAAGCTCATTATTACATTCAATTTATTATTACCAGTCAAAACAGAAATATCTACCTCGATTACCTGTCTAAGATCCAGACAAGACACACCACACAGACCTCTGGTTATTGAATATGCGTCACAAATAATCACTACCCGATGATGAAAAACAACATCATATGAAAACCATGCCTAAAAGCATTTCTCAATGGCGCGTGATATCTCAGAAGCAGCATTAAGCGTAGTAGACAATACCTAAAAACTACCTTAATCTGAGGTACAAACCTTTTTTTAAGGCGGGAAAAAATGGACCGAACCGCACACCCCGTCAATTGGGGGAACGAACAGGGTACTTTTTGATCTATATTTTTAGCACTTGACATGCTCAGCTACTTTTTAATATTTGTGAATGAGGAAAAAGAGAACTTTAAGACAAATGTGATGAGAAAATGGGGTATGACCGCAAGGGAGTACGATAGGTCAGTGTATTAGAGCACTTCCCCGGAAAGGAAGGGACGCAGGTTCGTTTCCCGCTCGTACTAAAGATCTCTTTTTCCTCATTCACAAATAATAATTTGTAATTGAACAGGGTACTTACCTAGTGTGGAGCTCTCACGCACTAAATAAACTAGCGGACCACTGGAACTGTGTTACATTACTTCAGTGGTAGGTAAGACAAACCTGAAACTACTTATTTCACAAATCCTTAAATGGTCTCCAGGAGTGTATTATTGAAGAGATTATGAAATGTAATATAGTATATTCACGTATAATGGTTTTACTTATTGTCTTATTACGTACCTATGCGTAAATAATGTTACTATTTCATATAATTATTATATAATTTTATAAACAGATTTTGTTTTTCTATTGTATCTAGAACACATATTTTTATACCTCTATGTAACGAACAGAGAAAAGGAAAATGGTTTAAGGTCAAATATATCTATATAGCCATACTTATTATGTAGTAGTACTGTAAAATTATTTCAATTGTATTTTATGTACAGACAGGCTCTGTTACAGTTGTATAATATATACATAGTTGATATTCAAATTTAACATTTTTTACTAAAAAAAAAAACTATTTCATTGCTAATTATGAAATGCAATTTTAGATCTATATTAAGATACTCACTAATTAAAAATATCATTACACGATTAAACATTTCCAATGAGTGTCGGTAACAGACAATTACACAATGAGATTTGTAACCGCAATATTGTTCAACAAATACTGTTAACGCCATCTATCAACATATTCCGTAAACTTTCGTCTGGCTTTAATAGTGGTGTAGTAGGACTTATTCAAAGCCAGATACCTATTGCTTGCAATTGTAATGAATAATATAATTACATACTTATATTAGTTACCTACATTTGAATAAGTAAATACTACAGATATTAATCAATCTATATATGATTTATACGACTTTTAATTTAATAAAAAACAAAAGTTCTTTACAAATTTTCACATCAACTAAAAAAGTACAAATGGGATAACAAATTAAAAATATATATTTAAACCTATATTTATACCTAGGTACTTGGTTTAAATTATTTTGTGCTTGTAATAATTTATTATAAAATATCTTAGATGGCAAGCATACTCGAGAAAGGCATTATTGGACCTACGTAGGCAGGGAAGCCGACCTTGAATAAAAATAAAACCTTTTCGGATAATTACCTGAAAAAACTATCCTGCAGACAGGGAGCCGGCTTACTTAACTAACTGCTTATATTGTTTTATTTGTCATGATTTTAGTAATGAATTTAAAAATAAAATAGCTGTTAAGACCGACTGTTTCTAAAAGTGATTATTCAGCTGCGCCGCTCATCTGAGTTCAGACGTGTGTTAATCTAGCTGTTATAATGTATTAAGGAGACAGTAATTATAGTACATAAGTATAAAGTATAATTATATCAGGTTACCGAAGAAGGAATGATGAAAATATACTAGCGTTACTGTAGGAGTGGTTTTATTTCTTCACATATTAGGATATTATTTTGTTCTTATAACTGAACTAAAGCACTTTTATTATTGTTTTGTTTTTGACAAACAATGCCGCAAAATGGTTCCATTGTATTGTTTTTTTTTTTACAAAACCAGGTGTCTGTTCTTTAGATAGATAGGTAGTCTTCCAGTGGTCCACCAGTACACGCGTAGAGACGGTCCACGGTGCGGTGGCTATGGTTTATTTAGTGGCTGAGGGCCGCATACTGCCTTATTTGTTGGCCCAAACGACAGGGTATACGTTTAGATACACTTTTTTTCGTTTTAACAAATAAATGTAGGTATGTGTACCTTTTATAGAAAAGGCGAAGAGGGTACCTAGATAGGTAGTATTAGAAGTATTTTTTAACAATTAGATAAATTAAACAACTATTTAAAGTAATCAATGAATAGATAGGCAGATTAGTAAATACCTTCACACTGTAGTCAGCATTTACACTCACAATAGACATGGATTACGGAGTTACCTAGAGGTTGTCAATTGATTTTACTGATTTAGTACTAAAGTTTATCAATAGGTGGTGCTGCTTTATACTGCAACAATTTTTTATATCACTGCACCTAAAACGAAATCGCGTACAGAAGCTAGTAATTAAATTAATTAGTTCTCGCCTGCCATGAGTCTTGAAAAGATAACGTGCCCGCTTTCACCAACGTGCAATACAAATTATCAGTAACGACTAGTCAAATACAAACCACAGCATACATCCATTAATTAAAAACCGCAAAATGTACATAACTTCATATAAAATATAACAACAAAAGGGCATTGCACCTAATTACTTATAACTCAGCACCGCGACAATACTGACGCCTCCAGGACCTGACTACACCCATCTCTTTCCATCAAACTACATACTAGTGAGACAGAGCTATTAGCTAGTTAGTCTTCGACTTCCAATAGTAACAAAAGCAGGGTGAACACAATATAGGCTTAAAGCCTATTCGCCCCATCTTCCTATTTTAATTTACGCAAATTTCCCATGACACTTCACCCGACATACCATTGTGGTTGGTTTTTTAAAAGGACGGGTTTGACATAGTTCGTTTAGCGGCAGTTAATTAACCGTTAAAGTAATCTTTACGTTTCTTGCGGAAGTGTGCAAATAAATATAGTCTGAGCAATATCTACCTACTGATTACATATTCCTAGAATATCTGCTTGTGACTTATATAATACTATTCTTCGACACCAAGCGTACATTTTGATATCGGTACACATTGTATATTATTTACCTAATTGAAAAATAGTTGCTTCGGTGCGCAAGTAAATCTGTCGGCAGAATAAGTGGCTTGTACGATTTGAAGTAATAGGAGTCGTAATTTTACTTTTGAATATATGAGCAGCAGTTTTGATTTTCAGTAGTATTGTCAGTTTTCTTTTTGGTTGCTAAACATTTATAATCGTACTTTAAAAAGAAAAAAGGAAAAGAAAGCCTTTGTTCATTCCCCATCTTGATATCCTCATTAGCTTGGTGTTTTCTTCCACTGCGCATCCTAGGCCATCGAGGGATGGTATTGAATAACTATAGATATAGGTATGAAATATTGATTTTGTAAGACCTCGTCAATATTTTATAATTAATGAATAGCTATAAATAAAAATAAATGAAAAAAAATATTTTTACATAAAGATTATGACATTTTTTTGTATAACATTAAAAACTATCTTGTTCAAAGTTTAGGTGAATTAATTTGGCGTTAAAGTTTAATTAACTTACATATACAATGTTATGTCTTACAAATTCAAAATAGGTATTTCAGTAATAAAATATAACTTTAATTTAGAGCAGAATGTTTAATTGGATTTGAAACTGAAATTGACTAAAAAAAAGGATTAAATTTGAAAGCCATAATTTTAAAAGAAAGAAATGTTCTCGTATAGTTATCGAAAAATATAGGTACTACGTAAATCCTGTTTGACAATAGGCTGAATAAAAGTCAGTAAATCTTTTATATAATCGTTTATTTAACTATAGTTAATATGGTGAAACCTAACCTTCCTGCATCCTATATCCTATACGCGCGCCGTCAGAATCTATTATTTTTCAGCAAGAATGCACTCAGTTAATGACCTGGCACTGATAATGCGATATTATGCCAACCATCTGTACAATAGACTCATTGTAAAAAATAATTAAAAAATAAACTTTAATAAACTAATGAAGGAGTAATTAAATGCATTTTGGAGTTGTTGCATTGATGATTTTAGCTTATCGCGGCATATCCATTAGCCCCCTAAATAATAAACGGTGTATTAGATAAACCTTTAAATAGTTATTCAGTATTTTGTCTTTGTCACTAATATTACAGTTTGACGTTGAAAGAACGGAACAAAACACTGAATTACTATTCGTAGCTTAAACAATGTTAAGAGGGTTAGTGTATAATATAGACGTGATGTTAAAAAAACGGTATCATACACTCGGAGCTGTACCAGTTGCTTGAAATTCTTCGTGTCTGTGTCATTCTCATGAATGTTTTTGTTTTATTGCTTATGATGGCATACGAGCCACGGCCCACCTGATGGTAAGTGGTAACCATCGCTCATGGACTCAACTATACCGAGAGTATAGTCAAGCCGCTGCGCACCATTTAATTTCTCATATGTGAAATGAAAGAATACGGCTATCTTCTGCTACAGCTAAAACACATTGACGTGTTTCATGACCGGTCACATAGGAGACGGTACTACCGACCCGCTTGGGCTCGATAGCAAGTGAGTGCTCTCACTTAGTACCCAGCCCTACCACCAGTGATAATTACGTATTTTCAATAATATATTATGTATTTGTAATGCCTACATATTTTTGACCCATCATAGTAGTATTTAAAAGTTCTATTTATGAGAATACCTATAATGCCAATTCAGAAGGTGAATCGGCTTATTACACCTACAACGGCTACAACTATACAGACCGTCATTATTAGGTAAAATCTTAATTGTAAAATTAAGTTTACCTGGTCGGTATAATGTATGAAAATACTTCCGACAGATGGCGCAGGCGTCACCCAAAGACGTTAAGTATGATGTGTTATCGAAATTAGCAGTCAGGAGCAATTGTCAGGATGGCTGAATTGGTAAAGCATCTGGACGGTATCCAGAAGATGCAAGTTCGAATCCTGCTCCTGACTGTTATTTTCGATTTCACATTTTTCACTTTGTGTTTAATGTATAGTGCTAAGCATGTCAAATGCTAAAAATATATATAAAAATATCTAAATATACAGACCAAATTATTTCTCATCTCGACACGGTGGTAGTTGAACTTTCTTTAGTATCTAGGTACTCTAAACATCTTTAAAAATGAATTGACCTTAGGGATTGAGTTCTTATTTCTTCATTATATTAGAGAAAAGAGGTAAATATTATATACTATACACTATTATTCCTCTAACATAGCGGTCCAAATGTATTAGGAAACTTTTTTTTTGACTAAAGCAACTGTTTCCCTCCAAGAAATAATTTATTATTCAAAATAGGTAATTATAATTGCATTGAGACCCATAAGAACTTGGAAAGTCATTTAGATATCTGAAACAATAATAAAGTGACGCCATCTTAAAAAAATACGGTCGCGTGGTACTAAGTTGAAATGTTCTTAGAACAATAACTTTTAAAACTACCCACATTATGAAAACAAATAATTACAAACAATACACAAGGGAAAACAAAGGACAAGCAATAAGGGCCGACAAACGAACAAACAGACAAATAAAATGTCTTCATAACCGCAATAAATATTTAAAATAACGGTCGTTCAATACCGATTGATTTTTTAATATAAGAGTTACGATATGGTAATAAGATTCTTTTCTCTATGACAAGCTACCACTGTCATAATGGTATATCAATGATTTTGTTACTGTCAAAACAATAGAACAACTATAATGCTTTTGTTAAACTAAAATGACAATATCGGGCGATTCCTAGAATATCTTTTGTAACAATAAACGTCTTATTAACTGTATCATTATTGTTTTGCAAATATATTAGTTGAATTCGTTCCGGAGGTTAGGTACTTTTGAAGGGAGAAGAATTTAAAAGGAAAATATGTGTACATAATTGTTGTCACACAGATTTTAGACGGTAGGTTGTAGTGGTTGGGAGAAGAGACCTATCCCGCTGGGCTTTTTAAGACTGATTTGAATCTGGGGCTGTAAAGGAACAATATAATTTGATATGAGCAGCCATGTTTGTTTAAAGACGTTTCTCTCCATTTCAACATAAACATTAAAAGATAAATGTTTAAGAATATATATTTAAGAGAATATAAAATAAAAATATATATAAACATGTGTTACACGTCTGTATTTAGCACTCAGAATACAGATTCTACTCAGAGATAGTTACTCTTTAACCGTATTTCCAAGTTATAATTAAACTTCTTAATACTTGGCCAATTTTTCTGATCTTCTTTAGTTACATAGGGTTACATCCTAAATAAATAAATAATAAATATTCACTGACATTTCACACAACGTCCTCTGGTCCCAAACTAAGCTTAACGCTTGTGCTATGGATGCTAGATTACGGATATAATACATATATTACTTTTTTAATGTAAGTACATACATATAATATATAGAAAACACCCAGGCGCAGAACAAATATCTGTATTCATCACACAAGTAATTGTTCTGAGTGGGAATCGAACCCACGACCTCATGCACGGAAGTCGGTTACACTATCGACTACGCCACGGGTTCCGTCCCTTTACATCGTGTGCTAGTAATTACTAGAACATTGTTTTTATTAATTATGGTGGTATATGAGCCACGGTGAAGGTAGTAATTGGTAAACGTGCTCATCACTCAACTGTACTAAACGTACTGTCAAGCCGCTACTTCCATCAGCCTTTCGAAGTCCATTGCAAGACATAGGCCTCCCCAAGAGAACGCCACAACATGTGTTTCACTCATATGGGGGATAGTGCCGTAATCGCCAAGCTTGGCAGGCGGGTCGGCGATCGCAGTTGATGTTGTTAATACTCGCGGGAGTGCTGCTGCCCACTCCCCCCGGTATTCCATCAGTCGGCTCTTACGACCCCCATGGGTAAAGAGGGGTGGGACAATTCTAAAGCCGGCCCCACACGGCAAGCCGCTACTTACCACTGATGTTAAATGAAAGAATGCAAGTCAATCTCTCACTACAACCAAAACACACTGAGGTACTTCATGGTGGGTCACACGGGAGACGTTGGTAGTCTCGGTTCCATAAAGCAATTGAGTACCACCACAAGGTACCCTACCCAGTACCAGAAAGTAATGCAATAGGTAATTTTTTTTTACATTCGCCACGTACGGCGGCGGTTTAAGCGGTGGTGGCACTTGCAATCTCGCATCTAACTAGCCTTAGCTAGTTTTTATATTTTATCTCAGGTTTCCGATATAGTAGCGGTATAAAATGTATACCAGTTTTTTAGGTCTAATCAAGAGCTATCTAATAAAAAAGTTGCATCAATATCCGTTCAATAGTTTTTGCGTGATGTGCGAACGAACAAACATTTTTAATGGTAGAGCCTTGCTTATCCCATCATGAATGGGCCGGCCTGATCGTGGAAGTACCACCCTCTCACAAAAGATCAGTGAGTAACAACGGTAGTTAAGACTACCGTTGTGTTTCATATGGTAAGTGAGAGCGCTGGAAGCTCAAAGATCCCCCCCCCCCTCTCTATCCTCTCCTTATTATCCTGATAACCGCTATTACCATAAGATGGGCCGTATGCTTGTATGCCACCCATGTATACTACAAAAATAAAACATACAAACAGACAAAATTCTGAAAAAAATGTTACTTTAGACACGCCTATATAGCCTATTACATTAAGATACCATCTATTATCTCACAGTTGATATTTTCTAATAAAAACCTATGATCCTGACTAAAAACGTCTAGAACACGTTTCCAGTGAAAGTGTGAAAACTTACATCCCTAATTATGACTAGTTCGCATTTGTTAAAAATAATTAATTAGAATATTTCTTCATACTTCGACGTAGGCAGCGCGAGTTCCATAGAATTGGTGTATTTTTGCTCGACAACTTTCTAATTAACCATATAGAACAATATGACACATACCTACTGAAAGACAAGGGTGACGAGAACTGTTATACTCTTAATAATACGTTTCTACTACATTCAAAGTTCGACTTTAATTTTGCAGCAGTACAATTCAGAATAGTTCAATTTATTAAATTGTAGGGTTGTCACGCAAGAGAATTCGTCAATTTTAATTCTAAGATATGAAACAATGTGTTGTGTGCGCCCTAATAACAAAGCTCCCTTCAAGGGTTTCACAAATAACTTCATTATACACTTAGACAATTAGTGTAAGCTGAAGGGCCGACGGCTTCGTTCAGCCCTTGCCCAGAGCTCTTCCGGTGTAGGTAAGTAGGTAGGTAGTGTGTAAAACTAAAGGCAGAGCTTTATTTTTTTATTTACGCATTACTTATATATATATATTTGTGTATATATTTTAAGGATTTGACATACTTAGCCATATAAATGAATACAAAGTGTGAAATCGAAAACAACAAAAGTCAAGCAGGACCTACGACATTAAGAAGGAATTTGTTAAAGAACAAATTAGTTTTAAATGTGAAAAAAGAGAACTTTACTGCGAGCGGGATACGAACCTGCGTCTCTTCTAATCCGGGGAGTACTCTAGACCGCTAAGCCAGATTGGAAATGGCCGTCGGTCCCTGCGACTAAATACATCCATTCATCAGCCTTTCGAGGTCCACTGCTGGACATAGGCCTCCCCAAGAGAACGCCAAAACATGTGTTTCACTCATATGGGGGATAGTGCCGTAATCGCCACGCTTGGCAGGCGGGTTGGAGATCGCAGTGGATGTTGTTAATACTCGAAGGAGTGCTGCTGCCCACTCCCCCGGTATGCCCTCAGTCGGCTCTTACGACTCCCATGGGTGGAGAGGGGTGGGACAATTCTAAAGCCGGTCCCACACGGCACACTTGCGACTATATACACATCAAAAATATAAAGAACCGAACGTGTTATCAAAATTAAGATACCTGAGCAATTCATTCTAAACGTTTTTACGGGATTTATACCATGTAAATTTTTGCTTACGAGTTTCCGATATTTCGGCACTGTTGCAAGCGCCATGACGGAGCAACTGAAGTCTTTGCGAGTGGGAATAGTTTGTTTTTATAAGCCCTAATGTATTCTTTCATTCGACATGCCACAGTACGCTTGGTTTGGCCAATGTAATTGCAACTTCCACAGCTGCAGTCCACTTTGTACACGGCTTCGCCGCAGCCAAAAGCTAGTTTTTCGGTTCAGGTTTCCGATACATGAGCGGAAAAAAATGTATACCAGTTTTTAAGTCAAATCAAGTCCTTTCAAATAAAAAAAATTGCATCAAAATCCATCTAGTAGGTAGTTCTTTTAAATAAATTCTAAAAAAAATCTAGTTTAAATAATTTTCTACTTTTTCCGGTATATCCCACGTTCCCGATATAGTAGCGGGATAAAATGTATACCAGTTTTTAAGTATAATCAAGGCCTTTGAAATAAAAAAAAATGCTTCAAAATCCGTTCAGCAGTTTTTGTGTGATGCGCGAACAAACAAACAGACAAACAGATAAACAGACAAACGGACAAAAATTCTAAAAACAAAAAATGTTTTGTGTTTAGACATGCCTATACCTATAGCCTATTGCAGTCATTTCTTCTCAAATATCTTAAATGTACAGACACAGCTCTGTTACAGCTTTATAATAGTATAGATAGATATAGAAGATAGATAGATATAGATGTAAATATCTGAAATTGTTTAGATAATTTTGATGTTTAAAATGTCGAAATAGAAACGAAAATCAAAATATAATATATTATATTATTGTCATATTTAAATTACATATTCATATATTGTAATATTATAATTTAAAAACCAGTTTCTAAATCATTAATTAAAATATATTAGAACAGGTATGCGACAATAACCAGAATATTTCTCTCTCTAAGAAAACATTTCCAAAATACAAAATGTCATCATTATAATATAAATTAAATAATAAACTGCGACATCAAAATTTCTAATCCCAACACTTGAATTATGAGC
The DNA here is from genome assembly GCA_948253155.1 of Leucoma salicis. Classification (NCBI taxonomy): domain Eukaryota; kingdom Metazoa; phylum Arthropoda; class Insecta; order Lepidoptera; family Erebidae; genus Leucoma; species Leucoma salicis. The sequence continues at coordinate 2,658,452 of OX411806.1, read as the reverse complement.
TTAGAATATTATAGCGAAATATATGCTCCAGCGCGCGTATCTGTCGAAGCGAAATCCATAATATAACTAGAGTATATCCGGACAGATCTAGTTGGGTCCGGCATGATCCGGTTGTATCCGGTTGGATAAACATCGTATTTGCATTATCAAGAACAAGTCGACGTGTGATGCGGTCAGTCTCTATATTCTGTTAAGCTATTCGCCCTCCTCGGCCGTGTGGGGCCGGCTTTAGAATTGTCCCACCCCTCTCTACCCACGGGAGTCGTAAGAGCCGACTGAGGGAATACCGGGGGAGTGGGCAGCAGCACTCCCTTGAGTATTAACAACATCCACTGCGATCGCCAACCCGCCTGCCAAGCGTGGCGATTACGGCATTATCCCCCATGACGGGATCGCTCGTTGTTCTCTTGGGGAGGCCTATGTCCAGCAGTGGACGTAAAAAGGCTGGTGAATGGATGGGTTCGCCCTCCTATAGGTACAGTGTAGTGGTTGTTATTTATAGTGGACAAATTAACTGTCTTTCTTGGCTTACCACCAGGTGGACTGTGACTCTTCTAACACAGTGACCAATAAAAACATGTTTTTTTTTACACTTACGTATCTTATCTAGTCTATGCACTTAAATATATCAGACTGTTTGCCATAAGCCTCTTTAATAAGGAGAAAAATATTGGTTTATTGTATAACACTGCCCAGCTGGATAGAGGAAGCCGATTTCAAGTTCTCTAGCCAGCCGTGGTCTTGATTTCACTTCCGTAATCTCTGACTATACTCATGCAATGAGTAGTGCCACTTATGCTTTTAGTCTGTGACATGGATAAGATATTAAAGTCATATTATGCCATAATGTTAGGCAAACATTGATGCGATCCAGAAATAATCGTTCTAATTGTGTGTCTATTACCATAATCTTAATAATTTTCTAGTCTAGGCCAGCCCATCAACCTTTTATTATTGGACGTAGGCTTCCCCAGAGCACCACAACGAGTGCTCATGCATCCAATGGCGACGACGACCTGGTCAAACTTCCTCGTGGGAGACCATCCTACGTTGCATCATGTATAATTGTATCCCACCATCCTACGTTGCATCATGTATAATCATGTATAATTGAGTATTTGAGCCTCGAAAGATTTGTTTTACAACTAAAATTATATCCTGTAACGTACTTATTTAGCAGTGTAATTAGAGATTGCCAATTAATTCACAAATATAAATCAAATGCAAACATTCGTTGTAATCCCGCAATGTAAGTATTGGTGTTGAATCAAAGTGTACATTGTCGCGAGACGTCGACGCAAAATTGCCTGTTTTCACACGCGCCGCGCTAATGATTACGTGTTAGTAAATGATGTTTAGAGAGCGTGTGTCCGTTGACGCACGGTCTTATTTCAATTAATTTTGAAAGAATATTTCCATCCATCCATCCATCAGCCTTTCACCATCCACTGCTGGACTTAGGCCTCTCCAAGAGGACGCCACAACGAGCGGTCCCGTCATGGGGGATAATGCCGTAATCGCCACGCTTGGCAGGCGGGTTGGCGATCGCAGTGGATGTTGTTAATACTCGAGGGAGTGCTGCTGCCCACTCCCTCGGTATCCCTCAGTCGGCTCTTACGACTCCCGTGGGTAGAGAGGGGTGGGACAATTCTAAAGCCGGCCCCACACGGCACAAGAACGGAAAAGAATATTTAGAGCTTTTTAATGACGAATCGGAATGGATAAATATGGAGTTCTATAAAATATATATTTTTTAAGAAAACAAGAACTGGTTAAGATTGTAGTTACCCGTTGTGGTAAAAAAAATCTTAAAAAAAAAAACAAAAAAACACCGAAACCTTACCTCTTTTATAGTGCCACATTTTCCTCTTTCATCTATTTTGTTATTGTTTCTACCTTTGTGTTCTTTTGTGTGGCCTACTAAAGATTTAAATAGTTCAGTTGTCTAACCTTAATAATAGTAACTAACTACTTAACCGGTTTTTTTTTTAAATGTGTTTTTGTTTCAACTTATAAAATAAGAACAGTTTGTAATCCGATTATTTCCTTTTTTATTGTAAAATTAAAGCTAGCAATATTAAGTATTTTAATGAAATACAAAATTGAACAAATTAAAAGTGTGCTTCAGAAACGCGTGGCCCGGTCTGCCAATTTATTTATAAAATTTTATACGGATCAATTGAGCAGTTGTATCAAGTTTACTCTCCAATCCAAGATCCTCTCAATCTCCAGTCAAATTTATCACGAAGTGATCAAGGAAAATATTAAGAATATCTATCAACCCGCACTGGACCAGCGCAGTGAACTACGACCAAAATCGCTCACATTTTGAGAGGAGGCCTGTATCTAACTACTACTGTAGTACTATAATGAATTGAAAAAGAAAAAGGAAAGTAGACAGAGTAATATCTTATCGTATAACAATGGAACCGCGTAACGTGGGCGTTAGCTATAACAAATTGCTACTTGCGGTTGAGACGTGTGATCTCGATTCGTTGCCGTTACAAATTAGCTTATACGTTTGTTTTGTGTGCTATTGTGGCGGACGCCATTGTTGTTGGTGTGACCACGATAAAGGTTTCCTGTTACCACTTAAATTGTTTGCTAGTTTTATAATTTAAAATGGAGACAAAAATGTTATATTTTTCACAAAAACTTTATGAGAGGCTATCGGCAAGGCTCATATATTTTTTTCTATTGTAGGCCCTGAACTGTTTAGTTATGGGAGCCTTTGTAACTAACTGTGTTATAGAGGACTACAAAGTAGGTATTTGTTTTCTGCCGTCGTAGCTAAAGCTACGAGGCTACTAACGTAGCGTTGTTACGAAATTTGTGTGCCTAAGTACCTATTATATTATTTCAATATAGAGGTAGTCCCTTTCAACCATATTGCAACGGTCAGGAATATGACAAATTTCTGATCCTAGAGTTTTTTTTTTGTTTATAAGTTACTGTTGGTGTTTCTATGCAAACATGAATCCTTCTTATAAATACTGATAATTGGTTTTAGGAATAAATGTTACTTACTTACTATAATCTCGCCATCCTCCTTGCAGGGTAGGCAGAAAGAACAAAAAAATGATTCTATATCGCAGACATTAGTTTATATATTTTTTTTAAACATAAAGCTAAGGAATGCTAAAAATATATATAAATGCTAAAAATATATATAAAATATCTAAATATTTTTTTTACTTTTGCACATATTATAGGTACAAGGCGGACTTAATGCCTTTGGCATTCTCTTAGACCTGGGACGGAGCAAAAATTAGAGAAGGTAAGTGCATTATTCTTAAATAATTCAATGCATTTTCTTACCACCAAGCGGATAAAAAAATTAGAACAATAAAACTTTATTTTTATCCGTAAGATAATAATAATTAACATTTTTCACACAACGTCCTCTGGTCCCAAACTAAGCTTAATGCTTGTGCTATGGGTACCAGATTACGGATATAATACATATAGTACTACTTTTTTTTGTAAATACATACATATAATTGATAGAAAACACCCAGACGCAGTACAAATATTTGTGTTCATCACACAAATAATTGTCCTGAGTGGGAATCGAACCCACGACCTCGTGCACGGAAGTCAGTTACACTACCCCACGAGACCCGTAAGAATGGAACAATAATTTAATAAACCACACAAAATCACACGCAGACCTAGAATTCCACAGCACACTCGTTTCTCTCGATTCTTTCACATCATTTCATAAGCCATTATCGGTATAATCGTAATATCGATTACAACGAGCACTCGAGAGCCCTTATATTGAGCACCGTTTCATTTTCGCCCCAACGAGACATGAGTACTTCAACTATATTATTGTTTTCAATACCTTTTGTATATGGTACGATCTGATAAATTCACAAATGAAGTCGGTCTCTTTAGTTAGAAAAACATTGTAATATTCGGTGAGATTTCGTGATAAGTTTATACGAAAACGAAATGTATTTATATGTTAAAATAAACTGTATTGTTCTTTGTGTTATAAACAAACCGTATTCGGGTATGTTTTGGAATTGTATATATTAAGTATGCTTTCACGCAACCGCTTTTCATTTCAATTTATCTTGAGAATAAATTGATAGTATTGTAACAATTTACGTACTTTTGCACTTATATTAACGGAGAATCATATTCAAACCATTTTCTCAATATTGGGCACGACTCTCCTCTTAGAACGTTTTTACCATACGCTCGCTGGTTTTTTTTACTACTTAAGATGGCAAACGAGTGATGGCCCACCTGATGTTAAGTGGTAACCCATGGACTTATCAATATTAAGAATACTGCAAAAAAATGAATATTTTTTTCCCGCTAGTACAAAAAATCTCTTATTCCTTATTCGCAAATAATTTTTACTTTAAAAAGTGGCGGAGCATGTCAAATGCTAAAAAAAATATAGATCAAAAATGTTTAAAAAATCGCGCCATCAAATAGTATGAATTTTGATTGCAAAATTAAACTTACTATATCGGTTTAATGCATGTAAATGCTTCCGATAGATGGCGTTGGTCGTAAAAAGACAAATGTGATAAGGAGATTGGGATGGTCGAAAGACCTGTACTATAGCTCAGTGGCTTAGAGCACTTCCCCGGATTGGAAAAGACGCTGGTTCGGTTCCCGCTAGTACAAAAAATCTCTTTTTCCTTATTCGCAAATAATTTGTACTTTAAAATGAATAATTGGTTATGCTATCTCCTGCTACAATGTTTCACGGTCGGTCATACGACAGATAGCGGTACCGTACCCGCTTGGACCCGAATATGGAAAGCTCTTGCAATGTGTGAACCTGAAATGCAATGGATGATCAGATCACTGCCTACTTTACTTAGGCGCCTCGTATGTCACCAGCAAAAAGAATGGGGTAGTGACACTTGTATTCTCAGTCTTCACATGGATAAATATGGCATAATGCGTGTTGGAGAACTTCACAGGGTCTCTCAGGAAGACAAGTTTTATTACAAATATTTTTCTTTAACGGGCTGTTAATATTTTTCATGTAACGTGCACATAACGATGCAGTTATCGTTGGTGTAGTGATAGATCTCTTTGGAGACTGGGCTGCCCATGGTGTTCCAAAATCTATGAGTCATGGTTACAAGCAGTCCGTAATTAATTTTTCATTATCACCAAAGGCAGATCGTCTCTATACATAAATATAATTCTTCTGTGTATGCGCTACTCAGTCAACCCCTAAACGGCAGGACCGATTTTGTGGCGAATGATTTGGCGACGACCTGATTTGCCACTCATCATGCCTTTATGTCCACGGGGGATTCAGAAGGCCTTTTTATAATAAGTGGCAATGCGTGTTCTCTGCTTTGCCCTCTGGGAAACAGGCGCGAGTCTGTGAATCAATACACGAATGAATATTAATAGTTAATTTATACGTGTATTTTTTTAAAGACAACACTTCACTAAGGAATAATCATTATATCGACTTTACAAACATACAATTTCACGTAAGTATACAAAGTAAACCCCGACTGAGAACAACAATTTGTGGATCACACAAAGAGTAGTCCTGTGTAGGAATCGAACCCATAACACTCAGGCGGGAGGCTGTTATCTAAACCACTCCGCCATCTGTGCAGTTGATGATAATCAGATGATTATTCATAGATCCATATCTCTATATTCTTTACCTTTAAAGTAATAAGAAATATTCAAAATTGATCTTAGTAAGAACATAGCATCACGCCTGTATTCCCCGAAGGGGTAGGCAGAGGTGTATTACACACCCACAGTTTGCCAACTATATTTAAGTCCTAGTGTAATAGTGGGCGAGTCTATTGCAGTCAACTGGTCACATTTCCATAATTCAGGCTGCTACTGAGATATATTGTTTTTACGAAAAAGCTTAATAATACTGCTTGACCCGGGGATCGAACCCGAAACCTCATGATCAGCAGTCGCTCACACTTCCGCTGCACCACAGAGGCAGTAAGAACCTATATATCATTAGATATCTTCTCTTTCTTAATTCTCTGAATTCTCTTTTAACTTTCCCTAGCAGTAAAGAGGGTTTTCTTTGGCTGGTTATGGTCAGCTGAGTACCGCCGGGGTGCAAATCGAATCATTCAGCAAATTGAGCGCTAATTCGCTTCATAACACTCGGACACCCGTGGGAGCCGACGTTGTTAAACACCGATTGTAGGTTAACCATGAATTCCGAGAAATATCGTTCATGTCTTTGAGTCAAAAAACATATCAATATTAGATACCGTAACCGATAACGTAATATTTAAATTTATTAATATTAATTTCAACAGTTATTTAATTTAATGGTTGTCCTGAGTCTGGTGTACCTACTTTGTGTCTGTGAATTTTCACACGCTTTATATTAGCTTCGGACAGATTTAATTTAAACTTTGTACACTTATCAAGAACTGATAACAATACAATAATTTAATAAATTTGTCTCATTATCCTGATCAGGATTGCATGGATTGAATAATTTTCTAACATATCGTCTGTGGCACAAAGCACCCCACACTTTTTTCACAATAATATTTACTAATATTTTTTGTTCATTATTATTTTTCTATCTCGTATAACTATTCTATACTATTATAAAACTGTAACATATCTGTGTCTGTACATTTAAGATATTTGAGATAAAATGACTGTAATATAGGCATATAGGTGTGTCTAAACACAAAACATTTTTTTAGAATTTCTTTCCGTTTGTCTGTTTGTTTTTTCGCGCATCACGCAAAAACTACTGAACGGATTTTGATGCAAATTTTTTTTTATTTAAAAGGCCTTGTTTATACTGTAAAACTGGTATAAAATTTATCCCGCTACTATATCGGGAACCTGAGATATAACCGAAAAACTAGCTTTTGGCTTATATATATATATATATATATATAAGCCAAAAGCTATATATATATATATATATATATATATATATACATATTTGTAAAGTTCCCCGCGCTATAGGGATTATTCCATAGTGCAAGGTGTTGACTTAAAAAAAATATAGTGGTATTTAAATTTATTCCACTTGCGACACTTCCGGATTCCGTAAAAGTAGTTTTATTTCGTAATATTTTAAAATATCTAATAATATACTGTAATTTCTCGAAAAGTCCAAACCCATGGGCACTCTATATTACGGTGGCTCCCTCTAGCGAAAGTACCAAAACATAACCCCATGAGAAACACCACTGCCACTCGGCACCACTTCATGCTACTCTAAGATGTAATCGCGCCAATTTTTTGTTCTGTTTCCACATTCACAACGATTGTTTTCTGTCGTCATAATGGTGGTGGCTTCGGTAGTGCCTTTTATAAGTTTTCAAGTGGCTTCAAGTGCCAACGATACTTGGTTCGGTTATTTTAATTAGGGGAGCTAAGATGGTCGATTTTGTGTGAATTTTGACTTGGTCAATAGCGGGTTATGATGTATATTACTTTGTATTTGGAAACTTGTTGTGTTCATTGTTTTTTTACATAACGTACAAATGTTTTTTTTGTTTAGGCGGGAAAAAAACGTACCTAACCGCACACCCCGTCGTTCGGGGCAACGAACAGGGTAGTGTGGGGCCCTCACCCACTAAAGAAACCCGCCGTGTACCGTCTCTCCGCTTGTGTTGACGGACCACTGGCACTGTGTTGGATTACTTCAGTGATAACGTATAAATTCCTACTAGTATTTTCTTTGCAGACTTTTAAATAGATTTGTTTAATACTTTATAGAATTTTCCGGACTATTAGAGTTAATAAAATGACAAATTAATTCTACACGATGAAAGGAAAATCATGAAAAAAGCACCTGAGAGAGTTTCTTGAGGGTATGATGATGAAGGTTGCCGCCAACCAGCATCATTCTAGCGCGCTGAACTATGGTCCTCAGAGTTTAAAGAAGACCCGTGTATAGCACTGCGGTTATCATCCATCCATCAGCCTTTTAAAGTCCACTGCTGGACATAGGCCTCCCCAAGAAAGGGGGATAGTGTCGTAATCACCTCGCTTGGCAGGCGGATTGGCGATCGCAGTGGATGTTGTTAATACTCGAGGGAGTGCTGCTGCCCACTCCTCCGGTATTCTCTCAGTCGTCTCTTACGACTCCTATGGGTGGAGAGGGGTGGGACAATTCTAAAGCCGGCCCCACACGGCATATACTGCGGTTATAATTAGTTATAATGGGCGGTGTTATTGAATTTCGTAATAATAAAAAAATCTTAGTAGCCCAGAGTGTAGAGATGTGCTTGGTAGACGACAAAAGGCTCGCCTCCTATTACGTGGAACTTAAACATAGCTAGCGAACCGTGGGTGTGTAATACACCTCTGCCCACCCCTTCGGAGAATACAGGCGTGATGCTATGTTATGCTACATAACTAAGGTAGCATACAAGGTACATAACCTATGGAACAGAGAAATGCAGCTCCCAGAATCCATTCTCACCTTTTCTGAGCCACCTCATGTCTGTCACTCTTAAATCGGTTCAGCTTGAAACACTATTAATAGCTTTCCATAGATATTATCCTCAGTATTATGGCACAGTATATAACAGAAAATCATTTATTTAAAAATAACATGAAGCTTTTTAAAGGACATGCCGGATACGAGATATGATGGGTAAAATGAATCGTGATACAGGCTGACGTCAAAATCTGACAAGTAAGATAAGCCAACTTTTGCCTACCACCCTGTATATCGGACTGGCGTAAACAGGACCGTTGTATTTTTATATTAATCATAGGCTTGGTTTTTAATGGAAATATTTTTAATAGCAAATAGATATTTTTCGAACTCGAAACATCGGAATAATCTATACGTAGTATAACGTAAAGTCGCTATGAACGATCTGTTTGTTGGAGAGAAAAGTTATTTGAATTAGTCCATTGTACCAGTGCGAAGCGAGGTCGGGTAACTAGCAATAATTAGTATAGAACACTATGATTCTATTTTATAGGCAACAGCGCCTATTATATATTAATAGCAATATTTGTGGTTGAATGTCACCAATTGGCAAGTCATTCACTTTCTACATAACCCTCGTTACTATATATATATATATATATATATATGGTAACGAGGGTATATATATATATATATATATATATATATGTATTTATACTATTATAAAGCTGTAACAGAGCTGTGGCTGTATATTGAAGATATTTGAGAAAAAATACTGCATTAGGCTACGTCAGGTCTCTGAACCGCAAATATTTTTTTTTTATTCTGATTCTATCATTTTTGTCTCTGTATTTTTATCTATTTATCTGTTTGTTTATTTGCACATCATGCTAAACAAACTATGAAATGTATTTTCATGTAACTTAACTTTTTGTTAATAGATCTTGTATAGACTTAAAATATGGTCTACGTTTTATCCCGCTACTAGGTATATCGAGAACCTACGATACAACCTTTTTTTTTGTTAAGGCGGGAAAAAATATTCCTAACCGCACACCCCGTCGTTTGGGGGCAACGAACAGGGTAGTGTGGGGCCCTCACCCACTAAAGAAACCCGCCGTGTGCCGTCTCTCCGCTTTTATTGGCGGGCCACTGGAACAATGTTACCTACATTAGTTCAGTGGTTCCTGCATATTTCCACATACAACCATTGATTTATTAAATCATAGATACACAGTTACGAACAAAAGAAACGTCTAAAACTGTCGCCAGTTGTATCATAAGTAGTTATAGTTATGATATAAATGCATTCCTTCCAAATTCAACCTTACACGTATGGTTTAAAGTTGTATTTACAAAGCATTATGCAAAAAGCAATAAAATTTTACGACCGAAATTTGCGGGCAGGACAAGGACGGAGTGGAGACGAATATTTTTTTATAATTTTCATGTATGAACATGTACTTAGTTTATTAAATTTGTTTAATTTATAAATGTGTTCCAAACTCATATTTATACTTTTATCTGATCGTATTAATATGCTTTTAGGTAGAATATTTATTTATATATAAATTAAATAAAACTCGTGAATATAAATTTTAGTTTTTATTCCCAATATAGTAATTCTAATATTATTAGTAGTACCCAGATCTATTCTAGTCTAGATCAATGGCGTCATAATAAAAATAAATACAGTAGTAAGTAAATCAATTTCCTTGAAATAAATGAAGCTTATTGTAGAGTTTTCTTTTTGAATTAGATTTCAGCTTTTCTGTTGATTTTTTTTGCGATATTATATAAACTAATAGAAGATAAATCCATATTTTTTTCTATAATAGCTTTTATAAGACTAATTTTATGATTAAAAGGAGCAGGTTGTTGAAGGGAATGTGTATCAATACCAGAAAATATATTTAAATTTAATGTACATTTTAAAACTAAGGGACACAAATAGGCCTTGTTTATGTTTTTTGACCACATATGCGCTGTTCTCGTCTTATTATCTCCTCGGTTTTATTACATACAGTATATTCATCTTTACTAGCGTAACATAGACCAACAAAAACTTTTAAATCTAATAGTATGTGAAACCATAATTTATACATAATACAACATTTCAACATTCATTATTGAAGCATAAAAGCCATACATTCAACAATTTAAATGATCATCTTATAAAATACTAGTGGTGCCCTTTGAATTCGGTCGCCGTTTAATTAAAAAAAAAGAATACATATTTATAAATAATTTAGAGCAAGCTTAATCATCTGATTCCCCATCATCCCCCCATACCCTAGGAAAACTAAAATAAAAATCATCATATATATGACAATGTTATTGATATTTAAACTTTGTAAATAAAACTAATTACTTAATATATATAAAAAAAAATACATTGAACAAGGTGATTCCATTCGTTTTTAGAACCGAGAACATCGTATTATGCGATCAAAGTGAGCAAAATGCGTTGAAGTATGAGTATAGTTCGAGACTGCCTTTGTTTTAATACATACTCTATTTGAGTGGTTCATACAGGGCCATCGTCGATAATTTGAAACAAAATATATTGAAAAATTAAAAAATGCGACTCTTAAGCAATAAAATATGTATGAAATAGAAATACTGTCTATTAATACTTATCGAAAATAAGAAACGCCATCCTTTTTTTGTACTTTTAATGCACTATTTCGGCATTTATTCATCGAACAATTAGACATTTTGACACGCTTCGTCTACTCGCGCGTCGAAATAATACTAAACGAAAGGAGTGCAGGAAAGCGTAATCTGCACTCCTTTATAGTGGACATTTTTCGTGCCTGATTGTGTATCTTCTCTTTTTTATATATCAATGCATACAACCTAAAAATTAGCTTTTGTGTGCGGCTGAGCCGCGAGCAGAAGCTGGTTATAATATGCATCATTATGCTTATTATAAAAATATTCTTGACTATTTTAAGTTTGTAAAAATATATGTTTTTCTATTTTGTGCTTCGGGGAGAAAATAATGCTTACCACTAAAATCCGTAAACACAATTTAAAATTTACTATTATAACATTTTAGCGCAGGAGACTAGACTTAGTTGTTATTGCTGTGCTGTATTGACAGATGGCGCAGGCATGACCCAGGACGTTAAGTATGAATGTGTTATCGAAATTAGCAGTCGAGAGCAGTTGTCACGATGACTGAATTGGCAAAGCATCTGGGTGGTATCCAGGAGATGCAGGCTCAAATCCTGCTCGTGACTGTTATTTTCGATTTCACATTTTCCACTTTGTGTTTAATGTATATCTCATAAAGTCAATAGAATATTATACAGACACACCCTCGTACATTTTTAACCGTAACGTTTAAAATACCACTTTTCTTTGAATTTAATATTGCATACCACACAAATGCTAGAAGTAGTGCGTATTATAAACCTTATATCCTCGAGATAAAGCACAACAAAATAGGCAAATAAGTCGTTATTGTTGGTGTATTATTTGTGTATGTAAAAAGATCATTCTGAACTCTATTTAGTGGTGATAAGAAACTTTATAAAAAAAATGGTATGGACAGACCGCGAACGTACAACGTTTTTTTGACAAATGGCCAACTGGACGATTTGTCTCGTGCAGGGCGGGAAGGTCAAAGACTAATTATGCAAAAGAGTAGAGAGAAATATATTTTATATATTGAAGAACAAATTATTTGTGAAAGTGGAAAAAGGGAACTTTACTGCAAGCAGGATTCGAACCTGCGTCCCACCCAATCCGAGAAAGTGCTCTGGACCGCTAAGCTATCGCAGTTTTTTAAAGTAGCTGAGCATGTCAAGTTTTAAAATACAGATCAATAGGTATATTTACAATATATTTTTTTAAGCATTTGACATACTTACGCCTGGTTTCGGAAAGGCTGATCAATCGATAAATTAACTGACAAGCTGTCAAATCTCTTGTTAAGCGACATTTGAGTTGCTGAAAGCACTGTTAGCCATTTGATTTGATTATCATGTCAGTTGACAGAGAGTTTTCATTCGACGGGCCTCGTGGCGTAGTCGGTAGTGTAACCGACTTCCGTGCGCGAGGTCGTGGGTTCGATTCCCACTCAGGACAAATATTTGTGTGATGAACACAGATATTTGTACTGCGTCTGGGTGTTTTCTATCTATTATATGTATGTATTTACAAAAAAAAAGTAATATATGTATTATATCCGTAATCTGGTACCCATAGCACAAGCATTAAGCTTAGTTTGGGAACAGAGGACGAGGTGTGCAAAAAAAAAATGTCCGTGAATATTTATTTATTTATTTATTTTATTTTATATTCAATTATTTTTCAGAAACGTATGTCAAACGCCATTTTGAGTTTCTGAAACGTTGATTACGTAATAATTTGACATAAGTATATGAATGTCCATCCATCCACCCATCAGCCTTTCATCGTCCACTGCTGGACATAGGCCTCCCCAAAATGGGGGTTTTACCATAATCGCCAAGCTTGGCAGGCGGGTTGGCGATCGCAGTGGATGTTTTTAGTACATAGGGGAACACTGCTGCCCGGTCCCCCGGTAATCCCTTAGTCGCCTTTTACGACTCCCATAGGAAGAGACGGGGTAGAGCTATTCTTGGTGCCGGCCCCACACGGCAATATGAATGTCACATGGAAGTAATAGGCGTAGTACTTATACTTCCATAAATTGCTAGTGATGTTACTTGACTAAGAATTTGATCACCCTTTCAGAAACCGGGGGCTAACTAGCCACATAAATTAACACGAAGTGCGAAAATGTGGAATCGAAAATAATTGTCACGAGCAGGATTTGATCTTGCATCTCCTTGGAATAGGTACCGTCCCATGCTTTATTAATTTGTCATCGTGACAATTGCTTGGAGCTTCGAATTTCGATAACACGTTTCTTAAGTGACGCCTGCGCCATCTATTGGATGTATTTGCGTACATTATTCCAACCAATGTAAGGTTAATTATTACAATTAAGATCACCTTAAAAAATCGAATGAAACCCTTTATGAGGCATCTGAACCTGACAATAGAAAAAATAATAATCTGATTGGAGAAATACCAGCTTATTCCAAAATATCCACGTCAAGTAACTGTAGTACTGTGGAATTAAATTTAAATATTCCGAATAGATGATTTCCTGCCTCTCATCAAATGAGAACGTTAACGTCAAGTAATTACATCAATAATGAAGAAAAAATACACATAAAAAGTGTTTCGTATTACTTTACGGATCTGTTATATATTTAGTTTCCTTAAAGGGACCGCTATCCTATAGCGTTCGCAATGGATAACTGTTACTGATCTTGTTAGCATCTAATACGAGTATAAATAAAGGTCCCTAGCTGCATAGTAGCGAGCTGTTTTAGTATTTTAAGTATACTTTACATCTAAAAATCCTCACAGAGCTTATACCGCATTAGGCATTATATCGTGAGATGTTGTAATACCTCATCGTTGTGAAGGCGGGCAAGCCCAGTTACGGTCATGAAAGGATGTTACAATATTACATCATTTTTCGTGGAGCACAATACTGAATGTGTACGCCGCCATTTCCGGTCCGTAATGCGTTGTTTTGTTGTGTATTAATGTATTATACGTGTGGGGCTTGTTGGCTTTATTTTCATTATATCCTTCTAGGTTTATATCAGGTTGATCGTGTCCAATATTTTGATATTAGTGTACGTACCTATTATTAAAACATGATAAGTTCCGTTTTTGTCACCAAATTTATTTTGTCTTTTACTAATTAATATTTTTTTGACTTTATAATTATTTATTTGTAGAGCAGAGCTAATTCAGATGTTACAATATGAATGAAGATTTTCTCTATATTTCTTATCAATACAAAAAAAAACTATTAATGATTAAAATGCCTTTTTCTATAATTAGTTCTTTAATTGCCTCTGTGATGCAGCTGTAGTGTGAGTTACTGCTGATCAAGAGGTTTCGGGATCGATCCCCGGGCCCGGCGGTGCTTTTGAGCTTTTTCGTAAAAATAATGTGCAGTAGGTGCCCGGATTTTGGAAATGTGCCCGGTAGACGGCAATAGGCTGGCCCGCTATTACGTGAGACTTAAACATAGCTGGCGAACCGTGGGTGTGTAATACACCTCTGCCTACCCCTTCGGGGAATATAGGCGTGATGCTATGTATGTAGCAGGCAGGTTGTATGAGGATGAGGTTTGGTGAGATAGGGCTGAAGGGGTTTCAGGGAATAGAGGCGTGATACTATGTTTTTTTATGTTTCTGTATGAATTTATTACATGACAAGGTCTTTTTATCTTCAGATAAGTTATTACACAAAAACCGTTTTTGTCCGTGTGGTGACGGACTAAGAATACAAGTGTCACCACCCCATTCTTTCCCACAGGTGTCGTATGAGGCGACTAAGGGAAGTAAGCAATTATCATCCATTGCATGACTGGTGGTAAGGCTGGGTACCAAGTGGGAGTAGTCACTTGGTATCGGGCCCCAGCGGGTTGGTACCACCATCTCCCGTGTGACCGGCCATGAAGCACATCGTTGCGTTTTGGCTGTAGCAGGAGATAGCCGTTTAATCTTTAATTTCCTATATCTGTGGAATGAAATGGTGAGCAGCGGCTTGACAATACTCTCGGTATAGTTGAGTCCATGGGCGACGTTACCATTTACCATCAGATGGGCCGTGGCCCGTCTGCCACTACACGCAATAAAAAAAAACACATAATTACATAACAATTTGACGGGCCTCGTGGCGTAGTCGGTAGTGTAACCGACTTCCGTGCACGAGGTCGTGGGTTCGATTCCCACTCAGGACAACTTGTGTGATGAACACAGATATTTGTACTGCGTCTGGGTGTTTTCTATCTATTATATGTATTTACAAAAAAAAGTAATATATTATGTATTATTATATCCGCAATCTGGTACACCAATAGCACAAGCGTTAATTTTAGTTTGGGACCAGAGTACGTCGTGTGAAAATGTCCGTGATTATTAATTGATAATTTAATGAATTAAAGTACAAATTATTTACATCATTCACAAATAATTTGTACTCTAAAAAGTGGTGGAGTGTCAAATGCTAAAATCCATCCATCCGTCAGCCTTTCAACGTCCACTGCTGGACATAGGCCTCCCCAAGAGAACGCCACTACGAGCGGTCCCGACATGGGGGATAATGCCATAATCGCCACGCTTGGCAGGTGGGTTGGCGATCGCAGTGGATGTTGTTAACACTCGAGGGAGTGCTGCTGCCCACTCCCCCGGTATTCCCTCAGTCGGCTCTTACGACTCCCGTAGGTAGAGGGAGGTGGGACAGTTCTAAAGCCGGCCCCACACGGCATAAAATACTAAAAAATATAGATCAAAAATGTTAATGAAGTAATTTATAATAATAATTAAATATTTTTGTATAATGTGGTTCTTGGGATTGTTATTATTTCTTTCCAATACTTCAAGGTTGTAGAATGAAACCACTCAATACTTATAATTTGGTATATTACTTTTAAAACTTTATAATTACTTTACAGTCAAGTACCTAAGCAATGCCTCGCCTAAGCCTACTTGTCTTCACCGAGTATTGCAGTCGAATGAATGTCCCAGCTATCGTCAGTTTTCTCGTAACATGTAACATATCACCCCACTTCATATTGACTTTTACGAAACGGATATGAGGTGCCATTAGCGCCAAAACGATATCAATCACATTATTTATTACCCTAACGAAAATATTGAATCCAATTCATTTATATAAATAAATCTTAATTTAGTACTTAATATACCTAAAATAATACTACAACAAAATAAAACTACATTTAGGAATTTGAATTAACAAATTTATCAATTGACTAACAAATAGCTTACAGATTATTGGCTCGAATATTTCGATTCGGATTATGAGTATTTCTAGGATGTTTTAATGTTGGATGTTAAAAGGGAGATGGATGACGATAAGTGAATTGTGTTTTTAAGATACCCAACTCAAATTTATATAAGCCAGAAGAATATTTTAGTGTTTTAATAATTTTATTTTTATTGTTTAATTTTACAAAAAAATATGTTCACGAGAGTAGTAGAATTTATGTGTTATCAATCGTTACTTTATTGTTTGCGTACAACAAAGAATCAACTCTTTAGTAATCATTTTATCCGCACTATTTACGGCTAAATACATAAACTAACACTTAACTTTGACTAACACTTTACATTGTTACATTCTTGCCTTTTACGATTTAAACGGTTAATCGGACTAAAGTACAGTTTAAGAGTGGCAATCGGACTAAAATACGGTTTATTAGCTCTGAGGAGAATATTAAATCGAAATAAAGTTGCTTGAAATAGAGTTGCTTCTTCCAATTCAATCACTTTGTTTCTATGACTTAAGATTGAGTACAGTCAGATTAAGCTGTATTGGTAGTTTCTTTTTTGTATACTTCTAAGGTCACCAGATTACAGACCCTACCTGATAGTAAATGGTAATAAAACAGTATGACCCGTTTTATCTGTACATTGAAGGTATATGTTTCTAAAGAACGTCGTAAAGACATCTAAAAGCAATTGTGAAGTGGAAATTGGGAGTCATCGTCGGTGACTGCGATGATTTAGTGGTTTAGAGAACTAACAATCCAGGGAGGATTGGAAGGGATGCAGATTCGTATCCCGCTTGCAGTAAAGCTCTTTTTTTCCACTTTCACAAATAATTTGTTCTTTAAAAGTAGCTGAGCATGTGGACTGCTAAAAAATTTATTACAATATTGAAAGTATGTGTAAAAAATGGAGAGGGTACAATAGAGAATAAAAGAGTAAGTATAAAACACAGATGGTGGAGTGGTTTCTACCGGCCTCCTGCCCGAGTGTTATGGGTTCGATTCCCACACAGGAAAACCCTTTGTGTGATCCACAAATGGTGGTTCGAAGTTTGGGTTTACTTTGTGTCCATGAAAATATGTTTGTAAAGTCCCCACGATACAAAGGTCATTCTTTAGTGCAGGGTATTATTTAAAAAAAAATACAATAAAATCGATATTTAAGCTAATTGTTAATAATTTCCGTAGCGTACTAAGTCTTATACGATAACAGAAGAAGAGCGAACGAGAAATAATCGTTTATGAGAAAGAAAACTCAAAGCATAACTGCACTGGTTGGCTAGATTTGGTATCAGGCAACGATTTTAACTGTGCTCCTAGTATTACTGAGTCTATATCTATCCTCTTTCTCCGAGGCCTGGCCGAGTGTAGACGTGTGTACAAGTGTTGAACATCTGAATATTTACGTTGATATTAAATAACAAGATAATATCGACCTAATCGCGGAAGTATTCAATCCATCGAAGTTACTCATCGTAGCGACAACAGGGACAAGACCACGGCGGGGCACCCTCCACACCCGCTGCATTAATGAGACAGGTACATACATTTTATCCTCGTCTATCTGCCCGCCGACCGATGCGTTGATTGAATCGCCTGCATATTGTGTGCTTTGCATACTTATAGTACTTATATATGAGAACCTGACACTGCGCGTAACTTGTAACACAAGACGAGTGATTAATAAGAAACAACTTTATAAGTCATCTTGTTGCGTGCGCTCAGCGGTTTGTTTTCTATCATTGTATCAATATGAATACATTAAGAACACCACCCAAAGGCTTATCAGTTTCCGAAAATGATCTACCTACGCGAAGCTTGGAACCGAATCTGATTCATATCTCATCACGAAGCATTAACAAACGCGCGCGCGTTGAATGCGACGTCATTACTGGGCCACGATCGAACAATACTGCGGACCTGAATGAGTTGTTGACTGTATTAATCGCTCAACAAAATACACGAATAGACACTATGGAGAATAGCTTTCAAGAAATAAAAAAGCAGTACTGCACTATAGAGAAATATATTTGCGATATTAAATCTCAAAACACTGATTTGCATGGGATATACACTGATTTAACTAAAAATTTGGATATACTCACTAACCGGATCTATGACATGGAAAAAAAAATAGACAGACTGGAAGGCGAACGTAAGAACTATTCGGCAACTCTTTGCATTCTGGAGGAGAAGATTGATACACTGGAACGTAATAGCAAAAAAACAAACATAGAAATTAGAGGGTTGCCAAAAACGCAAGGAGAAACCAAAGAAAGCCTATTTCAAATGATAAATATTATTATGAACAAACTGAAAGTGGAGTTAACTCCTTCTTGCGTCAAAGACGTCTTCAGACTTCCTTCTAAGAAGAACACATCTTTAGGTGTAATCGTAGCTGAACTGACTAACACCCTGTGTAAGGAGAAGGTCCTCAAGGCTGCAAAGAACTTTAATTTACTACATAAAAGTAACCAGCTTAATACAGCTCATCTAGGCTTACAAGGGCCTTCGAATACAGTTTACATATCGGAAAATCTTACGCCAAAAACTAAAAGACTACTTTTCTTGGCTCGTGATTTCGCGAAAATTGAAGATTACCAGTATTGCTGGGTGACTAACGGCAGGATATTCCTTCGTAAGAAACAAGGTGCACCCGCTTGTCTTATTAAAAATGAAAGCTCCTTTCAACTACTTAAGCTCAACAAGGCCTCTGACATGGAAATTAATAAGAAGTGACTATTATGGCTAGCATCTAATGGCTCACAAGAGTTTATCAGTTACTCATGTATTGTAGTATTGTACCAAAATCAGTCCTTGCTTTCTATGGTATTGTTATTGTGTTGTCTTGATGTCATTGCAACACTGTATCAGACTGATTTTATACGATTTTCTGTTATTGAAGGATTACTTACCTACTATGTCACATTTAATATTGTGTACCTACTTATCACAGACATTCAGAATGTAAATTTGTCTAATTGCACCTCTGGTGCAAACGATACACTCATACTTTTTTCCGTATTTACACTTGTACACTACACAACTTTCACCTACTACACAATACATCTCACCTGGGGAACTTCTTCAGCTCACACAATAATTAGAGTATCATTATTTAACAATAAATTACAGTCATTAACATTTATTATCAGAATCCATAGACTCATACACTATATACATACACATTATTTAGGATATATATTTCCTATGATAGATGGTAATTACTATACCTTAATTTACACTATTACATTAAAAATAATCTCACACGCTTCACACTCATACTTTATAGTCCATGTTTGTACTATTACTATATATATAAATAATCCCTGTATTTCACGTAAAGTATGTAATACCTTATTTTTACATGCATGCATACAGGTATTTATATATTACATATATGCCATCAGTCCCATCAACTGTGCAATGAACTCTTTCATATCTATCTCATATAAAACACAAAATATATACACAAACCTAACTCTTACCTTTACAGTATATTTCCTTATACTACCTGACATTTACATACATTCTAAATCATCCATACATAACATGTTTACATACCTCAAAATTTTTCGTTATAAATATTATACATATTTATGTACTATATTCAATATCCCTACACAAATTTTTACGGAATATTATATTCTATTTACACCTTTCAATGGCTAATTTAGTTCAATTTGCTGATGAAATCGATAAGACGAACATTATAACCTCTAATAAAATTGATTCAATTGATATATGTAAACATTATGTTGGTGACACATTGAATCAGTACTCGGTTATCATGCAGAATATACGTAGCATAAATAAAAATTTTGATGACTTTACGGTGCTCTTGAACCGGCTGTCATTCTTACCAGATATTATTATACTTACCGAGTGTTGGTTAAATGACTCGTCATCCTGCTGTAGTCTTGATAAGTATACGTATTATTGTACAAAAAATCACATTAACCAAAACGATGGCATTGTTGTGTTTGTTAGATCATATCTACAGGTTCATATTTCCGAGCCACCTTTCAAGGATTCAAATTGCTTACTAATCAATATTGGCAATGAAGTCTCAATCTTAGCTCTATATAGACCTCCATCATTTACAAGTATCTCAAATTTTTGTGACTCGCTTAGTAATACTATTACTATGTGTAAAGCAAGAACCTGCGCTATTTTGGGTGATATAAATCTAGACATAAAAGAAGGGTATACCGATTCACGTTCTACCGATTATTTAGAACTGACCAGCCACTATGGATACTATCCAGGCCATTGTTTTCCTACTAGAGGGAACAATTGCCTTGACCATGTATTAATTAAATCGAGCTTTGATACATCGGTTTTAGTGTGCGACACAGGTATTACTGATCATGATACTGTGTTACTTAGCATAAACAAAGAACAAAGAAAGTCCCCTGTTCTTAGACAATTAACCAAAACAAATCATAATGCCTTAGCAGTCGATCTAGCACGCTTAAATTGGAATACTCTGTATACTTATACGGACATATCTCTGGCTGTTGATTACTTTACAAAAATACTACAAAATTTGGTCACAATGCACACTACTAATGTTACCCTTAGTTGTTCTAAAGTAATTAAAAAACCGTGGATAACGCCTGGTTTGTTAAAATGCATAAGGCGTAGGGACACATTACATATTAAATCTAAGAAAAAAGTAAATCGAGACAATCCGGTAATTCAACTTGAATATAAAAAATACAGAAATTATTGCAATAATATAATATATAACGCTAAAATTGAATATGAACGTAAACGTTTGAGTAGTGCAGGAGACAATTCAAAAAAAATGTGGTCTGAAATTAAAAAAATCTGTAACCTGTCACATTCGCCGGAACAATCAAATTTTATTTCTGATAGTGACGATGCTGTAAATAAATTTAAAACTTTTAATACGTATTTCTCTACAGTTGGAGAAAATCTAGCAACTAAGACTCTTAATGATATGAATACTAGTGAAGACTTTTTAGCCGCTAACTACTCTAATATGATGAAAAACAAAACTACTATTTCTCATTCTTTTTTCTTTAAACCAACAGATGAGCTTGAAATATCTGATATAATTAAAAATTTAAAATCATCACATGCAACTGGTACAGATGGACTTAGTAGTATTATTATAAAAAACGCAAGCAACTCATTAGCTAAGCCTATTTCGTTCTTATGTAACCTTAGTCTTACTACAAACTGCGTACCCGATAGTATGAAGGTTGCCAATGTGTGTCCGATTCATAAAAACGGTGAAAAAACAAATCCAGCTAACTATAGGCCCATCTCTCTGTTGACCACTCTGTCCAAAATATTGGAAAGAGTTGTCAACAGGAGACTTATAGCCTTTCTTGAAAAATATAAACTCATAGCGGATAGTCAATACGGTTTTAGATCTGTGAGATCGACGGAGGATGCCGTAACAAATTTAGTTGACCACATTACACATCTTTTAGATAATGGTAAACCCTGTATTGGTGTCTTCCTTGATCTCGCTAGGGCGTTCGATACAGTGTCCAGAAAAATACTACTCGAAAAAATGTCACTTGTTGGAATCCGCGGTGGCCCTCTGGAATGGTTCAGTTCCTACCTGAGCAATAGAAAACAGAGGGTGACCGTGGGGGGCCACTGCAGTGATGTCGCTTCAGTGAACTTTGGCGTACCACAGGGTAGTGTTCTTGGCCCTACACTCTTCATCATATATATCAATGCCCTGTGCTCATTGACACTACCGGCAGCAAAAATTTTCACATATGCGGATGATACTGCTATCGTTTTCCACGCAGACTCTTGGCCTAACGTTCATGAGAAGGCAGAATATGGTCTTAAAATTGTCGTCGATTGGTTGAAAAGAAATCTTCTGTACCTTAACATCGAGAAAACTAATGCCGTTTGCTTTAGTGTATCTAAACGAACCAGTCCCAGGGTGCCACTTATTGTAAAACTTCACTCCTGTTCTGATCCCAATAAATGTGACTGTCCAGTGATCAAAAACACAAACGCTATCAAATATTTAGGTGTCTACCTTGACAATCATCTGATGTGGACTAAGCATATCGAGTCATTACGAATTAGGATTAGAAAACTCTCATACGTGTTCAAACGTCTGGCTAAATTAGCAACGTACAAATTAATTAAAATTATATATCTGGCTTTATGCCAGTCGGTTTTGGGGTACTGTATTGTTTCCTGGGGGGCAGCTGCAAAGACTAATCTACTTAAAGTGGAAAGAGCACAGCGGGTTCTCTTGAAATGTGCACTTCAACTTCCGTATAAATATTCAACTGACCTTCTGTACCAGGAGTCTCAAGTACTTAGAGTGAGGCAGTTGTATGTCATGTCTGTTGCTATGCGTTTCCACAGGACTAGCCTCTTTACATGTAATATACCATTACGTTCTAATCGGCTGCCTCGGTGGGACACAATTAGATGTTATAAATCTATTGGCCAGAAGTCATTCCTATTTATGGGACCCTATATCTACAATAAGCTAGAAAGAACTCTAAAAATAGCAAAACTGCGGAAAAAAACTTGCAAAAACAAGATTTTTTCATGGCTAATAAGTTTGGATTACACAAGCACTGAAGAATTACTAAAAATACCGAAATAGCACTTAAGACACATTTACACTTTTAACAATACACGCATACCATAGTTATATAAACCCCATTTACAAACCAAACACCTCCATGCCATATATACCATACATACACACACACACACACACACACACACACACACACACACACACACACACACACACACACACACACACACACACTATTATGTTAAATCAAATATTATGTATGTTTCTAATACTGCCTAGGCCTCTTGGATTGTTAAGAGACTAGATCCCACGACACAGGGCATCCTAGTGTGGGGTCTAGTGTTATATTTAAATATTATCATTGTAATTTTGGCATAATAAAGACTTATTATTATTATTATTATCTATGGCGCAATCGCTTATTATCAGGTACGTTGAAATTTGTCTGTTGCTGTAAATAATAAAAAAATTAATAAAAAGCATTAGAGAAATTGGGTGATATTTACCTCTAAAATATAAATGCAGATAATTATAGTCATTATCGATACCTAAAAAAATATTTATTAAAACCACTCGACCAATCCGTTTTGCACCGACTATAACCAATCTTATCCACTTTTCCCAGATGAAATACCTCTTGCTGCTTTATATGAGAATGTTAAATTCTTGAGGAACATTTTGTATACACTGTTCTCTTCGCATAGAGAGCTAGGGGATTGTATTAATCCACCTTTTAGATACATAATTGTTATATATACATTTTATTTTTGTTTTCACAAACTGTCACTTCAAAATTATCAATGATTGATATTTTTTTAAATTAAAAAAAAATGTTAACAGTGCTGAAGGTCCAATACGCTAGCAACACCAGAGCATCACTTGCGCGTCGCCATCTCCAAGGAAAGGATTAGGAGGTGGATAGGAAGGATAATAAGGAGAGGATAAGGAAGGGGTTTGGGCCTCCGGCGCTCTTACTCACCATACGAAACACAACGGCTGGAGTAAGTGCCGTTGTTACACACTGATCTTTTGTGAGAGGGTGGAACTTCCCCGATCGAGCCAGCCCATTCATGCTGTGATAAGCAAGGCTCTACCATTAGAAAGGTCTTGCTTGTCGTTTCTTTGTCTGAAAATTCCTCATATTTTCTTGTATTTTTTTTTTATTCTGGTCTTGGTTAGTTATTGACCTGTATCCTGCTTATAGTCTAGCTCTTACGAGTTAAGAGATAAAAAAAAATGTTATTTAGCTATCGTAGGTAAGCAAGTATAATAGTCACAACGAATCTTTGTGTCTCTGAAGTTAGGCATAGAGCGCGAAGTGGGAATTTTGACAGAATCATACGATGAGTGCTGACCAATTCAAATCTTATTACTCGATTAACGAAACAATCGAATGAGATTATAATGTTTTCATACCTAAGTATTTAGGTGATTTTTTTTTATATTCAGTAAAAAGTATACGAGCGATTTAAGTGAATAAGTCTACAATCTTTTAGTACGATCGATAAATTATAATAATTATCGATTTCAATTGAATTTTTTTCAATTAATGTAAACTGTAGAAGACGCACGTGCCTTGCGTCACATAAATGGCTACTGCGCAGCGTCTTACAACCAACTTCAGCGACACAAAGATCCGTTGTGACTACTGTAGTTAATTTGAGAATGTTCTGGCCAGTTATTTTTTGATGTGAAACATCTAATGCGGAGGGAGGGTAAAATCGGCTGTTAGCGTGGCGACGCTTTTATTTTACTTGTCCCGTTCAAATCTTGTAAGTTAAATTTTACACACTTCTCGGTTTCCGATTGAGCTGAAATTTTACACATATATGTAGGTATATCGCGTGACAATGCAATATTATGATGACATGGAGCTGATCTGATGATGGAGCTGGAAGGTGGCCACAGTAACTCTGTAATGAAACAACGCAACCCTATCGAGTTTATATTCGTTTGATTCGTCTTGAAAGTACTCCACTTTGTCAAGTTATGATCATTTTATTTCTACAAAATAATTTCTACATCTCATATTTCACATCTGGTAGACGTCCCATGACGTCTAATTTTCAGATAGTAACTATTTACAAAAGTGTTTTTTTCTTCTGACAGTAAAGGGAGACCCAAACCCTTTCTTTATCCTCTCGTTATTATCCATCCTCTCAAAATACTATCCCTTTCCTTGGAGTAAGTGATTTGCGAGTGATGCCTCGTGTTAAGCTATGGCGACCGCTTACCATCAGGTGGCCCGTATTTTTGTAGCATAGTATAAAAAAGTAAGAATTCCAAACACATTTTTTTTTTATTTCAGATACAGCATGCAATAAAATTAAGACAAATCCGATTCTTATATTACCAATTTCTGCCAGAAATTTAAATTATGAATCATGTGCTCATTTAATCTTGATCCTGCATTCTAAGTTTTATTTTTGTCCCTGCAAAATCGCAAACCCAATACCGATTTTGCTCATAACTAGCGACAATACCACAGCACGAGATTATCAATAAAGTAATAGCAAATTTATTATTAAATACTACATATTTATTATAGGAAAATTACATCAATTCTTGCTCTTATGGTCTTGAACGGTAGTCATTCGAAACACCAACAATTCTTGCCACAATGAACATGAAAACGACATTCAAAACATTTTTCATTTATATGAACAAAGTTGCAGTAGAAATGGCTACGGAATATTAATAAACACAATAATTTACGAAGTAGAACCATTACGGTTTTGTCATAAAGCCATTAGCTAAGCGACTCATGAGTATTAACTTATTTATTTATTGCAGTCAACGATTCGCGTTTTTTTGGTCGCTTTTTTTTATTTATTGTCCATATTTTCCCAAAAAGTTTACGAAGGAACCTTTTTGGAATAAAACAAATAAAATTACGTAAAATTGTTGCGGTATTTTTTTATTACCATCGGTGAAAGACGAGCTCATGTTAATTAGTTACCTCCACTCATGCTCTCAGCTGAAACACAAAAGAGTGTAAGGTGAGATGAACATCTTTTCCTAAGACTAACCGAGAAGCTTCATATTGAATTTAAAAAGAAATAGTAACGGTCATAACCCGTAAGGCTCTGGCATATAAAAACTCACACTTACGAAACACTATATACCTACTTATAGTATATTCTACTCTTCTTCAATAGATAATTATACATAAATTATGTATCACTGGTGTAAGTATACAGAAGAATTATTAGGGATTACATAAGTATGTCTTTTGAAATGGCTTCTTTGTCATTTCGGAAACTACTTTTTCCTTTGGTGCAATTTGGTCCCAAATCCATAATTTTCAATTAAGTATATTATTATATTGGTTGGTTCCCATCCCACAGGTGTCGTAAGAGGCGACTAAGGGAAGAAAGCAATTATCATCCAATGCATTACTGGTGGTAGGGCTGGGTACTAAGTGGAAGTACACACTTGCTATCGGGCCCGAGCGGGTTGGTACCACCATCTCCCGTGTGACTGGCCATGAAGCACATTTTGGATGTAGCAAGAGACAGCCGTTTATTCTTTTATTTCAAGTCTGTGAAATTTCATGTCTGTGAAATTAAATGGTGAGCAGCGGCTTGACAATACTCCCGGTATTGTGAAGTCCATGAGCGAGCTTTAGAAACAACACTACATATTTTTGATTTTAACTTAAAAACTGCTCTTTCTTAATAAAACTGATATTTTTAAGAACAAATTATAAATGTATTTTATTTTTATCGACTACATAAAAGAATGAGGTAGGTACCTACTATGTTTTGTGTGTATGTAACGATTTTGGGAATTCTTTTTTTATAATTGCGTGTACACAATGCAAGCCAGCTTCTAGATATACCTACTCATCTGGTTTTTGGAAAATACGGTTGACGGTTGACGCTATTAAATAGATAGTAACTATTTAATAGCTCCATCCCCTCTTCCACATCTGAGTTAATAGACCACAATCTTTCAGCTTATATTATATCCTCTATATTACTAACAGATTTTCACAAATAATCCAGTTGCGTCTGATGTCATTGTGATTTAATTGTCTAACTGCCACAACAAGAGCCATTAAACAAGAAGATAAGATAAGATTTAATTGTCTATATACAACGGTAACCACTTACCATCAGGTAGATTACCATTATTGTAGTGTAAAAAACATCATAAATACTCGATTATCAATGTTTTTTTTTTGTCCGTTTGGTGACGGACTAAGAATACAAGTGTCACCACCCCATTCTTTCCCAAGGGTGTCGTATGAGGCGACTGAGGGAAGTAAGCAATTATCATCCATTGCATGCCTGCTGGTAGAGCTGGGTGCCAAGTGGGAGTACCTACTCACTTGGTATCGGGCCCGAGCGGGTTGGTACCACCATCTCCCGTGTGACTGGTCATGAAGTACATCGTTGCGTTTTGGCTGTAGCAGGAGATAGCCGTTTATTCTTTCATTTCATATCGGTGAAATGAAACGGTGAGCAGCGGCTTGACAATACTCTTGGTATACTCTTGGTATGGCCCATGAGCAATTAAATATAAACATCTGTTTGTTCCATTTAAAAAATAAGGCTTAATGTCAGTTATTATGACACGTTATTAAAACACACATGTAATTTGTCAATCCTCATTGGCATTCAGAATCAATCGTGTCGAAACTGTAATGATTTGGAAACAACAACAGAATTTTCCAATCGATTTAACATCAAACTCGATTTCTACCATCGGAGTTAGCCATAATGGGGTCCTTTTAAATTATGAGGTCGGCATTTTTACAAGTAAGTAGTTAACTGTCATTGGTTTTGATTTAAAAAATATATGTCGCTGGATTACCTAGTTAAATATCTTACATATCAAAAGGGTAGTTTTTTTTTACAAAACAGCGTTGTCAGGTTTTGCTTGTTAGGTGCTTAGCTTGTTAGGTCTGTTAGGTTATACAGCTGACCTAGATAAGGCTGCGCGTGGATGGACTGGGGAACGTTCACCACCCGCAAGGCCTCCCGCGATTCTGCGACGCTGCGTATGCAGAAGCGACGCTCAACAGAGAGTAGCCGCCAGAGGACCACTGAAGTAATATCTCATAGTTCCAGTGGTCTGCCAATAAATACATCATGAAAACCACTATTCAAAAAACTTAACTTACTCACACTACCGTCTTTATACATCTTAGAGATAGCAATGTTTGTCAAAAAAAAATCTAATATATTTGTTAAGGCATGCGATAACAAAAAATATTTGTCCAGAGATCCAACGAAACTTGCACTTCTTAAATGCTCAACTACGCTTCACAAGAAATATAGCTATATGATGTTAATAGAGGTCTATAATAAAATTCCTAAATCACTAAGAGAGCTACCTCTACAAAATTTCCGTAAAGAGCCGACACATTGGCTCCTGGACAAATGCTACTATACATACAGTCAAAGATTTTCTAAAATAAATAATATGCACTTAGTCATTATCTGAATAAGACTGAACTGTTTGGGAATAATGTATATCGTGTATGTCATGATGTTACGGTATTTATAGTCAAATAATATAATTTTTTGTAATTTAATTAGACACTAAACATATTTGCATGCCGCTGTGTCGGCGAAACATGTTGAACTTTAAATGATTTAACTTGCAACCTCTGTGCCGTGTTTCTGCAACTAAATACTTACTTACTTGCTTACTTACAGGTGGAGAGATGGCACACGGCGGGTTTATTTAGTGGGTGAGGGCCCCACACTACCCTGTTCGTTGCCCCGAACGACAAGGTGTGTGTTTCAGTACATTTTTTGCGGCCTTACCAAAGAAATGGTAATAAAGCTGAATGATGCTTAGGGATTTTTCGTAAACTGAAAGCAAAATTACATTTAACTGACAGTGAAATGAAACGTAGATTGTAATTTTTAGTTCTAAAGTTTTTCAAATTAATTTAATTGTATTATAGATATTATATATAGTTTCTTTATACTACAAATTATTTGTGAATAAAGAAAAAGAGATTTTTAGTAGGGGCGGGAATCGAACCACGCATCTTTTCCAATCCGGGGAAGTGCTCTAAGCCACTGAGCTACCCTACTAACCTTTCGATCATCCCAAATTCTTAATCACATTTGTCATACGACTAACGCCATCTACCGGCAAGCATTACATGCATCCAATATAGTAAGTTTAATTTTGCAATTAAAATTCATACTATTTGGTGGCGCGATTTTTTCAAACATTTTAGATCTATTTCTTTTAGCAATTGACATGCTCCGCTACTTTTTAAAGTACAAATTATTTATGAATAAAGAAAAAGAGATTTTTAATAGGGGCGGGAATCGAACCACGCATCTTTTCCAATCCGGGGAAGTGCTCTAAGCCACTGAGCTACCCTACTGAGCCTTCGATCATCCCAAATTCTTAATCACATTTGTCATACGACTAACGCCATCTACCGGCAAGCATTACATGCATCTAATATAGTAAGTTTAATTTTGCAATTAAAATTCATACTATTTGATGGCGCGATTTTTTCAAACATTTTAGATCTATTTCTTTTAGCAATTGACATGCTCCGCTACTTTTTAAAGTACAAATTATTTGTGAATAAAGAAAAAGAGATTTTTAGTAGGGGCGGGAATCGAACCACGCATCTTTTCCAATCCGGAAATCTCTTTTTCTTTATTCACAAATAATTTGTACTTTAAAAAGTAGCGGAGCATGTCAATTGCTAAAAGAAATAGATCTAAAATGTTTGAAAAAATCGCGCCATCAAATAGTATGAATTTTAATTGCAAAATTAAACTTACTCTATTGGATGCATGTAATGCTTGCCGGTAGATGGCGTTAGTCGTAAGACAAATGTGATTAAGAATTTGGGATGATCGAAGGGTCAGTAGGGTAGCTCAGTGGCTTAGAGCACTTCCCCGGATTGGAAAAGATGCGTGGTTTGATTCCCGCCCCTGCTAAAAATCTCTTTTTCTTTATTCACAAATAATTTCTTCTTAAAAAGTAGCGGAGCATGTCAATTGCTAAAAGAAATAGATCTAAAATGTTCTTTGGTGGGTGTTTTTGGGGTACTTGGGTGGCAAACAAGCATACGGGTCACCTGATAGTAAACGATTACCGTAGGTAGCCTATAGACCCTAGCAACTCTGGTGTTGCTGGAAGGAAAGGTAGAATGCTAAGGAGAGGACAACTTCTCTTGAATTCAGACTTGTATAGTGTCAACTCGCATTGGGCCAGCGTGGCTATAACCAAAATTCCTGAGCCCAACATTCCTGAGACCTGCGCCCAACTGTAAGTCTTCGGTCACGAACTCAGCGGCAGCGGGGTAGCGGCGGTGGCGGCGCGGGGAGCGGCGCGTTCTAATGCATACATTTATATGGAACTGTCCACGAAGGCAGCGGTGCAGGGAGCGGCGTATGAGCGTTGTGTACCGATCTAGCGGCGCCCGCGCTCCATTGACGTAGTAGAATTTACATCTTCTTTTGCCCACAATAAATCAAACTTTAGGAAGGAACTAGTATCAAAAAGATGTTTTCATCGCTGTTTAGACATTTTGTTCGCGAACAAAGATACTAATTTCTCGTAACACAACACTACGCCGCTCTAGCGCCACGCGATCTTCCGCTGACTTCGGTACCGGGTACAGCGTTGCCACGCCGCTCCCCGCGCCGCCGACGCCGCCGCCCCGCCGCCGCTGAGTTCGTGACCGAGGCCTAAAACAGCTATAAAAAAATATACCAAGTTGTGTAAAAAATCATTTTAATTTCCATTAATGATACTCGTAGTTAAACTCAATCCACTCACGGCTATCACAAACCACGCAACTCAAATACACACATAACGTTGATCCCATCGTTCAACCAGCGAGTGTGAAATAAATAATGTAGTGCTAATGAAAACATACGGTGTGTAATTTGATAGATTAGTGTTGATTTTGCCCCTGTTTGTACATCTGTGCGCTGTGTGTTTAAGTTTGATTGTTGGACACTTGTGGACACTATTACTACTACACTAAACTTATGTTACAATTGATTTGTGTAATCGAAAGCTTGTTTTGTAATTCATTTGAAAAGTAAATTAAAATATTCTTTGAAGATTGCTGCGTAAACACTTATTAGGTATAAATTATTTTTAAACTTCTTGAGCATTTGATAAATTGGGATATCTATTACACATGACTTAATATATTATACGCCTATATAGATCTGAGTAAATTTGACCAATCAAACTTTAACGTTAACTTTTTAGAGTGGTTACGTTAAAAAGCTAAAGATATAGGCAGGTACATAGATAAATGCGTATCTTATGGTCCTCAAATTCAAGAGGTTAATAGGAAAATGTTTGCTACAATTTAATGTCTACGAAGGCTGCGTCACCTTCTTCCTATAGGTAGGTACTAAGACAGCGCTGGTTCAGTCACTTATTTTTCTTATCCTTAATTATGCTGCTGTCAGCTATCTTGATATTAATATAGTCCATCTTAATAAACTACAGCGGCTTCAAACGTAAATATTCGGACTACGCAAATGTGATCATGTTTATGATATTTCGCCGTATCTAATGCCCAATTATTTTTCCTTCTTTATAATATTTTGTTTAAATTCCCTCCTATCTCAAAAAAAGTTTCGATTTCTTATGCGACTTGCATTCAAGACACCTGAGTTCATCCGAGAACTTAACACTTAGAATGCCTGTGCATTCAACTGAATTTCCAGACATTGTCCTTTTCAGTTCAAGCTGTATGATTGTGGAATACATTGCCTTTTAACGTTCCAAGTGCTGGTTTGCTTCATGTATTTAAAACTTAAGTCAAGAAAGTAATGTACCTAAATATACTTCTGTACGCCATAAAATATTCTTATTACCAATTTTAATTTATTTTCCATCCAGTGGTAGTCCCGAAGAGATTGCCTTGTGCAATAGGACCGCCAATTGCATCTTGCTACCATAATCCATTCTTACGTGTACTATTAAAAGAGTTATTAATATTATTATTAAATGGATTTTACGGTTATTTAGTAGGTAAAACAACAACAAATAAATTATGAACTAAATAAATACCGAAGCTTCTGTGGAAAACGCTTAAATCAAGCTTATTTTATTTCTATCTTGGCCAAAACCCTGAAGGAAGCAGACAAAGTCGCGGGTAGAGCTAGTAAACGGTAAATAATAAATGACGAGGATCAGCTCGACAAATGGAGTTATTTTTCCATAAGTCACAGAACATAAAATATATTGATATTACGCGAAGACACTGCCCCCTTTTAAGAGTCCAATAAATAATAGCATTGTCGACCCCCACGCAGAACGTAAACATGTAAACAAAAAATAATGCACAGTGGTTCCAGCCTCGGTATCTAGAAATAGGGATGGGAAATCACGGGAATTGCGGCTTGTGCCTTAATCCCGGAAAAATGAATGAAGAATATTATAATTTTGGAGTTATAAGAATTTGGTTAATCCATTTTTTGATAGTTTTCACAATTAAACCTTTCTTGGATTTATTATCTGTTTATCAAGAAATTATTATAGAGCACTAGATATCTATGACCTATTCCATAAAAACATGAATATTTTTTTGTTTTATAAACAAATAACTCATATAATTATTTCTTTTGAGACAGGAAGGATGGACCTTTAAAACTAATACGAACAAACTTTGTAAGCAGAAACAGCCGGTAACGGTTATCGGGGTAACGGTTATCGTTACCGTAGCCTATAGACGCTAGCAACACCAGAGGCATCACGCGCACCATCCCCAAGGAAAGGAATAGGAGGTGGATAGGAAGCATAATAAAGAGCGGGTAGCTATAATACTAAGGAGAGTATCATCCATCCATCCATCAGCCTTTCACTGTCCACTGCTGGACATAGGCCTCCCCAAAAAAACGCCACAACGAGCGGTCCCGTCATAAGCGATAATGCCGCAATTGCGACGCTTGGCAGGCGGGTTGGCGAACGCAGTGGATGTTGTTAATACTCGAGGGAGTGCTGCTGCCCACTTCGCCGGTATTCCCTCAGTCGACTCTCACGACTCCCGTGGGTAGAGAGGGGTGGGACAATTCTAAAACCGGCCCCACACGGCAAAAAAGGAGAACATAGGAAGGATAATAAGGACAGGATAGGGAGGAGGTCTGGGTTAAACATTCACTAAAAATTCGTTAAACAGACAAAGTTAATATTATTATGTATTCGGGAATTAGCAGCAAATGAGCTTATAATCCCGGGACGTCGCAGCCCTAGTTCCGAGTCATTTGATACGCCGGTAATACATTTCCGCACACAATTCATTTTGAGCACAACAGTCGTTTGAGCGCACTATGTGTCGCATTAGATCGCTTACGGCTTAATATGGGGCTGATGGGCAGCCCTCATAGTTTATTTACTAACTTAACAGCTTATAAAAACAAATTGCGCATTTATTAATGGTTTATGATAACGAATTGGTGTTTACTGGAAACTTTAACGTACGGTATTATCAAACAGATAAACATCGCTTAAATGAGGTTATTTGCCAGATTAGCAACAGTATTTATGACTAGTCTTATTTTTTGAAACGTTATGGCAAGTAATCAATCCAAAATTACAAATAAATAACAGCTTGCATAGGTTATTAAGTATACACAAATCAAGGACTACAATGACAGTAATATCGAGTGTCTTTTAGGTACATAAAAGTACTTATATTCTAAACTAGCAGACTCAGCGAACTTCATACTGCCATTGCTTTACGTAAATATTTTCTAAAATCCTGAAAGACGTGTTTTACTATCTATACCCGCTTCGGCTTCACACTGGTGGTACAGTCGTGGACTAAGGAAATTTAACACTTCCGGTACATTCAAATCAGTCGGATTGTCGATAATTCCAGACAGGTTTGATGTATCGAAAGTAACGCACAGTCTTTTGTCTCATTCACTCACTCAATCTTCATATTACGAGATTTTTAATTTTTCTTTTATACAAACCTTGTCCTGACAATAACAAACACAAAAAAAAAAGAATTATCCAATTTTGGTGCAGTCGTTCGATATTTACGCGCGTAGATACATTTCGGCGATTTTTATTTATATAGATGACTAAATTCAATTTTCCGTTTTCTATGACCCATATAGGTATTCCTTATTGAGGTAGATTAAAGACTAGATTCGTATGAAAACACTTTCAACAAAAACGGTGATTTTCTGGTACATAAGAAAGGCTAGATTCTCGGGCTTTCAACCATCATTCATTCCTCACATGTGGCGTGAAAGATATCTGTGACGATTGTGACAGTCCGTTCTAAGGGACAACTGTAACTGTTATAAACGCCTTTAGAGCTACAGTAATAAAAGCGCATTTTCTTTGTCTTAACTACACAATAAAGTTGTTTAAAACGAACAGCATTGTGTTATAGTTGTACTGAAAAAGATCCTAAAACAACGCGTTTACTGAATCAATCTCAACCCTGTACATCAAATTCAAAGTTCATTTTAGTCTGTTAATGAATTGTATTACAAACTTTGCAGTTCTATATACAGAATGTAACGAAGCTGTGATATGCAGCAGCTTGTTCGGCAGAATTGCATGTTTAAATCTTCCCCGTTCAATTTTTAACCCTCACTGTAGGCTATAAAGTCGAATCTTGATTTCACGCAGTAATCTAGTGCTTAAGCTGACTGGTATAGGTGTTAGACGGTTGTTAAGCATTGTTCAAGTCAAGCAGGAATGTTTTGGATGAATACATCGTGTAATACTGAATGATGTGACGATGGGACGCGTTAGTGAGAAGAGATGCAGAGAATAGACACGCGTATGTTTTTGTCTATAACTTGAAGTGCTCAGCGAGCGCTAACAGTGCAAGAATATCGTGTAAAACTCTTGCTTTATTATTTGTTACATTTTTATCATTATCTTTACTATACAGCCATCACAAAATTCTCGTATTTGCTATCTTTTTATATTGAATTCGAAGGCATTCCGGACATGCATATGATTTAATGCAATAAAATTCCCCATCCGTGTATGAGCACAGCATTTGTGGTAGTTCATAAGCTTTGCATATAAACAACAAATTCTTTATATTAAACACAAAGTGAAAAATGTGAAATCGAAAATAACAGTCAGGAGCAGGATTTGAACCTGCATCTTCTGGATACCGTCCAGATGATTCAGTCATCCTGACAATTGCTCCTGACTGCTAATCTCGATAACACATCATACTTAACGTCTTTGGGTGACGCCTGCGCCATCTGTCAGAAGTATTTTCATACATTATACCGACCAGGTAAACTTAATTTTACAATTAAGATTTTTACCTAATAATGACGCAAACCCTATAAATATTTATATATATTTTTAGCATTTGACATGCTTAGCACTATACATTAAACACAAAGTGAAAAATGTGAAATCGAAAATAACAGTCAGGAGCAGGATTTGAACCTGCATCTCCTGGATACCGTCCAGATGCTTTGCCAATTCAGCCATCCTGACAATTGCTCCTGACTGCTAATTTCGATAACACATCATACTTAACGTCTTTGGGTGACGCCTGCGCCATCTGTCGGAAGCATTTTCATACATTATACCGACCAGGTAAACTTAATTTTACAATTAAGATTTTACCTAATAGTGACGCAAACCCTATAAATATTTAGATATTTTTTATATATATTTTTAGCATTTGACATGCTTAGCACTATACATTAAACACAAATTGAAAAATGTGTGTGGTTTGGTCACACATCATTCAAAACCTACTGAAGGCATTTTGATTTTTATTGATTAGACTTAATAACTTTATCCAGCTACTATATCGGCAACCTATATAATCTAAAAACTAGCTTTTGTCGTGGTGGAGCCATGAGCTAAGTATTGCAATTATAAGAAGAAATATAGGCGGTAGTACCACCATGTAAGACCACGAAGGGAAGCTCTCCACGAAGGATTCAGCCGGGATGCTAGCCTTGTATGATAACAACAAAAAAACAAAGCATCACGCCTGTATGGGTAGGCAGAGGTGTATTACACACCCACGGTTTGCCAGCTATGTTTAAGTCCCACGTCGTAGGGGGTGAGCCTATTGCCGTCTACGGGGCACATTTCCAAACTCCGGGTTGCTACTGAGAATTTTTGTTTTTACAAAAAATCTCAATAACATTGCCCGACCCGGGGATCGATCCCGAGACCTCATGATCAGTAGTCACACACACTACCGCTGCACCACCGAAGCCATCACCATGTACGTATTATGTAATTTTGAATCTAGGAAATAATGTTTTGTAATCCATGTGGAACGTCACACAGATTAATGATTACCAAACATTACATCGTACAAATAAAATGTCAATTTATTGAGAGTTAGTAAGGTTTCTTTAATTACTATTTAAGTATAGGTTTCACGACAAACACTTTAGATTGAACTGTATGGAGCTGATGATATATAAAACGCAATACAAAACAACTGTAGTGTTGTCTATTCTCCAATGGTTTTCAAAATGGGACATATTTATGGCATTTTCTACATATATCACGATTTGGGTCTTATTTTCTTATTTCCGAGAACGACTGTTGCCTCCTTCCATAAATTAGTTTGAAAAAGATAATATTTTATGACACCATTTTTTTACTAACTTAAATTATAAAATACCCTTTTTTATTCTGTGCTTAAAGTGCTCCATGCATTTTGCTAGAATAAATTGAACTAACAACTTCCAGCAATTAGTTTTGTATTTCAATTCGTTTATAGAAAAAATAAATATTTGGATTCTATACACAAATATTTGTTTTGTATCATGTTATAATTTGTGTCCAAAATGGTGCGTTTATCGAGTTCCACGACAAACAAATTTCTTCTCATGAGCTCTTATCATGAAAATTTTAATAATTTTCTAAAAATTGATGTAAGTATTAACTTCTCTTTACGATTCCCTAACAATCAAGTTTTCAATTAATGGAAAGCTTATTAAAGGAAAAATCGTTTCGTGTCGTGCCTTGCACGCAGTTGATTTTAATTAGTTAAACGATTGTATTTGTTCTGTGATCTTTCTTCGAAGCCAGATTAGTTTCGTTCATTATTGTTTGTAGGTGAAATATTATATTATACGATTGCTCAGCTGTTTCTTATTGTATGAAAATGTTGTTTATAGTTTATGTTAATTACATTTATGTTATTTTACTTCCGGGCTGCTATCGAGAATTTTTTGACGGAAAAAACAAATTACTTTTTTTTGGCGCGATCCGGGTATAGACCCTGAGACCTCGCGATCTGCAGTCGCATATACTACCGCTAGACCACCGAGGCAGTGCCTGGTATAGGTATTTAGTAGATGAAGGCCCCACACTATCCTCACTCACTTTACTTATCGCCTATTTTTACTAGCACAAATACATTTTAATGTACCACGCCGGCATATGGGTGCCCTACGGGAGCGACGCCGACCTCTATTGGCATCGGCCGATGCACGAACTAACATAGGTCGATTTGCACCTGTGCCCCGCGCCTTACATTACATCAACGAGACCTTATCCTGCGACATAACACTAGATTTGTTCTCATGCACAGAGAGCAGGTTCATGCGTGTCGTAGACCGATATATTGAGACGAAAGCCATTACTAGCAGTATTTGTTGGCTTTACTACTTTATATCTCTATTTCATAAATACAAAATCATTGTCTAATCTTATTGTGTAAGGAAAATACTGTTAACAATAAGTATGTATAAATAAATAAATAAATAAACTCATTGCCATGAATTACAAGGTCAGGTTCAGGCTTTACAAAAAAGGGAGCATTTTTATTTTATATATTTAATCATTTATTATTTAATACTTTCTGATATTTACGCGAATGTTACACATTTTGAAATAAAACTACGTTTACGGAATCTATCGCGTTTACTTGATTTTACTCCTATCCCGACGTTTCGAATACTTTACAGCATTCATGATCACGGGTGGACTTAGATGATAGACGTCCAAGGTTGATATGTTATTTCAACGGTAACCTACTATAAGCCACTCAAAAGAATTAGTCAATTTTTACCACCAGTCAAGTGCCATATACCCTTACAGGATGCAGGAGTATACAAGCTGGATTGTGATTGT
Organism: Leucoma salicis; assembly: GCA_948253155.1. Taxonomy (NCBI): domain Eukaryota; kingdom Metazoa; phylum Arthropoda; class Insecta; order Lepidoptera; family Erebidae; genus Leucoma; species Leucoma salicis. The sequence goes on along the minus strand of OX411806.1, from coordinate 2,620,604 downwards.
GGTCTCTCCTACATTGGGCAAACAAAGAGATCCATAACAACTCGGATCAAAGAACACATAGCTGATGTGAAGCACAGTCGCTATACAAAGTCTGCAATTTGTGAGCACACACAGGACCACACCCGCCATTACATTAGGTTTGACAAACCTCAAATCCTCGCAAAAGAACATCGATATCGCCCTAGAATGATACGTGAGGCTATTGAAATTAAGAAACATCCCAATTTCAATAGAGAAGACGGCTGGGTCTTACCATCAAGCTGGAATCCTGTGATAGGCCTCACCAAACAGAATACAAGAAGGCACACCACAAGATTGCAAGACACAGTTAGCGCTTATTGTGTAGATAAAACCCACAGTAGTGATTAGTTTTTGCCTTTTATAAAAAATTTAAAATTTAAACCTTATTAGATCTCAGTAATTCCGTACAAAATTTAATAATCCATAACAGTTGTAGCCTACTGAGTTTTCTGGCCGGATCTTTCTCAGTCAGGCCGCGTTCCGATCCGGTGGTAGCTTCTTAGTCTTAGCTTTTGGCAAAATCAATATATTTAATAATATAAACTAATAACCAAGATTGTCTTCTTACTGGTAGTAATTGGTAGTTTGTGGTAGAATTTTTGAGCACTAAATAAAAACAAAAATTTTGCAATTTAAAGAGGAGTATTATACTCATTTTAATATACTAATTTAAAGTCTCATACATTGTAAGCATAAACATTTGAAGTAGATATTTTCACTGTGTTTCTAAACGAATATTAGGTGGGTTAAAATAAATAAACCAAAAATTTTGTAAAATCATATACTGTGGGTAGATGAAACCGTTGAAATAACATATCAACCTTGGACGTCTATCATCTAAGTCCACCCGTGATCATGAATGATGTAAAGTATTCGAAACGTCGGGATAGGAGTAAAATCAAGTAAACGCGATAGATTCCGTAAACGTAATTTTATTTCATTTATTATTATTACAATACCTATGAAGTACAAATGATTTGTGAATAAGGAAAAAGAGATTTTTAGTAGGAGCGGGAATCGCACCCGCGTTACTTCCAATCCGGGGAAGTGCTCTAAGCCACTGAGCTACCGTACCAACCTTACGGTCATCCCAATCTCCTCGTCACATTTGTCTTTACGACCAACCAATACCTATATGTTTATAAAGGAGGTTACAGTAATAAATTTCTAACTAGGTTTCCCTTTAGAAAGCTATATTTTCTAATGGTAGAGCCTGCTTATCCTAACATGAAAGGGCCTGCTCGATCGGGGAAGTATCAAGTAGTTACTCCTACCTTTGTGTTCCGTATAGTGAGTGAGAGTGCCGGAGCTCCAAACCCCCTACCTATCCTCTCCTTATTATCCTTCCTATCCTACCTATGGTATATTATTTTTGGCACTTGTTACTACTAAGACAAGACTGTCTCGGTGGTGCGGCGGTACAGTGAGCGACTGCTGATCATGAGGTCTCGGGCTCGATCCCCGGGTCGGGCAGTGTTATTGAGCTTTTTGGTAAAAATAAAAATTCTCAGTAGCAGCGCGGAGTTTGTAAATGTGCGCGGTAGACTTCAATAGACTCGCCCCCTACTACGTGGTACTTAAACATAGCTGGCAAACCGTGGGTGTGCAATACATCTCTCCCTACCTTTTCGGGGGATATAATTGTTATGTATGTTAAAGACCACATTACTTAAGACTAAACAGAAAATTGCAATCTAACTTCAGATGACTTTGGACTAGTGAGAGGTATTAGTTCATAAAAGACCCGAAACCTCAGATGTATTTTTGTACGAACTCATCACCCAGAACCAAAACAAAATGATTCACCAAAACATCGTGAACGACAAACACCTCAATTACTTATTTTGAGTGATCGTTAATCTTTGATTTGTCTTGTCATGGTGCGCATAATATGTCTGATCGATCTGCCGACAGATGGCAGTGAGAGCACGTAAATGACAGGGAAATGGATTGAAGAACTGAAGTAATGCTCGGATATTTTGTAAGGATTTGTCATCCATTAGCTTTCGTAACAAGTCTGTGGTATATACCTTGTTTTTTTTGGATCTGTACTTAGATCTCACCAATTTCTTTTAATTCCTGCTTTAGCGACTAGTTCTGTGAGGTCGACACAGATCTAAATTCCTCCTTCTTCATCCTTTATTATCCTTTTTCAAAAATGTTAAATCAAAAACAACAGTCACGAGCAGGATTTAAACCTGCATCTCCTGAATACCGTCCGAGATGCTTTGCTAATTCAACCATCGTGATAATTATTCGGGTCTGCAAATTTCGATAACACATTCCTTCTTAACGTCTTAGATGACGCCTGCGCCAACTGCTGGATGTATTTGCATACATAAGTTCATTTAACGAGCACAACTTACACCGAAACTACAACAGTTATATTTAGATATTTTTATATATATTTTTAGCATTTGACATGCTTAGCACTATACATTAAACACAAAGTGAAAAATGTGAAATCGAAAATAACAGTCAGGAGCAGGATTTGAACCTGCATCTTCTGGATACCTGAATTGGTAAAGCATCTGGACGGTATCCAGAAGATGCAGGTTCAAATCCTGCTCTTGACTGTTATTTTCGATTTCACATTTTTCACTTTGTGTTTAATACAACAGTTATTTTAGATGTGAATTGTCCTGTAAATTAATCGAACGCAAAGTACTCGCCACTGTAAACGGACATCTAAAGGTGGTACTCCACTTGAAATTAATGAACAACTAAGACATTTTCGGATACTATGAAGACTTACATAACAGATTGCCAGATTGAAGACATCTTTACATAAAAAAACATAAACATAGCATCATGCCTGTATCCCCAAAGGGTAGGTAAAGGTGTATTACACACCCACGGTTCGCCAGCTATGTTTAAGTCCCACGTAATAGGGGGCGAGCCTATTGCCGTCTACCGGGTACAGTTCCAAACTCTGGGCTGCTACTGAGAATTCTTCTTTTTACGAAAAACCTCAATAAACACTGCCCGACCCGGACATTGCACCCGAGGCCTCATGATTAGTCGCACACACTACCGCTGCACCACCCAGGCAGTTAAGAGACATCTTAAAATACCACAATATTAAAACCACGAATACAGTTAAAATATCCAATATATTACTACAAAATCAGAATTAATATGACTATTTTAACATACGTACGACATTACTACATATTTTATAATACATTATTTACACCCAACTCATGGCCAAAAACAACTCAACAATTTTTACAGACTTCATTTATATTTTCCAATGACTAATAACTTAGATTAATGCTTTACTAATAATATATAAACAATTCAATAACAGTGAGTATTTTACAATGTAACAGCGAAAATAATGATTTGCGCAATTTTATTGTTATTTCGCTGTTATAAGCTACCACACCTTTACGCGTCAGTAACTGACAATATTACTCTCATTTTTTTAAGTTTGTGAATTAATAATAATGTATCTGCCTAGGCATGTGTCACTGGCCTCGTGGCGTAGTCGGTAGTGTAACCGACTTCCGTGCACACCATGTGGTCGTGGTTTCGATTCCCACTCAGGACAATTATTTGTGTGATGAACACAGATATTTGTACTACGTCTGGGTGTTTTCTACTTATTATATGAATTGTATGTATTTACAAAAAAAAAGTAATATAATTATGTATTATATCCGTAATCTGGTACACATAGCATAAGCGTTAAGCTTAGTTTGGGACCAGAGGGCGTTGTGTGAAATGTCCGTGAATATTTATTTATTATTTATATTTATTATTGCTTACAAAGAAAATAGTAAACCCGGTTGATAAACAAGCAAGCTTATATAAAAGTACTCTGGAAGTAAACTTGTACGTAGAATATATAGATACAGTTTCCCTGCAGTAGTACTGAGTGGAAAAGCACCCCTAGTGTTGCCAGCACCTTAAGGCTACGCTAGCAAATTACTATCATATTTACTCGTTTGCCACTATTAAAAAACCAGCCTTGAGGTATCTTGGTGTGTTGTGGCCTGTGGAAGAATTAAGCCAAATCCCACTCAATTTCTGAACTTAGTGATGGTTTTATTTAGGATCCGCGAAAGCTAGCCTAAAAATTTTAAACAAATTGGACTACACTGAACTGACTCGCAAGATATATAACGATCACGTATGACCTTGAGATATAGATAAAATATTTCGGATCCCTCTCAGTTAAACTGAAATACAAGACCTCGTTAATATTTCACTCAATTTCTTAATAATAGCAAAACCAAACGTGGTTAATATATTGAACTATGACACTCTCGTACTACTGTACTCCAAACGGATAATGATAAGAGATCCTCGTGACATCACCAGGCACGTAATGCAGATCTTGATAAGCCTTCACCATCATTTGCTGGTTGACTACAGCAAACGGTCTTGGCGAAATGCTCTCAATCGACGGTAAAGGCCGTATATCTAAACTCGGTAACATTTCTTCTTTTGGCCTTATAGATGCTGGCACGTAAGTTGGCTGAGACATCGCAGGAACTGTATAACTAACCATGTTGTTATAAACAAACTGATCCGGATATGCCAAATTTTGATAATTTGCCTCCTGTCGAGGTTCCATTTCAACAAAAGTTTCTCTAGCAGAGTAAGTTGTAGGATTCACAAATTGTATCGTATCCAGACGGTTCTTTCTTCTTGGACGATATTTATAATCTGGATAATCTTGCATGTGTTTAATCCTCAGCCTCTTTGCTTCGTCGATGAATGGTCTCTTTTCTGACTCATCTAAGCTTTTCCATTCCAATCCAAGGCGTTTGGATATCTCCGAGTTGTGTAGCTTCGGGTTCAACATCGATATTTTCTTCCGCTGCAACCTAGACCAAACCATGAATGCGTTCATTGGTCTTTTTATGTGGTATGGATTGGAATGTCGTGATATCTTTGGTATTTTTGGTGGTTGTTCCAGTTGATATGCCATTGATACATTAGTCTTCTTAATTATTTAACACAAAGTTGACAAACGTCCTTCAAAATTAATTTTGATTCAGATTACCTACACTTGTTCAATTTCTTGATTATTAAAGCTCATTACATAATTTAGTACAATAACCTCTTCCACGTCACTTGTAACGTCCATATTATCAGAAACACTAGTTTGAATATAGGTTTAAATTGTAAATATCATAATACTCATCCCGAATAGATGTGGGCATGCACTGATGACCGGTTCCACAGCGAGCTAAGGCTGAATCGTGTCATTAGACCAACAATGGTCGTATCACAATTGGAATGGACAATTTTCCATGTATTATTTGAAGTTGAATAAAGAGCGGCGACAATGCATTGATTGCTCGCAAATTGTCAAATGATACTCGGTGCTCAAATGTTTTGTGTAAGTCGCGCCTGCGCAGCGGCTGTCTATGAGACGCACAGTGTACTGTCTACAAAAGTATTTAGTTGTTCAAAAAAATTTTACTATTTATGGTTAAAAATTTACTAAGACCGAAGAAAGTAATGTTAAATCAGATAAATACTAAGTTAACTAAAGTATATAAGTATCTACCTAATATGTAAGTAGCCACCTAAGTGAATGCTTGTTCATTTCTGCTCAATGAAGATTAAATTTTTGATAAAGAAATGCTACAATCTATACCTACTATTATAAAGTTGTAACAGAGCAGTGTCAGTACATTTAAGATATTTGAGAAAAAGTGCTGTAATAGGCTATAAGAGACGTGTCTAAACCCAAAACAATTTTTTTTAGAATTTTTGTCTGTTGATTTTTTCGCGCATCACGCAAAAACTACTGAACAGATTTTAATTCAACTTTTTTTATTTGAAAGGCCTTGATTATTCTTAAAAACTGGTATACATTTTATCCCGCTACTATATCGGGAACTTGAGATATAACCGAAAAACTAGCTTTTGGCTACGGCGAAGCCGCGGGCAAAGGCTAGTAGTATCTATAATCTAAAACTTCTTCTGGTACAACAATAATCTCTACACAAAATAGCCATCTCGCCGGAACTTTCTAATTCTTCCCCTCTGTGCTTCGGAGTCAAATTTTGTGATGATCGGTTCAGTAGAAGCGTCAAGAGATTACAAACAAACTCACTTCCACGTTTATAATATTATTAGATTCTGCTCGCGACTCCGTTCGCGTAGACTTCACAATACGAGTACAAACATAAATACATCACTGTACAGCACATTAGTTATCTCTATGTTAAAAAAGCTAGGCCATGGGAAACATCCATTATTCCTAGTTGAAAAATAGCCTATGTCCTTTTCTGATTTCCAGTCTAAATATAATATATATGCAAAATTTCATGATTAATGGTTCAGTAGTTACGGGGTGAAAGCTTAACAAGCAAACTCACTTTTGCATTTATTATAGGTATGAGTAAGGATTTCCAAGGACATTAAGTACGAAAATAAAATAAATAGCATAAAAAAATTCAATACTAGCGTTTCCCCGTGGCTTCCCCTCCATCACAGGCAAAATAAAATAGTTTATAGGTTATATCTCAGATGCTCGATATAAACGTGTCCCAGTTTTTAAGTCTAATCTAGAGCTAAAAAATAAAAAAAAAGCATTGTTTCATTGTGATAGACGCCTAAAATAGACTAATATAATATTTTTTTGTAAAATATCCTAAACTATTGACTCGGCAAACTTCGTACCACCTCAGAACTATTATTTTCTTCGTAGGTAATTTGTTTCTTTTTTTTGTGAAATTGAGCCAATGTTTTAAAATAGTTATTCTGGTATTACGGGCGGAGACAAATTTTACAAATCAAAGTCGGGACCAGCCGTTCTTGGGTTATAAATAGTACTTACTTATAACTAACCCGACTTTTTTTTTATAGGTAGATGTACAAACAGCTCCTCCTTGCAATTGTAGGTAGGTATAACAGTTACGATAGATTACGTAATTTTCCGAATTCATCCGCAACGCTAGGTATGTAGGTACCTTATAATCCAGTCCTGGTCCTAAACATATATAGGTACACCAATTGAATAATATAATATGTAATAAGATAAATATTTATAAATAATTCTAATGAAAATGTTGAATAGCTGAGCTTATTTACCGTCATCTCTCTGAATCTGCACAAAGTTCCAAGTAGCTTACTTATAAAGCGAAGGGTGAAAGCTTATTTCCAAACAGCGATGTTGCATGAGGTTCTTAAGTAACATAATAGATGGCGACACCTAAACCTAACCCACTACACAGAGTACACAGTATTTTTTTCACTTTTAGCCAAACAAACCGAGGCATGTCTGCGAGTACATCTATATTAGTGTTTCCTATAGGTTCGTCTTCGTCCCCTCTGAATTATAATTTGTCATAGGTACGTATGTGGGTAAAAAGGATAGGATTGTCGTTTCTTATAGGTGTCAACGTTCTAGTGAATAAGAAAAGAAAAAGAATGAGCAGAAAGATGATTTTGATAGGATATTACCTTAGGATTTTTGGACTAACAATATGCCAAATTTCATATTAACCGGGTGTATAGTTTTGGACATCTCACGAGCGCTAATGAATGAATAGTATTTCACTTATAACTAGCTTTAAGTCTTTGCTACACAAGAATATCATTAACACAGATTAGCGCGAAAATGAGAAAACTCAGTAAATATTCATTTAAGGTAATAATGAAAGGTTGCAAATTCAAATGCAACATTAGTGTTTTTTTTATAATTGTAACAGTATTTATGGCCAGACTATGTATAGTACCTACATAATTTTATACATAATATAAATTTTTAAAGGCAATGAATAAAATGTCCATACAATATTGTCCATAAAATTCCTTTAAAGGTAATGAATAACATGTCCATACAATATTGAAAACAAAATTAAGCTACTTAAATATAAAAGTAAAATAAATAAAGTGTCGGTTTGCAATGTCGGAATAACATATTGTTACTTGTACTAAATGCATATGAAACTAAATGTATATACCCTACATATTGTAACAAAAATAAAACAATTATTATTATTTTTACTCTTTGTCTGTCTGTTTGTTACCGCTCTAATCATAGCAACCGCTGGACTGATTGGGACACGACTTTCACTGGCAGATAGTAATGTTACGTGTAGTTGTTCGAAACACAGTACTGTTGATTATGTATTTTAATTTATTTATTAAAGAATTTTCTATTGATTAATATGCTAATTCTACCAAATGATATATCACCCGCACTTGAATGTTTGCAATAAATAGGCGAATAGATAGGTACCTAACTACCTACTAACGATTGTGCATTGATGTTTAGCATTCTAAATCAGTTTTAGGTGCGGCTAACTCTGTACAATGGACGATGTTAGTTCAGTTCGATGTCAAATAGGTTATTTCAAAACTCCTATAGTTCGTAATTTATATAAGAAAATCATAGATTTAATATACTTATAAGTAGGTACTGAATCTATGAAGAAATATCTCTAAGGCTTTGAAGTTTAGCTCTTCCTTTACGAGTGACAAACTTTCCGTACAAACTGTCGACCTGTCGATACACCCTCTTAGGAGTAAAATTAAGAAAAAAACGCTGATACCTACTAAAGGTTTATGACGTTTCATGCGTCTTATAATAAACGAGTAAATGACGAACTTCCCATATAAACTTTCAACCCCTAATTAAGCGTAACTTCTTTTGATGTGAAACATCTGATGCGGAGGGAGGATAAAATCGGCTGTCAGCGTGGCGACGCTTTTATTTTACTTGTCCCGTTCAAATCTTTAAATTTGACACACTTCCCGATTTCCGATTGAGCTGGAATTGTACACGCAATATGTATATCATTTGACAATGCAATATTATGATGTCATGGAGCTGATCCGATGATGGAGCTGGAAGGTGGACATAAGTAAGAACTCTATAATGAAACGGCGCAACCCTATTGAGTTTGAACTCTTTTGATTCGTCTTGACGAGTATTTTGTCTTTATATGGTATCCAGGGTCTGATGATGGAACTAGAAGGTGGCCATAGGAACTCCAATATAAAACGACATAACCCCATCAAGTTTGGGCTCATATGATTTGTATTGACGAGTACTTTGTCTCTAGATGGTATCCAGGGTCTGATGATAAAGCTGGGTGGCCACAGTAACTCTATAATGAAACGACTCAACCCCATCGAGTTTGGACACGTTTGATTCGTCTTGATGAGTACTTTGTCTTTAGATGATATCCAGGGTCTGATTATGGAGCTGGAAGGTGGCTACAGTAACTCTGTAATGAGACGACGAACGTCATCCAGTTAGGAATCGTTTGATTCATCTTGACGAGTACTTTGTTTTTAGATGGTATCCTGGGTCTGATGATGGAGCTAGAAGGTGGCCATAGGAACTCCGTTATAAAACAACATAACCCCATCTAGTTTGGGCTCGTATGATTCATCTTGACAAGAACTTTATCTCTAGGTGGTATCCAGGGTCTGATGATGGAGTTGAAATGTGGCCACAGTAACTCTTTAATGAAACGACGCAACCCCATCAAGTTTGATTCGTCTTAACGAGTACTTTGTCTCTAGATAGTATTCAGGGTCTGATGATGGAGCTGAAAGGTGGCCATGAGTACTCGGTAATTAGACGTCGCAACCCATCGATTTAGGGCTAGTTTATCTTGAATAGTACCATAGTCCTAGATGATATTCAGGGTCTGATGATGAAGCCGGGTGGTCATGGGTGCTATGCTATACAACGCCGCAATCCCATCAACTTTGGAATCGTTTGATTCGTTTTGACAAGTACTTCGGTCCTAGATGATGTCCAGGGCCTGATGATGATGATTTATGTTCCGTTATTTTGCACATGTAATTTTATAGAAGCACACATTGAAAAAGTTAAGTATGATCATTTTATTTCTACTATTTTTTTTTATTGCTTACTATGGCAGACGAGTCACGGCCCACCTGATGGTAACTGTCGCTCATGGACTCAACTATACCGAGAGTATAGTCGCCGCTGCGCACCATTTCATTTCTCTGATGTGAAATATTTCTACAAAAAAATATGGATGTTTTCACATCTGGTAGACGTCCTGCGACGTCTATTTTTTAATCCGCTAAACGTATAATTTTTTTTTAACCAGAACAAGATATATGAAATTTCATGCTTCTTACTTTCTATATGACAGAATTCTATATAACCTATCATCCCTTATTTTACTTGCTTTTCAAAAATCCGTCTTAGTGGATGCATAAGTACAACAAAAAAGGCATCAACTACCAAAATTTCAAATGCAGTGGTTTGGGCACTGATGAATCAGTCACTCGGGACAAGAAATTACATTTAGGCATACAAATAATATTGTTTTTTTTTTTATTTATATGAGACAAAAAAAATTGCCGCTCTCTAAATTCTGCCGGCCTAGGCTCCAACCTACTCAACCTGCTGGTAAATCCGCCACTGATTAAAATTCTTGACTGATTTAAATTTGATATTAAAATAGTTTCGGCTGAATCTTATTTGTTATAAGCACCGTTCATATGCGTTTAGTAAATTATCATTTATTTAAAAAGAGACAGTTTAATTTTTGTTTATTTTTTGTACGTAAGGATTTTATATACTAGAGGGCAAGCTGAGCTCTATCTAGTTAGGTATTTCCCTCTGGAAATTGGTTTAAAATCCATCCAGTTATTTAAGAGATGTACCTACTCTAACAGACGGACATACAGACAAAAAAATATAGAAAATTATTGTTTTTGTGTTCTTTTACCTTTTTTATCGTATTCTTTCCATGTTTTATACCGAAATACCTTTAACGTAGGTACTGTGTACACGTCAGATTATAGGTAAGTACTGTTTTATATAAGTACTAGCCTTTGCTTGCGGCTCTGCTGCAACCAAAAGCTAGTTTTTAGGTTGTATCTCAGGTTCCTAATATAGTAGCGGGATAAAGTGTATACCAGTTGTTAAGTCTTATCGAGATCTATCAAATAGAAAAAGTTGCATCAAAATCTGTTCATTAGTTTTTGCGTGATGCGCGAACAAACGAACAGACAAACAGATAAACAGACAAACAGACAAAAATTCTAAAAAAATTGTTTTGTTTCAGACACGCCTATATAGCCTAATACAGTCATTTTTTTCTCAAATATCTTAAATGTACAGACACAGCTGTTACAACTTTATAACAGAAGAGGAAGATTTAGAGTTTATGTAGAAGTAAGTATAGGTAAATCATCTATACTATTATAAAGCTGTAACAGAGCTGTGTCTGTACATTTAAGATATTTGAGAAAAAATGACTGCGTAGGACTAGTACTTATTCTGTGGTTATAGGCTTTAAAGGCGTGTCTAAACACAAAACAATTTTTTTTAGAATTTTTGTCTGTTTGTCTGTTTATCTGCTTGTTTGTTCGCGCATCACACAAAAACTACTGAACGGATTTTGATGCAACTTTTTTTTTTTGAAAGGCCTTGATTATACTTAAAAACTGGTATACATTTTATCCCGCTACTATATCGGGAACCTCAGATATAACCGAAAAACTAGAAAATTATTTAAACTAGAATTTTTTTAGAATTTATTTAAAAGAACTACTAGATGGATTTTGATGCAACTTTTTGTTTGAAAGGCCTTGATTTGACTTAAAAACTGGTAGACATTTTATCCCGCTACTATATCGGGAACCTATGATATAACCGAAAAACTAGCTTTTGGCTGCGGCGAAGCCGCTGGCAAAGGCTAGTAGATTTAATATAAACGTATAGAATTTTCGATAAGAGTTCACCGGTTTGAGATAAATAAATAGATTTTGGAACACAATCACAGCGCCACCTACTGTGTCTGATTGTGCTCTAACAATAAATCGTCAAAGGATACCGAATCAAACACAACAATCATTTCAATGATACATAATTCTTGTGAATACAAGTTACAACTAATTTAGTGCAAAAAAGCCAACATCACGTGGTATTCCCAGGCGGTCACCCATCCAAGTACTAACCACGCCCGATGTTGCTTAACTTCGGTGATCGGACGAGAACCGGTGTATTCAACATGGTATGGACGTTGGCGATTATGTGGTTCAATGTTTTATTCTGTACTGTCAAATATTGTTAATATGATGATAAGAATAAGATAAATCAGCAACCAATAAAACCATCTAAAAAAGAAATTGCAATAAAAGATTAGATGCTTCAGTAAAACAGGAATTGGAGTGACAAAGAATAGGTAGATATAGGTAGGTACCTATACTTAGGTCAGACAAGACTTCGTTGAACATAAAGTTTCGTAGGTTTAATCTAAAAGACTGCTAAAGAGTCAAGGTTTATAATAAAATAATACCAGTGATCTGTTAAAATTACTTTGTTTACCTAATTATTTGTCGTCATAATAAAACGTATTACGAGTATTATAAGAATACAACATAAATAGGGCAATTTATAACACTGCCATCTACCAATACTAACAATAACTAAGAAAACATTAGCAGGTGCTGCATGTCAATGCTGCGACAGATCAGTGTTTTAAAATGAATTCAATAGATGGCGCTCTTTATTGTTATTTTAGTCGATGCAAGATGGCGCCACTAATAGTTTTGTAATGCTGGTAAGTCAAAAATAATATTTTTGACTCTTACTAAATATTACTAGCCTTTGCCCGCGGTAGCTAGTAATTAGGATATATCTCAGGTTCCCGATATGGTAGCGGGATAAAGTGTATACCCGTTTTTAAGTCTCATCTAGAGCTATCAACTATGAAATAAAAGAAAGTTGCATCAAAATCTGTTCAGTAGTTTTTGCGTGATGCGCGAACAAACAAACAGATAAATAGACATCCATCCATCCATCCATCCATCAGCCTTTCAACGTCCACTGCTGGACATAGGCCTCCCCAAGAGAACGCCACAACGAGCGGTCCTGTGCTGACCGCATCCAACGGCTCCCCGCGGTTTTGACCAGATTGTCGGTCCACCTAGTGGGGGACCGTCCTACGCTGCGCCGCCCATACGTGGTCGCCACTCGAGAACCTTTCTTCCCCAACGGTTGTCTGTTCGTCGAGCGATGCCTGCCCATTGCCACTTCAGCATGGCAACCTGGCGGGCTATGTCGGTCACTCTCGTTCTCCTACGGATCTCCGTATTACGGATTCGATCACGTAGGGAAATACCAAGCATAGCCCGCTCCATGGCCCGCTGAGCGACTTTGAGCCATGAAACGAGGCCAACATTCAGAGACCACGTCTCTGTTCCGTATGTCATCACTGGTAACACACACTGGTCCTTCTTTTTCAGACACTGCGGGATATTGAACGAGAAGATCTTCCTTAGCTTCCCGAACGCTGCCCAGCCGAGTTGGATTCGTCGATTGACCTCTTTCTCGAAGTTGTGCCTACCTAACTGGACTGTTTGTCCCAGGTAGACATAGTGGTCCACAACTTCGAGAAGCGCACTCCCGACTAGGACCGGTGGTGAAATGACATGGACATTCGACATGACTTTCGTCTTGTCCATGTTCATTCTGAGATCCACTAGTCGGGAAACCCTGCTGAGATCATTGAGCATGGTGCCAACGTCCTCCAGCGATTCTGCCATGACTACGATGTCGTCCGCATATCGAAGGTGAGTGATGTATTCGCCTTTGATGTTGATGCCGAATCCGGTCCAGTTCAAGAGCTTGAAATCTTCCAATGCAGCGGTGAAGAGTTTCGGGGACATTACGTCTCCCTGTCTAACACCTCTCTGCAGTTGGATCGGTTTCGTACTCCTGTCCTGAACATGGATTGACATGGTGGCGTTTCTATACAAGCACTTCAGCACTTCGATGTACCGATAGTCAATTTGGCACCACTGAAGGGACTGCAACACCGCCCAAGTTTAGATCGAATCGAAGGCTTTCTCATACTCCACAAACGCCAGACACAGAGGCTGATTATATTCCTCAGTTTTCTGTATAATCTGGCGTAGCGTATGGATGTGGTCTTTGTTACTATAGCCTTTTCAGAAACCGGCTTGTTCGGGAGGCTGGAAGTCGTCAAGCCTGCGCGTGAGTCGATTTGTAATGACCCTCGAAAACAACTTATAGACGTGGCTCAAGAGCGAGATGGGTCTATAGTTCTTCAAGAGAGTTCTGTCACCTTTCTTGAAGAACAGCACCACCACGCTTCTGGTCCACGACTCTGGAACGTCGCCCCCGATAACGACGGAATTGAACAGCCTCTGAAGAGTTCTATCCTATCTGGTTCTTTTCTTAAATAGTCAAAATAATAAACTATGCAGATCGATTTCAGTCGGACCGCGGTGGCTCGTGTCAACAGAGAATGTGAAGGCGAAGTAGAGAACGGTTTGGGTGCCCGACGTTTTCACAAGGAGCAAAAGATTACAACAGAAATCGTTTACGTCGCCATTTTGTGAGAGGGTGATGCTTGAGGTCCGACTGACCGATTCTGCCGGAATTAAGCTCTACCACGATATTGTGAGATCAAATCCTAGGGTACCTAAAATATCGTGGGTTTCATTGCCTCCCGCCTGGTTATTGATCACCCCAGTAGGTTACTACTGCTCCACACAAAACAAGTCCTCACAACAATCAGATAAATCGTTTGGCAACAAGAGGCGACTTTGTAAATCACGAGCGACATAAAAGGGAGTATTTAACGCCATATTTATGATAATAAGACGTTTCGCCGCCATAATGGAAAATACAAAAAGCGCACGCCCCGACCGTCTTGAGTAGGGCTGACACGCGTTCTCTTTGCTTTACTTCGTGCTTATTATATTTTTCTCTTCAATAAAAAAAATAATAATTTAATTATACATGTAACGAAGAAAGGATGATTGTGTCGTTTTTAATAAATTCAATATGTTCAAAAGAAAAGAAAGAATCTATTTTCGTATTCTTGATATACATCACAGCTTTGTCCGTGTGGTGACGGACTAAAAATACAAGTGTCCCCATTCTTTCCCACGGGTATGAGGCGACTAAGGGAAGTAAGCAATTATCATCCATTACATGACTGGTGGTAGGGCTAGGTACCAAGTGGGAGTACTCACTTGGTATCGGGCCCGAGCGGGTTGGTACCACCATCTCCCGTGTGACCGGCCATGAAGCACATCGTTGCGTTTTGGCTGTAGCAAGAGATAGCCGTTTATTCTTTCATTTCATATCGGTGAAATGAAATGGTGAGCAGTGGCTTGACAATACTTTCGGTATAGTTGTGACCATGAGCGACGGTTACCATTTACCATCAGATGGGCCGTGGCTCGTCTGCCACTACAAGCAATAAAAAAAGCTCTTAATAAATACATTGATGTCTTATAATGAAAACGCAAATTTATGTAGGTATATCGCGATTATATCAACTAGGTAAATATGTTATGTGCGTGAAGTTTACGGGTAAATTCGCATAAAAGCGGGTAGGTTAAGCTAAAAAAGAGAAAAGTTTATTGTGAAAATAGATAAATATAATTATACATTGTTGAATTTAATGCCACCCAAAGCTCTATTTTGCTATTATTTATCATATCATTAATTACTTAAAAGAAATATAGCTTACTATAAATACTTTGACAGCCCTAGTCACACAGCGTACGTGCGATATGTTGTTAAGACTGTACGACAAGATTACGACACGATTTTAAATTTATATACTTTTAATATACATATATGTCTTCATTGAACCTCCTTGCATGTCGAACAAAACCGCACATAATATAATATAATTTTTGTTATTTTTCGTCCAGTAGGTCCAAATATTGTACATTTCTTTTTGCCATATTTTAAAATCATAGTCGTTTTTTATTATAAACATATAAGTTGACATGCATAAATTTTATACAAGGTGTAATTAAATCAAACAAATGTACCAATTTTGACGCCCTTTACTGTGTCACTATGAGGTACCGTCGTCAATTAAGCTGTAACCTACAAGATTTATAAATGTTGGTATCAAGGAAAAAAAATGTTTTATAGACAACAACCTGCACTATGGAATAATCGGAATAATCCTTTTAACACGCACTGCACGGGGGACTTCACAAACATACAATTTCACGGATACAAAGTACACCCAGACTTAGAACAACCATTTGTGGATCACACAAAGAATTGTTTCTATGTGGGAATCGAGCCCACAACACTGGGACAGAAGGGCCGTATCTAAACCACCTCGCTATCTGTGCAACATTGGTAAGTTATCTTTCATTCATTCTTCATCCAATTTAATTGTCGGCCCTAGGCCCCTAGAGTAAACCTAGTGCTATTTTAAAGTAAAAATTATTTGTGAATGAGGAAAAAGAGTGAATGTGAGCAAAACCAAAACAATGATTTTAGATCTATTTCTTTTAGCAATTGACATGCTCCGCTACTTTTTAAAGTACAAATTATTTGTGAATAAAGATAAAGAGATTTTTAGTAGGAGCGGGAAACGAACCCGCATCTTTTCCAATCCGGGGAAGTGCTCTAAACCACTAAGCTATCCTACTGATCTTTCGATCATCCCAAATTATTAATCACATTTGTCTTACGACAACTTTTTTCACTTTCCCACTCCTGCTAAAAATCTCTTTTTCTTTATTCACAAATAATTTGTACTTTAAAAAGTAGCGGAGCATGTCAATTGCTAAAAGAAATAGATCTAAAAGGTTTAAAAAAAAATTGCGCCATCAAATAATATGAATATTAATTGCAAAATTAAACTTACTATATTGAATGCATGTAATGCTTGTCGATAGATGGCATTGGTCGTAACACAAATGTGATCAAGAATTTGGGATGATCGAAAGATCAGTAGGATAGCTTAGTGGTTTAGAGCATTTCCCCGGATTGGAAAAGATGTGGGTTCGTTTCCCGTTCCTACTAAAAATCTATTTTTCTTTATTCACAAACAATTTGTACTTTAAAAAGTAGCGGAGCATGTCAATTGCTAAAAGAAATAGATCTAAAATGTTTAAAAAAAAATCGCGCCATCAAATAGTATGAATTTTAATTGCAAAATTAAACTTACTATATTGGATGCATGTAATGCTTGCCGATAGATGGCGTTGGTCGTAAGACAAATGTGATTAAGAATTTGGGATGATCGAAAGATCAGTAGGGTAGCTTAGTGGTTTAGAGCACTTCCCCGGATTAGAGAGCGAGTAGGTATGAAAGAGAATATTGGTGTAGAGATGCGAAAGGGAATGCACCGATGGTTCGGACATGTGGGAAGAATGCCGGACGAGCGACTGGTTAAGAAGATATACAATGCGAAAATGGAAGGATGTAGGTACAGGGGCAGACTTAGACTCAACTCCCTAGACCAAATCGGTTATGTATTGAAGGAAGGTGGAGTCAGGAGCCTCCGAAACCGGCGAGCGTGTATGAAGAGAGTTATGATTGTTGAGGAAGAGAGAGATGTATGCAAGAATAGAGCCTCTTGGCACTCTGTTCTCTCTGCCTACCCCGCAAGGGAAATGGCGTGATGATAAGTTAGTTAGTTAGAAACTTTAGTGTGAGCGGGAATCGAAACTGCGTCCCTTCCGATCCGGGGAAGTGCTCTAAGCCACTGAGCTATCGCACTAACCTTTCAGCCATACCCAATCTTCTCATCACATATTTTGTCTTTACAACCAACCTAGTGCTATTTCTTATTGTTACAATAAAAAACATCGTCGACTGTAAAAGCGCTAAGTCTTAACTTATTGTTATTGCAAGTTTTAAGCTTTAGTTTTATGTGGGGACCGCGATGCCTGCATCTATTTACATGTAGGTACAAAGTTATATCCCCACACTTGCCAACGTCACCAATAGTGGTGAAGGCTTTGCTTGTTTTTGAATATAATACTGTTTATTGTGAAAAAGAAGTTATGAAAACATGAGCCTTTTCTGACTTCATAAATATCACAATACAAGAGCTTAATGGTGGACTACGGCCTAAATACTCTTAGTCTGAGAGAAGACCTAAGTCCAGTGATACTTAATTATCATCACGCCATCTCCCTTGCTGGGGTAAGTAGAGAAAAAACATTGCCAACAGGCTCTATTCTTGCTCCTCTCTCGCTTCCACAACATTCATTCACTTCATACACGCTCGCCGCTTTCGAAGACTCCTGACTCCACCTTCCTTAAATACATGACCTATTTGGTACCCTTGTGCCTACGTCCTTCCAATTTCGCATTCCATCGGAGCATTCCCTTTCGCATCTTTACATTAATACTCGCATTCAAGTCTACTCGCCTCATGGCTAGTACAAGTGGGTATGAAAAAAAAAACAGCGAGGCGGCACGTTAATATGTTACATTCTCAGTCAGGTCAAAACTATAAACATATATTTATGAATCCGTTATAAATGTATTCATATATCGTAGCCTGAAGAACGTAAAAATTGTGAGGATTTTATCAACGCAACTGCTTGTGAAATCATCCAATCTGCATTGAATGTGGCTTGGACTAAGTCCTATTTCTTTTTTCACAACTCGTTTTAACACAGTTTAGGGCATAATCCACGATGCTGGTACAGTGCGGACTACTATACTACACAAGCTGTTCAGAAAATCTTTTAGGCATGCAGGTTTGCCGCCAGTGGATCACTGAAGTAATGTAACAGAGCTCCGGTGGCCTGCCAATACAGGCAGAGAGATGGCACACGGCGGGTTTATGTAATGGATAAAGACCCCACACTACCCAATTCGTTGCCCCGAACGACAGGGTGTGTGGTTAGGTAAATTATTTCCTGCCTTAACAAAAAAAAGGCATGCCGGTTTCCTCAGGATGTTTTTTCTTCACAGAACAGCGATAATTTATTACCAAACAACGTTAAAATAATGTCGTTTGTCGGCGATATTGTCTATGTTGAAGTCAAGAAGAAGTCTCGTAGATTTTTCAGAGTGAAAGTAGACTTTTTGACAGTAATAATGTATCCGTATAATATACGGTCTACGCCAGGTTTTAATTATCGGCATAGTACACGCCGAATATAGAATTCGTTCAGTAACTCCATAGAATACAACCTACGTAGGTACATACAAAGAAAATATCGATTAACTATTTTAGTTTATACATACGAGTAGCTCAATGAAGAGACCTCGAGCAGTCATTTAACAAAGTTCGTTTAGACATTGTTAAATGTATAAACTTCTCAAAACTATGTGTATTGTATACATAAAGGCCGATCGGATAAAGACGGCAAAAATTTTTCCGACACATTCAAAGCACGAC
Organism: Leucoma salicis; assembly: GCA_948253155.1. Taxonomy (NCBI): domain Eukaryota; kingdom Metazoa; phylum Arthropoda; class Insecta; order Lepidoptera; family Erebidae; genus Leucoma; species Leucoma salicis. The sequence goes on along the minus strand of OX411806.1, from coordinate 2,601,468 downwards.
GAACAAACACAAATAATACACCCTGTAGAATAGAGTGAAATGTTATTTCTCCACGCTGTATAAAGGAGCCGGTTGTGTTATACAAGAGGTATGTATCCCAGAATAAAATATTGTTGGGATACGCCTGAAATTTTAAGCAAAATAATAATTAAGACGTGATAATATTAAGGTAAGCATTTTCTTAATTTTTTTGTCGTTATGATAATTTAACACAACTAAACGTGTGCAGCATTTTTCTCAGCACATAAAATTGTCCTAGTAGTCAGGGTTCTACACTACTGGGATGATAGGGATATATGTTATAGCCCAATATGCTAGCCGAATATGCTAGCCTAATAGGCTTTTCTTTTAGGCAGCCATTTTCTTTGCAATGTTTTACTTCATCTGCCAGTGACAATTTATAATAAAATATGCAAGTAATTTCGAAAACTTCGAGATCAGTGTTCTACAAAGCGTTCACCTCAGCTTAAAGATCGAATTAGACACCTCTATCTGCATTGATGAATGAGAAAAAAAATATTAAATTATCTCGATTTATGAAATTTTTTTTTTTTAATACAACACCTTGCACTAAGGCGTAATCCTTGTATCGCGGGGGACTTTACAAACATACAATTTGACGGCCAAAAAGTACACCCAGACACAGAACAACCATTTATGATTCACACAAAGAGTTGTCCTGTGTGGGAATCGAAACCACAATTCCCGAGCGGGAGGCCGGTATTCTAAACCACAGAAGGAATGTAACATAGTTCCAGTGGCCCACCAATAAAGGCAGAGAGACGCCACACGGCGGGTTTCTTTAGTGGGAGCAGTCCCCGCACTACCCTGTTCGTTGCCTCGAACGATGGTGTGTGCGGTTAGGATCATTTTTTCCCGCCTTAACAAAAACAAAAATAAAGCCCGGTATTCTAAACCACCCCGCCATCTGTGCAGCATTGACAAGTATCCTTCATTCATTCGTCATTCATTAATTGTCGCCCCTGGGCAATAGCCCCTAGAGTAAACCTATTGCTATTTCTATATTAAGAATAAACTAGCATTTGGCTACGGCGAAGCCTTAGGTATTTTTCGGTTATATCTCAGGTTCCCGATATAGTAGCGGGATAAAATGTGTACCAGTTTGTAACGTTGAAAAGGGCTATAGAGGGGTGGTAGACAGATGTGTCTTACCTGCCTACTGAACTACCTACCCGAACTTGTGTGTGCGATGGAGAACAGAGGTTTTGTTAAAAGAAACAACGGTTCATATGGCAAATGTTATGTATATTGTTTAATAGGAACACTACAATACTTGATTGTTTATTTACTTAAGTAGTGTTTAAATTAGTCAATGAACAGGTCGCGGACGCTAATAGACGTCTGACCTTGTTCGTCTTTGTTTAACCTTGACGTGGACATCTCAGGTATAGTTAATACTATACTCGTATTTATCTAATCCCTCGTGGGCACTGATGGGCAGATCCTAGCGTGGCTTTATAATATATCTCACGGGAAGTTCCACGTATGGATTCGAACCTGGGCCATCGTGTGCCACATATCGTTGGACGGATAGTGTAGTTTCTTTTTAACAATTAGATAATTGAACCTCGTGGGATACGACCACTGAGATATTCTATTCTAAATTTTATACCTAATGTAAAGATTAATACCACCGTGTGTAATTACCATAATTTAAGGTGTGTAATATTACTAACTAATTATTAAGAGTCTCAATTGTTAATTGTATTTCAGTCCTTCAGACTGGCTGTAGTTTGCAGGCTATTCTAGATTATTACTGGCGTGTTAACGACATACCTACATGTGTGTTAATCACAAAATGTATTTTATTAAGGCCCTTTTGGCATAACGTTTGTCTAATTTAAACCCTACCAAGTAAATAAACAATCAAGTATTGGAAAAGTGTTCCTATTGTGAAGAAATAAAACCACTCCTACAGTAACGCTAGTATATTTTTATCATTTCTACAACTTACCAGGTAACCAGATATAATTATACTTTATACTTATGTACTATAATTACTGTCTCCGTAATACATTATAACAACTAAATTAATACACGTCTGAACTCCACTGAGCGACCCCGGCCGAATAATCACTTTTCGAAACATGTCTTAACAGCTTTTTTATTTTTAAATTCATTACTAAAATTATGATATTTCCGGTAGAAAAACAGGATGCAACAATGTTGCAATTTTATTTTTAAAAAAATTATTAAAATCATGATACTATTAAACAATATACATAACATTTGCCATATGAACCGTTGTTTCTTTTACAAAACCTCTGTTCTCCATCGCACACACAAGTTCGGGTAGGTAGTTCAGTAGGCAGGTAAGACATATCTGCCTACCACCCCTTTGTAGCCCTTTTTCAACGTTACAAGTTTTTAAGTCTAATCAAGGCTTTTTAAATAAAAAAGTTGCATCAAAATCCGTCCAGTAGTATTTGCGTGATGCGCGAACAAACAAACAGACAAACAGATAAACAGACAAAAATTCTAAAAAAAAATGTTTTGGGCTTACACACGCCTATTTAGCCTATTACAGCTATTTTTTCTCAAATATCTTAAATGTAACTGACACAGCTCTGTTACAGTTTTATAATAGTATACTATAACATCGTCGACTGTAAAACAATTTCTAGCGAAAGTTGAAATGATAAATGCGCAATATTAATCTTGCTACAATCATTATGTATACTATATTATTAATATATACTAAATATTATAAAACTGTAACAAAGCTATGTCTGTACTTTTAAGATATTTGAGAAAAAATGACTGAATTAGGCTATAATAATATAGGCGTGACTGAACATATAACGATTTTTTTTAGATTTTTTTTCTATTTATCTGTTTGTCTGTTTATTTGTTCGCGCATCACGCAAAAACTACTGAACGGATTTTGATGCAAGTTGTTTATTTGATAGCTCTTGATTAGACTTAACAACTGGTATACATTTTATCTCGCTACTATATCGGGAACCTGAGATATTGTCTAAAAACTAGGTTTTGGCTGCGGCGGAGCCGCGGGCACCCATGGTTCGCCACAAAAAAAAGGCACACACCCATGGTTCGCCGGCTATGTTTAAGCCCCACGTAATAGGGGGTGAGCCTATTGCCGTCTACCGAGCACATTTCCAAACTCCTGGCTCAGCTCAAGAAAAAGCTGCCCGGGTCGGTCCCGAGATCTCATGATCAACAGTCGCACACACTACCACTGCACCACCAAGGCAGTCCGCTACGATTACATCCTAATTAAACTACATTACTTTTTTAAATAGAGTGGGTTGACTACACAGAACTCATTATTCAGAGTTCCTTGGTTTACTGCTTGCTGGCTAAACGTAAAAAAATCATACCTTGAGGAGTTCGAGTTGGTCTAAAATCCTAAAATTTCTTAGTAAATGGCAATTATATTATCCCTGTTTCGCACAAATTGAAGCACTCTATATTTTATATCGCTATCTCATGTGTACCGCATAAAACGTTCCTTTTATGAGACATCAATAGATGCGATATTTTTATTCCCATTCGATAGAACGCCATTTATGAAACCTTTAAACAACACTATTTATGCATGACTATTTCAATATAAACCACAATAAAATTTACATAAAATATAAATATGACAAACACTTAATTATGTAATTACAGTAATGTCCATCTGGCCATAGTACTAGTTACTATATGACAGACATGTATTTTTTTATTGCTAAGTGTGGCAAACGAGCAAACGAACCACCTGATGGTAAGTGGTAACTGTCGCTCATGGACTTTGCTATCATCAAGTGCACAGCCAAACCCCCGACTGCCGTGAGTACAGTGCTCTTCTTAAACCTCATTTAAAGAAAGATATATCACTGCACAGTATGCGGAGTGGTTTAGGTACCGGTTTCCCGCCAGAATGTTGTGGGTTCGATTCCCACAGAGGACAATTCTTTGTGTGATCCACAAATGCTTATTCTGCGTCTGGGTGCACTTTGTGTCCGTGAAATTGTATGTACAGTCCCCCGCGATACAATGATTATTGCTTAGGGCAGCGTGCTGTCTTTTAAAAACACGAGAAAACGATATGAACGATGAGCAGGAAGTTCGTACCAGCTTACAGTATGTAGTACAAAAAACTAACTAACTTGGAAGAGATTATTTCCAGGTTGTATAAATAAATCCTACTACGACATCTGCTGGTTCGGTGTTTAAAAGGCAATACCTAGTACAACGTTGGACATTTAATAGAAATTTGATATATAAAACAGACATTTGCCGCATTTAACAAGATTTGATGGATCTCGTGGCGTAGTCGGTAGTGTGACCGACTTCCGTGCACGAGGTCGTGGGTTCGATTCCCACTCAGGACAATTATTTGTGTGATGAACGCAGATATTTGTACTGTGTCTGGGTGTTTTATATATATTTACAAAAAAAAAAGTAGTATATGTATTATTTCCGTAATCCGGTAACCATAGCACAAGCGTTAAGCTTTATTTGGGACCAGAGGACGTTGTGTGAAATGTCCGTGAGTATTTATTAAAATAATTTATATTTATGTGGTAAGTGCACCACATAAATATAAATTATTTATGTGGTGCACTTACCAGGAATTCACTGTACTTAATAAGTATTTAAGGCAGACCTGCATGCGAGATATACCGACTGTTTTAATTTTAATACCCTTTTAGGCGACCATATTTCCTAAAAATACCTTAAAAGTCCGATAGAAAGACAATCCTTGACAAGAGAGAAAGCGAGAGAGAGAGAGAGAGAGTTTAGGCGCTAGACCAACGTATTTTCTTAAATATAGAAACAGGCTGAATATTAGAAGAAGAGTGAAATAGCACCTATAAAACAGACTGTACCAAGAGAACCTCTCCTAATTATTATTCTCAGTTCAATTTTTAATTATTATAATCATTGCTCATGATGTCAGACGACAGTGACATAATAGTACATGGTAACTGCTTCTAATGGGTTCAGAAATATCAATCACAGCTAAAGCAATCATCCTTAGTCAACTTTTATAGTCATAATTACTCCTAAAGATATATTACTAGATAATAACATAAAAATCTCTAACACAAAGCAATTAGAAGCTTCACATTGAACACAATAACACAATCCCACCCTCAATCGTAGCTCTCCGTAGCACGTTCCGTAGCTTCCGGCTACAATATCAACGTCTACAGCGTAGGCCTGAGGCAAGAGTGACTCCATTCAGTTGTATCAAGGTATCAGCTACGATACGTGACAATGTCTATTTCAATAGAAATAAAGGGACTGATGGAAATGTATGCTCTGAATGTGGTTCTTAGGAAAAAATGTTTAAAGTAGTACCACACCAGGTGGATTGGCAAATGGTCTTAGCTGCGCAGTTAAAATAAAAATTGATGGATGGATAGGTGATAGTTGCCTAAAGAGTTTGTCAACAACTTCCATAATAATTACTACCAGTACTCGAATTATGTGAGTAAACTACTTTTGCTGTGGCTTTGATTCCCGAACAAGATTTCTTCGTTGTATGTATGTTTGTACACTTCTACGCAATACAGGCATTATTCCCTAGTAAAGGGTGTCTTTAACAAAAAAAAGAACGAGAAGCCAGTGCTTGATGACCTTCAACTGGTGAAAGTTATTATTCTAAGTTGGTAAAGCACTTGCACAGACAGCTTCTTGTTACCTTATACAGTAATTAACATTTAAATATGGTGATAATTTTAGTGGTAGGTCTACCGTTTGATTGGCAAGTGAGCGTGAAATCGAAACAGAGCGTCCGACGTGACGTCGTTAGTTCGGGTCAAGTACAGTCGTAAACAATATGGTTATCGCAATTTCATGAATTATTAATTTTAAGCACTTGTCATATTGTTCTAGAATGAATTGATGGGAAAATAGGGTAATCTATTATAAATTGTTTAACCACTAAGCACTTATACTCTACTCGTATTAAGAATTTCTACTTCACATCTCTACCATCTATTCGGAGACATGCCTCAAGAAATATGCTCCCAAAAATCCCATTCGTATTCTCTTTTTTATTTGACAATCATCCATCCATCCATCAGCCTTTCGAAGTCCACTGCTGGACATAGGCCTCCCCAAAAGAACGCCACAACATGTGTTTCGCTCATATGGGGGATAGTGCCGTAATCACCACGCTTGGCAGGCGGGTTGGCGATCGCAGTGGATGTTGTTAATACTCGAAGGAGTGCTGCTGCCCACTCCCCCGATATTCCCTCATTACTCTTACGACTCCCATGGGTGGAGAGGGGTGGGACAATTCTAAAGCTGGCCCCACACGGCACGGTTTTTATTTGACAATGTTACACTTATTTTATACCGGGAACTGGTTTTCTTTCGGTTTATTGCTTTAGTAGTGGCACAAATACTTGTTGCCAAGCCCGTAAAGTGCCGCTGCTTTTTGCATTTCATTTTTGGTTATGGTTCACGACATAGACACTCGTAGAACATAAACAAAAATAGCTGGTAGTCGGAATTTAAGTTGTTACTACTAACTATAACTGAGCTGTGTCTACACATTAGAATATTAAGAAAAAAAATACTGTACCCTATTTAGGCGTGTCTGAAACCAAAACAATTCATTTTAGAGTTTTTGTCTATTTGTCTTATTTTCACATCACGCAAAAACTGATTTAACTAGTTTATTTAGATCGCTACTATATCAGGATCTAGATATATGCCAAAAAAACTAGCTTTTGCCTATATTAATATTAACCATCTGTCAAGTACCTACCATACCTTAAGCATAATTTTTAGAATTATATAAATTATATTTTGGAGAGTGCATGCACGAATTGCCAGCGTTATTTAGCCTTCTGATTTTTATACTCTGGCTGTCTTTAAAACAAAAATAAATAGGTTTTTACAAAGCGATGTTTTACCATTTCTAATTCTTATTCAGTTGTCACATAATATCATCTCCACTATTGTCAAATACTATTTTGTTTGGATAGCAAATTATTGTTTGGTATCTCCCTAACCATACGATTACCTTATAAAATCTATTTACCAGTGAATTGTTATCAGTCAAGAGGCTTCTGTGCGCGTTTGTACCATAAACAATTCGGTGTATCGGCGACAATATCGCGTTATGTACCGTTTTGCCGCCTCGCCGCCCTGCCGCCGGCGATCACCACGGCACCTATGCTGCAGATAGCCATTATTTCAGCTTTATATCGAGCTGAGACTGTTATTTAAGTGTATATTTCGCTTTTAGTATACCTTTTATATTATAACGTTCGTACCACAGCCCAAGGTTCTCGTACGGCAGATACTGCACTGCTCGGTGAAGAAAAACATCGTGAGGAAACAAGCACGCCAAAGAGACTTGTCTTGATAATAGCTAAGTATGTCAAATGCTAAAAATATATATATAAAAACATCTAAGTATATTATGTTTTAACTCAAGTAATAAACTATATATGGGCCAAATGTCGTCCAAAACTGTTCAGCCGATTTCCCGTGATTGATTTACCATCGCCCAAACATTCATTCTCATTAAATTTATAATATTAGTAGGATACCAACACGCTTTTCACCGTGTGGTGACGGACTAAGATTACAAGTGTCACCACCCTATTCATTCCCACGGGTGTCGTATGAGGCGACTAAGGGAAGTAAGCAATTATCATCCATTGCATGACTGGTGGTAGGGCTGGGTACAAAGTGGGAGTACTCACTTGGAATCGGGCCCGAGCGGGTTGGTACCACCATCTCCCGTGTGACCGGCCATGAAGCACATCGTTGCGTTTTGGCTGTAGCAGGAGATAGCCGTTTATATTTCATTTCATATCTGTGATATCTGTGAAATGAATTGGTGAGCAGTGGCTTGACAATACTCTCGGTATAGTCGAGTCCATGGGCGACGGTTGCCATTTACCATCAGATGGACCGTGGCTCGTCTGCCACTACATACAATAAAAAAAAACACGAAACTAGTAAGACAGACTATACCGTGCCTTCGTGAATATTGGCTACAATTACAGAGGTGACTATTAGCGAGTATTCAGAGCAGATTGTTTGTGACCGCCGTACCTCCTCTCTCATGCAAATTGGATGTCTGCACTCCAATGACGTATGAATGGAATATTGTTAGGATATTTTTTATACAAGGACTTTATAATTGGAATCAGAGTTACACAAATTCCGCATATTTAATTTTGTTACACGTAGGAAAGGGACGCCTGTAGTCTACTTCGCTTAACTATTATACACATAATTATGAAAAATCAGTGGTGTCTTGACTGACAAGAGATCGAATTTGATGTCGTTTCTTTACAGTTTTTGGTCATACCACTAGCATATCGCTGGCAATAAACCCTATTTCATGCTAATCAGTCACCTATTCACAATAACTATAACAGAGCTGTGTCTGTACATTTAAGATATTTGAGAAAAATGCCTGTATAAATTAACACAATGTGTGACAAATTGTAAATAATAGTCACGAGTAGGATTTGAACCTGCATTTCTTGGAATACCATCCCAGATGCTTTGCTAATTTAGCCTTCGTGACAATTGCTCGGGACTGCTAATTTCGATAACACATATTCACACTTTGTATTAATTTATATGGCAAAGCATGTGAAAAGCTTAAGAAAATATATACTTGCATACTTATTTATTCCTCAACATTCATAACTCTCTTCATACACGCTCGCCGGTTTCGGAGACTCCTGACTCCACCTTCCTTCAATACAAGATAGATTTAGTCTAGGAAGGTGAGTCTCGGTCTCCCCCTTTACCTACATCCTTCCACTTTCGCATTGTATATGTTCTTAACCAGTCGCACACCCGGATTCTTGCCACATGTCCGAACGATCGGAGCATTCCCTTTCGCATCTTTACACCAATACTTTCTTTCATACTTATTTGCTCTCTTAGGACGTGGTTACGAATGTGGTCAGTCAGCCTTACTCCACTAATTCTCCGCAGATATAGCATTTCGATCGTATTATACATTAAAAATGGCTGTATTATATTATTAAGGCGTCTCAGAACCACAACATTTTTTAGAACACAAAGTGCGAAAATATGAAATCGAAAATAATAAACACGAGCAGTATTTGATCCTGCATCTCGTGGAAAACCATTCCAGATGCTTTGCCAATTCAACCATCGCGATATCTGGGCAGAACTACTAATTTCGATTATTGAAATTGTGTGTCTAGTAAATTGACGTACATCATCAGTCCTTAAAATACCTATGAGTAGTACAAACATTTTTTAGAATAGATAGTAAACCTATTTGTTTGTTCAGGCAATACGCAAAAATTACTGAATAGAATTTGATGCAACTTTTTTTTGATAGCTCTTAATTAGCCTTAAAAACTGGGACGTATCTAGGTATACCGGGTGTAAATGACATCATACCAATATCTCAGGGCAAAGATGTCACCAAATAACTGGAATAATATGCATCATACACATGAGCTCCTATTATAATACTTAGTATTATTCGAAGATTATTTTATGGAATCATAATTATGAAGTTTTTTTTTAATTAAAAATATAATAACATATCGCCATGTGGGCCGGCATCAAGAATAGCTCCAGTATTTAAAAAAAAGAGCGTGACGTCGTGTGAGATAGACTTTTAGTGGTACTAAGACCAGGACTCTTAGAATGTAATCTAGATCCAGAGTAGTTAGCCGTAGCATTATATCCTATCTATATTTCTTACATAGGTACTCTAAAATACTATTGATACTACATTTTATACTATAATAGAATAAAAGATATGGATTTCAACGCATACTATATAACCTATATACTAAAAACATACTGAAAAATTTAAAGTCAGATTTCTCTAAACTCCCATTAGATATCTTAATGATATTTTTATTTAAAGACCCTGAGTACATTTACAATGTTCTACAGTTAATTTGGTTAAGACGCAACAATAGCCCAACTCTCATGGAAAAATCGGCATTCTCCTTAACACCACCTGCACCTAATTGATACCAGGGGTTCAGAATCGAGTACTGAACCCATGGTATCAATAATCAGTACGATGTCGTTTAAACCCTGTACGTTTTATCTTTATATCGGTTACCTGAGATTACAGCTAAATAAACTAAATTAATCCATTACCTACAAGATATAACTTGCCCTTTAAATGTAAATCTTAGTTATAGTTACCTATATATGGTAGTTGTAGAGGACGTCATTAAAACACGAATTTTCAGAACACACTGACAGTACACACCCTATTGTTTTTCAGACTTTTTAAAAATATACATTGTTTAAAATATAAAAAATTAAAATATGAATACAATAGTACATTGTTACCCTAGGGATGAAAGCAAGCAGCCCTCGAACTATCGGAGCCCTCGCTATGCTCGGGCGCCAAACCCCGTCTTGGGTCTAAATAAGTCTATATCCCGAGGTAAACACTGTGCTTTTCCTTACGAATACGAGGAAACTAAAAATAAATATCATGAATTAGCTAAAGAAAAAATGGGAGCCTTTAAAAAATTTAATTTGGAATCGCCGTTTTCCCGCCGATTTTGTTAGTTTTTCTGTGGCCTGTCAGCTATTCAGCCATTATTTTTCAGTATTTTAAAGAAATAGTTGCAACTATATTAAAATAAAGTCATATAAAAAACAAATTCTTTAATAAATAAGTACTTAACTTTTTGTTATTTCACTTTTACATCGCGCTGTAATTGACTGGCTGTACAGAAAATAGAACTGTTTTTTTTTTATAATTACTCAGCTGTCAGTTGAAGGTAATTCTCCCTAGGGCTGAAAAGTATTACTTTCAACCCGCTCCTCAGGCAACTTCAGGCCTACTTTCAGAGTATGAGTAATGAAAAAGAGTTTATAACACGTCGGCAACAGTAGTCGTAAATTCTTGATTTTGTTTTGCCAATAATAAATACTACCTAAAGTAATTTCTAGAAAGTCCTATAAACATAATTTATAACTATTGCTAGTAAAAGATAAAGGTAAGATTACACATAAGCCAAAGCGGCGCATTGCTATAGCGAAGCGGCGTGATAGAATAATACTAGTAAGATTGACTGTGCTTGTATTAATGACTTATAATAGTATGTTCTAATCTGACAAGTCGAAAATCTGATGACGTCTAATAGTCTTATAAGATTATGCCTAGATTTTATACCTAAGGTATTTTTTTTTTATAAAACTTAAAAGAAGTCAAAATATTAATAAACATTTCTTTTTTATTGATACTAAGTATTTATTATTTGCTTAAATTATTAAAAAACAAAATGTGATAAAGAAAGTAATAAGAATGGGAATCGAACCAGTACCTTCTCTTCTTGTAAATGTCTGAGCATGTCGAGTGCTTAAAATATCATTACAATAACAACTTATCTTAAAAACAAGTCCTAAATTAACACCTACTTAATAATTCAATGAAAAAAAATATACATCTCTATTTAGGTATATGTATGTATTTTCTTTCTCGTATATCTACTTATATCAAAGTAAGAAAACATAACTGAAATACCGTGCAAAAGCAATTCGAAGTCAACAATTAATTTACGCAAATCACTGGCCGCTTCCAACCAAATCGAATCACCATTCGATTACGTCGCGTTCTTTTTGCACAACATCGCGGCTTAAAAAGAAATTTAATCTCGCTAATAAACATGCAAACAAGAACGCGCTCGCTACCTGTTGCAAGCGCGCGAGACAAACGACTCCTCAACCAATCAGGGACCAGCGGCCGCCCACGGCGGACCAACATTGGCTAGTTATTTTAGAGGGGGGAAACCTTGGGGGGACTAGAGGTCTCGCGTTAACATGACACTAGCAAGAAAAGCGCCGCATTGAGCTTTAGACGAGCTTTTCACCACGCGCGGGAAATAAAGTGTTCGAATTTTTAATTTGTGTTTGGAATTAAATTTGAAATTTTGATTTGGTATATAAAGACGAACTGTTATAAGTTAAAGTTTTAAAGTTATGAGCGCTGGACTACGGGAGTGGTAATTTTTGTATATCGGTAAACAACAAAAATCAAAATTGATCTTACAATGTCACTGGGTAAACAGCCGAATGACCATATAAAGCGGCCTATGAACGCATTTATGGTGTGGTCGCGTGGTCAGAGGCGAAAGATGGCGCAAGATAATCCGAAGATGCACAACTCTGAAATCTCCAAGCGGCTGGGCGCTGAATGGAAACTCCTCACTGAGATGGAGAAGAGGCCGTTTATCGACGAAGCAAAGAGACTAAGGTAAGTTATCAATTTAGAGACAATAAATTGTTAAAAAATTACTGACTAACTGAACATGTATTTGACTTCACAGCAAAGTGATAGATTGGTGTAATGTATTTCAAATCCATAGGATTTATACATACCTGCATATGAACAGTAGATACATAATAGTTTAATGTATCATTATTTCTAATCAACATTCCGATTACTCACCAGTGAATTAGTAGTCATTGGTAGATATACAACAAATTTTGAAATCATTATCATATGTAAGTGTTACGCTTTTGTAATCAAATCATATTAATCATAAGCAAAAGTAAGGTTCCGAAAAACATCAATTAAATATTAATATAACTTTTGAAAACTTATTTTTGAGATTCGAAAACTTATTTTTAAGATTGATTCTGTTAATCCCATAGATACATATAAACTCATTCATTATAAAATAGTCGTTGATCTGTATTTCTCACAATAAAGTTAAAATTTTCTTTGATTGATGAATATTTGAAGTTATTGTAATCGGTAAATTATTATATATTTAACGTATATCAAACAGCAACGGAAGTATGATATAACATACCTACTTGTTGCCATGCCATCTATTAATATAGGTATTGGAATAATTAAGCTATTAAATGCCATAAGTAGATTATTGTATCAGTTTGTGTAGTTATTCATGGAGTGTACAAATGACGTTAAATAAAGCAGGTAAATGTAACCTCAGATTGAGCAACATTCTCACTAATTATATCCGTTAAAGTAGGTACCTATTTTTTATTTTTTTATTAGGAAAATATAATTGATTGAGCCCATGGCGATATTTTACCATATACGATACTATCATCATTCGGTATTAGTTTAAGGACCTATGTTCGAGTAATAGAATAATAAATTAACTAATATAAGGATTACATTGAAGAATTATGAGTACTAAAGCAGATTGTGTTATTGTACTTTAAGCGCACTATGAAAAATAACCTATGGGAGATTAACGCTATTATTATCTTACAAAATAAAACACCCCTTTTATTATAGCTATATCTAACAATTAAACGAAAACCAAATGTTTGACTTCAAACACGAAAAAAATTTAAACTTCCAAAACAATCAAGATAACATACCCACCACAGTTAACCTTTCATTTGTAAAACAAACAATAGGCCCAAGAAGTGTTTAATATCCAACTGCATTCATTATCTTTATAATTTGATATCTTTGAACAAACAAGGTACAATGCGCCACACACCTGTACATTATCTGTGGCACAAAAAGTTTTGTTTGTTGAGTTACACCGCTTTGCATCGCGGGTGATAATTTTTTTATTTTACAAAATTTTTAAATTCCTTTTCTCTAAATGTTAGCTTCACAAATTTTTCAAAATTTAATTGCTCTTTTCGAACAGACAGTGTTAGATTTTTTGTGTATTATTAATTTACTTCTTTTAATAGAAATAAAAAGAAAAACACTTTTAGTTCATTTCATATCCACCCACTGCCTTCGCGCGCCACGCTAACCAGTTTTGTACTGCGTTAAGAATACAGGTAGCTCGCAGCGCGAGAGGGAGGAAAATATTGCTACTCTGACCTCATTAGATGTACAAAGGGCGGGATTATTTAATAGTATAATTTTTTCTGTTTTTGTTAAATTATAGTTTTGTACGACATGAATCTGACAGTAATCACAGTCACTTTACTGCAAGAAAATCTAATCAAAATAAAAACTTATTTTAAATAAGTAGTTTGGCTAACGTGTCATAAGAGAGCAATGTCCGTTATTGAGGAGGCTCGTTATAAAAAAAGCCACTGTGGATGATTATTAACTAAATATTATGACCACCTGATTCAAAGAAATGAAGAGTAGATAGATGAATCTCTTCCCGTTGGAGCAAGATGAAAGTAAAATGGGAATCCATGGGCAAAGCTAAGCGCAGATGGCGCTATCTGTGAGATGGTCACTGTTAAAAAGCAAGTTGCTTCGTTTGCTTGAGAATAATTTGCTACTTTATGTGTTTAATCCGGTAGATCATCGATATTGTTAAAATGTATAGGTAAGTACCTGGAAGCCTGGAAGATTAAAGATATGAAAGACGCTATATTGTGTAACCACAATTTTTTTACGACTTTTCCCACTTTTTTTAATGTTGGATCTTTGAGAAATAAATGTATATCGGGGTTATTACATTTTGGTACAGCACACAGACTCATATTACGGGAAAATTACTATTTACCAAATTACAAGTTGCAAATTGTATGGAAATGACAGCGTTCAATACGGTGATCGGCCATAAAGCACATTGTTGCGTTTTGGCTGTAGCTAGTTTCATTTCGTTTCATATCTGTGAAATGAAATGGTAAGCAGCAGCTTGACAATATTCTCGGTATAGTTGAGACCATGAGCGACGGTTACCACATACCATCAGATGGGCCGTGGCTCATCTGCCACAAAAGGCAATAAAAAATTTTTAAAAAAAATTCGATAATACGCCATCTCCCGTGAAAAGAAGGCAATCAACATCCCCATTGAATTTTATTGATGAATATGAACAAAACGAAAGAATTCCATCCAAAAGTGTATATGGGATTGTGGATCTTGAGGTATTATTCGAATCCCGGGTTTGGACTGACAAAGATTTGTTTGGTTTATCTTTCGAGAAATTGGCAGTGTTTCACCTCCGTGTCTCGAAAAGCACTAAAAGCTGGCCCTTTTTTTTTCTTTTTTGTTTAAGCGGGAAAAAATATACCTAACCGTACACCCTGTCGTTCGGAGCAATAAACAGGGTAGGGTGAGGTACTCAAAGCTGCGCTTGATCTTTCTCCGGTCGATCGGAATGCCATCCGACTATGAGCGTGAGAGAACAAAGAGTGCTTGCGCACACACTAGTCTATTATATCTCCTGCTTACATGATTAGTGTCCTGGTCCGGTGTTGTAGAGTTCGATTCCCATATTCATTGTGTAATCTATAAATAGTTGTTCTTACTCTATTATTCTACGAGTACTTTCGGTCCATTACCGTCCTCTGCAAAAAAGGTTATTTCCTAATTCTGCGTGTTGCATCTTGCGTCTCGAAGTTTGCGAATTGAATTGTTTAATATTGATTTGACATAACTTTTTCCACTGCCTAGTTGCTTGTTTTTTATATAATTGAATACTCGGCCCGGATAGAACTGGGCAGTACTACGGATCAAACTAGTCTTAGCACAATGCTGTCACTACTTTGAAGTATAGAAAATAATTGGACTCAGTTATAACCAAAATCTACCAACCCACAAATTGTACAAGACGAGTAACTGACACCAAACTGATCAAGATGGGGTACATTACCATTCTGAAAAACAGAACAAGATCTATTGACATTCGACTTAAAAATCATGTGTACCAATCCACATGTATGGATCACGTTTAAAACCATCCTCTCCTTATTATCACCCCTTACCTTGCTTGGAGATGGCAACACGCGAGTAATGCCTCTGGTGTTGCTAGCGTCTATGGGCAATAGTAGCCAATTAATATCATGCTTGATTACCATGCTGTATAAAATAAAATATGCAGTTGGTTTATTTTGGCATAACTATGATCAGATATTTTTACCATCTTCCATGTAGCTATTCCTCATTATACCTCAATTTTATTATAATTTGCCTATTAATATTCTACGTTAACAATCCGTTTTACACAGTACTAACTAAATCCGAATATACCTAATTATTGTTCGACGGTAGTACCATAGACTTATTTGAGGCATTTAGTAAATACCTGTTATTTAGACATTACAAAGTTAAACAGAGATTACAAAAATAAGTGATGGATGAAATTATGGGCGTTATAAAATAAATTTTAAATACGGGAATTCTCACGGATAAGCTAGATGACTTTGTATCTCTCTTATATTTTCTATCATTCGTATTTAAAAAGCAGAATATAATATTATAATAAATAATAATAAGGAGAATAGAAAATATTAAGGAGAGGATAGGTAGGATACTAAGGACAGGATAGGAAGGATAATAATGAGAGGATAAAAAGGATAATAAAGAGAAAATAGGAGTAGGAAGGGAATTTGGGCTTCCTCTTGGGGTTCCGGCGCTCTCATTCACCATACAAAACATAGCAGTAGGAGTACCAACCGTTGTTTCATGCTGATCTTTTATGAGAGGGTGGTACTTCCCCCATCCAGCCGACCCATTCACGCTGGGATAAGCAACTATCACAGGTGGAGAGACGGCACCAGGCGGGATAAGCAACTATTAAGTTCACTTGCGAAGACTCTCGCAATATTCTTATCAAGCAACGTAATCTGGCAAAGAAATCCCCACGTATCTAATTACAACCCTTCCAGTTAGAGTACATACTAACAGTAACAAATCAATTTAATCTATCGTAAAGGTTTGAGAGGCACAATTATCTGTTATAGTTATAATATCTGGTATTGTTGAGGGGCGCACCGCTATCGGGCGACGCCAGGACCATAAAAATAAGCTTATGGTGAACTCTAACTCTGGGAGGGGATTGTATAGAGCTGTTGTTGCGAATTGTTTGCACTTTATAGTATCATCTAGCTGCTCCATCTAGTGAGATTAGTTTGCAACTTCAAACTGCAAATCCAGAGTAGCGCAAGTTGACAAGCACATCAAAATCTAGATTTCTGGAATAGTATTCGGTTAACGTTATTTTGCCCATATTTTAGTAGCTTTTCTTTTCTTTACTACAAAAAATATACTTTTAAAAATAAAATACAGTGTTAGATACATTCATCAAATTTGATAGCCCGATGTTCATTAAGATTGGTAATATAAGAGCTTATAAATTTAAACCCTATTATACCGACCTGATTATTATTAATGTGTAAATATATTATTAAACTAGCCATACCCAGATTTTTGAAGTTCTCAATTATATTTTGATTTTTTTTTTTGTATATTGTAAACACTTGAAAAACTCGACCATTAGGACACAAAGCACGAAATTGTGAAATTGAAGCTAATAATCACGAGCAGTATTTGAACCTGCATCTAATGGAATACCGTTCCAGACGCTTGGCCAATTCAGTCTCCGTGATATCCGCTCTAAGATTATATACATTGGGCTGCGTCATTATTTATATTAATCGTAATTATAATAAAGTCAAGTCGAGTCTGCAAATCCACACAGGGTCGGCTGGGAGACTATGGCCTAAGTCTCACCCTTGACTAACAGTGAGATAGTGATGGGTTTTGGATAAAAAAACACATTTTTTTGCAGTATTAACATCTCATTGTATATCTTCATAAGAATTAATTTGTAAGGGTTGAATTTATTAACGCGGCGTAAGGTCGTGTGCACACTCCATGTCCACTTTTATTTGTCTGATTATCACTATTGTGCGACCAGCCTTATAACTATATTATATTAATACACTTAGCTTTTAATTAAAGTTGTGTATGTTTATAAATAGGTAAGTATAAACTGAACTGGAATTCAGTATTGTATGGATTATTTCTAAGATTAACGGGGATTCTGGCAGGGCCTTAAACAAAATAGGGCTTGACTGCACACCCTGTCGTTCGAGAGCAGCGAGCAGGGGCCCTCACTTACTAAACAAACTGGGAAAGTTTGACATTTTTTAATGGCCCTTAGTTTACCCTGTGCTCCTAAAAATGCCGTCCCACTACTTATCCACTTATCATTAGGTTTATTATGTCTGACGCTCCAAATTTTGCGGCCACTGGAAATTTGCCGTCCTAAGCACCAGCCCCTAGTGCTCATAGTATAAATCCAGTACTTCCTGAGATGGCCATAGTCCGATGCATGCAGACTCATATGCAGTTCATAAAAATCCTCAAGAATACAGGTCTCTTAATGACCATCAAAACGACCTTGGTCATTTGATCTAGCTAAGCATGGCATATTTCAATAAGCGTCTAATAATACTATAACAAAATTGTCTGGTGAAAACTTTTTTAGAATGCTTTACTCCATGAGTGGTAAAGCCGTCCGTATGGTGAAGGACTAAGAATACAAGTGTCACCACCTCATTATCTTCCATGGGTGGCTTACGAGGCGACTAAGGGAAGTAAGAAATTATCACCCATTGCATTACTGGTGGTAGGGCTCGGTACCAAGAGAGAGTACTCACTTGCCATCAGGCCCGAGTGGGTTGGTACTACCATCTCTCGTGTAACCAGCCATGAATCATATCAGTGTGTTTTGATTGTAAAAGGAGAGCCGTTAATTCGTTCATTTCATATATATCTGTGAAATGAAATGGTGAGCAGCGGCTTGACGATACTCTAGGTATAGTTGAGTCCATGAGCGACGGTTACCATTTTCCATCAAAAAAAGATATTATGACTGAAAATAGCTGACCCAAAAGTGATATTTTACTCGTAGTTAGTCAAAAACACCGTGTGCGGTTGATTTCTATGCTAAAAGTTACATTCACACAAGAACCGTGCTTTTCTCTGAGATAAAAAATAGCTGACTTACCGCATTCGTAACGACGACGTAAGAGATCGAATAGGAATGAAAAACTGGTGGCAGGTTCAGACATGTGGAAAGCATCGATTGGGTAAGAAGATATACAATTTGATCTATATTTTAGCACTTGACATGCTCCGCTACTCTTAAAGTACAAATCGTAATTTGTGAATAAGGAAAAAGAGTATTTTAGTACAGGCGGGAATCGAACCTGCGTCCCTTCCTATCCGGGGAAGTGCTCTAATCCACTGAGCTACAGTACTATCTTTTAGACATACCCAATCTCATTATCACATTTGTCTTAACGACCAACGCCTTCTATCGGAACGCATTTCGTGTGTTAAGAACTAGAGAAGCGTAAGGGCATAATGACAATTTCACTGGAGAGCCGAAAAACAACTCAAATTCACCTGCCGTTATCTTATAACTCTTTTATGACAAAATCTATAGTAGCTAGATATCTGATTTTTACTAATAACAAAGCTTTATTTATCGGCTACAGAATAGTGTAACTTTTTGGGCAATCAATAAACGTTATTATTTTAATAAATTTTATTTTTCTAAAAATGGTTGACATACGTCATTATGGCTGTTACATAAATTTAATAATTGTGCAATGCAACGGAACTTCCGTTAAAATGGCCTTAAAATCATAGGCTACATAATCAATATTTCTGCGTTAAAAACGTATGACAAGAGATTACATTCAAGGCATCTTCGGTGTCCTATTCGCTCTGTAAATAGAGTTTCGATCGTTGTCCTCGTAACTTTTTTGACAAATTAACAAATTAACTTTTTTGACAAATTACCCAGTACTTTGGTGACACGTCCTTTACGACAGTTGCTCGCAGTGCAAATGCTCCTATTGGTCGCCGGCGACTGGCAGTTGCTCGTGCGTTGCCACTACGCGGCGAGTCGTCTAGTCGCCCGGGCGACCAACAATCAAGTGCGTAAACATATATTTAAACTATAGAAAGTCACAGTCGCCACCAACCGAGTCGCACGTTTAACGTAAAAGCGTCACAAACAAAAGCACTATCTTATTTCTGATATAATTTACTCAAATATGTTTTTTGTGATAAGAGAAATCATAAATGTATTTATGGATACATATATTGTAATAATTAAATTACCTCATTTAAATGTATAAAAATATATCTGATATCCGGCGTAGAGACCACTCTCAATGCATGAAAAAACACATACCCACTGTGTGTGTGTGTGTGTGTGTGGCAGTCCGTGCGATGATGATCTAAAACAGCTTTCGGCCGCAGTTCCGCCTCAGGCAATAGCTAATTCCTTTTAGTTATATCTCAAGTTTCTAACGTACGTGTGTCGTGACCTTTGTCTGGTGATCAAATTCGTTCCTTTTACCACTATGCTATGATATAACAATATAATATTCTCTAAACAGTAACTGCCTTACTAATAAACGTTGTATAACCTTTGAATAGTTACACAGTGTTTTGTCTTTGTCACTAATATGACAGTTTGATGTTGAAACTGTATAACTATTCGGAGCTTATACAATGTTTATTAGTAAGGGGGTTACTATTTATTAGAGATACCTTCATTTATCATTTACTTACTCTAAAGTCAGACAACAGTATGATCTCACTTCAAAATCAATAGCAGAAGGGTGACAGAACATGTAATACGTTACATTGTAACCAATGATTGTAACGAACTGTTATTTCAATCGTATTTGTTATCGATAAGCAATGTCATTGATAATGTATGTTGTTATAGTGTTTGTTTGCATTAAAGGTTTCTGGGAAGACATCAATTATTAAGGGTATTTTTCGCATGTTTTTCCTTTCATAACGCAAGACATAAAGCATATTCTCCGCCTGATGGTAAACTCTAATTTTTTACAATCCTTTTTCTGTCCCACTATTGGACATGAGTCTCCTCTCACGGTGAGATTAGGCCAAAGTCCACCACGCTGGCCATGCAGGTTTCCTCATGATATTTTCCTTCCCCGAGCAGTTATAAATTGTAAATAAATACACGCATAATTTCGAAAAATCTTAAAAAGACAGAGTTGTGTGTACGAGGTCTGAACCTTGGACTCGGGATCGAACTTGATACCACTGTCTTTGCAGTCCTTGTTTTTATCGCTAGGCTATAACTGCTAAAGAAACTGTCACACACGACAACTGCCACTGTCATAGTTGCCTATAAATGCTAGCAACACCAGTGATATTACGCCAATCATAGAGAAAGAGGATGGATAGAGAAGAGGATGAACTAAACCTACCGTTTCTTTTTCCAACCCATTATTGTCCTACTATTTTGGGCACGGATGTTCTCTCAGAGTAAGGCGTCCATTACACTGGTCCTGTGCTGGTTCACAAGCTATCCAGAAAATCCCTCAGGCATCTTCTAATCTTCCTGACCTTTATTGCGAACCTGCGTCCCTTTCAATTCGGGGCTCTAACCGCTAAGCTATCGCACTGACCGATGGCCATTCCCAATCTCCACATCACGTTTTGTCTTTACGACCCACGCCACCTACCGGATGCATTTACATACATTAATCCAATATAGTGAGTTTAATTTTGCAACTAAAATTCTAACAATTTAGTGGCGCGATTTTTTTTAAACATTTAGTTCTGTATTTTAGAACTTGACATGCTGAGCTACTTTTAAAGAACAAAAACATAGCATCACGCCTGTATTCCCCGAAGGGGTAGGCAGAGTTGTATTACACACCCACGACTCGCCAGCTATGTTTAAGTCCCACGTAATAGGGGGCGAGCCTATTGACGTCTACCGGGCACATTTCCAAACTCCGGGCTGCTACTGAGAATTTTTCTTTATAGGAAAAAGCTCAATAACATTGCCCGACCCGGGGATCGATCCCGAGACCTCATGATTAGCAGTTGCAAAACACATAATTATCCCGATCGCACTAAAGTTCTCTTTTTCCACATTCACAAATAATTTGTTCTTTAATAGTAGCCGAGTATGTCAAGTGCAAAAAATACAGATCAAAATATATAAAAAAGTAATAATTTGTAAGCAACACGCATCATTTCGTAAAATCTTAAAATGTTAGATATTTGCTGTATGATGACTCTCGATTCGGAATCAAACGCTTCAACAGCGTCCTGTGGGTCTAGCCAAGTTGCATTCTATGATTGCTAACGCTAATAGAAAACTGTTTAAATGTATGGAAATTTGACATCTATAACGTTAAGTCACGTGACTTAGCGTTATAGATATTGTTTAAGACTTAGATAAATATAGGTTCTTTATCTAAGGTTAAAGATGTCAAATTCCCATACATTTAAATAGTTTTCTATAGCGTTAGCGATCATAGAATGCAAGTTGGCTAGGCCCCCTGAGGTTAACTAGATCGTCAGTCCACTACATGCATCGTGCGTGTATATACGAGTATTAGAGAATATTTGCCGAGACGGGCCTCGTGGCGTAGTCGGTAGTGTAAACGACTTTTGTGCACGAGGTCGCGGGTTCGATACCCACTCAGGACAATTATTTGTGTGATGAACACAGATATTTGTACTGCATCTGGGTGTTTTCTATCTATTATATATATATGTATTTACAAAAATGCCGTGCGGGGCCGGCACCGAGAATAGCTCCACCCTGTCTCTTCCTATGGGAGTCGTAAAAGCCGACTAAAGGATTATCGGGGGACCGGGCAGCAGCGTTCCCCTGTGTAATAAAAACATCCACTGCGATCGCCAACCCGCCTGCCAAACGTGACGATTATAGTGAAACCCCCATTTTGGGGACGCCTATGTCCAGCAGTGGACGATGAAAGGCTGATGGATGGATGGATTTACAAAAAAAAGTAATATATGTATTATATCCGTAATACTCATAGCACAAGCGTTAAGCTTAGTTTAGGACCAGAGGACGTTGTGTGAAAATGTCCGTGAATATTTATTTATTTAATTCAATATTGACTGCATAGGTGGTGGAGTGGTTTAGATACCAGCCTCCCACCCCAGTTTTATGGGTTTGATTCCCACACAGGACTACTCTTTGTGTGATCTACAAATGGTCGTTCTGAGACTAAGTATACTCTGTGACCGTGAAATTGTATGTCTGTAAAGTATCCCACGATACAAGGATTATTCCTTTAGTGCAGGAAGTTGTCTATAAAAAAAATTGTATAAGTGACCAGGACGATCAATAAAATTCATAAGCTATTTAAGCAATGAGGCAATAAGTCATTGCTCCTAATAAAGTAACGTCTGTTAAAAATCAAATAAGTATCAAAAAAGCTTAGTGTACTATACACACAGATAAGCGATTGCTCAATTCATGCGCACCAAAGCATCAAATATTTCGAGTAAACAGGCAAGGTGGACAACTTTATTTTATGAAAATTCATGACTTCACTTTCATTAAGGATTTTTTAATAATATTATTGATTGAATTAAATATAATTGCTTATCCAGTGTAAATCTTGCTTCTCCCAGCATTAATAGGCTCATCCGGGGAAGTTCCACCCATCTCGGAGAAGATCATGGTGGGAACCCAAAATTCATATACAGATTGTCAATCTCAATAATCGTAGGTATTTCCTAACGAAAAATCTCTCTAAAATTGTCTATTATCATCGTTGTATCTAGGAATACTCACAATTTAATTACTTTCAGCTTTTACAGTGAAACTTTGATAACCTAGTTTTAAGTCTCTACTGACTCAGTTATTCAGTCCAATCCAAAGTCTTCGATCTTTGAAGACTTCGCATAAAACAATCACAAACATATCCTAAAGAAATCTGCAGGCTTAACACGAACTCTTATTGCGATCCAGTTTAGGACCCAAACTGAACTGAATCGCAATTTCGTACCATGACGTGTCAAAGACGCAATCTTTTGTTTTTTGTCGCACATAATCTAAATCGCAAACATGACATCTTTGTATTGAAATTCGTACCATGAACTTACTTGACGACATCATGGTACAAAATACAACAACACAACTATTTTGAATTGCGTCGGAATTGAATCGCTAACTAAGAGTTCATGGTAGGTCTGCTGTAATCCTAAAACATTTTATCAGTTTCTTGTAAAGTATAGTGATCTACTTAACCGATGAACACGAAGTACACATCCAGAACCCAGAAAAGGATATAAATGCTACTTTTTATCCAGCAAAAATGGACGTTTCTTATGAAACAGCAATTTTCAAATAGATATGAATAATAGGTATGCTATACAGTAATCTATTACTAGCTCACCCACCGAACTTCGTCCCGCCATTTTTTCTTTTGGTGAATATTTTGCAATGAAAATTATTAAAATACTAATATTGCTATTAAAATATAGGGGTTGGCAGTAGAAGGGTGAAAATTTAGGGTTGTATGTATTTTTAATGCCAAATCATAAAAAAAAATGTTGTCTACAAAATAAAATAAAAAATTTTGGATTACCACCCTTATCACTTAGGGGTGTGTTAAATAGTTTACAGCCTATTCTCAGACCTACTGAATATACACACAAAATTTCATAAGAATCGGTCAAGAAGTTTCGGAGGAGTATGGCGACAAACACGAGAATTTTATATATTAGAATAAAGCTTTTTTGCCTGTTTGTCTGTTTGTTCGTTCGCGCATCACGCAAAAACAACTAAACGAACGG
Organism: Leucoma salicis; assembly: GCA_948253155.1. Classification (NCBI taxonomy): domain Eukaryota; kingdom Metazoa; phylum Arthropoda; class Insecta; order Lepidoptera; family Erebidae; genus Leucoma; species Leucoma salicis. Next base: position 2,577,188 of record OX411806.1, on the reverse strand, counting down.
ATTTCTGTTCCGATCAAAATTAATGGAACTTTTTATTTGATAGCACTTAATTAGACTTAAAAACTGTTATACATTTTATCTCGCTACTATATCGGGAACCTGAGATATGACCTAAAAAACTAGCTTTTGGCTGCGGCAGAGCCGCGGGCAAGGGCTAGTGAATTTATAAAATTTAATCAAATTCCGAAGTCCATTTAGACGAAAAATCTAGTAGTCTATAAAATAATTGTATTAACATAAAACGTAATTATATTTCTTTCTTTTACATTAGGCAGTTCTCCAAAAAAAAAACATTGCTATTATTATTATTCGTTCTTAAAAAGTATCAAAATTGAGATAGGTGATATTATCAGTTCGCCGTTGATACGTTATTTAAACGACATTATTTATTCGATTATATCTTCCTTCGATCGAACAAACACAATTCGATAAAAATAAGTACAGTGTCAATACGGGCGTGTCTGCCATTGTGCTGACCGATAGTCGATGGGAAACTAATACCATAGAGATTGGGAACAGTTGTTGTCTTTGACATGCAACTGGGAGAGGCATATTGACTTAGGGACTCAGATAAAAAGCAGTTTGAATATTTATGTAGAAATGGTCAGCTATAAGAGCAGTTTGCATATTTATGTAAAAATGATCGGCTATAAGAGTAGTTTGAATATTTATATAAAAATGATCGGTAGGTATCCAATCCCCTATATTTGTAGAAAACAGCAATAATAATTTATAAATTATCGCTCTTTCTGAATCTATTTTTAGTCCTATATTACTTAACTGCTGTGAGGTACAGGACCCTCGTAAAGAGAGAGGGCTTAGCCACAGTCCACTACGCTGGCCTATTGTGGTTTAGGAGACTTCACACGACGTGAAGATAATGCCTGATGAAGGTTTCTTTACAAAGTTTTCCTTCACCTAGCCGAAATAATAATATGTAAACAAAAACACAAATCAGAATATTTAGGCGCACTCAATACTACTTTCCTTTGTTTTACTTTAGCAGATAGTTCTAGTGGCCAGGCAGTAGTAACCTTTAATTTAGTTTTCAATAATTAGTACATTGTCACGTCATATCTTATATATTATTCTCTAGCCTTGTAGTTCTGTCGGATTTTCTGTCGGTCCGCGAGATCTTCCATATTCCTTTATCAAATTCCATTATTCATAAAAGGTTATCGTGTCGGCTAATGACGAAAAATTGACCCAGTCACTTCGATCAAACGTTATTCCTAATTGTTTTAGCGGTTTTATTTGTTGCTTATTGTGACAGACAGGCTACTTGCCACCCGATAAAACCATACAAGTTTAACTAACTAAGAGTATTTTCAAGCCGTTGCTCACCATTTCATTTCAAGCGCGTGAAATGAAAGAATACACGGCTGTCTCTAGCTGCAACCAAAGTTGGGTCACACGGGACATGATGGTAGCAATTTGCTCTGGTCCGATAACAAGTAAGTACTCTCACCAGTAATGCAATAGACGATAATTGCTCACTTCCCTTAGTAGCGGGCAGGAATTGTTAGTCCGTCACTTGACTATTGCAAAAAAAACAAGATTTTTTTAGGAAGCCTTCCGACTTGCGCAACTCTAAAGACAACGGTATTCTGGTGTAAGACCAGATATTAGAATATTTAAAAAGAATTCATTTTCCATGTCGATTGTGTGTGATTGACATACATACATACATATTGTCACGCCTTTTTCCCGTAGGGGTAGGCAGAGACCACTTCTCTCCATTTGCTACGATCCTGAAACACATCTTTCGCTTCACCTACTTTCATCAGCGCTTTAATGCATGCTCGTTGGTTTCGAGCACTCTTAAGTTCTTAACCTGGCCTTCCTTAAGGACGTCTCTGATCTGGTTAAAATACTTTCGCCTAGGTTGACCTCTACCAACTTGCCCGTTCACAGTCGCCTTGTATATCTGTTTCGTTAATCTTCTTTCATCCATCCTCTCTACGTGTCCGAACCACCTAAGCTTGACGGGCCTCGGGGCGTAGTCGGTAGTGTAACCGATTTCCATACAAGAGGTCGTGGGTTCGATTCCCACTCAGAACAATTACTTGTTTGATGAATACAGATATTTGTACTGCGTCTTGGTGTTCGCTATCTATTATATGTATTTACAAAAAAAAAGTAATGTATGTATTATATCCGTAATCTGGTACCCATAGCACAAGCATTAAGCTTAGTTTGGGACCAGAGGACGTCGTGCGAAATTTCCGTGAATATAATTTAAAAAAAAAGTAAACAAGAGTGTTGCACGCGAATTATATCCAAATATTACAATTTACTTCTGTATTGATTATAATTGTGCATTTATATTTAACAGAATTTTCCCTGTCCAGTAAATAAAAGGTCGAACACCAGACGTCCTGTAAACTCAAGTAATTACGTTAGTCTGGTGGTGATTGTGGCGCACCCCTATGCTCTTGGGAAAAGGCTACCGCACTAGAACGTAGCAGCTAAAATCTCATATCTGTCGTGCTGCAAAATATCCAGATGAAAAAAATAACTATATTTCGAAGAGTTAACTAGGATTGATATTATTTGAAACTCACATAAGTAGCACACTTATCCTTTTTCATAGTTTAATCAAATACCATTAAATTATGGAAGAGTCTACGCATACATAGGCTAATGCTTAAATTAGACAACTCACTTAAAATTAATTAAGCATATTTACTTACGGTGTTAGTTTTAACGTTATTATAGTTTTAAGAAGCACTCACAGACAATTGTGATAGAGAAGGCAGCATAGTAATGCCATCTATTATGGATTTTTCTATTACGTACCTACAATATTTCAACATTAAATTGACTTTCTGGCAAATGAAATTGTGCCGTTAATTCTATTTAAGTAGACTGAAGAATGGCACTTGTTATTTTCTAAAACGGGGAAGTAATATTGTGACATAATTTACAGCATACCTGCAACGCATTTGGTAGCTTGCCTCATTCAGTTTAATAACAAATAACATTTAAAAAAAGAACCACAACTGCGCATCTATCATGAAAAAAAATATATAAAAAACTCAACATGTCATATTGACACACGAAATTCAATAAACACAGCGCTCGTTCATATCGAGAATCATATCGGTGTCGCATTCGATTAGTTGTATAGAAAAAATATCGATACATCTAGATCCATTGAAAAAATACGCCAAACACTGTCCGATAAAAAAGTAGATAGAGTTTTTTCTTGACCGGAGATATTGTGTTATTTTCCTTACGATATCGTGTTTATTTAGTTAACAAACAGTAAATGAAGGAATTGATAGTGTCGTGGGTCGATGAACCCTAGCTTTTAGTCCGGAAGATATGGCGTCTTCTATAAAATGTGGCGATAACACTATATTTACCAATGATTTATACAATGAATTGAATAAATAAATTAAGTTGCCTTCATTTCCCATTGGCATTATGAAATGGTGAGCACTTGGCAGTTTTCTTAGTAGATATTGCTGAGTGCAAAAGCGGTAGTTACCACTTGCCATCAGGTGGCTTGTCTGCCACCTTGAGCAATAACAACTACTACATAATAAATATTACATTTTAATTCAGACAGATGACAAAAACTAACCAATTTGGTGACACACTAAAGAACACGAAAAGAGAATTCGTAATTTGATAGGATTTGGTAGTTTTTACCTAGTCGATGATCTACCCCCCTGCGGTGGAGAAAACACCGTAGGTAGCGGCTTGCCTGTGTGTCGTAGGAGCTAAGGTACTCTAAAAGCAGTGGGTTCCAATTACCAGTATTTAACCCTTGCTTCGTCTTCCATCGTTAGAAATACATAAATATGTGTCTTTATTGTTTTTTCCATATAATGCTAAAAATAATATGTCGACGTGAATAGACGTATAGACGTCAATAGGCTCGCCCCCTATTACGTGGGACTTAAACATAGCTGGCGAGTCGTGGGTGTTTAACACACCTCTGCCTACCGCTTCGGGGAATACAGGTGTGATGCTATGTTTTTTTTTTCGATGTGAATTTTCGCCAAGAAATCCTGGCTGGAGAAAACGAGATGTTTGAATCTATTAATAATTCACGTTCGTTATCCGACGTCCATCCGCAACTTAATTTTATAAATCTTTGTTAAATAGCAGAATATAATTTTGATTTCGATAAGTAGACGTCGTATTGTATGATCTTAAGTACATCATAAGCAACTTTTATAAATATATTAGTTCGGCAGAAACTAGTAGTAAATACCCACTATTCCTACAGTTATCTTACTCTTTCTCTACGGAGAATTACTTGTTTGAATCCACCCGTGAAACTATTTAATGGGGTTTCGGTCTATAGATACGGTTAGGTTTTGAAAGAGCCTTGCTCTTTCAAAACTTAAGAATAGTCATTGATCGAACTTTTTCTATTTAACACAAGCATCATTGCTTTTATATGAAAAATGTTACATGCATAATCTTTTAATTAAGATTCAACCAAACTAGTCTTTTATTTCAGGCGAATACTGCTTAGATCAGCTCGAAAATCTAATTAAATAAAAAATAACAAAACTAAACCCGCTACACAATTGCATTCAGCAAACATCCGCATTGAAAACCCCAGCGGATTGACGAACTATCATCCACTGGCATAGTCCACTCGAATAATTACAATCGACTCGCTGACAATCGCGATTCTATCACAAAGCTCGCATAATCGTACGCTGTGTCGGCTCATTCTCAACACTATACGTCACAAACACACCTACATATATTCCGAATTTGACTTTACAGTATGCATTTAGAACTCAAAATTGTGTGTATTTGTTATACACATAGTGAAGTGGTATAGTCAGATCCGATTGTGAGTGGGACAATGCAATAATCCGCGCATTGTTGAATCGACATTGTTGTTTTAAGGGTGGCCGGGCGTTCGCGACAATTGCACGCTTTATTGCATAAATAATAATGTTATATCGCCCAGTGGCGTTTCATTGTCACAATTTGATGCTAGGTACATAGTATTGTGGGGAGTATTTAAATATATTTTCGACTTTGTACCATTGCACTTTTAGTTCGTTAATAATCAATGAGTTGATAATTATTCGCTTGTCTTTATTCAATTCCATATTTAACAGGACTGGCTGGTCTCATCAATTTAGTACTAATTAGTACTAAAAGCCGTGCCGTGTGGGGCCGGCTTTAGAATTGTCCCACCCCTCTCCACCCATGGGAGTCGTAAGAGCCGACTGAGGGAATACCGGAGGAGTGGGCAGCAGCACTCCTTCGAGTATTAACAACATCCACTGCGATCGCCAACCCGCCTGCCAAGCGTGGCGATTACGGCACTATCCCCCATTCTTGGGGAGGCCTATGTCCAGCAGTGGACGTTAAAAGGCCGATGGATGGATGGATGAGTACTAAAAGTACTACTTACTTACTTATCATCACGCCATTTCCCTTGCGGGGTAGGCAGAGAGAACAGAGTGCCAAGAGGCTCTATTCTTGCATACATCTCTCGCTTCCTCAACATTCATAACTCTCTTCATACACGCTCGCCGGTTTCGGAGACTCCTGACTCCACCTTCCTTCAATACATGACCAATTTAGTCTAAGTAGGTAAGTCTCGGTCTCCCTCTGTACCTACATCCTTCCACTTTCGCATTGTATATCTTCTTACCCAGTCGCTCGTCGGGCATTCTTTCCATATATCCGAATCATCGGTGCATTCCATTTCTCATCTTTACACCAATACTCTCTTTCATACCTACTCGCTCTCTTACGTCATTGTTACGAATGCGGTCAGTCAGCCTCACTCCACAGATTCTCCGCAGAGATCGCATTTCGACCGCATTGATTTTGCTCTCATGCTCCTTTTTAGATACCCAACTCTCGCTTCCATATAATAACGTTGGGACAAACACTGCGTTGTGTATTACGACACGTGCCTTTTGGCTGAGGTGATGGCTGCCGAGAAGTTGTCCCAATGCTCCGTTTACTCTATGTCCCGCATTCACTCTTCTTTCTACATCAGTGGTGTACCTTCCATCCCGACTGAATCCACATCCAAGATATACAAATTCATCCACTTGTTCTAGCACACCATTTCCTATTGCTACTCTAACATCTGTTCTGGCTTCTTCTCTTTCAAAAACCATTAGTTTGGTTTTGCTCACATTCACACGTAGGCCCCTTTTCTTACAACCTTCTGCCATTACGTCGACTAGGGTTTGCAGGTCAGTCGCAGACTGCGCTAATAGGACCGCATCGTCTGCATATAGCAGCGAGTTAACCACTGAGTCGCCCATCTGAACTCCCACATTCATTTCATTCAACCTTTGTAGACATTTATCCAGATATATGATAAACAGTCTGGCTGATAGAACGCAGCCCTGTTTAACACCGATATTGACATCAAACCAGGGTGACACTCCATCATCCAGCCGCACACAAGCTCTGCAGTCCATGTAGTTGGACTGCGCCGCTTGTAGTAGTCTACCGCTAATACCATATTCCGGCAAAATGTCCCAAAATTGAAAGTACTAATTTGCCATAAGCCGCATTTAACATACGACTATCGAAAGTACAATAATATAAATGGTTGTTGGAATTCTCCAGAAGTATGTAAAGCAACTATTTTAAACAATTAAATAATACCATATTTCCTTCTACAGAGCACTTCACATGAAAGAACATCCAGACTACAAATATCGGCCGAGACGAAAGCCAAAACCACTTGTGAAGAAAGAACCTAAATTTGGCTTCGGTATCAACGGACTCATGGCGCCCGTACCAAGGCTGGTCGCACCTTCCGTACCACATCCACATCCGCAGTTGTCTATGCCACATCACCTGCTACCAGACAAACCAGATTTGAGCAGAGCCCTATTCCCTCCACTACCGTACCCTTTTTACCCGTTCGCTAAGTTACCGTCTGATGATGGCAAGCTAGCGGCAGAATTAGCTCATTTACAGGTAATTTGTTAATTCTATTTCCCCTATATATCTTTAAAAAAAAACGCTTTACCTTTCTCCATGATACATTACTGACGGGCCTCGTGGCGTAGTCGGTAGTGTAACCGACTTCGGTGCACGAGGTCATGGGTTCAATTCTCACTCAGGATAATTATTTGTGTGATGAACACAAATATTTGTACTGCGTCTGGGTGTTTTCTATCTATTATATGTATGTATTTACAATAAGAGAAAGTAGTATTATGTATTATATCCGTAATCTGGTACACATAGCACAAGCGTTAAGGTTAGTTTGGGACCAGAGGACGTTGTAAAAAAGAAAAAAAAGGTACTTGAGTTCATCAAAATATTTTATACCGAAAATCCTAAAGCTTTAATTTAAATGGGTTGGGATCCTGATAGTACACCAGAAGCATCATTCGAGCATCTCTATCTCCAAGGAAAGGCATGGAAGGTGGTTAGGAGGATTAAGGAGAGGATAGGAAGGAGATTTGGGCCTCTCACTCACTATACGAAACACAATGGTAGGAGTAAATACCGTTGTTTCACCCTGATCTTTGTGAGAGGGTGGTACTTCCCTAAACGAGCCGGCCCATTTATGCTGGGGTAAGCAGGACTCTACTATTAGAATTGACTCTTTTCAGAAGTTGCTAGCATTAGTCTGCTCCTAGAAAGCCGTTTCCAATGAAATAGGTATTATTTACCTACCTTTTTTTTTTGTTAAGGCGGGACAAAATGTTCCTAACCGCATACCCCATCGTTAGAGGTAACAAATAGGGTAGTGTGGGGCCCTCACCCACTAAAGAAACCCGCCGTGTGCCGTCTCTCGGCCTTTATTGGCGGGCCACTGGAACCATATTACATTCCTTCAGTGGTATACGTTACCTACCATTTTTGTTTTTTTGTTAAGGCGGGAAAATATGTTCCTAACCGCACACCCCGTCGTTCAGGATAAAGAACAGTGTAGTGTGGGGCCCTCACCCACTAAAGTAACCCGCCGTCTGCCGTCTCTCCACCTTTATTGGCGGGCCACCTGAACCATATTACATTCCTTCAGTGGTATGCCTTACCTACCATTTTTTTTTGTTAAGGCGGGAAAATATGTTCCTAACCGCACACCTCGTCGTTCGGGGTAATGAATAGGGTAGTGTGGGGCCCTCACCCACTAAAGAAACCCGCCGTGTGCCGTCTCTGCGCCTTTATTGGCGGGCCACTGGAACCATATTACATTCCTTCAGTGGTATACCTTACCTACCTAAGGGCTAGAAAGTAGTTAAACATACATTTAATATCAAATACAAACTAAATAGCTTTACTGTTCTCAGGCTTTATATGGTGGTGCCTTGTACAGCAGTGCGCTATACAGCAGTGCATTATCTCCCTGCGGCTGCCCCCCTCGGCGTAGTCCCTCTCCCCCTGCCGATGTCAAGCGCCCCGTCGCCTACGTGCTCATGAAGAGTGACGAGGAACCACCGCAACACGTCATATGAAGGCCGGTTGCGCTCCCAGCGAGAGCATGGCCCTCGCACTGGGAGCGGCCCTCCACCTCTGTACAGGAAAGAGACACTAGTTCTCCTGACAGTGTCTAAGACTGACAATAAATAAATAAAAACATGTAAAATAGTAATGTGCCATGCAATACTCGTCGATAACTAAATTGCATACGATCATTAATTTGTAAATAATTTTTATCAAAGTTAATTCTAGTAAAATGTAGGCATAAAATATGGTGCTGATATGTTTTCGAATGATTTTTCTATTGTAGTGCAATATGTTTAAATTAATGTGCAATGTATCATAATTACGAGTATATATTCAACATTTAATAGATAACATGTAATAGTTTTTGCAAACCATCTTTACCTATGAATAAGTAGTTAGGAACATGTCAATTTTGTATACAAAATTAATCATTTTTCTAAATCCCATTACAAATGCTCTTCCAAATGAGCTAACATGAGTGTCGCTCATAATAATGAATACTCTAATCTCACTAAACTACTAAAATGAACTGCTGTATCTTCTCAGTGGGTATCTGCTTAGCCGTGGCCAAGTTAGATAATATCTACTTACCATCAACCATCAGGTGGGCTGGAACTCGTTTCTCACCGCGAACTACTTAATAAAATAAATATTAAGGGAATATTTGTATGTAGGGTTATATTTAAAGATGTATATATGGTGTACATAATAAAATTTAACGTTATTTCATATCAGACAATAGATTTACCATTAATTTACACATATCTAAAGACATTCGTAAAATTGTTATTGATTATTTATATCAATTAAAATATTGGATACAACTTAATAAAGAATATTTAAACTAAATTAGCTGTAAACTATTAGGTATCTACAATTTTGCATTACAAAACGACAAACAATGAGGCTAAGCGTATCCTTAGACGCAAGCGACGCAGAATCACGCAGCGCAGGGCAAGGCAGATTTTATAATACTTTGAACAACCTTAACTCCTTAAGCTACGTAAGATGCGGCACAAGCACGCGCAACGCAGACATGTCTGTCAGTGACATGTCACGTGCTTGCGCCAGAATGTACGCAACCTAAGGATGTTCAAAGCATTACAAATCTGCACTGCCCTGCGCTGCGTGAATCTGCGTCGTCTGCGTCACAGGATAAGCTTAGCCTTAGTCTAAATTCTTTTCAGTTCTCTAAATGCACAATTTATTGAGCAAGATTTTCCCCCACAAAAGGCGGAATTTTATTACTGTATTATTGGTTGTCAGTCTAATTGTTGTTTTAATTTATCATTCGCTATTTTACTAGCCCACTCAAAACTAACATTCATGGAATGACATATTAAACTATTCATAATCGATACAGGAATGTAAGTAACCGATTGCACTCTATAAATTTGGAATTGTTTTTATTTCAAATATGAAAATAAACTAATTAATTTTAAATATTTTTACACAGATACTAGATATTAATCTTATTAGATATTATTTAGTTTATGTTTTATTTTATTTCTTTGTTATGACAAACTTGTATAATAGTTTTGTTATATATTCAGATATAAATAAATATTAATTCTAAACCGACCGACGGACCCCGTGGCGTAGTCGATAGTGTAACCGACTTCCGTGCATGAGGTCGTGGGTTCGATTTCCACTCAGGACAATTATTTGTGTGATGAACACAGATATTTGTACTGCGTACGGGTGTGTTTTATATAATATTATATGTATGTATTTACAAAACAAAAAGTAATATATTAAGTATTATATCTGTGATCTGGTACCCATAGCACAAGCGTTAAGCTTAGTTTGGAACCAGATGACGTTGTGTGAAATGTCCGTGAATATTTATTTATTTTTATTTAAATAATTTGATTCGAAGATCGTTCTAATTTATAATGTTAGAATGTCCATATACCAACTGATCTATATTATATCTGTCGTTATTTAGAATTGACATTACGAGAGCACTATTTGACATTTTTTTAAACTGTAAATACACGACTAACTAATTAGTGGTCTTGTTGAGTTATTGATTTTGATTAATATAATTATTTACGATCGCAACATTGTGGATTATGCAATTGTTCGTTTTAACACTTAATTAATTTGTAAACAAATATATATATAGGTATACCTTACTCTGAAATAGTAAATTTGTATTAAATCGACTAACTAACTCATATAAAATATTGTTATATAATATATATCGATTTCAAATAGTGATGTATTTAGTTGGCGTATTGTTACGACCTACATCTTAAGTTAAGCATGATTTTATGACTGGGTTTACAACGTTCGTCAATCGAATGTTTTAAACATTTCATTTCTAATTTTACTGGACTTTATGCGAGGTTTCCAATTTCCACTATGACGCGTCTTTAAAAATTCACAAGTAGCATTATGTAATGTTTTCATAGTGTTGCCATATTTTAGATATAAAGTATATCTAAAATATGTATATACCCACCGGTACCTATATGAATTAGTTATTTTTTCCATATATTATAAAGTCCTAAGAAAGTGTTGTAAAAATAATTTTAATTGTTGAAAATGTATTACGTTGTTGTTAAAATTTAAGTTTTTATATTTCAAGATGTTTTAGTTATATAAGACTACTGTTTGATTTTTTTAATTATGATACGAATAATAAACGATATATGAAAATTAGAGAATTATTTGATTTTTGGCAATAAATACATAGCTACACATATGGACTACTTTTAAGATGAGTCTAATGGCCCGCTACATGGTTGTAAACCAACGCCCCAACAGAGGTGACCTTGGTTAGAGACCGATTATGTGTTTTCAACTACATGGTTACCAACTGTAGTTGCTAAACATGGACTAACAGCATTTGATTCATTCTTTCATGTAATATTTGAGCAGAAAGACATGTCATGGCACTCAATATAAAAAAATCTGAAAACTTTACATAATATAATAACTTAGCCAACCTAACAACACCCTTCAAACGACCTTGGTCGCTGGCGCAGCTCTCATAACCAAGGACATTTAAATGTCAAACATAATTTGGTTGCAAACTGCTGTCTACTTGGTTATAAACTAGCAAGGAAGGTCACCTCTATTGGGGAGTTGAATTACAACCGTGTAGCAGGCCCATAAGAAATGACATGAGGGGGCTGATCGTTGTCACGGTCATTTTGTACTGTGAAAGAAAGAAAAAAAATATTTATTGTAACGAACATTATACATATAAAAGACTGTGCAGCCAACTTCACGATATTTTAATAGTGTATCACAAGACACACTACCATAATCACTATTATGGTAATTCCAAGAGTTTCCCAAGACGAATCCAGCATAGGGTCTAGTAAAAAACTGTAATTGGTCAAATTACATCACATTGTAGCTCATAGCAACAAAACCACAGACTACACCGGCTCCATATGTCGAGGCCCAACGCTGATAGCGACGTTGGGGGGATATTTTGTGATATATCACGTTATAATTGGATACGTACAACTTCTAATTTAAAAAATACAGGTTTAACTTACTGGTCGGAATAATGTGTCCAAAAGGCTGTGTAATAAGCTATCTATCTATACTACTCGTATTATAAAGCTGTAACAGAGCTGTGTCTGTACATATAAGATATTTGAGAAAAAATGACTGTAATAGGCTATATAGGCGTGTCTAAACACAAAACGATTTTTTTTAGATTATTTGTCTGTTTGTGTTATCTGTTTGTTGGTTCGCGCATCACGCAAAAACTTCTGAATGGATTTTGATACAACATTTTTTGTTTGATAGTTCTCGATTAGACTTAACAACTGGTATACATTTTATCCCGCTACTATATCGGGAACCTGAGATATAACCTAAAAACTATCTTTTGGCTGCGGTGGAGCCACGGGCAAAGGCTAGTGAAGTATAAATTAGTTTACGCATCTGACCGAGATGGTGGACTTATTGGAATAGCTGTCCTGTGAAGAAACCACGAATTGTAGTTTTACTCATAATATTTTTTGAAATCGGAACTAGTATAGCAGTCTCTCTTTAGTGACGATCTTGCTTAGAGGATATCCTTATAGTATTTGTTTCCAATGTTATGTTTCACATCTGTCCGTTGTCCCATAATAGCGCTTTTTACGAACTACACCATGTGCGTCCCCATTCCCTTCACACTTAAGTGTTTATTCAATGATAATTGAGTATCTACAGTATTTAATCTGTCTACCCTCTGTTTTTAAAGAAATACTCGCACCACTGACTCCTCAAGCACCTCTTCAGAGGGCAGGAACACATGTCGAATCAAGCTTTAATCTTATGGAATATACGAGAAATATATGAATAAATAAATGAATTATGTAAAAAAATGTAAAGAAATCTGTTTATTTTTGCCACCACTGGCCACCTTATAATAAATGGTAACCACTGACTTTGGCAACACCCGTTCAGTGAAGTTCTTTTGACACCTTGTTTAAAGAAGGATATTATGTCGTATTCATTCCAGACATATCATATGTACACTGACTTGGACTTGTCTGTTACGTCTTGTGGTTCGGTTGTAATGGAATGTCTCAAAATGTATCAAAACTTTCCATATTATGTGGTCAATAGTCGAATTTGGCATTATGAGTATATCGATACTTCCACCCAAGAACTTTATATAATAACCGCAAAGACCTGCATGACAGCCATGAATTCAAAACACTACTAATTCCCATCGCACTTCGAAAATTATACTCCAATTACTAAATATACATAATTTGGCTCAACTAGAGATTGTCTCTAATTAGTTGACCACGACTATATATTCGAACTACTGAATACGGATGGCGGAGTGGTTTAAATACTGACCCCCGCCTGATTGTTGTGTGTTCGATTCCCCTACTAGACAACTTGTTGTGTGATCCACAAATGGTTATATTCTAGGTATACTTTGTGTGCGTTACATTGTATGTTCGTAGAGCGATACAAGGAGTATGGCTCAAGGCAAGGTGGTGTAGTCTTTATAAAACAATTGACGATATAATAACGTCCTGTAATATTCCTTACGTTCTTACCAAGAGGTCAAATTATTATAATAATATATTACGTCTTTCGATACATGTTTGTCACATTTGTCTTGCTATACTACCATGTATTCCTTGCGGTGGATAACAAACCGCACAAAACCCTACCATAAAATCAACCACAAAACTTAAAATGAATGAGTAAATCGCCCTTATAAAACCTTGAACAGCTTCATATTTCAAAATCTTTATTTGATTCTAAAATCACTTTCACGCTTCGAAACCATCGATCACCGATAAGAGCGTCGTTTCACTTATCTCAACTTATCGCCAATTAATATTTTATTCATGTACAATAAAAAGACAATAATCACAGTTTATGTATCTGTGCCCCCGGGGCGATTAGAGGCGCGAATCAGCGGGGGTCGCCCTGTGACGTGTGTAGGGTGACCATGACAGGAATAGAGGACAGGACAGCGCGATAATTTAATATTTATTTGTTGCGTTTCCTTCTCTATAATTTGGATTAGTATTAATAATATTGATTAAAACAAATTGTGAATTCACTCGGTACCACTTTCCTGAGTATATTACTTCCTGGCCCTGTGGGGCCGGCTTTAGAATTGTATTTGTATTAACAACATCCACTGCGATCACCAACCTGCCTGCCAAGCGTGGCGATTACGGCATTATCCCCTATGACGGGACCGCTCGCTGTGGCGTTCTCTTGGGGAGTCCTATGTCCAGCAGTGGACGTTGAAAGGCTGATGGATGGATGGATAGACTTACTTCCTTACTAACATTATAAATGTGAAAGTGAGTTTGTCTGTTTGATTATTTATTTGTTAGGCATCCACGCCATAACTACAAAAGCAATCGTTATGAAATTTTGCACTTACATGTTCTGGAGCCCAGAAAAGGATATAGGCTCTTCATCCCGGTATTGAATGGTTCCTGTGGGATAACTGTTTTATCTACATAGAAATAATTTTAATAATATACTAGCCTTTGCCCTCGGCTTCACCGCAGCCAAAAGCTAGTTTTTAGGTAATATCTCAGGTTCCCGATATAGTAACGGGATAAAATGTATAACAGTTGTTAAGTCTTAAACACAAAGTGAAAAATGTGAAATCGAAAATAACAGTCAGGAGCAGGATTTGAACCTGCATCTTCTGGATACCGTCCAGATGCTTTTACCAATTCAGCCATCCTGACAATTGCTCCTGACTGCTAATTTCGATAACACATCATACTTAACGTCTTTGGGTGACGCCTGCGTCATTTGTCAGAAGTATTTTCATACATTATACCGACCAGGTAAACTTAATTTTACAATTAAGATTTTACCTAATAATGACGCAAACCCTTTAAGTTGTTAAGTCTAATCAAGAGCTTTCAAACAAAAAAAGTTTCACCAAAATCCGTTCAGTAGTATCCGTATATAGCAGTAGTATCCGTTATGCGTGATGCGCGAATAAACAAACAGACAGACAGATAAACCGACAGACAAAAAATCTAAAAAATATCGTTTTGTGTTTAGACACGTCTATATAGCCTAATTCAGTCATTTTTTCTCAAATATCTTAAATGTACAGACACAGCTCTGTTACAGCTTTATAATAGTATAGACCATAGCATGATAGCTTAGTTGGCAGAGTGACGCGGGTTCAAAAATGTGAACACGGCTATCATTATCTATTTCACATTTTCTCACTTTGTGTTCATTTATATGGCCAAGCATGCTAAATGCTTTAAAAATAAGTACCTATACCATATTATTGTTAATTAGTATTCTCTTTATTTATTTTCTTACATATTTCATCAATTTTTAAATACATTATAAAAATACACAAGCTCACACACAATCACTACTATAAAAATACAAACAAAAATAAACACAACAGAATATAACTAATTTAAAAATGTATTATAAAATAGTGGGCCACCGCCATCGGGTGCAGGGACCAAGCTGCCGGGTGGTGAGGGCTCCAGAGAAAGGAACCTCCTCACAATACATGCCGTGTCGAGGAGTACTTTTGCATCAAGCCCTTAATCCAACTGTCTAACGAGAGTCTCTTTAGATGTTGTTTTGTTCTTGTTTTTTTATGTTGTTGTTTTGTTTGTTGATGTTTAATATTTTTGTTTTTTTTTTAATTAGTTATTATTAACGAATCAATAAATGGATAATTGGTATTTTAAAACTAAGGCAAGAATTGCAGCATACTGCCTAATACTTCCTGATATTTATACTTATACTAGATATTAACAGCAATTAAAAATAAATATGATTACGTAAAAGCATTTGGGTAACATTTATGAATGTAGTTACCTAAAACATGTTATAGGTACCTACAGTTTAAAGGTATTATTTAAAGAGTCTTTCAAATAGGGCAGGTCGATATTGACAGATTGTGGCGGCCATGTTGTTTTGGTGGCATCTGTCAAATGCGTTGTTATTTCTTCAGTTACTGATGCCAAATCACCATGGCAATATTACACGATTGAGCAGCACGTCCAAATGATAAAACTTTATTATCAAAATGAGTGTTCGTTAGTGTTAACATTGCGCGCATTACGTCCATTTTACGACAGACGCGGTGGCCCTTCAAAGTCGACTCTCCAACGTTTGGTGACCAAATTCGGGACGACTGGTTCGGTAAACAACCAACCACACCCTTACGTCAAAGGAACGCCAGATCCGCCGAGAACATCGCTGCTGTCCGTGAGAGTCTACAGGAGACTCCGACTGCCTCGGAGCTTCTGCACACTCTCGATTTCTCACCGTGCACAAGAACTCGGCCTTACGCAGACTTCAACTTGGCGAATTTTGCGTCGGGACTTGGACCAACACCCGTACTAGATCCAACTGACCCAGGAGCTCAAAGTGAATGACCATAGACAACACCGTTTGTTCGCTGACTGGACTACAGAACGTTTGGAAGAGGACCCCGATTTTGGCCAAAAAATCATTTTTAGCGACGAGGCACATTTTTGGATGAATGGTTTTGTTAATAAGCAAAATTGCCGTATATGGGACGACCACAACTCACACGGGGTTCACCAGGTGGTAATGCATCCACAAAAAGTTACTGTTTGGTGCGGATTTTGGTGCAGCGGCGTCATTGGTCCGTACTTCTTCGAAAACGATGATGGCGAGGCCATTACTGTCAACGGCGAGCGCTACAGATCAATGATTAACAATTTCTTTTGGCCTGAATTGAACGATATGGACGTGGACAACATGGGGTTCCAGCAAGACGGCGCTACGCTACGTGCCACACAGCGAGCGACACAATGGACATTCTGCATGAACGGTTCGAGGGTAGGGTTATCTCTCGCAGAGGTGACGTGAATTGGCTACCAAGATCGTGCGATTTGACCCTGTTAGACTTTTTCTAGTGGGGTTTTCTAAAGTCAACAGGTCTATTCCAATAATCAAAGCCACGCTGGACATTTAAACGATGTCATATTTCATAAATAATGGCATAAAAGGGCCTTGCAAATAAAATAATAATTTCTTTAATATCTCACATACAACTTGTTTTATTTAATTTCTACATCGACCCGTCCTTGTTGAAAGACCCTTTATTTATTTCAATAAGTCGGTCTGTACCACTGCAAATAACAATACTATCTCATTTTATTCAAAACCATGGTGTCACTACGGGCCCCATCAACAAACACCCTTTAGGTACTAATTGTGGAGGTGGCGACGATCTCTATTACACCATAAATCCGTGGCTTTACCAGATAAATTTATATTATCACCAGTCGTCATTGCAACTTTTCTTTCACAAACCATTATTGTCGCAATATTGAGTATGAGTCTTAGGAACGACTTCACAAGTCCTCGAGATTTTCTATTAAACATACAGGATTTTGTTATGATTTTCTTCGTCGCGCACTGTAATTGGGGTAACGAACAGCCCCCTAGACATGTGGCATAAACGTTGTAAATAGTAACCAATAGGAATAGAATAATCAATGTATGAGTTAGACAGTCGATTACGCTTACTTTGTCGTAACCTTAGGTCAATCTCATAAATTGATTTTTATTCTAATCTATTCTATTCTACTAGCGTTTATGCCACTTGGCTAGGGGGGCTAGTGTCCACCGAAGGAATGTAACATAGTTCCAGTGGCCCGCCAATAAAGGCGGAGAGACGGCACACGGCGGGTTTCTTTAGTGGGTGAGGGCCCCACACTACCCTGTTCGTTGCCCCGAACGACGGGGTGTGCGGTTAGGTACATTTTTTCCCGCCTAAACAAAAAAAAAAGGGGGTCTAGTGTGGAGCCCTGACAAATTAATCGCAATCAATCGATTTTACCAGGGCAGAGAAATGGTAATAAGTTATTTATTATTATTATTCTTGTAACTTAGTATACGAATATGAATGTTATGTCTTGTACAGATTTATACGAAATCTTTTTTAATAATATAATTTCCATATGAGATTTGAGGCAGTTATGGCAGAATAAAATAATTTCCATATTTTATTCTGCCATAACTGTCTCAAATATATGTGAAAATCTCATGTGAGCAAGCAAATACTTAGATAGAAACCAGTTATAAACA
Source organism: Leucoma salicis (assembly GCA_948253155.1). Lineage (NCBI taxonomy): Eukaryota > Metazoa > Arthropoda > Insecta > Lepidoptera > Erebidae > Leucoma > Leucoma salicis. The sequence goes on along the minus strand of OX411806.1, from coordinate 2,559,221 downwards.
TTTTTCATCATCTCCTTGTGACTTTAAGCAAATTTAATTTAAACAAGTTAAGCTGATGAGATTGAAAATAAGAGCAAATGAAAAATACAAGTCGCTCGCGGCTACAGATGGACAGATTGAAAAATTTAGCAAAGAACATTATAACTAAGACTTGTCATAATATTTTTACAGAGTAAGTAAATAAATTGCATTTAGGTTATTAGGGTCTTTAATTATTCATTTATATAATTTACCTGGAGGAGAGATCTAGGGATTGCCAGCATTGATAGACTATTACGTTTTTTTTTATTGCCAACGGTGGCAGATGAGCAAGCGGCCCTCCAGATGGTAAGTGGTAACCGCCGCTCATGGACTTTAGCAACACCAGGGTTACAGCCAAGCCGCCGCCTACCGCAAGTTAAGTGCTCCTTTCAAAACTCATTCAAAGAGGGACATGTCGTAGCGCCGGGGAAACACCGTAGTAGGTAGGTCATTCCAGAGCTTACACGTACGTGGTAGAAAAGAACGCTGAAAACGAACGAATCTTTGACGAAATCGTTTCCAGGTGGTGTGGATGAACCCTACCGCGACGTCTCATGGTTCGGTGGTAAAATGGTGATGTTCGGTACCACCTCAAACAGGAGCTGTTTCCGAGCACTCCCCATTGTAGAGTCGATAGAGCACACAGAGGGACCCGAAGTCTCTCCGCCGCTCCAACGACTCCAGAACCTACGTGAGATCGGGACCAACGTGAATCGGGGACAATTCGAATAGCACGCCATTGCAGGGAGTCAAGTGGGTTGAGTTGGTACTTAGGCGCACCTGCCCAGAGATGTGAGCAGTACTCCATATCAGGGCGGACCTATGCTTTATATAGTACAAGTCAACTAACAACAACTAATCAACTTATGAAAAATTTTCTTATCTTAGGCGTAGGTTTCATAAAGAATGTACAAAGCATTACTTATATTATATAAATAACGCAGAGAAAAATATAAAAAATAATGTTAAATATTTGTGGCGTTACGTTTCTAATAGAAAAAAGGAGTCTGGAATACCAGACACTATATTTTACAAAAATCATAATACTGATGATCCAGTCAATATCTGTAATTTATTTTCAAATATTCTTTCAATCTGTATATGAAATCTCAACATTAAATGTAAATGATTGGATGCCGTGCAAAATTCAGGCAGATAATTGCGTTGTCACTAACCATGTCACTTTTTCCATAGATCAGTCTTAAAAGCATTAAAAACTCTGGATATAACCAAGGGACCCGGCCCTGATGGGTTACCGCCTTACTTTTTGTATAAAATAGCCGATAAGATCTGCGCTCCACTGAAAGTTATTTACAATAAATGTATTGGAGAAGGTACTTTTCCTGCTATATGGAAAATAACCAACGTCATACCAATACATAAAACAGGTTCCAAACATGATGTTGAAAACTATAGGCCAATTTCAATTCTGTCCACCTTGTCGAAACTTTTCGAGAAACTGATACACAGCACTATTTATCCCGTACTTCACCGTGTTATACTTTGTCAACAACTGGCTTTGTGCAGAAAAGGTCTACTGTGACCAATCTACTTATTTTTTCAGATTATGTATTTAACAATATGGACCAACAAACACAAGTTGACGCCGTGTACCACGTGTGTGTTTCCGTAAGGCATTTGACAAGGTGGATCATGAGCTCCTTCTTCATAAACTAGCATATAATGTTATTCGTGGTGATCTACTACGCTGGTTCACGTCATATGTTACAAGTAGGTCACAAAGAGTAGTAATCAAAGGTTACCAATCAGATTTGGTGACCGATACTTCCAGTGTACCACAAGGCTCAATTTTAGGTCCTCTGGTATTTCTGATCTTTATAAACGACATTAATGTCTGCTTTTTAAATTCAAAATTTTTACTTTATGCAGATGATTTAAAAATTTATAGAACGATTCGCAAACAATCTGATTGTAACTTACTACAGAACAATTTAGATCGATTTGCAGAATACTGCATTAATAACAAAATACATTTGAATATTTCTAAATGTATATCTATCACTTTTACTAAAAACAAGAATATATTAGTTTTCCCTTACTCTTTATCTCATATAACCCTTGATAAAGTTTCCTCTGTAAAAGATCTTGGCGTATTGCTTGATGAAAGATTTCACTTAGATCTACACATCATTAAAATTCTCAGTAATGCGTATCGAATGTATGGCTTTGATCCTGCACGGATTTTAAGAGAACTAGTACTTATCTCCATTTGTACAAAGCACTAATTAGGTCTCAACCGGAATATGCCGTTATGATATGGAATCCCCTGTATAAAAAGTATATAGACAGTTTGGAAGGACTTCAGCAGAAGTTCATCAAAGCAATGCATTATCGTTGCTGTCATGCGCTTATCAACGACTCAGATAATAATTTGTGCGAATTAAAGTCTAGACGCCTCTTTTTAGAAACCATATTTCTTTATGACTTATGTAGTAACTGATACGACTGCTCTGATTTAATTAACAAATTGTGCTATATCGTTCCTAGAACTGTAATAAGACGCGAGGTGCGCGCACGTCCTCTTTTTGCAGTTAGCTCTTGCCGCACTAACGCTGGAGTCCGTGCACCTCTGCGTCGTATAACTAAAAACTATAATGATTATTTCATAGATTTAGCAGCTATTAAATTTAGAAGTGCTTTAAATGAAAAGATCAGTAAATATACACATTAATCTTGATGGCTTTAAATGTACTCGTATGTAATATCTGCTATTAATTAATTCATTTGCCAGTCTCACATAGTTAGTTTCACATTAAAATATTTTTTTTTTTTACGATAAATGTTAATATTAGGTATATTTCCTTCAATCAGTTCATAATTACTGTATTATTGTTAAATACGTGGATAACGTTGTTGGTTACACATATGCATAAGTTTTCTTACCTATTGTTAATATTCTCAGTTAATTGTAAGTGTGTAACTGTTTGTTTTTTCCCTAAATAAATAAATAAGTCGTTGCCTCGGTGTGAAGTACCGCTTGGTTCTGTTCAGGATGCCTAGATTTTTAAACGCCAATTTGGCTTTGTTCTCCAAATGACTCCCGAACTGGACTTTGCTAGAGATGTCGATGCCGAGGATCCCAATGTTCTTAGAGACTGGGAGAGTTACCCCTTGGAACTGGGGTGCCACGACAAATGCGTCCTTCTTTGTAGTGAATGCGCAAACCTGTGTCTTCGTGGGGTTGAATTGAACCATGTTCTTTTCACCCCATTCCGTGGCCCGCCCAAGAGAGCGCTTGACTTCAGACTCAAGTTCGGTCCGTTTCTCCTCCAGCATATTCCGAGGGATTTTCTGACGGCCGGCATATCCTTGCATCACCCGTACTGTCATCCGCATAGCAATGTATATTCTCTATTGAGAGCAAGTCATTGATATGCAGGATGAACAGTGTTGGGGACAGCACCGAACCTTGGTACGCCAGCGTTAACCCCCATGGTATCGGAGCATTAGCCATCTACTACGACTTTGATGCTCTGACCATCTAAGAAGCTGGCGATCCGTTTGCAGAGTCCCTCGGGGATCCCATAAGATGGTAACTTCGATAGAAGGGTAAGATACACGAGAAGATCACCAGCATGTCAAACTTTAAGTAGGTACCTATTTATCAATTTAGCGACGCGTAAAATCGAAGCTTGCTACATCTTACTTGTTTACGAATCTTACACTAAACATTGTAAACAGTGCTTGTTTATTGTGACGTAAACAGTTTCTTTGATATTTTCGTAAAATTGAACTAGTTTATTATTAAATTAACACAATTTGTATTCGCACTTGACACTAGACTTACTTGTATTAACAACTAGACGACCCGTTACACGGAGTGACACTCTATCTGACCTCCACGATCCAAGTAAAACGACAATTGGCGACCTTAGAACAAGATGGGAGTCAGATTTTTTATTCAGGACTGATAACCTTCTTTTGGTCACCCATCCGATTACCAGCTGAGCAAAAGTTGCTTAACCTTGCCGATAGTTTACATTGCAAGTGCACAACTAGGCTACGTGCTCCTCATTCATTAAATTGTGGTAATTGATGAGTTAAACACATTTATATAAATTTCCTTTCCCATATAAGTACCTAAATATGGTACCTATATTTTTAATGGCATGAAATTTTGGTACACCTATACTCATCCTAATTTAATATTTAAAATGACAAATTAACATTGGGTACCTACTTTCAACAGTGACATATTTTCACAAATAGCCATCACACCGTTACCAGATTTTTAACAGAAGTATCTACGTGCAGAATAGCATGCACAAATGTCAATTGGCATAATAGCAGTAATTCGGTCCGAACGGATGCAGAGGACCCCGGACGTTCACAGTCATACGGACAGCAGCGATCGTCACTAGATCGTTTACCCGAACATTAGACGAATCACACCTGAAATTCTAGACACCGTACGATTCCATGATATTCCATAAAGGACTTAACCAATTTGTACCCTAAGCTGTTCAAAGACAAAACAGACAACTCAAAGACCAAAGTACCTATATAAATAACTAGCCTTTGCCCGCGGCTCCGGCGCATCCAAAAGCTAGTTTTTTGTTTATATATCAGGTTCCCGATATAGTAGCGGGATAAAATGTATACCAGTTGTTAAGTCTAATCAAGAGCTATCAAACATATCAAAAAAGTTGCATCAAAATCCGTTCAGTAGTTTTCGTATGATGCGTGTTTGTTTAAACAGATAAACAGACAAAAAATCTAAAAAATCTTTTTGTGTTTAGACACGCCTATATAGCTTAATTCAGTCATTTTTTCTCAAATATCTTAAATGTACAGACACAGCTCTGTTACAGCTTTATAATAGTATAGAAAATGAAAGGCTAAATGTGTTGCAAAGCGCAAAACTCGCAAAAGGCTGTGCTAATTTGGCTGATTAAGTTTTTCAAATATTCGTTGAGGTCCAAGGAAGGTTTTTATGATGAGAAAAATTTGAAAAATTGCCCATATGAACGTGAAAACCCCATTCTAAGTGTTCCTAGCTAACATTCAATCAAATATTGACGACAAACACACCGATCAAAAATAGCGTGTTTGAGGATCTAATGTCTCACTGACTGTTTCTTTGAGCTACATAAGGCTATTAGTTTATATCCCGAAAAAGTAGATCTTTCCTATGGGATAGCAAGTTTTGCATAGAGAGCTTAATGTGTCGCAGAGTGAAGTATTTATATTCTGAAACCCACGCGGACGAAGTCGCGTGCGGAATCTAGTTGTAAATAAAATAAACAAAATTTAAAAATTTTTTTGCGTAGTGTTTATATGTGTAGAACCTTGCTTATCCCAGTGTAACAACGGTAGGTGCTTCTACCGTGGTGTTTCATATGGTGAATGAGAGCGCTGGAGACCCAAACCCCCTCAGCTGTTACCATTTACCATCAGATGGGCCGTGGATCGTCGGCCACCACATGCAATACAAAAATACCCAAAAAGCAGTCCAAGGACTGCTGACAGAAGTGAAAACTTGAAACTATAAACAAACAGTTGTTATTTTTAGAATTAATTATTCGATCTTAAATTAAAACTTTTAAATCAAAATTATTCATTCAGGTGTTAAAAAAAATGATTTATTACTTTTATTACTTGACAAAGTACTCCTTAGGACGAATTAAACGAATATAAACTTGATGGGTTCGGGTCATTTCATTACATAGTTACTTCGGCCTCCTTTCTGCTCCATCATCAGACCCTAGATATCATCTAGGACTGGAGGAGGACTAGTCAAGACATTTCAAACGAGCCCTAACTCGATGAAATTGCGCCATTTAATTACAGTTTCGCATGGCCACCTTCCAGCTCCATCATCAGACCCTGGATACCATCTAAAGACATAGTACTCATCAAGACGAATCAAACGAGTCCAAACTCGGTGGGGTTGCGTCGTTTCATTATAAGAGTTACTGTGGCCATCTTCCAGCTTCATCCTCAGACCCTGGATACCATCTAGAGACAAAGTACTCGTCAAGACGAATCATACAAGCCCAAACTCGATGGGGTTGTGCCGTTTCATTATAGAGTTCCTAGGTCCACCTTCCAGCTCCCTCATCAGATCAGCACCATGTCATCATAATATTGCATTGTCACGCGATATACACATGCGTGTAAAATTTCAGCTCAATCGGAAACCGGGAAGTGTTTCAAATTTAACTTGCAAAATTTGAACGGGACAAGTAAAATGAAAGCGTCGCCACGCTAACAGCCGATTTTACCCTCCCTCCGCATTAGATGTTTCACATTAAAAAATATGTATAAAACTTTTTTCCGTGTAATGACCCGCTAGGAATACAAGTGTCACGACCCAGTTCTTTCCCGCGGGTGTCATACAAAGCGACTAAGGGAAGTAAGCAATTATCACCCATTGCATTAATGGTGGTAGGGTTGGGTACCGTGTGGGGGTACTCACTTTTTATCAGACCTCTGTACCATCGTCTCTTGAGTGACCGGTGGTGAAGTGTGTTTTGGTTGTACCGGGAGATAGTCGTTCATTCTTTCATTTCGAATGGTGAGCATCGGCTTGGCAATATTCTTAGTATGGCTAAGTTCATAAGCAGCGTACTTTCGTAGCTCATGTGATGAGTACGAAAGTAAGTACGCTGACGATGAGATGGTAGTCCATCATTAGAAAAAATCTAGCTCTTCATATTGAATCACATGATCACGCAAATTTATGGCAATATTTTTTTCGATTCATCCATCAGCCTTCAACGTCCACTGCCGGACATAGGCCTCCCTAAGAAAACGCCACAACGAGCGGTCTCGTCATGGGGGATAATGCCGTAATCGCCACGCTTGGCAGGCGGGTTGGCGATAGCAGTGGATGTTGTTAATACTCGAGGGAGTGCTGCTGCCCACTCCACCAGTATTCGCTCAGTCGGCTCTTACGTCTCCCGTGGGTAGAGAGGGGTGGGACAATTCTAAAGCCGGTCCCACACGGTTTTTCGATTAATTGAGTATAATTAGTAATAGCACAACTTCATAATAATAGGATTTTCCGTGTCTGTCTGGTAGAAAATTGACACTGGATAGATGCGGTCGGCGCAGGACCGCTAGTTTTGGCGTTGGGGAGGCCTTTGTCCAGAATTGGACGTTGTAAGGCTGATGGATGGATGGGACTCGTGGGTATACGTGTCCAACCGATTTTTTGAAACAATCACATTATTATATTTCCTAATAAAACGCCAATATAAATTAGATCACGAAGATTATATTACCAGTAAAGCACTTCACTTTTACTTCTTTTTTTTTGTAAACTACGCCCTGTACTTAGTAATAATACTTGTATCACGGGGAACTTAACAAACAATTTCACTGACACAAAGTACACCCAGGCTCAGAACAACCATTTGTGGATCAGACAAATAGTTGTTCTTTGTGGAATCGAACCCCTCGACACCCGGGCAGGAGGCTGCCAAATTATTATTTATCTGTATAGTCAACGTATATTCTATAACTTTTATTTAATTCTCTATGAACATGAAGTATTAAATCGCCACGTCTTATAGCAAAAATAAAACAAATCGTAATGGTTTTACAAAATCTCACGAACAAACAAACGAATTGCTATACCGCAACAATTTATAAAATGCACTTATTAATAATAACTTGCGTGAAGAAAGAATAAAAAACATTTGGAAAGTCGTCATCCTTGCACTACAATACACATTTATAGATTTAAATGAAATATAAAACGTCAAAGACACCACATAAAAGTCTCGAAATAAGTATCCAAAACACATCCACAATAAATTCTGCGTAATTCAGCATCGAACCCCGAACCCTTTGATTCGGATTCCGTGAGTACTGGCCGCTCGGGGCACAAACAAATAACCCGACAAAGTGACTATACTCGTAGAAATCGCTATGATTGAAAACGTGGACCTGTTACGTATACGAATCCTCGATAAAGATTTTACCACAATCTCATAACCCATTAGATACTATTAGGCAAAGCAGTTCTTGCAGCCGGCGTTCTACGTCCTTCATTGAAGATACAGGTTTAAGCAAAAGTCGAAAGGTCTTTGTTGAAAACTAGACTTAGCTCGAATTTATTTAATAATAATAAATAATATTATTCAAAGTTTAATTTGATATTTAGAAATATATGTTTTAGCGATGAATTTAGCTTTTGGACAATACCTATTTGCCTCTCAGTTCGGCAATCCTTTTTAGGCACTTAACCTACTGAACCATGTTAGAGATTTAATGGCAAATTAATTGATGGCAACACTAGTGGAATAAAAACGCACACAACATCATTTAGAAACCATTAGTATCTACAGCCACCGTAGGAATTAAACAGTTTTCTATTAACAGACTATTAATCTTTATTTTGATATATTTATATCGCATGAAGCACATCAATGTGTTTTGATTGTAGCAGGAGATAGCCGTTAATTCTTTCGTTTCATATCTGTGAAATGAAATGGTGAGCAGCGGCTTGACAATTATCCCGGTATAGTTGAGTTCATGAGCGACGGTTACCATTTATTTTAGGTGGACCGTGGCTCGTCTGCCTCCAAATGCAATAAAAAAATGGGTATAGTATATTTTATGCGTTCGTACTTTTCACATAAACCTTAGCAGTTTAAAAAATTGTTAACCGTATCACGCTGATCCCACTTCTGATATCCTTTTAACTTACGAATCCTATTGCCATAATAAATAGTGCTACTACTTGGATATTTTTTCCGTAACCATGTCCAATAACAATCAGTCTCTATTCCCATACGAGATAAATCCACTTCCCAAAATGCAGGTCACGCACACAACCGGCACAAAGGCGTCAAATTTGCACGGCGCCGGCCATTTACGCGACATCTCGCATTCATCGCATCCAGCCGATGTGTATGAAAAATTGACATTATGCGCCCCTCGCGCCATGACACTCCCACTCGTCCCGTTGACTTTACTAACAAAAGTAGGTTTATACCGGGACTCGAACCAAAGGTCAATAACATCAACTATTCTTCAAAAGCTAGAGTACACCTCACAAAACTCTACTTATTTTAGGTAATGTGTCTGTAAATTATATGATATGCTTTGACCACATAAATGGCATACATATAATGCTGTAATGTGTGTGATCTAAAAACAAAAAAAATAACCTCTATTAATAATTATAAGACGAAAAAGGTCACACATCAGTATTGTAAAAAGGATTTACTATTAAAATAAAAAAACAAAACACAGCTGTACACACAAAACAAAACTACACTTAACACTAACTCGAAAAACTAATATTGAAACACTAGCCGATAAGTTTATTGGCTCTGGCGTCTACAATAATCTTTAGAAAAGGAAGCGGTTGACGATCCGATGCGATAGTGTCACACAAAGGAGCTTATTTCCGCTGCGTCTTGCAGAAATACCAACCTTATATACTCAACAGAAAACCACACAATATTCAACCTTAGTCCACGAAAAATAAGCGCTATATACTGTTAGTATAAACGCAGTACGTTTGCATAGGTGTATATCATAGTGAAAATAAAAACTAAACGAATACCATGATAAGTTTTGTAAGGGCGCGAGGTCGACATTCAATGACGACTGTGAGTATACAATATTATAATAGATACTGCTTGGAAGTTTTCAGCCTATGATGTGCAAACTTCTATGAGAAATACAAATATCTGTATTTAAATAAATTCTCGAAACAAAATACAAATAATTGAAATAGCTTCACATCTATTGAATACATAAAATTTTATTGTTCACCAAATTACCAATAAGAACACGTAATGTTTTAAACTAAACCATTTTATTACTATTTTTATGCATTTTTAGTCGTTTCAGTGGTAAGCTAGATATATCTAAATACCTATAAAGTAGTAACTATAAGTGACGATAAAATAACAAAATAAATTGCAATATTTTGATCTGTATTTTTAGCACTTTACATGCTTAGCTACTTTTAAATAACAAATTATTTGTGAAAGTGGAAAAAGGGATCTTTACTGCAAGCAGGATTCGAACCTGCGTCTCATCCAATCAGATTGAAAATAACAAATATTTGTTATTTAAATTGCAATATTCTTTAAAAATTACATATAACGAATTGACAACTTTTAATTTATAAAAATGAGTATAATTTACATGACATTAATAAAAACAAAATGGCGGCCGTGTCATGCACCTAAAAATACTATCATTTTAATATAATTTGAACCTCTTACAAACAATTAAGTACCGACTTATTTAGATTTATTATATTACCAATTTCAACGATGATGGACTTAGGCTCACGTTACTAACTTTGCACTTTATTAAACTTTTTAATTATAATTTTCTCACGCTATTCCTGCCTAACTTCACATCTCCTATCCAAATCAGAGTATAACGGAAGAGAGACAGCAAAAACCGACTCGCTGCGATAACAGCAGACAATAGCAGCTAGTGTCGTTAACAATGCTTCGTTTGTGACGATTCTTCGCATAATGGCGGGGTGCAAAACGCTCTGTAATTCGATAAAGGCTCTTTTATATCGAATTGTGGGCGTTTAATTGAGTTACTGCCTACAATGTTTTGTTAGTTCTGTTTTGTGTTGTTTATTTTGTTATTCTGTGGTTAATTAGCTTCAGTGTGGCGCACAAATGGCGTAAAGACTTAGGTGCTGTCATATAGTGCGAAGAGATGTTGGTGTGATTGTCACAGAACAAACTCTTGTTCTGAATGGTGGTTACATACAAATATCTTTTTTTTTATGTATATTTTTTAGCATTCCACATGCCCCGCTACTTTTTAATGTACAAATTATTTGTGAATAAGGAAAAAGGGATTTTTTGTACGAGCGGGAAACGAAACCGCATTTTTTCAATCTGGGGAAATGCTCTAAGCCACTGAGCTATCGTACAGATCTATTTGGTCATCCCAATTTCCTCATCACATTTGTCTTTACGAACAACGCCATTTATCGGAATGCATTTAAATACATCAATCAATATAATAAGTTTAATTTTGCAATTAAAATTCATGCTATTTGATGACGAGATATTTTAAATATTTTTGATCTATATTTTTTAGCATTTGACATGCTTCGCTACTTTTTAAAGTACAAATTATTTGTGAATAAGGAAAAAGAGATTTTTTGTATGAGCGGGAAACGAACCCGCGTCTTTTGCAATCCGGGGAAGTGCTCTAAGCCACTGAGCTGTCGTACAGACCTACTTGGTCATCCCAATTTCCTCATCACATTTGTCTTTACGACCAACACCATCTATCGGAATGCATTTACAATTATCTTTGTAAGGGTCTCCATGATGTAGATACTAGTGTGAAGAATGTAGTATCTTTCTGGATTACCTTTACAGGAGATATAGATTGAAGTCCTAGGCTATTATTGAAGTGCCCACTGAAGCAATGTAACATAGTTCCAGTGGCCCACCAATAAAGACGGAGAGACGGCACACGGCGGGTTTATTTTGTGGGTGAGGGCCCCCACTACCCAGTTCGTTACCCCGAACGATGGGGTGTGCAGTAAGGAAAATTTTTCCCACCTTAACAAAAAAAAATAAGGCTATTATTGAAGTGATTTTCTAAGTATTTTTTAATTTTTTTGTATTTTGTGTTCTCGTTAATTTTAGTAATGGTAGAATATTACTTATTCCAGCATGATTGGGCTGACTCGATCACGGAGTATTACCTACCTGTAAAACAACAGTAGGTACTGTTGTTACTCCACATTCTATCCCTTTCCTTGCAATTGAATACGCGCGAGTGATGCCTGTGATTTTACTAGCGTCTCTAGTAAGGGTGGCCAACCGGTCGATCGCGATCGACTGGTTGATCGTGGCTATTAGTCCAGTCGATCGCGGCAGAGCAAAAAATATAAAAAACTGACTGCGCAAATTAGTCTAAATATTCTAGAATGTATAGATACTGAACAATACTATTTTAAAGTACAAATCATTTTTGAATAAAGAAAAAGAGATTTTTAGTAGGAACGGGAATCGAACCCGCATCTTTTCCAATCCAGGGAAGTGCTCTAAACCACTAAGCTATCCTACTGATCTTTCGATCATCCCATCAACGCCATCTATCGGCAAGCATTACACGCATCCAATATAGTAAGTTTAATTTTGCAATTAAAATTCATACTATTTGATGGCGCGATTTTTTTAAACATTTTAGATCTATTTCTTTTAGCAATTGACATGCTTCGCTACTTTTTAAAGTACAAATTATTTGTGAATAAAAAAAAAACTCTTTCTTTATTCACAAATAATTTTTACTTTAAAAAGTAGCGGAGCATGTCAATTGCTAAAAGTAATAGATCTAAAATATACTATTTTATTTAAAATTTCAATAAGTATGTAATTGGTAGATCGCACAGGGTTTCGTAAGTAAAAAGTAGATGTTGTGAGTTTAGTGAAGTTGGCCACCCCTGTTCTATAGGATTTAGACTGTAGTCCACACCTGGCTTAGTGCGGGTTGGTAGACTTCACAAGCCATCGAGAAAATATCACGTGATGTTTTCGTTCAACGGTTAGTGACAATATGTAAACAAATAATTATGATGAATCTCGAAAACTCAGAGGTGTGTACCGTGGCAGGTTCTCGGACAGGGGATCGACCTCGTTGCCACTGTTTTGGCAGTCCTAGTTTTACCACTAAGCTATCATTGCTTGTTTCTTTACTTGGGCAATTATATCTTTATCGTTTGTATTATGGATGCCTTCTTAAAAGCCTTTATTTAAGGAAAATATCATGCGGTTGTTTGCCTGAGAGATTTTCTCGACGGTTTTTAAAGTCTACCAATAGACACTAAAAAAAGTGTGTCCAACAGAAATTTTACACACAGACAAACTTCATATGTAATATTAATATTATATCGCATTAATACCGTCACAATCCCCGTATTCCGATACAAAATAACATAAAGCGTGTATTGTACGATCCGCTTTGAGAGCTCTAAGGCTTGCCGCACGAGTGCGTCTGATCGCTGCGATTAACTGCGACTACAAAAACGCTCGACAAAGAGCTCATAAGCATACGACAGCCTAATCGGATGAACGTATAAAAGTCTCCTTCCATTTTTATAGTATATACTGCATGTGGTTGAGGATGTAGAAATATTAATGGAAGAGATAAGTCAGTAGTATCTCTTTTTTTGATATACTACAAAGGTAGTATTAGAAAAAAACTGCCTCGATGGCGCAGCGGTAGTGTATGCGACTGCTAATCATGAGGGATTTAATCCCCCGGTCGGGGGGAAATATTGAGCTTTTTCCTAAAAAGAAAAATTGTCAGTAGCAGCCCGGAGTTTGTAACTGTGCCCGGTAGACGGCAATAGTCTCGCCACCTATTACGTGGGACTTAAACATGACTGGCGAACCGGTGGGTGTGTAATTCACCTCTGCCTACCCCTTCAGGGATACAGACGTGATACTATGTTTCATATTTTTCAAAGGTAGTTAATATGCATGTGGCTTTGATGATGGTAATAGCGATTACCGTCGCCTATAGACTGTATATAGACGCTTGCACCGCCAGAGTGATCAAGCGCGCCTTGCTAACTAGGTACAAGAAAAGAGATATTATTTAGATAGAGCTTATAGAGGGGATGAAGAGAAGGCTTGGACTTTCGTTAAGTATCTGACGTCACTACATTGCAAATTCTCTAAGAATGTACCTTTGCGGAAGTAAAACAAATAGATTATTGAGAGAGAATGAAAAAAAAAAGTGTAAAATTCTCTGTACTGGCAGTCCAATTAATTAAAGTCTTTTAGTTCCAGTGGTGCACCAGTACAGATAGAGAGACGGCAAATGGTGCAATTATTTAAAACAAACAAGCATATAACCTGATGGTAAGCGTTTACCTTAGTCTATAGATGCTAACAACATCAACATCCGAGGCATCACTCGTGCGTCGCCATCTCCAAGGAAATGGATAGGAGGTGGGTAGGATACTAACGAGAGGATACGAAGTATAATAAGGAGAAGAAAGTGAGGATACGGGCTTCCGACACTCTCACTCACCGTACGAAACATTACTGCAGGAGTAACTACCGTAGTTACACCCTGGTCTTTTGTGAGAGGGTAGTACTTCCCCGATTAAGGCTGATTCATGCTGGAGTATGCAAAGCTAAGCTATAGGCCCACACCACCGAAGGAATGTAACACAGTTCCAGTGGCCCGCCAATAAAGGCGGAGAGACGGCACACGGCGGGTTTCTTTAGTGGGTGCAGGCCCCACACTACCCTGTTCGTTGCCCCGAACGACGGGGTGTGCGGTTCGGAAAAATTTTTCCCGCCTTAACAAAAAAAAAATGCTATAGGCCCATAAAATAGTTCCGTTTAACAAGCGGTTGCACACACAATATTATATAAGTACCTACGTAATAAGACATATTAATACATTTTTTATTTTTAAATATACGATATAAATATTCCTTAATGGAGCTTAGAACCATGCATGTTTTGTCGTGTTTTTAGGGTGGAAGACGTTGGCGATTGTAGCACAGTTTATACTAGTACAATCGTCAACGGAACCTCTTTATTGCTGGCGATTGTAGTACAGTTTATACTAGTACAATCGTCAACGCAACCTCTTTATTGCTGGCGATTGTAGCACAGTTTATACTAGTACAATCGTCAACGCAACCTCTTTATTGCTGGCGATTGTAGCACAGTTTATACTAGTACAATCGTCAACGCAACCTCTTTATTGCTGGCGATTGTAGCACAGTTTATACTAGTACAATCGTCAACGCAACCTCTTTTTTGCTGGCGATTGTAGCACAGTTTATACTAGTACAATCGTCAACGCAACCTCTTTAGAAAATGCATCTTTGTTTGCTCTTGTATAAGGGTTATAGAGTAAATAAATAAATAAACTAATTTTACACTAAGAGAATTTTAGTAAAATTATTATTAATAGCTTTATGACATGTGTTTTGTTCCTTTAGGAGCTTTTTGTTATGTTTAGTTTTATTTCAGGTTTTAGGTTATATCTCAGGTTCCCGATATAGTAGATTCCCGGTGATGTAGATCGGGATAAAATGTTAATAATTCTATTAAACGTCCACCTAAATAGGCTAATTAGGTTTGAGCAAAGGAAGCTTAATACGTTCGAGGAACGAGTAGCCAAAACTACCCTGAAAAACAGTCATGAAATGTTCTTGTGTGAGCAGAAAATAGATTGCAGCCCGCTCTCTCTTCTTTGGAGTTCCGTACGGTGCTTAAAAAGACAATGACAATGTTTCAGAATCAGTTCAGCAGTTCTAGAGCTAATATTTTTTTAAGTATGTTACATGTGTTACAATAGTTCCACAGATCCGTGTGGTGACGCACTAAGAACACAAGTGTCACCACCCCATTCTTTCCCTCGGAAGGTGACTAAGGGAAGTAAGCAATTATCATACATTGCATGACTGGTGGTAGGGCTGGGTACCAAGTGGAAGTATTTACTTGGTATCGGGCCCGAGCGGGTTGGTACCATCTCCCGTGTGACCGGCGATGAAACACATCGTTGCGTTTTGGCTGTAGCAGGAGATAGCCGTTTAGATTTTATTTCATATCTGTGAAATGAATTGGTGGGCAACGGCTTGACAATACTCTCGGTATTGTCGAGTCCATGGGCGACGGTTACCATTTACCATCAGATGATGAGATGGACCGTGGCTCGTCTGCCACTACATGCAATAAAAAAAGAAAATCTTCTCACACCGTTATAAAATTAAACCCTTTATTATCTCCACCATCAGCCTTTCGACGTCCACTGCTGGACATAGGCCTCCCCAAGAGAACTGTGTGCTCATCATTGGGGATAATGCCGTAATCGCCACGCTTGGCAGGCGGGTTGGCGATCGCAGTGGATGTTGTTAATACTCGAGGGAGTGCTGCTGCCCACTCCTCCGATATTCCCTCAGTTGGCTCTTACTACTCCCGTGGGTAGAGAGAGGTGGGACAATTCTAAAGCCGGCCCCACACGGCGGGTTTTATTATATTATTCAGATATAAATCAATCATAGTTATTTCATGCAAGAACATTAAAACGCTATTCACAAATTTCTAACACGCTAGTCCCTTCTAGTAATTCATAATTTTATAGGTAGATTGGACAATCGTCCCACTCACAACAAAGTGACCAGCTCACGGCGCAGTGCTCATGAAAGGAGCCATTCTAACCAAATAAAAAACATCGGATCTAATACGGAACGCAACTTAGCTTTGAAGATACGAGTATGTATGTAATACGTCATTGTGGACGAGGGTGTCTTACTTTGGAATATAACAGATGTGGTTATTTGGCATTAAGGGTGTGTTATTCGTAGTTCGTAGCGGCTACAGTTTCTAAATGCTACGGCGTAGACAATATCTGTGTATGACTTTTGTTTTTATTTTATGTTCAGAGTCGTTTAATCCTCACTTGTTGTACTTTATTTTGTACTAATATAGAGGGACTAAGGAAAATGTACATGTAAAGAGTACTTAAAAAAGTATCTACAATAACATATATTATGAGAAGTACCTAGTAATAGCTTAGTGGTAAGTGAAAGGACTATTAAAGCAATATCAAGTCAGAGGTCAAGTTTCTATTAATTAAAACCTCCATTTTGTGTTTCACCCCGTCTGGCAGTATATACTCCATCCATCAGCCTTTTAACGTCCACTGCTTGACATAGTCCTCCCCAAGAAATGGGGGATAATGCCGTAATCGCCACGCTTGGCAGGCGGGTTGGCGATCGCAGTGGATGTTATTAATACTCGAGGGAGTGCTGCTGCCCACTACCCTGGTATTCCCTCAGTCGGCTCTTACGACTCCCGCGGGTAGAGAGGGGTGGGGTAATCCTAAATCCGGCCCTACACGGCATATATATATATACTATACACATAATTTACATATACTATACTCGAATTCATCGCATAATAGAGAAGCGAAGTCACAATAACACGATTGAAGAAAATCCAACTGAATATTTACACAAATATTCGATCAACACAAACAAAATATAAAAAGAGGCAAGCGATAGAACAGCCAATATAGAGTATCGGTTTCCCCTCGCCGAAGAATACTGCACATAAATAATACCGGTAAATAAGTGTAAAAATATTGAAAAGTGTCATGGCGGGGAGAAAGGCGCGTGAAACTTTATATCCTTGGGTTTCCGGCCGCCCGCGCTCCAAAATGGCAGAACGGATATTTGTGTATAGGAATTCGTTGCGCATAGCTTTGATGTGAATAAAAGAAATCTGTGTAGATAATTTGAAAACACAGTTAGATACTACAACTGATTTTTGTAATTATTTGGATTAGTGAATGTCTTTGTTAAGTGACTATATTCTATTCTATTCAATATTCATTATTCATAATACGCATAGCAATGGAATGGAATAAGTTGCCAGCTTCGGTTTTCCCGACCAATTACAATGTGGTTGTCTATTTGAATAGGGTTTTATTTTATTTATTTATTTTATTTTACAACTTCTGCACAATAATTGTACAAGGCGGACTTAATGCCTAAGGCATTCTCTTCCAGTCGACCCAGGGTGGAGCAGAGATATAATGTGGTAGGTGCAACTGAAAAATTTTCTACCAAACTAATTGAAAAAAAAATTAATAATATTTTGTACAGTATATATAAATAAATTATATATAAAAATATACTACATTTAAGATATCAAAAAAATACTAATATATAAACATATCCAGATATATATGTAAATACATATATTTCTACATAAATACATACATATATATATATATAAATAAATATATATGTAAATACATTTATTTTTACATAAATACATGCATATATATATATATATAAATAAATATATAACAAATTAAATTGAGTAACAGCTAAATAGAGGACTCTGCTAACAGACGTAAATATAATTCACGTACTCTGGCTTTAAACGATTCACGACTTGTGGCCATCCTGATCTCCAGAGGCAACGCATTCCACAACAAGATAGCTTGGATATGAAAAGAAGAATGCACAAGACTTGAAGTGTGAGGTGGACAGTGAAGTAGAAGATTATTAGAAGAACGGAGATGTCGGTCATGGGTGGCAGAGAGAAATTGGAAATGAGATTTTAGATAATTTAAAAAGATATTGGTGCATTGGTTGAATTTAAAAGAGAGTATAACAGTGATAGAGCTCGTAATATAATATATAATATAATATAATATAATAATAAGCTCTTTAAGCCTTTGCCGAATGGGCAACCAGTTTAGAGTAGCACGAAATTTTGAATTGTGGTCAAATTTCCGGAGGTTGAAAACGAATCGAATGCAATTGTTGAGAAGTTGGTCAAGTTTGTTGAGGAGATCTGCATTCAGGTCGAGATAGCATACATCAGCATAATCGATGACAGGGAAAACCAAGGTTTGCATTAACGTTGCTTTCGTCTTAACTGGAAGAAAGTTTTTCATGCGATATAGCGAACGAAGGGTACCCGTTACTCTCTGGCAGATGTTAGAGACTTGGGTTTTCCACTGGAGCGTACCATCAAAAATTAGCCCGAGATTCTTAACATTACTGCTAAAAGGTACGACAAACCCATTATAAACTACTGGTGGAAGACTGCATGTGTTTATTCCACTAAGTATCCAAGGGCGGCCGATTAAAATGGATTGGCATTTATCAGGGTTTATGCCTAGGCCAAACCTCGCAGACCAGTCATTGATTTTAGCAAGGTCATTGTTTATATCAGCAATAGCAGATTGAAGGTCACACATCTTTGTTTGTGTATATATCTGCAAGTCATCGGCATACAAATGATACGCACAGCGAAGATCATTAGTTATAAAGTTAATGAAAAGAGAAAAAAGAAGAGGAGATAGTATGCCGCCTTGAGGGACACCAGAACTCAACTCATGCCATCTAGACGATAAATCGCCAACGCGAACAGTTTTACCACCAGGTGGGGTATAGTCAAGCACTCGCTTAGACAATGTAAAAAAAAGTGTTGAACTGACAAACAACACTCTCTTTAAAAAAGATCTTTCGGTTATGTGATATATATGTGCACCATTAACTCTTTATAGTAAGTAAGTAAGTCATTTATTTCGGAACAATATAAAAAGTTTGTTGAAATTTGTTGAAATTTTATTACTATGCTATTACATGCTAAATAAATATTACATTAAATTTTAAATTGTTCAATACATTGTTATAAATTATTACATAATTAAATACAAAAGACATTCAATCAATACAATTATTTCCATTTCTTATCCTTTATAAACTCCTCTATACTGTAATAACATTTATATAGTTAAATATAAAATCTTATTAATCACCTACAACAGACAGACAAAAATTCCATAATTTAAAATATTTTAGAGCAAAGACTCCTAATCTAATACATAGATATAATATACGTACGCAGTACATTATACCGCTTTGATCTAATACACTATTTTTTTTCGCAAATATCTGCACAGCCATAGCTCTGTACAGTTTTATAATTACCTATATCTTTAAATTTGATGATCACCAAGTAGCAAAAATGTTATATTACATTTAAACTTTCGCGATTTGTACACATTATGTAATACACAAATATTAATATAACAACCCAACCCGTGACCACGGCCGATGCAATACGGTCGAAACGTCGGGAAATTAAGGTATTCAACCTCAACATTATATACGCGATTAAGACCCGATGACCCGATATATTAATATTTGTGTATAATGTTATATTACATTAGATTATACAACTAACAGACATATAAGGGCCATATAACTGGTTTGCAGCAACTAAACAGTTGTAAAATGATATTCAATACGATACATTAGTTATATATAATTGAGTCATATGTGTCTGATAAACGTCTTTTCAATCATTTTTTTATGACTATAATATAACATGTCTGCCATAACGTTTACACGACCGGGGTTTAAGCCGTGTTAACGTTTCAGTTAGATAATAGTCATGAGCCGACATTTTTGTCTAAATTAGAACTTTTTATACAACATCTACAAAACAAACTGTCCTATAATTATTTTCTAATTAACTTTTATAAAACAGTCGTGTTAAGTCGTGTACCTTTATGTAACTTTCAGGTTATAACGTTATTGTAATATAACTTTTATAAATCATTTGATTATTTAAACGCTAATTGGGGACTTTTGACTCAATCGCCATTTTTTAATTAATATATAACAATTGATTCAGAAAAGTTAAATGATGATTTTAAAAGAAAATTAAGAGCAAACCAATCGTTAAAAACAGGAACAACATCTTCATGTAATCTCAAAAAAAAATCAGCCAAGATGAAAGTAATAAAAATATAGATGGTTCTGTACATTTTTAAACAGAAGGCACCCTTTAATTTATTTAATTTAAGCATAAGTTAATTAATATTTTACAATTGTGTGTCACATAGTCTACAACCAGCGGACGATCAAGATGCTTCCAAATATTATGATAAGTCTATCCATCAGCCTTTCGTAATCCACTGCTGGACATAAGCCTCCCCAAGAGAACGCCACAACATGTGTTTCGCTCATATGGGGTATAGTGCCGTAATCGCCACGCTTGGTGGATGGGTTGGCGATCGTAGTGGATGTTGTTTATACTCTAGGGAGTGTTGCTGCCCACTCCCCTGGTTTTCCCTCAGTCCGCTTTTACGACTCCCATGGGTGGAGAGGGGTGGGACAATTCTAAAGCTGGCCCCACACGGCAAATATGATAAGTAGTTTAAACATAAAAGATAACAAAATATTTTACTACGCGGGTGGCAAACTAGTATACGGCCCACCAAATGGTAAGCGATACCGTAGACTATAGTATAGATGCTAGCTAGGAAGGACAGATAGCGCAGGCGTCACCCAAGACATTAACAAGGAATGTGTTATGGGAATTCACCTTCCGAGCAATTGTCACGATGGCTGAATTGGTAAAGCATCTAGCACGGTATTCCAGAAGATGCAGGTTAAAATTCTGCTCAACTGTTATTTTCGATTTCACATTTTCGCGCTTTATCTTAATTTATATGGCTAGCATGTCCAAGCTTAAAAAATATAGAAAAACATCAAAATATGATATTCCTATCACCTATCAAATATAAGTACGATGTACCTGTAACAGAAAAAAAAGGTTTTTTATATATTCTAATAGAACTCTAAACCGTCATGGTGGAGGCCATAAATTGTATATATAAAATGAATAGTTATATACCTACTTGTCGTAATGACTAATAGCAATATGGCGGTCATTTTGATGGCAATTAATAGATTTTATTTTAATATTGAATATTGAAATACCAATATTATTAAGGCCCATTAAAATCTCAACAGGGATTACCATCTATCTATATAATCGAAAAAAAAAATTCCCAAGAATAAATCTATATTAATAGGCTTTCAACAAAAGCCTTCTTTTGCTTCATATTCCTAAAAGAAGCAATGAATCTTCCCCGTTTCGGGCATATTGATTTCTTTCATTTCATTTTACCCCCAATGCATGTCATTTATTTCTATTTGTCCACCATTCACAGCAGTCTATCCAAATTTCAATTTGAAATCTCGTATGTGAGCGGTTTACATTTCAGACCATGACGAGAATTTTTTAATTAAAATTTACTTCGTTTTAAATTTTATATTGAATACTGGCTGAATAACATTTAAAGTCATAAAACAAAACGCTATTATCTATGCCCTGTTCGTGTCCGGAACCACAGGGGCGCGCGGGAGATTTGAAATTGGAACCAAATAGGCGTTAAATGGCGGCGTGCGCTGTCATAACGTCATTTGGCGCTCATCAGTGGGCGAAACAGCATCTCCGTTTGGTGCACGTTTTATTAGCGTAAGGAATAGCGGGGCACAGTGACTCGGAAATTGAGATTTGCATCGGGGAATATACCGGGCGGTGATTGCATTTTCTTTGCGAATGCAGCGTCATTTAATTTCGCTTCAGGCAGGCGCTTGGTCTCACTAAATTATGTCCTGTCTGTTGCTTATTCTGTTGGATTTAGGTTGTATAGTTTAATAAATAATTATTGAAGTCTCTAATTCCCTTGAACTTCACACTTTGAAAAATAAATGTTAATTATTGTTTTTTGTTTCGATGGAAGACGAGATAGGTAAGTGACAACCACCGTTCTTGGACTCAGCAATATCAGAAGCACGGCCAAGCTGTGTACTATGAAGATCAACGACAGAGCTTGAGAAAGTTGTACTTACGTTTAACATATTTGTGAAAAAATTACTGTATTAGCGTCTAATAGCACAAAACACTTCTGAACCGATTTTGATATTTTTTTATATGATAGCTCTAAATTACACTTCAAAACTGATATAGGTTTTATGCTGCTATTATATTGGGAGCCTGACATAAGACCTAAACACGAGAAAGGCTAGTAAAAACTAAAAAATGGCCTAAATATAAATCGCTACACAGTGGCAGATAGTTATTAGAATTCTCGAGCGTCGTACACAAAATCATTCTTAAATATTTAGTCATAAATGTAGCATATTATACGTATATCTTATACTATTAAAAAGCTGTAACAGAGAGATATAGACGTGTCTAAACACAAAACGATTTTTTTTCGATTTTTTGTCTGTCTGTTTGTCTATTTGTTTGTTCGCGCATCACGCAAAAACTACTGAACGGATTTTGATGCAACTTTTTTATTTGATAGCTCTCGATTAGACTTAAAAACTGGTATACATTTTATCTTGCTCCTATACCGGGAACCTGAGATATAACCCAAAAATTAGCTTCTGGCTGCGGCGGAGCCGCAGGCAAAGGCTAATTGATATACAAGTATTTTTCACATGTCTCATTATGTAAAATACAGTAAATTCGAAAAGGAGTATCTATTCGCTAACTAGATATTGAGAAAATCACTCATGCAAGTGGCTTAGTTATAATGTTTTCTTCACCGGGCAGTGGAATTTGTGATTTGACGCACATACTCGTAAATTAATCAATAAAAAAATATATGATTTATAAAAATTATGAGTTATTTACTGTTCGTTGCTCCGAAAGATGGGGGCAAAAAAGGTGCTACAGTTTACCAAGCCCGCTATTCAAGTCAAAAAACGCAATATAACTAAGAAGAAGCTAAGAACTTTCAAATATTAAACTAAATTCATAAAGAACGAATATGAATTGCGGTTGGTACAAACATTTTAAAATACGAATGAATACTCGTATTATGGTGGTAAAAGGGAATTCTGATCCGTCGATACGTCTCATTATTACTGATATAAAACGGTGAGGTTTTCATAAATTTCATTACTTCCCAATTCGCGATGTCGTTGTCGTTGTTATGGTTGAGGTTTTAATTTACTTAAATAAATAAATATTCACGGACATTTCTCACAACGTCCTCTGGTCCCAAACTAAGCTTAACGCTTGTGCTATGGGTACCAGATTACGGATATAATACATGTATTACGACCCGCCAAAGTAAGTTACTATTACGGCTTACTAGCTTTGCCCCACGTTTTCACCCGCCTTTGGTTATACCGTCAGCTTATCTATCTATACTTACTATAAACAACATTAATGTATTAGGTTATTTACGCGTCTCTGAACACAAAACAATTTTGTTAATCATTTTCAACGGCCCAACTTATACGACTAATCGGAATAAATGAAATTTATTAGGTCTACACAAAAAAATTAGGATCCCGGGATAGCTATTGTTTAGCTTAAAAAATATTATACCATAGAGTACTTCTATATATACACATATATTCTTTGGGCGTAACTAATTAATAACGCATTTTTTATTTCTTTCTGGACCCAAATCTGAGGTCCAGGCAGACAAAGTTACGAGCATAGACTTGTCCTCAACATAAAGTATACAATATATATCTTAAAAATACGTATTAAGTACCTCGTTAATATATATCGAGGCTTATGTAGGTACCAATAAAAATATATTTACGATTTCCATCAATA
Organism: Leucoma salicis; assembly: GCA_948253155.1. NCBI lineage: Eukaryota > Metazoa > Arthropoda > Insecta > Lepidoptera > Erebidae > Leucoma > Leucoma salicis. The sequence continues at coordinate 2,535,294 of OX411806.1, read as the reverse complement.
TTTGATTTAACTCGTTACCTTTTTACATCAAATAAATTTTCTTATAAAAATAAATACGCCATCTTTTGCCCTCCAGATAGGGGGGTGTTTCCATTTTGTACAAATTAAATTGACTTCAATCTTACAACGCCGCCTGGAACCAAATGCCTAACCACCGTGAACAGGTGAATCACATCTTATATTTATTATCTACACAGATTTAAAGTTACAGGTTCCTTTGATATTGAATTAACTAGTTTTTAATTTTTTTAATTATGACATCCTCAGTTACTTTAATGATCAAATTAGTTGTGAAAATGGAAAAAGAGAGCTTTGTAGGTGACTGCGATAGCTTAGCTATAGGTTAAGATAAACACTTACCATCTGCCAAGCTTGTAATTTAAAATGACATACCTAATCAAAAAACATCTATCTGAACTTTGTATTTATATGGATACAAAAAATTATAAACATTTAGAGGTTTTTATTAAACCCTAATCTACGACCTTTAGGAGGGAAGTAGCGAATATTGCAGGCGGGTAGGAAAGGCCTGAACTATAAGGGCTTGGTTGTCAACCTGTAATTGTTACTGCAGAGTTAAAAAAAAAAGAAAAAGTCCCAACGTGTAACTAACTGCCAAATCGAAATCGAATCAATTTTATTAAGAAGTACCAAGCCGAGATACATTATTTAAGGGTTTGTTGCAACCATAGATATATTACTATATCTATGGTTGCAAGATTTTTCATTAGGTTACTACCACCACCATTGCTTCAACCATGCAACAGTAGTGTTACGAACCTCGTTCCTATGATGATTGCTTCAAACATATAACTCAAAACTAGCTTGATGACTTAAAACTAGATAAATTATTACTTAACATTATAAATTTCAAATTGAGTTTATTAATTTGTTTGCTATACCTTGACTCCATAGCTACTTAAGCATCCCATCCCATCCATCCATCAGCCTTTCATCGTCCACTGCTGGACATAGGCCTCCCCAAAATGGGGGTTTTACCATAATCGCCACGCTTGGCAGGCGGGTTGGCGATCGCAGTGGATGTTTTTAGTACACAGGGGAACGCTGGTACCCGGTCCCCCGGTAATCCCTTAGTCGGCTTTTACGACTCCCATAGGAAGAGACGGGGCGGAGCTATTCTTGGTGCCGGCCCCACACGGCTACTTAAGCGGCATCAAATAATATAGCATAATAATATAGCGGAGCACAGAGGAGACCATAGACTACTGTTTATCCTGAAAAATGGATATTTATGCACAAAGATTTATTTGTGCATATCTAGCCTTAGGCTAAGTTCACAAACCACCGAAGGAATGTAACATAGTTCCAGTGGCCCGCCAATAAAGGCGGAGGGACGGGGTTTCTTTAGTGGGTGAAGGCCCCACACTACCCTGTTCGTTGCCCCGGGCGACAGGGTGTGCGGTTAGGAATTTTTTTTCCCGTCTTAACAAAAAACAAAAAGCTAAGTTCACATGATTCAAAGAGTCCATATGACGAGCGCTAACACGCGTTACGGGAGTACTCGTCGCACTACTGGTACCGAACCTATATTCCAAATCACTCGCCTTTTTTATACTTCGCTTATTAGTAGGTCGATGTCAATATCTTCAGATTCACTTAGTTTTAATTTTTATCAATATATAATTAAGAAAATTATAAAAGTAGCAAAAAAATTTACGCACATCGCGATGAAAGCGCGCAATAGGACGTTACATTAGTATCAAAGCGTGTGTCAACGCGTGGTCGCCTGCATCTAGAGACTTTTTCTCTGAGCACTGCGCGAATGTGATCGGTTGTTAGGTAAATATCAGGATGTCTAGAGGCGCAATTTGAAAACGCGCGTCAAAATTTTGTCTTCTGAATATAGCCTTAGGCTAGCATTTGCAGCTAGTAGATGATATATGTGCCGTGTGGCGCCGGCTTTAGAATTTTCCCACCCCTCTCCACCCATGGGAGTCGTAACAGCCGACTGAGGGAATACCGGGAGAGTGGGCAGCAGCACTCCCTCGAGTATTAACAACATCCACTGCGATCGCCAACCCGCCTGCCAAGCGTGGCGATTACGGCACTGTCCCCCATATGAGCGAAATACACGTTGTGGCGTTCTCTTGGGGAGGCCTATGTCCAGCAGTGAACGTCGAAAGGCTGATGGATGGATGGATGAAGATGATATATGAATAGACTAATGATCCAGATAGTAACTTTTAAGAATAAATATTATTATGAAACAACAATAATTTATTCACTCTCTATAAAATTTGTTTCAATTACCTAATACAAATACACACACTGTATACTCATATATACACGCAAGCACTCACCCATTATATACTAATTTCATTACATAATAATATTAATTCTAGTAAAGGACACGTGGCCGGAAGGAGAGGAGACCTGGTGACCTAAAATACAGACCTAAAGCCTAGTTTAGGCACCAATCTCTGCAATCTCCCACAATATGGGTCTTCAGTATGTTTTATGTTACTCTTATAAACCTGAGTCAATGCACAATTACAATACACTACAATTGGTGAGAAAATAAATTATTATTAAAATGAATTTTGTCGTTTGTTAAGTGCCTTGCGATATATAGATTATTAGTGCTCGAAGTAATCAATAAAAAATAAAAATTCAAATTTATTATGTAGAGTAACAAATCAGAATCAATTTAATAAATTAATCCAACCTACCAATTAAGAATCAAACTTGGATTCAATGTTTGTCAATTCAAATAAATCGAATTTAACGGTGTTACCAGTAATAAAAAAAAGATTATCTACAAATTGCTGACAAACATCTTATCGTAATGACAGCGGTCGTGTCAACAAGCATAAGTGAACGGGAAGGTGGCGTCCAATTGCCTCGGTTCAGTTTAATTTTTAATCTGTATTTAAAGCTCATACCATATTATCTTTTGTTTGTTATTTTTTAGATTTGGACTTATACTCGTAATACGATCAAAAATGCTTAAGTTTTAAAATAATACAAAATTCATCTTGACAGCTTATTTAGAGTTTTTTACACAGCAACTAGGGCTGACCTTAGCTACATTATTTCGCACTTAATCTAGTTATTATTTTTAATAACTACTTCTGACCTTTTTTTTTCTGTGTTCAGGCGGGAAAAAATGTACCTAACCGCACACCCCGTCGTTCCGGGCAACGAATAGGGTAGTGTGGGGCCCTCACCCACTAAATAAACCCGCCGTGTGCTGTCTCTCCGCCTGTATTTTCGGGCCACTGGAGCTATATTACATTACCACAGTGGTTGCATTAGGTAACCTGACAAACCAAATTTCCATTGCCATTAGCTGTACAAATAAAAAACTAAACAACTCACTCTACCATGTTGTTCAACAAAGCATATAATTTGCCACTGTTTGTGTAACCGCCACGATCTCCGATTAAAACGATAAATAAATACTTAACGCTTTAATCCATTTGCGGGACGATCTAATTCACTGATAATAAGAAATGTGAAGAATGGAAGCGACAAAGAAACGGGCGATGAATGAAACGTGGCTGTAATGTCTTTGATACTTTAAGCTAAGGTACGTGTAATGTAATCACTATTTTTTTTTGTGTTGACAGTAAATACATATTAATTAGTATTTAAGCCTTATTTTAAGCTATATAAGGGTCTATTTTTAGATAAAACTGTGAACTATGCACATCTCCGACAAAATAATGAGTAGCCAAGTAGGAATACATTAAATAAGTTATATATAGACTACCATTCCAAGTGTTGTACAAAAGGACAATAATTTTAGACACGCTTTAGCGTAATGATTTTTAAACATCATGAGTTTTAACTCATTGCAATCATCTAAATCACATAAGTACAATATATATCAATTATCATATCCTAAATCCTCATTGTTTAAAGAAATTGTGTGTAAATATGGAGTTTATAAGGATTACTGAGAGTGGAGATCGAAGCCTGTCTTCTGGAATGCCGGTCCAAATACTCTGCCACTGAGCTGCGACAGCTCATTCATTGCATTGTTACTAGACAGCTGTATTTATATTCTTCTAACAAAATGATAAAATCAATGTTGACTATAATATATAAAGCATGCATGAAATTAATTAATAAGCATTAATAAGCAACTAAGAAAAAAGGAAACTAAAACAACTAAAAAGGAAGTATCAAGATCATACTGTCCCCGAACTCATTGTTCGGAAACCACAAAAGTTTCACCGATCAATTAATTCGGTTTATTGAGAACACAGACTGAAGTGTGACAAATCCATTGGAAATAATTACAACGTTTTTATACAATACAATTGGTCGTAAATTCTTATGAAAGTATGTGTATCATTAAATTTACGTATTTTGATTATTACTAAAGCACCGTTAACACCTAAATTTTTGGGAGTTTTTTTTTTACGAATAATTATAAAACTTTGTATATTGCAGGTACATAAAATATAACATAGACTGTTTTCTCTTTCATTGTCTTATAAGTTATATAATTGTTTCTTTCTAATACATAATAATATATAAAAAGATGTCTGCATGATAGTTTATTTTTAAATTCATGAACTCTCACTGTTAGGCAGATGTTTCTGAATATTGCCCTACGGATATATGAACAACTTAGACCATTGTCCACCATGCTATTCTGCCAATCCGCAATGGGTTGGCGTAATGTGATAGAGCCTAAATCACTTTCATTCAGTATAGAGATTCGTAAAACATTAAACTACGTTACTTAAAAAACAAAAAAAACAATGTACAGATTTAATAAATGTTTCCTTTTATTGTGCTTTAATGACTACCATTAATAAATCAAAACAAAAAAATACAAAAACGGAACGTAAACAAGCTCTACTTGACTTACACCAGATTTTTATAAAAAGAAAAATTTGCCAAACCAGCCACCAAGAATAAGAAGTAATAAGCAGTTTTCTTTCGCGCCAAAATTGTCTCCCATAATAGCGTCGGCGGGAAGATAGCGCTCTCGCCATAAAAAGAGATAAACGACCGTTCTCTCTATTATTTTTGCTCTTTAACAAAGGGAATGTGTGCACCTGTTGTTGTCTCTTTCTAACGCTGAGAATTTTCACTATATCTGTCTCTAACACAAGTGGAAAACAAAAATTTTGTCCTAATACCCACCCCCCGGCGCTAATGTTCAGTGTGGCGAAGTAAAGCAACTCTGCCTCCTTCACAATTTACTTGAAAAACCTAATACGTGTTAATTAAAATTTTATTAAACCTTCAAATTGAGCACACTCGAAGGAATATGTAGGTTTTATTAATATTTTAATAATGTTGATGCTTTATTATGAGATTATATTCCGTTCAAGATGATGGTTTTCGATGAAAATTTCAACTATAATTGGATAACATTCAGATTAATTAATTTAAGAGCTTCTTTTAAGTACTATGCAATAATGATCAATACGTTATTTTTTGAGCTTCGTTAGTTAAGCAGCATAAGGGGGCAACGTCCCAGATTCAAAGCAATTTGGGAATAAATAAATAATAAAAATTAGTAGAAGAAACATGATTGCGTTGCATTTAACTGCGAACCCGTTCGTGGGTGCAGACGATAAAAAGTATGCTTCTTTTGCATTGTTCCTCCATATTTTGAACTATATAATTAATATTGTACGTTCGTGTATAATTAAGTTTCAGTACCTAACTCGAAATTGTATATTTATTAGTTCTGAATAGTCACCCTATTCAGTAGGTAAAGTCTCTCGCTATCATAGATTTATAGATCCAGATTAGGATGAAATGTTAAGATATTATTTCCCTTAAGGGCCCACCCTACGCTTTACTGTGAAGGTCTATCGCTATGTTCAAGAGAAGAGTCAGGGTAGAACCTCTTACAACGGAATCAAACAAAATTCGGCGGCTGTCGGATAATTTATTTATTTGAAATGAAAACAGTGAACCACTTACATTACTGTACTACTGACTTATTTCAAGTGATATTATGTACTTACTTCCTTTAGTCGCCTCTTACGCTACCCTTTTTTTTGTTAAGACGGGAAAAATTTTACCTAACCGCACACCCCGTCGTTCGGGGCAACAAACAGGGTAGTGTTGGGCTCTAATCTACTAAATAATCCTGCCGCGTGTCGTCTCTCCGCCTGTATTGGCGGGCCACTGGAACTAGATTACATTATTTCAGTGGTCTCTTACGCTACCCTTGAAAATAAATGCGGCGCTGACATTACAGTCAATCACCACGTCGACTAATGTCAAAATAAAGGTTCCTTGTTTTCCATATTAATATCCAAAGAATAACGGGCTACCCATTACGTTAAAGATATGAATGAAAAATCATAATTCAGTAAAACAACCATAAAAGGAACATAAAAGTGAATAGACTACAAAAAATTTATTACTTCGCAGTGTGAGTGTTGGCTCCATAGAGTAGTCAAATGTCATTGTGTTGCTATTTTGTGACAACAATGGCGCCCTGTTTTGGCGGGAGAAAAAGGCGGGAGCGGCGATATCAGCGGCCGCCATTATGGTGGCTTATCAGCGACGCTTCCTCCAAGACTTTGCCCCTTTTTCTTTTACGGTCACGTCTGGCTCAGGTGAAGATAGTGCTTTCAGTTTCTTGAATTTTATTTTTATAGGGACGATTGTTTATAAACGGCTGCGTTATCTGAGTTATACAGTAGGTACTTATATCTTAAGCGTGAATATTATACTGAAAAGTTTCTTAGGCATACATGTTTTTTCGTCATATTATTATATATTGACGGGCCTGCTGGCGTAGTCGGTAGTGTAACTGACTTCTGTGCACATGCAGCTCGTGGGTTCGATTCCCACTCAGGACAATTATTTGTGTGATGAACACAGATATTTGTACTGCGTCTGGGTGTTGGTGTATTTACAAAAAAAAAGTAATACAAATATGTATATATATATATATATATATATATATATCCGTAATCTGGTACCCATAGGACAAGCGTTGAGCTTAGTATGGGACCAGAGGACGTTGTGTGAAATGTCCGTGAATATTTATTTATTTTATTATTTATATTGTATTTCTTCGGTTAGTGATATTTTGTTATCACATTTGCACATGTTTCAAAAAATATAAGATGAAATCTGAAAAGTGATTATGTCTGTGGAGGGTATAATTTAGCATAATATAACTAATTACACTACATAAAACATTAAGTGACACGGACACCTAAAATAGTCATATAAAACTAAAACATAAAGTGCGTAAATGTGCAACCGAAAATTATAGAAGCGAGCAGGATTTGAACCTGCGTCTCCTGAATAACCGTTCTAGACGCGTTGACACTGTCCCGACCTGGTAAGTTTCATTATTACAATAATTAAGAATCATACCAAATAATAATGCAGTACAATATATATGTGAATAAATCACACAAGTCATTAAACAGGAATGTGTTGTCGATATTGATAGTCCCGAGCAGATGTCGCGATGGCTTAGTTGGCAAAGCGTCTTCACGAAACGGAGTGGTTTCCAATAGGCGCAGGTTTGAACCTGCGCCTATTGGAAACCACTCCGTCTTCGTCTTGCTTGTGACTATAATTTTCTATTTCACATTTTAGCACTTTGTGTTCTCTGTTTCTGTTGATATTAAGTGCTTAAAAAATATATAAAAACAATGAAAATTTGACTGTATCTATTATCATACAAAAAAAACTTCATCGAGATAACCTCACTCGCACATTGGAACCCCACCGATCTCAAATGATTGCTAAATACGCCATTCGGGCTGTCGAAATGTAATATAAAAGTGATTTCAATAAATAAGATAATTTAGGGGGTTCGGTGGTAACTTGGGATGTGAGAGGGGAGGAAGGCCACTGAATGAGCTAATTAAGACAAACGAAAGAAAACGCGAAGAAAAGCTGTGAAAAGTCGACGAAAACAAGAATATTCCGGGCAATGGCGAGGGACGGATTTGGAGTGTAGTTACTCGTTTATAGTTTAATTAATGCTTACTTTTAAGGTGTTCCATTTTTGATTCCGTTGAAGAATTCATATGCGGAAATTGTGATTCTTGTATTATGAAACATTGATTATGATGTGTGATTGAAATACAAACAAATCAATTCAGATTGATAAGAATTTCAGCAAAAAGTGCCGTAACAGATTCAAAAATATTACATGCAAAATTGCGTATATTTTTTCTAATACTAATCGTTTTCGTAATACTTTATCGTTTTGGAAGATAATCCATCCATCAGCCTTTTAACGTCCACCGCTGGACATAGGCCTCCCCAAGGATAGGAGACAGTGCCGTAATCACCACGCTTGGCAGGCGGGTTGGCGATCGCAGTGGATGTTGTTAATACTCGAACGAGTGCTGCTGCCCACTCCCTCGGTATCAGCCTCAGTCGGCTCTTACGACTCCCATGGGTAAAGAGGGGTGGGACAATTTTAAAGCCGGCCTCACACGGCAAAGAGGTAGTGGTAGTTTGGAAGATAAGCAGTGACATAACTTTTACTTATGTAATTTGAAATCAAATTTATTTCCGCACACTATTCCAAACACTGCGCTTTTTTCAGTACTAACAATAATCTAATTGTAGATCTTTGCTTTTCCCAACGTGAATGGGCTGGCTCGATCGGAAAACTACAACCCTCTAACAGAAGATCAGCGTGAAACATGACCTACTGTTGTGTTTCGTATGGTGACTGAAGAGTATCGGAGGCCCAAACCTCCTTACCCTACAACCTCTTCTTTTTATCCATCCTCGCTACCTCCTATCCCTTTCCTTAGAGTTGGCGACGCGAGTGTCTTTAGGCTACGATAACGGCTTACCATCTGGTGATGGTGTATAATTGTTTGCCCTAGTATTAAAACACAATTTTGACGGGCCTCGTGGCGTAGTCGGTAGTATAACCGACTTCCGTGCACGAGGTCGTGGGTTCGATTTCCAATCAAGACAATTATTTGTGTGATGAAAACAGATATTTGTACTGCATCTGGGTGTTTTCTATCTATTATATGTATGTATTTACAAAAAAAAGTAATATGTGTATTATATCCGTACCTGGTACCCATAGCACAAGCGTCAAGCTTGGGACGTTGTTTGAAATGTCCGTGAATATTTATTTTATTTAATATCACATCATTCACGACTTAAGATACGAACCTTCGCCGTTTGACTTCACACTTATGAACACCGAATTCCAACTAAGTATATAATTATATAAATAAAAATATTCACAGTAAGACTTTTTAATTTCTTTTCCCTGTGTCCAAGTCCGTCCCTCGCCCAAGAAAGCGTCCGTGTCCTCCACTCTGAATGGTCCGCTAACAAACTCTTTTACAAAAACACAATAATTACTTTAAGCCGAATAAAAAGTGCTTTCTTCAGCGGGACAAGGGCCCTAATTTCACCTTGCCACCTCTCGACTCCTGCTTTTGGACCTCGAGTACAATAGCGCTTTATTTTCTTTTATTTATTATGATTTTCTTTAGAAATACTGCTCTTTAAGGGTAGCAACAGGAAAATATTGAGCTCGTTAATGAAGAGTCCCTTCAGTGATGACTGATGATTGATGATTAGTGACTTTCTTCTTATTTTTTTGTAGTTTATTAAGACAAAAGAAGACACAACACAGGTTGATTATAATATATTATCGTGAGAGCTTAGGAGGTTACTAGTGATGGAGGATTCGATATTTATCTTTATTGCTTATGGTTGAAGAGGAGCCACGGCTCACCTGATGGTAACTGGTAACTACCGCTCATGGACGAAGTATTACTAAGATAACGCCAAGCCGTAAGCGACCATCTCATTTCTAAGATTGAGAATCAATAATTGGACAGCTATCTCCCGCTACTACCAAAACACATCTGCCCCCTTAGAATGAAAAACGAAACGTTGGACGAACTTTCGTTTTGAATAATTGTGGTTGATCAACAGTCCGACGCGTGATCCCTGATTAGTCGAGATTGATTGAGTGATTCAGGCGACCAATCACAATGAAGCGAAACGAAAGTTTGTCTAACGTTTCGTTTTTCATTCTAAGGGGCAGGTTGTTTCACGGTGGTCACATGGAAGGCGATAGTATTGACCCGCTTGGTTCTGATACCAAATGAGTACTTGGAGTATTCAGTTGTTATCGAGCCCGAGCTACCAAACCCTACCTCCAGTAATGCAATGGGTGATAAGTGATTACTTCCCTTAGTCGCCTTGTATTACACCTACGGAAAAGAATCGGGTGGTGATACTTGTATCGTTAGTCCGTCACTACACGGACAAAATTTTATAATTTATAAGTAGGTTACTAAAAAAGTAATCTACGATTTTAAAATGACGACTTTCCAGCCTGGATTGCAAACACAATTCTTTAAATTATGAACGAAATTATGATCGTAATTTATAATTTATTTATTTATACCAAAACTTACAACTATCATTACAGACAAGGCCTAATTCGACATTGCAGCATATCGTATACTCTATAACATAAAATATATAAAGTTATTGTTGTGTATTCACTCAGTGTACAATGAAATATGTCTATGTCCTCTGATAAAAGGTTAAGAATGCGAAGTGCTCGCGTCAGGGGCGCCTCATTTACCAGATTAGAGCGACCACGAGGTACAGCGAACAGCTGAGGCCGACGTCGCCGCCACAAATATCATTATTTTGATAAAATAGGTATCTAAATTAAAATTAAAACTACACATACTCGGCATTTCCCTGGTAACAAGCCTTCCGCCATCAATACAAAAAAATAAACAAATAGATACTTATTTTAAAGTACAAATTATTTGTGAATAAGAAAAAAGAGAACTTTAGTGCGAGCGGGAATCGAACCTGCGTCCCTTCCAATCCGGGGAAGTGTTCTAAGCCGTTGAGCTACCCAACTGACCTTCGGCTATACCCAACCAATCTCCTCATCACATTAGTCTTTACGACCAACGCCACCTATCGGAGGCATTTACTATTTGACGGCGCGATTTTTTAAACATTTCGATCTGTATTTTAGCACTTGACATACTCAGCTACTTTAAAGTACAAATTATTTGTGAATAAGGCAATATATAATATGCTTATGTTAAAATCTTATAGCACTTAAGTAGTAACATAATTCATCTCTATAAACAGCGTAAGCGCTTAGTCTAATTATCTTTGCACCAGAAGCCGATAAATTCAGCTTTAATTCATTACACAACTCGTTAACAAACGCGTATTAAGCTATTAAACACCGCTCTAAGTTTACAAGATGTCTCGACGTGGAGGTAAAACACGGAGCTTGGTTGATACTAGAATGTACCTCGTTAATTCCCATGGCTTTGCACACAATAACGGATAACGTATTTTTTTTTTATTGCATATGATGGCAGACGAGCCGCGGCCGGTACATGTTACCGTCGCTAATGGATTCAACTATACCGAGAGTATCGTCAAGCCGCTGCTCACCATTTCATTTCACAGACATAAAAATAATTAACGGCTATCTCCTGCTACAACCAAAACACACTGACGTGCTTTATGGCCAGTCACACGGAAGATGGTGATACCAAACCGCACGGACCATATAGCAAGTGAGTACTCGGTACCCAGCCCTACCACCAGTAATGCAATAAGTGGTGATAATTGCTTACTTCCCTTAGTCACCTCGTACGACACCCGTGGGAAAGAATGGGGTGGTGACACATGTATCCTTAGTCCGTCATTTTCCTAATCCAGTAGGTAGTATGGAGATATGCAGACAGAGACTGTTATATTTGTGTCATCATGAATATCATTTTTGTGAACAGACAAACCATACAACAAATAAACTCATATTAATGATATTAGGAGGGTTATTTATACATATAGTAGGGTTTTGGTTTTAAATGAAAGACCTCACTTATAGTTAGACGCGAAGGGATAGTCTTCTTTGTTTTAAAACAGGACAGCCATGAAATAATAAAGTTTGTTTGTAAAAGCATAGGGCTTATCATATACCTGTACTATATTTCATCAAAGTCGATACACTAGTTTAGCGGTGAAAGTGTGACAAACAGACATTAATTAATTTTCTTTTTTTTCTACAAAATATAGTACAGGTGACGCCATAAAAATATATACATTGGGATAGTTAAACAAGGCCTACTTGAGAAATACTACTTTGAGATTGCAATAGGTCTAAAAGGAAACGAGGAGGCTGAAAGATAGGTTGAAAAACTCGTCTGATTTCCTTGAGGTTCACCAGAGCTGCCTACACCACTGAGGGCGCTGAGTTGATGGCAAACGATTACCGCTAATTCGCTTGAGCTGAATAGTAAGAGGGATTAGGCCATAGTCCACTATCCATCCATCCATCCATCAGCCTTTTAACGTCCACTGCTGGACATAGGCCTCCCCAAGAATGAGGGATAGTGCCGTAATCACCACGCTTGGCCGGCGCGTTGGTATAATATACGCATAGTCCACCATACTGGCCCAATGCGGGTTGATTCCAAATCTTCACTTCAAATCGCGTCATCAAATAGTATGAATACCTAAATTGCAAAATAATTAAACTTACTATATTGGAATAATGTAGATATGTTAGTACATCCGATAGATGGCGAGGGTTGTAAAGACATTTAAAGGGAGGAATAGGATGATCCTGCTCGTGACTGTTATTTTCGATTTCACATTTTTCACTTTGTGTTTAATGTATAGTGCTAAGCATGTCAAGTGCTAAAAATATATATAAATATTTTTTTTCTTTAAAGCAGCCGAGCATGTCAAGTGCTATATACAGATCAAAATATTCGAAACTTGTATTTTGCTACACTATACAGAACAATTTTGAGTCAAAAATTTGAGGCATTAACATAATTATGAGAATATCAGTTCCAGTTTAGTCTTATTGATCTATGTGCCGCGAAATTTCACGCGATGGCGCGCATCTTGTTTGCCGAATCACCGCTCAATCTAAATTATTGTGCAACTTAAGAACTAATCTTAATCGAAACTGCCTCGACGCCCGCGGTTAAGTTTTTCAATAAAACACGCTTATCTTGTGCGCTGTAAAATATCTACTGATAATTACAGTTATTTATGCATAAGATTTAAGAGTTTGTCTAGTTGTTTGGATTTAAACTATCTATGAGGTAGAGAAAGTTATTATTTGAGAATTAAAATAACAAAATCCGCCATCATTTTTTATAGTGGTAGAACCTTGATTATCCCAGCATGAATGGGCTGGATCGATCAAGAAAGTACCACCCTCTCACAAAAGATCAGCGTGTAACAACGGTAGTTACTCCTATCGTTGTGTTTCGTATAGTGCGTGAGAATGCCGGAGGCTCAAGCCCTATCCTCTCCTTGGCATCCTATCCATCCTCTCTTTAATATCCTTCCTGTCTACCTCCTATCCCTTTACTTGAGATGGTGTCGCGCGAGTGATGCATAGGAGTTGCTAGCGTCTATAGGTGGTAACCGGTTACCACCAGGTGATGCTTGTTTGCCAGCCACGTAGTATAAAACACTAGCCAGAAAAATTGTAATGAACAATTTGTTAAGTACCTTAGTTATATTATTGCAATTTTTTCAAAAAAGTCAAGTAGGTACAAGTATAAATAACTGCACAGATTGGTGGTTGTGGGTTCGATTCCCCCATAGGACAACATTCTTTGTGTGATCCACAATTGGTTGTTCTGCGTCTGGCATACGTTTGTGCCCGTGAAATTGTATGTTTGTAAATTCCCCCGCAATACCTATGAGGATTATTACTTATTGGTGGGAATTAAAAAAAAAATGTGTTATTCGCTAAAATGGAGATTTCTATTAGTGAAACTAAAAATCAGCTCAGTAGTTTTTGAGTTTATCCAGAACACACCTATAAACAATCAAATCTTTTTTTTCGTATTTTAGCACTTGACATGCTCAGCTACTTAAGAAAAATTATTTGTAAAAAGTGGAAAAAGAAGGTTTACTGCGAGCAGGATTCGAACCTGCGTCCCATCCAATCCAGGGAAGTACTCTGGACCGCTAAGCTATCGCAGTCACCTAATGGTGACACCCAATCTCCACTTCACATTTATATAAAAGACAGCACTAGGAAATAATCCCGATTGGTTTTTGGTCCTTTGATTTAAGTAAGAAAAGTTTTAACCGGTCATCTATTATTAACACCGTTCATGGCGATGAACTACGAGTAGGTAGGGATCAGTTGTAGCCAAAAAAAAAAACTTGTTCTATTCCTAAAAATAAGACAAAATAGTAAAGTAAAAAATTATTGAATTTTTTTGTGTAATTTATAATAATAGTTTCTGATATTTACGCGAATGTTACACATTTTGAAATAAAACTACGTTTACGGAATCTATCGCGTTTACTTGATTTTACTACTATCCCGACGTTTCGAATACTTTACAGCATTCATGATCACGGGTGGACTTAGATGATAGACGTCCAAGGCTGATATGTTATTTCAACGGTTTCACCTACCCACAGTATATGCTTTTATAAATTTTTTTGGTTTTTGGTTTATTTATTTTAACCCACCTAATATTCGTTTAGAAACACAGTGAAAATATCTACTTCAAATGTTTATGCTTACAATGTATGAGACTTTAAGTTAGTATATTAAAATGAGTATAATACTCCTCTAAAATTCTACCACATACTACCAATTACTACCAGTAAGAAGACAATCTTGGTTATTAGTTTATAATATTAAATATATTGATTTTGCCAAAAGCTAAGACTAAGAAGCTACCACCGGATCGGAACGCGGCCTGACTGAGAAAGATCCGGCCAGAACACTCAGTAGGCAAAAAATATTATAAATTATTTATTTCAAAATAATTTATAATATTTTTTGTGTTTTTTTAGTTTAAGTTATGATAGCTACCTTAACATTTAATGTTTTAAGCCGCAAAATAAATAAAAATACAAAAAAAAATTTGCTAATACTTTTTAATTATTAAAAATCAGCTAACCGTAAATGATTTAATATTCTTCTCGCTTTCAACCTACGTCGATATTCTTTTGGCATAAGCGTGGACTGGAACTTCTAATGGCGATGTCCCGATTCAAAAATAATATGACTATAACTTTGTCAGAAAAGCAACACTATTTAAATTGGCAATGCCATCTACCGGACAAAACCACTCTTTTTTGAGCAGTGTGTAATGTGTGTAAAACGTACTTGCCTCAAAAAGTAACTTGGTCTCTGTTGTAAGTACGAAACAAAATTCAGAATAATACGAAACGAACACGATAATCATAACAAACGAGACTGGTCTTACTGACATCTAGCGGTAAAATGAAACACTGCCATTCCGGCGGGAAATCATGTCGTTTCAAGTTGTGATAGCAGCTAATTATTCGTCGTTGATGAGCAAACTTTTATCAGCTATTAGTTAACGCGCCTTAGCTACAGCTTCGTTAACTGCAAGTTCAGGAGATTGAATATCGATAACATCTAATTGATTGCGAGAGCACTGCTTAGACATATCGGAATTTGATTTATATTCGAATGGTTTTGTAAGATATAAAATGTAAATCTATACTAATAAATGGAGAGCCGGTTCTTTTGTTCGGTTATACTGCGAAAACTACTGAAACGATCGGAATAATACTTATACCATAAGATGCAGCGTGTTTCGGAGAAGGTTTTAGTTATGCTGGTGATTACTAATCCGGAACCTATATTTTTGACGTGAAACATTGAATGCGGAGGGAGGGTAAAACCGGCTGTTAGCGTGGCGACGCTTATTCTTAATATTAGGAATCCTATCCCAAATTGATTTTTCATCGACAATACTTTGACACGAGCGAAGCTGCGGGGAATGTACTAGTGTTTGACATAAAAGAGAAACCCAGTTTCTATACCTACTAATAATGATGATGACTACGTGTGTTATATTTTTAACACACTTTTATTAGCTTTGGTATATTATGTTTGTTTAAATATTTGTAACGGAATCTTTGAACGAATCCGTACTTCGTAATATCAGATTAAAACGAAACTTTGCACACTTATCAAGGACCGATGACAATAAAATAATTTGAAGTTTATCCGTTTTTAGGGTGTCGTAGCCAACGCATGGAACCCTTATAGCTTCACGATATCCATCCGTCCGCTGTTTACAGCTTAGCTCAGAGACTACTAGAAAGGTGTAATTTAACATGAATATACATAATCACGTATAATATATAGTCACGGCAACGGGTATGGGTACGGGTTTGTGAAAACAATTATTCGAATACAGGGTCCGATGACTCTCATTCACTCCATCCAGCTAACCAGCGTGAAAGTACTTGTAGTGAGGTATTAAAAAGATTAGCTTCTAGAGCGTTCACTAAACAACCTTCGAACTTGGCACTTATAGTTATTTATCTATGTTGGCACTTGACTAGAGCGAGTGTCCAGTAGGTACTTTCAACGCCGAGTCGCACTCCACTATATAGTCCGTCACCAAATTCTACAGATTACGAAATTAATAAAATTACCTATAAGCGTTAGGGGAAGTCCAGGCATAGAGAATAGCCCAGGCAAAGCGAATACTCCTCACTGTTTCAAAATGGCGCGTCCGAGGAAACTTGTCACATGCCACAAGGTCCCTTCCGTCCCCCTCAGTCGTAAGCAACCAGAGCTAGACCGTGGTTACGCGTTGTTTTAGAAAAAAAATTGAATAAATAAAAAAGTGTAATTTTTTACGATATTTTAAGATAGGTATTTTCTTAATTACTCATTTATATGGTGGTGCTACTGTTTTGCTTGATTATACATTTAAAGTTTATGTTTTCTTATAGAGTTATTGAGAGTTTTATTAAGATATCGTTTCTGGATAATTTTAGGTTAGTTTAGATCAAAAAAGTATCTATTGTGCAAAGTGAACACGGGCAAAGTGGTACCCACTTGACCCACTAGAGTTTGTAAGTATTAGTAGAGGCATTTTTACAACTGATTTTGGTTTATATTGTTATAGACGGTTTATAAATATAAAGGAAAAACAAATCAGGCCTAAATTTGTTAAAAGAAACACCAAAGTTCTGAAAAACCTTAACAAAGATCTAAAAACAAAACAAAAAATACAGTAAATCAACCAAAAATACTAAATTTAAGAAACCTAGACAAAAAAAAATAATAATAACTGCAGACATGCTATTTTTGTGGAGAAGATTACATTGAAATCAATGGGCAGCCAGTTCATGATTGGATTCAGTGCAATTCCTGTAAGCAATGGAGTCACAAGATGATGCACGGCTTACGAAGGAGAAGGCATATTTCATTATGACAACTGCACTGATACCCGATTATGATTACGTAGTTATATTTTATCAATTGTTACTTAACTGACCGTGTATTCACTTTGCCCTATGATCCTATCCACTTTACCCGTGAGGGTAGGGCAAAGAGGATAGCTGTACCAATTGCAATTTTCTAAATATTTTAAGTAAAACATTGACGTTACGTAATTTTTGTTAATTATATCAATAACTTATTATAATAATGTTTGATTAATACTCAGTCATTATTTTATTTCTGTCTATTGGTTTTTTTACCACAGACCGGCAAAGGTTAAGGTGTCCGCTTTGCCCGGACTTCCCCTACCTCACATTTTTTGAGGGCAAAAAAAAAATTCTGTATTGTCGCCTCAGACAGAGGTATTTGTGATGATAACAGTTTAAAAACTTAATCATTTATGATATAATGATGCTCTTATGCTTTATTTATTCTTGATTCTAAGTACTGATCAGGCTGCAGGTTGTGTATACATTTATGGCAACATGGTAACTACAACGAGCATCTTAATTCAACCATGCTGACAGCAAATGATACTTTGAATGTCATATTTTTTACAGAGATAGATACCTTCGAATATATTTTTTTACAGAGTACCTTCCTTGCACTAAGAAATAATCCTTGTATCGCGGGGGGCTTTACAATTTCACGGACTCATACAAAACCATTTGTGGATCACACAAAGAGTTGTCCTATGTGGGAATCGAACCTACAATACTAGAGCGGGAGGCCGGCATCTAAACCACTCTGCTATCAGTCAATTAGAGGATTGATCTGTTTTAGCGGATATTGATTGTAATGTGCAATAGAATATAATACTTTAAGTACCATAAGGTTATACCTTCCAATTGGTTTTTTAAATACATTAATATTGCTCTTGGAACGTAATAAACTGGCAATTTATTGCATTTCATTGTGAAATATGACTAATTGGATAAAAAGGAATAACTACATGTATAGTACACTAGCAATTGCTATGTATGGTTCAGCAGGTTCCCGATTAAGTAGCGAGATAAAGTGTATACCAGTTTTTAAGCCTAATCAAGAGCAGCAGCTGTCAAACAAAAAAGTTTTATAAAAACCCGTTTAGTCGTTTTTGGGGGATGCCAGAACAAACAAACAGGCAAAAGGACAAAATTTATAAAAAAAAAACTGGAAAACGGTTAACCCTATAGGCCATCCCTGCAACTTCCCGCTAATTTGATACTTAAGCGCTCAAAATTGCACTTATTACGTCGAGCTCAACAACGACTTTTGAGCTCGAAAAGCTCGAAGAGCTCAAAAGTATAATTTTCGTGTCATTTTCGCAATAACATACGGCCACACACACACGCACGCACGCACGCACGCACCATTGCGGAAACATTCGAGGAAGCTTCCTAGGAGGACCTCAAAATGTCAACATCCGTTGAAAACTCGATTTTCGAAAAACGGGGTAAAGCCAATAACTTCCCAAATTTTGAAAATTTTAAATTTTCTTAGCGGGAAGTTAAAAATGTTTTATGTTCAGTGACGCCATAATAACTACTCTGTCAAGAAAGTACCGGGAAAAGATCAATAATACACAAAAATTTTGTTATTCATCCAAATTTAATAATAATTTTATCACCTTCAAAGTATGCTCCTTCAGAAACGATAGACTTGCGCCAACGAATAATCTAATCCTCAAAACATTTTTTCAACGCTGTTTCCGGAATTGAGTACGGCTTTCGCCGCGAATTCTCCTTTATTCGTATGTCTTCTACCGATTGGAAACGGGTGCCACGAAGTGGTAATTTGAGTTAAGGAAAAAGAAAGAAGTCGGCCGAAGCCATATCTGGTGAATATGGTGGTAGCTCGATGGTATTTGTTGTGTTTGGACAAAAATTCATTCACAATGATGGACATGTGCGAAGGCAAAAAAAAAAGTAAAAGGAAGGTACATTATCGTGGTGCAAAATCCAAGAATTTTCTTTCCACAAATCTGGCCTTTTTCGTCGAATTTGCTCTCTTAAACGCCGCATAACGCTCAACTAATATTCTTTATTTACCGTTTGACCTTCTGGCAAGAATTCTGAGTGCACAACACCGCGATAGTCAAAGAAAACAGTCAACATGACTTTGACTTTTGATCGACTTTGGCGTGTTTTCGGTTTCGGTTCAGTTGGAAGTCACCACTCCGAAGCTTGATGACTAGTTTGCATGTCAAACTCGTAAACCCACGTCTCGTCACCAGTAACAATGCGTTTCATGAATGTTAGGTCGGAATTGACTCGTTCTAGCATGTCCTCAGCGACTCTCATGCGATTGAGTTTTTAGAGAAAATTTAGGTATTTTGGGACTAGCCGAGCGGAAACATGTTTCATACCCAAGTGATTATTTAAAATGGTATGGATCGACTCGTGAGACACAGAAAGTTCGGCGGCTATCTCTCTCAAAGTTGAATGAGGATTTTCAGTCACTATTTCCTTCACTTTTGAACTTCAGTTGCAGACGTTGATGGCCTACCAGAGCGAGGCAAATCTTCCATCACATCTCGACCGCTTTTTAAACGCTTTGTACCACTCATAAGCACGTGTTTTTTATAAAGTCAATTCACCGTAAGCCTTCTGTAACATTTTCAGTGACTCCGAACACGAAATTCCATTGGCGATGCAAAATTTAAGACAAACTCTCTGTTCGATGTTTTATCCATTATGAAATTCGCAATACACATTAGATATGATATAACTAAAAACAGCACTGTATTTAATATAAATAACAGATGCAACTCAAACTCCGCGCCAAAATGGATAACAGTTGTACCAATCTAACAACAACAAAAACAAACTAAAATTTGAATTTGGAACCATAAACAAATCATCCATTCCCAATACTTTCTTGACTAAATGTATATTATTTTTTTTCGCAATTCGAAAATCTTAAATACACAGGCATAGCTCTGCTACAGCTTTATAATAGCATGGATAAGAGGTAAAATAGGTTTAACAAATTAAACAATCAAATTTAAAAAAACCATAACATTTTAATCCATAACAATAACAACAAAATAAAATACAAAATATACAAACACCAGTTTATATGCGCTTACAATATTACTAATCTTAAATAATATACTACAAAAAATCACAGATTTTAGCACTTAATATACTGAACAAAATACGTTACGGTAACGGAAGCATTTTAGGCAGAATAATAAATCGAATGCATTATTTTAATATTGCTATGCAATTTTGTCCATCATTGATAGGTGTCATTCAGCGCTGTATACGGCAATTTCAAGAATTAAAACTAGTGAAATTGTATAGTATTACTAGCTGAGCTGGCAAACGTTGTTTTGCCATGTAAATTATTTCTAGCGAATTTTTAGGGAAATTCTACCGTAGAAAAAAATTACTAACTTATACGCCGAATCATAAAAAAATAAAAATAAAAAATTTGCTCCAAAAAATAAAAGTAAATGTTGGGGACCACCTTTATCACTTAGGGGTATGATAAATATTTTACATCCTATTCTCAGACTTACTGAATATACACACAAAATTCCATAAGCCGTTTCGGAGGAAAATGACGACAAACATTGTGACACGAGAATTTTATATATTATTAGATTCTAATATATAAAATTCTCTTGTTACAGTGTTTGTCGCCATTTTCCTCCTACTACTAATAATTAGAAGATAATACAATTTACAATTGCCATGTGGGGCCGGCTTTAGAATTGTCCCACCCCTCTCTACCCACGGGAGTCGTAAGAGCCGACTGAGGACATACCGGGGGAATGGGCAGCAGCACTCCCTCGAGTATTAACAACATCCACTGCGATCGCCAACCCGCCTGCCAAGCGTGGCGATTACGGCATTATCCCCCATGACGGGACCGCTCGTTGTGGCGTTCTCTTGGGGAGGCCTATGTCCAGCAGTGGACGTAGAAAGGCTGATGGATGGATGGATGGACAATTTACAAGAAATACTCTTTCATTAAAGTACTTATCTATAAACTAAAAACATGTAAAATTTATATATATATAAATAAATATGAGTTTAACTAAAAATACCGCTATTTACATCGACAAAAAAACAGAAGCTTTGTAACAAAATATTTTCGGATATCGTCCATTATAAAGTTGTAGTTCTAACGTACGCCGCACATCAAGTTATTTTTCGAAATTATATATTCTAAATAGAGGTCAGTGTTGTCACCTAACTTTTTTTTACTTTCGAGTCATAAAAACGGTTTAATGCATTCTGTGGCCAAGCAATTTTCCCCGAGCTTTTAATTAACATGCTAATCTGATGATGACTAAAAACCGTAGTCTCTCAGGTTGTAAGGCACAACTAAGGCCCAGCCTACCTAAAAATACCCCAAACGAATACAAATAGGGTAGTATTTTAGGCGAGCGTAACGCGTTGTTTTTGTTGTAAGCTGGATATAAGTTTCTGTTCGGATGTTAAACTTTCTCCTCTAAATCTTCTGTATCTGAAAAATATATTACAATTTAATGCTGGTTAGTAATAATATACCCTACTAATATTATAAATGTTTTTTTATCAACAACGATCTCGTTTTTATATTGTTACCTAGCTCATACGGCGATCTTCGTATCACCATACTTTTTGAAGTGAAACTTCTAATGCGACTTCCAACAAGGTTGCGTTGAACGTTTAACGCTACCATGGAGGGGTATGATACCACTGTTGCGTTAAACGTTCAACGCTCCTGGGGAGGGATAATAGAAAGAAACAGAGCGAGAGTGACTGCGTGGCACTCGAACGCATGCGCGTAGTATACCTGTTACAGGCCAGCGCAAGCGTCCAATTTCCACATTACGAAGTTTCACTTCTTCCGCGCGGAGGGACTTAACGCATTTTTTTTTGTTCGTTTTTATTTTGCAATGAAAATTATTAAAGTACTAATATCGCTTTTAGGAAGTAGGGGTTGGCAGTAGAAGGGTGACAATTTAGGGTTGTATGTACTTTTTAATGCCAAATCATAAAAAAAAATGAAAATTTTGTCCAAAAAATAAAAATTTGAGGTGGACCGCCCTTATCACTTAGGGGAAAGAAAAATAGTTTACATCCTATTCTCAGACTTACTGAATATACACACAAAATTTCATAAGAATCGGTCAAGCCGTTTCGAAGGAGAAGGGCAAACACTGTGACACGAGACTTTTACACATTAGACTAGCCTTTGCCCGCGCCTTCGCCGCAGCCTTAGGCTATATCTCAGGTTCCCGATATAGTAGCGGTATAAAATGTTTACCAGTTTTTAAGTCTAATCAAGAGCTACCAAATAAAAAAGATGCATCAAAATCCGTTCAGTAGTTTTTGAGTGATGCGCGAACGAACAAACAGATAAACAGACAAACAGACAAAAAATCTAAAAAAATCGTTTTTGTTTACACACGCCTATATACAGACACAGCTCTGTTACAGCTTTATAATAGTATAGATAATAGCAGACGAGCCACAACCTATCTGAAGGTAACAGCCGCTTATAGATTCGTCTATACTAAGAGCATTGTCAAGCCGCTGCTCACCACTTTATTTCGCGGATATGAAATGAAAAAATGTGCGGCTATCTTTTTTTTTATTGCTTGTGGTGCCAGACGAGCCACGGCCCATCTGATGGTAAATGGTAACCGTCGCTCATGAACTCAACTATACCGGGAGCATTGTCAAACCGCTGCTCACCATTTTTTTAAAAATAAACGGCTATCTCTCGCTACAACCAAAACAAACCGAGGTACTGAATAATCACGCGGAGACGGTTGTACCGACCCACTCAGACCGGTGGGCTGATTACGTAAAAATTTGCAGACAGCAGCCGCCACGCGACAGCTGCGCAGTAGTTGCGCCGGTCGCAAAATGTCAAAAAAAAACGTATCACGTAAGCCTGATGGCGTCTTAATAAATTATTCATTAAATTACAATGGCGACGAATGCATTTTTAGTTTATCAGTTGCTCAATAGAGGCAGCACTGTCGATCTGGTTCTCTCCTATTACACGATACGAAACTAACATTTGACAGTCAATAATAATCAATAATATCATTTGACAGTAGGCTATTGCACAATTTTCAACTATTGCTAATCGTCAACAAGATACGTAATCCGGGCGCCGATAACCACTGAGAACTGTCACATGATACCGAACTTTACCACTAGTAATGCAGGAAACCGTATACTCTACCAACCAGCATTGGGCAAGATGGCCTAAATTCTTTGTATTCTGACAGGAGATGTACACTCAAAGATGTAATACTTACATCATATCATAGAAGAGTCTTTGCTCCTTGGACAGAGAAGGTTTAGTCTCTTCTAAAGCACTCTCGATATCTTCCCTGCATACTACCACAGAATCCATATTTTTGTCCTTATCAGCGATCTATAGTATTAAATAATAAAAACATGCTTTAGCAGTTAGCATTTTATAAATGAGGAATCTCTTTTTTATACTGGAAGGTTGGCAAAAAGCATATATATATACAGGGTGTCCCGAAACTCAACGTCAAGCGGGTAACGGGCGATATGCTAGGTTATACCATTTCTGGCAAAAATAAGAAAAAAATCCATGTCACTTGGTTAAGTGCTAATAGGTATATTTTTGAAAATGTTGAAAATTGTCATCCTAGAATACATCCTTAAGTTCTGTAGCCACAAATTTCCCAATTTTGCAGTGATTTTTTTTAAAGGTAATCTTAACTAACCATGCTATTGATTAGAGCCACAAATCTATTATTAAGTATTATTATTTTAGTAAAATAAATAAGTTAGATTGAGTCATGTTTAAAAAAAGTTTTGTTGGCTAACTTTGACACCACATATTAAAAAAAAAGTACTATAGCACACTGGGCAAGTTACTTAAAAAAATGGCTCAATTAATCAATTTTCAACATTTTCAAAAATATACCTATTACCACTTAGCCAAGTGACATGTATTTTTTTTTCTTATTTTTGCCAGAACTGTTATAACCTAGCATATCGCCCGGTACCCGCTTAACTTAGAGTTTCGGGACATCCTGTATATATAGCATATAGAAGCTGGCAACAACAGGGGTATCACTCAAGTGTTGCCAACCCAGGGAAAGGAGACTGCACAGATATGGCGGAGTGGTTTAGATACCGCTGGCCTCCCGCCCAAGTGTTATGGGTTCGATTCTTGCACAGGACAACTCTTTGTGTGATCCACAAATAAATTAATAAAAAATATAAATATTCACGGACATTCTACACAACGTCCTCTGGTCCCAAACTAAGCTTCACGCTGATGCTATGGGTACCAGATTACTGATATAATACATATACTACTTTTTTTGTAAATACATGTAATAGATAGAAAACACGCAGATGCAGTATAAATATCTGTGTTCATCACACAAACAATTGTCTTGAATGGGAATCGGACCCACGACTTCGTGCACAGAAGTCGGTTATACTACCGACTACGCCACGAGGCCCGTCAAATGGTTGTTGTGAGTAGGTGTACTTTGTGTCCGAGGTATTGTATGTTTATAAAGTTCCCGCGATACAAGGATTGCTGCATAATGCAAGGTGACGTCTTTAAAAAATAAAGGAATAAGAAAATTATTAATATTCATCATCATTCATTTGCCATTAAATGGTAAGCAGCGGCTTGGCAGTACTATTGGTAGTTGAGCTCAAGAGTGACGGTTACCATTTACCATCAGGTGGGCCATGGCTCTTCTACCATCAAGAGTAGTAAAAAATGAGGATAAGGAATGAGCTTGGCATTAGATTGTATTATAAGTGAGTTGAGCATTTACCAATGAGAAGCATCTGAAACAGAATAACTCCTGGCATTCATATTCATGGACGGTATTTACTAGATACAATCAGACGTACCAGCTCGTCTACTACCACAGGCAAAAGAAGATTGAAACAAATGACTCAATTTCATGGATGTACCAGTCCTATTAGAATAAAATTGTAAATGTGTGTATATTAGTATGTGTCTTAGGACTCGTTTACGGATACGCGGGCCGTTAAGCAGCGCGTCAGGCGTCGCGTAGCGCGACGCATTGTGCGTTTTCAGCGAGTTTTCAAAACTATATGTGTATTTGTTTACAAATGATCACTGTTCGGTGAAGGAAAAACCTGCAAGCTTTAGAAATTTTCTCCACGGCTTGTGAAGTCTGCACACTGGGCTAACGTGGTGGACAAGTATATACAAAAAAAAATATAATATGTGCTCTTACCAGCTGTTTTTCCAACCTAGTTAACTGTGCTGTGACGAGTATTGACTTGAGATCAGCCGGTGAGTATCCATCGGTAGCTTCAGCTAACTCTTGGAGATCCACTCCATCGTCAACAGAGACGTTCTTGGCCAACGTTCTCAATACTTCGTAGCGGTCGCGCTAGAACAAATTAAAAATCAATTCTCCTAACCTTTGCAGACACACATATATTTTTTTGCATATGGTGGCAGAATAGTCGCGGCCCATCTGATGGTAAATGGTAACCGTCGCTTATGGACTAACCGACAACTATACCAAGAGTATTATCAAGCGGCTGCTCACCATTTCATTTCACAGGTATGAAATAAAAGAATTAACGATTATCTCCTGCTACAACCAAAACACACTGATGTGCATCATGGCCGGTCACGCGGGAGATGGTGGTACCAACCCGCTATAGATATACGTATACATAGATTTACACCTATTTCCCAGAGAGGTAGTCAGAGAACGGATTGCCATTTCTCATAAAACATCATTGCGGTGGCCATTTCTTACCTCTGGGAACGAAACGTGTCGGATGGCGAGCCACATCGCTGGCATTCGGATTATTGTTACAATTAAATCTGTTAATTGACTGATAAAATTGGTTGAATGAGGCGACACTTGGCGAAAGTCCATTGTTGTTATTATAGAATAGATATTTTAGGAGGAGAGCCCGGTTATCTTTGGACACATAAAATAACCTATGTGTGCCAATCGGCACTCTCATAGATAGAGGAGAATGTGATAATATCAAACTTTTTTGAAAAATCTCACCAACGCGACAAAACCATGTGATACAGCAGGACTATCAGAATTTGCAATATTCCGTAAAATCTGAACACAAATTCGACACGTGTTTTGCCTCTAAACGAGGCGTCCTCAGGACCGCTCGGCTACAAAAATCTGTATTGCATACCACGGCATAATGTTTGACTTTTCCTTACTAAAGTTTCTTCTGAATGTGCCAGAAGGAAAAGATCATCATAGCACACCACGCAAAAAAATTGTGGAATGTAAAATATGTTTTTTCGTGTTTTATAACGTTGGTGTTGTGTTTAGTATTTTTAATTATTGTTATGGATAAAATAGTTATTATACTTGACAAATATCATCAGTTCGTCAAGCAAAGGTAAGAACTTTCTTTTAACAAAAAACAATGTACCGACCGGGCGAACGGCTGTTGACTTGACGATAGTAAAACCACCGTTGGCTATGCGTACGTAAAAAGGTAGTTCTCATGAAAGGCGCTGGTTTTAGTGTCGCGTCGAGCGTAAATGCCGTAAATATTCAGTATTTTTTTGTTTATTTAATAACAATTAAACCACATCGAATCAGACCGTGAAAAGTAATAGGGCTCTATTCCTAGTCAAAATAATTCGTAAACGAAAAAAAAAATCTCTCGACTTGATTAATTAAGTATTTTGATCGTTATCGTGTTAACATACATTACCTACAACTCATGGACGTCCAAGCCAGATTTTTTTGAAACAGTTTTTTAATGAGTGTTTGAAATAGTGTTTGTTCGTTATATGTGTGTGTAGATATTATTTTACAAGTGCAATATATGATAAATAGAGACATTTTAAGTTTGAAAAATCAGTTGTGCCGTGTTAACCGGGAGTAGAACACACCTCAACGCTTCGCTTATGAGCCGTGCAAAAGAAGACGTTAGAACAAGTAGATAAGCCCTCGTGATGTGTTTAAAAACGAACACAAAACGGTTTTTTCATTTCACATCCACGAACTTTGCAATTGGTGAGCGATGGGTTCAGAGTACGCTTAGTTAGTCATGTCCATGAGTGGAGAGCCGCCGTGGCTCCAGTTCCAGCGTGAGCACATATAGCACACACACCCGGCCAGGCAGGCGGCAGTACACGTGGCGCTGCAGGCGGCCGGCGCGCAGCAGCGCGGGGTCCAGCAGGTTCCTGTTCCAGCCATATACCATACACACCCGGCCAGGCAGGCGGCAGTACACGTGGCGCTGCAGGCGGCCGGCGCGCAGCAGCGCGGGGTCCAGCAGGTTCCTGTTCCAGCCATATACCATACACACCCGGCCAGGCAGGCGGCAGTACACGTGGCGCTGCAGGCGGCCGGCGCGCAGCAGCGCGGGGTCCAGCAGGTTCCTGTTCCAGCCATATACCATACACACCCGGCCAGGCAGGCGGCAGTACACGTGGCGCTGCAGGCGGCCGGCGCGCAGCAGCGCGGGGTCCAGCAGGTTCCTGTTCCAGCCATATACCATACACACCCGGCCAGGCAGGCGGCAGTACACGTGGCGCTGCAGGCGGCCGGCGCGCAGCAGCGCGGGGTCCAGCAGGTTCCTGTTCCAGCCATATACCATACACACCCGGCCAGGCAGGCGGCAGTACACGTGGCGCTGCAGGCGGCCGGCGCGCAGCAGCGCGGGGTCCAGCAGGTTCCTGTTCCAGCCATATACCATACACACCCGGCCAGGCAGGCGGCAGTACACGTGGCGCTGCAGGCGGCCGGCGCGCAGCAGCGCGGGGTCCAGCAGGTTCCTGTTCCAGCCATATACCATACACACCCGGCCAGGCAGGCGGCAGTACACGTGGCGCTGCAGGCGGCCGGCGCGCAGCAGCGCGGGGTCCAGCAGGTTCCTGTTCCAGCCATATACCATACACACCCGGCCAGGCAGGCGGCAGTACACGTGGCGCTGCAGGCGGCCGGCGCGCAGCAGCGCGGGGTCCAGCAGGTTCCTGTTCCAGCCATATACCATACACACCCGGCCAGGCAGGCGGCAGTACACGTGGCGCTGCAGGCGGCCGGCGCGCAGCAGCGCGGGGTCCAGCAGGTTCCTGTTCCAGCCATATACCATACACACCCGGCCAGGCAGGCGGCAGTACACGTGGCGCTGCAGGCGGCCGGCGCGCAGCAGCGCGGGGTCCAGCAGGTTCCTGTTCCAGCCATATACCATACACACCCGGCCAGGCAGGCGGCAGTACACGTGGCGCTGCAGGCGGCCGGCGCGCAGCAGCGCGGGGTCCAGCAGGTTCCTGTTCCAGCCATATACCATACACACCCGGCCAGGCAGGCGGCAGTACACGTGGCGCTGCAGGCGGCCGGCGCGCAGCAGCGCGGGGTCCAGCAGGTTCCTGTTCCAGCCATATACCATACACACCCGGCCAGGCAGGCGGCAGTACACGTGGCGCTGCAGGCGGCCGGCGCGCAGCAGCGCGGGGTCCAGCAGGTTCCTGTTCCAGCCATATACCATACACACCCGGCCAGGCAGGCGGCAGTACACGTGGCGCTGCAGGCGGCCGGCGCGCAGCAGCGCGGGGTCCAGCAGGTTCCTGTTCCAGCCATATACCATACACACCCGGCCAGGCAGGCGGCAGTACACGTGGCGCTGCAGGCGGCCGGCGCGCAGCAGCGCGGGGTCCAGCAGGTTCCTGTTCCAGCCATATACCATACACACCCGGCCAGGCAGGCGGCAGTACACGTGGCGCTGCAGGCGGCCGGCGCGCAGCAGCGCGGGGTCCAGCAGGTTCCTGTTCCAGCCATATACCATACACACCCGGCCAGGCAGGCGGCAGTACACGTGGCGCTGCAGGCGGCCGGCGCGCAGCAGCGCGGGGTCCAGCAGGTTCCTGTTCCAGCCATATACCATACACACCCGGCCAGGCAGGCGGCAGTACACGTGGCGCTGCAGGCGGCCGGCGCGCAGCAGCGCGGGGTCCAGCAGGTTCCTGTTCCAGCCATATACCATACACACCCGGCCAGGCAGGCGGCAGTACACGTGGCGCTGCAGGCGGCCGGCGCGCAGCAGCGCGGGGTCCAGCAGGTTCCTGTTCCAGCCATATACCATACACACCCGGCCAGGCAGGCGGCAGTACACGTGGCGCTGCAGGCGGCCGGCGCGCAGCAGCGCGGGGTCCAGCAGGTTCCTGTTCCAGCCATATACCATACACACCCGGCCAGGCAGGCGGCAGTACACGTGGCGCTGCAGGCGGCCGGCGCGCAGCAGCGCGGGGTCCAGCAGGTTCCTGTTCCAGCCATATACCATACACACCCGGCCAGGCAGGCGGCAGTACACGTGGCGCTGCAGGCGGCCGGCGCGCAGCAGCGCGGGGTCCAGCAGGTTCCTGTTCCAGCCATATACCATACACACCCGGCCAGGCAGGCGGCAGTACACGTGGCGCTGCAGGCGGCCGGCGCGCAGCAGCGCGGGGTCCAGCAGGTTCCTGTTCCAGCCATATACCATACACACCCGGCCAGGCAGGCGGCAGTACACGTGGCGCTGCAGGCGGCCGGCGCGCAGCAGCGCGGGGTCCAGCAGGTCGGGGCGCGCCGTGGCGGCCAGCACCGCGCCGCGGGCGCCGCCCTCCGCGCCGTCCAGCCGCGCTAGCAACTGGTTCACTACCCGGTCGGTGACACCAGTGGAATCGTGGCCGCGCCTGGAAAACCTCTCATTTTTAGATAAAATCTACTTCGTTGATCAAGTGATACAATTATAAACGGTTCGAATCCTGGGTCGTGTAAAATGGTTACTAGAATCTTCCATCAGAAACCTCAGCAGCACGATATTTAAAACTGAGCAGATTGAACGTCAACATCTCTATTAAAATGAAATATATAATACATCAGTGAAACATGTGGATATTGTACAACTCAGCTTACTCTTTTTACCCTAGAAAACAGCTAAAAAAGCTAAAAACGTGAAAGTATCAAAAATAATTCAGCTTATATTCAATTCTACAGATTCCCTGCTTCTCTAGTGATCATAAGGCTGCCTGTCCACCGATCCCTATTCACTGAAGCGAAACGGAGTTATTATGCAATTCTATTGTTTATGCCCCATTCCACTCCTCTTCGCATTAGTGAACAGCCTTATCCTGCCTAGCCCAATGGTGTATTTTTGTAAGAAACGGTCTGGCTGTCGGTCAGAAATTACCAAATTCGTGAGATGTTTATAGTTACCACCAAGTAGACCACTCACCTGCCACCCTTAGCAATAAGCGTGATGGTACTTAGAGTATAAAAACTATAGAGCACACGTATCGCTTCGGTCCAGTTGTGCCAATTGATTAATTATATGTTCAATATTATAATAAATAGCGAAGCGGTAAAACCAAGGACTGCAAAGACAGTTTTATCGAGTTCAATCTCCAGCCCGAGGTTTAGTACGGCATACTCCTCTGACTTTCCGAAGTTATGTGTGTATTTATTTACAAGTTATTACTGCTCGGTGAGGGATGAGGATGAGGAGACCTGCACGCCTGAGATTTACTCCACGGCTACATGCTTGTGGCGTCTGCTTACCCGAACTGGGCCAGCATGGTGAACCACGGCCTAAATCGCTCTCAATCTGAGTAAATAGGGTTGGAAGAATAAATTTGTCGGTTTGCTATGATAGTTATAATTAATACTTACAAATAATTTAAAAAAGGTAGGTATCATTTATTAAATTTTAAAATTATAAACCTTGACTTTTTTTTTGAATTAACAAACTCAGATCATAGGTAGACATTATTGACAATTAAAGAGCGTTAATTATTATATTATATAATATAAGTATTTTGTTGTTACAAAAAAAATAAAATTTTGTTTAAATATATAGACATATTTTTTTCCACTACTGCACGTATCAAATTAATAATATGATAGCATACATGTACCTATATTTATATTATTTAGTCACCAGATTATTTATTAGACAGAAATAATATTTTTATATAAATTTACACTATTAAAAAAATATCGTATAAAATTAATTGCGGTACAACACTATCTCATCGTGAAGAAAAAATTACGGTTGATAGCGTGCCGGGACGACCCACCCCTCGTGTCCCGCGTAAGACCTTTCTGAATTTTGCTAAAACAAGTGATTTAGTACCTAAATTCTACTTGTTGATGAAAAGAAATGTTACTATTCCTTTTATTTTGCTGCCGGGAATCGTGTTTACAACCTGGCACTGTACATTTCACCATTTTTATCAAAAAATAAATAAAGGATTGCTCTCCGACTTAATATGAACCGTATTGTTTTGCTACTGATTGTGCGATTCAACGACGCGCGATACTGTTCTTACTTGTGCTTACGGTTCATACTCAGTAAGGCGCGCTCTATAGTTTTGTATACTCTAAGGTAATGGTAGGTATGTGAAATTCCCATAAAATAATCACTTACTTGGGTGCGAGACTGTCAAACTCGTCGAAAAACAAGATGCAAGGCCGCTTCATGTCTGCCCTGGCGACAAATTATAATCATTGCATTTTTTTACTCAAACAAAATTTTGTGAAAGTAGAAAAACCGAAAATAGTTAACTCGTAAAAACGAGCAGGAACTCGAAAACTCGAACTTGCGTCCTTCCCTATACGGGGAATGCTCTAGACCCCTAAGCTATCGTAGAAACCTACTTGCAACTCCCTGTCTCCACCTCACATCATTATTATTAGACCCACGCCATCTACCGGATGTATACGCTTACATTTTTTTCTAATATAGTAAGCTTAATTATTACAATTGAACTAGCTGAGCATGTCAAGTGCTAAAAATCACAATAGTCATTTCGTGAATTATTATTTTATTTAAAATAAAAACTATACAGTCATTCTGGGTAACTTTGACAGATTACAGCGATATTTTTCACAGTGTTTTAAATGTTTTAACATTTAAATGACAATATTACACTTTGTTAGTGTTCTCAGAATATGTTTTATCTATAGACAACAGTGAAAAACTTTAATATCCATTAATTATAGAGAAAAATCTATTTTTGTAGTATGTCAAAGTTACCACCCACAAAAGTGTAACTTTGACACACATTAAATCCGTCACATAAATGAGGTAATATTTGATTATTAAATTAATTTGGGTAGCATTGGTTTATATTATTCCCAAAATAGGGATGTGGTGTTGCAATACAAACATAAATTTGTAGTAGTATCATATATATTTGTAAAAAAAAGGTCCATCAATCAAAATTTTGCAGTTATAAGTATATATTTTTTTAATTCGCATCAAAACCTCGTTTAAATCTTAAAAATTAACAAACCGTTAATCGTATTAAAATGAAGACAAACTGAAATAATTAAAACAAACAAAAAATATGTAAACACTTTGGTTTGAAGTATATATTCGCCCCACTACATATAGAGTAAATTATCATCATTATAGTAAATGTATGGAGTGCCATAAAATCACAAAATATCAAAAAAGTTATTCACTGTTTCACACTCAAATTCGCGCGCTAATTTCGGAAAAGGTTTTGACATTAACTCTGTTTGACAACTTCGCTTTTATTTTAAGGTGTGTCTACGGAGCTTGTTTAAAAAATAGAATCTAAAGCAAGCATTAACAAAAAATATTGATTTCATAGGGAAAAAACATTAAAACATTGTGTCACACAGTCAATGTTACCCGAATGAATCAAAGTTACCCAGACTGACTGTACCAAATGATATTTTATTTAAAATCTGCACAGATGGCGGAGTGGTTAGATACCGGCCTCCCGGCACGAGTATTGTGGATTCGATTCCCACACAGAACAACTCTGTGTAATCCACAAATGTTTGTTTTGAGTCTCGTTATAATTAGTGTCCGTGAAGTTGTATGTTTGTAAAGTCCCCGCGATACAAGGACGATGAATTAGTGCCGGGTGTTCTTTTAAAAAAAATACATATGACTATCAGTGCACTTAGCACTCACAGCGACCACACTCATAATCCCCTAAGTGGGATAGGTTGTAGTTTTCTAACATTCACTTCGGCCCAATTCTTCAGAAGGGTCATCGTGAACTTGACATGAAGCTATACTAACTTGTCAAATATATCTCTGACAGCCTTCTCGCTCTGTCCTATGTACTTGGAGAGCAGTTCAGGTCCTTTAACTGTGATGATGTTCATGTTTGTTAGCCGTGACAGACAGGAGCCGATGTGGGACTTGCCTGTTCCCGGGGGACCATACAGCAGTATCCCACAGGACTGAGATGGGAATAATGCTGGATACTACGGAGAATAAATATAAAATTTATTAATTCTGATCTTGCCTTTTTTAAAGCATTGCAGAACATAAAAGTGGCACAGAAGACGCCTGCATTCAATATGTTCACTTTGTTCAACTTGAATAGATCGGCTTATCCATCAGAGGTGATAAATTTAACAGTAAAGGAGGGTGGGGCGTTATTCAGCCGAGCTCTAGTGAGACAGACTCCGTAATCGATTACAATAACACCATTTGGTCATATGCATGCAATTTGTTTATGTGTTTGCTAACTTAAAAAGACTTTATTAAATTCGTCAATAACATCACAAAAATATCAGTATCACCTGGGAGGTGTCTATGACCTATCCCCACCCTAGATTCGCTCTTAAATAATCACCACATTCTTCTTCCCAAGACTAGAATTGTAAGGTCATATAATCTCACCATAGTAATCCTTCCATCCATCCATCAGCCTTTCATGGTCCACTGCTGGACATAGGTTTCCCTAAAATGGGGGTTTTACCATAATTGCCACGCTTGACAGGCGGGTTGGCGATCGCAGTGTATGTTTTTAGTACACAGGGGAACGCTGCTGCCCGGTCCCCCCTTAGTCGGCTTTTACGACTCCCATAGGAAGAGACAGGGTGGAGCTATTCTTGGTGACGGCCCACACGGCATAATAATCCTTACTAATATTATAAATGAGTGAGTTTGCGTTTGTTACGCTTTTACGCTTAAGTACTGTATTAATCATGAAATTTTACATACATCTAGTCTGGAACAGGAAAAATGAATGGTTCCCCTGAGATAGCTATTTTTACATAAATATAATAATTAGTGTGTCATATGCTAAAGTCCTCTAGTAGTGATTTACAGACCGTAATAATCAATCATGGCGTGTCAACAGCCGCTAGTCATATACTGATTTATATTATAGTTCTCGAGTGTATAAACACAAGTGCACTGTTTTCTTTGCTCCTTCACTCTCACAGTCCGATGGGAAGGCATTCCACTAGCGGTCGACACCACCGGAGAGATATCGGGCTCAGGAGCAACGGCTCTACGTAATTTCCGGGCACGCGAGAAAAAAACCGCCAGCTGATTTTGAGGTGCTATTGAGAATTCCTTGACAAACCCAGTAATTCTTTTTGTTAGCTCGGGAATCAACCTCATGATCCCGCAGTCGCATACAATACCGTTAGACAACCGAAGGAGCCAAATCTCACCATAATGGGCCAAAATATACACTCGGTCAGTTCCTGCTTGACCTCTTCTAAGCCTCCCACAGGATCCCAGATGTCGAACTGGTTTGCCTTCTCTTCATCTTTCGTTATATCTTCCACAAGACGTGGCTTCGGATCATCAGGGTTGGCTTCTGTAAAAAAAATCCTAAGATCCATTGGATGCACGAAAAATGTAAATGGTATGTATGACAAACCAATGAGCGGCCTAGACTACTAGCGGACTAGAGGAATAGGCAACTCAAAATGTAGACTCGATACTATCATCAGAAGTGGGATCATACTCGAAGTGGTAGAGCCTTACTTAGCATGAATGGGCCGGCTCCATCGGGGAAGTACCGCCCTCTCGCATAAGATCAGTGTGAACCAACATTAGTAGTAACTACCGTTGTTTAGTATGGTGAGTGAGAGTGCCGGAGACCCAAACCCTCTCCATATCCTATTCCTTCTTATTCTTGGTATCCCTCTCATTAGTATCCTACCTATTCTCTCCTTTATATACTTCCTATCCACCTTCTATCCCTTTCCTTGGAGATGGCAGAGCATGAGTGATTTTTTTTTTTTGTTAAGGCGGTAAAATTATTGTTATTACCAAAATTCTTGCAAATAAATGTATTTCATTTCAAAAAAAAATACCTAACCGCACACCCCGTCGTTCGGGGCAACGAACAGGGTAGTGTGGGGCCTTCACCCGCTAAAGAAAACCGTCGTGTGCCGTCTCTCCGCCTTTATTGGCGGGCCACCGGAACCATATTACATTCCTTCAGTGGTGTGAGTGATGCCCCTGTCAAAATTCCAACATAAGCAAAGTATTTCAGACAGTAAAGGACAGTTAGTTGTGGACTAGCAGACACATTCAAATTCAAGCCAATGCACTCTTTAATGAATGAAAGGGATTCATTTGGATAGATTCCTTTACTTACTTTTCTTCTTAACTGCTTTAAATATCTTCTTATTAAGATAATCAATGATATCTCTGATAGTAGAACCAGCAGTATCGGTGGCCAGCTTGATAACGTCATCAGGCTCCACTAAAAACTTCTGCCGAAGCTTGTTATTAAGCAAGTGCTTGAATAGTTCCGTTCTTTCTTCCTATAATTGTATAAACAGCATCATATAATAATTTGGTCGATCAAATATACGAATAAGTAATAAAAACTAAGACACCAATATAAGAAGTAACTTTTAAAGATTCGCGAATTGTACACATATTTATCCGTGCCGTGTGGGGCCGGCTTTAAAAGTATCCCACCCCTCTCCACCCATGGGAGTCGTAAGAGCCGACTGAGGTAATACCGGGGGAGTGGGCAGCAGCACTCCTTCGAGTATTAACAACATCCACTGCGATCGCCAACCCGCCTGCCAAGCGTGGCGATTACGGCACTATCCCCCATTAATGGGGAGGCCTATGTCCAGCTGTGGACGTTAAAAGGCTGATGGCTGGATAGATGGACACATATTTAAAGTAACATAAACGGGTCTTTTTCGCGTATAAATTAGGTCAAATTTGGGGAGCAAGGACAACAGTTGTCCCGTGACCACGACTGCTGCAACGCGGTTGAGACTTCGGGCTAAAGGTAGTTAAAAACTCGGCCTAATTTATACGCGAAAAAGACCCGTTACTTTAAGCATAATAATTATAGGAAGGATTAAAATGCAGTGAATGGGCGAAATGTTTCGAAGCACACTACTGGCCAGTGGCGGAAGAGTAAGGCTCTGAGGGTGGTCGGGCAGCACTCTTTGAACGCGACAATATTTCACAATTACTACTAGTAATATTCTGTAATTTATACTAAACAATTGAGACATTAGATTATACATAGTAACGTGTGAAAGAAATATGCAATTACATGATTAATCAATTATTTTACAGATAGTTATTTTGATGCTGAATTCCAATTGCACGCCTCATAAGCGAAGCGTTGGATGTGTTCTACTCCCGGTTTACACGGCACAACTTAAAATGTATCTATTTATCATATATTGCACTTGTAAAATAATATCTACACACACATATAAAGAACAAACACTATTTTTAATATTTTTGATGCCATTTTTGTTATTTAAACTAGTTAAAAAACTGTTTGAAAAAAATCTGGCTTGGACATCCGTGAGTTGTAGGTAATGTATGTTAACATGATAACGACCAAAATACTTAATTAATCGAGTCTTTTTTTTTCGTTTATGAATTATTATGACTAGGAATACTTTTCACGCTATTACTTTTCACGTTCTGATTCGAAGTGGTTTAATTGTTATTAAATAAACAAAAAAATACTGAATATTTAGGGCATTTACGCTCGACGCGACACTAAAACCAGCGCCTTTCATGAGAACTACCTTTTTACGTACGCACGCATAGCCACCGCCGCCACCGGTGGTTTTACTATCGTCAACAGAACGCCGTTCGCCCGGCCGGTACATTGTTTTTTGCTAAAAGAAAGTTCACCTTTGCTTGACGAATTGATGATATTTGTCAAGTATAATAACTATTTTATCCATAACAATAATTAAAAACACTAAACACACATAAATAATAACACGCCAACGTTACAAAACACGAAAAATACATATTTTACATTCCACATTTTTTTTGCGTGGCCTTGGCGTCACGGTGTTTTCACTTAGAACAAAGTATGTATAAAATTATAAGGCAACCAAGTTAGGAAGATAAATGGTTTAGAGATTTCTCGTTGAACTCATTGATTTTTAAATAAGTCGTATAATATTGTCCAAAGTTGCAATTTTCTATTGATAGATGTCGCTGTTTTAAAGTAAAAGAGATATTGACAAATGCAGCCCTAGATGTCGCTAGGGGCAATTTTAGATGTCAATATCATTGTATTCAGTTGCTGTTGTATATAGAGCCACAATATTGCTTTTTTTGTAAGGAAACTAGCGAAGTCTTTTTGTTTTCTTAAATTGATTTTGTTTACAGTTTAATAAATTATTCAATTTTACATGTTTATATATTTATATGCAATTATGCACTTAAGCAGGTATATATGTAAACTCATGGATTGTTGTTCTTACTAATTGCCAGATGGCTCCTTGCAAAATGACTGAGGCAGGACAATATAGAAGTACTTCTTAAAATTAGCGCTAGATGGCGTATAAAACATGAAACTAGGCATGAGACATACCTGCAAAATTCAATACCTGTTCCACAAGGTACGGGTATTGCTATATACCCAGTACAGAAACCGGGTATCAAAATACCTGTATCTGTCTTCATCTGTTCCAGCTATACCTGTTCCATGTGATTCTATGATGAGTTTTCGGTACATGTTTTATGATGTTTTTTTTCATCATGCGTGATATATTTCAATATCTGGATTGTTTTCTTTTTTATTGCAAAATTAGCAATTATTTTTATACTACTTTACTATACAAGTATATTGCAGCCAGCACTTTTTAGTGGGCATCTTTATAAGTTTTTATTTACAATAATAACTGTAAACTAATATAATTATATACTTACACTCTACAATTATTATGTTAGTTGTTATAATACTTTCTGATATTTCGCGTAAAGCGAATGTTACACATTTTGAAATAAAACTACGTTTACGGAATCTATCGCGTTTACTTAATTTTACTACTATCCCGACGTTTCGAATACTTTACAGCATTCATGATCACGGGTGTACTTAGATGATAGACGTCCAAGGCTTAGTTGTTATAAAAAAGAAATTTCAATCGGTGAGAGTTGATAAAAACTTAAGCTTCGTAACGAAATTAGTGATTGCTCACTCCCGTAACCATTCGGGTAAACTCGGCAAGGCGGCACTAGGTCAACCGCGCGCTAACGCGTACGGCCATACCCGCCGTACTGATGACGTAATTCCCGTCGGGTACGTACCTGCATACCCGTTCACTACATACCCAGTATCCGTACTGGTAAGATTATACTGGGTGTTAATACCTGTTCTAGTAAATACGCCTCATCCCTACATGAAACCCACATTAGTACTTTTTGAAATTAGCGCTATCTATGTGATTTATTGAAAACTACTTAGTAAGACCAATACATTATTAATTACTTATCAAATAATCAATTTTATTGTGAAAAATTAAGATTATGAGGCGTGCAGTTTTGGATTTTTCAAAGTATTTATAATTACGCTCCAGGCGGCAGTTTGCTTGCATCCTAGGCAGCTGATACCTATGCCACTGTTTCTAGCGAAACATAATAGAAGTGGGGACTTTTTGAACCGTACACTTGTGTAATAGTTTCAAAGCTATTATTATTTTTTGCTGTGTGGGGCCGGCTTTAGAATTGTCCCACCCCTCTCTACCCATGGGAGTCGTAAGAGCCGACTGAGGGAG
This sequence comes from Leucoma salicis, assembly GCA_948253155.1. NCBI lineage: Eukaryota > Metazoa > Arthropoda > Insecta > Lepidoptera > Erebidae > Leucoma > Leucoma salicis. Next base: position 2,496,349 of record OX411806.1, on the reverse strand, counting down.
TAGGCAGCAGCACTCCCTAGAGTATTAATAAAATCCACTGCGATCGCCAACCCGCCTGCCGAGCGTGGCGATTACGGCATTATCCCCCATGACGGGACCGCTCGTTGTGGCGTTCTCTTGGGGAGGCCTATGTCCAGCAGTGGACGTTGAAAGGCTGATAGATGGATGGATGGATGGATGGCTTATTATTTTTTTAATACAACGTGGGTGGCTTGATAGCATACGGTCCACCTGATTGTAAGCGGTTACCGTAGCCTATAGACGCTAGCAACACCAAAGGCATCACTCGCGCGTCTCTATCTCCAGGGAAAAGGTGGGTAGGATGATTAACAAGGAGAGTACGATACTAAGGAGAGTACGATACTAAGGAGAATGAGGAGGATAATAAGGAGAGGATAGGGAGTGGGCTTGGGCCTGCGACGCTCTCACTCACCATACCAAACAGTAAAAGTAACTAACGTCATTTCACGCTGATCTTTAGTGAGGGTGGTACTTCCCCGATCGAGCCGGCCTATTCATGCTGGGATAAGTAAGACTACCACTAGAACGAAGTAGCTTTTTCTAATCTGTGTTGTAGGTATATTATAAATGCGAAAGTGCGTTGCTTTCACGCCACAACTACTCAAGCGGCCATAATTAAATTTAGCATACATATAGTTCAGACTCCAGAGAAGAACATAGAGTACTCGTTATCCCGGAAAAATGGATAGTTTCTGTTATGTAGCATAGCAATTATTGCATGGAAATTAAAACTTAAAATATTCTAAAGTCCATACGGAATAAAAACGCAGGCAGAACCTATTAAGTAAATAAGACATCCTAAACAATAAAATGATAACCTTTTGAAGTTCTGGTACATCAAAGTGTGCAGTAAACATGGGCTTCCCGTTAAACTGTCGCAACGTTGGGTGAAGTGCATTCATGGTGAGTGACGTCATAAGCACGCACACACCAGAACATGTTTGCAGCAAGTGTTTAATTACCACCGCTAGTCTGTAACGGACATATCATATAACTTACTTTACAAGATGTGTTATATTTTGATCTGTATTTTAGCACTTTACATGCTCAGGTACTTTAAAGTGCAAATTATTTGTGATATATTTTTTTTATTGCATTGTAAATGGTAACCGTCGCTCATGGACTCAATTATACCGAGAGTATTGTCAAGCCGCTGCTCACCATTTCATTTCACCGATATGCAATGAAAGAATAAACGACTATAACCTGCTACGACCAAAATGCAACGATGTGCTTCATAGCCGGTCATACGGGAGATGGTGGTACCAACCCGCTCGGGCCCGATTCCAAGTGAGTACTCCCACTTTGTACCCAGCCCTACCACCAGTCATGCAATGATGATAATTGCTTACTTCCCTTAGTCGCCTCATACGACACCCGTGGGAAAGAATGGGGTGGTGACAATTGTTTCTTAGTCCGTCACCACACGAAACCAAATTTTTTTGTATTAATATAAATTGCAATTTTCACAAATGAGCAACTATGTTCGAATAATATATCTGTACAGTCCTACCTTTGATAGTATGCAATATCCTGCGGCGAAGCTCCCTCCATATTTGGTGGTACTAAAGAATCAACGTCATCACAGATCAGTACTGCTGGACTATGTTCTTGACACATTAATATAGCCTTGCCTAGCACTTCCGGGATGTCCTTACGACCCTTGAGGGACCGACAATGGAGTATGTGAGACCACACTGTCAATTCTTTTAGGACTATGTGACAAATTGACGATTTACCTGCACCGCTTAAGCCTGAAATTATTTTTTTTTAGTATCAACCTAGATTAAGTTAATTATTGATTAGTTTGTAAGTATTAATTAGCTCAGCTATCAAGAATATTATTAATATTATTTTAAAATCATTCGTTTAAATAAGTAAGTCAACCTGTGCGGAATTATGTATCCATTAAAGGGCCTTTTTAGATGATTTTAAATCCCAAATGAAAGAAAAGGTACATTTTAGACTGTGGATCTATTTTATAATAAGCTATAAAATGAAGGGAAAATCATGGAATTTGATAAAGAAATACGAAAGATCTCGCGGGCCGACTCAAAAACAGGCTAGAGAAATAATATATAACATTACCAACTTCAATTATTTGTCTAGTTTCAAAAACTTTTTCATTGGTTTATTTCGACGGGCCTCGTGGCGACTGGTCGGCAGTGTAACCGACTTCCGTGCACGAGGTCGTGGGTTCGATTCCCAACACGGGGGGACAGTTCCCTTTATTACAGGCAAGTTCCTTACAAAAGCGCCACCTTTATCACCGCTCCAAAATTTATTACTTTACAATGATATCAAAGTAAGAGATAACATATACGGCCCTAGATGTCGCTTGTAGCAATTTTAAAAGGCGCTATCATTATTCACAGTTGCAGTTTATAAGATACAGCCGAGTGTAATATTTGTATCTCACGCGCTTTGTCGCACGCATGTGGCCGATGCGTATCGTATCGCGTAGGTACAGACGAGTGAGCGAGTATTCAGTACATCGCAAATCTGATATTGTAATATTGCTGTACCGCTCTAACTAGTGTAATATTTGTATCTTACGCGCTTTGTCGCACGCATTCGGCTGATACGTATCGTATCGCGCAGGCACAGACGAGTGAGCGAGTACATCGCAAATCTGATATTGTAATACTTAGATTTCGAAAGAGCCAGTAAGCGATTTTTAGATATTGTACCAATATCAGATTTCGTATCTATATACGATTTGTATCGCCCACTTTTAGTTACGAATGACGTTATTCATTCAGTTGATCATAAGTGGTGCAAATATCTATTGATTCGTGTAGTTATTCTCTCATTCCCTCAAGTCGCAACTGGTTTTGAGCTTTTTACTAAAACGACAGAGAGTCTAAGTTTCTGTGTACCTATCGTCATTGTATTTCAAGAGTGCGTTTGTGCGTGCCTACAACTTATGTTGTTATCTCTTTTCAATTCACAATATCCTTTATCTATTGTCTCATTCTAAATCTACGTCCATCATTCCATCTATTCAATCCTAACGTAGTGAGCTAGTGAGTTAAAGATGTATTTTCGAAACCAAAGATTTAAAGATTGATTACGCATTTTGAAAGGATTATACATCTTTTGTATCAATCAATCCTGAGTTACACATCTCTAATTGCAATGTATATTGTATATATATTACACATTATATTGTATATATATTTATACATTATATTGTATATATATTACATTAGCTATGCGGAGCGGAAATCCAGATGGCGCTTCAAAATGGGCTTCAGATTGAGCCCGTAAGAGGCTAAGAGGGCTCTCTTTTCCTGTGGTACTTTACTCTTTGATTCCCACTCAGGACAATTATTATTTGTGTGATGAATAGAGATATTTGTACTGCGTCTGGTTGTTTTCTATCTATTATATGTATGTATTTACAAAAAAAAGTAAGTAATAATTTATGTATTTACAAAAAGAAGTTATTACTTAATATTTCTATTTACAAAAAAGATTAATATAATGTATTATATCCATGCCACGTGCCGTGTGGGGCCGGCTTTAGAATTGTACCACCCCTTTCCACCCATGGGAGTCGTAAAGGCCAACTGAGGGAATACCGAGGGAGTGGGCAGCAGCACTCCTTCGAGTATTAACAACATTCACTGCGATCGCCAACCCGCCTGCCAAGCGTGGCGATTACAGCAATATCCCCCATTCTTGGGGAGGCCTATGTCCAGCAGTGGACTTTAAAAGGCTGATGGATGGATTATATCCATAATCTGGTACCCACAGCACAAGCATTAAGCTTACTTTGGGACCAGAGGATCCGTGAATAATTTATTTTTTTCATATATGTGTAAAATACTGATAATGGTAGTTAGAAGGTAAATAGATGAATAGATGAGAAGTATTTACCTGTAATCAAAACATTACTCTTAATTTCTGATGCTCCTTTGAAAGTTGCTTCCCGATAAATCTCAAAATAAACATGAGACAAAACTTTTTCAATCAATGCCTCTATAGATTTCATTGTTCTGCAATAATTCTTATAGTCATAGTCCAATGTTGATACACTTAATTTTGGCAAAGCGATTTCATTATCACCCAAACACTTAGCTGATATTGTACAACTTCTGAATGACTCAGAGTTTAACATAGTAAATTTTAATTTCTCTGGCTTCAATAAAAATTGCATAAAGCCACTACATATCTCAGTGTTCTGTTTTATCAATCCATTATTTATTAAAAATTTTTTGCCTGAATGTGTACTACTTATAACACAGTTTTTGAACCGTTCCATCACATCTGTATCTATTTGCGTTGGATCTGAGTATGTTATGATATCTATATGATCCGGTTGCTCAATACTATCTCCTATAATAGTAAATATAAGCCGCATTCCATTTTCTATGTTTATTATAGTATTTAAAGACTTGGGTATAAGTACAGTTGGTATATTTATATTATATACTTCTCGACATAGGCTTCTGTAAACTACACTATTTATTGGTACAATTTCTACACACACATCATTAACGGTACTATTATTATTTTCATTATCGTCTTCATTATCCAATAATATCGACGGAATATTCGTCATAGTCGCTAGAATTACTGTTAGTTCCATATATTTTTCATCAATCAGGTCTTCATGTATGAAAACGGTGTAAGGATGTATCAAATTTTTTTTGCCATCACTGTCTATTGGTAACGCTCTTAGAACTAATCTTTTTGGTACATTCAAATAGGGACCGATCATTCCTCGGTTTATTGTAGCAATGCTTTTAAATTTTTCTGTTTGTTTTGGTACTTTTGTTGTTGTGCTAGGAAAGTTGTGAAGACTATTAAATGCATCTACTTTTACAATTATCCTACTGTGGTTGACTAAGATACCAGTTTGCTTTGGTGTAAATACTATCGGTAGTGATGCAGATATCCATACTATTGTCTTTTGGTTCGCTACAACTAACCGCAGCTGATCGAGTATTCTCATTTGTAGTAGCTCTGCATTGTGTTCCTAAAATGTTAGGCGTCACAATTTATGATACTAAGAATTAAAAGAAATAATATGTATATTCATAATTGGCTACTAATTATATTTTCAACTTTTGTGAAGTTCTGTTTTAGATACAAGGATAAAGTGCTTAGAAAGACATGACACTGGCAGAGGGTCGGCATCCAATATAATAAATGTGATTAAGAAATTGAGATGATCGAAAGATCAGCAGGATAGCTTAGTGGCTTACCACCGAAGGAATGTAACATAGTTCCAGTGGCCCGCCAATAAAGGCGGAGAGACGGCACACGGCGGGTTTCTTTAGTGGGTGAGGGCCCCACACTACCCTGTTCGTTGCCCCGAACGACGGGGTGTGCGGTTAGGTACATTTTTTCCCGCCTAAACAAAAAAAAAAAAAAAGGATAGCTTAGTGGCTTAGAGCACTTCCCCGGATTGGAAAAGATGCGGGTTCGATTCCCGCTCCTACTAAAAATCTCTTTTTCTTTATTCACAAATAATTTGTACTTTAAAAAGTAGCGAAGCATGTCAATTGCTAAAAGAAATAGATCTAAAATGCTCAGCTACTTTAAATAACAAATTATTTGTGAACGTGGAAAAAGGGAACTTTATTGCAAGCAGGATTCGAACCTGCATAGTACAGATGGGTCGTAAAGACAAATGTGAAGTGGAGATTTAGAATCGTCGTTGGGCGACTGCAATAGCTTAGCGCTTTAGAGCACATCCCAGGATTGGGTGTGACGCAGGTTCGAACCTTTTTCTACTTTCACAAATAATTTGTTATTATACAGTCAATTATTAAATACTTTGGAAAGTTCAGAAGTGCACACCTCATAATATTAATTTTTCACGATAAAATTAATTATTTGATAAGTAACTAATAATGTATTGGTCTTACTACCTCGTGGCGTAGTCGGTAGTGTAACCAACTTCCGTGCACGAGGTCGTGGGTTCGATTCCCACTCAGGACAATTATTTGTGTGATGAACACAGATATTTGTACTGTGTCTGGGTGTTTTCGATCTATTATAATTATATATGTATTTACAAAAAAAAAGTAATATTTATGTATTATATCCGTAATCTGGTACCCATAGCATAAGCGTTAAGCTTAGTTTGGGACCAGAGGATGTTGTGTGAAAATGTCCGTGAATATTTATTTACTAAGTAGTTTTCAATAAATCACATAGATAGCACTAATTTCAAAAAGTACTAATGTGGTTCTCATGTCTTATACGCCATCCAGTGCAAATTTTAACAAGTTGTACTATATTGGTCTATAGAAGTAGTTCTCATGAAATAAGGTATAGCGCTGGTTTTAGTGTAGTGTACTATCGAATCGAGCGTAAATATTCACTATTTTTTTTTTTTATTTAATAACAATTAAACCACATGGAATCAGACCGTGAAAGTGATAGGGTGAAAGTGAAGAAGTGATAGGGCTCTATTCGTAATTATATTGAAGCATAAGATTTAAAAAAAGACTCAATTAGTAAAGTATTTTGGTCATTATCGTGTTAACATACATTATCTGAATATACCTACAACACACGGACGTCCAAGACAGAACTTTTTTAAACAGTTTTTTAACTATTTTAAGTAACTAAAAATGGCATTAAAAAATATAATGTGTTAAAAATGAGTGTCTTTTCTTGATATGTGTGTATATATATTAATTTACAAGTGCAATATATGATAAATAGAGCCATTTTAAGTTTAAAAAATCAGTTGTTCTGCATGAAGCGAGCTTCAACGCTTCGCTTATGAGGCGTGCAATACATGCATACAGACATCTATTAAGGGTTTTTTCACAGATCTTCAGTAGAAGCATGTAATTTAGAACTACGTCACATAGAGAGCTTTAATAGACTATCAAGTAGAACTTAATTACATTTATGCAGAATGTAACAGTTACACACCTCCACCTTCTTACTGCAGCAGAGATAAAAGCTATCAAATATATAATAAATCAATAGTTTCACCAACCAGTATTTCCTGATCATCAGGACTGTCAGTTTCCACGTACAGTTCATCAAGCACCTTCAGATCTCCATATGGGGAAACAAAGACTTCAGCACCTTCCTCTAACCCAACCATTTTACTGTATATTGGGTTGCAGCCTATTTGACCATCAGGTATAGAACTATTAAACATCACCCATAAGAAACTCTGTTTGTCTTTAGATAGCACTTGAACGCATTGGGTCTGCAAATGTACAACGAATAATGTAAAAGTAAACAAAATACTAACCTCAAATATTTTTTTATATACACAAATTGCAAGGGTCCAAATAAATAATTAACAATATTTATAAATTACCAGTGTAAAATATCCAAAAATAATTTAGTGTATGGTTCTTACCTGTTCATTGTTTGTACTGTACTTTGGACTGATATAAGCGAAGCAAGTTTTTTCGTGAGTGTAAATAACTCTTAGTTTGAGTCCGCCCAGCATTTTAGATTCAATAGGAATTATATATGTTACTTGCTATATTAAAAATATGTAATGTCTACATTTATTTAATTCTATAATAATATATCTCCGATTACGAAGTAAATATATAACAATACAATCAAATACAATCACTATCAATGCCACAGAACAATATTACTCAAGAGAAGAACGCCCGCTCCATACTTTATATTTGCCAACACAGCGCGTCTAGTTCCGTCGCCAGGAACTATTTCTTAGCGCGGTAAATTTAAATGGTCATTAGAGATACTTTTTTTAAGCCTTAGAAATATAGAATTCTCGTTTGCTGTTTTAACATAAACTATTAATTAGTTTATGCTAAAACAACAAACGAAAATTCTATATTTCTATGGCTTACAAAGAGACTAGTAAAACAAAATTGCAAGGAAATAAAACAAGTGTTTATACGTGACGTAATCTTTATTTTATTTTATTGTTTTACACTGCATCAAAAAATTATCTATTCTATAATATCACAATCATCATCATCTTAGCATTAATCCCGGTTGTAGTCCGCTTTCTTACTTTTACTACTTCTCTTTGCCTTCGGCATCCTTAGTGAGAGACCATTGACATGCATTTTATCTACCACGACGTCAAGCCATTACCTCTTGGAGTCAGGGCCTGGCGAAAGCGACATTGCTAGACACTAGTTTCCTACGTAGTTTGCCGATTTCTATAAAATTTGGCTGTACCAACGCGACTCCCTCGCATTTTATTTGCGAAGTGTATGAAATGAAGACTGCCACGATTCTATAATGTAATGATCCAACACTATTGTAGCAATTCTCACAGCGTCTGGTGGTAGTTCTGCTGAAAGTAAACAAGTTACATGTAAATTGTAATGGACGTACCATTTATTGTCCCTTAAGGTTGAGGTAAGAACATGGGTAAAATTTCATAAAATTTCCTAAAATAGTGGAGTTAGTTATAGTAAATGATTTATATTACGATAATTAGCCTGCTACACCACTTATAGATGATGCCAGATGGATTGGCAAAAACATATATTCGAGTTTTCTTTTACACGCAGTACTTTCGGAGTCCTTTCTCTGAACACCCAAGTAATGGAATGTACTACCACTGAAGCAATGTAACATAGTTCCAGTGGCCCGCCTATAAAGGTGGAGAGACGGCACACGACTGGTTTATTTAGTTAGACTGGTAAGGACCTCACACTATCCTGTTCGTTGCGCCGAACTATGGAGTGTGCGGTTGGATAAAATCTTTCCCGACTAAACAAAAAAATGGTAATGGAATGTACTGCTTACATTGGACAAACTTAATACGTAAGCAGAAAATAAACATAAAATACAGACCTAGATTATAGAAAATCATACTAAACATGATTCTTAAAATTCGTCATCATCCAAGTCACATTGTTGCTAATCATCTCCAAAACAGCCCCAAAAAAAGCACTCGCAACCTGAAAATTTAGATGTATTTAAGAAAGACAATATATTAAATGTTTTTTAATGTCTTTATTTTCCGCGCTAAAGATTTGTTGGACGCTTCTTCAACAAATCCTTTATTTTTTACCCTAAGAAACCTTTTAACTAATATGGTAATTGTACTAGTAATAATATAATTAAAATTTATTTCAGCGTGTTCTTCACAAACTTTCAACCAATCTCTATCTAAAATTTCACTACATTGTACCAAACTGAATTTAATTTTATCTATGTGAGAATATCCTTCTAAATAATTATTAATTAATGTTGCAGCGTTTTCAACTAGTTTGCATAAACTGGGCTGAACGTATTTTAACCTGCTGTTAACATCATCATATTCCTTAAAAGACGTAAAAAGATGACATAACTCAGTGTTTGGATCTGCAAGCATGAGCATTTGGCACTGTTTGCAATTTAATGGCACACTTTTTACTATACAGCCGCAAACGTATGCGCATGCTTGCATTTCTCCAGAACACTGTAGCATTTCATACTCTTCTACATCTTTGGTTGCAATCTCAACGGGATAAGATGCAGAAGAGCTTGTTACTGTCTGATATCCCGTACTGGTTGTTATTTCACAACCCTTACGAAGAAATATCTTAAAATTATTAAGTAAATTGTTATTACCATCAAGACAGTTCCTGTTTTTATTATTATTGATGAGATTCGTCATTATACTGGTTTTCAATGCTGCAAATGGTTCTCAATGGCATTTATAGTTCTCAGCCAGCCATCTTGTGATGGGGGTTTACTCCTAGCCCCTAAAAACTTTAATTCGTTATTTCATTTGTTTAAATAAAAAGAAGTTGAAGACACGGTTCGGGAAGAAACGGTTTTCCTCTTTTTCTATCTGGCGTGTTTCCATTCATCGCGTCTAATAACTTGTTCAAATTAGATACTACTGTAGCAGTCGCCACAGCATCTGGTGGTAGTTCATCTGAAAGTAAACAAACGTCTGGTAAATAAGTAATTTATGTATCATTTGTATCTATCTATACAGGGTCTGTCGTAAATAATGGATAACCCGTTAATCGGAGATAGCCCTGATATCAAGCTACAAGAAAATCGACTTTTTATTGTTGGATTGCCATTGGTGTGAAAACAGTAGACAATTTTGTATTTTTTTTTAATTTTCCTTCTTTGTTCTGTCATTCGGTCACCATTTCAACAAAGTATCTTATTTTAATATACTTTTTTTTGTATCTGACTCCTGGATACTTGTATAATTATATTAGATTACTATATTAGACATTATTAATGTAAAATACTGTCAAATTTACATTTTGAGCACCTTGAAAGCATTTTTTTTTCTTTATGTCAAGATTTTAACATTGACTGTGAAATAAGGTTCAACTCTCCTATGTCAACCCCACATTCACAAAGGCAAGAGTCCCTTACCCTGATCTTGTTAAGGTGGACAGGTAAGCAGCAATGTCCCAATCTCATGCTTAATATAGACAAAGCTATTCTCCTGTTACATTTGAATTTAGAACCATGGTTTAAGTATAATCTCAGATTGGTACTTAGCGAAGTTGGTGCCTGAACGTTTACTAGTTATGCACCATCTTTTTGTCCATCTAGCTTGTAAGTCACGACTAGGAGGAAGAAGGAGATCTTGAGCATAATTTTTAAAAGGAACTTTGTCACCACAGATTACAGAGTCTTTAGCAATTCTATCTACCCTGTCATTGCCAAGTATTCCACTATGACCTGGAACCCAAGCTAAGTGGACAGTGTAATTTAGAAGAAAACATTTCAGTAATAACTGTTTGGAATTGAGGATCAGCCAATTTCTGGGGCAAGATTTAAAAGGGTTAGCTATTAAGGTTTGTAGTGCACTTAGTGAATCAGAAAAGATTACAGACTTATTTAATTTAAATAAAAGTATATAATTTATAGCTTCCATGATACCCCCTACATTCTCCAAGGAAAACTGAAGTTTCAGGGGGACATTAAACACAAAGTGAAAAATGTGAAATCGAAAATAACAGTCAGGAGCAGGATTTGAACCTGCATCTTCTGGATACCGTCCAGATGCTTTACCAATTCAGCCATCCTGACAATTGCTCCTGACTGCTAATTTCGATAACACATCATACTTAACGTCTTTGGGTGACGCCTGCGCCATCTGTCAGAAGTCGGTATAATGTATGAAAATACTTACTAAGTATGATGTGTTATCGAAATTAGCAGTCAGGAGCAATTGTCAGGATGGCTGAATTGGTAAAGCATCTGGACGGTATCCAGAAGATGCAGGTTCAAATCCTGCTCCTGACTGTTACTTTCGATTTCACATTTTTCACTTTGTGTTTAATGTATAGTGCTAAGCATGTCAAATGCTAAAAATATATATAAAAATATCTAAATATTTAAAGGGTTTTGCGTCATTATTAGGTAAAATCTTAATTGTAAAATTAAGTTTACCTGGTCGGTATAATGTATGAAAATACTTCTGACAGATGGCGCAGGCGTCACCCAAAGACGTTAAGTATGATGTGTTATCGAAATTAGCAGTCAGGAGCAATTGTCAGGATGGCTGAATTGGTAAAGCATCTGGACGGTATCCAGAAGATGCAGGTTCAAATTCTGCTCCTGACTGTTATTTTCGATTTCACATTTTTCACTTTGTGTTTAATGTATAGTGCTAAGCATGTCAAATGCTAAAAATATATATAAAAATATCTAAATATTTCAGGGGGACATTTTATTTTCTGGACAATATTATAATTTTGATGTAGTAGTCCAACCCAATTAGACACTCATTATCACAACAACACAAACTTCACGTCATGTCAACCGTTGCTATGTTAACCATTGATGTAGCTAATTAAGTACAATAACATCATGCAAAAAGTTGGTTTTTAACAAAATAATTTTAATTATGTTTAGGAGTTAAAAAGTTTTTGGCATTAGTTTAATAGTTTCTAGAGTTATTTTAGATATTCCGATTTTCTATAATATTTCAATTAGCATTAGTTTAATCGTTTTTTAAAGACTTATTACAGATTACAAGTTATTTGTGAATGTATAAAAAGATAACTTTTGTGCGAGCGGGATTCGAAATGCGTCCCTTTCAATCCGGGGAAGTGTCCAAGTCGCTAAGCTATCGCACTGACCGGCCATACCCAATCTCCACGTCACAATTGTCTTAACGACCACCTATCTGATGCAACGTATTTTGACCAGATCGGAGCCGTTCTTAAGGAAGGCCAGGTTAAGAGTACTCGAAATCAACGAGCATGCATGAAAGCGCTGATGAAAGTAGATGAAGCGAAAGATGTGTGTCAGGATCGTAGCAAGTGGAGAGAAGAGGTCTCTGCCTACCCCTACGGGGAAAAGGCGTGACAATATGTAAGTATGATTTTATAAAATAACTACTCTTACTCTTACCTACCCGGCGAAATTCGTATCGCCATATTTTTTTTTCATGAATATTTTGCAATGAAAATTATTAAAGTATTAAAATCGCTATTAAAAATAGGGGTTGGCAGTAGAAGGATGAAAATTTTGGGTTTTATGTATTTTTTAATTGTGAATAAAAAAAAAAAAATTTTGTCCAATAAATAAAAATAAAAATTTGCGGTGAACCACCCATATCACTTAGGGTTATGAAAAATAGTTTACATCCTATTCTCAGACCTATTAAATATACATACAAAATTTCATAAGAATCGGTAAAGCCGTTTCGGAGGAGTATGGCGACAAACACTGACGCGAGAATTTTATATATACTAGATAACAACTTTTAACTGCGTGCATGAGCTTAATGACACTATTCAGAAAGAACGAGAGAAAAAGAGATAGTCAATGAGTTTTTCAAGAGATTTTGGTATTATTAGACACATTGATACGTTGCGGAAAACAATAATAAACTAAATAGTGCAGGAAAGCGTAATCTGCACTCATTTATAATGAACACTTTTAGTGCCTAATTGTGGATCTTCTCTGTTTCATACATCAACTGCCTCTGTGTTGCAGCGGTAATATAAGCGACTGCTGATCATGAGGTCCCGGGTTCGATTCCCGGGTGTAGAGGGCAGTGTTATTGAGCTTTTTCGTAAAAAGAAAACTTCTCAGTAGCTGCCCGGAATTCGAAATGTGCCCGGTAGACAGCAATAGGCTCACCCCCTATTACGTGGGACCTAAACATAGCTGGCGAATCGTGGGTGTGTATTACACCTCTGCCTACTCCTTCGGGGAATACAGGCGTGATGCTAGGTTTTTGCTTATACATCAATGTTTATAACACATAATTATACTAGGCTGTACGGCTTGATGGTGAGTAAAACGGTAAGTTTGTCACCCCGTGAGTGGTTGGCGTGGTAGCCTATAGACCAAAGGCAACCTTCGCGAGTACTCCACCCCAAGAAAAGCTATGCACATGAAGAGGAATGATGATATTGAAGGAGATGAGGAAGTGGTCAGTTAAAATAATAAGGAGGGAAGGAGGGGGTGGTTGTCCAATCCGATATCACTTGGAAAAATCTAACAAAGTTCTAACATTATGCCTGACCAATAGATCTACCCTAACACATCATGTTTATCAGTTACATTTACGTCTAATAGGCCAATGAAACCACAAAGCTATCAATATAAAATATGGACTTATCTAAATACTCACTTTGGGCTGCTTTGGAAAATATTCCTGCTGCAACTGAATGGCTTACGACTAGAGCAGCTAAACGGACTTTCATTTTTTGTTTTTAGGTTTAAGATGCTGCTCAATGCAGGAGCGAAAACAAAGTTTTGGTTTTTATTATCTAGTTAAATTATAGAATTCTTCATTATGGCTCCATTTAGCAACTCCTGCAACAAAACCAAACCATTAATTATAGTTTTAGAAACTGAAAAAACATGCTTTAGGTGCTTAACATTCTATTTTGCACGCCTCATAATCGAAGCGTTGAGGTGTGTATTACTCTCGTTTCACGCAGAACAACTGATTTTTCAAACTTAAAATGTCTCTATTTATCATATATTGCACTTGTAAAATAATATACATACACATAATCCAGAAGAAACACTATTTTTAACACTCATGATATATTTGATGCCATTTTTGTTACTTATTTAAATTAGTTAAAAAACTGTTAAAAAGGTTCTGTCTTGGACGTCCGTTTGATATTCCTAAATCTATGATACGTATAGATCACCTGACAGCTCGATAATTTGTCTAAGCGCGTTACCAATTTTGATTTGTCAATGTGTGCGTTGGATAGTGATGTAAGTTTTAAGACATAGACTGACTATCGGTAAAATGATAAAATAAATCAGTTTCTTTCAAATAATCATCCGTTCATTCGTCATTGGTTCCGTGTGGTGACGGATTAAGAATACAAGTGTCATCACCCCATTCTTTCCCACGGGTGCCGTATGAGGCGACTAAGGGAAATAAGCAATTATCATCCATTGCACGACTGGTGGTAGGGCTGGGTACCAAGTGGGAGTACTCACTTGGTATCCGGCCCAAGCGGGTTGGTACCACCATCTCCCGTGTGACCGGCCATGAAGCACATCGTTGCGTTTTGGCTCTAGCAGGAGATAGCCGTTTATATTTCATTTCATCTGTGAAATGAATTGGTGAGCAGCGGCTTGACAATACTCTCGGTATAGTCGAGTCCATGGGCGGCGGTTACCATTTACCATCAGAGGGACCGTGGCTCGTCTGCCACTAAATGCAAAAAAAAAATCTTCATCTAATAAAACAAAACAGACAAGTAATAGATTAAAACAAACATAGTTAATTCGTTTTTATTTATTTCACCAGCAATCCCAGTTTACATCACAGGCACTCACGGAACAAACAACCATTGTACCTATTTAATAGTTATAATCATATAATAAACTAGCTTCTGCCCGGGACTTCGTCCACGTTGAATATTTGCTTTGGGTTAACGCTAACATCAGTACTTGATCATTATTTTGCTTCGAGGTTATTTTAAAACTGCGATATCTCTTAAGTTATTCATTGAAATCGAATGATGTAAGCTATCTGCCAGTGAAAGTCCCATCCAAATTGGTCCAGCCATTCCGGAGATTAGCCGGAACAAACAGGCGGACAGACAGACAGACATTGCTTTTGTTATAAGTAACATAATATATAGTATCATATGCATGAAGTAAAAAGCTGTTATTTAGACATTAATTAACTCAGACACTTCAGTTTTATTATATGTATAGATTTAGCATTTCATTAAAACTATATAAATAAAATAATTCCGATTCATAAGTGAAGGAATATATTTTGTAAATATCCTGCAATTATTTTAAAATTAATATATTTCTTCCATCAGTATTATCCAAAATATTGAGTACCTAAGTGTGCTTAATGTCCTTATTACTTATCTCTAATTATTTAAAAAAACGCACTCAATCACAAAAATATTAAGATTCTTATAACTATAAAAATTGATTGTAAACTCTATCTCAAAATTGGATTTGTCAGAAGAGTAGCAAAATATTATTAGTTTTGAGTTGTCATTTTCATTTCGTTCCCAAAAATACCCTCAATTCAAATCACACAACAGATTATAAGGTTAGGTAATGAAAATGACAATTAACTAACTTCCGTAACATTTGCATTGTCTTCATCCCTAATAATTATTTGTGCACAAGCAATATTCATAAATTATAAGAAAAACTTACCTCTTTGACAAGTACAGCTAATCTAGTTGCAAGTGACGAAAGGTCCAAAAAAATAAAAAGCTATTGGTTGTTTCCAATTTTTACGAACTCCAATTGCCATAAAAGTTAAAGCACCTTTTGTATATACATACAAATCTTGTAGTATTCCTTTGTTTTTGGGTAATTTCTGTAAAAAACAAGTATTAAATTTAATTTTTAGATGGATTAAAATGAAATCCCTTATTTCCTGGTAGGAATGAAAGCCGGATACACTAAATATTCTTGCTTTCTTTGTCTATAAGATAGTAGAGCAGGCATACTTTACTACCAGCTTTGACAGCCTAAGCAGGCAGATTTTTAGATAGTAAAGTAGGATTAAAAGCGGTAATGCCTAATAATGGTTTATATGAAAGAAGAAATACTATATATTAACATTTATATATTTACTTTAATAGAAAGAAAGAAAGAAAGAACAAATTTATTTAGCTTACAAGTATGAGACAAACAAAATGTACAACATATACAATGTAAGTCAAACTAAAAACAATGTATGTCTCACGCCAATGCTAAAAAGGTTTCCAGCTCAGCTTTATGCCAGGCTAAAGTGCCAGGCGCTGGTTTTCTGCCAGAATCTTACCTTTACACACGGATGCCAATCAAGTCATACATACAATAAAATTAACAATAACAAAGTTGGTTAAAATAGTTACATATCTGTTATACAGTATGGTTTCACACTTGATATTATCTAAGAATAACATGAATGACCTTTATGAGAAAAAAAATAATATGAATTTCTTATTTTCTTTATATATATGTATTTTTTTTTTCCTCAAAATAAGAAATGAATATTATATAATAGGTGAATATAGTTTTGTTGAAACTAATATAATAAAGCTTAACAACACATATATTAGTATACTTACATCAGTATCATGTGGTTAACTGGAAGTGGATGGATTATACTGGTTATCTCTTAATTGGTTTAATAGGTATATGTTGTGTTCCAATAGGTAAAGCAAACAAATTTAACCTTTTTCTGGCACTACTTGTATATGATGAGTCATCAAAATGTTTAGCACAAAGCATCATATGCTGCTTATTTAATTTATCCAAAAATTCATTAGAAGTCCAATCATCGTTAGGAAAACAATATTTTGCCCAAACTTTTGCCCTGAAAAATGAGTGTTTTCATATATATCTTATAAGTAAAACTTCTTTAGCCTCTAATTGAGAGTAATTCCGTCTTTTTTCAGATGAAAATAATGGTTTTCTAACGAAAATGACTACTATAGTGTGAGCATCATGTTATTATTTCAAATTAAAATTAGAATCATCCAAAGGCCTACAAAATAAGCTTTCTTCTTATGTTATTTTTTGGTTGATGGGTGGTGGACCCCATAGATACTTCTTGACCTCCCTTATTGCCCGGAACAAACATAACGTAGATACACCGTGCCCACTGTAGTGGTCCAACATCAATGCTTCGCCCTTTCGAATTGTCGAGACCGATAATATGGATATCCTAGTAGTCCCCAACCCTACCACTTACTGGTGGGTGATAATAGCTACCTACCCCTAGTCGCCTCCACTGTTAAATCAAGTTACGAACGGCAGTCTAATAATTTACTTACTTGATACAAGATGGCTGAGGAAACCTGTGGAATTGCATAGCAGAATCTTCTTTGGAGTTTACCCCGCATTTTGCGCACTTTAAAATGATTTATCTTTCTATGATGTAGAAATGCGTCAATAACAGGTGTTTCCAACAAAAAACACAAATTTTAATTCAACTTATAGTAAATTTGTTACACAATCCAAAATCGTCTATTTCGCGTAAAAAAAACACGAAATGAACTTTAGAAAATAATTCAAAATTTGCTCTTGTTAGTCAGCAAAATAATTTAGATTATTAATTATGAGAAAATTAGATAATGGAAATCGTATTGCGAAAGAAAATGAGCAAATCCGCCATATTAAGTTTTTTTTGTTATACGAAAAGAACCGTCCTTTTTTAGTACAATGTTGCCACAGCTAAGGCAACCTATTATGGACTGTGAATTCTGTAAAAAACAAACTAAGTTTATTTTAGCACATACATATCCTTTATTTTCCCAGATTAGTTATTAAAAAATAATATGCGAGCAGTTGCAACTAATCTAAAGAATTTTGTCTAGTGTAAACGATAAAAATAATATTATTTGAAACTTAATGGGTGATAATCTAATTATATTTGATGTTAATTTTTTCTAGATCTTATTAAAAATATTAATATCGAAATTGTTGTATAAAAGTAGATTGAAATATATCATAAGTAACGTAGTATAAAATCTGTATAAACGCCAATAAAACTATATGTATGGCATCCCTCACACAGTGACAATTTAAGTAGGAGTTGCCATTGCGTACCAGCAAATTCTAACGTCGTTTGAATGTATATTGGTTTTAAAATTATATAAATAACTTTTATAGTCTTAGAATTTAAGGTGTAGGAGAGAAAATTAGCTGAATAAATATCTTAGACAATTTCCATATTTTTAACCGATTGAAAAAAGTCAATCATCCCTAGTCTTAAAAAAAACAAATCTTCTAAAACAGTAGACATGTTTAAAGGATGTACAGAATAAACAAGCATGCGATTATTAGCATGAATGTCTATTCTGTCCCTTTCTTTTGTAGAGCGTTGTCTCTGTTGAATTCATTTTGACCAAAGCTGGCATTAGCTAGTTTTAATGCTGACTCCCTGTGATCAATGCTATCAATCATATCATCAATTAATTTTTTTTTTTTTTGTTTAAGGCATTGGTAGAACCATCAGCCTAACAGTAACTTATAAACATCGTTATTCTCTCATCACACGTAAGTTTAGTTCATAAAACAAGTCAGTCGAAGTCAGTCATATAAAATAAGTCAGTCAAGTCAAAGTCCTACTCCAGTAAGACGATGGCGATCTTACTGAAGCTTCTATGGAGTTTTGGAGACAACAGTAAAAAACACGTTATGTCGCATTACATCACTTGCCAACACTTATGCACATACACAAATAGTTAATAAGCAAAAGGCCACCACTTTTACACATTAATACTTGAAATAACACAAGTTTAGGAAAATAATGCAGAGCGACGACATGATCTTCTTCGTATTCCCGCCAAAACTCCAAGTAAAGTAATACCAGTGAGTCTCAGAAGTTAAATACGTTAAGAGCGAAGAAAATTCTTTGACATGCATGAGCGAGAACGTAAGATACAATTTACTGGTGCAAAAAACAGACAAAGTCATAGATTTTTGTTTTTGTCGCCGTGGCCAGTTTTTGGTATAAGTCACGATGTCAAAATGCTATGTCTGTTACGATTCAACTGACATAATCGAACATTTGTATAAAAATCGTGTTTTACATATTATTCAGAGTCATTACGTGTTATTCAGTATTTCGAAACGAAGACTACGTGATAATAGTGCTTGTAAAATAGTATACTAGGCTAAAAAAGCTACAGCGAGCGAAAAAATACCGGTATAACATTTCATTCGTAAGTAGTCGAAAACGAAATAATTTAATGATTGAATGCTTTAAAGTGATATAAAATGGGCTTTTTTTACTCGAAATTAATATTTGTTACTAAGATACACTCGCAAAACACGTTTTATTGCTAAATTTCTATTACTGAGAATTGTTTCGGTGTTGCCTTATTGCGAATTTAATTTGCCCAGTTTTCACTTTACTAAAATTTATATGTAATTTATGAGATGATGATAAATATTTACTATTTTAGGTTTCCCTCTAAATCAGATGCGAGATAGAAATACTACGGGAAAACAAGGCAACCCACAAAATACTCAAAATATGTTCCACGACATTTTGTTGATGTTTCATTATACATAATAAGAAAATAGTAACGTTGGGAGCAAAATCATTGCCAGTGAATATGTTCATGTAAGTATAGCTTTTAAAGTCCTTGTAACTTCAAAAAAAGTAGCATCACGGCTGTATTCCCCGAAGGAGTAGGCAGAGGTGTATTATACACCCACGACTCGCCAGCTATGTATAAGTCCCACGTAATAGGGGGCGAGCCTATTGACGTCTACCGGGCACATTTACAAACTCCGGGCTGCTACTGAGAATTTTTTTTTGTTTTGAAAAATCTCAATAACACTGCCCGACCCAGGGATCGAACCCGACACCTCATGATCAGCAGTCGCTTACACTACCTCTGCACCACAGAGGCAGTTGTAACTTCATCTTTGTTAGTAAATCTCAATTCTAGATTATGACTACCACTGTAGTCAAAATCTAGAATTTAGAGAAACTGATTTGCTCTAAGTTCTTATTCAATTAGGTAAATCAGCGCTGGAAGGAAGATAATTCTTTTCTTATTTGACCCAGAAAAGAAAGAAAAGATAATTTAATTATATTCTTGTGTACTATTATTTTATTAAATATAACTTATTATTATTTACCAGATGAGATATCGAACAGAACGGCAATTTATGGAGCAGCAATACTTACCTTGCATCAAGGCTCAAAGTCTTGGTATTTTCCTACGTGATCGAATTCTTATTACGGAGATCCGTAGAACGTGAATATCCGACATAGCCTGCCAGGTTTGCATGCTGAAGTGGCAATGGGCAAGCCATTTCGCTCGACGAACTGACAACCGTTGGGGAAAAAGGTTTTCGAGTTGCGACCACGTATCGGACAGCGCAGCGTAATATGGCCTCCCACCAGATGGACCAAATATATGGTCAAAGCTGCAGGGAGCCGTTGGATACAGTCAGCACAAGCCCGCTAGTTCAGTTGCTCTCTTGGGGAGGCCAATGTCCAGCAGTGGACGTTTAAAGATTGATGGTTGGATGAATAGAAGGGGTGGTAGATTTACTTTTAAATAATTATTTTGATAAACGTTGTGATTTTAAATTAAATATTTGTTACGAAGAGTTTCTTATTTACGATCAAGTTACAGACCTCATTCTAACTATCGTTTATTTTGCCCAAATATGATTAAATATTTGTCAACCTGGCAACATTTAAAAAAAAATTGCTGTTTCAAGTGCGGCCACGCCGTGGCTCCGTCTATAGTCAGAATTTTAATTCGATTCCAAATTTGACAATTTCAGTGTTGCAACGTTATGACAAGTACTAAATAGTGAAGTTGCGAAATTATTCGACACGGAAATGGAATATTTCCGGATCGATTCCTCTCGTTTATAGTAGTATATCTAAACAACTACTACTTTAATAGAAACTAAGTATATCAGGAAATTAAATATTTCTGAACAGATAATTTAGTTATGACGATTAATTTTTTCAAGGATCTGAGACTTTTCTTTAATAATTGTGTGTGAAATAAATAATAAATGTGATCATGAAGGAACATGAGAAATAAAACAAATAGATGTATTATGGTAATATTTTATTTTATAAATCGTCACCGTCATCTCTATCGCTATCGCTGTCACTTTCTGTAACATTTAT
Organism: Leucoma salicis; assembly: GCA_948253155.1. Classification (NCBI taxonomy): domain Eukaryota; kingdom Metazoa; phylum Arthropoda; class Insecta; order Lepidoptera; family Erebidae; genus Leucoma; species Leucoma salicis. Next base: position 2,475,327 of record OX411806.1, on the reverse strand, counting down.
TATAAATGTGTCTGTGATATTGTCAATTAACATATCTAGCCTACTCATTTTTTCCTCTTCTTTGACAACATGGGATACGCATCTAGACCATTCGGTAGCCGTAATTTTTTGAATGCCTTCCTCAAATAAATTTCTCACGTCTGTCAATTTGAAGGTTTTATTATTTTGAGCTACATGCCCCTTTACCTGCGCCCATATCAATTCGATAGGGTTCAGCTCGCAATAGTAAGGGGGCAGTCTTAAAACCGTGATCCCATGTTGTGCTGCCATTTAGTCTACAGCGTACTTATTAAAATACTCGTTATGTGGAATCAGCTCTAAAAGCGTAGTAGAACCATATCTGGTTCGTAATGAATATTTTTATTTAAAAGCCAGTCTTGAATTGCAGCTTTTTTTTCTTCAGCTTCGTTTCCAATTTTCGGGAGTAGTAAGGTGCATTATCCATCACCACAATTGAGTTTGGTCTTAATTTTGTTAAGACTCCAGCGAACCACTCCTCAAAACAAACAGCATTCCTCTCATCATGGTAATCTTCACAATTTTTCTTTGCTTCAAAATCATGAGCCCCTCTTCAAGGAAGCCTTCTTCACTACCTATATGGCTAATTATGAGACGTTTGCCTTTTCCAGATGGATTTTTTAATCCAGTGGTCTGTCCCTCCAAAAACGCTTGCCGAGATGATGTGACTTTCTTGACCATATTTTTATTTGTCCATTATCTAAAATAGTAAATTTTATAATAGTTTGAAATCATTAGTTATATATAAAAGATGTAGGTATTTTATTTTTTTTTATTTTATTTTATTCAGGACAACAAACAATTGTGCAATAAAAAAAAATTACAAAGCATGTCTTAAGTATATATCTAAACTCTTAACTAATTGCACAACCAGCACCGTTATCCCCGAAATAATATAAAATTACGGTAGCTAAACAAAAAAAAGAAAAAGATTATAAAAGATACAATAACAGTATAGAATCTGAGCTTAAATTAGTATCTATCTAGATTTAGTTTCAATTTCCTGACACTTTACCAAAACAGCATTTTTGAATGTTGGTAGTGACAGATAAAAAATATCAATGTCAGTGAAATTATCATTATATGTCTTCATGATTCTCCTTAGAGGAGCTCGTTCACCAGCGTTAGTTCTGCAAGTTTTTGGTGCAAATAAATTATGTTTATATGTGTTTCGAATTCTTACAGAGCCACTAGGTATGCGAATGTAAATTTGATTCGTTAATTCGTTACAATCGAAAAAACTATGACATATTTTGTAGAGAAATGTCTGGTCAAGATATAACCTACGTGATTTAAGTGTGGTTAGGGAGAACTTGTTAAGCAAATCATCATATGATGCCCATGTGGAAAAGCATCTATAATTTACCAGTTTAACAAATTTACTTTGTACTAACTCCAATTGGTTATTATATTTAGTATAGAAAGGATTCCAAACAGGTGTAGCGTACTCAAGCTGGGAGCGAATGAGTGATTTATACAATAATAGGTAAGTAGCAGGGTTCTTAAATACTTCGCAGGTTCTTTTGACAAAACCATAAAGTTTAAATCCTCTGTTTACGATGTGATTGATGTGAACATCAAAGTGAAGCTTAGTATCAAAAATCACCCCGAGATCGCTTATTGTGCTGACTTTTTCTAAAGGCGTCTTATCAAGTAAATAGGTATGATTCCAAATGTTGTTATTTTTTGTGAATGAAATAGATTTACATTTTGACAAGCTTAATTGTAATCTATTTTTATTACAATAGTCCGATAAACTATTTAGGTCATTTTGTAATTTTGCACAGTCTTTAACACTATTTATACTATGAAATATTTTAAGGTCGTCAGCATATAATAGAAAATGGGTATTCTTAAAACACGAGCCAATATCGTTTATAAAGAGAATAAACAGCAAAGGGCCCAAAATTGAGCCCTGTGGGACTCCTGATGTTACAACGATAGTCTCTGAAGTAAACCCATTGGTCATAACCTGTTGAGACCTATTTTTAACATATGAGGTAAACCATCGTAGCAGATTACCACGTATACCATTGAACTCTATCTTTTTCAGGAGTATTGTGTGATCGACTTTGTCGAAGGCCTTGCAAAAGTCAGTGTAAACACAATCAACTTGACAACGATTATCCATATTTTCGAAAAGATAGTTTGAATAAAGCACCAAATTACTTACCGTTGAACGACCTTCGACGAAACCATGTTGTTCAGGTATTACTATACTATGTAAGACGGGATATATAGCATTGTGGATCAACCTTTCCAAAACCTTCGACAGTGTGGACAGCAGGGATATTGGGCGATAGTTAGCAACATCGCTTTTTGAGCCATTCTTATAGACAGGAGTCACGTTAGCTAACTTCCATTTACTAGGAACGACACCATCTTTTACACTACGATTAAATAAATGAGTTAAAGGGACATTAACAGAATCGGCCGTGTGCTTAAAGAAAAAGGGCGAGATACCATCGGGTCCAGATCCCTTTGTTACATCCAACGCCTTAAGGGCAGACGTTACCATATCGTTAGAAAAATTTAAATCAGATATTTTAATATTGTTATTAAAAGGTGAGTTCATTAAAATATCATTATTAGGCTGATTTGTGCTACGACTTTTTACATAAACAGACCTAAAAAATGACGAGAAAAGCCTACATACGCCATCGGGTTCATTAGAGACTTCGTTACCATATACCATTTTACTGGGTATACCAGGTGTACGTCTACGATTATTTACATAAGACCAAAATAAATTTATATCTTTTTTTAACCCCTTTTCAAAGGAATGTATGTAATTCTTAAAGCATTTACTAGATAATGATTTAAATTTTTTACGATAAACCGAAAACTGTTCGTAATCCGATATACTTCCATATTTTTTCCATTTCACCCAATACTTTTCTTTGTTTTTAAATATATGTACTAGGGGGCGAGAAAACCATACTGGGAATTCATGATTTTTTATTGGTCGCCTGGGGACATGGGACTTTATTATCTGGTAAATTGATTCGTAGAAACTGTTTGTGGCAGAATCTATTGTAGGTTTATTGAGAACATCGGACCAATCGATACTATTAATGTCTTGATTAATATTATAATAGTTAGCTTCTGTAAATCGGTATCTGAGTGATAGTAAACGAACCATTGGAGAGTGCATCGTATCAAATTGAATGGTTGTACAAAATGGTGGATGGTGCTTGTCTACAGAAACCAATGAATTAGATATCGGGGCACAAATACAATTATTATTTGATATTAAAAGGTCTAGAATACGGCCCGTTTGATTTTTTATATTATTATACTGCTGACAATTTACAGTGGCCATGAAATTCGAAAGAAGAACGTCCACATGATTGCTACTGGGTATTGGCATAAGTGCAGTAGTGCTATGGGCACACCATTCAATTTGTGGTAAATTAAAGTCTCCAAAAATATAAATTTTACCTGAAGCGTTTGTCGTAATCTCATGTTCAAGTATATTATAAAACATGTTATAGGATGATTGTGTTTGATTAGGTGGTATATACACGCCACATATGAAGTGACATTCTGTACGTGCTTTGCTAGTATAAGCCCGAAGGAGAACATAGTCTATATTTGTTGGCATATAACAATCAATACCGTGAGAATGCGGCGCAACACTTAATTTACAACGTTCAACAAACAAACCTAGGCTGCGACCAGTACGCCGCCACCGTCGCGACTTTCCGCTTGCTACACGATTCCTGTCACATCGGTAAACCGTATACCGCAGGTCAATAAATTCCTCGTCCACAATATCGGGAACTAGCCACGTTTCAGAAAGAATAATGATATCGTAGGAATCCACGAGAATATTATTGTACAAAGTATTTAATTTAGTACGTAAACCTCGGCAATTTTGATAATAAACTGTGATAGTAATCATTGTAATTAACATTAATGTGTAAATAAGTCTTACTAGTAAAAATTAAAACTAAAATTAAAATATCAGCTTCAATTAAATTGTTTTTCACTATATCACACTCTGGTAAATTCAGTGTTAAAGAATATAATTTATTAATATACCAACTACACACTATATACACTAGAATGTTGTAAATATAAAAAGTTTTATTTGCAAAATACATACGAAAGTCATAATCTAAAAGCATTTTTTTTATTAGTAAAAAGACGGTAACTATAAAAATATTGTATTGTGTTATTAAGTTCGCATACCTTGTGAATGTAAACATATAGAGTAGTGTGAGGTACAGATTCAGCAACCTGTACGATAAGGTGTATTCAACAGACACAAATGAGCTCGTAATGATATTTGTGATAATTTCACTTACACAATAATAAAAAGATTTGACGGGAATAGGATTATTGTTTCGTAGCAATATATGGCACGATTTTAAGCATGTCCTTTTCAGTTCTAATCGCAATTGCTGCAGTTGTAGTATCAGCTCGAGCAAGTATGACGACATGCTTGATCCAAACGAATCTGTATCCATTCTGTTTTGCCTTTTCACGGGTTTGGCGAAAAAGTTTCTTGTGTTGTAAAGTTAGATGTTCATTAACATAAATTTTCTGTGGAGTACCTTGAATGTTTAACTGATCTGATGTAATGCCTTTATTTAGACGTACAGCCGCTATGAAATTATCCCTCGTCAATTGATTCGAAAATTTTACTACCACATTTTTTGGTCGCGAGTTATTCGTATTCATTTGTGGTACGCGATGAATTGATATAATGTCACGAACCAATATAGGCTGTTTGATGACCTTCGAGATATCTTCAACCATCAATATGAGATTCTCTCCCCGTTTTTCAGGCAAGTTACTGATTTCAATATTGCAGCTGCGCGCTCTTTGTTCCATTGACTCCAATTTAGCTTCAAGGTTGGCAACACGAGATACGTAAACTTGAGAATTCTGTTCGATATCCTGTACCCGACTACATACATGTTGGTTTTCTTTTTCTAGTTCGTCATACTTGTCACTAATGTATTTTATTGAGGTTTTGACGCCATCGAACTCTTCAAGTAATTTAGAGAAATTCCTATCCTGTATTGAGAACCAAGATTCCAATCTAGACATCATATTTTCTTGGAACGTTTTCAGTTCGAGATGTATGTCCGACTCATGGCTATGTGATACAGCTTTCCGAAAGGTAATGTACGGCGGCGGTGACTCCTTTTCAATAAGTGATCCGTCAGTATCCACACTCATTTCTCTTGCTCTTTGCACTTGGTCTTCCGATTGGTTAAATGTACTATTTAGAGTTGTCATTTTATATACAGCTGATTGTATCAGTAAAGTATCTGACTCGTAAGCTACTCTGTACCAGTATTAGCGGGTAGTTCCTCGGACCGGCCGGCACGTTACACACTCCGTTCAACACACACACGCGTATATTGAAATGAATAGATGTAAGCAACCGGCTAGCGCGGCGATCTACGACCGAAAATGAAAAGTATAAAAAAATGAAAGGTATAAAATAATACTGTCTGACTGATTGACTAACCTTTGCAATGGTTGGAGGTTCATTTCGGTAAAAGAACTGATGAACAATTCTTCGTATTGCGGAGAATGTAAATTCATAAATTTTTTTTTTTTTTAGGATTTGGCGGCACACCTTTATTTACTTCCTTCAAAACGTTACAAATAGAGCGTGAGGTTATTCCCAATATGTCAGCAACTTTGCTCATACATTCATTTTCTTCCACAACTTCAAAGGCCTCCAATTGCGCAGAAGTTTCATTTTTCACGTACTTGTAGGTTTTGCGGATCATTACTTTTTCAGTAACAGTGAAAGCTTTTCGTGGACGTTTTTTTCTTGGGGACAAGAAAACATCCACGTCTTTTTGTGATGTACTTGGCTGAGGATCCATTTTGATGGAAAACCAAAACAAATATATTCACTCAAAGTTCACAAAAAAACTATAAACGTAACAACAAACAACGTAACAAAACTTTAACAAAAACCCAACAAAATAACCAAATATCGATTTGCAATGAAACAAGATATTCGTGCAGTTAGACTGGGAGAATGAAGCCGAATGACAAGATCAAGATAAACAAAATGGCGCTAGCTGCAAGAGCGCGCACGGGTTGCCAATACAGAAAACTATCTAGGCTCTTTTATTATAAGTTTTGTTTTTAGTATAAAAAACAAAAATATTAACTTCTTATAAAATAAAGCAGCGGTTACTAATTAATAAATAATTATTATGAATAATTATGTATTTATTTAAATAAAAATCAATAATTTAGTCTATAATTGGCACACCAATATTATGATTACATAAACATAATCGCGATCCCGGCACGAATGGGCCGGCTCGATCGGGAAAGTACCACCCTCCCACAAAAGATCAGTGTGTGTGGTTGCTCCTACCGTTATCTTTCGTATGGTGAGTGAGAGTGCCGGAGGCCCGAATCCCTTCTCTATCCTCTCCTTATTATCCTCCCTATATAGGATAGGTAGGATACTAAGGAGAGCTCCTTAGTCTCCTACCTACCCTCTCGTTATTATCATTATAAACACCTCCTATCCCCTTCCTTGGAGATGGCGACACACGAGTGATGCCTCTGGTGCTCCTAGCGTCTATAGGCTACGATAACCGCTTAACATCAGGTGGGCCGTATGCCTGTTCGCCACCCATGTAGTATAAAAAAATAAACAAGTGTCATCACCCCATTTTTTCCCACTGGTGTCTTACAAAGCGACTAAGGGAAGTAAGCAGTTATCACACATTGCATTACTCGTGGTAGGGCTGGGTAGCAAGTGGGAATGCTCACTTGCTATCAGGCCCGAGTGGGTTGGTATCACCATCTCCAAGTCATCTCCGAGAGATCCATGAAGCACATCGGTGGTTTTGGTTGTAGCAGGAGATGAGAGCCGTTTATTCTTTCATGTCATATCTGAAATGAAATGGTCAGCAGCGGCTGGCGGACAGTCTTTCTGTTTTATAAGATATAATGTAATTTTAGTTATAACGATTATATTAAATTGTAAAAAATTGGCAATTTAAAAAAGTGGCCCACGAGTTTCTTGCTGGTTTCTTCTCATGAAAGGCTTTACTACGGAATCCGGCCGCTTGTGGCGATTGCAATCGCCACTTTGTTATTGCGGATGCACTCGCCTCAGGCGCTCGTGTTAATTATTTTAATTATTAGTGTATTATTGACGATTTTAAGTGCTACTTAATAGGCCTATGAAATAAAGATATTTTTGAATTTGAATTTGAATTCCGATATAATTGAGCCCATGAGCGATGGTTACCATTCCTACCACGGGGTGGGTCGTGTCTCATTTCCAAACGCAATATAAAAAAAAATACAAATAGTTTCATTGGTATTTTAGAATGACTAATTGTTATAACATTCGATAACATACTTACTAGCCTGGCTAGTTTTTAGGTTATTTCCCAGGTTCCCGAAATAGTAGCGTAGATAAAATGTAGGTACTTACCATTTTTCAACTCTAACCTATCAAGGAAAAAAGTTTCATCATAATCCGTCCCGTCGTTTTTCTATGATGTTCGAACAGATAAACTGTCAAATTTACAAAAATTTGAAAATATGTTTGGTGTTTAGAGACGTGAAGTATCCTCATACATTCATATATTCTCATTTGTCTTAAATGTACAGATATTGCTCTGTCACATGTTTGTAACAGTAGAGAATCTGCAATTCAGCATAGACTACTTATTATCACGTCATAATACAATCAATACAATGTATTTGGTGAAGTATTAACACGTTCATCTCATATCTGAGGAGACAACCTTCTTTAATATATTAAGGTACAAAGCACAAATGAGCCAGCCGATGATGATACATTGTCACACACACTTCAAAAAGGTGGGCCAATATACCACCTCAATTCATATGTTGAGCAACTCATACAAACCCCTCAATATATTATGACCTGCTCATCGCCAGCCATGGCAGCAATTCGCAGTGCGTGCAGGTGCTAAGTCTAATATTATCATTGTCATTCACGTTCCATTTCAATAGCAAAATATGTAAACTTATTTGCCTAAAACCAAATTATAACGTTACTACATTATCTTAAGAGCATAGGTTTGGATAGGAATTCTGATACCATTGTGAATGGTATTATGAGATATCAATTATTTTTATATAAGATGAATTTTAACATTACCAAAGTGTATGCGTAAACTGCTGGAAAATGTACGCGTGTTACAGAACGTCGTAGGATTTGTATCCATCATACATGGAAGTAACATGTATACAACTGGAATGCGCACTGTTACCAAAAAGCGATCCTAAACAGATAGTAGGTACGAGGTCAATTTATCTCACTCTATTCGGGTGACCATGTATGAAAACAAATAGAAATTTTCATTTTTTTAAATATTTGTTGTTATCGGCTAAAATACTTTTTGTTGGTTATGCTCTCACGCTTCATGTAGTAAACCGATTTTGATGAAATTTAATCCAGTTTTTAGGGAAGCTAAACTTTAAAAAAATACTAATATATAAGCATGACTAGAACATAGGTCTTTCCTACATTTAAATATGCCGATCAGACGTATTTCTTAGCTCATGCAAGAAAAAAAACCTACTAACTGAACTATAAAGAAGTCTGAAAATCATAAAAAAAAAACAAAGCAGTCTAAGGACTTCCGACATATGTGAAAACTTAAAACTATAAACAAACAGTTGTTATTTTTACATATCCAAATTAATTGTTACATCTTAAATTAAAACTTGTAAATCAAAATTATTCATTCAGGCATTAAAAAAATATGATCATAACTTGACAAATTATGTACTCCTTATGACGAATTAAACGAATATAAACTTGATGGGTTCGGGTCGTTTCATTAGATAGTACTGTAGCCTCCTTCCAGTTCCATATCAGACCCTGGATACCCTCTAGAGAAAAAGTACTCGTCAAGACGAATCATACGAGCCCAAACTCGATGGTGTTATGTCGTTTTATAACGGAGTTCCTATGGCCACCTTGTAGCTCCATCATTAGACCCTGAATACCATCTAAAGACAAAGTACTCATCAAGACGAATCAAACGATTCCAAACTCGATGGGGTTGCGTCATTTCATTACAGAGTTACTGTGGCCACCTTCCTGCTCCATCATCAGACCCTGGATATCATCTAGGACTGGAGTACTAGTCAAGACATTTCGAACGAGCCCTAACTCGATGGAGTTACGACATTTAATTATAGTTTCGCATGGCTATCTTCCAGCTCCATCATCAGGCCCTAGATACCATCCAAATACAAAGTACTCATCAAGACGAATCAAACGAGTCCAAACTCGATGGGGTTGCGTCGTTTCATTATAAGAGTTACTGTGGCCACCTTCCAGCTTCATCTTCAGACCCTGGATACCATCTAGAGACAAAGTACTCGTCAAGACGAATCATACAAGCCCAAACTCGATGTGGTTGCGCCGTTTCATTATAGAGTTCCTAGGTCCACCTTCCAGCTCCATTATCAGATCAGCTCCATGCACACACTATAGCTGCGTCTCGTAACTGTGTCGCGTGTCCAGAGATTTTATCTCATCTAAAAATATGCGTACCGCGCTAAAAGAAGTTTTCACTTCAAAAATATTACATTTGAGGTAGTTTATTGTAACTTACAGTTTTTTTGTTAATTTTGTTTTTGTGAACTGATTAGACCTTCTGAGTTTAAAAACCTTAAGGCTTAGATTTGAATGAACCGAAAAAGGAAATTTATTGTCACCCTAATTGTTCTTTAGTAAGGCTGAGCACGCAATGTGAAATCTCACCGCGCGATTTTTTTAGAAGTCGATGTATATAAAATAACTCGTGTTATTGATATTTTTTTAGCATTTGACATGCTTAGGCATATGCACTAAACACAAAGTGAAAAATGTGAAATACTCGTGACTGTTATTTTCAATTACACATTTTTAACTTTGTGTTTAGTAAAATAACACGATTGAAAAAGATATATTTATAGGAAAAATCACCCGTCGCGGGACGTCTGGCAAATGTGAAACATCATAATTATTTTGTAGAAGTAGTGGGAAAGAATGGGGTGGTAACACTTGTATTCTTAGTCCGTCACCACACGGGAAAATCCTATTACATATTATTTATCTAATAAATGAGAATTTTCAATGTCTGCCTGTACAAAATTATGAGATATGTAAAATAAAGGAAATAGTCATTAAGGCAATGAACTTATATGTGAATATTATACTATTATTTGAATTATTATTTAATAAATAAGAATATTGTTGAGTCTTATATACTTAATTTTTGGTTAGCGCCCTCTCGCTATCCATAGACGAATTAAAACTGTTATTAGTTTATTGATTGCCCATTATGCTTTCTAACTAGAAACAAGCTTGTAAGTACACGCTGTTGTCAACAGATGGCGTTTAAAACAAAAACGAAAGCGTCGCCACGCTAACAGCCGATTTTACCTCCCTCCGCATTAGATGTTTCACATCAATAAGGAAAAAGAGTATATTAGTACAGGCGGGAATCGAACCTGCGTCCCTTCCTATCCGGGGAAGTGCTAAGTCTAATTCACTGAGCTACAGTACTATCTTTTAGATATACCCAATCTCGTTATCACATTTGTCTTAACGACCAACGCCCTCTATCGGAACGCATTTACATGCATCCAATATAGTAAGTTTAATTTTGCAATTAAACTCGTATTTGATGGCGTGATTTTTTTAAACATTTTGGTCTATATTTTAGCCCTTGACATGCTCGCTACTCTTAAAGTACAAATCATAATTTGTGAATAAGGAAAAAGAGTATTTTAGTACAGGCGAGAATCGAACCTGCGTCCCTTCCTATGCGGGGAAGTGGTGCAGCACTACATATATATATAAGTAAGTCGTGTTAGTTACACTATTTATAACTCATGAACGGCTGAACCGATTTGGCTGAAAATTGGTGGGGAGGTATCTTAGAACCAGGAGACGGACATAGGATACTTTTTTTCATTTTAATCCCGTTCCAGTGGAACGTGACATACAACGTGGTATAACAAAACGCAACTGACATGTGCGTGGACCAACGTCATTACGCCAAGAGTCACCACGGACTGTTAATGGTGCAATATTCCCAACATATCGTGCTGCATGTGAAGAGCTCAATTTACTAGAAAACGATACCCACTGGGATACGACAATCGTAGAAGCAATTATCTCTGCATCGCCAAGTCAGATACGCCCATTATTTTTTATTATCATTTCGACATGCTTTCCATCAAACCCATCTAACCTGTGGCACAAATACAAGGATAATATGTCAGAAGACATATTCAAATTCGTGTCAGTTCAAGAAATCCCGATCTTGAGATGAATGAGGAAATACATAATCGGGCTTTGCTCTTGATCATGTGACCTCATGTGAGGTAGCTTATTAGTCAGGTTAGGAATACCAGCGCCAAATAGTGAAATGAATGACGCATTTAATCGAGAATTGGAACGGGAAATCTGGGACGAATGCACAATGGCGCATAAACGTGCATTGGAAGCACTTAAACGAACATTGAAAGATCTACGCAATGACTCGAGATATTTTAGAGGCGCAATGATTTTACTGTCTGGCAATTTTCGTCAAACACTGCCAGTAATTCCAGGATCAACTGCTGCCGACTAAATAAACGCTTGCCTTAAATCATCGAATCTATGGCGCTATATGAAAACACTTCAGCTGACAACAAATATGAGAGTTGCATTGCTGAACGATACATCTGCTGAAGATTTCTCTGAGCAATAGCTGACTATCGGTAATGGTCGAGTACCTGTCGACGCATCGAGCGTATTGATTTTATTTCTTCCGAATTTCTGTAACTTTTTCTCATCGGAAGACGAAATCATCAACAAAGTATTTCCAAGCATCATTACTAACCATAAAAATAATGAAGGGTTGAGTGAGCGAGCAATTTTGGCGGCTAAATATAAAGATGTAGATGACTCAAACTACATAATTCAGAATGAAATCATTGGTACACTGCATTTATTCAAATCTATTGACTGTGTAACAAATAAAGATGAAGCCACGAATATCCAATTGAATTAAAGTCCTTGGATGTGCCTGGCTTACCACCGAACAATTTACGACTAAAGGTTGGCTCCGTAGATATCATGCTTCGAAACATAAACCAACCAAAACTGTGCAACGGAACGCGTTTGGTGGTAAGTAAATTGATGAACAGTGTGATTTACGCCACGATACTCATAAGAAAATTGGAAGGTGAGGAAGTTCTCATTCCGAGGATCCCGATTATCCCAACCGATATGCCGTTTTAGTTTAAACGACTTCAATTTCCGATCCGTCTTGCATTTGCCATGACCATTAACAAATCACAAGGCCAATCCTTGAAAATTTGTTGTCCGTGTCTAGAAAATACATTTTTTTCCCATGTCCAATTACATGTTCACGGGTCGGAAGACCATCTGCGTTATTTGTTCGCGTCAACCAACGTGTTTTTTTTTTCGCAGTGCGATCAGAGGTATACACTTTCATTCCACAAAACATTACCGCAAAACACAGATTTATTTTGAAATTATTCTTGAATAAATTTATTTTCGCAAGTGCGTGCAGCTTCATACAATTTCCATTAATGTCACAGAATTTGGTGGATAAATCGCGTCAATAAAATTTGTTGTGTGTGCTAAGCCTAAGAATTAGTGTGTCAAAGGAAAGGGACACCGTCGTTCCGTACTAATACTAACGGTCTCATCTGACTCTCTGATCTTTTCATTTGAAATATAAACCTTCTCTATTAAGCATAAAGTGTAGTTTTGTATACACAGAAATACAAAGCGCACAGTCCTGTTGTTTCAAGTTATCTGCCTGTAGACTACCTGTCATCCAAACGGTTTGTAATGACATTAGATTTGCATTCCTCTTCCACCTTGCTATGTTGCCGTATAAGATTTTCTTCTCGCTCACACGCTTTGGTGATCTATACGTTATTCTATATCTATGGTATCCATAGATCATATCCATCTCCCTCCCCTCAGTCCCCTCCATCCACATCCATTGGTTTACCGTTGAACCAATGACAATTCAAAGTTATTCAACGGTTTTTGAAAACGTTTCGTCAGTCCGGTGTCTCGTTGCAATATTTTGAAATTTAATAATATAATTACCATATTGAAATCGATATTGCGCTGTGCTACTGCTAAAGTGACTTAAATTAAACAAAACGGCAGAGGCTAGGTAAAATCTGTGAGTACAAAAAAGTCGTTACACCCGTTTGACGCTGTGTCGATGTTCGCTTGTTTTGCCTCCATTTTCTGTGCGTTAAGCCTTATAATATTCAAACGTTTATTTATCTCTAAATCTAGTTAATGTCGGATAGACGATCGTTTAGTTGTGTTATTTTAACCAATTTCAAAAAAAGTGCACGTGATAATAACGAATTGTTTCAGTACCTCAGCAATGGCGCCAACACGATTGGCACCGAAGCCGTTAAGCGTTAATGAAAACATTAATGGTATTCTGGGGCATGGGATAACGACAAGGAGCAAGCAATTAGCTGCTTTGAAGACTCACAAGGACAGTTTAAAAGTTCCGAATAAAAGGAAGGCAAATAGCCCTTTGAAAGATGCTACGGCGAAACGAGCAGCTTTTGGGGATATTACAAACGCTTTTAACAAATCGAGTGCTCCTGGAGATAAGGACAAGGCCACCGCAGGGCTGAAAAAAGTTACTGTGGAGAGCAAACTACTGCCAGCTGTGAAGGTATGACATTTTTTTTTTATTAGAGGGTATTTTGGTCCTCAAATCATAGTTTAATTATGCGGTTACTGTAACACAGTAAATAATTAAAGCACAATACTTTTAACAACACTTTTCCAGATGCGTTATAGGTCAATAGAATTTCCCTCCAATTTTTTCGTCTACAAATTTTGCTAATATTAGCAAGATGAATCAGCTTTACTGCTTTATTTGGTCAATACTTTCGATTCGAAGTCACAATGCTATGATTTCTGCAAACTTCATTAAAAATATCAATTACATTAGGACAAGGTCAACATATTAGTTACTTATAAAACTAGATATATTGCTATATATCATATTAACATTTTTGCAGTGTTATGATGATCTAAATAGTCACCACAGTTGTGTATGCTTAAACCAGTAACCAAGATACCTCACCAATATATATAATTTTTTCGTCTACAAATTTTGCTAATATTAGCAAGATGAATCAGCTTTACTGCTTTATTTGGTCAATACTTTCGATTCGAAGTCACAATGCTATGATTTCTGCAAACTTCATTAAAAATATCAATTACATTAGGACAAGGTCAACATATTAGTTACTTATAAAACTAGATATATTGCTATATATCATATTAACATTTTTGCAGTGTTATGATGATCTAAATAGTCACCACAGTTGTGTATGCTTAAACCAGTAACCAAGATACCTCACCAATATATAATTTGCTATCTATCTGGTCATTATGCTGGTAAAAATATAATTTAATAATTACTACATTTGCTCTTCCAATAGAACACATAAAAACTAGATTATATTCTGCAAACAGTAACAGTTTTTTATGGAATTTAGCAATATCATCATCTAGGCTGCCACCAACCCATTTCTTAAATATCCATGTAACTATGTAATTTCAACCTAAACTACTTACTTGTATTTAGATATTTTTATATATATTTTTAGCATTTGACATGCTTAGCAACATATATTAAGCACAAAGTGAAAAATGTGAAATCGAAAATAACAGTCACGAGCAGGATTTGAACCTGCATCTCCTGGATACCGTCCAGATGCTTTGCCAATTCAGCCATCGTGACCCTTGCTCCTGACTGCTAATTTCGATAATACATTCATACTTAACGTCTTTGGGTGACGCCTGCACCATCTGTCGGAAGTATTTTCATACATTATACCGACCAGGTAAACTTAATTTTACAATTAAGATTTTACCTAATAATGACGCAAACCCTATAAATATTTAGATATTATTATATATATTTTTAGCATTTGACATGCTTAGCAACATACAGTAAACACAAAGTGAAAAATGTGAAATTGAAAATAACAGTCACGAGCAGGATTTTTAGGGCAAGCATATTTTATCATACGGCACCTGTTTTCTTTCAGGAGATTTACATGCCATAGTCTACGACTTTGACCTCATGCGGATTTTCAGATTTCACTAGCTAATCTTCAGAGACACAAAGATCCGTTGTGACTATTTTCCTACTATTTTATGTATTTTCGATTTCACATTTTTCACTTTGTGTTTACTGTATGTTGCTAAGCATGTCAAATGCTAAAAATATATATAAAAATATCTAAATATTTATAGGGTTTGCATCATTATTAGGTAAAATCTTAATTGTAAAATTAAGTTTACCTGGTTGGTATTAATGTATGAAAATACTTCCGACAGATAGTGCAGGTGTCACCCAAAGACGTTAAGTATGAATGTGTTATCGAAATTAGCAGTCAGGAGCAAGGGTCACTATGGCTGAATTGGCAAAGCATCTGGACGGTATCCAGGAGATGCAGGTTCGAATCCTGCTTGTGACTGTTAATTGTGATTTCACATTTTTCACTTTGTGTTTAATGTACTTACTTGTAGCTTGATTCATGTTCTGTATTTATATTTTAGAGCATTAAACACCAAACAATCACATTAAATGGCAAAACTTCAAAAGGGAAGACCCTACAGAGAGTAGCCACAAATGCCATTGATGCTGTGCAGAAGCACTTTGCTAAGGAACCACTAAAGCCAGTTGCCACTAGGGCACAGAACGGTATCCTCAAGAATTTTGATACCAAGAAAAACAAAGTGGTAAACCAGAATCAGAGTCAGAACTCCTCCAAATCGGCAAGAAGTGATGTTTCAGAACCTTCACTGTATATGACAGCATTGGAAACAAAGTTAGTAATTTCTTTTTAATATATTTTTTAATATTCTTTTTATATAGAGATTGTTATGCTGTTCTAAATAAGTCTATGTTATATTATCTTTTTATTATTAAATCAGGGTATACTTCAGTCATTTTGTAGGCCTTATTTATGTTTCACTCTTGGACATGAGCCTCTAACAAGTCTGCTTTTCATCACCAATGTCCGTGCAGCACTATTATAAGGGATAGTGAACATTATGTATTTGCCACACAGAACAAATTATATATAACCTAAGTCCAAGAGCACATTACTTTTAAGGATTGTCCTGGTGGTAGGTAGGTTGACCTTAGTGGTACCATTGCTGCTCAAACAATTTGTATGGTTAAGCTGCTATTGCCCAGCCAACATCAAATGGGCATTATTATTTATTTGTGAACCTGACCATGCTTTAGAACACATGTTAAGCAGTGAGTCTGAAGTCCCGGCTCGGAATAAACCTCTAAACATTGTAGGTTGTCATAATCCTGAATTTATTTTAATTTTGTTCTGAAGTTGCCAGTTGTCTGCCTAGATTGGCCGAAACCCAACCATATCCCCCCCAGTTTCAGATAAGGCTAGCAAGATAATATGTTAAAATTCTGTGTTTCTTTTCAGTAGTCCAATAGAAAGCTCTAAAGAAGAATATAAGACTATCAGTGAGAAATTAGACAAAGTGAACTTGGATGACACAACAAGGTCTTTAGATGAAGAGACTGAGGACCCTCACAAGCCACCCCTGGGTGTCGCCGACTTTGACTTAGAGAACTGGAATGACCCATTCCAAGTCTCTCATTATGCTATGGACATATTCAATTATCTGAAAAGCAGAGAAGTAAGTTGCTTTATTTTGATGTTACTGAAACCAAATATTAAAAATGAATTAAAAACTGTAACTACAAATACTAGTTCAATCTCAAATATTAAAATTAATAGGTGTAAAGATTTTGGATACCATGCATAAAATTATGCTTGTTTCATTGGATATACATAACCTAGTGATGAGACTAAGGACTTTTAAGAGAGTATAGAGATATATCGAACAAAATATTGCCAGGAAACCGTCTCTCGGCTTATAAAGGCATTTGGTTTTGTGATTAAGATGGTATGTTAGGTTGAGTCCTAAGCCCTAAGTATTAATATAAAAAAAAAACTACAGTGGTAAAGTTCTCCATAAATCTCTTTATGTACCAAGAGTAGTTTGCATGTGAAATATCACAAAGATGTTGATTTGACATGTTACTAAATTTCAGCACTTGTTCCCAATTGATGACTACCTGCAAAGAATGAAAGGCATCACATCATGGATGAGGGCTCTCCTTGTGGACTGGATGGTGGAAGTCCAAGAAAGCTTTGAACTGAATCATGAAACTCTGTATCTAGCAGTGAAGCTAGTTGATTTATACCTGACACGATCCTCAAAGTCTGAGATGGAAAAAGACCAGTTGACAAAGGAGGAATTGCAGTTGCTAGGTGCTGCTGCGCTGTTTATTGCTTCAAAATTTGACGTAAGTAATTTTTATTATGGGATCTGACAAAATATAACCTTAAAAATTTTGTAAGTCTGTCTAGCTTCCCTTTTTCTCAAGCATACGGCAGCGGTAGGCAGGCTCCTCCTCTCTTACCCTAACACAGCACTAGCCATATTCTGAACAGCTTTTTTTTCTATATTATATTATTTTTAATATAAATATTAGTAACAACCTAAGCTTTTCTCAGTTAAACAATTTCGATATTAAATAGTTCAACTTAGATTAGTTGTTATTACTCCTGTCGGGCGTTCCGAGACGCACACGTTTTTTTTTGTGGCTGAATAACTACAATTATTCAATTGTGAGTATTGTGTGTGATACTCCTTATGCACTAAGTTTTTTCAGACCAACATTGCATCACATAATGACCTGAAGTATTTTTAAATTTAAACTGTTTTCCTCAGGAGCGCATCCCGCCTTTAGTAGACGACTTCCTGTACATCTGCGACGGCGCCTACTCGCTGAGTCAACTGCTCAAGATGGAGATCAACATCCTTCGTGTCGTGGACTTCGATCTCGGCGTGCCACTCTCATATCGCTTCCTCAGGAGATTTGCCCGGGTCAGACTTCTTTACAATCTCTGTCATATGTCACTGTTGTGCAGTGTATTTCATTAATTCTACTGCTGCCACATTGATAATTGAGTTGTGCATGGCAAGTTTTGGTTAGGTCATTATAATATCAAAGGAATGTAACATAGTTCCAGTGGCCCGCCAATAAAGGCGGAGAGACGGCACACGGCGGGTTTCTTTAGTGGGTGAAAGCCCCACACTACCCTGTTCGTTGCCCCGAACGACGGGGTGTGCGGTTAGGATCATTTTTTCCCGCCTTAACAAAAAAAAGGTCATAATATAATTTTATATATTTTTTTATTTCATTTACCGTGTGTGTCCGGCACCAAGAATAGCTCCACCCCGTCTCTTCCTATGGGAGTCGTAAAAGCTGACTAAGGGATTACCGGGGGACCGGGCAGCAGCGTTCCCCTGTGTACTAAAAACATCCACTGCGATCGCCAACCCGCCTACCAAGCGTGGCGATTATGGTAAAACCCCCATACTGGGGAGGCCTATGTCCAGCAGTGGACGATGAAGGGCTGATGGATGGATGGATATTTTTTTATACTATGTGGGTGGCAAACAAGCATACGGCCCATCTGATGGTAAGCAGTTACCAAAGTCTATAGAGACTAGCAACAGCAGAGGCATACATTGCGCGTCGTCTAAGGAAAAGAATAGGCAGGAGGTGGATAGGCAGAGATAATAAGGAGAGGATAGGAAGGATAATAAAGGAGAGGATAGGGAGGGAGTTTGGGCCTCTGGCGCTCTCACTCACCATACGCAACACAAAGATTGGGAGTACCGACCGCTGTTTCACGCTCATCTGTGAGAGGGTGGTACTTCCCCAATCAAGCTGGCCCACTCACGCTGGCAAGGCTCTACTGCTAGAAACTTTTTAAAGAATAGTTATTTAAGTCATACATGGTGTCCAGTAGTGTGTATTGTGCAGTGTGCCCGGGTGTCCATGCCGACGCTGACCCTGGCTCGATTCGTGCTAGAACAGTGCCTGCTGGAGTACGGGCTACTGATACACTCCGACAGCAAGATGGCGGCCGCCGCCTTGTACCTCGCGCTGCGGATGAAGAACATCGGCCACTGGACGGATACTCTACAGTACTACACAGGTCAGTTAAACTGGAAACCTGTTTGAACCCATTGAGATCAAATAAACTCGCTGTGCAAGTATCGAAACTCGGAGCTTTCATGACTTTCGAGTTTAAATGATCGCGATAAAATCTTGGCTAGAGCCTGGTTAACAGTTTGTGCTTATTGATCCATGTGGCTTTTTCACGCGGTCTACCTCATGGTAAGTGGTAACTGTTACTCATGGACTCAACAATACTGTAAGCCTGAATAGTGACTCCTGCTCACCATTTGCAGATTGGAAATGAATAAATAGAGAGACAACATAACATATTTTCTTTATGGCTTGTAAAGAGATCCATCCGCAACAGTAATGAACTGAATTGATGGTTAAAAAAATGCCTTTCATTGTTCATTGCAGGACTAGGGCCTCCCCGAGTGGGCGCCACAACTGCTCGTTTTGTGTCGAACACATAAAGACCACGGAGTAGCAGAGCTAATAGTGCATAGAATTTTTTGTAGATGTTATTAATACTCAAAGGAGCACTGCTGCTTGATCACCTGGTATTCTATCCTTATCTCAGTTGACTCTTATGATCCACATAGGCAGAATCAAGGTGCAACTATTCTAATTTAACTCAGTGGAAAAATGCATAGCAATCCTTACTAATATTATAAACGTGAAAGTGAGTTTGTTTGTTATGCTTTCATCTTGTAACTACTGAACCAATTGATTTATAGTCCATATAGACAGAGTCTAATCTATTTTACTCCTGGGACAACTAAAGAAACAATCCCGTTTAAATTTTCTATTGATTATTCCAGGTTACAGCCTCCAAGACATCCTCCCCATCGCCTTAGCACAAAACGCTACTTTACACAAAAAACCCAAATCTGCCATCAGTACAGTGAGGAACAAGTACTCGCACACAATATTCTTTGAAGTAGCCAAGGTCCCTCTTGTTGAAGACTCTACTCTGACCAGCTGAGATCAGCTAAGTGGTGCCTTATATACTGTACAGAATATCCTTAGGTGGGTTCAAATTTTCTAACATTGTAAATTTCATGTTAGGCTAGGACAAGATTTGATCAACATGTCACTGTAAATACATTCACTTAGCGCATATTTTTGTATGGAAAACTATTTGCATTTTTGTGTTTGAATGAACTGTGTATAAAAAATCTTGAGTGAATCGGACAAATCAGATTGAAACTCGTTCTAGCCATAGACTAAGATATCAGAATGATCGCTTGTTTTACCTATTAGTGATCAATCTGTCTTGAGTGCAAACCTAGGCATGCTTAAATGTAAATGGAATGTTAAAACCCATATTAGCTGACCAAAGAAATAGTTTCAAAAGACAATTACTGGATTGCTTGTAAACACAACCTAGGCTTGCTCAAACAATTAAAAAAAAAAGATTATTCTCAAACGGTTTGAATTGACTGATGTGTATGTAAGGTGCCACATTGTCTTTTAGTGCTAATTATTGTCTAAGTACCTCCCGTCGAGGTTAGAACACTGCCATAAAATAAATAAATATTAGGTAGTGAAAAATCTAGATAATCTAGAATAATTGAAGAGGTAAGAGTTTGACGTGATGCAAGTTTAAAAACTTTATATAAAGACTGAAATGTTTGTTGACACCATTTAATCGATCTTCAGGTATTTGCCTGATCATTTCTGTGCCATATATGTCTATATATGAGACCAGAATTGCGTAGTGGACAATGGCCTGGTTTCCTTTATTTTAAGAGGAGCCCCATGCCCTACAGGAACACTATGACTAAAAAATAAAAGAACATACATACTAAAACAGCGAAACGAAGTTTCTTGAGCGTAATAAAACACTTAATCCAAGATCAGATTGTACTAAAAACCACCTCAATAAATGGAATCATTAACAAAAAGCCAAATACTCGTTCCAATATTACTTAGTTTTCTGCTTGTTAAATAATAGATTGACACTGTCTTCCTATAGTAAATATAGGTTTAACTTGGCTTATGTATATTATATATTTATCGAAATATAACATATAAATTCGGAACTTTAAATCGTTCGCTTCAGTGTACAAGGCGTATGTGTACATTTTTCACTGTTACGAATAAGTATGCAACAATTTAGCGTAATTTATGAATAAGATTTGTTGAGACAGGTGTTGAGAGGTTTAAAATTGTAACTTTTTTTTAATTTATAACGGCCGCAGACGGCCCGCTAGATCTTAATTGAGAACCGCTGCTATGGGAATTACTAATGCAAGCCGCTCGCGTCTGTAAAAAATACACTCAAGAGTGGCGTCAGGATTGCTATAGTGATTTATAATGTCATCCACAAATTAGTAAAAAAAGCTTCAAATGTTCTATATCATGGAGCTTGGCTACACTATTTTCTTACATAAGACTGAACCCTTGTGTGTTTGTTATAATTGAAAAGCAGCTGTAGTTTATAGACAGAATAGCCACAGTCTTTTCTAATACCCTTCTATGCACAGTGGCAAGCTCGAATGGAGCTTAAATTATGATAAGGCCTAATGAGGTAAATCTGATGAATTTGTTAAATAGAAGGCATTCCCAAAACGGTTTTCTTTGTTAGCATTACGCGGCACAAATTTTTGTTGCAATAGATAGTTTGTATTTATTTATCATTTGCATTAAATGTTAATAAAATCCTAGCCATGATTTATCTTAATTAACTCTTATTGTTGCGGCTGAATTAGGTTTAAAGTATTTTATTAAATTTTTTTGGACATATTTTATTTTGGTACGCGACCCACCATGTTCTTTTTCCACGGGTTAAAAAAAGTACGACGCGTAAGGTTATTTTATAACAAACAGGTCGACAGTATAAATGCCAAAATGAGAATGTGCCACAAGTCAAGTTGTTTTTGTAGTTCTACTGAGGAAGTAGATATCTATATAATATTATAAAACTGTAACATAGCTATGTCTGTACATTTAAGATATTTGAGAAAAAAATACTGTAATAGGTTACATAGGCGTGTCTAAACACAAAACGATTTATCTTAGATTTTTTGTCTGTTTGTTTGTTCGCGCGTCCGTGTTCACGTAAAAACTACTGAACGGATTTTGATGCAACTTTTTATTTGATAGATCTCGATTAGACTTAAAAACTGGTATACATTTTATCCCACTACTATATCGGGAACCTGAGATACAACCTAAAAACTAGCTTTTGGTTGCAGCGGAGCCGCAAGCAAAGACTAGTTATGTTATAATACTATATAATCCACTCTCCCTCAGTAAAAATGGAAACTTTAAATAGAGTTCATACTGTAACAATTGTAAATCAACAGTATCAAACTTATTTCTACCCCAGTCTCTTAATAGCATATCTTTAGGCTTTAATACTATTACTATTGCGGAGTTTATAAGCGGAGATACCATTTACCACGAGATTGTGTTTGCCAACCAACACCGGATGTCGATGTGAATGTTTTGATACATAATATTATGTATTATTGGCAAAGCCTTGCTATTGCCTTAATTATAATTATTATTAATGGATTTTGTAATGTTTTAATATAATTAATTTACATAGTAATTATTGTGAGATTATTTGCATCATTTTCCCTGTGTTTTGTAATTTATCACATTTTAATAGAAGTACAAAATATTGGATGGTTATAATAATGTTGTTCGTTTAATGGATAAGTTTTAGAATAATTACTTTTAAAACTGTTTTCTACTTATAGCATTTGTCTCTTAATTATACAAGGTTAATGTAAAAGTGACGTGTAAATAAATAAATGTGATTTTGGTTTGGTAAGAGGCTTTATTCATTATAGTAATATTACTTTTTATGCTTGTGCAGGTCTGTGGTTTTTGAATTTAAGTGTTTAAATACCCAAAGCAGCCCTGTTTTTTTGTTAAGACGGGAAAAAATGTTCCTAACCGCACACCCCGTCTTTTGGGGCAACGAACAGGGTAGTGTGGGGACCTCACCCGCTAAATAAACCCGCCGTGTGCCGTCTCTCCGTCTGTACTGGCGAACCACTGGAACTATGCGACATTACTTAAAACATATTTGTTTTTAAAGGACAAATTGTGAAATTGCAAAAGGAGAGGTTTACTGCCGTGGGATTCGGACCTGCGTCCCTTGCAATCCGGTGAAGTGCTATAGTCCGCTAAGCCATCGCAGTCGCTGACGGCGAAACCCAATCTCCACCATTCATACTATTTGATGGTGTGATTTTTTAAATATTTTGATTTGTATTTTAGCACTTTACATGCTCTCCATTTAACCATGGTATGGTACGTCATTTTCCTTGTGGGGTAGGCAGAGAGAACAGAGTGCCAAAAGGCTCGATTCTTTCACATCTCTCGCTTCCTCAACATTCACAATTCTCTTCATCCACGCTTACCAGTTTCGGAGACTCCTTACTCCACCTTCCTTCAATACATGACCGATTGGGTCCAGGTACGTTAGTTTCGGTCTCCTCTCTCTGTACCTACATCCTTCTACTTTCGCATTGTATATCTTAACCAGTCGCTCGTCCGGCATTTTTCACACATGTCCGAACCATCGGAGCATTCCCTTTCACACTTTACATCAATACTCTCTTTCATACCTCGCTCTCGCTTACGTTATCGTTACAAATGCGGTCAGTCAGACTCGCTCCACAGATTTTCCGTAGATATCGCATTTCGACCGCATTGATTTTACTCTCATGCTCCTTTTTGCATCCTGTGTTGGTGGTAAGGATTACAATTACATATTTAAAAACCCTCGACGAGAGGGAGGTTAGCAGCTACGTCTATTCCATCATCAGACCCTGTTCATCATATATCTATAACCTTTGTATTTGCTCTAAACACTAAACTACTGCAAGCTGGTAAAATTGATTGTTTTCAAAAAAACTCAACAGATTTTTGATGTCATAAAACACTCGATCAAATTACTTTTCAAACAAAAAGAAAACTAAATTATACTTAGTTAACCGTTTGGGGTAGATAAGTACGGTAAACTCAGAACGCCTCTGTAACATCGGGGGGTCCAAAAATGGTTGCATCCATAATTGTTAACAAATGAGGCGCACACTAGACAGTTTACCGTTCAGCTGGCCCTGGAAGAGGGTAGGGTTATTGTATCATGTTAATCTTGTACAAAATGGAAATTATAGAGCAAAATGTTAGTTAAAAAAAACGTGCCATCGAATAGTATGAATTTTAATTGCAAAAAGAAATTTACTATATTGGATTAATGAATTTAAAGGCATTCCGATAGATGGCGTTGGTCGCAAAGAAAAATGTGATGAGATTGGGTATGGCCAAAAGGTCGGTGCGGTAACTCACGTGGCTTAGAGCACTTCCCCGGATTGGAAGGGACGCGGGTTCGATTCCCACTCGCACTGATGTCCTCTTTTTCCTCATTCACAAATAATTTGTACTTTAAAAAGTAGCTGAGCATGTCAAATGCTAAAAAATATAGATCAAAATTGTTAGTTTCAAAAATAATTTTATACAAAAGACTACGACGGACTATGCGACGGTATTTCTCCGTAGGAAAACGGGAGCTAAGTGGCCACCGGGTTGGCACTTGACAACCTTTTGGGAAGAAAGGTTTTCTGGCTCACTCTTTGGGAAGCCTATGTCCAGCACTAGACGTCAAAATTCTGATGGATGGGGGGAAAAATAATACAACAAAATTCATGTTGTGATTTAATCACAATTGAGAAACAAACGTTTTTCCTTAGCCAAATCTATTATTTGACTACAAATACAAAAATTACGAATCATTACCTACTTACACTAGGTACACACGGGATTAACATGGGCATTTATATATATTACATTGTCTAAATTAAATTATATACAAAACTAACTTATATTAACAAAAATGCATTTACAGCTCATGGCTGCCGTGAGAACAACAACGTCATTAATTAATATATTTATTTGCCTTAAAATACTATTTTCAAGACAATCCGCATGGTATTGACGGTAATATTTCATGGTAACTACCATAGTTTTTTTTTCGTAATCATTTGGGCACAACATTATAAAAAGGTTATTTTTAGGTACTTTTCTAATCAGACTAATTAGTTGAGTAATTTGGTTTATTATTAAAATATGAATCTAAGTGAATATTTTTGACGATACATTGGAAGCTCGATACAACTTCAAAAAATGGCACAGTACGTCTACGAGAATGCTTTTAAAATAACCTTAAGTCTTATTCAATATGTTCAAGTACCATATTACTAAAATCAAATTTTAATACATCCATTGTACTCAACTGACTGAATTCATGTAAGTATGTACAAGTATATCAATACCCCGGTCTTCTACTGAGCACCCAGAGCATGTCCAGGGTTTCGTGATCTTTTGGGCTCCCAAATTCCTACTAGGTGCTAAATTAGCTTCGAACAACAGATAGTAGGTAGTACTATCGATATATATTTTCTGATCTAGCCTATCGATATATATTTTCTGATCTAACGAATTACTGACTTTTAGTAGTGTAGTACTTTGTAGATAGATTTGTATGTGCTAAAAAAACAGTTGAATCTATATTAGTTTCTCATAATATAATTGTCGTAGGGGCTCCATTAATTATACTAAAATGCCGCTGTTTCTGTGTTATACGATAGCAACTAGGTACTCGACCATACGACATAGGTCCGAATAAGCAAACTATTCAGTCAAACACAGACTATTTAGACCTAATGTTTATATAATAACGTAGACAGAGGATATATGTGACTCGCTACTATTTTAATACTAAGGATGAAGAAAAGGATGCACATATTAGGTCATAGCAAGAGTGAGCGAGACACATGTATAAGTTTTTATCCTTTTCGCGTATGCGTTATTTTTGTTTGGACCTAATTTAGGTAACTGAGTCCCAACAATGGTGGCCAACCGTCGGGTATGTAAGCTTGTTTTTGTATTTGCGTAAAAAAAAACGTTAATTAATCACGTTATATACGCTAATGTTACACGTTCTTAATACATTTTAAGCAAAATATATGCATAACTGCAACTTCTATTGTAGTTATCCGGCTAAAACAGGTAGTGCATTTTTAGTCTACAAAGTTATAATCATAGTTATCTTCTAACATTATTCTGGTTATCATATGTCAAACTATTGCTTGTCCACACTGCATACGCTGAGAACTTGTCTATTATATCCTCTGTCTACGTTATTATATAAAAATTAGGTCTAAATAGTCTGTGTTTGACTGAATAACATGTAGATTAAAGACAGATTACAATTTTTGTGATTGTGTCCCTAATGAGGTATGAGGTGGTCACAAGCGCAGACTTGCATTGCACTTTCGATACGATCTATCACGTCATCAACATATTTATATAAAACAAAATATTGAAACACGCGATGACGTCATTTTGTAATAAATACAATGGTAGACTTATTATATGTCGCGCCATACAACAGGCAGGTGATCTGAACGATTGGATCAATTCAGCTAAAGTCAAGATTCAAATCATTCAAAAGGCTCTGACAGCAATCACGATAAGTCAATAAGCCTAAGGTTTCAGTTACAAAAGCCATTAAACAAGAAGATAAGATAAGGTTTCAGTCCATAGCTTGATTTTCCGCCATTAAAGAGGTGTGTAAGCTTTGAACCGTCTGTAAGATCACACCCAGAGGACACGGCGTTATTTTATTAATATTACTGAATTTCTAATCCATTATATTTATAAACTGATCCATTCTGCCATGTGCATAGACACGCGTATCTTTTTTAATACGATAAACTTAAAGGTTGTACGAGTACAGTAGATACTTACTTAAGTAATTAAATACCAATGACTATTCATCATAAACCATAGAGATTGATTATGGATTCGTGAATTCCGCGTTTTTTTTGACCATTAATTTAGTTCGTCAGTCGATTAATTCGTAGCGTTTTATGAATTTCTAAATGTATTGTCCTTTGTAATAGGACTTCGCCCGCTCGCCATGACGCCCTGCCCAAAAGTGGGTGACAACCGCGATAGCAAAATTTTAATATTTCGCCATAAATTCATACGAGTACCTTAAATAATTATAATCACACAGAAAACATATTTTAGTAGCGTATACTGTAAACTAAAACGGTTGGAGGTTCCGATCCGTATTCTAAATCGATTCTACTAAATTAGATATTATTTTAATTGAAAATTGGAACAATAAAAAAAGAATACGAAAACGGGCGTTTTGCTGTAATGAATAAAAAAAACTAAATCTTGAGATCATTTTCTTGGAAACGAAATACACAATTCCATAATCACTCGTAGGTACAGAACACATTTCAATTGCAACAACTCACACACATTGGTGTGACTATAGCTATATACATTACGCGCTCAATACAAGCGAACGCATCTAATTATATTTACAATAAAGTTTTGAATGCTTTGGCTAAAAATAGGGCACTCGCGCTCTCATCTTTCGCACTACAAATTATTAGCTGTGATGTTTTAAAGAACATTATGATTGAAAGTGAAAAAATTAGACCTTTACTGCGAGCAGATTTCGGATAAGCGTCCCATCCAATCCGGGGAAGTGCTTTGGACCGCTAAGCTATCGCAATCACCTAATGGCGACACCCAATCTCCATTTCACATTTGTTTTAGACGTTTTACTTTCAACCATCCGTACAGCTAATATCACTACTAATTCCAGTTTATTCCATAAAATCAATGATAGTCAAATTGTAAAACTAAGGATTAGAAAGACACACCTTGTAGTGATAGAGCCTTGCTTGTACCACCAGCGTGAAACAATGGTAGCTGCTTGAATTGTTGCAGGTGAATGAGAGCGCCAAACCCACTCATCCTCTCTTTTTATCCTTCCTGTCCACCCCCTTGGAGATGGCTACGCGCGAGTAATGCCTCTGGTTGTTTATAGGCTGCGGTACCCGCTTACCATCAGGTGGGCCGTATGCTTCTTTGCCATCCACATTGTATGAAAGAAAAATCTCTTGACTTTTCCAAATTATTCGTGTATTTGTTCACAATTAACCATTTTTTCATCCAGTTACTGTCCAACTATTGGGCACGAGTTACTTCATAAAGTGAGAGGGATTCTGAAGTCCATCCGCTGATCTAGTGCAGATTGGCAGACTATATTTGTAAACAAATACATATATTCTCGGAAAATCTCGAAGTCAGGTGTGTGCCGTAAATTTGGCCTAGGAATCCAACTCGATAGCCATTGTCTTTGCTGTCCTTGGTTTTACCTCTGGACTATCACTGCTTTATTGAAGATTGTCTATGAAAACGTCTAAGTCTTGTACTCGTGCAGTAATAATGACATTTAAATTTTATTTTTACGAGAATTTAACTTATACCTCTTTACCACGGAGCTAAGCAAATTGGTTTTAATTGCCCAGGTTTTTGGATGATATTGGCAAATGTAGTCTGACGCACAAATCACTGCTAATAATTCATAGCGAAGAAATAAGATGTCACAATTCATTTCTAAACTAAGTTCCTAGTTTCAAATTCAGGGAACCAATACGGTAGGCTTCTGAATAACTACACGGATTTAAACCCTATAAATATTAACATTAGGCTTGTAATCGCTTGCTAGCTCATAAATGATTAGTATTAAAAAGTGATTATAACCCGTAGTCGAGTTGGGTTGAATGCCTCGTGTAAAACAAACATCATTTCAATGAGATCATCGCGACAATGAAATGAGTTCCATTCTGCTGGTAAAACTATTTACTTTCAGTGTATTTCCCATCTCTTTCTAATACCGATTTAAAGAAACAATATGAATGAACGTCACATTAACGATTTTATTTTTTCAAATTTAGAACAGGTGACGGTTTGAGTCGTTCAGAATTGATCTGATGGTGAACACTATAATCTAGTGAGTGCGTTTTTCAACAGAATGCTACTCTTATAGTACAAGATTAATATTTTCGAATAGAAAAAATAATTACTTGCATGTCAAATAGATGATAATACAGATATTGGCAAGAGTATTAATCAAATAAAGGTATTTAAAGTCTTCTTCTTCTTGTTATATGGCCTTGGACGACTAATAAATGACAATCCATAGACAATGTCAAATTATTTAGATTCATAATACAATCAAAGGTACTAACTAAAGGATACTTTTTAAAAATGGAATTGACTCATTATCTATTGTTATCGCATGCAATACCCGTTACTTAATACCAAAAGAAACTGTATAACTTTTTGTGGTAATATTATAAATTCGTAAATAATTTGACACTATATTTTTATCAATCAGTTCTAAAGATACCACTTGTGCAAAGATTATAATCACGTTCCGTTCTACGCAAAGCATTCAACCTGAAATTGTACAAACTATTAGCTAGTATTCGAAGATTTGATTTCCTGATCTGAAGATTCGTGGGAACATTCGTTCATAGGTTGGGCCCGTGGCGACACAGGCCTGAAGGTGCATTCTAAAGAGTCTGAATCCGGTGTCCCTGGCGTTGAAGGGGTTAACCTATCCGAGGTGCACATACGCTTAGAGAGTGGAGAACTGCCTTCGTCGTACCGCCTTTTGGTGGAGAGGATGTTGGGTCTGCTGACTGGACCCGGGCTGAAACTTGACGCTCTGATCTGAATCGGTGATAAACTGCGGCGCGTTGTGTATTTCCGCGTCGGTGATGGTGATACCACTGTCGGTGAAAACCTGTAAGTACAGAATTTATTTCAGACTGTTGCATCCCAAAATGGCGAGACCCAAACTTCGTCATTCCTTCTCTATTATTTATTTCTCTCTCCCCCCTCCCCCCAACATTTCCTCTCCACCGTCTATTCTTTTCAAGGAGGTAACGTAAAACACATATAAAAAAATGCGTGTACTTATGTACGCGCGTGAGAAGTTATACTTCTTTGGCATCATTAATAAAGTAATTATTAAATTCATAACTGCAAAACTTGTCACAGTTATGTTTTTAAATACCTTGTTCGATAAAGTAATTATGTCTAAAATCACTAGATGGCGTTAGTAAAATTTTGAAAATTCTTATAAGTTGATGTTAAGAGTTTAGGTGTCTGATCATACGCCCTCCATGTTAAACGTGTAAAACGCAACCTTGTTGGATGTAGCCCTAGAAGTATAACTTCAAAAATGTACAATCAAGAACATACGAGTATCTAATGAGCACACCATGATTGAAAACTTCAAAACAGAGATGCGCAAACTAAATCACCAATGAGATCAGGGATTTATAAATATTTTTCTTCGAAAGATTTAAATCACTCTTAATCTTTAACTCTTTTAAATCTTTGGTTACGAATGACGTTATTCATTCAGTTGATCATAAGTGATGCAAATATCTATTGATTCGTGTAGTTATTCTCTCATTCCCTCAAGTCGCAACTGGTTTTGAGCTTTTTACTAAAACGACAGAGAGTCTAAGTTTCTGTGTACCTATCGTCATTGTATTTCAAGAGTGCGTTTGTGCGTGCCTACAACTTATGTTATCTCTTTTCAATTCACAATATCCTTTATCTATTGTCTCATTCTAAATCTACGTCCATCATTCCATCTATTCAATCCTAACGTAGTGAGCTAGTGAGTTAAAGATGTATATTCGAAACCAGATTTAAAGATTGATTACGCATTTTGAAAGGATTATACATCTTTTGTATCAATCACTCCTGAGTTACATCTCTACTTCAAAAAGTAAGTGAAGTATGAGTTACAATTGTTTTAGCGTCTTGCTACATCTACTAGTAATGGGTAACTCGTCATTTTACGATGAGGATGAGGGAGTACCTCATTTTACTAAGTGAGGTGCTCACGAGGTACACCTCATTCGAGGTGAGGATTTGCTTGACGCGTGGACGGTTTTAGTTTTCACCTCGTGTACTCATGCTCCTCAGACTCAGAAGAGAGGAGCATGAGTTCCGGTGCGCTCGCTTACTATGTTTATTAGGTAGTTATTATTTTAATCTCCCTTCCTCCAAATGTGAATTTAAACCATCCCGGTACTTACACAAACATACTCAAAAAATTTCGTCAAGATCGGTCCAGCCGTTTAAGAGGAGTTCAGTTTGACATACATACGTACAGTAGAATTATATATATAAAGATAATTTACGTGAATAATAATATAATACTTGTATAATGACTACGAAATTAATACCTATGTACTTAAATAATAGTTATTACTTTTAAATCCGTTTAAAATCGATTCATATAACCGTGACGCACGCCCTCACTCATTTATGTTATGTGTTAATTCGTTCGTCGCCGAAATCCTCAATTTATCATCCTAATTTCTCATCACATCACTCGCCTCACGCTCGAGTCATGCGATGTTGCGACTGGTCGGTCGGCCACAATCTCGCAAGTCGCAAGTACGAGGAACGAAGAGCGAATGAGGTGGTTCATTGTTGAAATATGAGTAATCTTTCAATTTTCTCTCGCGAGTACCTCAAATGAGAACTCATGAGTGAGGAACGCATCACAAATATCTACCTACTGTAAATCCTAACAAAATCGCCAAGATACTAACCTAGGTGCCCTTGTAGGCGAATTGGCGAGACCCCCCACGATGTTGAGCTCCTCGCACGACTGACCCATCTGCATGGCGGTGTGCACCTCCCTCTCGTGCGCCACCTCGCGCGTGTTGCTCACGTCCGCGCACTCCTCGGCACGGAGCTGGGTCACGCGAGGTGCCATGCGCGCCCACGAATTCTGGAAAATAAACAACAATAGTCAAACACCAATTAAACCTGGCTGATGTTTCGAAGGCCTTGTAATAAAACTACCTATATAGACGAGAGAAGGACGCCTCGGAGCGGGAACGACTTAAGCTGACTCGCTCCGTAAGCGAAAAACAATAGCGCACGGAGCTGAATCATATCGATTGCATTGAGTTTCCTTTTGTCACAAAGGAGATAGAATGTAAAAATAAGATTTATTTTTATTTCAATGGCTATTTTAATTACTAACACACTTTTCTTTGCTCTCCCAGCTGGTTTATGTGAACAGACACTAGGGCGGGCCGAGTTTAAGACCTTAAAGCGTCCCCTATCCGGTTTTGTACCACGTTATGAGCACACCTACCCACATATTGCGCTTAACTACAGCCGATGTTTTGTACTGGTAAAATTCCGAGTCCCTGTATAATAATGCAAATACTATTAACAGTGTAAACAAAATCTCTACCGCTATTTTATTAAGAGAGAAAATGTTCTGCCCGCACACCCCGCTGTTCGGAGAACAGTGATATTTAATAAATACCCAGCCAGTAATGCGCCCTTTCTCCAGCCATACTCGCGGACAACTAGTACTGCGTTATTATTCACTTCAATTTGAGTTGGCACACGTTTCACCAGTGTGTCAATAGCCTAATCCCGCCTATTGTCAAGAAGACCCATACTCAACAACAGATATTTTTTAATTTTATTGCGTGTAGTGGCGTGTAGTGAGTATTGTCAAGTCGCTGCTCACCAATTCATTTCACAGATATGAAATGAAATATAAACGGCTATCTCCTGCTACAGCAAAGACGCAACGATGTGCTTCATGCCCGGTCACACAGGAGATTGTGGTACCAACCCGCTCGGGCCCGATACCAAGTGAGTACTCCCACTTGGTACCCAGCCCTACCACCAGTAATGAAAAGGATGATAATTGCTTACTTCCCTTAGTCGCCTCTTACGACACCCGTGGGAAAGAATGGGGTGGTGACACTTGTATTGTTAGTTCGTCACCACACGGGCAAAGAATGTAAATAATTCTTTAGAAAAACAGAAAAAAATAAAAAATCTTTTGAATCTTTAAGAACAGGTTCCTGTTCACTTTGAGCTACACAATGATACTAACAGCTGAGGCGACTGGCGAAGTGACAAATCCGAAGGTGCCGCTGTGCCGCCGCGTACGCGGCAAATTACTCGAGAACATGTTGAAGATTGAAGTATTCCTGTAACAAACATGTTATATTTAAAGCAATAGAAAATAAATTACGATACATTTTTTAAAGAACAAATTATTTGAGAATGTGGACAAAGAGAAGCCTAGTGCGAGCGGGATCCCAACCCCACAACTTCCAATGCTGGGAAGTGCTCTAGACCGCTAAGCCATCGCATTGATCGATAGCCATTCCCATTCTCCACATTGTCTTTACAACCCACGCCACCTATCCTGCTCGCACTAAGCTTCTCTTTTTCCACATTCACAAATAATTTGCTCTTTACGATACATTGCAATTGCGAAAATTGAAATAAATAGCGAACAAAATAATTATCAACTGATATCACAAAATCAATGCATTTTCCTGACAAATAATATAAATCAGTATTCATCACCGAATTTAGCTTTATAATCATTGAATAAACATTTTTTTCTGACCTCATTCTCGGAACAACATTTCCGATTCTTGTTTAATGGCGTTTTTAGACGAATAATTTTACAACTTTGATATTGTTCCGTAGAGTAGATATTGTTTCACAAATATGTCTGTGGTCATAATGTCTTAATAAACCTTATTTTTAATTAAGCACACAATTATTATGAATATTTAACAAAATTTGCCAAATATATTTCAGCAAATAATTTTAAATGCAGATTTTGCCAGACGATATCAGTAATTTATATTTTCAGTTCAAAGAAATAGGATATATAAATATTGTCATACTATCCTTTGCTTTTTAGGTTAGGTACATCTACCACCGAAGGAATGTATAGTTCCAGTGGTCCGCCAGTAAAGGCGGAGAGACGGCACACGGCGGGTTTATTTAGTGGGTGAGGGCCCCACACTACCCTGTTCGTTGTCCCGAACGACGGGGTGTGCGGTTAGGTACATTTTTTCCCGCCTAAACAAAAAAAAAGGTACATCTACGGTTTCCGATATAGTAGCGGTATAAAACGTATCTGGTATACGTTTCTAACCAAGAGCTATAAAATAAAAAAGTTTCATCAAAATCCATTGAGTAGTTTTTGCGTGATGCCCAAACAAACAGACAAAAGTCCTAAAAAAAATTAATTTCTTCTTAAATATATTTAATGTACAGACATAACTCTGTCAGAGCTTTATAATAGTATCGATAAATAGATGTGAAATTAAGACAGGAGATTTGGTTGTTTTACATACAAAATGGTATCATAATATAAGATAGCGTAATGATTCGAGTTCGCTTGCCTATGAATGCAGTCACAACTTATCAATTTGCAATTGTTATGGCAATTGAAATAATCTTACACAATTAACGATATGTGGTTCAATGGATAAGCGACATAACAAACATATTGTAACCTACAATTTGCAATTCTTTATTTTGTTTTGAATAGTTCGCGAGATAAATGAAGAACGAAACGTTAGACGAACTTTCGTTTCGAGTCACTGTGATTGATTAACAGTCCGACGCGTGATTCCTGATTAGTCGAGATTTCGACGCGTGATTCAGGCGACCAATCGCAATGAAGCGAAAAGAAATTTCGTCTAACGTTTCGTTTTTCATTCTAAGGGGGCAGGGTACGAAATCTCCAGCGATAATAACGACTACTCATACTTCACGAGCCACGCCAATCGGTAATTTTATGTACTACGTGGATTGCAAACAATCATACGGCCATATGTAGTGAATGGTTACCGTAGACTATAGACGCTACCAATACTAGAAGCATCACTCGCGCATCGCCATCTCCAAGGAGTTGGAGAGGAAGGATACTATGGAAAGGATAGGATGGATACTAAGGAGAGTATAAAAAGGTTAATAAGGACGGGATTGGGAGCGGGTTTGGCCGCCTTTGGGCATTGCACCGAGTTATGGTCTACGGGTACATCCCACTAGAAGTATGTCCCTTTAGTTAAAAGAATAACATTTTGATTTGTATTTTAGCACTTGACATGCTCAGCTACTTTAGAGAACAAATTATTTGTGAATGTGGAAAAGAGAAGTATATTGCGAGCGGGATTCGAACCTGCGTCCCTTCCAAATCGTCGTAGAGACAAATGTAATGTGGTGATTGGGAATGGTCGTCGGTCAGTGATGTCGATGGCTTAGCGGTCTAGAACACTTCCCCGGTTTGGAAGGGCAGCAGGTTCGAATTCCGCTCGCACTAAACTTCTCTTTTTTCACATTCACAAATAATTTGTTATTTAAAAGAATAATACAAAATACTACATTTCATTGATGTTCTGAGATAATTAATGAGGTTACCTCCTTGCCAATTCCTACAGTTTTTAACAAACAAAAACTGTAAGCTTACTTGTATTATTAGGATGTTTGGAATGCATTCGTCATTCGGATACATTCATCCGTTATTTTGTAAACATTAAACAACAAAAAAAAATACTAGCAAAATACCTACTTGAGTTTATTATTATAGTCCTAGGGCTTTATTCCTACCACTGAAGGAATGTCTTCCAGTTCCAGTGGTCCACCATTACCATAGTAGAAAGACTGGGAAGTAGGTTATCTTCATACAAACGCACCGCGCGCGGCTTGTATGCGTGCGCCATAGTATCGTACGCACACTAACAAAATCTCGACCCGATTCTCAGTGCGCCAGTCGGGGCTAAACGCCGCACAAGGTTCGCGCGTCACGGCTTTTCGGCACCGCTAAATAAATGAAAAATGTGTGATAATCGCAGGAGAACTTATTGCTGTGTGTTTGGCTGTCTAAATAATTCATCGAGTTGGCTCTGTTCAGTTTACCTACTGAACAGGAAAGGTAAGGAAGTCACTTATAATACCTATAATTTTTACGTGATGATGAGTGAGATACTTAGGTACTTATTTTTTTGTTGTATTAGGTAGTGTTTTATCAGACAGACGAAGTAGGCACGCCTACTTGCCCAATATAATGTATTACCTAGGTATTTTTGATCTGTCAAATTGATACGCCGCTATTGCTTTGTTTACGTTTAGTCATGTCGATTTCTCAGTATTGTAGGTATAGCGACTAAGTAATAATCGTAAGTAAAAATCGTAAGTTAAAATAATCTGTGTTGTGTCGTCTGGTCGTTAGTGAGGTCGGTTTTACCTAAACGATTACAAGTAAAAAATACAACTTCCCGGCCCTTGTCAATTTCTAGGCACTAAATTAAAATTTAGCTAAAAGTGACAACCCTGAGACAGGCAAGTATGGTAGGTAATTATATCGCGGAATGGGCCGGAGATAGCCTACTTCCCCACTCTTTCTACTATGCCATTACAAACGGAGAGACGTTACACGGCGGGTTTATTTAGTGGGTGGGGGCCCCACACTACCCTGTTAGTTGCCCCAAATAACGGGGTAGCGGTTAGATATATTTTTTCCTGCCTTAACAAAAAAAAGGGCCTTCATTCCTGAAAGAGTAAAAACAGCTGTACCTACCAAGTCTACCTACCTATACCGGTGTCATCACCGTAGCCTATAGATGCTAGCAACACCAGAGACATCACTCGCGCGTCGCCATCTCCAAGGAAATTCATAGGAGGTGGATAGGGTGGATAATAAAAAGATAAGGGTGGATAACAAAGGATAGGGTCCTATCCACCCTTCCCTCTTCTCTCGTTTGGGCCTCAGTGCTCTCACTCACCATACGAAACACAACGGTAAGATTAACTACCGTTGTTACACGCTGATCTTTTGTGAGAGGGCGGTACTTCCCCGATCGATCCCATTCATACTGGGACAAGTAAGGCTCTACCATTAGAAATTGGCTAAATCCCCCTCACACTGAAAGACACGTCGGAAAGAAATAGGTTGGGCATTTATTACGAGTAGACCAACTAGTCAGTAGTTGAACAAGATTAGGTACATACTTATTGAAACGACATAAAAATAATCATAAAACATGAAATCATACAAGTCCAATAAAACCTCCTGTTTCAAATTAGAAACACACTTCAATTGGGTTATCAAACATCTGATTTCAAAGCACTCGTGTGTAATAACTATTACAGAAATCGATTGAGTTGGCCTCATAAAATGGCGTCTCATAAGTTTGTGCTAAATATATTCATACGCCTACTATTCTCTCACATTAATGCCTCCAAATAAAACTTGTGGTTGCCACGGAAACCTGCATACTGAAGAGATTATCTCGATGATTACTACGGATCCAACGCAACATTAGCAGCGGGACATGCGGATGAAAGCGCGCAGGCGTGGCCCCACGACCTCGCTGCGCAGAGGCAGTGACACCAATCATTCCATTAAGAAGGCATTACACGCACGTTGCCAATTCCAAGGAAAAGGATTTGAGCTTCTGGCACTCTCACTCACCTTACGATACACAACAGCAGGAGTACCTATTATTTTTCATTTTTGATTTTCTGTTTCCAACTAGATGGTTGCCAACTGTAGTTGCTAATCACGGACTAACAGCATTATGTCGTGTGATACTGTCATAGAGTTGAATTGAACAAATTCCGAAAGATTAGGAGTGGCATTAATGTCTTCGAGTGAGGAAAATAAAAGAAGACTATTAATAAAGCAATGGTTCAAAGAAGAAAAACATTAAGCCATTTTAATATAAGAATTTACTTGAATCTTGCTCTTCAAACTCCTTTATAATACATTTGTGTCCGCCATTTTATCGGCCACACACGCACAAGTTGTTCACGGAAATATGTATAGTATGTGCGTACGGTACGACTCACAGCGACTGCGCTACTGGCGGTTATAGGCCACCGTCTACTTGTGCGGGCGCCAACATAATACCCTTCAAACAACCTTGGTCCCTGCCGGCGATAATTGGAAGACCTGTCGCTGCTAACTGTAATCTCCCAGATGCTTGGCAGTGCCAGGTGCTGGTCGTCCACAGCCTCCTTCTGTCAGGACGTAATTTCACTGAAGGAGGCTGCGGAGCGGGAACGCGATGCGTCAGAACACGCCGCCGACCTACTCTGCCGGCGGCGACCAGGGGAGGCAGGCGTTGCTACGCCCACCTCCTCCCACAACCTTCATGACGACAGGGCGTGGCCAGTAGGCCATCCGCCTGGGGCGGAGGTTCTGGGATATACCACCATTCCATTCATCCATCAGCCTTTCAACGTCCACTGCTGGACATAGGCCTCCCCAAGAGAACGACACAACGAGCGGTCCCGTCATGGGGGATAAGGCCGTAATCGCCACGCTTGGCAGGCGGGTTGGCGATCGCAGTGGATGTTGTTAATACTCGAGGGAGTGCTGCTGCCCACTCCCCCTGTATTCTCTCAGTCGGCTCTTACGACTCCCGTGGGTAGACAGGGGTGGGACAATTCTAAAGCCGGCCCCACACGGCCAGACATTAGCAAGAACAAAACCAAAGTTATTACCGAAAATACAAGATGAAGATGCATGAAACAAGGGCAAGACTCAGCTTTGGTCTTACTCTACTCATTGCTACATTACATATTATACATACATAGATTCTCGGTCTCGAAGTTTTGGCATAAACCAACAATAATAACCTAACCTCACCATATTTTTTATTTATACCCCGCAGCGATGGGGGCCGCCACCCATCACGCCTTGCCCAGTTTGGCGAGTTGAGGGGACGTGGGCGAGTAGGCACGTGGAATGTAAGAGGTGGTGTGGAAGGTAAGTTACACGAGCTGGTAACCGTCATGACGGACAGACAGCGTGATGTGCTCTGTGTAACAGAGACCAAGCGAAAGAGCAGCGACGCCTTTGATCTTCCTGGTGGCGGGATAGCTCCGTGGTCTGATGTACAGCAGAGCGATCGGGCCAGCATGGGAGTGGGTGTGTTGCTGTCCGCTCGTTTGGCCTCAGGTGTGAAAGACTACGGAATGTTCGATCCCAGACTTCTATGGCTCCGAATAAAACTTGGTGTCACCAGGGTCTTCATGGTCGCAGCTTATGCTCCCGTAGGCTCCAGTGGCATCGGATCTAGAGAAGTTCTGGGATAATGTTGGGAAGTTCTGGATTTGGCAGAAGCTAATGAACGCGTGATCGTATGCGGAGACTTGAATGGATGGATTGGGACCAAGCGTCCAGACTTCGAGGACGTGCTTGGTTCATTCGGTGATAAGAGAGTGAACGATGCAGGTAGGCTCATTGCGGATGTATGTATGGAGAGAAACCTTATTGTGTCAAATACATTTTTTCAACA
The DNA here is from genome assembly GCA_948253155.1 of Leucoma salicis. Classification (NCBI taxonomy): domain Eukaryota; kingdom Metazoa; phylum Arthropoda; class Insecta; order Lepidoptera; family Erebidae; genus Leucoma; species Leucoma salicis. The sequence goes on along the minus strand of OX411806.1, from coordinate 2,436,242 downwards.
TAAGGACATCCATATGTATACATGGAGAAGGAATGAACAGAGAAGTATGATAGACTTAATTCTGGTAGACAGTCGCCTCTGAAGTAAAATTCTGGATACAAGAGCCTACAGGGGTCCCACTGTCGACACGAACCCTTATCTCGTTATTGCGAGATTTAGTGGTCTGTTTAGAAAGTGGAGACACTGACGAGAGCGTGTCCACTTCGGAGGGCTTGAAAGAATAAAGATTGAAAAGTTGCAAGAAGAGAGTGTAAGAGCAAAGTATGCAGAGGGTGTCCGTGAACGGCTGACAATGGCAAGTCAGACATAGAAGAATGCTGGAGAGTATTGAAAGATAGTATGGTAGATACAGCGAAAGAAGTATGTGGATACTCAAACAAGCATAGGAAAGTGAAAGGTGCAGCATGGTGAGATACGGAAGTAGCAGCTTCCGTAGACCAAAAGAAGAAAGCGTGGCTGGACTATGTATCTTCTTTGAACCTGAGTGCAAGTATGTAAGAAAAGAAGAACGAAATATACCGGCAACGGAAGAATGACACCAAAGCCTTAGTGAAAGAGAAGCGTGATAGAGCAAACATGATTGCAGAAGAAAGGGTGACCATAAACTTCGAGAGCAACACCAAACTTTTCTGGAGGGATGTGAAGAATTCTCGGAGTGGTTGGTCAGCTTACAGAAAGAATAAAATAAGGTCTAAAGGTAGAGACATTCTTACGCAAACACAAGATGTGTTAAGCCGATGGTGTGAATATTTTGGATTATGTATGCGGATGTTCAGGGTGATGCCGGTGCCACATGTGGTCTAACAGATCAGCATTCGGTACCGGCATCCTCTGATGACATTAGTATGGATGAAGTTGAATGGGCGATTAGAAGTTTGAAAAATGGTAAGGCAGCGGGTATTAATATGGTGTCTGCTGAGATAATCAAGCCTGGAGGCTCATGTGTCTGGGAATTCTTCCTGATGCTTCTCAATTTATGTTGGAGCTCAGGAATTGTTCCCAAGGACTGGAGAAGCGCAGTCATGGTGCTCTTGTTTAAAAACAAGGGTTCACGTTATGACTGTACAAACTACAGAGCCATAAGCTTGACCAGTCTGGCAGCCAAAGTGTATGGTAAGATTATTGAAAGGAGAATGAGGATGGTGTCTGATGAATTTTTGTGTGAGGCACAAGGAGGTTTCAAATGTGGAAGGGGATGCATGGATCAAGTGTTTTCTCTGCGCAACATTGTGGAGAAGCATCTGGCTGTAGGCCAGAGGATTTTCTGTAGTTTTGTGGATTTAGAGAAAGCATTTGACATGGTGGTACGAAAGGAACTTTGGGACATTTTGCCGGAGTATGGTATTAACGGTAGACTGCTGCAAGCGGTGCAGTCCAACTACATGGACTGCAGAGCTTGTGTGCGGCTGGATGATGGAATGTCACCCTGGTTTGATGTCAATATCGGCGTTAAACAGAGCTACGTTCTATCAGCCAGACTGTTTATCATATATCTGGATAAATGTCTACAAAGGTTGAATGAAATGAATGTGGGAGTTCAGATTGGCGACTCAGTGGTTAACTTATGCAGACGATGCGGTCCTATTAGCGCAGTCTGCGACTGACCTGCAAACCCTAGTCGACGTAATGGCAGAAGATTGTAAGAAAAGGGGCCTACGTGTGAATGTGAGCAATACCAAAGTAATGGTTTTTGAAAGAGAAGAAGCCAGAACAGATGTTAGAGTAGCAATAGGAAATGGTGTGCTAGAACAAGTCGATGAATTTGTATATCTTGGATGTGGATTCAGTCGGGATGGAAGGTACACCACTGATGTAAAGAGAAGAGTGAATGCGGGAAAAAGAGTGAACAGAGCATTGGGACAACTTCTCGGCAGTCATCACCTCAGCTAGAGGGCACGTGTCGCAATACACAACACAGTGCTTGTCCCAACGTTATTATATGGAAGCGAGAGAGCATTGATTTTACTTTCATGCTCCTTTTTGCATACCCAACGTATGCAAAGGAGCATGAGAGTAAAATCAATGCGGTCGAATTGCGATCTCTGCGGAGAATCTGTGTACTGAGGCTGACTGACCGCATTCGTAACAATGACGTAAGAGAGCGAGTAGGTATGAAAGAGAGTATTGGTGTAAAGATGCGAAAGGGAATGCTCCGATGGTTCGGACATGTGGAAAGAATGCCGGACGAGCGACTGGCTAAGAAGATAAACAATGCGAAAGTGGAAGGATGTAGGTACAGGGGGAGACCGAGACTTACCTACCTAGACCAAATTGGTCATGTATTGAAGGAAGGTGGAGTCAGGAGTCTTCGAAACCGGCGAGCGTGTATGAAGAGAGTTATGAATGTTGAGGAAGCGAGAGATGTATGCAAGAATAGAGCCTCTTGGCACTCTGTTCTCTCTGCCTACCCCGCAAGGGAAATGGCGTGATGATAAGTAAGTAAGTAAGTATTATATCTCAGGTTCCCGATATAGTAGCGGGATAAAATGTATACCAGTTTTTAAGACTAATCAAGGCTTTTCAAATAAAAAAAGTTGCATCAAAGTCCGTTCAGTAGTTTTTGAGTGATGCGCGAACAAACAAACAGACAAAAATTCTAAAAAATGTGTTTAGACACTCCTATATAGCCTATTACAGTCATTTTTTATCAAATATCTTATACGTACAGACACAGCTCTGTTACAGTTTTATAATAGTATAGAAATGTTCAACACTAAAATCCTATAACATCACGTAGTTATTAGTAAATGTATTGTAGCGATTTCACATCGGATAATTGTGGTAAATAAAATGCATGAAATACTCGTAAAGGCGTGCAAAAGCACACTGCCTTTTACAGTCTGAATCATATTTATAAAAATACAGCTAGAACATTAAAAAAGAAAATCCATCACACATATCCTAAGCTTTTCTCTTGAGTGTGTTAAAGTAAGTTTTAAGTTTTTGTTTTAAGTAGAAGAAATAAGTATCAATGATATCAGACAGATATTGAGGTTGATGATTTCGATGACTTCAGTGAAATTCAAATAAAGTTTGTTTATCTGACATACATTCAGTCAAGAAAGTATTGGAATTGACATTGAATTATTGAATGGACACGGAGTACAGAAAAATAGCGGAGGTGTTTCAAGTCATCTCTTTAGAACAAAGCGTCGCTAAATGCGGGTGTTCGGGGGACGAGGTACAACTATAGCTCCACCCCTAGATCAAAATCCATCTAACGGTAAAAAGTATTTTACAGCGTAATAGAGCAAATTTTTCTTTAATTTAGTTTTTCTCTTTACCGCTACGGCTTTACAAGCAAAACAGTTTGTTCCAGAACATTCTATATACGTTAGGATGGCTGGACCACATCTATACTAATATTATAAACAGGAAAGATTTGTTTGTTGGTTTGCATTGAATAGGGTCCGAAACTACTGGACTGATTTAAAAACTTCTAGTCTATAAAACTACAAATTCTATATTATTATATAAGACCGACGCCGCAGGCGCGCACTGTCCGCAGAGGGCGAGGAATTACGCGGCGTCTTACAGCCAATTAAGTCGGAGACTGCCGCTCGTAGAGCAAAGCGCGCCGAAGGTGAGCTGCAAGCCGAAGAAGAAGTCAAGCAGCTCTCTCCGAAGATCTGCGAGTCCAAGGAGGACGTTAAGTCCCTGTGAGTCACGGATCTGAAAAAGAGAGCCTAGGACCACGCGGCCATCCCTAATAGGGTAGCCACAAAGTCCATAAACATCAAGGGAACCTTCGTGCGCACCGCAAAGGAGGTGGTCGCCGACAACAAGAAGGTGGGGCGCTGGCCAGGTGCTCCACCAATGAGGAGACAAAGCGTCTACAGGCGGCTAACGACCACCTCGCGGCAGAAATGGCAGAAATGCGGGCAAAAAATTGCCGCCTCAATTCTCAGGTGACGGAGCTGGAGGCCAAGCTCACGCGGCTTGAGGTGGCTATGCTGCTGGCGGGGATCGGACCAACTGAACCAGCCAGTAGGCCATCAACGTCTACAACTGAAGTTAACATTGCAAAAGTGAGGGAAATAGTGACTGAAAATCCTCATTCAACTTTGAGAGAGATAGCCGCCGAACTTGCTGTGTCTCACGAGTCGATCCGTACCATTTTAAATAATCACGTAATGTTTCCGCTCGGCTAGTCCCAAAAGACCTGAATTTTCTCCAAAAACTCAATCGCATGAGAGTCGCTGAGAACATGCTAGAACGAGTCAATTCCGACCCAACATTCATGAAACGCGTTACTGGTGACGAGACATGGGTTTACGAGTTTGACATGCAAACTAATCAACAAGCTTCGGAGTGGCAACCGGGGTGAACCGAAACCGAAAAACCCACGCCAAAGTCGATCAAAAGTCAAAGTCATGTTGACTGTTTTCTTTGACTATCGCGGTGTTGTGCACTCGGAATTCTTGCCAGAAGGTCAAACGGTAAATAAAGAATATTATTTGAGCGTTATGCGGCGTTTAAGAGAGCAAATTCGACGAATAAGGCCAGATTTGTGGAAAGAAAATTCTTGGATTTCGCACCACGATAATGCGCCTTCGCACAAGTCCATCATTGTGAATGAATTTTTGTCCACAACAACACTCAACAAATACCATCGAGCAACCACCATATTCACCAGATATGGCTCCAGCCGACTTAATTACCACTTCGTGGCACTCGTTTTCAATCGGTAGAAGACATAAAGGAGAATCTGAACTGAACTCAGTTCCGGAAACAGCGTTTAAAAAATGTTTTGATGATTGGATTATTCGTTGGCGTAAGTCTATCGTTTCTGAAGGAGCATACTTTGAAGGTGATAAAATAAATTTGGATGAATAACAAACATTTTGTGTATTATTGATCTTTTCCCAGTACTTTCTTGACAGAGTAGTATTTTTGTAGATTTTGTACGGAAACCTTCTTTTTAATCACTGTAACTATAGGAACAATATGTAATTATTATTATTTTAATTATTAACTGCCTCGGTGGTGTAGCGGTAGTTGCGTGCGTGTGTAGTGTAGTTGGTGTGCGACTGCTAATCATGAGGTCTTGGGTTCGATCCCCGGGTCGGGCAAAGCTTTTGAGCTTTTTCCTAAAAAAGAAAACTTCTCAGTAGCAGCCCGGAGTTTGGAAATGTGCCCGGTAGACTCTCTACTCTCTGCCTACCCCTTGGGGGAATACAGGAGTGATGCTATGTTTTTTTTTTATAATTATTTATTATTATAATCAGGTGCAAGTCTGCTTTTTAATAAATTTGTTTGAGACAGCATTTTTTCAACCCCAAAATACGGCACCTAATTCTCCTTTTAATGGCATCCCTGGTGGTCATAGTGATTAAGTTGTTTGGCGAACTATTTTAAAGTTCGCCAGTTGAAAAACCTGCACGTCATATGAGACAGGAAAATGTGATACTTTGTCTCAATTTTCTTAGGTATTTCGTATATGCCCGTCTCACGTCCAATGTATCATGGCATATGTATATTTATCTAAGGCTGTAACAGAGCTCTGTCTGTACATTTAAGATATTTGAGAAAAAAAATACTGTATTAGGGTTTATAGGCGTGTCTAAGCACAAAACATTTTTATTTTTTGTCTGTCTGTTTATCTGTTTGTTCGTTCGCCCATCACGCAAAAACTACTGAACGGATTTTGATGCAACTTTTTTGTTTAGATAGCTCTCGATTAGACTTAGCAACTGGTATACATTTTATCCCGCTATCACTATATAGCACTATATCGGGAACCTGAGATATAACCGAAAAACTAGCTCTTGGCTGCGGCGGAGCCGGAGGCAAAGGCTAGTATTATTATAACTTTGTTTCGTAGCTATTAGCGAGTTATTTTAGTACTATCAATACAACGAAGGTAAAACTACAAGGAGAAAGTATTAAATTGTAAACAATCTCATATAGGTACTGTTACTATTATACGTATTTTAAAAAGTTTAGTGCGAGCGGGATTCGAACCTGCGTTTCTTCCAATCCGGGGAAGTGCTCTAGACCGCTAAGCCGTCGCACTGACCAAGAGAATAATTTTTTGTACGGAACCCTAAAAAGTAAAATAGTCTATTACAAATACTGTATTCAAAAGTCTATACTAGCGTCCCTGGTAACATTATTGTGCAAAATCTAGCGATTTCAGCATGCTATGACGTTCCTTATATCTCACCAACCAAGGTAACCGCTGTAATTATTAAATGATCAGGTATTTACTGCCTAGGTCTTTAATTCAGATGTATAGGCTCGTAAAAATGGGGTGCCATGTTTGGGAGAGACATCGAGGAGTAACATGGGGGCCTATCGAATTTTAATACTTGCAAGGTAGCAATTCCTTAGTGTGCCTACAAACATCCGAATTCTGTTGCAGGATATCCGTAACCTTTGTTCAACTGATAAGTTTTTTACATGGACATATAAAAATATTCGGACATAGTCTCGCTAACACAACTTTGTGTCGCTCAGAGTCGGCCAGTTCGCTGTACGTACATGCCTACACGCACACATTCACACGTCAGCCATTGCGCGAGTAAACGTTATCACAGTCGGTACGTCTACACTGCAAAAAAAATATTAAAATACAGCATGTCTTGTATGGTGAAATGGTGTAAAAAACGTAGTGATCGAAAGAAAAAAATCCAAGTCACATTTCATAGGTAAATGAATAATTTAATCACTTAGTTCCCTATTTTATACATTAAAATTAATATAAATTCACTAGAACAAAATAATTCAGTATTGCTAATATTCACTAGTGAAAATTACCCCGAAATATGGGAGTTTTATAGTTCTATATTTATTACTTTTTTATACTCTGATTTTTTATTTTGTAGAGTAAAATGATATTTGATTGCCACGTATCATTAAAAGTGTTGTTGTAGTCTGCGTTATCGAAAACACATTATTCATATTTTTTTATTATAATAAATTTTCTGATGGTTTATTAATTCAAATTTGCGTTGGTCAGTAGTATAAGTAGCATGAATTTATTATTGTAGTGGCATTTACAAAATCTAAATGTAAGTAATCATACCTATTGTAATATGTTTTAACGTAATAAAATTGCATTTGCGAGTGTTATTTATGTTCATAAGAAAATCGCATTTAACGTAAGCGACATAAAATAAGGTGGTAGATGCCCACCGTATGTCTATTTGTCTGCTTATTAACATTTTAGTCAAAATGGAAAAAAATAAAAGAGAACTTTCTTAATCACTATTTATTTCTGAATGATTATCTGAAAATCTGAGTCTATTAAATTTACTAAGAATCTATTTGTTACAATCAATAAGGTGAACCAGTAGCATTATTTTATTTCGTTAGCTTATAACATACTCGATATATCTCAACTACCATTGCAGTGTCAAAAACTTTAGCCCGTCGGTAAATAATTATTTAATTTCGGCCATTTTAAAACTTTTGTTATTTCTTGCGACATGCCCCTTTACCTGTGTCCATACACATTCGCCGGGACAGAACACAAAATAAGCCTAATTAAAAATATAGTGGAAAAATATTTAACAATGCGATTTCACCACATTTCAAAATTAGAGGGAATTACAAGAACCTCTCAAAGTAAAAGACAACATTATAAAAAATACTACTCAGCTTATGGGATGTTAGATCTTAAGTTACTTATAATAAAAAAGTAAACAAACATCTTTTTCTTTTACTATGTACTACAGTAGTCACAACGGATCTTTGTGTCTCTGAAGTTGGCTGTAAGACGCTGCGTAGTAGCCATTTTTGTGTCGCAAGGCATGTGCGTCTTCTAAAGATTGCATTAATCGAAAAATGTTCGATTATAATTTAACAGTTGTAATCGATAATTATATAATTCATCGGTCGTAAGATGTGGACTCTTCTAAATCTAGATTAAAGCTTATTCACTGAAATCGCTCGTATACCTACTTTTTATTGAATATAACAAAAATAGAACCTAAATACTTAGATATGAAAACATTATGATCTCATTCGATTGTTTTATTAATCAAGTAATAACATTTGAATTGGTCAGCACTTATCGTAAGATTCTGTCAAAATTCCCACTTCGCGCTCTGTGCCTAACTTCAGAGACGCAAAGATTTGTTGTGATTACTTGTGACTACTATACTCTTTCTTCATACAGATTTGTGCAGTAAGTTTTAAATAAATAAATACTTATGTGTTTTTTTGGCTACTATTAACTTTTTCAAATAGTACGGTATATTTTATATACATTTCTAATAAATTTGTCTGCCAACCTATATTTGTTAGAGGGTAAATTTGGCTAACATGGTATCCCTAAATTCACTCACACATAGATAGCCGCCGCCATTACCTTGCCTCAATTCTGTCTTAGCGAGACGCTGTCCGTTTCATATGCGTCCATGGTTTTTAAAAAAAAAAAAGAAAGAAGTATGACTCAGACCCCGTGCGCGCGATAATTACCTACGCACGCAGAGCTAGTCACTTTTAGTTTATTCAATCGTCATATATACAGAGATATACAAAATTAAAATAAATTATCTTGAAACTTAGGCTGAACATCAGGGATCCATAATACAAAGTTTCTTAACTATATGTTTTTATGCATAGAACAGGAGCTGAGTTTATTTTTTTTCGATGATATAATGTTTTTAGTGTTGTGATTGGAGAAGATCACGTCTATATGTCATCCAAATACAATACAGTATTTTCTTTTCCGATATGTAGCCATCTTTGAGCTTGAATAAATAAATACCGAGCGGTAGCGGCGATCAACAAATCCAGGACGCACGGCAATGCGTACGAAACGACGGCGCAGTCTTTCCGGGCGCAGCAGCACTCCCTCGAGTATTTGTATTGGCCGCTTGTGGCAATTGCAATCGCCACTTTGTTATTGCGGTTGCACTCGCCTCAGGCGCTCGTGTTAATTATTTTAATTATTAGTGTATTATTGACGATTTTAAGTGCTCCTTAATAGGCCTATGAAATAAAGATATTTTTTGAATTTGAATATTAACAACATCCACTGCGATCGCCAACCCACCTGCCAAGCGTGGCGATTACGGCACTATACCCCCAATTTGGGGAGGCCTATGTCCAGCAGTGGACGTCGAAAGGCTGATGGATGGATGGATTATGATGAAACGTCAATAATATTTTTTTATATTTGTTATATATTATTTAGCATTTGACATGCTTAGCCATATAAATTAAGCACAAAGTCTGAAATGTGAATTCGAAAATAACAGACACGAGCAGGATTACCCTTATAGTATTACCCTTATTAGAGAAAATTAAAACTTTATTTATTTATTTTATTTCAAATACGATCGAGATGTAATCTTCTAAATTATTTAAACATGTAATTTTGTTTTTAATTTAATGGTTAAATATTCACGTATCTCTTTTTTTTTTAATGCTAATGATGGCAGCCTGCCCCCGGCCCATCTGATGTTGAGTTATATCCGTCGCTCATGGACTCAACTATACCGAGAGTATTGACAAGCCGCTGCGCACCATTTCATTTCTAAATATGAAATGAAAGGATAAAAGGCTATCTTCTGCTACAGCCAAAACACACTGACGTGCTTCATGACCGGTCGCACAGGAGGCGTTGGGACCGACCCGTTCGGGCCCGATAGCAAACAAGTACTCTCACTTGACCAGCTCTACCACCAGCAATACAATGGGAGATAATTGCTTACTTCCCTAGTCGCCTTGTACGACACCTGCGGAAAGAATGGGGTGGTGACACTTGTATTCTTAGTCCATCACCACACGGACAAAAAACTTGTGAAGATGGATGGATATGTTTTTTACTCTTTCAGACAAAAACTTCCAAACCGGTATCATGAAACATTACACTAATATATTTTATAATACATCACAGTAACACATAATATCATATAAGCTATAATTTATAAAAATATTGTATTTCTTAACTTCACGTGAACGAATTCGCGGGCGCCACCCCTAGTAAACTTAGCATATTGCTTTGAGTTTTTAATTGATTGGTAAGATGATTGTAACTGTTTAGAGACGAATAACAGCATAATTTAATTAAATCACATGTTTTAATTGACTTGTAGTAGGTAAAACTAACAAAACAGGCAATTATTCAAAATTTGGAATTGCGAAATCAATATTTTTTTCCCGTTTCCCGGGAACAGAAAAAGGTCGGGAAAAGCTAAACTGTAAGTGGGGGCCGTATGCTTGTTTGCCACGCAAGTAAAAAAAAAAATCTAAACAAACAGGTGATTAGCTCGTAAAATATATTTATTGGAAACCATAATTTAATGGAGCGTCGTGAAGCAACAATTATCGGTAATGGGCAGCCGTGTTCTAAAAACAATTAGTGTTTATGATATACAATTTCATTGCAGTTGAGTGCTGTTTGATATCAAACATGATCTTTGAATTACCATATTAATCCATTCACTGACAGAGGACAGTGACAAATCTACAAACAACCAAAAAACTACTTGTTTAAACTTGGCTAATCCTCGTGTCATAGTCTGTAGTGCAACCAACTTCCGTGCACGAGGTTCTGGGTTTGATTCCCAATTATTTGTGTATTGAACACAGATATTTGTACTGCGTCTGGGTGTTTTCTATCTATTATGTATGTATTTACAAAAAAAAAGTAATTTATGTATTATATCCCTAATCTGGTACCCGTAGTACAAGCGTTAAGCTTAGTTTGGGACCGTTGTGTGAAAATGTCCGAGAATATTTATTTTTATTTATTTAATCGCAAAACAACCATAATCATAATATTATAGTAAGCCGCAAATACATCTCCTCTCCAATCAAGTCAGTGTTAATAACCGCATACCAAAGCTGTCTTAGCTAATGTTTTAATTTGCCATACATAGTGGTAGAGCCCTGATTGTCCCAGCATTAATGGGCCAGCTCAATCGGAAAAGTATCACCCTGTCACAGAAAAAATAATGGTAGGTTCTCCTAATGGTGAGTGGGAGGGCTAGAGGCATAAATGTCCTCCATGTCCTCCTCATCCTTCCTCTCGCAATCCTATCCCTTTCCTTGGAGTTGCCGAACGCGAGAGTGATGTCTCTACTGTTGTCTATAAGCTACAGTAACAATTTTTTTTGATCTGTATTTTATTTAGCACTTGACATGATCAGCTACTTTAATGGAACAAATTATTTGTGAGTGGAAAAATAAAGCTTTACTGCGATAGGATTCGAACCTGTGTCCCATCGAATCCGGGGAAGTGCTCTGGACTGCTAGCTATCGCTTATAATGATGATGGTGCGATTTTCTAATTATTTTGTAGAGTGGCACAACAAATATGTTGTTTAACAACTGTCAACTAGCTTTAATCAATGCTGATAGTATCTCAACTATTTTCATATAAGCTTCTGTAATATTATTAAATTGAGGATTAGATATTAGATATAATGTACATTTTCAAATGAATTGTCTATTGAGACAATTAAGCCTAAGCCTTTATAAATTATACCAGACTACATCATTGGAGGTTTATAAGACAATTGATGCATTGTTTTCACATGAAGAATTTAAAAAACACAATATTTAAACAAACACAGTAAATTCAGCAACAAAAAAGAATTATAAATTAGAAGAGTTTTGAAGTTCAGCTACACTTACATATTGTAAACACACTGAAAAGTGACACCCAAGATGTGTACAGTTTTACAACAATATATAATTATCCAGCAATGACAGAATATTGTGTAAATAATGCACAAACAATGCTAAATAAGGGCAGAGAACCCACTGGCAACTTCAGCAGGTGTCAAAAATAGGTAGGCAGCGTAGCAACAACCATATCAGTGCCGTAAGGAGGCGTGTTTATTAGATATTACTTTACCTGGGAGCTATGTTTGTTGTGGGCGACGTGATGCTTGTAGAAGCTGCCTCATTGATTAACGGTGCGCTACTGCTCCTTTTTAGTATGTTAGGCGCATCCACATCCATTATCTTAATGCCACCATTCGTTCACTGACGTACTATGTAGTTATATGCATCGGGATTGCCGAAATTAACAAACCCTATACTGTTTATGTAACACTGAAAGTACTGTACATAATAAACGTAACAAGTCACTCAAATATAAAATTTACATACATGTTATTGGTTACATGTAAATGAAAAGAAATATCACAAAAATGAATATACGCTAGGTACTCTTCTTCTTCTAAAGTAAAGCTAAAAGTTGGTTGGCTCGATGCTGTTCTGTCAAATCTGGTCAAATCGCCGCAAAAAAGAAACGTTCATATTTTAATTTTGGATTTGTTGTGACTTGGTTTACGGAAAGTTCGCAACAAACTTCGCGCTTTGTATCGAACATATTAAGCACAACATTATTACTAAAACACAAATATAAGTGTTATATACCACGCAGTCAAAGATTTCCATAGAGAAAAATATAAACCCTTAGTGAATTTCAAAAATATTCATGAATGCAGCAATAATTCTTTATAATGTCAAAATCTCAAACTTTAAACGTTCCGTTTCCACAATAGTAAAAATTGTAGCGAAGCAGACTAATAATATTTTGGAACGATACAAAAAGCAACTATAACATAATACTTGGTAGGTATGAGAAGTATCAAATAAAAACAAGAGTAACGGATACCAAAGAAGGTTTAGTTGTTTACTCCTATTAGATACATCTTTACCACATAATGTGAATACAGTATACTTAATTAAATGGAAGGAAATTAATCGTACTCAAATTAATAATATACTCATAAAATAATAACTAAAGCAGTTATTGTTCTATGATAATACTCGTCGACGATCTACAACAATCAAAGAGTAAACAAACAGCTGCATTAGTATCTGTTAGTAGTATTCTTTCAACTGCATCAACAACAACCTAGAGTTTTTAGTGGAATGTCACGGCGAGCGATTGAATTTTAACATGCTCCAGTAAATTTACTAATTTACTGGAAATTACAGAAATGTAAAAGGGGGAAGTATTCCACTATTTCCATAAACGTACATAGTTTACATGGTGATGAAAAATCAGCTCCAGATGCAACTATATTAAAAAAATCTTTTTTGACATTTGACATTAATCTGAGTTTGACAACAATGGACAACGATCCTGTTTAGGGCTGTGTTCCAAATACACTGAGAGCACTGTCCAGTGCTCTTACTGGAGAAAAATCGTTCCGTTATAGACTGACACTATACTGCCGCAGTATACTAGGGAAATATATGACGTCATAAATCATCTCCATTTTTGTACTGTGAGCACTGGCGTTTTAGAAGTAAGGGGCTCTCAGTGGTTTGATCACGTGATCAACAGCGTCCAGTAATTTAACAACTTGCACTATTGAAAATTATTATTAAATATTGTTATTCAAAGATACCGAAACATGGAAAATGTAAAGAAATTGTGTTTATTGCAGTGTGAAATCAATACTTTGTATAAATATAAATATTTATGGACATTTTTCACACAACATCCTCTGGTCTCAAACTAAGCTTAATGCTTGTGCTATGGGTACCAGATTACGGATATAATACATATATATTACTTTTTTTGTAAATACATACATATAATAGATAGAAAACACCAAGACGCAGTACAAATATCTGTGTTCATCACACAAATATTTGTCCTGAGTGGGAATCGAACCCACGACCTCATGCACGGAAGTCGGTTACACTACCGAATACGCCACGAGGCCCGTCAATCAACTGTATGAAATGAAAGTAATGACAGATCAGTATGCTGGACTGCGTTCCATTATAAACAGTAGCCAGTATAGCTAACTATAAAGGAACGACTTCGCAGTATACTAAACTGACGTCACACATCAGAGTGCTCCAGTGTATATCGGAACACACCCTAAGCTCGATGATAACAATAACAAACCATAGTCCATAGAGTAGCTTCAATAAATAACCAGTGAACTGAACTCTTGAGTAATATTGTTCTGTGGAACTGAACCAGTGATTTTAATATTTTTAATTTTCATATCACAAGATAAGATAATTTTCATATCATATTTATATTATATATTTATTAATTTAATTATTAATTCATATTATTAATTTTATTATTGTGCGTTAACAAGAAAGTGCAGGTGCACTTGGAGCATTGGATTGAAGTTATTTCTGTTAATATTTCTCTAAATTTGTAAATGGAGTTTGGAATATCATAGTAGTAGTCACTGTATTATTTTGTGTAAACAATAATGTATTTGAGAAGAAGGTATTATGCGTTAACAATTCAAGAGCAAAATACTATGCCCAACAATGCTGTTAACTTGTTTTTATAAAGTTTTTACAATTTTGTTACAGCACGACTATAAAGTATTTTGTAGCGACTTTTCTAGGGGCCGCTCTGTACTGTGAATGGCTTGTTTACCTCGTCCAATCCCAACATTGGTCTGATCTCAAATGTAGTGAAAATGATTCTACATGCACCAAGATTCTGTTTATAGCTGACCCGCAGATACAAGGAGAGATGGCTGCCCCAGCTCCTTTGAGTTATCTCTTGAACTGGGATAGTGATCGGTATATACAAAATAATATATTTTAAAACATCATTATAATAACAGTGATTAAGACCAAGGGTTTACTTGCTGATAGATGTAATTGACTCAAGGTAACCAACAAAGGTTTTGCAAGAGGGAGTTGGATTATTAAATATGTGGAACTTTAGAGTGGTTCAGTATAAAATATTCTTGAAATAAAGCAAAAAAAAAGGTATTGTTGCTGAATATATATTTTATTTGTCTGTTTGTTAGAAAAGAAGTCTGGAATGACTGTTGGTTTTAATGTGATTTACACGGGTAGATAGAGCTTTGCTTATTTAAAGGTCCACTCAGACTAAATTGTGGGCAACAGCTGGTTTATAATATTAGTATGGATAGTATAAGATTAGATGTGCTCAATCATATTTCTCAACGGAAGAGCATTGTACCATTATTATAACACATAATATATTTTTCCAGATATTTAAGGTCAACCTTCAGCATTGCTGTCAAAACCTTCAAACCAGATGTTTTAGTATTTTTGGGTGACCTGACGGATGAAGGGTCCATCTCCACATTGGAGCAGTTCCATCGTTATGTGAAGCGGCTTGCCAATATATTTGATGTGGATTATAAAGTGCTGGTGAGAATTTGGTTGTTTTTTGATGTTTTTAACAAAAAAAAAAAAACACGATCATAGAAAATAAATCTTCTATCACTTGGTACCTTTGATCAACTACACATGGATATTGCGTAACAATGGCGTATGCGGCACTGCTAAAATTCCACAATTCAGTAACTTGATTTCTGTCAGACTTGTAACATGATGAAGTGCACTGTAGTAAATTGTAAAAATCATTATAATTTCAGCTTAAATTTATTTGACACATGTTTTCGTTTATTTGACACTAAATTTGATTGCGCCAACCCAACGCGGTCTCCACGCGGTGGCCGCGCGTCACCCGCGTTCTCGGGTCTACAGAACAGAATGCGTTGTTGTAGCAAAATACCCTCTTATTTATTTGAAGTGTGGTCAAGTATACTTTAACCTCCTTGCCTGTCTGGCAATGACGGTGAAGCGACCCTAGCATCCTCAGCTACTACTAACTCTACCTGCTCCTTCCGAGTTAGTAGTATCCTATAACCAATAATTCCTTCAACTCCCAAAACAAAATCCTAGCTTATACCTTTTTCCTACCTTTATCTCCCGTGTGACCGGCCATGAAGCACATCATTGCGTTTTGGCTGTAGCGGGAGATAGGCGTTTAATCTTTCATTTAAAATCGGTGAAATGAAATCGTGAGCAGCGGCTTGACGATACTCGGGGTATAGTTGAGTCCATGAGCGACGGTTACTATTTACCATCAGATGGGCCGTGGCTCGTCTGCCAGCGCATCCGATAAAAAAAAATCTTATCCTTTGTCATATTCCACCTCTGATGGTGCTAAGATGACCTGATCATCAGCGTATAGGAAGCATTTGATGATTAAATCATTCATTCTCAATCCATACGAGCTGTCAAATCTTTCAAACAATTGTCTATGTATAAGTTAAACAGCAATGGTGAAGCTACACACCCCTGCCTAACACCTTTTCCGATTTTAAAGTCTGAGCAGGCCCCATTTATCCTGATACAAACACTGGAATCCTTGTACAGTGATTTTAGTGCTCGAATCAAGCCACCGCCCACCCCATACATAGACAATGTCGACCATAATTCTTTTCTTATAACTCTGTCATAGGCCTTTTCCAAGTCTACGAAAGCACAATAGACCTTCTGGCTTTTGGCCAAGAATTTATCGGCCATTGTTCGTAAGGAAAATAACTGATCCATGCATCCTCTTCCATTCCTAAATCCCGCTTGCACATCCCATATTTTCTCATCAGTTGCATGTATCACTCTTTTAACCAACATTTTTGCATAAAGTTTGCCAATGACGCTGAGCAAGCTAATGCCTCGGTAGTTATTGCAGTCTTGCTGCGACCCTTTTCCCTCATAAAGTAGTACGATAACAGCCTTGCACCAGTTTACTGGTACAGTGCCACTCACCCAGCTAAGGTTTAAAAGGCGGTGCAGCAGACTGACTACCACACCTTGTCCGGCCATACCCTGCAGCCTTGCCTACTTTCATACTATTCACCGCATCCATAATCTCTTCCATACTAATTTCACTTTTGTTGTATCTTTCATTCGTATCCTCACAGATAGCCTGCGCTTTCACATCTTCTTTCTCAAATAAACTTTCGAAATATATCCTTCCATATCTTTAACACACATACTTCTCTCACTATACTTCTATACCGGTTTCTGATTTGACCCAGGTGAGACGTCGTGTCGTTACCCCTGGCTGCTCTAATGGACTTCTAGAAGAATTTAATATTTTTCTGGAAGTCGTCAGATAACCTCCCATCAAACTTATCTCTATCACTCTCTTTTTTGCTACAACCTCTTTTGCGACACTCTTCAACCTTGCCTTCTGCATCTTTTGATTGGCTCTTGTAGCCAACCAATCCAACCAAGACTTCTCTTTACCATAAATTGCCTTTCGAATCTCAACACACATTAGTTAAACTTACATACTTTTCTTCTCTTACTTACACCACACACTTCAGCAGCCACATCCACTATTGCTTTCTTGAACGGCTCCCATAATTTTTCAACCACACACTTTATTTAAGCTGCCATATTTCTCACTTAATTTTCTTATAAACTCCTCACTTACATCTTCTTCTTGCAAATATTCAATTTTTATTCGTTCTAGTACGCTAACGGGTTTCTGCACACAATGTCACCATTTTTTTATTCGGCTCATAACCAAGAAATGGTCTGTATCAATGCCGACACCGCGGTATGCCTTCATGTCCATCACTTTCTTCCGCAATCTTTCATCGACGATCACGAAATCAATCATACTTCTCTGGCTTCCTTCCTGTCTTGTCTACAAGTGGATCTTTTTATCACACAACACATCTATCCTTCTTTCGCTCATAATTTCTCATACTTCCACAATTTTATCATTCATGCCCCCTCTAACATTCAAAGTAGCAAAGTGGCTATCCACAGCCCACTTTTCGTCCCGACGGGAAACGAGACGTGACGGGTTGCGAACCACGTCAACGCCATTTTTTATTTCTTTATTTTTTATCATGGCATTCCTACGAGAAGCTAGGGAAAGGAACAGTGTGTGTGTGAACTCGTGACTAGAAGCGAGTCTAGTAGTGAGCGTGCCACTTTGCCCTGGGGCCTGGCGACCCCAGACTAGGACTAGGCTTACTCGAGCATGCGGGGCCCCGTTTGAGTGGACAACAACTATAGCCAATAAATTCTTGGCCAAAAGCCCGATGGTCTATTGTGCTTTCGTAGACTTGGAAAATGCCTGTGACAGAGTTATAAAAAAGGAATTATGCTCGACATTGTCTATGGGGTGGGTTGATTCAAGCACTTAAAATCACTGTACAAGGATTCCAGAGCTCAGTATCAGGATGAATGGGGCTTTCTCAGACTGGTTTAAAATGGTAAAAGGTATTAGACAGGGATGTGTAGCCTCACCATCGCTGTTTAACTGCCATCCATCCATCAGCCCCCTATCGCCCACTGCTGGACATAGGCCTCCCCAAAATGGGGGTTTTACAATAATCGCCACGCTTGGCAGGCGGGTTGGCGATCGCAGTGGATGTTTTTAGTACACAGGGGAACGCTGCTGCCCGGTCCCCCGGTAATCCCTTAGTCGGCTTTTACGACTCCCGTAGGAAGAGACGGGGTGGAGCTATTCTTGGTGCCGGCCCCACACGGCAGCTGTTTAACTTATACATAGACAATTGTTTGAAAGATTTGAAAGCTCGCATGTATTGAGAATGAACAATTTAATGCTAATGCTTCCTGTAAGCTGATGATCAGGTCATCTTAGCACCATCAGAACAGGAATTGCAGGCGATGGTTAACATAATGCATGAAGCTTTGAAAGTAAAAGGGATGTCAGTGAATGTGAGCAAGACTAAAGTAATGGTTTTTGAAAGGGAAGATAGTATTACAAATTGCGAGATTCTGATTGCAGGAGAAAGAATTTTTATGCCTGGGTTCAAATTTTACGAGAGATGGAAAGTATGACTGTGACATTGAGCGGAGAGCGATGGCTGGAAATAAAGTGAATGGGGCACTGCATGGCTTTGTTGTGAACAGCCATAAAGTGTCAGAAAAGGCATCACTGGCTGTGCATAGGGGGGTGCTGGTCCCTACACTTATGTATGGTAGTGAATGTTGGGCATGGCAAAAGAAGCATGTATGCTAAATACTGTGACTATGAGAAGTCCGAGATTTTAAATGATATTATTCATTGTTTCCTGCAGCAAATTTGGACACCAGGTGACAATGACATTGGCGGTGAAAATGAACCGATACGGCATGACAAACTGGCAGAATTTGACAAAGTATTCCAGCAACCATCAGTCATATACTTCCGGAACATTTCGTTCTTCAAAGTTAATGGCATAACTAACGACTACCCTCAATTAACCGATGATTTACACAAGAACAACTTTAAGATAGTCGTCTCTCACTACCCTGTAACTTTGAGGCACCAGTTTGGTTTAAAGGTAAGATAATACTTTAATTAAAAATCTTTTAATGGAAGGGAAATTGATCTAGGTACGCTATTTAGCTCGCTATTTCACACTGCAAAGCTGGCATTTCTTGCCAAGCTCACACGTTACAACCCTTTTTTTTGTTAAGGCGGGAAAATATGTTCCTAACCGCACACCCTATCGTTCGGGGCAATGACCAGGGTAGTGTGGGGCCTGCACCCACTAAAGAAACCCGCCGTGTGCCGTCTCTCCGCCTTTATTGGCGGGCCACTGGAACTTTGTTACATTCCTTCGGTGGTCACACGTTACAACCCTAGGTAAAAGTTGCCACTTTACAGGCGGAGAGACGGCACACGGCGGGTTTATTTAGTGGGTGAGGGCCCTACACTACCCTGTTCGTTGCCCCGAAGGTCGGGGTGTGCGGTTAGGTAGGAAATTTTTTCCCGCCTTAACAAAAAAGGTGACAGTTACTTACCATCTAACAGGTCGTGGCTTGTTTGCCACCATAAGCAATATTAATAAGACAATTTCACTCATTATACAAAACGTCACTGAGAATTATTCTGTGATAGGGCTGGGCACAATCCAAAGTCCCAACTGCTATTGAGAATTTCCTCATTGAAAGACCCAAAGATACTTCTCAGCATTTAAACCCCAGACTTCAAGTGTAGAAGTTCCTTCTCTATCATACCATTAGATACACCAACTTCTGTAAGAATCTTTGGAGTGAGGCTGACTGACCGCATTCGTAACGACGACGTAAGAGAGCGAGTAGTTATGAAAGATAGTATTGGTGTAAAGATGCGAAAGGGAATGCTCCGATGGTTCGGACATGTGGAAAGAATGCCGGACGAGCGACTGGTTAAGAAGATATACAATGCGAAGGTGGAAGGATGTAGGTACAGGGGGAGACCGAGACTCACCTACCTAGACCAAATCGGTCATGTATTGAAGGAAGGTGGAGTCAGGAGTCTCTGAAACCAGCGTATGAAGAGAATTATGAATGTTGAGGAAAAAAGAGAAGCATAGAGCCTCTTGGCACTGTTCTCTCTGCGTACCCCGCAAGGCAAATGGCGTGATGATAAGTAGTATTAGTGGTAAACCCTCTCTGCGTACTCCGCAAGGCAAATGGAGTGATGATAAGTAGTATTAGTATTAAACCAACAAGGTTCCATAACAATTTCAAGGTTTGCTCACTGGTCCACATTTACCGAGGTCACTAAAACTAGATTAAACCTTACCAGCCAATCAATCATAAGACGAAGCCAGTGCAATTTATCACCAAGACCACATCACGGTTTATAATTTTACTGCACAGATGACGGAGTCGTTTAGATACCGGGGCGGGATCCGAGTGTTACGGGTTCGATTCCCACACAGACAACTCTTTGTGTGATCTACAAATGGTTGTTCCGAGTCTGGGTGTACTTTGTTTCCGTTAAATTGTATGTTTGTGAAGTCCCCCGCGATACAAGGAGTATTTCTCAGCGCAGTGTCATAGATAAACAAAAAAAAAGCAATCAATGTTCCTTTTTTCCAGGTGTCCAAAACTATTCAGCCGAATATATTTTTCTGCGCGCACGACCATGAGTCTAAATATGTGAAGCAATCGAAAGATTTGACGTACAGGACTACGACCTGGTTCAATACTCTACGCGGGATCCTGCGTATGAATTTCGATGATGACATGATATATGAGGTGTACGTGCCGACTTGTTCCTACAGAATGGGCACGAGTTATATTGGTTACGGAGCTGCAGTTTTAGGTAAGATATTTTCACAGCAACATGTAGTACCTAATTTTATTACTTAGGTATTAGGGTGCAATTACATACCACCGAAGGAATGTAACATAGTTCCAGTGGCCCGCCAATAAAGGCGGAGAACCGGGCGTACCTATACCTACAGCGCTGGATGAGAGAATATCCTTAGCTAAGAAAATGATAAACTAGTTTAATTTAACTTTTAAAGATCGAATCGTACACATATTCAAAGTAACATAAACGGGTCTTTTTTCGCGTATAAATTAGGTGATTTTTTTTAACTACCTTTAGCCCGACGTTTTAACTGCGTTGCAGCAGCCGTGGTCAAGGGACAGCTTTTGTTAAATATAAAAATTTCACCTAATTTATATGCAAAAAAAGACCCGTTTATGTTACTTTAAATAGTTTAATATATTTAGCATTTGACATGCTTAGCACTATACATTATACACAAAGTGAAAAATGTGAAATCTAAAATAACAGTCACGAGCAGGATTTCGTCACCCAAAGACGTTAAGTATGAATGTGTTATAGAAATTAGCAGTCAGGAGCAATTGTCACGATGGCTGAATTGGCAAAGCATCTGGACGGTATCCAGGAGATGCAGGTTCAAATCCTACTCGTGACTGTTATTTTAGATTTCACATTTTTCACTTTGTGTTTAATGTATAGTTTAATTTAGTTTTGACTCAATAGTACATAATTATAGTAACTACATAATTATATATTAAACACAAAGTGGAAAATGTGAAATCGAAAATAACACACGAGCAGGATTTGAACTTGCATCTCCTGGATATCGTCCAGATGCTTTGTCAATTCAGCCATCGTGACAACTGCTCTCGACTGCTAATGGTCGGTATAATGTATGTAAATACTTCCGACAGATGGTACAGGCGTCACCCAGGAAGTTAAGTATGAATGAGTTATCGAAATTAGCAGTTTTTATATTTTTAGTTAACTTTGTGTTTAATATATAATTATGTAGTTACTTGTCGCTTACAAGCCAGTGCTCGACATATTCTAATCCACCTGATTCTAAAAAAAACTATTTAGTCTGGGGTGGTGAACTATCCTTTTCACGCTTTCCTTAAATAACGATAGAACTTTATACTGTACTCTAACTGGTAGTACAACATTTCTCCCTAAATTAATCATGTATTAAAATTAATTGTAGTTTAAAAAACCTAAGTATCAAACTTTGTATATGAAGTTTATTTAAAAGCCGGTTCCGCATTTTTAAAGCGCCACCGGCTTTTAAATGTGGTCACTCGTATGATTGCACAATTATGGAAAAAATCGGAAATGTTATGTTGTAAAATTTCGGAAAATTACAGCATCTAGGTACGACTTAGAATCCCCATGCGGTGCGATATAATAAATTTGTACTTTCGTCCGACATTTTCAGGGCTGCCAACTTTTTTATTCAGAAAGCAAAGTTTGTGTAAATAGTAGATAAATAACGATTTAATACTTTTTATTTTCAGAAAACAACAACCAGCAAATGCGGTACACTGTATTGTGGTCATCTACTCGGTTCCCCTATTTGATTTTGTACCTGATAATCCTCATTCTTCTGTTATTGTACTGTCTAGTGTTTTGTGCCGCCAGACCTTTTTACAGGCAACTTAAAAATACTTCATCTGCAGACATGTCGCCGCTTCTCCAAAGAATGTAGAGTGTAATCGAAAGATGCATAGGTGACAGCCCTACAAGAGTTATTTTGAATTAGATTTTTGTAACATCAAGTTAGATTTATAGACTTTGCCAATATCTCTTGGATAAGGGATTCTCTTTTACTATGAGTAAAGTATAGCAGATTGCGGTCAGTTTACAGTCTATGCTTATTTTATAAAGTTTAATTTATATTGGCAGCAATACGATATTTCGCGACCAAATTCTAATTAAATATTTAGATTGTGACAATTATAAATTGTAAATTAAGTTAAAGCAGAGGAATTGGTGAATATAATTATATATGCCTAATTAATTTTATCGCTATAACATTCCTATCTTTGCTTTATTTATTGAAATAGAAATTAAATAATATAATATTTTAATAGAATAATATATTTAGTCTGGAACATGATTTTTCTTAGATATCTTTATTAAGAAATTTCACAGCACATATTTCATTGGTTGTGTTTTATCATTATTCAATCCTTTGGTACACTTATTGTAAGTTATTCTAAAACAGTTTTGCTGCAGAATTAAATAGTCTAAACGTAAATTTTCATTAAAATAAGACAAACCTTTTCCTATAGGATATGAAAAAGCACTTTTTTCATTTTGTCATTATTCATTTATAAATCAAGGTTTCTATAGGTGTGGCCATTAGTGGCAACACCATAGAACACTACCCACCGAATAGTTACTTACATTGACGGCAAATGAGATAACCATCCGTCCATCCATCAGCCTTTCGACATAGTGTAACGAATACTAATAGTGGTCAAATCCCTTTGTTATGCCGCAAAATACCTACACGGCTGTCTCGACGTCTAGTACCTAAAAATATGCAAGGGTTGTCACAAAAACATTATTTTAGATAGTACCTAATATTTTTACATTTTATTTTATATGTATTCCTCGTAATAATTTATTCTTTGATTATATATATTAGTTTATATTTCTATACAAACATACCCATTGCGTCCCGCAGTTTCACCTAATTTGTCGTGGTTGAAACAAAGGCTTGTGTTTATGCAGTCATCTAACTAATTTCACTATAAAGCGAAATCTCAGGTATTCCGCTGATAATATTGGATGCGGGTTAAGCAAAATAAATAAAACGTTTATTATTAGGTGTTTTTAATTGTCTTTTGTTGAATTTAATTATATAATTAATTCTCATCCTTATATATAATTGAATTAAAAATCGTGATTGAAAGCAATCACATGGTTGTGAGAATTCAATAGCACTTAAGGTGTCATATAACCTTTTCCCAATATTTTCACCGACGAACGAAATAAAAGATTCTTTAAAAATGAGATAATAGTAAAAGAAAATAATTTTAGTGTGTTGTTTTATTGCTGCGCGAACACCAAATAAACGTGCAACCAATTACAGTGATGAGTGACACGCCTGAATGGGCATACCGGTATGAAAGCGAAGCCGACCGGTATTACCGCAGAAGTCGCGAGCAGGGGGGGACTCCGCTCTCCTTCGTACCGCACTTCATCGTTGCTCTGTCTAGTCGCTGAGTTGACTCACTATTAGTATTCGTTACACTATGCTTTCGACGTCCACTGCTGGACACAGGCCTCCCCAAGAGGGGATATTGCCGTAAACGCCACGCTTGGCGGGTTGGCGATCGCAGTGGATGTTGTTCATACTCGAGGGAGTGCTGCTGCCTACTCCCCCGGTATCCCTCAGTCGGCTCTTACGACTCCCATGGGTGGAGGGGTGAGACAATTCTAAAGCCGGCCCCACACGGCAATGAGATAACATATTATTATAATTATGTGAGCTATAACCATGAAGTGTTAGATTTGAAATGTAGTGGTGCATATTATTGGAGTCTTCCATCTATTTCATTCTTACCTGTCTTTAGAGGGATAAAGATGTGTTAAAGCTCTATAGAATTACATGAAACTTAAAAGGTATAGATGGATTTTTATCCCTGAAAATACAATAATGTTTTTATGAGTTCCATTATGATCTCATTTTCTTTAAAAATATTTTCCAATTTTCAACTTTTTATAACTTGAGAGAATGAAGAAGATATTAAAACATTGTGATTTTATTTTAGTTAAAATATGTATTATTATTTTATAACAATATTTAAAAATCGAGGAATTGTATTTTATAGATTTACGAAATCTAAATGTTTTCCAATGTTAAAATAACTCAAAAGTATACAGTATACCTCCCTTATTAATATTAGTCAGCATGCTATTAGAATAGAATATGACATTTAATCTCTAATAAATAATACAAAATTATTGTTCAAAAATAGAATATAATGGAATAATCTAGACAAATTCATATTTAGAATGTAGTTATAAATATATATATTTATTTATTTACAAACAAATAATTTATAGAAGAAACTTGCAAATTAATGCATTTATAAGTTAGCTTTACCTAGTGCTTTAATTGATTATTTACATGTTGTAATTATTTATTGTATAGATATATAAAAAAATTGTTCCAAAATCTTGTTTTATTTTTAAATATCGAGTCACGTTTTAAACCCAAGTTTTTTAAAAACTACAGTACTTGCCAATGTCAACATCATATACACATTTAAAATAATAAAAGTGACTATACTTGATACAAGTAGTGTCCTTATAGCTAAATTAACTGCCCCTGTCAACAAATTGGCAATCAAAAAATATGATAAACCATTTGTGTTAATATTAGACAGAATTATTGGAACCTGATTATATTTATCTTCGCATAAAACCATTACAAAATACTTTATACTTGTAATAGTCATTAAAATTACATCTATGAAAATACAATATCCAGTATTTGCTAATGTTCTAGATGGCCGGACAAGCTTTAACTTAAACACAATCCATAATACTATACATCCGCAAACGAGCCTTTTTAGTGTCTCATATTTAGTTACATTTTTATTAAGCAAAATCTGTCTTATATGTACAGAAAATAAATAAATAGCAACATAACCTAAACAAGATGATACCCCTTCACGGTTAGCTGTTATCAGTGAATCTCTTGGAATGTCACTGAATACCCAATTTTCTACACCGATGTACAGTATCATTTCATGAATCACTAGTATTGTAATACTAAGTATTAAAGCTTGGTCTGATAAATACAAAAATACAGTAGACAATACCTTACAGACTGCTATAGTAAAGAAAAAGTTCCAGTGTAGACCATATTCTGTAACATGTTCCTGGTAATCAAATAGCTTTACTGATACAAACCTACTTACTCCAAGTAATAATAATATAACAATTATTTTAAAGTTACCTTTGACAACATTTCTAAAGCTTTCCTTTCTTACGTCTTTATGGACTAGACCACTCATTGCTACAAATAAACCAACTCCTGTATCCATTAAACTATAGCCATATTGTTCAGTTTTAGCTAAATACCTTGGGAAGTCTTGAAAATCAACAGCAAGTATACATAACCCAGTAATCAAATATGTAAGGCCTCTTAAAGAAGTTATAATAGGTATTCTATTATTAATGAATACATTTTTTGTATTAAACTTGCCAAGAAAATTTCTGTAATTCAAAAGTTTATAAGCTAAAATGATAAACACTACACAGTTCAATACATAAATATGATTAGCTAGAACTGTGTGAGCTAGTATCATAGGTAGTACTATAATAAGATATTCACATGTGTATTGACTGGGTATTGATATTCTAGGTACCAGGGATATATAAAGAGAACATTGAACTGTGAAGAATATGCAACAAAAGGTATGAAAGCCTGTAGAACCATAATTATTTTGCATGTAGTTTTCGTGGTATATCTTATATTCTGTTGCGTTCATTATTATATAATCCTTAACTTTCGGTTATACCAATTAACTATAGGAGTAAAACATAAAGACGCATATATTTTGACACAGAATATTGGTTGTTTTGCAATTTATCAAAACTGGCTGACTTCAGATAGAATTTTTAAGTCTCGTTAAAGGCAAATCACAGCTTACAGCTACAATTACGGTTTACTCAGTCTACGTTAAATAATTAGGTATATTTATTTACATTTTTTATTATACTATATTAATTTGACCAATTTGCTCACTTTAATTGACATGGTTTTGACACTTTTGACAGTAACAGTTACTCTACTCTGTTAGAGCTGATTCTACTCTTGGAGAGTTTTGGCGGGAACACGAAGAAGATCATGTCGTCCCTCTGCATTATTTTCCTAAACTTGTGTTATTTCAAGTATTAATGTGTAAAAGTGGTGGCCTTTTGCTTATTAACTATTTGTGTATGTGCATAAGTGTTGGCAAGTGATGTAGTGCGACATAACGTGTTTTTTCCTGTTGTCTCCAAAACTCCATAGAAGCTTCAGTAAGGTTGCCATCGTCTTACTGGAGTGGGAATTTGACTTGACAGACAAATTTTATATGACTGACTTCGACTATGAGTTTTGGCGGGAACACGAAGTAGATCATGTCGTCGCTCTGCATTATTTTCCTAAACTATTTGTGTATGTGCATAAGTGTTCGCAAGTGATGTAGTGCGACATAATGTGTGTTGTCTCCAAAACTCCATAGAAGCTTCAGTAAGGTCGCCATCGTCTTACAGGAGCGGGACTTTGACTTGACTGACTAATTTTATATCTATCTCGTGGCGTAGTCGGTAGTGTAACCGACTTCCGTGCACGAGGTCGTGGGTTCGATTCCCAATCGGGACAATTTTTGTGTGATGAACACAGATATTTGTACTGCGTCTACCCAGACTACAGGCAGGTCTACAGATGTTTTCTATCTATTATATGTACGTATTTACAAAAAAAAAGTAGTATATATATATTATATCCGTAATCTGTTACCCATAGCACAACCGTTAAGTTTAGTTTGGGACCAGAGGACGTTGTGTGAAAAATGTCCGTGAATATTTATTTTTATTTTTTATATGACTGACTTCGACTAGGACTTGTTTTATGAATTAAACTTACGTGCGATAAGAGAATAACGATGTTTATAAGTTACTGTTAGGCTGATGGTTCTGCCAATGCCTTGAACAAATTCTGTTCTGTAAGAGTTTTGGCGGCAATATAAGATCATGTTGACCAACAAAGTACATTGAATATTGATGTCGACGTTTTCGATTGTTTTCCAAAACCTGTGTTATTTCAAGTATTAATTAGAAGTGTTCGTTATATTAAATAACTAACAAAATCACTTGCTATTTATAAATAATCTATAGCCCCGTTATTTATTACACCAGGCAAGCGTTATTTTTGTTGAGTGATTATTTTTATTACATAAGCGCTACCACAACCGCTATGCCACGACGTCGACGACACACTTCACTAACAAAACATCACAGTCACATTCGCACTTGAACAGTCAGTCATACCGCGAAAGAAAGGGACAGAACGGAATGACCCTGACCCGTTCATATCATTGACACATGCGAAATTATGCTCTAACTTTACCACTTATGAACTATATTTCTCTCAATTATAAAAAATAACGTGCAAAATAATCTAAGTATCTTAAACATCGTTTGGTTATTTGATTTCTATTATTTTTGAACGATTATATAATCAATCAGTACGGATAACTCGTTTAAGCTGGAATAACGTATGATTATCCTAAGTTTTTGAGCGATTGCCGCGCGTTATTTGTTTAGATGTACTTATAGTTTGTGATTTTAAATTATTCGTGGTGTTGGTTTGTTGTGTCTGTTTGTTTAGTGTATTATAAAACTGTAAATAAAATTTTGTTGTAGTAGTGTAAATAATTTTCGGTTAGATAATATCTTTAAAAGTCTACTTAAATTTAACCAAATTGTCATTGGGTCAGTAGTTATGGCGTAAATGCATAACACACATTTTAGTGTATTAAGTGTATTAGTAAGGATTGACCCAATTCTGAAGTCCACGCAGACGAAGTTGCGGGCAGAATCTAAAGTATATCTTAGATCACAATTTCAATTCACTTAGTAGACAATAATCTATTGCTAAGATTGTTAACTGCTCAACGCGCGTACATAGCTATATTAAATAACGTAACCTCAAATAGCGCACGATGTGCTATACGACGATAATCAAAGATATCGTTAATATATTTAAGCGTAAAAAATAATAGGCGTTTTAAAAATAGCGCATCGTTATTTAACATTTTTAATAAAAAGCCGTTGCGAACACTCCTAGTCTGTGGTGGGCGAAACCGTTATATTTTTATAACTCGTTATACATTATACTATATTTTTATAATTAATGTTTTACAGTGTTATAATATAAATTATAATTGCATACGCAGCTAGAAAAGGTACGCCAATAAAAAAAAAAATGTAATCATATTTCCCCTTTCAGCGATTCCTACATATTAGTACTTATACAACATTCCGTTTCAGACGGTTCAAGACGTTGTAGGGACTAAGAATACAAGTGTCCCCACCCCATTCTTTCCCACGGGTGTCTTATGAGCGACTCGACATCAGATGGGCCGTTGCTCGTCTGCCACTACATGCAATAAAAAATACTTTGGAAAATCCAAAAGTGCACGCCTCATAATCTTCATTTTTCACAATAAAATTGATTATTTTATAAGTAACTAATAATGTATTGGTCTTACTAAGTAGTTGTCAATAAATCACATAGCGTTAATTTCAAAAACTACTAATGAGGTTTTTTGCCCACGCGTCCACGCCACGATGAATAACTCCGATTATTTCCGAGCATTGCCGAGTATTGACGATTCGGTGGGAAGACAAACTATTTTTGTTAGATACCACAGACTAGGAAGGAATGTAATATACTTAGATTAGATATCGCTGCTACGTTAGTACATGTTATTCTGTGTCGCTGCTGTGTAATAATAAATATTATAACTGTCATGGTTAATTTATGATAATTTGCTGTATGGTTAGAAATTAATATTGAGTTTTATAATTTGTTGTATGTTATATCGCCCTAAGTGGGCATTTTGCTCATTCATTAACTATTTGTGTATGTGCATAGGTGGTTACCAAGCGGTGTGGTGCAGCATAACGTGTTTTTTTTAGTGTAGCCTTTAAAGGATTTTAAAATCCCACTGAAGCTTCCAGTAACGGCCATCGTACTGGAAGCATTACTTTGATTTGACTACGACTAATTTATATGACACACTTGGACTTTAACTTGTTTGATATATAAGAAGTATTTTGAATAGTATTTTAGATAGTTTGGTATTTCGATCTGTATTTCAGCACTTGACATCAGTGCTGTAACTAGCATTTTATGCGCCCGATGCGACCTTCTATACTGTGTCCTTAAAAATGTTCTAAGTAATTTTACCTGGTTCAGTTTAATAAAAACTAAGGTTTTATAAAAATAAATCTATCATCTAAAAACTACGTTTTTGTATA
The DNA here is from genome assembly GCA_948253155.1 of Leucoma salicis. NCBI lineage: Eukaryota > Metazoa > Arthropoda > Insecta > Lepidoptera > Erebidae > Leucoma > Leucoma salicis. The sequence goes on along the minus strand of OX411806.1, from coordinate 2,406,439 downwards.
CTTCATTATGAGTATTTGCACACACACACAGCAGTCTGATACGGGTGCAAGTACCGTATTGCGCTATTATAAATAGTACTTGTTTTACGCCCCTCGAGGGTCTGCGCCCTGTGTCTGGGCACTGCTGGCACCGCCCTAGTTACGGCACTGCTTGACATACTCAGATACTTTATAGATGGCGCACAGATGGCGGAGTGGTTTAGAAACCGGCCTTAAGTCCCCCACGATACAAGGATTATTCCTTAGTGCTGGGTGTTTTCTGAAAGTGGAAAAAGAGAGGTTTACTGCGAGCGGGATTTGAAACTGTGTCCCTTCCAATCCGGGGAAGTGATCTAGAACTCTAAGCCATCGCAGTCACCGAAGGCGATTCCCAATCTACTTCACAATTAGGTACTTTTAAATTACGCCACCTATCGGAAATTTGGTAGGTAGATATAAGAAACACTGGATTTAAAATATATAAGATACATTTTACGCGTCAAGTAGCCATTTTTGGCATATAGATCTAACAACTGAATGGATTTGTACGAATTTTAGTATAGAGATGGATTAATCCTTTTCACCTCGATAAGTAGTTCCTGTGAAATAAGACGAAAACGCGGGCTTTTGCGAAGTACAGTCTGAAACTATGCTCAGTGAAAATCTTATTAGAACCTTTCAAAACACAAACCTACGATTTCCAAATATCTAAATGTCATTATCAACACATAATCTAGATCTTAGTAAAATAAAAATGTCACTGGAATGTTACACATTTTAATATTTTTATGCTCACAAAGCTCATAAATCAAGAAGTCAATTCATATTTTTATGTTAAATTTATATAGTTAAAAACGACTTTTATTCCATTGTCGTTTCTATTCTTGCTAGTTTGATTGTATTTTTGTGTGCCGTACTTTCATAATAAGTTCGTTTTAATTTTATACTTACAGCTCTCAGTTAAATTGAATTGTGCAGGTATTGTTCTTTTTATATATATTTTTAGCATTTGACATGCTTAGCCATATACTTTAAACACAAAGTGGAAAAAATGTGGCGTCACCCAGGACGTTAAGTATGAATGTTTTATCGAGATTAGCAGTCGAGAGCAGTTGTCACGATGGCTGAATTGGCATAGCATCTGGACGGTATCCAGGAGATGCAGGATCAAATCCTGCTCGTGACTGTTATTTTAGATTTCACGTTTTCCACTTTGTGGTTAAGGTATTGTGCTTGTTATTATTTATATCGAACTTAGAAAACATATTTATTTCTATTATACTCGTAGCTACAAAGTAACCGCCTTCTAACGTATATACTAACAAAAGTATCGATATCAAAAACATTTTTAATCCTTTTTAAAACTCGTTACTATCGCACTGGTGGATACGGACCTCCTCTCAAAAGTTTGGGGTCGGTAGGAAGACTTTACAAGACATCGCATCGAGAACATCATGCATGCAGGTTTCCTGATTACCTTCACGAACATTGGTTATTTGTGAATAAATACACTGAGTTTCGAAAAGTCCGAAGTGGGAGATTAGCGAGGTTTCGGTCTCGATCTCTGTTAGGGCGAAACTCTATCCCCCTTTATTTGTAGTAGGTACCTAAGGGCTTATAATGTTATACCTACTTACCTATTTCTACCTTAGACAATCTCTAGAAATCGTTTTAGCAAGCCCTTCCTGTAGATACGTAGAGTAAGTTCTCCAATTATGGACCACCTTATCGACTTTTTGGAATAAAACTGAAAATGTAAAAGCTTTCTAATTATTTATTGTTTGAATGAGTAGGTAAACTTCTAAGACATTATAATTTAATATGATAAAGTCATAAAAAAACTAAATGTTTAACAAATTTACTCTTTTTTTATAAATACTCATACTTAATTCTTATGAACGAGGTAGTTTAATATAGACCACTAGGTTTTTATTATGGACTCTGGGTGCGTAATATGGACCACATATAGTCATTTTCAGCAAATAATCACAGTATATGTAATTATAAAGTAAGTAATCTAATTAGATTCAAGTAATCAGTCTCCAAGTAATCACAGCAGTTAGATTTAGCATTATCAGAATTTGTTATTTATTTTGGGATCGATCAGGGCTTTCATCTGTATCATCGTTAGCTGCATAACTACTCTCTTGAGAACTCTTGTTCATCTTCTAAGGTGTAATATTACTGTTTTGAAGGTTTTCTCTTCTTTTCCGTTATCTTTTTTTGCTTCCATTTTCTTGCTTAGTATCCGCTTATTATAGACAGTTTCTTAGTCTTAGTGTTTTCAGATATTTTCTTTGTTTCCTTTAACACTTTAGCAATTTTTTTTTGGAGTTTGTGACGCGTTTAATGTGTGATGAGTATTGCTAGCGTCTATTAGCTACGGTAACAGCTTACTATCAGTATCAGTAGGCTTGTTTGCTACCCGCGTAATATAAAAAAGGAAATGTATAATGGACTGGGTCCATATTTAAAACTCATTTATTGGTCCATATTATAAAATGGTTACTTGTTGATATTTAACAATTTAAAGAAAATATTCGGAAGAGATACAGCTACGCGATAAATAACAAAAATACAATTGATATATTTATATTTTATAATATTGACAATCAAGGCTGCAATATTTTATATAAATTATTAAAAGCCTTACAAAACTTACTGAAAAAACACATAAATGATGCAAAAATATTAAAATGGCGGCCACTGACAGAAACATGCTTGTAACTCTGCGGTGATCCCTGGGTGGTGTGCTGCGAGGTCAAATTACGCTAATTTCACGTGCATAGCAACGACATCTAGCGAAATAGTGCAGTGGTCTATATTAGAGGACCGGTCCATATTTAGAGAAATTACTCTAGATCTTTCAACATCGAAATTATGAAAATAAATGCCACGAGCACTTTGCTAATATTATCACTTGGAATAAAATATTCTTTAATCTCCTTAAGGTCGATAGTTATTGCCCGGTGTATAGGGATAGGTAGGTATATATATATATATATATATAATTGTTTGTTTATAAGGTGCATTTATATTCCAGTACTTTGTTGGATTGTAATCTGTCACGAGAGCAGTACAAAATATTGATGTGTGACGTGTAATTTACTTGTACATAATAGACTACCTACTCACTTTTTTAATCATTAATGTAAAAGTTATGCTGACAACACAATATCGTAAGTTTAATCATAATAAGTAACGCTTTTTACTGTGGTTTTAGTTTCGACATTGACATCATGATTTATTCATCCATATTTTGGCCTGTTTCAAGTTAAAGTTATTAATTAATTTTGAATATTAATTTTTGAATATCTATTGTCGAGTCTATTTTCTTATTTTTTTGATTGGCGGGTCGGTAAGCTTAAGTGGCAATAGGGTAGACCGATGACCTGATCAAAGTCGCAAGCAGTCGTTATATGAGGCAGCATAGACCTTTCGTTGTAGCGCTCTCTTGGGGAAGCAGTCCAACAGTAGACGGTAGAAGGCTGGATGGATGAATGAAAATTATGGCTATGGGCGATTTTCATTAAATTTTTAGTGAAAATATGTATGTGTTACAATACCTAACTTAAAAAAAAACTAAGTAGGTACTCGTTTCTGTATCTACCTAATGTCTAAGATTTTAGGGAGGGTCATACATGTGACAGTTATAATACTTATGTATTCAGTAGCTAGAAATACAAGGCTAATCTTACGACTTCATTATCTATTGGTTTTACTAAGATAAGCTAACGGTAACCCCGTAGACAAATAACTATAAATATTATACTTGTACATTTTTAATGAATACTCCCAATAATAAATATAAGAGATTTTGTTTCAGTGATTACATCAATCGATAAAGAAGTTATTTTGGAGTCAAAATATACGTTAGATCAATATTGTCCTGTCACAAATTCTATTGTTAATTTATACATGAAATATAAATGGCATACTACACATTCAAAACTATTAGAAGTAGCCGGTATTATGAATACTAGATTGAAAAGATTTAATGCGTTTTTGCTAGGCATTAAGCAAATAAACGCCATTCATTTAGTGAAAGAACTGTAAGAAAAGGCAAAATACAATGACAATAAGAAATTTCTACATAAATTAGAAGAATATTGTGGAGATAGAATATCGCTGGTTCCTACAATTATTTAGATTAATCTGCGGATATGAATTCTTCAAGTTGTCAAACAACTTTCTTCTTTCCTAGAATAATTTACCCTAGCACCTCTGGTAGAGCGAATCATTGCAGTTCAACTCTTAGAAATGACTGCCGTGGTCTTTCGTGCTGCACCAGAAATGATCACAGTAAAGCTGTTTCTAATCCTAGAGGCAATAATATTGGTAATCAAACATATTCCGATGCTAGAAATGTTCGGTCTAAGAAGTTAGAAAATGAATACGGAGAAGAGTTGACTGCTGCATCACTTACTTTGTCTGTAGAATCGTCTCCTTTTATTATAGCAGGAACTAATGATTTCTCAAATTATAGTTGTAGCCCACATTCTCGAGCTTATAAAACTAATCATACATCAAAATCACATCACTGTAGTGGAAACCGTAAACATAGTCATGGAAACTATCCATCTACTAATCAATCAAAAGCACATAAATCTCATTCTAGATGTAGACATGTTTATAGATCTAATTCTGGGGCTAGATGTCATAGGTCTAGTTCAAAACGACACAAACATGGAGGAAGACATGGTAAATCTAGCCGAGGCCTTAGATTACATAGCTCCAGTGCTAGTTTTAAAAGACACAAATCCCATTCTCGGGGACATAGATGTAGATCAATTGGTTATAAAACAGGTACTGAAGTTCAACGATCTAAACATCATAAATCTTGCTCTAAGCATTTCCGAAATGGTTTTTTTTCGAGAAGTAGTAGGTCTAGCCTTGGTTCTAGTATTTCTTTGTACCGGAGACGAAAGAAAACTAGGCATCGTATAGTATCTACAGGTGCTCAAGTTCCATCCAAGACATATCAAATGTATCAAATACAATCATCTAACGAGCTCTGTGGATGTACACCGTCAAGGCCCTGCGCTAATGTGGACTACTGTGAAGGGTGTAATATTACTTTACAAAGCTCACCACCCACATCGTCAGAGCCTAGCCTTCCTTATCGTTTTGAATACTGTGATTATTGTGAACGCTGCATGAACGCGGCAGAATTACACCCCACTGGCATAATATATCCAGATACGCCGAATCGTTATGGTACAACTTTTGAAGCATTTTTAGGAAATGAATTTTATAGACAACCATTTGCTCCAGAAGAGGATGACAAAGAAACTGGATATGATGGTGATAGTGAATGTGAAGTACTTTGTGAAATCTGTCATTTAAGCTTGGTAATTTTTATCATACATTACATAAGTAGGAATCATTTTCATACCATATTGTAGTAGAGAATTTTTGACGTCAATCAACCTATTTTCTTCGTCAAAATATATAGGTACCTACATATTATTATTTTAATCCTCGTCAAATATTTCCATATTTAAAATTGTATACCTAACCAAAAAATATGTTCTTTTTGACATACTTATTTAATACATTTTTAATTTTTCAGCGGAATCATTTGGAAAATTAACTAGCCATCATAACATTATCTTGCTTTTAAGCAAACTAATACGAATGCATTGATTTATGCTTTGAGGTACTTAATTATATTTTTTTTATTAAAATATTCATTATGCAGGTAGGTACCTTGTTCAGGATAATCTCGTAAAATTTTAGCGAGATTTTCAGTTTACACGGAAAAAGTAGCACCCACTTATTATGTGCCACATATCTCATGAAAGTTGAAACCTACGTTTTGTAATTCCAGGGTTCATTTAACGAAAAGTCCCAAATTTCGTCAATATTTTATTTTTTCTTACAAACAGACTAGCTTACAACTAATTTGTGACTTATTTTACAGAAACATAAATAAGTTTAGTTAAAATTATCTTAAAGTATTTAAAGTTGTGATGATACAATTTAATCAAGAGTTGATTAAACGATATCAATATCACCACAATGCACTTCACGAATATTTACCAGAATATATTATGTTACGTTTCAAGGGCTCTTAACTTAAATCAATTTTTAAATAAACATGAGCATGAAGATGAAAATGATGAAACTATAGAATGCTCAATGAGTTTTGATTGCAATTATTAGTTAAGACCCACAGAAGCACGGGAATGGCAGAACCAGATCAAAAGACAGCTAAGTACTGTCCGAGTGACATGGTCAGATATTGAACTTAAAAGTCAAAGTCATAGGGGCGCTGGGGACGTCTCTGGACGAGAGGTATGTTCACATCCTCGGCAGACCGGAATACCTGTGGTCTGGGGCTAGGTCTCGCCTGAAGCTGAGCTGGCGCTGGCTGGCGACGTGGCGCCTCTTCCTGGAAAAGTTATGTCATTTTATTTGTACCAGAAAGTGTTTTGGCAAAACCCAAAATAAATTCTTTGTTAAAACTTATTTTTTTTATGTTAAAGCTCAGCTAACGTAGTTATAGAACCTTGATATAGCAATAGCTTATAAAATATTTTCAGATAAAATACATTTCTGATTAATATTGCGGGGTTTTTGACGGGCCATCATGGGGAGTAGTTGAATCCTGTCACAACACAAACTCCAGTAAATTTTGAAATATATAAAATACTAGCGGATCCGGCAGACGTTGCCGTGCCCGATTACTGGCTGCACTTCTATCGACGTGCTCAGGAAATTATTATTTTTACATAAGGAACTTCTACAGGGCCACCTACCAGATCCAATTGTGAATTTAAGCCCACTCAAAAACGCACACAAAATTTCATCAGTTGGTCCAGCGGCTTAGGAAGTTCAGTGATTACACTCACACACAACCGTACAGAAGAATTATATAAAGAAAATTCAGAATTCCACTGACGAAAATAATTTAAATGGAAAAGAACGAAAGCCGTTAGATGCGATTCCAATTACTATTGGAATATAAGCTAAGGTAATGTTTTTGAAAGAGCTATTTTACCTCTTCCTCTTCCTCCTGCTCATATCTGTCATCTCTATAGACTTCAGCAGGGTAGTATCTGTCGGAGTATTTGAGGGATACGTTAGGCTTCCTCTGGACTTCCTCCTCATTGATAGGCCTGTACAAGTACTCGTTGACGAAGTGGTATTTTGAGGATCTCTGGCAAATGTTGTCATTTGTAGGCGGCATACAGATTAAATGGACCTGCACAATAACATTTTTTAGATATTTTTTGAATTAAGTTCCATCGTTCTAGCTTTTAATTAATGTTCTTAAAATGAGCGTAAAGTTCAACGACTTCAATTTCGAATAGTCTTATTTTAATTACCTACCTATTTTAAAGGTAGGTAATAATTTATGCTAGTTCTAAAGCTTGCAGTATGCTTTTGAAAAAAAATTAATTGTCTTCTCTATGGCAATGTTACAAATGTTCTAGATCTAGACTGTGGTTTGTTTGATTTTATTACTTTCAACGAGATAATATGCCATAATATTGTCCAGTAATAGACGATAATTGGTTGATAGGTTTGATTTCTTTATCATACCTGGTGGAATGTAAATCCATCTGGGCAGATCCAGGAGTGCTTGACATTGGCCTGGCAGTAGTGGAACACTTCGCAGTTAAGCTCCTCGTCGGCGTAGTAACCAGTCTGCTTGCTGACGCAGCTGAACTTGGACTGCTGGAGAAGTGCGGACAGGCGGTCTGGCTCCTCCTTCTCTTCTTCTTCTTCTAATTCTTGTTCAGCTTCTTGGATAGGTCGTTGTTGGAGTCTTGCTGGACGTTGTTCTTGCTAGAATTAGTTTTTTTTAAATATTTATAGGTATTTGAAGGAAATTGATTTTTTGTTCCAATCTTTTTACTGGTCAATTACTGGACATGGGTCTCCTCTCAAAGTGGGAGGGATTAAGGCCGCAGTCCATCACGCTGACCCAGTGCGTGTTGGCAGGCTTAATATAAATAGTTTTTACTGGTGAGTTTTTTGTAGGATATTTTTTAGACTAACCAAAGTTTCGTCGCGATGTAAGTTTTAGAGTAAAGTCTTGATAATAGTTAAATGGAATGGAATAGAGTTTAATAGGTAAATCCTGCCTTTTTTACAATAAGGGAAAATATTTATTTGCATGTTTAATGAAATTACCTTCCTTTGAGGGGCTCTTTGGATTTGAGGTCTGGGTTCCTCGACATATAATTGTGGGGTTGGCCTAGCTTGTAGTACATATTCTTCCTGTTCTTGCGGCCTCTGCTGGTAACCAGCCAGCTCTGCTAATGAGGGCGTGGGTCTAAACCCACTTGGCAGTTGGTTGTTAAACGCTGCTGGAGTATAAGCGCGGGGTCGTAAATTCCGCGTTTCCTGCAACAAGAACACACAAACACTTTACTAAAAGATATCAAAAAATAAAATGTGCATAAGTTTAAGTATAAGTTTAACTGCCTCTGTGGTGCAGCGGTAATGTAAGCGACTGCTGATCATGAGGTCTCGGGTTCGATCCCCGGGTCGGGCAGTATTATTAAGATCTTTCGTATAAAGAAAAATTCTCAGTAGCAGCCGGGAGTTTGGAAATGTGCCCGGTAGACGGCAATAGGCTCGCCCCCTATTACGTGGGACTTAAACATAGCTGGCGAATCCATCCATCCATCCATCAGCCTTTCAACGTCCACTACTGGACATAGGCCTCCCCAAGAGAACGCCACAACGAGCGGTCCCGTCATGGGGGATAATGCCGTAATCGCCACGTTTGGCAGGCGGGTTGGTGATCGCAGTGGATGTTGTTAATACTCGAGGGAGTGCTGCTGCCCACTCCCCCGGTATACCCTCAGTCGGCTCTTACGACTCCCGTGGGTAGAGAGGGGTGGGACAATTCTAAAGCCGGCCCCACACGGCACATAGCTGGCGAATCGTGGGTGTGTAATACACCTCTGCCTACCCCTTCGGGGAATACAGGCGTCATGCTATGTTTTATGATTAGCTCTCTGGATAGCCAATAGTTTTAGTTGCATGCAGCTGTTAATGCACTGTTTCGAGTTTTCATTCTTTTATGTCATATGTTATTCGCTTTATATAAATTGGAATGACTTTGAAACATACATACTTGAAACTTTTATAATTTATCACTTAGCCATTCGACATTCATTAAACACAAAGTGAAAAATGTGAAATCGAAAATAACAGTCAGGAGCAGGATTTTCGATTTCACATTTTTCACTTTGTGTTTAATGTATAGTGCTAAGCATGTCAAATGCTAAAAATATATATAAAAATATCTAAAATATTCGACATTCATATAAGTATTCTAGTACCTACCAAGGTAATTACCTACTATTAATACAGTGATTCGCTGTTTACCTATAAATCTGATACGGAATTACTTATTGAACCCTAGAGGACATATTGTAAAATAAAAACTCATTAGGTACCTAAGAGAAAGTATTTGTAGATAAACACGGATGAGGAACCGTAACAAGCGACAACATTTTTGTAATACATTTTTCCGGATAATTAACCATTACATAGCCGATTATTACACAGCCTACAAAGAAAAGTGGAAACAGCAATAACATTGCATAATTAACATAATTATCGATCCATAATCTGTATTATAATCGGTTTCGATTGTCGACGCGTGCAAATTTAAAATTTTATTGCGGCATTAATAATACCGCGAAACACGACCGTAAAAAAATGGCGGTTCGCGCGCAACGCAATCGTGCGAAACGTCAAATGTGTATTGCCAGAATCTTATTGTTATAAATTGTAACCTGGCAAGCCTCTACCTGCTAATGAGGAACTACAAATTCCTATCCAACCTAACTATTATTATTTAGTATTTTTTTACTATGTGGTGCGTAGAGTAGGTAGTTCTATTCCGGCTTCATTCCTACAACAATAGCCAGAATCTATCATCAGAACGACAGCAGCGTCAAACTTATTAGGTACTGAAACTATGACTAAACTATGTAAATCTTTTAGTGTAAAATATCCTAGGTACATAGGTTTGTTTTTTATACTACATGGGTGGCAAACAAGCATACCTACGGCCCATCTGATTGTAAGCGATTACCCGTAGTTTATAGACGCTGGCAACACCAGGGGAGTATAGGTAGGATAGGCTTAAGGACTTGTATCCAGTGCCGTTAATAAATATAAAAAATAGGTAGGATATTAAGCAGAGGATAGGAAGGATAATAAGGAGAAGATAGGCAAGGGGTTTTGGTCTCCGGCGCTCTCACTCACCATACGCAACACAACGGTAAGAGTAACTAACCTTTGTTACACGCTGATCTTTTGTGAGAGGGTGGTACTTCCCTGATCGAGCCGGCCCATTCATGCTGGGATAAGGCTCTATCACTAGAAGTATAGGTATATAGGTGAATATCGCATTTCCCGTAGCTTGGCTCGCATCATAGTGATAAATCCATTTTGGATATGTTTGCGTAAAATCTTACAGTAGATGTTAAAGCAAAGAAACCCATGTGTAAATTTTCACGGTTCTAGCCCTGCAGCCCCAGGCGTTAGGACTGTGCTTTGATATTTTTTATTACTAATGATGGCAGACGAGCCACGGCCCACCTGATGGTAAGTGGTAACCGTCGCTAATGCACTCAACTGTACCGAGAGTATTGTCAATGAACTGCGCACCATTTCATTTCTCTGATATGAAATGAAAGAATAAACGGCTATCTTCTGCTACAGCCCAAACACACTGACGTGCTTCATGACCTGACCGGTGACGGTGGTGCCGACCCGTTCGGATCCGATAGCAAGTGACCCTCACATGGTACCTACCCCTACTACCAGTAATGCAATGGGTGATAATTGCTTACTTCCCTTAGTCGCCTTGTACGACACCCGCGGGATAGGATGGGGTGGTGACATTTGTATTCTTAGTCCGTCAACACACCGTTAGTCAATTATTCTTTTCTATATAGTTAATATATTTTTACTTATAACTTTATTCTTTTGACGATTTTAAAATTTCTTTTATACCTATTTATATCTTAAAATAGAAAGTGTCTTAAAACAATAGCGATAAACAGGATTTTAATGCCAATAGGACTTGTGTGGTATTTATATAGCGAATTATATATCGAATGTGTAAGGTATCTTACATAAAAGCTGTACTAATGTCATTTGTAAGCACTTCCGTATTTAGAACCATGTAAGGAAGCTTCTTGCGCTCAAATCCGCTCCATTTCACTTCGAGCACGTTCTAAGTGTATCAAAGGCGTCTTATTCGTTTATTACTACATAGCAGTCTACATTTTCCCTCAGGGAGCCGAATGAATTGGCTAATAAATATATAAGTACTTATGAAAAGTTGTAAAGTGACATTAGGTACTTGTTTTGAGGTTAAAGTACACCAACGATTTATTCAAAAGATGCCCTTATTTTATTGCCTATGGGGACAGACGATCCATGGTAAGTTGTAATCACCGCTTATGGACTTACCAATTCTAAGAGTACCTACAGTCAAGCAGCTGCTCATTAGTTCATTTCACAGCTGGGAGATGAATGAATAGGCTGCTAGCTCCCTTTACAACAGCTTCACGATTGCTCAGACAGTAGTCGGATGGTATCGAGTCGCTCAAGCCCGATAACAACCCTACTACCAGTAATGCAATGGTTACTATTACTTCCCTTGGTCGTCTCGTACGACGATACTGGTGAAACACATGGATTAATGCGTTTCTGGCATTAAGTGTGCTATGGCATATCTCGTAGCATAGTGAAGCAAAAGTCATACCAAATACCTTATCCTATATTGTGACACGATGTGTTTAATTGTAGATCCCTACAAGTACGTAGATGGCGGAGTGGTTGATACCGGTCTCCCGCCCGAGTGTTGTGGGTTCGATTCTCACACAGGATTACATACTCTTTGTGTTATACACAAATAGGTGTTATGAGTCTTTGTGTCCGTGAAATTGTATATTTGTAAAGTCCCCCGCGATACAAGGATTATTCCTTAGTGTAGTGTTGTCATACAAAAAAAAAAACAATCAAAAGTATCTAAAGTTGGTTTTATACCCAGTCTACACTGAGTGTACAGGTGGACCATCTCGATTGGTAGAAATTTGCCTGTATTCTCCGTAAGTCTAATAGCAGGCTTTACTCATATTAGTATCAGTTGAGCAAAGGTTCATCCACCACCATTCCTCGTGGTGTAGTCGGTAGTGTAACCGACTTCCGTGCACGAGGTCGTGGGTTCAATCCCACTCGGAACAAATATTTGTGTGATGAACACAGATATTTGTACTGCGTCTGGGTGTTTTCTATCTATTATATGTATGAATTTACAAAAAAAGTAGTTTATATGTATTATATCCGTAATCTAGTACCCGTAGCACAAGCATTAAGCTTAGTTTGGGACCAGAGGACGTTGTGTGAAAGTGTCCGTGAATATTTATATTTATTAATAACAAGAGACAAAAAAGAGAGCATTATAATTCATTAGACATCATCATTGTAAAATAATACTTATTAAGTCCACAACGTAGACATCATACCTTCAAGCTGATGCGTTTGCTGAGCTCTCAACAAGTGGTCGTAACCAAGAGTTGTGAAACCAGTTTCTAGCCAGCCTGAAAAACTCTGACTTCAGCTTAACCACAAAGAAAGAATATCAAAACAAAGCTAGACATTAACATATGATTGATGTTATCAATTCAACAACTGTTAATATGCTTACGGATTGCGCAACACGGACCTAGCTTGCTACCTTCACTTTTATTATTAGATTATAATCTATTGAAAAGAACTAAATGACTCACACATTTTAGAGGAGTGGGCTGGTTTACACTTGTATCAAGGATATAATTACTTTCTAGATTCGAGACTGCATTGTGGTAAATGCTTGCGAATATTATAGAGGAAATTAGACACCATTTTAACAAATCCAGAAGCGTCTTGTTATCATTTCACTCCGGTTGTAGCATTACCGCCGTGTGGGGCCGGCTTTAGAATTGTCCCACCCCTCTCTACCCAAGAGAGTCGTAAGAGCCGATTGAGGGAATCCCGGGGGAGTGGGCAGCAGCACACCCTCGAGTATTAACAACATCCACTGCGATCGCCAACCCGCTTGCTAAGCGTGGCGATTACGGCATTATCCCCCATAATGAGCACACATTTCTCTTGGGGAGGCCTATGTCCAGCAGTGGACGTCGAAAGGCTGATGGATGGATGGATGGATGGATGTAGCATTTTATTTTCTATAATCCTGGTATTTTCGATACTTCACGGCATTAATGGTCACATACTTTAGAAGTAGTGACGACCCGCTCATACCCGATAACAGATGAGCGGAGTGCTCATTTAGTACCCAACACACCACCAGTAATGCAATTGGTGATTATTGCTTACTTATTTATGTTTCAGTAGCACTTGGTAAGGCAATAGTGGACAGCGTTGTCTTTTCGTTGTTCCTACATTTAAAATCTATCCGTATCCATGACTCAACCAAAGTGCAAGGCAATTGCAACAAGTCGTACTTCAATATAATTGATTTGTTTCTTTTAGGCTAACGCTGAATTTAGATTATGTTGAGCGCAATTTGAAAACTGCAGTTACTGTAAGACTGTAGGTAGGTACCTACTTATAGTGCTCAATATGACAACAAACTTTATATCAGTCGCTGTTAGAGATCTTGAAGCTAAATAGTCTCTCACCGCTGTACTGTCTTGAAGTTCGAAGAACTTCCATATAAGTTCTTCGAACTTCAATGTGATAGTGAAATATTGATGTACACATATTAAATAGATTTATGACGATTATTATTCAAAACACTAAAATATATAGGTATTATTATTTTTAGCTTTCACGCCGAAAACACGCACATGACAACCATTACGCCGTCCAGAAACATAAAATAAAAAGGGTGAATTGAGTAAAAAGTAATGAGCAGCTTTCGCCTTTCACTCTCAATGGCCTTCGGTAGCCGGACATTGACACGAAAGATGTAGTAAACTTGTATTACAGTGTAATACGGCCAAATGTTGGTCATGCTCATGATTAAAGTCTATAAAAAGTTGGATATTATTGTGTTTTTAGCTGTAACCCCATCCAAATGTGAATACAAATTGTTGCTGAGTTGATTATTCTGTTTTATAGTAGATAACGAACATAAAATAATGTGACTTGAAGATATATCATGAATAATTGGCATGCAAGAACAGGTGATAAACATAGACACTCCGTAATTCTTATCTTTAGCTCCATGACTAGTTACCATGACCAAAGTTTGATTAGAAGGACATGATTATTTAAAAATCATTATAAGTAAGACCGTCGTTGGGACAGTAGCGACAAAATAACTTAAAACATAAAAATCCAAATGGAAAATATATTTGCAAGTCCGTCGGAATTATTCACACGCTTCTATTTTGTGTAATCACGTGAGAAATGCATGCATATATATGCTGTGTTACATCAATGTTGGGTGATGTATCAATTAAACGCCGATGGGCATCATTTTATTTACTTTTGAAGTAATTTGTTGTTCAAAATTAACTATGTCAATGACAACAATATTACGACAGGATCAAATAAATTCCAATAGAAATATGTCGCCGGATCACTTGTCATCATTCTTCTTGGTATTTCAATCTGTTTTGGGCACAGCAGAAGCTGCTTCGCTCCTGGCAAAGGGTGGTCTGTAGGAGCTCCGGGGAATTTTAGAATGTTTACCGTATTACCGTAACCGGGAGTCCGGCATTACCTCTTCGCACTGCCCAGCTAGTCCATAATGTAATAGAGCTTTGTTTTTTTTTTGTAGCCCAGGCACCCATTTTAATATCTGCCCAGGATGAACTTTAAATTCGATGCACATACAAATAGTTTTTGTTAGCCTGTATAAGTAGTTCGTTTAGTACGATTATAGTGTTCAGAATATTCCTGTACATTGTGTACTTGGCCCTTTTCTATTAGCGCTAACCGATTTGCATTTAACCAGGCATTTCTCCTGAATTTATCCTGAAATAATATCTTATTTACCTCTTCGCGTAATGCTATTTCGTCATTGTCGTCGACACCAGCGTCGGGTATGCTGTCATCTTCTTCCTCTGACGCAAACGCCACGCTGACCAGCAATAGCGTTAATAAGTAACGCCACCTGTAACAAAAATACCAATTCTGAATATTTATAGCTGCATAGATATTGCGTATGTGGTGGTGATTCATTTGTTATGTTGTAAAA
Organism: Leucoma salicis; assembly: GCA_948253155.1. Classification (NCBI taxonomy): domain Eukaryota; kingdom Metazoa; phylum Arthropoda; class Insecta; order Lepidoptera; family Erebidae; genus Leucoma; species Leucoma salicis. The sequence goes on along the minus strand of OX411806.1, from coordinate 2,391,267 downwards.
GGTATTCTACAGGACATTTTTAAAAATATGAAATACTACAATCTACTCGTGATTTCGTCCGTATGGATTTTAGATTACAAATATGTCACTTAAGTACACAAATATTCTCTAGGCCAAAAATAGTTTTTCCAAAGCAACCATACATTTTTTCGAGAAAAAAAAGCGAGTAAGAAGCCTTTGTCCTATTCCGGGCTCCATCCAAACTACCTACATTTGTATACAAAATTTCAAGATGATGGGTTTAGTAGTTACGGCGTATAAGCGTAACACACAAATAACCAAACTCCTTTTCGCATTTATAATATTAGTAAAGATGTAAGGATACAATAGTATTTGTAATTAAAATGCAGATTCCCTCTCATTGTGAAGGGGATTGTACCCAACATTAGTGGGACTCATATGGGTTGTAAAGAAAGTTAGCTCAACCATAGTCTATGGCTCAACTCAACTAACTATTATGAAAGATTGTGAACATGTTTAGGTGTATGATAGTCAATCACGACTAAAAAGTTAAACAGATTTTAGATGAAATATAATATATTGGACTAACGTAGGATATGCTTACTTCTTATCCCAAAAAATAAATATTTAAAATAGCCATTTTTAATATTTATACAGATTTTACGACTAAGTAGATATAAACAAAATTTTGTATAAAAATATATTATAAATTGGATAAGTAGGTACAAAGAATACTTTTTATCTCTATAAAAAGTTCCTATATGCCTAAATTATTTTATGGATCGAAATATTGCAGTCTACGCAGACAGAGTAGCGGGCAGGAGCTAGTAAATAATGTAAATAATAACAAATAGGAAATTTTGTTATATCTTGTTGATGTTGTTATAAGTAAAAACAATGTTTCCATGTGGAAAACCAGGCTTGGGTACCAAAATCGTTCAGGCAACTCGCTTTATTATTTTGGAAATCGAGTGTATTAACCAGATTCCTTTACGTTAAATGTCAATTGTAAAAGATGTGCGATCAAATTGGCTGCTGTGCTGTGTACTGTGTATGTAATGACCGCATTTCTCCAAAAGTGGACAACACGACAATTGCGTAACAGTTGATGGTATTTTGTGCAAAAATGTCATGACTAGCAAAACTATTATAAATGAGGATAGGAAATTATTTTAACATATGTACTCCTGTTTTATTTTCCAATCAATGATTGATTGATACAATAAGAACTACTTTTACCCGATATAGTAGCTCGATATAGTTACCCGATATAGTAGCGGGATAAAATGTATACTAGTCTAATCAAGAGCTACCAAGAAAAAGTTGCAGCTGCATCCGTTAAGTAGTTTTTGCGTGACGCGCGAACGAACAAACATACAACAATCTAAGAAATATTGTTTTGTGTTCAGACTATAGTATTTTTTTTTTTCAAATAGGTACTTTAAATGTACAGACACAGCTCTATTACAGCTTTATAGGTAATAGTTAGGATACTAATGTTAGTTTGTATGTTTGTTGTGCCTTCACTCCTAGCTAATGAATAAATCTTTATGAACTTCGCAGAAACGACATAGTAGGTTAGGGTTACTATTTATCCTGGTAAATTAATGGTTTCTGTAGTAATGCTATCTTAACGATATATAAATTTTTTTTTCACACTCCCTTACTTTCCCAACGTTAGACACAGATCTTCTCTTGGAGGGAGAGGGATTTAGGCATTATAGTCTGCCTCTATCAAATCATGAGGAAACCTGCATGCTTGAGAGATTTACTCGACGGCTTGTGAAGTCTGCCAACTCGCATTGGGCTAACGTGGTGGACTGAGGCCTAATCCCTCTCAATGTGAAAGGAGACCCGTGTCCAATAGAGGGACAGAAAAAGGGTTGAAAAAAAAAAGGATAATGGCGTTGGATGTAATATTATGTAGACATACATTCATTGTTACCGAATGTTGTTTTTCCGTTCTTGTGTAATGAATCTTAATTATGATGTTTGGTGCTAGTACTGTTAGCTATTCTGTGGTTTGCGGATGTAACGAAATTTAAACGAAAACATGTTACATGTTTATTAATGATAATAATTAAGTACACACGTGGTCTTATTTGTATGTAGGTTTGTAGATACTAAGTCTTTCATTTCATTCCGATGTTGTAAGGTGTACACGTACCTGTCTAGGTGTGGTGCGTTGGTTTTTAAACATGTTTAATATTGTACAGACAACTTATTGCTATAACGTACATACGAGTACCTATATCATGTATTGGTTTAATGATTTAGTTTTACATACTGTTAGATACATGGGGCAAGAGACACGCGCATAAAATGTAATTACTTTCAGAGCGTTTTAAATAAAAACAATTGATTTTATAAGTCCCTTTTTATGGTAAGGCGGGAAAAAATGTACCTAACAGCACACCCCATCGTTCGGGGCAGCGAACAGGATAGTTTGGGGCCCTCACCCACTAAATAAACTCGCCATGTGCCGTCTCTCCGCCTGTACTTGGGGGGTCACTGGAATTGTGTGTATGTGCTTTAGTGGTTTATAAGTCCACCACCCAAGTGTCACCACCCCATCCTTTCCCGCGGGTGTCGTATAAGGCGACTAAGGGAATTAAGCAATTATCACCCATTGCATTCTGGTGGTAGGGCTGGGTACTAAGTGAGAGTACTCACTTGCTATCGGGCCCGAACGGGTCGGTACCACCATCTCCTGTGTAAGATAGCCGTGTATTCTTTCATTTCACATCTGAGAAATGAAATGGAGCGCAGCGGCTTGACTACACTCTCGGTATAGTTGTGTCCATGAGCAACGGTTACCACTTACCTACCATTATCAGGTGGGCCGTGGCTCGTCTGCCATCATAAGCAATAAAAAAAAAACTGAATGCATATGAAAGTAGGTATTATTATAACAAAATAGCAATTTTTAAAGTTTTTGTCTGTCTCTTTGTTAATCTCTGGCTAAATCTATTTGGAGAGGACTAACGCAGGCAGATAGCTGCTGATGTGGATTAAGAGAGATTTACTGTGAGGAAGGTTTGAATCTGCGTTTTTCCCTATCAGGGGGAGTGCTCTGGATTTGGACCACTAAGACACCGCATACACGTAGGTGGCTCCCAATCTCCACTTCACGTTTATTTTTACGTGTGTTTCAAGACCCACGCCACCTATTGGGTGTATTTGCATAAATTTTATTCAAAACATGTCAAAAAGATAAATAAATTAAGTGAGACAAATTTATGCGAATTATTCTATTATTAGTATTACCTAATACTTACTACGTACTTATTTTACTAACCAATTATCGTTACTAAGTTGCTACTTAAAAAAAATGCGTAATACCACGACATTGTTGAGCGCATTTCGTAATGTACCTATTTCTTTGACTTATTATTATATAAGTAATTCATTTATCATATAAATGGTAGGTACTTAATTTTACACGAAGAACTTAATAAATGCATCACGTAATTTTCTGCTCTGAAATCTGTTATAAACGGAGGCAATTAATTATTTGAACGACAATAATTTCATTGCATACTAACGCAGTTGCCAAATATTTCTTTATTTACCAATTAACGAGCACATTTCGTAGGAAGTGTTGGTGAAATTTGATTGATCTTGGGAAATATTTCTCAGAAAACATTACGTTGAGATCAATGTCATACAACCGTTTTGTAATTAAATTTATGTTAACTGCATATGTATTTCCTTTTATTAAACGTGTTTGCTTGATATTATGGAGCGACCTATGCTGGGGGCTGTCTGTAAGGAGTGTAGTCGACAGAGAACTGGTGTTTGCTGTGATAATATAAAATATCAGTCAGCAAACCGAAGTAGCAACTACAAAACACAGAAAATCTAGAGCTGAAAATGTGTTAACGAATAAGTATCATTTGTCTATAATACTATAAACTGCCTCGGTGGTGTAGCGGTAGTGTATGCGACTGCTAATCATGAGGTCTCGGGTTCGATCCCCGGGTCGGGTAATGTTATTGAGCTTTTTCCTAAAAAGAAAAATTCTCAGTAGCAGCCCGGAGTTTGGAAATGTGCCCGGTAGACGTCAATAGGCTCGCCCCCTATTACATGGTACTTAAACATAGCTGGCGAGTCGTGGGTGTGTAATACACCTCTGCATACCCCTTCGGGGAATACAGGCGTGATGCTATGTTTTTGTATAATATAGCTATAAAGCTGTATCAGGACTATGTCTGTACATTTTAGATAACTGAGAAAAAAAAAATGTAGGCTATTTTGGCGTATCTGAGCATAATACAATTTTTAGAATTCCTGTCTGTTTATCTGTTTGTTTTTCGGGTTTCATAAAGACTATTGCACGGATGTTTATGAAACTTTTTTGTTTGATAGCACTTAATTAGTGTTAGAAATTAGTATATTACTACATTTTATCTCGCTACTATATGGGGAACCTGACATATATCCTGTAAACTAGCATTGGCTGCGGCTGAGCCGCGGGCAAAGGCCAGCGGCCAGTATTTTATAATTTAAAAAAACACAACAATAACTGGTGCTAAAAAAGTTCTATTATCGAATAAGTGTTATATATACGAGTACGTGCCAAAGCCTTTCTCCATCAAAATCATTGGTTCGTGAAATAGAAACTCGCCTATTGGGCGATACTTTCTTGACCACCGCCGTTTCGATAGGTGGACAATGGAAATGTGGTATTTGGTCCGTAACGAGATTTGGCTAATGCACCCTGTAGCCGGTGCCACCGAGTTTCTGGCTGGCTGGAATGCAGAATACAATAATCTGTAACTACGTTGGTTGTATTATTGTTATCAATAATTGCATTTTATTTAGCGATCCATGACGATCTTAGCTATGTAACAGTTTGCTAATAGAACGTTCTCGATTTCGTATCCACGTTTTGAATTTCGCGTATTTTTTTTAAGATCTGCCTGAATGTAGGCAGCGGCATTACGCAAGTTCACCTATCTTCCTGTGTATCAAACTAGCAGCTTAAATCTACCATTACGCGCGCAGCACTTTGCATATAATATTCAATACTAAATCTCTTTGAGGAAGACCATGAAACATTTTCTAAATTGACAGACGTTGGAATTTTTAAACGATATTGAACTTTATCTAAAATAATATTTTATATATTGGGCTCTAAGCATCAGAGATTTGGCAAAATTGTAGGTAAATAACTATATTTATTTTTATTCTTTAACTGCTATTGTTTATACTACCTATATGCAGCAAATTAAATAATTACAAAGTTTTATTTCAACTAATTCGTTGGCACACGCATGTGTCTTATTGTATTCAAGTAAACTGAGGGTTGTCACCTACTACATTTAGTTAAGTAGGTACACTTTACATCGATTTAAATTTTCTATATTAGCTATATTATAGTCATGGACTTAATAAAAAGAACGGACTGAGCCTTGCTAACAAAAGATTGTGTCACTCAGTGTCGGCCAGTTCGCTGTACGTACATGCCGACATGCACACATTCACACCTTAGACAGCCATTGCGCGAGTAAACGTTATCACAGTCGGTACGTCTACGCTGCAAAAAAATATCAAAATACAGCATATCTTGTGCGGTGAAAAACCGTAGTGACAGAAAGAAAAAAATCCAGGAGTCACGTTTCATAGGTAAATGAATAATTAAATCACTTAGTTCCCGATTTTATACATTAAAATTTATATTAATTCACCAGAACAAAATAATTCATCACAATGCCAGTATTGCTCATATTCGCTAGTGGAAATTACCCGAAATATGGGAATTTTATAGTTTATATTTATGAGGTACTATTTGTTTAGGTTAAGTAACTATACTTTAATTTTTTATTTTGTAGACTAAAATGATGTTTGATTGCCACGTATCATCGTAATAGTGTTGTTGTAGTCTGAGTTATTGAAAACACATAATTAATATATTTCTTTTATTATAATAAATTTTCTGATAGTTTATTAATTTGAATTTGCGTTGATCAGTAGTATAAGTAGCATGAATTTATTATTGTAGCGTTTACAATATCTAAATTAAAGCAATCATACCTATTTTAATATGTTTTCTATACTATTATAAAGCTGTAACATAGCTGTGTCTGTGCATTTAAGATATTTTAGAAAAAAAATACTGTAATAGACTATATAAGCGTATCTAAACACAAAACTATTTTTTTTAATTTTTTGTCTGTTTATCTGTTTGTTTGTTCGCGCATCACGCAAAAACTGCTGAACGGATTTTGATGCAACTTTTTGTTTGATAGTTCTTGATTACACTTAACAGCTGGTATACATTTTATACCCTACTTTATCGGGAAGCAGAGATATAACCCAAAAACTAATTTTTGGCTGCGGCGGAGCTGCGAGGAAAGGTTAATAACGTAATAAAATTGCATTTGCGAGTGTTATTTATGTTCATAAGAAAATCGCATTTAACAAAAGCGACTTAAAATAAGGTGATAGATGCCCACCATAGATGCCTATTTGTCTGCTTATTATCATTTTAGTCAAAATGGAAAAAATAAAAGCCGTACTTTCTTAATCACAATTTATTTCTGAAATATTACTTTCAGAATCTACATTTACAAAGAATCTTTCTGTTACATTATCAATAAGGTGAATGAGTAGCATCATTTTATTACGTTACTTTAAGTATAATAACATACTCGATATATCTCAACTACCATTGCAGTGTCAACAACTTTAGCCCTCAGTAAATAATTCTTTAATTTCAGCCATTTAAAAACATTTGCTATTTCTTGCGACACGCCCCTTTACCTGTGCCCATACTAGTTATATGGGATTTGATTTACAGTGCTAAGGAAGTCTTTTGAGATGTTGACACCATACTCAACAGTGAACTCCTCAACTACATTTTTTGATAATAAGTCTTTTCTTTTGTAATGATTTACAGTAATTCTGCTTTAATCAGTGTATTCATTTATTAATTGTTTACATTCTTTGAGTTTAGCCACTTTTGAACTGGGCCTTACGCCACCCTGTAGTGGCAGTTTTATTCTACCTTATGGGAGTGGTAAGAAGCGTTATCTAATACCAAAACGAAATCATCAAAATTACCTTTAGCCACTCTTCAAAATATTCTATTTTAATAATAATATATCTGCTTACAATTAGAAACTGTAGCGGCCCATATAGATAACATAAAACTGTTTAAAACAATAAGCTTTGTGTATTCCGCTCACCTCAAAAAAGAGTAATAGTTTCCTAGAATTCTGTGAACCCCATCTGCGCTAGAACAATAACTCTACCGATTACAACTGCATCGGATTCCTCGTAAACACATTAATTGTCAAAGCAGTAAAGACACCTTGGCCACTGTAGTCCCGACAAACATGCAAGTTAATCCCGTTTTATCGACATAATTATGTTATCCTTTATTACCCATTATCTGCCGATGATTTATTTTAAGTTTTAAATAAATACAGTAAAATAGTGTTTTTTGCACTATTAACCTTTTCAAATAGTACGGTATATTTCATATACATTTCCAATAAATTTATCTGCCAACCTGTTTTTTTTTTAATATGTATAATAAAAAGGGTAAATTTGGCTAACATGACAAGCCTAAATTCATTCACACATAGATAGCCGCCGCCATTACGTATCTTCAATTTTGTCATAGCGAGGCGCTGTCCGTTCCTTTATACGTCCATGATTATAGTACATCAAATACTTATATAAATATCATTTGAAATAAGAACACGTAAATCATATCAGAGAGGGACTCTAAGCATATACCTATGTAGCTTGATGTATGTAGTACGAAGAAGTATAGTTTTTGTTACAATAAGTAGAGTAGACATAAAAGTAATGGCTCAAGAAAAATATGTCAGTGTTCAAGAAACAACGCCGCAACAGTTCAATGAAAACCTGTGTGTAAGTAAGAGACCTGTTCATACAGTGTCATTACGGATCAAAGTATAGATACTATGATGATGCCAACCCAGTAAGAATCACAACAGTAGGGTTACTTACCTACCGTTGTTTCACACTAATCTGTGAGGTGATGGGGGGTTGAGCCAGCCCATACATACTGGGATAAACAAGGCCACCACTACAACCCCACTACAATATAAGTTGTTAATGTTTGACAGCCCTATGCAGGTTTTCAGAAGCTGCGCGGGCGCATATCGTAACGAGGCGTCAGTTTCATTGTCAAGTCTAACGCAACGTTGTATACAATAGTTACAACATTTTTAATCATGTTTCGAAGCGGCGAATGGTATTATTTTTCACGTTTTGCAAATAAGCAATTCTTTAGATTAGTTAGCAAGTGGTATTTTCACGATTGAAACTTTATTTAAAAACATCTAGGTACTTGTGTACTAATGGAGATTTTATATAAAGTATCAGTTACGGTCAGGAGTTCTAATACATTTTTTTTCACGGACCCTTGTTCTCACAATGTGAAAAACACGGGTGTTAAGTGTCAACTCTCAAAGACCTCACATAAGTCTACTATGCTGGTTATAATCTCACACAATTTTGAGTCCTTGCTTTCTCAACAGGTATGAGCCGGCTCAAACTGAGGAGGATTGTACCCTATAACAGAATATTGACCTGAAGCAATAGGTACCGTTTTTTAAATTTTTATTGCATGTTGTGGCAGATGAGCCACGGCCCATCTGATAGTAAATGGTAACCGTCGCTCATGGACTCAACTATACCGAGAATATTGTCAAGCCGCTTCTCACCATTTCATTTCACCGATATGAAATGAAAGAATAAACGGCTATCTCCTGCTACAGCCAAAACATAACGATGTGCTTCATGGCCGGTCACACGGGAGATAGTGGTACCCACTCGGGCCCGATAACAAGTGAATACTCCCACTTGGTACCCAGCCCTACCACCAGTCATGCAATGGATGATAATGCTTACTTCCCTTAGTAAGACACCCGTGGGAAAGAATGGGGTGGTGACACTTGTATTCTTAGTCCGTCATCACACGGACAAAACCTTCGTACCTACTACTGTTGTGTTTCGTATCGGCGGAGGAGGACCGTACCACTTGTTGACACCCCTTTCCGTATTATGCTTACAAACCATTTTCTAATTTACTTTCCATAATTATTTTTCTTCATCCCTTTTCCTAAGGTAGTAAATGTGCAAGCCACGCTTCTCGTGTAACCGTTTACCATCAGGCGGGCCGTATACCTACTTGTTTATCATTATCACCCTCGTGCTATAAAAATATATTTTATTCAATTTCCAATATTTTTATTTCAATTTAATTAGAACACAGAGTATCCCAATACTGCAACGGTAGTAATAAAATTATTATAAGCACATCACTATTTACTTATTATCATTTAGTAAGGTTAAACCGTTCATGACACAATAATCCAATTTTAATAATAAATTATAAGCGTGAAAATAATTCACATAACAGTTCATAATAATGAGATTGTGATTTCGTAATAGTGTTTCAATTGGTAGCTTTTAACTTACGGAAATGATGGCTCTTGTTGGATAATAACAATACGAAGAAAATAATGACAACTCATATATTTAAACTTTCTGGTTATACCTACGTTCTTTCTCGTGTCTCATTGCTTATACTATTTGGACAGCTTAAAACAAAAAAATATCTACTAATAAGAACATAATATTCAGTTTTTCTTCTTCTTTTTTGTTTAAGGCAATCAGCCTAAGCCATTGTTGCCAGTGTCATGTTTCATGTTGCATTTTACCTAAGTTTAGTACATTCAAAGTCATACAAAATTTGTCATAGACAAGTCAGTTATTTTATTTATAGCGTAATACGGTACATTCGTATCACACTGCTGTGTGCAAATACTCATAATTAAGTATACAAAAACGTAGTTTTAGAAGATAGATTTATTTTTATAAACATTAGATTTAATTGTCGGAACCCACGTAAGATGAGAACATTTTTTAAGGGCGCAGATAGAGAAGCTCGCATCGGGCGCATAAAAGGCTAGTTACAGCATTGCTTACGCTGCTGCTTTACTGTTCCTGTATAAATGCAAAATCCAATGACCAAAGAAAAAAAAAACATTGTCACGTTCTGTAATTACGTTAATTAAACATTACCGTCATGCGTAGCGTGTTATATGACATTTCACAGATCTCTCTTTCGATTAAGTAACACGGCACAAAACTCATTTAATATCTCCAGGAAACCTGTTGGTAGCGGTTTGCGGAAATTATAACCACTTCTGTTATTCCTTTGGTGACAGACTTTTTATCGAGATATAATGTATTAATAAAACTATACAGTATAAGTAGATTAAGTAGATACGTAATATAAATATTCTCCGTAATATAAAAATGCACCTAACCACACACCCCGTCGTTCGGGTCAACCCGTGACTTCGCCTGTGACTTCAGAATTGACTACTTATCCCACAGAACCGCCCATTTTTTCGGGATAATAAGTGTTTTTTTTTTGTATTCTATGATAATCGTATGAACAGTTAGTAGTTATGGCATGAAAGTATAACAAACAAACGCACTTTCCCATTTATTCATATTTATTGTAAGGATTATGTTATAGTCTCTCTATATTATGTGATATAAGTAATGAATATTGAATTATAAATTAGGTATATCTGTCTGGGTCAGGGTAGACAAATGCTTGAGTGATGTAGCCAGATGCACGTATGGTATGACGCAGGGAAGTACGCTTGGCCCTACCCTGTTCCTCGCTTATGTAAATGATCTTGCACATAATATTGCTGGTAACGCAGACATTATAATGTTTGCAGATGACACGGTCATGACTGTTCGTAGATACCATAGACTCACTATTCCAAATTTACCCAAGCTTATTAAGAGGTGGTTTAGATGCCCTTTCCCACCCACTGAATCTAGTTTTGCACAGCGGCAATACAACTTTAAAGCACCGCAGATTTACAATCAACTTTACTCTAATGGTTTGCAGCACTTTTCTAATTATAGCTTTAAAAAACATACACGCAACTTGTTAATGAGCATGAATTACGACAAGGTTGAGTCAATCAATGGTTTGAACACACAGTAATCATTTATACAAAAACACGCATACAAGATTTATACTTGAACACACACACACGCACAAGCTCACGCACGCATACAAACACACACGCACAAACACACACACACACACACACACACACACACACACACGCACACGCACGCTACGAACGCACACGCACACACTGTTTATTGTGTCATAAAATAGTATTACCAGGGAAGGAATGTCGCCTGAGACACAGGTTCGCCTAATTCAGGAGGCAGAGTATGTTAAACCAATGTTTTTGTATTATTTTTCTCAATAAACATTATTATTATTATTATATCTGTGTGTCGTATATTATATTAAGTGTTATTTCACAGTGAAACTAGAAAGTTGTAAACAGTTTATCTAAAATATTGGAAAAAATCGTAACTGATTTAACTCATTTCTTATCTATATAATATCGTCTTATGTAATATTAATCAGCAAAGATAAGTGATAAGTAAATTTATATTAATAAAATCTTATCTAATCTAATCTATAGATATATTTTTAATATTTAAAAAGTTTTAATAATGTTGTGTTATATAACTTAAGACTGATATGCTGGCTGGCATTGCAACAGCCACTAATTGTATAATATTCATTTTAGTACATTGTAAATAATTATGTAACCTTAAAAATGCACTTAAGAAGTTTTCTCGACATTTCAATCTAGTCTGTAAACACCAATTCAGTATGATGTTGGTAATTTTTGCGTTATAGTCCTATGTAAACATTGTAATAGGATACACAAGGATAGAGATCGTCACTTTACAACAAAAAAAGTTGACCCTAAATGCCATCCCTGCATCTTCCCGCTAATTTGATACTTAAGCGCTCAAAATTAGACTTTTGAGCGCTTCGAGCTTAAAAGTATAATTTTCGTGTCATTTTGAGCTCTCCAAGCTCAAAGAGATAACTGTTCTATGCTTTTGAGCTCTTCGAGCTCTTCGAGATAACTGTTCTATGCTTTTGAGCTCTTCGAGCTCTTCGACCTCAAAAGTCTGATGATTTAATAAAACACTATTAGTCAAATCGCAATAACTTTTGAATCAATGAACCGATTTTCTCGTAGTTTACGGCATTAAACGCAGCTTTTTGAGTTCTTTGAAGAATCTTAAGGCTAGAACTGGTCAGACTGAAGAGTTCATAGAAATTCTGAAAAAAACATTTTTTTTAATTTTTTTCGAGAACGATATCTCTCGAACTTATCAACCGATTTTCACCGGACTGGCGGTGATCGACGTGGTTTTTTGATGTTATGAGCTGATTAGTTTTTGGAAAACTGTTTAAAAGTTTTTCCAAAAAAACCACATTTGAAAAAAATAACTTTGTAGGTTTTTTGAGATTTCTCAAGATCTACCAGTTCGAATCGGCCCTAATTATATTCAAAATCTAAGTTTGGTTAAGTCCTTTCGAATGACGCCTACCCCGATGAAATCGGTCAAGGCGTTCAAAAGTTATGAGTGGTTTACATACGGCCACACACACACACACACGCCTGTCCTAGCGGATCACTGTAACTGTGTGACAATACTTCAGTTTTTTCAGTGATCCACCGGCGGCTTACCCTGTCAGGTACCCTGAGCGACGCCTTAGCACATCAGAGCGTTGCACCCTCGCGGGAGGTTTACATCTAGCCTACTACTGTCTAAAAGTAGTTTGAAGATCCACGCGGTGTTTTAGTATATAGGTACTTATAAAGTAACACTTAGCGTACCATGCTTGGAAAGCCGTCATAATTTGTAAAGTATTAAAAGCCTTACCGAAAAATTATTATTTCGAAAAAAAAAGCCAGCGAGGTTATAAAAAAATACTGTTCTAATTTTGAACGGGAAAAGACTCAAGAGACGTGATAACGTATTGCAGGATTTAGAGCATAATATAATTATGCAATTTATTTGAATATTTAAGATTTTTGAAATAAGTAAATATGATTTTTACGTTAATAATGAGTTATAATGTAAATATTATTGTTTCTGACTACTTGTTCCGGCCACTGATCTTTTTATATATAAACTGTAGACATCTGGTAATTAGCTTTGACAACCTCTTAATTTTCGTCATCTTAGGTGCTGTTCAAAGATTATTCAAAGATTCAAACCTAATAAAGCATATTTTATAAAATAATGTAAGAGGTGGTGTGGAAGGTAAGTTACACGAGTTGGTAACCGTCATGTCGGACAGACAGCTTGATGTGCTCTGTGTAACAGAGACTAAGCGAAAGGGTAGCGACGCCTGTGATCTTCCTGGTGGCGGGTTAGCTCTGTGGTCTGGTGTACCGCAGAGCGATCGGGCCAGCATGGAAGTGGGGGTGTTGCTGTCCGCTCGCTTGGCCTCAGGTGTGATGTTTGATCCCAGACTTCTATGGGTCCGAATAAAACTAGCTGTCACCAGGGTCTTCATGGTCGCAGCTTATGCTCTCGTAGGCTCTTCGGTGGCATCGGATCTAGAGAAGTTCTGGGATAATGTTAGGGAAGTTCTGGATTTGGCAGAAGCTAGTGAACGCGTGATTGTATGCGGAGACTTGAATGGATGGGTTGGGACCAAGCGTCCAGACTTCGAGGACGTGCTTGGTTCATTTGGTGATAAGAGAGTGAATGATGCAGGTAGGCTCATTGCGGATGTATGTATGGAGAGAAACCTTATTGTGTCAATCACATTTTTTCAACATAAGGACATCCATATGTATACATGGCGAAGGAATGAACAGAGAAGTATCATAGATTTAATTCTGGTAGACAGTCGCCTCCGAAGTAAAATTCTGGATACAAGAGCGTACAGGGGTCCTACTGTCGACACGCACCACTATCTTGTTATTGCGAGATTTAGTGGTCTATTCAGAAAGTGGAGACACTGACGAGAGCGTGTCTACTTCGGAGGGTTTGAAAGAATAAAGATCTATATCTCCCTCTATCTCCTAGTTCGGAGAGACGACATTCCGACACGACTAAAGTGAGAAATCAGGAGCAGGGCCAACGGCTTTATGTGTTTTCCACCAACTTCCTAATTCCGAGCTGCTATTGAGAATTTATTTACTTACTTATCTTCAAGGGCCGTGTGGGACCGGCTTTTGAATTGCCCCACCCCTCTCTACCCACGGGAGTCATAAGAGCCGACTGAGGGAATACCAGGGGAGTGAGCAGCAGCACACCCTCGAGTATTAACAACATCCACTGCGATCGCCAACCTGCCTGCCAAGCGTGGCAATTACGGCATTATCCCCCCTAACGGGACCGCTCGTTGTGACGTTCTCTTGGGGAGGCCTATGCCCAACAGTGGACGTTGAAAGGCTGATGGATGGATGGATGGATGGACTTATCATCACGGTATCTCCCTTGTGGGGTATGCAGAGAGAACAGTGTTAAAAGAGTTTATTCTTGCATACATCTTTCGCTTCCTCAACATTAATAATTCTCTTCATACACGCTCCCCTGTTTTAGAGAATCCTGACTCCCCCTTCCTTTAATACATGACTGATCTGGTCGTGAAGTACGTTAGTTTTGGTCACCCCTGTACCTACATCCTTCCACTTTTATGTTGTATATCTTCTTAACCAATTGCTCATCGGCCATTCTTTCTACGTGTCCGTACGAGAATTTCTTGATCCTAAAACCTAATAACTTTTAGTTTTGAATCGACCAGGGATTCGAACCCAAGACCTCATAATCCACAGACGCATACACTACCGTGCGACCACTGAGGCATCATAAGTACAATATGAAAAATGAGGTTAGTCAACGAAGAATCGAGATCGCCCAAGACGTTAAGAATGAATGTATTATCGAAATTAGCAATCCCAAGCGATAGTCGCGATGACTGAATTGGCAAAGCATCTGGGACGGTATTCCAGGAGATGCAGGTTTAAATCCTGCTCGTAACTGCAATTTTCGATTTTTCACATTTCCACATTGTGTTATAAACTAATTTGTTGCATTTTTTTTATACAACGTGTGTGGCAAACAAGCATACGGCGCATCAGAGGCATCACTCGCGTGTCACCATTTCCAAGGAAAAGTACCTATAGGTGGAGATGAGGATAATATCTAAGTATAGGACAGGAAAGATATATTAGAAAATGGCTACTGAGTTCTTACCTCCACATAACTTTAAGCAACATAATCAAGAGAACATTGTCATTGACGGAATTATCAGGATCGCCACTTTTTTTTTTATAGCTTGTGGTGGCAGACGAGCCACGGTCCGTCTGATGGTAAATGGTAACCGTCGCCCATGGACTCGACTATACCGAGAGTATTGTCAAGCCGCTGCTCACCAATTCATTTCACAGATATGAAATGAAATATAAACGGCTATCTCCTGCTACACGCCGGCCGGTCACACGGGAGAAGGTGGTACCAACCCGCTCGGGCCCGATACCAAGTGCGTACACTTGGTACCCAGCCCTACCACCAGTCATGCAATGGATGACAATTGCTTACTTCCCTTAGCCACCTCATACGACACCTGTGGGAAAGAATGGGGTGGTGACACTCGTATTCTTAGTCCGTCACCACACGGACAAAACAAATATAGTAACTTCGCCACAAATAAATATACGAAAGATAAAGAGAAGAAGAGGCCTCTGGCGCTTGTCTCATTTTAGCTAAGAATAATTTAAAGAAACTTTAAAATCAAGCACACTACGTAGAAAAAAAAGGTACCACATTAAAGTCGTACGTGTCGAGAATGCGCCAGAGTAGGTACAAGTACATGAGTGAACTATTTGTTGCCGGCGCGCCTCTTAATGTATGCACGTGCGTACTGTGTAATACCCGTTAAGGTTGGCACCATTTTTCTGAGTTACATAACTCTGTTGTTAAATATTATGTAACGCGTACAAAGTAATTGTGTATTTAACATTTAAAATTACTTTAATTTGTTTAATTAACATGTTATTCTTAGTTTATTCTTGTTACTCCAAAATACGCATAATACCGTGAAAACATCGGTCAATTATGTATAAGTACCTACCTCCATGTATAAGTACATTAATTCATTTTGGTTATTTAATAAATAGCATACGTTGAGGGGCTAAGAATACAAATGTCCCCACCCCATTCCTTTCCGCCGGTGACGCACGAGGCGACTAAGGGAAGTAGTTATAACCCATTGCGTTACTGGTGGTAGGGATGGGTACCAAGTGGGAGTACTCACTTTTTACCCGGCCCAAGCGGTTTGGTAAGCACCTACTAACTACCATTTTCCATATGGACGACTACAACTGTGTCACCTCAGCGTTTTTTGGTTGCAGCGGGAGATATTAGAATTTAATGAAATGGAATATGTATCTAGATAGTCAGTGTATAAACCGTATGATGCTAAACACATTACGTAAATATCAGAATTGCAAAGATGGCGTAATAGTCAACATAGCGCCTTCCTAAGCCGAGTTTTGTGGTTTCTATTTCCACACAAGACAATTCTATACACGATCCTAAGTCTGGTTTTCCTGTTCTAAGTCTGGGCGTACTTAGTGTCCGTTATTTGTATGTTTAAATATCTCCCGAAGTGCTGGGTGTAGCTTTAAAAAAAAAGCTATATGGTTGTCTATAAAGTCGGTTTACGGACGATAATTTTACTTGGTAACGTCATATGTTTTCTGAGAGTTTCACAAACAATGCATCGGTCGCCATACATTTTTCGGAACGTGCGTTCATCGATTTATAAGACGTTATCACGTCAATAAACATATACTTACAAGAATACGAGAAAAGCCTACTAATCTACCATAAAATACAAGAAAAACCTATCGAAGGGCTAATATCAATAATCATTTAATAATAATCTTTCTTCTGATTCTGAGCCTTTTGTCCTTTCTCGCCACTTCTCTTTCCTTAGAGTTGGCGACATGTGAGTGATGCCTCTGGTGTTTCTAGCGTCTATAGGCTACGTTAAGTTGGTGAGCGACGCGACGCAACGTATTGCGAATAATACTTTAATCTCGTTTTGTCGCATTCATATTAGGCGACAACGTAGGCCATAAGTACATACAACCTCTATTTGATATTTTCGTGTCGCGTCGCGTCGTATTATCGCGTTTGTCGTTCACCTAGGGCAACGGGTTAGTTAATCACACTGAAAGATTTGACACACTGTAGACACATACAATGCTTAAGTGGCTCAACACTTATCTGCATAAACACCAGTCATTGTCTGGTCAGGGCACGACATGACTTGTGATAATGTGATAAATGTTATAATGTAATGTATCATGTGTGTGTAATTCAAAATAGATCAGATACGCACTAAAGTGTCTATCTATTATATATAGTCTAGTGTGTTGCTCGCGATGAACGCCGAAACTATCCGATTTTCACGTTTTTTTTAAATGTGTGTTTTGCTGGCGTACCAAAGATAGGATAGTTTTTATCTAACCAACCATCAGTTTTTAACCACCCAAGAGAACGCCACAACGAGCGGTCCCGTCATGGGGGATAATGCCGTAATCGCCACGCTTGGCAGGCGGGTTGGCGATCGCAGTTGATGTTGTTAATACTCGAGGGAGTGCTAACTCCCCCGGGTATTCCCTCAGTCGGCTCTTACGACTCCCGTGGGTAGAGAGGGGTGGGACAATTCTAAAGCCGGCCAGTTTTTATCACGTATTTTTTATTAATTAATTGCAAAATATTCATTAAAAAAGATATGGCGGTATGAATTTCGCCGCGTCAGCTAGCATTCTTATAAATGCAAAAGTGTGTTTGTTTCTTTGTTACGCTTTCACGGCATAACTATACAACCGATCATCATGAAATTTAGCCAAAGGCCATTCTCTATATCTCCTATCTCTTTCCTTATAGGTTACTTTTTATTCCGGAAAAGTGGTTAGATTCTGAGGAATAGCAATTTTGTATATAAAGATAGTTATTGTGCCGTAGAGTGACATATGTATATATATCCTAAAGTAGTATTTAAGTGGATTATAAGGAATCTATACACGAGTTCTAGGCTGCTCTATAATGGCTTTAGAAGATTCTGCACTAGGGATAATCCCTGCAATAGGTACAGAGATTATCCCTAGTGCAGAATGTTGTCTTTATAAAAATATAAAGAAAATGAAGTTTACTTTAGAAAAAAAAGGTTGTTTTTTTAAGGCAATAAGACATTTTAAACTAAGTTTGTGTCAAAAAAAGATGAATGTTGATGGGTTTATTTTACAACCTTTCCAGGCAATGGCTATTGTTAAAGTTAAACTTTTTAGCGATGCCGATAGTACACGCCATCCATCGGGCAGTAGAATAATGATTTTAAATGTATTCTTTACATAATAATTATTATGAATTTCTCCATCACGAATATTATGTTCCTTCCGCCTAATCGAATGATTTTAGAACACGCAAACAAATAAGATCCGATTATCAGTTAGATTAAATACAAGAACGCAGCTTTTTATTGAAAGTCTGACGTCTAGACGTTTACATAACTGCGTAAACAGGAAAACTAGCTCCCATCACATTAGCATTTCACCGAACGACCTCAATACCGCAGGATTTATGAAATTGCTCAATAGCAAATATGTGATAAATTATCGTGTGAAGTTTTAATTATGCGATTTTAATTTACGACTGCATATCGCATATTATGTCAAAATACGATTAAGAGCATTATTAAAACCAATTTTAACCCCTTAATAACAAGTGATAGGACCTTACCGAAAGCAAACTAAAAACTCCTTACAAATAAGAAATCTTCATACCAGTTGTCTTAGGAAATAGGGTAACTGTATTTCAATAGAATCAATAGAAGGCAATATACCCAAAATAGGGTAAGGGTACGCTGGGCAAATACAGCATTGCTACACAAAAGCATATATTGCCTAGCTCCAATAATATACAATACAATACCTAATGAATTAAAGACTCTAAATATTAATATTTTTAAAAAACTTCTTAATGAATTCCTAGTTAGCAAAAGTTATTATGACCTGAGAGATTTCCTTGACAATAAATAGCTTAATTAGAAAACACAATTGCAATACTTTGACCATTAACATTGTTTTAATAAATCTATTGACATTTGCAATATTAACCTCTTAAATCGTAATTCCCTAATAATTTATATTGAATGATTAAATTTATTTTATTTTAATTCTGTAAAACTCTGACATTCTTAATGTTTTTTAACTATCTTTCTTTTTTAATTTAACTATTATGATCAAGATGATTTTATTTTAATATTACATTGTAAATTTCTGACATGCCTAATATAATGATTAACGTATAATTTGATTATTATAAGATATTTGGAACAATAAATTAGTAAATATAATACCAAGTCACAAGTGCCACATAACGGTCAACACATATAATTAATTTAAGTGTACGCTTAATAAAATAAGTCCTGTTGCACAAATTTGTAATCAACACAATTTTGCATGCCGTTTAGGTAGACCAAAGAGACTCTAATGTTTACCAATTAACACCATTGTATACCTTTGTGTCAGCGAATAAATTATTATTATTATTATATGTTTTGTTCGCTTTAATACAGGGGAGGTTAAAAGTAAAAAAAAGGGGGCGGGGAACTCTATAAAAAAGTAGAAAAATTGAGAAATTCAATATTGTTAACTTTGTGTAGGTATTTGGCTAACAGACCACAAAATGACATCTACTGTAATTCTTTCTAATTCATTTGCAGATAGAAGAAAGTTTCATAGCCTATTAAAATCCAAATCTTAGACGATGCAGATTGATTAGGATTGATAATTACTGATAAAATAAATAATATGATATGAAGTTCACCGTCATCTAGTACTTAATATTCATATACCCAATGCACATTCTTCAGAATATTATGGCTGAGACCGATGATAGGCTGTAACAAGCACTTGCACCATTGGCAATTAATCGAATTACTAAAGCAATTGGTCGCACAATCCTTGAATGTCATTACGACAGATGAAGATCTAGTTGAGCCAGTTTTTGTTGATGGTAATACTTACCATTTATGTATGTCAGTGTTGTCACGATACTTGAAAATAGTCTGCGACAAGGTTGGCATATGAAAATAGATAGAATAGATTCATCCCAGCATAAGATATTGTTGAATTCTGAAAGGAAATTAACTGATACCGTTTTCGAAACATAATTTCTGTTTATGAATGAAAATACATAAATATTATAAATAGAAATTTATTTGAAAAATAAACTAATATTGGTTAATAAATCACACCTCAACTATTGTAAGTTATATATGAAATAAATAAATATTCCTGGACATTTCACACAACGTCCTCTGGTCCCAAACTAAGCTCAACGCTTGCATAGCGCTAGCGTAGGTACCGGATTACGGATATAATACATATATTACTTTTTTTTGTAAATACATACATGTTATAGATAGAAAACACCCAGACGCAGTATAAATATCTGTGTTCATCACACAAATAATTGTCCTGAGTGGGAATCGAAGCCACGACCTCGTGCACGGAAGTCGGTACACTACCGACTAACGCCACGAGGCCCGTCAAATCAATATTATATACTAGCTGATCCGGCAAACGATGTTTTGCCATTTAAATTATTTCTAGAGATTTTTTAGGGAATTTCTAGCGTAGAAAAAAATAACTAACTTAATATGCCGAATCATCATACTTCATACTAATATTATAAATGTGAATGTAAGTTTGTTTGTTACGCTTTCACGTGAAAACTACTTAACCGATCATCATGAAACTTTGTACACATATTCTCGGAGGTATTAGAAGTAACATAGGATACTTTTTATTAAAAAAAAAATACGAAAAATAAAAAAAATTGTTTGTCACAAAATCTCAAAATCTAGCAACTTCAACGCCATCTAGCATTTCAGTAATGAAGTTCCAACCCCGAGTACTGTAATACCGTTGCACTGTATTACTGACAATTTCAAGGGTTGCTTTATTTATTTTTATGAAATTACTCACGGACGAAGTCGTGCTAGTAAAAAAATAAAAATAAAAAATTTGGTCCGAAACCTAAAAAAATATGTTTTGGGGTGGACCACTCTTATCACTTAGGGGTATGAAAAATAGTTTACATCCTATTCTCAGACCTACCGAATATACACACAAAATTTCATAAGAATCGGTCAATCCGTTTCGGAGGAAAATGGCGACAAATACTGCGACACAAGAATTTTATATATTAGATTGGGTAATTGTATATTCAAAGGTTTTAGCTTAGTCCTGCAATCTCGCACTAAATCCTAAAACTGTATTTTAATTACTAAGCTACTGCAACAAAAAGAAATGTCATTTTTAGTAATTCAATGAACATAAATCGTGAAATGGTCTAAGATATTATTCTGATTACCAAGTAATAATAATAATATGTAACCGCAATCTGAAAAGACGGTGACAACCCTACAAATGGCCAGTGACAAACAGATACACATTAAAAGTATTCTGGAGCGCGTGCGCATGTTAAATACCCGTGAAATTGATAGACCATTTTGTTAATTGTACTAACATTAGCACGCAATTATTCGCATGTCGAAATTACTTGGAGACTTGTTATAGTGAACTTGAACAATATTCCATGATTTATTCAAGTTGACGTGTTTAGAAATACGTAAGTATAGTAAACATTTAGTTGAAAAACAAAAAACATACCATCACGCCTGTATTCCCCGAAGGGGTAGGCAGAGGTGTATTACACAACCCACGATTCGCCAGCATGTTTGAGTTCCACGTAATAGGGGGCGAGCCTATTGCCGCCTACCGGGCACATTTCCAAACTCCGGGCTGCTACTGAGTATTTATTTTTTTACAAAAAAGCTCAATAACATTGCCCGACTCGGGGTTCGAACCCGAGACCTCATGATCAGCATTCACTCACACTACAGCTGCACCACCGAGGCAGTAAAAAAAACTACAACATTTAGTTGTAGTTTGAGGTACAGTTCTGTCCACATTCCACAAAATTATTAATGTTGCCTTTGCCTTTTTCTTACCTACTCTGTATCCAGAGTATCCATTATGTATTATAATTTATTAAATTTAAATCCGATACTTTATGAATTATCTTGAAATTAAATAGCTGTAATAGTTTACAAATGTTAGTTCTTTTAAGTAGCATATTATCGTGTTGATATTTGGAAAATCTCCTAATGAATCAACCTCGCGTGTCATTGTATCCAATTTCCGTATCCGCAGTTTTCTATTATTTTGGTCATGTGTGAAGGTTTCTCCGGCGATTTATAGTTTCTCTACGGCAATTGGTTTTAATTGAAGGATATAATTAACAGTTAGTAAATGGTTTTTATCGAAGTAACTTTAAAGATAACCTCACGAACAAAATTGATTCCTATCAAATTTCATTAACACGTCGGTGACGCTAATGCGTAATATGAGGTAAGTAATCACTAATCCTCATGAATTGTGCTCAAATTATTATTATTGGCCCACTTTTGGGCACGGTTCTCGGAGGGACAGGGATTTCGGCCTTAGTCTACCAGTGCGAATTTCCCCTCGAGATTTACTTTCATCGATTAGTGATAACGTGTAAACATTATTTAACACATAATATCGGCAAATTTCGAAAGTCACAGGTATATGTCGTACGACATCTAAACCTTGGACTGGAGATGGAACTCGATACCAATGATAACATTGTCGCCGCAGTCGTTCGTTTGCTTTTTTTTTTAAATATGAACTTCGGATATACGTTAAATTGTGCACTACTCATTTTGTAGAATGATTTAAACATTTTAAACTGATGTAAGTACCTAATATGGGTATAAGATATCAGAAAAAGTTCAGCAACAATTATGTTCATTTACAACATAGTTTTTTTGAGTAATCGCTGGGCTTTGGTTTACAAAGTGACGCAGTATCCGGAAATCGAGTGTATAATGATGATTACATCAAATAATGATCATACTCTTCTTCACGCAAAGAAGCTTCTACAAATTATTGCGACAGTCGCAACGTCCGCTAACTACGTGTGGAAATGAAATTGATAAAGCGACAAGTGCTATTCATTGCTTAATAAAATATTATATATGTTCGCGTATAACTTCTTTATTTATGAAGCGATTTAGATAATTATATTTATAAGAAAGGAAAGACCTAAGGGGGTTTAACTTCATTGGCATCGGATCTTTGGACTTCGGAGAGAGTACTTTCCTTAAAATTAAATGGCAAATGTATTATAGTGATGCATTATATATTGGTGTGCTTATGACACCTTTTCTTTTTTTTTGTTTGGGCGGGAAAAAATGTTCCTAACCGCACACCCCGTCGTTCGGGGCAACGAACAGGGTAGTGTGGGGCCTGCACCCACTAAAGAAACCCGCCGTGTGCCGTCTCTCCGCCTTTATTGGCGGGCCACTGGAACTATGTTACATTCCTTCTGTGGTCCGCCGGCGTCTTACCCTTTCGGGTACCCTCTACTGTGCGACGCATCCGCGCACGGAGCGTCGCACCTTCTCGGGAGGCCTTGCCATCCATCCATCCATGCCATCGCCCCGACCACTCGTGCTTATGACACCTAGCAGGATTTTATGGCATGGCATGGACAGATCACATAAACTTGAAAGGCACAACGAAACTTTTTAATAACAAACAGTGCGAATTGGTTATTATGGGTGTAATTATACTGATTATTCTATTAAAAATATCTGTCCACTGAAAGTATGACATAAACATATTTATTATCACAAAAAAAACTAATGCAAAATGAAAAAAAAAATTTAAATCATTTGGAACAAATGAAATATTATATAATTTTGAAGATGTTGCCAAGTATAACAATAAACGTATGTCTACTATACAAAACAAAGGACTTCAAGATAATTGTGGCTACTTTTTCCAAATAAGAAACCTTGTGAGAACGTGAGCAGTGGTACGATATAATGTTGTATCACTTCGAAGCCTCCACCATCTACTATTATAACTATTCGCTACACATAATTAAGGTAGACATAATACTTATTTTTTTAAATGAATCTTTTATCTTCTGCAGACAATTAGTCTATTAAGCAGTCTGCTTAATCGCTTTGTATCACAGTGTGGGAAACGAATAAAGTAGACAAAATGGTGACATTGGGTATCCTTAACAAGCACAGAGACGGCCATGATGATTTTTTAAATAAGATTATAAATTATCTAACTTGTAAAGTGATGTTGGAAAATCATGATCTAACTTGAGTAGTTTTTTGATATTGCACCCATAGGCTAGATAAGACGTTATGTATCGAGTTCAATCCCTAGGGATCCCCAGGGAAACTGCGACATTTCTAAAGTTCATAATTTATTCGGTACTGGATTTTCCCCTTGGTACCGTCCTCGTGGACTTCAGAATATAAATACTTTAGGTACTCTATGGCACAAATATTTATATGCAGAAATAGATAACACATAGGAATCTCCCAATCTGGAGTAAAATGAAGCCTATGTCTTTTCTGGGCTCCAGACATTCATGATTGGTTTTGTAGTGACGGCGTGAAAGCGTAATAAACAAACCAATAAACAAACAAAATCAAAAGTGAAAAATATTAGTAAGGAAAAAGAAAAACATCGCGACTAATGCACTCTGTCAGGCTTTGATAGACAATGGCCAGAATTGAGAAGATGTTCCATAGTAGGATACTACATTCGAGTAGGTTGAAAAAAAAAAATAGGTACGTAGATCATATTATTGTCGGTGACTGACCATTGGTCAGATATTCCAAGTGCAAAGACGTTAACTACTCGCAGCCAAAGCAAACGAAATATGTTACTGAACTTTTTAACTGTTATGTGCACTTACGCAACTAGCTCACGCCTTCTTCATTGAGTGCCTACATACAGAGAGTCTATTCACTTGTAAATATTACTAATATTAGGCAAATTGTGGAGGCGGACATTTTAGTTGTGCATTGTTTTAGTCTGTGTATTTGAACAATACAGTTTGTGTAATATTTAACAGACTAATAGGTGTCTGTTACTTTTTTACAGCAAAGTACATTATTCACTTTATTTTAAACCAGTCTTTGCTTGCGGCTCCGCCGCAACCAAAAGCTAGTTCATAGGTTGTATCTCAGGTTCCCGATATAGTAGCGGGATAAAATGTATACTAGTTGTTAAGTGTAATCGAGATCTATCAAATAGAAAAAGTTGCATCAAAATCCTTTCAGTAATTTTTGCGTTATGCGCGAACAAACAAACAGACAAACAGACAAAAAAAAATGTTTTGTGTTCAGACACGTCTATATAGCCTAATACAGTCATTTTTTCTCAAATATCTTAAATGTACAGACACAGCTCTGTTACAACTTTATAATAGTATATGTATAGATAATACGATATAAGAGTAATATTGAGAAAACTTTTAAAAAGACAACAATTGCTTAATCTAATAACAAGTCCATCTTAATATTTATATCAGCCAACTAGGTATGCCAAAGAAATTATAGAGCACGTTCCTATGTAAGCGCAAACGCAAGTACACGCTCTGTTTCCCCACTCATAAAGTTGGATGGGACTATGGGACGACATTCCGACATTTCCGACATGATTAGAGACAGATTAGGCGCAGGACTAACAGCTTCACTTGCTATCCGAAGCACGCGGGTGCCAATACCGCCAATTTCCTAATTCCGAGCAGGTATTAAGAATTTATTTGACAATCAATAAATCAATATTGTTTTTATTCGAACCTGAAACCTAATAATACGCAGTCCCATACACTACCCATAGACCACCTAGGCAGTGAAACCTAAATACACATAATTTTAAAAAGTCTAGGCCTAATAGGTATATACGAGTAGTCTCGTTAAACAAAGAAGATAAAGACCATTCGATATTCAAGTTATTGTGATAAACATTAGGCTGAATGCTACAACATCTTGCTACAACTTTTACTTTCCTTTGAGAAGAAGTCTTGAGATATCAATGAACTCTCGTTCTTATAGCTTACTGGTTTAGTTTACTTTACATCATTCAAGCTTCGCTTTCTGTTTCTGCGGGAAAGACGTTTCTTTGCTAGAAATCTTGTTTAGAATCATCGACTTGATAGTTTTTACTAAAAATCCTTTAAAAGGTCAGTCCTATACTGAGAAATGAGTTGACAATTTGGCGCCATATTTTTTTAAGTATACCAGAAAGAAAAGATTACCGTTCCAAACGCTGGTGGTTTACTTGTGACTATCATTTTCTATTTCACACGTTTTGACCTTTTAAATAGAATAGCATGTCAAGTACATAAAATATAAAATAACATAAGATAGATTTTTCTTTTTTTTTTGATATAGGCACTGACAAACTATGAAAGTCATGATTTATTTCTTTGGAAGGCAATCAATGAATCTCGCCGTTTAACCTTGATTATCTGCTGTACAGAGTTTCACTAACAATAAAATTAAAAGTAGAAGCTACATTTAAATATCCGTTAGCGGGGCAAATCAAGCCTTGAAGTTAAAAATAACATTTAAAATGTCATTATCTGGTTGAAATTTCGTAATTTTCCCGCCCATTTGTTACGCTGAACTATGATTATAAAAAATATAATCGATAGCAGCAATATTGTTAATGTTATATTATCTCGTATCTATAAATAAATATAACAATAGATTTTCCTGAGAGCTATCTGAGTGATGAAAGGCTGACCTACAATATTAAATAATTTATATTACTCCATACTATAGAAGTAAACTTTATTAAATGAATCTGATAATTATTAGCGGCTGCGGCGGCTATATTTGTTACGCTCCAATTTTAACATTTTTATAATAAATTGGATTATTATATTTTAGTTCCATATTAAAATTTTTTGAATAGGAGTATTGTGTGTAGTTATGGACACTAGCTCTGTGATTCAAGTAATCAACCAATACACAATTATTTAAATTAAAACGCAGACTGCGCTTGATGATAATGCAATTAGCGCGTGGAAGTGCACTGTCTATTTTTTAGTTCTATACCAGTATAACGGTAGGGCAAAGGCAAATCACAAGTTCGGCTTGAATCCCTTTAATTACCAGCCTTCTATAGATTGACTGTACTAATGTTAGGTGCCTACTTAACCTATCATTCGCTTATAGATCAGTGATACCTATATAATATAAATACCAAAATATCTATGAGCCTCTACCTGTCAAAAATTGTTTATAGGTAAGTACCAATGTTACATAATTAGTCGTAGTCTTGTAGCTCAAGGCATAATAATTTCTTTTTATTTTTGTTCTTAATTACAAGTGAAATGTATTTCAATGAACTAAATTACGTAATTATCGTTATGGACATGGTTTTTGTATCATGTCTGCGAGAGCTGATAAAAAATTAAGGCAAGCTTACAGAGTAGACAATTAAGTCAAAGGAAATGAAATAAATATGAAAATAAATACAAACATAGGTAGATAAAAGATGAAACAGCCTTTTTTTTTGTTTAGGCGGGAAAAAATGTTCCTAACCGCACACCCCGTCGCTTGGGGCAGCGAACAGGGTAGTGTGGGGCCTTCACCCACTAAAGAAACCCGCCGTGTACCGTCTCTCCGCCTTTATTGGCGGGCCACTGGAACTATGTTACATTCCTTCGGTGGTAAGATGAAACAGCCTACCGTTTTGAATAAATAACCTAATATTTATGTGTGACTAACTTTTAAGTCTGCTATGGGACCATATTATTATAGCAGAATAATTTATTGAGTTCATAGTTACGGAACATATCAAATATTTCAGTCGTTTAAAAATACGATATAGATATTTACTTAATGAAAATGTATGTATAATTATTACAAATGCATCCAACATTTTTTAATAGAAAAGTAGATACTTAATAATATGTTTGATCTATATTATAGCATTCGACATGCTCAGCTACTCTTAAAGTACAAATTATAATTTGTGAATAAGGAAAAAGAGTATTTTAGTACGAGCGGGAAACGAACCTGCGTCCCTTCCTATCCGGGGAAGTGCTCTAATCCAGTGAGCTACCGTACTATTTTTTAGAAATACCCAATCTCCTCATCACATTTTTCTTAACGACCAAAGCCATCATCTACTTAATAATACTTGGGTAAACTACAATTTAAAGTGTATTCTGCAAATCTCAAAATATAATTAGGCCTAAGTATAATTATTATTGTTTGAGACCAATCTATATTATTTACGTGCCGCTGATCTTCGATATTATGATCGCATTTTTTTTATAGACAGGTACCTATTTCTAATATTGTCAGAATATAAATTATTGTTTTCACAGAAACTTCTTGTATCTGTTTGTCGTTTTGTAGTGTTCCTTTTTCGTTTCATCGAGTTGGAAATACCACAACAGATAAAGAGATTACGCTGCAAAAAAAATAATACCTCGATCTGATATCGCTTTTTTACATCGTAAATAATATAATGAGGTTGCATCCCATGTAACCGGTTTATCTCTTATGCTAAAATAAATTCCATATTTCATTAAAGGGACAGTGCACGACTTTATTTATTTTTTGGCCAGTCACGATTTACGAACCTTTTGGGTTTCGGGGATATTAAGTAGTTTTTTTTTCAACTCTTTTGCTGTCCCACCATTAGAGAGGGATTTGACCACATTCCACCACGCTGGCCAAGTGAGGGTTGGCAAACTTCATAAGCCATCGAGAAAATCTCCCAGGCATGCCGGTTTCCTCACCTGTTCTAATGTTTTCCTTCATCGACCAGTGATAAATTTTAAACGAATACACACAGAATTTCGAAAAGTCTCTATCAGAGGTATGTTTGTGCCGTACGAAGTCTGGACCTTGGAATAGAGATCGAACTCGATACCACTGTCCTTGGAGTCCTAGGATTTACCGCTAGGCTATTTGAGTAATGACCACTGAAGGAATGTAATATGGTTCCGGTGGCCAGCCTATAAGGCGGAGAGACGGCACACGGCTGGTTTCTTTAGTAGGTGAGGGCCCCACACTACCCTGTCCGTTGCCCCGAACGACGGGGTGTGCGGTTCGGAACATATATTCCCGCCTTAACAAAAAAAAAAGTCTATTTGAGTAATATATTTCTCTAATCACTTTTTGTGGATTCATTATAATGGTCCCTAGCACTTTGAAATAACAAGCAAACCTTATGAGAAACTATAATTAACCTGAACGTTCTTATTTATTACGAACTATACTATGCACGTGACTTCGTCTGCGTGGACTTTAGAATTTGATCAAATAATATAAATACGACACTATTTGGAATTTTAATTATTGTTACGCAAAATTTGCTATCCTACCATCCAAAAACTAGTAATAATATATTTTAAAAAAACATAGCATACATAACATAGCATCACGCCTGTATTCCCCGAGAGGGTAGGCAGAGTTGTATTATACACCCACGGTTCGCCAGCTATGTTTAAGTCCCACGTAATAGGGGGCGAGCCTATTGCCGTCTACCAGGCACATTTCTAAACTCCAGGCTGATACTGAGAATTTTTCGTTTAACGAAAAACCTCAATAACACTGCCCGACCCGGGGATCGAACACGAGCCTTATGAATAGCAGTCGCTCACACTACCGCCACACCATAGAGCAGTTATATTTTTTTAAGCACTTGTATTAATACAGATATCCGTTGTAAACGCTTTATCCACAGAGTTACCTTAGATTCTCATTAAAAAGACCGGTAGTGAGTTACGGCGCGCGTTATGTAAGATATACGAAGATTATCTATGACCGAGTGAATATAAATGGTCATTAAGTTACGGGTACCAGTTGATCACGATGAATGCGTACAACTTGATATATAACTACAATATCTTACAAATAGTAATCAGGTACGATCATCTTTGCTAATGATAGACTTTTGAATCAAAAATATTATATCACAATTACAAAGCGATATTGGTTCTAATATATTTAGAATGAAGAAGCTCTGAATGAATAGGGATTTAAGTCGTTTGAAAATTAATGTTTTCATAACTTTGTACTTCCAAATTTAAACTTTGTGATCCAAAACAATAATAATAATTAAAAATAAATAAACTAAAAACTAGAGAGTTAGGGATCATTAGTATGGGAAAATATATCTTAGATTTCATGGATTTTATTGCTGTGGGATTACATTGATATACCTACGCATGCATGTATACACAAGTCGCCATTATCGTGTAATTACACTAAATGATACCCCACGATAGATGAGTTACAAAACATTTAACTCTATGGGTAGTATTACCGCCAATACAACTAGAAAGTGAAAGATTTCTTAAGTCTAATGATTATGTAGAAATTAAATGAAATTAATATTTAATATTAGATCTTTCATGAAGCAATAAATTAATAGCCCATATACTGTCCAAGATTTTAAATTTAATATAATTTTATATACAATATGATTACGATTTATTTTAACTAAAAATAAGTCTAAATAAACAAGGCTTACCTCATTTCCATTGTGCAAGAAGAAAAAAACAACAAATAAATTTATCCGCAAAGTGCAACACTTAATGACTATACGTCAAAAAAGGGCGCGAAACAAGCGGAACACAATCGTGGAACGGGACACGCGAGACTGTTGGCACGGCGCGCTTTCTCTGCGCTTTATAACTTGCAGCAGACTGTCGGCACGGGGGGCCAAAGAAATGAAACTGTTTGGCAATTGTTGTATGCGAAACTAACAAATAAAACTACTCTTAAATATATACGAAATTATAACGCACATTCAATTCAAGTTTAGATCATAGTGCTAAATCATCCTAATGTTAACATAACTAGGACGTCTTTTAATAAGTGAATTTTAAGCTGCTATGTCACTGCTATATTACAGGCTTCTCGTGGGCATATATAATATTTGCACACACTCAGAGGGTTGTGGGTTCGATCACCTCAGGAAAATTATTTACTCATGTGACTTGCACATATTTGATGAAGGTTCAACCGTCCCTTGAGTACCTAAGTCAAATACATGCTTGTTAAATTCTCCGTTAGGAGACATTGCCTGGGGAGTATTGTATTTATTTTAAAGGATTAGAATTTGGTTTATGAATAAATCCCTTAAAAGGTGTGTATGATTATAACTAACTGTCATTCATCCATTTAAACTGAGAAAAGACTTAAAGTTGCTTCGCCAATAGATAGGTTGTTGGCAGACGCTGAAACTATGACTTCTGATTTCTTTCTATGGGTTCGATCACCTCAGGAAAATTATTTACTCATGTGACTTGCACATATTTGATGAAGGTTCAACCGTCCCTTGAGTACCTAAGTCAAATACATGCTTGTTAAATTCTCCGTTAGGAGACATTGCCTGGGGAGTATTGTATTTATTTTAAAGGATTAGAATTTGGTTTATGAATAAATCCCTTAAAAGGTGTGTATGATTATAACTAACTGTCATTCATCCATTTAAACTGAGAAAAGACTTAAAGTTGCTTCGCCAATAGATAGGTTGTTGGCAGACGCTGAAACTATGACTTCTGATTTCTTTCTATGCCCTTAGTTTATCTCAATGATAACTGAGACTACGCCGTGTGGGGCCGGCTTTAGAATTGTCCCACCCCTTTCTACCCATGGGAGTCGTAAGAGCCGACTAACGGAATACCGGGGGAGAGGTCAGCAGCACTCACTTGAGTATTAACAACATCCACTGCGATCGCCAACCCGCTTGCCAAGCGTGGTGATTACGGCATTATCCCCCATAATGAGCACACAGTTCTCTTGGGGAGGCCTATGTCTAGCAGTGGACGTCGAAAGGCTGATTGATGGATGGATGGATAACTGAGACTACGAGGATATTAGTTTGTAAGCTTAGACGGTCGGTGATCTATCTCTAAATCCGCAGTTGCATACGCATAGTCGGGCCGCCAAAAAGTTTTTGATTTTTTCCTGAATTTAGAAATAAGAAATTTTCTGAATTAAAAATTTAGTGATGTTTTATACACGTGCCTTAGAAAGCACGTAAACCGGACGATTTTGCACCTGCTCACACATCCTTGCACTATAATAGCTCTATGCAGTATTTGGCTAGTGTCTGTGACACTGGCTGTCGTGATCGATAATATCTCAAGACCATTATAATATATAGGACAAGCTTCTGCCCGCGACTTTGTCCGCGTGGAATAGTTACTTTGGGCTAACTCTAACTTCAATACTTGATTATTATTTTGCTGCGATGTTATTTTAAAACTGCGATATCTCCTAAAATATTCATTTAAATCGAATGATGTAAAGGGAAATTTTGTTTTATATTAAATACTAGTGATGAATAACGTATTTATTTGGATAAGGATTAATATCATGTTTATAAAAACATCTTAATAACCAACAATGACGTAAGAGAGCGAGTAGGTATGAAAGAGAGTATTGGTGTAAAGATGCGAAAGGGAATGCTCCGATGGTTCGGACACATGTGGAAAGAATGCCGGACGAGCGACTGGTTAAGAAGATATACAATGCGAAGGTGGAAGGATGTAGGTACAGGGAGAGACCGAGACTCACCTACCTAGACCAAATCGGTCATGTATTGAAGGAAGGTGGAGTCAGGAGTCTCCGAAACCGGCGAGCATGTATGAAGAGAGTTATGAATGTTGATGAAGCGAGAGATGTATGCAAGAATAGAGCCTCTTGGCACTCTGTTCTCTCTGCCTACCCCGCAAGGGAAATGGCGTGATGATAAGTTAAAAACACCTTCGCAAGTAATGCATTATTTTAGAACAAATTTGGTTAGCATAAAAAAGGTTATAGTAAGCCAACCTTAAAAGATAGACATATGCTGTTGCAGACTTTTTTATTTATTCTAAGTATATAGCCTTCCTCGATAAATGGACTATCTAACACTGAATTTTTCAAATCAAACCAGTTGTTCCTGAGATTAGCGCGTTCAAGCAAACAAACTCTTCAGCTTTATATAATACTAGCCATTGCCAGCGGCTTCGCCGCAGCCAAAAGCTGGTTTTTCGGTTATATATCTCAGGTTCCCGATATAGTAGCGGTATCTACCAGTTTATAACTCAAATCAAGGCCTTTCAAATAAAAAAGTTGCATCAAAATCCATCTTGTAGTTCTTTTAAATAAATACTAAAAAAAAACTACTTTAAATAATTTTCTAGTTTTTCGGTTATATCTTAGGTTCCCGATATAGTAGCAGGATAAAATGTATACCAGTTTTTAAGTAGTATCAAATAAAAAAAGTTGCATCAAAATCCGTTCAGTAGTTTTTGTGTGAAGCGCGAACAAACAAACAGACAAAAATTCTAAAAAAAATTATTTTGTGTTTAGACACGCATATTATATAGCCCATTACAGTCATTTTTTCTCAAATATCTTAAATGTACAGACACAGCTCTGTTACAGCTTTATAATAGTATAGATAATAGGGGTTAAATTATGAAATTGCCGTTTTATTGTAATAGGTACTTTCGAATCGACATAGAACCTTCATGATTTGAGATTTTTGAGTGAAACTTTTTTCAAATGGTACCTATGAGGTTCTTCTTTTAAAAAATGTGCAACATTCGATTATCGACTTTCAGTTGTTTTTTTTATTCAGCTTAGACAAGAAAGATGGATACTTCGTAAATTTGAGTGATTTTTGAATACGAGTTCCGATGCGGAACTAACGCTGCAGAAACAGCTCGCAATATCAATGTTGCGTTTGGAGAGGGGTCTGCTAATGAACGTACCGTGCGATTTTGGTTTAAACGCTTTCGTGATGGAAATTTTGATTAAAAGAACGAACCACTTGGAAGACCGCCCACATATGTGAATAACAATTAATTGAAAGAGATGGTGGAGGCCGATCCGAGCCAAACTACCCAGGAATTAGCGGCATGGTTTAACGTTACCTTACCAACAATATTGACTCATTTGCGTGAAATCAATAACATAAAAAAATATATGTGTATGTATAACAGTCACGAGCAGGATTTGAACCTGCATCTCCTGGATCATTCATCCCCCCCCCCATTCATTCATCATTCATGATGAATGAATGGGGTAAAAATCTTAATTGTAAAATTAAGTTTACCTGGCCGGTATAATGTATGAAAATACTTCCGAGAGATGGCGCAGGCGTCACCCAAAGACGTTAAGAATGAGTGTGTTATTGAAATTAGTAGTCAGGAGCAATTGTCACGATGGCTGAATTGGCAAAGCATCTGGACGGTATTCAGGAGATGCAGGTTCAAATCCTGCTCGTGACTGTTATTTTCGATTTTACATTTTTCACTTTGTGTTTAACGTACGTATTTGTTTAGGATAACAAGTATTCGACGGCGGACCACTGAAGTAATATAGCGCAGTTCCAGTGGCCCGTCAACATAGGCGGAGAGACGGCACACGGCGGGTTTATTTAGTGCGTGAGGGCCCCACACTACCCTGTTCGTTGCCCCGAACGACGGGGTGTGTGGTTAGGTACATTTTTTCCCGCCTTAAAAAAGGATAACAAGTATTGCTGCACGTGCTGGTACTATATTTTTTTTTTATATTACGAGCGTAACAATCAAGCATACGGCCCACCTGATGGTAAGCGGTTACCGTAGCTTAGACGCTAACAACAATTGAGGCTTCTCTCGCGCGTCGCAAAACTGAAAGGAAAGGGATAAGATGTGAGTGAAAGGATAATAAGGAGGATGGAGGTTGAAGAGGAGGTTTGGGCCTCCTACACTCACCATACAAAAACAAAGAGAGTAGGTACCTATCGTTGTCTCATGCTGACCTTCTGCAAGATGGTGGTACTTCCCCAATCGAGCTACGATGACATTAGCTCAGTTGGCTGAGCGCAGAAACGGAGATCCAGAAGACGCGGGTACAATCCCAGCTATGAGTTATCATTTTCTATTTTATACCTATTATAAAACTTTGTATTCTAGTAAATGGCTGAGTATCTCAAGTGACTTAAACATAAATAACAACGCCATGATGTAGCCATCCATCCATCCTTCAGCCTTTTAACGTCCACTGCTGGACATAGGACTCCCCAAAATGGAGGTTTTACCATAATCGCCACGCTTGGCAGGCGGGTTGGCGATTGCAGTGGATGTTTTTAGTACACAGGGGAACGCTGCTGCCTGGTCCCCCGGTAATCCCTTAGTCGGCTTTTACGACTCCCATAGGAAGAGACGGGGTGGAGCTATTTTTGGCGCTGGCCCCACACGGCTTGGGGGATGGTGTATAGCATCTCCTTATGTCTCGATTGCTGAGGAAACGTCCGAGTGTTTAATGATAAACCCTTGCTTGTCCCGGCATGAATGGGCTGGCTCTATCGGGGAAGTACCATCCTCTCACAGAAGATCAGCTTAAAACAGCGGTGGTCTACCTTACTTACAGTTGTAACAACCAAACTTTTCCTATCCTCTACTTATTACCATTCCTTTCCACCTCCTATCCCTTATCTAGGAGATAGCGACGCGTGAGCGATGGCTGGTGTTGCTAGCATCCATAATTTACGGCAACGGCTTACTATTAAGGGGCTTGCCGCCCACGCATCATAAAAAAAATGCGTGTACATATGTACGCGCGTGAGAAGTTATACTTCTTTGGCATCATTAATAAATAAAGTAATTATTAGGGGTTAAAGTATGAAATTGCCGATTTGTACTGAAAAATTGAATTTAGTTTTTTTTTCATTTAACATATTTATTTAATCAAAATAGCTACCATTATTATCTATACATTACTGCCATCTAATAGGAAGGTCATTTATGCCTTTGCGATAGAACTCTGGTGATCTAGATTCTACAAACTGTGTGAAAGCATTTTGTGCTGCCTCCTGAGAAGAAAACTTTTTATCACGTAGAAAATTGTACAATCCACGAAAAAAATGGTAGTCCGTTGGAGCAAGGTCTGGCGAATACGGAGGTTGACGAATGGTTTCTAATTGCAGTTCCTGTAGAGTTAAAACGGTTTCTCGTGCTGTATGAGGTCTCGCGTTATTATGGAGCAATAATGGTTCAGATCGATTCATTCAGTCGGGGCTGTTTCACTGTAAGTTTTGCTATCATTGTTCGGAGTTCGGCACAGTAGATATCTGCCGTTATTGCTTGACCAGATCGGAGAAAGCTATAGTGAATAACACCATACTGAGACCACCAAACAGTTACCATTACCTTTTTATTGGTAAGCTTTGCTTTAGGACACTGTTGCGGCGTTTGACCTGGGGTCAGCCATTGCATTTTCGCTTACGGTTATCGTAAAGAATCCACTTTTCATCATATGTCACAATTCGATCCAATATTCCTTCTTTTCTGTATCGATTCAACAAGGCAACACAAGTTTCAACACACGTTTCTTTCTGCATATCAGTCATTTGTCCGTGTGGTGACGGACTAAGAATACAAATGTCACCACCCCATTCTTTCCCACGGGTGTCGTATGAAGCGACTAAGGGAAGTAAGCAATTATCATCCATTGCATGACTGGTGGTAGGGCTGGGTACCAAGTGGGAGTACTCACTTGGTATCGGGCTCGAGCGGGTTGGTACCACCATCTCCCGTGT
This sequence comes from Leucoma salicis, assembly GCA_948253155.1. NCBI lineage: Eukaryota > Metazoa > Arthropoda > Insecta > Lepidoptera > Erebidae > Leucoma > Leucoma salicis. The sequence continues at coordinate 2,354,926 of OX411806.1, read as the reverse complement.
GACCGGCCATGAAGCACATCGTTGTGGCTGTAGCAGGAGATAGCCGTTTATATTTCGTGTCATATCTGTGAAATGAATTGGTGAGCAGCGGCTTGACAATACTCTCGGTATAGTAGAGTCCATGGGCAACGGTTACCATTTACCATCAGATGGACCGTGGCTCGTCTGCCACTACATGCAATAAAAAAAAAAGTCAAATCATGAGGCACCCATTTTTCATAATTTTTTATTTTATTGATTTGACGCAAATGAGTCAATATTGTTGGTAAGGTAACGTTAAACCATGCCGCTAATTCCTGGGTAGTTAGGCTCGGATTGGCTTCCACCATTTCTTTCAATTCATTGTTATTCACATGTGTGGACGGTCTTCTACGTGGTTCGTTCTTCAAATCAAAATTTCCATCACGAAAGCGTTTAAACCAAAATCGCACGGTGCGTTTATTAACAGTCCCCTCTCCAAACGCAACATTGATATTGCGAGCTGTTTCTGCAGCGTTAGTTCCGCGTCGGAACTCGTATTCAAAAATCACTCGAATTTACGAAGTATCCATCTTTCTTGTCTAAGCTGAATAAAAAAACAACTGAAAGTCGATAATCGAATGTTGCACATTTTTTAAAAGAAGAACCTAATAGGTACCATTTGAAAAAAGTTTCACTCAAAAATCTCAAATCATGAAGGTTCCATGTCAACTCGAAGTACCTATTGCAATAAAACGGCAATTTCATACTTTAACCCCTATTATTAAATTCGTAACTGCAAAACTTGTCACAGTTATGTTTTTAAATACCTTGTTCGTAAAAGTAATTATGTCTATAATTACTTTATATTACGTCGTATAACTAAAAACTATAATGATTATTTCATAGATTTAGATTTATTTTCATTATCAGCTAGTAAATTTAGAAGTGCTTTAAATGAAAAGATCAGTAAATATACACATTAATCTTGTTGGCTATAAATGTACTCGTATGTAAATCTGCTATTAATTAATCCATTTGCCAGTCTCACATAGTTAGTTTCACATTTCATTTTTTATTTTTTTATGTTAAATGTTAATATTAGGTATATTTCCTTCAATCAGTTCATAATTACTGTATTATTGTTAAATACGTGGATAACGTTGTTGGTTACACATATGCATAAGTTTTCTTACCTATTGTTAATATTCTCAGTTAATTGTAAGTGTGTAACTGTTTGTTTTTTCCCTAAATAAATAAATGTCTAATGTCACTAGACGGCGTTAGTAAAATTTTGAAATTTCTTATACGTCGATGTTAAGAGTTTAAGTGCTTTCATACCCCCTCCATGGTAGCGTTAAACGTTTAACGCAACCTTTTTCAAGTCGCATTAGAAGCATAACTTCAAAAACAGCCAATTATAAATATTAAGTTGTTGGTATTGCTGAATTCATGAGAAAGCTAATTTATCGCCGCATACATGAAAATATTATTTAACACAAAACACTGGTCCTCTTATTACTACGGATGTTAAGTCAAAATTTAAAAAAAAGAATTTGCATTTTGCAAATGAAACCGAAAGAAACGGACTAACATCTCAAGCGTTTCATTTTACGTAGAATATACACGTACCTACAACATGCGACATCATTGCATATAACGTAATCTATAACCAAATACATCAAGTACAGGTTATAGTCGCCATGTTCTAATTTTACGTTATAACGTTACGTCAGTATAACACATAAGATCGCCTGAAGTAAAAATGCCAATGATTACTCGGTCTCCTTGGACGGCAGATGTCGTCAAATAAAATATCGATATATTGATGTGAAACATCTAATGCGGAGGGAGGGAAAATCGGCTGTTAGCGTTGCGACGCTTTTAGTCTACTTGTCCTGTTCAAATTTTGCAAGTTAAATTTGACACACTTCCCGGTTTCGAATTGAGCTGAAATTTTACACACATGTGTATATCGTATGACCATGCAATATTATGATGACATGGAGCTGATCTGATGATGGAGCTGGAAGGTGGACATAGGAACTCTATAATGAAACGGCGCACCCCATCGAGTTTAGGCTCGTATGATTCGTCTTGCCGAGTACTTTGTGTCTAGATAATATCCAGGGTCTGATGATGGAGCTGGAAGGTGACCACAGTAACTCTGTAATGAAACGACGCAACCCCATCTAGTTTGGAATCATTTGATTCGTCTTGACGAGTAGTTTGTCTTTAGATGGTATTCAGGGTCTGATGATGGAGCTAGAAAGTGGCCATAGGAACTCCGTTATAAAACGACATAACTCCATCGAGTTTGGGCTCGTATGATTTGTCTTGAGGAGTACTTTGTCTCTAGATGGTATTCAGAGCCTGACGATGGAGCTGAAAGGTAGCCACAACTCTGTAATGAAACGACGCAACCATATCGAGTTTATACTCGTTTGATTCGTCTTAAGGAGTACTTTGTCAAGTTATGATCATTTTATTTCTCCAAAATAATTTTGATTTTTTCACATCTACTAGACGTCCCGCGACGTCTAGTTTTTTTGCCATAAAACTGAGGTTGTTTCTATTTTCTCAGGTACATATATTATTTAGTGAACTCAAACCTTGGTTTTGTTATATCTACTCCCAGAAGGACCACTTATCTACACTTAAATATATGCACATTTGGCGCCTGTTACATAACCTAATATATATATATTTTTCATTACGTGTGTTGGCAGACGAGCCATGACCCATCTGATCGTAAATGGTAACCTTCGCTCATGGACTCAATTATACCGAAAGTATTGTCAAGCCGCTGCTCACTATTTCATTTCATAGTTCTGAAATAAAAAAATGAACGACTATCTTCTGTTACAAACAAAACACACCGACGTGCTTTATGGCCGGTTACACGGGAGATGGTGGTACCAACCCGCTCGGGCCCGACAGCATGTGAGTACTCCCACTTGGTATCCATTCCTACCACCAGTAATGCAGTGCGTATTTACATAATGTAACGGAATCTTAGAACTCAAATATTATTGACTTTAAAACGTCGGATCCAATCGAAGCAATACTTGGATACAATTGAAACTGCATAGGTATTTATCAAGGATCCGATGACAATACAACAATTTTCAATTTAACAAGTTTACGTACGATACTACTAGGTACGAGCTATGAGTACGTTTTTGTTGTTTTTTCAGTCAGTTTTAGGCATTTATTATGAGCACAGGACTATAACTGCATGCTGGCATCGTTAAACAATGTTAAAATACTACATTAAATTAAAAGACAAACGCCATCTTTGCGAATTTTAAATGCCGCAATATATTTTACTTTCTCAATTATTTGACAGAGTTTCAATAAATCTTATAAGATTATTTCTCAGTGATAACAATGATCGCTTCCTTTGAAAGCGGGCTCATGTATCCTGCTGTAATAACAACCATTTATCATTTCATACATTCTGGTTGAAATACCACTTAAAAATTTATCAACATTAAATGGAAAGTGAGCATTTAACATCCATTTATTAGTTCGGAGGCGGGTTGACTGTGGATGATCCTGCAGCGAAGGTGCTAATGATGCTTTTAGGGATGACATCAATGGTATACATGCCGCCACGTGGTCACACGATTATGGTAAATAAATATCCATTAACTGCCTCTGTGGCGCAGAGGTAGTCTGAGCGATTGCTAATCATGACGTCTCAGGTTCGATTCCCGAGTCGGGCAATGTTATTGAGCGTAAAAGCAAAATTCTCAGTAGCAGACCGGAGTTTGGAAATGTGCCCGGTAGACTGCAATAGGCTCGCCCCTATTACGTGGGATTTAAACATAGCTGCCGAACCGTGGGTGTGCAATACACCTCTGCCTACACCTTCGGGGAATACAGCCATGATGCTATGTTTTTTTTTGTATCCATTAATTTAAAAAATGCTTCCTCAATTATCTTGTTGGGTGTCATGTACTTAACTCTCAATTACGGGCGCGTTCACAATCGCTTCAAAATCAACGAATGCAACGTTAACTATATCCCAGTTAAATTTACTTTCAGTTACATGTTCATTGTGAAAGTGTAATTCGCATCGGAGTAAATACTGTCGCTTGTAGGATATCCGGTATGGAATAAGTAGATTGCTATAAAATAATTCAAACGAACTTCAAATGAAGCTCGTTATTCTTTACATTTTTATTGCATTAAGTGGCAGACACGCAACGGTTCACCTAATGGTAAGTTGTTGCCGCCGCTCATAGACTTAGATTTATTTTTATGTCCGTGTGGTGACGGACTAAGAATAAAAGTGTCACCACCCCACACTTTCCCGCCGGTGTCGTATAAGGCGACTAAGGGAAGAAAGCAATTATCACCCATTGCATTACTGGTGGTAGGGCTAGGTACCAAGTGAGAGTACTCACTTGCTATCGGGCCCGAACAGGTTGGTACCACCGTCTTCTGTGTGACCGGTCATGAAGTACGTCTGTGTGTTTTGGCTGTAGCAGAAGATAGCCGTTTATTCTTTCATTTCATATTTGAGAAATGAAATGGTGTGCAGCGACTTGACAATACTCTCGGTATAGTTGAGTTTATGACCGACGGTTACCACTTACCATCAGGTGGGCCGTGGCTCGTCTGCCATAATTAGCAATAAAAAAAACAATAGCCTTAGTTAAGGATCCTCCCTATATATCCTTGTATCGTGGGGGTCTTTACAAACATACAATTTCACCGACACAAAGTACCTGCCTACACCCAGACTCGGAACAACCATTTGTGGATCACACAAAAAGTTGTCCTGTGTGGGAATCGAACCCACAACACTCAGGTGGGAGGCCGATATTCAAACCACTCCGTCATCTATGCGCCTTACTTAGAAACTGCCGAGCCGCTGCTCACTATTTAATTTTAATGTGCAATTAACGAATGGACGGCTATCTCCCGCTGCAACCAGAACACACCGAAGTGTTTCACGGTCAGTAACGCAGAAGATGGTGGTACAGACCCGCTCGGTCCAGATAAAAAGCGAGCACTCCCATTTGGTACCCAATCTTACCACCAGTAATGCAGTGGGTAAAAATTGCTTATTCTTAGTCATCTCGTACGACACCCGCGGGAGTGAATGGGATGGTGACATTTGTACTCTTGTCCGTGACGGACTAACGACACGGGCATTGGTGCTGTAGGTACGGGTCCTTATTTAATATATTATCTATGGTCTTCATGAAGCTTCAATGTAGTATCTTCGAAATTCAAGTTCAATTAAATTTACACAGATTATCTTGGTAGGTCGTACCAACCCAAAAACAAAATAATATTGGTATAAAATAAAAAGGTAATGTTCTGTTCCTACGCCGCAAGGGAGATGGCGTGATGATAAGTAAGTAATGCACGAAATAACGCTTACATACTTATACAGACGTCGTCCATTTTGAAGTCAATAAACTCTTGGGTTTAGTTCACTTGACTGAAATAAATTCAATTGTTAGTGCTATAGGTTAGTCTCAAAGCTTATACCGTAGCGGCTTCGTTACTATAATGCAATATTGATATTTTTTTCTATAAAAACATAAAATCAAAAATCTTTAAGCCTTGCTTATCCCAGCATGAATGTGCCGGCTATCAGTGTTTCTCTCAGAAGATCGACGCGAAACAACGGTAGGAGTTCCTACCGTTGTGATTCGTATGGCGAGTGAGAGCTCCAGAGGCCCAAATCCCCTCCCTATCCTTTCCTTATTATCCTTCCTATCCTCTCCTTAGTATCCTTCCTATCCTCTCCTTTTTATGCTTCCTCTACTCATTCTTTAATTAATTTTATAAATCACCCTTTCCCAAATCTGCTGATTCCTTTAATTTTGTAAATCAGCTTCATTTAAAATATGTGAACATTGTTTTTTTCAACAAACCGAATCTAACGTTGTTTCTAAATCTAATAATCTAAGCTTGTAATTTCTATGTAATGTAATGTATTTTAATTAATTATATGTAATTTAATTTATTATATGTAATGTAACTTATTATTTTACTGTTTTCAGCTCATACTCTAAAATATTTTGATAATTTTTAAGCAATGGACATGCCGCCGCCGTATATATAAATTTTCGCTCTTTGTCTATTTGGTGCATCCTAACTATTATAAAGCTGTAACAGAGCATGCTGCTTCTGTACATTTTTAAGATTTAAAAAAAATATTGTATTTATCTATACTACTATAAAGCTGTAACAGAGCTAGGTATGTCTGTACATTTAAGATAATAAGATAGTCTGTAGATTTGAGAAAAAATACTGTAATAGGCTATATAGGCGTGTCTAAACACAAAACTAAAATTTCTTTTTGAATTTTTGTCTGTCTGTTTATTGTTTGTTCGTTCGCGCATCACGTAAACACTACTGGACGGATTTTGATGCAACTTTTTTCATTTGATAGCTCTTGATGAGACTTAAAAACTGGTACATTTTATCCCGTTACTATATCGGAAACTTGAGATATAACCCAAAAAACTAGCTTTAGCTGCGGCGGAGCTGCGGGCAAAGGCTAGTTGAAAATTAAATAAACACATCAATATATTTGCACAAGATCCATCGGTGAATGTACGTGTGAAATACTTTCTAATGATTTAGAATTTTGTCAGAAGAAAGTACATGACTAGGGTGTCCGCCACAGATTTATAATTCACAACTTTCAATCGTTCCACCATTAACATAAATAATATTAGACTGTTTCTATGTTTAGCGTCAGTTTGTGTGACAGCAGACTGGGTTCGAATCCCGGGTCGGAGCACGAAAAGTTATTGAGTTGTTCCATCAATTCTGAACAGCAACTCGGAGACATAACATACGACGGAAACGGAAACATACGACGACAGACAGCTCACCGGCTGAATTAATGCTCGGACGTAAATTGCGTTGCAGGTTTGATTTATTAGATATTGCGACGCGGGCGCCGGTGTCATCCTCATTAGCGTCACAAGGCTTACAACAATTAGTGCGCGATAAACAGTACGTTCAGGCTAAGCATTTTAAAGGTAGTAGAAATATAGATTTCGGAATCAACGATGCGGTAATGGTAAAAGTGAACAATAATAATAATAAAAAGGAAAATAGGCAGAAGTGTATTCGAAATTTACATACTCGAAAAGGACATCACAATAAAAAAACACAAAAATCAGATGTATAAATTAAACTCGCTCGAGGTTCAGAAAGAAGATGACCTGGATTGGGCTATCGTATGTTCGGACGAGCTGGGGCAAAACTTACAGCCGTGTAGCGGTCAGTCAGCGGGTCAGGAATCGCCGACGGAGGAGGAAGAGTGGAGTGAGGCCAGCACTGAACCGGGTGAAGGGAACACAGACCTAACAACCCAACGACCCGACCATCGCACTAATCCGGAAGCCCAGCCCCGATTATGGAATATTCCTCGAGAGGACTATGGGAGATATTTCTAAAAAATCTAATAGTTACCTATATTAAGAATTTATGGTGGAGGGATGTTATGTTAGTTATAAGTAGGTATAACTATAATATACGTATATGACGCGACCTGCGTGTCACGCACAGTCAATGTAATAAACAACTTGGTTACCGAAGCTCGTGTCTTATTTACGATGTAATTTAATGCATGCCTCGAAAAGTACGTCAAGACTTTGGTGCCGCTTCTGCTCTCTCTCCGGTGTTGGAATGCCGCCCATCGGACTATGAGATTGAAGGAAAAGAGAGTACACATATTCGTGCGCTACAATAGGTAGCATCTTCTGTGAAATTGACTGAACTTTAACTCTTTAACATGACCAATCATAGTCGATCTAGAGACCATTATTGTAAATTTTTAACTGGCTTTGTGGTGCAGCGGTAGTGTAAGTGACTGCTGATCATGAGGTCTCGGGTTCGATCCCCGGGTTGGCAGTGCTAGTGAGATTTTTCTTAAAAAAAAAAATCTCAGTAGCATCCCGGAGTTTGGAAATGTGCCCGGTAGACGTCAATAGGCTCGCCCCCTATTACGTGGGACTTAAACATAGCTGGCGAGTCGTGGGTGTGTAATGCACCTCTGCCTACCCCTTCGGGGAATACAGGCGTGATACTATGTTATTATTGTATATCTTCAATTCCTTTTTCTCCTTTACAGCTCATATAATAATGTGTCTAATATGTTGGATATAAGAGTTGGTGTTAAGTATCAAGTTTCTTGTTGTGTCATAATGAGCGTAGCTTGTTGGAATGACAGTTATATAGGTGTGTGTGGTGTATCAGGTAGAGAAGAAAGATTTAAAAGAAATGAGGAACCTGGCTAACAGGAGTCGGGATAAAGACGGGTCCGGGTCTCTGATCGCCATACGAAACATAACAGTGAAGTGCTTTTTTATACCACGTGGGTGGGCCATATGCCCACCTGATGGAAGTGGTTACCGCAGTCGAGACGCTAGCAACACCAGAATCACTCACGCGTCGCCATCTTCAAGGAAAGGGATAGGAGTTGGAGAGGAAGGGTAATAAGTAAAGAATAGTGCCGTGTGGGGCCGGCTTTAGAATTGTCCCACCCCTCTCCACCCATGGGAGTCATAAGAGCCGACTGACGGAATACCGGGGGAGTGGGCAGCAGCACTCCCTCGAGTATTAACAACATGCACTGCGATCGCCAACCCGCCTGCCAAGCGTGGCGATTACGGCACTATCCCCCATTCTTAGGGAGGCCTATGTCCAGCAGTGGACGTTAAATGGATGGATGGATGGAGAAATAATAATAAAGAGAGGATAGGAGAGGGTTTGTGCTCCTGGCGATGCTAGTCACTACAGAAAACACAACGGTAGATATAACTTTTACATTACCACCGAAGGAATGTAACATAGTTCCAGTGGCCCGCCAATAAAGGCGGAGAGACGGCATACGGCGGGTTTCTTTAGTGGGTGAAGGCCCCACACTACCCTGTTCGTTGCTCCGAACGACGGGGTGTGCGGTTAGGAACATATTTTCCCGCCTTAACGTTTCACATTACAGCTGAGAGGGTGGTACCTACGAGTAGGGCCATTCTCATGAGACTCTACCACTATTAGCATCATGTCGTTCAGAAGAACATACACAGATGCACAGAAGTGCAAAGTGTGGTGATCTCTCCAGTCAAGCAGACTTACTCATCCTGGGAGTAGAAATCCGGATTTCGCGGGTATATCTATAGAACTTAACTTGAAGCAGACCCCATGTTTATCCTTACTAACATTATAAATGCAAAAGTGCGTTAGTTTTTATATATGTTACCGGTCATCATAAAAACAAACAAATTCCAAAACTCAGAAAATAACCTGCCCCCTTAGAATGTGATTCACAAAATCGTATCGACATCGTAACGTATTATTTGTGATTGGTAGAGACATAGACGCGTGATGTCGCAATAATCACTCAACCAATCACGATGATCTCTCAAGACCTCTCAACCAATGACAATATCACGATGCGATGTTGATACGATTTAGTGAGTTACATTCGACGGGCCCTGGGCTACTTACTATTTATCTCGGTAAAATGAATAGATCCTGTGGGAAAGTTATTTTTTTATATGAGGGGGAAGTCTTTAATGCGCTGTAGTGATTTATTTATATTCTGAAGTCGACGCTGACCGAATCGGTTTCTAATTTCATTTAGATCGGATGTCAGTAATTGGTCGATATGCTTCTTATCAAAAACATATATAAACTCACGCTAGTTTCCCAGAGGGGTAGACAGAGACAACAGATTTTCAGTTGCAGTGTCTCTTGCGGTATTCAAAACATAGCATCACACCTGTATCCCCGAAGGGGTAGGCAGAGGTGTATTACCCACCCACGGTTCGCCAGCAATGTTTGAGTTCCACGTAATAGCGGGTGAGCCTAGTGCCGTCAACCGGAAACATTTTTAAACTCACAAAACAAAACGAACAAAACTCAGAGTTGCTTGAATTTTACTTTTTACGAAAAAACACGTCACCCGGGGACCTCTTGGGGTGTTCCTAGCCTAGAATTTTCGGAGAACGTCTCCGATTTGGTCCAAGAACGACCGATAGAGGCTTACCCCCTATCTTACTGCTGAATTCACACTCACCATGCATATTTATAAGTTATAAATAAACGAAAGTTCATGCAGAAGAAATAGCAGGTAACAGCTAGCCCAGTAATAGACGCTCCCAACTCTGCCTGCTGGTAGAACCGCTGTTTTTGATAAAGAATTCGTATAAGTACTTCTATGTAGGTAGGTTGGAAAACCTCTCGCCCCCGGCTGTGGTAAAGGCAATGGTCCGGAGTGAGAGCGAGTGGGATACTTTTTGCGAGCAGATGTTGCATGCGAAGGAGTGTGAGTAGAGGATGACCAGCCATCTCCCGTCACGCAGAAGACGCACTGTCAAAGGGCGTTAGTCGATCTCCTGGGCCCATGAGTACTGGCCTGAGGGTGATGGTCTTAGGACACTCTGTTATACCAGTAGAACGTAGAAGCAGGCCTCTTGATGAGGGTACAACTGAAGGAATGTAATATGGTTCTGGTGGCCCGCCAATAACAGCCCGCCTTAACTAAAAAAAGGCCTCTTGATGAGGGTGGGTTAAGCTCTCCAAATCAGGCAGGGCCAGGGGTAGAGGTACTCGTGTGTAGAGCGTATACCTCGCCTCTGGATAAATCGGAACAAACACCTGGGTTTTTAAATCAGGAGTCCGGCTCTTCGCCCGCCCGGCGCAGAGTATCCATAAAGGAAGGTCCACTCTGGGTGGCAATCGTTAGAAAGGTAATGACTGGATTACACATTTATCTAATTTTGTATATCTTTATTTTTTTCGAGAAATAAGGTTATATATTATGAGGTAAATATCGACAAGCTATACGCAATAGGTTCTCTTCTAATGATAAAAAATCAAACTTCAAATCAATAACCGGCCATTTTCTTACTTAACAACAACTCATTACAAAATTTAAGTAATATTATCTTCAATACAGACTTTCTACTTCTAAATGTATCTCAAAAGGCTCAGTAACGTTAAACTTGTGGTTGTTTGGAAAGAAATTTATTGATAGTATTTCGCAGATATTTCTATTACTAAACAAGCTGAAATCGATTATTGAACGCTATCCAATTACCGTTTTTGTTATTATTTTTCCGATTGGTTACACACAACTTCGACTGAAATTTTATAGGTGTAATATGTCAATGCGAGAACTTAATCCGATACTTAGTTTTAGAGACACGACTAGGAAATAATAAAACATTTTAAACGGACTCGTGATTTAAAGCAAGATATTTGTCTTTTATGGAAATCGAACTCACAACACTCTGCGTAGAATGTCAGCATCTTATCTACCATGCTATCGCTATCGGTGTGATCAATTGACTTTCCTTGCAGCTTATTATTTTATCTAATTTTAAACTGGCTACGCGCATTGGTATACCTAGAGTATTGGAGTTTTTTCTGTTTTCGTAAACGATCTGTTTAATCTTATTTTTACCCATAATTGTATAGATATTGAACCGTGGAATAAAATTAATGACATATTTTACGCCACAGAGAGCATGCAAAGGTGTTGGGCACTTGAATTCCTTTTGTTTGTGTTGAATTATAATCCTTATGGCCTAGCCAATACGCTCTACGCGAAGGCGTGATTCACTGGCTATGACCAAGGTTCGAGGATATTGTTTTCCTAGTAGAAAGCAACATGAAATACCATTAAAATCAAAACAAAAGAAAGAATGCTGAGAAAAGTTTGATTTAATTAGTAGGTAGGTACGTTTTCATGTAGAATCGTCTCTCGATCCTTAAAATCACGTCAATGTTTGTTTTATATTGTCAATTTAAAATGATTACGTGCATATTAGATATCTTTAACTACAACTACGTTACAGAGTGGGGGATTAAAAATCAATTTAAGGGCCACTTTACTATGCCAAGGCCTAAGCAATTCTGCCCTGATTGAGCATGATTTTTTAAAGGCAATATTGTCTAATAATCATAAGTGCCCATCCCATAATTAATTTTAGCGGGAACATGATAGAATCATTTTGTCGCTCTACATTATTTTCCATAACGTGTAAAAGTAGTGGCATTTAACTAATTACTAATACTGGTTAAGTACTGGTTAAGAACATATACAATGCGAAAGTAGAAGGATGTAGGTACAGGGGGAGACCGAGACTCACCTACCTACACCAAATCGGTCATGTATTGAAGGAAGGTGGACAGGAGTCTCCGAAACCGGCGAGCGTGTATGAAGAGAGTTACGAATGCTGAGGAAACGAGAGATGTATGCAAGAATAGAGCCTCTTGGCACTCTGTTCTCTCTGCCTACCTCGCAATTGAAATGGCGTGATGATAAGTAAGTAACTAAAAGTAGTGGCATTTAACTAATTACTAATTAAAGTAAACTCGAGGCCAATGTTGAGAACTTCAATTAAAACCATGGCGAATTTACACATATCCCAACATTTTTTCTCAAGCTATTACTATCCTACTATTGGGCACGGGTTTCTTCTCAATCTCAAAGTGCCAAGGAATTATGCCGTAGCACACCACGCTGGCCCAAAGCGTGTTGGCTTTTCAAGCCGATAAGTAAAATCATTCAAGCGTGCAGATTTTCTCACATTGTTTGCCTCCACCGAGCACTGATAATTATGCTGAAATGAAACGCTTTAAAATAAGAGAAGCCAGAAAGCGTTGTATTTGCAATCCAAAAATCACACCACAATGAGTTTTATTTATGAAATTACATATCTTTCCTTTCAGAGAAGCTTCTCTTTGAAAAATACGCTGAAGTATTCTCCTGCATATTCTCTAGCTCGTAAAGACACGTGCAACAAGGACAGAAGTACAACCGGAGAAATCTCGCTAATTTTGACACTGTTCCAATTTTAGAGCAGTCCGAATTCGAATCATTTAAATTACAATCTTCACCTGTGTGACTACATACGGCTTGGTAGACATTGAAATGTGCATGCTCCAATGGTGATATCGCATGAGTCGTTTTTTTCTTCTCCACTTTCAATTGAGGTTCTGTATCCTCTGGATCCGCATCATGCTCTCGTTCCCAAGAGGTCAGAGGCAAAAGATATTCTTCAATTAAACTGTGTTTGGATGGTGTCTGAGATTGTCGAATCAATGTAGCCAGATTGACCATGGAAGAGCTGTCGCATTGATGAAGACCATCTCCTGGGATAAGGTTACCCACTCCATCCTTTAGATCACTGCCAGCAATACACAATTTCATTCTGAGCACAGTTATGTCTGAATCACTGGGCCATGAAATAACATCTGGTAAAGGACTCTTCTGTCGACGTAATTTTTTAAACCTACTTTTACTACCACTCTCTGACTTCGTTTTTGTCAATCCTGATTCAAGACTTTTGGCTAAATTTGCTGATAGGACGCTCTCTGTTTCTGACGGTAGATTAAATGCAACTTGACGAACATTAAAATTTCCATTTGCTTTTTGGATATCAATAATATCTTCTATTTTTCTTATACTTTCATTTTGAGAAACGACGTCCACGTCCATTGTGTTTTTGTGTTTAATATTTTATAATTTTTATAATATTAATGATGCCCATTATAATCCAGATGGTTAATGTATTTTGGCATTTGACTGACTTTTGTATCTGAATTAATTTTATTGCCAGAAACATTAGTCAATGGTGGATTAAACTTACATAGTGTATTAAATACCTGATATTAAACCTCTTTTGACTATCCACTAATGTGGATCATAAAAAGAGTTACCTAACTTGTGTGCCTCCCAGTGTTGTTCTATATTCGGGCGGGAGGCCGGTATCCACACCGCTCCACCACCTGTGCAGTATACGAGATATCATAAAAGAATAAAAAATAAACTGGAAAATGTACCTAACCGCACACCCTGTCGTTCGGGGCAACAAACCACCACCAGACTATCTGAGGCCCTCACCCATTAAAGAAACCGTCGTGTGCCGTTTATCTGCCTGTACCTATTGACGGACCACTAGTACTGTGTTACATTACTTCAGTGGTCTGCCGGCGGCTTACACTTTCGGGTACTCTCTACATATCTGCTAACCTAGACCGATAGCCAACTATCAGGCATCTGTAGGCCTAGCTAATTTGCATTCTATACGATATCTATAACGTAACGCACGTAACTGCGTTATAGATTGTTTTTTATTTTTTTTTTATTGCTAATGATGGCAGACAAGCCACGGCCCACCTGATGGTAAGTGGTATCCGTCGTTCATGGACTCAACTATACAAAGAGTATAGTCAAGCCGCATGCGCACCATTTCATTTCACAGATATGAAATGAAAGAATAAACGGCTATCTTCTGCTAAAGCCAAAACACACTGACGTGCTTCATACAGAATAGATATCGTTAAAAGTTTTCTATAGCGTTAGCGATCATAGAACGCAACTTGGCTAGGCCTCCAGTGCGCTTCTTCCAAGTAACAACCATAGATGTATACTACATCTATGGTAACAACGAACATCAATGGTCCTTTTCACACGCATGGAGGGCCCTTTTTTGTCGTGTTTGTTCATTTTTATGTCTTAAAATGTAAAATTTTACCATAATTTACAGTAATAATGTCTAAAATAGTAATTTAAAATCATACATGTATCCAGGAGTCACATACAAAAAAAGTGCATCAAAATAAATTACTTTGTTGACATGATGACCGAATGAATGCATAAAGAAGTTAGGTAAATAAAAAAAAATACAAATATGTGTACCAAATTTCACCTCCAATTAACGGATTATCCATTATTTACGACAGACTCTGTATACATATAGACGATGATTATTATTATTAATATGAAATTGTAATGGTTCAATGTTTTAATTTACAATTTTGATCACAAGATAATTGTTAGTATTACTATAGACAAGTTTATGTACAGACAGTAGCTCTGGTAGATGTTTGGAGAGGGTAGTCGCCTCAGCATAGGTACTGTGTAGAGGTAGAAAATTTAAAATTACAAATATTAACATTTATTTATATGGAGGTAAAACGGTTGAACGCTGAAGGGGAAGGCCATTACCGGACAGTAATAAGCCTAAGAAACACCTATCGGTTTATTAAGCATATAACGGAACCGCAGTTTGCTACTATAATTTGTTAAGGCACATAATAAATTCGAATGTACCACAGCAACTGCTCTATAAAATGTTCGTGAAGTGTGTGCAAGCCAGTCTGCAGACTTCATCATCATCCATCCATCAGTCTTTCGAAGTCCACTGCTGGACATAGGCCTCCCCAAGAGAACGCCACAACATGTGTTTCGCTCATATGGGGGATAGTGCCGTAATCGCCACGCTTGGCAGGCGAGTTGGCGATCTCAGTGGATGTTGTTAATACTCGAGGGAGTGCTGCTGTCCACTCCCCCGTTATTCCCTCAGTCGGCTCTTACGACTCCCATGGGTGGAGAGAAGTCTGCAGGCTTATTCATTAGATACCCATTAGTACCCCTTAGGTAGATGTTACAAAGTGGCCACAAAAAATCTATGCCTCAAAAGTGTTAAGAGTGCAGACACATTATGCAAAGCAGCAAACCTCCTCCAGTAAAGAGTAAAGAAGACCATCGGCAGAGCGTAGCGATATCTATGGCGTATTTCTATTAGATTTTTTCCGTACGGATGGTCAACCTGTAGTTGCTTAAGAAAATGATAACTTAGATATAAAGTTTAGTAGTTTTGCAATTACTTTAGTTTATAGTGTTTTTTAAGATCATACGTTGGCGTTGCCGCCGCGGGCGGCACCCCTGTAATTATTATATAAATAACGCGATAAGCTTGTGTTGCGATGTAACCGATTAAATAATTAAATAAATTGTAAAGTCGGATATTCGATTATACCCGATACGATATCCGCAAACTTAAAATGCGCGCGTTGCCCAGACTCCCTACTCAGCTAAATAATTTTACCAATGGGTCGCATGATACCACTCCCACAAAGGCAATAATCATAATCACATTTCATTACCATATATGGCCAGCATGCGGTTATCTGTCAAATTTCTATTAACAGAATTTTTATTTCACTGTTCTACTGAAATAATAACCCATAAAATATTACAATTTAAAAAAGTAGCTTTTTCGTTAAATGTTTAAGCTGAGCTTGCTTTGCTTGGAATGGAGTGCAATATAACTTGTCATAGCATGGGCGTTCAAAAGCTATTATTTATAGACATTCAATCGAATCTACCTACTTTTATCAAGAACGCACTCTTTTAATTCGTGACAAATACTAAAACCACATCAATTGGGTCTATTATATTTTATTACTTTTGCAGTCTGGAATTCGTAGCATTGTATTTTTTGAAACATGTTCATGTTTACTCTCTGTTAAAAATAAACCTTTCAGGTTTTAGAACATGACATTTTCACAAATGTCATCACATCGCTCTTCAAGGATGGTGTAATGTGTAATGTTTTTGCTTGATAAAAATTAAAACTTTCTACTATGGAGTCAAATAATATCGACACAGATATTTGCGATAAGAGTCAATTGAATGGAAATTGCTCACCGATAGTGAATAAACAACCCATCGACTTGAATACCGCTAAAAATATTGATGACATCTCTACGCCTTCCGAGTTAAAATTTGATGATGGTATTGTAAACAATTTTAAATATGACGATATCATTATCTATTTCCTGTGAATACTTATTCCTAGTATAACTATCTCTGAGAAATTGAATCGTATTCATTAATATTCCTTGATATATGTATGATAAGTAGGAGTGAAAGTTATTTGATTGCGACATTGCATTTTAATTGTTTTCAGAACCAGATTATGAGGATCCTGATATAAAAGAGAAGAAGAAGGAAATAGAAAAATGCCTTGAAAATCCAGACTGTGTAAATTTAGAAAAATGGCAAAGTTTTGCCAAAGAGAAAGCTGGATTGATCAGTGGTACGTAAATATTGTTAACGTCGTAAAATGTAGGACAGTTTACTATCCATAAGGTATAGTTACAGAGACCCTTTAAATACAATGAATTTATAGCTTAGCAAGTAGACAAACGAGCAGTGACAGTACAGTGTTAAGATTGAGAACAGTCTAGACAAATATTAATTTCAATTCCAGTCTGAGGTCTTTGCAAACTAATTCTTTGTATTTGACTTGTGAAATGAACATAACTGATCAGAATTATCACTGTTCAGTGAATGAAAAACAAGGAAATCTGCACATTGAATAAGTGTGGTGAACTAGGACTTAAATCTCTCTCATTGTGAGATGAGATCCATCCCCAACAGGTGCTCACAGTAATTGATTGAATAAATTTGAATAACAATAAATGGCTGTTATAAAATTAATATTAGCTAATAAATAGTGTGGCAGTAAGTAGTAGGCAGTAGTAAGGCAAGTATAATAGTGTGGGGCCGGCTTTAGAATTGTCCCACCCCTCTCTACCCACGGGAGTCGTAAAGCCGACTGAGGGTATACCGGGGGAGTGGGCAGCAGCACTCCCTCGAGTATTAACAACATCCACTGTGATCGCCAACCCGCTTGCCAAGCGTGGCAATTACGGTATTATCCCCCATGACGGGACTGGTTGTTGTGGTATTCTCTTGGGGAGGCCTATGTCCAGCAGTGGACATTGAAAGGCTGATGGAGGGATGGATGAATAAATAGAAAGGAAGAAATAAAACAAAAGAATCTTAAATAAATTTTAAAAACATAAAATAATCAATAATAGCATGGTCACTATCAAAAACCAACACTGCACATCACTTCCTTACTAATCGAGTAGTTTACAACTGGAACCGTCTGCCCCAAGAAGTTGTCTCTGCATCCTCAATCAACTCCTTTAAAAACAACCTAGACAATTGGATTAAAAACAAAAAAGTGTTGTTGAGTGATTAGTGAAATATGATACGAAATAACTTTCAACTCTGTGATATAGATACATCAGCAGATGCTGCTCATCTATAAATAAATAAATAATTTTTAAGTGACAATAAGGCCAGCATTCAGCAACTACGTCACAGTGGACCAGTTGTGACTACAGCAACGCTGATATTCAATTTTCAATGCAGGGCTTAGTGACGTACGGTTATTAAAAAGTAGACAATTGATTTCAAATATAAAATAGTTATGTTTAATCAATATTAATATATTTTAAAGTCACATAAATTCATTCCTCTAGGCAGAAGCAGAGATGTCACATACCCATATTTTGTTACACACACTCATCTACAAGCATCACACTCATTAGTGTTGTGAGTGAGAGAGAGAGAGAGAATTACTATCTATCAGGGCCACTTCTAGACTAAAAGCACAGAGAATCTCCTGAGGGAAAATTCTTATACCAGCTTTTTACAACCTAAAAATTACAATCTGACACCTTGCACACAATTGTTATTAATTTATATTTTTATAATACTGAGGCTACATAGATAATTGTTACACCACCCCATTCTGTCCCGCGGGTGTCGTATGAGGCGACTAAGGGAAGTGAGCAGTTGTCATCCACTGCATTATTGGTGGTAGGGCTTGGTAACAAGTGAGAGAAGTCTTGCTTGTTGGCGGGCCCGAGCGGTTCTGTACCACCGTCTGCCGTGTGACCGACCGTGAAGCATTTTGGTGTGTTTTGGTCGTAGCGGCAGATTTCCGTCCCTATCCCATTCCCCATCCCTCGGCACGCGGTGGGTTGCGGTGGCGCTTAGAGTGGACGGTGGTTGGATTGTGACTGGTGAGGGCGTGAGGGGCTGGTACGGGGTTCAGGGAGACCCGGTGGTAATGGTTCCGCCGGCCACCTGCCGGTCAGTAGGGGAACCGAACCCGGGGATATACTACCTCGGGAGGCTGTCCCGCCAACCGGCGAAAATCCTGTCAGTAGCCGTTGTGCCGGAGCAGGAGACCGGAGTGGACCCCACGGTTGTTTGCAGGGGGGCACCGGAGGCCCTTCCGTGCTTCGTGTCAGCTCCTCACAAAACCCACTACCTAGCACTGTACCAGGTAATACCGTTTCTTTTTGTTTCTTGGGTACTGTCGCTCCCCATTGCGTGCTCTTCCATACACCCTAAAACTTCTTAAAACCACCAAAAAGACAAAAAAAAAGAGTAGTAGTAAAAAGAGTTTCTACGGCGGGCTCCACATCCACACTTACAGTGGAATTTTGCAACATTAGGGGACTACACAGTAATCTCGACGCCGTCCATCAACATCTCGAGACGGCGCGGCCTGCTCTGCTCTTTTTAACGGAGACAGAGATAAGCGCTCCGGACGAAATATCGTACTTTAAATACCCTGGCTACGATCTGGAGCACTCTTTCCGTCGTAAAGCCGGGGTGTGCGTGTTCGTTCAGGATGATGTCCGCTGTAACCGTCTTCGGGGCGTCGAACATGAACCTGTCTATTTTTGTGGCTACGCGTAGAATATGGAGAGATCACTCGGGGTCAACTCATCTTTTTGAGAACGTCGAACGGGGGACGGACGAAATATTGGAGCAGTATCCATCTGCGGAGGTGGTGGTCTTAGGTGACTTCAATGCTCATCACAAAGAGTGGCTGGGGTCCCGGACCACTGACCTCCCGGATCGGCACCTCTTCAATATGGTTTCGGCCTATGGTGTCTCACAACTGGTGACACAACCTACCCGTGTCCCAGATAATGATCACTGCCTGGTCCGCTGCACAGCCCCTGTTGCGAGGACCAATCGCTCTCCCGCGAATGGGTCTCGCAGAGTCTGGCAGTATAAGTCAGCAGATTGGGATGGACTCCGCGAGTTTCTCGCGTCCTAGCCTTGGAAGCAGCTATGCTTCTCCTCTAGGGATCCTGACACCTGTGCGGACTGCGTTACGGAAACGGTGACTATGGGGATGGAATTATTCATCCCCAACACCAAAGTACCGGTCGATGGTCGCAGCCGTCCATGGTTTAACAAAGCCTGCAGGACGGCTGCACGCCAGAAGCAGTCCGCATACCTGGCCGGGAATAGGGCCAGGAAAAGTCGGGATCCGAACGCCAAAGAGGAGAAGTGTAAATTTAATGCTGCTTCCAGGTGCAACAAGAGGGCTATTGCCGAAGCCAAGGCAGAACACGTTGCCAGACTTGGCGAGCCGAGTCGTGCTTTCTGGTCGCTCGCCAAGGCAGCACAGGGCAACTTCTGCCAGTCTATTCTCCCACCGCTGCAGAGACAGGATGGCAATTTAGCCCACAGTGACAATGAGAAGGCCGATCTTTTGGGCCAACTCTTTGCCTCGAACTCGACTTTGGACGCCGGGGCAGCCACACCGCCTACCATCCCGCGGTGTGAAAGCTCCTTACCTGAAATCCGCATTACGCAACGTGCGGTCAGGAAGGAGCTGCGGCTGCTGGACGTCTATAAGTCGAGCGGGCCGGATGGCATCCCTGCAGTGGTTCTTCGAACGTGCGCCCCTGAGTTGATCCCCGTCCTAACGCGCCTGTATCGTCTCTCATACAGTACCGGCAGGGTTCCTGCTTCATGGAAGGTAGCCCATGTTCACCCGATTCCCAAAAGGGTGACCGGTCGGACCCGTCGAATTACAGGCCAATCGCAATGAAATCTCTGCTCTCCAAGGTTATGGAAAAGGTCATAAACCGCCGACTTTTGCAGTACCTAGAGGATCACCAGCTGATCAATGATCGCCAATACGGCTTTCGTCACGGTCGGTCTGCTGGTGATCTTCTCGTGTACCTTACCCACCGTTACGTGGAGGCCTTGCAGGGTGGAGGTGAAGCTTTGGAATTCAGCCTGGACATTGCGAAGGCGTTCGACAGGGTCTGGCATAGGGCCCTTCTATCGAAGTTACCATCTTATGGGATCCCCGAGGGACTCTGCAAATGGATAGCCAGCTTCCTAGATGATCGGAGCATCAAAGTCGTAGTAGATGGCTTCTGCTCCGATACCATGGGGGTTAATGCTGGCGTACCACAAGGTTCGGTGCTGTCCCCAACACTGTTCATCCTGCATATCAATGACTTGCTCTCAATAGAGAATATACATTGCTATGCGGATGACAGTACGGGTGATGCGCGATATACCGGCCGTCAGAAAGTCCCTCGGAATATGCTGGAGGAGAGACGGACCGAACTTGTGTCTGAAGTCGAGCGCTCTCTTGGGCGGGCCTCGGAATGGGGTGAAAAGAACATGGTTCAATTCAACCCCACGAAGACACAGGTTTGCGCATTCACTGCAAAGAAGGACGCATTTGTCGTGGCGCCCCAGTTCCAAGGGGTAACTCTCCGAGAGCATTGGGATCCTCGGCATCGACATCTCTAGCAAAGTCCGGTTCGGGAGTCATTTGGAGGACAAAGCCAAATTGGCGAGTAAAAAACTAGGCGTCCTGAACAGAACCAAGCGGTACTTCACAACGAGGCAACGACTTGTGCTATATAAATCCGCCCTCATATGGAGTACTGCTCACATCTCTGGACAGGTGCGCCTAAGTACCAACTCGACCCACTTGACTCCTTGCAAAGGCGTGCTATTCGAATTGTCGATGATCCCGATCTCACGGTGGGTCTGGAGTCGTTGGAGCGGCGGAGAGACTTCGGGTCCCTCTGTGTGCTCTACCGTCTCTACAATGGGGAGTGCTCGGAGGAGCTGTTTGAGGTGGTACCGACATCACCATTTTACCACCGAACCACGAGACGTCGCGGTAGGGTTCATCCACACCACTTGGAAACGATTTCATCAAAGACAGTTCGTTTTCAGCGTTCTTTTCTACCACGTACGTGTAAGCTCTGGAATGACCTACCTGCTACGGTGTTTCCCAGTCGCTACGACATGTCCCTCTTTAAACGAGGTTTGAAAGGAGCACTTAACTTGCGGTAGGCGGCGGCTTGGCTGTGCCCCTGGTGTTGCTAAAGTCCATGAGCGGCGGTTACCACTTACCATCAGGTGGGTCGCTTGCTCGTCTGCCACCGTTGGCAATAAAAAAAAAAACAACTCCATATTAATTAACTCTATACAAAAATAGCCTAGGGCTATTCCACGAGAACCATCTGGGATAGAAAATATATTTTATTGGGTTATGTATGCTAAATTTCATGTTGATTGATGCAGTAGTTATGGCGATCTATCCCAAGGGGACTGTTACCATATTTTTTCTGGGATAAAAGGTAGCCTATATTATTCCGGTCTATAATCTATCTCTGTGGCAAATATCATCTAAATCCATTCCAAACTTTTAAATCTTATATTATTGGTATTGATTAAGAGTACACTCTGCCTGCAGCACCGTTGCTAGCAAAAGCCAGTGTTCCATAACAACGTCCAAATATCATGTGGATATGTCCTGCTTCAGATATAATATTTTTGATAGATCCAAATGTTGTTTGTATGTCAAATTTCATCATATAGGAGGTGGATAGGAAGGATAATAAGGAGAAGATAGGGAGGGTGAGGCCTCTGGCGCTCTCACTCACCATACGAAACACAACGATAGTAGTAACTACTATTGTTACACACTGATTTTCTCTGAGAGGGTGGTACTTCCCCGATCAAGCTGACCCATTTATGCTAGAATAAGCATGGCTCTACCACAGAGTATCAATTACGAAGTATCTGTAGAGTCAAGTATCACTTATTACTCTTTTGCAATAGCTAAACATGTAATAACTATCACATTTGTTACATTTGTAATATAATTATCGCACAATATTAATTAAAATTTTATCATAAACAAATAACAGCATGCTTCATAATTTGTTAAACAATTAACCTAGTTGATAAAACTTAAGTATCAAGTATAACATTCAACCCAATAATTTGTGTTTCAGACAATTACAGGAGAAAGATATGGCCGTTATTAGTGGGAGTGACACAGGAAGAGCTGACGGAGCCTCCGTCACTTGATGAGTTATCAACCCACATTGAATACAATCAGGTAACATCAGATATTGTGTAAACAGTATTACTTGGGTTCTTCTGCCCATTCCAGATTATTAAAATACCTCAATAGAGGGTAGGTACTTATTGTAATCAAATTCTACATCATATCTTTACTGTTTATTACTAGACAACCATGATAAATATTGAGATTACTATCTATAGTAAGTAGTTTTGATCTGTATTTTAGCACTTCACATGCTCAGCTACTTTAAAGAACAAATTATTTGTAAAGGGAATAAACGAGAAATTTACCTGCTCGATCCCGCTTGCAGTAAAGTTATCTTTTTCCACTTTCAGAAATAATTTTGTTCTTTATAGTAAGTAGATTAGAAGTCAAATAAATATAAAATAAATAAATATTCATGGACATTTCACACAAGGTCCTCTGGTTCCAAACTAAGCTTAGCGCTTGTGCTATGGGTACGAGATTACAGATATAATATATATACTGTTTTTTTTTGTAAATACATACATATAATAGATAGAAAACACTCAGATGCAGTACAAATATCTGTGTTCATCACAGAAATAATTGTCCTGAGTGGGAATCAAACCCACAACCTCATGCACGGAAGTCGGCCACACTACCGACTACGCCACTAGGCCCGTCAAATATGTTTGCTATTAAGGGAGAGAGGGGTATAGCTTGGTTTGGCGAAATGTGACATGGGGGAAGGACGTGATATTTGCAGTTACTTTTAATTAATTTACTTTATTTGTAATTAATCAAATTGAAAATCAAAAATATGTATAAAGTTAGTTAGGGAGAGTGGTCTAGATTTTGTGACATAATATTCACTGGAGGATAGGGCCCAAAAATCCTTTATGGTCTTATTTGTTACGTCATGTAACCAATGACATTAAGTGACATCACATTAAGTGTGAAAATTCACATACCGCTATTGAGAATACAGACATTCTAGAGGCTGTGCTAGATCTGATAACGAAAAAGCAATCCCTGCCTTTGTTAGACTTAGAAAATATTTTCACATCTTTGAATTACACTGAACACGATAAGTTTAATTGTTTTCATCACATCAGCTATGCCTTACCTTAAATAAAGTAAATTCTAACAAAATGGCCTGAGAAATTGCCCAAAAAAGCACCAGCCTATGAATTATTGGATTCTGTACTGCAAAAAGGGCTCCTTGTTCATGGTAATTCTATTTAACGCATGCCTGAGACTGTCTCATTATTTATTCCAATGAAAAGCTGCTCAAGTGGTGCAATGATTCTTAAACCTATCAAATAACCAGAAGAACCATCAATAGACAAATTAATCTTCTCCCTTTGGTAGGTTAACTTTTCGAAAAAAATATTATGAACAGAATGTGTGCTTATATTTATGCCATTCTTCCGGAATATGAATTTAAAAAACAAGAACATAGCACCATAATGGCCTCCCCAAAATGGGGGTTTTACCATAATCGCCACGCTTGGCAGGCGGGTTGGCGATCGCAGTGGATGTTTTTAGTACACAGGGGAACGCTGCTGCCCATTCCCCTGGTAATCCCTTAGTCGGCTTTTACGACTCCCATAGGAAGACACGGGGTGGAGCTATTCTTGATGCCGGCCCCACACAGCATGCTATCACACCACACGCTGGAGTTTAAAAATACAGTTCTGCGGTCTACTTAGATACATGTCAAGCCTTTGATAAGGCCTGAAATGTTGGTTTCTTGCTTGCTTTGTCAAACCCGATCAACTCAATCAGGTGTTCCCCAGGGCAACATCTTAAGACCGCAGCTATATCTGATTTTCACATCTGACATACATTCAGTCAAGAAAGTATTGGGAATGGATGATTTGTTTATGATTCCAAATTCAATTTTTTTTTTTGTTGTTAGATTGGCACAACTGTTATCCGTTTTGGCGTGGAGTTTGAGTTGCATCTGTTATTTATATTAAATACAGTGCTGTTTTTAGTTATATCATATCTAGTCCATCCATCAACCCTTCGACGTCTACTGCTGGACATAGGCCTCCGCAAGAGAACGCCACAACGAGCGGTCCTGTGCCGACCACATCCAACGGCTCCCCGCGGCTTTGACCAGATCGTCGGTCCATCTAGTGGGGGGCCGTCCTATGCTGCGCCGTCCGATACGTGGTCGCCACTCGAGAACCTTTCTTCCCCAACGGTTGTCGGTTCGTCGAGCGATGTGGCCTGCCCATTGCCACTTCAGCATGGCAACCCGGCGGGCTATGTCGGTCATTCTCGTTCTCCTACGGATCTCCGTAGGACACGCAACATTCAGAGACCACGTCTCTGTTCCGTATGTCATCACTGGTAACACACACTGGTCGTAGACCTTCGTTTTCAGACACTGCGGAATATTGAACGAGAAGATCTTCCTTAGCTTCCCGAACGCTGCCCAGCCGAGTTGGATTCATCGATTGACCTCTGTCTCGAAGTTGTGCCTACCTAACTGGACTGTTTGTCCTAGGTAGACATAGTGGTTGACAACTTCGAGAAGCGCACTCCCGACTAGGACCGGTGCTGAAATGACATGGACATTAGACATGACTTTCGTCTTGTCCATGTTTATTTTGAGACCCACTAGTCGGGAAACCCTGCTGAGATCATTGAGCATGGTGCCAAGGTCCTCCAGCGATTGTGCCATGACTACGATATCGTCGGCATATCGAAGGTGAGTGATGTATTCGCCATTGATGTTGATGCCAAATCCGGTCCAGTCCAAGAGCTTGAAGACATCTTCCAATGCAGCGGGGAATAGTTTCGGGGACATAACGTCTCCCTGTCTAACACCTCTCTGCAGTTGGATCGGTTTCGTACTCCTGTCCTGAACACGGACTGACATAGTGGCGTTTCTATACAAGCACTTCAGCACTTCAATGTACCGATAGTCAATTTGGCACCGCAGAAGGGACTGCAGCACCGCCCAAGTTTCGATCGAATCGAAGGCTTTCTTAGTCCACAAACGCTAGACACAGAGGCCGATTATACTCCTCGGTCTCCTGTATAATCTGACGCAGCGTGTGGATGTGGTCTACGGTACTATAACCTTTTCGGAAACCGACTTGTTCCGGAGGCTGGAAGTCGTCAAGCCTGCGTGTGAGTCGATTTGTAATGAGCCTCGAAAACAACTTATAGACGTGGCTCAAGAGCGTTCTGTCACCTTTCTTGAAGAACAGCACCACCACGCTTCTGGTCCACGACTCTGGAACGTCGCCCTCGAGAACGACGGAATTGAACAGCTTCTGAAGAGCTTTTAAGACCGGCTTTCCGCCTGCTCTCAGAAGCTCTGTGGTGATTCCGTCGTCTCCCGATGCCTTCCCGTTCTTTAGTTGTTTGAGAGCCATTCTGATCTCGTACAGGCTGACGTCCGGGATATCTTCGGTAAAGTGCCGAGTTAGCTTGGATCTGGGATCTTGGACCAAGCAACAGGACTCTGGGATCTGTACAACTGTCCATAGAACTGGTGGACCTCTCTCAAGATCTCATCTCGGGATGAAATGACAGTGCCGTCGTAGGTCCTCAGCTTAGTCAACTGGCTTTGGCCGACAGACAGATCTCTTGCGAATACTTTCGAGCCTTGGTTCTGCTCTATCGCCTCTTTAATGCGGATAGCATTAAATTGGCGAATATCGTGTCGCACAGCCTTGGAGATCTGTCTGTTTAACCGCCTCAGGCAGAAACAATCGGCTGAAGACTGGACTGTCATTTCTTTTCTCCTTTCCATGAGCTTGAGAGTACGGTCCGAGAGTTCACGAGTCCTACTAACGCGGCGGTTCTTGAAGTAAGTCGACCCAACCGCGTAGACAGTTTGCACGAACCTGCCGTTCAAATCGCTCGCTGATTCGCACTCATCTGGGCATTGGAAGCGATTTTGTAGTTCGAGCTGAAAGCTATCGGGGTTCTGATATTGGGCAGGTGTTGGTCGGAGCGTAGACTTCATCAAGCGTGACTTCTCGACTTTCGTGCTAATATTCAAGATGCCCCTGACTAGTCGGTGATCACTCCCAGTTTTAATCCTGCTGATCACTGAGACATCATTGAATATGTGTCGTTTGTCCGACAAGATGAAGTCAATCTCGTTTTTTACTGAACCATCAGGGCTTATCCAGGTCCATTTCCGCTGGGGCTGCTTCCTGAAGTAGGAATTCATCATGTAGAGGCCTTCCTTCTCCAGAAAATCAGCCAGCATCTGGCCCCTGTGGTTCCTCTGCCCGAAACCATAGTGCCCCACTTTCAGCTCATCGTCTGTCCTTTTCCCTAGTTTCGCGTTAAAGTCTCCCATGACCACCGTGAAGTAAGTTTTAGACGAGTGGATGGCCTTCGAGATATCCTCATATAGGGCCTCCACCTGTATGACCTTCAACAAATACCGTTTGGTTATTCTGAGTATAAGGTACGCCACCCTGCTCGACACACTCAATCCTCTCCACGTTGCCTACGAGAGACCTGCGAACGATAAACCCGACACATCCTTGGGGCTGGTAGTCGCCCTCCCGGTGGAAGAGCAAGTTCCCGGACTGGAGGACTATCGTGCCCTCACCCTCTCTTCGGACTTCTGACAACCCTATAACGTCCCAGCGGATCTTGCTCAATTCCTCTTCCAGCTCGGTGATTCTCTCGTCGGTCCGAAGTGTCCGAACGTTGTGCGTTATCAGGGCCAGAGGTCGTTGTTTATGGTAGCCTATCCGCGACTGGAGATTCTTCGCACCCCCTGCTCCGCCGTTACCGGGCCCGCTACCGTTAGGCCACGGAATAGCGGAGCTGCCGTGACTGGGGGCCATTTTGTCTCATGTGCTCGTCATGGGGGATAATGCTATAATCGCCACGCTTGGCGGGCGGGTTGGCGATTGCAGTGGATGTTGTTAATACTCGAGGGAGTGCTGCTGCCCACTCCGCCGGTATTCCCTCAGTCGGCTCTTACGACTCCCGTGGGTAGAGAGGGGCGGGACAATTCTAAAGCCGGCCCCCACGCCATATCTAGTGTGTATTGCGAATTTCATAATGGACACAAAACATCGAACAGAGTTTTTCTTAAATTTTACATCGCCATTGGAATTTCGTGTTCGGAGTCACTGAAAATGTTACAGAAGGCTTACGGTGAATCGACCTTATCAAAAACACGTGCTTATGAGTGGTACAAAGCGTTTAAAAGCGGTCGAGATGTGATGGAAGATTTGCCTCGCTCTGGTAGGCCATCAACGTCTGCTGACTGAAAATCCTCATTAAACTTTGAGGGAGATAACCGCCGAACTTTCTGTGTCTCACGAGTCGATCCGTACCATTTTAAATAATCACTTGGGTATGAAACATGTTTCCGCTCGGCTAGTCCCAAAAGACCTGAATTTTCTCCAAAAACTCAATCGCATGAGAGTCGCTGAGGACATGCTAGAATGAGTCAATTCCGACCCAACATTCATAAAACGCATTGTTACTCACCAGTAACCCACGTCTCATCACCGGGTTTACGAGTTTGACATGCAAACTAGTCAACAAGCTTCGGAGTGGCGACTTCCAACTGATCCGAAACCGAAAAAACCACGCCAGTCGATCAAAAGTCAAAGTCATGTTGACTGTTTTCTTTGACTATCGCGGTGTTGTGGTCTCGGAATTCTTGCCAGAAGGTCAACCAGTAAATAAAGAATATTATTTGAGCGTTATGCGGCGTTTAAGAGAGCAAATTCGACGAAAAAGGCCAGATTTGTGGAAAGAAAATTCTTGGACTTTGCACCACGATAATGCGCCTTCGCACAAGGCCATCATTGTGAATGAATTTTTGTCCAAACACAACAAATACCTTCGAGCAACCACCATATTCTCCAGATATGGCTCCAGCCGACTTCTTTCTTTTTCCTAAACTCAAATTACCACTTCGTGGCACTTCGTTTTCAATCGGTAGAAGACATAAGGGAGAATTCGCGGCGAGAACTGAACTCAATTCCGGAAACAGCGTTAAAAAATGTTTTGATGATTGGATTATTCCTTGGCGTAAGTCTATCGTTTCTGAAGGAGCATGCTTTGAAGGTGATAAAATAAATTTGGATGAATAACAAAAATTTTGTGTATTATTGATCTTTTCCCGGTACTTTCTTGACAGAGTAGTACCTACTGACATTAACACCTTTATCGCCACGTATGCGCGTCATCTATGCTGCAATAACGTATGTAATTGACAATCCAGAGATAGCATCAGCAACATAAATCTGAGCTTGAAAAATGGCTGAACATTTTACACATGTAACTTTTACCGCTTTTTTTGTTTTTTTGTTAAAGCGGGAAAAATGTTCCTAACCGCACGTCGTTCGGGGCAACGAACAGGGTAGTGTGGGGCCTTCACCCACTAAAGAATCCCGCCGTGTGCTGTCTCTCCGCCTTTATTGGCGGGCCAGTGGAACTATGTAACTTTTACCCCTAGAAAAGGTGAACTCCAATTACACTGAACGGAGTACAAATCTCACCTCACCGTTATAGTTTATTTTCTAAATATCTTAGTATATACCTGGATAGGGGATTGACCTGGTAGAAACATAGTTTGAGTAATAATCCTTGGATATAAAACTCAGAAATATTTGCTGGCTAATTTAAAAAACAATTTCGCATTAAAATTTATGAAATTAGTAAAGACTCTCAATGCTTTCCAGAAGGCATTTTCACAAAAATGTATTCTAATAAATAGCTGAGTATTCTGAGTATATGTCTAGTGCAGTTAAATTAAAGTAGTGAACTAAATTGTAATAAATTGGCAATTTAAAAAAGTGGCCCGTTAGTTTCTTGCCGGGTTCTTCTCATGAAAGGCTTTACTACGGAATCATGCCGCTTGTGGCGATTGCAATCGCCACTTTGTTATTGCAAATGCACTCGCCTCAGGCGCTCGTGTTAATTATTAGTGTATTCTTGATTATTTTAAGTGCTATTTAATAGCCTTGAAATAAAGATATATTTGAATTTGTGTATAAACTAAAAATGAAATAATTAATTTTTAATCTGTATTTTTTTATCAGGTAGTACTAGACGTAAACCGGTCACTGAAGCGGTTCCCCCCGGGCATTCCATATGAGCAGCGTGTAGCGCTACAGGACCAACTCACAGTGTTAATATTACGTGTTATTATGAAGTACCCACACCTCAAATATTATCAGGTGAGTTTTTATATATCGTAATACTACTACTACTTATCAACTCGCCATTTCCCTTGCGGGGTAGGTAGAGAGAACAGAGTTCCAAAAGGCTTTATTCTTGCATACATCTCTCGTTTCCTCGACATTCTTCAACGGACCTCGTGGCGTAGTCGGTAGTGTAACCGACTTCCGTGCACGAGGTCGTGCGTTCGATTCCCACTCAGGACAATTATTTATGTGATGAACACAGATACGAGCCCCGATGCAAAATAGTTCGTCTAGTATGGAAAGTAGTGCAAAACGTAAAATATAGAAAGTAAATATTGGTAAAATAATTAAGAACGTTTAATAAAAAGTAAACCACAATTTGAGGAACATTTTAAAGTTTATTTTAACATAACTGAAATTCTTTCATGACTTTACATAACATAAAAAATTTAAAAAAATATTCTAAAAAACAACGCAAAAGTATTCGTCTACCCTTGTCACTCACGCAAAATAGTTAGTCTACCACTTAGTTGTGTCGCCTTTGCTCTCAATGACAGCTTTAATGCGAAGAGGCATGGTTGCAACCAACGCTGCACACTCCTCAGGCGTAATTGACTCCCAGACAGCCAAGAGCCTTTAAGTCGCTCTTCGATCTTGATGGATTTTTACGGAGAACTTTTTTCATTTTCCACCATAGGCTTTCGATCGGCGACAAGTCCGGGCTGTTAGATGGCCATTCGATTGTAGGGATGCTTTTCGCCAGTAGCCACGTCTTTGTTGTCCTTGCAGTATGGCAGGAAGCACCATCCTGTGGAAAAATGAAGGAATCTTGATGCTTAAGTGACGGAATAGAGGGCAGTAAATTCTCTTACAAAAGGTTTTGATACCTTGGAGCATTGATAGAACCATCCACAAACTGTATACCACCAACACCTTGTGCAGACATGCAGCCCTATATCATAAGAGACGCCGGAAACTTCACTTTGCGTTTGCGACAATCAGTATGAAATGCCTCATTTTTGTTCCGAGTCACTTTTTTCCTTTCATCGCAGACTGTCACTTCAAATTTGGACTCGTCACTCCAAATGATACTACGCCACTGATCGGAAGTCCAATTTAAATGATCACGAGCGAACTTCAACCTCTTTTTCTTTTGTACAGCAGTCAACAGTGGTTTCTCCTTAGCGGTGTAAAATCCGTAACCCATTCTTTTTAGGACTCTTTTGCAAGTATCAACTGAGACGTCTTTGTGAATCATGTCCTTCTATTGCACCGTGAGTTCTCCAGCTCGAGCACGACGATTATTTTTGATAATTTTCTTCAGGATTCTGTTTTCTACTGCACTTGTGATGCGTGGTCGACCAGTTTTCTTCAAACAAGAAGTCGTTCTATTATTTTTATAGTGCTGAATGATAGAGTGGACTGTAGACCTGGGAAGTATCAAGTCTTTAGATATTTGGTAACTTAATTTGCCAGTATCGACCCCACAAACTATTCGCTTTCGAAGCTCTTCACACACGGGTTTGCCACGACCCATTGTTATTTGAAAACCATAGATAAATAACTATACTTGGAATAGATACGCCACTTTGGATACAGTTTTGGAGATTTTGTTCCGTGGTCACTAGATGGCGCTATGTGCAATGTATGAAGCGCGGTGATACCGTAGCCGCTAGATGGCACTTTAGATAATATTTTTGTTTTTGAAATTGCGTGATCCGTAAGAAATAAATTGATCACACAATAACTGAGCTCACACTTGATTAGGGATTTTGTAAACCGTTATTCAATTTTATAAAATTGTTGCATTTTAAAGTATTTTTTGGAAATATTTAATGAAATAATGCGCCGCTATTGAGAAAAGCGCCATCTATATTATTTTCTAGACACTAAATTGCTAAGTTAGTACTGTTCCTGCACCACCAGACGGCGCAAAATAGCACACTATTTTTTGGTGAGCCAATGTACGGCAGTTGCACCCCCCTGTTGAAACCTAATGAAAAAAACTGAAATTTTCAGAATTTATACTGTCTCACTTGACTTTGAAATGACACAGAATTACTTTTACAAATATAAATTGTGCAACATAATTGTACAAAGAAGGAATAATCTTATTTAACTCACCGATAGACGAACTCTTTTGCATCGATTAACAATTAGACGAACTATTTTGCTTATAACTTCTTCGAATTTAAAACAGGATATGTATAAACTTAAAGGGCTAAAATAGTTTATTGGTTCATAATTAAAAAATGGCATAAGTAACGCGACATGTGATAGTAGAACAGCTTAATATTTTATATAAGATATACAAAAATAATGAAGTTAGAAAAAATCTCACAGAAAATTTCAAACTAGACGAACTATTTTGCATCGGGGCTCGTATTACATTTGTACTGCGTCTGGGTGTTTTCTATCTATTATATGTATGATCCGAGTGAGCATGTCAATATGTCAATTAAACGATAATTTATCATTCTGTGTACGTTAATTATGCATGTCAAGTGACTCGCTATACAAGGAGAATAATTAATCAGCATGGTGTTTTACCACTGAAGTTATGACGTGCAGTTCCAGTGGTCAGCCTATAGGCTAAGAGACGGCGCACGGCTCGTACGGTGGATTATTATTTTAGTGGGTGAAGGCCTACACTAACCAGCTCGTTGCCGCAATGCAGTATGCCGTTAGGATTTTTTATAATAAACAAAAAAAAGGTTGTCGACTTAAAAAATGCGTGTATCCACGCCCTACCATACTATTGGTGACATTTTTGTACAAATTGTGATATTAACATAAGACTGCATTGACGCTTACCATTTAATAAAATATTTTTTATATTTACGTGAATATGACAAATCTATACATCTTCTATACAAATAAATAACATTGAAGTGTTTGTTCGTAATGTCAACTCGTAAATAACAACTTTTTACTAAATGTATACGAGATTACATACGCATAACAAATTACCAATTTTTAAGGTTTTTGTCTGTCTGGCTGTTTGTTCCGGCTAACCTCAGGAATGGCTGGACCGATTTGGACGGGACTTTCACTAGCAGATAGCTGTTATTACAACGCGTAACTTAGCCTACTTTTATTTTGGAAAAATAATTAGGGTACCGCATAAAAAAAATAACACCCATAAAATTCTGAATGAATACCACTCCGGTATGGTTAGACCGATTTGGACGGAACTTTCACTAGCAGATAGCTGTTATTACAAGGAGTAACTTAGGCTCCTTTTATTTTAGAAAAATAATTAGGGTTCCGCGTAAGAAAATAAAACCCATAAAATTGTGAACGAATACCGCTCCAGAATAGATAGACCGATTTGGACGCGACTTTCACTAGCAGATGCTTTTGTTACAAGGAGTAACTTAGGCTACTTTTATTATGAAAAAATAATTAGGGTTCCGCGCAAAAAAAAAACCATGATATTGTTAATGAATAGATTCAAATAGATAAACATTCGCGACTAAACTCCTGAATGGCTAGACCGATTTGGACGGGACTCACGGGACGGGGCTCACGAGACGGGGATCACTGCACTAAAACGAAAATACTTAACAAAATTTCACGCAGACGAAGTTGTGGGTAGTAGCTGGTTATAAAATAAAACTACGTTTAAGATTTTATACTATCCCGATGTTTCTAATATTTTACAGCATTCATGTGCCCATGATGGACGATGGATGGATATCCAATCCATGCGTGGACGTTTCGTTTTATTTTTTTAAAGTATCGTCAAGTAATGGCTCCTCCTTTAAAAAAATACAATATTAATTTTAAATGTCTGATTTACAACGAATAATTATTTTGTATGTACCTTATATACGTACCTTATATAAGCACCGTTACAATTAGCGGAACAGGAAAAAATAAGATTTACTTATTTATTTATTTACATACCTCCATTTACAGCTATTATTACAGGTTAATACCCAATGCAATAGTGTAATAGTATTTATATTTATAGCTATCAACATTATTTTTATAATATAAAATAATAAAGTTTATATTAAAAGAAATAATAATATTACACATAAAGTAACAAATCAATTGAAATCGTTTAATTTTACATAGCATCACGCCTGTATTCTCCGAAGGGGTAGGCAGAGGTGTATTACACACCCACGATTCGCCAGTTATGTTTAAGTCCCACGTAATAGGGGGCAAGCCTATTGCCGTCTACCGGGCACATTTACAAACTCTGGGCGGCTACTGAGAATATTTAACTATTTTTTTATGAAAAAGCTCAATAACACTGCCCGACCCGGGAATCGAACCCGAGACCTCATGATCAGCAGTCGCTTACACTACCGCTGTACCACAGAGGCACTTAGAGTCGTTTAATTTTGATATAACCTTATTTTACAATTCACGGACACAAAGTACACCCAGACTCAGAACAATCATTTGTGGATCACACAAAGAGTTGTCCCGTATGGGAATCGAACCCACAACATTCGGGTGGGAGACCGGTATCAACAACAACTCCGCCATCGGTGCAGTCAAGTTTTTATAATGGTTATTGTGACAGCAAAAACGTCGAAAATTTGAGAATAAACGTTAAATAAATGTAGTTTTTATAATGGGTGCTTCCAACGAGAAATTCTCAGTAACAACTCTGAGTTGGCAAGGTGACGGTGTTTCACCCCCGTGCCTCGGAATGCACTTAAAGTTGTTGATCCAGCCTCTGATTCTCCTCCGGTCGTGTCGGAATGCCGCCCCATCGGTCTACTATATAAGGTGAGGGAACTGAGTGCGCTTGTGTTTGCGCACACATCCGTGCACTATATCTCCTGCATAGTTGGCAATTGTCCGTCGACACTGGCCGTTGTTGCCAACGGTCTGGTGGTTATTATTATTACTTCGAAGTCTTCATGTATAATTAGCTTTAACCTGCGACTTCATCCCCGATGAAATGGGTTATCGTTTTACAAGAGAAAAAAATGGATTCTGAATAGGATTTACTCAATATCAATTCTAAGCGTAAATATGTAAAATAGAACTATGCCAAATTTTAAGTCGATAGGACGTATTAACGTTGTAGCAAAGCGCAATTTCTTAATTGCCTCCTCTGACAATATCTTATATATTCGAATGGCGTCATGTCTCGAGCTAAGAGCCAGCAAAGGGTTGCGTACCAGAACAGAGTTTGCGGAGAAGTTTGCAAACTTACTACTAACTTTTAAAATAATATGGCCCCCAGCGCAAAAGAGAAGGCCGACCTACTGTGCCAACTCTGCTTCTAATTCGACTTTGGACGCTGGGGCGGCCAAACCAACTACCATCTCACGGTGTGAAAGCTCCTTGCCTGAAATCCGCATTACGCGTTCGACAGGGTCTAGCATAGGGCTCTTCTATCGAAGCTACCATCCTGTGGAATCCCTGAGGGACTCTGCAGATGGATCGCCAAGTTGCTGCAGGGTCGGCATTTTTTCTTGCAAATCAATGACATGTTCTTGATAGAGATATATGCATTGCTATGCGGATGACAGTCCGGGTGATGCGCAATATACAGGCCATCAGAAAGTCTTTTGGAACTTGCTAGAGGAGAGACAGACACAATTTGTATCTGAAGTGGAGCGCTCTCCAGGGCCCCATTCAGAGGCCCCTCTGAATGGGGATAAGAACTTTGTTCAATTCAACCAAGACAGGTTTACGCGTTCACTGCAAAAAAGGATGCATTTGTGGTGGCACCTCATTTCCAAGGAGTAACTCTCCCAATTTCTGATAGTATGGGATGCTTGGCATCGATATTTCCAGCAAAGTCCAGTTCGGGAGTCATTTGGAGGATAAAGCCAAATTGGCGAGCAAAAAACTGGGCATCCTGAACAAATCCAAGCGGTATTTCACACTGAAGCAGCGACTTATACTATATTCGGCACAAGTCCGCCCTCACGTAGAGTACTGCTCACATCTATGGGTAGGTTCACCAAAATACCAGCACGACCCACTTGACTCCCAGCAAAGATCAAGCAAATTACAGCTCTGAAAGTTGGTGTATCATTATGGGTCATTCCCATTAGTTGCACGTCGGTAATAGAATATTGGCCTTGTGGGGCCGACTTTAGAATTGATCCACCCCTCTCTACCCACGGGAGTCGTAAGAGCCGACTGAGGATATACCGGGGGAGTGGGCAGCAGCACTCCTTCGAGTATTAACTACATCCACTGCGATCGCCAACCCGCCTGCCAAGCGTGGCGATTACGGCATTATCCCCCATGACGAGACCGCTCGTTGTGGCGTTCTCTTGGGGAGGCCTATGTCCAGCAGTGGACATTGAAAGGCTGATGGATGGATGGTAATAGAATACTTGACTGTCTGGTTGTTGACTTCCTGGCTGGTCTGAACATAGAACACTATCTTCTCTGTTCAGTATCTAGCTCATGAACTATTAATACTCATCTCATAGCTTCATGTCCAAAGCTGAGATTAAAAATAATTTGCTCTATCTCTCCACTTCCCCTCCACCGTCTATATTTTCCCCCAGAGTAGGAAAAGTGCGCGATACGCTTGATATTGCTAGTGCCTATAGGTTCCTTTTATTACCACGGCACAGGCGGGTAGTCTGCTCGTTGGCCACATTTGTACTAAAAAAGGATAAGTTATTAGTGTCAATACTAGAAAAATAAGTCGTATAATTTAGTCAGCATACAAATAAATATAATTAAAGGCACTTATTTAACTTCCTCATAGAACCCTCAAAAATGCCGTAGCGTCTTAAAGATGTATCATGTTTACTTAAGTAGGAACGAGTATCTCATTAAGAATATCGATTTTCGTCGCCTCAGTACTCCTAATCCTCAAATTTGCGTATATAAACGTCGGTGCTGCTCCAAACATCGAGTAGTCTCCACCGCTTCGGCAGCCTCGCCGCATCAAGAGACGGTTCACACTAAAGACTGGAGTAGTTCGTTCGACGATTTTCTTCAGTACTTTTGTAGTAACCATCTCGCTGCGAGTTTACCTTTCCAAAATTTTGGTTTAAAGCATTTCCAAGAACAATAGTGATGACTTTCGATCGTGGACCGGTTATGGCAGCTCTGCAGTCATGGGGCGGCCAAGCTGTAGTGTATCCAGGCAATCAAACTGTTATCGACAAAGTGCCAGCAGACATGCTTCATATGGTAGACCCACATTGGTATCAGTTTCCTCCTATGAATCCGCTTTGGCATGGGCTTCTTGGATTTACTATCGGCGTTCTTGGATTCATTTCTATAGTCGGCAATGGTATGGTGATGTACATTTTTATGACCACCAAGAACCTAAAAACACCATCTAATCTATTGGTGGTAAATCTGGCGTTTTCTGACTTCCTGATGATGTGTGCTATGTCTCCGGTAATGGTCATAAATTGCTATAATGAAACGTGGGTCTTTGGTCCGTTTGCGTGTGAATTATATGGTTGTGCTGGATCCTTATTTGGATGCGCCTCCATATGGACAATGACTATGATTGCCTTCGACCGTTACAATGTAATTGTTAAGGGTATTGCTGCGAAACCAATGACCAATAATGGAGCTGTTATACGCATATTTGGTATCTGGTTTTTCTGTCTGCTGTGGACCCTTGCGCCGCTCTTCGGATGGAACCGCTACGTGCCTGAAGGAAACATGACTGCTTGCGGAACTGATTACTTGACGAAGGACTGGTTAAGCCGCAGCTACATTCTAGTTTATTCCGTCTTCGTCTACTTCTTACCACTTCTGCTCATCATCTACTCGTACTACTACATCGTACAGGCTGTCTCGGCTCACGAAAAAGCTATGAGGGAACAAGCTAAAAAAATGAATGTTGCTTCTTTGAGATCATCTGAAGCTGCCAACACCAGCGCTGAATGCAAGTTGGCTAAGGTAGCCCTAATGACTATATCGTTGTGGTTCATGGCTTGGACCCCTTACCTTGTGATCAACTATACAGGAGTTTTCGAGAGCGCGCCGATCAGCCCCCTCGCCACTATCTGGAGCTCGTTGTTCGCTAAGGCAAATGCTGTATACAATCCTATCGTATACGGTATTAGTCACCCCAAGTACCGTGCTGCCCTGTACAAGAGATTTCCGGTTTTGGCTTGCGCTGTCTCTCCAGATGAGACCGCATCTGTCGCATCTGCTGGTACCACAATCTCCGATGAGAAACCTGCTGCTTAAGAATTTATAACGATTACAAAATATACTACGAAGACCTGGCGTTTGAAAATGGACTCAAGAGGAAGTTAGAAAACAAAATATTTTTGTACAAAACTGTATATAGCCTTATATGTATCTGCGAGACTGCTCCTCTTAGTTTATAAGTAATGTGGATATATTAACGATGAAGTAAGCAATGTATAATGGACCTATATAAAGTTTTAAAAGCAAAGTGGTTTATGGCCATGTAAATCTTATGGATTGTTTATTTTTCTCTTCCATTTTAGTCTTAACTATTATTTTCTAGTAGATAGTAAAGCCTTGCTCATACTGCAAATGAATGGGCCGGTTCGATCACGGAAGTACCACCCTCTCACAAAAGATGAGCGTGTATCTTCTTATTATCCGTCCTATCCTCTCCTTAGTATCCTTTCTAATGACCTCCTATCCCTTTCCTTGGAGATGGCGACGCGCGAGTGATGCCTCTGGTGTTGCTAGCGTCTATAGGCTACGGTAACCGCTTACCATCAGGTGAGCCGTATGCTTGTTTGTCATCCACGTAGTATAAAAAAACACTAAAACTTCCTGCTCTTCATTATTTTCGTAGAAAAAAGCAAGAGGTCTTAGTGAATTATGAATGTTGTTGAAGCGAGAGATGTATGCAAGAATACCTACCTACCTACCCTCTTGGCACTCTGTTTTCTCTGCCTACCCCGCAAGGGAAATGGCGTGATGATAAGTTAAGTCTTAGTATTCTCCACAACCCTTTTTACCACCCAACTCTCAGAATGAGGGAAGATTTAAGGCATAATCCACCGCGATGGCCCTATGGGGGTTGGCTTCAAAAGCTGTAGAAAAGATCTCTCAAGTATGCTTCACGATGTTTTCCTTCATTGGACTGTAAAAATTCGTGAAATATTAATAAATATTAATTTGATACGCCTTGTGGCTTTGTTTGTGGTTAGAGCGAGGACGTTCTTATCGATATCGCGTGTTACTGTGTCAGTCTTCACATTTATTGCTAACTATGACGGTTTTTACAAAGTAGGTTTATTCTTTTTTTTTTGCCACTAACCCGGCACGCAAAATAGGCGAATTAGAAGACGTCGAGTTGCGGAAAACAAGCCGTGTATCACTTATTTTTTTTTTCTGATAGTAAAATTCAGCTCTAGTTTATTCTCCCGCATTTACCAATTGCTTACGTAATAGGTCCGTGTAGTGACGGACTATGAATACAAGTATCATCACCCTATTCTTTCCCACGGGTGTCGTATGAGGCGACTAAGGGAAGTAAACAATTATCGTCTATTGCATGACTGGTGGTAGGGCTGAGTACCAAGTGGGAGTACTCACTTGGTATCGGGCCCGAGCGGGTTAGTACCACCATCCCCCGTGTGACCGGCCATGAAACACGTCGTTGCGTTTTGGCTGTAGCAGGAGATAGCCGTTTATTCTTTCATTTCATATCGGTGAAATGAAATGGTGAGCAGCGGCTTGACAATATTCTCGGTATAGTTGAGTCCGTGAGCGACGGTTACCATTTACCATCAGGTGGGCCGTGGCTCGTGTGCCAATAAATAAAAAAAAGCATCATATTAGATAGCCTATAGCTTTTCAGAATAAATCCTTACTAATATTTATATATATTATGAATGCGATAATTCCTTTGTTTGTTAACTTTCATGCCGTAACTATTGAACCAATCATGATGAAATTTTGCATACATATAGTCTGTAGTCCAGAAAACGGGCCTCGTGACGGTAGTGTAACCAATTTCCGTGCACGAGGTTGTTGAGGTTCGATTCCCACTCAGGACAACTATTTGCGTGATGAACACAGATATTTGTAGGTACTGCGTCTGGGTGTTTTCTATCTATTATAATATATAATGTATTTACAAAAAAAGTAATATATGTACTATATCCGTAATCTGGTACCCATAGCACAAGCGTTAAGCTTAGTTTGGGACCAGAGGGCGTTGTGTAAAAATGTCCGTAAACATTCATTATAATATAAATTTATTTAAAAAAAAAACAAAATGATTCATCCGGTATCTCTCGAGATAGGTGCTTTCAAATAAACAAAAACCAAACTACTATATTCTGTAGATAACTCGTGTATATGATTCCATTCTAAACATTGTGGTAGACTAGAAAAACGGCGTAGTCAACATGACTTGACCATAAATTAAGTAAATAAATAAATATTCACTGACATTTCACACGACGTCCTCTGGTCCCAAGCTAAGCTTAACGCTTGTGCTATGGGTACTAGATTACGGATATAATACATATATTACTTTTTTTTTTAATACATACATATAATAGATAGAAAACACCCAGACGCAGTACAAATATCTGTGTTCATCACAAAAATAATTGTCCTGTTCATCGGTTACACTACCGACTACGCCACGAGGCCCGTCAAAATAAGTCGTCACTTTATTCCGTCGAGTGTTGTTCAATGCGATTAAGGATATTGTTAACGCCTCATAAAACAGTAATGCGTAACGGAATTATTTCTTAATCGCTTTTAAATTGTACGGCGTTTAGCTGTTAGGATTATGTTAATCATATATGTTCATTAACTGCTTCTGTAGTTCAGCGGTTGTATGAGCAACTGTTGATCATTAGGTCTCGAGTTCAATTTCCAGTAATCCGTTAATACAGTTGGAGAGACAGCATACGGCTAGTCAATTTAGTGGGTGAGGGCCCTACACTAACCAGGGGGGTTAGGCAGAATCTCATATCTCACATGTCGATCGTATCGTCTCGCTTGTACGATCACCGTGATTGGCCAACGGATTATTGTGACATCACGCGTCGGTTTCTCAACCAATCACAGTGATATCGATACGGTCGACACGTGAAATATGACATTCTGCCTCAGGGGGCTGCTCGTTGCCCCGAATTAAAAAAAAGTTCGAGTCCCGCAATAATTCTTTAAACAACACTACAACACTGCTCTAAGGAATAATGGTACTTCACAAACATACAATTTTCACGGACACAAAGTACACCCAGACTCAGATCGATTGTGGATTACACAACGAGTTGTCCTTTGTGGGAATCAACTCACAACACTCGGACGGGAGACCGATATCTAAACCAGTCGGCCATCTATGCAGATTTATTTATTCTAGTAAATAGGTATCTTATGTTCAATGCTTAAAACATAATACAAAGCTAGTGTACTTTAATCTGACCGCTACGTACTAATACAGTTTTTGACTCCAAAATAAGTAGATAGTGCTCTTAACCAGGTACCTTTTTTAGGGTTACCACGACGTAGCCATCACTCTGTTGCTGGTTTGCGGAGACCGCGCCTCATTCCCTCTGCTGTGTCGGTTATCGTACGGTCCCGGGGCACCCCTAGCGCCGTTCATGCAGACCACCATGCAGCCGACACAACACCTCCTCAATTACATGCTGCCAGTGCTCGGTAGAGCTGATAGAAAGTTGGCCGAGTGCTTGGACAAGTAAGGAGTTTTTTATTATTTTTAGACAC
Organism: Leucoma salicis; assembly: GCA_948253155.1. NCBI lineage: Eukaryota > Metazoa > Arthropoda > Insecta > Lepidoptera > Erebidae > Leucoma > Leucoma salicis. Next base: position 2,313,420 of record OX411806.1, on the reverse strand, counting down.
GTTTTTGATAGCGAGTAACGGCCAAGAAAAACCAGGGGGCAGATTGAAGTTATGAAGATTATCATTACGCTCTGCAAAAATAATGGATGTTTTGCTTCTTGAGCACACCAATATGTCTCACCACTAATTAGTATATATATAACAAATCAGACTAGCTATCATATCTTTTAAATTTAATCTAATGCAATTTTTGTCGTAGAAAACTTACTTGCCTCAGAGATTTTATCGAGGGCTAATGAAGTCCATGAACTTGGTATTTAATTTGCCTCATTGAGCCTGGGTGATGATTTACGATCTAAATTCCTCTCTTCCGGAAGAAGAATCGAGCCTAATAGAAGAATAGTAATAGATTGCTGTTTTATTATTAAAGAATGGATATTTTAGGAGGAGATGCCACCACCACTCACCCACGGATTGTCAATCCCGGTTATCTTTGGACATAATAACCTAAGATTGCCAATACGCACTCTCACAGATAGAAGAGAATGTGATAATAGCAAAGTAGCATGCACGATAATGACAAAAAACTCACCAACGCGACACAACCATGCGATACGGTAGGACTCTCAGAACTACAATATTGCAATATTCCGCAAAAATCTGAACACAAATTCGACACGTGTTTCGCTTCTAAACGAAGCATTCTCAAGAACGCTTGGCAACAAATGGGCCACTTGCTGCCTTGCTGTTTTATCCACCATAGACCCAATAGATGGTCTAAGGAGCATAACGTCAGTATTCTGTGAATTTTCGTAGGAATTTCGGGAACCCCGTATCTTGCAATTATAAGTAAGCTGCAATACTGAACCAGTGAATACATATTTTTTATATAACGTGGGTGGCAAACATACCGATTATAAGCGCAGCTGATGGTATGCAGTTGCCGTAGGCTACTCGCCTATAAACACTAGCAACAATAGAGGCATCACTCGCGCAATTATCCCCTCGAGTTTAATTTACATAACTGTTGTCTAGCGTTGTTCTAGCGGTCCAACCCTAGATCGTAGAAGCCTGAAGTTAATGAGTTTTCTGTCAGAAAAATATCAATAGCAGGTTAAGAAGTTAGCTGTATTTTACCCATGTACCTCGGAAACTTGGGAATGCCGTTGCATCGAACTATGAGAGTGATGGAATTGCACTTGTGATTGCGCATATGCCCGTGCACTGTACTGCGTAGTTGGCTATCCGTTGATCAAATCGATCTGGAAACTATTATTTAGAGACCATCTTTTCAATTATAGAGCACAAGTTGGGACAATGTTCGCTCTCCCCTGGTACCTGACGTGGTTCGGCCACAGCCTCAACAAGTACACGGACGTGGTGCGCCTGTACGACTACTTCTTGTGCGCGCCTCCGCTGTTCCCCGTGTACGTGACCGCCGCCATTGTGCTGTACCGAGCCGAGGAGGTCTACAACTGCGACTGTGATATGGCCATGCTACATTGTTTGTTGTCCAGGGTATGTGGTAATATGGTGTTCCTATCAAATATTGTCCAGTACCTGTTTCTCTAGATTCTAAGTTTAACCTTGCTAATGAGAACTAAGTGGATGACCACGAACTGGTAACCAAGCTTTGAAAGATTAGAGACTAAATTTGACTATTTTATGTGAATCGTAGTAACTTTTTTCTAAAGCAACTTTTAATTAATTAATAGTTAAATAAATTTACGGTAAAACTCGGTTACAGTCATGTAAGTAAACCATTTTATTAGTTAATTTTGATTACAGTTACCCGATGACTTACCTTTTGAAGACATCTTGGTGGCCGCTAAGAAATTGTACGAAGAAAACGACCCAACTGATCTCGAACATGAAGTGCAAGCCCTCGAGAGGAGAGAGTGAGTTGTTTTGTCCTTAACAGTAGTCTTTGTGAGAGTAGGATAAATAGTGCTTTAATTGTATAGTTGATTTCATTGCTAAGCATTCCATGATCACAACTTATGGTTCGTGTGAGTGGGAATAGTATCTGAAAGTTCAATAGCTAACATTCTAATGACTTTTATTCCCCTTTTTATTTCTAGTACGTGGTTTTTAAATATTTGTTAGACATGAACACAAAGTGCGAAAATGACAGCCACGAGCAGGACTTGAACCAAAAGAAAATCAGAACGAAAAAAAAATCTCCAGGAAAACCGTACCAGATGCTATGCCAATTCAGCCATCGCGACAATTGCTCAGGATTGCGAATTTCGAAAACGCATTCCCACATAGATTGAATACACACAAAGTAAAAACCCAATATAAAAAATAAATAGCTTAGCATGTCGAATGCTTCAAAAATATTAAAAAAAAAACTAAAAGTAGTAGTAGTAGTTATTTTAAAGGGCGGCGTCATTATTGGGTATGAATCAATAATAATTAATCTTAGGTACCTGGTCGATATAATCCAACAGATGGCGCAGAGGTCACTCAAGACATTAGGGAGGAATGTGTTATCGAAATTATGATGGTTTAATTGGCAAAGCATCTGAGACGGTTTTTCAGGAGAAGTACGTTCAAATCCTGCTCGTAACTGTTATTTTCGATTCAATATTATCGTATTTTGTGTTCATTTATATGCTAACCATGTTAAATGCTTCAAAAATATCATAAGATTTATTTGACACTTTCCGTTTATGTCCACAAAACTGGTTGAGACGTTGTCAATACTAAGGAGATAGTTGTGTACCCTGGCGTACCCCTTACAATGATACAATTGCGTTATGTAGTTATTAACTTAAGCAAAAGGTAATAATATAAACATTTTGTAGTTAGGGAGCTTTGGCGAGGGAGTTCAAGAGACGTAATCCATTTTTAAGCATCTGTTCTTTGGGCCTATGCTCTTTCTATGTTATCCATGGAATCGAAGGCTTCATAGAATTCTAATTGATGGCAGATAGTAATTTAGTCCTTAGTGACCGAGTGATAATTTAGGCCTAGTATAAAACTGCTTTCTCAAGTAATCTGTCTGATGGAAATAAGTTAACGGCGTCGTTTTTAATAGAGAAGAGCAACGTCGCCTGGACGAGGAGCGGCTCAAGCGGCGGCGCCTGGCGGCGGTCCCGCGCGGGCCGGCGGCGCTGAGCACGCGCGTGCGGCGCTACGTGGCGCGCTCGCTGCGGCGCGTGCCCGTCACTCGCCGCGTCGTGTTCGCCGCCGCCACCGTGCTCGTCGGCATCTACGTGTACTACCGCCCCGACGTACTCTTAAACAGGTAGCGCCACGCCTATCAGTTTGTGTTCTTCCGTCTGTGAAGCATCATCTGGGAGACTTGAAAATTGTTCCAGGAATTTCATATTTACTATTTTTTGCAATGGATCACGTTTGTTAACGTTTTATATAAATATCTATTGTATTTTGGACTATGTTATGTTTATCTTAAGTAATCGATTTATTTAAATTTTAACTTGTAATGCTAGCGAGAATAATTATAGCTGTCGACCGTATCTATAGTTTTAAAGCAAGAAAATATTAAGTTTTAATTTGTATGTCCTACATAGTTTTATATTGATAACATTTTGTTCTATCACTATGCACTCTTTTTATACTTTCTGTGTGATCCTTAATCTCAATGATTCCTAGAACCATTTCCAACGATCCTGATTTTGACAACTCACTCTAACCCAAGATCGTGTATCGGCTAACACCATGTTGAACATCAACTGTCTTAATGTCTTCTACTAATGATGTAAGTTTTCTAAGGAGAAATTTGTAACTTCAGCATTGGGCTGAATTTACTGGCTCCTTCGAAATTATTTACATGTGTGTACAATTTTCTTCGCTTATATAAGTATGAACATCTGTATTTAGAGTTGTGTTGGCAAATATTTACAGCTCAATATTTACTAATTTATTAATTATTAAACAAAATACATTTGAAACTATATTCCATTATATCAATAGCATGCTGATATATTAATGAAAACAGTTTTGTGTCTGTGAAAGCATGTACTAACTTCGATGAAATGAGTATGGAGATAGCTTGCACAACATTTATACTAATGTTCATAAAATCTTCAGAAGTTTAATATGAAATTGATTTCAATGGTAATGTCTAATCTAATAAGATAACTTTATTATTTAAATATTGTCAGGATCCTGTATGTATATAGGTATATATTTTAATTTATTACTTATGCTTGTTATGTACTGTCGATTTGTGAAATAGAAGAAGTGTTATGAAATCTACAAAAATAAATATATTTTTTTTAAATTGCTGGCGATTTACTGCAAAAAATGTATGATGATTATAAAGTGTCACATTCACTGTTATGAAAGCGTTTGTGATTATTAAATAATAAAACATTTACATTTTTTTCTCACGGCTAAATCCACATAAATATTGCTGCACACTTGCAATTTTAATATATTGAGAGAAATTTTTATTTTTGACTTATTGGAGGGAAAACGATATTGACATATTGATTTTTTAATATCTTCAACAAGTCGATAGTATACATCTTCTACATTAAGACGTGGTACTTGGGTAGTATTCTTGTGATTGCTTGTCATCAGCTTGGAGGTGGACAAACTGATTTAACCAACGTGAGTCTTAGCGCATAAGGGACATTTTAGTATAAGAACATTTGCTTGTGTCGGATATATTACGCTGTCTGTTAGAAATATGTGGTGAAATATAATAGGAACAGAGAAACTGCAGTATTTTTAGTGGCAATGTCAAAATTTTGTATTAATCTGGATTTTACAATAATGCTACAAATTCTATAAGTACATAAACACTTTAGGTGTTCAAAAGAAATAAACTTAACTCGGAATACATGAAATTTTGTCATGTTTCACTGTTCATATATATTTAACAAATTAAAAAGTTAGCCCATTTGGCTGAATGTGCTGTGTACCTGTGTGCAAATTCATCTAAAAAAAATCATTTGAAAATGTTAAGGCGTTGATAAATTCATCCTTATCACTTATAGATAATGTCGTTGTATATTTTTAAATTGTGATCTCTTTATTAGAGGTACATACATAAATTCTAGGTTATGGTAACTGTTCAAGGGGTTTGGTAATTCAATCAATATAATATGTAGGTAGTTCATTAATTCACCACGCATAATTTCTTCGTCTAGTTCTATGATGGACCAGATACCTGACCTTTGAAAAGTTCCTTTGGAGCAACAGAAGAATGCTCAAAGAAGAAATATTCAACATCAAAATACCAGTACTGACGGTGACATTTGGCTAAATGAGCTATGATAAATCTAAGACTTAAAGTATAAAAATGCCTTATATATTACGTGAGTATAAAATATTAGATCATGGAGCTAAGTGCTTTGGAATGAATGAAATAAAATAATGTATAAGCTAGATAATATTTTTACTAAAATACAATTAAAAGGAATGAAGTTACATTACTAAAGATATTAGTGAGAAGTGCATACGTCATCTAAGCTAATTAAAAATCAACCTCCATTGTCTTTTTGGAGCCGATTAGTGACTTCAGATTTCAAATTCGGAATACAAACTTTTTAATGATCAACTCGCCAAAGCAAATAAACAGGTTTTAATATACAGAGTATTAAAATTTTATCAAATATTGAATGTTTCATTAGCGGGCTGTTTATGACTTTATATCTTCAAAATGTGTTTTTTTTTTGTTTTACTTTACATGTATTGTACAATTAATTGATATCCTAATGCGAAGACTTTGATTATTACTTTCTATACAACCAAATGTTATTTAAAAGTTAAAGGCGCGATGTTGAACAATATCATATAGTCTCATACAGTTACAACGTTTAATCTTCTTGCAGTTAGAAGAAGAATCAGCAGAATTTATACAAAGCTATTTCTAATTATGTTTATTTAAATAAAACTATATATTATATTTATTTGTCCAAGAAAATATTTTAGATTAGGATCATACATACATACTTACTGGTAGAGACATCTCCAAATAAGAGTGATTTAGGTCATAATTTATCACAGGCTTATTACAAGTTATCAGACTATAAAGCTCTCAGACCAGCAGGTTTTATTAAGCATCGATAATGTGCACTCAAATTGGCTCATCACTTTAAAAAGCAATAGATTTGGCTTTACGAAATCTTGTCCTTGAACTGACAAGATGATCGAACTTGTTATCTGTGATAATAAACTAATGCGTTACTTGTATCGCTTGTTTGAGCCAAATGTATTAAACGTCAATGGTGAGACTTCAGAGTAAGTTGTATAATGAATTCATGGATCTTAATGCGGTGTGGTATTAATAGAAATTAGAAATAAAATGATTTATTAATTGCAATAATTGTGGAGCGCGTTAATCCTAAATTAATCCAGACTTTTTTGACAAATGGTTCTATATTTTGTATATGTGGTACAAGTTATCAAACGAACTTTTTAGTTATTGTACAGGATACGTGATAAAATCTAAAGAAAAAATTTTTAACATTCAGAATTGCGAATCTGATAAAGGTAAAAAAATTGGAGGAATGAGAACTAAATCTATTGAATGATTGATAATCTTTAGCGTCTGTTGACTAGATGGCACTAGTAGCAAGGGCATTAGGGTTTAAAAACTACACTTAACAGAACTGTGCTTTAAATTATATTTAAAATTAAAAAAAAAAACAATTGAAATACTGCTTGGTCAATTTTGTAATGTAAGATTTGTGTTTCTTGTATATATATGAAATTCGTTACTAAATTTTTTGTTATTTTGCACTATGGTTTTATGACGACTAAGTGCGAAGGCGTCACCTAATTGGTTAAGAAGGAATGTGTTATCGAAATTCACAGCCCCGAGTCACAGCTAAATTTACATAGCATCTGGGACGGTTTTCCAGGAAATGCAGGTTCAAATCTTGCTCGTGACTGTTATTTTCGATTTCACATTTTCGCAATTTGTGTTAATTTATATGGCTAAGCACGTGGAATGCTTAAAATGTATATATAAAAATTACAAAGACTATGGTTTTATTTAGAAATGTGATACTGTTTTTATTTAACGAATAGGTTAACGTGGTTCATACCTCGGTAGTTGGGTATCATCACAATCTGGTGCGACGGGGCCGGGTTGTGAGAAGAGGAATATACGCATTTACTAATTATTGTTATGTATTCTCAAACTATAATTATTTAGGTATCAATATAAAACATTAAAAAATATTTAATGAGTTTTTATCATTATATTATTATTATTTAATTAACAGTTTGGTGATTATTACTTCGTTGTGGTTTAGGCGTTTAATTGAAATACTATAAGTCCGTTTTAATTGAGTTTAAACTTGTCCATATCTATAAGAAAATGATTTAAGTAATGTAATAATCTGTTCTTGTGAAATAGGTACAATAGTCGTTTTTTAAATAATAGTAATGTATTCTGTAATACCGTACTGGTTTTATATTCTTTGTTTTAAGAATACGAAAAACGTTTGTCTTGAAAGAATTGTCTTTTAAATACCTATTCTAAAAAAATATTAAAATAGAAACGTCAATGACGTGCACCTGTCAAGAACTGTCACTTTGACATTTCAAAATAGTTTTAAGCGCGGCGACGGGCTAATGATGGTAGATGGTGAGTTTAGGGACTCCAGTATCAATGACCTATCCGAGCTGCTACCCACCCAAAAATCCTCCATACTGCACACTTGTTATCTTTCAGACAGACTGCGGCTAAGACTGGCTATCTGTTCCTTTAAATTTTATTATTAAGTGCAATTTTATTTTACTAACTTATCATCACGCCATCTCCTTTGCGGGGTAGGCAGAGAGAATAGAGTGCCAAAAGGTTCTATTCTTGCATACATCTCTCGCTTCCTCAACATTAATAATTCTCTTCATACACGCTCGCCGGTTTCGGAGACTCCTGACTCCTCCTTCCTTCAATACATGACCGATTTGGTCTAGGTAGGTGAGTCGGTCTCCGTACTGTACCTACATCCTTCCACTTTTGCATTTTATTTTCATTGCAAATTTTACGTTCTTCGTGTTTTGGGCGCCATAATATATTCCATCCCCGCTGTCCAGAACTTGTTGGTATATCTAAACGATATGTACTTATCGGTGAAATATAGGCTGTATTCCGATATACACTGCGAACACTGTCCAGTGCTCATACTGGAGAAAAATCATTCCGTTATAGACTGACAGTATGCTGCCGCAGTATTCTAGAGAAATGTATGACGTCATAAATAGTCGCCATTTTTGTATTTTGAGCACTAGCGTTTTCGAGGTAAGGTGCTCTCAGTGGTTTGATCACGTGGTCAACAGCGTCCAGAAATATAACAACTTGCACTATTGAACATTATTATTATTGAATATTGTTATTCAAAGATTCCGAAACATGGAAAATGTAAAGAAATTGTTTTTATTGCAGTGTGAAACCAATAATTTGTATGAAATGAAAGTAATGACAGATCAGTATACTGGACTGCGTTCCGTTATAAACAGTAACCAGTATAGCTAACTATAAAGGAACGACTTCGTAGTATAATAAATTAAAGCCATACCTTACAGTACTCGCAGTGTATATCGGAACACATCCTAAGATTGGCAACTGCGTAGGTGTTAGTCACCACATACCATCTGTTGGTTCGTCTGCTACGGTTCACATTGGGGCATTAGTATTATATATGAATAGCTGTATAGATTTGTATTATTATTATTGTGTTTATTATTAATACTTGCTAAGTTAATTATTAGTTTTAGTGGGAGATATTGTGATTCCTTGAATCTGTATGATAATTAGTAGTATGTAGTTTTGTATGTGTATTTGCAGAGATCGGCAAACATCTTTCTTAGAATGTCTATAGCTTTGAGCAGAATAAAGAATTGGGCAATATAATAGGCGCATAAAATATATTTGTAGGTTGCCAGTTCAAAAAATATATTTATGGCAATTTTAAATGAAAATTGATACTAAAGGCGCTTCCCTATTATGAAATACCTTTTCGCTTGTCTAATTAAGTTAAGTAACTTAGCGTGTTCTTAATACATTAATCAAAAATAAAATATGAACATATGAACGGTAGTCAGTCATTAGAAAACAAATAAAGCATGATTTGGACAAAGATCTAGTTTTTTTGTCAGGTTGAACCCCTGGAAGTACCTACCAAACAGAATTTAAATTTCAAATTTTACAACCTATCTGTGTATCTCATTAACACTAGTAGGTGCAAAGTAATTAGTTATGGGTTGATAGAGGAAGGCAGAAGTAGTACTATTTAAGTACCGGTAATAATTAAATGATGCAGAGGAGCCGTTATTTTATTTCTTATTCTTAATTCAATTTGATAATTAATCAAGTTTCAACATGTTTGCCGATGTCAAACTAGCAAAAATATAATAGCGGTATGTGTAAAGTTTGTTAGAAATGATGTCTTTTGTATGAATACATTTGTAAATAATGTGATTTATTCCATGTTATTTTACTTTTCAAGGTTCTCTAAATGAAATATTGAATACAAGTGTGGGAACATAACTGTATTAGGAGGTATTAGGTATTTTTTAAGCTATATAAGGGGCTGTGTATGTGGTATATTTATTTAGAGGTTATTTCACAACTGTAAGAGTAATTTCCGCGTATCTGATTACTTATAAATTTCCTCTTTAGTATGGCTTCTCAATAGTGTTATGAAATAAAATTACGTTTACTGAATCCATCGCGTTTACTTGATTTTCTACTATCCCGACGTTTCGAATACTTTAAAGTTTACAGCATTGTCCGTGATCATGGGTGAACCGACGAGGTTTCATGATGTTCTCAGGTTTTTACATCAACGAAACAACTAGGTTCTAGTTGATTCATAGACGGTTATCTAATACACAGGCAGGAATATCATTTAACTATTTCGTTGATCCAACGCCAATCGCTTTTGCTTGTTGATCGTCCCTTGAATAAATTATGTGCAATCCAACTTTAAAGAATAAATTATTTGTGAAAGAGGAAAATAGAGAGCAGGATTTGAACCTGCGTCCCCTCCAATCTGGGTAAGTGCTCCGGACCTCTAAGCTATTGCAGTCACCAACGGTGACTCCAAAACTCCACTCTACATTTGTTTTAGATATAGAGAAAATAATTTAATATTTTTTTAACTCAAGCAATCGAGTAGAAGTTATATTTTTCGTGATATTTTTTACACGCAGTTGTGGAAACAGGCCTCACATTTAGTTTTTGTATGAATGTAATATAACACTGATAGATTAGAATTGGCGCGAAAATGAATTAATAAATATGGCTGACAATGCAAAGTTAAATACATGTTTATTACAAATCTCTGTGTTTTATTTGTAGATGTTTAGCTTTGAAATAAGATATTTAGCCAACCCTATGACATGAAGATTGTCTATGTTATAAAATAACTAAAAAATCAATAACTAAATATTTTTTAATTTGCACATAGGTACTCGGGAAGCCATATGAGTACACAATAGGTTATTTATTTTTCCATGCATGCATTTCATTGCATGTATATTTTAGTTTACATGGTTACTTGGCAGTAAAAAAATATAATAATATTATAGTGTTAGACACTTTAGTTTAAAATAGTACCTACTGAGATTCAGGCGAATTTAACCATTTAGGGGCGCAATATTTTATTACCTTGCCGCCTGTTTCGCCCGTCAACATGATTTCATGTTGAATTGAATTGAGTCACAATATTGTGTTAGTAAATTGATTAAAAAATACGTAGGCATAATTTACATTATTCAAGTAGGTACATAATAATATTACAAACTTATAAACAAAGTAGTTCTACCTTGTTATATAGTACATATTTAAATACTTGTCGTATGCTGTTATTGCACGCCTCATAAGCGAAGTGTTGAAGTGAGGTGGGTAGAACAACTGATTTTTCAAACTTAAAATGTTTCTATTTATCATATATTGCACTTGTAAAACAATATACACACACAAATATCAAGAAAAAACACTATTTTTTACATTCATGATATTTTTATGTCTTGGACGTCCGTTTGTTGTAGGTAATGTATGTTAACACGATAACAACCGGAATACTTTACTAATCGAGTCTTTTTTTTTTCTTTTTTACTAGAATATAACAACGAATAGAGCCCTATTACTTTTCACGGTCTAATTCGATGTGGTTTAATTGTTATTAAATAAATAAAAAAATACTGAATATTTACGCTCGACGCGACACTAAAACCAGCGGCTTTCATGAGAACTATTCCTATAGACCAATATAGAAGTACTTCTTAAAATTAGCGCTAGATGGCCTATAAGACATGAAACCCACATTATTAGTACTTTTTGAAATTAACGCTATGTGATTTATTGAAAATTACTTACTAAGACCAACACATTATTAATAAATTTTAATAAATTTTATTGTGAAAAATGAAGAGTATGAGGCGTGCAGTTTTGGATTTTCTAAAGTATTTAAAAATTTCCTTTAGAATTTCTTATTAATCAATCCACAGAAACAAAGATGTTAATTAAAATACATATGATGTTACTTGTCCTGTTTTTATTATTTCAGAAGGCGAAAAAAAGGGTTGGAGTTTAAAATACCTAGTTACCTGTTTGGTATAATCGAATACTTTTTTAAATAAAAACATAGATGATATATCACAGTATAGCAAGTGATTAATATAATACGAGTTGAAATTAAAATATGGAGTTTTATTTTGTATTTTATATAGTACTATATGTACCATTTACACGCTAAGCAGTGATAGCCTAACGGCAAAACCAAGGACTGCAAAGACATTGGTATCGTGTTCGATCCCCAGTCCAGGTGTATGTTATATATTTATAACTACTACTAAGCTGGATGAAGAAAAATACCGCGTCGAAACCTGTATACCTGATAGATTTTCTCGACAACTTGTGTGTCTGCCAACCCGCGTTGGCCAGCGTGGTATAAATCCCCCTCATTTTAAGAAGAAACCCTTGCCCTTGACAGTAATAGGGTTGAAAAATTGCGCCACATTTTAGTAATAAAACAAAATACAACATCAAGGCATCACACTATTTCGTATGATTGTCATAATCCTTGCTATTATTATAAATGCGAGTGTGTATCTTTGTTACGCTTTCAAGGTAATATTAAAGTAATCATCATGAAATTGTCTAGAAAAGGACTTAAGACTACTTTTCGTTCCCGAAAATTGTATGGGCTAGCTGTATTAGTTTACATATAAATAATTATAATTAGTGTGTCTTACGAGTGATGTATTTATATTCTGAAATGCAAGAGGACAGATCCTCGGATAGAATCTACTAATATTATAAATGCGAAAATGGGTGTTTGTTACGCTTTGAAGCTGTAACTAATGAACCAATATCATGAAATTTTGCTTTCATATAGTCTGGGGCCTAGAAACGCACATCTGGATACTTTTCATCCCGGAAAAAATTATGGTTGCCGTTGGATAGTTTACATAGAGAGCTGAATGTGCCATAATGATGTATTTATATTCTGCAGACCAATCTAGTGGGTTAATAAAGGAGTAACGTACAAATTATTTGTGAATAAAGAAAAAGAGATTTTTAGTAGGGGCGGGAATCGAACCACGCATCTTTTCCAATCCCGGGAAGTGCTCTAAGCCACTGAGCTACCTTACTGACCTTTCGATCATCCCAAATTCTTAATCACATTTGTCTTACGACTAACGCCATCTACCGGCAAGCATTACATGCATCCAATATAAGAATTTGGGATGATCGAAAGGTCAGTAGGGTAGCTCAGTGGCTTGGAGCACTTCCTCGGATTGGAAAAGATGCGTGGTTCGATTCCCGCCCCTACTAAAAATCTCTTTTTCTTTATTCACAAATAATTTGTACTTTAAAAAGTAGCGGAGCATGTCAATTGCTAAAAGAAAGAGATCTAAAAAGGAGTAACGGTTAGGAAAATAGAAAAACAATGCGATTGTTATAAACAATTTATTTGGAATATTTAATTTTACAAAGACACATACAATATTTAGCATTTAAATTAACTGCAAACCAAAAACTGATCTCATGTCAATCAATAAAAAGTATTGAACAAAAGAGATGTAGTTTTCACCCTTATGACTCGCCTACCTACTCTATCGATATCTCTATGGGGGTAATTTTAGATCTTGCCTATACTTGGGCATAATGACTATACCTGGAGCATATTGACCTTTAAGAAGGGCATGTATTTTGAATATTTCACATTTGAATATAAGTAATCAAATTATTTCATTTTAATTAATATTATTTATTATTATATTCGTTTGCTAGGTACAATTAGGTACGTACAAAGTATAGAAACTTATATATTATTTTTGCAGATCTTTTTCATGGATACCTTGCCTCAAGAACAAAACGATTTAATGCCCAAGTATGTAATAAAAACTAAAAAAAAATATATAAAACTTCGCGCTATATAAAAAAAGTAATCATGAGAGCATATATCACAGCCGTAAAAGCTTGGCTTTATATCGCTTAAAACGTATCGGGTCAATACTTTATACACTAACTTGAGAGTATTAATACAATGTAATTAAACATACATTTCTACTTAAGAGTAGTTTTGAATTTTTAAGAGAGCTTATCTTATTCTTATTTATTATTAGACCTCCATGGACAGGATCCCAACCGACAATTTTATGAGCCACCGTGGTTACACTATTGCTAAAATCGAGTACTATTTGACTAACGTCGTGGGATTGTCCCGCCATCTGTGGGGTGTGTTTCGCACAATACCCATTTTTAATACAATTTTTTTTAAATAAAATTCTATCTAAACGATAGCGGGACCCTATATTTTGCTATATAATTTACTTTTTACACACATAACATAACGAACCATTCCATAAATTAAATTTTATTAATTCATCAATGTTTTTATAATAAACATAAAAACAAGAAAAGAACTTATATAATAAATAAAACATTATTAGGTACACATATATACACAAATATTAGCCTATTAGCACGCCTAAGTAGTACTCTTAATTGGCACGAGGTGACACCACTAAAAGCAATATGCCAATATTTAAACAGAAATAACAATTAGTTTGAAAAAAAATTAATAATAGAAAAATGCTTCTTATAAATGAACTCGTTTGAATTCGAACTGGCAACATTGAAGGTGGGTAAGTAACTGATACATATTAAATCAATTGTGCTAAATATCTTCGTATTTTCTTTTTAATTTGGGTATATAAATGAAATCGTACTTGTTAATTACAGTATTGGACTGATCACTATGAGGCCTTCGCCCCCTCACACAACACTAACAAATTGTTACGCCTTCTAATGTTTAGTTAAGATTTTCTACGATCTCTGATATTTCTTTTAGGCCGTGGCTTATTATGCTGCCAATATACTTAAAAGATTCGCGAATTGTATAAATTACACATCCCGTGACCAAAGCTACTACAACGTACTTGAAACGTCGGGTTAAAGGTAATTAAACATTATACACGAAACAGATCCGTTAGGTTAATACATATTATTATGCTGTCATTATATACCTTAACAATAAATAAATAAGCACCTTAATAAGTCTGCTAACGAACGGGGACCTTTGCGAATATAATAGGTTGATTCAACAAGAATCTCAACCTAAACGTTTTGTTTACATATGAAAATAAAATTAATATATCTCTAGGAGCAAAAGTAACTTCTAGTGTACAATTTGTAGGGAAATCGAAAAGTACTTTGCGTCTCGTGTTTACAGTAATATTAAACTCATATTTAAATAATGGCAATGTTTTTGTCTCGCTCGATTCTGAGAGAAAAAATACATATTGACCTTAATATAATTTAGACCCTGAATACCATTCAACCTAAAAATTTTTGACGCTTAACCGTTCTGTGCGGCTGTGTTTTTTTAAAAGTCTACTTCGTGCTATCTCGCTCGTACTTACGTGCATATCATACTTAAGTCTTAACGACTATCTCGTATTCACGGTTAGTTGTTTGTTAAAGAAACATAGCTCTTGAAATATAGTCAAATATAGCATATGTAGCTTAACATAATTGATGTATTTCCAAAGAAACACTACCTTAAATATGAAATAAGTACTTTTTTAAAGTCAACACTGCATTAGAAAGTAATGCAGATATCGGGTTAGGCATCTTAAACTTGCAATTAATGAACACAAAATACCCAGACTCTAAATAACCATTTGTGAATTGTCCTGGACCCGTAGAATGTAACTCACTAAATCGTAACGACATCGTATCGTCTCGCTTATGTGTGGTGTCAAGCAATAATCCCCCAGCCAATCACGGTGATCTCAGAACCAATCACAATGACACGATGCGATGTCGATACCATTTAGTGAGATACATTCTAAACCCCCTGTGAGGGAATCTAACCAACAGGACTCAGCACTAGCGATCGCCATCTAACCACTACGCCATTTGTGCAAAAATGGCGAGACCACGAGGAGACCAGACCCTACTCATTGGAACAGCAATAAACTGGACTACTGTTACACAATATCCATAAATATGCTCACAGGATAGCTGTGAGCTTATCGTGAGACTTATAATTATATATTTATTTAGTTTCTTGTATGATATAAATAAAAGTAATTACTTAAACACCTTTACATAGTTCTTTCACCTTTTATATATATACATATTTAGTCAGTGGTATATTTAAAATTAATACTAAAACTACCCTCAGTTTTTCATCACTAACGTGATGTAGTCTATCACTCTCGGATCGTGTAATATTTTAAGATGCTCAGCATTGGGCAATGGTAGAGATTTCATAGATTTGCCGTTACGGAAGCGTGTTTTACGCCAATGTTCACATGCGTTAAGAGATCTCAGATTCACTGTGCCGTCACCATCCCCCATGGATAGTGTTGGGTACCCATCCAACCAGGTACCCGGTTTATAGACTAATCTGTAAGACGAAATAACTATATATTTAATATATCTAGTGATTATGGTTTAAAGTGCCGCCTATAGAACTCCAACCGATAGTTATTCCCTAATCAGTTTACTACATTCCAATTAAAACCTGAGAAAAATTTGACCTCAACTTTATTTTTTAAAATACGATTTGCTTTTATGTTGCCAAGGGGACCTTATCAATGGAGAAAATAATGTTAGGTTCTCCATTATAATGGACATAGACATTACGCCTGTATTCCCCGAAGGGCTAGGCAGAGGTGTATTACACACCCACGATTCGCCAGCTATGTTTGAGTCCCACGTAATAGGGGGCGAGCCTATTGACGTCTCCATCCATCCATCCATCCATCAGCCTTTCAACGTCCACTGCTGGACATAGGCCTCCCCAAGAGAACGCCACAACGAGCAATCCCGTCATGGGGATAATGCCGTAATCGCCACGCTTGGCAGGCGGGTTGGCGATCGCAGTGGATGTTGTTAATACTCGAGGGAGTGCTGCTGCCCACTCCCCCGGTATTCCCTCAGTCGGCTCTTACGACTCCCGTGGGTAGGGAGGGATGGGACAATTCTAAAGCCGGCCCCACACGGCAAGACGGCACATTGACGTCTACCGGGCACATTTCCAAACTCCGGGCTACTACTGAGAATGTTTTTTTTTTTACGAAAAATCCTCCTCATGATCAGCAGTCGCTTACACTACCGCTGCACCACAGAGGCAGTTACAATGGAAAACAAGGTATTAACAGCAACTGTTATAGTGGTCAAGATAAAATTATAACATAGCATCACGTCTGTATTCCCCGAAGGGGTAGGCAGAGGTGTATTACACACCCACGACTCGCCGGCTAAGTTTAAGTCCCACATAATAGGGGGCGAGCCTATTGACGTCTACCGGGCACATTTCCGAACTCCGGGCTGCTACTGAGAATTTATCTTTTTAGGAAAAAGCTCAATAACATTGCCCGACCCGGGGATCGAACCCGAGACCTCATGATTAGCAGTCGCATACACTACCGCTACACCACCGAGGCAGTTGAAAATTATCTATGAACCGTAATTGATTGATTTAGTAGTGTTTAACAATTTTTTGTTTTATTTTTGATGGTAACATGGAGAACATCAGTTTATAACAGTAAACCATAATGCAGCGAAGGTGAGTTCTCTTTTCCATAGCAAGAGAAGATATAGAGAAAGTAAGGTTACCTTTCGACGGTAGAGATGTTGTATCCATAGATACAATGTACTTCGACTCCCGGTGCGGCAAACTCTTTTGTAAACCTCTCCGTGTCCTTACGCATCTCCCACGCGTCCGGCAGCTCCATATCACTAGAAAGTAAAGTCATCCTTCATAATTCCATTATTCTGTACATATGAAGCCGTTAAAAAATCTCGTATGTTTTGGTTCTTAGTTGACCGGGAAATAATTTGTGGATCAGACAAAGAGTTGTACTGGTGTGGGAATCGAACCTCCAGCACTCGGGCGGAAGGTCGCTATCTAAACCACAATCATTAAAGATAACATTTTGTATTAATTCAATAAACTACCTTTAGTAAGTAAGTAAATATTTAGATATTTTTATATATATTTTTAGCATTTGACATGCTTAGCACTATACATTAAACACAAAGTGAAAAATGTGAAATCGAAAATAACAGTCACGAGCAGGATTTGAACCTGCATCTCCTGGATACCGTCCAGATGCTTTGCCAATTCAGCCATCATGACAATTGCTCCTGACTGCTAATTTCGAAAACACATTCATACTTATCGTCTTTGGGTGACGCTTGCGCCATCTGTCGGCAGTGTTTTCATACATTATACCGACCAGGTAAACTTAATTTTACAATTAAGATTTTTACCTAATAATGTCGCAAATCCTATAAATATTTAGATATTTTTATATATATTTTTAGCATTTGACATGCTTAGCACTATACATTAAACACAAAGTGAAAACTTTGTGTTTAATGTGTGTTTAATGTAAGTAAATATAGTAAGTAAAAACACTTTAACGTACATGATAACCTATTTGCCTACTACACACTTACACAGGGTTTTAACAAAATTATTTCTGAGAAACAAATCAAAGAATTTTATCGCTAGGTTACTACAAACATCCGCAACTATTACTAGGTAGAGACTTCGGGATTACGATTGTAAGATCGTTTCGAAATTATTATTCGTTACTAAAATCACAGAAAAGATTACGCGCGACGCCGAGAGCTAAGCGGCAACCTACTGGTATACGCCTGCCCGAATGACGCTCCACTCAAACACAGCTACAGATTGACATCCCCATGTACCCTACTTTACCTGCGGTTTTCAATTTTTTTTTATTGCCTTCGTGTCCTAGCGGTAATGCGATTGCGGATCATGAGGTCTCTGGCTCGATGCCCTGGTCGGGCCAGCAAAAAGTCATGGAAAGAAATTTTCAATTGGTTGGTGGTGTTTCACCACCGTGCTTCGAAAGCACGTAAAGCCGTTGGAATTGTGCCTGATCTCTCTCCGATCATGTCGGAATGTCGTCCCATCGGACTATGCGAGTGAGGGGACAGAGAGTGCACTTGTGTTTGCGCACACACTCGCGTGCACTATAATGTCTCCTGCGTACATGGCTAGATTAGCGAAAAAGATGTACAGGGCGAGTGTGACTGGGCAAGTTGTTAGAAATCGACCTAGGCGAACGTATTTTGACCATTTTTGATCCATATTTTTTAGCATTTGACATGCTCCGCCACTTTTAAAAGTACAAATTATTTTTGAATAAGGAAAGAGATTTTTTGTACTAGCGGGAATCGAACCCGCGTCTTTTCCAATCCGGGAAAGTGCTCTAAGCCACTGAGCTATAGTACAGATCTTTCGATCATCCCAATCTCCTTATCATATTTGTCTTTACGACCAACGCCATCTATCGGAAGCATTTACATGCATTAAACCAATATAGTAAGTTTAATTTTGCAATTAAAACGTATTTTGACCAGATCGGAGACGTTCCTAAGGAAGGCCTGTATAAGAGTACTCGTAACGAACGAGCATGCATGAAAGCGCTGATGAAAGTAGATGAAGCGAAAGATGTGTGTCAGGGTCGTCAGCAAAGTGGAGAGAAGTGGTCTCTGCCTACCCCTACGGGAAAAAGGCGTGACAAAATGTATGTATGTACATGGCTAGCGTCTGTTGTTGTTACTTATCCTACTTACAACAATAAATGTTTATCAGCCAACAAGCTTAGCATATTTATTTATGTTGTCATTTTCTGATAAACATAATTTATGTTATTTAAACATTCTTTTGTATAATTATATTACTTTACATATTTAGAATAAAAGTGATAATGAATTCTTTTTGTTTATATTTAAAAAACATATTACTTATGATTTTTTTAAAAATTACGTTTACGATTAAATTTTATTATGATTCTTTAAGCAAAACACTGCGCTTGGGAATATTTTCGAGAGGCATACTCATACAGAATAATCGGACACAAAATACACTATACACTCAAATAAAGATATAAAGATATATGAGTTCAAATATCAGGCTGAGGATCAGATTATACACGTCTCGACGGCTAGTGAAGACTGGCAGTTCAAACTGCACCAACGCGGTGGTGCAAATTCTTTCCCAGCAATGTAGTAATATAGAAATGCCAGTGCGTTTAAGGCCATTCTTTGCAAGATGGATTGTACCCCCCTTAGAATGTAAAACGATTAACACAAAGTGTGAAAACGTGAAATCGAAAATAGTCATGAGCAGGATTTGAACCTGCATCTCCTGGAATACCGTCCCAGATGCTTTGCCAATTCAACCATCGTGACAATCGCAAATAGCTCGGGACTGCGAATTCCGATAACACATTCATTCTTAACGTCTTGGGTGACGCCTGCGCCATCTGTCGGAAGTATTTGCATACGGACCGGCACTGGATCACGCGTCGGTCTATCGATTAATCAGGGACGACCGCGATCTAATCACGCAATCGATCAAGTATAGTTTTACATGAACACAAAATCGGTTACAACATTTTGCAAGCTTAAAAAATAGTAACTATTTAAAATGATATGTTTGCTATGAGATCGCTCTCCCACGAAAACGTCATACTAACATATCGTTCACATTTGTTATTTCACATCTGCTAGTCGGTCTAATGTCGTGACGGACTAAAATACACAGCGGCACTTTAGTAACAACTTTTCATTTTCTTGGTTCAACCGTAATAAGATCTAAGCACTCACGTGAACAGCTTCTGGAAATCGTTGATGGTGTAATTATACTTGTCGGTTTGGACCAGCACCTCGCTCGGCTTCCAGAAAAGTGGGGACGGCAGCAACCACGCGAGTGAGGGGCATGTGATCTGCTGGGTACGCATTATGCTCTCACGAAGCATCAGACTGCCCAGGTCGTCTCCTGAAGTACAAACAATTTTATGAAATCACCAGAACATTTTACTAATATTGTTATATGTCTGTCGCTGTTCGTGTATACCTATGTCACAAAACTCTTAAATGGTTGAACCTATTTTGATGTATCTTTTTGTGTTTGAGTGGGTCTCGGGCTGGTTTAGATTCCCAAAAGGACGAAGTAGGTGGCGCCACGATAGGGTTTCATGATTTTTTATACAATTTATACTATACCAACAAAATTTCACACACCTATAACCCCATGAACTTAATAAAAAGAGCGGACTGAGCTTTGCTAACAAAAGATTGTGTCACTCAGAGTCGGCCAGTTCGCTGCACGTACATGCCGACACGCACACATTCACACCGTAGTCGGCCATTGTGCGAGTAAACGTTATCACAGTCGGTACGTCTACGCTGCAAAAAAATATCAAAATAAAGCATATCTTGTGTGGTGAAATAGTGAAAAACCGTAGTGACCGAAAGAAAAAATCCAGGAGTCACGTTTCATAGGTAAATGAATAATTTAATCACTTAGTTCCCGATTTTATACATTAAAATTTATATTAATTCACCAGAACAAAATAACTCATCACAATGTCAGTATTACTCCTATTCGCTAGTGGAAATTACCCGAAATATGGGAATTTTATAGTTTATATTTATGAGGTACTATTTGTTTAGGTTAAATTACTATACTTTGATTTTTTATTTTGTAAACTAAAATGATATTTGATTGCCACGTATCATTAATAGTGTTGTTGTAGTCTGAGTTATCGAAAACACATAATTAATATTTTTTTTTATTATAATAAATTTTATGATGGTTTATTAATTTGAATTTGCGTTGATCAGTAGTATAAGTAGCACGAATTTATTATTGTAGCATTTACAAAATCTAAATTAAAGTAATCATACCTATTTTAATATGTTTTCTATACTATTATGAAGCTGTAACATAGCTGTCTGTACATTTAAGATATTTTAGAAAAAATTACTGTAATAGACTATACTTATAAGCGTATCTAAACACAAAACGATTTTTTTTTTATTTTTTGTCTGTTTATCTGTTTGTTTGTTCGCGCATCACGCAAAAACTGCTGAACGGATTTTGATGCAACTTTTTATTTGATAGCTCTTGATCACACTTAACAACTGGTATACATTTTATACGCTACTTTACCGGGAATCTGAGATATAATCCAAAAACTAACTTTTGGCTGCGGCGGAGCCGCGAGGAAAGGCTAGTAACGTAATAAAATTGCATTTGCGAGTGTTATTTATGTTCATAAGAAAATCGAATTTAACAAAAGCGACTTAAAATAAGGTGATAGATGCCCACCGTAGATGCCTATTTGTCTGCTTATTATCATTTTAGTCAAAATGGAAAAAATAAAAGCCGTACTTTCTTAATCACAATTTATTTCTGAAATATTACTTTCAGAATCTACATTTACTAAGAATCTTTCTGTTACATTATCAATAAGGTGAATGAGTAGCATAATTTTATAACGTTACTTTAAGTATAATAAACATACTCGATATATCTCAACTATCATTGCAGCGTCAACAACTTTAGCCCTCAGTAAATAATTCTATAATTTCAGCCATTTTAAAACATTTGTTATTTCTTGCGACACGCCCCTTTACCTGTGCCCATACTAGTTATATGGGATTTGATTTACAGTGCTAAGGAAGTCTTTTGAGATGTTGACACCATACTCGACAGTGAACTCCTCAACTACAATTTTTGATAATAAGTCTTTACTTTGGAATGATTTACAGTAATTCTGGTTTAATCAGTGTATTAATTTATTAATTGTTTACATTCTTTGAGTTTAGCCACTTTTGAACTGGGCCTTACGCCACCCTGTAGTGGCAGTTTTATTTTATAGTCTACCTTATGGGAGTGGTAAGAAGCGTTATCTAATACCAAAACAAAATCATCAAAATTACCTTTAGCCACTCTTCAAAACATTATATTTTAATAATAATATAATATGTCTGCTTACAATTAGAAACTGTAGCGGCCCATATAGATAACATAAAACTGTTTAAAACAATAAGCTTTGTGTATTCCGCTCACCTCAAAAAAGAGCAAGTTTCCTAGAATTCTGTGAACCCCCACCCCATCTGCGCTAGAACAATAACTCTACCGATTACAACTGCATCGGATTCCTCGGAAGCACATTAATTGTCAAAGCAGTAAAGACACCTTGGCCACTGTAGTCCCGACAAACATGCAAGTTAATCCCGTTTTATCGACATAATTATGTTATCCTTTATTACCCATTATCTGCCGATGATTTATTTTAAGTTTTAAATAAATACAGTAAAATAGTGTTTTTTGCACTATTAACCTTTTGAAATAGTACGGTATATTTCATATACATTTCCAATAAATTTATCTGCCAACCTGTTTTTTTTTAATATTTATAATAAAAAGGGTAAATTTGGCTAACATGGCAACCCTAAAATTATTCGCACATAGATAGCCGCCGACATTACGTGTTCTCAATTTTGTCTTAGCGAGGCGCTGTCCGTTCCTTTAATACGTCCATGTATAACCCCATTTAATTAATGAAGAAATATCCTTTAGTAAATATATCCTATAGTAAGAAATAAATTACTCCATTCAAACGAAACGCCAATATTCTGGCAGAACAACATCTGTGAGCTCCGCTAGTATATATATATATATATATATATATAATAGACATAGGTCAAGACGTGCCTACATATAGAAATAAAAATAAGAACAGCTCCAAGGTCATTATCCGCGTAAATTAATGACGTTAATTAATGAAGGTCACTACTATTTCCTTATTATAATATTAGATATTATACAACATTTTGTTATCTATATGCGAATTATCTGAGTGTAATGAAGCGTACAAGTAGTATTTGTTATCATTTGGCCCGAGCAAATCGGTACCTACCAACATCTTCCGCGTGATCGGCCGTGAAAAACCTCGGGGAGTTTCGGTTGTAGCTGGAGAGAGCTGTTTATTCATTTCCTATTTCAAGAGTGACTTATCACTAACATCTGCCACCATACGAAATAAAAAATATACATAATATTGTATTGTTCCCCGATTGGCATGCAAAATTTCAGCTCAATTCGATCCCGGGTAATGGGTCAAATTTAATTAAACACAAAGTGAAAAATGTGAAATCGAAAATAACAGTCACGAGCAGGATTTGAACCTGCATCTCCTGGATACCGTCCAGATGCTTTGCCAATTCAGCCATCGTGACAATTGCTCCTGACTCCTGACTGTTATTTTCGATTTCACATTTTTCACTTTGTGTTTAATGTATAGTGCTAAGCATGTCAAATGCTAAAAATATATATAAAAATATCTAAATAGGATCAAATTTAACTTGTAAGATTTAAACTTTTTTTTTGTAGACGCACAGACACCGCGAAAGATGAAACTAAATAAAAGCTTTGTACCTAATTAAAATATACAAGAAAAAGTATATTTTTCACACATATGTAATCATAACCTTCCTATGATAATCAATGTCTAATGGACGATAATATAATATGTCGAAACTCGAAACATAATTTCTGATTCAATATTTTGAACTTCCAAACAAAATGCCATGAAAAAGCATTGCACTTATCACCCTCACAATCTCTCTTCTTCGAAAACACCTTTTTTTTTGTTAAGGCGGGAAAAATGTTCCTAACCGCACACCCCGTCGTTCGGGGCAACGAACAGGGTAGTGTGGGGCCTGCACCCACTAAAGAAACCCACCGTGTGCCGTCTCTCCACCTTTATTGGCGGGCCACTGGAACTATGTTACATTCCTTCGGTGGTGATCTTCGAATACACCTAAAGGCTGCAGGGTAGTGTGGGGCCTGCACCCACTAAAGAAACCCACCGTGTGCCGTCTCTCCATCTTTATTGGCGGGCCACTGGAACTATGTTACATTCCTTCGGTGGTGATCTTCGAATACACCTAAAGGCTGTGACATACGGACGGACATGACAACAATTTAAACAGCATAGCATCGCGCCTATATTCTCCGAAGGGGTAGGACGTTTCGCTAGCTATGTTTAAGTCCCACGTAATACGGGGCGAGCCTATTGCCGTCTACCGAGCACATTTCCAAACTCCGGGCTGCTACTGAGAATTTTGCTTTTACGAAAAGCTCAATAACACTGCCCCGAACCCAAACAATTTAACTGTTTTCGAATAATAGGGGAAAATAAGGTAGTTACTTGAGTAAAGGAAGAATAAAGGCCGGCGCTCATAAGACGGGATGGCGCGGGATGGCACGGCAAAGGATTTTTGTATTTTAAATCTTAAATCATTGAACAAGTTGCTAAATTCACCTTTTGTACATCTTTGTCTCCATAGCTTATGTACCCAGAATTTTTTTCTTTTCATTTCAGCGCGTATTTTTTCTCTTCTTCTTCAGCGAGAACTGATATTATCACTAAATCAAATTTTTAATACACAATTAAAGACCAAAGGATGTTTGTAAGAGGAAATTAATTTGAATCTTATTATAACACCATTGGCCCACAAATTTCGTTGATATCGGTACAAACAGACCGAGCGTACTGCTGGATGCCTCGGCATAAAGCGGGATGCCACGGCATGAAGCGGAATGCCACGGCATGAAGCGGGACGCTGCGGCATGCCGAAGCGTCCCTCGGTGTTCCGTTGATACTTTGCCGTGCCATCCCGTCAAGTGAGCGCCGGCCTTTAGTGGTGTTATTTCATTATTCTCTCAACATTATATCTCTTTTTGTTAAGGCGGAAAAAAAATTACCTAATCGCAACCGGACAATGAATAGTGTAGTGTGGAGCCCTCACCCACTAGATAAGCCTGCCGTGTGCCGACTCCGCCGGTTTTGGCGGACCACAGAAACTGGTAGACATTATTCCAGTGGAGGAGTATTTAAATGGTCACAAAATACCTGCCTGTGGGAACAGGCGCACGTATTTCTACAACGTTAAGAGCGCGTGCTACATACATCACTATGTTCTATGTAAAAGCCCCTTCTGGTTTTTTCACTGTCGGTAAGTGTCATTATACCGGTATGGTTGTCGCTAGTAGGGGGCCATTTAATTGCACTTAACACGTCGACAGTGAAAAAATCCAGCATGACATCATATCCTTCCCAATCCTTTAATATTATAGCGGAAGTGAAGTAGAAATTGATGACCACGAGTACTCGCGACGGTAGTCAATGGAGATTTCTTAAAAAACAACGGTACAGATTTTGGGGTCCTATAATTATGCAATTCTATATAAATGCAAAAGTGAGTTAGTTTGTTCATTTGTTTGTCACGGTTTCTCACTGTAACAACTATTGACCAATCATCATGAAATTTTACACACAGTTTGGAGCGCAGAAAAGGACAGGCTAATTCTAGAACCACTTACCTATAGCAAACACTTTGATGGCCTTCATGGACCCAGCCCATGGAGTAGACATCGAGATCAATCGCCTTATATACTGATCCTTCCACTTCTGGGGCTGCAGCTGCAGGAAGTGCATCGCCATGAGTCCGCCCATACTGTGCACGATCAGCGTGACCGACGACTTATTGTTGCGATTGTACGTGTCTTCCACCAGAGCTTTCATGTTGGTGAAGAATTCAGCATTTTCATCTGTTGGGTTATATGAGTCCATTACAGTTAAAAAATAATTGAGGGTGCGGCACAGCACGTATTAATGAAGTCTCTGTCTGTCATTCTCTTTATGTACATCTTTGTTCTTTAATATCCATCCATCCATCAGCCTTTCAACGTCCACTGCTGGACAAAGGCCTCCCCAAAGAACGCCACAATGAGCGGTCCCGTCACGGGGGATAATACCGTAATCGCTACGCTTGGCAGGCGGGTTGGCGATCGCAGTGGATGTTGTTAATACTCGAAGGAGTGCTGCTGTCCTCCGGCATTCCCTCAGTCGGCTCTTACGACTCCCGTGGGTAGAGGGGTGGGACCATTCTAAAGCCGGCCCCACACGGCCTGTTCTTTAACATATACGTGCCAAATATGTCTTTAAAATTTCAAATCACTTACTATTCTCATGTACATTATTGATTACCGTATCGCCTAATAAAGTAAACCTATGAAATAATGATAAACTAAGAAGTTACAAAAGTCATCAGATCCTAAGAAGACAATTTTTAGAGTCACATCAATAAATCAATTATCCATTCAAAAATCTCTCAACTAATACTTACTTGGAGCTCTCCTGAAATCATATGGAGCACCTATAATAGACAAATTTCTCTGATATCCAATCTTGACTAATGCATCGGCTATACTATTGAAATAAGCACCACTGCTCTGATGAGACGGGTCCAACCACTCTACAGGCTCTGTGTTACCCCAACCGGGTATTCTTATGTCAACTCCAGTGGGATTCCTGGTTGTTCTTGTAACATTGTTGTATTCTAGTCTTAAGTTGTCTACCCAGCAGTCGATGACAAAGGGAACAAGTAGTTCTAAATTCAACCAAATGTTGAAATATGCGTTTGATGTTTTTGCACAGATATAGTGGACTACGTTCGTTCTATTTAGCTTTGCTTCCAATTGACTGCCACCGTCACCAGGTACTGTTGAGATTACATATTGGTTAAATTTACACTGCATCACGCCTTTATCCCCGAAGGGGTGTAAGCAGAGGCGTATTACACATCCACAGTTCGCCAGCTATGTTTAAGTCCCTCCCCTCCCTCCCTATTAAGGGGATGAGCCTATTATCGTCTACCGAGCACATTTCCAAACCCCAGGCTGCTATTGAGAACTTTCTTTTAACAACAAAGCTCAATAACAAAAAAAATTGTTAAATTTACATTGTAAGGAAACAGTTTATCACCTAAGGTGGCAAAAATAAACTAGTAGTTTACCAAGTAAAAGTAAAGGGTGGGTCACACAGAGGATCGCGATCGCTTTCCCTCGGCTCCCGCCTTTGTGTGACGAGGCCTTAAGTGATATCTCCCGCTAATGGACTATAGCAATACAGGGAACACAACCAAGCAAAGCAAGTTATAGCATACAGTGCCTGCTTTGGAGGTGCAGTGGTAGTGTGTGGGACTGCTAATCATGAGGTCTCACATGTGGTCTGGCAATGTTATAGAGCTTTTTCGTAAAAAGAAACATTATCAGTAGCTGCCCAATTTCGAAATGTGCCCGGTAGACGGCAATAGGCTCGCCCCCTATTACGTGGGGCTTAAACATAGCAGGCGAAACGTGGGTGTGTAATATACCTCTGCCTACCCATTCGGATTCGTGGCGTAGTTGGTAGTGTAACCGACTTCTGTGCACGAGGTTGTGGGTTTGATTCCCACTAAGGACAATTATTTGTGTGATGAACATAGATATTTGTACTGCATCTGCGTCTTTTCTATCTATAAAAAAAAGTAACATACAACAAGTGTTAAGCTTAGTTTGGGACAAGAAGATGTTGTGTGAAAATGTCCGTGAAAATTTATTTATTTATTAATACAGGCATGATGCTATGTGTAGATACAGGACACAATATAGCAGGAACATTAATTCATAGCCTATATGTACATGAGAGGAAATATCTGGTATTTTGTAATTTAGCAATGTTTAGTATCTTCCTGAATATTTACAATGTCTTTAAGTTTTTTTTTTCTCATTTAATTTATCATGTTAGACATTAAAGTTAGTTTTGCACTAGCTAAAAATACAGACCTTACATATTAATTTTATATTTAAATGCCTTAACTAATTTAAATAACTAGATATCCTAAGCTACAAATAAATTTCCTTTAAAATTATTAGAAAAACAAATAAATAACAGGTGGGATCCATTTTAATTTTATACATTACTAGCAGACAGTGGCACATTTATAAATTAAAATATTACTTACTTATCATCACGCCATCTCCCTTGCGGAGTAGGCAAAAGGATATATTCTTGCATACATCTCTCGCTACCTCAACATTCATAATTGTCTTTATATATGATCGCCAGTTTCAAAGACTTTTGACTCCACCTTCTTAAATACATGACTTATTTGGTCTAGATAAGTGAGTCTCAGTCTCCCCCTGTACCCACATCCTTCCATAGTTAAAATATTATTGATAATCAACTGCCATTTCCCAGATATTTTCTTTGAAATCCCTCTCCAGATATAAAAATCGTTAATACGGAAATCGGGATAAAAACTAATCTAATTTTTACTTGGAACAAATTACAAATAAAAAAAAATTAATAAATAGGTTTGGAGTTCATCATGGACAAACAATATGACATGAAATTTTTATATACAAGAAATGCAAATACACCTAGTTAGTGCTTTTTTAATCAAAGTCATGGTTCAGTCTTTCAGAACGGGGAATAAAGGGTGACATTATCAACTATTAACAGGTTCGCTGTCCCATGAATCATATATGATACATAACAATTAAATTTCTATTGTGTCTACAAACGCACAGGGAATGGGTTAAGTAACTGTTTTGAGACAGTTGGGTAAAAATCATAAATTGCTGCCAGTAATAACTAGTTAGTAACCTAGATTTCTCTAGAAAAAAAAGGGAAACCAATACTCACTGAGAATGACAGGCGATAGACCTTGCGTATTCTGGACAAGTAAACCATAAATGAAAATTATTAGAAAACTATATTTTAAGTTCTTCATTTCCTTCATAGATAGGTAAATAAATATCAATACTTAAATTAGAGTAAATAGTTATGCTTATTTTTATTATACGTCCTACCGTTGACGATGACGACCAAATAATAATATTAAATAGCAGCAAAAGTATAGTAATAGTAGTCAGGCACGCAAGTTCAAGAGGTGCAATGACGTATGACAATCGTACGATGTCGCTTGCTTGAAATTGGCGGGGGAATATAACTGATAAATAAATTAACAGCACCCGGAGAATTCAAGCTACTTCTTGTGTCAACAGCCTTGTTATTTTTATCAATAGATCGGTATACGAACGAAAAAGGAATATAATAAACGCAACACTACGCACTCTAACAACTGACAAGTGGCTAATGAGGGAGTCAGCATTAAAACTAGCCAATGCCAGCTTTGGTCAAAATGAATTCAACAGAGACAACGCTCTACAAAAGAAAGGGACAGAATAGACATTCATGCTAATAATCGCATGCTTGTTTATTCTGAACATCCTTTAAACATGTCTACTGTTTTAGAAGATTTGTTTTTTTAAGACTAGGGATGATTGACTTTTATCAGTTCCTTAAAAATATGGAAATTGTCTAAGATATTTATTTAGCTAATTTTCTCTCCTACACCTTAAATTCTAAGACTATAAAAGTTATTTATATAATTTTAAAACTAATACACATTCAAACGACGTTAGAATTTGCTGGTACGCAATGGCAACTCCTACTTAAATTGTCACTGTGTCAGGGATGCCATACATATAGTTTTATTGGCGTTTATACAGATTTTATACTACGTTACTTATGATATGTTTCAATCTACTTTTATACAACAAATTCGATATTAATTTTTTAAATAAGATCTAGAATAAATTAACATCAAATATAATTAGATTATCACCCATTATGTTTCAAATAATATTATTTTTATCGTTTACACTAGACAAAATTCTTTAGATTAGTTGCAACTGCTCGCACATTATTTTTTAATAACTAATCTGGGAAAATAAAGGATATGTATGTGCTAAAATAAACTTAGTTTGTTTTTTTACAGAATTCACAGTCCATAATATGTTGCCTTAGCTGTGGCAACATTGTACTAAAAAAGGACGGTTCTTTTCGTATAACAAAAAAAACTTAATATGGCGGATTTGCTCATTTTCTTTCGCAATACGATTTCCATTATCTAATTTTCTCATAATTAATAATCTAAATTATTTTGCTGACTGCTATTATAACAAGAGCAAATTTTTTAATTATTTTCTAAAGTTCATTTCGTGTTTTTTTACGCGAAATAGACGCTTGTGAATTGTGTAACAAATTTACTATAAGTTGAATTAAAATTTGTGTTATTTGTTGGAAACACCTGTTATTGACGCAGTTCTACATCATAGAAAGAAAAATAATTTTAAAGTGCGCAAAATTTGGGGTAAACTCCAAAGAAGATTCTGCTATGCAATTCCACAGGTTTCCTCAGCCATCCTGTATCAAGTAAGTAAATTATTAGACTGCCGTTTGTAACTTGATTTAACAGTGGAGGCGACTAGGGGTAGGTAGCTATTATCACCCACCAGTAAGTGGTAGGGTTGGGGACTACTAGGATATCGACTTATTATCGGTCTCGACAATTCGAAAGGGCGAAGAATTGATGTTGGACCACTACAGTGGGCACGGTGTATCTACGGTATGTTTGTTCCGGGCCATAAGGGCGGCCAAGAAGTATCTACGGGGTCCACCACCCATCAACCAAAAAATGACATAAGAAGAAAGCTTATTTTGTAGGCCTTTGGATGATTCCAATTTTAATTTGAAATAATAACATGGTGCTCACACTATAGTAGTCATTTCCGTTAGAAAACCATTATTTTCATCTGAAAAAAGACAGAGTTACTGTCAATTAGAGGCTAAAGAAGTTTTACTTCTAAGATATATATGAAAACACTAATTTTTCAGGGCAAAAGTTTGGGCAAAATATTGTTTTCCTAACAATGATTGCACTTCTAATGAATTTTTGGATAAATTAAATAAGCAGCATATGATGCTTTGTGCAACATTTTGATGACTCATCATATACAAGTAGTGCCAGGAAAAGGTTAAATTTGTTTGCTTTACCTATTGGAACACAACATATACCTATTAAACCAATTAAGAGATAACCAGTATAATCCATCCACTTCCAGTTAACCACATGATACTGATGTAAGTATACTAATATATGTGTTCTTAAGCTTTATTATATAAGTTTCAACAAAACTATATTCACCCATTATATAATATTCATTTCTTATTTTGAGAAAAAAAAATATATACATATATATAAAAAAATAAGAAATTCATATTATTTTTTTTCTCATAAAGGTCATTCATGTTATTCTTAGATAATATCAAGTGTGAAACCATACTGTATAACAAATATGTAACTATTTTAACCAACTTTGTTTTTGTTAATTTTATTGTATGTATGACTTGATTGGCATCCGTGTGTAAAGGTAAGGTTCTGGCAGAAAACCAGCGCCTGGCACTTTAGCCTGGCATAAAGCTGAGCTGGAAACCTTTTTAGCACTGGCGTGAGACATACATTGTTTTTAGTTTGACTTACATTGTATATGTTGTACATTTTGTTTGTCTCATACTTGTAAGCTAAATAAATTTGTTCTTTCTTTCTTTCTTTCTATTAAAGTAAATATATAAATGTTAATATATAGTATTTCTTCTTTCATATAAACCATTATTAGGCATTACCGCTTTTAATCCTACTTTACTATGTAAAAATCTGCCTGCTTAGGCTGTCAAAGCTGGTAGTAAAGTATGCCTGCTCTACTATCTTATAGACAAAGAAAGCAAGAATATTTAGTGTATCCGGCTTTCATTTCTACCAGAAAATAAGGGATTTCAATTTAAGCCATCTAAAAATTAAATTTAATACTTGTTTTTTACAGAAATTCCCCAAAAACAAAGGAATACTACAAGATTTGTATGTATATACAAAAGGTGATTTAACTTTTATGGCAATTGGAGTTCGTAAAAATTGGAAACAACCAATAGCTTTTTATTTTTTTGGACCTTTCGTGTCACTTGCGACTAGATTAGCTGTACTTGTCAAAGAGGTAAGTTTTTCTTATAATTTATGAATATTTATTTAGCTATTGCTTGTGCACAAATAATTATTAGTGATGATGACAATGCAAATGTTACGGGAGTTTGAACTGTCATTTTCATTACCTAACCTTATTATTTTTACTGTTGTGTGATTTGAATTGAGGGTATTTTTGGGAACGAAATGAAAATGACAACTCAAAACTTAACAATATTTTGCTACTCTTCCGACAAATCCAATTTTGAGATAGAGTTTACAATCAATTTTTATAGTTATAAGAATCTTAATATTTTTGTGATTGAGTGCGGTTTTTTAAATAATTAGAGATAAGTAATAAGGGCATTAAGCACACTTAGGTACTCAATATTTTGAATAATACTGATGGAAGAAATATATTAATTTTAAAATAATTGCAGGATATAAACAAAATATATTTCTTCACTTATGAATCGGAATTATTTTATTTATATAGTTTTAATGAAATGCTAAATCTATACATATAATAAAACTGAAGTGTCTGAGTTAATTAATGTCTAAATAACAGCTTTTTACTTCATGCATATGATACTATATATTATGTTACTTATAACAAAAGCAATGTCTGTCTGTCTGTCCGCCTGTTTGTTCCGGCTAATCTCCGGAATGGCTGGACCAATTTGGATGGAACTTTCACTGGCAGCTTACATTATTCGATTTCAATGAATATCTTAAAAGATATTGCAGTTTTAAAATAACCTCGAAGCAAAATGATCAAGTACTGATGTTAGCGTTAACCCAAAGCAACTATTCAACGTGGACGAAGTCCTGGGCAGAAGCTAGTTTATTATATGATTATAACTATTAAATAGGTACAATGGTTGTTTGTTCCGTGAGTGCCTGTGATGTAAACTGGGGTTGCTGGTGAAATAAATAAAAACGAATTAACTATGTTTGTTTTAATCTATTACTTGTCTGTTTTGTTTTATTAGATGAAGATTTTTTTTTTTGCATTTAGTGGCAGACGAGCCACGGTCCCTCTGATGGTAAATGGTAACCGCCGCCCATGGACTCGACTATACCGAGAGTATTGTCAAGCCGCTGCTCACCAATTCATTTCACAGATGAAATGAAATATAAACGACTATCTCCTGCTACAGCCAAAACGCAACGATGTGCTTCATAGCCGGTCACACGGGAGATGGTGGTACCAACCCGCTTGGGCCGGATACCAAGTGAGTACTCCCACTTGGTACCCAGCCCTACCACCAGTCGTGCAATGGATGATAATTGCTTACTTCCCTTAGTCGCCTCATACGACACCCGTGGGAAAGAATGGGGTGATGACACTTGTATTCTTAATCCGTCACCACACGGAACCAATGACGAATGAACGGATGATTATTTGAAAGAAACTGATTTATTTTATTATTTTACCGATAGTCAGTCTATGTCTTAAAACTTACATCACTATCCAACGCACACATTGACAAATCAAAATTGGTAACGCGCTTAGACCAATTATCGAGCTGTCAGGTGATCTATACGTATCATAGATTTAGGAATATCATCAAACGGACGTCAAAGACAGAACCTTTTTAAACAGTTTTTTAACTAATTTAAATAAGTAACAAAAATGGCATCAAATATATCATGAGTGTTAAAAATAGTGTTTCTTCTTGATATATGTGTATGTATATTATTTTACAAGTGCAATATATGATAAATAGAGACATTTTAAGTTTGAAAAATCAGTTGTTCTGCGTGAAGCGAGAGTAATACACACCTCAACGCTTCGTTTATGAGGCGTGCAAAATAGAATGTTAAGCACCTAAAGCATGTTTTTTTAGTTTCTAAAACTATAATTAATGGTTTGGTTTTGTTGCAGGAGTTGCTAAATGGAGCCATAATGAACAATTCTATAATTTACCTAGATAATAAAAACCAAAACTTTGTTTTCGCTCCTGCATTGAGCAGCATCTTAAACCTAAAAACAAAAAATGAAATTCCGTTTAGCTGCTCTAGTCTTAAGCCATTCAGTTGCAGCAGGAATATTTTCCAAAGCAGCCCAAAGTGAGTATTTAGATAAGTCCATATTTTATATTGATAGCTTTGTGGTTTCATTGGCCTATTAGACGTAAATGTAACTGATAAACATAATGTGTTAGGGTAGATCTATTGGTCAGGCATAGTGTTAGAACTTTGTTAGATTTTTTCAAGTGAAATTGGATTGGACAACCATCCCCTCCTTCCCTCCTTATTATTTTAACTGACCACTTCCTCATCTCCTTCAATATCGTCATTCCTCTTCAAGTGCATAACTTTTCTTGGGATGGAGTACTCGCGAAGGTTGCCTTTGGTCTATAGGCTACCACGCCAACCACTCACGGGGTGACAAACTTACCGTCTTACTCACCATCAAGCCGTACAGCCTAGTATAATTATGTGTTATAAACATTGATGTATAAGCAAAAACGTAGCATCACGCCTGTATTCCCCGAAGGGGTAGACAGAGGTACTCTGGCGAATCGTGGGTGTGTATTACAATACACACCCACGATTCGCCAGCTATGTTTAGGTCCCACGTAATAGGGGGTGAGCCTATTGCCGTCTACCGGGCACATTTCGAATTCCGGGCAGCTACTGAGAATTTTTCTTTTTACGAAAAAGCTCAATAACACTGCCCTCTACACCCGGAAATCGAACGCGGGACCTCATGATCAGCAGTCGCTTATATTACCGCTGCACCACAGAGGCAGTTGACGTATAAAACAGAGAAGATCCACAATTAGGCACTAAAAGTGTTCACTATAAATGAGTGCAGATCACGCTTTCCTGCACTATTTCGTTTATTATTGTTTTCCGCAACGTATCAATGTGTCTAATAATACCAAAATCTCTTGAAAAACTCATTGACTATCTCTTTTTCTCTCGTTCTTTCTGAATAGTATCATTAAGCTCATGCACGCAGTTAAAAGTTGTTATCTAGTATATATAAAATTCTCGCGTCACAGTGTTTGTCGCCATACTCCTCCGAAACGGCTTTACCGATTCTTATGAAATTTTGTTTGTATATTTAATAGGTCTGAGAATAGGATGTAAACTATTTGTCATACCCCTAAGTGATATGGGTGGTTCACCGCAAATTTTTATTTTTATTTACTGGACAAAATTTTTTTATGTTTTTTTTATTCACCATTAAAAAATACATAAAACCCAAAATTTTCACCCTTCTACTGCCAACCCCTATTTTTAATAGCGATTTTAATACTTTAATAATTTTCATTGCAAAATATTCATGAAAAAAAAATATGGCGATACGAATTTCGCCGGACAGGTAAGAGTAAGAGTAGTTATTTTATAAAATCATACATACATATTGTCACGCCTTTTCCCCGTAGGGGTAGGCAGAGACCTCTTCTCTCCACTTGCTACGATCCTGACACACATCTTTCGCTTCATCTAGTTTCATCAGCGCTTTCATGCATGCTCGTTGATTTCGAGTACTTAACCTGGCCTTCCTTAAGAACGGCTCCGATCTGGTCAAAATACGTTGCATCAGATAGGTGGTCGTTAAGACAATTGTGACGTGGAGATTGGGTATGGCCGGTCAGTGCGACTTGGACACTTCCCCGGATTGAAAGGGACGCATTTCGAATCCCGCTCGCACAAAAGTTATCTTTTTATACATTCACAAATAACTTGTAATCTGTAATAAGTCTTTAAAAAACGATTAAACTAATGCCAATTGAAATATTATAGAAATCGGAATATCCAAAATAAGTCTAGAAACTATTAAAATAATGCCAAAAACTCTTTAACTCCTAAACATAATTAAAATTATTTTGTTAAAAACCAACTTTTTGCATGATGTTATTGTACTTAATTAACTACATCAATGGTTACCATAGCAACGGTTGACATGACGTGAAGTTTGTGTTGTTGTGATAATGAGTGTCTAATTGGGTTGGACTACTACATCAAAATTATAATATTGTCCAGAAAATAAAATGTCCCCCTGAAACTTCAGTTTTCCTTGGAGAATGTAGGGGGTATCATGGAAGCTATAAATTATATACTTTTATTTAAATTAAATAAGTCTGTAATCTTTTCTGATTCGCTAAGTGCACTACAAACCTTAATAGGTAACCCTTTTAAATCTTGCCCCAGAAACTGGCTGATCCTCAATTCCAAACAGTTATTACTGAAATGTTTTCTTCTAAATTACACTGTCCACTTAGCTTGGGTTCCAGGTCATAGTGGAATACTTGGCAATGACAGGGTATATAGAATTGCTAAAGACTCTGTAATCTGTGGTGACAAAGTTCCTTTTAAAAATTATGCTCAAGATCTCCTTCTTCTTCCTAGTCGTGACTTACAAGCTAGATGGACAAAAAGATGGTGCATAACTAGTAAACGTTCAGGCACCAACTTCGCTAAGTACCAATCTGAGATTATACTTAAACCATGGTTTTCTAAATTCAAATGTAACAGGAGAATAGCTTTGTCTATATTAAGCATGAGATTTGGACATTGCTGTTTTCCTGTCCACCTTAACAAGATCAGGGTAAGGGACTCTTGCCTTTGTGAATGTGGGATTGACATAGAAGAGTTGAACCTTATTTCACAGTCAATGTTAAAATCTTGACATAAAGAAAAAAAAATGCTTTCAAGGTGCTCAAAATGTAAATTTGACAGTATTTTATATTAATAATATCTAATATAGTAATCTAATATAATTATACAAGTATCCAGGAGTCAGATACAAAAAAAAAGTATATTAAAATAAGTTACTTTGTTGAAATGGTGACCGAATGACTGAACAAAGAAGGAAAATTAAAAAAAAATACAAAATTGTCTACTGTTTTCACACCAATAGCAATCCAACAATAAAAAGTCTATTTTCTTGTAGCTATCTCCGATTAACGGGTTATCCATTATTTACGACAGACCCTGTATAGATAGATACAAATGATACATAAATTACTTATTTACCAGACGTTTGTTTACTTTCAGATGAACTACCACCAGATGCTGTGGCTACTGCTACAGTAGTATCTAATTTGGACAAGTTATTTGACGCGATGAATGGAAACACGCCAGATAGAAAAAGAGGAAAACCGTTTCTGACTAATATGTCTTCAACTTCTTTTTATTTAAACAAATGAAATACTTTTTTAACGAATTAAAGTTTTTAGGGGCTAGGAGTAAACCCCCATCACAAGATGGCTGGCTGAGAACTATAAATGCCATTGAGAAAATATTTTATAATTTAAAAAAATATAATGTAGATAATTGAAAACTGCTTTGGATGCATTAGGAGCAATTGTGGGTGCAACACAAACCCCACTTGTGTACAATTTGTTGCAGCATTGAAAACCAGTATAACGACGAATCTCATCAATAATAATAAAAACAGGAACTGTCTTGATGGTAATAACAATTTACTTAATAATTTTAAGATATTTCTTCGTAAGGGTTGTGAAATAACAACCAGTACGGGATATCAGACAGTAACCAGCTCTTCTGCATCATTCCCGTTGAGATTGCAACCAAAGATGTAGAAGAGTATGAAATGCTACAGTGTTCTGGAGAAATGCAAGCATGCGCATACGTTTGCGGCTGTATAGTAAAAAGTGTGCCATTAAATTGCAAACAGTGCCAAATGCTCATGCTTGCAGATCCAAACACCGAGTTATGTCATCTATTTACGTCTTTTAAGGAATATGATGATGTTAACAGCAGGTTAAAATACGTTCAGCCTGGTTTATGCAAACTAGTTGAAAACGCTGCAACATTAATTAATAATTATTTAGAAGGATATTCTTACATAGATAAAATTAAACTCAGTTTGGTACAATGTAGGGAAATTTTAGATAGAGATTGGTTGAAAGGTTGTGAAGAACACGCTGAAATAAATTTTAATTATATTATTACTAGTACAATTACCATATTAGTTAAAAGGTTTCTTAGGGTAAAAAATCAAGGATTTGTTGAAGAAGCGTCCAACAAATCTTTAGCGCGGAAAATAAAGACATTAAAAACATTTAATATATTGTCTTTCTTAAATACATCTAAATTTTCAGGTTGCGAGTGCTTTTTTTGGGGCTGGTTTGGAGATGATTAGCAACAATGTGACTTGGATGATGACGAATTTTAAGAATTATGTTTTGTATGATTTTCTATAATGTAGGTCTGTATTTTATGTTTATTTTCTGCTTACGTATTAAGTTTGTCCAATGTAAGCAGTACATTCCATTACCATTTTTTTTGTTTAGTCGGGAAAGATTTTATCCAACCGCACACTCCATAGTTCGGGGCAACGAACAGGATAGTGTGAGGCCCTTACCAGTCTAACTAAATAAACCAGTCGTGTGCCGTCTCTCCACCTTTATTGGCGGGCCATTATTGTTACATTGCTTCAGTGGTAGTACATTCCATTACCTGGGTGTTCAGAGAAAGGACTCCGAAAGTACTGCGTGTAAAAGAAAACTAGAATATATGTTTTTGCCAATCCATCTGGCATCATCTATAAGTGGTGTAGCAGGCTAATCATCGTAATATAAATCATTTACTATAACTAACTCCACTATTTTAGGAATTTTATGAAATTTTACCCATGTTCTTACCTCAACCTTAAGGGAATATAAATGGTATGTCCATTACAATTTACATTTAACTTGTTTACTTTCAGCAGAACTACCACCAGACGCTGTGAGAATTGCTACAATAGTGTTGGATCATTACATTATAGAACCGTGGCAGTCTTCATTTCATACACTTCGCAAATAAAATGCGAGAGAGTCGCGTTGGTACAGCCACATTTTATAGAAATCGGCAAACTACGTAGGAAACTAGTGTCTAGCAATGTCGCTTTCGCCAGGCCCCGACTCCAAGAGGTAATGGCTTGACGTCGTGGTAGATAAAATGCATGTCAATGGTCTCTCACTAAGGATGCCGAAGGCAAAGAGAAGTAGTAAAAGTAAGAAAGCGGACTACAACCGGGATTAATGCTAAGATGATGATGATTGTGATATTATAGAATAGATAATTTTTTGATGCAGTGTAAAACAATAAAATAAAATAAAGATTACGTCACGTATAAAAACTTGTTTTATTTCCTTGCAATTTTGTTTTACTAGTCTCCTTGTAAGCCATAGAAATATAGAATTTTCGTTTGTTGTTTTAGCATAAACTAATTAATAGTTTATGTTAAAACAGCAAACGAGAATTCTATATTTCTAAGGCTTAAAAAAAGTATCTCTAATGACCATTTAAATTTACCGCGCTAAGAAATAGTTCCTGGCGACGGAACTAGACGCGCTGTGTTGGCAAATATAAAGTATGGAGCGGGCGTTCTTCTCTTGAGTAATATTGTTCTGTGCTAATGAATGCACGGCTGCCAACTGGTCTGAGCGAAAACGCGCTGTCAGCACTTCAAAAAAGCGGTAGAACGCGCTAGATTTTGTTTTTAACTTGTTTCTCATATTTCCACAAAGAACCGAACTAATATATTAGTGGTCTACTGCAACATTGACAAATATGCTTCAGCTTTATTGTTTTCACTCACTTGTTGCGACGCAAATTATTATTTTTTCTGTGTAGTATCTAAAGATGGTTTGTCTGTTTATTGTGATTGACAGGCTGACTCTGTCGTTGTATGTCACTGATATTTTGCTGAAAATTCTAGTTTACAATAAATACATTGAGCTTTTGTTGTATCTCCAAGAACAGATTTAAAACAATGTTTATATGCGTTATTTTGCTTCCACTCACACTCTTAAGCCGGGTGTTTTTTAAGGTCGTACTGAAAGCCATAAAAGCGCTAGATTTGGCGCTAGCGTTAAAACGCGCTGGAACCCAAAAAAAGCTCTAGATCTGGCGCCGAACACGCTAAGTTGGCAGCAGTGAATGAATGACAATTAAATTATGACAAATATGACAGTGACAAATGCTCAGAGTAAGCTGTTTCCTTACTCTGTGGATAAATCATAAGATAAATCACAATAAAACGCGTAGACTGAGGAAGGATATGAAACGCACAATACGTAGTATCCTTAGTCTGTGAACGCACATTGAGCTCTAAGCTCAATGGAAACGCATAAAAAACATTAAAGACACTGATTGAGGAATGACAAATAAAATCTACGCAACATTGGCAAAGTTGTGTCTATAAGTCCTAAATAAGTGACAACGCCATTAAATCAAGAATTCATAACATT
Organism: Leucoma salicis; assembly: GCA_948253155.1. Lineage (NCBI taxonomy): Eukaryota > Metazoa > Arthropoda > Insecta > Lepidoptera > Erebidae > Leucoma > Leucoma salicis. The sequence goes on along the minus strand of OX411806.1, from coordinate 2,273,280 downwards.
ATAATGCAGTAGAACGTAGACACACAACTTTATAAATAATACAGTAGAACATTGCCATTCTTAGCTACTTATAGACCAAATTATTTGTGAAAGTGGCAAAAGAGAGGTTTGCTCTTTGCTGCGAGGTGGGTTCGAACGTAGTCCCATCCATTTTTAGGCAGGTTCTAATCCTGCTCGCAGTTAAGCTCTCTTCTTCTATTTTCACAAATAATTTGTTCTTTAAAATTATTCATTTTACAATAATGCCGATGACCATACGGATGTTGTGATGTGCATTGGCATTTTACTTTAAAAATCATGAAATCATGGTTTCCAGTTTTTACTCAAAGACATATTCGTAATACGTATAGAAAGTTTAACTTCAGTAATGAGTATGATGTATTAATTTCTGAACTATTATTTGTTTTTGAACGAATAAAATAAAGCAATAGCTAACAGCGCAGGCGCGTATATTTCAAAAATGGACATTTTCATATTTTTCATTTCGTAGTTTTAGTTTCTAAGAAATTACTTATAATTTTAATGAATTTAAATACCTACTGTCTATTATATTAACCGTTAAAAATGTTAGGTAAACGCTATAGTAAAAGAACTAAGATAAGCGACTTTCGCTTTTTAGTTTATTAACTGAAATGTTTCTGCAGGTAAGATGTCTTTGCATACAAAATCGATATATTTGACGAATTATGCACGATATGCACTACTAAAACATGATGTTTATTTGCAGGGTCGCGTTATAATTGTTTGGTTATCTTGGCTTATAGGAGGATTTTGTGGCATTGCTATTTTGCTGATTATAATTTGTTACTGCCGCCTGATGCCGCGCCACCAAAAATCTTTTGGTGAGATTTACTTATAATTATATTCTGCCATATAATTTTTTGATTGCACTTTAGGAATTATAATGATGAAGGTTTTTTTCCTTATTGCAGACGAACAATATCTCAAAGAAAACCATGTATATTCAGGTCAGGACAGCTATAGGATAAAACATGCCGAGGTGGGTGAGATCGATTTCATCGCAAAAATTACTTTATTGTGGTTATAATTTTAAAACCTAGGGTGTCGAACGAGGCGACTACGGGAAGTAAGCAATTATCACCCATCGCATTACAGGTGGTAAGGCTGCGTACCAAGTGGGAGTACTCACTTATTATCGGGCCCGTGCGGGTTGGTACCACTTTCTCCCGTGTGACTGCCCATGAATCATCAAGTGTATTTTGGTTTTAGTAGGAGATAACCGATTATACTTTCATTTCATATTTCTTGTGAAAAGAAATGGTGAGTCATTGCTTGACAATACTTCTGGTGTAGTTAAGTCCATGAGCGATGGTTACCGTTTACAGCTGGCCGTGACTTGTCTGCTAACATATGCAATAAAAAAACTTTCATTGCAAATTAATTTACATCTTATGGTTTTTGTCTTTAGAATCCGTTTTAACATTCGTGATGAAATAAGCCTTTATCAACATTCCATAATTATCGCTATGCTGAAATTGCCATATCATAGATACCATCAATTTTTTCACAATTAAAACTAGCCTACATCTTTTTGTGGCCTTAGCCTTCGCATTTTTTTTACAACCATGTTACTGTCACTATTGGGCACAGGTATCCTCTCGTAGTTAGAGGGATTTAGGAGGTAGTTCACCACGCTGGCCCAGTACAGTTTGACAGACCTCCAAGCCGTCGCGAAAATCTCTCAGGCATGCAGGTTTCCTCATAATGCTTTCCTTCACTGAGCAATTATAATTTGTAAATAAATACACAGATAATTTCGAAAAATCTCGAATAGTCGGAGGTATGTGCTGTACGAGGCGTGGACCTAGGAATGGGCATGATGATCGGTTGAATAGTTATGGCGTGAAACCGTAAAAAACAAACACACTCATTTAAAATATTAGTAAATGTGTGGTGACGGACTAAGAATACAAGTGTCACCACCCCATTCTTTCCCACGGGTGTCGTATGAGGCGACTAAGGGAGGTAAGCAATTATCATCAATTGCATGACTGGTGGTAGGGCTGGATAGTAAGTGGAAATACCCACTTGGTATAGGGCCCGAGCGGGTTGATACCACCATCTCCCGTGTGACCGGCCATGAAGCACATCATTGCGTTTTGGCTGTAGCGGGCGATAGCCGTTTATTCTTTCATTTCAAATCGATGAAATGAAATGGTGAGCAGCGGCTTGACAATACTCTGGGTATAGTTGAGTCCATGAGCGACGTTTACCATTTACCATCAGATGGGCCGTGGCTCGTCTGCCAATACATGCAACAAAAAATGCTTTTGGTTGGTCCCGCGCCTGACCGAGTGGCGTAGTGAGGCCAGTGAGTGTGACGTGAGGATGTGCCGCACAGAGCCAGCGCGGCGGGCGGCCGGCAAGCTACGCCGGGCACGCGGGGGACGCGGGGCACGCGAGGGACGCGGAGGGCCGCGCCGGGGACGGGCGCCGCCCCGCGCACTGCTACGTCAACAGGGTACCCGAGCAGCGGGAGGCTGCTGCGCAGTACGCCTCCAGCACCAGTCTGTATTATTTATTTATTTTTATAAATTCTCCCAGTATTACCTATTTGGGATATTGGCCATATCTAAAATAACTAACTTCCTTCGAACTTAACGTTCGAACTCCACGTTCTGCCGCTAACGCGTAAAAATAAAATCGTCATTATACCTACGTTCCAAATCCATGTGGTGACTGACTAAGACTATAAGTATCACCAGACCCTATAGAATGTGATTCACAAAATCGTGTCGACATCGTATTGTCTTATCTGTGATTGGTAGAGACATAGACAAAAACAAACTCGCAACCAATGACAATGTCACGATGCGATGTCGATACGATTTTGAGTTATATTCTACGGGCCCAGCTCATTCTTTCTCGCGAGTGTCTTACGAGGCGACAAAGGGAAGTAAGCAATTATCACCCCTTGCATTATCTGTAATAGGGTTTGGTATCATCTGGGAGTATTCGCTTGATATCTGGCCTGAGTGGGTCGGTACCACCGTCTGCTGTGTGACCCAACGTGAAATAACACCTCGGTGTGTTTTGGTTTCATCGGGAGATAGCCATTCAAATTCAATTTCAAATTCAAAAATAAGTATCTTTATTTTATAGGCCTTATATAGCACTTAAAATCGTCAAGAATACACAAATAATTATCACGAGTGCCTGAGGCGAGTGCATCTGTAATAACAAAATGCGATTGCAATCGCCACATGTGGCCGGATTCCGTAGTAGTAGCCTTTCATGAGAAGAACCCGGCAAGAAAGTCATGGGCCACTTTTTTAAATTGCCAATTTATTACATTTCAATATAATTCTTATAACTAAAATGACACTATATCACATGTAACAATTTTGAAAATTAATGAATGAGGAGCAGCTCAAGCCCATTTTGTTTTATCCTCAAGATAATCCGAAGCAGTGTAATAACCTTTATTACAAAGTCTATTTTTTATGGCTTTCTTAAACTTTTTTGGCTGGATGTTTCGGACAATTTGGCAATGGAAGAAGAATGAAAGGAATTTTATTGTAAAAGCATATAGGTACCTACATTGCACCCCATTCATAATTTCCCATCCGCAAATTGAAATGTTGCCGTGTGGGGCCGACTTTAGAATTGTCCCACCCCTCTCCACCCATGGGAGTCGTAAGAGCCGACTGAGGGAATAACGGGGGAGTGGGCAGCAGCACTCCTTCGAGTAATACTCCACTGCGATAGCCAACCCGCCTGCCAAGCGTGGCGAATACGGCACTATACCCCTTTCTTGAGGAGGCCTATGTCCAGCGGTGGACGTTAAAAGGCTGATGGATGGATGGATGGAAATTGAAATGGTGAGCAGCCGCTTGTCAGTCAATACCTATTCTTGGTATGCTGTGGCTCGTCTGCCTTCATAATATGGACAAAGAAAAAAATTTGTTAACTCCACTCCATGGGTCTACACTATCCGTCGCGTCACTAAGAAATAAATATGGTATTTTGGCAGTGCTGGATGAGATAGACGGTGCAGCGAATATAGACGCGCTGAAGACAAGATCTCTGCCGGCGTTCCTAAGACCCAAACCGCGTCCGCTGTCTACTGAAGACGACCTACAGCAACTGTACGCTAAGGTATGTTTGACATTTAGGTTGGGTCGTTCATCAATAAATATCACGGACATTTCATACAACGTCCTCTGGTCCCAAACTAAGCTAAGCTTGGGACGGCTGCACGCCAGAAGCAGTCCGCATACCTAGCCTGGAATAGGGCAAGGAAAAGTCGGGGTCCGAACGCCAAAGAGGAGAAGTGTAAATAATGCTGCTTCCAGGTGCAACAAGAGGGCTATTGCCGAAGCCAAGGCATACGTTGCCAGACTTAGTGAGCGCTCGGAAGCTATCCCTCCGGGAGTCGTGCTTTCTGGTCGCTCGCCAAGGCAGCGCAGGGCAACTTCTGCCAGTCTAGTCTCCCGCCACTGCAGAAACAGGATGGCAATTTAGCCCACAGTGCCAAGGAGAAGGCCGATCTTTTGGGCCAACTCTTTGCCTCGAACTCGACTTTGAACGCCGGGGCAGCCACACCGCCTACCATCCCGCGGTGTGAAAGCTCCTTGCCTGAAATCCGCATTACGCAACGTGCGGTTAGGAGGGAGCTGCGGCTGCTGGAGGACGTCCATAAGCCGAGCGGGCCGGATGGTATCCCTGCAGTGGTTCTTCGAACGTGCGCCCCTGAGTTGACCCCCGTCCTAACGCGCTTTGTACCGTCTCTCATACAGTACCGTCAGGGTTCCTACTTCGTGGAAGGTAGCCCATGTTCACCCGATTCCCAAAAGGGGTGATCGGTCGGACCCGTCGAATTACAGGCCAATCGCGATGACATCTCTGCTCTCCAAGGATAGGAAGAAGTCATAAACCGCTGACTTTTACAGTACCTAGAGGATCACCAGCTGATCAATGATCGCCAATACGGCTTTCGTCACGCTCGGTCTGCTGGTGATCTTCTCGTGTATCTTACCCACCGTTGGGCGGAGGCCTTGGAGGGTGGAGGTGAAGCTTTGGCATTCAGTCTGGACATTGCGAAGGCGTTCGACAGGGTCTGGCATAGGGACCTTCTATCGAAGTTACCATCTTATGGGATCCCCGAGTGAGGCTGCAAATTGATCGCCAGCTTCCTAGATGGTCGGAGCATCAAACTCGTAGTAGATGGCTGCTGCTCCGATACCATGGGGGTTAATGCTGGCGTACCATAAGGTTCGGTGCTGTCCCCAACACTGTTCATCCTACATATCAATGACTTGCTCTCAATAGAGAATATACATTGCTATGCTAATGACAGTATGGGTGACGCGCGATATACCGGCCGTCAGAAAGTCCCTCGGTATATGCTGGAGGAGAGAAGGACCGAACTTGTGTTTGAAGTCGAGCGCTCTCTTGGGCGGGCCTCGGAATAGGGTGAAAAGAACATGGTTCAATTCAATCCCACGAAGACACAAGTTTGCGCATTCACTGCAAAGAAGTACGTGCGTAACTCTCCCGGTCTCCAAGAGCATTGGGATCCTCGGCATCGACATCTCTAGCAAAGTCCAGTTCGGGAGTCATTTGGAGGACAAAGCCAAATTGGCGAGTAAAAAACTAGGCGTCCTGAACAGAACCAAGCCATACTTCACACCGAGGCAACGACTTGTGCTATATAAAGCACAGGTCCGCCCTCATATGGAGTACTGCTCACATCTCTGGGCAGGTGCGCCTAAGTACCAACTCGACCCACTTGACTCCCTGCAAAGGCGTGCTATTCGAATTGTCGATGATCCCGATCTCACGGAGGGTCTGGAGTCGTTGGAGCGGCGGAGAGACTTCGGGTCCCTCTGTGTGCTTTATCGGCGCTACAATGGGGAGTGCTCGGAGGAGCTGTTTGAGGTGGTACCGATATCACCATTTTACCACCAAACCACGAGACGTAGCGGTAGGGTTCATCCACACCACCTGGAAACGAGTTTGTCAAAGACAGTTCGTTTTCAGCGCTCTTTTCTACCACGTACGTGTAAGCTCTGGAATGACCTACCTGCTACGGTGTTACCCTGGTGCTATGACATGTCCCTCTTTATACGAGATTTGAAAGGAGCACTTAACTTGCGGTAGGCGGCGGCTTGGCTGTGCCCCTGGTGTTGCTAAAGTCCATGAGCGACGGTTACCACTTACCATCAGATGGGCCGCTTGCTCGACTGCCACCGTTGGCAATGAAAAAAAAGCTGAAAGCTATTGTGCTATGGGTAACAGATTACGGATATAATACATTTATTACCTTTTTTTTGTAAATACATACATTTAATAGATATAAAACATCCAGACGCAGTACAAATATCTGTGTTCATCACACAAATAATTGTCCTGAGTGGGAATCGAACCCACGACCTCGTGCACGGCAGTCGGTTACACTACCGACTACGCCACGAGGCCTCGGGAGGTTCATAAAGTCACTGAAAATTTTCTCTCATGGGCCAAAGGGGGTTAGGGATCAGCTTGTAAATATTACAGCACACAGGCTACTAAACCCTCCTTATTACTTACATGCAAAATCATGATACTCCAGCATTATAAAAAATCTTGAGAATGTATCTCCGAGCCTCATAGAAGCTTCTTGTCAGCGGCGTAACAATAGGGAGGCTGGGTTAAATGCTGAGGGCACCGGCCGGAAGAGGGCCTTGGCTTACGAGATCGTGGATATTCATCACAGTTAACAGTATAATTTATTTTATTTTAAAAAAACATGCATACACAAAAAAGATCACGATAAAAACGTGATGTATGCAAATGTAATGAACATAATACATAAACAACTAAACTAAATTAAACACAAAGTGAAAAATGAGAAATCGAAAATAACAGTCACGAGCAGGATTTGAACCTGCATCTCCTGGATACCGTCCAGATGCTTTGCCAATTCAGCCATCGTGACAATTGCTCCTGACTGCTAATTTCGATAACACATTCATACTTAACGTCTTTGGGTGACGCCTGCGCCATCTGTCGGAAGTATTTTCATACATTATACCGACCAGTAAATTTTATAATTAAAATTTTTACCAAATGATGACGCAGCCCTAGAATTATCTAGCAAAAAATGTATATACTTTTTTAGAATTTGACATGCTTAGGCATACACAATAAACACAAAGTGAAAAATGTGAAATCTAAAATAACAGTCACGAGCAGGATTTGAACCAGCATCTCCTGGATACCATCCAGATGCTTTGCCAATTCAGCCATCGTGACCACTGCTCTCGACTGCTAATTTTGATAACACATTCATTCTTAACGTCTTGGGTGACGCCTGCGCCATCTGTCGGAAGTATTTTCATACATTATACCGACCAGGTCCCAGGGGGAAATTAGCAGTCGAGAGCAGTGGTCACGATGGCTGAATTGGCAAAGCATCTGGATGGTATCCAGGAGATGCTGGTTCAAAACTTGCTCGTGACTGTTATTTTAGATTTCACATTTTTCACTTTGTGTTTAATGTATATGCCTAAGCATGTGAAATGCTAAACGGGCCTCAAATGGTACTTACATATATCTAGTTACGCCATTACTTTTTGTTGTCTTTTGAGTACAGACTTCTATAAAACATAGCCACCTGCATATAAGATATGCAAAAAACACGCATAAATAAGTTCATAATATTGGGATTTTTGTCGTAGGTCAATTTAAGCAAGAAGTACAAAAACCGAATGCGCAATGAACACGCGGCCATCATCGCTCTCAGCAAGTCGCACAGCCAATTCTTCGACGCAGACGCAGTCATCGTTTACGACCAAAGAACTGCTCTCTAGGCTTAAACAGAACTACATTGTTTACAAACAGCTATATCACCGATTCTTGAATCGACCTCCTTGGAGTATCATAAATAAGGAAGTAAAGAAGAAGGGTAATAAGAAGAGGATAAGGAGGGGTTTGGGCCTCCGACGCTCTCACTCACAATACAAAACTCGACAGTAGGATTACCTGCCGTTTTTCTACAATGATCTGTGAGAGGGTGGTATGCGGATTAAGCCTGCTCATTCATGATGGGACAAGCAAAGTTTTCTATTTGAACAAAAAAAAAGAAAACAAAATATTATAACAACCTCTTTATTGATCTTTGAAATTAAAAGACAATAAAAGCTTAATTTCGAAATGTCTTCTAAAATAAGTTCAACAGTAACTGTTACAGTTTATGTTGCTTTTTGGTTATTTTACTTTAGCTTTTTTAATGTTCCGTTGTTGGAAATGAGGCACTTCCACAATGAGCCGCGCATGCAAGACGGTTTATCATAGGGTTTGTTTCATGTGTAGCTTCGCTTGAATTTGATGTTCTATGCCTAAAATTTCTTCTACAATTAGCCCTACAGGTGTCGTTCCTGTGGTGTATATAGAATGGGGTAGTGGTATCAAAAATTAACTATAGGCAATGGTTTTGTTTAAAGGAATAACATTAACTTTAATCAAGAATTACTACTTACGGACAGAAGAGAGTATGCAGACTTAGTTTATACTTAGTTCATAAGATCCTGATAATTGTTCCCTTGACATATCTTCTTACTAAATAAAATAGCAGTAGTTACTCATTCAATATAATATGGTACCATACTCATAGTATTAAACATATTAATTAAGAAACAATGCGCACAATCAATGTTAGTAAGCCTAATATCTCAAAACGTTATACATTCAAAGAAGTGATGTATCTGTGATGACAAGACATCATTTAATTAAATGATGCTTCTCTGGTGTAATACTTTGTGTAGAGCAAGAACCTCAGTTACTTTTTAAACTGAATTGTTTAATCTGCATTAAATTTAATTTGGATTCACGATCTCGATGAGCATATGCGACGCGTTAATATTTACAAACAACAATAAAACTAAACGTCCACTGGTCCGCACCGACCGCACCGCACGCACGACATGCAACAGATTTTTATTTGCTTTGTGTGAATTTGTATAGCACTGCGTCCACTATCCGTACCGCCCGCAATTCCATTCCGCCGTTCAATGCGTTTTCTGTCGTGCGTGCGTTGTGGCCGGTGCGGACCCGTGGACGCTCAGCTTTAGATACCTAGCAGTATTTCTCCGATTTGTGTAATCGTTTTTTTGTTGATAGTGTGTTGTGTATTATCGAGGTAGGTAGTACGAGTTTATGTTAAATTATCTCAAGATGTTCTTTAAACTTCAGAAATTTTTTGCACAAGTTTTGTGTAAGTAATGAATTTATATCCACATTACACATGTAATCTGTAGTCTGTATGTTCTCGATGTAATTAACGGGCGTTCATAAATTACGTAACGTGTATTTTTTTGGATCCTTGAACGACCTTTAATTCACCAAGCAGGCTTAACTAAATTAAATTGTAGGTAAAATTATTGTTAGCACTAATTATGAGTACCTATGCCAAGATGGCGAATCTTTGGTTTGACATAATATTTGCGGAATGACGATTGCAAATGGTGTGATAAGTGAAATAACGAAATTGTGGCCTAATCTGTCTTTTGATATGAATTTCTTAAGTAGGTATAAAAGTCGCAGGCGTACTTTTTTGTAAATTCTTGTTGATGTTTGAACAATTAAAAATTCATGTAGCTTTCGCAATCCCTTAGATTTTGTACGAAAAAGTTTTTATAAAAAATGGAGGATTCTAACAATAAAATTTAAAATAAAATTAAGAAATAGGCGTGGAATTTAAAAACACGACTAGAAATCAGTTCTCAATATTGTAAAGCATTTTTTGCACACATTCTAAGGATTCTCCCCCACCAAATAATTCAAATTAATTTATGATAAATAATAACAAAAAACATAATAAAAAAACCGTATTTACCATAGATTTAATATATAGATAGATCGGTGATGCAAAAGAGTAAGAACATAGTATACGCGTATGTTAGAGCGAGATAGATAGACGAGACCACTATCATACACGCTATGGATATTTACAGATCTCTGTATACATACAGATTTTCTGACTTTGTAGCAGATTTGACATATTTTTATACAGATTTATGACATCAGTATACAAAGTAATACATTTAAGTGCATATCACTTTTTCTGGCACTTATTCTAATGCCAGCAAAATTCCAATCTTCTACCAATGTTCGTCGTAAAAATAACAACTAGCAACACTACCTACTAGCCCTTGAATTCTTTCGGGGCCAATCGGGGATTCCTGCAGTATAAATTGGACCTGTATGAACCTGACACCAATCGTCAACGATACAAATTTCGCAATATTTTAGAAAAAATGCAGAAAATATTTAGATATTTTTATATATATTTTTAGCATTTGACATGCTTAGCACTATACATTAAACACAAACATGCACTATACATTACACACACAAATGCTAAAAATATATATAAAAATATCTAAATATTTATAGGGTTTGCGTCATTATTAGGTAAAAATCTTAATTGTAAAATTAAGTTTACCTGGTCGGTATAGTGTATGAAAATACTTCCGACAGTGGCGCAGACGTCACCCAAAGACGTTAAGTATGATGTGTTATCGAAATTAGCAGTCAGGAGCAATTGGCAGGATGGCTGAATTGGCAAAGCATCTGGACGGTATCCAGGAGATACAGGTTCAAATCCTGCTCCTGACTGTTATTTTCGATTTCACATTTTTCACTTTGTGTTTAATGTATAGTGCTAAGCATGTCAAATGCTAAAAATATATATAAAAATATCTAAATATTTATATAGGGTTTGCGTCATTATTAGGTAAAAATCTTAATTGTAAAATTAAGTTTACCTGGTCGGTATAGTGTATGAAAATACTTCCGACAGTGGCGCAGACGTCACCCAAAGACGTTAAGTATGATGTGTTATCGAAATTAGCAGTCAGGAGCAATTGTCAGGATGGCTGAATTGGCAAAGCATCTGGACGGTATCCAGGAGATGCAGGTTCAAATCCTGCTCCTGACTATTATTTTCGATTTCACATTTTTCACTTTGTGTTTAATGCAGAAAATATTGTATAATTCTCTCTCTTCTGTTCTCTCTGCCTACCCCGCAAGGGAAATGGCGTGATGATAAGCAAGTAAGTAAGTATTGTATAATTCTGTATTAATTGACGTGTCTAATCATGGTTACGTGTACAGTACCCGGATGTAACTCATCTAAGAAAGAAAACACACAGAATTGTACATTTCACATGTAAGTAGGTACCATGAAAATAATTTGTTGTTTATATTTATGCAGAGCTTATGAACTACCACAAACGCTGTGCTCATACACGATTGGGGAATTTTATTGCATTAAATCATATGCATGCCCGGAATGCCTTCGAATTCAATATAAAAAGATAACAAACGTGAATTTTGTGCTATTTACAATGTTTCTTTTCTAGAGATTGACACTATCGGTATTTCGGTATCGATAAAATGACATCGATGTGTCTATTAATGGGAAAGGCTTCGCCTTTCCCGTTTTCTGCGTACAGCCATTATTTAATATTTTTGTAATATATTCGGATTTATGTTTCAGTAAAGGTTTAACCTATTAATATATTTAATATATTTTTTTTTAAATTTGAGTAATAATATTCTATACGGTTATCTTTATTTTTAGAGTAAATATATTTTTTACTTTGGATAGTTAAAGTTTATATTTTAATTTAACATTTTAGATTTCCTCAGAATATTGGTGTTTGACAAAAATGGCTAAAAATGATTTAATAGAGAAAACTGGATTTCCAAAAATTATTCGAAATTATGCAGCAAGCACTTTGAACAAAAATGTTTTTCTCATAGAGGCACACAGAGAGTAAAGCTACGTTCCGGTTACTGCTATTTGTTTTTGTTTCTGTTAATTTATTGAAATTCTACCTACACAATAATTATGTTTACATTTGTCTGCAGGTCACATTGAAGCCAATACGCAAAGTATCCTCATATGTCTACAGAGATATATCCCCAGTACCAAGTAGTTCTATAACAAACATTTGTGATTTTGAAAATGCCCCAAGGGTGAAGAAAATAAAAAAAGCTATTGCTGATCTTAGAAAACGCTTAGATATGAATAAAAAGAAACTGAAAAATGTAAGCACACAATAAAATTGGGCTGAAGCTAATGCTATAAAATCGGCTGACAAAAAAAAAGCAGGCCCGTGCGGAGTAGTGCCGTGATATGATTAAAAAATTTGAAGCAGGCTCGTCTCAGCGCGTTTACGACATTGTGACAGGTGACAAATACAAGTGTCAGTCGACAGTTTGGCTGTTTCAAAACGAACCAACGCCTACGAAAGTGAAGCGATCGAGAAGCTCAGGGAAAATTTTTATCGCTAGTTTCTTCACTTTGACGGGGTATCTGGTTTCAGTTCCATTACAAGACCAAAGCAGCATCAACGCCGAAAGGTATAGCACAAAATGCCTGCCAGAAGTTTTGTCTGCAATGAGCAACAAGCGACCAAACACCGGGCTCCGCGGAGTACTGCTTTACCATGACAATGCGCCCGCGCATTCAGCGCTTAAGACGAGGGACTTCCTGGGCACCACACCGGTTAGAGTTTTGGGTCACCCTCCTTACAGTCCTGATCTGGCACCGTGTGGCTTCTTTTTATTCCCTATAATAAAAAATCTGCTGAAAGGGATACAGTTTTCATCGCCGGAAGACGCGCTAGCAGCGTTCGAGAAGGCCGTGGAAGAGGTGGCTGCGGCGGTCTGGAAAAAAATGTTTCGAAAATTGGTTCAGACGCATGAAACTTTGTATAGAGGCTGGTGGAGAGTTCTTTGAAAATATTTAATTAAAATATTTTATCCATAGAAGTTAGTTTTTTAGTTTCTCAAAAGTTTCTGAATGTCCCACTTATTAATAAAACATGTTTCATTACAGTTTTATTTCTATTCCCTAGAATATAAAATTTATTTGCACCTCGTGACGTTACAACAACACAATATGTGTCCATAGTCGCGTTTAGGGAACGTCCCAGCACTATTTGAAGTGCACACATGCACATGACACGCACACCGGTACGTGTCAGTTTTGGTCTCGTCATATAATTACTCTATAGCCGATCTATATATATACTAAATCTATGGTATTTACCAAGTAGGTATGCAATTAAAATAGCTTGCGGACCTAAAAATACTAGATTTTATGGCCTCTGTTATTTATCTGTTTGTAAATATTTGTTGGTGTTTAATTCTAATAATCAAAATAGATGTCTAAGCCATGCCTAGAGAAAATGCACCTTTAAATAAAAACAATAATATTAGTAAAACTAGAACTTCCAATAATGTTATTTGGTACGCGACTGTGCTGTTTTTTTAATGTGCCTACAAAAAAACATCACAAAGATAAAGATATCTCTCCTGTCCATCATTGAAACATTTGAAAGGAGTTTCATCAAATGATGGAATAATTCATAGGTATGCCAAAATATAACGACTGCATGAAATTGATTTCGTTTGTCGTATAAAGATTTCTATACTTAGTCTATAGTGTGACCGACGGCTGATCATGAGGTCTCGGGTTCGATTCCCGGGTCTGGCAGTGTTATTGGGCGTAAAAAGAAAAAATCTCAGTAGCAGCCCGTAGTTTGGAGATGTGTCCGGTAGACTGCAATAGGCTCGCCCCATATTACGTGGGACTTGAACATAGGTGGCGAACCGTGGTTGTGTATAAACCTCTGCCTGCCCCTTCGCGGAATACAGGCGTGATCCTATATTTTAAGCTATGTTCATAGTCCATACATACGGGTTGGTTCATACATGAAATGTGTTTACCTATGTCAAATGTGAATATAGGTACTATTTACATTTTTATTGGTGGCAGGATTGGGTACCAAGTGGGAAGCACGAGCGGGTCGGTACCACCGTCTTCCTTGTGACCGACCGTGTAACACTGGTTTTTTGGTTGTAGCGAGAGATATCGAATCATTCAAGTCCAGTCTGCGAAATGAAATGGTGGGCAGTGGTTTGTTGGTATTTTAATATAGCCGAGTCGATGATTATTTTACCTACCATCCGCTTACCATTAGCAAAACAATTTGATAATTTGTGAGTCGGTAAATTTTGGCATAACTTAGTCAGAGTACCATTTTATTAATTTTAGTGTTTTCTATGACTGTTGATGTGTATTCGACTAAAATAATATGTATTTTATCAATAAATGTAGATTTGTTAATGGAAAATATAATGTTTTGTATTCAGCTTTGCGGTGTTTTATTTATCGTTTTTTTTTATAAAACTGCATCTGTTATGCAGCGGTAGTGTAAGCAACTGCTGTTCATGAGATCTCGGGTTCGATCCCTGGGTCGGGCAGTGTTATTGAGCTTTTTCGTAAAAAGAAAAATTCTCAGTAGTAGCCCGGAGTTTGGAAATGTGCCCGGTAGACGGCAATAGGCTCGCCCCCTATTACGTGGGACTTAAACATATCTGGCGAACCGTGGGTGTGTAATACACCTCTGCCTACCCCTTCGAGGAATACAGGCGTGATGCTATGTTTATAATACTTCACAAACCAGCACACGTAACGTTTGATACTCACAGTGGCCTAGCTAAAAAATACCAGAGGCGTCAAAAGTGTTTGTAGCGTAGGCAACTCGTACCTAACTACGCGTTGAGCAGGCTACTGCCTTCCTTTAAGTATTACTTTACTCTTTGCAACTGCCTGTCGAAATAGGACAGGTACCCCAAAATAGACTCTGGCACTCAAAATAGACTTTCTGGCACCCCAAAAGAGGTGTGGAAGTTGCTGTTTTTTTTTGTGGGTATTCTGGCGCAGAGGGTGGTAATGATTGCGAACGTGCTCTATATTACCCTCCAGTCTGTCACGCACGGAAGGGACGCGTTAATGCATTTTACAGCGTAAAGAAAGGAGTACCTATACTTCAAACCTCTTAATTTCACTGGGGATGGCGTGCCCAAAATGCTGACGTTGATATTAACTCTAACCATATAATTGCGGAAATAAATGGTAACGAAAAAAATAATATTTCATGAAACTTTAATGACGTATTCTATAAATTGTGTACATAGGTATAATGCCTTACACACATTTAGGTAGGCTAAAATAACCTACAAAAATATGATCGAGCTCATGCATGCCGTCTGAAGTACGGACAGACTAGTGCTCAAAAGTAAAGATAAGTAATAGGATATTTCCAGCACGCATAAAAAAAATAAAGAACAGTACCTCTGTTTGAAAAATAATACGTATTATTTTATTACCCTATAATTATTACTTTTTTGTCACTCCTAACAAGTCAACACTGACATAAAATCATCATAGCAACTAAAAAAAACTAATATGCATAATAGGGTATCGCTACTTTCTAGCAGGAAAAACGTACCTTTAGTGCCTATAACTTTTGGTTGTAATGCGAGGACAAATATAAGCGAACTACGACTCCACTATACTTGTGGACCTTAGAGAACGCTCTTCTTTGGTTTATTAAACGTTGTTAAGCTAACTCCAATAGTTATTGGAGTTCGCGGAAACTGGCGAGGGTTGGGAACGTCTTAAGACGTAATAACTCCAGTTCGGTCTGCAACATCGCTATGGTTGAGTGGTTGGATTGCACTTCGCGGATCAGCTGGCTGCGAGCCACCAAGGTTTCCATCCTGTTGGCATATTAACGACGTAGTAATTGTCTTTAATCTGTCCTTGCTACTTAAGTTGTAGACACAGCATTTATAAGGGGCAAGGGCCGTCATTGTGGAACACAAATCGCTGACGCATTGCTCTAATGGTAGAGCCTAGATTATCGCAGCATGAATGGGCCCGGCACGATTGGAGAAACCTTCTCACATAAGACAGCTTGAAACAACGGTAGTCTCCTGTTGTTGTTTCGTATGGTAAGTGAGAGTGCCGGAGGCCCAAACCACCTCCATATACATTATCTCCTTTTTATTATTTCTATCATCTCGTCGGTATCCTTCCTCTCTACTCCCTATCCTCTTCCATGGTGATGGTGAAGCGCGAGTGATGCCTCTGGTGTTGCCAGCGTCTATAGGCTACTGTAACCACTTACCATCAGGTGGACTGTATGATTGATTGCCACCCACCTTGTTTATATAAAAAAGCGTGTGTGTGCGTTTGTCCGCGTGGTGACAGACTAAGAATATAAGTTTGTCCACCCGCGGGTCCGCGGGCCCGCGGGTGTCGTACAAGGTGACTAAGAGAAGTAAGCAACTATCACCCATTGCATTACTGGTGGTAGGGCTGGATACCAAGTGAGAGTACTCACTTACTATCGGGCCTGAAGGGGTTGGTACCGCCGTCTTCTGTGTGACCGGTCATTAAGCTGGTCAGTGTGTTTTGGCTGCAGCAGAAGATAGCCATTTATTCTTTCATTTCATATCTGAGAAATGAAATGGTGCGCAGCGGCTTGACAATACTCTGGGTATAGTAGAGTCCATGGGCGACGTTTACCACTTATCATAAGGAGGACCGTGGCTCGTCTGCTTACATTAGTAATAAAAAAAAAGGTTTCTTTCAACGACCCGGGTTTCGAGCATATTCGATGCTCATCATCAGGGTACTCGTTGACACCGCTGCGAGTTGTTATTGCCGGTTATATTATATTTCTAATAAGATGTACCTATCAATTTCACGATAGTTTCAATACGAAAATCTTACCGAGTCTTAAAAATTCGCCTGTTCCTTATCGGCTCGAGAGGATCTTCGTTGAGTCGTTTCTCCGACACCTTCACGTTGAGTTTTAAAATCAACTGCTCTACCTTCAGCACGTTTGCATCTAGATTCGCCATGTCAACCTAGTTGTGAATGTTTGCCAATTATTTTTATGCAAAATCTATGGTACTGTTTCGGTGAAAATGAGGAATATATAATATTGATTGACGAAGGAAATAATTTGGACGTGACGTGAGGATGTAAATAACGAATAAAATGTTTTGTGTTAAATAATTTCACCGTCATATCTATGTACCTAGGTTTGTGTAATCATTTTATGTAGAAGTTGCTTATTACACGCTTTATTGCATGATAGAATCGGTAGCTGTATCTAACTTTTTTTGTAGTCCAAGTGTGACACAAAATGAAGCCCATGTGTGATGTACAAGTAGCTTGAAGGTAGTGCCTTTTACGTTAGTTTAGGCTCACAAAACTAGTGCTTCATTTATTAATTGGGATATTTAATTATCAACTCCAGGATAAGGAAATTTTAGTAAAAAGGTAGACTGGAATAGAGGTTGGACTTTTACGCAGTCGGAACAGCGCGAGCCTGTTAGTCGAACAAATAATTGCCAAATTTTTTTTTAATCTCCTCAAACCTCAATGTCTTCGACTCTATGTATGATGCTGGCGAGGGCCTTGTTCGCGGCATTTTTGGAGCTCTCCATCTCTTTCTCAAGCCGTACGTAATCCATCTCGTCTGTGTACCCTATTTCCTTGTTCTTGAGGTAATACTGTAACTCTTTAGGGATCTGGAATGTACGAATTTACAAAACTTAACAAATAGGTATTATTATATAAAGCTTGAAAGTTTTTTTCTAAGCAAATCTCATCAACAGATTTTCTTTAAATATTTCAGATTAAGAATATGTTATTTATAACAGAGGATTTTCTTTAGAATTTCCTCAAATTGATTTAATATAATTTTCGTTAAATTTACAAATTTAAGGAAAATATATCAGGTTACCGATATAGCAGTAATGTAAGTTTTTTAAGTCTTTACAAGAGCTATCAAACAAAAAGTAGCATTAAAATCGGTTCTGTAGTTCTTGTGTGATGCTTGAACAAACACACAAACAAACTTAAGACAAAACTTAAAAACTCGTAGAGGTTTCTTCCGCTATTTCGGGAACCTGAGAGATTACCTAAAAACTAGCTTTTATGTGCGGCGCAATCGCAGACAAAGGCTAGTTGAATTATAAAGTTACGCAGTTCCAAAATACCATTCAAAAATATTGTATACGAAGGTCATACGATTATCCTATTTCCAAAAACAGCTAAAAAGGTTAAAAAAAAACATTTAGTAGTTTTGACTCACAACAGACACAAACCGACAAAATTTCTAAAAAAAACTCATTTTTCTCAAAATATCTTACGTACACACAACTCTACAATATTACACAACTTCTACTGTGCTTAAAGGAATTACACATGCAGCGCTGATCGCAAATATACCTACTGGAACAGGCGAAGATTGTCTTCTACACTAGAAAACCCGCTATCCGTTATGCCAGAATCTTAGTAGTTTTGTAGGTATCTATCGGATTAGCCAGAAGTGAGGTAAGTTTTGCGCATAAATTGTAATTCTGATACGACTATTTCCCTAATACTTGCTACTATGATCTCATCTGATAATAAACTAAATCTACCTTAAGTCTCTGGTAGGATTTCAACTCATCTTGCATATGTCTCAGCTTCATCTTCATCTGTGCATGCTCCCATTCCTTGCTGAGGATGCCCTTACGGAATTCCATCTGTTTCCGCATCATACGCAGCTTCATATCACCCACTCTCTAGCAGTAATAAATAGAAAGCGGGTAAATTAAAAATAGGTATATAATTCCCGAAAAAGGCCCGACAACAATAACTTTAAGAATTTAAAATTGGCTTAACTTAATTTGAAGTTCATAAATTTTTGATCAAGTATTAGAATTAAGTTAAGAGAATAATGTCGTCGCTCTACATTATTGTGCTAAACTTGCATTATATAAAATATTAAGTATTCAGCAAAATGATGGCATTTTATCTACTAATTAACGGTTTGTATCTATACTCGTATGTTCACAAGTGTTGGCGAGTGCTATACCTAATGATGTGCAACGTGTTGTGTGGCTTGTTTGACGAATTAATTTTAGTAAACTTACTTGATGAAACAAGAAACTTGAAACTGGCAACAACGGCTTAGGCTAATTGCCATAATAAAAAATAAGAAGGCTATACTTAATATGTTAATTTTCTCATACAGTAAGTTTTGTTAAGAAATCTAAAAATTAAAAAAAAGGAAAAGTCTTTGGCAGCACTGAAAATTGTTTGAATTATTCCAGCTGGACAGGAGCTATATTATAAATTAGACAAAATTGTGATAATATTCGTCAACTAGTCGGCAAAGTTCCACCTTTGACAGCTTTGATTGCACAGATGGCGGACTGGTATAGATACCGGCCTCTCGCTCGAGTGTTGTGGGTTCGATTCCCACACAGGACAACTCTTTGTGTGATCCACAAATGGTTGTTTTGAGTGTGGGTGTACTTTGTACCAATGAAATTGTTTTTTTTTTAAATTTATTTGAATGTCTTCGTCGCTTAGCGATGATATCGCCCAATAGAGAGACAACTGTGCATATAACATCACATTAAATTATCTTATCACTAGTTTAAATAAATTCCTGGCTTCACTGGATAGTGGAAAAATGAAATTGTATGATTATATATGAATTGTATTGAAATTGTTAGTGCAGGATTGTTGTCTTTTTTAAGCAAAAAAAAGAAAAATATACGGCATACGCTGACTTTTGTAGCTTTGCGAGCGTACCAGCGGCTCTTTGCTACAAAATGGTACCTACTTAGTGAAAAACAAATGCTGTTGATTTTTGTGAATTTCGAGTGAAACGGTGGGACTTACCAAAATGAGGTTGTTAATTTTCTCGATGTCCTCGCGAGGTATGAGGGTCGCGTCTTCAAAGTCCGACATGTGACCAGTTGTAACTATCTCCACCTGGCCAGCGGGTAATACCAACTGACGCAAAGAAAAGCACCACATCATTTATTATATTGTATTACATAATACTATAGTATCTAGTATACACAACGCAGTGCTTGCCCGAACATTATTATATGGAAGTGAAGCGAGTTGGGTATGCAGGAAGGTGCATAAGTGTAAAATTACTGCGGCCGAAAGGCAAGAAGAATCTGTGGAGTTAGGCTGATGACGTAAGAGGGCCAGTAGGTCTGAAAGAGAGTAGGTACTGGCGTAAAGATGAGAAAAGGAATGCTCCGTTAACTAACACAAAGTGTGAAAATGTGAAATCGAAAATAACAGTCACGAGCAGGATTTGAACCTGCATCTCCTGGATCATTCAGATGCTTTGCCAATTCAGTCATCGTGACAATTGCTCGGGACTGCTAATTTCGATAACACATTCATACTTAACGTCTTGGGTGACGCGATCTACCTATTACTTACCTTGTTATGTTACGATCTCCGCGAGTAAGAATGGAATGGTGACATTTTGACCTGTATAGCACTTGACAAGTTCAGCACTTAAAGAACAAATTATTTGTGAAAGAGAGCCTTACTGCGAGCAGGATCCGAACCTCCCATATAATTCGGGGAAGTATTCTAGACCACTAAGCTATCGCAGTCACCAACGGCGACTCCAAATCACCACTTCACATTTGTTTTAGACGTCTTTACGACCTATGTATTTTTACATTTTGTATTTTTAGTGTATCACTACGCAGTGTTTTGCCTGACCTAATCTCTGCACTAAATAGTCTGTTCGTATGTCCGTTCTCCTTTTTAATAGAGAAACTGTAGCGAATAATTGTTTGAGTCACTTACTTGTATAGTTTTGTTCCTGGCCGTATGTTCCACTTCAACCCGATGATCCTGTATCCTGGCGTGCAGTGCACTCAGTGCGGTTTGTCGCGCTTGCACTGCGCGGGACCACACTTGGAACGTGTTCTCCACGTACGACGTTTCCTGACCCAGCGCGCGGATCTAGGTCATGAATTTCATAACCTATTAATGTAAATAATACCAAGTTCTCTCATTATATATATAACCTGCTCCTAATGCATATGGCGAGTGAGAGCACCAGAGGCCCAAACCTCCTCCCTATCCTCTCCTTAGTAGTAGGTAGGAACCTATCCTCTCCTTATAATCCACTCCTATCCCTTTTCCTTCGAGATCGAGATGGCGACGCGCGAGTGATGTAATCGCAACGATCAGGTAAGCCGTACCTACGCTAGTATGCCATCGACGTAGAATTAAAAAAAATTAGCATAGGATATAGGATATGGACAGTCCCTGTAGGGTAGCTATTTTAGCTGAGATAAATTATTGTCCCGTCTAAGACTAACTAAAAAATAAAGAGACCGAATTATCAACTAAAAAGTGAAGCCACGTTTTTAAAGATGTGTGCGTGTAAGTGTTGTAATCGGAAAGACTATAATTTGGGTAAATTAAAAAAAAAAAGTTTTATGTATACATAAAGGAAGTAAAAGTATAAAGTAAGTTTACAGCACATCATATAATATATGGAATATTATAGCGCTGACGACGAATTCATGTACGTAATCTACGTACGAAATCGTCGAGTCATTTGGGGTAATTTTAAATCATACTTGTGGTGTATGTCACTTCGTTTTGACATGGTTTTGTTTGTATTTGTGTGCGTGAGCGCCTGTAATTACTAGTTTGGCATGGTTTTATATGGCTTCAGTGGATTGTTCGTAATGCTCCGTCTATATTTTTTTCTTGATCGGAGTGTGCCGTAGATTGACATATTTATATATAGGCACTGAAGTAATCGCGGACAGAGTCGTGAGCAGAATATATAATTATTTGTGCAATTCTTAGAGATGATATTTTGATGAATTCATAAACAAAAAACAGCACTGCATTATATATAGTAGTTAGGCTTAAAAAAACTAAGAAATATCCAAGAGAAAACCTACTCTTATCTCGTTCTCCACTTTAGCTCGTCTCAGCTTACACATGATCACCCAGAGCTGTTCGTCCATGACTGGAGGCATGTTGCTTATTTGATCTAGTTGCTCCATACTGGAAACAAATTAATTGACAAGCATTCTCAAAGTTGAGTGTCTCAGGAATTGTATGAGAGTATTTCTCACTAATGGTATAAGTATTTGAATACACGGATAGAGAATGGTTGTATAATATTCTTGTATATGATAATAAAATACCTGGTCTCTATCGAACACTAGCAGGCCCGGCCACACATTGCTGTGGCACACTTATAATTCGGGCAATTATTATTTAAATTAAAATACTAAATAGCCGTTTCAAAAGTTTTCTCTCCGAAATCACTCTCCAGTTAGAACAGAATCGTTAATTTTGTAATAAAAATGAAATAGGTGAAATAAAAACTATCCTATCTTTTAAGTTTGAACAATTAAATCACATATTTTCAAGAAAAAGTTAAGATCCCATAAGAAGTCTCGGAGTTTATCGCGGACGAGCAACGTGACAACGAAATTTTTATATATAAAGATATTTATAGGTAAGTTTAAAATTAGAGTTGTGTGACAAAAATAATTAAAAATCTATATATACTATATATATAAAAATGAATCTCTATTTCCCTTGGTCATCGCATCACGCGTGAACGGATGGAACAACTTCGTTAATTCTTTTTTGTTATGTTTATTATTGTCAGGAGAAGGTTCTTATGAAAGAAAAAAATAATAAAGTTGAGCGGAACATTAGAAAATTTAAGAAAATTTAATGACAATTTTAATTTCGCGCCTTTGACAGTTCGCAAGTAATCTATAGGTACTATTATAAAACTGTAACACAGAGCTGTACATTTAAGATATTTGAGAAAAAATTACTGTAATAGGCTATATAGGCGTGTCTAAACACAAAATTTGTTTTTTTTTTGTTTTTGTCTGTTTGTCTGTTTATCTGTTTGTTGGTTCGCGCATCACGCAAAAATTACTGAGCGGATTTTAATGCAACTTTTTTATTTCATAGCTCTTGATTAGACTTTACAACTTTCTGGTATACATTTTATCCCGCTACTATACTGGGAACCTGAGATATAACTCAAAAACTAGCTTTTGGCTGCGGCGAAGCCGCGGGCAAACGCTAGTATAAAATAAATAAATATTCACAGACATTTCACACACGGCCTCTGGTCCCAAACTAAGCTTAACGCTTGTGCTATGGGTTCCAGATTACGGATATTAATACATATATTACTTTATTTTTTGTAAATACATACCTACATATAATAGATAGGAAATACCCAGACGCAGTACAAATATCTGTGTTAATCACACATTGTCCTGAGTAGGAATCGAACCCACGACCTCGTGCACGGAAGTCGGTACACTACCGACTACGCTACGAGGTCCGTCAAAAAAAATGCTTCCTGCTTAGATTTAGACATTAAACAAAATTTCTAAATTTACAGATAAAAGTAGAAATATTCAACCATAATACATTGCCTTGAAGTTCTACAAAGATCATGGAATTCTAGATAATGTTTGAGATTTAAAAAAGTGGCCCTTAAGTTTCTTATCGGGTTTTTTTCATGAAAAGCCTAACTCTACGGAATCAGCCGCTTGTGGTGATTGCAATCGCGACATTGCGGATGCACTTGCCTCAAGCGATCGTGTTAGTTATTAGTAACTTTGATGATTGCTATTGTTTAAGCCTATGATATAACGATATTATTTTTTTTATTTTTGTAATCAAGCTCACCCTTTATAGAAATCAATACAGTCGGCATGCAAGAGCGGCGGGCGCACTCCGGTCAGCACAGCCTGTGCCAACTCATACAAGACATTTGGGACCAGAGTCGCACGCTGGTGCCATTTGGGCCTTCGTCTATGGAGTAAACAATCCAACTTTATACTCTAAAAAACTATATACCGCAAAATATTATATAATATAACGCAACGATGTGCTTCATGGCCGGTCACACGGGAGATGGTGGTACCAACCCGCACGGGCCCGATACCAAGTAAGTACTCCCACTTGGTACCCAGCCCTACCACCAGTCAGACAATAGATGATAATTGCTTACTTCCCTTAGCCGCCTTGTACGACACCCGTGGGAAAGGATGGGGTGACACTTGTATTCTTAGTCCGTCACCACACGGAGAAAACACACGACGACGGAAGAACATTTTTTCACGGACGAGAACGGTTAGAAGGAGAAATGGAGGTTTAAAAGAGAAGTGTGGTAATGCTCCGGCTGAGCTCGTCTATTCGTGCAAGACTCAGCAACAAAATGAGCCTCTCACTAAATATATTAAGATATTCCCTAGGTATTTTTCTAAGACATGTGGGTACACTTGCTGTCAATCTATGTAATGAAAACTCGAAACTTATACTCTGTAGCTGTGCCGACTCATCAGGTCATAACCTAACAACTTAGTTTGTTCTCATTAGAAAAGAAGTTTGTGTTAATTAAAGAGTAAAAAAGAAAAACCCACAGACTATACTCGAAGCATTTAAAAAAACTAGAATTTAATCAAAAGTAGATCTCTACTAAATGTAGACGAAAGAAACTTACTTGAAGAATTTATAACACTGATCAATAATTATAGGTGAGAGATCCGCAAAGTGGTTCCTAAAAGTTTTATCCAAAGTCCTGTCTTTGAGCATTAGCGCATCGTACGCAGCCTGGCACTCGTTATTTTGTTCTTGAATCTGCTGTATTTCATCGTCCAATATCTCTAGTTCTCGTTCCAATTCTACGATTTCAAGCCTGTGAAGTAAACAATTTAATAATCATGACGATCTTAGTATCTTCTAAGTAAATTAAGGAATCGCAAATTTTAATTGAGTTTTTCTGTGTCCTCGTTCAAATGTTACGAATTTTTTTTTTGAACTTATTTAAAAATTATTTAGCAAGCCGTAGATTCCCAGCTCTATAGAGAACTTCAACGATCCAGGTTTAGTATACCTTTTTTAAGGCGGGAAAAAATGTTCTTAACCGCACACGCCGTCGTTCGGGGCAACGAACAGGGCAGTGTGGGGCCCTCACCCACTAAAGAAACCCGCCGTGTGCCTTCTCTCCGCCTTTGTTGGCGGGCCACCGGAACCAAACCATTAGATACATATAGTTAATAACTTTGAGTGTCTTTAGTAATATTATAAATGTGAAAGTGAATTTGATTATTGGTTACGCTTTCACGCTGTAACTACAGACCGAAGCATCATGAAATTTCACACACATGTAATCTGGGCCCCAGGAAATAAGTAGGTAATTACTGTGGGATAGCTATTCGTGTATATATAATTAATTATTATGACGTAGAGTGACGTATTTATAATCTGAAGTCCAAGCAATGAAGCCGCGGGCAGAATTATAGTTTGAAAATATACTTTTATTTGAATATTAACCTATACTTCTCTAATTTTTCTGCCATTTCAATTCGATCCAGATTAGTTCTTCGCAGTCGCATCAGGATGAGATTTTCCTGACCAATGACGGAGTCGATTCTCACCTTAGTTAGCCATGTATCTTTCACCTTGCATGTAAACAGAATACAGTAATATTATTGTAGCTAACGGTGCCCTAATAAGTAGGTAAATAAATTAAATTATAATTATCATCACGCTATCTCATTTGCAGGGTAGGCAGAGAGAACAGAGTGCCCAAAGGCTCTATTCTTGCACACATCTATCGCTTCCTCAACATTCATAATTATCTTCATACACGCTCGCCGGTTTCGG
This sequence comes from Leucoma salicis, assembly GCA_948253155.1. Lineage (NCBI taxonomy): Eukaryota > Metazoa > Arthropoda > Insecta > Lepidoptera > Erebidae > Leucoma > Leucoma salicis. The sequence goes on along the minus strand of OX411806.1, from coordinate 2,247,914 downwards.
AGACTCCGGCTTCATCTTCCTTCAATACTTGGTCTCAGTCGCCCCATGTACCTACATCCTTCCACTTTCGCATTGTATATTTTTAACCAATCATTCATCCGGCATTATTTACATATATCAGAACCATCGGAGCATTAATTCCCTTTCGCATTTTTGGTGTATATTATACTCTCTTTCAGACCTAGTCGCTCTTTTATGAATGCGGTCAGTTCCCCCAAGGCTCCGTTCGCTCTATTTCCCGCATTTACTCGACGATAATTATAGTCTTTTATGTCTTAAAATGCCTCGACCCAAGAAAATGCGTATTGGATATGCTACAAGCAATGTACCTAATCAGAAAGGTTCAATTATGTCGTTATAGTTCCTAAACGAATTTATCACGAAATTATCTTAGCAATGTCACATGCTAATACTAATCACAATCTTAAATTTAAATAATATCAAGTGTATACTGTATAACGATTTTTTATTTTAATTCCACTAAGCTATGGATAATTTTCTGATCGTCTTTATGCAATGAGATGTTTTTAAACAATTTTAAATTCGTAACACTCTTTTGAAATTGGTCACAATATAATATGCTATATCTTACTTACTTACTTACTTATCATCACGCCATTTCCCTTGCGGGGTAGGCAGAGAGAACAGAGTGCCAAGAGGCTCTATTCTTGCATACATATGTTATATCGACCTGGCAATACTGACCTTCTGGTTAAACTTAATGATGCCGTCGTTGAGCGTGGCGGTGAGCTTCGCGTACTCCGCGTGCAACATCTTGCGGTACTTGTCACGCTCCTCGTTGCGGAAGGCTACCTTCGCTTCGTAGTCAAAAACCTGGCGCAGGTCTTCCTCATTGAACTGTTCTGGGTCTTTGTCGAGCTGAGTATTGAGTAGGGGAGAGGAGGATTTATAAAGAGAGGCTAAAGGATCTTTCTTTTTATTAAACCTTTCGCATTTTGCGTTAATTTATTTGGCTGAATTGGCAAAGCATTGGGATGGTTTTCCGGGAGATGCAGGTTCAAATCCTGCTCGTGACTTATTTTCGATTTCACATTTTCGCAGTTTGTTTTCATTTTTGATTAAAATACTGTATCACGCTGTTTTTTAAATATCAAAATACCACTAATGAATAATCCCTTGTATCTCGGGGGACTTTACAAACATATCAAGTACGTACAAAAGGCTCAGATCAACCATTTGTGGACAAAGAGTTGGACACAAAGAGTTGTCCTGTGTGGTAATCGAACCCACAACACTCGGGCGGGAGGCCGGTATCTAAACCACTCCGCCATCTGTGTACCTAAATGTAAATATCCATGGCAACTAATTAAATTGCCATAGATATTCTTTTAATGTTTTACTTCGAATTGCAATTATCAATTTATTTTACTGCCTTTGTTAATTCTAACTAACTTTGAGACGTGGTCTGTGAATGTTGGCCCCGTATCAAGGCTCAAAGTCGCTCAGCGGGCCATGGAGCGGGCTATGCTTGGTATTTCCCTACGTAATCGTATCCGTAATACGGAGATCCGTAGGAGAACGAGAGTGACCGACATAGTCCGCCGCGTTGCCATGCTGAAGTGGCAATGGGCAGGCCACATCGCTTGACGAACCGACAACCGTCGGGGAAGAAAGGTTCTCGAGTGGCGACCACGTATCGGACGGCGCAGCGTAGGATGGCCCCCCCACCAGATGGACCGACGATCTGGTCAAAGCTGCGGGGAGCCGTTGGATGCGGTCGGCACAGGACCGCTCGTTGTGGCGTTCTCTTGGGGAGGCCTATGTCCAGTAGTGGACGTTGAAAGGCTGATGGATGGATGGATGGATGGATGTTAACTCTCACGACACCCGCATCTTTGCCCACATACGGGTCACCGATCACGTGTTAACTACCGTCCTACGTTACCTTCCGACCGGTGTCACTTACTACCATGGTGCTCCAACAATAAGACATAGGCGCTTCTGGTTTCACTTGGAATGAAACATACTTATATTAATATGTCGATAGGTGGGTAGGTACAATTTTCTACTTAATACGGAAATTCGATAGTCTATAAAAGTAAGTACACAGTGAAAACTTAATTAAACGATGTCATATTTTTTTGCATCTGTGCATTAGTACACATACCTATTGTCCTATTTATTACGTTGAATTTAAGGACACAGTTGTCTTTAATAAAAAAAGTAATAAGATGGTTCTTTCTTTTCTTAAAAAGAGCCTAAAAAGGGCTAGAGACAGTTTCATGAACGGCTGATAATTTAAGAAATTCTGACAGATATACGCAACTTTTTAAAGTACAAATTATTTGTGAATAAAGAAAAAGAGATTTTTAGTAGGGGCGGGAATCGAACCACGCATCTTTTCCAATCCGGGGAAGTGCTCTAAGCCACTGAGCTACCCTACTGATCCTTCGATTATCCCAAATTCTTAATCACATTTGTCTTACGACTAACGCCATCTACCGGCAAGCATTACATGCATCCAATATAGCAAGTTTAATTTTGCAATTAAAATTCATACTATTTGATGGCGCGATTTTTTCAAACCTTTTTAGATATATTTCTTTTTTAGCAATTGACATGCTCCGTTATTTTTTAAAGCACAAATTATTTGTGAATAAAGAAAAAGAGATTTTTAGTAGGGGCGGGAATCAAACCACGCATCTTTTCCAATCCAGGGAAGTGCTCTAAACCACTGAGCTACCTTACTGATCCTTCGATCATCCCAAATTCTTAATCACATTTGTCTTACGACTAACGCCATCTACCGGCAAGCATTACATGCATCCAATATAGCAAGTTTAATTTTGCAATTAAAATTCATACTATTTGAACTTTAAAAAGTAGCGGAGCATGTCAATTGCTAAAAAAGAAATATATCTAAAAAGATATACGCAATATAAAAATATGGTTTATCTTTCTATCTATGAAAATTTATTCTTACGCTACGGATTAGATTTTACTGATTGATTGATTAACTGGTTTCACAATATACTCACCATACACTGCGGCTTAGGTATAGGTTTCTTTATCTCTTCATGCCAGAGTTTCTCCAAAACTCCGTCCATCATATCATAGAGTGCCCTCTCTTTGAAGTCATCTTTTGGTCCTGGGTCGGGCGGTATGATAACGATCTGACTTGGACTTATATACGGCTCTATAGAACACTGTATAAATATCATATTTTATGACTAGTTTTGTAAGGCAAGCGAATCATCTGCATATGCCAATTTTGATGACGGTCAAATGGTGTTTCAGAAGTTTTTGGTCTTATACATAGGTACAAAATGTGTAGCAGTGGACCATAAATCATTATACGTTTTCTGCAGTGAAAGAATGTCTGACAACAATCCTCTAAGAATGTAGGACAAAGACAATTTGGAATTGGTCTATCTTATGTTGATAATAGAGGTGCTAAAAATTTTGCCGCCTTAAAAAACAGTGTTTGGATTACAATAGGATTAATATCATCCTTTTAGCCTTACCCCCAACTTTGTTGCGGTCGGACCGAAACGACCCAACTATAAGGGACAACTAGCGACCTGACAACAAGATGTGGTGACATTTAAAATTCATATTTAGAAATTTTTATACCTATTATATATTTTAGCATTTGACATGTTTAGCCATATACATTAAACACAAAGTGGAAAATGTGAAGTCGAAAATAACAGTCACGAGCAGGATTTGAACCTGCATCTCCTGGATACCGTCCAGATGCTTTTTACAGCTTTTAATAGTCGAGAGCAGTTTTCTTAATTTCGATAACATATTCATACTTAACGTCCTGGGTGACGCCTGCGCTGATGAGCAGTTGTCACGATGGCTGAATTGGCAAAGCATCTGGACGGTATCCAGGAGATGCAGGTTCAAATCATGCTCGTGACTGTTATTTTCAATTTCACATTTTCCACTTTCTGTTTAAGTTAGAATTCACTTTAGAAACATTTTTATAGATATTTGGATCAAACCTCTTCGGGATCGACTTTGATCAACTTGTGGACGTGCTCTTCTTGCATCCACTGAGGGTCCTTGATTTCCACGATAAGGTGGTGAAAGCTGCCACGCAAGTCTGATAGTTTGTTGAGTTCTATAAATAATAGCACAACAAAATATAACTATTGTATAATTTTCGTATTTTGAACAAAAATTTTATTGATCATTACAAAAATGTGAAATAAATTATAGCCACAGTTTGAAACCACCAAAACCAGGCAGGAGACCTGCGCTCAAACTCCACTTGTGGCTTTAATTTTCTATTTATCATTTTTACTGTTTTTATTTTTAATTTTTATTTTTACTATGTTCTGGTAAAAAGTGCTTAAAAATGACTACAAATCCTTTTTGATAATAAAAAAGTGGTTTCTATTAATTTTATATTTAGAACTTATTTTCTGTTTGTAGAGTTGGGTACCAAGTGGGAATACTGGCTTGTTATCGGGCGCGAAAGGTACCGTACTTGATACCACCATCTTCCGTGTGAGCGACCATTTTGGTTGCAGCGGGAGATAGTCGCTCATTCATTTATTTCTCATCTATGATACGAACAAACAAATATTGGTTTTTATATATTAGACTAGCTCATCCGGCGAACTTCGTACCGCCATATTTATTTTTCGTGAGTATTTTGCTGAAATTTATTAAAGTACTTAATATTGCTATTACAAATAGGGGTTGTTGGTAGTAGAAGGGTGAAAATTTAGGGTTGTATGTATTTCTTAATGGCGATTCATAAAAAAATTAAAATAAAATATTTTGTCCACAAAATAAAAAAAATGTTGGGCCACCCTTATCACTTAGGGGTATGAAAAATAGTTTACATCCTATTCTCACTCCTATTAAATATACCTACACACAAAATTTTATAAGAATCGGTCTAGCCGTTTCGGAGGAGAATGGTGACAAACACTGACACGAGAATTTTAAGAAGATTTAGACTTACGTAAAGTGGGAATTACTACTTGAAAAATCACTCTTTGTGTCTTTCTTTGCTAAAAGCTTACTATAGACAGAAAATGTTTACCTTCAACAATGAATCTAAGTCTTGCGTTCCTCTCTTTGACGAGACCAACTTCTCTGACCTTAAGGCTCATCAGCTCATCAAACTGCTTGTTGAACCAAATCCGCAAGTTTTGTGTTTGCAGCTGTAACAGACCGAAAACGATTATATTTTGAATGCTGAAAAAATGCGTTTCAAATCTTAACTTTAAAAAAAACAGTGTCCATATTTTTTATCTGAATCTGACACTTCTTTTACTTGACATGCTTTCTGCACTTGACATGTTCGAATTATTTGTGAAAGTGTTAAAAAAAAAATTACTGCGAATTTCAAAATTGGATGGGACGCAGGTTCGAAACCTGCTCGCAGTAAAACTCTCTTTTTCCACTTTCACAAATAATTTGGTCAGATAATCAGAATTCGAATTCTTTCTATCTGTCAGTTGCATCACCTGGTTCTTCAATCTGTATTTGTTTTAGAATCATGGAGTCGTGACACCTCTATGTCAGAGATTTTGGCTAAGTCTACCAGCATTGTACTAGATCAGCATGGTGAACCTTGGCCAGACTCTCTTTAATCTAAAGGGAGACTTGTAGCGCCCTAGCTGAGGCTGCGGGTGGATGGACCGGGGAACGTCCGCCACCCGCAAGGCCTCCCGAGAAGGCTCCGTGCGCGGATGCGTCGCTCAGTAGAGGGTACTCGAAAGGGTAAGCCACCGGCGGACTACAGAAGGAATGTAACATAGTTCCAGTGGCCCGCCAATAAAGGCGGAGAGACGGCACACGGCGGGTTTCTTTAGTGGGTGCAGGCCCCACACTACCCTGTTCGTTGCCCCGAACGATGGGGTGTGCGGTTAGGAAAATTTTTCCCGCCTTAACAAAAAAAAAGTGGGGAGACTTGTAGTGTACTTAAAATATTAAAAAGTATTACTGTATTGATATGCTGCATCCAGTTCATATGCAAGAAGCTGTATGCGAGAGTCTGCGGGATGGCATAGGCTGGTATGGGGATGAATAGATGCGAGACAGTCCCGGTTAGTGAATACGGTTGTCCCGCGACCGCCAGAGTGCTGGAGTCCACTTTGCGTTTAACTTCCTCCTCGTCCCCTTCCAGCGCACCACTGCGCCGCGGTGAATGCGTGCCTTCGATAGACAACTGTGCTTTCAACCTGAAACAATATATTAATATATTAAAAACATACGAGGAGGCGGGAGACCTTCTTTATTTTGTTTAGGCGTGAAAAAATGTACCTAACCGCACACCCCGTCGTTCGGGGCAACGAACAGTGTGGGGCCCTCATCCACTAAAGAAACCCGCCGTGTGCCGTTTCTCCGCCTTTATTGGCGGGCCACCGAGGAAGCGGGAGACCTACCTAAACGGGAAAGTATGTGAAGATATTTTGGATGTTTGTCGATGAATCACGCCTAAAAGACTGAATGGAGTTGTATGAAATTTGCTAGTTAGGTAGATTAGACACTGAATTAACATGAAGGACACTTTTACTTTTATCCTACAAAAGAATAATAATTCCCGTAGCTATCAGCAGAAAAATTGCAGTATGGACAGAATAGATATTTACAGGGATAACCTGTTAAGTTCCTGAGGGATATACAAAGATGACATAATGGAATTTAGTTTTAAAGTCCACGCAGTATACATAAAAACAGTAGCACTTAGTTTTGGCGGCCCTCGTGCCGTATTCGGTAGTGTATGTAACAGACTTCTATAAACGAGGTCATGGGTTCGATTCCCACTCAGGACAATTATTTGTGTGATGAACACAGATATTTGTACTGCGTCTGGGTGTTTTCTATCTATTATATGTATGTATTTACAAAAACAAAGTAGTACATATATGTATTATATCCGTAATCTGGTACCCATAGCACAAGCGTTAAGCTTAGTTTAGGACCAGAGGACGTTGTGTCAAAACTGTCCGTGAATATTTATTTATTTATTAGTGTGTCTGTACATTGAAGTATGTATCAAAAATAGAGAAGTCAGATAAAAAAAAACTATTTTAAATTTGTGTCTATCTATGGCTTTTTATTGCATATATCCAGCCCTTAATGCAATGGGTGATAATTGCTTACTTCCCTTAGTCACCTCGTACGACATCCGTGGGAAAAAATGGGGTGGTGACACTTGTATTCTTAGTCCGTCACCACACTGACACATTCATTCTCTGTCATTTGTTAGAGCACATCTCTGAAATTACTGAACGGATTCTAATGTTATTGACGAGTAGACAGAGCCTTAGAGGAAAACATAGACTTATTTATTTTAAATCGGATATTCAAAATAAGTTACCCTGATTTAAATATCCACGCTAACGCAGCCGGGGCCAAAAGCTAGTAATTTTACGACTCATGCTTAACAAAATGCCTGATCTAAGTTACATGTATTTTTAGGATAATGATAGAAGCACACAAAAATGCTAACTGAGTATTCTCGGTACTGGAAGTAGCTTCAATAGCTTTAGTCTCCTCCCAGGGTTTGAACAATTCCTGAGTTTCTATTTGAATACCACGAAGAGCTTCAATCCGACTCAATTCTGGCCACTTGTCTCGTTGTGTTGGAAGAACAGCAAAATTTTCCACCTGGACACAGGAGTATAAAGGTTAAAATATTTATTTTATGAAATCAAAAAAATACATGACTGTGCTACACGGATAATTATAGTTCAAGGACTAATTTCCTCCTCCCCTGAGAAGGAAGCTCGTGCTTGACTACAGGGGCACGTTGACGGTGATGGTTGTTATGAGGGTGCCAAATTCAATTCAAATTAAAAAATATATTAAATAGCATTATTCGTCAATAGTTACTAAGAACTAAACTAGCATCTAAGGCAAGTGCATCCGCACTACTATTGTCGCGATTACAATCGCCACAAGTGGCCTGATGCCCTAGTAAGGCTTTTCATGAGAAGAAACCCGATCCACTTTTTAAAATCGCCAATATGTTAGATTTTTGATACCATCCATTATAACTAAAGTAGGTGCTGCAACCAAAAACACAATATCATTAAAAAATAATATTTTTTAACTAGCCTTTGCCTGCGGTTCCGCGGCTGCGCTAGTTATTAGGTAATATCTCAGGTTCCCGATGTAGTAGCGGGATAAAATGTATACCAGTTTTTAAGTCCTATCAAGAGCTATCAAATAAAAAAAGTTGCATCAAAATCCGTTTAGTAGTTTTTGCGTGATGCGCAAACAAACAAGCAGACAAACAGATAAACAGACAAAACTTCTAAAAAAATTGTTTTTTGTTTAGACAAGCCTATATACCCTCCCAGGTAAATAACAAGCATTATAACGACCGACTTACAGCATTTCTGTAGCGTTTTGGCATTTTGAGTTACTTCTATAGTAGCATTACAAACGTTTATAAGGCTACTGTAATGCTTATTTGGGCACTAATTATACGGATTTTGACCTTATATAGGTTCACAACCATGCCGACGTTCCAGGTTCACGAGCGGATATACAAATTATTAATTATCAATGTGCTATTAGGTAGGGACCTAAAGTACAGTTTCAGCTAAGCTGTTAATAACTCGATCGTAAAAGCTGCTGTTATCATCATCCTTGTTTGGACCCGATTCTGTGTTTGCTCCTACCTACCGCTTGCCAAGCCCCTTAATGTATGCCCATGGGGGGCCCGCGCAAGCTGGGGCCCGGCTGGCAAACGCCACCTCGAATATATGGCCAATCCGACGCTGATTATAGGCGCATTAAATTAGTATTATTGTGGTCAATGGAGTTGCGAATCGCATTACAGAAGCATTATACCAGCATTAGAATGTAGTAAAATAATGAAAAGAGCTATAAAGGGTTCACGGTTAGAACTTAAATAAACCCTACATCATTGCAAAAACAGCTCTAATTTACCACGGTACTTAATGTTTTAATACAATTAACGTCTAATTTAACTACTTTGTCTCGCAATATAAATGGACGAAGATAGAATGACAATATTTGTTTGCATCCAAACAAATAATTTATAATACTGGCTAAGTTTTTGTGCTTTTGTTATTTCATGCCTTCAAATATTACTGAAAATGTAGTTTACTGTGAATGTCTATATATAAGTTTCATTGAAAATTTACACGCGCCTTCGTTATTTTGTGGTTTTATACACGCTCGCCGGACTCCACCTTCCTTCAATACATGACCGTTTTGGTCTCGGTAAGTGAGTCTCGGTCTCCCCCTGAACCTACATACGTATACTTGACACTTAGTACTTCTACTTTAGTCTTTTGGTGAAGCTCAGCTGATTCCAATACAAATAGGCAGTTTAACCGAGGAATCCACCCACACCTTATATTGGCGTGTAGTACATACATACCACTCTGTCATGAAAGTACCGGGAAAAGATCAATAATACACAAAATTTTTGTTATTCATCCAAATTTATTTTATCACCTTCAAAGTATGCTCCTTCAGAAACGATAGACTTACGCCAACGAATAATCCAATCATCAAAACATTTTTAAAACGCTGTTTCCGGAATTGAGTTCAGTTCTCGTCGCGAATTCTCCTTTATGTCTTCTACCGATTGAAAACGGGTGCCACGAAGTGGTAATTTGAGTTTAGGAAAAAGAAAGAAGTCGGCTGGAGCCATATCTGGTGAATATGGTGGTTGCGATGGTAGTTGTTGAGTGTTTGGACAAAAATTCATTCACAATGATGGTCTTGTACTAAGGCGCATTATCGTGGTGCAAAATCCAAGAATTTTCTTTCCGTCGAATTTGCTCTCTTAAACGCCGCATAATGCTCAAATAATAATCTTTATTTACCGTTTGACCTTCTGGCAAGAATTCCGAGTGCACAACACCACGATAGTCAAAGAAAACAGTCAACATGACTTTGACTTTTGATCGACTTTGGCGTGGTTTTTTCGGTTTCGGTTCAGTTGGAAGTCGCCACTCCGAAGCTTTAAACACAAAGTGAAAAATGTGAAATCGAAAATAACAGTCACGAGCAGGATTCGAACCTGCATCTCCTGGATACCGTCCAGATGCTGTACTGCCTGCTTGTAACTGTTATTTCCGATTTCACATTTTTCACTTTGTGTTTAATGTATGTTGCTAAGCATGTCAAATGCTAAAAATATATATAAAAATATCTAAATACTCCGAAGCTTGTTGACTAGTTTCCATGTCAAACTCGTAAACCCACGTCTCGTCACCAGTAACAATGCGTTACTTGAATGTTGGGTCGGAATTGACTCGTTCTAGCATGCCCTCAGCGACTCTCATGCGATTGAGTTTTTGGAGAAAATTCAGGCCTTTTGGGACTAGCCGAGCGGAAACATGTTTCATACCCAAGTGATTATTTAAAATGGTACGGATCGACTCGTGAGACACAGCAAGTTCGGCGGCTATCTCTCTCAAAGTTGAATGAGAATTTTCAGTCACTATTTTCTTCACTTTGGCAATGTTAACTTCAGTTGCAGACGTTGATGGCCTACCAGAGCGAGGCAAATCTTCCATCACATCTCAACCGCTTTTAAAGGCTTTGTACCACTCATAAGCACGTGTTTTTGATAAAGTCAATTCACCGTAACCCTTCAGAGGGCTTAGTGTAAGTTTGACAATGACAATCGAATAACTTCTTCACGACGTAAAGTGAGTTAACGCACACGTAATCAAACATTGTAAACAAGCGAGTGCTAGATTCATTCGTACTTTACCACTCGCTTCGCGTTTACTCACCTCGAATAGTGACTTGTTATTTTTCTAATGTTGATTTCATGAGATAAACCGACTAAATTTGGAATATCATTTTAAATTAGTGGTGGTAGTATAAGAATCTGTCTTTCGAAGTTTGTGTCATTTCATGAGCTTTGCTTATGTCATATTATATCTATGGTTTGTTATGTTTAATGGATGTAATAGGTACTACGTACACGTCACAAATTGTACAGTTGTATGTCCAAGAAGTACACGTACTTCCATAGTTATGTTTGATTATACGATTTTATTATTATGTTATTGATTCTTCGGACCTATGATACAATTTTAATTCATAGATACTATTTGTTATTTGAATTTACGTTTATTATCAATAAAAAAATGAAGACTAGTTCGTCCCAGTTTATTATGATGGTCATCTTTATGGAATAGTCTTTAAAGAGTCGTCATTTCTTCTAGCAGTAGAAAAAGTTCCTATCTTTGAGGCCCTAGCCACTAGCAGTTTGGTCCCTGTACCCCTTGCCAGTGAGTCTACACACTTCTTATACTTTAAATTTTTGTGTTATATTTTTATAATAATAATAATTCATTTATTCATATCTCACAAGGATTAAAGGTACATTATTTGGTAACAGCACTCTACCGGACACATTTCCAAAGTCCGGGCTACTACTAAAAATTTTTCTTTTTACGAAAAAGCTCAAAAGCATTGCCCGACCCGGAGATTGAACCCGAGACCTTATGATCTGCAGTCGCTCACACTACCGCTGCACCACATAGGCAGTTGGGGCGTATAGTAATGACAGATATTCCTAACATATTCTCATCCCCTCTCTGTCATCATTCTTTTCCACCTGCTATCCCTTTCCTTGTTTATCGAGTGATGTTGCTGGTTTTGCTGGTCTCTAGGCTACGGTATCATCAGATGGACATAAAATAAAACTATTTCCTCCTTTATAATGATGATAATTCTGTATTTACAGATACAGAAGTACTTACACGATAGTGGCTAAATATGGCGCAGAGCTTGACCCTCTGAGACTGCATGATATCCCAGCACTTCATTTTGATCCATGCAGTGACCTTGTCTTGTGCGCGGATAAGGGATTCTGTCTCCAGGCGAAGAAGTTCTCGTTCTCTCTCAGCCTACAACAAAGCCCAGTAGCACAACTTTAACTATGTATAAACAATAATGAGTATTTCTTTCTTTATACGCCTTGTGTTTTCTTAAGTCTTGTTTCTTGTCATATGGCTGCCGCGTGTAAACGCGTACTTGGGTCATCTAATGGGTGACTTCAACCATAGTAGAAAGAGTGGGTTCAAAAAAAAGTTAATTGTGTGCGCACGCCCTAACGTTTTTAGTGTTGGTGAAACTACTTAATAGCAAGGCGCTTATTCAAGAATTTTCAAACATTTTGGATCTGTATTTTTAGCACTTGACATGCTAAGCTACTTTAAAGTACAAATTATTATTTGTGAATGAGAAAAAGGAGAACTTTAATCAGGCCATCAAATAGTATGAATTTTAATTGCAAAATTAAACTTACTATATTGCATTAATGCATGTAAATGCGTTCCGATAGGTGGCGTTGGTCGTTAAGACAAATGTGATGAGGAGATTGGGTATGGCCGAAAGATAGTGCGGTAGCTCAGTGGATTAGAGCACTTCCCCGGATTGGAAGGGACGCAGGTTCGGTTCCCGCTTGCACTAAAGTTCTCTTTTTCCTCATTCACAAATAATAATTTGTACCATTTTTTATTTAGCCAGTTAGGATGCTTTAAGCTAGGCTGCTAGGCTTCCTAGATAAAATCAATAAAACAAAATATGTTTTTCTGCTGCCTGCCAGTTAGTTTTATGGCTTATAGATGAGCCACACAGCCCACCTGATGGTAAGTGGTAATCATGAAATACAAGTACTGCCAAGTTGCTGCTGGCCATGAAATTTAATCACTATGCTTGATAGAAGTGGGAGTATATCGGATATCTTCTTTTGCACCCGAAATGTATTAAGATTCTTCATGGCCAAATTAAAGAAAAAAAACCGACCAAGTGCGAGTCGGACTCGCGCACGAAGGGTTCCGTACCATTGACTAGGTAAATAACATTACACTATTGTAACTCTCTGTAACCATGGTGTTTGGCTGTTACCAAATTTTGCAAGTAAAATTAGACTCATTTCGTGGTTTTCAACTTAGGGCCTCGTACACCATCTTCAAGTAAAGCGTTGATTAGTTACTTCTTGACTAGTGATAATTATCAAGTAATAGTTACGAGTATCGTCTGTCAATTTCACAAGCGAAAATAAAGCTTCGAGTAGCAACTTACTGGTTAAGTGAATGACGCAAGAAATCAGACGTTGCATTCGTTCAATATAACGTCAAAAACGTCAAAGTCGTTCGCAAACGTCATATTACAGACACAGTTTACTTTATCTATAGTACCTATATATTGTTTCTTATATCGCGTATTATCGTGTGATTTTATTTTGTTATTAAGTTCGAATCAACTTACGTATTATAATTAAAATGGATAAGGTTCGTAAAGACAGAAAGTGCGGTGCAGAAAGGACTAATACATTATACATACATTTTGACAGGTTATGTAGGTATTATAATTCACTTATATGGGAAAATGCCACTCACCTTTGTGATTTAGGGTTTATCTTATGTTTTATAAAGTTATGCAATTGGTCCACTGCATATTTCGATAGACGAAATTTATAAAATTCAGTTATTTTAAAAAAGTCAGTTTCATCTAGGGCCATAAAATAGCCGACACGGAATTTAAACACACGAATTCTCGGTACTCGTTGAATCGCAGAATATTCAAGTCCATCTAATTGATGATTAATTAAGTCAAATAGATCCATTATCTTATTATATCATAAATATTGTAATATGCAAAAACAACAACGCCACAGCTAACGGTCGAGTAAGCATTCTAATTGGCAGACTGCATGGCAAGTAAGTTACGCGGCACGTAATCTTAAGATTATTGCTACTCGAACGTCGTGAAATTCGCACCCGGAGTTACGGGTGACTTTAACTGGTGATTAGTCTATTTGACACTTTACTTGAGAGTGGCGAAAGAGGCCCTTACTTAGATGCGCAACGAGTAAAGAAACACGTTTGTGTATGGGAGCCCCCCTTAAATATTTGTTTTATTTCAATTTAACTATTTATTTTTAAAGTGAATATATACCCGTTATCAATATCGAGCAAAAACGAGTAAAAAAAAATCACGTTTGTTGTATGGGAGCCCCCCCTTAAATATTAATTTTATTTTCATTTAATTATTTATTTTTAAAGTTAATATATAACTAAGTATTCTGTAAACATTTCAAGCGTCTACCTGTTGCCCTTATCAATAGCGAGAGAAAAAAGGCCAATAAAATTACGTTTGTTGTATGTGAGTGTCTAGCTATCGCCGTTCTTGAGATACAGCCTGGCGACAGATGGACGGTCAGAAAGACGTTGTATGGGAGCCCCCCTTAAATATTATTATTTTTTTGTTTTTGGAATTTGTTGTTATAGCGGCAACAGAAATACATCATTTCTGAAAATTTCAACTGTCTAGCTATCGCCGTTCTTGAGATACAGTCTGGCGACAGACGGACGGACAGACAGACAGCGAAGTCTTAGTAATAGGGTCCCGTTTTGACCCTTCAGGTACGGAACCCTAAAAAAGTGGTATTTTCAAAGATTATTTTTTGATTGATAATATTATAAATGTTTGATGCGAAACATCTAATGCGGAGGGAGGGTAAAATCGGCTGTTAGCGTGGCGATGCTTTTATTTTACTTGTCCTGTTCAAATCTTGCAATTTAAATTTTACACACTTCCCGGTTTCCGATTGAGCTAAAATTTTACAAGCATATTATGTATATCACGTGACAATGCAATATTATGATGACATGGAGCTGATCTGATGATGGTGCTGGAAGGTGGACATAGGAAGTCTATATTGAAACGGCGCAACCACATCGAGTTTGGGCTTGTATGATTCGTCTTGACGAATGACTTTGTCTCTAGATAGTACCCAGGGATTGATGATGGAGCTGGAAAGTGGCCACGGTAGCTATGTAATGAAACGACCCAAATCCATCGAGTTTAAACTCGTTTGATTCGTCTTAAGGAGTACTTTGTCAAGTTATGATCATTTTATTTCTACAAAATGGTTTCACATCAGGTAGACGTCCCGCGGCGTCTAGTTTTTTTTTATTGACATATCGATTATTTTTGTTGATTATAAAACTTACCTGTTTGTATCTGTCCTTCTTGGCCTCTAAGTGGAGATTAAACTCGGACAAAGGCAGTTGATGCAGCGGTACTTCGGCTATATTCTCCTCCAACAACTCTACGAGCTTTTTCTGTAGTATACGGAAGTTCTTCAAGATCTCTCGCTGCCGTCCGTAATCCAATGATTCCTCGCGGATTTTCTTATCTTCTTGCAGGTCTAAGTAGTTTTCTGAAAATGAAATAAATATATATTCAACAAGACATCAACGGTCACTCAAGACAGTGAAAAAGAATGTAATATAAGAATCGGTAGCTGCGTTCACCGTTACAATACTTCAGTACAATGTCTGGACTGGCATTCCGGAAGGCGCGGTTCGATGCCCACTCGTAGTTATCATAGTCTACTTGACGTTTTTACACTATCCGTTCTTACCTAGTGGATGTTTGAGAAGCAACTTACTATCAGATTCACTTATAATTGGTATCGTGTGGCGCGGCTGGGCCGGCGGCGGCGCGTGGCGGCGCGCGGCGGGGGCGGCGCGCAGCGCGGTGCAGGCGAGGGCGCCGCCCCCGCCGCGGTGCAGCACGCGCCGCCCGCGCGCGTCCGCCACGGCCTCCGCCACGCCGCCGCGCCCGTGGCTCGCGTAGCGGTGACTCACTACCAGTTTTAACTCTGCGGACATATGGGAATGTGGATATTAACACCAGTTATAATTTCATGTAAACCTATGTTTAAACAATTGTGTACTAATATAATAATTAAAATAATATCGTTTTCAAATGTTGCATACGATAGGTACACGTTATCTCGTGACCTTGAACGCAGTATGACCTCATGAACCATGTTTGCATGTAACCGATAGTTGAAACAAAATACTTGCACGCACGACTATTTAACGGCGGTTCATGACCTGATTGAACGTTGTAGCAATTGCTATCTGAGTATCCGCGATATTTTGATGAAAGTGATCTTTTTAAAGAAATAGACTTTTGACATGATAACGTCTTATAAATCGATGGACACCGGCTACACGAAAAAGAGTAACGTACCGAAAAAATTATAGCGACCGATGCATTGTTTGTGAAACTCTCAAAAAACATATATGACGTTATCACGTAAAATTATCGTTTGTAAACTGACTTTATAGACAACCATATATTTTTTTGTCGGGTGTTTTGTAAAGGGTGAGAGCCCCATACTACCCTGTTTGTTGCCCCGAACGACGAGGTGTGCGCTTAAAATACATCTTTTATCGCCTTAAGGAAAAAAGGTATAAATGTATTATCGAAGGGTGCAGTAAAGTTATAATACTATACAACGTAAAATGACTTAAAAAATACAATGAAATGTTGAGCTAATTGCACTAGCAATTAAAATACCTACTGCTATATTTGTACGGTGTCCCATCGCACATACTGATGGTCACGCTGCGCATAGTCAGCATTCTACATTTTCCACACTTTAAGGTTTTTTTTTTCATTTAGTGGCATACGAGCCACGGCCCATCTGATGGTAAATGGTAACCGTTACTCATGGACTCAACTATACCGAGAGTATTGTCAAGCCGCTGCTCACTATTTCATTTCACCGATATGAAATGAAAGAATAAACGGCTATCTCCTGCTACAGCCAAAACGTAACGATGTGCTTCATGGCCGGTCACACGGGAGATGGTGGTACCAACCCGCTCGGGCCCGATACCAAGTGAGTACTCCCACTTGGTACCCAGACCTACCACCAGTGATGCAATTGATGATAATTGCTTACTTCCCTTAGTCGACACCCGTGGGAAAGAATGGGGTGGTGACACTTGTATTCTTAGCCCGTCACTACACGGACACGTTACGCATAAAACAGTCAGTCGGCTTTACCATCGCGTTCGGCTCACATCATTCATTAGTATAAATTAAACTTCAGTTTTATCAGTATAATAAACAGTCATCTCAGTTAATCAATGTTTTTCTTATACCACTATCATTACAAGGGTGTGCAAACCATAGATACAGTATTCGATTCTCACAGAATATTTTTTTTATGTAATTCACAAAATGGTTGCAAAGTCTGGGTGTGTTTGAGTCAGGAAGGTAATTGAAAGTTTTTAGAATACTAGACGATACAAGGGCAATTCTTTAATTACAATCCTATGTTTTGTCTCTTTTTAAATACAACAAAATAAAGGTTGTAACTAAGGTACTGTCAAATCTTGAATTGACCTGTGGGTCTAGAGAAGTTGCATTCTATGATCGCTAACGCTAATAGAAAACTATTAAAATGTATTTAACATCTCCAACGTATCGTAACGTATATTTGACATCTCTAACGTTAAGTCACGTGACTTAGCGTTATAGATATTGTTAAAGACTTAGATAAATATAGATTCTTTATCTAAGGTCAAATTCCCATACATTTAAATAGTTTTCTATTAGCGTTAGCCATCATAGAATGCAACTTGGCTAGGCCCACTGTTTTTTTTTAACGCATCGGTAATTAATTATCTAGGAAACGCTTTCATTTATCTGTATGTCATCTGCCACATTAGTTCTGCTTACTACAAAAAACTGCTAGAGTAGCTCAGGAGTAGAACAATTAGAAAGGATATCCTAAATTATGTGTGTTGATGTCCCATCAATATGTTATCTATTTTACACATGTAAG
The DNA here is from genome assembly GCA_948253155.1 of Leucoma salicis. Classification (NCBI taxonomy): domain Eukaryota; kingdom Metazoa; phylum Arthropoda; class Insecta; order Lepidoptera; family Erebidae; genus Leucoma; species Leucoma salicis. Next base: position 2,230,324 of record OX411806.1, on the reverse strand, counting down.
AACTCATATACTACCATATTCTTCAGGTGCAGTGGACTTCCTGAGGATGACGGTACCGTCATAGCTAAATGTTAGAAAAGCATTCGTATTCGTGAATGCATCAAATTGCTTTATCTCGTGCCCGGTGGGGATTATCGGTCCCATCTTTACAGACACGGTCACTCCTTTCTGAAACATAACTTTATTAGGAGTCTGCATAAGTATTTCCAGGTAACAGTCGAAATCAAACAATCAGCAAAAGTAGGTACATTAGGCTAAAATACACATACACATAGATACCTACACCGCAATGTTATTTAGCCTGAAAAACTAAATATCTACCCACTTCTTAAGCAATCAATCATCTTATCGAATCTATTGTTGAAAATAACTGTCATTAGAGTTTCAACATCTAAGTCTCCCTCTTCTTCGCCTAGTTTATGAAGATCTTTCTTTGACCATAGGTCCATCAGGCTTAGGGAGCACCTTACATTGCCTGACTGCAGATATCCACTCAAGAACTCTTCTACCCCAAAGATCTTTTCTTCGGTATTAATGGGTAGCCCATTGCTACATTATTATGCTAGTCTTATAAGTAAATGGAACTCCAGTGCTGTGTCAGCTGCACTCTTATTGGAATTAATCGCTCAAAGGCATGGATCGAATAATCATGGCTATATAAAATGAAATTACCTCTCCAGACAGTTTGAGGATATGGAAACACTTGCTTAGATGTGGTATTGCTATCATGGTGTCCTTAGTGGCACAGGGCAACAGCCTCGAATAAGGACCCTGCATTTTGCCAGCGAATTTGTTGTCTTTACCCGTTTCTGCATTAATGCAGATCACACGTTCACCTGGCAATTAAACTAGTCATAAAGAAAGTCATAAATTGATACTTAAAATTTGTTTATTTTAAATATGATACCAAGTTTGTTTTATATAAAAAAGGATCAGCATTACGTTAGAGTTTTTCATAGAATCTTAATGCTAGCATACGATTTGCATCTTTTTTTTATTGCTTAAAATGGCAGAAAAGCCACGGCCTCGTAAGTGGTAACCGTCGCTCGTTGACTCAAATATACTGAGAGTATTGTCAAGCTGTTGCGCACCATTTTATTTCTCACATAAGAAATGAAAGAATAAACGGCTATCTTCTGCTACAGCCAAAACACACTGACGCGTTTCATGACCAGTCGGTGGTACCGACCAGTTCAGGCCCTTGTACGACACCCGCGGGAAAGGATGGGGTGGTGACACTTGTATTCTTAGTCCGTCACCACATGGATTAAATTTCATTCAAAAATGAATTATCAACTAAAGTTCCACCACTATGATGGACTGGACGTTGAAGAGATCAAGAGACCCTTACTTTACTGATTCCCTTACGACGCTTAGAACGATATTCGGGAGAATGACATGTAATAGTAACACTCAGGGTAAAAATTAAAAGCCCTTTATGTGCCGGTACCCGTTCTAGCGCGATGGTTCAATTTTGGAGTATTGAGAATTTAGAAGAATATTTATTGATACCAAAAATCATCATCAGATCATTATCAGTACCTATAGAATACTTGTCTGAAAACAGGACTAGGCTAAAACAGCGCATAGCATCGCCGACTTTCATGAGGAAGCAATCTGCGAGACCACGCCCCACTTCTGTGTAGCGAACCAACGTCATACTATAGTCTTCAGCAAGCTGAACACAATAAAAAAACAACCATTTAGTAAAAAAACCAGATACACCAATTCAAAAGAGTGAAAATACCAAACAAAAAAGTGTCTGAAGCAGAATCTCCGATTGTAGTAAATACAACTACTTTTTGAAATTGTAGATCTCGCGGGTTCCTGGTAATGATATGTTACGCCCGTGAATAGTGATTACTAAATAGTAATAATCAGGTAGGATGCTAAATGTTAATGCACATTTCTAAAATGTCCAAACTTCCTTCCTATCCTCCCTTGTTATCATTCCTATCCACTCCTTAGTACCCTTCCTCTGGTGTTGCTAGCGTTTATAGTAGTAAGGGAGCCGCAGAAGGAAGTATGGCATTTACTCGAGCGCGGCAGATTAACATAAGGGAGGATACCTTGTATCCTGCTGAGTACCTGTATCATACATGAGCCCTCTATATAGTGACGTGCGTCTAGGGTAGCCCATAAGATTAGTAAAAAAAATCGATGGTCAGACATAGTAAAGCGCGTCAGATTACGATAAGGTGAGTTAATTATGAGCTAATAAGAATATATTTTGAAAATCTGACGATTTGAGCGCGACGAAAGGGAGAGGGAGGGTTACAAAGCTGCAAAAAAAACGATATCTTGACATTCTCGAGCGTGGCAAATTTTATTTTTATTTTGAAGGAAATAATTCAAGGATAACGAAAAATATATAATCTGACGATTTCCACAAGCCGAAGTAATAAAAATTCGTTGTCGATGGAAAGTTCAAAATGATCTGGTTTGCAGGTGATCAATTGCCGAAAGCGTATGAAGATGTAGTCATAACACCTGATATTCTTGAGGATACCCCAGAATCAGGTATATATTTTCTCCAATAATTAAAAAAACACGTTAATCATAACAAAAAAATATTGTTAAATATTTTAATGATTTCTTGTTACAGATACGCAATCTGAGGATGAAATTGAGCCAGAAGAGGAAGATGTTTCTACGGATGAAGATCATGATTAATTAATTAAATATAAAAAAATATTATTTTTTTTTTATTTAATTTTAGTTATTTTCTTATAAATACAAGTATTCTACTTAAAAAACATACACTTTTTTATTTGCATGCTATTTCCTGAGCTTTTCAATTAATTAAGTACAATTATTAAAAAAAAATTTAAAAAAATAATTTTTTGTTGTCAGATTAAGCGAATCCCTCTAGGTAATCGTCAGATTATGAGACAACACGTCTAGAACATAAAGATGAACCATATATATCTTAATCTGACGCGCTTGAGTATTTCAAAATGGCGACTTTTTTTTGCACATTATATTAATGACCGCGAGTTTGCGTCACATAAAAATCGTCAGATTATTGAATGAGAGCTTTTTTTAGGTTCACTTAATTAAATTAAATTTTTTTTTTTCGTTTTCAACCCTTACGTACGGCCACCCGCATCATGCAAATGATCAGATTAACATACATACATTATTAAAAATACGTAGGACATTGATGATATCAATATCTGACGCGCTCGAGTATGTCCATGCAACAGTTTTTTTTTTACATATTTGAAAATCTATAGCTGCTCACCCCACTAATAAAAAGGGTACATTATATAACAATTTTTTTGTTCTTATCATCTAAGCTTTGCAAACCAATAGCTCTCCATGACGCTCGAGTAAATCCCCAATTAGCATCGTCGGCTCCCCTATTATAGGCTACGGTAACCATTTACCACCAGATGGGCCGTAAGCTCGTTTGCCACTCACGTACTATAAAAATAAAATTACTAAACGGGTTTTAATACGGTTGCAGCAGGATGACTTGGGCCAGAACATACTTAATTTAAATGGGATCGAATAAAAGTTATCATCATTTGAAAATATCAGGCGAAAACTAAGGTCTATGCAGACGAATTCGCAGGCAACAGTTAGTCAAAATTATGATAGGTACTGCTATTGTAAGACTTTGAGCACTAAAACTAACATTTTACATGTTATTAGAGATTGAGATTTGTTATAATATGATTGCACTCTCATCCTTAATAACAACGATAGCCATCACTAATCCAAGCTTGCATGTTGTGTAATAAATCAAGATTAAAAGCTCAACGTTCACTGGAGCAATTCCAATCGCAATAGCAATATTTTCCGAGCCAGTGACCCTAACCAGTTTTTTTTTTATTGCATGTAGTGGCAGACGAGCCATGGCCCATCTGATGGTAAATGGTAACCGTCGCTCATGGACTTAACTATACCGAAAGTATTGTCAAGCCGCTGCTCACCATTTCATTTCACCGATATGAAATGAAAGAATAAACGGCTATCTCCTGCTACAGCCAAAACGCAACGATGTGCTTCATGGCCGGTCACACGGGAGATGGTGGTACCAACCCGCTCGGGCCCGATACCAAGTGAGTACTCCCACTTGGTACCTAGCCCTACCACCAGTCATGCAATGGATGATAATTGCTTACTTCCCTTAGTCGCCTCATACGACACCCGTGGGAAAGAATGGGGTGGTGACACTTGTATTCTTAGTCCGTCACCACACGGACAAAAAGTTGCATTCTATGATCACGAACGCTATAGAAATAAATCTATTTAGATATTTTATATATATTTTTAGCATTTGACATGCTTAGCACTATACACTTTGTGGTTAAAATATGACATCGTTAACGATATCTACGAGTATAACGGTAAGTCACGTGACTTAACATTAGAGATCTCAAATTTCCATACATTTTAATAGTTTTCTATAGCGTTAGAGATTACAGAATGCAACATGGCTAGGCTCTGGCCTCTGGTAGTGAGGCTGACACAATGCATTGACTTTTTATGGGTCTAGTAGAAAAAGGCAAAATATGTTGATGTTACCTGTATAATGAACATATGTCCAGCAGACATGGCCGCAGCCACGATTGCTCTTCCAGTTGGCGAGAAGACGACCCTTGAGACGATCTGATGCGTGAGGCACATCTTACCCACGTTCTTGAGCCCTTCTGCAGGGCTATATGTGTATAACGCTATACCGTAGTTGGATCCAACTTCACCGTAAATAATGATTAGTGGATCCACTGGACTTGTTTCAAAAGATACGTCATTACCGTTGACGAACTTCATGAAGACCTAGAAGATTGGATTTGCATTGTGATACTCTCTTAAACAATAGTCAGACATACACACACACTTATCACTATTACGATATCTCTAACAAACATAGCATCACGCCTGTATTCCCCGAAGGGATAGGCAGAGGTGTATTACACACCCACGACTCGCCAGCTATGTTTAAGTCCCACGTAATAGGGGGCGAGCCTATTGACGTCTACCGGGCACATTTCCAAACTCCGGGCTGCTACTGAGAATTTTTCTTTTTAGGAAAAAGCTCAATAACATTGCTCGACCCGGGAGTCGAACCCGAGACCTCATGATTAGCAGTCGCATACACTACCGCTTCACCACCGAGGCAGTTAAATATATCTATATATTGATATATTAAATACTAGCCTTTTTATGCCTGATATATAGTAGCGTAATAAAATGTAATAAAAGTCTAATCAATACAAAAAGTTTTATCGAAATCCTTGCAATAGATTTTGGGTGATGTGGTAATAATAAATCGGCCTCGTGGCGTAGTCGGTAGTGTAACCGACTTCCGTGTGTGGTCGTGGTCTCGATTCCCACTCAGGACAATTATTTGTATGATGAACACAGGTATTTGTACTGCGTCTGGGTGTTTTCTATCTATTATATGTATCTATTTACAAAAAAGTAATATATATATTATATCCGTAATATGGTACCCCTTGGCACAAGCGTTAAGCTTAGTTTGGGACCAGAGGACGTTGTGTGAAAATGCCCGTGAATATTTATTTATTTTATTTATTTTGGTGTCGCCTTAATAACCGTTGTTTTGTTTTTTAAGTCTGGAAAAATGTACTTAATGACACATCACGTTGTTCGGGGTAACAAACAGGATAGTGTGTGGCCCTCATTCACTAAATAAAGCCGCCGTGTAACGTCTCTCCGCCTGTATTGGCGGACCACTGGAACTGGGTGACATTACTTCAGTCCTCAACCTAATTAAAAATTTTTTCTCAAATCACACAGACATTGCTTTTAACAATTTTATAATAGTATCTAATAGACTTTTTGGGGACACTCACAGCAAGTCGTGCTCTGTGATGGTAACGTTAAAAAATCCTTTGTATGTTTAAATTTCTAGAAATCCATTCAACAGTAGGTATACTACTCGTAACTGATTTTAATTTGAAATTTGACTGATGTTGAAACAGCTAGAATAGTTTATTTCAGTTACTTTCATAGTATTATGTCCTATGGCATACTGCTATGGGGATGCTCCGCCGATTTAAATTCTATATTTGTACTTCAGAAAAGGGCCGTTCGTGCAATCTATAATCTGGGCCCGAGAGTTTCCCTTAGACAGAAATTTAAAGAAATAAATATTCTAACTGTCGTGTCTCAATTTATATATGAAAATCTGTTGTATGTCAAGAAAAACATCAGAAGCTTTGATAAGTATAGCGACTTTCATCACATTAATACAAGGAACAAAGGCAATCTTGTTGCTCACAGTACTCGTCTCCACAGAATCAGTAGATCTTTCATGGGGCAATGTATATGCTTCTATAATAAAATTCCTGAAAATGTCCGAAACATGCCACTAAATAAGTTTAAGAAAGCCATAAAAATTAGACTTTGTAATCAAGGTTATTACACTGTTTCGGATTATCTTGAGGATAAAACTAAATGGGCTTGAGCTGCTCCTCATTCATTAATTTTCAAAATTGTTTTATAAGATATAATGTAATTTTAGTTATAAAGATTATATTAAATTGTAATAAATTGGCAATTTAAAAAAGTGGCCCATGAGTTTCTTTTCGGGTTCTTCTCATGAAAGGCTACGGAATCCGGCCGCCTGTGGCGATTGCAATCGCCACTTTGTTATTGCGGTTGCACTCGCCTCAGGCGTGTTAATTATTTTAATTATTAGTGTATTATTGACGATTTTAAGTTCTACTTAATAGGCCTATTAAATAAAGATATTTTTGAATTTGAATTTGAATTTGAATGACGTCTGCGTGCTTTAAATGGCACGTAGAACTCTGTTCAACATGCTTTGGACCTGTCAGTGCCTTTTTTTTAAGGCGGAAAAATTATTCCCGTTTTACCCTGTCAACGAACAGGGTAGTGAGTGGCCCCTTACCTACTAAATAAAATCGCCGTGTGCTGTCTCTCCGCCTGATATGGTGGACAACTTGAACTGTAAGACATTATTTCAGTAGTAAAGAGTGCAGTGCCTTTTTATACATTTTTTTTTGTTAAGGCATTAATAAATGTACCTAACCGCACACTCCATCGTTCGGGGCAATGAATAGGGTAGTGTGGGGCCCTCATCCATTAAATAAACCCAACGTGTGCCGTCTCTCCGCATGTATTGCCGCCGGCGGCTTACCCTTTTGCGTACCCTCTACTGAGCAACGCATCCGTACAAGGAGCATCGCACCTTCGCGCGAAAAGAGTGCAGCGCCTAATATATTAATCACTACCATCAAAATATAGCCTAAGTCACAGATATGGATATCTGTGGCTTATGTCCATCTGGAATGAAATAGGTATTTTAGAGTGAATTTTTTCTAGGTTGGTTCAGTAATTCTACCTACAAAAAAGATAATTCTACCTTTATATAAGCACAATATAGAATACTTACGAGTTTAGCAGTATCCACTTCATACAGGACCAGTGTTCCAAACGAATTCATAACAGCCAAATGCTGGTAATCAGGAGCGAGCAGGCCTATTTTCTTTATTTTCCTACAAACACAAACTTATATTGTTAACATAATAGACTACATCTGCTGCTAATGTAAGATTCATTATTATTCCGTGTGGTGACGGACTAAGATTATAAGTGTCACCACCCCATTCTTTCCTACGGGTGTCGTATGAGACGACTAAGGGAAGTAAGCAATTATCATCCATTGCATAAGTGATGGTAGGGCTGGGTATCAAATGGGAGTACTCACTTTGTATCGGGCCCGAGCGGGTTGGTACCACCATCACATCGTTGCTTTTTGGCTGTAGCAGGAGATAGCAGTTTATTCTTTCATTTCATATATGTGAAATGAAATGGTGAGCAGCAGCTTGACAATACGTGACATGAGCGACGGTTACCTTTTACCATCAGATGGGCCGTGGCTCGTCTGCCACTACATGCAATAAAAAAAATCACAGTGCAATGATGTAGTCTACCGCAAAATGTGAATGCTCTGCGGAGTATTTTTTTTTTTAATATTCTACGTGGGTGGCAGCACTCCTTCGAGTATTAACAACATCCACTGCGATCGCCAACCCGCCTGCCAAGCGTGGCGATTACGGCACTATCCCCCATTCTTGGGGAGGCCTATGTCCAGCAGTGGACGTTAAAAGGCTGATGGATGGATGGACGTGGGTGGCAAACAAGCATACGCCCCTATGACGGTATATAAACAGATACCATAGCTTATAGACGCTAAAAACAACAGAGACATACACTAGTGCGTGGGCAACTCCAAGGAAATGGTCACAAGGTAGAGGAAGGATAATAAGGAGAGGATAGAGAAGGTATTTGGGCCTCTAGCGCTCTCACTCATCACACGAAACACTATAAGTAGAAGTACCTACCGTTGTATCACTCTGATCTTCTGTGAGAGGGTGGTACTTCTCTAATCGAGCTAACCATTCATGACACGATAAACAATGTTCTACATCTACAAAACGTTATTTATGGGCGTGTGTGTTACGCGCCTTGGACTCCCGTAGCCGTGATAGAATACACACATAGCATCACGCCTGTATTCCCCGAAGGGGTAGGCAGAGGTGTATTACACACCCACGACTCGCCAGCTATGTTTAAGTCCCACGTAATATGGGGCGAGCCTATTGACGTCTACCGGGCGCATTTCCAAACTCCGGGTTGCTACTGAGAATTTTTCTTTTTAGGAAAAAGCTCAACAACATTGCCCGACCCAGGGATCGAACCCGAGACCTCATGATTAGCAGTCGCATATAATACCGCTACACCACCGAGGCAGTTACAGTTTAGAATAGTTAGGCGCTGAAAACCTACCTCATCTTGAAGGTAAACAACTCAACGTCAATCTTCTCTTCTGAATCACCAGTGATCTTGTAGACGAAGCCGTTGGAAGTCCACGCGGCCGCCATATCACAGTAGCCGTTACTGACGAGGCTTTTCACTTTGTCCTCGAACAAGTAAGTCCAGACCACCTTCCAAGATTTTTCTTCCTCTTTCTTCAACCACTGGAATATTGTACCATTGATGCTCGGGCCACACTAATAGGCAACGTCAATGCCCATTGCATCATCGCGTTAATTATTGCGTTAACGCGATAAATTGGATGGCCACAATTTAACATCCAATTTCTTTGACGTACCGCCACTGAAGTTAAAGCTTAAAGTCAAACGGCAATATGAATGCCGTTGTCGAATTCCTGCGATAAGTCGTGGCTACACCAACACGGCCATCGTCGCGATAATTAACGGCGTTTAGTGTGGCCCGAGCTTTAAAATGTAAATATATGGAATGTATGACTAATCCTAACTCCCTCTTACTATGAGAGGAGGCCCGTGTCCATTAGTGGAACAGTAAAATGGTTAAAAAAATAGCAAACTTAGAATTAACTAGCTGCTGATTATTTTAATAGAATAAAATGTTAAGTACTATAATACTTTCTGATATAATTACGCGAATGTTGAGTATATTAAAATGAGTACAATACTCCTCTTTAGATTGTAATTTTTTTGTTTTTATTTAGTGCTCAAAAATTCTACCACAAATTACCAATTGAAACCGTTGAAACAACATATCAGCCTTGGACGTCTACCATCTAAGTCCATCCGTGATCATGAATGCTGTAAAGTATTCGAAACGTCGGGATAGTAGAAAATTAAGTAAACGGGATAGATTCCGTAAACGCAGTAAAAGATATTGCGCCGCATTCGGAATATGAAACTGTTATTAACTTGTCATCGTATTCTTTAGATAGCAGTGCACTTAGAGTTCTTTCTCGAGGACTTAACTATGTACCTACGCCTAAAAGGATCGCCATAGAAAATATAATTACGAGCATCGAGCACACACTTTTCCGTAACATTATCCCACAAAATGAAGTGGCATGCTTAAGACAGGATATATCATCTCTCTTACGCAGATCAAAACCACCTAAAAGCAACCTTACAAAAGGTGAGTACTCAGCTTTACCCGATCTGCGCGATAACAGCAATATCCTAGTACTACCAGCCGACAAAGGGAACGCGACTGTGATTGTGAATACCGAGGCCTATGAAAATAAGATCTTGCAGCTATTAAGTGATGACACTACATACAAGAAGGTGAATTATAACCCTACTTCTAGAGTAACCACAAAAGTAGTCAAGTTGTTACGAAATGGCTCAGATAATAGTTTATTACCACGTCTACGGCCACACAATCCCACACCGCCGAAGATAAAATCCACAAGACCGATTGGCCCCTTCGTCCCATAGTAAGCCAAATAGACTCTCCTACCTACAAACTATCCAAATTTCTGGCCTCAGTTTTATTACGGTTCACGGGCCAAACAGATAGTTTTGTAAGGGACTCAACACATTTCATCCAACTGTTGAGAGATGTACGAATCGAACCCACTGAGATTATGGTAAGTTTCGACGTGTCGTCTCTGTTCACCAATGTACCAGTAAGGAGAACAGTAGAACGTATTAGTGCCTTGATACACGACTCTGACTTACCAGCTGAACAAATTGAGTGGATAGAACTTTGTCTAACAAGCGGATACTTCATGTGGCGAGGAGAGTACTACCTGCAACTGGATGGCATGGCAATGGGATCAGGCGGTAAGTACAACCAAGTATAAACCGCGTTATTGGTGGCGCTATATCGATGATATATTTTCAATAGTAGATAGAGACAACCTGAGAGAATTTACGGAACACCTAAACAATGTACATCCTAAGATTAATATTACCGTAGAGGAGGAGAAGGAAGGGACATTGCCATTCTTGGATGTACATGTTATCCGTGGCTCTAATGGAACTTTGACCCACACTATACATCGAAAACCTACGCACACGGACCGATACCTTCATGCGAGTTCACACCATCACCCTGCACACTTGTCCACAGTACCGAGATCATTAATTGACCGAGCCCTGAGACTATGCGATCCCCAATTTATACAGCAAGAGCTCGAGCACGTTAGGGGTGTACTAGAGGACAACGGTTACAAGTGGCGTCAATGCTGCCGGACAATAGATCGGAGGGAGCGTACATGACCGCTAAAAGTAGAACGTTCCCCTACATATCTACCTTTCATTAGAGGAATAACGGATCGAATCGGACATCGGTTAAGACGAAGGTATGATATTAGAACGTTCTTTCGTGCGCCTGGTCAAATAAGACAGATGCTGAACTCACCAAAAGACAAAGACCACCTCAGCGTACCAGGCGCAGTGGCGTAACTACAGGGTGGCAGGGCTGGCAAAATGCCACGGGCCCCCGACCGATGGGGCCCCAATCCGAGAGGCAAGCTCAAAATAAATTTGAATACCTAACTCTTCCGGCGGAAGGCGAAAAAGCCTTGAGTTTTTGGTCAGCCATCGGAATTAATAAAACAAGATCTACAGGTGACATTCTTGCGCAAACACAAGATGTGTTGAATGAATGTTTTGGAGATATGTATTCGGAAGTCCGGGGTGATGTCGGTTTCACATGTGGTCTAATAGATCAGCACTCTGTATGGCATCCTCTGTTGACATCAGTATAGACGAAGTTGAATGGGTGAAAGAAGTTTGAAAAATGGTAAGCCAGCGGGTATTGATATGGTGTCTGCCGAGATGATCAAGCTTGCGGCTCATGGCTCCGGGAATCTTTCCTGGGGCTCTTTATTTTAAATTTCAAGCTGAGTAATAGTTCCATGGGGGTTCCTAATCTTTCCTCGTTCTTTTCAATTGACGTTGAAGCTCGGGAATTGTTCCCAAGGACTGGAAAAGCGCAGTCATCGCGACTTTGTTTAAAAACAAGGGTTCGCGTAATTACCGTACCAACTACGGAACCATAAGTTTGACCTGGGGGGTTAGGCAGAATCTCATATTATCTCACATGTCGATCCTATCGTGATCACTATGATTGGCTGAGAAACGGGAGAAACCGACGCGTGATGTAGCAATAATCCGTTGTCCAATCACGGTGATCTCTCAACCAATCACGCGGTGATCACGCAGCCAAAGTGTATAGTTAGATTATTGAAAGGAGAACGAGGATGGTGTCTGATGGATTATTGTGTGAAGCACAAGGAGGTTACACGTGTTGAAAGGGATACATGGATCAAGTGTTCTCTCTGTTTACTATTGTGGAGAAGTCTGTCAGATCTGGCTCTAGGCTAGAGGGATTTCTGCAGTTTTAATGGATTTGGATAAAGCGTTCGACACGTTTGTACAAAAGGAACTTTGCGGCATTTCATTTTAGCAGAGTATGGTATTAACAGTAGACTGCTGCGAACGGTGCAGTCCAATTTAATGGACTGCAGATCTTGTTTACAGGTGGATAATGTCGCCCTGGTTTAAGGTAAATATCGGAGGCAGCATTCTACTAGTCAGACTTTATCATATATCTTGATAAATGTCTCCAAAGGTTGAATGAAATGGATGTGCGAGTTCAGTTCAGCAGGCTTACCATAAACTCTTATTGCGATCCAGTTTAGGACCCAAACTGAACTGAATGGCAATTTCATTCCATGACGTGTCAAAGACGCAATTTTTTGTTTTTGCCGAATTAGCATATAATCTGAATCGCAAACATGACATCTTTGTATTGAAATTTTTACCATGAAAACCTAAACAAGATCGCTCAATTAGACATCATGGTACGAAATACAACAACACACCTATTTTGAATTGCGTCGAAATTGAATCGCTAACTAACAGATCATGGTAGGCCTACCGTGGGTAATTCATTGATGTAACACAATCAGAGACTGATCTGCGCACCCTTTTTTTTCGTTTAGGTGGGAAATAGTCTAGGGTAGGGCCCGCACCCATAAACAAACCCGCCGTGTGCCGTCTCTTGACCTGTGCACCCTAGTCGACGTAATGATGCCCGAACATATATAAAAAATATATATACTTAAACTCCTCCTTCTTTTTAAAGCCAATTAAAAATTAAAGATTTTTACTGGGAGAGCCCCATCTAATGAATATGCCACGCGCCTCAGATGGTATAGTTACGCCACTGACCAGGCGTGTACCGAATACCATGTGACTGTGGCAAGAGTTATGTGGGTGAAACTCGACGCAATATCGCCACCAGACTATACAAGCACATTAGGAGTATTAAGGATATGGACACAACCAAATCGGCTCTAGCAGAAACCCGCACTTCTCTCGATCCTCCATTACATTCGGTTCGATAAAGCTTTCGTATTGTCACAAGAAAAGTTCTTTGTTCATCGCAAGATACGGGAAAGATAATAGGGATAGGATAAGGATAAGGGAAGCTATAGAGATCAACCGACATGCAACTTTCAACTGAGATGGTGGATGGAAGCTCTCGTCAGCCTGGAGACCAGTCCTTAATACTACCTCGAGTATTCACATATCCGTGGGTATGGAAGGCGACACGGTCAGTGTGGTATACGAACCTACGCCTGCCGATCAAAGAACCGACGAAGCAAAAATACCATCCACTACTGATCGAAATCGGGCCTCTTCGGCTGACATCGGCAGCGACGAACATGCACCATCTCCATGCAACGCCCCGCCGCCGCCCGCACATTTGTCAAGCCGAGCTGCGCGCTTCGTAGAGTAAAAATGTTCTGTGAGCGCTACGCTAGCCGCAGTGCCACAGAACATTTTTACTCTACGAACGCAGTGCCCGCCGGGAACTCCTTGACACCGCTGTGCGCTCGCCCTGATGATGAGCATCGAATATGCTCGAAACCCGAGTCGACAAAATCGATCCTCAACGTGAGTTATTTCCGGTGATATATTCCTAAAATGTATCAATCTCACGATAGTTTCAATACGAAAACGTGGTTTTATTTCAAAATGTACTACTAAAGTACTAGCCGTGGTGACAGATGTCGCCCTGCCTGAATATTGGCGTTTCGTATCCATATAGTAATTTATTTAAGCTACACAAGATATTTTTTTATTAACAAAATGGAAATGAAATTTTGGTGTTAGGTATAAATAAATAAATAAATAAATATTCACGGATATTTTTTTTTTTTGCACACATCATCCTCTGGTCCCAAACTAAGCTTAATGCTTGTGCTATGGGTACCAGATTACGGATATAATACATATATTACTCTTTTTTTTGTAAATACATACATATAATAGATAGAAAACACCCAGACGCAGTACAAATATCTGTGTTCATCACACAAATATTTGTCCTGAGTGGGAATCGAACCCACGATCTCGTGCACGGAAGTCGGTTACACTACCGACTACAAAAAAAAAATCCTGAACCCTGCGACCTACCGAGTCCAATTGTGAACCTAAACTATCCGGCCGGGCCCATTAAACAGACACAAAACATTTCATCAAAATCGGTTCAGCTGTTTAAAAGGAGTTCAGTGACATACCCACAAACAGAATAATCATATCACATATATAATAACTGAAAGTAAGTACTTACTCACTCACCATGTGGGGCCGGCTTTAGAACTGTAATGGGAGTCGTAAGAGCCGACTGAGGGAATACCGGGGGAGTGGGCAGCAGTGCTCCTTCGAGTATTAACAACATCCACTGCAATGGCCAACCCGCCTGCCAAGCGTGGTGATTACGGCACTATCCCCCATTCTTGGGGAGGCCTATGTCCAGCAGTGGACGTTAAAAGGCTGATGGATGGATGGATACTTACTCGAATAGTCCGTCCAGGTCCATAAATCAATATACCATTGCCAAAAGCGCACATACAAGGCTGTGTCGTATCACTGAGGTCTGTTGTCGAAGAATCAGTCCATTCCTCCTTGGTGACCATGGCGATGCCATCCGACGCCACCTTTATATGAATAATTAATGTAGTAGATTTTTACAGATGTCTTTTTTTTGCTATGTCTGTACATTTAAGATACCTATGTAAGAAAAAATGAATGTAAATAGTCTATATTTAAGAGGCTCTGAACACAAAACATTTCTTGTTCCAGCTTTACGTAAAAACTATTAAACGGATTTTGATAACATTTTTGTTCGATAGCTCTTGAGTATACTTACGAGTAAAAACAGGTATAATACGAGGGGTGATCCAAAAGTAATGATAATGAAAATAAAACACGGTAATTAAAGTTAAAATAATAATTTATTTTTCTACATAGTCTCCTAACAAATCAATACATTTAGTCCATCTTTTTTCTAAACCCAGGATTCCCTTTGAAAAAAATTCCTTTTCTTGACCCTCCCAAAACGCCTCAACAGCGGCCATAACTTCGCTATTGTCTTCAAATTTCTTGCCTCGGAGGTGTTCCTTGAGCCGAGGAAAGAGGTAAAAGTCACTAGGAGCCAGATCTGGCGAATAGGGAGGGTGTTCGACCAGTTCGAATCCCGTTTCTTGAATGGCAGCCATCGCAACTGCGGCTTTGTGAGCCGGTGCGTTGTCTTGGTGAAACAGCACTCCAGCTCGCAGTTTGCCGCGTCTTTTTTCCTTAATGGCCTCCCGTAATCTTCTTATTTGGTCTGCGTAGTAAGAGCCCGTAATAGTGCTCCCTTTTCCAAATATTCCACCAAAATTATTCCTTTAGCGTCCCAAAAAACAGACGCCATAACCTTTCCCGCCGAACTTGAGACTTTGAATTTCTTTGGCGTCGGTGAGGAGGCTCGCTTCCAAGTCATCGATTGTTTTTTTGTTTCAGGATCAAAATGGTGGATCCAGGTCTCGTCCATAGTCACAAAACGCAACAAAAAATTTTCTTTATCTGCTTGGAACTTTTCGAGATTGACCCTCGAAATGTCAACTCGTTTTTTCTTTTGCTCGTCGGTTAACATTCTGGGAACCCAACGCGCAGAGACCTTTTTCATATGCAACTCGTTCGAAATGATTCTTTGAACGCTTCCATATGAGATCCCTGTGACCTCAGCTACATGCCTGATGGTCACTCTTCGATCTGCCAACACAACATCTTCGACTTTTTTCACGTTGTCTTCTGTGAGGGACGTGGATGGGCGTCCTTCGCGATGTTCATCTTCAGTGGATGTTCTGCCCAGCTTAAACTCCTTGGCCCAGCGTGCAACTGTAGAATATGGAGGAGCAGAGTCCTCCAATGTTTCCACCAAGTCACAGTGTATGTCTTTTGTAGACATTTTTTTCAAACAGAGGTACTTGATCACAGCTCTAATTTCGTTTTTCTCCATGTTGATGTTATCTCTTCGACAGTTCGTATTCAAATGAATGTATCTCCCGGAAATCCTGACCTATTTATATGATTTTTTTAGGCTGACGTAGTGAGTGTATAGGCTAGCGAAAAACATTTTTTTTGGATTTTTATGTGGACCTGAAGTAATCAATTATCATTACTTTTGGATCACCCCTCGTACATTTTATCCCGTTACCATATCGGGAACCTGAGATATAACCTAAAAACTAGCTTTTGGCTGCACTTTTTTAAAAAGGCAACACTGGTAAACAATAATTCTTGTATCATGGATGACTTTATAAACATACAATTTAACAGACATAAAGTATACCCAGACACAAAACAACCATTTGTGGATCACACAAAGAGCTGTCCTGTGTGACAATCGAACTCATAACGGCGGGAGGAATATAAGAGTATACACTAACACTGTATAAAGTGGCATTCGGATCAATAGCGTAAAGAGTTCCCTCATGAGACCAGCAGACGGCGACAAAAGTAGGTGCCGAAACCTCCCAGCCGATAACCTCTGCTTTAACGCGCTGCAGCAAGAAGCACTTCTTGTGGCACTGGCCTACTTCCCAAACGTTCAGACCTTCACCCCAGCACTCGCAGACGGTCATGTGAGTCTGACTTGCCCTGGACAAAATTATTTGAGATATAGTACACCTATTCTACATAATTATATTTATTTACGGATAGACATTGAGCAAAATTACAATATCCTTCTAATCATGCGCACATGCGTTAACTGTAGGCATGTTGTAACGCATTCACACCATTAATATACATTACTAGATGAACCCAGCAAACGTTGTTTTCCCATATAAACTACTTCTACATCGGCAGTAGAAGGGTGAAAATTTAGCGTTGTATGTATTTTTTAATGCCGAATCATAATTAAATAAAAATAAAACTATTTGTCCAAAAAGTAAAAGAAGAACATTTAGGGGTGGGTCACCCTTATCATTTAGGGGTATGAAAAATAGATGTTGGCCGATTCTCAGACCTACTCGATATGCACACAAAATTTCATACAAATCGGTCCAGCCGTTTCGGAGGAGTTTGGTTACAAACACCGGGACACGAGAATTTTATATATTAGATAGTCATAGTAGGTACATTATTATATTTATATATATTTATACCCCTCTGTACCCACGGGAGTCGTAAGAGCCGACTGAGGGAATACCGGGGGAGTGGGCAGCAGCACTCCCTCGAGAATTAACAACATCCACTGCGATCGCCAACCCGCACCAAGCGTGGCGATTACGGCATTATCCCCTATGACGGGACCGCTCGTTGTGGCGTTCTCTTGGGGAGGCCTATGTCCAGCAGTGGACGTTGAAAGGCTGATGGATGGAGTAGGTACATTTATAAATAAATAATAAGTAGTATCTACAAGTAAATTTATTTAGTCCGTGTGGTGACTGGTGACGGACTAAGAATATGAGTGTCACTACCCCATCTTTCCCGCAGGTCGTATAAGGTGACTAAGGGAAGTAAGCAATTCACCCATTGCAGGTGGTAGTGCCAGATACCAAGCGAGAGTACTCGCTATCGGGCCCAAACGGGTCGGTACCACCGTCTCTTATGTGGCCGGTCATGTAGTACGTCAGTGTGTTTTGGCTGTAGGTACCACTTTCCGTCAAGTAGGCCACGGGCTCGTCTGCCATCATGCAATAAAAAAAGTAGGTACATTATCGCACTTTGTCTTCACTTCTATGGCTAAGAATGTCAAATTATTAAAAATATATAACAATATCAAAATATTTATAGGCGGCCTGCGCCATTATTTCAGTCTGAATCGTAACTGTACTAAATATCGGTGTTAAGTACGGGTAGTTTAGCAGTACACCCCACAATTTCCTCTGCACCGCCTATCCCTTACCCTAGGTTTGCACCGCCTTTGGACTACGGTAATAGTTTGCTATTAGCCGAGAGCTAGGCTACTAAGGCGGCAACCTGTACCGCCCCAACTGCCCTGCGTGTGCTGCAGGCAATAGACCTGCGAAGCACTACATGGGGCGGGAGGGGTGTAGACCTCCAGCCAGTACAGGCTCAAAAAAGGGGGGGACCAGCCAATCGGCCCAGGCTGCCCCTCCTAGCACGGCTTCGCCGCCGGCCCGGATGGAGCAGGATATGACTACGGCCTAACATTCAACCATAACGCTGTCCTCCTCCAGGCGAATCTCAACCACTCCGCCAGGGCGCAGGATCTTCTCCTGCAAACCATGATGGAGCGGTTGATTGGTGAAGTCGTAGCTGCCGAGCGTCGTTAGAGCAATGCTTGGCAGCGATAGGAACTGGGACGCGGTCGCTGCCTTCTGCGAGGAGGTTATCTCGCGGAAGGAAGTGGCGGAGAGAGCCAGGGAGGAGGATTCTTCCGCTGACCCGAACTGCCGCCAGCGACCGGGGTGGCGCAGGCGCAGGTACTTGCGCCTCATGCCACCCTAGCTGAGGCTGTGGGTGGATGGACCGGGGAACGTCCGCCACCCGCAAGGCCTCCCGAGAAGGTGCGACGTCCCGTGCGCGGATGCGTCGCTCAGTAGAGGGTACCCGAAAGGGTAAGCCGCCCGCGGACCACAGAAGGAATATAACATAGTTCCAGTGGCCCGCCAATAAAGGCGGAGAGACGGCACACGGCAGGTTTCTTTAGTGGGTGCAGGCCCCAAACTACCCTGTTCTTTGCGTCGAACGACGCGGTGTGCGGTTAGGAACATTTTTTCCCGCCTAAACAAAAAAAAAGGCTACTCTTTGTAGTATAAAGTCTTTTGTGCTTCCAAAATTAATGAGAATCGTGTCATACACAAAAATCTGGCTGCGTCGTATAACGCCCGTCTCGACGCACACGAGGCGCTGGTTACTTCTCCAGCTCCATATGGTGCAGATGTAATTAGGGAAGCCCGTTAACGCCGCGATCAGTTCGCCCTCCATCATGCACAGACCCTTGTATCTGTTCACGTCCATATCTGAAAGAACAGATATCTTATGACCTTAGAAATAAAAACTTCCATCTTATTAGCAGCTCCCTGAATTCCCCATCCATCCATCCATCAGCCTTTCAACGTCCACTGCTGGACATAGGCCTCCCGAAGAGAACGCCACAACGAGCGGTCCTGTGCTGACCGCATCCAACGGATCCCCGTAGCTTTGACCAGATCGTTGGTCCATCTGGTGGGGTGCCGTCCTACGCTGCGCCGTCCGATATGTGGTCGCCACTCGAGAACCATTCTTCCCCAACGGTTTTCGGTTCGTCGAGCTATGTGGCCTGCCCATTGCCACTTCAGCATGGCAACCCGGCGGGCTATGTCGGTCACTCTAGTTCTCCTACGGATCTCCGTATTACGGATTCGATCACGTAGGGAAATACCAAGCATACCCCCGCTCCATGGCCCGCTGAGCGACGAGCGACTTTGAGCCTTGATATGAGGCCAACATTCAGAGACCACGTCTCTGTTCCGTATGTCATCACTGGTAACACACACTGGTCGTAGACCTTCGTTTTCAGACACTGCGGAATATTGGACGAGAAGATCTTACTTAGCTTCCCGAACGCTGCCCAGCCGAGTTGGATTCGTCGATTGACCTCTTTCTCGAAGTTGTGCCTACCTAACTGGACTGTTTGTCCCAGGTAGACATAGTGGTCGACAACTTCAAGAAGCGCACTCCTGACTAGGACCGGTGCTGAAATGACATGGACATTAGACATGACTTTCGTCTTGTCCATGTTCATTTTGAGACCCACTAGTTGAGAAACCCTGCTGAGATCATTGAGCATGGTGCCAAGATCCTCCAGCGATTCTGCCATGACTACGATGTCGTCGGCATATCGAAGGTGAATGATGTATTCGCCATTGATGTTTTGTTGATGCCGAATCCGGTCCAGTCCAAGAGCTTGAAGACATCTTCCAAAGCGCTGAAGAGTTTCGGGGACATAACGTCTCCCTGTCTAACACCTCTCTGCAGTTGGATCGGTTTCATACTCCTGTCCTGAATACGGACTGACATGGTGGCGTTTCTATACAAGCACTTCAGCACTTCGATGTACCGATAGTCAATTTGGCACCGCTGAAGGGACTCCAGCACCGCCCAAGTTTCGATCGAATCGAAGGCTTTCTCATAGTGCACAAACGCCAGACACAGAGGCCGATTGTATTCCTCGGTTTTCTGTATAATCTGGCGTAGCGTGTGGGTGTGGTCTATGGTACTATAGCCTTTACGGAAACCGGCTTGTTCGGGAGGCTGGAAGCGTCAAGCCTGCGCGCGAGTCGATTTGTAATGACCCTCGAGAACAACTTATAGACGTGGCTCAAGAGCGAGATGGGTCTATAATTCTTCAAGAGGGTTCTGTCACCTTTCTTGAAGAAAAACACCACCACGCCCTCCTGGTCAAAGACTCTGGAACGTCGCCCCCAAGAACAACGGAATTAAATAGCCTCTGGAGGGCTTTGAGGACCGGCTTTCCGCCTGCCTTCAGAAGCTCTAGAGTAATTCCGTCGTCACCTGGTGCCTTTCCGTCCTTTAGCTGTTTGAGAGCCATTCTGATCTCCTACAGGCTGACATCCGGGATATCCTCGGTAAAGTGCCGAGTTAGTTTAGTGGATCTGGGGTCTTGGACCAAGTCAACAGCAGGGCTCTGGGATCTGTACAACTGTCCATAGAACTGCTGGACCTCTCCCAACATCTCATCTCGAGAAGAAATGACAGTGCCGTCGTTGGTCCTCAGTTTAGTCAACTGGCTTTGACTAACAGGCAGATCTCTTGCGAACACTTTCGAGCCTTGGTACCGCTCTATCGCCTCTTTAATACGGGTAGTATTAAATTAGCGAATATCGTGCCGCACAGCCTTGGAGATCTGTCTGTTGGTTAAACAGGACAGGTGCCTTAGGCAGGACCGATTGGCTGAGGACTGGACTGTCATTTCTTGTCTCCTCTACATGAGTTTGAGAGTATGGTCCGAGAGTTTACGAGTCCTAGTGACGCGACGGGCCTTGAAGTAGGTTGACCCGACCGCGTGGACAGCTTGCACGAACCTGCTGTTCATATCGCTTGCTGATTCACACTCATATAGACATTGGAAGCGATTTTGTAGTTCGAGCTGAAAGCTCTCGGGGTTCTGGTATTAGGCAGGTGTTGGTCGGAGCGTAGACTTCATCAAGCGTGACCTCTCGACTTTCGTGCTAATATTCAAGATGCCCCTGACTAGTTGGTGATCACTCCCAGTTTTAATCCTGCTGATCATTGAGATATCATTGAATATGTGTCGTTTGTCCGACAAGATGAAGTCAATCTCGTTTTTAACTGAACTATCAGGGCTTATCCAGGTCCATTTCCGCTGAGGCTGCTTCCTGAAGAAGGAATTCATTATGTAGAGGCCTTCCTTCTC
Source organism: Leucoma salicis (assembly GCA_948253155.1). Classification (NCBI taxonomy): domain Eukaryota; kingdom Metazoa; phylum Arthropoda; class Insecta; order Lepidoptera; family Erebidae; genus Leucoma; species Leucoma salicis. Next base: position 2,208,844 of record OX411806.1, on the reverse strand, counting down.
CAGAAAATCAGCCAGCATCTCGCCCCTGTGATTCCTCTGCCCGAAACCATAGTGCCCCACTTTCAGCTCATCGTCTGTCCTTTTGCCTAGTTACGCGTTAAAGTCTCCCATAACCACCGAGAAGTAGGTTTTAGACGAGTGGATGGCCTTCGAGATATCCTCATATAGGGCCTCCACCTCGTCGTTGGAGTGTGTCGAGGTCTGAACCTGTATGACCTTCAACGAATACCGTTTGGTTATTCTGAGTATAAGGTACGCTACCCTACTCGACACACTCTCAATCCTCTCCACGTTACCTACGAGAGATCTGCGAACGATAAACCCGACACCTCCTTGGAACTGGTGGTCGCCCTCCCGGTGGAAGAGCAAGTTCCCGGACTGGAGGATTGCCGTGCCCTCACCCTCTCTTCGGACTACTGACAACCCTATAATTTCCCAGCGGATCTTGCTAAATTCCTCTTCCAGCTCGGTGATTCTCTCGTCGGTCCGAAGTGTCCGAACGTTGTGCATTACCAGGGCCAGAGGTCGTTGTTTTTGGTAGCCTTTTCGTGACCGGAGATTCTTCGCACCCCCTGCTCCGCCGTTACCGGGCCCGCTACCATTAGGCCACAAAATAGCGGAGCTGCCGTGACTGGGGGCCATTTGAAATTGTGTGCTCGTCATGGGGGTCCATGCCGTAATCGCCACGCTTGGCAGGTGGGTTGGCGATCGCAGTGGATGTTATTAATACTCGAGGGAGTACTGCTGCCCACTCCCCTGGTAATCCCTCAGTCGGCTCTTACGACTCCCGTGGGTAGAGAGGGGTGGAACAATTCCCCTAGGTCTTAGATAATAAATTACAGACTCTTCAATATTGTTCATGATTTATTAAATTATAATTAATCAAGATTTTTTGTGATAATATAGGTACCTACATTATATTCTTGTGCGTTAAGATATTTTTGGTAAGCTCATTACGAAGAGGTACATTTAATAGTGTTTACAATTATAGGTATAAAATAGATACTAATGTTACTACCCGGCACTGACCGAATAAGAGTGGGTACTACATAAAACACGATATGTCAATTAATACGTGTGACTAAATTTATTCACACCGCTATCTAATCTAGATATTAATAAGTAGGTACTTATATCCGACCAAAATTGCTATAAACACATTAAAATATTTAGGGGCCAGTTTTCTGGTCCAAAACTCGAGAAATGAGAGAGGTATTTATAGAACTGTTATAAACTTATAATACGCAACCTCTGCCTTTTTCTCCGCACATTTTAAAGAAGGGTTGAAGAATATGAATTATTGCGGCAATGAATCATAACCAACCTTGTAACTTCGCCATTACTGTTAGACTTGGGTACTTCATGACAAATATTTTAGCATGCTTGACCTTCTCCGCAAACGCAAACAGGTACGATCGATGTCCTGAAATAAAAATCACATAAGTGCTAAGTTATTCGAATGATACAGGACTACGAAGTGATGGTGTTATATTTACATTAACCTAGGCGCTTCAGGAAAGGTATACAAGAATTATAATTTCGGCATTATGATGGCCTCTTTATTTAAAAAGCATTTACGCAACTTCAGATCCGAAGCTTGAGTCAGGCAAAAAGTTTGATTATATTATACTGCCCTCGATACTCGATAGATAGAAAGGGATCCAATATTACGTGCGACGCGGATTCAATAATATACATACCTACGCGAAATGTTTATTTTAAAACTTTTTCGGTATTCTGTCACAGCTTTCACCATCATCTTCGAGAATATTGAATTTCTCTCAAAAGTATTCTCGAATCTTAATAAACTTTACCGCAAAGTAAACATTGAATAATGCTTTTATAACTTTTTTTGCCGCGTATATGAAGTACCAAAAAAAATACAGCAAAACAAGAGATAGGTACTTAGCATGTCTATTGAAAACATTTACCACTAATGACGTCGACACCATCACCTTTACTTGGACTATTGGCCACGTACACAACTTCAGTGTTATACTTGAAGTCGAGGAATATAATGTAGATATCGTGAACGATGGCAAGCGCATTCTTGCCAACGAAGGACAACGCGTCCAGCCTCTGCGGAATCGCCCAACTAAAAACAAATGCATACTACAATTATTGCCTAGTTTTTTCGATCACTAATGTTTAGAGTGGTGTCCTTCCAGCCAAACTCCTGTTGATGCAGCAATCTCAACAGAGCCAGACAGTCAATCTCTACACCAACTAGCATTTAGAAAAGATGTCGGTTTTTTGACGTCTGCAAAATTTCTAAACGGGGCGTTTGATACTGAGGACGGGTAGTTTTTAGGTAAAAAAAAAATCGAAGCTGGGGTTGGTACGTACAACCGCACATTGACCCGTTTTTACACCTACCTATACGAAAACTATTAAAAGTGGAAAACGGTGTGGTCATTCGAATGTGGTCCTCTAATGATGGGAGTAGTGTGTAAGTAAATGCTTTAATACTATTTTGATTTAAAATTGATCTTGGGGAGTTTCTGCGCGCTTTAATTCATTGCATTCGAGCATAATAGGTAGGTAATAAATATGTACCTAGTAGGTATAGGAAGGTAGGTAGATACTTCGTCAGGTCTAGATAACTATTAATACCTAACTACTAATATTGTTAATGTGGAAGTTTCTATACAGCTGATCTGATTTGGATTAAATTTGGCACACAGATAGTTTATCACCTGGCTTAACACATAGGATATACAAATTATAATTTGTGAATAAGGAAAAAGAGTATTTTAGTACGAGCGGGAAACTAACCTGCGTCCCTTACTATCCAGGAAAGTGCTCTAATCCACTGAGCTATAGTACTATTTTTTAGAAATACCCAATCTCCTTATCACATTTGTCTTAACGACCAACGCCATCTATCGGAATGCATTTACATGCATTAATCCAATACTATTATTCCTTATTCACAAATTATAATTTGTACTTTAAGAGTAGCTGAGCATGTCAAGTGCAAAAATATAGATCAAAACATAGGATATATTTAGTTTTTTAATTTGGAAAATTGTTAGGTTCCTGTGGGATAGCTATTTTGCATACTTACAGATAATTCATTTGCCATAAAGTGACGTAACATTGACTGTACAGATAGCGGAGTGGTTAAGATACCGGCATCCCGCCCTAGTGTTGTGGGTTATATATTCCCACAACACAACAACTCTATGTGGGATCCACAAATGGTTGTTCTGAGTCTGGGTGTACTTTCAGTCAGGGTCCGCGAAATTGTATATTTTGTTTTTTTTTTTTACGAGGAAAAATAACTAAATACATCTATACTATTATAAAGCTGTAACAGAGCTGTGTCTGTACTTTTAAGATATTTGAGAAAAAATTACTGTAATAGGCTATAATATATGCGTGTCTAAACACAACACAATTTTTTTTAGAATTTTTGTCTATGTGATTTTGATGTAACTTTTTTTATTTGAAAGGCCTTAATTTGACTTAAAAACTGGTAGACATTTTATCACGCTACTAAAAACTAGCTTTTGGCTGCGGCGAAGCCGCTGGCAAAGACTAGTATGATATAATATGATTATTTGAGGTGGTCGTCGCCTAGTTGTGCACCGCTCTAACGATCGGCAAGGCAAAGCAATTTTCGCTCACCCGTTGTCCTTGGTGAGCGACAAACGCGTCAATACTACGCGACGCGACGCGACACGAAAATATCGATTAGAGGTTGTATGTACTTATAGCCTACGTTGTCGCCTAATGTGAATGCGACGCAAAGCGGTTAGAGTAGGTACTGGCCGCAATACGCCGCATCGCGTAGCAACGCGTAGCATCGCATCGCAAAGGTCACCTAGGACAATGGGTTTAGGTAAGTCGGCATTTGATGGGTGACCAAAAAGTGACACTTATTTGTGTACACACCTGACCTCTGTGCCTCGGAAGGCACGTTAAGCAGTGGGTCCCGTTTGTCAAATAACATATGTTGTCAGAATAAAAAACTGACTCCGATCTAGTTCTAAAGTCGCCAGTTGTCCCCTTAGTTGAGTCGTGGAGGTCACATAGGAGTCACTTCGTACTTAAACTACTGGTGAATCAGGTGAAACTGAATAGATCGAAAGCGGACTCCAACAATACTTAAAATAAGGCTAAGAAGATGATGATAAGAGTGACGTAACTAGTTATAAGAACAAGAATATATTATTTATTATATTGATTGGATTCTAAAGTCCACGCCGATAAGTCACTGGCAGCAGCTAATTACCTAATTAAACGTAGTGGTTATATCATTTTTGATACTAATAATTAATTACTATTATACTAATATTGCAAGCACGATTAAACATAATAAGTATTGCCATAATCAGCATTACGAGCTTAATTTTACAAAAAAAAACTTAGTTCATCCTTAATTGGTGAGTCACTGAATGCATCCGAAAAAGTATTACGTGCATTCCGTTTCACACACGCGGTAAACACTTGCTTAATTTTAAGGCGATTCACCTAAGGAAAGCGCGAAATACTGTTTTACTAGATCAAATAGTTTAGGTATTTACCATTCAATAACGGTGTAATAAAAAATATACAAGATACCCAAGGATATTGTCTAAGGAATGTGCTAATTTGTTACACGATAGGATGCACTTTACTCGATTATATTTAATCCTGAAAACAAACTAAAACAAAATCTAAAACGAGTTATTTGTTAAGAAAATTTCAAGTTTTTCACATAATATTTGTATGGACACATTGCTCTATAAATACTACAGAGAACTTGCTAAATTTAAATTTTCAACTGAAGTCCTTTAATTAGTAAGTCAAATTAAATTAATATTTATCCCAAAACTTGAAGGATGTCTAGCGATGCGATGACATACCGCGACCCCCGCTACCCCGTCAGTCGCATTCGTGCGCTTGCCAACATTGGGTTAATGTATTTGAAGTCTACTTCACGCTTAAGGCTCTAGTATTTTCTCTGAAGGTAGGTAGGTTCCTTCTTGCAGGCGATGCGACCTATTCTCGTTAATCCGGTGTGCCGCACCTTAAACGTATACTTGCAAACAAATAATATTATACGTAAAACAACGTTACAGTAAGACATACCAAAAAATAATTGTGTGTTTTCTTTGTTACCATCGAAATTTTAAAAGCGTGTTCCACTCATGAAACTGAGTCACGTTAAACATGTATGTATTATATTGGGAGACGTTTCTTTTCGTTTTTGCATATATTTTTCTTGGGGAAATTTTTTCGATTTCATGAGTGGAACGGCATCTTCAAAATTTAGATGCTGATAAAAAAATAAACCCTAATTAATAAAATAATATACGTATATAATTACGTACGTACCTACTTAACAAAATTTGTGAATTAATTAACACTTATTCTGCTTATTTTTTATATTTATAACCTGACAAAAACATATTTTATATTACATTCGTAATTAGTTGTTCATATTACTACTGAAATAATTTTATACTGTGGGCTAGCACTAACGTCACGAAGAGAAATGAACGACCCGCAGCAAAGAGTATGTATTCACTATGTTTAATTTAAGTTATATTATATGTTCCACAGATTTCAGGACGCGCGGGCGGCCCCCCACACCTCACCTCCTAAAATCTTAGCTTGCGTTGAAACACCTCGCCTTAAGGATAATTATAATGCATCCACATTGGTACAAAATTCTAATAGAAAGAAAGTATTATCCTTACTAAATTTTATATGCGAAAGTGAGTTTCTTCAATTTGTCAAGCCGTAACTTCTACTAATCGTACATACGTCTGGACCCAAAAAAGGACTTAGGATACTTTTTATCCCGGAACAACTGTTCCTGCGGGATACCAATTTTTGCAAACAGATCAGTGTCATTTTGTGTGTGTGACGTTGGTTGTTAGCCTCAGATGGCTAATGACAACCTTACCCAGACAAGTGTTGAGCGCAGAGGGCTCTCAAGATTAAGATGTTACTGCGACACGACTCCTGCTTCCGGCGGCGGGGACAAAACCTTGAGTAATTACTTGTAGGTAGTAGCTGCGCGAGTTGTGTATGCTCTGATCTGTGCGAGAGTAGGTAAATATCGCAGTCGACTTCGTCGAGGCTATGTCGCGGTCTGCGTACACGCTACATATGAGACGGTATGTACCTAGCCACCTCAACCACTAGAAGGTTGGGTTATAGTCAGGGTTTCTGGGTTATAGAAGGTTGGGTTATACTCAGTTAGGGAGTAAAGTCGGAGTCAAAGTAACTACGGGAACTCTGCTTCATGAATTGCTTGATGATAGGCAAAGTCAATGTGAAGATCCATATTGCGTATGAACCACGGTGCACCCATAGCCCAGCGCATGAATCTATTTTGTAATGATTGTAATCTATGGAGCCTGTGTGCCTGGGCGTGTGAAAATACTACACTGGCGTACGTCATCGTAGGACGTATGCAGGCAGTGTAGAGTCTGACTTTGCTCCTAAGTGATAGTTTTGACCTAGGTTCAACATAATGGTGCAAACGCATGAACTTAAACGAAACTTGAAAAAATGATACAGTCCAACCATTGCAGTCCACTGTTGGACAAATAAAATATATACGATCCTGTGCCTTCCAACGTACGGGGTATGACCTTCTTCTTTACTTCATAGACCAACAGTAAAAGCCAGAACTCCCTTAATACTTTCACATCGAGCTATTGCTATAGTTGGTTGGTTGACCACTGAGGTAATGTCATACAGTTCCAGTTGGGTGCCAACACAGATGACCAGGACGGCACACGGCGGTTTATTTTAGTGAGTGAGGACCTTACACTAACCTGCGCGCGCCGAACGACACGGTGTGCGGTATGGTGGTGGTATATCAACATTTTCTTCCGCCTTAACAAAAAAATTCTCCTGATTCCTCACTCATTAACTTTAATTTTGGAGTCGCTAGCAACACCAGAGGCATCGATTGCGCTTTGCCAACCGCAAGGAAAGGGATAGGTGGAGAAAAAGGATAGTAGGGAAGAGATGAGGGAAGGTCGTCTTGCTCTCACTTAAAACAACAATAGGATTAGGAGAGGTCAGCTCAAGGCGGCATTAGGAGGCAAAGCGGCCACTCTTCATATTTCAGATATTTATATAAATTGATAGCGCGACACTTAGCTGGTCTGTCGCTTATTATCTCGTAGAGTAAAAATGTTCTGTGCTTATTATACGGTCGTCCCACCCCACCCCAATCCGCGATTTGGTGGCAATCGGTGCAAATATTGTTATTACACGTTTTGCTAAAAAAATTTGCTAAAAAATTACAAATTTTTGCTAAAAAATTACAAGGTAAGTAGTAAGTAAAGTAAGTTCAACTTGTTTTGATTGAATTTGTATGAATTTGTTTGTTAATCTTAAACTGCTTTTATTATACGGGTAGGTATGTCTCCTCCTTATTCATTCGCCTTCGTTTGTGTAGTATATGTTCCAAATTATTAATAAAAATCGAGTAATCCATTATTAAAACTCAATGGCTACCTACCTATATACCGTTGCTTCAAGGCAATTTTCAAAGAGAATATACCTAATCACTACGTTTAGCAATTTTCTGTGAGAGGATACCTACTTCCTCGGACGAGCCGATTCATATTTTTTTTATTTAGTTTGGAGAACAAACTACTATAAATAAATTGTTACAATAGATAAACTAAGCGGATATTACACGAGCCAATACAGTTTTTACTAGGTAGGTAGGTACCTACTACCTAATTATTATTCTTAAGCATAAGTAAGGGAGTTAATACTTGGTCTAATATTATTTCATTAGTATAAGACTTATGACTATGTGATTTGTTAACATATTTATTCGGGTGCTTATTATTTTAAAGGAATACCCACAGCACTTCTGGATTATAGGCATTTTGATCAAGTTTTTCCTCAACATCTTCAGTAGGAGGGTCTTCACTTCTTTGCATCATTTGGTTACTATATATTATTTAAAATGATAATGAGATATAATTAAAATATTAACTATGAACGCTTTGAACTTATTAACAAAACATACCTAATTTTAATCACAATAATAAATCTTGTCGCCTAGTAACTGTCGTCATGAATATTATTTTTTTCGATTCAGTAAACATCAATAAAATTATTACATTAGAATATCAATCATTGTTTATTATGTATAGATTATTACAATTATTTATTGTACATATTGTTGTCTTCTGCTAGCGTTAGACCTTCAATAGTATTGAATTATTGATTGGTAAAGTTGGACCTTTGAGTTATTGTACAAGTTTTGTGTAAAATTAACAAAGTCTGTGGAAGTCCTCCACAACGTTACGATGAAACGGAACGTTAATTTAGCTGTCAAATTTCTAAACCACGAATGAGCACTTGAGCAGTGATTTATGATTTTGATAAGAAAAATATTAAAATACTCTTAGAAATGTGTATAGTATGTGATTATTTTAGACAGTTCAATGTTATAAAATGTGAAAAGTGTCCGTATCATAATTAAACCACCATGTAAGTAGTCGCGATCTGCATAACTTTTTAACTGAATAATGTTTATTTTCATATTATGTCTTTGAATTAGGAGGTTTTTTACATGTTTGCGGATTGAGTTTGTTATTTTCATGTTCAGGGAGAACTTTACCGGGTCAATAGATGATCCAGTAGCACAAAGATGGAACACCTCGTCGATAGATTTTGCAGAAATAACAATGGACAAAAACTTTGTCCTTCTGTTGGTGTCGTTAATATCGTCGATATCGTGGATCGTCTACATTACTTACTACAACAGTCGAGTACTGGGCTATATAATAACGAGGCTGATAAACAAATTCTATTTTCAAGATGAGAATTTCAAAATTGGTGAGTGACCCATTTGTTGAATAATAAATATAAAGTTGTTACTTATTATTTTTCATTGAATAAAATCGATTTTAAAACTTCTGCATGGTATATCGTAAATTATGAATGTCATCAATTGTTGTCAATATCTCAGTTAAGATTATCAGATAGATAAGAACTCCATTAATAATAATACAATTTGAAAGATAACAAACCAGGACTTTATTAATGATTTTTGGATCTTTACCTATAATTATTGCCTTTTAATACATTCACCATTTAATGGATATAATTATTATATCTGTATCAATATTGTTTCTTGTCACTTATACAATAAAAGGAAAAAAAACAACTGCAATATTTTTATGCACATTTTTACTTCATATAATGAAATCATAGTTTCATATAAACTTTGTGGTTAACAAATTCTTAATGATCCCGTCAGCCATTCTTTGTCCCAATGTAAATGAGGTTGGCACTACACACTGGTCTATGTATATAGAAAAACAATTTATAGCATCCTTATTATCCTTACTGATAGCTTAACTTTATAAATGTGAAAGTACATTTTTTTGTTACGATTTTACTCCGTTACTACTGATCTGATAATCATGAAATTTTGCATGCATATAGTATTGTGCATAGAAAAGGACATATGGCTGCCTACTTTTAAAGGCAGCCTACTTTTGTATTAATACCTAAATAATACATGTTGATAATAAATTTGCTACCAACAAAATGAGATGGTGAGGAGCAACTTGGCAGTATTCTTACTATTGCTGCATCCATAAGTGACAATTACCACTTACCATGAGGTAGGCTGTGGCTCACCTGCCACCAAAACTATAATAAAAAAATTATTGCAAAAAGAGGCTGGTCTATCTATACGTTACTTTTTTTTATTTTTTATTTCTATTATGTTTTACTATACCAGTGTCGACAACACACTGCTAAGATAGATGTATTAAATACTTATATTAGGAGTTATTATTTGCATTACAGGTTCCTTTACACTCAACGCCTTGTCTGGTAAAATTATGTTTCGTGATATTGTATACATCAACTATGACTACACGTTACGTATACAAGATGGCTACTTGATATTTAGATGGTGGCGATCCTATGTGCCTAAAGATGTTTCTGAGGGTAAGTATTTTCAATTACTTTTAAAGTTATAGGTTTTATAGGCTGTTTTTTTTTCTTTTGCCATGCTTGGCTCTGTCTAATATTATCAATGTAAAATTTTGTGAAGATATTTGAATATGGGTAGAAAATAGCTTACTATAACAAATTATTGTCAAAACAGCAGTTACACAGGTTATATATAAAATTTAAATAGATGTGTTAGAAAGTATGGGTGTCTCTCAGTAAACTGTAAGAATGTGAAGCAGTAGTTGATTACTGATAGCACTAACATTACTATTTGAAATGGTTTTCCATGAGGTGACCTAATTCAGGTGACCTACTTTAGGTTTAGAAATTGCTTGCTTCATTTTATATTTTTTAAATAAATAGTTCCAACAACATTTTTGTCCTGTCCTATAAGCTGAGGAAGTATGGATGAGGGAAATAATAGTATTATTATGATTATATTTTTAGAAAAAATATTTATTATGTTCATATTTATGTATTCATTATGTTATATCATCCCAGCACGACTCTGGGTGGAAGAGCTGGCAATATGACATTTTAATTTAATGGTCTTGTGATAATTACGCCATCTCTCTTGCGGGGTAGGCAGAGAGAACAGAGTCTCTAGAGGCTCTATTCTTGCATACATCTCGTTTTCTTAACACACATAATTCTCCTCATACACCCTCGCCAGTTTCGGTGACTCCTTATTCCACCTTCCTTCTATACATGACCGAATTAATAGGTCAGTTTCAGTCTCCCCTTGTACCTAAATCCTGTCATTTTCGCATTCTATATCTTCTTAACCAATCATCCGGCATTCTATGCATATGTTCGAAACATCACAGCATTCCTTTCTCATTTTACACCTACACTCTTACAAACCTACTCTCTTACATCGTTGTTACGAATGCTGTAAGGTATACATATTCATCCACTTGTTCTAGCATACCATTGTCTATTGTAACTCTAATATCTGTTCTAGCTTTCCCCCTTTCAAAGATCATTAATTTGGTTTTGCTCACATTCACATGTAGGCCCCTTTTATTACATGATAATTAAGTAATTTATTACATGACTGCTAGCACCCCCCTTCGCCCCTTACGCTTCATCTACAAGGACTTTAGTTTCATTTTAACAAATTTTTCCTGACATGTAATTTAAACGAAACAAATCCCAATAGTTCTTCAAGCCAAGCTGTACTTGTGAAAACTGCATTTATAGCTGTTCAGTAATTTCAGAGATGTGCTCTAACAAACAGATAGACAGACGAAAAAAATATCATTATCATGTATCCTGTCTCCTTCTGTACTCCTTAAATTTTGACACATACAAACAACGTGCAGATGCAATGTGTTTATTTATGTAAAGGTCCGCTACATTTACCTACTTGGTTACTTTCTTACATATTATAAAACAAAATCGTTTAACGCGTCTGTCTGTCTGTATATTCATTAACTCCTCCTAAATATTAAACGGATTTTGATTCCGTTTTCAGCATCAGTTAGAAAATTTATTCTGGAAAAACAAATTATTTGTGAAAGTGGAAAAAGAGATATTTACTTCGAGTAGAATTCGAACCTGCGTTCCATCCAATCAGGGGAAGTGCTCTGGACCGCTAAGCTATTGCAGTCACCCGACGGTGACTCGAAATCTCCACTTCAAATTAGTTTTAAATGTCTTTATATCTTTATGACTACTTACACTTCCCCAGATTGGATGGGATTCAAGTTGGAATCCTGCGGTTTCTTTTTCCATTTTCGCAAATAATTTGTTCTTTAGAGTAAGTGAGCATGTCAAGTGCTAAAATACAAATCAAAATATTCTTTCGGAAGGTAGGCTTACATGCATAATGACGGGCGGAGCACACGCCCCCGGTCATGGCAATGCCAGGTAGCGACCGGGAGGCTGACCTCAGTGTACCGCCCGTCACCGCGTCGGAAATGGGGGCGGCTGTTTCGCGGATTCGTTCCAAGAACACCGCCCCCGGCCCGGACGGGATACCCGCCCGAGTGCTTGCCCTGGCTCTGGACCACCTGGAGCCCCGCCTCAGGGAACTGTTCGACGCGTGCCTGGCGTCCGGACGGTTTCCTGGCTGCTGGAAGGAGGGGAGGCTGGTACTCCTGCCGAAGCCGGGGCGTACGCCGGATTCGGTCGGGGCCTTCAGGCCCATCGTGCTGCTGGACGAGGCGGGTAAGCTGCTGGAGAGAATCCTCGCTGCCCGCATCGTCCAGCACCTGCGCGACGTCGGACCCGACTTGTCGGATGCCCAGTTTGGCTTTCGGGCTGGTCGTTCGACGGTCGGCGCGATTATGCGCCTGAGGGCCGCGGCCGCGGCGGTCGTCGCCGGCGGTGGAGTGCTGTTGGCGGTGTCGCTCGACATTGCCAACGCATTCAATAGTCTGCCATTCAGCTGCATCAGGGAGGCGCTCCAGTATCACGGGGTGCCTGCATACCTGAGGCGGCTGGTGGTGGACTATCTTGAGGGCCGCAGCGTTCTCTATGAGAGCCGCATGGGGGACGTTGTGAGGAGACCCATGTCGTGCGGTGTCCCGCAGGGTTCGGTTCTAGGGCCGCTCCTGTGGGACATTGGTTACGACTGGGTGCTACGCTGTCGGCTCCCCCCCGGGCTGGCGGTCATCTGCTATGCGGATGACACGCTGATCGTGGCCCGGGGTGGAAACTTCGAGGAAGCGGCGTTCCTGGCCACCTTAGGGACCTCGGAGGTGGTTAGGAGGATCGGGGCGCTGGGGCTTAGGGTGGCCCTGGACAAGTCGGAGGCCCTACTTTTCCATGGGCCCCGACGTCGGCCACCTGCTGGCGCCTCAATCACGGTGGACGGGGTCCAAATTGGGGTGAAGGCCCAGATCAAGTATCTGGGCCTGGTGCTGGATGGGCGGTGGCGCTTTCGCGAGCACTTCCGCCAACTGTCCCCGAGGCTCGTCGGCGCAGCGTCCGCCCTTGCACGGCTTTTGCCGAATATGGGCGGAGCCAACAATGCGTGCCGACGGCTTTATGCGGGGGTTGTCCGGTCGATGGCACTGTACGGTGCACCTGTGTGGGCGGGGTGCCTGGACGCGCCGAACAGGGCTCTTCTGTGGAGACCACAAAGAGTCGTCGCGTCCAGGCTCATACGCGGATACCGCACGGTGTCGACGGAAGCGGCCTGCGTGCTGGCCGGAACCCCCCCGTGGGACTTGGAGGCGGAGGTGCTCGCCGAAGTGTATCGGCGGGCATCGCAAGAGCGAGAGGTGGGAGGTCGTCCTTCACCCAGGGAGGTGGCCAGGTGGCAGGGCGATGCCCGCCGAGCTGCCATGGCCAGATGGAGGACACGGCTGGAAGCGCCCCGAGCCGGTCTCTGGACCGTAGGGGCGCTCCAGCCTGTGCTGGAGGAGTGGGCGGGGCGACGGCACGGAGTCCTTACCTTCCGACTGGTGCAGGTGCTGTCGGGGCACGGTTGCTTCGGCAGATATTTGCACATAGTCGCAAGGAGGGAAGCGACTCCGGGCTGTCACCATTGCGGCTGCGACGAGGACACGGCGCAGCACACGCTCGAGTCATGCCCGGCTTGGGGCGGGCAGCGTCGTGAACTCGTTGCGGCAATAGGGGGGAACCTCTCGCTGCCGAGCGTCGTCAGAGCGATGCTTGGCAGCGACAGGAATTGGGCCGCGGTCGCTGCCTTCTGCGAGGATGTCATCTCGCGGAAGGAAGCGGCGGAGAGGGCCAGGGAGGCTGATCCTTCCGCAGACCCGAACCGTCGCCAGCGACTGGGGCGGCGCAGGCGTGAGTATTTGCGCCTAATGCCGCCCTAGCTGAGGCTGCGGGTGGATGGACCGGGGAACGTCCGCCACCCGCAAGGCCTCCCGCGAAGGTGCGACGCACTGTGTGCGCGTGCGTCGCTCAGTAGCGGGTACCCGAAAGGGTAAGCCGCCGGAGGACCACCGAAGGAATGTAACATAGTTCCAGTGGTTCGCCAATAAAGGCGGAGAGACGGCACACGGCGGGTTTATTTAGTGGGTGAGGGCCCCACACTACCCTGTTTGTTGCCCCGAACAACGGGGTGTGCGGTTAGGAACATTTTTTCCCGCCTAAACAAAAAAAAAAAAAAAAAAAAAAAAAAAAAAAAAAAAAAAAAAAAAAAAAAAGGCTTACATGCATAATACATGCATGTTATTGCACGCCTCATAAGCGAACCGTTGAGGTGGGTACTATTCTCGTTTTATGCAGAACAGCTGATTTTTCAAACTTAAAATTTCTCTATTTATCATGTATTGCACTTGTAAAACAATATAAACACACACATCAAGAAAAAACACTATTTTTGACACTCATGATATTTTTTACGCCATTTTTGTTGTTTAAACTAGTTAAAAAACTGTTTAAAAAAGTTCTGTCTTAGACGTCCGTTTGTTGTACGTAATGTATGTTAACACGATAACAATCGAAATACTTTACTATTAGTCTGTTTTTTTCTTATTAACTTCAGTACAATTACGAATAGAGCCCTATTACTTTTCACGGTCTGATTCTATGTAAACAAAAAAATAGTGAATATTTACGCTCGACTCGATGGCACAGTGATACACTAAAACCAACGCTATAGCCTATACCTTACTTAAAACCAGCGCTATAGCCTATACCTTATTTCGTAGAACTACTTCTATAGACCAATATATTAGTACTTCTTAAAATTGGCGCTAGATGGCGTATAAGACAAGAGAAACACATTACCATTTTTTGAAATTAGCGCTATCTATGTGATTTATTGAAAACTACTTAGACCAATACATTATTAAGTAGTTACTTATCAAATAATCAATTTTATTGTGAAAAATAAAAATTATGAGGCGTGCAGTTTTGGATTTTCCAAAGTATTAGTACATTGCACCCGTGCGACGACGGGCCGGATTTCTAGTAATGTATGAACTTTATGTGCATATACTAGTACACTAATGAACAAGCCACATTATATAACGGTCTAGTACTTGTAAGCCCTGACCTTATATGTTAGGAGATAATATTATGTTAACAAGCACTTCAAAGGCTTTGTAAAATTAGCATCTGATTATCATAATAAGATTAAAATTAAATCACACATGATGATAGGGCTGTTTATACCGTACACTGATTTGTGTGTGATCAATACAAACTTCTTTTCATGCATAATGGTGGAATTCCATGTAATCATTTATGTATTTACAAGTTTTATGAAAATTAAGTGTCATGTATTTTTACAGTTTTATAAATATCTAGCCTTTGCCCGCGGCTTCGCCGCAGCCATTTGTATCATTCGTTCAGTAGTTTTTGCGTGATGCGCGAACAAACAAATACAAAAATTCTAAAAAAGAAATTGTTTTGTGTTTAGACACGCCTATATAGCCTATTACAGTCGTTTTATCTCAAATATCTTAAATGTACAGACACAGCTCTGTTACAGCTTTATAATAGTATAGGTTTATAGTATGTGTCTTTAAACAGTACTACAGGGATTGTAACGTTGCCGCCGGCGGACCACTAAAGTAGTGTAACAGTTCTAGTGCCTCGCCGATAAAGGCGGAGAGACGGCACACGGCGGGTTTATTTAGTGGGTGAGGGCCCCACACTACCCTGTTCGTTGCTCCGAACGACGGGGTGTGCGGTTAGGAACATTTTTTCCGCCTTAACAAAAAAAAGGATTGCAACGTTGTGCCCATTATGGACTATACTACTTGTAATACAGGTTAATTCCTAGTTCAAGAGAGATCTCGATATGGGCAGCGATGCTATTGAAAGAATTGTATCTACTCGTTAGGATAGTATTTAATGGACACTCTCTTTAAATAATTTTAAATAGTGCCAACCCATATAAGTATGTTAGATATTTCATAAGTGTAAAGTAAGTCGAATATGGATTCGACTTACTTTACGCTAATTGTACGTTCGAGTACATCCAATGTTCGTGATTAGCCCATGCTGCGATCTAACTTGCCGGTTTTATATATTGTTTTTTATATATATAATAATAATAATAATGTTCACGGACATTTCACACAACGTCCTCTGGTCCCAAACTAAGCTTAATGCTTGTGCTATGGGTACCAGATTACGGATATAATACATATACTACTTTTTTTTGTAAATACATACATATCATAGATAGAAAACACCCAGACGCAGTACAATTATCTGTGTTCATCACACAAATAATTGTCCTGAGTGGGAATCGAACCCACGACCTCTTGCACGGAAGTCGGTTACACTACCGACCATGCCACGAGGCATATGTAAATATATATAGTTAATATATATAGTTATGTGTATAAAGAACTTGACATGCTCGGCCGTTTACTAGTACTGAAAATGTGAAATAGAAAATGAGTGTATATTATGGTTATCCAAACATAAAATAAATCTTGCATGTATATCTGATATGGTGGGGGCTTCACGGTAAGAAAGAAAGTGTTATAAAATGTATGGTACGAAAGACTGCTATGATAGCTCAATTGGCAGAGCATCTGGAGTATCTAGATGATTCAGGAAACGTGGGTTCTAATTCTGTTCGTAGTTATCAACTCCTAATTCAATGTTTCACACTTTGTTTTTCATACATACGAGAATATGTTTGATATATATTCACGATAATTTCAATACTAAAACAAAAATATTAGTTATTAGAATTCATAACATTCGCGAAAGGACGCCTAGTTAAATGTGCGATAGCTTCAAACCGACACAATAAAACAATTTACCAAGTAGATATGATTTCGTAATGCCTCCTCCTTATTTTATGTCGCTGTAACAAGATTGAACACGATTTAGACTTAAAACTTTGACTAATATTCAAGGGTAAAAATTATTCACAGATCTATCGCACTCGGACACACGTCTATCCATCATGTTGAACGGCTTCGAACTACATTTCTACAATCGATGCGACCTATATAACGAACTTGAAAAAGTATTTGGTCTAGAACCAGTCATTAAACAACAGAATGATGAGGACTGCACAGATCTCGACAAAGCTATGAATGATGCAAACGAGAAACGAAGACGTGCTCAAGACACAGTCAGGTCAGAAGCGGCGATGGCACGGACATGGCGAGATCTCATACCTGTTATAAAGATTGATATCTGCTCAGGAAGGGTCGTATTTGGCAACAGACTTGTCCCGACAACGCTGTCGATAAGTATCGAAGAATCCCATTTAGTGTATAGTACAAAACCACCAGCCTCCAGTTTAGACCATTTAATGCACTTCGTTAAAGCCAAAGCTGATAACTGTAAAGTGATGCTGGCGCCCAGTCCAAATTATACATCAATGGTGGATGAACCACCCCGGTATATGGGTGAAGGCTTTGTTATAATGAGTTCCAATTATATCGAAGTCTACTTCTATATGGATGAGCCTGGTGTAGTCCCCGAGCAGCCCGTTCTTCTACAGCTAGCGAATGGAGATATCGTAGAGTCAGCGCCGCCGATTTGGGGCGTGGACATCAAATGTGGCAAAGGAACAGATTTTAGTTACGGGCCTTGGGCTGATCGGCAAAGAGATCACCTTTTTAAGTTTTTCTTCCCACCGAATTTCAAGAACTTGGAAGTGACTCCACAACCGAAGCCTGGAGATAGACGCCAAACACAATCTTTCGATATTAGACTTTCCACACTGAATGAAGCCACAATTGATATTCTATTCACAAAAAATAAAGAAACTAACGCTGTTCATATTAACATCGGTGCTGGCTCATATCTTGAAGTAACACTTCCTTGGATTGTATTACAAGATGGGTACACGACAAAAATCACAGGACAGTTACTGCACTTAGAAGCAACTACGAGTTTACAGTACAGGAGCTTAGCTGAAAGCGAAACACTAGAATACACAGTAAAATGTCACTATCCCCTTGTATGGAACCATCACCAGTGCTGGCAGCTAAGTTTTACAGGATGTAAAGCAACCGCACATTTCGTTTACACACACATAAACTTTTTTCAAGATCTCATTAACGACTGGTCGACGAAATCTCGGCCTGATATCTTACACTTCGTACCTTACACTTGGAAAATTTCCCTGCTACTCAAAGAATGTGAAGTGGTCACGGTGAGCAACCAATATAACTGGATTGATTGCAGTTCCACCAATCAGGAGAATAATCACGTTGCGTTTTGTGGAGATCTTCTGGATGTCTCCTTCGATTTGCCATTTGTTGATTTTTTGCCGGATGTTATACCTTTAAAGATTTGGATCCAAGGCGAAGCTGTCGACATGAGTCTCTACTTGCCTGAAGTAAATACTTCAAGATTACTCTTATTATCCATAAATAAGAACATGAAATTGGTCCCCTGTAGATTAAAAGCTTCGAAATGGCGGAGAAAATGCGTTAAGTCACAAGGGTGGGTAGACTGTTGGTCTGTTCCTATCGTGGCATTAAGTGTGAGATACAATTATCACCCAGTCCCTCCACTAGGTCCGGAGCCCCAAGCTGACATAACAACTCCAGAAAAGGAAGAAATTCTTTTGTCACCGATGAGAATACCTAGGATGAGGAAACAACCACATATAAACTGGACTTTGGATGGAAATAAATTTGATAGAACAAGTCTACCCCCAGATAAAGTAAGCGTTGAACTAGAAGTTGGGCCATCGATTCTCTTAGCTTACGGAACTATCATTACAAGTTTCATGAATCTTTTAGAAAATATATTTGGTGAAGACCAAACCTTTACAGATATGCAAAAGAGTCCAAATATGGAATCATTTTATTGGTCCAGCGATAACACGAAATTGAATGACAAAAGCAGTATTAATCAGCATACGGAAATATCGATTGACGATTCATCAGATTCTTGTAAAAGTCCTTTCGATCCACGACGCTACCGGCCTCTTGACGTTGCAGTCTCTATAATAATCCACGACATTCAAGCACATTTAGTAAAAAATTGTAGTGAAAATGAACCACCTTGCCCGGTTATATTGATTGAGCGTTTTGGATTTGAAATGGACAAAAGTTTTAGAGAAACAAAACTACAACTTTTATTAAGTCCTTCTATATTAGTTTCGGCTAATAATCTGTCGCGTACAAATCCCACTAATTCGGGCGCGCTATATCAGGGTCATTTAATGCTTTCCTCTTTCCAACTTAGAGGCAACGGTTTTTTCAGTGATACTAATCGAACTGTAGAAGAAGAAACAGTAGAATATGCCTGGATGATGGAACTTCAACTCGGCCAGTTGACTGGTCGACTCACATTGCCACAATTATACCAAATAATATCATCTTTAGAGACATTCCTGCTATTAATTTGTGATAGCGAAAATGAATTAGTCCCACCGAATTCGGCAAAACAATGCCATCACGGCTTAAACAATATAATGTGTTCTGAAACCGATCTTGCGTTAAAGTATCGGTGTCCAACGTCCAATGAAATAAAATATAAAATGATTCGAGTTGCGATCGATCTCATTGACATTTTTATCGCAGACTCTAATACCACTTTACAAACATGGATATCGCCAGCAAGACTTAGTTACTGTAACTTACATGGCTCTGGTTTCGGCACCGGTGTGACTGGCTTATTACCGAACATCCGATTAGCTCTGTACACCCAAACAAACATGCAGACTAACACTCATCACCATTCAAATAGTAGTAACAATACCAGCAACAGTCAAAATAAACAGCCAGAAAGTGACAACTGGGTTGGTGTTGGCTCAGTAGCATTGGGGCCGTTATTAATCGAGGCTGCATCTTCTTTACCACAAACGCCAAAAAATCTGCATCTAGTTCAACAGAAGTTCCTCAAACTCCACGATGATAAGACCAAAAGGCTCTGGTTTTTGTGGCCTAGCGAAGGGAAGAGCTCACAGTGTGGATGTACTGGAGGTTGCGCTTTCTTTGGATCTAACAGAAACGGTCCAAATTTCTTAAAACCGAGTCCCAATGACTTACACGAAGGAATCAACATAGCTATCTTCAATATTATAGAGACAATTCCAGGAGAGTATGGATATGGACAGAGTTTGTTGCATTCGGGTCAACTCGTGTTCCATACTCCACCATACAATAGTTTAAATGTCTGTCTCCAGCCGACTAATGTAACCACATTGATACCATCCCCATTACCACAAAGCCTAAGCAAGTCGCCACAAAGTGCAGAACGGCGAAGTCTGACAAGGAGGTTCTCTTATACTAGCATGAGTAAAGGGAGTAATAATATCCTGGTATCAAGTACTAAAAGTGATGTCCCTTATGCCCGCTTGGTCGATTCCACCGTACCTTTAGGTAATTCAAAAATTGACAGCGATTCTAAACTCAATAAAGGTATACTAAACGTTCCACAAATGGAAAGCAGTGTTTCTGATTCTAAGCTAGCTCTGAGCTGTGGTGCCAAAGATACCATGACAAATAAAAAGATAGCGCCCACAGATACTGAAACTTTTGTGATACCAAAAATACCTATCCGAAGTGTAGCTGTATCTGAATCTCACTACTCACTGAATGCCCAAATTCCTGCTGATGACACTCTTTCTCATGAAGTTCAGAGAACCGTATCTATAACGAGTGAAAATCATTCCGAAGCTTTCTTTTCCGCCGACGAGGATATGTTTCCGAGTCGGTCTTCGAGCTTAAAACATTCCTTTGGTAGTCGCCATAGTAACCCTAGAGAAAAAAGCTCTTTTGGTATTAATGATATTTCTAACGAAAAATGGAACAATTCCGTCCCTAAGTCAGAGCCAATCGATGTACCTGATACGATAAGCAATCTGAGCACGGGAGTGCAACCAGACTCCGAAAGTGGTTCGGTATCATCCACTTCATTTATATCAGCCATATCGTCGCAGGAAGACATGACGCTAGTCAACCTACATATGCAGACTAATAAACCTATAGTAGATTCGCCTCTTCTGATGGCCAGTTATATGCATAACTTGCCGCAGTACAAATGTACAAACTGGTCAACCTGTTCCCTACCAAGTGGGAGTGACGTGTTCACTTTGCCACTTTTCAAGAGAGCTGATGACGGCACGCTGGTATACGTTGGTCAAAAGTATCTACCATCCTTTGAGCCTCTTGGTAAAATCAATATACTCCGACTGGTCTCCAAAAAAGACCAAAACAACCAGAACCAACATGGGCCATACTCGAATTTGCCTCCTCATTTCAATTCTCAAGTGAAAGCTCATCCTTATCCACAAGGATGGTGGGATATCCAGCAAACTGTGCAGGATAATCAGGAAAATACAACAGAAAAGAGTTCGGCATCGACCGTTACTACCACAAGTGACACTAAAAGCGGATTGTTTGTCAAATTACGTGGGGAAATTGACATCATGTTAACGCCTCTAGTCTTGGAAAGTACGCAGAAATTTGTCGAATCTTTAACTCCAGTTCTAGCAAATATACATCCCATAACAGTAATAAATCATTTACGTTTGCTCTGTATCTCAACGGTATCAAGCGCCAACATACTCAAACAGAAGCAATACGTGCAAAATTGGATGCCACAAATGCAGGATCGAAGTCAATCAAATTTGATAACTGACAAAGATGATAAATGCAAACTAGCTACGATACCTCATTCCAACATATATGAAGAAACTATATGCGAACAGCTGCAGGCCACTGTTACAATTCCTAAAGTGAACATAATCTTCATACAATCTTCTGTCGTTGAGGACATGATATCCTTCTCGGCTTTAGATAATATCCAGGACTTGACTTGCGTATCTTTGTTCGGGGTATCAGTGGAAAATATCATAGCGAAATATGTGAGCGCGAAAAAGAATTTAGAATCTGTGCAGTTATATTACCGGCCAACATTAAGGGCTCTAGGAAGTAAGAAATCGTTTGGAATAATGAAGGGTCCAAGAGCTTTGATATCTGCTCAGTCTACGAGAAAACGGGGCCAGGAGCGAGGCGAGCCTGTCTACATTGAGGCTTCGCAACAACAGTGCGAAGATGCTACTATAACTTTGAACGTGGGTAAGTTGGCTTTTAGGACGCTTTTACTGGTAATTCGATCTTATTATTTTTTGAATACTCGTGTAATCTTCTGTTGTTGGGTAAAAATAAGGGTTACTGTGCCACGCTGACCAGACAAGTTGGCAATGAATTGTTGCGAAGTGGAAACATTTCTCACAATAATAATGTTCTGCTTAGTTGTTCTTCTTTAGTCGCTCTTATAATACCCGAACTATGGAATGTGATGGTGGCATTTTTCGTCTGTTACTAGTTAGCAAAATGTTATGTTGTTTTTGTAAGTTGGATGTAGTTTATATTTTTTCGTATATTTGTTAGAAAATCTTATGTAGCGAATACATTTAGTGTAGAAACTATGTTTCATTTAAAGGCAAAGTCCACGGTCAACTCAGACGTATACGCAATGAGTCATCACAACTAAAGGACGTGACCATCACGGGTATTCCCTGTCAGCATTCTAAAGCCTCATTTAAGTTCATCAGGGTGGACACTTCTGCTAAAGGATGTGAGTCTATGGTAAGTGAAATATGAATTTTGTAGTTCTGGTATATAAAAGTTTTTGGTAATACTGGATTCCGGGGGGTGGCCAATGTGTTTTTAAAGGTTTATCGGATATTTTAACAATAATGATGGGCCTTTCTTTATAAGCAGCACTTTGCACTCTTACCTCTAGCTCAGTATTGTGCTCACCAATGGTTAAAAAAATGATGATAGATATATTAATTCCTTTCTAGTGCTGCCAAACTGGAACAGCAGATGCTCAAAAAGACACTCCTATAGGCTTTATCATGTTCGAATGTGGTCTTGAAGGCATATCGATAAAGGTGTCCAAACATTCGCAATCACATAAACCAAATGACGAGAAGAAATGTGTGAGACCAGACAACGAGAGCTGTAGGGAGTCTATAAAGTCTGCCGAAGAGTTGAAACCGGATAAAGAAAAATCAAAAAGCTATAGGGCTTCTGGTCTAGAAGACTTGTTCAGAAAGAAAGAACCGAATTCTAAGCCGAGTACACCAAATTTAGGAAATGCTCAGCCACCTCCTGTGCCTCCACCGGAGCCTTCAACTCCAGGGCCTGATGAGCCATCCAATAACGACAGTACTTGTACAGTGGTACCTTTGAAAGACAATGGAAATACGTCCTCTTGTGCCATAGATCTGAAGGTGGTCTGGTTCAATTTTGCTGCCCCACCGAGAACTCCGATCACAAAGAAAATTGATTACACTAGGTATGTTTGATGTAGTATTTATATTATAACGGCAATAATTACGAAATACGTAAAGTTATATATCACTAGCCTTTGCGCGCGGCTGTGTCGCAGACAAATGTTAGTTTTAAGTTATATCTCAGGTTCCCGATATAGTAGCGGGATAAAATGTATACCAGTTTTTAAGTCTAATCAAGAGCTATTAAATAAAAAAAGTTACATCAAAATCCGTTCAGTAGTTTTTGCTTTAGGATATAATTCCACTCCTCACGCGTTTCACCAATCAGTGATGCTGATAGTAGATTGCATAATTAATCTGTAAATCTGTATTTTCAATCGATCATGTTCCAAACTCACGCAACACCGATATACCATAGCCCAGGTGATACCTTAAAATATTTTTCAGACTGGACTGGAATCTGCTTAGCACAGCGTCTCCCGCGATTAATGCGTGGATGAACCCTTGTAATCGTCTTGGCATTCGCGTCGTCGGGTTGTACCGAGCGTATGCAAGGAGGCTGACTGCTACTGCTGCAAGTCTTATGGCTGCTGCTTTAGATCTTACACCACACCTCACACTGCCCAAGGTAAGTCGTTATTACTCTCAGAATACGTTCATCAATTATGGAATGAGATTATTTGCCTATGTTAATATTTTTGTTCTTATAATCTTACTACTTAGACGACTTAGGGCGGATTCGACCAAACAAGAATACATTTTATTCCTAGAATAAATCGCTACTTGAAAATAAATAAATAAATCAATTTTACATTTTACCAACAACAATTCGAAGAATAGTGAGCCTATTTGGGAATAGTCGCTATACCACCGATAAGGATCAAATAAGGAGTTAATCCAAGAATAAAAAAAAATGGCGTCATCTTTTTTGTGCTGTCATTTTTCGAAACCAATATCGGTTTCGGGCGCGTGACAGCTACTTTCTCACGCTATAATACGACAAATAAGAGTTGAGATGAGTTAAGCTATACACTGTCCCGTTTGTAGAACAATTTCTTTTTGCTGGGTATAACATTCACTTCGCTATTCGCGAATAGCTACTCCAAGTATAAGCGATACGTCAGATGGCGTGGAAAAACGACTGTTGATTATCTAAGAGAATAAAATCGTGGAATAGATTATTCTCGGTATAGTTATTCTTGTATATATTAGACTTATGCTTGCTTATGCTTTTCTAGAGATAACTGTTCTATGCTTGTCTGGTAGATTATACAACACTATTCGTTGAATTTTCAAATCGCAATAATTTTTGAATGAATGAACCGATTTTCTCTTAGTTTACGGCATTAAACGCAGTTGTTTGAGCTCTTTGAAGAAACTTAAAGCTCGAATTGGTCAGACTGAAAATTTCATAGAAATTCTGAAAAATTTTTTTTTTAATTTTTTTCAACAACGATTCCTCACGAACGAATCAATCGATTTTGACCGGACTTACGGCAATCGACGGATTTTTTTTAATGTTAAGAGCTGATTAGTTTTTGGAATTGATCAGTAAAACCGTTTAAAAGTTATTAAAAAAAAAACACACTAGAAAAAAATATTTTTGTAGTATTTTGAGATTTCTCAAGATCCCCGTTCGAATTGGTCCTAATTGTATTCAAAATCTAAGTTTGGTCAAGTCCTTTCGAATGACGCCAACCTCAATGAAATCGGTTAAGCCGTTCAAAAGTTACGAGAGTTTTACATACGGCCACACACGCACACACACACACACACACACACACACACACACACACACACACACACACATACACACACACACACACTCTCACACACACACATACACACACACTCTCACACACACACACACACACACACACACACACACACACACATACATACATACATAGAGACATACATACATCATCGCGGAACATCCGAGGAGGCTTTCTAGGACCTCAAAACGTCAACATCCATTCAAAACTCGATTTTCGAAAAACGGGGAACCAACCAATAATTGCCCAACTTTTGAAAATTTTAAATTTTCTTAGTGGGAAGTTAAAAAGTTAGCAAATGTATAATAAAAATAATATAGCAAATGTATAATAAAAATAATGTATAATAAATAACTAAAAGGTATATTTGGCCAGTTCTCCGGTTTCCAGAAGTTGATCAGCTGCACGTTGTCGACAGAGTCGGTACGGGCGGCACACGCCGATGGCTAAGCAGCTGCGGGAAGAACCGTCGCTGCAGCTGTGCGGGGTTCTGTTGCGGCACGCGCTGCAGGCGGATGCAGCCGCGGTGCAGGCCGACCTCGCCGAGCGGCACCTGCCCTCGCTGTCCACGCTGCGCCAGGTACGGCTCTGGGAACCCTTCCCCAAAAGTGTCGTCGCTTAAGCAAGTGTTTAAATTGCGCGAGCAACCCGGGGCGGGCCGGTTTATCCAGGCAATTTTAAAACGTATTTTAAGTGATAAGAGTCTACATTTGTTTGAAGAACTAGTTTGACCACTTTGTAAAAACATATCATCATGTCTGTAATCTCCGAAGGGGTAGGCCAGCTATGTTTAACAGGTTCCCTGTCCCATGACATATATGATACATAACAATTAAATTTCTATTGTGTCTACAAACGGACAGGGAATGGGTTAAGTCCACGTAATAAGAGGCGAGCCTGTTGCCGTCTACCGGGCACATTCCCATATTCCGGGTTGCTACTGAGAATTTTACTTTTTACGAAAAAGGTTAATAACTGCCCGACCAGGGGATCGAACCCAAGACCTCATGATCAGCAGTCGCTCACACTACCGCTGCATCACAGAGTTAGTTTGTCCATGACTACTTTATTCATTGCAACACTAACAACACCTCTGAGAATGGTATGTTTAATTTTACGCTTCTGTACCCGAAGGATTACAAAAGTCCAACAACGGCCACATGTTGCCTATGTAACTTTCGTCTCATTTAATCGGACCGCCTCCTTATTGTCGGACCGCGTTAAAAACATATTCACAGAAATATTTTGCAATTATTACAAAATCTTTTCTGATACAGGGTGTGATAGTTCTGAGCCGTCAATGGAAGAACATTCTGTATACACCACTACTTCTAGAACACAATTACAAGAGCAAAGTCATGAAACCTCTCAATGTTACCTTCGCGTTGCCAGATCTACTGGAAGTAAGTATAGGGGTATAACCCACCACATTATAATTGAGGAGTGTCTATATAAAAGGGCTTATTTCTCGTTCGGGAATAGTACATTGTTAACCTAGGGATGAAACTTATTTAGTGCCGAGACGGGGTTTGGCGCCCGAGCGTAGCGAGGGCTCCAATAGTACGAGGGACTAAATAAGTCTTTATCCCGAGGTTAAACACTGTGCTTTTCATTACGAATACGAGGAAACTAAACATAAAAATCATGAATTAGCTAAAGAAAAAATGGGAGACTAAAAAATTTTATTTCGAATCGCCGTTTTTCCGCCGATTTTGTTTTTTTTTCTGTGACCTGTCAGCTATTCAGCCATTATTTTTCATTTTAATCATTGAAAAAATATAAATCTTCATTATTTTAAAGATATTTAGTTGCAACTATATTAAAATAAAGTCATATAAAAATCAAATTCTTTAATAAATACTTAACTTTATGTTATTTTAATTTTACATCGCGCTGTAATTGACTGGCTGTACAGAAAATAGAACTGTTTTATTTTTTATAATTACTCACCTGTCAGTTGAAAGTAATTCTCCCTAGGGCTGAAAAGTATTATTTTCAACCCGCTCCTCAGGCAACTTCAGGCATACTTTCAGAGCATGAGTAATGAAAAATCCTTTTTGCTTTAGTGCAATTTGGTACAAGCTCCGCGTTCTCAATTATTAATTTTTTTTTATATTCTATAAAACTATATTCAGAATAGCAATTTGTTACGAATGAAAAAGACTTATTTATTATTGTTTTTATATTCAATGATTTATGCAGTGAATAAATCTTATGCAATTAAGCCCTTTACTTTCACTCCATATATTGTGTATTTTTCTTAACTTGTCCTAAGACGTAAACAAACTGTACTGGATACAAAAACCATGAGTTTTGGCATCAATCCGAAACTTTACCTAAGTTATGAGCGTCTTGATTATTACACTTGATATTACACACACATACACCAAAAATTGCTTCATATTAACTATTCAAACCACAATTATTTTCATAAAATGTTTAAAATATCAGGATCCATTTCAACAGATAAAAAATTATCATCTCTATTTGACATTTCTAAATCCTAGATTGTTTTTGGATCGTTGGGATGCGATCAGCGAGTGAATGATTCTGACCAGTGAGTGAACTGCAACTATCATTTATAGAGCATTATAAAATTATTATTATAAAATTAACCTGACTAATAAATCAGTTTTTATTTTTATTGTATTGTTATAGTAATGTAGTATTGAAATTATTTGGATAACAAATCCCAAACATAGACTAAAACTATTATTTGACAAATATTTTTTTACCCGGCCAACTGGCGGAATCTTCCCGTCACGTCTCACGCTCGGACCAATAATACACTGGACGGCTTAGCTTTAATATTACACTTCAGTGTGGCTATTACGCTACGGCTACGGCTATTCGCCCTAAATGTGGCAAAAATTAAATGAAGATCGCAATATAATTTTTATCACTATCTAAATAAATCACTAATTAATTTATACATTAATATCGATCACTTATTCTGATTAATATTGTGCATTCAAAATTAGGTGAGAGTTTACTTTCACAAAATTTTAACGTAACCATGTAAAAAAGGTTTTATTTTTTATGTTCAACACTAATTCTGCAACATCACGTAGTTATTAGTAAATGTATTATAGCGATTTCACATCGGATATTGTGATAAATAAAATGTAATTTTTTTTTAAATTTAATTTCGGGACTTTTATGGAACATGGATATGCCAGTCCCATTGTACTCTTCTTAACTAATAACAATCATAACCTAATCTAATCTAAGCAGCAGGGAGGAGCTGCTCAGAAGCAACCACCATCTCTTATACCCTTCTTGCAGCAACTGAAGCGGGTTCTGCCAGAATGGATTGGATAATACCCACATTGCTTCTAATCAGCCCAAATTCTCTCAGCAACGCTTCCCTATTACTCCGGTTCCTATCACACTCCACTAACAAATAACATGCATCGTTATTTGTTAGTGGTGGAGCCACATCACATATCTCACATTTATGTGAGGTGCATTTTTTAACAGAAACGCATACTTTGCCGATGGATAGTGACCGGAACGGAGTCTGGAAATAATTTTTAAATATTGCCTGTTAATTATGACATCACCGGACCAGGGGCTACGAAAGATTGAGCACTGTATGATTTTATACCAAATACCCTTTTCTCTTGATCTTAAATCAAAATATTCCTGCCATATATCCCAGAATTCTGCCTTTGCGTTACCCCCAATTCCGATATATCCTGGGATCCATTGCAGTCTCAAATTCACCCCCCTCGATTACAAGTCGTGATTTTTCAATGCTTCAAAGGCTATCGGTACGTCTCTGTATCCAGAGGTGCAACGAGCCATATGTTGTAGAAAACTTTTACTATCTGTAAGTATAACTACATTGTCTAATTAAAGAATATATATAAGTTAGTGCTTCCGAGGCCGTAATCAATTCCACTGACATTATACAAACGTTGCCATTTACATTAAAACTTGCACTGTTTTAAGAAAAGGATTATAAAATGCAGCTCCTAAACCATTAGTACTCTTTGATACATCAATAAATATTATGTGCCAACCATCATATTTTTCTTGCAACGTCCGTGTGGTGACGGACTAAGAATACAAGTGTCACAATCCCATCCATTCCTGCGGGACGAATTTAGTGAAATTCAAATAAAGTTTGTTTATCTGACATATTTTAATAGATTTTATACGGAAACCTACTTTTTAATCACTGTAACTATAGGAACAATATGTATTTATTATAATTATTTATTATTACAATCAGGCGCGAAAATCTGCTTTTTAATAAATTTGTTTGAGACACGGCATTTTTTTTAAACCCAAAACACGGCACCTAATTTTCCTTTTAATGGCATCCCTGGTAGTCATGGTGTTGGCGATTAAGTTGTATGGCAAACTATTTTAAAGTTCGCCAGTTGAAAAACCTGCACGTCATATGAGACAGGAAGATACGATACTTTGTCTCAATTTTTATATCAATGGATCAGAATCGGAAGACTCCTCTAGTGAAGAAACTAGTGGCTTTTGTTGTTTCTAAACGAATATTATGTGGGTTGAAATAAATAAACCAAAATTTGTAAACATCTACCATCTAAGTCCACCCGTGATCATGAATGCTGTAAAGTATTCGAAACGTCGGGATAGTATAAAAATCAAGTAAACGCGATAGATTCCGTAAACGTAGTTTTATTTCAAAATGTGTAAAATTCGCGTAAATGTTAGAAAGTATTAGTGGCTCAAATTAATAAAAGAAAATAAAAATAACTTGTCGTTTTATTTCTTTCTATAGGGCACATGTTTTTCAGAAATTATTTCTTTAATCATGAAAATCATTCAGTCACAAACTTTATTTGTTCACTCGTTCGTTCGATAACGTCCCAACGCTATCAATTGTCTTTGGTTACAAGGACGCCATTTCGGTTTACGTAATAAGACAAGTTAAGAAAAATACACTATACATAGTACAGCAAGTGTTTTTCATCGTTTTGTTTATGTACTTATGTATTTATTTATCTGATTCATAACATTCTTTTTTTTCCAACCCTTCCTTTTTCTGTCCCACTATTCCACCACGCTGGCCCAATGCCGATTGGCAGACTTCGCCCTCGAAAAAAACAGGTTTCCTCAGGATGTTTTCCTTCACCGAGTTGTGACAAATTATAATCAAATACACACATAATTTCGAAAAATTTCGAAATGTCAGAGGTGTGTGCCGTACGAAATCTGAACCTTGTTTTTGCAGTCCTTGGTTTTACCGTTAGGCTATCAGTGCTCATCAATGTCCTTATTACAGTTTAAACTAAACTAAAATGTTGCTACAACGTCCGACTGTGAAGTGCCTCAATATGTTTTGGTTGTACGGGATTTCAGAGAGCCTCATTTCATTCCCACGAAATTAAATAGTGAGCAGTGGGTTGGAAGTATTTTATTTTATTTATTTTATTACTTTAGAAAACTTACAGCTAGTATACAGTATTATTTCTTATTATATATAATTAAAGGCTAATTACAAGTTTTCGCATATATAGCACATATAAACTAGAAGCAAAGAAATTTGGTAGACAGTTAATTTATTTAAAGTTAAACACAAAGTGAAAAATGTGAAATCGAAAATAACAGTCACGAGCAGGATTCGAACCTGCATCTCCTGGATACCGTCCAGATGCTTTGCCAATTCAGCCATCGTGACCCTTGCTCCTGACTGCTAATCTCGATAACACATTCATACTTAACGTCTTTGGGTGACGCCTGCACCATCTGTCGGAAGTATTTTCATACATTATACCGACCAGGTAAACTTAATTTTACAATTAAGATTTTACCTAATAATGACGCAAACCCTATAAATATTTAGATATTTTTATATATATTTTTAGCATTTGACATGCTTAGCAACATACATTAAAAAATGCCAAAGCATCCGGACGGTATCCAGGAGATGCAGGTTCGAATCCCGCTCGTGACTGTTATTATATATATATATATCTATTTGATATTCACATAGAGTAGTTAGCGTCAAATGTTACTCCTAGATCTTTAATAGCGTCAACTCTCGTTATAGTAGTATCGGAAAGTTTATAGTCGTAGATTAGAGGGTTGAGTTTCCTAGTGTATGTACATGTATAACACTTGGATACATTTAATTGGAGCCTATTAGATGTGTAATAAATTTGAAAGCGATTTAGGTCTTCTTGAAGTCTAACTGCATCGACATTATTTACCGGACTAAGAATTTTCAAATTATCTGCAAACCATAGTATTTTTGAATTTAAAAAGCAGCTAAGTATATCATTGATAAAGATAATGAATAGCAACGGGGATAATAAAGAACCCTGTCGCACACCAGAAGGAATGTTCCTGTCTCTGGATGTAGTAGCCACTGAGAATAACAGTTTGACACCTATCTTTAATATAAGACGAGAATCATCTGTATAAATCTGCTCTCATACCGGAGGCTAATAGTTTATGAACTAATATCACATGATCTATTCTATCGAATGCTTTACTATAGTCGCTATATATAACATCCACTTGAGAACGCAAAAACATATGACGTGTCAGGTAGTCACTACATACAAGGAGGTTGGATGTTGTTGAGCGCTTACTAAAAAAACCATGTTGCTGCTCGCTTAGTATTCTTAGTACTACGAGTCCCTGAACGGCGGTTACTACTTACCATCATGTGGGCAGTGGGTTGAATGCCACAATAAGCAATAAAAATTTCAATCAGTGCTCCAATTATGTGACTGTTTTTTTACAGGATTCTGTGGAAGGTTGGCAGGAATATCCATTAGAGAGCGAGGCCTTGGATGAGAACTGCCTTCTTCTAAATATGGATGTTGATAAAGTCAATATGCCCGGTAAGTCCGAACGTTGAAATTATCATAATAAGTACAATATTTTATTTAAATTATGACACTTCTGATAATTTCAATTATGAATATAAACGTAAATTTTCATTAATGTATAAAACATTATTGTTTTTTTATTTTGTACTATAATATTGTTAGATATTTACTACAACTTGGAATATTATGTTATTTTTTTATTAGTTAGGTATTGGTCCCTATTATTTTGCTCCATGTGACATAATAATAACCACACTCCTTGCTGCGGGCGCGGGTGTTGCCATTTCAGTTAGACAGACTGTCAACAGGTGGCGTTCTTTTTAAAAAAGTGGTTTTACATAATTTAGTGTACAAGATATTAAAATTTGATATTTGTTTGGTAATTTTTGGTCTTGTAATTAATTGTATTTTTGAAAATGCAATTAGTTATCTTCAAAATTATGAATAATTAATTTTGGTTAATTTTAAAGCAAGATTATAGGGCACTCCAAAAGAATTATTTTAGAGGTTATTTAATGAGATTCTGGATACTTTGTTAGTTTAATACTATATTCAAATAATTCTGAAAATGGCTGTTCAAATATTACGTAAGTAACTTTAGGTAGCGAAGGTATTGCCTAAGATTTACCTTAGGCAATGCGTAAAAAAAATATTTTTCCAAGTTTTGTCCTAAGAACTCTTTGATGCATAAAAACATTTTTTTTCATCCTGGTGTAAAGGATAAATTTGAGTACAGAAAAAAGCAATGTTGAGTAAAATAATGTTTCATTTTTTAAATATCTTGAGTGGGAAGGTTGCTTGTCGCTTTTCTTATGTTTCCTTATAAAAAAGTTCTAAAGCCATTAGAAGTTAGCTTACGTGATAGTTGAATACCCCTCTAGACTTACACAAAACGAACGATAGTAAGGTTTGATTGTGTTGTACGTCCAGCGGCCGCCGCGGTGCTCGCTCCGCGTCCGCGCTCGTTCCCATCCACGCCGCCCTCGGGTTCGTACCTGCCGTACTGTCGCCACTGCCACTTGTGGACCTTGTCTTAATACATGCAACTCGAAATAAACATTCTACTTTCATATCGAAAGCTTGACTTTGCTCGTAATATAAATAAGTTAAAAGTCGGATTTTAAACATTTTCTCTGTTCACAGTTACTATTTGATTGTAAAAGTCCACAAGTCTCATGCGATTGAATGAAGTCTTTTGAAATATTTTAAAAAAGTTGAAATATTGCTGAACAATTTTTTGAATTATGAAATAACGAAATGTCCCCGCTTTAGTATACGCTTTATTTAAGTTATTCATTTGGCATATGTACCAAAAATAGGCCCCTGGTAGCTGGCACTTAATTTGTGACATAACTTGAACGTTATGCGCCATCTATCTTTAATTTAGCTATATTATTAATAGTAATTAATATTCTAAACGCTTTTCTAGACTAATCCTTTGGAGAATGCCTAATAATAAAAAAGATCCCATTACTAGGATCCGCGTTGTTTTGTGAAATTAAAAAATAATATTATTCCTAGACCTGTTCTAACATAAAGGATTATATTTAAGGAATATAACGAATAAAAATATTTGAGTTAATGGAAAATTAAATATTTAGGGATACTTTCTATTTAGGGATTAATTGTAGCTTCATTCAGATACTGAGCATCGCGTCTGTCGGTAGTGCCACGACTTCTGTTGTAAAAAACCTACTCAATCTGTTTCATTGTAGTGATATTTCAAATGACTTCAAATTGTTTCGTGTGTATTGTCTTGACTGTTCGATAGCACGTCAAGCATGGAGTGTTAACATGTCTTGTGTATCCAACTCATTTACGTGTACCTTCCTTCTTTTTCAATTCTACCCTCTCCTATTCATGATTACTTGATTTTAAGCTTTATTATACGTTGATATGGTTTTTTTTTGCTATTTATTGTACATTGCGGTAGTTGATTGGCTATAGTTCATTCTGGCTGACTTTTGAGTTTTAGAATTTATTATATAGAAGCTTATACTTTTAAGTGTATGTTGCTTGGCTCGTCTGTATCTAAGCTTTTTTATAATATATTGTATAAATTAACTTGTTAATAATTATATTGTATGTACATAATTATGAAATTATATTCACGATATAAAGAAATTATGTAGTTCACTTGTAATAGTGTTGCCGACAACAATACACTAATTGATTTTATAATGACATATCGGACTATTAACACTGAATACATTATGAATGTATTGTATTAGGACAAATACAGGTTCACCACAAAGGAAACAAGGGGATTAGATTTTTTTGTGTTACTACTCGTTAAGTACGAAATTCGCTAACACTGTAGTGATTTGTGTAGTCAGTGTTCTGGGTTCGATTCCTGCATTAGATAATTATTTATATGACCTTGTAACCATAACGCTATGCCTGTGCTAATCCACCGTCCGACACAGTTCGGGGGCAAAGCAGCCGCGCAAGCCTAGTGTTCCCGACGCTACCGTTCTCCACCAGAAAACCAACCTTCCACGACGATAGCATCGCTAGTGAGTAGTACATTGCTTGTTTTATATATTATCATTATTTATTATATGTGTTAAAGCGCTGCAGCGAAACTCGTTTCACAGTTTGCTGCCGCTACGGGGATTAAATCTCATAAATCGCGTGTTTGCAGATAAATATTTGGTATTATTTATAAATTTGCTTCTCTAAGCATGAATGAGCGGGTTTGACTGCGGAAGTATCACCTTTTAACAAAAGGTCAGCGTAAAGCAATGGTTGATACTCCTGTTGTGTTTCGTGTGGTTAGTGAAAGCTCCGGCCTCATTCCCTTTATTCTCCTTCTTATCCACGTCATCATCTCCTCTTTATCATTCTCCCTCTCCGCCTATCCTTTACCTTGCGACACCAAAACGCGAGTGATGCCTCTGGTGTTGCTAACGTCTATACGCTACGAAAACTGCTTACAATCAGGTGGGCCATATGCTTATTTGCGACGGCGTAGTATAAAAAATATAAAACTTAACCGCATTCCCGTGTAAGCAATACTGCAGATAGTAAAGCACACTTCGTAGAATTAGATAGTTTCCGTGGGGAATTCAAATACGCGTCTCATCCAATTGGTGACAGTGCTTTGACCGCTATGCTATAGTAGATATTACCAGCAATGATCAGTTTGCAATGTCTGTAATTCTTTGAGTCATACGCCCTTACTAATAAACGTTGTATAACCTCTGAATAGTTATTCAATACTTCGTCTTTGTTACTGATATGACAATGTGAGATTGAAAGAACGGAACAAATCACTGAATTACTTTTTGGAGCTTAAATAATGTTTATTAGTAAGGGGGTTAGTTAGAAGCCTAGCATGTTAATTTAAAAAATAACAAGCTACACTAATCCTTATTTAGGTTATTTCCAAGTGGCAATGTGACTCGTCTGTCACTATCCTTACTAATATTATAATGCGAAAGTGAGTTTTTGACAGTGACACTCGCATTTATAATTACAGATAATAAATATCGATGACTAAATATCGATATATTCGATTACAAAATAATATAACATATTTTCTCCATTGTGTTTTGTGTCCTTAGACTATGGCACGTTGAAGGAAGATCTGCCGACTGTAGGGTCGAATCCGTCGTTGTATTCACCTCAGGGCAGTGATGAGAACCTCAGAAATGACAGAGCAAGGGAGGATTTGTACCAGTGGATGGCCAAACAGGAGCCTATCAAAGTGGTGAGTATAATTACCATAATGAATGACCAACGGCCTAAGTTAGCATAAACCATTATCATTTAGGTCCCTGATTGTTTGGCGCCAATTTGACACTGTATACATGTACAGAAGCTAAAAGAACATTGTAATTATTTCTAAATCTCCCGCGTCGCCGATATCGGCTTCTCCGGTCCTTACAAGAGTAATTCAATACCAAAATGCCTTAAAGGCAAGAACATTAATTGAAAGTTGCATATTACCTTTTCTTGATGTATCGATGATTAATTGTCAAGTATTAAAACCAGTGTCCACAAATATAAAACAGTACAATCGCGATAAAAACCACAGAAAAGATGTTCGTGTCGCATGGCGCATTCAACTGTCAACTTTGTTCTAATGACTGTAGAGTTCATTCGCATGTTTGTGTGCCACGGAATTATGTTGGATATCGTCATATAAATAACATTTATTTTTGCTTGAAAATACGTCCATAGTGTAGGGAAGAGTATTTACTTTTTAATAAATACTAGCCTTTGCCCGCGGTTCCGCCGCAGCCAAAAGCTAGTTTTTAAGTTATATCTCAGGTTCCCGATGTAGTAGCGGGATAAAATGCATGCCAGTTTTTAAGTCTAATCAAGAGCTATCAAATAAAAAATGTTGCATCGAAATCCGTATAGTAGTTTTTGCGTGATGCGCGAACGAACAATTAGCGAATTTAATTTTTTCTCAAATATCTTAAATGTACAGACACAGATATGTTACAGTTTTATAATAGTTAGTATATTTGGGTGCAATGGCGTTCCATAGTGCCTAATAATAGGAACATATTTATGCGGGCAACCCGCATTAGACCGTTATAAAGACGAAGCGGCGGAAGGGGGCAAAGCGTTGCAAAAATGAACTTTATTTAAAGTGTTTGTAAATATTATGCGTATGTTTAATATTTTTAACACAGGAGCCAAAAAGCAAGAAGCCTATAATCCCACCTTCCAAGATGAACCCCCGCGCCGTGGCCGCAACGATGCCCGCGTGCAGCTTATATCCGCTGCAAGGTTCATTGATGCTTCTGGACGCGCATCTCGTATTCCAACCGTTCCTCAGCGCTCTGGGAGTGTCGCCAAACCAGGTCACACAAGGTAACTTTCTTGTCTTCGTAGCTGACGATTGTCTTAGTCTATAATTATCAGTTTTATTGACACCAGCTTTTTTGTGACACCAAAGGCAGTAGTATTTTTATATCCATAAAAAATATAGTAAACATGAAGTCAAAGGAGATATGATTCTGCCAAATATGAGAATGCACTATATATTTAGCGATCGGTCAGTTATTTATAAGAAGGAAGAAAGAAAGACTTTGGATCCTTGCAGATGCCGTTGCCGATCGCCCTGATGCACCGCCTCTTTTAAAAATAGATCCTTTAGGGGAGTTCAAAAAGAGGATTGTGGGACATTACTGTCTCACTATTGGGCAGTGGTCTCCTTTCAGAGTTAGAGGTTTAGTGGATTAGTGGGACTTAAACATAGCTGGCGAATCGTGGGTGTGTAATACACCTCTGCCTACCCCTTCGGGGAATACAGGCGTGATGCTGTTTTTTTAGTGTTATGTTACACTACGACGGACCCCTTGCGGATTGGCAGACTTCACAAGCCCTAGAGCAAAAGATCTCTGAGGCTTTTTACTCCACAGAGCAGTGTTAATTTGTAAACAAATATACACATAATTTCGAAAAATCTTGAGGAGTCAAGAGGTTTGTGCTATGCGAGGACCTCGAACTCGATACCGCTGTCTTTTTACCACTATGTTATTACTGCCGAGTTACTTGACAGTTATAAAATATCTTACAAGATGACCCGTGTGAAGTATCTAAATCACAATATAAGTACCCGACCTCCACCGATTTCAATTAAAGTCCTTCCATCAATCAATCAATCAGCCTATTGCAATCCACTGCTGGACATAGGCCTCTCCTAACACGCGTCATTGCACACGGTCCTCCTTCCGCATCCAGTCTGTCCCAGCGACCTTTTTCAGGTCGTCGGTCCACCTAGCTGGGGGCCATCCAAAAAAAATGCTAAATTAAAGTCCTTAATACAGGTGAATCCAAAAACAAGAATGGTTCTAACGAGGGCGGCGTTCCACCCGCTTTGGAGTCGTTGGGATCCAAACTATCACTCATCGCGTGGATGGACATGTTCCGAATTGACATCGTCGTCAGTGACCTCGCTACCAGGGACAGGAGACATGCTGGCAAAGGAAAAGGTTGGTAAATTGATAGTACGTAAATGATACAGTCTTCCCCTGAAGACTGTATCATTTACGTTACATCCTGTCTTTAAAGTTAATTTTTCTTAGAAAGTATACACGAAGAAAGTGACAAGTGTGGGTGTATGAAGATGATTGTATTTGAACGGTGAAGTACTAAGGTTTTTATAAAACATGTAGTCCATCCATCCATCCATCAGCCTTTCGAAGTTCACTGCTGGACATAGGCCTCCCCAAGAGAACGCCACAACATGTGTTTCGCTCATATGGGGGGTAGTGCCGTAATCGCCACGATTGGCAGGCGGGTTGGCGATCGCAGTGGATATTGTTAATATTCGAGGGAGTGCTGCTGCCCATTCCCCCGGTATTCCTACGACTCCCATGGGTGGAGAGGGGTGGGACAATTCTAAAGCCGGCCCCACACGGCAACATGTAGTCATTGGTGCTAAATTGAAAATTTTATTTTTATACTAGCTTTGTCCCGCCGTTTAATTTTAAATGCCATGACACAAAGTTAAATAGCCCATCTCGAGAATTTGCCTATGTAATGCACTTTTGAAAGCCGACGTACCCGATATTATCTCGTTCAAATAAACAAAATTTTCAGCTTTATTAATTTTTGTTGACAAAAATGGATACAAAGATAATGCTTAAAATGAGGGGCCATCCATAAATTACGGCATACGAAAATCTAATTAATGTGCTGTGGAGTGATGTGTTTATATTCTGAACACCACGCGTATTGATTCGCGGGCAGATTCTAGTTAATTATATTATACTTGGTGTAAAAAAAAACAATTATTTAATAAAGAACAAATTATTTGTGAATGTGGAAAAAGAGAAGTTTTAGTACGAGCGGGATTCGAACCTGCGTCCCTACCAATCCGGGGAAGTACTCTAGACCGCTACGCCATCGCACTGACCAACGGCCATTCCCAATCTCTACATGCGATTTAATACTAGACTCTTACAATTCTCGAATTGAAGGTTGTATATATGACCACGTCTAGTAGTTTTTGATCACCCATTCCAATTAACCAGGAACTCAAACACATACGAGTATACCATCAGAGACTCCAGCGTTCCTATGTGAGAAGGTGTCTATCGACGTAGATCTGAAGAAGGTAGCCGACATGACGGTGGACGATCTGATCCAGCGGCAGAACGTGTTGTACATATCGCGGGGACAGTTGAAGAAGCACATCAGCACTATGCTGAATTTCAATATCAGCATCAGGTTTATTTCACAGCAGGTAAGTTCAGTAACATTATACATGTATGCCCTGTAGCGTTTTTGGCATAGAAAGGTTATTGACAATCATATTGTCAGTGCTGGTAGATATTGTCACTAATTTTATCCGTCCGGTGGGCTGATTACGTAAAAATTAGCAGACAGCAACCGATCGCAAAATGTAAAAAAAACGTATCACGTAAGCCATTAGCGTCTTGTTTGTCATCGTCATTATTAGTTTATCAGTTGCTCAGTAGAGGCAGCACTGTCGATCGCTGGTTGTCTGCTATTACTACGATGAGAATGAGTAGAATTCGAACTTGCGTCTATTCTTTTCCGGGGGACTGCTTTTTACAGCAAAGCTATTGTTGAACCGACCTTCTAATAATCCCTATTTATTCAAAACTATTAAAACAGACGTGAAGTTGAGAAAAGTTTTCAGAGGTAAATTTGATATATACAGGTAAACATGCCGTTGCTACGTCTCCTGCATCAGATCAGCAATATGTACCAGAATGTGAAGGACACGCAAGTTGAACTGAGGACCCAGACGAAGATCTCTCACAGGCAGAACAAACACACGTCATCGTCAGGTAAACCAACCAAAATAACAAATTTGGTCTTCACATTTGTAATTAATACCCCTAACGTGGCAGTAATGTCTAATCTATTTGATTGTGTTTAAAACTATGCTGTTCCGAGCTTACTAAAATCCGTGTACTAAAAATAAGATACATTTAAAGCATTGCTTATGTTAACTAGAAATAAAGGGTCTGTTCCGATATACACTGCGAGCACTGTAAGGTGTGACGTTAATTTAGTATACTGCGAAGTCGTTCCTTTAAAGTTAGCTGTACTGGTTACTGTTTATAATGGAACGCAGTCCAGTATACTTATCGGTTATTACTTTCATTTCATACAAAGTATTGGTTTCACACTGCAATAAAAACAATTTCTTTACATTGTCCATGTGTCAGTATCTTTGAATAACAATACTCAATAATAATAATAATTTTCAATAGTTCAAATTGTAAAATTTCTGGACGCTGTTGATCACGTGATTAAACCACTGAGAGCACCTTACCTCGAAATGCCAGTGCTCACAATACAAAAATGGCGATGATTTATGACGTCATATATTTCCCTAGAATACTGCGGCAGCATACTGTCAGCCTATAACGGAACGATTTTTCTCCAGTATGAGCAATGGACAGTGTGCAGTGTATATCGGAACACAGCCAAAAACACAATAACTAGAGGTTAATACAACGTTTATTAAGTAAGGCAGCTAAAGTCAAAATTCATTTGTTCTGCCATTATGACAATTATTTGACAGTTATATTACATAACTTCAATAATCAATTTCTTGACCTGTAAATATTACATCACAAACGCTAGTCCCCTTCCCCATTCCTTACCTTGTATATTGCATAAAAAAATATCTCATTAAACCGCCCCAGAAAAATACGAGCCCCGATTCAAAATAGTTTGTCTAGTATGGAAAGTAGTGCAAAGCGTAAAATATAGAAAATAAATATTGGTAAAATAATTAAGAACGTTTAATAAAAAGTAAACCACAATTTGAGGAACATTTTAAAGTTTATTTTAACATAACTGAAATTCTTTCATGACTTTACATGACATAAAAAATTTAAAAAAATATTCTAAAAAACATAACGCAAAAGTATTCGTCTACCCTTGTCACTCACGCAAAATAGTTAGTCTACCACTTAGTTGTGTCGCCTTTGCTCTCAATGACAGCTTTAATGCGAAGAGGCATGGTTGCAACCAACGCTGCACACTCCTCAGGCGTAATTGACTCCCAGACAGCCAAGAGCTTAGCCTTTAAGTCGCTCTTCTATCTTGATGGATTTTTACGGAGAACTTTTTTCATTTTCCACCATAGGGTTTCGATCGGCGACAAGTCCGGGCTGTTAGATGGCCATTCGATTGTAGGGATGCTTTTCGCCAGTAGCCACGTCTTTGTTGTCCTATCAGTATGACAGGAAGCACCATCCGGTTGAAAAATGAAGGAATCTTGATGCTTAAGTGACGGAATAGAGGGCAGTAAATTCTCTTACAAAAGGTTTTGATACCTTGCAGCATTGATAGAACCATCCACAAACTGCATACCACCAACACCTTGTGCAGACATGCAGCCCCATATCATAAGAGACGCCGGAAACTTCACTTTGCGTTTGAGACAATCAGTATGAAATGCCTCATTTTTGTTCCGAGTCACTTTTTTCCTTTCATCGCAGACTGTCACTTCAAATTTGGACTCGTCCAAATGATACTACACCACTGATCGGAAGTCCAATTTAAATGATCACGAGCGAACTTCAACCTCTTTTTCTTTTGTACAGCAGTCAACAGTGGTTTCTCCTTAGCGGTGTAAAATTCGTAACCCATTTTTTTTAGGACTCTTTTGCAAGTATTGATTGAGACGTCTTTGTGAATCATGTCCTTCCATTGCCGTGAGTTCTCCAGCTCAAGCACGACGATTATTTTTGATAATTTTCTTCAGGATTCTGTTTTCTACTGCACTTGTGATGCCTGGTCGACCAGTTTTCTTCAAACAAGAAGTCTTTCTATTCTTTTTATAGTGCTGAATGATAGATTGGACTGTAGACCTGGGAAGTATCAAGTCTTTAGATATTTGGTAACTTGATTTGCCAGCATCGACCCCACAAACTATTCGCTTTCGGAGCTCTTCATACACAGGTTTGCCACGACCCATTGTTATTTGAAAACTAATGAAAAAATCTGAAATTTTCGGAATTTATACTGTCTCACTTGACAAATGACACAGAATTACTTTTACAAATTTAAATTATGCAACATAATAGTACAAAGAAGGAATAATCTTATTTAACTTGTGAGCACTGGTTATATTCGTATATTATTTTGCATAGCGTTCTGTGGCCGACTAACCTCCTTACATACTAGCCTGCTTATATACATATGTGATTGCGACATTATAATATGCAATTCGCATAATCACCACAAACTCACCAATAGACGAACTCTTTTGCATCGATTAACAACTAGACGAACTATTTTGCTTTTAACTTCTTCGAATTTAAAACAGGATATGTATAAATTTAAAAAGCTAAAATAGTTTATTGGTTCATAATTAAAAAATGGCATAAGTAACGCGACGTGTGATAGTAGAACAGCTTAATATTTTATATAGATATACAAAAATAATGAAGTTAGAAAAAATCTCACAGAGAAAATTTCACACTAGACGAACTATTTTGCATCGGGGCTCGTACATGTAACCTAATATTCAATACATTAGTTAGTTAGATACCCATAGTCAAACCGCTAAATAGATTTTGTGGGGGCATTTAATGGTTAAGGTATGTATTAAAATAATCTCTCTCCCTCCAGTATCAGACTTCAGAGAAAATCTAGTGAGTGTAACATCTCTAGAAAAAGAAGTAGAGTACGCGACACTGGAACCCAAATGGGAGCTGATCGCCCCAGCGTTGCCCCCAGAGCTGAGTGCGACAGTGCCGCAATCCCTGAGCCAACAGAAGCTGAGCCAGCCGGCAAGGACCAGGCCTCAGTCATTTGCACAGAAGTTGAGGTCTACTGGGAAGAGTGTTAAAGGGAAATTAGGTGAGTAATTCTCTAACCCTGCATTTCAAAATATTAGATAGGGCAACACTGATAAAGTTATTACCATTAAAATTTACCACTATGGTTAAAGAACACATTGACCTTTAGTCTCCAGGCCTTCAGCCAACAGCGAAGTGCGTTCAGTGCTCGCTGCATCTTGATAGCCGTGTGAGCGGAGGTGAGCGAGGTGGTGATAAGAGCAGCGTCGTCGGCGCACAGCGCCATCATGGCGCCGCCAGCAACTGGAATGTCGTCTGTGTATCTGCTATAGCAGACGGGCGACAGGCAGCTTCTTTCTTCTGCGGACAGGGCAGCTTCAACCGCCACTTGAAAGCACCTGTTGTGCAAGAAGCTGGCCACAGTCTTGACTATTCGACGAGGAATAGTCGACGTAGACAGCTTGTGCAGCAGGCATGCCGCACGCGATCGAAGGCTTTCTCCATGTCCGGGAACACTGCGACAACTCGCTCCCTCTTATTGCGGGCCGCAGCCAGGTGGTGCAGCACCCTGGCAACTCGGAGAGTGGTGGAGTGTTCCGCGTGAAAGCCGAACTGTTCATTGCGTGGCTAAAGGTGGGGCGTAATGTGCAGCAGCAACAACTTCTCGAAGACTTTCGAGGTGGTCGACAGCAGCGTGATGGGCTGATAGCTCCCAGGCAGCAAAATGTTCTTGCCGGGTTTGGGCAGCATGATGATCCGACCAATCTTCCACGAGATGGGGAAGTGCTCGGTGCGGAGAATACCGTTGAACAGGTGCGTCAACGTCACGATAGCTCGCGGAGGTAGGTGACGCAAAGCTTCGTTGGTCACTCGGTCGGGGCCGGGGGCCCTCCGAAGTTTGGTGCGTCGGATCATCCGCTGAACCTATCCTGGGGAGAACACGA
This sequence comes from Leucoma salicis, assembly GCA_948253155.1. Taxonomy (NCBI): domain Eukaryota; kingdom Metazoa; phylum Arthropoda; class Insecta; order Lepidoptera; family Erebidae; genus Leucoma; species Leucoma salicis. The sequence continues at coordinate 2,165,509 of OX411806.1, read as the reverse complement.
CGGGGTCCTCAGTTTGACTAAGTGCTGCTGGACTTCTGCTGTGTGCTGTACGTCCTCGGCATGATTCGGTAGAAACTGCGTCTCCAGGTAATGCGCGAAGATCTCCGCTCGGTCCTCGGCACGGTTACGTGGGGTTCCGTCACCGGCCAGGAGGGGCCTAATCGGAGATGGATTTCCTGAGAGGCGACGGCAGAAGCGGTGGATGCCCGTCCAGCTTTCACCAGCTCGCTCGATGGCGTGTTGCCAGGACTCGGTCGTGACTGTTTCCAGCGCAGCCGAGATCTTCGCGGCCAGAGCGTTGAGCCAAGTCTTCATGTTCGGGCATCGGTTGCGTTGCCATTGCCTATGCAGTTTTCTCTTCTCCTCGATCATCTCAAGAATGTAGGTTGGGAGAGGGAATGACGCAATAGGGCTGAAACTCAATATATATTCTAATGATTAGTCCGCAATTAGAATGACACTAATCGAGCGAGGGGATGGAGTGGGGATAGGGGCTATCCCCACTCCATCCCCCTCATACCACGAACTTTTGGACCTCCCTTCGTACGAAGCAAAGGAATAGTGTTGCCCATGCTTGCGTTGTAGATCTACGCCTCAGACGCTGTGTAATTAGTATTTCGTGATTATTTACATTTGTGTACTGTGATCGTTTGATTAAATGCAAGACGAGTTTGTAAGAAGATTCATTTCTATCACGTGTAGTGCAGGGCGACTTTTTGAATTGGATAAAATTACTTTATTTGCGTTGAGTGACATTGAGGGTCGTTGGATACCTGGGGTAATTCCTCTGGTAATAATTGATATTCAGAGTCATGTGTCGCTCTGTGCAGGTTACAGCTCCCTGAACGAAGGCGCACACACGCCCATGTGCGCGGGGGGTACGGACGCAGTGGGAGGGCGCGAGCCGGCCAGCTCGCCTGAGGTGCGCGGTGCGGCCAGCTCCCTGGGGGGTGCGGCCAGCTCGCCGGGGGGCGCCGCGGACGGCTCGCTGGCGCCGCGCTGTTGGCGCACCGTGTACCTGCTGCTGGACCTGTACGCCAACGTGCCCGACGCCGAGACCATCACGCACCGGTACCTCTCCACTCTTGCCACTTGCACTATAGACATCTCTAGCCCCGCGCTGTTGGCGCACCGTGTACCTGCTGCTGGACCTGTACGCCAACGTGCCCGACGCCGAGACCATCACGCACCGGTACCTCTCCACTCTTGCCACTTGCACTATAGACATCTCTAGCCCCGCGCTGTTGGCGCACCGTGTACCTGCTGCTGGACCTGTACGCCAACGTGCCCGACGCCGAGACCATCACGCACCGGTACCTCTCCACTCTTGCCACTTGCACTATAGACATCTCTAGCCCCGCGCTGTTGGCGCACCGTGTACCTGCTGCTGGACCTGTACGCCAACGTGCCCGACGCCGAGACCATCACGCACCGGTACCTCTCCACTCTTGCCACTTGCACTATAGACATCTCTAGCCCCGCGCTGTTGGCGCACCGTGTACCTGCTGCTGGACCTGTACGCCAACGTGCCCGACGCCGAGACCATCACGCACCGGTACCTCTCCACTCTTGCCACTTGCACTATAGACATCTCTAGCCCCGCGCTGTTGGCGCACCGTGTACCTGCTGCTGGACCTGTACGCCAACGTGCCCGACGCCGAGACCATCACGCACCGGTACCTCTCCACTCTTGCCACTTGCACTATAGACATCTCTAGCCCCGCGCTGTTGGCGCACCGTGTACCTGCTGCTGGACCTGTACGCCAACGTGCCCGACGCCGAGACCATCACGCACCGGTACCTCTCCACTCTTGCCACTTGCACTATAGACATCTCTAGCCCCGCGCTGTTGGCGCACCGTGTACCTGCTGCTGGACCTGTACGCCAACGTGCCCGACGCCGAGACCATCACGCACCGGTACCTCTCCACTCTTGCCACTTGCATTGACAGACATTATGGAAGAGCGGGTCTTACATATTACGATCCCCAACCCGCTAAACAATTTTTTTTCTTTTTTTTAGGTGAGCAAAAATGTACCTACCGCACACCCCGCTGCCCCGGGAGACAGCGGGGTAGTGTGGGGCTCTCACCCACTAAAAATGCACCGTCACCCGCCCATACTCGGCGGACCACTGGTACCGCGTATATTCACTTCAGTGGTCCGCGCGGCGGCTAGCCCTGTTGAGCTTCCTTGCTGAGCGACGTCCCCACGCACCTTCGCGGCAGGCTCCACGCGGGCGGAGGACAATCCCCGGTCCAACCACCCGCAGCCTCGGCTAGGGCGGCATTAGGCGCAGATATTCGCGCCCACGCCGCCCCGCGCGCCGGCGGCGAGTTGGGCCAGAGGAGAGGTCAGCCTCCCTGGCCCTCTCCGCCACCTCCTTCCGCAAGATGACATTCTCGCCCGGAGGAGGATCCTCCTCCCACACTGGCGGTCGCGTCGCGCTAGGTGGGGCAGCCTGGGCCGATTGGCTGCCCCCCCCCTTTACCCATCTGGCCGGAGATCTGCACCCCTCCCGCCCCATGAAATGATTGGCGGGACGCTTTCCCATCGCACACGCGGGGCAAAACGGGGCTGCGGTGCAGGTCGCCGCTTGGTGCCCTGCCTGACCGCAGCGGAAGCAGAGACCGCTGCAGTCAAACCAGTTCGTGCATGTCGGCCGAGTATGTCCGACCGCCATGCACTTAAAACACCTCGCGGGCCTGGGCTCCAGCACGGTGACTCGTGCGGAGCTCCAGCCCACGAGAATTCTACCTTCGGCGGCCAGCGTGGCGGCCGCCGCGACAGGGCATTGCACCCATACGGCGCCTACACCTCCACGCCCGGGGCAAATGGTGCCCACCCGGACGGTGTCCGCAGTAGATCCGGTTTTCAGCGTTACCGCCTCCCGGATATCGTCCACCGTCACTGAGTCGTCCAGTCCGGAAATGCGCAATTCTGCACACTTCACGGGCTTGGCGACCCGGACCCCACTCTCCCCGGCGAACAGACCTCGCAGCTTTTCCGCTATGAGATCGGCCGTTCTCGAGCCCTCCGCCCCGGGTAACTCGAATACTCGAGCGCCCTTCCGGGCTTGGCGGGTCCTTGCCGCGACGCCTCCGATTTCGGATACGTCAATTTCTCGCCGGGCTCGCTTGAGGACCGCCTCATAGCTGAGGCCCTTTTCTTTTGCCTCAGACAGCAGGGTGACAACCACCGCTGCAGTCTTTGGCGCCTTCAAATTACGCTTGCGCGACCTCTTCTTTTTATTATTTCCACCGCCGGGCTCGCCCCTGGCTGCAGCAGGTGCCACTTCTCGAGCTGCGGTGCCTTGTCTCCTCTTGCCCCGGGACTTTTTTCCGCCACCAACAGTCTGCCAGCCCTAGCTGACGATTTCTACCTGAGCCAAGATACAGCTACTGAGTTAGCACGAAATCTCTAAGAAATATTCTTAGAGATTTCGTGCTCGTCGTTAAATTTTCTAATAAATTGTACAACTGTAAGCTACGAAAATAGGTTTCTTCCCGATTTGATTACAAATCATTGATATTGCTTCTTTTTAAAGACAAAATAGCTCTGAAAACGAACCGTGCAGGCGATAAGAATAAGCCCTACTGCGAAGTCGAGCGGTTCGATGATAAAAAGGCGATGTTGGTACCATCTCAAATAGCTCCTGAAAGCATTCCCCATTTAAGAGTCTATGAAGCACGCAGAAAATCCCAAGGTCACCCCGTCGCTCCAATGACTGCAGATCATCCGTGATATTGAAATCATAGTCAATTTAAATAGCACGCCTATGCAAGAGGTCAAGGGGGTTAGAGTACGCCTGCCCTGCACATAGGGATGGACCTGCTCTTTGTAGAGCAGAAATCGTTTCCCCGTCGGGAACAACCGCTTAACTCTCTTGCAGGATGAGCTACCAATTTCTATATCACTCTCTCCATTTTTATTTTTGAAAATTAGTTTATTTTTATTTATATTTATTTAGGAAACATACAGTCATATACAAGAAATAAAAATACAAATCAAAGAGTACAAACCGACCAAAATTGTTCCATGAAATCATACAAGCTAATTTTGAATTACACAGGATAGTTGTTGTACAAAATATGACAACTACACAATAACAAACAAAGCAAAACCTCAAATAAACCTCAGTGATGAACAAGGAATTTTTGTAATAATTATTATATATTAGGTACTCTATCAAATATAATATCACCCACTTTTTTCTTGTAGCTATCTAACGAAAGGGAAAAAATATCAACGTTTTGAGGCTTATCATTGTAATTCCTACAGACACGTCTAATATATGAGTTTCTACCGTAATTCGTAGTAGAATGTGAGATGTGAAATGTGCTTTTTGAACGAGAGGAGATTCTAGGGACATTGAGTTTAATCTTTCTAGGTAATAATGCCGAGTCAATTTTACTATTGATAATTTTATAAAGGAATATTTCATCTAAATACATACGTCTCTTCTCCAAAGTATCTATTCTATGTATTTTTGAAGCAGTTTTGTAGGCTACAAAAAAAAAAAAATTAGTAACCACTTTTCCAGATTCTCTGTGACCACGGACATACCGGAGCATTACAGACATAGCAGAACAAACCGGCCCAGCTCTCGAGAACAAAACACGAGTAACTCGTCTTCCAGTGCTGCCAACATGGGCATTGTGGTCGTTGGGGTTGCCAGGTAATGAAAATATTTATGAAATTATAACAGTGCCATTAGATGCAGGTTTGCTCCTTAGAGCGTTCTCTGGGGAAGGCATTTGACCAGAACGAAGCAGACGAAAAATATACTGAGGGATAACCTCTAATATCCTAACACCCATATTCTAAGACGATTCCTCAACCTTTCCTCGACTCAAACTCAACTGAGGATTCCTCAAGGAATATCTCAAGGAATCCTCGAAATTGGTGTTCTTAGTTGAAAACTCGAGGAACCTCTAATGAGGTTGAGTCGAGGTAATACGTTATTAAATTACGTCATTGTGTTGTAGATAGAACATGGTTTGGGCAAAAATGCTTTGATTTTACATCTGTGGTCACTCAAAACTTAACAGATGTTTGTCATTTGACATGTAAATGTTTAGATAGGACGATAGGTATTATACAAGGATCGCCACAAAGAGTAAAACTCAGGTAGGTACCTACATAGCAAAAAGTAATACTTACGTATATCGTATATCCAGAAAGTACCTACATAACTTCGTCGCGTCAACATTGTTTTTTTGCTGGGTTTGTTTTTATAGCTCTAGCTAGTATAAATTATTTAGATATCATTTATTTTGTAATAAATATGTCTGGAAGATATTCTTACTGAATATCGGTCGGTAAAGTTATGCCTACAGGAACTCATAATTAAATATAAAATAAATTTGACGGCTACTTTAGGTGCTGGTAATCCTGCTGAAAAAAAAATAGCTTACCTACGGCTTTGGAATTCTACGGTATCGTAAAAGTTGGGTTTGCAGCATCTCGCAAGTAACATCTTAATACGGATTGTCATAAAGCTAATTAAAAAACCGCTGTAAAGCCATTATAAACACTAGAAAATAATATTCACATGAAATAATAAACTTCAGTAAATTGTTTATAGAACAAAAACTTCCTTGAGTATTTCTTAAATTTGGTCCCGACGTACCTTGAGATTGACAGTTGTTTCCTCACCTCGAGTGAGGAAAGGCGTCGAGTGGAGGAGATTTTTTGCAACTAAGAATACCAAACTCCTTGAGTGCGCTTGAGTGGAGTCGAGAAATTTTCGAGGAACCGTCTTAGAATATGGGTGTAAGTATTTCAAATACTTTAAATCAGGGGTCACTTAACTTTGAACCCTAGGGCCATAATGATTTTTTCAGTATGTTCCAAGGGCCAAAACACATTTACATAAATCTCATTAGTGTTACTGTGTTTAGTGGGATTCATTTCAATTATTTGTTAGTTATTAATATGCTTAAGCTTAGATACTTAAGTTTTCTGCGTCATCATTTCTGTCGTTAAGTTTTACTTTGCAAGTAAATAAAACCGAGTAATTATCATTTTGTGTTTTCTTCTTCAACTTATCACAGAAATAGTAACAAAAATAAGACACTGGCTGTCGCGGGCCAGATTGATGACACTAGTCTTACTGTCGCGGGCCGGATTGACGGCATTGGCGGGCCGGATTTTGGAGACCCCTGCTTTAAATCATTACATGGTGACGAAAAAACGATGGTTGTAGATTTTAAGAGAGATAATTTTTCATCAGTTGTTACAATAGCTAAAATTCCCACAATTTTTCTTAGCTTATTTAGGTTTCGTACAAGCCATAAAGACAGGGGGAAAAATGTCTATAAAGTTTCATTTTTCTAGGATCCACCGCACCCGTCTCCTGGCTTCCCTCTCCGGGTTGAAGCTAGAGGCAGAAATCACGTCCCTACAAGCTTCCCTGACCACGTCCCGGTCCCGTCAGTGGTCACTCAGCGGCAACCTAGGCAGGACTATGATTGTATTGCTCGAAGGAGTTGCGCCTAATCACCAGTGAGTGATCATTTTTTATAATCGTAGTCAAAAAGTACATATCTGTTTATTTTCTTATCTATACTTATATACAAAGTTGAAGAGTTTGATTGTTTGCTTGAACGCGCTAATCTCAGGAACCACTGGTCCGAATTGAAAAATTATTTTAGTGTTAGATAGCCCATTTTCTAAGACCTATAGGAGCGGAGCACCGATGAAAAATGTTTCAAACTCGGGGTTTTTATTTCCTTTTGAGAGCTTCCGCTGCGTGCGCTGCGTAAGCGGTTAAAGTTTCGCAAAAATCATGTATGACAGATGTAATATATGATATATATAAAACAGAGGTGATAGACCGTTAGAATTATTTAAAAGAGTGATATCAGCATCGTTGATGTCACTTACTATAACATCACCCGAATCCATCTATTAAGAATATTAGAATTAAATCAACTACAATTAAACAACTGAATAACAAAACAGTCAATCAATTTTAATTAAATTATCACAAAACATTAACAGCCTTATGCTGGTTTATTTATCCACACACAATTTATTACAAATGTTTATAGAAAATCCCTAAGTATTATTAGGAAAAGCCCTAGACACTTAACTTAATTATCTGCACGCCCTCACCAGCTAAACGCCACCGTAAAAGTGGTTGCTGTCTTAGCTGCTACAAAATCCCAACCCTCTCATACATCCGGCCATTGCCGCTATCTTAATCCGCCATATTAGTACAAAGCGGAAGTTGTAGATTTTGTAGAAACTTTACAAAAATGGCTAAGCCGTATTTATTACATACAACGACGTCATAAATACTTATTTAATTAATAATAATTCTTTTTATTTGCTATTTCTAATCCATTTCTTATAAAACGGATGCATGTATTTTAATATTAAAAATGAAAACTTGAATAATAATTTTCTGCAAACTTTTGATACTTATAACGCGCACCAGAATTTACCTTTTAATTTTAAAGTTGTTTTACAATATTTTAGATCTATTTCTTTTAGCAATTGACATTCTCCGCTACTTTTTAAAGTACAAATTATTTGTGAATAAAATTTAATTGTTTTACAATATTAATAATCATATTACAAAAAGATTTAACATAATAATTGCTATGACTGGTACCAGACTTCTGCCTTGGAAGTATAGCACTCCATACGAGTGATTTTATTTGATTTGATAGATAGATGCATCAAGATATCATAACACATTATGTAAATGTGGTCTATTATTTAAATAAAGATTTAGTTATTTACTATTTGGTTATTTGTTACCAACGATCTGATCGATCAGCGCGTTTGCGCCGACATATATAATAATAATGCATTATTTGCGAAGGTGTTTTTATAAACATGATACTAATCCTTATCCAATGAAATACGTTATTCATCACAAGTATTTAATTTAAAACAAAATTGCCCTTTACATATTTCGATTTCAATGAATATCTTAGGAGATATCGCAGTTTTAAAATAACATCGCAGCAAAATAATGATCAAGTCCTGCGCGCGCATATGATGTGCAAGGCCGGTTTTAAAGTTCCACTCTTACTGATAAAAGCGCAGTGTAGGTACCTAAAATAGCTCTTTAACGAACGTATTATTTAAAAATATTTTCACCTTCTACGTAAACGAAGTCGCGGGTTAAAGTTAGCGTCAGCCCAAAGTAACTATTCCACGCGGACGAAGTCGCGGGCAGAACTAACTAACTAACTTATCAATACGCCATTTCCCTTGCGGGGTAGGCAGAGAGTCGCGGACAGAAGCTAGTAAATAATAAATATAATGTCAATGAATGTGAATGCAATGTTAGGACGGTGGTGCGGGTGAGCGTGGGCAAGTCGCAAGCGTTCTACGGATGGGAGGCGGGCAGGCAGGGCGCCACCGCGCTGCTCAACGTGGGCGCCGTGCGGGTCGACCTGCCGCAGCACCCCGTCGCGCTGCACGGGGTCATGACGCGCTCCAGCCGACAGCTCTCCTCCACGCTGCAGGTACGGGCATCTGTCTCCTGTACTATACGTTCTACGGGGGGAGGCGGGCAGGCAGGGCGCCACCGCGCTGCTCAACGTGGGCGCCGTGCGGGTCGACCTGCCGCAGCACCCCGTCGCGCTGCACGGGGTCATGACGCGCTCCAGCCGACAGCTCTCCTCCACGCTGCAGGTACGGGCATCTGTCTCCTGTACTATACGTTCTACGGGGGGAGGCGGGCAGGCAGGGCGCCACCGCGCTGCTCAACGTGGGCGCCGTGCGGGTCGACCTGCCGCAGCACCCCGTCGCGCTGCACGGGGTCATGACGCGCTCCAGCCGACAGCTCTCCTCCACGCTGCAGGTACGGGCATCTGTCTCCTGTACTATACGTTCTACGGGGGGAGGCGGGCACGTAAAATAAAAGTTTGTTGAGGAGTTAAATCGTGAATGTGGTTGATACAGGAGCTAGGCGTGACCCGCACCTCGTCCCGGCTGTCCCGCGCGGGCGCGGGGGGCGCGTGCGCGGGGGGCGGCTCGGCGTCGTCGGAGGAGGGCTCGCCCGCGCCGGCGCCGCGCCCCCCGCGCGCGCCCCGCCCCCCGCTGCACCACCCGCTGCTCAACCCGCTGCAGCTGCACTTCTCTGTACTGCTGCAGGTCAGCCAGACTTTACTTGGACTTTTTGAAACAATATTGTTGAAGTAAAACTTCTTTAAGCGCGATTTCAAAGTATCTCGGATATTTAAGAGTAACGGTTTCAAATGGGAGTTACGTTTAGTAAAATAATTTCTCTATCGATATGGATATAGTAACTTTATCGATTTACTTCGTCGATTGTCAATGTAACAGACTCAATTTTTACCGAAATATTTATACTGTGTATAATAATAAAAAAATGTGACCTCTCTCTGCCTGTCTGAGATCAGGACTTAGCGTGATACCTCCAATTATAGGAATATGCATTTGTATCCACCGTGTGGGGCCGGCTTTAGAATTGTCCCACCCCTCTCTACCCACGGAAGTCGTAAGAGCCGACTAAGGGAATACCGGGGGAGTGGGCAGCAGCACTCCCTCGAGTAATAATAACATCCACTACGATTGCCAACCCGCCTGCCAAGCGTGGCGATTACGCCATTATCCCCCATGACGGGACCACTTGTTGTGGCGTTCTCCTGGGGAGGCCTATATCCAGCAGTGGACTTTGAAAGGCTGATGGATGGATGGGTAGCAGCACACCTTCGAGTATTAACAACATCCACTGCGATCGCCAACCCACCTGCCAAGCGTGACGATTACGGCACTATCCCCCGTTCCTGGGAAGGCCTATGTCCAGCAGTGAACGTTAAAAGGCTGATGAATGGATGCATTTGTAATCACCGGTAATTGAATACAAAATACGTATGCAAAATTATAATGTTTGGTTTAGTAGTTATGGCGTGAAAACTTAACAAACAAACTCATTTCCTCCTTTATGTATTTATATAATAATTTTGTTGGTGTTTTAGAGTTTGAGCATCACAGCAGCGCTATTGCCGTCGCTACAAGCGCAGTACAAGATGGAGCAAGTGCAGAGCTCCGGCGTGACGGGCAACAAGGCACAGTTCACTGTCGACCTGCAGCAGCACTCGCTTAGCTTTGTCACTAAGTTACAGGTTAGAGCATTTTAAATACTTTGCATCTTTCTCTGTTCTACACCATTTCACAACATACGCTGCCATCGTATTATATATGAATTATATTTTAAGCAGGTAAATATCGCACGTGTCTACAAATCACAGACTTGGTTGATACTGATGTTGTGAACACGAATTTCATGGATATGAAATTTCGGATATGGATACTGATACGGATCAGCCATCCATCCATCAGCCTGTAGAGGTACACATATGTTTATCTGTGTAAGTGCACGTACACGGAAATTTATCGTTCGCAGGTCTCTCGTAGGCAACGTGGAGAGGTTTGAAAATGTGTCGAGTAGGGTAGCGTACCTTATACTAAACGGTATTCGTTGAAGGCCATACATGTTTAAGCACCGACCTCGACACACTCCGCTGACGACGTGGAAGCCCTATATGAGAGCATCTCGAAGACCATCCGCTCGTCTAAAACCTAATTCATGGTGGTTAGCGTGCCATGGAACAGGCTATGCTCGGTATTGAGCCGGTATTGAGCATAGCCTGTTCCATGGCACGCTGAGCGACTTTGAGCCTTGATACAAGGCCAATATTCAGAGACCACATCTCTATTTAGATATTTATATATATATTTTTAGCATTTGACATGCTTAGCAACATACATTAAACACAAAGTGAAAAATGTGAAATCGAAAATAACAGTCACGAGCAGGATTCGAACTTGCATATCCTGGATACCGTCCAGATGCTTTTACCAATTCAGCCATCATGACCCTTGCTCCTGACTGCTAATCTCGACAACACAATTCATACTTAACGTCTTTGGGTGACGCCTGCATCATCTGTCGGAAGTATTTTCATACATTATACCGACCAGGTAAACTTAATTTTACAATTAAGATTTTACCTAATAATGACGCAAACCCTATAAATATTTAGATATTTTTATATATATTTTTAGCATTTGACATGCTTAGCAACATACATTAAACACAAAGTGAAAAATGTGAAATCGAAAATAACAGTCACGAGCAGGATTCGAACCTGCATCTCCTGGATACCGTCCAGATGCTTTTGCCAATTCAGCCATCGTGACCCTTGCTCCTGACTGCTAATCTCGACAACACATTCATACTTAACGTCTTTGGGTGACGCCTGCACCATCTGTCGGAAGTATTTTCATACATTATACCGACCAGGTAAACTTAATTTTACAATTAAGATTTAACCTAATAATGACGTAAACCCTATAAATATTTAGATATTTTTATATATATATTTTAGCATTTGACATACTTAGCAACATACATTAAACACAAAGTGAAAAATGTGAAATCGAAAATAACAGTCACGAGCAGGATTCGAACCTGCATCTCCTGGATACCGTCCAGATGCTTTTGCCAATTCAGCCATCGTGACCCTTGCTCCTGACTGCTAATCTCGACAACACATTCATACTTAACGTCTTTGGGTGACGCCTGCACCATTTAAAGACCCCATCTCTGTTCCATATGTCGTCACTGGTAACACACACTGCCCCCTTAGAATAAAAAACGAAACGTAAGACGAACTTTCGTTTGGCTTCATTGTGATTGGTCGCCTGAATCACGCGTCGAAATCTTGATTAATCACGAATTACGCGTCGGACTGTTGATCAATCACAATGACTCGAAACGAAAGTTCGTCTAACGTTTCGTTTTTCATTCTAAGGGGGCTTGTCTTAGTTAAACCTTCGTTTTCAGACACTGCGGAATATTAGACGAGAAGAACTTCCTTAACTTCTCGAACGCTGCCCAGCTGAGTTGGATTAGTCGATTAACCTCTTTCTCGAAGTTGTGCCTACATAACTGGACTGTTTGTCCCAGGTAGACATAGTGGTAGACAACTTTGAGAAGCGCACTCCCGACTAGGGCCGGTGCTGAAATGACACGAACATTAAACATGACTTTCGTCTTGTCCATGTTCATTTTGAGAACCACTAGTCGGGAAACCCTGCGGAGATCATTGAGAATGAGCATTTCGGGGACATAACGTCTCCCTGTCTAACACCTCTGCAGTTGGATCGGTTTCGTACTCTTGTCCTGAATGCGGAATGACACGGTGGCGTTTCTATACAAGCACTTCAACACTTCGATATAGCGATAGTCAATTTGACATTGGAAGCACTCGTCTAGATATTGGAAGCTATTTTGTAATTTGAGCTTAATGCTCTCGGGGTTCTGGTATTAAGCAGGTGTTGGTGTTGGTCGGTCTGTGTTGTTTAATCACTCAGATCACTCAGACATCATTGAATATGTGTCGTTTGTCCGACAAGTTCAAGTCAATCTCGTTTTTCACTGAACTATCAAGGCTAATCCAGGTCCATTTCCGCTGGGACTGCTTCCTGAAGAAAGAATTCATCCTGTAGAGGCCTTCCTACTACAGAAAATTAGCCAGCATCTGGCTTCTGTGGTTCCTCTGCCCAAATCCATAGTGCCTCACTTTCAGCTCATCGTCTGTCATTTTGCCTAGTTTCGCGTTAAAGTCTCCCATAACCACCGTGAATTAGGTTATAGACTAGCGGATGGTCTTCGAGATGCCCTCATATAGGGCCTCCACGTCGTCAGCGGAGTGTGTCGAGGTCGGTGCTTAAACATGTATGACCTTCAACGAATACCGTTTAGTATAAGGTACGCTACCCTACTCGACACATTTTCAAACCTCTTCACGTTGCCTACGAGAGACCTGCGAACGATAAACCCGACACCCCCTTGGGACTGATGGTCGCCCTCCCGGTGGAAGACCAAGTTCCTGGCCTGGAGGATCGTCGTGCTCTCACCCTCTCTTCGGACTTCTGACAACCCTATAATGTCCCAGCGGATCATCCTCAGTTCCTCTTCTACTCGGTGATTCTCTCGTCGGTCCTAAGTGTGGTCGGTCTTAAGTGTGTTGTGCGTTACCAGGCCTAGAGGTTGTTGTTTTTGGTAGCCTTGCCTGGCTGAGCAGGCGTGTCTAGGGGCCATTTTGTGTGTTTGGCTCATATTTATAGGGGATAGTGTATGTAATAGCCACGCTTGGCAGGTGGGTTGGCGATCGCAGGGGACGTTATTAATGCTCGAAGAAGTGCTGCTGCCCACTTTCCCGGAATTCCTTTGACTCTTAGGACTCCCATTACAATTCTAAAGCCCGCACAGGCCCCACACGGCTATGTGTATATATATTTAATACGGTTCTAAATTTATTGGGGTTTGCGGCAGATTTTCAATTGCCGTTCATGAGGTTCTGACAAAAAGTCGCTAGCTGAACGTGTGCGTGCACAGGTGGCGGAGGCCAATATCCCGGCGGAGGCGGCCGTGTGGCTGCCGGGCGTGCACGTGGCGGGGCGCGTGCTGGAGCAGCGGGGAGCGGCTCGACAGGGCGGGGCGCTGCTGCGGGCCGGCCGCTACGTGCACGCCGCCGCCGACATCGGCCTGTTCGAGCACTCGCTGTCCACCGACCTGCTCAACCACCTCGTGTTCGTGCAGAAGGTCTTCATGAAGGTACGTACACACAGCCCATCTCACAGCGGGCAGGGGGCGCTGCTGCGGGCGGCCTCTACCTGCAGGAAATGATCCCTGTATAACAGAAAACTACATACAGTTTAACAGATACAAAGTACACGCAGACTCAGAACAACCATTTATGAGTAATAACAACCAATGTCCTGTTTGAGATTCGAACCGACATTATCCACCATGCGAGATTGGTATCTAAAGTACTCCGCCATCTTTGCTGTCAAAATAATAATATATGCAGAAATAATATTTAATACGCAGGAAGTGAACGAAGTTGTACAAAAAGTATACGGTGGTGAGAAGCCAGTGCCCCTGTGGAACGAAGAAGAGGCTTCTACGTCTGCTCTTAGCAGAATACTCTTCTCACTCACCATTAGGATCAAGGTAATGTCTTCTTCAATTTCCTTATTAAGTCTGACCATTGGCCTAATAAAAATGGACGTCGGGTCTAGTACAAAATTCCCGAAAAAAGTGACTCTAGTCAATAGACTTTATATTTATATAATTGTTATTATTATTCCCGATGTCTTAGTATTTACCTATTTTCTTTTTTTTTCCAATCCAATGTCAGTTAATTGTTGTATTTTTTTTATTTTTTTGTGTTATTTGTGACATAATTTTGATGTATATGAGGACATCTTAAAAACTTGTGCATTTATGCTTATATTTTTATTTATGATTTTAGGTTCATCATTGTTTCCCGCCTAAACGGAAAAAAAAGTTCATCATAGTTAAAAATAATGTAACAACTACAGTCAATAAAATTAGTATAATACTCCTTTAAGTTTTAAAATTTTTGTTTATATTTAGTGCTTAAAAAAAACACTAAGCACTAAATATAAACAAAAATTTTAAAACTACATTCAATCTACTTTGATTCATTCGGGCAACATTGACAGTGTGACTACGAGAATGTTTTAATGTTTTTTCCCTATGAAATCAATATTTTTTGTTAATGCTTGCTTTAGATTTTATTTTTTAAATAAGCTGCGTAGACACATCTTAAAATAAAAGCGAAGTTGTCAAACAGAGTTAATACCAAAACTTTTTCCGAAATTAGCGCGCGAATTTGAGTGTATGGAACAGTGAATAACTTTTTTGATATTTTGTGATTGTATGGCACTCCATACATTTACTTTATAGATGACAATTTACTCTATAAGTAGTAGGGCGAATAGATACTTCAAACCAAAGTGCTTACATATTTTTTGTTTGTTTTAATTATTTTAGTTTGTCTTCATTTTAATATGCTTAACGATTTGTTCATTTTTAGGATTTAAACGAGGTTTTGATGCGAATTAAAAAAGTATATACTTGTAACTGCAAAATTTTGATTGATGGACCTTTTTTACAAATATTTAAGATACTACTACAAATTTATGTTTGTATTCCACAGCCACATCCCTAATTTGGGAATAATATAAACCAATGTTACCCAAAGTAATTTAATAATCAAATATTACCTCATTTATGTGACGGATTTAATGTGTGTCTGTTACACTTTTGTGGGTGGTAACTTTGACATGCTACAAAAATAGAATTTTCTCTATTATTAATGGATATTATAGTCTTTCACTGTTGTCTATGGATAAAACACATTCTGAGAACACTAACAAAGTATAATATTGTCATTTAAATGTTAAAAATACTGTGAAAAATATCGCTGTAATCTGTCAAAGTTACCCAGAATGACTGTACTGGTGGTCCAAATAAATAAATAGATTACAGTCAATAGACAGTCTATATTAATACATACAAACTTCAACATTCCAATTTGAAACCTTGTACCATTATATGGAATAATTTACTAAATTATGTAGCTTCTACCAATAGGCCGCACCATGATCATCTTATGCAGCTTCTAGTGAATGTTATGTGTTCATAATTTAATTTTGCAAATTTCTAAATATAAAACAAATTTTTAAGCAAAATAATACTCGCAAATAATAAAACAATAGTCTACTTACTGAAAATATTCTGTTTTCACTTTATTAGAGTAGTTTATATACGTTTTTACAATATGTTCGGCATATTGAACGTATAGTCAAGTCGGTCGACCAAACAAGACTGGACTTTCTTTTGACGTTTTCTTTCTCTTTTTTCCGACACTTAAGCGACCATATTACAGCTTTCCCCATAGCTATCTGATGAATTTTACCTTAGGTAAGCCATACTCAAGCTGCGGCCCACTCAGTTTTCATAAGCGACATCTAAACTAATAAAACTAGAGTTTGCTTTTTTTTTTGCTCACTAATCTCTGAAACTACGGAATGGATGTGAAAAAACCTTTTTCTATCTCTAAAATTTCTACGCGTATATGACTTCTGGGATTTTGATGAAAATTTATAGGTAGATAGAAGTTGTATAGGCATATAGACCTAAACGAATATGAATGAAATCTGGTAAACAAATAAATTGTGGCTTAGAACAGAATATTTTTATCCCGATAAAAATATGTGCGATACTCATAAATAACATACAGGGTTTGAATTTTGAAGTCCATGTAAACGAAATCGTTGGCAGAAACTAGTAAACAAATATTTTGTTTGCAGCGTATCCAGCTGACAGCCACAACACCCAGCAACTCTGCAGTTCGCCTGGAAACAGGTGCGGTGGAGTTCGAGATATCGAACCGGGTACAGAACGTCCAACAGCCCACAGAGCCACACGAAGTGAGGCTGTTCGCGAGGGCCCAGGTCGATGTGAACTTAAGCCTGGGGCAGCTCATACGTAACGCGATGTTTGAAGAAGCCGAGCCTGAGTTCCAGCAGTACGCCTTCTTTAATACCAGGATATGTGAGTATCGTAGATCCAAAAATGCTTTTTTTTTGCAATAGCTTACGGTAATTAATGAGAAATTTTATTTATAGTTGTTATTATATTATTTGTGAAATCTGATGCCATATAATATTCCATCCATCCATCCATCCATCAGCCTTTCAAAGTCCACTGCAGGACATAGGCCTTCCCAAGAGAACGCCACAACGAGCGGTGCCGTCATGGGGGATAATGCCGTAATCGCCACGGTTGGCAGGCGGGTTGGCGATCGTAGTGGATGTTGTTAATACTCGAGGGAGTGCTGCTGTCCACTCCCCCGGAGTTCCCTCAGTCGGCTTTTACGACTCCCATGGGTGTAGAGGGGTGGGACAATTCTAAAGCCGGCCCCACACGGCAGAGCCGGCCCCACACGGCAGAATAATATTACTTATTATAAAAAAAATGTTAAATAATTAATTCTCAACGCTGCGCTTGCTCACCACTGAAGTAATCTCAAACTGCCCTAGTGGTCTGCCAATATAGGTGGAGAGATGGCATACAATGGATTATTATAGTGTATGAGGGTTTTACATAATCGTACTCCTTGCTCCGAACCACAGGGCATATTATTTACTGCCTTAAAAAAGGAAGCTGCGCCTGCGCACGTGAATCACTTGTCGGGAAAGCCCTACATAAATCATAGTATGCTTACATTCAGATCGACCAGAAAATTTTATAATAATTATGTTAAGTATTGTTTCCTCGCGTTATTTCCAATATCCCTTTCATTAATTCATCAATCAACCCGTTCTAGCGATGCGCAACGCTTTCCAAGACGAGATGGTATGTGGCGACGACAAGGAGGTGGTCCTGATAACCCTGAAACGTCCCCTCATCTACATACAGCCGGTGGCCGTGGATAAGGCCATACTCGTGTGGCTGAACTACAAGAACGCTTACGAGTACTGGAACGAGAAACGTCTCAATCTCAACAAGGAGGTACTCACTGCGACCCAACAGGTGTTTGAGAAGGTAAGATAATTAAAACTGAAAACAGGAAGTCATCGAGGACTGCTGACAGAAGTGAAATTTCAAAACTAAGTTTTAATTTTTATTTTTAATTCATCATTAACACCAGTGAATATTTCACATCTATTGATACTCCGAGCACCTATTACATTCATTTCCATACAGTTTACTTAGAAAGATCAGAATCTTTAGGCATTCATAGGTATCCAAAAGAGCTTATAGATGAATTTTCAGTGAATTATAAATTTAATTCAGATGGTGTTCAATATAACAATCAAAATCCATGATTACGGCATCGGCATGACTAAGCCGGAGCCTTCAACAACCAAAATTAAAAAAAATGGTTTATTTATAGAATTATTTTATTAGATCAGTTGAAGTGACACTAATCCATAGACATAGCGATATCATAGACACAGCCAAGCACAACTCTATAAAAAGTGCAGATCCAGAGAACAGTGAAGATTAATCGGATTGCTTCTGTCAGCTTTTGATAGTAAGGATCTATGATAAAGAGTTATTAACATTGTCCGCAGGTGCAACTGACATCACAGATGACGACGCCACACCTCAGCACGTTATTCCTACAATTAAACGTGGACGATATTGGTATATGTTTGCCGCTTAATCAACCTCCTGTGGTGGTGAGTGACCATGTTATACTATTTAGTAATAGAGCCTTGCTTTTACCAGGATGGGCTGGCTCGATGGGGAAGTACCACCCTCTTATCTTAAGGTGATCGAGAGTGCGAGGAAATAAGCAAAATTAAATTTATAATTGAATATAATATCATTGAAAATCAATAAAAATGTGGAGCTGGGACCGACTCGCACTAAAGAAAAAAGTTTCATTCGAAATGAGATTTAAGCCCTTTTGAAAATTCTCATTTAATCTTTAAAAAGTGAAAAATTTAGTATATATCAATTTGTTTTTTTACTTTCATTTTAACAATCCTCCTACTTTGCTTTTAATAGATACACGTTACAGATTGATCTTTGGTATTCACAGGCTCGTTGGGGCGTAGGTCGTGGGGCCTGGGGCACTTGGGCAGGTGAAGGCGAATCCCGGGGCGCCGTAGTGGTGACCCTGGAGAGCACAACAATAGGCGCGTGCAGTTCCGGCGCGCTCGTGTCCAAGGGCCGGTTTGTAGGACTATGCCTGCGCTTTGCTGATGATTTCGAGGCTTCACTGGACGACTGGAAGCCGAGGGCGGATGAACCAGAGCTTAACGTGTGCTGCGTCTCTGAAGGGACTTATGAAGTGTGCAGTCGGACTACGGCAGCTAAACATAACGGTTCGTAGAATTCCATGAAACTTAGAGGCGCTATCCTCTGAGTTACACAGACTAAGAGGCATATACGGAATAGGACACAATAGTATATACACTCGCGCAAACTATACCTTAATTCGCGCTTTATAAAGATTATTTTAACGAAGATTATTAAGCATTTGTTAGTTTACTCTGTAGCCGATAGACTATATTATAGATAAAATAATATTCTGACTTGAAGGTACTAGGACTAAAATTAGTGTTTGTTTTTTTAAACTAGTAATATGATGATCCAGGCTTCCAAAAAGTTTTTATTTGTTTTTTCCAAGATTCCGACATAGTACCGAAATAATATACCAGTTTTGAGTTGTAAATTGAGACACGGCTAAATAGACTATATAGTAAATATCTTTAATGTTCAGACACATCTCTGTTAACGTTTTATAATAGTGGAGTGGCGGAGTGGTTTAAGTACCGATTTCCCGCTCGAGTGTTGTGTTTTTGATTTCCTCACAGGTGGTGGTCTGGTTGTAATTAATTGTGTCGGTTACATTGTATGTATAATAAACCAGTCCTAATTAATAATTCCTCAGCGCAAGCTGATGTTGTCTTTAAAAAATGTGTAAATAAAAAGTTACCCACTTTCTAGAAAACGCCAAGTGGTTTCTCAACGTGTCGTGGCAAATGGAAGGTGTGGATATCCACTTAGACGTGAATGTAGGCAAACAGCTATCGGCCCTGGGGCACACGCTCACCATGCTCACTGGTTTTGAGGAAGAGGACCCGCTTAATATGGACTACGACAGTGACCTAGACGACGAGGCTGATAACAGCAAAGATTCACAGGTATAATTGTGGATTCTGTTATGCAAAAACTTACCAACCCACGTATTGTGCCTAGAGACTTATTGATACCAAAATTGACCAGGATATAGTACATCAGACAGTCAGCAAAAACAGCTATTCATATTTTAAATATTTTTTTCTTTAAAGTTATTTTATAGTGTTGTTTTGGCATAATCTAATGTTGTTTTTAGTTTTAATTAATTGTAGTCCATCTCGCTGGCCCAAAACGGGATAGTAGACATGACAAGAAAATCTTTTAAGCGTATGATTTCCTCATGACGCTCTCCTTCATAGGGCAGTGAAGAATATTTTTAATTTAATTTCAAAAATATCTTTATTTCATAAGCTTAATTGATAAATGATATGTCACTTAAAATCGTAGAGAATTCACAAATAGTTAACACGAGCGCCTGAGGCAAGTACATCCGCAACAACAAAGTGGCGATTGCAATCACTACAAGCGGCTAGATTCCGTAGTAAAGCCATTCATGAGAAGAACCCGGCAAGAAACTCATGGGCCACTTTTTTGATTCGCCAATTTAATACAGTTATAATCCTTATAACTAAAATGATATGAAAAAATGCTATACCCATATGGCATACTAGTTGTTAGTAATACACATACTACAAGTAATTCTTATTTATTTTTCTGATTTTGTTGTCTACAGGAGAGCATAATTCTCCGTCGCAAATGCACTGAACACCTTCCCCCGTTTGTCTTCGACACCAGCCTTGACGCCAAAAAACGCTCCAAGCTCATAGAGAAAGAGATGAATGAGCAGGCCAAGATCATCAACGACCTCCGTACCCTCGGCGCGAGTCACACCACTATTGAGTACGAGATGAAGAGGCTGCATGAATTAGAAGCGCTCGTTTTCAAGGACTTTAGAAGGTATACTTTTATAAATATAGCATAACTTTCGGCCCGCCTACCTGATGGTAAGCGTACTGTAGCTAATAGACTCTAAGAACAATGGACAGCATTCGCGTGTTACACTCTTTTCCGTATTATGTTTGGATAGGAGGAAAAAAGTGTAGAGTGAACAGAGCTTAACCGTCTGCATTCTCACTCCGTGAACTGTTGCAAATTTTGTGAGAATACAGTAATAATAATAATAAATATTCACGGACATTTTTCACACAACGTCCTCTGGTCCCAAACTAAGCTTAACGCTTGTGCTATGGGTACCAGATTACGGATATAATACATATATTACTTTTCTTTTTTGTAAATACATATACTCGTAATAGATAGAAAACACCCAGACGCAGTACAAATATCTGTGTTCATCACACAAATAATTGTCCTAAGTGGGAATCGAACCCACGATCTCGTGCACGGAAGTCGGTTACACTACAGACCGCGCCACGAGGCAGTAAATAGTTTCTCGCCTGTTTCCGAACGGGGTAAGCAGACATAATGGACCATTTATCATAAAATTTGCAATCCCGTGTGAACGAGACATAACGGGTGGTAAAACATACGCCATGCAGCTCCATTGCTCACAGTAGTTTTGTTATTTTTATTTGTAAATTTTTGTTGTTTGGTTATACGAGTACACGTTTCAGGTATAATAATCCTTTGGGATATAATTTTACATTAATTTTGAGAAATAATGTAGTAATAATTTTGCAGGGACATGATACAGAAGCTGCGTCGTCAGAGCGTGCGGGCGAGCTCCATCACGAAGGGCAAACTGGGCCTCGGCTCTAACCGCAGCAAGTCCTTCATCGTTCCCACTCCGCTCCCGGAGAAGAAAGACTTTGACGGGTACCTGTACTATTTAAATAGCTTTTTTTATACCTCGTAGGTGAGGCAAGCAAGCGTACAACCGTCTAATGGCAAGTGGTTACCGTAGCGTACAGAAGCTAGCAACACCAGAGGTATCGCTCGCTCGTTATCAACCTTAGGGAAAGTGATAGGATGGTACCACTGAAGGAATGTAATATGGTTCCGGTGGCCCGCCAATAAAGGCGGAGATACGGCACACGGCGGGTTTCTTTAGTAGGTGAGGGCCCTACACTACCCTGTTCGTTTCCCCGAACGATGGGGTGTGTGGTTAGGAACCATTTTTCCCGCCTTAACAAAAAAAAGGGAGAATGATAGGATACGGAGAGTTGCACATGAAGAAGAATAGGGAGAGGATGGCTGAGAATTTGAGCCACTGGCGCTCTTACTGACCATACGAAACAACAATATGATTGTGTACATACACTATGATTGCTTCACGCCGATCTTCTGTGACATGATGGAGCCAGTCCATTCATGCTGGGAGAAGCAAGGCTCGTAAGTACTACTAAGAACTATTAGGAATTATGGAAACAGATTTTTTTAATCCCATTTCTGTCATAATGTTAGGCTTAGGAACACTACCAGGGTTGATTAATTCGGGTTAATAGACTTACGAAGGTGACAACAAAATATCTCACGCTTGCAGGCTTGTTCATTAATTGTGATGAAAGAGAGTATTGGTGTAAAGATGCGAAAGGGAATGCTTCAATAGTTCGGACATGTGGAAAGAATGCCGGTCGAGCGACTAATTAAGATTTACAATGCGAAAGTGGAAGGATGTAGTAGGTACAGGGGGAGACCGAGACTTACCTACCTAGACCAAATTGGTCATGTATTGAAGGAAGGTGGGGTCAGAAATCTCCGAAACCGGTGAGTGTGATGAAGAGAATTATGAATGTTGAGGAAGCGAGAGATGTATGGAAGAATAGAGCCTTTTAGCACTCTGTTCTCTCTGCCTACCCTGCAAAGGAAATGACGTGATGATAAGTAGTAAATAGTAGTAGTAAATATAGATATAACTTCAGGAAGCTAGACATGCTTTGCAAATTCTGGACTATACACTGGGGCTTTACTTTATAACCCTTTGCTAATTAGCGATCGTATCAGTTACTCGGAGCTACTAATTTTCACATCACAATCTTTCCTACCATTTTTTAGTAAATTTCAGAGCATTTTAAGTGGTTGGATTATTTAAAAATGAGTTGGCTGCCCTTAGAGCACCTATTACTACCGCACTGCAATATATATGTATAACTTAACCTAGTCCTATACATATCTTTTTAATTTTTTTAAAGCGTGGTGGAACCTAACCTGGTTATGTCAACGAACGGTGTTGGGGATTCTGGTGAGACGTTACTATTAGGGGACGAAGATAACCGCCTCGCTGATATTATCGAGGGTGGCAGCTGGAGCTCCATGGAGAGTGAACCGCTTACAGGTTAGCCTCAAAAAGTTTTTCACTAAATAATGAAATTGTTTCCTGCAAATGGCGTAGGAACCGATCAAAAGAAATGAGAAAACGAAACTACACAAATGACAATTGGTATTGAGCGGTTGTTAGGCAGCATTCCACGTACCACTGAAGGAATGTAATATGGTTCCAGTGGCCTGCTGTGTGGGGCCGGCTTTAGAATTGTCCCACCCCCTCTCCACCCATGGGAGTCGTAAGAGCCGACTGCGGGAATACCGAGGGAGTGGGCAGCAGCACTCCTTCTAGTATTAACAACATCCACTGCGATCGCCAAACCGCCTGCCAAGCGTGGCGATTACGGCACTATCCCCCATTCTTGGGGAGGCCTATGTCCAGCAGTGGACGTTAAAAGGCTGATGGATGGATGAATGGCCCGCTAAGTTTATTTAGTGGGTGAGAGCCCTACACTACCCTGTTCGTTGCCCCGAACGACGGGCTGTGTGGTTAGGAACATTTTTTCCGCCTTAACAAAAAAAAGGCAGCATTCCACGTTATGACGTCACTGTACCGGTCCACGTGCACCACATGTTTCCAGACGCGCCTACTTTCAGAGTGTTTACTTGTTGGAAAATAGAAATCGACAGTAAATTTTCTCCTAAACGTGTTAGAACATTTTATATATATTTTTTTATGCAGCGTGGGTATCAAACAAGCATATGGCCCACCTGATGGTAAGAGGAGGTATCACTCGCGCCTCGCTGACTCCAAGGAAAGAGATAGGGAGCGCAGAGGAGGAATAATAATAAAAGGATTCCGTGTGGTGACGGACTAAGAATATAAGTGTCACCACCTCATTCTTTCCCACGAGTGTCGTATGAGGCGACTAAGGGAAGTAATCGATTATCACCCATTGCATGACTGGTGTTAGGGCTAGGTACCGAGTGGGAGTACTCACTTGGTATCGGGCCCGAGCGGGTTGGTACCACCATCTCCAGTGTGACCGGCCATGAAGCACATTGTTGCGTTTTGGATAGCAGGAGATAGCTGTTTATTCTTTCATTTCATATTGATGAAATGAAATGGTGAGCAGTGGCTTGACAATACTCTCAGTATAGTTGAGTCCATGAGCGACGGTTACCATTTATTATCAGATGGGCCGTGGCTCGTCTGCCACTACAAGCAGTAAAAAAGAAAGGATGGGAACCTTCCTCTCCCTATTTTTCATAGGGAGAGGAAGGGAAGGATAATGGCTCGGGAGGAGGTTCGTGCTTCCGGAGCTCTGCCGTTATTACATGATTATCTTCTGAGAGAGAGTGGTATTTCCCCGATCGAACCGGCCCATTCATACTGGGATAAACAAGAATCTTCCACTAGTGTTATCACCGTACTTTGGTGTAGGTATGTCAGGCCCGTCGCGGACGGCGTCCCTGCGCGGGGCGGGGGCGGGGGCGAGCCCGCGCGGGGGGGCGGCGCCGGCCGTACAGCGGCAGAGCTCGCTGCCCGCGCAGCCCGACCACTGGCCCGACGAACTGCAGCCCGTGGAGCTCAGGAGGAAGCACGACTACAGGTGACTTGCGTACCCACACAGGCCGAAGTGTCGCCACGCTAATTTATTTGTTTTAACTTCATCTGTTGACTGAAGTATGTAACAAGGAAACATAACGCCAATTAATAAACCAATAACAGTTTTAATTCATCCATGGTTAGTGAGAGGGTGCTTACCAAAGATTATATAAGACTCAAAAATATTTTCATTTATTGTATATTGTAATGATGTGATTTGTTCACACTTTCTTATAAATTCGTTACCTTTTTGTCCATTTCCGTTATTTTATACATGTCATAATTTTATACAAGCACACATTGAGAAAGTTATGTTCATTTTAATTCTACAAAATAATTTCAATGTTTTCACATCTGCCAGACGTCCCAAGATGGCTAATTTATTTTCAGTCACCAAGATAAGGAATGATGGTATAGGGAAAGGTTCACAGAAGAGATGAATAGGTGGAAAGGAAGAGTGACAAAGTGTGAGGAACTTGATTGAAAGGATGACTAGGAGAGAAACAGGAAATGTTTTAATAAATGCTATTCAATAATACAATTTACAGTAGTGCCCCACAAACGGACCTACCTAGCTCTGAGAACAAATCTAGCAAAACGAAGACGTCTGAACCGAACATAGATTTTGAGTTGGACGTCAAAGTGCATATCAACAGCGGCAAGTGCGTCTTGCACACCAAGGAGCTTAGTAGGGAAGACGATCTTAAAATGTAAGAGATTTTATATTACTATTATTTTTTATTGCCAGCCAGGTATACGGTTCATATAATGGTAAGTGGGGAGGTCTCATTGTCCCACCCTTCTCTACCCATGGGAGTCGTAAGAGCCGACTGAGGGAATACCGGGGGAGTGGGCAGCAGCACTCCCTCGAGTATTAACAACATCCATTGCGATCGCCAATTTGCGTGGCGGTTACGGCATTATCCCCAATGACGGGACCGCTCGTTGTGGCGTTCTCTTGGGGAGGCCTATGTCCAGCATTAGACGTTGAAAGGCTGGTGGATGGATGGATGGATAACCAAACAAAAATGAGGTCGTGAATTTTGTTTATACTCTGGTCAGTTATACTTCTAGTAGACGTGGATGTGTAAAAAACTAAAAAGTATTGTTTCTTATAGAGAAGTTTTTAATTTTTTTGCTTTGTGTAGAGAACATTGATTTGAAATTTTCACTTCCGGTACAAATTAATTAATACAGATAATAAGCATCCAAAAATTCATGATTTCATTCTTAGTAAATTTTTAAAAGTTCATAACTCAGCAATAAAGCTTTATACGAAAAAAAATTGTGTGTACACATTCGCGTCTACTAGAAGTATAACTGGCCAGAATATAAACAAAATTCACGACTTCATTTTTTTTTGTTGTCTGCTTAACGTCAAATGCCCCATATTGATTATTTTCGTGCCAGATGGGTACGTTTTTAAGTTGGTGGTGGCTTTTTTTTTCATAAGCATGTAAGTAAAAAATAATTTCAATTGAACGTTTGTATAAATAGCGGCAGTCGAATGCGCGTCGGTCGGTCCGCGTCGGGCGGGCTGGGCGAGGCGGGCACGAGCGCGGGGGGAGGGGGGTCGCCGGCGGCGCGGCGCAAGGCGGCCCCCCCCCCGCGGCACCCGCCCGCGCCCGACGTCACCGTGTTCCGCGTGCCGGGGCTCGACCTCAAGGTACGCACCAACTATATGTTCATTACTAGTAATCCTTCAAAATTTGAATACATATTCATTAATTAAAACCTTTTTTCTTGAAGTAGCCAGCGTTTTACTTGTATAATAGTGAGTAATCGATAAGCTGACATAACAGAAGTCATAGTCGTAATCGAATTAACCACAGGTACACTACGAGTCAAAAACTCTATCAGAAGACGCGACATCCCCGCAGAGTGTACCGCTCCAACCCCACAACATCCCCACGCGCAAAGTGAACACCAAGAAAGCGGCTCTATTCGCCTGGATCACTCTGCAGAGCATACCCGAGGAGACTGTCATCAGTCCGCATGTACTGGAGTTCCTCGAACAAACTTTAGAACCTATACCTACTAAGGCATCATTTTCTGCTCCCACTCCTGGTAAGAATATTTAGAAAAAAAAAACAGACTATATAGTCACGGTTATTATAAGAGTCAGTCAATCTTAATGCAGTTAACTGTACTATGTCTATTATTAATTTGATCTGTTCAATTATTCTTTAATCTGACGGTACTTGAGATTACTATATTGAACCTCTTAAACTTCCTAATAGTGAAAAGAATAATGTCAAATAAATGTTTAATAAAATATGGTAATTACTTTCTGCCTCTGGTTCCAGAAGATGCAAACATTTTTATACTATTTCGTCGTTTCAAATATATGCAACAAAAAAATAACAGTCACAATTTGATCTATATTTTTAGCACTAGACACACTCAACTACTTTTAGAGTAAAATTATTATTTGTGAATGAGGAAAAAGAGAACGTTATCAAAATGTTTAAAAATCACGCCATCAATGTGAATATATAATAGTATGAATTTTAATTGCAAAATTAAACTTACTATATTGGATTAATGCATCTAAATGCGTTCCGATAAATGGCGTTGGTCGTTAAGACAAATGTGATGATGAGATTGGGTATGACCACAAGGTAGTACAATGGATTAGAGCACTTCCCCGGTTTGGAAAGGACGCAGGTTCGATTCCCACTCGTACTAAAGTTTTCTTTTTCCTCATTCACAAACAATAATTTGTACTCTAATATTCAAAATATTGGTTTTAATATTTCGTATCTGTCAGCCGTCTGAAAATCTCTTTTTTTTTTAACAACGTGATCTTTTCAAAGTTTTCACCGCCGGCTTCGTATATATGTTGAATAAATCGGCTACATTTGTGCGGATATATAGATTGTGTATTGTATCGCAGAGGCGGAAGCGGAGAGCGGACGACGAGCTCGCTCAGCGGAGACGGAGGGCGGGTACGCGTACGCGTCGTTCCCAGTGGACGTGATCGTACACTTCCAGTTACAACCATCTACGATTCGATTCTCGTGTCTACCTGCTTCGCGAGTGGAATGTCTACTACAGCTACCCAGCCTGCAAATTGTGTTCAGCTCCAAGCGAGCCTCCGACGAGTCAGTATTTTTTATTATGAACTAGATGCTATCCGCAACTTCTTCAGCGTATATTTTTTTAGTTATTTCTGTTTTTTGTGGAATCCTAATTATTTTTTCAAAATAAGTACCCTAAGTTACTTTTTATAATATCAGCAATCTTTCAGTACAAATTGGTCGCAACATATTTTGTATACTTTCATATACATTTAGTAAAAGCTGTTAGTTAGACATTACAAGCAGACACTTTATTTATTTGTACTGCACAGATGGCCGAGTGTTTTAAGTACCGGCCTCCCGCCCGAGTGTTGTAGGCTCGATTTCCCCACAATACAACTCTGTGTGATCCACAAATAGTTGTTCTGAGTCTGGGTGTAGGTACATTGTGTCCATTAAATTCATTGAGCTAATAAAAATGGATGGTAGGGTGTCGTACAAAATTCTCGAAAGTTCTAGCAGGCGTACATCCCTGGCTCAAGGCCCCGAGTTAAATGCCTACCGCTTCGCGTACCGACCACATTACAACCGACAGAAGACTGTCGCACGCGCGCCTAAGCGTACGCGCTTGTAGTATTGATTAAAATAAACTTATATACGCGATTTAGGGTATTTCGACAATAAAATTTAATAACCGAAAATTCTGAGCTAAAGCTGTAAACGTATATGATCTACAAAAATTAAACAATTTATAAAAAATAATCCGACTTAAAAATAACATTTAAAATTATATAAAAAGTAATCAAATAGAATCTACTAGAAAAATAAATTTTTAAGTTTTATAAACTACAGCTTTTTTGGTGTCGGTGGAGTCAGGAGTCTCCGAAACCGGCGAGCGGAAACCGGAGAGTGTATGAAGAGAATTATGAACGTTGAGGAAGCGAGAGATGTATGCAAGAATAGAGCCTTTTGTCACTCTGTTCTCTCTGCCTACCCCGCAAGGGAGATAGCGTGATGATAAGTAAGTAATATCATTATAGGTGCAACCCTAGCGCATTCGTTAAATGACGCGGTTGCTCGAGGATCATGCGGCGGGCAAAACAATCTCAACTGTATTTCTGTGTTCATAAGGTACATTTCTTCTCGCTACGAACAATTGGTATTATTATTAAGATTTTGTAGGCTATTATAGGCAGATTTTGGACAAGTTTTAATGGAAGTGATGTTTCTGTCCGTAGGATTAGTATCTATTCTGTGGTTCTAGTGTCTCTAGTCTATAGACAGACTATATTAATGCATACAAACTTCAACATTCTAATTTGAAACCTTGTACCATTATAATAGTGTTGAATGTTTTTTAGCTTAAGTAGCTTCTACCAATAGGCCGCGCCATGATCACCTTATGCAGCGCTGCTAGTTAATATTATGTGTTGATAATTTATTTTTACAAATATTCAGAATTGAAAACAAATAATTTGTTTTTATGGAAAATAATACTTGGAAATGATAAAACAATAGTCTACTTACTGAAAATATTCTTTTTTCACTTTCTTTGAGTAGTTTTTACTCGTTTTCACAATTCAGTACGGCATTTTGAACGGATAGTCAAGTTGGTTGACATTACTTTACTCTTTGGGTTGACCTAACGAGACTGGCGCGCGATTGTTTCTCTTTTGACGTTTTCTTTTTATTTTGGTTCGAACACTTGAGCGCGGACACGAGGTGTGCAATCATTGACCTAGCAACAAACGGTTGTTGGTAGGTCATTTATGAAATTGAATTGAATTGTAAAGTCCTCGCGATATAAGGATTATTACTTATTACAGGGTTAAACACAAAGTGAAAAATGTGAAATCGAAAATAACAGTCACGAGCAGGATTCGAACCTGCATCTCCTGGATACCGTCCAGATGCTTTGCCAATTCAGCCATCGTGACCCTTGCACCTGACTGCTAATCTCGATAACACATTCATACTTAACGTCTTTGGGTGACGCCTGCACCATCTGTCGGAAGTATTTTCATACATTATACCGACCAGGTAAACTTAATTTTACAATTAAGATTTTACCTAATAATGACGCAAACCCTATAAATATTTAGATATTTTTAGCATTTGACATGCTTAGCAACATACATTAAACACAAAGTGAAAAATGTGAAATCGAAAATAACAGTCACGAGCAGGATTCGAACCTGCATCACCTGGATACCGTCCAGATGCTTTGCCAATTCAGCCATCGTGACCCTTGCTCCTGACTGCTAATCTCGATAACACATTCATACTTAACGTCTTTGGGTGACGCCTGCACCATCTGTCGGAAGTATTTTCATACATTATACCGACCAGGTAAACTTAATTTTACAATTAAGATTTTACCTAATAATGACGCAAACCCTATAAATAAATAAATATTATTACAGGGTGTTGATATAAATAAAAATATGTTTGCCGATAGGGATCCCTAACAACCTAAAGGATTGTATAAATGGCAAGCAGATGATGTTCCCAGGAGCAGTCCGCTACTTACAAAAAAGCAATATTAAATTCGAGAGAAGGGTGGAAACAGGGTCGGCCGATATCCCCTACAACTTCGTCTGGAATCGGTTGTGAATACCTACCTGTTCAGGTCTGGCGAAAACTGAGGACTCACTTGGAATCATATTAACATATCTACTATCTTTCTTTCGCAGGGAGATGGCCGAACCAGCGGTAGCAATGGGTGGGCTGAGCGTCACCGGCTGCCTGGCCGACTTCTCGGTGAATATGTTCCATCCGTACGGAGGCAAGAAGTCCAGTCTCAAGGAAGCTCAGTGGTCCCCTCTCTCGGACTCTGAGAGGAAGGACTCCCTCAGCATCAACGTGGAGTTTGTGAAATTCCACCTCTCACGCTCCAGAAAATTGGACTTCCAAACTGATCAGGACCTATCCAAGGCCACTGTTCGGTTTTCAAGTAAGTTATAATTTACGAATCCATCAAAATATAATCACTATATTTGGGTCCGTTAAATCTACCAACCTGCATTGATCCAAAATGATGAACTTTTGCCTAAATACATGTCATTATGAGGAAACATTTGCCCCTTACGGTAATGACTTGACACTCTTACATAAGATCAGCGTGTAACAACGGTACCTACCGTTTTGTTTCGTATGGCGATTGTGAGTGCCAAAGGCCCAAACCGCCCTCCCTATCCTCTCCTTATTAACTTCCTATCCACCTCCTACCCCTTTCTTGGAGATGGTGAAGCGCGAGTGATGCCTCTGGTATGGCTAGCATCTATAGGCGATAACCGCGTACCTTCAGGTGGGGCCGTATGTTTATTCGCAATTTTTCCTATATACTATTGATACATACAGTGGTCTAAGGCTACCTAAACCCAGCGATTCCTTAAGTCATTACAAGGCCAGAATTTATACAAACCCAATTTCTTCAACAGCGATTGTGGACGTTGGGTCGGCGTGGTTCAAGTACGACATGCGGCGCCTCGGTGAGATTTTGGCCTTCCCCCGGGCGTGGTATCGTCGCACAATCGTGCGCAGGATGTTCTTGGGAGACCTCAGTCTGCACCACGATACCAGGGACCATGGGTTGGTAACTTATTTATTCAAATTACTGCCAACAGAATGTGAACCTGCGTCCATCTCCTATGGGAGTGCTTTGAACCTCTAAGCCATCGTAGACGCTACCCGCATTGACCAATCTCCATTACACATTTATCATAATCTTTTTAAGACCCACGCCATCTATTGGACATATTAGCATATTATCATGAATCTCTGTATAAATATTTTCTGTATTTTAGCACTTGACATGCTCAGCTACTTTGAAGAACAAATTATTTCTGAAATGTGGAAAAAGATAACTTTAGCGCGAGTGGGAATCGAACCTGCGTCCCTTCTAATCCGGGGACTTCCCCGGGTGCGATGGCTTAGCAAGTACTCTAACCGCTAAGCCATCGCACTGAACAACGGCCATTCCTAATCTCCACATCACATTTGTCTTTACGACCCACGCCACCTATCGGATGCATTGACACACAAAAAAAGGTTCGATTCCCGCTTGTACTAAAGTTCTCTTTTTCCACATTTCAGAAATAATTTATTCTCTGTATAAGTATTCTGAAAATCTGCATTGCTTATATATTCTCTATTTATCACCTTGTGTTCATAAATCCACATCTAACGGGCGCGCCCATTTTATTAACTATGCTTCCTTTACCCAGCAGTAATCCGCCTGTATCACCTGTTCTGCCACAGAGAGAGAAAGCTAAGACTGTTAGTGACCATCAGAAACCCAAAGGTAAGCAACAAAGCAATTAAAATAACATTTTTTAGAAAAACGAAAGCACAGTATAAAGTCCTTTCATTTATATAAAGCCAGCTATTAACAACTAGCCTTTACCCGCGGCTCCGTCGCAACCATAAAAGCTCATTTTTAGGTAATATCTCAGGTTCCCGATATAGGAGCGAGATAAAATGTATACCAGTTGTTAAGTCTAATTAAGCCCTATTAAATAAAAAAAGTTGCACCAGAATCCGATTAGTATTTTTTTGCGTGATGCGAGAACGAACAAGCAGACAAAAAAATCTAAATTGTTTAGACACGCTTGTATAGTATTTTTTTCTCAAATATCTTAAATGTACAGAGGCACAGGTCTGTTACAGTTTTATAATAGTTAGGATATGCATAGCAACCACTGAAGGAATGTAATATGATTCCGGTAGCCCGCCAATAAAGGCGGAGAGATGGCACACGGCGGGTTAATTTAGTGGGTGAAGGCCTCACACTACTCTGTTCGTTGCCCCGAACGCCGGGGTGTGCGGTTAGGTACATTTTTTCCCGCCTAAACAAAAAAAAAGGATATGCACAGAACTGGATTGTTTTCAGTAAATAAGGATTATATTTATACATGAAGGGTGGCAATCAAACTTACTGTCTGACTGATGGTAAGCCGCACCGCTGTCTTGCAAAACCAGTGGCGTCATTTGCGTTTCCAACCCTGTTATAAGGAAGGATAAAGATGGACAAGAGGGATGACAGAAAGAGGATATACAGAGGGTTTATACATGATCACATAAAATATAACGTATATTACATGAGTGATGCCGTGTGGGGCCGGCTTTAAAATTGTCCCACTCCTCTCCACCCATGGGTGTCGTAAGAGCCGACTGAGGGAATACCGGAGGAGTGGGCAGCAGCACTCCTTCGAGTATTAACAACATCCACTGCGATTGCCAACCCGCCTGCCAAGCGTGGCGATTACGGCACTATCCGCTATTCATGGGGAGGCCTATGTCCAATAGTGGACTTTAAAAGGCTGATGGATGGATGGATTACATCTAATATATAAAATTCTCGTGTCGCGGTGTTTGTGATTGAACTCCTCCGAAACGGCTTAACCGATTCTCATGAAATTTTGTGTGCATATTGGGTAGGTCTGAGTTTCGGATAACATCTATTTTTAATCCCTCTAAATGTTAAGGGTAGTACCCCTAAATTATATTTATTTAATATTTAGATAATTTTTTATTTATTTATGATACAGCATTAAAAAATACATACAACCCTAAATTTTCAACCCTCTACGATCAACCCCTATTTTTTATTCGTTAATTATAAACTTTAATTTTTTGGCAAGATTTTTATTTTTATTTTGTCATGACTTAGAATAAAAACATTTATAGGTGTTACTCTTAATTTTCCACCCCTCTACGATCAACCTCTATTTTTCCATCGCGACTTTTTTATTTTTAATAATTTCCTTTAATTATGATTTTTTTCTCAATTCAATTTGATCTTCCGCCTTCACCGGTCGATAACTGATCAACTATCAATCGATCAGTTATCCAGTTAGTAGTTAGTACATCCTAAATAAAGCATACTTTCATTGTCTACAACGCTTTCGATTATAAGTAAATCCCCGCACACTTATAGTAGATAGTTATTTTTATTGAACTAAAAAAATGTTTCCTAGAAATAATTTATATGGCAAAACAACGTTTACCGGGTCAGCTAGTGATTACATAAAATCATCTAATGCATATTGCTAAGTTGTAAACAGCGGTAGTCTTCGAGACAACGAAATTGTGTGAATTTGTTTACAATTTATCACTGTTCAGTGAAGGAAAGTATCGTTAGGAACCCATCCAAACTGCACTGGGCCAGCGAATAGTGACACAGAAGAAGGGTTGAAAGAAATACTACAACTAACCGTCCTTCTTGTTTTGACCTACAGGACCAAGACATCTACCCTTTAATATTATTTAATCTTAATTTGTTATTATTGTAATACTCGTAGTCATTTTTAATTTAATTATGTATCTGAATTATCTAAATGTAATTACGTTATAAAACAAATATATTTATTTATATATATTTTTAGCATTTGACATGCTTAGCACTATACATTAAACACAAAGTGAAAAATGTGAAATCGAAAATAACAGTCAGGAGCAGGATTTGAACCTGCATCTCCTGGATACCGTCCAGATGCTTAACCAATTCAGCCATCCTGACAATTGCTCCTGACTGCTAATTTCGATAACACATTCATACTTAACGTCTTTGGGTGACGCCTGCACCATCTGTCGGAAGTATTTTCATACATTATACCGACCAGGTAAACTTAATTTTACAATTAAGATTTTACCTAATAATGACGCAAACCCTATAAATATTTATATATATTTTTAGCATTTGACATGCTTAGCACTATACATTAAACACAAAGTGAAAAATGTGAAATCGAAAATAACAGTCAGGAGCAGGATTTGAACCTGCAACTCCTGGATACCGTCCAGATGCTTTACCAATTCAGCCATCCTGACAATTGCTCCTGACTGCTAATTTCGATAACACATTCATACACGTCTTTGGGTGACGCCTGCACCATCTGTCGGAAGTATTTTCATACATTATACCGACCAGGTAAACTTAATTTTACAATTAAGATTTTACCTAATAATGACGCAAACCCTATAAATATTTATATATATTTTTAGCATTTGACATGCTTAGCACTATACATTAAACACAAAGTGAAAAATGTGAAATCGAAAATAACAGTCAGGAGCAGGATTTGAACCTGCATCTCCTGGATACCGTCCAGATGCTTTACCAATTCAGCCATCCTGACAATTGCTCCTGACTGCTAATTTCGATAACACATTCATACTTAACGTCTTTGGGTGACGCCTGCACCATCTGTCGGAAGTATTTTCATACATTATACCGACCAGGTAAACTTAATTTTACAATTAAGATTTTACCTAATAATGACGCAAACCCTATAAATATTTATATATATTTTTAGCATTTGACATGCTTAGCACTATACATTAAACACAAAGTGAAAAATGTGAAATCGAAAATAACAGTCAGGAGCAGGATTTGAACCTGCATCTCCTGGATACCGTCCAGATGCTTTACCAATTCAGCCATCCTGACAATTGCTCCTGACTGCTAATTTCGATAACACATTCATACTTAACGTCTTTGGGTGACGCCTGCACCATCTGTCGGAAGTATTTTCATACATTATACCGACCAGGTAAACTTAATTTTACAATTAAGATTTTACCTAATAATGACGCAAACCCTATAAATATTTATATATATTTTTAGCATTTGACATGCTTAGCACTATACATTAAACACAAAGTGAAAAATGTGAAATCGAAAATAACAGTCAGGAGCAGGATTTGAACCTGCATCTCCTGGATACCGTCCAGATGCTTTACCAATTCAGCCATCCTGACAATTGCTCCTGACTGCTAATTTCGATAACACATTCATACTTAACGTCTTTGGGTGACGCCTGCACCATCTGTCGGAAGTATTTTCATACATTATACCGACCAGGTAAACTTAATTTTACAATTAAGATTTTACCTAATAATGACGCAAACCCTATAAATATTTATATATATTTTTAGCATTTGACATGCTTAGCACTATACATTAAACACAAAGTGAAAAATGTGAAATCGAAAATAACAGTCAGGAGCAGGATTTGAACCCAGGCCAGGTCAGGATGGCTGAATTGGTAAAGCATCTGGACGGTATCCAGGAGATGCAGGTTCAAATCCTGCTCCTGACTGTTATTTTCGATTTCACATTTTTCACTTTGTGTTTAATGTATAGTGCTAAGCATGTCAAATGCTAAAAATATATATAAATATTTATGGGGTTTGCGTCATTATTAGGTAAAATCTTAATTGTAAAATTAAGTTTACCTGGTCGGTATAATGTATGAAAATACTTCCGACAGATGGTGCAGGCGTCACCAAAAGACGTTAAGTATGAATGTGTTATCGAAATTAGCAGTCAGGAGCAATTGTCAGGATGGCTGAATTGGTAAAGCATCTGGACGGTATCCAGGAGATGCAGGTTCAAATCCTGCTCCTGACTGTTATTTTCGATTTCACATTTTTCACTTTGTGTTTAATGTATAGTGCTAAGCATGTCAAATGCTAAAAATATATATAAATATTTATAGGGTTTGCGTCATTATTAGGTAAAATCTTAATTGTAAAATTAAGTTTACCTGGTCGGTATAATGTATGAAAATACTTCCGACAGATGGTGCAGGCGTCACCCAAAGACGTTAAGTATGAATGTGTTATCGAAATTAGCAGTCAGGAGCAATTGTCAGGATGGCTGAATTGGTAAAGCATCTGGACGGTATCCAGGAGATGCAGGTTCAAATCCTGCTCCTGACTGTTATTTTCGATTTCACATTTTTCACTTTGTGTTTAACAAATATATTTTATAAAATTTTGTACGCCTAGTTAGGCAGAACATGTGGATATCGCAATGAAATGGAATAACATCAATGCATATTCTTATATTATGTATTTTACTCATGTTTCGACAAATAAAGAATCTTATCTTATCTTACACTATAGAGAGTCAATCAGCTTGTCGAGTACTGGTTTTATTTTAAATTAAAATATAGTTGGTGTAAAGATGCGAAAGGGAATGCTCCGATGTTTCGGACATGTGGAAAGAATGTCGGACGTACGACTGGTTAAGAAGATATACAATGCGAAAGTGGAAGGATATAGGTTTAAGGGGAGACTGAGACTCATCTACCTAGACCAAATCGGTTATGTATTGAAGGAAGGTGGAATCAGGAGTCTCCGAAACCGGTGACCGTGTTTGAAGAGAATTATGAATGTTGAGGAATTGAGCGATGTATGCAAGAATAGAGTCTTTTGGCACTCTGTTCTCTCTGCCTACCCCACAAGGGAGATGGTGTGATGATAGGTAAGTGATAGGCATGTAAATGATACTGTATTTGTAATACAGAGAACAAGAGTCCAGTGCCGGCGATGGGAGCCGCGTGGGAGACGCTGGTTCTGTTCGCAGTCAACTTCACCAAGCTCAACGTGCACATGAATATGGGTAACGTCATGGGCAATGTTAGGTACGTCAACATATTTTTTTTTATTGCTTATAGTAGCAGTTGAGCCGTCGCCCACCTGATAGTAAGTGGTAATTGCTGCTCATGCCATACCATTTCATTCACGGATGAAAAATGCTCGGCTATTCCCCGCTACAGCCAAACATACCGAGGTGCTTCAGGTCGGTCGTAACGACGCGCTCGGGTTCGATATAAGCAACTTTCACTCTGCTGGGCATTAGATGGGTGACCAAAAAGTATTTGTGGACACCTCACCTTTTCTGTGCTTCGGAAGGCACATTAAGCAGTGGGGTCGCGGCTGTTAAAAAAACATTCTGACAGTCGTTGCATTGTGTCAGAGTCCTGAATAAAAATTTGATTCCGTCTTGTTCTAAGGTCGCAAGTTGTTGCTTTAGGATAAGGCGTTTTGATATAACCACGTCAACATTTATTAGTTCTAGACTTATTACAGACTATCAGTTCTATATATCAGATCTGCAATAATACTAGATCTCTACTTATATTATTTGGTACATATAACCTGAAATATGTCTGTATGTTCAGTTGGCAGAGCCGCGACTTCAACTGTACGGGCCGGCTGAGCATCGGCAGCACGGGCCACAGGAATATGCTCGTGGGTGTGGCTCTCGCCGGCTCCGAACTCGACGCCCGCGGCGGTATCGTCGGTGGCGCCATCTCTTTGTCCTCCATTGATACTTATGGTGAGTTGGGATAGAAACTTGCGATTGAAACTGGAGACCTTTATTTCAAACGTTTACTGGTTGTTGAAAATCCAATTATAAATAGGTTTTACTGTTCCAGTTTAATAATTTGATTCTATAGAATTGCCTTTTTGGCTTGTTTTATAGATAACGCTCGCGATTTAATTCTTTCAGTCACGACTGACTAAAAATATCCAGAAAACATAAACCAAACTAAAACATCCAGGAATAAAAATAATTTCAGTTTTATATTATACTAAATTCTGCCCGTGACTCTATTCGCGTGGACTTTAGAATTTACATACATCACTATGGCACACTAATTATCAATATGTAAAAATAGCTGTCCCACGGAAACACACATTCATTCATTTTTGCTCTATGAATAATATATTTTGTATATTATGTCCTTCTCTGGACTATGTGTATGCAACATTTTATGATTAGTTCCGTAGTTACAGCGTTAAAGCCTAAAAACAAACAAATACACTCACTTTCGAAATAATATTAGTAAGGATAACAACATACTCAAATGCTCCTCAGTACACATCGAGGAGGAAGCCGGGTGTAATCCTAGTCACGTGTGCGGTGTGAGATTAGCCGCATTAGAACTGAGACTGGAATACATGGGCACACCCGTACTGTTGGCAAGGGTGTCCAAACTGCAGGCGGCCCTGAGGGACGAGTGGCTCGCACGGGCCAGGTATCCCGCTCACCATCCACACAGACCTACCTCCAGGTATCATCTGTATATGATTTCCTTTAGATTAAGGCTTCGATCATCAATACCATACCAACAAGATACAGTGTCACGCACAAAATCAAGCTAAAAACTGTCCGTGTGTATATATACTTATACAACTACATCTGCTTACTAACAAACTAAGACAAAGGTTTTAAAACAGTTTTAAGTTCAACCTAATTACAATCATGGCACTTAGTAATAAAATCACAAATCTTTAAAATATTATCTTATGCCTGCTCTACACTTAATGCGCGAATCGCGCGTGAAAGCCGCGACAGAGCGCGAACGCTAAATGTGGAGTCGATACGCATATTCTTCGCACTTTCGCGATACGTTCCCCGATTTTTGTTTTGCGAACACGCTTTGACTCTACACTCGCGCTCCGCGGCGGTCAGTGTTAATTGAGACGTCGTCTAAGTAGTGCCTAAAAAATGAGCGTGACATGGACGAACGAGATGGAGATGCAATTTCTCGAATATTACCAATCAGAACCTATTTTGTGGGATGCGAAACAAAAAGATCACAAATACAAATTAAAAATTTATGATTAATGGATGCGCTTCAGCGCAATTATGGATGATCGATGGATACTTGTAATCCACCATCTTCGCTTTCTTCACCGTTTCTTGATTTGCGTTTCCTTTTTGATGAATACATAATTATAGTCAAAAATTCAAAAATTCAAAATGTTTTATTCAGTAGCTAAACATACAATTTAAATACAGTTGTTGAAGGTCTCCTTTTAAGTATGAAATACCTGTGCTAGGAGACCCCGCTTCTCCGTATTAGGTTCTGTTTACAGATTTTATTATACCTAGTGACATTTTGATATTACTAAATATTAGTTTCACTTAAGTCTATATTATATAATGTTCTATTATTTTAAAGTAAGTTAAGTGAGTCATGTGTGGTGTGTGGTGTATGTGTGCGTGTGTGTGTTTTGGGTAGTGTGTGTGAGTGGTCGTGTAACTGAGGTGAGTTTGTTGAATTTGTAATATTAAGTAACGTAGTGTAATAAGTTTTCTGTTTCATCGTAGGTTTTGGACTTAAGCCATTTTATTATGACAACTTTACACTCATGGTATGTTTTTGGATATATATTTAACTGTTTATTAATTGAGTTATATAAATATGACGATTGCTTAGCATATTGTCGTCTAGCAAAGGTGGAATGAGTGGTAATATTAGGTGCTACAGAGGCTTTTCTTCTTTTTAGTAATACCTTAGGATTGTATGTAAGGGACTTGTGGCGTTTTAAAACAATATGTAAAATGTATAGTTTACGTACTGTAAGTAGATCACATAGTGTATAAAGGTTTTCTGTTGAGAACCTGTAAGTTTTAAAATACATCACCTTTAATAATGATCTTTGCACTCTCTCTAGATCTAAAAATTTTGTTTTAGTAGAACCACCCCATATGGGTATGCAATATGTAATAATTGATTGCACTAATGAAACATATATTTGGTTAAGGATCTGAGGTGTAGCAGCGTGTCTTAATGTTTTAAAGATCCAAATAAATTTTCTGATTCTCGTCATAATGAGTTCTAGGTGCAAGTGCCAAGATAGTCGCTGGTCAATCACGATTCCAAGATATTTGGTATGAGTGACTTTTTGTATTTCTGTACATGTGCAATATAGATTATGAAGGTCATTACAATTATGAATTTTAATATTAAGTTTAGGCTGAGTGTGGTTATATTTCGCAAAACATATGTAATTAGATTTAGAAGCATTTAGAGCTAGCAAATGAGTTTTTAACCAAGACGAAATTCTCGATAGTCCTTTTTCTGCACTATAACGCACATCTTCCCAGGTTTTTCCCGTAAATACCACCGCAGTGTCATCTGCATAAGAAAATATATGTGCATTGTCTAGGACCATACTACAAAGGGAATTTATGTACACTAAGAATAAAGTTGGCCCTAACACGCTACCTTGCGGTACACCGTACGTTACATCGGATACTTGGCTATAATATTGTCCAATTCTGACCATTTGTTTACGACCCTCAAGATAGTTTTTTAGTAATGATAGCGGGATACCTCTTACACCTATTTTTTCAAGCCGGTTCACGAGTATGGGTACCGAGACGGTATCAAAAGCCTTTTGAAAATCCAGAAAGACCGCCACACATTTTTTGCCTTCATCCACATTCTTAACGATTAGCGATGTTATCGCAGTAACAGAGTCCTCTGTGCTTAACCCTTGTCTGAATCCAAACTGCGATTGAGAAAGAATGTTAAATTGATTTAGGTAGTTAATTAGACGACTATTTAGTAGTTTTTCTACAATCTTAGAGATGGCGGGAAGGACAGAAATGGGCCTGTAATTATTAACGTCATTTTTATCACCACCCTTGTAAACAGGAGTGATGATAGCGAGCTTTAGTGCTGTAGGGAAAATGCCCTTATTAAAACAAAAATTTATAAGATACGTAATTATTGGGACAAGTAATATATTGGCATGTTTTAGAAACTTCGTAGATATATTATCATATCCTGGAGCACTATCAGTCTTGAGGTTCATCAGTGTAGTTCTAACCTCTGCTGGATCAGTTTCCAACAAGACAAATGAAGAGGCTTGGGGGCTAATGAAATTATTGGAAGTGATATCTACTGTTATAGAGTTTTGGGTAATATTCTCAGCTAGTATTTTTCCAATATTAGCAAAGTAATTGTTAATAGAGTTCGTCGAGTCATGCGGGGTCGATTTAATATTTAATAATTCTGATCGTTTAGTTTTTGCATGTTTATGATTAGTTATATTGTTAACTGTATGCCAAAGCTTTTTAGAATTTTTGGATGATTTTATTATCTGTTCTCGTTCGTAATTGCGTTTAAGTTTTTTAATTAAGTTATTGCAGTAGTTCCTATACCGCCTATATGTAATTTTTAGTATTTCATTGTCTGGTTCAATCCGTAACTTCATTTGCATATTGTTTCTATTTTTTATACATCGTAGTATCCCAGGAGTTATCCATGGTTTTATTATACGATTTCTTCTAGGTACTAGTTTGTTTGAAGTGTTATCTAAAATGCACTTTTGTATTTTACTTATCAACAGATCAGTTAAGATGTTAGGGTCTGTGCAGTTAAGTAAACTTTGCAAATCACATTTTTTCAAGCTATCTAGTGCATTTTCATAATTAATGAAGGATTTACTTGTTTGACACTGGTAATTTTTATTAACTGTATTTTTTAACATAAGTAGAATCATGTGGTGATCTGTGACAGTCGTGTTTATTACCACAACCGAGGCAGAGGAATTGTTATCACCCATTTTTAATATAAAATGATCCAAACAGTTATTTTCCCTTGTGGGGAATAAGTGTCCGGGAAGTAAACCATGCATTGATAACATATTTAAGTAATTAAGTCTATTCGTTTTATCATTAGAATTTTCATTAATCGTATGTATTAAATTTATATTTATGTCACCTGTTAATATAATATTTTTATTTGATTTAATTGTTTCTAAATAAAGGTTTAGTGAATTAATAAAAGTTTCAGCATTTTTATTTGAAGGTGATCGATAAATTCCAATTATTAGGTAATTTTGGTATATAATTTGTAAGCAAGAAGCGTGTAACAGATAGATTTCTTTAACTCTAACTGTATGAATATCCTTAATGTATGCTGTCACACCGTCACATCGATTAATGTGGTTTGATGTAGTATAGGATGTATAATTGTTCATAACAGGTATATTTTTGTTAGCGTCTAGTCTACATTCACTGAGAATTATAAAGTCTGGTATAATTTTGAGTTGAACAAAGCTGACGTTTAAGTCATCCATATTTTTATAAATACTCCTAATGTTTTGAGAAATAATTGTGATATCTGTATCTTGTACATTAATCTGTTTGGTAAAATTATGAGCTTCGCATTTATTTGACTGAGCAATATCTATATTGTCTAACTCATGCATAGTTGTAAGGGAGCTATCCATAATCAAAGGCAATAAATATAGGTAGATTATTACAAGATCCGTAGAATCCGTGTACATATTTAAAAAATAATTTAATATGTGTAAATAAATAAAAATAATGTTTATGTTTAATAATAATGCATGTTAGTAGCAAAAACTTTGCTGTAAAAGGGTGTTTTAGATAAGAAACGAGACAATAAAGTATGGTGATAATTTTGTGATATGTATTATATTGGGTAAAGTGTAAGTTAGTGTAAGACTGTGTGTGTGTGACTGAAACTTCATGTTTGTTTGTAAATGTGTAGTGTAAATAGACAAGATAAAAAATGTTGATTCTTAATGTATTAAGGGAAACTTTAGTTATTATATATGTGATCCGTTTCGTGAACAATAATAATAAAAACATGATTATACTATGACAAAGTGTAGATATAAGTATAACACTATTGCCACATAGTCAGATCGTAGTATTCATTTTTAGGTTGTGAACTTGGGCTTCATTTTTAATCATGATTATAGGTGTGTCTTCAGTTTTTCTAACGTAGACTCTTCCATATGCCGTCCAACAGAATTTGTACCCATTTGTTTTGTTAAGATCACGGGCAAGAAAGTATAAACGTGCGCCTTTAGCGGTCAATTGCTCTGACACATAAATAGGAGTATCTTCATTACGAGTATATCCCAAGTGCTTGGCACATAATTTTGTTTTATTTTTGATATTGAACCCTTTACTCTTTTTGATTATATCTGTTTTTAAGTTTGTGGATGAAGTTTCAACGATAACTGGGGTATTCATATCTCCCTCTCTCTTTCCTCGTATTCGGAATATATCTTTTATATCCGATTTTTGGATATCGCAGTCTATACTCTTCCCTAGGCATATTATCATGTTCATTAAGTCTTCTTTAGATTCTGTTGTTTTTTTTGGGACATTTTTTATCTCCAGGTTTGTCTTACGGTGTTCCCGTTGAATATCCTCTAGTCTATCCTCAAGTATTGTTATGTATTCTCTGTCTTGGTTACGCTGTCCCTCCATAACTTCTATTTTCTTCTTCATTTCTTCATATTGTGATGCAAGGAAAGCTATAGAGTTCTCAATATTAATGTTAGTGTTTTTTATTTCCATGAGGGTAGGTGTAATTTTTTCAATTCATTCTCTTGTGCTGTCATTAGCGACTTAAACATATCTCTCATTTCTTCTTTAAAATCATTAAAATCCGACTCTTTAGTGCCCTGCCACTTTCGCTTATTGCGTTGTGATATAAAATTTGG
Source organism: Leucoma salicis (assembly GCA_948253155.1). Taxonomy (NCBI): domain Eukaryota; kingdom Metazoa; phylum Arthropoda; class Insecta; order Lepidoptera; family Erebidae; genus Leucoma; species Leucoma salicis. The sequence goes on along the minus strand of OX411806.1, from coordinate 2,122,117 downwards.
TGGGGTACGATCACTACATCCAATGGCATTTAGGTTTGTTTCAGAAAACGATTTATCCATCTCCCTTTCCATTTAGTTACCAGGATAGTATAAATGCAAAGAGGTTGTGTGAACAGAAATAATTATTGCAGATACACCCTATTGGGAGGAGTCACATCCAATGGGAGTGGTTTTAATAACCAATTAGCTCACAGTAGGCGTTAATTAAAATGTTCACTAAATATGTCGTCGCATGCGTCGATTCCAATTCGTAGACAAAAACCATAGGAGTCACAGTACCTTGTTATTGGTTCTTGTTTTTTACGCGCCTAGTACCAGGAAAGCAGCAGTGTTTTAGCTTCTGCGCAGCACCTCCTGTTGTTTATGCACTCCTATTTTGTTGGTGAATTAATTTTAATTAAATTACTTTAAATTTTGAAATAAACTTTATAAGTTTTCAACAGACGTCTACTCCGTACAGAGGTCCAGTGGAAGAGGGTAGTACGCACAATGTAGGAGTAGCAGCAATAGTCGTTTCAACGTCCATACATGTCAACGTTGCGAACTTCACTGTGGTATTACCGCGAACTGTTGCGAGTGTGGATTCTTGCCGATCACACCGCAAAGTCGTCGGCAATTTCGCGCCGTGAAGCCGCGCCGTGAATCGCGAAAAAACAAGCAAAGCAATAATTTACTATTGCTATATACTTAAAAGTGAAAAGACAAATAACGTTTACTGTGAAATCAAGCTTAAATAGTAACAAATAAAGTACTTTTTGAACTAAACAAAACAAGGCCGACGCCATATCTATTGCATTATTGATCGAAGGATTAAGGCAATTTGGATGGTTCCAAAACAATTTAATGTCGTCCCGTGATAAAAATTTATAAATCCTAATTGTATTAAATGTCGACTAGCTCAGAACGTCCATCTACTTCAACAGTAGCAGCAGGTAACATATTTCAGAGATAAGTTTCAATTTTAATTATATAAATGTCTTGCAAATATTACTATATCGTCAAGTTTAGGGCCATATTCTTCGTTGTGTATATCAAATTGGAGCTTTTTTAACTTCTGTCTAATGTTATAATAAATTTAGTATAGCTTGTTTGGTATCAACATTAACAAACAGGCCAGAGGCTCACCTAATGGTAAGTGTTCATTGCCGCTCACGAGTTCAGCAATACCAGGGGACTGTACCTATTGACTGTCTTAAGCCGATCGTTATTGTGCGTTAACCCTTTTCACGTCTACTATGAAGAAATAGTTAAAATTCGTCACGAGCTATTATCGTCACAACCTGTGCATATCTTGAGGAACGGACATGAGTGTGTGGTGGTTAAGTGTAAAGGTAGACCCAAGCACGTTTGTAAGCCGCACTATTGGCGCTCCGGTCTGCCAGCATAAGCTTGTACCCATCATACAACAGATCTTAGCCTGTGTGGTTGCTATTTTAACGATGAACTTTTACACAGGCCGGCAATAATCCTGACGCATGGCACGCTGAGCTGGCATCAACTGCAGATCCTCATGTCGCGCAGCACTACGCCCGACCTGCTCAAGATGCAGCTCAAACTCGAGGAGTTCTTCACCCAGCAGTTCAAATCCAGCAAGAGAGTATTTAGTTCTCTACATCCTAACTACACAGCTGCCAAGAGAGATAGGAGAGAACGTGAGTTTATTATTTATTTGATAGTCTTACAGCTTTATCTTTGAAAGGGCAATTGTCTCTTGACAGAGGAAACCATATGGAAGATGTGATTGAAATAGTTCATCTAATAACCTCCTCTACAGTTGGTTGATATGATCATCACAACTACATGGGATGACAATGACTCTTCTAAAAAAAAACAATAGCTTTTTAAATTAATCTGAATAGAAAGTATTAAGAATCGATTCATCAATATATAGAGCTCCAGCAGATCGGTTTTTCTAAATTAATTACTTGTCGCTTCTAGGTATAATTTATATACGAAATATTTTTTTACCATACAGCTAAATATAGCGAGTAGTTTAAAAGGTGGTAAACAAGTACGTAAGTAATGTTAACTCAAGTGGTAAAACCAAGGACTACAAATACGTCTACGGTTCAGATTTTGTATGACACCTAACTCTGATATTTTGAGGTTTTTTTTAAATTACGTGTGTCTGTTCTCTCTGCCTATCCCGCAAGGGAAATGGCGTGATGATAAGTAAGTACGTGTGTATTTCTTTACAATAATCATTGCTCGGTGAACGAAAAGATCGTGAGGAACATCGACGCTCGAGAGATTTTCTCAATAGCTTGTGATGTCTGCCAGCATGGTGGACTATGGCCCATTCTCTTACCCGTGCCCAATACTGAGACAGATAAAATGTTTAAAAAAGAACGGTTATGATTATATCTGTTATCAGAGTAATAAATATCGATCCTCGTTTCGTTAGCGACTAAGATTATTGGAGGGCTTCATTGCATACTATATAATCCATCCGTCCCCGCCGACAGCGCCAGCCGCGGCGGCGGCGGGCGAACCCGCGGGCGGCGCCGAGCTGCGCCACCACCGCCACTGGCAGCGCGTGCTGCAGCTGGTGTCGGGCATGCAGCTGTCCGCGCTCAGCACGCCGCTGCCCGCCAGCGGTAACTACTCTCGCTCAATCTGGGTTATTTAGGCCACATTCCTTACTCAGGGGGTCGTTTAGGTTAAGGTGACTCAAAGAAAGAATTCATAATAAAACAGTCATTTCTAAAAACTTTTTACTATAATTATGACCAACATAAATTAAATCAGTAGGATTTTTTCCTTGTATAAATCTTCGTCATCATCATCATCAGTGCTACCACTATTCAAACACACTTGTGTAACGAGAGGTATATATCGGGTATGATGCAAACGCTCCCGAAAAAAAAGGCAGATGGTAGTACTAATGCTACCTATGCTTATAGAACTAAAAAAAATCGATACTGATGAAAAACAATATTTTCTTTTACAACGTTTTATTAGCATTATTTATGCTTCATCATATTAGTACAGCTAAATGAAACGATAATTTCGAAAAAAATCATCACTTTATTAAAAAAAACCATGCAGCAATGTACGACAAAATAAAGCACAACTAAACTAATAATAGCTGACAGGTCAACGAACGAATACGCGCGGTCCGCAGCGTTACCTATTTACAACACTAAATACCTAACGTAATCTACTTATCCTACTATTTTGCCAATGTACTAGTCTGTACCGAGCCACTTTCATTAGAATTTACTGGTTGAATAAACCAAGTGCTGGGTTCAATTCTGCGCCAAAATACCTACCTTTTTTTTTGCTTAGGCAGAAAAAATGTTCCTTACCGCACACCTTATTGTTCGAGGCAACGACCAGGGTAGTGTGGGGCCTGCACCCACTAAAGAAACCCGCCGTGTGTCATCTCTCCGCCTTTATTGGCGGGCTACCGGAACTATGTTACGTTCCTTCGGTGGTCCACTTACGACGCCAAAGTACCTACCTACGTAATGACGAACTTCGATTGTTAATTCTAAAAGAAGTTTGCGACGTAGAATGCGTACTAAACTGCATGCATACTAAATTTAAGTAATTATCAATACATACCTACTGCACTTTGTTTTGTAACTACCTAATGTGTATTATCTAGTTCGGTACGAAACTACATTAGGTATTACTGCTCGTACACTTACGCTACTCGCTCTTTCACTCTCTCTACCTGGCCCTTTCACAGACGCGCACCGCTGTCCAGCCGGCTCGTCGCCTTGCAATGTAGGTACTCATTGTAAACAGAAATTTATCCACTAAATTCAGGCGTCTTAAGAATTAGAGGCAGGAATCACAATCAAACTTGCACGTAATTTTCAATTATTCTTACGAACGTGTTTTCAAATTCAAAATAATGGGCCGATTAAAGAGGGAAAGTCTATTAAAATAAAGTATGTAGGTATAAAGAATTTTTTTTTAGAAATTACAATGAAATACATGAGTAGGTACCCAATTACGTACCCACATTGATTTATTTAAATATCATTTATTTAGTAACGAGCTTTCCGTTACGTCATATTAACAAATGATAACTAGGTAGGTATGTAACTACTAAATTCCATATAAGACGATTAGTGAGTAGGGATAACTAAATTTATTAAATAAAAGTTGCGTATATCGTAACGGTTTATTTATTGGTCTGTGGAAAGGATGAAAGAGGCTACCGCCAAAGCGGGAACCATGGCCGTTAGTTATTTACCTATTACTACTTATTGTTTTTGAGTGAGATCAGTGAGACAGTTCCGTGTTGACTTTCATGTAGTGCGCGAGAGCGACAGGTAATCAAATATAATAATAATCAAATCCGTTCAATCGTATTGTTAATAATTCTTGCTATTATTTTATTGTTACGTTTTGCTTCTTGTTAAGTTATTTTTTTTTTATTATTGTTTGCTTTAATAATGCCTAATGCGTACGTCTATAGTGCTCGTGAATATGGTAACATGATAATGTGCCTTGGAGAAACTCGCGGGAATGCTGCGCGTGCATTACGTATTTATCGAGAGAGATTCCCGACCGGTAGACATCCGACTGACTCTCGTCTGATAACAGCAGCATTTCAGTGAGTGTTGGAAAACTGGCCCATTGCCCCGGTAGCAGCAGGAGGTGGAAGTCAAGTGGCTGTTAAGTCCGAGGAGCGCATTTTAGATGTCGTTCGCCAGAATCCGTACCTAGGTGTACGAAGTTTAGCTAAATTGTTAAGACACAATTTGAACCGCATCTCATAAGGCCACGGAGGGTTTAGATCGGTTAGAAACACATTTTTTTTTTAAATAACTTACTACTGAACTCATCTGAATACATCAGAATAATAAACTTACCTACACGATGGATCAAGAAGCATGACTATCCTTGTGAAAATTTAATTTTAAGTAAATTTTTCATTAGCGGGGAATCGAACCTGTTGCCCACTTGGTTTATTCAACCAGTGAATTCTAATGAAAGTGGCTAGATAGAGATTAGCACAGTGGCAAAATAGTAGGTTAAGTAGGTGTTAGGTATTTTAAGTGTTGTAAATATTTATATATATTTTTAGCATTTGACATGCTTAGCACTATACATTAAACACAAAGTGAAAAATGTGAAATCGAAAATAACAGTCAGGAGCAGGATTTGAACCTGCATCTCCTGGATACCGTCCAGATGCTTTACCAATTCAGCCATCCTGACAATTACTCCTGACTGCTAATTTCGATAACACATTCATACTTAACGTCTTTGGGTGACGCCTGCACCATCTGTCGGAAGTATTTTCATACATTATACCGACCAGGTAAACTTAATTTTACAATTAAGATTTTACCTAATAATGACGCAAACCCTATAAATATTTATATATATTTTTAGCATTTGACATGCTTAGCACTATACATTAAACACAAAGTGAAAAATGTGAAATCGAAAATAACAGTCAGGAGCAGGATTTGAACCTGCATCTCCTGGATACCGTCCAGATGCTTTACCAATTCAGCCATCCTGACAATTACTCCTGACTGCTAATTTCGATAACACATTCATACTTAACGTCTTTGGGTGACGCCTGCACCATCTGTCGGAAGTATTTTCATACATTATACCGACCAGGTAAACTTAATTTTACAATTAAGATTTTACCTAATAATGACGCAAACCCTATAAATATTTATATATATTTTTAGCATTTGACATGCTTAGCACTATACATTAAACACAAAGTGAAAAATGTGAAATCGAAAATAACAGTCAGGAGCAGGATTTGAACCTGCATCTCCTGGATACCGTCCAGATGCTTTACCAATTCAGCCATCCTGACAATTACTCCTGACTGCTAATTTCGATAACACATTCATACTTAACGTCTTTGGGTGACGCCTGCACCATCTGTCGGAAGTATTTTCATACATTATACCGACCAGGTAAACTTAATTTTACAATTAAGATTTTACCTAATAATGACGCAAACCTTATAAATATTTATATATATTTTTAGCATTTGACATGCTTAGCACTATACATTAAACACAAAGTGAAAAATGTATTTTCGATTTCACATTTATTTATAGGGTTTGCGTCATTATTAGGTAAAATCTTAATTGTAAAATTAAGTTTACCTGGTCGGTATAATGTATGAAAATACTTCCGACAGATGGTGCAGGCGTCACCCAAAGACGTTAAGTATGAATGTGTTATCGAAATTAGCAGTCAGGAGTAATTGTCAGGATGGCTGAATTGGTAAAGCATCTGGACGGTATCCAGGAGATGCAGGTTCAAATCCTGCTCCTGACTGTTATTTTCGATTTCACATTTTTCACTTTGTGTTTAATGTATAGTGCTAAGCATGTCAAATGCTAAAAATATATATAAATATTTATAGGGTTTGCGTCATTATTAGGTAAAATCTTAATTGTAAAATTAAGTTTACCTGGTCGGTATAATGTATGAAAATACTTCCGACAGATGGTGCAGGCGTCACCCAAAGACGTTAAGTATGAATGTGTTATCGAAATTAGCAGTCAGGAGTAATTGTCAGGATGGCTGAATTGGTAAAGCATCTGGACGGTATCCAGGAGATGCAGGTTCAAATCCTGCTCCTGACTGTTATTTTCGATTTCACATTTTTCACTTTGTGTTTAATGTATAGTGCTAAGCATGTCAAATGCTAAAAATATATATAAATATTTATAGGGTTTGCGTCATTATTAGGTAAAATCTTAATTGTAAAATTAAGTTTACCTGGTCGGTATAATGTATGAAAATACTTCCGACAGATGGTGCAGGCGTCACCCAAAGACGTTAAGTATGAATGTGTTATCGAAATTAGCAGTCAGGAGTAATTGTCAGGATGGCTGAATTGGTAAAGCATCTGGACGGTATCCAGGAGATGCAGGTTCAAATCCTGCTCCTGACTGTTATTTTCGATTTCACATTTTTCACTTTGTGTTTAATGTGTTGTAAATAGGTATGGTGCGATGTGCGATTGCTAGCTCCGGGCTGCGTGCCGCGTCCGTCACTCGCGCGGATATTGACCTGCGCTCTTGAGTATTACTACTCATGAGTTCATTGCGGGATTTCATAACGTCGTGATAATTTTTTTTTTTTTTTTCATCCGTATCGATTTTTTTTTAGTCCTATAAGCATAGGTAGCATTAGTACTACCATCTGTCTTTTTTCTATTTTTTTTACCAGAGAACAATGATTCCTTTATTCTCTGGCACTATTGGTATTAAATACAGTTGTTACCATTTCAGTCATTGTGTTGTGTCTTTATCCTAAATTAACTTCAGCTACCTTCTCTGCTTCTTTGAGCTTTTGATTGTTGTTAATCGTGGATTTCCTTATTTTTAGAATTTCATTTCTAATGTAAAATTTATGGATTTTTTCTCAATACTCGTTCAAATCATCCATAATGGATAATTGGAACTTTCTTTTCAGAGTTTACTATTTTGCCCCTGTGTAGCAATTTTATTTTACAACAGAAAGCTACAGCCAACTTGCCTTCTTTTACAAAATTGGTAACAGTTTGTAAATAAACACTGAAATCAATTTATATCATTCATTATTTGTATTAATAATCTACACGTATAATATAACTAATTTACCCCTACCTTACCCTTTGCCCGCGGGTCTGCCGCAGCCAAAAGTTAGTTTTTTGGTTATATTTAAGGTTTCCGATATAGTAGCGGGATAAAAATGTACACCAGTTGTTAAGTCTAATCAAGAGCTATCAAACAAAAAGTTTCATCAAAATCCGTTCAGTAGTTTTTGCGAAATGCGCGAACAAACAAACAGAAAAACAGATAAACTGACAAAAAATCTAAAAAAAATCGTTTTGTGCTTAGACACGCCTATATAGCCTAACTCAGTAATTTTTTCTCAAATATCTTAAATGTACAGACACAGCTCTGTTACAGTTTTATAATAGTATAGATTATAACAATCCGATGTCTGTACATTGCATATATTGAAGAAAAATGAATATGGTCTTTATTAAAGTAACAGAAGCCAAAACAACAATTATTATAATTTTTGTCTGTCTGTCTGTATGTTTGTTGGTTATAGGCGTACGCAGTTGCGTGCAATAGCTAGTTTAATATATTAAAAAAAAACGAGTGTGCTTTAGACCACATTGAAGTAAAACTTAACAATAAATATATATATATGTAGGGGTCGAGGTAGCAAAACTACTTTTGGTTCGGTTTATGATTATATTTTGTAAATGTTTGTACATGTTGTACAAACTTTTTAAATAGAAAATAGAAATAGCGTCTTAATATCTCTAGACTCTGCAGGCAATACAACGCATTATCTTCCTTAGATTCACAGTTAGACTTATTTGACAATAATCTCACTAAATTTAAGAAATGTTTGAAAATTTTAACTAAACCATATTCAATTTAATTTGTTTCATTACTTATCATCACCACTGATTGTTTTCATTTAATAATTGTACAACTAGTTTAATTTGTGTTTACTTTAAAGATTAGGCATGTTGTGATATCCTATAATTAAGAGAGCGCACATAAACAATACCTCGTTATTTTTTAATGTTAATTGTAATTTATCTGTGTGTATCTTTTGTTGGATGTCCATGGTAAATAAATAAATAAATATAGGTACGTCCTCTCTCACGTCTTAACTTCCTCCAATCTCTCCACTCAGAACATTTCTTGTCTTTCATACACATAGCTCGTTCATTCAGTCATCTCACGTTCCGTCTCACGTTCACATCAAACTTTCTTACTACCATAACTTATGAACAATACTTTTTTTTAAACTTGTGTGACCTACGACCAATGAAAACGTCACAATTTACTTATCGTTTCCGAACTTGTTACCTAAGCCCCACATTTGACATACAGTATTAATGATTTGTTGGTCTTGTGGCTTAAACATCTCGCTTCATTTCACTAACATCAAGATCGATCCCGAGTTGCGCACCGGTTGACTTTTTGAGAAATATTTGATCAACATTGAATGTTTTTTCGCCAAAATTGAATATTGAAATCATAAAAACAATATTATAATATATAACAAATAATGAGAAAGAGATAAAGAAAATGTGTGCTCGCGCCTCTCGAAACGTAACTCTCTCTCTCATTCTATACCCTTTCAACTTCCGTTCGCCTCGCCGATCAGCACTTCCGTAACGCATTCACCAGCTTACTCCCAAAGTCAAGCGTGCGTAAAGAAGTATTTACTTCAACAAGAAATTACACGTGGGTGGATGGGACTTAGTGAAAATCAGATGGTAATATATACCTGTTTTGGCGCCATATCTCACTCAACTTTTTCAAATGAAATTATCGGGCCGTCTTATTGTTTTTTTTTAATGCAAATCTAAGCATTTAGGATCACACCACTTTTAAACACCCGTGGCATTATGTTTGTATTTTAAACCATATTTTACAAAATATAGGTTATTTTGTAAAATATGCCAACGTAATATATGTTATTTTACGTACGTATGTAAAATATGCCAACAAACAACAAGGATTACTAAAGTAACGTCGTAAAAAAATCAAGCAAATTAAACAAATAAGTTTTATAGATGTCTTGATCTAAGACGCCTTTTAAAACATCCAGGTGAAAACTTGCCATCCCACGTATTGCCACATTCTGTGTGTCTAATAAAATATCAGCCTAGAATTTATTCTAAAATGTTGCAAGAAGTATCATTATTGAGAGACTTCTGACGCCATCTGCCGAACTTATTTGCATTCTTAAATAAATATTTATGTCACCAGGAACTGTGCTGGGAGGCACAATGGAATTGCACGGCACCAACATATCGCTGGCGTGCTTTCACGGAAACAGTCTCAAAGCCAAATCGTGGGCGCTGTTTAGTCTCAAGGAGCCCTGCATCAGCTTCGCTACTGAAGCTCAACAAGTCGCCAACGACGACGGTGAGACCAACATAATTCTAATTGCGCAGAACATTTTATTTGTTCCCCTTTTCGTTTAACCCATAACATGCGTGTGCGCAGGCGAGCTGGAGGCGCACGTGGTGCAGAGCCTGACGGCGTCCCTGGGCGGCGCGGGGGGGGGCGGGCCGCGGTCGGCGCACTCGATGGCGACCGTGTGCCGCATGACGCGCGCCGTGCTGTTCCCGCCGCAGTTCAAGACGCTCGCCGAGTGGTTCCACTACGCCTTCGCCTGCAGCGAGATCGACGGTCAGTACGTGCTGTCCCCCACTGGTTAAACTGTTCCCGCCGCAGTTCAAGACGCTCGCCGAGTGGTTCCACTACGCCTTCGCCTGCAGCGAGATCGACGGTCAGTACGTGCTGTCCCCCACTGGTTAAACTGTTCCCGCCGCAGTTCAAGACGCTCGCCGAGTGGTTCCACTACGCCTTCGCCTGCAGCGAGATCGACGGTCAGTACGTGCTGTCCCCCACTGGTTAAACTGTTCCCGCCGCAGTTCAAGACGCTCGCCGAGTGGTTCCACTACGCCTTCGCCTGCAGCGAGATCGACGGTCAGTACGTGCTGTCCCCCACTGGTTAAACTGTTCCCGCCGCAGTTCAAGACGCTCGCCGAGTGGTTCCACTACGCCTTCGCCTGCAGCGAGATCGACGGTCAGTACGTGCTGTCCCCCACTGGTTAAACTGACGACGACTCATCTCAATTGTAGTTTAACTTTTCACGTACATTTCACTGCTGCAACTAATTCTCCCCCACACCCACACACACGTTTTTGTAAAATATTCCTTCTATATAGGCTTAAACTATACTGCTTTATCGAACGGCCAATCACACATTATTGAAATTATATCAATACGGCGCAGACACAGAGCACCTGTGATCAGTGTTAGTCCACACTTGGCGGTAAATAGATAGGTGTGAGAGTAAAGCATACCCGAAACATTAACCCGCCGGAGGAGCACTGAAGTAAAGTCAGTCACACACAGTTCCAGAAGTCCGTCAATACAGGCAGAGAGACGGCGCATGGCCCTATTAGTGGGTGGCGGGACGTTTTAGAGGGTGAAGGCACTACACTACCTTATTCATTGCCCCGAACGACAGAATGTGTGTAGGTTTATCCCGTCTTAAAAAAGGTAGATATGTAAGACGCTAGATTAACATTAAGATATTTTTCTATGCCGACAAAATTAATAATTTCTTTGGATTTGAACGAAATCTGGTGTTTTTTATTAATCCAACTCACAACTGTGTTTTAAGCAAATATTCAAATTTTATCCCGATAAGGAGCTCCTATGAGATACGCATAAACAAAATAATTAATTTGAATAATGAAATCTAAACAAACAAAATTGCGGGGAGATACTAGTATAGAACAAATACTAATATTTTTAATTTATGTACAGCAATCGAATTGTTCCCGTCTCTGGAGCGAGAGGCGAGCAGTACCACTTCGGGTACCAACAGTATCGGCAACACGGGCTCTACTGAGCGCGGCGCTAGCGCTGAAAGGGCCCGGGCCGCTGGGGACAAGCACGTGCGAGAGGTCAGTCACGACGTTTGCATTATAGCTTACTGATTAAACTATCATTTAAATATATTACGAAAAAAAATAGCAGAATGATAATGGACACTTTTTATTGTACATTATTAAAAAAAAGTAAAAACCAAAGCTCGCTCTTCTTTTTATGCAGTAGTGCTTTGTAAAATTCAACTCCTCGTTAAAAAAAATACCTTTTAATTTTCCTCACCGGAGTAGTATGAAGTTTTTTTTTATATACTACATGGTTGGCAAACAAGTATATGGCCAACCTAATGATAAGCGCTTACCGTTGTCTATAGACGCTAGCAACACCAACACGAGAGGCAACACTCACGCGTCGTCATCTCCAAGGAAAGGAATTGGAGTTGGATAGGAAGGATAATAAGGAGAGGATGGGAAAAATAATAAGGACGGGATAGGAAATATAAAAAAGGGAAGATAGGGAGCGGGTTTGGGCCTCCGGCGCTCTCACTCGCCATACAAAACGCAACGGTAGTAACATTTCCACTTTAAAATTATGTAGTTTTCAAAAGTAGATACTTATTTCTGTGGCATTATTTTCCAATTTCCAGCGTTAAAAAATGCTAATTTATTCTTGCTTATGATAGTAGAAGAACCCTGGCCCACCTGATAGTAAGCAATACTAAGAATACTGCCAAGCAAACATGAAAGTGATGTTACATTGATAATATGTTTGCACGGCAGGTGATCTTCGCGCTGCCCAGTCTGCAACTGCACCTCAGAACGCATCATCTGCAGGCTCACTCGCCGCCCACCGAGAACGGTATGTATATATTTTGTAAACATATATCTAATATATGTTTCTGACCGGCATTAGGTGTTTACATACTTAGGGAAGACTTACCATCGGCCTGGTATTCATTAGCACAGCTAATAATATTACACGGGAGACTAGCTAACCGTGTATTAAAGATTTTTTAATGTATATATTCTTACTTATATTCTGTATAAAACTAAACTTATATAATTTACGTACAAAAACGGATTCCTGTGGTATAGTCATTTTAACATAGATATAATGAATGTGTAGTTGAGTGACGTATTTATATTCTGGTATTCCCCTCGGACGAAGTCGCGGGCAGAGTATAGTGTTAAAGCGTGTTTCTTTCTCTAATTACATAGTAAATTCTAGTTGTAACTAATTAAATGTAGACGTAATGAAGGAATACATTAAAGTATCGGACCAATAATACACTGGACGGAGTCTTAGCTTCAAATGCGTGTCAATTTATTATGTGTGCGTTTGACATTGTCATTGTGTGCGTAATCTAGTGTTGTGGAGAATGACGCCACGACGTCGATTATCGATAACCAGACTAACAGTACTATCTTTTATTGTACGTTTACTGCCTGGTTAAAGTTAGATTAAATCAATAATTTTTAATTTTATTTCCATAGTGGTAAAGCTATATAATTATATCTCAGGTTCACGATGTAGTAGCGGGATAAAATGTATACCAGTTTTAAGTCTAATAAAAAAAGTTGAGAGGAGAGCAAGAGCTATCAAATAAAAAAAGTTGCATCAAAATCCGTTGAGTAATTTTTGCGTGATGCGCGAACGAATAAACAGACCAAAAACTAAAAAAGATTGCTTTGTATTCAGACGCCTATATTGCCTACAGCTTTATGAAAGTATATTCTCCACCCATGGGAGTCATAAGGGCCGACTGAGGGAATACCAGGGGGAGTGGGCAGCAGCACTCCTTCGAGTATTAACATCATCCACTGCGATCGCCAACCCGCCTGCCAAGCGTGGCGATTACGACGCTATCCCCCATTCTTGGGGAGGTCTATGTCCAGCAGTGGACTTTTAACAGGATGATGGTTTTTTTTTATTTTGTTAAGGTGGGAAAAAATGTTCCTAACCGCACCCGCGTCGTTCGGGGCAACGAACAGGGTAGTGTGGGGCCCTCACCCACTAAAGAAACCCGCCGTGTGCCATCTCTCCGCCTTTATTGGCGGGCCATCGGAACTATATTACATTCCTTCAGTGGTCTGCCGGCGGCTTATTCGGGTACCAAAAAAAAAGGCTGATGGATGGATGGTGTAACGTGCACTCTGTTAGATACAATATTTAGGATATCCTTTAAATATACTTGGTACTGCATCAGATTTTACTTTCATTATTTTTAAACCATAAATGAAACAAGATTGTTCAAAATGCTCAGAGCATAGGCGGGAATATTTATTTGGCTCCCAGTTTTCTCTTCTTATGGACTTGATCCACGCTTTTCTAACTTCAGGATATTTTGGAAACCTATAAAAGAGAACAAACTTTATGAAACCATAAAAAGCAAATGTTTAGTTCAGTTGGTTGAACTATCGATAAAGTGTAAATGACTATTGACTACATCACTACAAATGGCGCCTAAAACAATGGATATTATTTTAATAATTTTAACTAATAAACTTGTTTTTATATCGATGTATAATAATGTAATCATATTGATAACATCTAAATCTTCCAATATCTTTCGAATTTTTATTGGGTTTCGTAGTTATTTAAGGTGAAAATAGCTGATATAGACTTACGTGTGAAATTACAAATTTGGATTCTTTACACCTTGCGTCATTCTGGATGAACAAAAGACAGCCACACACGATATATTTTCACTAGCGCACAAGATATTTAGCAACTTCAATAGGACTTTCTAGTATTTCACTTTTATGATGCACCAAATCGCAATGTTTCGACCTACTAGTCGGTCAGCGTGTGACACGCTGACCTACTAGTCGGTCAGCGTGTGACACGAATTTCACATACAGTACGTCATTGCCAAAGTTATATAAGCTATCTTTTTTACTCCTATTGAGACTTCGAACAATAGACAGAAATAACAATACTGTGTTTGACAAATGAAAACAGAACGGCAACAGCGCTATGGCTCCGTCCAGTAGTATACTTAGTCTATAATTAAAGTAAATAAAAAATCTTTTCCTTTGTCTCTTTTGACAGATGACAAACCAGTAGTGGAGTGTAGCTTCATCACAGAGTTCGAGGACCACATCTTTGTGTCCGTGGATGCGGAAGCATTCCTGTTTCTCCACGACCTTATATCATCGTACATCAAGGAGAAGGATCGGGTGGTATGTATAGTTATTGATTCGTTAATTATAGGAAATAAGTTGTGGTTAACCGTTTGATGTAAGCGGCATAGCACTGTCTGCTGTGGTGTTATAAGCATGTCTCAAGAAAGGTGAAATTTATGTCACGTTAGAATTTTAATAGTCAGCGCGTTAAGATTTTAGTCCGTATCATAGTGAAACAAACACTTCAGATGATAAATATGTAGGACATAATGCAATTTACGATTATACATTATAACTTAATAATAATGTATATTATGATAATTTTAGGATATTGTAAAATTGATGAATTTAAGCAACAATGACAGGCGAGTTAGGGACAACGAAATGCGTATTATATATTATATTTACTACAACCTTACTAAAAAATCAATAGAAAAACGGCACTAAAATACTTAAATAGTATTAGAATGTCAGGCCGTGTGGGGCCGGCTTTAGAATTGTCCCACCCCTCTCTACCCATGGGAGTCGTAAGAGCCGACTGAGGGAATACCGGCGGAGAGTGCAGCAGCACTCCTTCGAGTATTAACAACATCCACTGCGATCACCAACCCGCCTGCCAAGCGTGGCGATTACGGTACTATCGCCCATTCATGGGGAGGCCTATGTCTAGCAGTGGACTTTAAAAGGCTGATGGATGGATGGATGGATTAGAATGTGCGTAAAAAGAACCTTGCTTACCAAATTCAAAAATGGTGGCTGATACATGGTCGCCCTGTATTTTTTTTTTATAAGTACTTGAATTTGCCTAATACTTTTTTGAGAATGCAGTTCCTTATCGCACGTTATCGTTCTGGCTGAGGGGCTAGATTGAAAGAAGTGTAACAATGAAAAAGACACCAAAAACCGACATCATTTTTGCAGTGATTTTTGATTTTTTTCAATCGTTCCGATCTTTTTTTTTTCAATCGATTCAGCTTGCCTTCAGTTTGAGAATATGCAAACATATTTATAATTTTTTTATATTTATAATAAATAATAAAATAATAATATATTTTTTTCACTAACATTCCAGCAATACCAACTTTATTCCCATTTATTGACTTTTTATTTTTATTTAATTACTTAATACAAAAAATGTAACGAAAAGAACTCTGTTCCAATCGGGTGTCCATAAGATAATCTCGCCTTATTTGATAGGGCGTGGTCCTTTATAAATATGGTGATGATCTGATAATGGGTTCTGGAGATAATTTATAATCGTTTTGTTATGTTCACATAGATGTCGTCGAGCCGTGAGGCCAGTGGGCCCGGGGCCGCGGGAACTTCGCGAGCTCGGCCCGAGGGCCCGGCCCAGGACTACCGCGACTACCGCTGTGTCACCTGGCACCTCGAGCCCACCGTGCGGTACGTACATCTTTCATTTATTACCCGGGGTATCCTAATATTTTATTTGTACAAGTAACTATTACTGTTAAGTAGAAGTAGAATTATTTGTGGTATGTTTTTCTGTAATTCTTTCTTCAATTGCCTTTCTGTAATTGTGTTAGTCTTGTAAAAACTTTAAAATTACCGGATATATATATTTTTTTTTGTGTTTGAGGGGATTTCCTTGACAGTTTAATTCCAAAATACTCGAAAGACTCGAAGACGAAGTGTAAAAAATAGTAATTTACGAAGGTACTTATTTTGTTAAATATAAAACAAATATTAACGAATAAGATGACCATCTACGTGATGGTAAGTGGTATCCGCTGTATATTTACTCAACTGTACAAAAGGCACGGCCATGTCAATAAACTTTGCAAAAATTCGTACACTCAGCATTACTCAGAAAGGCCCGCCTTCGTCGCGAACCCAAAGTATCCTACTGCATTTGCCCTAATGTAGAGGGCAAAGTAAATTTTAATATGAATCTAGCACCAGCACAAAAATATGAAATGCACCATCCCTCAACCTGTACCGACGAAGGCGATGCGTAAAAGCATTTTCACGAAGACGGAAAGAAGGCATAGTGAAAAAATTAATAAGGATTATAATCTATTTATCTAGGTTGCTATCATGGGCTGGCAAATCCATCGAGCCGTACGGAGTGGACTACATCTTGCAGAAGTTGGGCTTCAGTCACGCCCGCACCACCATACCCAAGTGGCTGCAGAGGGGCACCCTTGATCCTCTTGACAAGCTGCTCTCTTTGGTACTATTAAGACTAGTCGCTATTGTCCCACACAAGTGATATTAGACCTAATTGCAAAACTAAAGTTCAATTTAGAAAAATATAAAATCTATATAAGGTTTTAATATGCTCTGGTTTGTTTTATTACATTTTAAATAAATCTTGGAATTATTTCTGTCTTACATAAAATGTGTACATGAATGGAACATTTTTGTCGTGTGAACTTTAATAAGTTATATATTTAAATTATTAAAAGTAATGAGAATTCTAATGAGTCCAAGTCTGGTGAGCAGTTACTCGTTACTCAGCTGGAAGCTGAGTAACGAGTAACTACACAGTAAAAGATCACAGAGTTATGGATCAAGAAATTAACTTAAATGTACCATCATATAATTGAATTTAAAAATTGTGTACTAAATTTGAAGCCTATCTATCCAATGATGAAAAAATGTTTAATGTAAAAACTTGTACCGTACAGACAGACAAACAAGCCGAAGTCAAACTTTATATCGTGTGATAACAATAATAATACTCGTTACTCAGCTTCCAGCTGTTACTCGTTACTCAGCTGGAAGCTGAGTAACGAGTAACTACACAGTAAAAGATCACAGAGTTATGGATCAAGAAATTAACTTAAATGTACCATCATATAATTGAATTTAAAAATTGTGTACTAAATTTGAAGCCTATCTATCCAATGATGAAAAAATGTTTAATGTAAAAACTTGTACCGTACAGACAGACAAACAAGCCGAAGTCAAACTTTATATCGTGTGATAACAATAATAATACTCGTTACTCAGCTTCCAGCTGTTACTCGTTACTCAGCTGGAAGCTGAGTAACGAGTAACTACACAATAAAAGATCACAGAGTTATGGATCAAGAAATTAACTTAAATGTACCATCATATAATTGAATTTAAAAATTGTGTACTAAACTTGAAGCCTATCTATCCAATGATGAAAAAATGTTTAATGTAAAAACTTGTACCGTACAGACAGACAAACAAGCCGAAGTCAAACTTTATATCGTGTGATAACAATAATAATACTCGTTACTCAGCTGGAAGCTGAGTAACGAGTAACTACACAATAAAAGATCACAGAGTTATGGATCAAGAAATTAACTTAAATGTACCATCATATAATTGAATTTAAAAATTGTGTACTAAACTTGAAGCCTATCTATCCAATGATGAAAAAATGTTTAATGTAAAAACTTGTACCGTACAGACAGACAAACAAGCCGAAGTCAAACTTTATATCGTGTGATAACAATAATTAAGCAAATATTTTGGATATTTGAAAAAAGTACCGTTCAATATGGTATACAACTAGAAGTTGTAGTTTTAGAATAGCGACATCTAGCAAAATTATACGAAACTACGCTAACTTATTCGAAATTAGAAAAATTAAGACATTCCTATACAAATGTGAAACGGACTGTGTGATTGAGGGATAAGATTTAAATTCGAATGAAATTTATATAGCTGTATTGAACAGTTATGTAAATCGAAGATGGCCTTTTGTGTGTATTAGTAGAATTATAAAATATATTTAGAAAGTTACTGTTTCTACCACATGTAAATGTTAATCCAAAACTAAAGAATATATAATTCTTCAATGTAGATATTTATGGTGCGGAGTTTAAAAACTCAACTTTACTTAAATGTTTTAGAGATTTTTAAATTTCTATCAGCGTGTATAGATTATCAAATGTTAATAATCTCACTTGAAATTGATATTGTAAATGAAACATTGATAGTAATTATGACCTGAAATTGCCATATTTCAATTTTATAGACATAATTTAAGAAAGGCTTTTCTTAAAAAAATATATAAATATGTATAGATGTGCTCTTTTTCGCTTATTTTCCGTTTTATTTCAGTTTTCTAACCAGTAAATGTTACCAGCTCATTGTCTTCTTGAGACACCCACCATATAAATAGCGAAGCATATTAAATGCTTAAAAAATAATAAATCATCTTTAGGTTTATATATTAGTGTTAGAATTGAATCAAAAACTTAAAAATTAACTTTTACCAAAAATTTAAATAATATTTAGCTTCTATAGGCCGTCCCACAACACAGCTTGAGGGGGTTGCTTCATATATTGTACATTAATAAATGTTATTATTGACACTTCTAAAGTATATTTTAATTGTGGTAATTTTCTGTGATTATTTTGAATGCAATAAGTTGTATAAGTTAGTTAAATGCACGATATTGCTAAGAAGAGTGCAAATATTAATTCAAGTCCAGAAAGGGGCTTCTTAAGGGTGACTTAACTTTGAGATATGCTACGCTGCACTGAGCTACGATTGGCTAACTTTAGATAGAGCATTTCGAACAAAAAACAATAAATAAAAGGTAGAAATCGTCTATTACAGCCATTTTAATCAATAATTCGTCTGAATTGCTGATTTTCTTTAGAATGTTAACGTTGTTACTTTTCTTAAAGTATATAATATCGGTATATGCTATGAAACACACCTGATATGAATCTGTTAATCTTAAAATTATAAAATGTGCAATCAATTCTACTGAGAAAAAAATCACTTTTAATATAATTCCGTCTTGTATGTCTTTTTTACATCCCATTTGTATATTGTATTGATAATTAGTGTATACAATGTATAATTATTTGCGTATATTTGTATTATTTTGTATAGTAGGTAGTAAGGTTAGATTTATGTAATGCGGCTTCGTCTCATAGTACTGATCACAAGGTGTTAAAAATTAACTCTTAAAAATGAATGCAATAAAAGCTATCCGACCCAAATATACTTATCATTTTCATTTAAGATCTATTGCAGTCTCACTAATGGGCATTAGTCTTCCTTCAGAGAGGGATTGAGGCTAGTTTCAGTCAGTAGTCATTTAGCATCACGAGTATTTCGTACTGCTGCTACTCACCCTCTTACCCGTTGCCCTAGGTGAGCGATGGTACGCGACTCGTAGCGACGCGATGTATCGCGATTAATACTTTAATCACGTTTCGTCGCATTCATATTAGGCGACAACGTAGGCGTCGTAGGCCATAAGTACATACAACCTCTATTTGATATTTTCGTGTCGTGTCGCGTCGTATTACCGCATTTGTGGTGACAGACTAAGTACAAGTGTCACCACCCCATTCTTTCCCGCGGGTGTCGTATGAGGCGACTAAGGGAAGTAAGCAATTGTCAATTGTCATCCATTGCATGACTGGTGGCAGGGCTGGGTACCAAGTGGGAGTATTCACTTGGTATCGGGCCCGAGCGGGTTGGTACCACCATCTCCCATGTGACCGGCCATGAAGCACATCGTTGCGTTTTGGCTGTAGCAGGAGATAGCCGTTTATATTTCATTTCATATCTGTGAAATGAATTGGTGAGCAGCGGCTTGACAATACTCTCGGTATAGTCGAGTCCATGGGCGGCGGTTGCCATTTACCATCAGATGGACCGTGGCTCGTCTGCCACTACATGCAATAAAAAAAAAAACCTAGGTCAACGGGTTACACTTTCTTACGTAACCACAGCTGATGTTAACTATTGATATCTCAATGACCAATCACATTCCGCATTATTAAGTCTGAAGTTAAGCTGTTCTCAAGTTGATTTTATTTGCAATTAATTAATAGGGCTAACAGGACTCGGATCCATGACAGTGGTGCCCCTAAAATGCAATATAAAATAAATTTGTATCCACCAAGGTAAATAATCTAATGATTTCCAGAGTTAATTTTATAACAGCCTATATATTTTAATGAAACAAGGTGATTTGTAAATAATGTATGTGATAGATTTCAATAAATTATTATTAGAAACCGGTGTGCTTATTTTTAGTACCTTAATAATTTTTATATGCCTATTACAAGGGTGACAAAAAAATATGCAGCCCACCAGATTTTAAGCGGCCACCATCTTTACTAACATTATAAACATTAGTGTGTTTATTTCGCTTTCACGCCCTAAATACTGCACCGATCACCATAAAATGTTGCCAAACATATTGTCTGAAGCCCAGAAGACTACATAGGCTACTTCCAGATTCCAGGAAAATAATGATTCTTGTAGGCTAACTATTCTTGCATAGACAATGTCCCGTAGAGTGACATACAAGTTACTGAAGTCTCCGTGGACGCAGTCGCGGGTAGAACTAAGTGGTCTGCCATAACAAACCGGGGAAAAGGATAAGTAAAAGAATGATAAGAGGGGTTTTGGACCTGCGGCGCTCTCACTACCCGAAAGAAACTAAACGCAACAGTAGGAAATACGCAGATATTGTGAAATGATGGTGGTACTTCCTCGGTCGAACTAACACATTCAAACAAGAGACGGTAAGACTCACCACTTATAAAACTAATATGATTCCTCTCCATCTACTTACGAATACAACTTAGGCGCAGTAGTCTCAATTAGTGCCTCACACTTTTTTTTGTTAAAAATATCTACATATAAAGCAAGCATTATTCTTGGTGTCATTAGTTATGCCATCGCGAGACTTAACCAACCTGTGCAATGTTTGTATTGTATTTTGAATTGATTGCTGGATAATAAAACCAAATATACACATAATAACGTTTATATAAAAATAATCTAAACAGTGCACATACATTTGTCAATTTTTTGCAAAGTACATACATACAAGGAAAAACATAACAAAAATATTTTATGCGTTCACTTCTAAATATACGTAGTAATAATAGTTCGATAATATTTGTTCTAAATAGTAAAAAACACTGTAAACACAGTAAAATCAAGTCTTGTTCTAGCTATTTATAAGACCAAAGCCGCACATCAGCAAGAACAAGACTACATGAAGCAAATCTCGAATAACCTTTCATTTTTTTAAATTTAGAACCTGTAAAATCGTTAGAGATAAAGAGTAATACATTTTTAAATTTATAAGATATTTATTCTTAATTTAAAAAATATGAAAAAGTATTATTCGATTTTTTGGTTTTTGGTTGGTATGCAGTTAACTAGGTAGTTCGATCATAACATAAATTTCATAGAATCTGTTATGCAGTTTTGGGATTGCGTAACCACACAATCAGTCTCGTGAATTTAGAAATAAAACAGTTTTTTCCGCCAGCGCCGCGGGCTCGGATAAAAGTCGCTCCACGAGTTCTTAGTTGTCTGTGCCGTTGGTCCATTGTCTAACGCCATTCCTCGTTTACGTAAAACTAATAGCAATGACCAAACGTTATTTGACATTTAAAGTACCCTTTCAGCCCAAGAATTTTCTAATTATTTAGTTGGTATATAATTATAGGCCGACTAACAAGGTTGCGAATTGTCTTCAAACAGTTGTATAATAATACAATTGTATTATTTATTGGATATTGAAGATATTTTACCAAAGGCAATCTTATTTACATTTGATATTTTAATAGATTTCCTAGCGTAGTTTGGGCTTTGAACATCAATTTGAATATTCTTGAATACTCATCACTGGTGCGGCAGTATATTTCCCAATTACAATAAAATAGCAATTAATGTTTATGTAATGTGCTTTAACCTAAATTCTCATATTAATATCAAATTGTGTATTTTATATATGTATGGCATTTTTACAACTATGTTTTCTAATATTCTAAAGATGATATTAAAAAGCTTATCTATAATAAAAAACAAACATCTTTTCTTTATCTGTAATATTAAGAAAACTGCCTGTAATAATATCAATGAATATCATACTATAAATTGTACAAGAATGAATAAAATATAAACATAAAAACAAAGTAAAAATGCCACAGTTAAAGCTTTTATGTTAAAAATTTATTGATATCGCAACACTGGCCCTTTTGTATAAAACCTAAGGAATATTAAAAAGTAAACATCTTAGACTTAAATCTTAACTGTCAAATATAAAAATAGCTACAATTTTAAAGTATTCTGTATTTGTTTCAAGTGCTTAAAGAAAATATATTGCAAATGAATGACAAATCACAGAGTAGCTTACTTTTTAATAATATAGCATACGATAATCATAATTACACGCGGCTGGCAACATTTAATATTGTTTGAAGAAACATATACATCTTAATCAAGGCTTAATTAGTATATCCATAGCATCTGGAAAGCTAAGCAACGGTAGGGTCTAGTTCATGGCAAAGTTCTGCGTGAAGTCATACTCGATGGTTGGTATGACGGTTTGCACAAACTTGAGAAACACGATGAGGTATGAGTGCACACCCATCTCACCACCGCTTTCTGTCACAGTCTCGATTATTTTTTTCATTACTTCAGCGTGTCTGCAATTTTTAGATTTATTTTTATTTATTTGAAATACTCAGACTTGAAACTTTTCCAAAGATTCTTTTCTATTCCCTTTTATACGTAATGCAATTCTTGACTTTCATAAAAAGTCTTAGTAAGATCTTACTTTGTGGCATCGCACACGATAAAAATTTTCTAAACGGTAAAACGGGTTAGTACCCACGAACACATTATATATGGCGGTTTTGCCTTTACAAAAATAGTAAAATCAATAAAGGTGAAAAAACATAACATAATAATTATATCTGACCGGCAAGGGTGCACAGAAGCCGTGCTGGGCCCCGACAAGTGAGGGTGCGATTCCATCGTGACGGTCTTCTTGGCGTGGTCTTGCGATACGTCCTCGTACATTTGTTCTACACTCAGCAGCGTGCGGTCCTAGCAAATAATCACTACATGAATACCTAGTATAACTTTTCTAATGGTAGTGCGTTGCTTATCTCAGCCAGCTCGATCGAGGAAGTACGGCACCCTTTCATTCAGAAAAGCTCAACGTGAAACAACGGTAGTTATTCCTATCGTTGTGTTTCATAGGGTGAGTGAGAGCGCCGGAAGCTCAAAACCCTTCACCTATCCTATTCTTATTAACCCATCATCTCCTTAGTATCCTACCTATCTACCCCCTATCCTTGTCCCTAAAGATGGCGCGGCGTGAGTGATGCCTCTGGTGTTGTTAATGTCTATAGGTTGCGGAAACCGCTTACTATCAGGTGTGCCGTCAGCTCTCAGTCAGTCAAAGTTATATGGTATTAATCTGCCATCGCTTGTATTGACGATGATGAAAAGCATATCTGACACCCAATATACAACATCCTGTTAGTACTGTCTTGGCATAAAGTCTAACAATTCCTTTGTGTTCCGAAAAATAGACAGTTCTTGCGAGATTGCTATTTTTGCACAAAATATAATCTATACATAATTATAATAAAAATTAAGTGTCTGTTTGTAATATCTAAATAACAGCTTTTTACTAAAAGTATACGAGAGCATATACGCTACCTATAAACACCAATTTTTAAAGTTTTTGTCTCTGTATGTTCCGGCTAATCTCCAGAACGGCTGGACTGGTTTGAACGGGACTTTCACTAGCAGATAGCTGTTGTTACAGGGCGTTACTTTTATATTTGAAATATTTTTAAAAAAATTAGAGTTCCGCGTAAAAAAAAAGATAAACCTACGAAATTGTGAATGAATACCGAACAAATTCAAATAGATATATACATCGAATATACATCCACGGCTAATCTCCTGAACATCTGCACTGATTTGAACGGGACTTACATGGGACAGGGATCACTATTTTTATTTTGGAAAAATAATTAGGATTCTGCACTAAAAAGGAAAATAAATATATTCCACGCGGACGAAGTTGCGGGTATCAGCTAGTATTAAATATTTGTTGAGTGACATATATAAAAAACTTCTGAGTCGTGGAAATCGACGACGCTTCAGAATTGTGAGACTCTAGTGGCAGTCTATATCTGATTTAGTATTTCTCTAAACTAAACCATCACAAGGGCTGACGCGTTTTTTTTACAGTACGTGGGTAGCAATCCACACGGCCCACCTGTTGGACGCTAGCAACACCAGAGGCATTAGACACGCGTTGCCATCTCCAAGAAAGGGATAGGAAGTAAAGAGGGGCGATAATAAGAAGTTAGGGAGTTGGTTTGGGCCTCCGGCGCTCTCACTCACCATACGAAACACAACGGTAGGAATGCCTACCATTTTTCTAAGCTGCTCCTCTGTGAGAGGAGATACTTCCCCGATCGAGCTGGCTCATTCATACTGAGATAAGCAAGGCCAGTAAATAGCATTCAGCTCAGCTAATGAATGTAAAGATCATACAGACATACAAACTAGTTTTTCATTAAATACCAAACTAAGCTATTGTAGTCGCCCAACGCCGATTCCAAATCTCTTCTTCACATTTGTCTTTACGACATGGGCCCGTAAAATGTAACTCAATAAATCGTATCACCATCGTATCGTCTCGCTTATGATTGGTAGAGAAACCGACGCGTGATGTCGCAATAATCCCTCTGCCAATCACGGTGATTTCTCAACCAATCAATGGCACGATGTCATGTCGATATGATCGAATGAGATACATTCTAACCGATAACTAACCCTGTTTGTAGTATAGCTCCCTTTTTCCACTTTCACAAATATTTGTGTTATAAGTAGTTGATCATGTCATCCATCCATCCATCCATCAGTCTTTCAACGTCCACTGCTGGACATAGGCCTCCCCAAGAAAACGCCACAACGAGCGGTCCCGTCATGGGGGATAATGCCGTAATCGTCACACTTGGCAGGCGGGTTGGCGATCGTAGTGGATGTTGTTAATACACGAGGGCGTGCTGCTGCCCACTCCCCCGGTATTCCCTCAGTCGGCTCTTACGACTCCCGTGGGTAGAGAGGGGTGGGACAATTCTAAAGCGGCCCCACACGGCCCTAAGTGTTAAAAATAGTAATTGAGCATGTCAAGTGGTAAAAATACAAATCAAAATAGTTCGGTCATTTATAATAGTTACCTCGCCATATCCAATAAGCCATAGTCGAGGAGTCTGGTAGTACTTGTCGTATGTGATGTGAAGGTCATAGGTTCGAGTGTGGATGATCTCATCGCCATCAGCCTTCGACTTGCTCGAGGTCTTCGGTTTACTTTCTCTGCGCTGCGCCAAATCTATCGACTGACAATTATTTGGGGATTTATATTTATACTATTCATAAAAAATTCGATGCTGGTCTCTATAAACTAAAAGAGATTTGAGCCGTAGAGTTAAATCACATCACGTTTAATGTAGGAGGGTGCTTGAGTTCGCGGAATGGGTAGTTAGATCCCATCAATGATCTGAGTTGTTGCGAATTGAGTAACTCTTTTTGATCTGTATTTTAGCACGTGACATGCTCAGCTACTTTAAAGAAGAAATTATTTGTGAATGTGGAAAAAGAGAACCTTAGTGCTAGCGGGACTACGTCCCTTCCAATCAGGGGAAGTGCTCTAACCGCTAAGCCAACTTCAAAATATTAAAACCGACGTACAAAAACTGCCTCGGTGGTGCAGCGGTAGTGTGTGCAACTGCTGATCATGAGGTCTCGGGTTCGATCCCCGGATCGGGCAATGTTATCGAGCTTTTTCGTAAAAAGAAACATTCTCAGTAGCAGCCCGGAGTTTGGAAATGTGCCTGGTAGACGGCAATAGACTCGCCCCCTATTACGTGGGACCTAAACATAGCTGGCGAATCGTGAGTGTGTAATACACCTCTGCCTACCCCTTCGGGGAATACAGGCGTGATGCTATGTTTTAAAAAGACGCTAAATTGTCAGCCTCTCGATATTCTACGCTTCTATAAGATGCATTTTGGGGTGTGTCCACAACATTCAGTCAGATTTCAGAGCTGGTCAGTTAAGTCACATAATATATAGGTAAGTAAATCTTATCATGTATAATCGAAAGGTACTTAGGCATATCAAATGCTAAAAATATCTAAATATTTATAGGGATTGCGTCATTATTAGGTAAAATCTTAATTGTAAAATTAAGTTTACCTGGTCGATATAATGTATGAAAATACTTCCGACAGATGGTGCAGGCGTCACCCAAAGACGTTAAGTATGAATGTGCTATCGAGATTAGCAGTCAGGAGCAAGGGTCACGATGGCTGAATTGGCAAAGCATCTGGACGGTATCCAGGAGATGCAGGTTCGAATACTGCTCGTGACTGTTATTTTCGATTTCACATTTTTCACTTTGTGTTTAAAATAAATTGTGGTTCCAATCACAGTGTTTACTTACACATAATGGGATAGTCACCTCTAATAAGATAAGACTTAGAATTAGAATTTTACTAATATCAAAAATACGAGACTTTTTAAATTTTTGTCAATTTTCTACTTATTTTTTTTTTTAATCCGGAATAACGCCACTTCAGGGAACATTGGGGTATTGCTTATGGTGACAGACGAACCATGACTCAACGGTCGGCTGATGGTTGTACAGCCCTATAGCAAGTTAAAACTCCCACTTAGTACCCAGCCCTACCTCCAGTAATGCAATTTGATAACTGCTTACTTCCCTTAGCAGTTTCATACAATAACCACAATGGTATCTGGAGCAGATTTTATCATCACCATGTAAACTACGTACGTCAGTGGAATACTTCATTAGCCTTATAATTTCTGTAATTTCCCGCAAATAATAAATTTACTGAAGTATATGACAGGTTTTTAACTGCTCACCATGACGTGCCGCCACAAACTCCCAACAACCACAAGAAAGAATGATACTTGATGATACTTGCATTATTAGTCTGTCATCAGGCGGATTATATAGTATAAAATTTATAAAGATGATAACCGGATCAACTTCATCCAATAGCCCCGACTCCTGGAACTGCTCCATGTCCTCTGCTTCTCCGTCTTCGTCCTCATCTTCGTCGTCATCGTGGTCCCCCGCAGCACCCTCAGCATCACTGTCACCTGTTTCAGCGGCCTCCAATGTCATCTCACACACCTAACAAAATTATTATTTAAATTATTATGAAAATATTAGATCCTTACATATGAAATTAGCGTTTTGTCAAACTGGCCACTTTGATCTCAAATATCTGGTGTTTGGTTAGGAATTCTAAATTCAAATTTATTTAAATTTTAGGCTTGTGTATTTGTGTTTCCAATTTAACGAATCAACACAATTCTTGATTTAATGGCGTTGTTAGACTTATTGTTATACTATATCTATGATTATATCCGTAATCTGGTACCCATAGCACAAGCATTAAGCTTAGTTTGGGACCAGAGGTTGTTGTGTGAAAAAAATGTCTGTGAATATTTAAAGGCTCAATTTAATCTGTAGTAATCTGGTTTGAGATTAAAAATTAATTAATTCAAATGCATTCAAATGTTATGTCTATGTTAAATGTTTAGTAAGTACAACACTTGCTTTTGAGGCGAATATAGCATACTGGTTGACTGCATATTATAATAAAAAAATCTATATTTTTGAATATGTTATAAGAGCCATTCAGAGCTCAGGTGCTCTGGAGAGTAATCTCAAATATCTTGTTCACACCATAGATTGTTTTTGTGGTTTGCTTGCATGTATCACTATATTGTAGGGGCACTTTACATATATACACTAGCTTACCCAGAGAACTTCATACCGCCATTTTTTTTTTCGTGAGTATTTTGCAATTAATTAATAAAAGATATGTGATAAAACTATCCTATCTTAGACACACCAGCAAAACACACATTAAAAGAGTTCATTGTGAGCAACAACGTGACACGAGAATTATTAATAGATTAGCATAACAATATGCCATATATGTATCTTACTTTTTCCTCCACAGTGGGTGAACCAGTATTGTCATAGTGATGTGTGTCAACCCATCCCCCGTCAGCATCATGTTCATCTTCTATTATTTTCTCTTTGTCCTCGCAATATTCTATCTGCAATACAAAATATAAATATTTTCAATTTTTATACTACATGCAAAGAATACAGCGGTTACCGTCCTATAGACACTAGCAACGTTCACTCGCGTTTTGCCAACTCCAAGGAAATGGACAGGAGGTGAAAAGATAGGATAATAAGGGGAGAATGGAGCATAAGGATGGAGTTTGGGTCTCCCACACCTATGCTCTTGTAGTGTCGCAATCAGGAAATTATCTATATATTTGTATTTTAATAAAATATTATCAACATCTTATGCATTCCACCCATATTGTAAAGAGGATTTCTTTGAAACTAGTAGCACTTAAAGGCGGTGATCCATTAGCGAGCCGGAGTGCTAACAGTCTAAATCGTTGGCTCGTCGGCTCGCGTTGGTGATCCAATAACGTACCAAACAGTCTACTCTCAACGTTGGCGAAGTCATGGCGTCTAAGAAGACGGAGTTACTTTGTTACTTGGGTATACTTTAACATCAGGTCAAAGAACAAAAAAAGAAGAAGAAAAGACGCCATAAATTGTGTCAGATATTGTACGGTTGGGATCATGTTTTTGGTAGATCTCTAAAAGCTTATTGTACGCGGACGTTTTTAGCAGTTTATTTCTATAGTCTCTGCTGGTGTACTTCCATAGACAATCATGTTCCTTAAAACATTGTATAAACTCCAACACAAACTCGCAACCAAACGAGCGTAAATTCATTTTGTAGCTAGTGGACGTTGCCGCGCAGTGAGTGCGGTTGACACAAACGTCGCAAAAAGACTGTCGGCTCGCCGGCTCGCCTGATCCACTGGCGGTTTTTTGCACCGCGGACTTAGAATTTCAAACATACACAAAGAGCCAGCGGGCAAGTTCGCCGGTTTTTAAGTCCGCACTTTTAGTTGCTCCATTGGCGGTTTAGAGCTTTGGCTCGCGAGTTCGTTGGCGTACCAGCAGTTTTGCTCGCCAATGGATCATCGCCTTAAGGGTCTACTGGTAGATCTTAAGAAAACTGTTGTGTCTTATGCACCATTCGATTTTTTTTTACTAGGTTACAACATAGTATGTAATTAAATAACTATAAAAATAAGATATATATGCCTTTTGCCTGCCTTTGCAAAATCATCCTGAATGCTGCCTTCTGCTATTGGTCAGATTTAAAGTCAAAACACATACAGGTTAAGGGTAATAAGGTTCTATTGTGGGAGCACATCGCTGATTCTACTACATATTACTATGCATGTATGGACATGCAAATTAACTAATCAAAATGAAGTAATTCAATATCCACTACACACAATACAACTACAATGGCTTGGGGGCCTTTTGACGGGCTTTGTTGCATAGCTGGTAGTGTAACCAACTTCCATGCACAAGGTTGTGGGTTCGATTCCCACTCAGTACAGTTATTTGTGTGGTGAACACAGATATTTGTACTGTGTTCCTATTTTATGTACCTATGTGTTTACAAAAAAAAGTAATATATGTATTATATCCATAATCAGGTACCCAAAGCTCAAGCATTAAGCTTAGTTTGGGACCAGAGGACATTGTGTGAAATGTCATTAAATATTTAAGTGTTTATTTATCATTATGGGAGTTTCTTAAAATACCTTAAAACAATTTAAAATAGTTTACACACTTGTTTGCATCTTCTGTAGCATGGTACATTTCTAGTTATCAAAAACTGCTTATCAGCTGGTAGGTAAGGCCTTATCTTTGACTCTTCACCCTTAGCCCACTGCCATGTGGGGCAGTGATGTACTAGGTGGTCTCCAGCAGCTACAAACTCCTCAGGTGTAAGAACTCCAGTCTCTTGAAACTTTGACTCCTAGAAAGATATGTCAATAGTATGTGTGAAAACATGGTGGAACAGCTGGTATACCAGGTCGAAGTCATCATCAGTAATGAGGCTCCAACAAGTAGGTATTTTAGTTTTATGCAGTTCTAAGCTGTCTTTTTGTTTAATTTGTAATAGATATTTGGGCTGCTTTTGTAGAACACAGTAGTTATTAACAACTGGCAGTGTAATGATATCATGGAGTCCGTGAGCACCAGGGATCTACAATCAGCTGGACTATAACGCCACAAGAAATCATAAAAACACTAAACATGAATTAAGTGTCCAGTAAATGGGTACTAACTACTGCCCAGTAAGATTAAGTTGAAATAATGTGCAAATTTTTAAAGTTGATTGGAACTGGACGTGATAGAATTCCATATTAAAATATGAAACCTGAATGATCAAAATATGAACTCTTCTTATCGAGCAGATATTGCATTAGGAATCTATTGTAATCAACAGGGGAAGCCAGTACTCTTCATATTTCGTTAACGACCGCAGTCTAAATAGGTGCTTAAAAGCGCAGGTCGCTAATTGAATGTCCATTAGCTGTTATAAGAGATAACATAACTGATACCTTACCTTTAATACCGGCGTTAAATATCCAGCGACTTCGAGCGCTGTGCCCTTAACCGTATTTATTACACTCTGCATATCTAACACAAAAAGGCACACAAGTTCAAAAAGTGTTTATTCCTTTGAATACTAGAACGAGTAAATAAAAGATATAACTAATTTATAACTTCCACAAAAGACACACAAAAAGTTGGTGCAACACAAAATTCCGAATCGCGAATTTTACTATTTTACTACCGATAGCGAGTGATAGCGTCGCTAAAAAATTAAAATGAAGTTGACATCAGTCAGTGAATGTCATAGTGTCACTGACCGTTGACATTGACAATCACAGCAAAAAGTCATCGAGCTCTATAAGGGGGAGAGGAAATTACTACAAATTTACCGAGCCAATTCTTTGAAATCCAAAAATGGCGGAATTTCCGCTATGGAGGCGCGTAAAAAATATCGATATCAATCCTTCAAGCGATCTATAAATTTTTGGGAGGACAAAGGTTTTTTTAATTGCGTAAATCTTTATCTACCTGTACCTATAATTATATCTAGGTGTATCAAATTGCAACCCAATCCATTCAGTCATATGAGCTAGTGGTTGATAGATCAATCAGGCATGCCTTCTTTTTAAACAAACAGAAAATTAAGGGCGTAACACTTTATTGAATAGATTTGGGTTGACAATCTTGAAAACTAAATAATAATTTAATCCTGGGTATAGACGTTAATTCTAAGTCCAAATATACCTATATAAGTTTGTGATATTGTGATGACATCAGGTGAAAAAGATTTAAAAGTGAGGTATTACGATAACTAAAAACAAGTATATAATAATATTTTATTCCATACATCAGTCATTCGACGTCCACTGCTGTACATAATAGGTCTCTCTAAGAGAACGCCACAATAAGCGGTCCTTTTTATTTGTTAACACGGTCCAAAATTCAAGTTTGCGCACGTCACTGGGGTACCAACAGGATCCAGGGGGAGTGTCGGGCTTGATGTCATACAGGCTCGATTCTTGTGTCGAGTTCATGAGCCACAATACCGACTAAAACATGACGGCGACGCCTTCTTCCGTCATAATGGAGAGTCACAAGAGTGTCTACAGATATTCCACACCGACGCTCTAGTGACTACATCCAAGGGTGCCTTGTGGTTTTGACCAGGTCGTCAGTCCTTCTGGCGGAAGGCCGTCCTATGCTGCGCCTTCCTGTGAAACATCTAATGCGGAGGGAACGTAAAACCGGGTGTTAGCGTGGCGACGCTTTGACGTGACAATACAATATTATGATGACATGGAGCTGGTCTGACGATAGAGCTGGAAAGTGGACATAGGAATTCTATAATGAAAGGGCGCAACCCTACCGAGTTTAGACTCGTTTGATTCGTCTTGACGAGTAATTTGTCTTTAGATGGTTTCCAGGGTCTAATGATGAAGCTAAACGGTGGCTATAAGAACTCCTTTATAAAATGACATAACCCCATCGATTTTGGGCTAGTATGGTTACTCTTGACGAGTACTTTGTCTCTAGATGGTACCCAGGGTCTGATGATGAAGCTGAAAGGTGGCCACAGTAACTCTGTAATGAAACAACGCATCCCCATCGAGTTTATACTCATTTGATTCGTCTTGACGAGTACTTTGTCTCTAGATAGTATCCATGGTCTAATAATGGAGCTAGAAGGTGGCCATGGGTACTCGTTAATTAAACGTCGCAACAGATCAATTTAGGGCCAGTTTGAGTTATCTTGAATAGTACCATGATAGCCCTAGATGATATTCATGATCTGGTAATGGAGCCACAATCCCATCAACTTTGGAATCGTTTGATTCGTTTTGACAAGTATTTCGGTCCTAGATGATATCTAGGGCCTGATGATGATGATTTATGTCCATTTCCGTTATTGTACACATGTCATAATTATACAAGTACGCATTAAAAAAGTTGTAATCATTTTATTTCTACTCACAATTTTTTTTTTAAGTAAATGCTTTGAATGCTAATAATAATACAATTCAAATGATTAATCAATTCGATAAATTAATAAAAAATAATTTACTTAATGGTATGCTGCTAAGCCACTGCTCACCATTTCATTCCGAGCGCACAATATTAATAAAAGGACGGCTTCTTCCCACTATATGAAAATTACGACGACGAATCACAAATTATTAGTGGTGGATGCTAGGTTGGAACCTAAATAGCGCAAATTAAATATTTTTAAAATAAAGGATATTTAATATATAATAATTTTTTAAAACATCGATATATCGATAGTTGTTGGTTCTTCCTGCATCCCTAGTTCACAGCTGACATACAACAGATAAAGGCTTTGTTCCGATATACACTGCGAGCACTGTGATATTACGTGATCAACAGCTTCCATAAATATAACAACTTGCACTATGGAATATTATTGTTATTATTGAATATTATAAATAAAAGATACCCAAACATGGCACATGTAAAGAATTAGTGTTTATTGCAGTGTAAAACCAATACTTTGTATGAAGTGAAAGTAATGACAGATCAGTATACTGGATTGCATTCCGTTGTAAACCAGTATAGCTAACTATAAAGGAACGCCTTCACAGTATACTAAATTGACATCACACACAGATGCTATACAGTGCTCGCAGTGTATATCGGAACACACCCAAATTACGCTGTCATCTTACCTATTAAGATGGCGGACGACAGCCGAAGTAAGTCACTTTTAGTAGGTATAATATATGAAGATTAGGGGGCCTCCTCCTTATTGAGCTCAATGCAAAAAGTACTAACCATAGATCTTATACATCTTCTTCTTTTTCTTGGTCTATGGCTTTGCGACTAAGATCTTATACAGGTTCTGTCGTAAATAATGGATAACCCGAATCGGAGAAAGCCATACAAGAAAATCGACTTTTTATTTTAGGATTGCCATGGGTGTGAAAATGGTAGAAAATGTTGTATTTTTTTTAATTTTCCTTTGCTCATTCATTCGGTCGCCATTTCAACAAAATAACTTATTTTAATGTATTTTTTTTTGTATCTGACTCTTGGATACTTGTATTATTATATTAGACTAGCCTTTGCGCCGCGACTTCGCCGCAGCCAAAAGCTGGTTTTTTGGTTATATCTCAAGTTCCCGATATAGTAGCGGGATAAAATGTATACCAGTTTTTAAGTCTAATCAAGGCCTTTCAAATCAAAAAAGTTGCATCAAAATCCGTTCAGTAGTTTTTGTGTGATGCGCGAACAAACAAACAGACAAACAGACAAAAAGACAAACAGACAAAAATTCTAAAAAAAATTGTTTTGTGTTTAGACACGCCTATATAGCCTATTACAGTTATTTTTTCTCAAAAAAGCACGGAAGATGGATGTATTCACTATCAGTGGCATACTATACTATCAGTGGTAACGGCCAAAGAGGTGTAACGGCTAATGATCTCGCCCCGTGCGTAGGAACGAGAGGCACGAAAGACATCACGTTTTAGGCATTTTGAGCAAGGAATATACTAGTCAAGAATTTTTGAGCGTTCTAATTTGTACGCAGTATTGTATGTGAATAAATAATTTAAAAATTATAATTTTTTTAGTGTTTTATAATTCCAAATTTTGACAACGAGTAGATCTCTTTTGTGTGGCTATGTTTTGTCGTTCATAGTAATGTTCTCTCTGCCTACCCAGCAAGGGAAATGGCGTGATGATAAGTTTTAAGTTAATAATGAACAAAATAAATATTCTTCTATACGCTGATAGTACTACGGTACTGCCAAAGCCTAAAAAAAATTAAAAAAGAAACTGTCAAACGTGAAGAAAATCAACAAAAAATACCGATATTTCGTTTCGTTCAATTCTCATTTACTGATAACCCGTAAAAATAATGTTGTATTGATTTAATTTTGATTTCTTAGTATTCACTGTAAATTGTTTGATTAAAGAAATACCTATATTTCTACAAGAATGGAAGACGTATTAGATGAAATAGTTTCTTCGGAAGACTTGCAAGTAATGTTATTACTTGTGCAACTAAATGTTAGTGAGTCATAGTATTCATCACTCATTTTTGTTCTTGTTTATTGTTTAGAAGTTCGAGAAAGTGTTTCATGAGCAATTGCAGCAAGGAACGGTGACACATAAGGCACAATTTGAGTATGCATGGTGCTTAGTTCGCAGCAAATATCCAACGGATATACGCAAGGTAATTATTAGACAACAGCATTTGTGCAGTCAGCGAAAATAATTTTGACGTCATTTATATGGTGCATAGTTGTTGACAGCGATTGCTATGAATGTATTATGTTTACAGTATTTAAATGGATGTAAAAAATAACAATCATTCAGGCTATTTATAGCATTTTTTGGTCACAATGCTTGTAATAAGTTATGTATTTAAAAATTAAACACTTGTTACATCAATATAATCTAATAACATGCAGTGGTATATCATAGTGGTAAAAGCGTGCAAAGACAATGGTGTCATGAGCACGGGGCACACCTCTTTTGAGAATATGTGTGTATTTGTTTACAAATTATTACTGCTTGGTGAAGGAAAACTTGGGGAGGAAACCTGCTTGAGAAATTTTCTCAACAACTTGTGAAGAGGAATATGGCCTGAATACCTCTCATCTATGCTTAATAGTGGGACGTATATGGATTGAGGCGAGTCGTGGGTGTGTAATACACATCTGCCAACCCCTTCGGGGAATACAGGCGTGATGCTGTTTTTTTTTGTTTTTTTTTATATGGATTTAAAAAAAATCTAATCTCAATGACTATATTAAATATATTATTTGCCCCATTTGGTTCAGTCGAAGTACTAAATGGTGGATCTTGTAAAATGTTAGTTTCTCTCTAGCTGTATTTATTGATTTTGGTAAGTGTCTCACTTACTTGCAGCTTTTTATTATACTATAACTAGTTCTTGTAGACTGAGGTATGCCAAAATATACCAACCCATCACCAGAAATTGACACCAAATAATTAATCAATATATCGTCCCTTAGCTAACAACACCGCATAAGTCATTTTACCAACTTTACAGGAGACAAACAAAACATCTATTTGAAAAAATCGATGGAATTTTTGTGTTATTACTCAATAAATACCCTAGTTAGCGGTTAAGAAATAATTATTTATATTTATTTTGACGATTTAGTCTATTTTAACATTCATCTTATGACTTGAGCTTGTTGACTGATCTTTTATTAGATTAAGGCGGTGTTGTTTGCGGAAATATTAGGGAGTAAGGTTAATAGATGATTTACAAAGAAAAGTTTTTATAAGAAATACTTCAAGAATAATTAACAATCGTTTTATCATAGGTATCTATAACCTCCACCGAAGGAATGTAACATGGTTCCAGTGGCCCGCCTATAAAGGCGGAGAGACGGCACACGGCGGGTTTCTTTAGCGGGTGAGGGCCCCACACTACCCTGTTCGGGGTGTGTGGTTAGGAAGATTTTTTCCCGCCTTAACAAAAAAAAAAGGTATCTAACCTAAATCTTAAGAATCACATTGTTGAGATCAATTGCTTAAAGTTATTTGGTGACACACAAACATTTAATAGAGTTAATAGAGTGTACAAGTGCAATTATTATTATTTTATAATTTTAAGAGGTAAATATTTGAAATATAGTCTTTAATAAACTCCAAAAAAAACGAGATAATATAATAATAATAAAATTGCAAAAATAAAAAATAATACTCGAAATCAATAGTCAACAAAAAAAAATAGTTGTTGTAGTTGATGTCTTTAGTGATGGTTGAGCACATAACAATTCATCACGTGAACTCTGATTACTTCAGGAATCAATTTCTTCTCCATCCAGAGTGTAGGTATTTAAATTATTGAGCTTCCTAAAAGAAATATAATACATTTTGAAACACCGCCTAAGTTAAAAAAAGAAAGTTAAGGGACGATATGCTACGTATCTATGTAGCAGCAGCTTTTTTTTCTTCTTCTTTATTTTTTTTTTGTTAAGGCGGGAAAACATGTTGCTGACCGCACACCCTATCGTTCGGGGCAACGAACAGGGTAGTGTGGGGCCCTCACCCACTAAATAAACCCGCCGTGTGCCGTCTCTCCATTCACATTGGCCCGCCTTTATTGGCGGGCCAATGTAGCAGCAGCCTAAGATCTATTCACATAAAATATAACTGCATAAACCATCCTCAACGTGTGAATGTGAGCAAAACCAAAATAATGGTTTTTGAAAGAGAAGAAGCCAGAACAGATGTTAGAGTAGCAATAGGAAATGGTGTGCTAGAACAAGTGGATGAATTTGTATATCTTGGATGTGGATTCAGTCGGGATGGAATGTACACCACTGATGTAGAGAAGAGTGAATGCGGGAAATAGAGTGAACGGAGCATTGGGACAACTTCTCGGCAGTCATCACCTCAGCCAGAAGGCACGGGTCGCGATACACAACGCAGTGCTTGTCCCAACGTTATTGTATGGAAGCGAGAGTTGGGTATGCAAAAAGGAGCATGAGAGTAAAATCAATGCGGTCGAAATGTGATCTCTGCGGAGAATCTGTGGAGTGAGGCCGACTGACCGCATTCGTAACGATGACGTAAGAGAGCGAGTAGGTATGAAAGAGAGTATTGGTGTGAAGATGCGAAAGGGAATGCTCCGATGGTTCGGACATGTGGAAAGAATGCCGGACGAGCGACTGGTTAAGAAGATATACAATGCGAAAGTGGAAGGACCTACCTAGACCAAATCGGTCATGTATTGAAGGAAGGTGGAGTCAGGAGTCTCCGAAACCGGCGAGCGTGTATGAAGAGAGTTATGAATGTTGAGGAAGCGAGAGATGTATGCAAGAATAGAACCTCTTGGCACTCTGTTCTCTCTGCCTACCCCGCAAGGGAAATGGCGTGATGATAAGTAAGTAAGCAAGTAAGTAATGTGTGGAAAATGTATCACTCCATATTTCCTGCAGGTGTTTTACGATGCACCACCGAAGTAATTTAACATAGTTCCAGTGGCCTGCCAATAAAGGCGGAGACTTTATTTAGTGGGTCAGGGCCCCACACTACCCTATTCGTTGCCCCAAACAACGGGTGTGCAATTAGGAATATTTTTTCCCACCTTAACAAAAAAAAGGTGAATGAGAAATTAGTAGATATATTAGTAGTAAGTGGGTTGGGTAGTTGGAGTACTCACTTGTTACTAGACCCGTGTGAGTTGGTACTACCGTCTGCTGTTTGTTTGGATTGTGAAGCACCGCAGTTTCAGTTGCAGCGGGAGACAGCCCTCTATTGGGGTCTTTATTGGATAGTATTTTTAGTACTGTTGCATCTGCAGTTTGTATGTTTCGGTGTAACTGAGTCCAATTATAGTTAGGAACATGACAGCTAACATTTGATTGGACAAACAAACATCAAACGTCTCATAGCTACATATAAAAATTTACAAATTTTCAATGTTTCAATTTAAAAAGTCCCTGATAAATAGTTTGTGGTAAATAATTACGTTCAATATCAAATGAATTTGTTCAAAAGATGTCTAGTTTTGCTTTTATCATTTGAATGCAATTTACTTTGTAAGTTGGATTCTTGCGCTGCTATCAAAATAACTCACTTGTTATCAGCGGCGACTTCGTAAATACTGCCATATTCTTGTAATGCTATGAAGCATCACAATGTACTATTGTACAAGAAGGTAGCTGATTCTACACCCATTTCTTTCCCCATAACTGATCTACATGATGGTTAGCAGCTTGGTGGTGCCCTGGGGGTTAGAATGTATCTCACTCGATCGTATCGACACCGCATCGTGTCAATGTGATTGGTTGAAAGATCACCGTGATTGGCCGAGGGATTATTGCGAATCACGCGTCGGTTTCTCTACCAATCACAAAGGAGACGATACGATGTCGATACGATTTAGTGAGTTACATTCTATGGGCCCTGGCTATAATTGAGGGCATGAGTGATAGTTACTTTAGTATGTTACGTAATTAAATCACACAAGGCATACATTTAGTTTTGGGGGGTGATGTATATTTTTATTCAAAAAATTCTCACTGCCCGGTGAAGAAATACATATTGAGGGTACCTACCTGTATGCCTGAAAGATTTGATAGCTTCTGAAGACTGCCAACCTGCACTGGGTCAGTGTGCTGCACAATGGCCTAAATATCTCCTTCTCTCTCTGAGACAAAATCTGTAGTGAAAGGCAGTAATTATGTAGTTTAGAAAAATGTTTCGAGTACCTACCAACATTCTCTCTGTTTATGCAAGGGAGATGGTGTGATGATATGATAAGTACCTTGGAAATCAGATAAATTTGTGATATATGATCTTTTATACATAACATAACTGCTTAGTCTAATAGTTAAAATTTTCAGGGGATACTCCTTCTGAAGGAATTGTTCAACTCACATCCAGAAGGCAAAAGGGACTACCTGTTCTACCTTGCCATTGGCAATGCCAGAATTAAGGAGTACAACAAAGCCTTGCATTATGTCAAAGCGTTTCTAGAAATTGAACCTGCTAACCAACAAGTTCTAACCTTAGAGGTATGATAAGTCACAAATGTACAATTATTACAGAATTTTTTTTTCTTTATTATCCTTGACTGCCTCTGTGGTGTAGCGGTAGTGTGAGCGACTGCTGATCATGAGCTCTCGGGTTCGATCCCCGGGTCGGGCAATGTTATTGAGCTTTTTGTAAAAAGAAAAAATATCAGTAGCAGCCCAGAGTTTGGAAATGTGCCCGGTAGACGGCAATAGGCTCGCCCCCTATTACGTGGGACTTATTCATAGCTGGCGAACCGTGGATGTGTAATACACCTCTGCCCACCCCTTCGGTGAATACAGGCGTGATGCTATGTATATGTTTATATATTATCCTTGAAGAGGTAAGAGGAGATGGAGTTAACCCAAATAAGGGGCGGGTAACCTTGTTATCTACTGTGAACAATTGAGGCATTGCTTGCATGTTCTCAGTTTTACTACTTCTGTCTTAAAGCCTTTGGATTTAGTAAAGACTCGGAAAAGAAAATCCTCTTTTGTGATAAAAATATCCAGTTTAGAGTACAGTAGATGAACCATTAATTCATTTTGGGATGTTTTGAATTCCTAAATTTCTTTTGTTCTGTAAATTAAGAATTCATATTTTATTTTTCTTTCGTTCTTATTTGTTTTGTTTAACTATGCTGAGCTGTTCATACAAATATATTCTTATAATAATTTTCCAGCGCCAGATAAACAAACGCATGGAGAAAGAGGGTCTCATAGGCATCGCGGTGGCTAGCGGCGCCGTACTGGCATTAGGAGGCATTGTCGGCCTCGGCATTGCGCTTGCCAGCAGGAAATAGCACATGGCCTTGTTGTGAGTACGACATTACGTTTATTAGCATGTTTGGTGAATTTTCTTAATTCGGTTGACACGGCTTTGTAGTTTTTACCTTTATTGATAATACACAGTTAGCCACACAGAGATGTGCAATCTCTGCGTGGCTCTACTTATTTTATATTTGCGCGTTTGTAAGGGTCGTAGGAATATAATAAGTCCTTATCGTAGATTAATAATATATCTAGATAGACATAGACAGAGTTGTGACCGACGCGACCAAAATACAGCATAGAGATAAAAAGTTCACCATAGAGGTGAACTTTTCAACTCTATGCTGTTAGCGTTAATCGGGACGTCACTTGACAACGAATTTCGCACTTTGTGTTAAAGTAAGATTATTAGAAAATCAATTGTGTGCTGCCCTTTACGGTGAAATAAAGGAAGGTTTACTTATTTTCATGAATGACGTAAGTGCCCTCATTTATCATTCTGAAGATGTCTTTGGTGTAGGTATTCAAACTGAACGGTTTTTCCAAAATTATATGAAATATAAATGAAAACATGTTTCAAAAATTATTAAACAAATACCTTGTAACCTGTAAAAACTTCTT
Source organism: Leucoma salicis (assembly GCA_948253155.1). NCBI lineage: Eukaryota > Metazoa > Arthropoda > Insecta > Lepidoptera > Erebidae > Leucoma > Leucoma salicis. Next base: position 2,081,419 of record OX411806.1, on the reverse strand, counting down.
ATGCATACTCGAAATTCATATGTGTAAAACGAATAAATTAATCGAAGCTTAGGTATCTACATAAAGCTGTAACATAGTTATGAAAATAAAATTACTGTAACAGGCTATACCTATACCGTGTCTAAACACAAAACAGTTTTTTTTAGATTTTTTGTCTGTTTTTCGCGCATCACGCAAAAACTACTGAACGGATTTTGATGCAACTTCTTTTATTTGATAGCTATCGATTAGACTTAAAAATTGGTATACATTTTATCTCGCTACTACTCGTATACCGGGAACCTTATATATAACCCAAAAACCAGCTTTTGCTTGCGGCGGAGCCGCAGCGCCGCAGACAAAAGTTAATCTAAACATAAAATTATATTTTTGCCGTGTGTGGCCGGCTTTAGAAGAGCGGACTGAAGGAATACCGAGGGAGTGGGCACCAGCACTACTTCGAGTATTAACAACATCCACTGTGATCGCCAACCCACCTGCCAAGCGTGGCGATTACGGCACTATCCCCCATTCTTGGGGAGGCCTATGTCCAGCAGTGGAAAAAATATGAAGCAAATGACATTTTTACAATGATTAAGTTTTCTTTGCACATTACACGCACTCTGGTACATTTCATTTTTGGTCTCGTCATTCGTCAATTACTCTATAGTCGATCTATTTATATATATACTAGCTGGTGCCCGCGACTTCGTCAGCGCAGGCTTAGTACTTCGAGTAGCTTATTTTCTTATCCAACGTCCTATCTATCTTTATACCGAAATTCATCAAAATTGGTTCTGGGCTGTAGTCGTGAAAACGTAACAGACAGACAGAGTTACTTTGAGTTTAGTTGAGATACTTTTTGGTACATATTCGAGAACAACATTGACAACGGTTTTATTGTTTTTGTGCGGAACTCTAATAATTTTTCCAAACTAAAAGAATCCTAAGTTACGCACTGTAACAACAGCTATCTGCAAGTGGAAGTCCCGTCCAAATCGATCCAGCCGTTTCGGAGATTCGTCTGCCACCGTTGGCAAAAAAAAATCTTTTTAAATTATAGCCTATGTGTTATTCTGATGTATAAGCTATTTTATTGTAAAGTTTCATTATAATCCATTCAGTAGTTTTTGCGTGAAAGAGTAACAAACATCGTCACAAACTTTCACGTTTATAATATTAGTAAGATATATATATATATATATATTATTATGGCACTTAACATAAGATGCATTGAAAAATGAACCGTGTGAAAAAGGCATATGTCTTGAGAATGTTTTTTTAGATTTTTTTATTTTTTATGAAAAATTCTCTGTAACAATGAATACATTTCTCGTCACGTCGAAGCTGTGAAGTATTGTCGAAGGGACGTCTTCATGATTTTTCTACAGCCAATTTATTCTAATATAGTCATGTTATACGAGTATAGGTTACACACGGGTCACAGTGCAAGTTCTTAGAAAATAAGAAACGGATTGACGTAAAAGCCTGTTAATATTTTTATTACTTTTCGAACTAGTTTCGGTTTCTTTTCGAACTAGTTTACAAATTGGCTACAATTTAAAAAGTGTCGCTTCGACACTTTTTAAATTGTAGCCAATTTGTAAAAACAAGTAACAATATGAATTCATTAAGGCGCGTTTCCCACAAAATGTTAGCAACTTTTGTGTTTTCAACTGTTTCAAATCTTCAAAAAATCACCAACTTTTGTTTCCAATGTGACTCCACCAAATTGAAACAAATCGCCAACAATTTGAGAAAGTTTAGTTGACAACTAGCTGTCTCCACTAGTATTGTTGGCAAAATATCTTGTAACGATGATGATATTATGCAGGCAGCCGGAGTATTTATTATAAGCAAAAAGAAAAGTAAGCATAAATATTGGGTGCCTCAAAGCAAGAAAAGTACCTACATGGAGGGATTGAGATAGGTATTAAATACTTTGAGAAGAAAAAAGACTTTTCCCTTGTACTTCAAGTTCGTGTTGCCCCATAAGCCATGTCCGTCCGATGAAGTTTAAAGGCTTTAAAATTATCACGGCATAAGTAGGTTTTATTCATTTTAAATAACAGTACTTTTGATTTTATTTTGAGACTAAAAATAGAAGAAGTCTATCTGGAGATGTTCTTGAACTTACCTAATGTCCAAAACGTCTTACGTAAACTTACTTACTTACTTATCATCACGCCATTTCCCTTGCGGGGTAGGCAGAGAGAACAGAGTGCCAAGAGGCTCTATTCTTGCATACATCTCTCGCTTCCTCAACATTCATAACTGTCTTCATACACGCTCGCCGGTTTCGGAGACTCCTGACTCCACCCTCCTTCAATACATGACCGATTTGGTCTAGGTAGGTATTGGGTGTCGCCGTCGGCTGCTGCAATGGTTTAGCGGTCTGGAGCACTTCCCCGGGTTAAAGGGACGCAGGTTCGAATCCCGCTCGCACTAAAGCTCTCTTTTTCCACTTTCATAACGATTTTTTTTGTCAGTCTTCATAATATAATACTTTCTGATATTTACGCGAATGTTACACATTTTGAAATAAAACTACGTTTACGGAATCTATCGCGTTTACTTGATTTTTCTACTATCCCGACGTTTCAAATACTTTACACATAATTAAGCATGATCACGTGTGGACTTAGATGGTAGACGTCCAAGCCTGATATTTTATTTATTTCAAAAAAGTCTTCATAATAGTTTGTGTATTTGTTGCAGAATGAACGTTCTGCTAGGCGTTCATTTTCTGTTCTCTAAGAAGAAGTAAAGGGAAGATTAGCGGATGATCACAAACACACATCTAAAGCAACTACAATTTATTTAATATATATGTATATACAAAGAACCATAATAATTACCAAAATTAAAGCTGTTTCTAAGTATTTTTATTATTAGATTGTAATTTAATCATAAGAGTAAGTTGCTATCAGACATAAACTAACGAGGTAGACGAATGGCTCTCTGGTGGTGAACGTCACTCATAGACTAGGTGTACAAATAAGTTCAGAAAGGTAAGGTTGGTATCAATTGTTAATGCTGTGAAAACTGTGAGTAAAATTTACCATCGAAGCTGCTCGTCTTCCACCGTTTTCATGATAATTATTCATTAATATTATTCTTCAAGGAATTCTGTTATTTTTTTTAATTTAGTTACGCATACTATATTACGATTGTTTAATTTTATGTAGCTATAATATGTAGTCATAGTTATAGAGAGTATAATTAGCACATAGTTATATATGTAATATATTCATTTGTTTAGCATTAGGCATTAGATATCATATATAAGTTAATATATTAAACGAAAGAGGTTTGTCTATGTGATTCCATTAAATAAATATTTTTTTTATTTGGTCAATCATTCGTGTTTAATGGGTTAATAATTTAATTATAATTGTTTTAGACATCGAAGATACAAAGATGCTTCCGATGTTGTAAATTTTAGAAAAAAGCTATATGGTTGTCTGTAAAGTTGGTTTACGGACGATAATTTTACGTGATAATGTCATATATGTTTTCTGGGAGTTTCACTAACAATGCATCGGTCGTCATACATTTTTCGGAACGTGAGACTTTTTTGTGCGTGCGGCCGGCGTTCATCGATTTATAAGACGTTATCACGTCAACATTTTTTTTTTCAACTACCTACCTTATTAAGATGCAGCGATGCTATATTTTGATACGCATATAGGTCAGGATAGGTCTATTACTGGGTATGGAAAAAGTTTTATACAAAAATTTTGATTATAGGTTAATGTATACTGTAGAGGTGTTGATTGTAGTGATGTTGGAGGTAGCCAAATTTCAACACGATCTCCAAAGTCATACGGCGAGACAATCAGAGGCCGAGGTCTTCCGATTGTCATTGCTCTCATGATTGAGATCGAATCGAGTTTCTGCGCTGGGTTTTCTCGAAAAGTCCGGTTTATTCTTGTCCGCTTTAGAGTTGTGTTCTCTAAGGTCCGCTTGCGGCCGGTTAAGAGTCAAAATTAGATCACGATCGGCATAAATGAGGTCAGCAATAATAGAAGCCTATTTACATATTATGAACCCCAGTTGTATTTTAGCTCAGATGGGCCCCTTGTCATCATTCTCATTGATTCTTAGCAGTCGATATAAACCTCTGAGAATCAGTGATTACACTACGGCCAGTTTCACATTATGTTCATAAGCCTGATATCTCGGTGATACTGCTCTTACTGAGAACGTACACGATATCACATCGCGACTAAAGGCAACAATCATCGCAAAAAGTAATAAAACAACAATTTCAAAACAATTATTTTTATTATTCTTGTATATAGTTTATGTAGTGAAGCGGTATAGCTAGTACTTCTAGTGTACAATGAATCAGGCTTGGTTTTCTAAAAAAACGTAAATATATATGAATAACCGAATATAATTCCGGTATAAATAGGTAATTTAGTCAACATTATTGACAACACTGACGCATCATCATGGTAATTCTATAACACATGTAATTCCTCTTTCTCATAAACATTATTTAATTATTACATAAATCATACACAATTTTATTTATATTGACAAAGTAATCATCATATTTACACCAGAATTGTTAAATAAATTGATAATGAACGGTGGCAACACTTCTGTAGCACAAGAACGTTGTCATAGACAACAGAATGAAATAACGACATCGAGATCATTTAAAAATAAATTTTGCCTCGATTTTTTTTGACAGGCTGTTCAAATGTTATGGAAGTATTAAATTATATCACTCATAAGTCTTAATATCCAGGTGCATACAGTATATTGGTTTATGTATTTTTTATTTACTCCATAACAAGACTATCAACTTTTAGTTACGTAAAAAAATCAGTATAACAAGAAAACAATAAAAGAAACAAGAATAACAATTTAATCCGAACTTTGTGTACTAAATCAAAATTAATACATATTTGTGCTCTTTATTATGCACACGTCCGCGGTAAAATCTATTAATATTGAATTACGAAAATATACGTGTATCATTGTGCAAATATTACTAGATATAAATCAATTCTTTTTTTTTGTACTTGTGTCATGGTTTCATTATACAGATGTTGCATACAACCACTCGAACAGATAAAAAAGCAACATGTGCGTTAAACTATAAAAAGGTTTTATATTAATGGTCATGGAAATGAGGTAATATATAAGCAAACAAATAAAAAAAAAACTAATATCGAACTTCCAGTTCATGAGGTAACTAAACGTAAGTATTATATCGAGAGCATATTGACTTACAGTCCTAAATATTTATTATTCATCCACTGGTATATAATCTGCATAATCAACAACTGTACAGTGCATAGAGGTGGTCACCAATTTATCAATCACGAATGTTGATGTAGTGCCTCTAATATATTTGTATTTTAAGTGTCCCGTGTTCAAAAAATATATATATAATTTCCCTAATCACAATCTGGTAACTGTCTATTGTATAATGTTTTAAGTACAACGTGCATGGACTATTTATCTAAAAGAACTATCATGATAAAAATGTACTCAGAATAATCTTAATAAACAAAAACATACTCGCACTTATACGATAATCAAATATTAAGCACTCATTTTCCTAAACAAACTTATTTTATATACAGTCCAAAATTATTACACACTATGGCAACACTGTTAAATGTCAACAAGGTTATATTTGCGCAAAGCAAACTGACTTAAATCATCATATCTCACTAACACACTAAACAAAAGTTATTTTTTCAATCAACCCGTAGAACTTAATCCTATGTTTTATAACCTATACCTATTTTTTTTGTGATAACCACACTTTTACAAGTGTCAAAGTGACAGCTCCTTAACAAGCCCCTGGTGGCAAAGTGAGATATCTCAATAAATCCATAAAAGTAATATCTCATATATAAAAGGTTAAATGCTTCCATCTATTGCTCTAAATACTTAAATAAAGTGATTTCTAATGTTCAGGGGCGGGAGGTAAATATAATTTTGTGACTCACTTACAGATACTCTTATAATGTACTAAATAACTATAACATTGTACTCTAAAAAATATGTATAAGTATTGAAGGCTAACATGAGATTGTAATCACAGTAATTGTTATTTAAGTAACCAGCCCACAACATTACTACAAAATAAACCTTTACGTGTACACTGTAAGGTTCCTTTTACAATACTAACACAAACCGTTCACTACCTACGTATTTACACAAACTCGAAGGCAACGTCAATGTATACTTTATTTATTGCTTTTTGTTACTTGGTTTATTACTATATATGTACTTTACATATCACCTCGAATTATATACATGCAATAGTTTCGTCTTAATATATATTATTGTTAACCTTGTCCAATTTGAACTTTTGACGAATCGCAAGTGTGATAGTATAACGCGATAGTGTACATCTGGGATGTACTCAGTCTCAAGGCGAGGGCGTTTATTGTTATATAACATTATAACTTAGTGCAGCATACGAGAATGTAACATTTAAAACTTACTATTGTGTAGCCTTTTTCAGGCGTGCCAATCTAATGCCTTAAGAACTCCGCTGTTACCGTTATATTTATCTAAACATTTATCGTTATACATGTTGCATTTATCGCGTTATTTGTAGTTCACGATTCAGTATACGCACATATATGTATATTTACTATAATAATAGTATGATTTTAAGCTCTGTTATATTTGTTCGTATACAATATTCATCGTATAAAGTTAGTGTGCTCATTGATATTATTCTGTTATATCCATTACTCGCTACGGCCGTGACACAGTATAATGTTTCTTTAGTGAGTGCGCATTCTATAAAATAACGGTATACGAGTATCTACGGGCAGCACTAACAATGACCTAATGACTTGCATATATTTACCTACAATATACTCTATAGTATATATAAATGCAATCTGCAAAATGCATAAAACAACAGTTATTTATATCTATAAATTGTATAAAATATTAAATAAAATCTATTGAAGTGAGGTAGATGGATGGAATTTCACAATTTGTGTGGATTTTTTAACTTTATAACGTTTGCCGCATTGGCCCAAATGCTGAGGTAGATGGATGGAATAACTATGTAAGAGGCCCTACTACGTGACCGGGACCTTTACATACAAAATACAAAAACACTACTCACTAGTCGTAACTACTAAAACAATCTCACAATCATGTAGCGAGACGATCTGAACTAATGGTGTTAGGTAAATGCTAAAGTGAAGTATGGCTGTGTATCACGTCGGGTATAAAAATAATATCTCACTAACATGTTATAAACGGAACGCACAGCTATTCTGTGCGTTATTTCAACTTACGCTCAAAATTTATAACGACGTATCTATTCAAAATATCAACAAATCTAGATTCATCCATTTTCTTTTCTCGCAAAATAACCAGACTCGTCCTAACTGTAACCAATCTAATCCTAAAACTTTAAATTTACATTAATTACGGAAATGGCACCAAAGACATTCCACGGGTCAACAATTAAACCGTTATTACAAAAAACGAATCAAGCTAATGACCACAAAACATAACACTCAAGCACCTTTTCATAATTTCAACAAAACATTGTCCTATTCTTTGTCGCGTAGTACGCCGCTAATTCAATTCAATGATTACTGCGCGATCATTTCATGACGAGTTTTTATTGTGTTCATCATCAGAGTAATCACCGTCATCCTGGCAGTTGATCTCCGGGTCCTGGTCGGAGCTGTTCATTCTTCTATCATCGTCATTATAGTCTTTGTAGTAATCCTTGGTGTTATCCTTGTCCAGATTCTCGTGCTTGTCATCAGTCTCACTTATGCTATCATTCCTTTGTCTCTCCTTCCCAAGGTCCAAAGGCTCGTCCGAGTCGCGCATGATGTCAGGCTTGGCCATGCTTTCCGTGTATTGCCGCTGCATTTGCTTTAGGAAACGTTGGTGGGCAAGGTTCGTCGGCGGCGGTGGCAGAGATCCCATTTGTGGTGATGGTTCTTCATAAGTCTTTCGTTCCATGTGCAATGCACTCATTTGTGCCAATTTCGCATTCATACCTGTAGTAACGAAATTTATGAAAATCAAATTTGAACAAAGATATATTTTTAACACTATAATCAAGCGAATTGACGTCGTAGTTACTTACCAAACATATTTTCTCCAATATACTGTAGATAAGTATCCAGCAAGGCGGAACTGCCTCCGTACCCCGGTGGATAGTCATCATGCTTCATTCCTGCGCTCAATACGTGTGGTAGATTTTCAATAGTCTTAGCAGTCACCGCTCGAACCGCGGGCACTTTAGTAATAGTCGTGTTAGCCAGATTGTTAATATCTGAAAAGTAGGAAAGAAAAAATGAGATATTTTTTTAACATCTCATCAAATGCATTTTCTACTCCCCGTATGATAAGGTGTTAAGTTGCTTGACAGTCTATATCTTATTACGATGATCAGCATTTTAGCAGCGACGTGGTTCGTCACATCTTGTTCCCATGGGAGTGAAAAGCAGCGGAATGCTATTTTATGACAAATAAGTCTTTTTTCTTTGCCTACTCCTCTGGGATGTAGGCGTGATTCTATGAACGAATGAGCACCATCCTTTTCACTTGCCTCCATCGTTAGGAGTCGGCACATTTTCCCCATACTTGACATTAACACTAACCTATTCTTCACCCCCTTTTTTCCTATTCCTGTATATTTTTATGTAGGTAATTGAATTTAAATTCTTAGCAACTGACAGGTACTGCGATTATTGGTAAACTATATTTCAAAATTAATAAATAATATAAAATAACTTACGTGGTGGTGAAACCGGTATGTTGTCTTGGTATCTCGATTGGCTCAGGTCATCGTTATCGTTATCCCCGCAAATGGAACTGCTTTCTGAAGGTGCAGACTTGGCATCCAGTTTTATGTCAGATCGACGAGGACCGGTAGGAGATGCGCGAGCACGAAGTTGTTCGGGAGATACTTTTACGCCGGCTTTGGCTAGCAATCTGAAAAAAAAATATGGAAAATTTATATGAGGTGTGTTATGAGAACTGTCTTCATAACTTTAATTTATTTTTACACTTATTTGGAATTTTGTATTCTTGTTGCCTTATATGAAAATTACTTACTGACTGGCGAGCTCAGGATCGAACCGTGTCGGCATCTGTAGCACAGGTAAATCCTTAGTCGAAATTCCACGGTGCTGCCGCGACATATGTGAGTGCAGTGAGTTGCGAGATTTCGCCACGGTGCCGCATAGAACGCATCTGTAAGTTTAGAATTAGACCATCATGTTTCCTCTCGAGATGCAGGCAGAAAAACGAACGTTGAATATTTAAATGTCATGGAAGCATCAGTATTTTTATCAACTTTAGAGTTCAATTTTTGAAAAAAAAAAGAACTTATTTTTGGTTAACGATAGGTTGAGGATTTATGTGACCCATGTATTGTTAAAGTCCATGGGCAGAGATTACCATTTACAATCAGATGCTACTAACTCATCTTAACATTATTTACGATAAAAAAATCTCTTACCGATAGCCAGGGCATACAGTGTGCTTATCTTCTAGATGAGTTCTGAGAGTGTGTGCAGACCGGTATATCTTGCCACACTTAGGACACGGCCGAGGATCCGTTGCTCTCACGCGGAGGAGATCCTGAGTCCGTCGACAACCTCCTGCAAAAGAAAATAAGTCTTGAGTCTATCTATTTTAAGTCCAACATACGTAGCGAATATATTCTTACCTTTTTTGTAGGTTTTAGTAATTGTTAGTTTCAGAACGACACCAATAGCTTTGATTTGGACCTCTAAATATAAATTTTTGATTGGGCTTTAAATAAAATAAACATTTCTACTTCGTAGTTTTATTGTTTATGTATTTATATAAGCAGACACTTTCTTCTGGTAAAAATTAAGTTATTACGTATATATCGTATCACTAATACATTCGCAACTAGAATCGTTTACTCATATTGAACATTTGGTTATTGAGTCGACTAATTTTACGCTTAATTAAAATACTTTTTTTTTTCATAATTATTAAGATATACGACTTTGCCTCTCAGGCGTCAGGAACAATTTCATCTACTCGCTAATTTAACCAATATTACTTTTTATCCGTTACAGAGATCTATGAAATGTACCAGTTACCATCGCATATATTTCAAAGGCAACTTTTGTATTATTTACATTTTTTACTTGGTACTACAAAATGGACACTAAGCTTCGCTATACTTATATAACTTCTAAGGCAACGCATGATTATGTTATTATATATACATATATATATATATATATATAAAACGTGAAATATTTTATCCGTTCTAAATGTTGTTAAATTACGGATTTATTTGTTTTAATTATTGCTTTCTAAAGGCTAATATTTCGTTAGGGTCAGTATACTTATGTATCTTTGGCAAGTAAAATACATATATGATATAAATAAAGGCATTTTTACCACAGGATTTTTGTCTGCTATCTATAAAATATTTCTAATGCTATTTTTGGTGTTCTACTTTATAAAAATATATGCGATTGGAACCGTGTATATTATGTATATTTTAAATTAACTTTCCTGTTGCCTACGCTGACTAGATATGTTTTATATTGTGCATTTATTCACACACAACATCACGAAAAAACATTATTTAGAAAATAAATTCTCTATGGTTTGGAAGTGAACGTATTCTTAACTATTGCATTTGAAGGCATTTAGATTTATTTCATTTTAAACCTATTTCGTATTGTCTTCTCTATGGTCGATGGAAATAAAAACCAGTATAAATTATAGTTAAAGTAAATATAGGAATTCTTATTATGTTTTGCATTTAAAAAATATAGTACCACCATTGTTTCGGCTATAATTTTGGAATCCGTAAATAAGGAGTGATGTCATCTAATATAATTACAAGAATCGATTATAAATCGAATAAACTAATACTACACTTATCACCCAGGACACCAGGGTCTATAGAAAAATAGCTAATAGAAGAATAATATCGTTCGCTTATAAGTTTTAATCAGCTTTTACTGAACTAGAATTTACCGACTCAATATTTCATAGAATGCATTGCTAAAAAGTTGTTTAAGCCTCGTAAGGCTTACTATGTTCATACCAGAGATTTATTCCATGTAAAAGATTAGACAAACATAAGTTGGATGTGGTCAGTGATCAGACAAAGCTTATAAGCGATAGACTACAGTAGAAGCAACAATGGAAGTTAGTTACGTACAGCAAGTCATCAGTATGATCGACATTCAAGTTGCACTTCGTATTCTATCAATGGCACCAATCATCACATGTCATAATGCGCTTACAATATAACCTTACCTAAACAATATCAGTCTATGCTACTACAAAAATAATTTTCAGTCGATTTATCCTACCGCTTTATACAACGTTTCAATACGACAGCGACATAACAAAAATGCATCGGGAGATCATCACATTACGAGCGCCACGGGGCGGTACCGTCACAGCCGTTAAATTTAAATTTCAAAAACGGAATATCGAGTTCGGACATTCAGCAGTCAGTCGGCCCAGCCGCAGCTCCACTTGAGCGCCTTCATAGTGTCCCACTGGAGGCGGTGCTTGATGCGCATGTGGTTGCGCACGGAGTTGGGGTGCGCGAAGTGGCGAGCGCAGCCCGCCACCGGGCACACGGGCGAGTCGCGCGGGTAGTGCGCCGCCAGGTGCCGCCGCGCGCACTCGCCGGACCGCAGTGCCGCCGCACACAGCGGGCAGCGCGCGCCCCGCCCCGCCGGGTTTGCCAACACGCTCTGCGCCGCGGCATCTGCAATGCCGACAGCTCCGGATTACTCGTTTGCGGACAGAGCGATTGGCAAACCCGGCCCTAGCGCGACGCCCCCGATCGTCGGTATCAAATTTAATGTAGGTATATCGTAATATTCGAGCGCGTTATCGTTTTCTGTCTGGAGTAGTGGCGGGTCCTTGGCTCCGTACTATCACGGTGGGTCACCACCAGGCGCCGAGCGGCTGCGCAAGCAGAGGTCGCTCGACGTCGCGCCTTCTCTAAGAGTTCTGCCGCTGGCGAATGCCGTGCGCTTGCAGCTGATGGTTGATGAGGTAGTGCTTAGTTTTGCACTTCTTGCCGCAGTGCTGGCACGGGAACCAGTGGTCGCGGTCGGTCTGCGAGTGCACATTGAGCATATGCTGGCGCAGGTTGGACGTGGAGGAGTAGACGCGGCCGCACAGGGGGCACTGCGGCCGGTAGCCCAGGCCCGCCCCGCCCGCCAGAGCCGCCCCTGTAACACAGAGGCGGCGGTTAGATGGCACACACTAAGCGCTACGGTGGGAGTACGGCGGGGCGGGGTCGCGCCTCCTCTGCCGGACGCCATGGATGGAGTTCATGTGTATCTGCAGGTACTGGCGTGTCTTGAAGGCCTTGCCGCACACGGGGCACGAGTGCGCGAGCTGGCAGGCCGCGTGCACGTTGGCGATGTGCTGCTTGAGGTTGCTATTGTTGCTGTAGCGCTTGCCGCACTCGGGACACGCCGGCTTGGCCGTCTCACCGTTAGCGAGCCCGCCGCCGTACGCGGCCTCCGAGCTGCCCGCCGGCTCGCCCGCCCAGCCGCCTCCTGCCGCAGACGAGCACGTTCAGTGCGACCCACTAGCGACTGCGTACCGACCGCGGTGCGACTGCGAGACCGCTCGCTCTCTTGCTCTCTGAGCCGAATTTCCCTATTTCCTATACCGACTTCATTCGGGGGCGATTTAACGTGACGCTCGGGTTGACTAATTAAGCTTTGGTGTCGCTCTCGTTATTTAATTGTTAGTGTTATTACATGCAATAGGTACGTCGCTCAATAATGAAAAATTAATGATGCAATTGCCTTCCTTTGTTCTAATATCGTTAATATCGTTAATGCTCTCGATTGGTAAACGTTAATCGACGATCATTATATAGAACAATTCCATTGTAATTGTTTCACTGTTGAGCTCTTTTGGTTCGCGTGGTATTAGTGATAGCGTTAAATTTAACTCACCGTAATTGTCTGGTATGCCTGAGGGGCCCGGGAGTCCAGGGAAACCTGGAACCAGTAACAAAGGATTAAACGTTATTTACAAAACTACGAAATCTGCAGAAATAATCCGGATAATGGATGGACTCCATTTTGTTTTACCTGGCAGATTCAATAGTCCTGGAAAGTTATGTGGTAGTGCTCCGTTGGTGTTGGCCATTGTTGCAGGGTCGTCGTAGTCCAAAGGTTCTTGCTTGGCACGTGTTTCTCCTTCCGTGTCGCTGGCTCCGGCGTCCGATGACGACTCTTCGCCGTCACCAGACTAAAATTTTAGAGAAAAAATTATAGATAATTAGCCTTTAGTTTAACTTTCAGTTTTTGGGCTTAACCTTTAGGAAATCCGTATACTAATTTGCCACCCTCATTGTATAGAAAAAAGAGTATAAAAGGTTTTTGCATATGAAGAGCCTAGCAGAGCAAGAAAGCGACGATAGTAAGGTCGATCAATTACCAGTAACACTTCATGAGAATCATGAGTCCGTTTTCTGTCCCTATATAAGCCGACCCGAGCGTGAGGCCAACCCGCCATAGGCAACAAATTGTGCAAGCCTCACCAAAATGAGTCTGGTTTGATGTGTGGTCTAAGGTGAACGTTCCAATTTCCAAATTTCGAATTCAGTTCAAAATTCCCTTGGAACATTAATTAAAATGGAAACTTCCGTGTCATATTAACAGTCTTTAAATTATTAGCATATGATAAATAAAATCAATATGTTGATTTATTGTAGCAATTTAATTGTGATTCTCCTTGAAAGTTATTAAATTGTTTGGGAACTAAGTCGCAGATGTACCGGTATTATTAATGAATGCAGTTTACTGTTTAGAAAGGTCATTTTAGATACTTTATATATATTTTGGCATTGCTCTTAAAAGTCACAGTTGAATTATTATTTATTTTGCTGAAAAATTACTTTTTTTTATTGCTTGTATTGGCAGACGACCCACGGCCCATCTGATGGTAAATGGTAACCGTCACTCATGAACTCAACTATACTGAGAGTATTGTCTAGTCGCTGCTCGCCATTTCATTTCAATTTATCTCCTGCTACAGCCAAAACGCAACGATGTGCTTCATGGTCGGTCAAACTGGAGATGGTGGTACCAACCCGCTCGGGCCCGATATCAAGTGAGTACTCCCACTCGGTACTCAGCCCTACCACCAGTCATGCAATGGATGATAATTGCTTACTTCTCTTAGTCGCCTCATACGACACCCGTGGGGATACTTGAAACGTTATAGCCTTATAAACGGCTACAATGGGGAAAAAACTTATGACAGATTATTATTATATTTCTGGAATAAATGACAAAACAAGAAAAATATAATTGCAAGCGGCATTTGACTGACATAATGCTGTTCCACGTGCTGTACCGCTAGATTATTGCAGAAAGTGTCCGCAGTTATCAATTTCTATATCACATCCTTTTTTATTGTGAATTTGGAGACTTTTTAACTATGCGTAATCTATACTATTATAAAGCTGTAACAGAGCTGTGTCTATACATTCAAGATATTTGAGAAAAAAATGACTGTAATAGATTATATAGGCGTGTCTAAACACAAAACAATTTTTTTTAGAATTTTTGTGTTTATCTGTTTGTTTGTTCGCGCATCACGCAAAAACTACTGGACAGATTTTGATGCAACTTTTTATTTGAAAGGCCTTGATTATACTTAAAAACTGGTATAGGTACATTTTATCCCGCTACTATTATTGGGAACCTGAGATTTAACCGAAAAACTAGCTTTTGGCTGCGGCGAAGCCGCGGGCAAAGGCTAGTTATATATTACAACTAAGATTCATAGCACGATACTTTTCTATTTCACTTCATTGGTATTATATTTTAAAGAATGAAATTCGGCACAGAGTAGAGTTACGTACTCTAACATACGCCAAAGATTTGAGTAGTAAAAGAAAAGTAACTCACCAAATTATTAGACACTCCAGAGAGATGCGGGTTCTGCGACGTGTCCATAGCCTGGCCGAACAGTGCGAGCTCGTGACCATTAGTACCAAGTCGCTCCGGGCTGGTCCCTTGGGCAAGCAGCTGTTCCGTCCTACACCAACAGTAGCAAAAGCTCATAAATATAAAGAATACCTAATATACACAAGCTAGCATCTATCTATTATATTTAATACGTCACTATCTGGTATACAAGTAAACGTTTTTTAGAAATTATTTTTAGCATTTAACATGCTTAGCCATATACATTAAACACAAAGTGGAAAATGTAAAATCGAAAATAACAGTCACGAGCAGGATTTGAACCTGCATCTCCTGGATACCGTCCAGATGTTTTGCCAACTCAGCCATCGTGACAACTGCTCTCGACTGCTAATTTCGATAACACATTCATACCTAACGTTGACGCTGAATTGGCAAAGAATCGGGACGGTATCCAGGAGATGCAGGTTCAAATCCTGTTCGTGACTGTTATTTTTGATTTCACATTTTCCACTTTTGTGTTTAAGTAAACGTTAACAAAAATACCATCCAAAAACCTTTTCTGAGATACAAGGTCTATAAAAAGCCCTTTTCTGTATTCCGGACTATATATATGCCCAATTTCGCGTCTCACTCTCACATTTATGGTATTAACAAGGAAGTAGTGGTCTAATTGAAGGCGGTAGACTTGATCATCGGATATCTACATTCAACATGAATAGGCTGGTTCGACCGGGGAAGTAACCATTTTCTTACAGAATATTATCCTAAAATACTAGTTTTGTTCGGTGAAAGAGAATGCCAGAGGTTTAAACTTTCATTTCCTGTCCCTTTCCCTCGGATTAGAATTGAATCTGAGTGGTGACGGATTAAGAATACAAGTGTCACCACCCCATTCTTTCCCACGGGTGTCGTGTGGGGCGACTAAGGGAAGTAAGCAATTATCATTCATTGTATGACTGGTGGTAGGGCTGGGTACCAAGTGAGAGCACTCACTTGGTATCGGGCCCGAGCGGGTTGGTACCTACCACCATCTCCCGTGTGACCGGCCATCGTTGCGTTTTGGCTGTAGCAGGAGATAGCCGTTTATTCTTCCATTTCATATCTGTGAAATGAAATGGTGAGCAAGCGGCTTGACAATACTCTCGGTATAGTTGAGTCCATGAGCGACGGTTACCATTTACCATCAGATGGGCCGTGGCTCGTCTGCCACTACAAGCAATAAAAAAAATAGACATGCGCGACTGATTTTCTAGTGTAACATTGCCTTTAGGCTATCGTAATCGTTTATCATGGCGGCTAAATGCTCGATTGCTTTTCTTTCATTACAAAATAAGGAATCCCTCCATCAGACTTGTGGAAGATGCTCACGTCCATTCATTCCCTAGAAACTAATAGATTTTCTTAAATCAAAGCTAAGAAAAAAAGTTAATCAAAATCCATTCAGCTGTTTGGAAGTTATGATGCTAAAGACAGACCGTTAATCGTGTAATGTTTGCATAGGAGGTAAAATTAAAATTGCAAACCAGTCGTTAAATGCACCTATAAGTGAAGCATGGTGCTCCATAATACCTGGACTTCAATTGCGCTTGGTACAGATCTGATGATCGAGCACGTTTAGGTGGTGGCGTATTGGCTGCACCGTCATCAGGTTTTCGAGGTCTCCTGCCTTCGCGTTGTTGAGTTTCGCGACCTTCTCGTGAACCTCCACTGCCAGTTTCCGTCCATGATGAGGCTGACTGTTGTCAAGATATATTTCTTTTAATATTCGTGGAGCTTTCCAGAAAAGAATAATACTTAGCTCTCGAAATGGGGCATACAATGAAGTGAAAATAATAATGCTACTTACAGGAGAAGCTTTTTCATCAATAGTAGCGATCGGTGCTGGAGCCGGTACGTCCGTCAAGCCTCTTACTTGCAGCAATTGGGCTGCCCTCAGGAACTCTTTTAATTGCTCTTGTCCGATATGAACCTCCCCTTGGTACATAAACCTAAATGCGGAAAAATAGGTTAATTTAACGATGTTGTTGATTTACGATGAATTGTTTGAGAAATCAAAGGATGCTCACCTTAGAAGACTTTCCATGTCTTTATCATGAACATCCCGAAGTATCACAATGGGATGCTGACAAGGGTTCGCTTTCAGTAGCCTCCGAAAATAAGGACTACACGCTGACAGCACCACCTATAGACAGTAGGTTTATTTTCAGTTATATCTTAAATGGCAATGATGCTATCACGTGTCTATGATATGTGTACATGGGTTTAAATATGATGTTGCCGTTTTAAATACTACTTTATAAAAAATAAACCTGTTTTCAGATTAAAAAAAAAGACATAACATTTGATGTTCGACTTTCAATTGTTTTTACATTCAGATTTTAACGCGGACATGGATACAGAGAGTTATATTCGAAAAGGAATTCCGACGTGGGACTAACGCGACAGAAACTGATCGTATTGTCAATGCTGTATTTGGAGAGGATACGGACGCACCATGCGTTATTGGTTTAACTGCTTTCGTAGTGAAAACTTCGACCTGAAGAATACCAGCCACAAAGGTATACCTAATACGATGAATCGAAGGTGATCGTGGAAGCCGATCCGTGTCAAACTGCCAAAGAACTAGAAACATGGTTTGAAGTTTACGTACCCATAATATGAACTCATTTGCAGCAAATGTAACTATTAAAAAGTGGGTGCTGAAAACTGACTGATCTGCAGAGAGCAGCACGCGATGAAGCATGCCGAACCTTGGACAGGAATGAAGGGATTTTGGACCGCATTGTAATATGTGACGAGAAGATGATCCTTTACGAAAATCACGTGAACAATGCAATGGCTGACTTCAGAAACGCCAAAACAATGGCCTAAAGCGAAGCTTAACCACAGAAAACTGATGGTAACTGTTTAGTGGTCACTATAGGGCGCAATATACTACAGCTTCCTCCAGTCAAGTACTAACAGCATTTGTCTACTTTGCAAGACAACGCCGGACGTCACACTGCTCCTGCTACATTTTAGAATTACAAGAATTGCATTTAGTAACCATCCGCCATCTTTTATAATCGCCGAACCTTGCTCCGACCGACATTTATCACCGAAATGGTAAATTTTTTCCACTAAACAAAATTCACATTCACACAGTGCGAGTCCAGGTCCACAGAGTTTTATCGGAAAGGTTTAAATGAAATCTTCCAATTAGATAGTAGAAATATACAAGGAGATATTTTGATTAAATAAATATATTACATACAACAAAAAACTAAATTATTTTAATTTTTCATTACGGAACGGCAATTTCATACTTGAACTCTATTAATAAGGACATAGTTTAATAGTTTTCTGAAGACTTGGATGCGTTGAGCACTTTCCAAACTTTGTTTTATTCCACATCTAACAGTAACACGACCAGAGTTACCAAAAATCAACGAGGTTTTTAACAAACCCTTTCATTACCTACAGTATTATGCAAACATGGCATTAATGTTTCTCAAAGAACTACAAGGTAAGTAGAAATAAGTTTTATTCCTGCGAATTTTCTTGGCTCGCTCTTCGACCATTCAAATACTTATGTAAATGATTTAGTAGAAGTAATGCATTGTGTCTCCATTAGGTAATTCGTTTGTGTGCACTGTTTCTTGTGATTTGGAATTCTGAAGCAATTTATGTTAAGAGATGTCTCAATTATTAAGAATCTTCTTCTTGTTTTTCTGGAAGTTTCGCTACAAAGAGGGCATCGGAGTGTAGAAAGAGTGGGTAAACAAGCTATTATGAAGTAATACAAAAAATTTATTACATGTAATTACATCATCAACTGTTACTTAATAATATATGCTGTTAATCCGTAAAATGATTGTATTCCATATTGCCTAGTAGCTATTGGCGTTGAGATCTTATTACAAAAGGTTACGTGGCTTACCTTATGAGCGGTGAAGGTTGCGCCTGCGCACGCTAGGGTGACATCCACGAAGTCCTCCTCGTCACGGAGCCGTCTAAAAGACGACACCATAGACGAATGAAAGTCATTCCACCGCAAGGAGTATTGTTGCTCTCCGCCGGCCGCGGCGCCGCCTACCAAATAATATCAAAGGTAAGCAATATTGCTCTTATATGCTATTGTAAAATGTTTTTTTTTTTTTAGGCGGTTAGGAACGTTTTTTCCCACCTAAATAAAAAAATAAAAGAAAGGGCGCCACTACGCTGCGCCTTTGTTACTGGCCAGATCCTCGCTGTCGCAGTGGTAATTTTCGCTTCTCGGTTCTATTTTGGCACCAAATCGCCTATATGTATCAATACTCTGTCCGATTGTGTGTACTCGATGACTAAATATCTCTCTAGTCGCTTAAGTGAGTGACTAATATTCATTCTCGTATTGTGATGCAACTAATAATATACGAAAAAATACTAGGTAATAGGTAGATATAATTGTACACATTTGAAATTAATATACAATTCTATTTTATTCGATATCATTCGATTACGTATACTGATCATGAGTCATGACTGACTCTCTTGATCTTAAGCAGTTGGAGCTGGCACAATAAAGAAACTTGATATCGATTTCTCCGAGACAAAAGTCCCGCTACCACGGGCAGAAAAGGGTAGGATAAAATCGTTATAAAGTTATTTAGTAGTGTAATTATCCTTCTAGAAGTTTGCCTTTTATATTGGAATGTACATGACTTATGAATACACCATTATAAATTATTTGACGCCATCTTGTGTTGAAACTGCGTTTTATGTGTAGTTTAATTGAAAAACAAATCCATTAAACGTTAAATATTCATGACAAAATAGTTTTAACGATCTCGGCGTGAGATTTGTCTATCTTTACTGCATTATGTAGTTAATGAGGCATAATATGTGATATATCCGTACGGGTTCAGTTTGCGTAACGGCTCGCCCAAACACCTTTCACTAAAATTTTGGTGATTTGTCCTCACGATTCTAGGAAAGATGATTATCTTCGCAAATTATTGTTAACAGGTTTTTATCTGTAGTTATTTAAAAAATGTGTTCATTGTAAAATATAGATAGATGTAGATATATAGTATTAACAACATCCACTGCGATCGCCAACCCGCCTGCCAAGCGAGGCGATTACGGCACTATCGCCCATATGAGCGCACAGGACCACTCGTTGTGGCGTTCTCTTGGGGAGGCCTATGTCCAGCAGTGGACGTCGAAAGGCTGATGGATGGATGGATGGATTGTAAAATGATTTGGTGTAAGCGTGTCCAAACAATTATTATAACGCATAGTACCCATGTGATTGACGTCACACGGTAGATGGCGGTACCTACCTTCTCTAGCCTGATAAGTGAATCTTCTCACTTGATACCAAAACTAGGTCTATCTTAAACCTACTAAAGGCTCAGGATACTTTAGAACTATTTTGCCTGCATAGATGGCGAGATGATTTAGATACCGACCTCCCGCCCGAGTGTTGTGGCGTGGACAACTCTTTCTGAGATCCACAAATGGTTGTTCCGTGCCTGAGTGTACTTTGTGTTCGTGACATTATATGTTTGTAAAGTCCCTCGCAATACAAGAATTATTCCTTAGTGCAGAGCTTATACCTATTTAGGATGAGTATAATACACCACTGAAGGAATGTAATATGGTTCCAGTGGCCCGCTAACAAAGGCGGAGAGACGGCACACGGCGGGTTTATTTAGTGGGTGTAGGCCCCACACTACCCTGTTCGTTGCCCCGAACGACGGGGTGTGCGGTTAGGAACATTTTTTCCTGCCATAACAAAAAAAAAATAAGGATGATATACTCGTACTCATCCTTATTATACGAGTAGGAATCGGAATTGCACATTTATTTAACTGTTTTTTTGTAGGTTGCTGGTCCGTACACTTATGTATGGTAGTGAATGTTGAGCATTGAAACATGTATGCTAAATATTGTGGAGATGAAAAATCTGAGAAGCATAGCCGGAGTGATTCGGATGGATAAATATTTAGATATTTTTATATATATTTTAGCACTTGGCATGCTTAACACTATACATTAAACACAAAGTGAAAAATGTGAAATCGAAAATAACAGTCACGAGCAGGATTTGAACCTGCATCTCCTGGATACCGTCCAGATGCTTTGTCAATTCAGCCATCGTGACACTTGCTCCTGACTGCTAATTTCGACACATTCATACTTAACGTCTTTGGGTGACGCCTGTGCCATCTGTCGGAAGTATTTTCATACATTATACCGACCAGGTAAACTTAATTTTACAATTAAGATTTTACCTAATAATGACGCAAACCCTATAAATATTTAGATATTTTTATATATATTTTTAGCACTTGACATGCTTAACACTATACATTAAACACAAAGTGAAAAATGTGAAATCGAAAATAACAATCACGAGCAGAATTTGAACCTGCATCTTGAATATAAAGTTAGAAATAGTCTGATACGAGGATGTTGTGCTGTAAAAGATGTAGTGACAAAAATAGAGAAAAGAATGCTTAGGTGGTATGAACACGTAGTAGAGAGGATGAATGAACGGGCAAGTTGGTAGAGGTCGAACGTATTTTGACCAGATCGGAGACTTTCTTAAGGAAGGCCAGGTTAAGAGTGCTCGTGATCAACGAACATGCATGAAAGCGCTGATGAAAGTAGATGAAGCGAAAGATGTGTGTCAGGATCGTACCAAGTGGAGAGTGGTCTCTACATATCCCTACGGGGAAAAGGCGTGACAATATGTATGTATGTATTTTAACTCTTTATTCTTAATCATCTTCATATTATCTAAAACGAATATTCTTTAAAGGTGGGACCTTAAATCCCATCCATCAGCTCTTCATCATCCACTGCTGGACAAAGGCTTCCCCAAAATGGGGGGTTTTACCATAATCGCCACGCTTGGCAGGTGGGTTGGCGATCGCAGTGGATGTTTTCAGTACACAGGGGAACGCTGCTGCCCGGTCCCGCGGTAATCCCTCAGTCGGCTTTTACGACTCCCATTGGAAGAGACGGGGTGGAGCTATTCTTGGTGCCGGTTATTCGCGGAATAAGTCTTCGAGTAAAAAAAAATAGTATTTATTTAGGTTGTCCCAACTCGTACATAAAGCTATAAAAATGTCATGTAGACAAAATTTATATTAAACTATATTCTGCCCGCGACTTCGTCCGCGTGGACGTGAGAATATACATGCACGGCACTCTACTGTACACAGTGTACACATTAATAATATCTCTTTGCATCTTATCCATTTTTCTGGGATAAAAAGTAGCCTATGTACTTTTCTGGGCTCCTGACTATATGTGTACAAAATTCCGTGATGATTGGCTTAGTAGTTACGGTGTGAAAGCGTAACAAACAAACTCATTTTCGTATTTATAATATAAAGTAAGGATTTGTATAATTATCTACTTGAATGTTAGCAATTACGCGGATCTTCCTTCGGTTTTGATAATTTTTTTAACTAAACATAATTTATCGCGGGGTACTGTACAAACATAAATTTTTACGGACACAGAGTACACCCAGACTAGGAACAACCATTTCTGGATCACACAGAGTTGTCCTCTATGGGAATCGAACCCACAACACACATCTGTGCAGTCGTACATTTGGTATTTGTATATTATAAATCTGTTTACATTATTAATCAATAATTGCATTTTTTTAAATAAAACTATGATTAATATTTATAACGTTTTTTTACGAAGTAGGCTTAGGGGTACTTTCACGTCATCCCCAAAGAGCGCTAGCCTGAGCGAAACGGATTCTTCATCCCAGCAGAAGCATGCCCAAGACGGCGGCGGCGGCGCATCTGTACCGCGAGCGCCGTTCGATGAGGGAGCTAGACCCTCGAAATCAGATAGCGCCACCAGGATTGGAGGCCCAGATCTGCCAGGGGTGGAGGAACTCATGCGTAGAGTGTATATCTCGCCTCTGGCTAAAGGAAGTCTGGAGGGATTAGGCCATAGTCCACTATGCTGGTCCAGTGCGGGCTAGCAGCTATGACAATGTTTACAAAAAACGCTTGCTGCCTTAAATTTTAACTTTGTTCTGACTATACCCAAAATTGAAAGATGCTTCGCTATTACCTGGAATTTAATACTAGGCTATCTCTGCTCCGAAGTAAATAGCCATCGTTTTACTACGGCTTAAATGCCTATTACTCTGAGTGGAAACTGTTACAGTAATGGTTTGAGAAAGAAACAGTTTATTCTTTAAAGCAAAATTCTGTAAATGTTTGTCTTGGTGTACCCACTCGTGTTCCTTAATTGTATATACGTCCCTCAAATTTATTTCGTAGCATGGTTTGTTATTATTTAAAAAAGAAAAGAATTCATTAACACAAATTACTAAACTAAAATAATGCACAAACTACAAATTATCTCCAGAAAATATCATCAGATCATCAACATATTTTTATAGACCTTGGTACTATATATATCAAACAAAAAAATAACGCTAATCAGCCCAGAATTCCGAGAGAAATTGTTGTACATACATACAAAAAAAGATAGGTACAAGGTACACGTAATTTTGAAGTAGTTATCTATAACAAAATACCAGTTTTTAACGTTTTTGCCTGTTAGTAAAAATACTAAATTCCATTCGGCGGAAGTCATGGGTGGCAGTTAGTTCAGGAATAAAACTATATTTACTGAACCATCAGGGACCATCAATACTGTCCTACTGTGATCATATATGTTGTACAGTATCTGATACTTTGGAGAGATAGGGAGAGAGTATGGGCCTTCTTTTTGCTGTTTTAATAAAGTAGCTGTAATTCTCAAAGGCGCCTCATTATCCTAAAGTGTCCAGGGCCTCCAACGGGAAAGGGGAAGAAATCTCGGAGTGGTTAGTCAGCTTTCAGAATGAATAAAATAATGGATGGAGTGAATATTTTGGAGATATGTATGCGGATGTTCAGGGTGATGCTGGTGCCACATGTGGTCTAACAGATCAGCATTCGGTACCGGCATCCTCTGATGACATTAGTATGGATGAAGTTGAATGGGCGATTAGAAGTTTGAAAAATGGTAAGGCAGCGGGTATTGATGGTGCAGTCCAACTACATGGACTGCAGAGCTTGTGTGCGGCTGGATGATGGAATGTCACCCTGGTTTGATGTCAATATCGGCGTTAAACAGGGCTGCGTTCTATCAGCCAGACTGTTTATCATATATCTAGATAAATGTCTACAAAGGTTGAATGAAATGGATGTGGGAGTTCAGATGGGCGACTCAGTGGTTAACTCTCTGCTATATGCAGACGATGCGGTTTATTAGCGCAGTCCGCGACTAAAAAAAACAAACCCTAGTCGACGTAATGGCAGAAGATAGTAAGAAAAGGGGCCTACGTGTGAATGTGAGCAAAACCAAAATAGTGGTTTTTGAAAGAGAAGAAGTTAGAACAGATGTTAGAGTAGCAATAGGGAATGGTGTGCTAGAACGAGTGGATGAATTTGTATATCTTGGATGTGGATTCAGTCGGGATGGAAGGTACACCACTGATGTAGAGAAAAGAATGAATGCGGGAAATAGAGTGAACGGAGCATTGGGACAACTCCTCGACAGTCATCACCTCAGCCAGAGGCCACGTGTCGCACACAACACACAACGTAGTGCTTGTCCCAACTTTATTGTATGGAAGCGAGAGCTGTGTATGCAAAAAGGAGCATGAGAGTGAAATCAATGCGGTCAAAATGCGATCTCTGCGGAGAATCTGTGGAGTGAGGCTGACTGACCGCATTCGTAACGACGACGCACGAAAGAGAGTATTGGTGTAAATATGCGAAAGGGAATGCTCCGATGGTTCGGACATGTGAAAAGAATGCCGGACGAGCGACTGGTTAAGAAGATATACAATGCAAAAGTGGAAGGATGTAGGTACAGGGGAGACCGAGACTCACCTACCTAGACCAAATCGGTCATGTATTGAAGGAAGGTGGAGTCAGGAGTCTCCGAAACCGGCGAGCTTGTATGAAGAGAGTTATGAATGTTGAGGAAGCGAGAAATGTATGCAAGAATAGAGCCTCTTGGCACTCTGTTCTCTCTGCCTACCCCGCAAGGGAAATGGCGTGATAATAAGTTAGTTAGTTTTCGTATGTATGTCTGTCTGTGCCATCTTAAATTCCATACGGCGGGACGGAATTTGATTTAGTTTTGTTTTCACGTTTGAAAGGTGATTTAGGAAAATCTGTTCAGCCGTTTGGAGACTACAAAATGTCTTCACTAGTTGATGAATGGATCTTAACACTTCCTATAAATTAAAAGAACGCGGCAACCCTAAAATGATGCTGCAAAATCATATGGAATTTGCTGGATACCAAAATACGTCGCCAATTTATATTGGAGGTATAGCTATAGTGTTTTGGATTATTGCAATGGTCTCAATATGTTACATATAAACTGATTAGGGTCTGACGTTGGAAAAGTGATGTTTAATTTTGATGTGAAATTGTGTTAAATTGTCATTTTATAACTTGTTAACGGGATTTGTTAACTTTAATCACGGTAGGTGGTAGTTTAGCTGAATTTCTGGCGTTACCAAAGTCCAACGGATTACCATTTACCAGCGGACGCCTTTTGTAGGTGGACGCCAGGTAACTAAAAAAATGCAGGTTGATCTTGCCTCTCGTACTTTGGTGTTTAGTTCCCTGGTAGTAGTAAGTCTCCGTTATCGAGTATTCAGACAGCAGACACGTCACGTGGTGCCTATAGTGGTCCATTTTTTCCTTTCTTATAATATGTGATAAAGTAAATGTAACCTACCACGAAGGCTATATTGAGTCTGGCCAAGTCTTTGATCGCTCCCTTGGAACATAAAATCTAAAACAAAAATAATAATATAAGCATAATAAAATAAATTAATTAAACACAACACAAAATACCAATAACGATATATTGTTAAAAAATAAATAAACACAAAAAATAAAAGATATATTGCTAAAAAAATTAATAAAAAAGCAATTTAAAACCTATGTTTGGTTTTTGTAAATACAAAGTATTTTTTAAGTCCTTACGTTGCCTGATTCTAAAGTAAAGGGTTTAAAATATAATATAGAGGCAAATCATATACCTACGTCTATACTATGTATTATAAAGCTGTAACAGAGCTATGTCTTGTACATTTAAGATATGTGAGAAAAAATGACTGTATTAGGCTATATAGGCGTGTTTAAACACAAAACGATGTTTTTAAATTTTTTGTCTGTTTGTATGTTTGTCTGTTTGTTTATTCGCGCATCGCGCATAAATTACTGCAACGGATTTTGATGCAACTCTTTTTGTTTGATAGCCCTTGATTAGACTTAACAACTGGTATACATTTTATCCCGCTACTGTATTGGGAACCTGAGATATTAACTAAAAACTAGCTTTTGGCTGCGCGGGCAAAGGCTAGTAATTCATAATATTATAATTAGATATAATCATAAAACAGCTGGCGTATCACACTTGATTGTAAATGGCGTGATGTTTTAGGTACCGACCTCCCGTGGTGAGAGTATGAACAATTTTTGTGTGGGGTACCAAATAATTTTAAAAGTTGTAAGTGTGCTTTGTGTAGATTTTTTTAATACTTTTGGTGGTAGACAATACAAGAGTAGGTACTGCCAAGCCGGCTGTCACCATTTCATATTTTGCTAATGGGAGATAAAGAATGGACAGCTATCTCCCGCCACAACTAAAACAACCCAAGGTGCTTCACGATTGCTAGGGGGAGAGTTAGGTACTGACTCGTTCGAGCACGATAACATGCGAGTACTCCCATTTAGTACCCAACCCTACCACCAGTAGTGCAATGGGTGATCAAGGTGATAACTGCTTTCTTTAGGGGGAGGTAGCCTACCACTGTATTAATGTCACACAGTTCCCGTTGTTTGCCAATACAGGTGGAGAGACGGCACACGGCGTGTTTATTTAGTGGGTGAGGGGCCCCACACTACCCTGTTCGTTACGTACGACGGGGTGTGCGGTTAGGTATATTTATTCTCGTTTAAAAAAAATGGGAGGCTATGTCGCCTCGTACGACACCCGCGGAATCGAATATGGGGTGTTTTAAAGTGTACCAACATTTCGTTAGTGTGTATGTTTCGTTTAAAATAATCACGAAAAAGTTCCTAAATCTCTGAATTTGCATAGAAAGTAAATAAAAACTAAAAGAATATTAAATTCAGAAATGTTATCTGAAGGTATTGATATTCATTACTCATACATATTGAGAATCTGTGCACGGTTGCCGAGTGCTCGCTCGCAATAAGATCTTGAAAACAACGGCAGATTTTTTAAATTAAAATAGTGTCTTTTACGACCGACCAGATTTTATAAATAATGTATAGTACTTACTATTAATGCTAAATGTTTTGCATGAGTCAATAACACTGTTGTCTTTGGTCTTTTAACTTTTTTAAACGATGTTTTATTTATTTTTTTCAGGAAAGAGTAAATTATATTGCTTTGAAATTCAAATCCGGCCAATTTTAAGCGAAGTGAAAATATTTCGTGTCGAAAGCGCTAGGTTTGATCAATAAGATATCTTACAAATATTACTTTTTATTAAAAAAAAAAAATATTTAGTGAGTATATTTTAGGAATTCTAATGTTAGACTTACTGAATGATTATTAGTCGGAAAGTTGTGCAAAGTCATCTTACATGGTATAGATATCTTATCGTCAAGGTACACTTTCGTCTAAATGTGGTATAAGAACATACCTTTACCTACTTTCAGGATAGATTATTGAAATATTTGTGGGTTCGTAATCCACTACGAGCTCTAATTTGGTAAAACAATATGGTATAAATTCGATGTAACCATTTCTAAAACAATACATGTATTATAAGATAATCATCATCACAATCGACACAAGTCATAACTTAGAACACAGTTTACATATGGCGTGAGACTACAAAAATATATTTAACGGATGGTTGTCTATGTTAAATACACTCACAATAACTATATATGGATTACACAAATATTTGTCCTATATGGAGAATGAACGCAAAGCCTCATCACGGGAAGTCGGAATCACTAAAATAAACCACGTCATCTAAGTAGACCAAATTATCCATTTATACATACTATAAATCTTCTTTGTCTTGAATTCAAAACGTTTACTTGAATGTCATTCTATCCGTGGACCAAATAATACCATTTTTTATTATTAGCTTTCATTGAAAAATAATTGAAATATTCGGAAAATTTAATTGACTAGTGGTATAGCCTATTGATTATTCCAGCATGAACGGGCCAGCTCGTTCGGAAACTCATAACTCTGAGTAATATCCTCTCCACCTTTTATACCTTTCCTTGGAGTTAGCGACGCGTGAGTGATCTTGGTGTTGCTTATGTTTATTATAGGCTCCAGTAACCGCTTATAATCAGGTTGTATGTCACTCGCGTAGTATAAGAAAAAGTAAGACTATAAAGCTGATGATTTTCTTTAGTTGAACACGCTAATCTCTGGATGTATCAACGTATTAGAACAAACCTTACTGCACCTTCTGGCGTATTCATTTAGGAAGGTTATAGGCTATCTAAGATCATGCTAAGATTTACACGAGCGGAGAGATATTAACGAATGCGCGCGTGCTACAGGTAGAAAAGGGCCAATTGGTTAGGGCATTTTATGCAAATTTTTTCATCAGGTATTGAAAATTTTAAAGCTATTTGCGGATATTGATATTCATTACATACACATTAGAGATTTAAAAATAGTACTGATTTTATAATCCTTACTAATATTATAAATGCGAAAGTCAGTTTGTTTGTTTATTTGTTTGTTTCTTACGCTTTACGCTAACCAATCATCGCGAATCGGACATCAGTTAATTTTTATCCCGGAAAATGAGATAGTTCTTGTCGGATAGCTATTTTTGCAGAAATAATTAGTGTGCTTTCTACAGTATGTCACTTATGTACTGAACCCCAGTCCGGACGGAGACGCGGGTAGACTCTAGTTGTAAATAATTTATAAATGGTACCATATCTAAAGTGTTTTTTATGATTTATATGGTTCAAAGATACCACTTTATTATTGGATCCCGTTATAAGTAAGTACCCAAATATAGCATTTGCAAAAACGGTTCTATAATTATGCATTACTTAAGTTCTGCGTTAAAAGATTGTTGTGCATCCAACTTAATAGATAATTTCGTCTAGTCAAGTGAGTATTAAAATAGCGGTATACAAACAAAAAAGTTTAATAAAAGCCAATTGACAAATGTCGACACATCAAACACAAATCTTTTAAGATTTTTATGATACACTATGTTAAAAAGTAAATTTAAAAATATTAATTACTTAATAAAAAAAATTGAAAATCCATTTAATTTTACAATAAAAATAAACACTGTTTAAAACAAAACACGCAAAAACACAAAACGTATAAAAATTAAAAACCGAACTTTTATAGGAAACTTAGTCCGTAATAGCGCGGTTAATAAAATATTGCCACCAAAAAGGTCACGATACGTTTTGAGTGTGAATGCACGGCTTTAAATCCCCTGTCTGTCAATGCTCCCCTCGGAGGGGTGACGAAGGTGGCAGAGTGAGAGTTTTTATAACGCTATCTATACGCCAGCGCAATATTAACCCTATGAGCTTCATCGGCAATCGTGCCGAGCCTTCAACCAAGAAAATGGAAACAATAGATACTGGCCGGGGATGTAGGTATGAATTATGCATTATCTTTGCCAAAGCTCCCATGTTTTCATTTCCCAAGGATAGGATGAATCAAGATGATTCATATTACAAGATTTAAAGCCCTTGATCCTAATAGCAAATTCAGTACGAGCAAAGACCAACAAACGTTAAGCGCATATACTTTTAACACGCATTTATGAAGAATATAAAGTAAAATATCCATTATGAAAATATAACGAAGGGACCACAGACAATTATTTTTAAATGCATTGGGCGCAAATGTAAGAAAACTTTAGATCTCAAATGAGCGGCGACGTCATTAAACAAGAAAGCCCGACGCCCCATCCCCCTAGGTCCTGCGGGGGATGATCCTGGCGTGGGGACGGCTGGGTGGGCGAATATCAACGAACTCATACGTAGGTACGGTGACGTGAGCGACATGCGTATGTACTATAGTATACATTTTGTTGGTAAACAATTGCGTCTCAATGCAACGCCATTTTCTATTCATTTATTTTTTTGGTATGCAGTTTGAAAAACGAACGCGTAGACTTTAAATGATGATTATATATGGTAATATTTAAAAAAAAATCTAGCAAAGCCACACAAGTCGAACAGAACATTAAACGGAATTTTTTCGACGTCGAGTTTTATATGCGAACGAATATAACTTAGGTAGGTTTCATTTTGGAGTTTTCTAAACATTTAAAATCATAGAAAGACCTTTTTATGTTTCGACTACAGATGTTTTGAGTTAATTGAAATGCACAGCAGCAGATTTCAGCTCGTGCTTTTTGCCTATGACATTAATAATCAGTATTTATTTACCATTATTTATATTTTTAATAATATAATTTTATTGCCACTCACCGGTTTCGGTCGCCATGGCCGGATGTTCTGAGGGCGGCACGGTGTCGGGGCGTGCTCGCGCGCTAAATGAATCCAATCCGGCGCATTCCAACCTCGCACCTAATGTCGCCGCCACTTTAATGCCTTTGCTTCCTCACTATCAAAACAGTATCTCTTCGTCTTATCCTTGTCTATGACGTAGACTCTTCTCGCAAATAATAATCTCCGTAAGATAAAAATTGGAAGTTTATATTTAAAGCTTGTTTGTTTTGAGTATTGCGTATTATTGGGTGTGTTTTGTTCTGAAAATATTTGTTTCATATAAATTTTGTACGTATTTAAAAAATATTATATTATTTGTTTTCCGCTGGATCGAGCGGTGACATCTTTACTTTTATTAGGTACAAACAATTTAATGTTATTTGAATTCTTCGAGAAGGGTGAAGGAACGATCACAAATATTTTTATTCGAAATTTTTCTAGTACAAATATTGAAGGCTAATTAAATTTTATTACAAAAATCAATTGAACAAAAATTTAATTGCTTTCTATTACACAATAATCTAAACTATATTTAATTATAATTAAATTCACAGTGTATTTCAAATATCGATATTAAAACAACACTCACGATAAAACAAACTAGTATTTTTAAGTGCGATTAAATGAACTTGATATTACAAAGCAATTAACGCTAATTGCATTTATTTAAATACAACTCACGTCTTCCATGTGGAGCGACAAAATATCTCGAATTACACAAAACAATAATATCACGCACGACACTGCAAGATTTACAATAACGTCCAAAAATCGTGTGTCCGGCGAGATGGCGGGGTGTTAATAGAAAGGGCCGGTGCAACGATCGATGGCGCTCCCTGCACCACAATAAGGGAGGAGCGGCCAGATAGAAATCAATACGATGTCCATCATCGCATGCACCCCCGCGGCCCGCACATCCTGCGCCATGCACACGGGAAATGCATTTTCCGTGACGCAACCGCCCTACACCCTTCTCGCGCCTGAGCCGCTGTCTACGCTCGGCTTGTCCGAAATTGTTGACAAGTGTGTTTTTTGTGATGTCCGGTGTTAGATGCACCGCTCGGTCTGTTCGTGATAATACCTGACGCACGTTAGTCCGGGTGCGCGGCACGCGGGCGACTGTCGTCGCTCGCTCCCCGCCAGTCGGGCCGAGAATAAACAGCGCGGGAGGGGGGCCGGGCGGTGCAGCGCCTGCACGCCCACAACGGCCGCCCACGGCCTCCGGACGCAGCCGGACAGCGCCGGACTGGTCTACCGCTGCCGGACAGGACCGCCGGCGCCGGACGCGTCAGGATGTCACGGCGCGTGTCAACTCCACGCCTGATTCCGCGCGCGCTTTATTGAAAGGACTTTCGCCCGACGCAATATCTCACCTTTTACTCAAAACATTCAACTTGTTTCCAACAGGAAATTGTTTTGATATTTATTACGTATTTAGTGGCATCTAAATATAAAGAGATTGTACGAATGCCGGACAAGAGTTAATGAAATATTCAAGTGAAACATCTTTGTAATTAATATCGTCTATATGTAATAGTTCTTTAATCGAATTAATCAAATCCGGTTTTATTTTTAAAGTATCTTCAGATGAGCACGAATAAGGTTGTATTTTTACGTTATTTGGCCTCTATGGCTTCTATTAGGTACGGTGTAATTATCGTTGTACAATATATTATGCTTGACCTATACTTACCTACACTATTAATAGATACTTAAGTAGAACTGAAGATTATAGAAAGGTTGACAATACAATCATTTAATCATTGTTTTTTTTTATAATAACTATTCATTTAAATAATTTACACTTTGATATGCTACAATGTTTATAATAAATCATAATTAGGATAGTTTTTGGGCCAGTTGGAGGCTGTAGGCAGTTTAATTTTATGGAGCAACACTTGACTATTTAAAAAAACGCCCACATTGTTTATAATTCACCAGTATCGGTTAGTAGGTACTGATCTTACTTTTAGCAGTTAACTAAGAAACCTATTGAGACCTATTACGCGCCTTGTGGCTCAGTGCCTAGTGGATAAAATTGGCCTGAAACTGCGTTTACAACAATGACATTGAATACTTATTTAAGTAGGTAATTTTATAGAAGTCCGTTACCTGCGATATATTGTTACAACTAAGATTATAAGTACTTATTAGGCTAGTAGTAGTATACTTATATTATATTGCATAAGATATATTACCTCTTTCATCATCTCTTTATGATTTTCTGCCATAGCTGTCGTGTTAATTAGCACTGACTTATCTTTAATTAAGGGGAAAAGTCAGTCACAATTTAGCCCATTATTCCCGTTCACCAGGTCAGCACAGGCTGGATGGCAGACTTCAAAAGCCATCAACAGGTTTCTCATAATGGTATCATATATTTCACAGTGCAGCAATAATATGTTTACACAATTTCGAAAAGTCGAAGGTGCTGGTAGTGCCGTGTGAGGTATTATTCTGTTTGGGTTCAAAATACTAGTCCTAGGTACTAGTTGGCCCCACTGAAAGAATGTAATATGGTTCCAGTGGCCCGCTAACTAAGGCGGAGAGACTGCACACGGCGGGTTTATTTAGTGGATGACGGCCCACGTTACCCTGTTCGTTGCCCCGAACGACGGGGCGTGCGGTCAACAAAACAAAAAACTACTAGTTAGCTATGTATCGTTGCTACACTTATTATTATCAATATACAACAGATCAAACACTAAATATGCACTATCATGAAATGAAGGACCAGCCCTGAACACTGAAGTAATGTAACATAGTTCCAGTGGAACACTGAAGTAATGTAACATAGTTCCAGTGGTCCGTCAATACACGCGGAGAGATGGCACACGGCGGGTTTATTTAGTGGGTAAGGGCCACATACTACCCTGTTCGTTGCTCCGAACGATGGGGTGTGTGGTTAGGTAAATTTGTTCCCGCCTTTACAAAAAAGGTCCTCTACAGACATAGGTGAGTATAGTAACTAGTCGTCGATGGACTAGCGACTCGACCTTGCTTCACATGGGGCTAACTACCTACAACTGAGATAGATACTCTTTATGACGACTTGTGTTTATAAACACTAGGTTATACCCCCGTCTTCGTCCGAGTGTACATCAGAATATGAATACGTCACTGTACTGCACATTTGTAATACCTATCTTTTTTAAATATTCACGGACATTTCACACAACGTTCTCTGGTCCCAAACTAAGCATAACGCTTGTGCTATGGGTACCAGATTACGGATATAATACATTATTACTTTTTTTGTAAATACATATATTTAATAGATAGAAAACACCCAGACGCAGTACAAATATCTCATCACAGAAATAATTGTCCTGAGTGGGAATCGAACCCACAATCTCGTGCGCGGAAGTCGGTTACACTACCGACTACGCCAAGAGGCTATTTATGTGATAGCTATTACCACAGGAACCCTCCATTTTTACTTATCATCATGCCGTCTACTTTGCGGGTGGGCAGAGAAAACAGAGCCGAAAGGCTTTATTCTTGCATACATCTCTCGCTTCCTAAACATTCATAATTCTATTCACACACGCTTGCCGGTTTCGGAGACTCCTGACTCTACCTTCCTTCAATACATGACCGATTTGGAGCCTGGGTCTCCCCCTATATGTACATCCTTCCATTTTCGCATTGCACCCTCCATTTTTCTGAGATGATAAGTATTCAGATATGCATTTATCTAAAATTACATAGGTAATGATTTAGTTACGGCGTATAAGCGCACTCCCTCGAGTATTGAAAACATCCACTGCGATCGCCAATCCGCCTGCCAAGCGTGGCGATTACGGCATTATTCCCCATGACGGGACCGCTCGTTGTGGCGTTCTCTTGGGGAGGCCTATGTCCAGCAGTGGACGTTGAAAGGCTGATGGTATAAGCGTAACAAACATACAATTAAACAAACAAACAACGTCGCTTTCACATCCTTACTTCCTTATAGTATTATGAATGCGAAAGTGAGTCCGTTTGTTACGCTTTCATGCTATAACTACTAAATCAATCATCATGAAATTTTGCATACATACAGTCTGGAGCCCATTAAAGGACATAGGGTAGGTTAGTTTATAAAATTAGTACATTTTTTATTTTTATAGACATACAATTTCACGGACACAAAGTACACCCAGACTCAGAACAGCCATTTGTGTATCACGCAGAGTTGTCCTGTGTGGGAATCGAATCCACCACACTCGGGTGGGAGGCCGGTATCTTAACCTCTCCGCCATCTGTGCAGCATATAAGGATAATAAACGATTAAATTTATTTACTTAATAAACTTTAATTAAAATGTTGGTATTATTAACTAGCTGTTATCCGCGACTTCGTCCGCGAGGAATTTCATAAAAATAAATAAAGCAACATACATTAAACACAAAGTGAACAATATGAACTGGAAAATAACAGTCACGAGCAGGATTTTTCGATTTCACTATTTTCACTTTGTGTTTAATGTATAGTGCTAAGCATGTCAAATGCTAAAATATATATATAAAAATATCTAAATAAATAAAGCAACCCTTGAAATGACAAACAATTTTTATATCTTTCGTAAAAAATATATTTTTTAAAATAAATAGTGTCCTATTTCACTTCTAATACTTCCAAGAATATGTGTACAAAGTTTCATGATGATCAGTTAAGTAGTTTTCGCGAAGAATACAAGTGTCACCACCCCATTCTTTCCCACGGGTGTCGTATGAAGCGACTAATTGAAGTAGGCAATGATCACCCATTGCATTACTGGTGGTAGGGCTGGTACCAAGTGGGAGTACTCATTTGATATCGGGCCCGAGCGGGTTGGTACCACCATCTCCCCTGTGACCGGCTATGAAGCACATCGTTGCGGTTTGGCTGTAGCAGGAGATAGCCGTTTATTCTTTCATTTCATATCTATGAAATGTAATGGTGAGCAGCGGCTTGACAATACTCTCGGTATAGTTGAGTCCATGAGCGATGGTTACCATTTACCATCAGATGGGCCGTGGCTCGTCTGCACAACATGCAATAAAAAAAAATATACATTCACATTTATAATATTAGTAAGTATGATATGAATCTTCGAATCCTTTCAAAATGTTTAAACATTAGATAAACCGTTGCAAAATATTTGCGTACTTTAGAATAAGTTAGCAGAAATACGCACAGACGCGGGCAACTATTTATATAATAAGTATATTTTTAACATAAAAATTTATTCTCGATATCTTTTTTTATCAAAAGACAACAGTCTGTACTAAGGATAGTCCTTTAGAGCAACTTTACAAACATACAATTAACGGAAAAACTAGATATATATATATATATATATATACTAGAAGAACACCCAGACTCAACAACCGTTTTAGAGATTTGCCCATCTCCTATCCCTTTCCTTGGAGTTGCCTCTGATGTTGCTAGCGTCAATAGGCTTCGGTAATCGCTTACTATCAGGTGGGCCGTATGCTTGTTTGCCACCTGCATAGTATAAAAAATACACAAGTATTGTCCTTTGTGGGAATTGAACCTACAACAGTTGTCATGGGAGCTCGGTACCTAAACCACTACGCTATATATTGTATGCACTACGCTTTATATTATCACTAGACACTCCTAAGTTTAATAACTTTTTTAGAGAAAACAAAATTGCTTATTCATGGAGACAAACTACACATTTGTCTTCTCTAATAACAGCCCCTATGTGAGCTAATGTTAGCACCTACTAACCTAGTTCTGCCAGGTGTGTTTGTACTGTGATATTGTCGCCCTCGCGTCGAACACTCGCTCCTTACGTAAGACAATATGTTAAATGTCATGGGCACCCCTTCATTGCTTACCCCTTGTCCTTTACATCAGTTACTTACTTACTTACTTATCATCACGCCATTTCCCTTGCGGGGTAGGCAGAGAGAACAGAGTGCCAAGAGGTTCTATTCTTGCATACATCTCTCGTTTCCTCAACATTCATAACTCTCTTCATGCACGCTCGCCGGTTTCGGAGACTCCTGACTCCACCTTCCTTCAATACATGACCGATTTTGTCTAAGTAAGTGAGTCTCGGCCTCCCCCTGTACCTACATCCTTCCACCTTCGCATTGTATATCTTCTTAACCAGTCGCTCGTCCGGCATTCTTTCCACATGTCCGAACCATCGGAGCATTCCCTTTCGCATCTTTACACCAATACTCTCTTTCATACCTACTCGCTCTCTTACGTCGTCGTTACGAATGCGGTCAGTCAGCCTCACTGCACAGATTCTCCGCAGAGATCGCATTTCGACCGCATTGATTTTACTCTCATGCTCCTTACATCAGTTACATTATTTTTAATATTATATTGGTAGCAAACAAGCATACAGCTCGCCTGGTAAGCGGTTACTGCATCCTATACACGATAAAGATATCAGGAGAATCACTCGCGCATCAAAGAATTTATAGCTGGAAGTATCAGGGGGTTAGACTATAACACAAAATCGTATCGATATCACATCGTTTCTTTCCTATTGATTGAGAGATCACCGTGATTGGCTTAGGGATTATTGCGAGATCACGCGTCGGTTTCTATACTAATCATAAGCGAGACTAGGATGTCGATACGATTTAGTGAGTTTCATTCTAAGGTCACAGAGCCGTTTTGGACCTCTTGGACGCCCTGACTACTTTCGTAATGAAGTCCTTTTTCCCATTTTCTGGGGCATAATAATATATACTAGTATAGATAACTACCTTGGTGGTGCAGCGGTAGTGTATGCGACTGCTGATCATCAGGTCTCGGGTTCGATCCCCGGGTCGGGCATTTATTGAGCTTTTTCGTTAAAAGAAAAATTCTCAGTAGCAGTCCGGAGTTTGGAAATGTGCCCGGTAGACGGCAATAGGCTCGCCTCCTATTACGTGGGACTTAAACATAGCTGGCGAATTGTGGGTGCGTAATACACCTCTGCCTACCCCTTCGGGGAATACAGGCGTGATGCTAAAACAAATAACAGGAATAAATATACAAGAAAAAATCTACATTTGTTAAAAAAACGAAGATAATGCGGAATAGGCGTCGGTTGTATAAATGGCAAATAGGGCCAAGGCCTTGCAACTGAAACCAAGATATTTTTTTTTCAAATACCTTGCTCAGAATAATCATTGTACTGCGGGGGACTTTACAGACGTACTACAACTTAGAGACAGACTTAGAACAACTATTTGTGGGTCACATAAAAAGTTAAGTTAAGATATTTCCGAACTAAGGAACTGCGAAGGTAGTTCTTTTCAAGACAACTCCCTACAAGATAAAAAACTACTTAATACAAGAGTGAGGAACCGATATACTTCGAAAAGCTGTCACGATTTCGAATGGGAAAAGAAAAGCTTTACGAATGGTGACCACAAATAAATAAATAATAAATAAATATTCACGGACATTTTCACACAACGTCCTCTGGTCCCAAACTAAGCTTAACGCTTGTGCTATGGGTACCAGATTATTACTTTTTTTTTGTAACACCCAGACGCAGTACAAATATCTGTCTTCATCACACAAATATTTGTCCTGTATATGTAGGTAAATACATCCAATAAGTGGCGTGGGTCGCAAAGACAAAATATGTAAAGTGGAGATTTTGGTCGTTGGGCGACTGCAATAGCTTAGCGGTTTAGAACACATCCCCGGATTGGATGAGTCGGAGGATCGAATCCTGTTTGCGGTAAAGTTCCCTTTTTCCATTTTCACAAATGATTTGTTATTTAGGTCTTGATTAGGCTTAAACACTGGTAGATATACATTTTATCCCGCTACTATATCGGGAACCTGAGATATAACCTAAAAACTAGTTTCTGGCTGCGGCAGAGCCGCGGGCAAAGGCTAGTCAGAAAATATTATAGTGCCTACCATATTTATTTCAAAACATGCCATGAAGTATTTCAACGAATGTTTTTATATGCACTTCTCTCGAATGCAGTGGCCAGTATCTTCGCTCTGCTCCTGGTATTTCAAAGCCCACGAGCAACTATTACAACTCACCACCAGCAACATAGCTCGTTTGTCACCGTAAGCAATTACAAAATTGATCACACTAGGTTACATTAGGTAATCTTGCGTAAATCACCCGTAAATATATCTGTTGGTTGTTCCATATCGCTCGTTGGTGCTGTATATGTGAGACCGACGATTGAGGCGTTCGATTGATGTTCAATATGCTGCTGACTGCAATAGCTTAGCGGTTCAGAGCACATCCCCGGATTGGGTGGGACGCAGGTTCGAATCGTGCTTGCAGTAAATTTCCCTTTTTCCTCTTTCACAAATAATTTGTTATTTAGGTACTTGTCAGACGAATGCATTTGGGACTTATGATAAAGGTATTTGGGACTGAATTAGCATAGTATCTTATTAAATTTCATGACCAACATCCCTTTGCAGTTATAGCCTACAGCAAATCCGAGAACTGTGTAGATGGAGGTATCCAGTTAGATTCTTAGTCAGAATTCTAGGCTTAGTAAGACACGCGCCTCTCACTTTTCGATATTTTTGAAGTATTTATTATAAACCGTGTGGGGCCGGCTTTAGAATTGTCCCTCCCCCCTCTCCACCCATGGGAGTCAAGTGCCGTGCCACGCTTGGCAGGCGGGTAGGCGATCGCAGTGGATGTTGTTAATACTCGAGAGAGTGCTGCTGCCCACTCCCCCGGTATTTCCTCAGTCTTACCTATGCAACATTTTATGTTCAATAGTAACAGCGTGAAAGCGTAACAAACGGACAAGCAAACAAACGTTCAAACTCACTCGCATTTATAATGTTAAGTAAGGTAGTAGGAATTACTGATAGATAAAAGAAAATATTTTCAGAAAACCTGCGTACGGGAGATATATTTTCTCGACGACTTATGAAGTCTGCTAACCCTCATTGGGTAGCGTGTCTACTACATCCTAAATACCCCGCACTCTGGGATAATCGTAGCAATCAATGATAGTAGTGGATTAAGAAAAAAAAAGTAGCGTGATGGTTATACTGCTGAATGCTTACTAAAACTTTTTTTTTGTTATGGCGGGAGAAACTGTACCTAACCGCAAACGCCGTCGTTCGGGGCAATAAATAGGGTAGTGTGGGGGCCCTTACCCACTAAATCTAGCTGAACCTACCTACTCTGTGTTTAATAGCTGACAACCAGCCGTCGGAGTGCTGTGGAATCAAACCTCGTACAAAACAAATATTTGTGACGCAAAAATTGGTAAATATTAAATCTCTTATTATTTATTTATGTATTTTAAGCATTTGAATTGTTTAGCACTCGTCGCCCAAAATGGTAAGAAAAAGTGTACTTTGAATATTAATAGTCCCGAGCAAATTTCGCTATAGCTCAGCGTACAGAGCGTCAGAAACAGAAAACCAGAAGGCACAGGTCCAAATACTGCTCGTGGCTATAATATTGAAGTGAAACTTCCGATGCGACTTCCAACAAGGTTGCGTTAAACGTTTAACGCTAACATGGAGGGGGTATGAAAGCACTGTTGCGTTAAACTTGCAATGCTCCTGGGGAGGGGAAATAGAAAGAGACAGAGCGAGAGAGAATGTGTGGCACACGAACGCATGCGCGTAGTATACCTATACCTTTTTTTTGGATATATCTCCACTCGAAAATGATAATTAAAAGATGCGATCAATTCTGAATTGTAAGCAATGTTAATAAAGTTTATCTTAAGGAAACAATATGATTTCACTAAAAATCAATTGCTACCCCTTCATATTTTCATTTCCACATTATGAAGTTTCACTTCTTCCGCGCGTAGGGACTCCACGTTTTTATTCTATTTCACGTTCTCGCACTTTATGTTTTGTGTTAAATGTGATTGTATTAATGTCGGTTGTGTTTATGGCATATATGTGGCATAGCTCTTTTAAAGAAAATAAATAAAGATTTGATTATATAAAGAGAAAATGTAGTCTAAATTGTCCATGTCCATAGAGTATCGACATATTGACGGTTCGAATATTAACGCTGTAAAATTATGGCCACCTAGACTTAAATTATGTGCTTTTTTATGGTAATTTGTAAACATTTTATTGATTTATGTAAATATTGCAAATATCGTGATATTGTTTTCTATGCTAGAAATTGAATAAATTTGGATATATCGCATACCTATATTATAGAAATAAATACAAAAATATGCGAGCTATTTTAACTTTTTATTTGTTAGTTCTTAACATTCTCGAAAACATAAATAATTAGATAGATGGCATGGGTTTCCTAATTTTTTACTTATAACTACTAGTTTAAACTCACTCTCTGCCCTATATTTGAAATGTTTTTCATTACCTTTCAGATTATTTTCCAAGGAAGATTTACGAGTATATATACATAATACATCCTACTTATTATTTTTAATTTCCCCAATTATAATTGGGGAAATTAAATGGTTTATGAGTAAGGCTAATCTGATTGAGAAACACGCTGGTTAAATCTTACGAGGTAGATTAAAATATTTTATTGCAGACTTGGAGTTCTCTACAAATCCTAAAGACATAATAGATTGCACTCGTGCGAAGCAAGAGTGGGTCGCTAGTGACACAATTTCTAGTGATAAAATCTAGCTTATCCCAGCGTGAATGGGCCGGCTCGATCGGAGAAGTACCACCGTCTCAGAGAAGATCAGCGAAAAACAACGGTAGGTATATGTGTGAGAGCACTGAAGGCCCAAACCCCCTTTCTATTCTTTCTTTATTATCATTCCTATCCTATCTTTACTATCCTTCCTATTCTCTTCTAGTATCATTCGTATCCTCTCCTTGTTATCATTCCTCTACATCTTCTATCCCTTTCCTTGGAGATGGCGACGCGTGAGTGATGCCTTCGGTGTTGCTAGCGTCTATAGGCTACGGTAACCATTTACCATCATGTATATGCTTGCTTGCCAGCTAAATAGCCACCAAAACAATGAATTAATTAATTAATAAATGCCGAGAAAATTGCTCAGGACGAGTACTATCTGTGATAGTTTAACGCTAAAAATAGAGTCGCGGGTTCAAATCCTGCTCGCAGTTACCTATGTTTTACTCGTATCACGCAGATATAGATAACATTTAGCATACTTCTAGCTTTATCCTAAACCTTATTGCGGTCGGCATCCGATCTTTTCATTTCAGCTGATCACCTGTATCTACACGGAGCGACTGTCTATATGACTTCGACGACCCAACTAGTGGGACAACTAAAGATATCAGACCCCTTAGAATGAAAAACGAAACGTTAGATGAACTTGCGTTTCGCTTGACTGCGCTCTCGAAACGAAAGTTCGTCTAACATTTAGTTTTTCATTCTAAGGGGGCAGAACAATCGGAGATCGGAGTCAGATTCACTGCATTCTAA
Source organism: Leucoma salicis (assembly GCA_948253155.1). Taxonomy (NCBI): domain Eukaryota; kingdom Metazoa; phylum Arthropoda; class Insecta; order Lepidoptera; family Erebidae; genus Leucoma; species Leucoma salicis. The sequence goes on along the minus strand of OX411806.1, from coordinate 2,039,636 downwards.
CCTGTAATGACTGTCAGGGAGTTATTTGATACCACTGAAGTAATGTTTTTTTTTTATTGCATGTAGCGGCAGACGATCCACGGCCCATCTGATTGTAAATGGTAACCGTCACTCATGGACTCAACTATACCGAAAGTATTGTCAAGCCGCTGCTCACCATTTCATTTCACCGGTATGAAATTAAAGAATAAACGGCTACAGCCAAAACACAAAGATGTGCTTCATGGCGGTTAAACGGGAGATGGTGGTACCAACCCGCTCGGGCCCGATACCAAGTGAGTACTCCCACTTGGTACCTAGCCCTACCACCAGTCATGCAATGGATGATAATTGCCCACTTCCCTTAGTCGCCTCATACGACACCCGTGGGAAAGAATGGGGTGGTGACACTTGTATTCTTAGTCCGTCACCACACGGACAAAACACAGTTCCAGCGGCCTGCCAATACAGGCGGAGAGATGTCACACGGCGAGTTTATTTAGTGGGTGAGGGCCCCACTACCCTGTTCATTGCCCCGAATGACGGGGTGTGCGGCTAGGTAAAATTATTCCCGCCTTAACAAAAATATATATACAAAAAAAAATATTAGCCGTGTGGGGCTGGCATTAGAATTGTCCCACCCCTCTCCACCCATGGGAGTCATAAGAGCCGACTAAGGGAATACCGGGGGAGTGGGCAGCAGCACTCCTTCGAGTATTAACAATATCCACTGCGATCGCCAACCCGCCTGCCAAGCGTGGCGATTACGGCACTATCCCCCATTCTTGGGGAGGCCTATGTCCAGCAGTGGACGTTAAAAGGCTGATGGATGGATGGATGGATAACAAAAATATATTGTGTTATTTAGCAGTCATAACTCAATGTTTAATGTGCCTCCCAAAGCAGGCAGGTATCAGGTATTCGCCAAATGATGTCGCATTTGGTCACTCATATGATGCTGACCGATCGGAAAATAGTTCTGGCGGTAAGGACCAGGCTGCGACCTCCTTACAAAAAATTAAAACAAGCCGAAGTCTGTTCATTGGAGTTATTGAAGAAAAATTAATATGGGGGTCTTTATTAGAGCAACATAGCCAAAACGACAATTATATTATTAGAATTTTTGTCCGTCTTGTATGTTTGTTCGCGCATTACGCAGAAACTACTGTACGGATTTTGATGAAACTTTTGATTGATTGCTCTTGATTAGATTTAAAATCTGGTATACGTTTTATCCCGCTACTATATCTGGAATCTGAGATACCTACAAACAAATAATAGCTATATGAACGGATTATGGTACGAAGTTGCGGGAAATAACTAATATAGTTGTAAAAATAGGTACTATAGGTAGATATTCTCTAGCTTAGATTCTAGACAGTAATTGTTTGATAGAAATCCAAGCCATACAAATTCAATTTATTCAAGAAAGCCCTCCTCATTGAGTGTAGGTAATTGTTTCTACCTATTGAAGCAAAGTTCTATGAAAAGGCTACTGATCAGTATTTTTATTTCTTTAGGTAGCAGACGAACCACGGCCCACTTTATGGTGATTGGGAACCGCCACTTATGCACTCATAAATATTGTAGAGCCGCTGATTCACCTTTTCATTTTGCATATGGGAAATGAATGAAGGGCTTCTGTCTCCAACAACCAAAATATACCGAGGTGCTCTACGATTGGTCACTCAGATGGGAATATCCCCCATACCTACTCGAGCTTGATAAACAAGAGAGTATTCTCTCTTGGCACTGAACCCTACCACCAGTAATGCAATGGGCAACTGCTTACTTCCCTTAGTCATCTCGTACGACCCCTTTTTTTGTTATTTTTTTTGTTATAGCGGGAACTTATGTACCTAATCGCACACCTCGTCGTTCAGGGCAACGAGCAGGGTAGTGTGGGGCCCTCACCCACTAAAGAAACCCGCCGTGTGCCGTCTCTCCGCCTGTGTTGGCGGGCCACTGGTACTATGTTGCATTACTTCAGTGGTGCCTCGACACCTACGAGAAATAATGGGGTACTTGTACTAGTCCGACTCCACATGTTTAGTTAAATGATAGTAAAAAGTATTAGAATTAATATTGTGATACAAATTGCTAAACCGTTAGTTTCGACATGGAATTTCTCAATTGGACATTAAAAGACCTATGCTTTGATATTATCGCTAGATATACTCGTAAAATGTTTGAATTAATTTCAAACTCATTTATGTATTTAAATCGGTTGGTCAACACACTAACGGTTTCTAAAGTCTTAAAAGGGTATTGGAATTAATTTATAATGATGTTGGCATTTGACCCTTACTGTCAGTACTTCTTAACTTACTACTACTACTTATCATCACGCCATTTCCCTTGCGGGGTAGGCAGACAGACCAGAGTGCCAAGAGGCTCTATTCTTGCATACATGTCTCGCTTCCTCAACATATTCTCTTCATACACGCTCGCCGGTTTCGGAGACTCCTGACACTATTTTCCTTCAATACATGGCCGATTTGGTCTAGGTAGGTGAGTCTCGGTCTCCCCCTGGATCCTTCCACTTTCGCATTGTATATATTCTTAACCAGTCGCTCGTCCGGCATTCTTTCCACATGTTCGAACCATCGGAGCATTCCCTTTCGCAACTTTACACCAATGCTCTCTTTCATACCTACTCGCTCTCTGACTTCGTCGTTACGAATGCGGTCAGTCAGCCCCACTTCACACATTCTTCACAGAGATCAAACTTCTTGTATAACTAGAAACATGCGAAGGGTCTTAATGTGAGCTTTCTTAAAGTGAGAATAGTTATCTATCAGTCAAATACCATGCTAGATCAGTGACTTTACATGTGTTTCTATTAAAGTAATGTCAAATTGTTTTAGTGATCCACCAAAACAGGCGGCACATGGCACGTTCTTTTACGCATGAGGGCCCCATACTACTCGTTACACTGAACGACTAAGTGTGCGCTTAGAAACATTTTAACCAGCCTAAAAGGATGCAGACTATTTTGCTGTTAAAGTTTTGTATAAAGACAATTAAAGCAAAACAAGATTATGCATTGTCATTATACAACGTCCCGCCAAGCGCGCGGGTCATAGGGGATCACCCCAATTTAATATTTTTCTACAGTGGGGGACTGTAGTAGTCTCCGCACATTACTGTTCGAATGTGTCTCCTATGAGAGAGCGCTTTAGAATGTAGTCCACGATTCACAGTGAGGATAGGCAGACTTCACAAGCCGTGAAAGAATTTCGTAGGTGTGCAAGTTTCCTCGATATTTTCCTTTAATGACAGTGATAAATTTTGTTTGTTAAGAATTCAAGTGTCACTACCCCATTATTTCCCACGGGTGTCTTATGAGGCGATTAAGAGAGTAAGAGAGAGTAAGTAATTATCATCCATTGCATGACTGGTGGTAGGGCTGGGTACAGAGTGGGAGTACTCATTCGGCCCGAGCGGGTTGGTACCACCATCTCCAGTGTGACCGGCCATGAAGCGCATCGTTGCGTTTTGGCTGTAGCAAGAGATAGCCGTTTATTCTTTCATTTCAAATCGGTGAAATGAAATGGTGAGCAGTGGCTTGACAATACTCTGAGTATAGTTGAGTCCATGAGCGACGGTTACCATTTACCATCAGAAGGGACGTGGTTCGTCTGCCACCTACCAGCAATAAAAAAAATAACTACCAGAAAAATTAATGGTTCCCGTGGGATACCTATTTTTACATAGACTAGCTCACCCGGCGAACTTCGTACCGCCATATTGTTTTTCGTGAATATGTTCCAATGAAAATTATTAAAGTACCAATATCGCTATTGAAAAATAGGGGTTAGCAAATGTAGGGCTGTATGTATTTTTTAATGCCAAATCATAAAAATAAAAATAAAATAAATTTGTCTGCAAAATAAAAAAATAATATATGGGGTGGACCACACTTATCACTTAGGGGTATGAAAATAGTTTACATCTTATTCTCAGACCTACTGAATATACACAAAAAATTTCATAAGAATCGGTCTAGCCGTTTCGAAGGAGAATGGCGACAAACACTGACACGAGAATTTTATATATCAGATAATTAGTGTGCCGTAGAATATTGTACCTATATTTCTTTCCCACGGGTGAAGTACGAGGCGACTAAGGGAAGTAAGCAATTATTTCCCATTGCGTTACCGATAGTAGGGCTGGGTACCATGTGAGAGTACTCACTTGCTATCCGGCCCAAGCGGGTTGGTACCACCGAACAAGACCGACTATAAAGCACGTTGGTGTTTTGGTAGTAGCAGCTTGACAATACTCGCTGTATGGCTGAGTTCATGAGCGGCGGATACCACTTACCATCAGGTAGCCTTGGCTCGTCTGCCACCATAAAGCTATAAAAAAGATACCTACTTAAAAATAACTTAGTGGCTAAACCAAGGCCTGCAATAAACCGACTGCAAATTTCGATAACACATTCATACTTAACGTCTTGGGTGACGCCTGCGTCACCTGACGGACGTATTTTCATACACTATACCGACCAAGTAAACTTAATTTTAGCAGTCGGGAGCAATTGTCACTATGGCTCAATTAGCAAAGCAACTGGACGGTATCCATAAGAGGCAGGTTCAAATCCTGCTCGTGACTGTTATTTTCGATTTAACGTTTTCACACTTTGTGTTTATTTCTTTGTGTTCTCTTGGGGAGGCCTATGTCCAGCAGTGGACTTCGAAAGGCTGATGGAGAGTTTAACTCTTAGTCCACAAGGTTAACCCTTAAAGATATCTATACTTACTTTCATTTAGTAGTCCGGAGCGTAAATCATAACACACTCGGTATCTGGGACGGTGTTCCAGGAGTCGCAAGTTCAAATCAAATTCAATTTTTATCTAAGCCTTGTTTATCCCAGCATGAATGGGCCGGTTCGAGGGAAGTACTACCCTCTCAAAAAAGATCATGCTGTAACAACGGCACTTACTCCTGCCATTGTGTTTCGTATGGTGATAGAGAGCGTCGAAGGCCCAAACCCCCTCCATATCCTCTCCTTGTTATCTTTCCTATTAAACTTCCTATCCACCTCCTCTTTCCTTGGAGATGGCGACGCGCGAATTGTTTCTGGTGTTGCTAGCGTCTATAGGCTACGGTAACCGCTTACCATCAGGTGGGGCCGTATGCTTGTTTGCCATCCATCTAGTATAAAATAAAATAAAACATTTTGGCATACATAAAAATATAAAATATTCTATACTTTCAGTTTAGTTCCGTTAATAATGTTGTTTGGATCTAAATCTGCCATCATTAGTGATAAAATCATAAATTAAACTTGTTTTGATATATACTTATCTACTATGTATATCCACACCATCGGATTCCATGACAAATACAAAACTTTCGCCATAGATCTCTGAAAAACAACAACAATCCGAAAAGCCTCTACATAACAAGCGAACGGCCGGCCAATCATTCGTCAAACGCTACCCGGCCAGTTGTAAATCTGCAGGGTGGGGGATAGGGGGCAGGCCCCGCGCGGTAGGGGGAGCTGGAGTTACGTAACATCAGGAAGTGCGGATTAGGAATCAATAGTGCGCCTCGTAATGATAGTTGTAGTGTAATCGTAAATGCGCTGTTAACGGTTTAAATATTGGCGGGATTTTTGGACCCCATGAGAGTTACGGGGTAAATTTCATGTGTAGTACTATGATCTGCTTGTACGATATGTATTTTCGTTTATTTAGGGTAATTCCACTAGTTTTAAATATTTATTTCTTAAAACTCACAGCTAGGCGCGGACAGCTTATTAATGTTTGATAATTTCCCCATGTGTTATGAAAATTTTATTGTCTGGTATTTCTTGATGGATTAATTGTCATAACCCTATTGTAACTGGGTTAAAAAAAACTGCATATTACACTGCATACCGATTTGAGAATCGATCTGTGTTATGAATAGAACTAGATTTCCGACCAGAACATAGCACAGCATCACGCCTGTATTCTCCGAAGGGCAGAGGTGTATTAAACACCCACGTTTCGCCAGCTATGTTTAAGTCCCACGTAATAGGGAGCGAGCCTATCGCCGTCTACCGGGCACATTTCCAAACTCCGGGCTGCTACTGAGAATTTTTATTTTTACGAAAATCTCAATAACATCCCCCGACTCGGGTATCGAACCCGAGACCTCATGATCAGCAGTCGCTTACACTACCGCTGCACCACCGAGGCAGTCAAGAACAGATCTTTTTTTTGTGAACGTGGGAAAAAGTTTACCTAACCGCACACCCTATCGCTCGTGGCAATGAACAGGGTAGTGTGGGGCCCTCACCCACTAAATAATCCCGCTGTGTGACGTCTCTCCGCCTATATTCGGACCACTGGAATCGTGTTACATTACTTCAGTGTTCCGCCGGCGGCTTACCCTTTCGGATACCCTCTACGGAGCGACGCACCCTTCATGCGGTGTACTTCTAATAAGAATCTTTCAAGTGTCACAAGGACTTTTTTCTAATTTCTATTTTAAAAAAGAAGTCTTTGCGAGTTGGTCGACCTTGAAACTCCGTCGGTCGCCCTAACATAACTTTATGTCATTTTAAACGCTTGATTATACCACCCCACCGCTCGAGGTAACACTCAGCGGTGACCCCTCGGATGTTTCTTTAAGAAAAGGGCAAAAGAATGTTTTATTTTTGTGAATTTTATTGCTGTCTTTTTATATTATTTAATACTTACGATAGTAAACGTTCCCTTTGACCGGTAATAACTAATCTGGAGCATAGTGCATTTGCACCTCGCTGAAAGATGCAAATAGTACAACAGATTTTTTAAATATTAGTCTAGAAGGAGATCCTTGCTTATCCCAGCACGAATGGCTGGCTTGATCTGGGAAGTACCACCTTTTCACAGAAGATCGGCGTGAAACAACGTGTATTGTATGGTGAGTGAGAGCGCCGGAGGCCCAGTGTTTGGTCCTCTCCTTATTATCCTCTCTTTCCTCTTCTTGGTATCCTTCATATCCTCTCCTCTCTATTATCCTTCTTCTCCATCTCTGGTAATACGGTACCTGCTTACCATCAGGTAGACCGTATGCTTGTTTACCACCAACATTAATAGTATAAAAAATATTTGATCTGCGTGGGAACGTATATAATGTCTAATTAGGCCAGAGTTTTTAAAGACAATAATCCCTATATCGACTTTACAAACTTAACTTAGCAGACACAATATACACCCAGACTCAGAACAACCATTTGTTACAGAAAGAATTGTGTTTTGTGGGAATCGAACATAGAACTCTCGGCACCATATTCATTAAAACATGTCGCCATTTTTGCATTATTTTACTTATCAGTGTGCAAAATACCCAATAGGCTTAGGAGACTGTATCACGCATTGCTAGTGAGCATTAAAAGACCTTTGACCGCGTAGGGGGACAGTCGCCTCCTGTCCCCCTGCGCGACCTCCTGGCTATCATCGGTGTCTCATCCATCACGAGGACTGCTGTGAGTGACAAATGTGCAGGGGACATATTAAAATTGCTGCTATGACGATGCGGATCCCGTTAAGATAGTAACGCTATATTGATTCATAAATGTCACGATTTAATTCCCTGAGATACGCGTGATTACCTATGGCTGGTTTTTTTTATTTTTTTATTGCGTTTAGTGGCAGACGAGCCACGGTCCATCTGATGGTAAACGGTAACCGTCGCCCATGGACTCGACTATACCAAGAGTATTGTAAAGCCGCTGCTCACCAATTCATTTCACAGATATGACATGAAATATAAACGGCTATCTCCTGCTACAGCCAAAACGCAACGATGTGCTTCATGGCCGGTCACACGGGAGATGGCGGTACCAACCCGCTTGGGCCCGATACCAAGTGAGTACTCCCACTTGGTACCCAGCCCTACCTCCGGTCATGCAATGGATGATAATTGCTTACTCCCCTTAGTCGCCTCATACGACACCCGCGGGAAAGCATGGGGTGGTGACACTTGTATTCTTATTCCGTCACCACACGGGTGATCCTAGCGTCTATTTATAGGGTATGGTAACCGCTTACCATCCGGTGGAACATAAGGTTGATTGGACCCCTTTTAGTAAAAAAATAAATTAATTAAAAAATAATATATAATAGAGCCTCTTGGGCACTTTGTTCTCTCTGCCTACCCTGCAAGGGAAGTGGCCTGATGATAATTAGTAGTAGTATTAATAAAGTACCTCTAGAAATATAATGATAACGTAAATTTTTTGTTCAATAATTAGGTACATCATCCATTTAATATATTACTTTATTATGTTTCCTACCCACGTTTTTGTTCACGTAGAGTTTAACAAAAATATACGGCGTGTGAGACGCGCGGTAGAGAACAATCAGAACAATGTTGAACTATAGTATTGATTTGACGGGCCTCGTGGCGTAGTCGGTAGTGTAACCGACTTCCGTGCACGAGGTCGTGGGTTCGATTCCCACCCAGGACAATTATTTGTGTGATGAACACAGATATTTGTACTGCGTCTGGGTGTTTTCTATCTATTATATGTATGTATTTACAAAAAAAAAGTAGTATATGTATTATATCCGTAATCTGGTACCCACAGCACAAGCGTTAAGCTTAGTTTGGGACCAGAGGCGTTGTGTAAAAATGTTCAGAAATATTTATTTATTATTTATATTTTGACGTTGACATGCTCAGCTACTTTAAAGAACTGTGGGTCTAGCCAAGTTGCATTCTATGATTGCTAAGGCTAATAGAAAACTATTAAAATGTATGGAAATTTCTAATCTCTAACGTTAAGTCACGTGACTTAGCGTTATAGATATTGTTAAAGACTAAGATAAATATAGGTTCTTTATCTATGGTTAAAGATGTCAAAATCCCATACATTTAAGTAGTTTTCTATTAGTGTTAGCGATCATAGAATGCAACTTGGCTAGGCCCACAGATTATTTATGAATGTGGTAAAAGAGAAGTTGAGTGCGAGCGGGATTCGAACCTGCGTCTCTTTCATCTACTCTAACCGCTAAGCAATTGCACTGACCAACGGTCATTCCCAATCCCCACATCAAATTTGTATATACGACCCACGACGACAGCACTTCCCCGGATTGAAAGGGATGCATGTTCGATTCCGGCTCCCACTAAAAGTTCTCTTACATTTTTCGTATAATTTGTTCTTTAAAGTATCTGAGCATGTCAAGTGCTGAAATACAGATCAAAAATGTATGTAAGTGTTGTTATATTTACTAATATTATACATAATATTATGCAAAAGTGCCTTCGTTGTTTGTCTGTTTATTTGTTACGCTTTCCCGCCATAACTACTCAACCTATCATTACGAAATTTAGCATACACATAGTTGAGAACCCAGAAATGGACATAGGCTAGATATAGTACTTTTTATCCCGGAAAAATGAACGGACGTTTGGGAAAACTATTTTAATTATAAAGATAATGAATGTGCCGTAGTGTGATATATTTATAATCTAAAATCCACGCGGAACGAGTTTATATACTTTCAGAAGGAAGATTCAACGATGAGACTTAATAATATCACATTAGTACACATTCATCTAACGTAAAACATTGTCCAAGTGGCGAGGTCCAAGCTCACTATTGCGTTTGAGCTCACCCCCCTCGTGTCACGTATGAAGGGGTTGTGAAGCGGCTCCCTCACAGAGAGGGGGGCTAATGATGTTTTTTAACAAAAGATTCCACCGCCACATCAATGGTACGTCCCTACAGACTTTTAATGTAGTTGGATGTTATTTTAGGAATTAAAAGTTTGTGTCATTAAGCTATTAAATGTCAGGCAGAGGACTTCGATCTCCGGATTTTATTATCAGATAGGTAATCCGTGTGGGGCCGGCTTTAGAATTGTCCCACCCCCCTCTACATGGGAGTCGTAACAGCTGACTGAGGGAATACCGGGTCAGTGGGCAGCAGCACTCCCTCGAGTATTAACAACATCCACTGCGATCGCCAACCCGCCTGCCAAGCGTGGCGATTACGGCGGTTGTGGCGTTCTCTTGGGGAGGCCTATGTCCAGCAGTGGACGTTGAAAGGCTGATGGATGGATGGATGGAATCTACTCGATATGGGCACCTGCAATATGAAAAGTAAAATTATAAGTACCTTCTTCATGCCCTCTCCCTGTATCATTTTTCCTATTCATTCCTTTAGCCAGTTAGCAATGACAGGTTGGCAGCCAGGGGCATCACTCGCGCCAACTTCAAGGAAAGAAATAGAATATATAGAGGAAGGATAATAAGGGGAGGATAATGATTAGGATTGGGCCTCCGGCTCTCTCACTCACCATACGAAATACAACAGTAGGAGTACCGTTGTTACACGCTGATCTTTTGTGAGAGGGTGGTACTTTCCCAATCGAGCCGGCCCATTCATGATGGGATAAACAAGGCTCTATTCTATATATGTACACGACGTGATGGATTTGTATTTAGAAGTTCAGGCAGACCAGGCAACGACAAGCCGTGTGGTGTAGGATTAAGAATACAAGTGTCACCACCCCATTCTTTCCCACGGGTGTCGTATGAGGCGACTAAGGGAAGTAAGTAATTATCATCCTATGCACGACTGGTGGTAGGGCTGGGTACCAAGTGGAAGTACTCACTTGGTATCCGACCCGAGCGGGTTGGTACCACCATCTCCCGTGTGACCGGCCATGAAGCACATTGTTGCGTTTTTGCTGTAGCATGAGATAGCCGTTTATATTTCATTTCATCTGTGAAATTACAATACTCTCGGTATAGTTGAGTCCATAAGCGACGGTTACCATTTACCAACAGATGGGCAGTGACTCGTCTTCCACTATGTAGGTACAATAAAAAAAAACAACCAAAACACAACGACGTGCTTCATGGCCGGTCAGACAGGAGACGGTGGTACCACGCAACTCAGGCCCGATAGCATGGGTACTCCACCACCAGTAATGCAATGTGTAATAATTACTTAGTTCCCTTAGTATTCTCGTAGGACACCCGCGGGAAAGAATGGGGTGGTGACATGTGTATTCTTAGTCCATCATCACAAATACATATAACATTTTTTTTATTATGTATGTATAATAAACTAGTTTCTCATTATAATCTAACCGCAACACCCTTAACCCGAAACTCACGCACACAATTCACGTGGCTGTAATAAATACGGAAATTCGTCCAATGTTTACTGGGAACCTTTTGATTTGAGTCTTTGTGCGCACTTGCAGGGTCGAGTGCGCCCCTAAGGGGGGGTTAGAGTGTGGGTAGGGTGTTCGCGTCCTGTGCAAATGTTATTGATGTGTAGTGGTTATGAGATAGTACGTATTATTGTGTTGCGAGGAATAATACAGTCGGTTATTGAAGCTTGGACATACCTACGTCAGGACTTGGCAGTAGAACAAGATGAATATATCAATGATATTAAGATTATAGTACCTACTTTCTGATATATGCTCCAATCTATATACATTATGAACTACTTTTATATAATTTATCGCGTTTAATTGATATAAATCTTTTTAACACAGTGTGAAAATGTGAAATCGAAAATAACAGTCATGAGCAGGATTCAAATCCCCATTTCACATTTTCATACTTTATGTTAATTTATATAAAAAATATAAAAAAATATCAAAATATTTATAGGGCTGTGTCATTATTTGGTAAAATCTTAATTGTAAAACTAAGTTTACCTGGTCGGTATAATGTATGCAAATACTTCTGACAGATGGCCCAGGCGTCACCTAAGGCGTTAGGGATGAATGTGTTTTTTTTTATTGCATGTGGTGGCAGACGAGCGACGGTTGATCTGATGGTAAATGGTAACCGTCGCCCATGGACTCGACTATACAGAGAGTATTGGCAAGCCGCTGCTCATCAATTAATTTCACAGATGAAATGAAATATAAACGGTTATCTCCTGCTACAGCCAAAACGCAACGATATGCTTCATGGCCGGTCACACGGGAGATGGTGGTACCAACCCGCTCGGGCCGGATACCAAGTGAGTACTCCCACTTGGTACCCAACCCTACCACCAGTCATGCAATGGATAATAATTGCTTACTTCCCTTAGTCGCCTCATACGACACCCGTGGGCAAGAATGGGGTGGTGACACTTGTATTCTTAATCCGTCACCACACGGACAAATGTGTTATCGAAATTCGCCATCCCAAGAAATTGTCACGATAGCTGAATTGGCAAAGTATCTGGGATGGTATTCCAGGAGATGCAGGTTCAAATCTTGTGCGTGACTGTTATTTTCGATTTCACATTTTCACACTGTGTTAATTTATATGGCTTTGCATGTCAAATGCTAAAAAAATATATAAAAAAATCAAAATATACATCTTTTTCGTAAAAGAACATCGATATCGACCCAGAATGATACGTCAGGCAATTGAAATTAAGAAACATTAACAACAGCGTCATTCTAAGACATTAAGTGGGAATGTGCTATCGAAATTAGTAGTCCCAAGCGGATGTCACGGTGGCTAAAGTGGCAAGAGTCTTAGAAAAAAATCTCTGACTTAGAAATTATATGCTAGTTTATGGATAGATTCCAGACTAGATACCGACTTATCGAGCACAGTGTTGTGTGTTCGATACCCACACAGACCAATTCTTTGCGTGATTCACAATTGGTTGTTCTGATTTTGGGTGTACTGTTGTGATACAGAGATTATTCACTAGTGCTGGGTGTTGTCTTTTATCAAAACAAGCTATAATACATTAATACTCCACGATGATGGAAAAGCGTAGAAAATGCGTCAGAGATTATCTCAGCGACTTATGAAGTCAACCAACCAGCATTCGATTGTTGTGGCTTATGGACAAAATGGCTTACTTTGAGGAAAGACTTAACTGATCAAAAAAAACTCATTTAAAGGAATGTTGCACCTTTAATCACACCATATCATCTCATCCTTACTTAATATAACAAATGTGAAAATTCAATTGCTTATCTTGTTATGCTTTCACGTAAGTAGGTACTCAATTGATCACTATTACCTAACATACATATATAGTGGGTGGCAAACAAGCAGTCGGCCGCCCTGATGGTAAGCGGTTACTGTGGACTATAGACGCTTGCAACACCAGAGGCTTCTCTCGCGCGTCGCCATCTCCAAGAAAAGAAATAGGAGGTGGATAGGAAGTATATTAAGGAGATGATAGGTGGGATACTAAGGAGCAAGGAGAGGGGGCCTCCGGCACTATCGGGAACTCAAAAGGATTTTATCCCGGAAAAATGGACGTTCTCCTTTTGCATATAGACTAACGTATTTATATTATTCAAACGAAATCTGAAGTTCAAGCATAATTATGAGGTTGCTGGCAGGGTCTAATTATCTATAAAAACCGATTATAGACTATTGAAAAAAATAGCGTTATAATTACGCTATTTTTGACTGAAGATTGTGTTGTAACTATGAAATTGTATGTATGTAAAGTCCCCCGCGAAACAAGGATTATTCCTTAGAGCAGGGTGTTGTTTCTATATATTTTTTTGCTTGTATTTAAAGGTAATCTCGAGAACTATTGAACTGATTTTCAAAGATATTTCATTAAGAAAAAAAATACCATTATGGATTATATATAGAGCTTTCACTGCGCACGCTGAACAATGTATGTTCATAAATCACATGTGATGGTATATCTTTAGAAATGCTCCAGAGTTTTTTAAGTACATACGTAAGGTCATATTTTAGCTTCATCCATCCATCAGCCTTTCGACGTCCACTGCTGGACATAAGCCTCCCCAAGGGAACGCCACACATGTGTTTCGCTTTATATATATGAGGGATAGTGCCGTAATCGCCACGCTTGGCAGGCGGGTTGGCGATCGCAGTGGATGTTGTTAATACTCGAGAAAGTGCTGCTGCCCACTCCCCCGGTATTCCCTCAGTCGACTCTTACGACTCCCGTGGGTAGAGAGGGGTGGGACAATTCTAAAGCCGGCCCCACACGGTATTTTAGCTTATTAAAAATATTAGTAAATTTACCTAACAGGAAAACAAATTAAAACAAAGCTCTCAATAATATTTTGTAACCTTGTTTTGTGATTCATATATTTTTTTTAATTGAAGCAGTGACGTCACCAAGTCATGTAAAAAACCAATAATTGTAGGATATTGCAATGTTAGTGCGTGAATCACGTACAGGCTGTAACTAGAACTGTCATGACTCATGGTGGTGTCGGATTTAAGGCTTTTATTTAATGCTGGCGATTGCCCGCGACGTACCACAGTTTATTCTTTATGAAAGTATATACTTAAGGATACTAACATCATATAGGTACTTCATTCACCGTCAGAGTTTGAGCAACAAATTCAATATATACGGGGTAATTTTTTAACCAGTGCGCAAGTTTTGAGAGAATAAACTTAAGCAAATTTTAATAAACATGTATTTTTTATTTTGATATGTCTTAGTACTAAAAAGTTATCGCTAACGAAAGGTTTTACTTTTGAAACAGATTTTATTGTCAACTACGCGCGCGCTTCCGTAGGTATACCTACATCGGCGCCTGGTCAATGCGCCAACGCGTAGGTATCTATGCGGGTTACTGACCGCTAATTTTATCAGGTTCGAAATAAACTTTTTAAGGTTAGGTCGTGACCTGAAGTTATTTGTAAGAGTAGTTCCAATTTTTCCTTTATACTTTTCATAGGCGTAGGACCATCAAAATGCGGAAAATAAAGTTTCTAGCTGCTCGTAAGATTGGTGTCCATATTTTACTGATTCCAAGTCGGATAAAAAATTCAAAAAATCGGATTAGACAATTAAAGGAAATGTGTTCTATTACTGTTATAGAACCACCAAAAAAAGTGAGAGCACTAGTTAAAAAAATATCCTGTATTATATATTATAATTGGGAAAGTTTGCGACGATATTGATTTTTTGTGTTTATCCGGGAATAGCGCTTAAAATACTGATAGGATTTTGATAAAATTTGGTAGGTAAATAAACGCGACACATGATTAACATATCAGATATATTTTATACCAAAAATAGTTCCCACAGGATAGCTATTTTGGAATACTTATATGTACAACTAAACACTAATCGGATTTGAATATAAGTCTGGTACGCAGATGAATTGTGTCTTCGATAAACGCATAGGATATTTAAATAAACACGTAGGTTATTTAAATAAACACAAATTTAAATTTAAAGTCTCTAACCATAAGTTTTTTTGAAGTCCACATGGGCGAAGTCGCTGGCATAAACTAGTGTACTATAATTAATGGTGTCCAACTTAGAATAGAATGGCTAGAAATAATTATATTTAATAGAAAATGAGGCGATTTTAGCATCCCAGGTCACCCGTGATCTAAGATTATTGTGAAAATTAGGTTCCGATCGTGGGGACCCTATATTTTGGTAAATTCAGATTAGATATAAATTAATTGATTGATATTACATACGAGAAAATAGAGAAAATAATTTCTGATTAGTTAGTAACAAATGCTTTAATAACTAAGTAACTTACCTTAGAAAGTGCTCAATTTCTACATCACATTTTTTATTGTGTAATGGGGAATGCCCACGACATCTACCAGATGTATTTATGTACATTCTTCACAAGAAATGTTCGGAGTAAGTACCCGTCAATTCTCAACTTATTAAAATGGAAATTGATCTTTAGGCTACCCAAAATTGTTTTTTTTTAAACTTATTTACTGCATTTTTGCATAACCAACTCTTTTTAGGGAAAATTGAACACTGACGTAGTCGCGAGTAACAGCTAGTACTTTATAACTAAAATATAAACACAACACACAAACTGCAAAGGCAACCGTTCTTGTATATAAGTATAGGAGACGCAAGAAGGCTGAACGGGCACTTCCGGTGCGTGAGTGCGCCCCCACCTCCCATCGGTACGTGAAAGGGTGGTGGGAGCGCGTGGGCGACGGTCAGCTCCCATCGTTCGTATATAAGTTTTCATATTGGATTTATTATATGTATTGATGGGGTGATTTATTTGAGGATTTGATTTTATAGGGTTTTAAATATTAGGTTTGGGCCTCTTTTTAGAATAGAACTAAGTCTATGACTTAGTCCGAATAGAACTAACTAGATAACTAAGTCATAGCAGCAACCCTACTGTGGGTTGCCAGACTTCAGGAGCTGTCGAAAACCCATCAAGCCTGCATACTTGTCTCTTTACTATGTTTAAAATATATTCATATCGTTTTGAAAGCCAGAGTGTCTACCTCGGCATCGACCTCGGGCTGGCGATCAAACTTGACACCCCTGTCTTTGGAGTATAATGTATATTCCTTTAGAATATTAACAGATCTTCTTGAAAGAACTTTTTACTGCGGTGTTATCCAGTGCTGCGACGTCTTTTTAAGACATCCTTTTTTTTTTTTGTTAATCCAAAATGTTCTTAACCACACACCCCTTTGCTAGTTATTGATGTGAAACATCTAATGCGGAGGGAGGATAAAATCGGCTGTTAGCGTGACGTAGACGCTTTTATTTTACTTGTCCCATTAAAATTTTTCAAGTTAAATTTGACACACTTCCCGGTTTCTGATTGAGCTGTAATTTTACATGCATGTGTAGATCGCGTGACAATGCAATATTATGATGACATGGAGCTGATCTGATGATGGAGCTGGAAGGTCGACATAGGAACTCTATAATGAAACGGCGCAACCCCATCCAGTTTGGGCTCGTATGATTCGTCTTGCCGAGTACTTTGTGTCTAGATGATATCCAGAAACTGATGATGGAGTTGGAAGGTGACCACAGTAACTCTGTAATGAAAAAATGCAACCCCATTGAGTTTGGAATCATTTGATTCTTCTTGACGAGTACTTTGTCTTTAGATGGTATTCAGGGTCTGATGATGGAGCTAGAAGGTGGCCATAGGAACTCCGTTATAAAACGACATAACTCCATCGAGTTTGGGCTCGTATGATTTGTCTTGACGAGTACTTTGTCTCTAGATGGTATCCAGAGCCTGATGATGGAGCTGGATGATGGCCACAGTAACTCTGTAATGAAACGTCGCAATCATATCGAGTTTATACTCGTTTGATTCGTCTTGAGGGGTACTTTGTCAAGTTATGATCATTTTATTTCTACAAAATAATTCCGATGTTTTCACATCTGCTAGACGTCCCGCGACGTCTAGTTTTTTTTCCTTAGCTCCTTACTTTCATTTTAACTTTTTCTTTCATTCTTTAATTAAATTCTTTAACCTTATCATTAATTCTTTCTTTCTTATCCTTACTGATATTACACATCTGAAAGTTAGTTTGTTTGTTTGTTACGCTTTTACACCGCAACTACTTACTAAACCAATCATCATGAAATATTTAGTATTTTTATATACTTTTTAGCATTTGACATGCTTTAGCCATATAAATAAACACAAAGTGTAAAAATGTAAAATCGACAATAACAGCCACGAGCAGGATTTGAACCTTCATCTCCTGGATACCGTCCAGATGCTTTGCCAATTCAGCCATCGTGACAATTGCTCCTGACTGCTAATTTCGATAACACATTCATACTTAACGTCTTTGGGTGACGCCAGTGCCATCTGTCGGAAGAATTTTCATACATTACATCGACCTGGTAAACTTAATTTTACAATTAAGATTTTTACCTAATAATGACGCATACCCTATAATTATTTAGATATTTTTATATATATTCTTAGCATTTGACACGTTTAGTACTATGCATTAAACACGAAGTGAAAAATGTGAAATTGAAAATAACAGTCACGAGCAGGATTTGAACCTGCATCTCCTGGATACCGTCCAGATGCTTTGCCAATTCAGCCAAGATGGCTTGACAGAACACGTTTGTAGGTCTAGACATAAAACAGCTGATTTGATTGGCTGGTTAGAAACTAATCTCATGATGAATACATCCAAAATTCAAAGAATTCCGACATATATATTAAAGATTTTTTAACATATTTTCAAAAAAAAAGGAAAAACGCGATTTCTGAAGTTATATGTTTTTAGATACAGTGTTTTGTCATGGCACGGCAGAGTTAGTCATAAGCTTCATAAAGAGCGGGTACCACTTACCATCAGGTCGAAGAGTTCCATTGCTGGTAATTCAAAAATTACAACACAGTTACACCTAGACTGAATGAGTACTTAAAATATATTTTTTTATACGACGCGGGTGGCGAACAAGTATACGGTTACCGTAGTCTATAGACGCTAGCAACACCAGAGGTATCACTCGCACGTCGCCATCTCCAAGGACATGATGAGAAGGATAATAAAGAGAGAGGATATGAAGGGGGTTTGGGTTTCCGGCGCTCTCACTCACCATACGAAACACAATCTATCGTTGTTTCACGCTGATTTTCTGTGAAACTTTCCCGATCGAGCCGGCCCATAGAAAATCCTACTATTAATATTATAAATGTGAATGTAAGTTTGTTTGTTACGCTTTCAGGCGAAAACTACTGAAACGATCGTCATGAAACTTTGAACACATAATCTTGGAGGTAGGCATTTCTTAGAAGTAACATAGGATAGATACTTTTATTAAAAAAAAAAATATTTTATGAAATTCTTCGCGGACGAATTCGCGGGTAACAGCTAGTTGTAATATACTAGCGGACCCGGCAGACGTTGTTCTATCCAAACATTGGCGTTTGGTATGGAGTCATTTATTTTAGCTCTAAGGATTATTTTCATAAAAAAGTAGGGTTGTTGTTAGGTAGGTATATGTTTTTACATTAGAATAAATTGAAGAAAAAATCCTGAAATCCTATTATGGCGCCACGTACTGGGTCTAAATATGAATCTAAGTCCTTAATTAAATATACACAAGAAAATCATAAAAATCTGTACAGGTGTTTAAGAGGAGTTCAATGACTAACACACGGACACAAGAAATATAATATTATAATAGATTAAATATTAGTGAACATTACAGTATGTCGTATCTAGTAGTAGTATTAGTCTTGTCCCGATCAGGTTGGGTGGGTATTTTTACATAGCGGTATGTATTATACAACTACGATCTCAGTGTAATCATGTCGTAAAATAATCAACAAGATCATAAAAATAATAAATAACGTCGTAAATAAACAAACTGAGTGTAAATAATAAAAAAATCTCTAAATCTATGTTTATGTGACAACTTTACGAATAAAAAATAACCTAAAATAAATGAATTACAAATATTGCAATTACAAACAAGAGAATTAACAAAACAGACAACTGAAGCCTCAAGTAGGGTTGCCAAAAGGGAATTTTAAATATACCTATTTTATTGTTTTTTATTTTAAACAATAGTGACTGGTTAAGAAGATATACAATGCAAAAGTGGAAATTGTAGGTACAAGGAGAGACTGAGTCTCACCTACCAAGACCAAATCGGTCATGTATTGAAGGAAGATGGACTCAAAAGTCTCTGAAACCGGCGAGGGTTTATGAAGAGAATTATGAATGTTGAAGAAGCGAGAGATGTATGCAAGAATAGAGCCTTTTGGTACTCTGTTCTCTCTGCCTACCCCGCAAGGGAGATTGCGTGATGATAAGTAAAGTAAGTATTTAAACAACATGAAAAATTGTAAATATTTGTCGTTATTCTGTCGTAAAGGATAAATATTTGTACAATTTAAAAAAATAGTTTGTCAAATTGAATTTACAAATTTCGAACTGGAGTTGAGTACGTGTGTTGCGTTTGTAAAATATCTTGAGACGGGGGTATTGATCTCTTGTGTTAGTCTATAAAAATATTAAAAATCATTGTTTTTATCTAGACATGGTCGAATATAGAATTTCAAACTTTCATGGTCACTTATAATTCTAAACGTTTTTTCCGTGATTTATACCATGTGAATTTTTACTTACGAGTTTCCGATATTTCGGCACTGTTGCAAGCGCCATGATCACGGAACAACTGAAGTCCTTGCGGGTGGGAATAGTTTTTATTATTCTGCGGTTAGAAATATCGGTCTACCCGCTTTCTCACTCGTTTATGACACGCAACACTATCTATGGAACCACTACCACTGGTCTCACTCACGTATCGAGCTCGATCACGACACACAACACTTACGGTGTCGACCCTGGTTTTTGAGGTGTTTTTCTTCTTCTTTGTACATAGACGAATCACGGGACGCCAGGTGCTAGATAATTGAAAACCATCTTCACGGTTGAAATTTTTGTATTTCGTGATTTCAATGGCTTCTCTCACCAATCTGGGTATATAGTGGCGTTCTGTCGAAAGTATCTGAGGATTATGTAAATTCTCGATGTAGTGACTCGTTCCTGCCTCCAAAAGGTGTTGTGCTATCGCCGATTTTCCTGGGTCATTGTTTTTACATAATCCTCAGATACTTTCGACAGAACGCCACTATATACCCAGATTGGTGAGAGAAGCCATTGAAATCACGAAATACAAAAATTTCAACCGTGAAGATGGTTTTCAATTATCTAGCACCTGGCGTCCCGTGATTCGTCTATGTACAAAGAAGAAGAAAAACACCTCAAAAACCAGGGTCGACACCGTAAGTGTTGTGTGTCGTGATCGAGCTCGATACGTGAGTGAGACCAGTGGTAGTGGTTCCATAGATAGTGTTGCGTGTCATAAACGAGTGAGAAAGCGGGTAGACCGATATTTCTAACCGCAGAATAATAAAAACTATTCCCACCCGCAAGGACTTCAGTTGTTCCGTGATCATGGCGCTTGCAACAGTGCCGAAATATCGGAAACTCGTAAGTAAAAATTCACATGGTATAAATCCCGAAAAAACGTTTAGAATGGTCGAATATATTGGAATTACGACGAGTTTGAACATGTCCGTTATTACTTTTAAACGTGACTTTCTTTTTGCCTCGTAGTCTCGCGGTAGTATATACGACTGCGGATCATGAGATCACGGATTTAAATACCGGACCGAGCCAAAAAAAGTTATTGAGTTTTAAAGAAATTCTCAGTAGCGCCTAATTCCAAGTTAGAAAGTTGGCGGTGTTTCACCTCAGTTCATCGGAAAGCACGTAAAGCCGTTGATCCAGCCCCTGATCTACTTCTTGAGAGAACAGAGAGTGCAGTTGTATTTGCGCACACACTTGTACTATATCTCATGCGTAGTTAGGTAACCGATAATAAAATGGTTAGCAGTTACCCGCGACTTCGTCTCCATTGCTTGTTATATGAACATGTAGTGCTTATAAAAACAGTTGTTTCTTAAAACTACTAACTTTATGTAAAACTAGATTCTGCTCGTGACTCCGTCCACGTGGACTTCAAAATACATATTATATACATCATTCTACGGTACACTCATTATCTCTATGTAAAAATAGATACCCCACTGGAACCATTCATATTTCCAGGATGGAAAGAACAAGCAAATTACTTTCGCATTTATAATATTAGTAAGGTTGAACATTAAGAATAATTTAAACACAAAGTGAAAAATGTGAAATCTAAAATAACAGTCACGAGCAGGATTTGAACCTGCTTCTCCTGGATACCGTCCAGATGCTTTGCCAATTCAGCCATCGTGACAATTGCTCGTGACTGTAATTTCGATAACACATTCATACTTAACGTCTTTGGGTGACGCCTGCGCCATCTGTCGGAAGTATTTTCATACATTATACCGACCAGGTAAACATAATTTTACAATTAAGATTTTACCTAATAATGACGCAAACCCTATAAATATTTAGATATTTTTATATATATTTTTAGCGTTTGGCATGCTTAGCACTATACATTAAATACAAAGTGAAAAATGTGAAATCGAAAATAACAGTCACGAGCAGGATTTGAACCTGTATCTCCTGGATACCGTCCAGATGCTTTGCCCATTCAGCCATCGTGACAATTGCTCCTGACTGCTAATTTCGATAACACACACACACACTTATATATAAAAATATCTAAATATTCAGAATATTTTTTTTTATAAATGGGTCAAGTGTCTAAGAAATAAAATTTAGAAAACTTAATTAAAATCTATGTTGTAGTTTTCCGTTCCAACGGCAAAACTCTATATTTTTTTTTTTAATATTCGTATTTAGCGAACGGAAGCGCTATTTTTAAGATAGATTTAGCGAATACTTCCAAATACTCTGTGAACACTGAAGTTCTATTTATTTTGTTGTGATTGGCAATTAAATCCACGACACTTGATACGACAATTCATTACTTAAAGTACAAATTTTTCAGTTAATATACATAAAAAATATTTAATAGTTTCAATAGTTATTATATAAAATATTTTTTAATCTTTCAACCCTGGTCATAACCGATATTGCGTTCTAATTTCAAATGGCAGAAAGTAGCAAAACAAATAAAACGACGGCAGTGCACTAGGGGTGTTTACAATAAATGCGTCAAATCGCTTTGTTTACACGATCAGAGAGCGTGGCGCGTAAATAATGTTAGCGATATTCGCCATTGGAAACGATTTCAGAAGTATTTGACAAAATATTTTTTATTGTACTATCAATTATCTATACAAAGAGCATTGTGGCCTGCCAATTGCCACTCTGAGTAGTAACACTCTGAGTTGATCCGGTGGGATTTTCACCCGCAGTATCTCTACGGGTAAGTATAATTACACCTACTTTTTTTTAAAGATAACATAATGCATTAAGGAATATAATCCCCCTTGTATCGCGGGGGATTATAAACATACAATTTCACAGATATAAGCTACACCCAGAATCAGAAGAATAATTCCTGGATCAACAAAGAGTTCGACACTCGGGCGGGCGGTAATTGTTTTCATATATTGTAACATTTACGTGGCGAATGTCACCAGCCAGTATGATTTTCATCAATCAACAATCATTGTCATACTTCACACAATTTATATAAAACCTTAAAGAATCATACGACAGATAGCCTAGATTTCTAGCCGTAGAACCTTGCTTATCCCAGCATGAAAGAGCCGCTAGATTTTTAGTCGTAGATCCTTGCTTATCCCAGCATGAAAGAGCCGCTACATTTCTAGTCGTAGAACCTTGCTTATCCCAGCATGAAAGAGCCGCTATATTTCTAGTCGTAGAACCTTGCTTATCCCAGCATGAAAGAGCCGCTAGATTTCTAGCCGTAGAGCCTTGCTTATCCCAGCATGAAAGAGCCGCTAGATTTCTAGTCGTAGAACCTTGCTTATCCCAGCATGAAAGAGCCGCTAGATTTCTAGTCGTAGAACCTTGCTTATCCCAGAATGAAAGAGCCGCTAGATTTCTAGCCGTAGAGCCTTGCTTATCCCAGCATGAAAGAGCCGCTATATTTCTAGTCGTAGAACCTTGCTTATCCCAGCATGAAAGCGCCGCTAGATTTCTAGTCGTAGAACCTTGCTTATCCCAGCATGAAAGAGCCGCTACATTTCTAGTCGTAGAACCTTGCTTATCCCAGCATGAAAGAGCCGCTAGATTTCTAGTCGTAGATCCTTGCTTATCCCAGCATGAAAGAGCCGCTAGATTTCTAGTCGTAGAGCCTTGCTTATCCCAGCATGAAAGAGCCGCTAGATTTCTAGTCGTAGAACCTTGCTTATCCCAGCATGAAAGAGCCGCTACATTTCTAGTCGTAGAGCCTTGCTTATCCCAGCATGAAAGAGCCGCTATATTTCTAGTCGTAGAACCTTGCTTATCCCAGCATGAAAGAGCCGCTAGATTTCTAGCCGTAGAGCCTTGCTTATCCCAGCATGAAAGAGCCGCTATATTTCTAGTCGTAGAACCTTGCTTATCCCAGCATGAAAGAGCCGCTAGATTTCTAGTCGTAGAACCTTGCTTATCCCAGCATGAAAGAGCCGCTACATTTCTAGTCGTAGAGCCTTGCTTATCCCAGCATGAAAGAGCCGCTACATTTCTAGTCGTAGAACCTTGCTTATCCCAGCATGAAAGAGCCGCTACATTTCTAGTCGTAGAGCCTTGCTTATCCCAGCATGAAAGAGCCGCTATATTTCTAGTCGTAGAACCTTGCTTATCCCAGCATGAAAGAGCCGCTACATTTCTAGTCGTAGAACCTTGCTTATCCCAGCATGGAAGAGCCGCTACATTTCTAGTCGTAGAACCTTGCTTATCCCAGCATGAAAGAGCCGCTATATTTCTAGTCGTAGAACCTTGCTTATCCCAGCATGAAAGAGCCGCTAGATTTCTAGTCGTAGAACCTTGCTTATCCCAGCATGAAAGAGCCGCTAGATTTATAGTCGTAGAACCTTGCTTATCCCAGCATGAAAGAGCCGCTACATTTCTAGTCGTAGAACCTTGCTTATCCCAGCATGAAAGAGCCGCTAGATTTATAGTCGTAGAACCTTGCTTATCCCAGCATGAAAGAGCCGCTAGATTTCTAGTCGTAGAACCTTGCTTATCCCAGCATGAAAGAGCCGCTACATTTCTAGTCGTAGAACCTTGCTTATCCCAGCATGAAAGAGCCGCTAGATTTCTAGTCGTAGATCCTTGCTTATCCCAGCATGAAAGAGCCGCTAGATTTCTAGTCGTAGAACCTTGCTTATCCCAGCATGAAAGAGCCGCTAGATTTCTAGTCGTAGAACCTTGCTTATCCCAGCATGAAAGAGCCGCTACATTTCTAGTCGTAGAACCTTGCTTATCCCAGCATGAAAGAGCCGCTAGATTTCTAGTCGTAGAACCTTGCTTATCCCAGCATGAAAGAGCCGCTACATTTCTAGTCGTAGAACCTTGCTTATCCCAGCATGAAAGAGCCGCTAGATTTCTAGTCGTAGAACCTTGCTTATCCCAGCATGAAAGAGCCGCTAGATTTCTAGTCGTAGATCCTTGCTTATCCCAGCATGAAAGAGCCGCTAGATTTCTAGTCGTAGAACCTTGCTTATCCCAGCATGAAAGAGCCGCTAGATTTATAGTCGTAGAACCATGCTTATCCCAGCATGAAAGAGCCGCTAGATTTCTAGTCGTAGAACGTTGCTTATC
Source organism: Leucoma salicis (assembly GCA_948253155.1). Taxonomy (NCBI): domain Eukaryota; kingdom Metazoa; phylum Arthropoda; class Insecta; order Lepidoptera; family Erebidae; genus Leucoma; species Leucoma salicis. The sequence continues at coordinate 2,014,781 of OX411806.1, read as the reverse complement.
CCAGCATGAAAGAGCCGCTACATTTCTAGTCGTAGAACCTTGCTTATCCCAGCATGAAAGAGCCGCTAGATTTCTAGTCGTAGAACCTTGCTTATCCCAGCATGAAAGAGCCGCTAGATTTCTAGTCGTAGAACCTTGCTTATCCCAGCATGAAAGAGCCGCTAGATTTATAGTCGTAGAACCTTGCTTATCCCAGCATGAAAGAGCCGCTACATTTCTAGTCGTAGAACCTTGCTTATCCCAGCATGAAAGAGCCGCTACATTTCTAGTCGTAGAACCTTGCTTATCCCAGCATGAAAGAGCCGCTAGATTTCTAGTCGTAGATCCTTGCTTATCCCAGCATGAAAGAGCCGCTAGATTTCTAGTCGTAGAACCTTGCTTATCCCAGCATGAAAGAGCCGCTAGATTTATAGTCGTAGAACCTTGCTTATCCCAGCATGAAAGAGCCGCTACATTTCTAGTCGTAGAACCTTGCTTATCCCAGCATGAAAGAGCCGCTAGATTTCTAGTCGTAGAACCTTGCTTATCCCAGCATGAAAGAGCCGCTACATTTCTAGTCGTAGAACCTTGCTTATCCCAGCATGAAAGAGCCGCTAGATTTCTAGTCGTAGATCCTTGCTTATCCCAGCATGAAAGAGCCGCTAGATTTCTAGTCGTAGAACCTTGCTTATCCCAGCATGAAAGAGCCGCTAGATTTATAGTCGTAGAACCTTGCTTATCCCAGCATGAAAGAACCGCTAAATTTATAGTCGTAGATTCTTGCTTATCCCAGCATGAAAGAGCCGCTAGATTTCTAGTCGTAGAACCTTGCTTATCCCAGCATGAAAGAGCCGCTAGATTTCTAGTCGTAGAACCTTGCTTATCCCAGCATGAAAGAGCCGCTAGATTTATAGTCGTAGAACCTTGCTTATCCCAGCATGAAAGAGCCGCTAGATTTCTAGTCGTAGAACCTTGCTTATCCCAGCATGAAAGAGCCGCTATATTTCTAGTCGTAGATCCTTGCTTATCCCAGCATGAAAGAGCCGCTGGATTTCTAGTCGTAGAACCTTGCTTATCCCAGCATGAAAGAGCCGCTAGATTTCTAGTCGTAGAACCTTGCTTATCCCAGCATGAAAGAGCCGCTACATTTCTAGTCGTAGAACCTTGCTTATCCCAGCATGAAAGAGCCGCTAGATTTCTAGTCGTAGATCCTTGCTTATCCTAGCATGAAAGAGCCGCTAGATTTCTAGTCGTAGAACCTTGCTTATCCCAGCATGAAAGAGCCGCTAGATTTATAGTCGTAGAACCTTGCTTATCCCAGCATGAAAGAGCCGCTAGATTTCTAGTCGTAGAACCTTGCTTATCCCAGCATGAAAGAGCCGCTAGATTTCTAGTCGTAGAACCTTGCTTATCCCAGCATGAAAGAGCCGCTAGATTTCTAGTCGTAGAACCTTGCTTATCCCAGCATGAAAGAGCCGCTAGATTTCTAGTCGTAGAACCTTGCTTATCCCAGCATGAAAGAGCCGCTAGATTTCTAGTCGTAGAACCTTGCTTATCCCAGCATGAAAGAGCCGCTAGATTTATAGTCGTAGAACCTTGCTTATCCCAGCATGAAAGAGCCGCTAGATTTCTAGTCGTAGAACCTTGCTTATCCCAGCATGAAAGAGCCGCTAGATTTCTAGTCGTAGAACCTTGCTTATCCCAGCATGAAAGAGCCGCTAGATTTCTAGTCGTAGAACCTTGCTTATCCCAGCATGAAAGAGCCGCTAGATTTCTAGTCGTAGAACCTTGCTTATCCCAGCATGAAAGAGCCGCTAGATTTATAGTCGTAGAACCTTGCTTATCCCAGCATGAAAGGGCCGGCTTGTTCGGGTAAGTACCACCCTCTCACAGAAGATCGGCGTGAAACAACCGTAGGTCTTAATACCGTTGTTTTTCGTATGGTGAGTGAGAGCGCTGGATGCCCAGATCCCCTCCATAGGGAGGGGCTCCTTATATAGTATCCATCGTTTAATCTCCTTATTATCCCTCCTATCCTCTTTCTATCCCTTTCTTTGGAGATGGCGACGTGCGAGTGATACCTCGTAGTGTTGCCGGTGTCTATAGGCTACGGTAACCGCTTACCATCAGGTGGGTATATGGCTTGTTTGTCACCCAAGTAGCATAAACGAAAAATACGCTGCGTATAATGTGTATAGATACTCGTAAATATAGAAGATAGGTATGAAGATGTCCTAGAGAAGGACTACAGCCTCAATAATTATTATTAGTTCGTTAAATAAAAGTATGGGATGTTTAATCATAAATTGACAACATTTGCCGGCTCGCGATGTTATCTCCCCATTACGGGTAGTTTACACGGTCACCGTGGCAACACTTAAACCTGGTACCGAGTCACGCCGTAATTACGTGTCGCAATCATGTAAATTGGTTCGTGTTCAATAACTAGGGGTTGTTACTTGGGTTCTAATATGCCATGATTATTTTTTGAACTGAAAACTACTTACAGCAATAATGCCTAGATTGGTGTTGTCATCCGATAAATAGTTTTTTTTGTGGTAACAATAATTTTATTATATATATTAACACAAAATGTGAAATTGAAAATAACAGTCACGAGCTGGTTTTGATCATGCATCTCGTGGACTAACGTCCCAGATGCTGAATTCCAGCTGCTGAATTGGCACAGCGTAATTTATATGCATTTACTTGTTAAAAAAATATATAAAATATTTATAGGGCTGCGTCATTGTAAAATTAAGCTTACTGGTCGGAATAATGTATGCAAATACTTCTCTTCAACAGATGGCGTAGGCGTAACCCAAAATCCGCCGGCGGACCACCGAAGGAATGTAACACAGTTCCAGTGGCCCGCCAATAAAGGCGGAGAGACGGCACACGGCGGGTTTCTTTAGTGGGTGCAGGCCCCACACTACCCTGTTCGTTGCCCCCGAACGACGGGGTGTGCGGTTAGGAACATTTTTTCCCGCCTTAACAAAAAAAAAAAAGGCGTATTAAGAATGAATGTGTTATCGAAATTCGCAGTCCCGAGTAATTGTCACGATGGCTGAATTGGCGTACCATCTGGGACGGTATTCCAGGAGATGCAAATTCAAATCCTGCTTGTGACTGTTATTTTGGATTTCACATTTTGTGTTAATTTATATGGCTAAGCACGTCAAATATAAAATTTATTAGGTATTGTTCTTCAGAGAGCTCGTTTAGACAGCCATCATGTACATCTATCGATATGGACAGTACTTACTTCATCTATGTTTTAAGCTGGAACTTGTTTTTAGGGGTGCGTTATGATGATTAATCATTGCCTCAAAATCTTTTATTTATGAAGCCTGCTGGAGCACTTGCGCATTATAAATGTGTATCATACACAAAACAGAGACGTGGTCCTTTAATGTCGGTCACATAAAGCCTAAACTCGCTCAGCGTATTAATGCTCGAGATCTTTATAGGTGACCGTAAAACCGCAGCAGAATAAGTGCGACTGATATACCCCACCGGACCAGTATATGCTTTAGTGTCAATGGGCTGGCTACATCGCTCGACGAACCGACAACCGATGGGGAAGAAAGGTTCTTGAGTGCGGTGACTGATACCCGGTCAAAGTCGCAGTTGGATGCGAGTGGCATAGGACCGTTTGATGTGTGGCTATCTTAGGAAGATCTGCGTCCAGTAGATTGAAGACGAAGAAAAGGTGATTGATGGATGGATCGCTTTTGTATAACGATCTACCACCAGACTGGGACGCGGCCTCCACTGAAAAGATCTTTCTAAATTTCTACATTACGTAAAATAAATATTAAGGATGTAGTATTTTTCCAAAGGTTAGATGATTTGTATTGAACTAATAACTTTAACAGGCCGTGTGGGGCCGGCTTTAGAATTGTCCCAGCCCTCTCTACCCACGGGAGTCGTAAGAGCCGACTGAGGAATACCGGGGAGTGGGCAGCAGGCAGCAGCACTCCCTTGAGTATTAACAACATCCACTGCGATCGCTAACCCGCCTGCCAAGCGTGGCGATTACGGCATTATCCCCCATTTTGGGGAGGCCTATGTCCAGCAGTGGACGTTGAAAGGCTGATGGATGGATAAATCGCAGAATATACCTGGAGCATCGTGCGATAATTCGCGACTCCAAAGATACAATTCTACTGACCTTCATCAATAATTTAGTTGACTACATTTAAAAAAATATACAAAATTCGCATTAAACCTGTATGATACTATATTATATGAGATATGCATATAAATTCGGTGCGATAAAGCTTGGCCACTAATAAGCCTATGAATATATAATACATCTCTCGCTTCTTCAACATTCATAATTATCTTCATACACGCTCGCCGGTTTCGGAGACTCCTGACTCCACCTTCCTTCAATACATGACCAATTTGGTCTAGGTAGGTGGTACCTACATCCTTCCACTTTAGCATTATATCATAAGTGTTGTTTCATAAGTGTTAGTTTGTTGCTCCGAACGATGGGATGTGCGGTTAAGTACATTTTTCCCGCCTTAACAAAAAAAGGAAAGAATGGGGCGGTGATGCTTGTATTCCGTCACCACACAGATAGTGCGCGGATAATGCGGTTTCCCTAAAACATACATACTTGAAATTGCATAAAATTTCTTAAGTACTCATAACTGTTGTGATATTTCTCAAGATATAAATAAACATACAGAACCGTCTCAAATTTCTTCAATTTTCACATCAACATTCTCATAACGAGCACATTGTTTCGCTACGCCTAGCGCCCGGCGTCGTTTGCGTGACTCCTCCAACATGACTCCTGTTTACTTCCGCGTCTAAATTACACGTGGAATTACACCGTCCAAATAGATTTGGTGCGAGCGGTTAAAGGTTAGGGTGAATGGATTTGGAATGAATTTTGTTTTGATGGCGGTTTATTTTTATAATCGTAGGCATAATAAGGTTTTAATGTGTAATTAAGAGGGAAAGTTAAGGGTGTAGTTCGTATATCGTCAATAAAAGTACTCATATTTTCTAACATTTACGCGAATTTTACACATTTTGAAATAAAACTACGTTTACGGAATCTATCGCGTTTACTTGATTTTTATACTATCCCGACGTTTCGAATACTTTACAGCATTCATGATCACGGGTGGACTTATATGGTAGATGTCCAAAGCTGGTTTCGAATACTTTAACTATCTAAACACAAAACGATTTTTTATATTTTTTGTCTATTTGTCTGTTTATCTGTTTGTCTGTTGTTCCCGCATCACGCAAAAACTACTGAACGGATTTTGATGCAACTTTTTTTATTTGGTAGCTCTTGATTAGATGCAAAAACTGGTAAACATATTCGAATAACTAATTATAGCCATTCAAAGCAGCGTCGACTAAGCAAATTGCTCTTACAAAATCCTTTGGTAATTATATGTATATATGTGGACGTTAGTCCCACACACAGTGCGTGTGAGCGCACATATCACTTTATACCAACACTGATTATTTTCACACAAATGTAAGGAAAGTACATTCAAGCAATAAAGTGCGTACAATTACTGAGGTGTCCGCGGGATGAGCCCTGATTAGTGACGGTCAGGTGGGCGCAGTAGGGGCGGTCGATAACTCACCCTGACACCCTCCACGTAACTACTCCCTACTGTTTATTGCAGGGGGGCGATCGCCTCAACTTAAGTATTGATTCGCGAGAAACGTGATTTGTACTCATCTAAAGGTTAGCCGCAGCTTACCGAAAGTTCATTGACTGTTTTTCAGCTTTGTGAAGCATCCATTACTGGTTTATTTACAGCGGATATAAACACTATGGTGTTTAATGCTGCCTTGTATGTTGTTCTATAAGTTCATGGGATTGAATGTAGGATTTTGTTGGTATTTTGGGGTGGTGTATGCGCGTAAACCGCGGTCAATAGGCCTCCGGCCGCACCTACGTTGTCTTCGGCGTAATGTCGACCCGTCACGGCATCTACCGACTTATTGCTGAGGCAAACTTCTGATATTTTATTTGCTAAGTGCTCCGTTAGTTCGGACAGGGAGGCTTAATTGACACAGTCATGTTATACAAATTATATTTATGAGACGATTTCTGTATCTTGTTTTCTTAATTAATGGAAAATTAGTGGATAATTCTTGTGATAACAGATTAAGAAGTACTCTAGCCTGGTCGAGGAGTATTAAGACGTAGTATTAAGTTTGACTTGATCCTCAATCAGGTAGTCATGACTTTTTAAAATTATTTTTGTGTAATTTTGTTTTTTCACCCTGCTTTAGGGGATAATCCTTGTATAATGGAGGACTTTATAAATATACAATTCATCAGATGCAAATTACATCCAGACTCTGAACAACCATATGTGGATCACACAAAGAGTTGTCTTGTGTGGGAATCGAACCCGATACTCGGGTGGGAGGCCGGTATCTAAACCACTCCGCCATCTGTGTTTTCTAATATTTTCATGAATGATTACTGTCCGGTGAAGGAAAACCTTGTGGAGTATTTCTCCAAAAGATTTTTGAACGGCATGTCTGCCAATCTTCATTACGTGAGTATTCGTAGGTATAGATGAACAATAATATGAAAAATAAAGCGAGATTAAAGTAGTTGGGCATCCATCGATCAGCCTTTCGACGTCCACTGCTGGACGTAAGCCTCCCCAAGAGAACGCCACAACATGTGTTTCGCTCATATGGGGGATAGTGCCGTAATCGCTACGCTTGGCATGCGGGTTGGCGATCGCAGTGGATGTTGTTAATACTCGAGGGAGTGCTGCTGCCCACTCCCCCGGTATTCCCTCAGTCGGCTCTTACGACTCCCATGGGTGGAGAGAGGTGGGACAATTCTAAAGCCGGCCCCACATGGCTAGCTGAGCATATCAAGTGCTAAAATAGAAATCAAAATATAAAATCGCGCCATCAAATAGTATGAATTTTAATTGCAAATTAAACTTACTATATTGGAATAATGTTGTAAACGCATCCGATAGGTAGCGTGGGTCGGAGACATAAAAAAAAAACAAATATGAAGTGGAGTGTGATTTAGAGTCACCTTTGGGGACTGCGATAGTTTAGCGCTCCAGAGTCAGAGTCGGTTTTGTATTGAAGGAAGATGGTCATGTATTGAAGAGTCTCTGAAACCGACGAGCGTGCATTAAGAGAATTATGAATATTAACGAAGCTGTATGCAAGAATAGATTCTTTTCGCACTCTGTTCTCTCTGCCTACCCCGCAAGGGAGATGGCGAGATGATAGGTAAGGTATTTTATAGGTAATCTGGTAGCTATATATTTAGGTGTAGGTCGCGTAGTGAGATATGCCGAAACAGTGTCCATTCGTCCAGATTTTACATGCATAATTAAATTCGTTACGGCATTATAATAAAAGGGGTAGACCAGTAAGGGTTCAACCGCACCCTGTTTTATTATTCTAACTATTAGTTTTTAGTGAAGTCATAACCATTTGTTTTATAGTATAGAATTGTATAGTAAAATTATATACGGGTCGTACAAAGGTTATATTTGTGCAGATTGATGTATTTCGATTTTAAAAATTTTGTTTTTAATACAACCCCCTGCACAAAAGAATATTTTTTTCCACTTTCACAAATAATTTGTTCTTTAAAGAGTAATCCTTAAATTTGGGGGGATTTTATTAATATATAATTAACTAGTCATTGCCCGTGGCTTTGCCGCAGCCTAAAGCTGGTTCTTAGGTTATATCTCAGGTTCCCGGTATAGTAGCGGGATAAAATGTATACCAGTTTTTAAGTCTAAAACTATCAAATAAAAAAAGTTGCATCAAAATCCGTTCACTAGTTTTTGCGTGTGTGCGAACAAACAAACAGATAAACAGACAAAAAATCTAAAAAAATTGTTTTGTGTTCAGACACGCCTAATACATTTTTTTTTCTCAAATATCTCAAACGTACAGACACAGCTCTGTTACAGCTTTATAATATTTAAGATGGATACAAAGTACACGTATACTCGGAACATTCATTTGTGGATCACACAAATAATGTTTCTGTGTGGGAATCGAACCCACAACACTATACTGGAGGTCTAACTAACGCGCCACCCCATCTGTGCAGTCAAGTTACCCAGTGATAATATTCCACCACTTTTTCGTCCTGGCTGTTAGTAAATGCAGGAATAGGTATATAATATTACTTTATGGCCTGTCACAGGAACATAGGACCTCATGATTTACTACTGAGAGTATCCATCCATCCATCCATCCATCAGCCTTTCAACGTCCACTGCTGGACATAGGCCTCCCCAAGAGAACGCCACAACGAGCGGTCCCGTCATGGGGGATAATGCCGTAATCGCCACGCTTGGCAGGCGGGTTGGCGATCGCAGTAGATGTTGTTAATACTCGATGGAGTGCTGCTGCCCATTCCTCCGGTATTCCCTCAGTCGGCTCTTACGACTTCCGAGGGTAGAGAGGGGTGGAACAATTCTAAAGCTGGCCCCACACGGCCCGAACTGAAAGTATATTAAACTAGATTCTGCCCGTGGCCTACATGGTGTGAACTTCTGAATATAAATACGTCACTCTCCGGCACACTAATGTTGTATTTGCAAAAGTTGCCATCCCACAGGAACCATCCATTTTGCAGGATAAAAAATATATATAATATATGTCTTTTTCAGGGTTCTTGGACTATACATGTACCAAATTTCATGATGACCGGTCGAGTAGTTATGGCGTGAAAGCCCTTTTTTTTTGTTAAGGCGGGAATAAATGTTCCTAACCGCACACCCTATCGTTCGGGGCAACGACCAGGGTAGTGTGGGGCCTGCACCCACTAAAGAAACCCGCCGTGTGCCGTCTCTCCGCCTTTATTGGCGGGCCACTGGAACTATGTTACATTCCTTCGGTGGTCTGGCGTGAAAGCCTAACAATTAAACAAACAAGAAACGCACTTTCGCATTAATAATTATAATAAGTAGTTTATAATATTATTAGTCAGGAAAGTAGGTGCCAGTTGTCCGCCAAAATAGGAGCAGAGATGGCGCACGGCGGGTTGTTTTGTAGGCGAGGCCCTCATAACATAAATATGTAGATAACGTACATTTTTTCCCGCTCAAAAAGTAATGTAAATAAGAAAAGCTTGATAATCTACATCATAACAGATTTAGCCAATAGATTGAGGAAACAGACAGAGCAGAAAACACTCTTAAGAATTCAGCAGTGACAAACAAGTGGTTTCTTTTTTTTTAAATTACTAACGGTGATAGGATCAGCCGCGCAGACAGCCCACCTGATGGTAAGTGGTAACCGTGGCTCATGGACTCAGCTATACCGTGAGCATTGTCAAGCCGCCACGCGTCATTTAATTTCTCAGATAAGAAATGAAATAATAAAAGGCTATCTTCTGCTACAACCCAAACAAACTGACGTGCTTCATGATCGGTCACGCAGGAGACGGTGGTACTGACGCGTTCGGGCCTGATAACAAGTGAGTACTCTCACTTAGTACCCAGCCCTACCACCAGTAACGCAATGGGTGATAATTGCTGACTTTCCTTAGTCGCCTTGTACGACACCCACGGGAAGGGATGAGGTGGTGACACTTGTATTCTTAGTCCGTCACCACACGGACCAAACAAGAACTACAGAATTAAAGGCAACGAGTTCTACCCACCGTTGACGTTTAGCACTATGTATCTCAGTGTATGGCGAAGGCTTTTTGTTTGCACACATGGTGGAGTTGTTTAGATACTGAGTGCTATGGTTTGATTTCCAAACAAGACAATTCTTTATGTAATGGGTGTACCTAATTTGAGTCCGTCATATTATCTTTCTAAAGTTCCCTGTGATTATTGCCTAATGTAAGATACAATTATCTTAAACCTGCGAGCCTGTGATATATTCCCGATGGCTTGTGAAGTCGGCCAATTCTTACTAGACCAACTTGGTCGCTTTCGCTCAAATCGTCGTTCCACTTTTAGGGGTGGAGAAGGTCTTCGTACGAAGAGAGGCATGGCATTCCTCGGCTCTGGCTAAAGGTAATCTGAATCCTGCAATCTGTCCAGCGGAGAGGATTGCATCATCCCTTTCCTCACGTAAAACAAAAATTATATACACAGAAATATTTTTCCAAAATTTGTAGGTTGGTAAAAATAGTCTATCACTAATTCAAATGTTCTAATAAAACTAATTTCTTATTAAATTAACCTTAAAATAATGGACGTCTGAGATAGTTGATTAGTAGAGTAATAATTCAGCCGGGTCGCTAGAAAGCTGTACTATAATAAGTTCAATATTAAATGTGAATAAAATTTAACAAACCGGGGTCATATCGCACCGGATACATATCTCAAGATTTAATGTACTGTCTAATTGGTGATGCGTCTTATAGACCGGGAGCTCGCGTGTATATAGTCTATATTTATATAGTATCTGTATACCAGACGATGATGTGAGGTGACTGTCTATGCATGCCATTTTTCGAATGTATTCTCCATACATTGTTTTGACTAGGTAACCTTAATTATTGAAAATAAGAACCATACCAAACGATGATGCAGCATCGCGCAAACGTTAAATTAAGAAGGAATGTGTTACCGAAATTGACAGTCTTGAGCAGTGTGCATGTCACAATGGCTTCAAAGCGTCTAAAAAGATATCCCGGAGACGCAGGTTCAAATCGACCTCGTGGCTATTATTTTTCATTTTGATTTCAAGTTTTTCAGTTTGTGTTTAGCTATAAAAAAAGGAAATTTTATTAGTATCCCAGCGACGAAACACTTCGTAGGAAAAACTCAGAGATATTCTAGAGGTGTATACACTCACATTTAATCTAATTAACTTAGTCCTAAAGTAATAGGTACAAATAGAGCTTATTGTGATTTACCGAAAACTTAAATACATTTAGCACCATCCAGGCGTTTAAAATCTCACAATCAGAACTGGTAATACAATAGCCAATGAGAGAGCCGAAAAAAATACTCTGGGAATTTCCTATTGGAAGCTGTTAATTTAATAAAGCATATCGTTATTTTAAATATAAATAATTTAAGTAAAATATATCATTTATAATCGTAGATCATTATTTTATCATTAGTTCTTTGTAAAATTTCAAATCATTGTCACAATGAAAATAACATTGATTTAAAGACTTCAGCGTGATGTAAACATACATAAATGTATAGTTTTGACTGATTAACACTATCCACGTTTTTTTCTTAGACACATAAGAAAAATCAGTTAGGAAGCTTTGCATTTTTATTTGCGTGAATAAACTACGATAGGTCGCTAGCGTAATAAAGAAGTCATCTAGCTCCTCGACTAGGTCAGACGAGCTGGTATCGGCACGGTAACTTTCCAATACTACGCTAACGGTTCAACGGACATAATTAGTGACGTACCTGTTTCTTTATATTCCTACATTTTTATGTGAAGACGAGTCTGGCTGGAGCACAAGCAAATATTTAATTTATAAGCTTCATTAAACGAGTATCGAAAATGAAATAGTCTAGGAGATAGGACTGCAGAGTAGTATTATCTGTTTTACCATAACATAAATTACAAAAACATGATATAAACATGATAGAGCAGGATATGAACTCAGATATCGTGACATTTGCTCGGGACTTTCAGTTTCCATAATACCTACAATATTATCTTAAGATCTTAGGGGACGTGGATGCTCGTAGCTATCATTAATAATATAATTTTACAATTTCGCACTATGAGTTTTGGTAAATATTTAAGCCATGCTTAAAATAAATAACCAAACAAAATTTGCTATTATTTTCGGTACGTGTACAGTGTCAGTACTCAACGTCAGAAGTACGAGCTCGAATTCCAGACTCTGGTCGAGGCCGATACACACTCCTGAGTTTCCAAAATAAATTGCGCAATCCTCTATGCCAAGAAATTTTGAAAGATTTCTGAGCTAGGCATAGAACAGGCTGTCATTGATAAAAAAAACGATTTATTGTGTCACCTAAGACTCTATTTATCAGCAGTAAAGTGACATACGATGGCTTATTTTTAACAACAACCATAACACATTGCAGTCGGTCACACGGCAGACGTTGGTACTGTTTTCTTTTGATAAGGCGGGAAAAAGTGTACCTACCCGTACACCCCTTCGTTCGGGGCAACGAATAGGGTAGTGTCGGGCTCTCACCCACTAAATAAACCCACCGTGTGCCGTCTCTCCACCTATATTGGCGGGCCACTGGAACGATGTTACATTACTTCAGTGGTCCGCTGGCGCCCTTTCGGCACCTTTGCGGGAGACCTTACGGGTGGCGGACGTTCCCCGGTCCATTCAGCTACAGGGTGGCATCAGGCGCAAGTACTCACGCCTGCGCACTTGACACTCAGTCCCACTAGTAATAATTAGGTTCATGAGCAGTAACATTTGTGGGGCAAAAATATTTACTATCAAAACCATCATATATGTATCTACCTATATTTTGTAACAAAAAGACGGGATATGCACGGGCTCAGGGTGCCATCACCATCAATTCCGCCACTAAATATTCGTGTCAAAATTAAAAAGTTTTATAATAAGTCACCTAACGTCTAAGTACTTCTATTTTTGAAGAGTTCATCATTCCAATATAGAACAGTTTCGTTCAGTTATCAACATAGCATAAATATCCATTTAATTGGTCACTGAATTAACATAAACATCTTCAGATATCAAATAGTTAAACAGCGTCTGAATAGATACTTCCGAATAAATTAATTGAATGTTTTGGCGTGGCTTTGTTTATTAATCGTGTGAACGGATTAACAATACACGATAATCTATGTCTGAAGCGATATAGAGAAGAGAGGTGCTTGAGGGAATGACATATCAATCTGAATACCTGGTGGAAAACATCATTTATAATGTATTTACCTAGTTAGCCCTATCTACTGAAACTACGTCGCCAAATGATGCAAGTTATAGAAAACGCGACACGGGTCTTCCTTGAGATAGACTTTAGTCATAAAATGTGGTGTAACAGACTTTACAAGCCGTCGAGAAAATATCTGATGGCATGCAGGTTTTTTCACGAAGTTTTCTTGTAGCAAGAACTGGTAGTTCGTAATCAAATGCATACGTAATTTTAAATAGTTGCTTGCAGTATTGATATCAGATTGAGAGTCCAACTCGATGACACCTTGACACCATCTTGTTATTTCTAGGTATTTCGTAGGATAGCTCTACTATCGCCAGAAAGAACTTGCGAGTTTTTACCATAGAACTAGCCTTTGCCAGCGGCTTCGCCGCAGGCAAAAGCTAGTTTTTTGGTAATATCTCAGGTTCCCGATATAGTAGCGGGATAAAATGTCTACCAGTTTTGAAGCCAAATCAAGGCCTTTCAAATAAAAAAAGTTGCATCAAAATTCATCTAGTAGTTCTTTTAAATAAATTCTAAAAAATATTCTAGTTTAAATAATTTTCTAGTTTTTCAGTTATATCTCAGGTTCCCGATAGAGTAGTGAGATAAAATGTATACTTACCAGTTTTTAAGTCTAATCAAGGCCTTTCAAATAAAAAAGGTTGCATCAAAATCCGTTCAGTAGTTTTTGTGTGATGCGTGAACAAACAATCAGATAAACAGACAAACAGACAAAAATTCTAAAAAAATTGTTTTGACACGCCTATATAGCCTATTACAGTCAGTTTTTCTCAAATATCTTAAATGTACAGACACAGCTCTGTTACAGCTTTATAATAGTATAGATTATAGATCTATGGTTTTTATATAGTTTACCTACTGTAACGGGATTAAAAAACAACAATTCAAAATGGCGTCCAATGCAAACTTATTTAAAAATATGACGAATACCAAATAACTATTTTGTAATTGCTTGCGAATGACCAGCTGCAGGAACCGGTTGATGCGATTTATACGAAAATAACGAAAAATAATCGATTTCAATAATTAATTGTCGGATGATTTGTTATGTTCGCGATTTTTTTAATGGATGACTTATGAGTTATGATAACTTATTTACTTGATTTTGTTTATTGATTTTTGGAGGACGATGCTCGCATATTCTAGGGAAAGCAAAATGCATTAAATATGGAGGTCATGCATTTGTTTATGATATTTATTCAACCGCGGGTTTGCCGGCCATGTTATATTGATATAAATAGCATTCACCTCTTAAGACCTTACAACTATTAAATTCAAATGTAATACCCGTTTTGAATATAATGATGGTTTTTCTGCAGTTACAAGAAAAATAAAATAAAAATTTCAGTTGTATCTGCTCAAACAATACACTGGATTATTAAATTATTTGTATGTACAAATAATTTGATAATCCAGTGATAAATTAATACAAAGTGGGAAAATGTGAAATAGAAAATAACAGTCACGAGCAGGATTTGAACCGTCCCAGTCCCAGGTAAGCTTAATTATTACAATTAAGATTCATACAAAATAAATATAATATATATTATAAATATAATATATATATAATAAATATTTTGATATTTTTACCTGGGACGGTTTTCCAGGAGCTGCGATGACAAAATATATCAGAATTCAATGATAATTGATTTCTCTGCATCGATGGCGCAGTACCTTCCGCGTGGAGAGTGTTGGAATCCTTTTTTGAACCTATTTGCTTGATTTACTTGATCCATAAATTATTGTGTTAAGTCTGTGTGTACTGCGAGTTAATGATACGCTCCTCGCTATAAAGGGAATAATTCCCTATGTCTTTTTTCAAAGAAATACAAAAATACGTTTGTAATCGAGACCTCTGGAGATCAGTTGTAGAGCTCTTGATTTTAATCAAAGTTGAATTAATTAATAAACATATTCTCCGAGATTATGCGTGGGCTGTAAGATATTGATAACACCAATTTCCTTACACATTTCCGCTTCAGATTAAGAAGTTTCACATTACATTACAACGATTTACTTATTATATTCCCACTGTTGGCCCCGAATTTTTACCAATATGAGTTTAGGTAAAGTATTAAGCATTAAGGTCCACACCAACACTCAATGTTAACTTTGCAAGTCGTACAGAAAATATCTAAAGTTATTTTAAACACAAAGTGAAAAATGTTAAATCGAAAATAACAGTCACGAGCAGGATTGCCTATTATTTTCGATTTCACGTTTTTCACTTTGTGTTTAATGTATAGTGCTAAGCATGTCAAATGCTAAAAATATATATATTCACACATCGTTCTCTGGTCTCAAACTAAGTTTAACGCTTGTGCAATGGGTAACAGATTTTGGATATAATACATATATTACTTTTTATTTGTAAAATACATACATAAAATAGATAGAAAGCCTAGACGCAGTACAAATATCTGTGTTCATCACATAAGTAATTGTCCTGAGTGGGAATTGCACCCACGTCCTTGTACGCAGAAGTCGGTTACGCTAGCGACTACGCCACGAGGCCCGTCAATAGTTAATAATTCGTCAATAATTTATAGTAATATAATAAATCTGTAATAATTATCGGCGCAGCGTATCTGCATAATATATATGCTATATATTATATGGATGCGGTCGGCACAGGACCGCTCGTTGTGGCGTTCTCTTGGGGAGGCCTATGTCCAGCAGTGGACGTTGAAAGGCTGATGGATGGATGGCTGGATGAATAAATCTGAAGATTTAATTTCTTTTTATATGTGTTTTCGCTTGTTTATTTTTTGTTTTAGTGAACATGCTAATCTCTCCAGACAGAAGAATATTTATAATACTTAGGACTTTTAAAGCTTATTTTATGATTTATTCAGCATTTGGCCAGTTTATAGGATATCTAAACACGCTATGGTCTTAAGGAGCGTTGCAATTACCCACAGTGGGTGGGCAAAATGACTGAACTTGTTATTTTTTGTTATTGCGTATAGTGGCAGACAAACCACGGCCCACCTGATGGAAAATGGTAACCGTCGCTCATAGACTCAACTATACCGGGAGTATTGTTAAGCCGCTGCGCACCATTTCATTTCACAAATATGAAATGAAAGAATAAACGGCTATCTTCTGCTACAAACAAAACACACTGATGTGCTTCATGGCCGGTTACACAGGGGATGGTGGTAAGTACCAACCTGTTAGGGCCCGATAGTACCACCAGTAATGTAATGGGTGATAATTGCTCACTTCCCTTAGTCGCCTCGTACGACACCCGTAGGAACGAATGGGGTGGTGACACTTGTATTCTTAGCCCGTCACCACACGGACAAAAATGAATTTTGCAGGCTTATATTTTTATGAACAGTTGAAGATTATTATTGAAAATTTCTTCAATCTAAATAAGAGAGACAAATATCTAAATTATATGATCGGATTCAAACTCCATACAGAGGTATATGCTAGTCTACCGCAGCTATATGCGTTACCTACCGTTACCCCATTAAATATGCAAAATAAATAATTATTTCTAGAAATAAATTATTCAAACAGATATAAAACATAACGAGATGGTCTCGTCGGGTCATTCCATTGGGTCATAGTCGTTAGGCCTTATATATCACTAATAAGAAAGGCTAATGGTTATATTTTAATCAATATGTAATATAAGCCCATCTGGCTGATAGCTACACTGTTATAAAAAACAAACCATTTGCATATTAAATTAGTTAACATCCAAAGTGCGAAAATGTGAAATAGAAATTGATAAACACGAGCAGGATTTGTACCTGCGGCTCTTAGATTACCGTTTTAGACGCTCTGCCTATTGAGCAGGTATCGTGATATGTATCTATACTATTATAAAGCTGTAACAGAGCTGTGTCTGTACATTTAAGATATTTGAGAAAAGAATACTGTATTAGGCTATATAGACGTGTCTGAACACAAAACAATTTTTTTTAGATTTTTTGTCTGTTTGTCTGTTTATTTGTTCGCGCATCACGCAAAAACTACTGAACGAATTTCAATGCAACTTTTTTTATTTGATAGATCTCGATTAGACTTAAAAACTGGTATACATTTTATCCCGCTACTATATCGGGAACCTGAGATACAAGCTAAAAACTAGCTTTTGGTTGCAAGCAAAGGCATATATATATATATATATAGTTATTTCCTTTTACTCCTTATAACATCAGCTATCTGCCAGTGAAAGTCCCGTCCAAATCGGTAACGCATATACCTTTTTTTTTGTTTAGGCGGGAAAAAATGTTCCTAACCGTACACCCCGTCGTTCGGGGCAACGAACAGGGTAGTGGGGGGCCCGCACCCACCAAAGAAACCCGCCGTATGCCGTCTCTCCGCCTTTATTGACGGGCCACTGGAACTATGTTACATTACTTCGGTGGTCCGCCGGCGGCTTACCCTTTCGGGTACCCTCTACTGAGCGACGCATCCGCGCACGGAGCGTCGCACCTTCTCGGGAGGACTTGCGGGTGGCGGACGTTCCCCGGCCCATCCACCCGCAGCTTCAGCTAGGGCGGCATGAGGCGCAAGTACCTGCGCCTGCGCCGCCCCGGGCGCTGGCGGCGGTTCGGGTCAGCGGAAGAATCCTCCTCCTTGGCTCTCTCCGCCGCTTCCTTCCGCGAGATAACCTCCTCGCAGAAGGCAGCGACCACGGCCCAGTTCCTGTCGCTGCCAAGCATCGCTCTGCCGACGCTCGGCAGCGAGAGGTCCCCCCCTATTTCCGCGACGAGTTCACGGCGCTGCTCGGCCCAAGCCGGGCACGACTCGAGCGTGTGCCGAGCCGTGTCCTCGTCACAGCCGCAGTGGTGACAGCCCGGAGTCGCTTCCCTCCTGGCGACTATGTGCAGGTATCTGCCGAACCAACCGTGCCCCGACAGCACCTGCACCAGTCGGAAGGTAAGGACTCCATGCCGTCGCCCCGCCCACTCCTCCAGCACCGGCTGGAGCGCCCCTACGGTCCAAAGACCGGCCCGGGGCGCCTCCAACCGCGCCCTCCACCTGGCCATGGCAGCTCTGCGGGCGTCGCCCTGCCACCTGGCCACCTCCCTGGGTAGGGGGCGTTCGCCCCCCTCCCGTTCTTGCGACACCCGCCGATACACCTCAGCGAGCACCTCCGCCTCCAAGTCCCACGGGGGGATTCCAGCCAACGTGCAGGCCGCCTCGGTCGACACCGTGCGGTATCCGTGTATGACCCTAGACGCAACGACTCTCTGTGGTCTCCACAGAAGAGCCCTGTTCAGTGCGTCCAGGGACCCCACGGCGGGTTTATACCTATTGTTTATCACGATTTCTGGCAAAACTAAGAGTCCTATCAAAAAAAGTGAAATGGTAAAGTTGTAGGTAATGAAAAGATCTATAACTCTATTTTGACGTGAGAATTTTCGATTGAAAATTAGGGTGATTTTTCGATATTTAATCAAAATAAGAGGAAACAATAAATAGTTTGCATAAAAAAAAACTACAATGTGTGTTTGAGATATAAAAACTGCCTCGGTGGTGTAGCGGTAGCGTATGCGACTGCTAACCATGAGGTCTCGGGTTCGATCCTCGGGTCGGGCAGTGTTATTGAGCTTTTTCCTAAAAAGAAAAATTTTCAGTAGCAGCCCGGAGTTTGGAAATGTGCCCGGTAGACGTCAATAGGCTCGCCCCCTATTACGTGAGACTCAAACATAGCTGGCGAGTCGTGGGTGTGCAATACACCTCTGCCTACCCCTTCAGGGAATACAGGCGTGATGCTATGTGTTTTTGTTTTTGTTGTGTGAGATATAAAAAGGTAAACTTTCATCCAATTCGTGAAAAACTATTTTTTTTTGTGGAAGTTAAAAGTAAAAAAAACAAAAAGTCGTATATTTTGCGTATATTTTGAGGTTATGTGAAAATAGTGTTGATACAAGAGTTGTAGATCTTTTTATTACCTACAATTTTGCCATTTAACTTTTTTCGTTAGGACTCTTAGTTTTGCCGGAAATCGTGATAAACAGTTTTTCACCCTTAAAAGCTCACCCCCACCCCCTTCCTGACCTCAAATCGCCCGTAAATTATTTTTCCTTTTATTTTTGTTATATTTTCTTGCTTTTCCAATGGGTTTCATCCTATTCTAATTTTTTTTCACTTTTTACCATTTTCAAAGGCTTCGGCACAGGCCTAATTTATAGATTCTGCCCGCAACTTCTTCCACCTGGACAAAATATAAATACGTCACTTTACGCGGCATTTAAGCAAAAATAGCTATATAACAGGAATTATCAATTTTTCCAGGATAAACGTAACGCGGGATACAAGCGTGCTCCAGGGTATACGTATGCAACATTTCAGGACCATTGGTTCAGTAGTTACGCCGCGAAAGCGCAACAAACGGAGTCACTTTCACATCCTTACTTACATCATAAATGCAAATCTGCGTTTATTTGTTTGTTACGGTTTCACGCCGAACTCCTTAACTAATCATGAAATTTAGCATACGTATAGTCTAGAAGCCAGATATGTAAATATGTTTTGCATAGATAAAGACAGTGTGCTGTAGACATAGAATATTTTTTTACTTAGTGCTTTTTGAGCGTGAGAGTAAGTGGCTACGTAGCGTATAGACGCTATATCAAGATGACGTGCATCACTTTCGCATGACCATAACCTGAATGGGGTGATGCCATACTCGTACATAATATATGTCAACACATTTATGTAATCTATATGATAAAACTGCAGCAGAGCTGTTGCCTGTACATTAATGATATTAAAAAAAGGTTGTGGTATTTTTTGTTGTGTTTAGTCGTACATCACGCAAAAACTACTAACCCAATTTTGATATAACTTTATTGTTTTAGAGCTTAATTAGAGTTTATATCAAGTAGGTAGATATATATTTTACAAACCTATGCCTAGTTTTTGAGTTATATCTCAGCTTCCCAGTATAGTAGCGGGATAAAATGTATACCAGTTTTTAAGCCTAATCAAGAGCTATCAAATAAAAAAAGTTGCATCAGAATCCGTTCAGTAGCTTTTGCGTGATGCGCGAACAAACAAACAGACAAACAGATAAACAGACAAACACCTAAAAAAAGTCGTTTTGTTTTTAGACACGCGTATATAGCCTATTACAGTAATTTTTTATAAAATATCTTAAATGTACAGATAGCTATGTTACAGCTTTATGATAGTACAGTATAATAGTACTTGGCTACGCCGCAGCCAAAAGCTAGTTTTTAGGTAATATCTCAGGTTCCCGATATAGTAGCGGGATAAAATATATACCAGTTGTTAAGTCTAATCAAGAGCTATCAAACAGAAAAAGTTGCATCAAAATCCATTCAGTAGTTTTTGCGTGATGAGGAACAAACAGACAAACAGATAAACAGACAAAAATCTATATATAAACGTTTTGTGTTTAGACACGCCTATATAGCCTAATTCAGTCATTTTTTCTCAGATATCTTAAATGTACAAGACACAGCTCTGTTACAGCTTTATAATAGTACTAGCCTTTGCGCCGCGGCTTCGCCGCAGTCAAAAGCTAGTTTTTCGGTTATATCTCAAGTTACCGATATAGTAGCGGGAAAAAATGCATACCAGTTTTTAATTCTAATGAAGGTCTTTCAAATAAAAAAGTTGCATCAAAATCCGTCAAGTAGTTTCTTCGTGATGCGCGAACAAACAAACAGATAAACAGACAAACAGACAAAAATTCTAAAAAAAATTGTTTTGGGCTTAGACACGCGTATATAGCCTATTACAACCATTTTTTCTCAAATATCTTGAATGTACAGACACAGCTCTGTTATAGTTTTATAATAATATATAGATAGATAAAAGGAACTAGAGATATAACAAAAAAACTGGATTTGTTGGATTTCTCTAAAGCTGCTATGTTCAAACTAAAAACAACTATTTAAAACGTCCCCATCATTACCGTTAGCTGCCACCCTTAACCGATACTGTCTTTTCACGCATTCATTTAGTGAACACGCAGTCCAAGTTAAGAATAGCCAAAGTGTGGCCGCGGGGATGGGGCCTCCCTCGAGGGGTGTTAAGGGGCGGAAGGGCCGCAAATGAAAAATGGCGCAATTAGCCCCACAGACAGTGAAAAACAAGTGCACTCGATCTGCCCGCCGACATTGGCGGAACGCTAACTCATCGATAACGCAGCGATACGTACTTAAGCTAGGGACGTGCTTACATTTTAGGCCATAAAAAAAAAACAAAATTAAATATATATTTTTAAACTGGTAAGTTACTTTAAAATATGTATATAAATAAAAAAAAAAATCTCTTTAAAATATATAAGTAGTAAAGTACAAATTATAATTTGTGAATAAGGAAAAAGAGTATTTTAGTACGAGCGGGAATCGAACCTGCGTCTCTTCCTTTCCGGGGAAGTGCTCTAAGCTATTGAGCTATCGTACCATTTCTAGAAATACCGAATTTCCTCATCACATTTGTCTTAACGACCAACGCCCTCTATCGGCAATGCATTTACATGCATTCATCCAATGTAGTAAGTTTAATTTTGCAATTAAAATTCATACTATTTGATGGCATAATTTTTCAAACATTTTGATCTATATTTTAGCACTTGACATGCTCAGCTACTCTTAAAGTACAAATTATAATTTGTGAATAAGGAAAAAGAGTATTTTAGTACGAGCGGGAATCGAACCTGCGTCTCTTCCTTTCCGGGGAAGTGCTCTAATCCATTTAGCTATCGTACCATTTCTAGAAATACCGAATTTCCTCATCACATTTATCTTAACGACCAACGCCCGTAGGGTGTGAGGTTACGTACATTTTTTCCCGGCTTAACAAAGAAATATATGTATTACATGTCTGAGAAATTCTATGACACGAATCCAACCTTTTAAAGACACATGTCCGACTGTGGGCCAGTACGTTGGTGGATAAAAATAGGTGTTCTCCAAATGTATAGTTTAAGATGTCTAAGTACATAGTCGACTACACTTTGCATTCAAGAATTTCGTTTCACAAAAGTATATTTTGTTAGGTAAATTGATAATTAATCGAAGCAATTAAAAGTTTCTCCCCAAAGATTCAACCAGGGAGTTACGGCGTGAAAAACGCACGGATGTTAAGGGGTCTTGAGTTTAAGGTTGATTTTATTCCTTGTAAAAGGCTGTCTTTAGAAATATTACCTCAATAGACAGGATTCATGTATAATTTTAAGGAAAATATATACTATATCTATATATTATAAAACTCTTGTAAAAAACCCTAAATTAAAATGATTTTTTAATAAATTAAGTTTATAACTTTTTCTACTTGCCTATCACAAAATGTTTTCATTGATAACACAAAAAAAACTTTAAAGAACAAGTAGCATCATTCCAAACTCCGGGCTGCTACTGAGAATTTTTCTATTTACGAAAAAAATTAATAGCACTTTCCCGACCCGTGGATCGAACCCGCCTCATGATCGGCAGTCGTTCATGCTACCGCTGCACCACCAAGGCAGTTAATAAACATATGATTTGTGAAAGTGGAAAAAGTGAGCCTTACTGCGAGCGGGATTCGAACCTGCGTCCCTTCCAATTCGAGGAAGTGTTCTAGCTATCGCAGTCGCTGTCTTTTTCCACTTTAACCAATAATTTATTCTTTAAGTAACTGAGCATGTTAAGTGCTAAAATACAGATCAAAATCTACAAAACTTGTTAATCAAAAACAAAAATTAAGACAATTTGTAGCCAAACAGAAGATAAACGGATAACTGTTTTGTTTAGCCTATTTATGTATAGACGTGGACTTCTTTACTGAATTAAAAATCACTCCCCACACTTGAGAGTGTCTCCCGCCCTTCCTCACCAATATAAATAATATACAAATGCTGTAACTTTGTCGTGCGAGAGGTTTCGTTTTCGATTCGGGGCCATCCATAAATTCCGTCACACGAATTTTATAATTTTACACCGACCGGCTTCCGCCCTTGTCACAGATCAGTTAGTCACCTTTGTGTGACTTCCTCTTCCCTAGTGTGACGTCACATATTTTTTGCAGTTTTATATCAAACAATTACTTTTTAAATAGAAACAATGAAATCACGGCGAGGCGCGCTGCTTGTGGCCGCATTTGTTTATGGGCTCATGTGCTTGATGCGTGACACTAGATCCATCCATCCATCCATCAGCCTTTCAACGTCCACTGCTGGACATAGGCCTCCCCAAGAGAACGCCACAACGAGCGGTCCCGTCATGGGGGATAATGCCGTAATCGCCACGCTTGGCAGGCGGATTGGCGATCGTAGTGGATGTTGTTAATACTCGAGGGGGTGCTGCTGCGCACTCCCCCGGTATTCCCTCAGTCGGCTCTTATGACTCCCGTGGGTAGAGAGGGGTGGGACAATTCTAAAACCGGCCGCACACGGCCAACGGATACATTAGATACCAATAAAAAAAATTAATCCTTATGTTTCCACAGATCGAGTTAAAACATTTTTAAGTTTTTAGCTTACAGTTCAATTTTTGCGTTTCAATTCTTAGATATATTAGATTTTGAAATGTAAAGTCCCGAAACTTCCCGAAATCTCTCCCACACCTTGTCACACAATGTCACACTACGTCGACCCCCGCCTTTACGTGTGACGTAATTTATGGATGTCCGCTTCCTAAAATATTTATTTAAATGATCTACAGTAATTTACAGTTGCTTAGTTGTTGTTAAATATTTTCGACGGGGTCATATTCGTAGAATTTGGTAACTTTGTGATTTTTAAACAGCACTGCGTGCTTCGGCAAGCACGTAAAAGCCAGTATAGGCCCTCCTATATCAATGGTTACCAAACTTAGTAAAATATCTCTGTCTGGTTTGAAGGGTTTAAAATTAAGGAGAGTTATTCGCAAGTAAATCTTAAAGCAAAATCTAATCCATCTGGCCAGTGTGATAGGAGACTAATTGATTACTGTCCTATTGTGAAGGAGAGTAACATAAGAGGAGGAAACACAGATGATAATTATCCCAAAGAACTGAGTGAGCTGGTCATATGCCTGAGAACCCACGGTTGCTGGAGTAAAGACCTTCAATAAGTACCGATAGTGATAATCTATAGGTACCAGTAGAAACCGCTGGACCAGGTGTTGTGACTCATATTGGGAGTGACATAATAATAATATGTCCAGCAGTGGACTGTTTCTTTCTTCTCTTTTTCAATAGACTGATTGATTGTAGAAGAGGCTAATGCAGCTATTAAAAAAGGACTCTGTCGTATGGTTCTCTAACAAAATATCAATTCTGACAATATTTTTATTCGTAGTCATAAATATCTAACGTTTATACAATGACAACTATTAAGATAAAACCTGATTAATTGTTATCGGTCGCAAACTCACTTAGCTAATCAATCTTTAATTTCGCTTGCAATAAATCAATAAATTCGCCATTAATTTTCGCGTACCGCACAGTCTTGGAGGCTGCTAAATAATGGATGGCCATCAGCTTTCATTAGTGTTAAACGGGGGCGCCACCGGCGACCGGCGGCCGGGCGCCCGCCGGTATCTGATCAATACCGCACTATCCTCCCGAGTTACGACGGAACCACCCGAACGGGCACGAATGTACACGAATGTAACCGAAGAAGTCCGAGTGGGCGCCGCACATGACAAATGTCATTGTGATACGGCTCTGCAGCCTTCAGGCCTCCCTGAAAACTGTGAAAATTCATTAGAAAAGTGCATTCTATGGTCACGTGTGGGTTGCTGACAGTGCATCTGTAGTTTAAAGTGATTTATATCAGTGAAAACTTGCCGTAGCTTTGTGTATTGTGTGAGTATTTTGACAGTTTACACTGAGGGGCGCTTCAACCCTCATATTTCATAGAATAAGCAAGCATTAAGACCTGATCCGCTAGTTGTGGGCTCCATTATAAGTAATTTTCAAGCTTATAGACTTTACACCGAGTCTTTGCTGAGATTTTCGTGAAAATTGCCATGAGCGCTTGGAGCCAGAAAAACCTGTTGTTAGGTATTTCTATGACTACTTGATAGGCAGTAAAGCAATGTTGTGTGCTAGGCTTCTGGAATGGGATTTATCAGAAGGTGGCTTATAATTAATAGCATAATAAATTAATAATAGGGAATATATTAAATGGAATGGTTATTACTGAGGGTTGTAACTGCGCATGCTCAAAGGAGGCCCGCTTTGCGCCATCCGTATTTTATCTTTAATAACTATTTTGAGGTTAGGATTTCTGTACAGGTTTTCTTGGGGTGTAAAAAATATAGATTGACAGATAGCAGCAAGTCTTATAAATTGGCAAGACGTTTATTGATTTATATTGGTATCTATGTATATGCCATGTAATTTTCTCTTTTATTTTTATTGATATGCGATGATGGATTACGACTATATAATAATATAATCATCTGATCTTGTTGTTCGGTTATCGTAATGTTGTGAAGTAATATCATACCGATAAAACTACTCAGAGAAGGAACACCCAACAAAGAAACATTTATCTAAAGAAAAATAGAGTAAAAGATTCCTATAATATATATTTAAAGACGTATATCTACTAGATGTATTATGATATAGTTATGATATCTGTAGCATAAAATCAGTATACTTTTCACACTTTATTAAACTGATATTCAAACATTTATTTTAAAACAAACGCCTTTACTAATATAAATCAAAAGCCTATGGGGGGCGCTGCGGTGGCGTAAACATAACCAATTTAGACAGATCTCTTTAGGAATAGTCTTTTCAAATAAAGTCTTCATTTTTAAAGCGCGCTGCGAGAGGCGTCAGGTCTTTTATCACTGTTCCTCAGAAGCTGTCAATTTGACAGTTGAGACTGAAAAGCCTCAGCGGGTGTGGAAAGGATGCGTTTGAAAACAGAACGATAGTTTTAGTAATTAGAATGGATTCGTTTTTAATTTTTAATAATAAATGGTTATTGTAGGCTTATTATACAGCCAATGATTTATATTTATATTTAGTCATTAATGTTTTGTTTTTATTAGTTAGATAATTGATTGAGATTCAAAATCTTGATTTGTATTTTGACTTCATCAGCAAAGTAACCTGTTGACAATTTCGTAAGGAAATGATAGTATTTAAACGATCGCAGCCAGATATTTAACGTTCTAGAGTCCGAAGCGATTCTGGGCTTTACGTATTTTGTTTTGAATATAAAACTATTATAATAGTCACATTTTATCTGTATTATTGCTATATATACTTGAATGGAAATATATATATTATAATTTAAAAAAATAAATATAGTTTTGCACCAAAATGATAGGAAGTCATTAGATCAAATAAAATTAATACAGTTAATAATCTATTTGATTTTTTTAAAAATCTTTGTTTTATGAATATGGTTCTTTTATTTGAGTCTCTGGGTGCTTTAGATTTACAATTGGACTATGATTACTCGAGGTCCACGATTTTTAATCACATTTTATGAGGTGCATTTGTTTTTTCAAAGGACATTGTTCTGCATACACACATCATATTCACACACACCCACACACACACACACACACACACACACACCAACACAGATTGAGAAAGATAAAAAGACACCCCTACATACACATATGTGT
The DNA here is from genome assembly GCA_948253155.1 of Leucoma salicis. Lineage (NCBI taxonomy): Eukaryota > Metazoa > Arthropoda > Insecta > Lepidoptera > Erebidae > Leucoma > Leucoma salicis. The sequence continues at coordinate 1,988,374 of OX411806.1, read as the reverse complement.
GCACACGCACGCAATTAAGGTATACTTTTTTAGAGATGCAAGTGCTTAAAATATACATCAAAACTAGCTGACCAGTCAAACGTTGTTTTGCCATTTAAATTATTTCTATAGATTTTTTAGAGAATTTACAGCGTAGAAAAAAATAACTAACCTAAAAAACAAAAATTTGGAGTGGACCATCCTTATCACTTAGGGGTATGAAAAATAGTCTCTATCCTATTATCAGACCTACGGAATATACACACAAAATTTCATGAGAATCGGTAAAGCCGTTTCCTCCGAAACGGCTTTACACAGACAGACACCGATTTGGTCTAGGTCTATCCTTTACCTACGTCCTTCTACTTTTGCATTGTATATCTTCGTAACGTCCGTCCGGCATTCTTTCCACATGTCCGAACCATCGGAGCATTCCCTCGCATCTTTAAAAATGAGCCAGTGTGACAAGCAAGTTGAGTACAAACAACTTTCGAAGATAATGTAGATATATACAGTAATAGGTATGTATATATAAAAATACAACGCAGTGTGACCTTTGTCCCCTGTTCTGTTGTATCGAGGTACACACGTTCGACTAGGGTGGAACAACCTGTTGACTGTGGTCAGTATGGCAATAAATTTTGGAATGAAATAAAATTAATTGATCGATTTTATTGTGCTCAATTTAGTTTTTTATGTGTGGCAATACAAATATGTTTTGTTTTGTTTAGATATTGATGAATGCAGTGGTATGTGATACTGTAAATTATGGTTAACATCAGTTCTTTATTAATTAAATGATTTATTTTCGATAGCTTGTCAAGAAGAATTATTTTTTCATAATGCTATACATGTTTTATTTGTAAACGTAAAAGCAATGATGTTACTACTTAACTGAAAAATTGACATAATTTGAATCTTGACCTACATAAAAAAGGCAACTTTATGGAAATGAAAAAAATAGTAGTTCTATTTCTTTATTGAAATGTATAAATAATATAAAGAGGATCTTCTGGATATTAGACGTTAGCAATACCAGAGGTATCACTTGAGCGTCGCTAACTCCAAAGAAAGGAATATGAGGTAGAGAGGAAAGGTAGTAAAGGTAGAGGAGGGGGTTTAGGGTTAGGCTCCAGTGCTCTATCATACGAAATACAACAGTAGGAGTACCTATCGTTATTTCACGCTGAACTTCTATGAAAGGGGATAGCCAATTCATGCCGGAATAGGCAAGGCCGATTTCCCTGCAACTAAAATAGACGCTTTAGTTACATAAATATAATAATTAATATGATCACGAGTTATGCGACATTAGATATTAGCGGTGATAATCGATATTCTATTAAAATCAAAAACAAATGAATTAGGTGGAAATTTAATTTATTACAAGTAATATTATCAGCATCCACGTACTGTGTTAAAAATTTAAAATCAAAAGACTACCAAACGGTGTGTTCACCTCACACATAAATGAATTACGTTCAATAAATTATTTCCTACATATTTCTAATGTTTGCTTTCTTTATTAAAGTTAGCAACACTGTGGGTGCGCCTCCTCAGCTGTGAAAGTTTAATTTGGTCACCATATTGTCTATGGTTGTACTTGTGTGCGTTTTATAGGCATTCCAATAAATATATTCGGCTGACGATCTCAAATATTGGCCAATATGTGATTTACATATGAATTATTGTTATTTGTGCAGTAAATAATAGTTTTCTATTTCTTGTATTATGTTTCTGTTATGTAAGCTGGTTTATTGGTGGTATGCGACGTCAGTATTAAATGGTTAGTGGTAAGTGACCGCTTATGGTATGGCAATACCAGAAGCACAAACAAGCTTTTTTACATGATGATACAGCTTTATTTTCAGGAGTGACAGGGCCAAAATGATGCCGAACAGCTGGTTAAAACTGACATGGAGGGTCGCTCAGGTCTGCCTTTCAGGTGGGATAAAGATACCTGACTGCACACGGAGCAATTTTTTGAGATATACCCACTAAATATTCTGCCGTGCGCCGCCTTACTTGGCGGATCACTGCACCAGTATTCCGATGATATATGTACACTTCCGTGGGTTCGTTTGGAAAATAAATACCAAAATTCGTGAGTGCTGTGCCACGAGTTTTTTTAGCAGTAGTATTAACTACTTAGCCGTGTGGGGCCGGCTTTAGAATTGTCCCACCCCTCTCTACCCACGGGAGTCGTAAGAACCGACTGAGGGAATACCGGGGGAGTGGGCAGCAGCACTCCCTCGAATATTAACAACATCAACTGTGATTGCCAATCCGCCTGCCATGCGTGGCGATTACGTCATTATTCCCCATGACGGGACCGCTCGTTGTGGCGTTCTCTTGGGGAGGCCTATGTCCAGCAGTGGGCGTTGAAAGGCTGATGGATGGATGGATTACCTACTTGCTTATTTCGACTACTAATCTAGAACAAATGTAGTCTCATCATCAGACTAAAAATGTGATAATTATTCGTACTACTTCCATAAATACTATAAGAAAATTCTGTGATTTAACCTCTCCCATAATTAACGTAAATTTCTTTTATAATAGTATTGGTTATCACTAAAATATTTTTTTGTAATTTCGGTCTTTTTTATGTTTGTTTGTTCGGGCATCACACAAAAAGTAATAAATAAATGGTGATGAAACTTTTTATTTGATAGCTTCTGATTCTACTTAAAAACTGGTAGGTATAAATAAATAAATATAAAATATTCACGAACATTTTTCACACAACGCCCTCTGGTCCCAAACTAAGCTTAACGCTTGTGCTGTGGGTACCAGATTACGGATATAATACATGCTTTTTTTTTATAATACATGTCTTTTTTATGTTTGTTTGTTCGGGCATCACACAAAAAGTAATAAATAAATGGTGATGAAACTTTTTATTTGATAGCTTCTGATTCTACTTAAAAACTGGTAGGTATAAATAAATAAATATAAAATATTCACGAACATTTTTCACACAACGCCCTCTGGTCCCAAACTAAGCTTAAAGCTTGTGCTGTGGGTACCAGATTACGGATATAATACATGCTTTTTTTTTGTAAATATATACATATAATAGATAGAAAACACCCAGATGCAGTACAAATATCTGTGTTCATCACACAAATAATTGTCCTGAGTGGGAATCGAACCCACGACCTCGTGCACGGCAGTCGGTTACACTATCGACCACGCCACGAGGCCCGTCGCTATACATTAATTTATCCCGCTAATATATCGGGAACCTGAGATATATCCTAAAAACTAGCTTTTGGCTGCGTTGGAGCCGCGGGCAAAAGCTAGTAGATTATAAAGATAAAATTTCCATAAAGTACACGAATCAGGGAAATGGCGTTCCACTTGTGTTCACTAACTTAGTTAATTAAAAAGGTATCTTAATGAGAGATAGGTTATCTTAAATGTTATCTGTTGACTGATAGAGGAGTGGATTAAACAGCGTGCTCGCGTGCCATGGGAATGTCGCTCTATCGGAGCACGGCGGGATTCTTTAGTGGGTGAGGGCCCCGTACTACCCTGCTCGTTCGATGGGGTGTGCGGTTAGGTAGATTTTTTCCCGCCTTAATAAAAAAGAAATGACAAATATTTGAACGAACTACAAATGAATATTGATTCTAAGTTCGTGTTATTGGAATGTTTTAAAGAATGCATTATAAAGTATTGAATATAATATTATATAACTGGCCTGTAAGGAAAGGCTGTACAAAGTACTGTATTAATCTGTAACAGAGTTTGTATTGTATAAATCTGTAACAGAGTCTGTACTTTATAAATCTGTAACTGAGTCTGTACTTTATAAAGCTGTAACAGAGCTGAGTCTGTACGTTTGAAAAAAAAAATTACTGTATTAAACTATATAGGCAAGGCATGTATGAACACAAAACATTTTTTTTTAGATTTTTTTGTCTGTTTGTCGGTTTGTCTGTTTGTTAGTTTGCGCATCACGCAATAAATACTGGACGGATTTTGGATGCAACTTTTTTTATTTGATAGCTCTTGTTTAGATTAGAAAATTTATATTGGTACATTTTATGCCGCTACTATATCGGGAACCTGAGCTATGACCTAAAAACTAGCTTTTATATATTTACGTATTTGTATAGATTTGGTTGTATTAAAGAGTGCATTTTAGGGTGCATCATAGGATCTGTTATGAAAGTAATGTAAATTATAAGTACTAGTAGATCCGAATAACGTTGTCTTACCCAAACGTTGGCTTGCCTACTTTAAAGTTACTCATTTTTTGTAGAGATATTTGGATTTTAGATTAAGACAGTGGCCCACCACACACACATTATTCCTCAAAACACTCATGTTTTGAGGAATAATGTTTTGGTTAATATTCTGATGCCTTAAAAATTACGGAAAAGTAATTGTTTAATGTAACTTTGTGTTTAATGTATAGTGTTAAGCATGTCAAATGCTAAAAATATATATAAAAATATCTAAATATTTATAGGGTTTGGTTTTTTTTTCATTTGTTGAATGCTTCTGATAATCGTGTATAGCGTCTACCAATGGTATTAGCGATCTTAAAAACAATTTAATTGATTTTATGGCATTAAATAATTTAAAACAGTATAACTTGATAAAAAACTTTCAAAATAAAACATTAGACTTAGTATTTTCTGATACTGATCAAATACAAATAGGTAACTGTCCTAACCCTATAAGAGAACTTGATTAATTTCATCATGCTATTGAACTTGAGATCACGCTACCCGTAAAACATAAAAATAATTCAAAAGTAATAAGTAAACCTATTTATTTTAAAGCGGACTATGATACTATTCTTGAATCACTCAATAAATTAAACACAAAGTGAAAAATGTGAAATCGAAAATAACAGTCAGGAGCAGGATTTGAACCTGCATCTCCTGGATACCGTCCAGATGCTTTCATTTTTCACTTTGTGTTTAATGTATAGTGCTAAGCATGTCAAATGCTAAAAATATATATAAAAATATCTAAATATTTATAGGGTTTGCGTCATTATTAGGTAAAAATCTTAATTATAAAATTAAGTTACCTGGTCGGTATAATGTATGAAAATACTTCCGACGGATGGCGCAGGCGTCACCCAAAGACGTTAGGTGTGATGTGTTATCGAAATTAGCAGTCAGGAGCAATTGTCAGGATTGCTGAATTGGTAAAGCATCTGGACGGTATCCAGGAGATGCAGGTTCAAATCCTGCTCCTGACTGTTATTTTCGATTTCAAATTTTTCACTTTGTGTTTAATGTATAGTGCTAAGCATGTCAAATGCTAAAAATATATATAAAAATATCTAAATCACTCAATAAAATAAATTGGAGCTACGAATTCATAAACTGCAATGATGTAAACGATTTGGTTGACAAATTTTACGCTGTGGTTAAGGATATCATTATAAAATTTGTACCTGAAACCACATACAAAAAAGTTACTCAAACTAAAACTGAAGCTACGCACTAGGGTGAAGAAACATAATAATCCACTAGACATAATTGAATTTAATTATGTAAGAAAAGATTGTCAAAGACCAGTGCAAAAATGTTACAAAGTAAAGGAAAACATAGGCAATTAGTATGCTTGAGAGATTTTTGCGGGAGCTTGTGGTTTCAGCAGCCCATCTTAATCCAAAAGCTGTAGGTTGACTACGCTCTTAATTACTCTCATTTTCTCAGGAGACACGTGCTAAATAGAGAATAATAGTAGTCTACAAAAAGTAGTGTATTATTATAGAGTGTATTTTAGGATAAATTATTTAGTGTATATGTATTATAGAGTGTATATAGGATATATTATCGAGTGTATACGTATTACAGAGTGTATTAAACATAGAGTATTATGCGCTTACGCAGGACGGCGGCCGCGGCGCGCCGGGCATGCGCGTGCGCCGCTGAGGCATGAGCGCGGCGCGCGCGCAGGAGCCCCGCGACCCCCCGCGCCTCCCGCACCGCTCTCGCCCGCAGGTAAATACACGACTTGTTTACATCACACACTAATGTTATGGATTATCCTGCTGATAAAACATAAACTACGTATAAAGAATGTGGTACATTGCGAAACTAAGATGTGTTTCAAAGTCAAAATAGGATAGTTTGATTTTATATAAGTCAAGCTAATATTGATTGTTATGATACAATTGTATCGTCATAGGAAATCTCTAGTGAAATGTCGACAATGTGATACCAGTAGTCTTAGGTTTTCCACCAGGGATATAAAGTTAATCGGCTAAAACACATCTTACATGCACCAATAGAATCGTTTGATTTCGGAGACAAGCTAAATTATGAAAATTAAGTGATTCTGTAACAATGTAGCACATGTCTGATGAAACGATTTGATGATGGAGGTTTTTCAAGTGCTCCTGCAACAATAAAAGATCTTCTACGTATCGATATAGTCGTCCTTTTGTTAAATGTGATTACACGCCAATTTGCCTACAATACTGTACCGACTAGAACGTAAAAGATATACAGTTTTTATTTCAACTTTTCCTGTCGTCGTATTTTTAGTTTCGCAGTTGTCTTATAAAAATAAATATAGTGATTAATTGGTTAAGACGACGGGTTTAAATTATATTTATTTTCCAAATACATAATTTTAGATTGGATGTACAGAGTCTACGAGATAGAGGATAATAAATAAAAAAAAATGTATATAAATATGTTAGTGATTTTTCTCATACGCGTATTATATATATATTTTTTATTACGCTTGGTGTCAGACGCACTACGGCCTTACAGATGATAAATGGTAACCATTGCTTATGGACTCGCCGGTGCTCACCATTTCATTTCAGATACGAAATGAAAGAATAAACAGCTATCTCCTACTACGACCAAAACACACCAATGTGCTTCATGGCCGGAACGGGGGACGGTGGTACCAACCCTCTCGGGCCTGATAGCCAGTGAGCACTCCCATTTGTCATTCAGCCCTACCACCAGTATGCAATGGGTGATAACTGCTCACTTCCCTTAGTCGCCTCGTATGAAACCCGTGGTAAAGAATGGGGTGGTAACACTTGTATTCTTAGTCTGTCACCACACGGACAAAATTGGATAAAAAAAAAAATATTGGATATTTGACTGTGTAATACACCTCTGCCTACCCCTTCGGGGAATATAGGCGTGGTGCTATGACTGTGAGATATATTTGAGAAAATTGAACGTTTAAATCTGTTAATAAGTTGAGGCCACTGCCTTCTATGTACACCACGGACTCTTCTATCGGATCAACTCTCTCTCTCTCTTGTGGACAGAGTCTGTGATGTATACCAATTGATTGAGTTTTTTTTTTTATTTTTATTTATAGCTGGCGAATCGTGTTCGTGTAATACACCTCTGCCTACCCCTTCGGAGAATACAGGCGTGATGCTATGTTTTATTTTGAGTTTTATTACGGTAGTACATGATTCAGTCTCATTATAAGTTTATTAACAAAATATGTTTAGCACATAATTCATTCAACTGCCTCGGTGGTGTAGCGGTTAGTGTATGCGACTGCTAATCATGAGGTCTCGGGTTCGATCCCCGGGTCGGGCAATATTATTGAGCTTTTTTCTAAAAAGAAAAAGTCAATAGGCTCGCCCCCTATTAGGTGGGACTCAAACATAGCTGGCGAGTCGTGGGTGCGTAATACACCTCTGCCTACCTCTTTGGGGAATACAGGCGTGATGCTAGGTTATTTTTTTTTTATGTTCATAATTCATTCAACTTCATATTCTGCTAGTCTTTGCCCGTGGCTCTGTCGATTTATGCTAGTTTTTTTTTATTACATCTCGGGTTCCAGATGTTAGTAGCGAAATAATAAGTATACCAGTTTTTAAGTCTAATATAAAGCTATCATACAAAAAGTTATCATCCGTTCAGTCAAACCGTTTGCGTGATTCTAATAAAAATTGCTTTGAGTTCAGACAAGCCTATACCTATAGCCTATACCTACAGTATATATCTTCAATGTATAGCGACGGCTTTGTTATAGTTTTATTTTAATATATATAATTCTTCTGTACGTGTGTTTGTCACCTAACTCCTCCTAAACGGCTGGACCGATTTGGATGAAAAAAAAAGTTTATATATTTAAATGGGTAGCTGGATGGTTTGGAACCCAATTGGACCAGGTAGGTGGCGCTGCTGTCGGTATATCACCAAGAAACTATATTAGACAGTCAGATATCAAAAAATGATCACTAAACCATAGATTTGTTAGAAGTAATTCTGGAATCGTAAAATTAAAATACTTTGGAAAATCCAAAAGTGCACACCTCATAATCTTCATTTTTCACAATAAAATTGATTATTTGATAAGTAACTAATAATGTATTGGTCTTACTATGTAGTTTTCAATAAATCACATAGATAGCACTAACTTCAAAAAATACTAATGTGGCTCTCATGTCTTATACGCCATCTAGCGCAAACTTTAAGAAGTACTTATTTATTGGTCTATAGATGTAGTTTAAATAGTTCTCACGAAATAAGGTATAGCACTGATTTTAGTGTACTATTGTGCCAAGCGTAAATATTCACTTTTTTTTTGTTTATTTAATAACAACTAAACCACATCGAATCAGACCGTGAAAAGTAATAGGGCTCTATTCGTAATAATACTGAAGTTAAAAAAAATAAAAAAGACTCGATTAGTAAAGTATTTCGGTCGTTATCGTGTTAACATACATTACCTACAACACACGGACGTCCAATACATAGCTTTTTTAGCAGTTTTATAACTAGTTTAAATGACAAAAATGGCACAAAAAATATCATGAGTGTTAAAAATAGTGTTTTTTCTTGATATGTGTGTGTATATATTATTTTACAAGTGCAATATATGATAAATAGAGACATTTAAAGTTTGAAAAATCAGTTGTTCTGCGTAAAATGAGAGTAGTACCTACCTCAACGCTTCGCTTATGAGGCGTGCAATAAATAATAAATAAAATAAATAAATATTTCGATATTTTTATATATATTTTTAGCATTTGACATGCTTAGCACTATACATTAAACACGGTGAAAAATTTGAAATCGAAAATAACAGTTACTTCCGACAGATAGCGCAGGTGTCACCCAAAGACGTTAAGTATGAATGTGTTATCGAAATTAGCAGTCAGGAGCAATTGTCACGATGGCTGAATTGGCAAAGCGTCTGGACGGTATCCAGAAGATGCAGGTTCAAACCCTGCTCGTGACTGTTATTTTCGATTTCACATTTTTCACTTTGTGTTTAAAAAATAAATAAAATAATTAAATGATTAAATGTAACGGTGTGGTGACGGACTAAGATTACAATTGTCACTACCCCATTCTTTCGCATGGGTGTCGTATGAGGCGACTAAGGGAAGTATGCAATTATCATTCATTGCATAACTGGTGGTAGTGCTAGGTATCAAGTGGGAGTATTCACTTGGTATCGGGCCCGAGCGGGTTGGTACCACCATCTCCCGTGTGACCGGCCATGATGCACATCGTTGCGTTTTGGCTGTAGCAGGAGATAGCCGTTTATTCTTTCATTTCATATCTATGAAATGAAATGGTGAGCAGTGGCTTGACAATACTCTCGGTATAGTTAAATCCATGAGCGACTGTTACCCTTTACCATCAGATGGGCCGTGGCTCGTCTGCCACTATATGCAATACAAAAAAAAATTGAAGGCTTCTATTGTAGGTACTTAAATAAATATAGTTCGGATGTCTAAATACTCATATGTATTATCATAAGCTTACAAATAGGAAACAGTTTTAATAGGTATTTGTATTGCAAAAGGCATTGTGCCAGTAACCAGCCTGAGACCTAGTGGTAACTATCATACATGGACACACTATGTCAGTTCTGATTGCCCAATAGGCTCAGTAGCCAACATTGTTAATATTTATGTTAAGGGAAAAAGAACGCACCTTCTAATTCGTTCAGTCATCGTATTTTAAATGTTACTCTCTGTCTCTCTCTTTTTATTATATGCGTATCTCTTTCCCCCATTTTGTTGAATGTTTAAAAAGATTTTATTATTAAAATCTTAAAAAAAGAACATGCGGGCGCTGTCTTTGGGGACTGCCGATAGAAGTGAAAACTAAGACATTTCTTTACAAACCAAAAATAATTCAAAAATAATAATGTAATAGCTCTACGATACAATTCACAAGTTACTAAGTTTTCACTTCTATCGGAGCGTTCGGTGACGATGACGCGAGTTCCGTTATTATTGTTCACCCAAAAAGTGCTTAACGTGCCTAAAGAAGTTTTCACTTCAAAAAAATATAAGCACAATCACGCTACAACTTTTAGCAAAAAGTGATTACTACTATAAACTAGCTACGAGATACATCAGAATAATGTAGGTATATTAAAGAGCTACATTCTTCTCTAATAAGTTGCAACTGTGCGTAGCACTTACACACAGATGGCGCGGCGTGGTTTAGATAACGACCACCCGAGTGTTGTGGGTTCGATTCCCACACAGGACAACTCTACGCGATCCGGTTGTTCTCAGTCCCACTATATGTCTCTGAAATTGTTTGTTAGTAAAGTCCCCGCGATACAAAGATTAATCCTTAATGGTGTCCTAAAAAAATAGTAGTTATTAAATATGTACAGTGTTTTTCTACAGATTTGGCACGAGCTAACAAAATTGTTTGGAGCACGCAATCCGTTTAATTGACAGTTGTTTTACAATTGTTATACGGTATTAGGACCCGCGGCGTCGTCGTTCGTTTTGATAAAAATCTTTGTTTAATTATTTTTATGATGAACTTTAAGCACTGTTGTATGATGAAATTAGTCTCGTCTCTTGTGATTTATTCTTTCTCCGTATACAATTTTATCAAAATCGGTTCATTATGGTTTGGAAGCGTAAATAATACCGTTATTTTGGCATTGTATTGTACTTTAAATACGTGAACTGTTTCTATACATTAAAGATATTTGAGAAAAAATACAATATTGTGCTATTTTAGTCATGTATGAACCGAAATTGTCGTTTTTTTAAATATTTATTTTTTATTTTTTTATGTTTGATTCTTCGTGCAACTTTGAAAAATCTACTTAACGGATTTTAATGGAATTGTTTTTAGATATTTTTATATATATTTTTAGCATTTGACATGCTTAGCACTTTACATTAAACACAAAGTAAAAAATGTGAAATCGAAAATAACAGTCAATCCTGCTCGTGACTGTTATTTTCGATTTAAAATTTTTCACTTTGTGTTTAATGGAATTGTTTTGTTTGATAGCTCTTGATTAGACTTAAAGAAGTATTAGTGTAAGAAGTTAAGGTGACACATCTATTTTTCATTTCTGTTGCCATGTAAAGCAAAACTGATTTCACCTTGTGTACAAGAAAACATTTTGCCGTGTGGGGCCGGCATCAAGAATAGCTCCACCCTGTCTCTTCCTATGGGAGTCGTAAAAGCCGACTAAGGGATTACCGGGGAACCGGGCAGCAGCGTTCCCCTGTGTACTAAAAACATCCACTGTGATCGCCAACCCGCCTGCCAAGCGTGGCGATTATGGTAAAACCCCCATTTTGCGAAGGCCTAGGTCTAGCAGTGGGCGATGAAAGGCTGATGGATGGACGAGAAAACAACTTGTGTAATTACAACTAGGTACTATTTCTAAACAAATACATTTTGTCTTGAATAATCTTTTATTAATATTATTTCAAGTTATTAAAGATTAACTACTCAATATCAAAACACACGAAACGCTTAACTTTATAAAGAAAATAACATAAATCACCAAAATACAGTTACAATTTCAAACAACCAGTTTGCTTCGTAATAATCGAGGTTTGGTGGCAATGTGTATAGTTCGACATCTTTATACTAGAACCTGCCTGCGAGTCTGCGTGGGCTTATATATATTAATATCTTACTCTAAGGCACGTAAATAATGCAAAAATAGATAACCCACAAGATTCCTCCCTTTTTAGGATAAAAGCCTATTTTCTTTTCTGTACTCCGGATTACATGTATGCAAAATTTCATGTTGATAAACATAAAGTGAAAAATGTCAAATCGAAAATACAGTCACGAGCAGGATTTGAAAATACTTCCGACAGATGGCGCAGGCGTCACCCAAAGACGTTAAGTATAAATGTGATATCGAAAATAGCAGTCAGGAGCAATTGTCACGATGGCTGAATTGGCAAAGCATCTGGACGGTATCCAGGAGATGCAGGTTCAAATCCTGCTCGTGACTGTTATTTTACATTTCACATATTCCACTTTTAATGTACAGTGCTAAGCCTGTCAAATGCTAAAAATATGTATAAAAATATCTAAATATTCATGTTAAGTATAGGTAGGTACTTTTATAATCCCAATCCTTACTAATATTATAAGTGAAAGTGTTTTTTTTGTTTGTGTTGTACGTCTCCACTTCGTAACTAATCTATAATTATAAAGTTTTGCAAGCGTAACAGTTATAGAAAATATTTAAACGTATAAGCCCTCCAACTATGATTGACGTGAATCCTAATTGTAATAATTATTATTTATAATAGTTGTAGAAAATATTTGAGAATAAACCCGCAACTTATGATTATTTCGCGTGTATCCCAATTTATTGTAATAATTAGGCCTACCTGCTCGATATAATGTATGTAAATATATCCAATTATTACATACCTATATATATATTGTTACCAAAAGTACAAAAAAAAATTATGAATTGTTTGAAACGGATTTCAAGAAAGTATCTTTTTTCATAATCACTTATTTCGAGAAACAATTTTTGTTTTACATTTTTTTCTTTTTAATCCTACCAAGTGAATGTTAAGGACGTGGCGAGTCGTTGGATATAGGTGGCTCCAAACGTCTCGTTGTGTCGCTCACTTATACAAACCTATGTCTAGCAATGCTGAGGCATGGAGGGTTAATACTGCTGATGAAATTAAGAAGAAATCCTCATCTCGATACTCGGCGCATCATTACCACAAAATTGAGAAAATGTACTACTTAAATACCGAGCCCTACCGTTAATGACACATTTATAGAAAACTACACTCATATAAAGCTCCATATCTTAATATATCTTAAAACGTTTATCAACGGCGATACTTATTTGACGCAACTCTCTCGCCGGTTTAATTATTATCTAAACGATTGTATAATTCTGTGCTCGTTAAAATATATCTTATCTTACTTTCTAAGTAATGGAATTTAATCGGTATTGTGTACACAACCGCGGAGTTTGTTTATTGGGATGCGCTGGGGATGGTAACTGTAAATATCTTTAACTTTTCTGCATTCACCACAGGTAGGTAATCTATGATCTATCTATATATATAAAAATCAATTGCTAGATATTTTTATATACTTTTTTAGCATTTGACATGCTTAGGCATATACATTACACACAAAGTGAAAAATGTGAAATCTAAAATAACAGTCACGAGCAGGATTTGAATCTGCATCTCCTGGATACCGTCCAGATGCTTTGCCAATTCAGCCATCGTGACACTTGCTCCGATTTCACATTTTTCACTTTGTGTTTAATGTATATGCCTAAGCATGTCAAATGCTAAATAAGTATATAAAAATATTTAGATTTTTCTAGGGCTGCGTCATTATTTGGTAAAAATCTTAATTGTAAAATTAAGTTTAACTGGTCGGTATAATGTATGAAAATACTTCCGACAGATCGCGCAGGCGTCACCCAAGACTTTGGGAATGAATATGTTATCGAAATTAGCAGTCAGGAGCAAGTGTCACGATGGCTGAATTGGCAAAGCATCTGGAAGGTATCCGGGAGATGCAGGTTCAAATCCTGCTCGTGACTGTTATTTTCGATTTCACATTTTTCATTTTGTGTTTAATCAATTGCTGTTTGTTAGTCTCGCTAAAACTCAGAGATGGCTTGACCCAGTTGAATAATTGTTTTTTTTTGTTTTGTTCACTCTAATACAGGTGATTTAAAAGATAAAAAAATAGGGAATCAAAATAGAAATGTTGTATGGGAATCGTCCTTTTGGATTATGGGCCTGACCACACCGTGGTATCTTCATAGAAAAAAATCATAACGCTACCAATTTGACAGTTCGATACACTAGACGCGCTCGGCGAAAGAGAGCGAATGTTTCCGATTAATTACGATCACTCCACCACAGACCAAACAGAGTAATAACCATCACTTTCTTCTTATTGTCTTTATTTTCAAGTTTCCTTTGAATCCCTTGTTTTGTTTGTTTTTAGTTTATATTGCTATTTATTTATTCGGACCGTAATACATATAGTTTTCAAACCGAAAGTTTTCGTTGTGTCGTTACTCGTTAGCACAAATCAGTTTATTTATGTAGATATCTATCGTTCGTGCTTGTAGTGAATAGTGATTGGTCTATTGGTGTTTTCGTGGAATATGTTTATGTCGGATTTATCTTAAGTGTTGGGTTCCGGGATGACTATTTAGCTGTGTGTGTGTTTTGTAAAACTTGAAAAACAACAACATATTGATTGATGATTGTACTACGACGGAGTTTGCTGGAAACTCACTGAAACCAGCTTCAGATAAATTCGCCAATTCCCTTGACCTTTTCAACACTTTTCAGTTAAGTACTTTTTTGATAATATATATATATATATACAGATTTCTTTCTTTTCTTTCTTTCTTTCTTTGAGATTCCCGTCTGTACTTGAGTACACTAATAGTCTCTGGGTCTGACACAGATGACAAAATGACAGCTACTGTCATTATTTAATTTATACTTTAGACCTTGGACGATGCAGATTGATTAGGATTGAAAATCGCTGATAAAATAAAATTATAAGAGATACGCAGTTCACCAGGTCATCTAGCGATAATATAAGAGTGACTTGTTAAAGTTACTATGCATACATTATCAATATAATAAATATGATTATGCATAAATTACAATATATGCAAATAAATAAAATTGAAGTGTCTGTTTATAATGTCTAAATAAAGGATTTTTAAAGTTTTTGCTTAGCTGATTGTTTCGGCTGATCTCCGAAACGGCTGGACCGATTTGGATGGTACTTTCACTGGCAGAGACCTGATGCTATAAGGTATAACTTAGGCTACTTTTATTCTGGAAAAATATTAGAGTTCCCTAAAAAAAAAACTAAAGTTCATGTGGATGAAATCGCGGGTGCTAGAAAAAATAATTGATTCATTATTAAAGTGGGTACTTGATTGCCAGGTCACTAATAAAAAATAAATATAAATATTTAAGTATTACTTTAAAAAATAATAATATAAATTATTAGTTCGAATGATAGGCATGTTTAAGCAGCTTTCGCTCGGCTGGCATCAGATGGGTGAACAAAAAGTGACACCTATTTGTGGAAACCAGACTTCCTCCATGATTCGGATGGCACGTTAAGCTGTGGGCTTGGCTGTCAAATAAAATCCTGGCAGTTGTTACAGTTTGTCTGAATCTTGAATAAAAAATCTGACTCTGGTCTTGTTCTAAGGAGGCCAGTTGTCCCTTTAGTTGGGTGTTGGAAGTTAGATAGTGCAGTCGCTCCGTGTAAATACTTGTGGATCAGCTAAAACCAAACAGATCGGAAATCGAACCCAACAAAGTTTGATATAAGACTAGAAAAATGATAATAATTATTTCCATCTATGCATCAGTCTTTTAACGTCTATTGCTGGACATAGGCCTCCCCAAGAATGGGGGATTGTGCCGTAATCGCTACGCTTGGCAGGCGGGTTGGCGATCGCAGTGGATGTTGTTAATACTCGAAGGAGTGCTGCTGCCCACTCCCCCGGTATTCCCTCAGTTGGCTCTTACGACCACCCTGCGTGGAGCTCACGGCTTCGCCGCAGCCAAAAGCTAGTTTTTCGGTTATATCTCAGGTTCCCGATATAGTAGCGGGATAAAATGTATACCAGTTTTTAAGTCTACTCAAGGCCTTTCAAATAAAAAAAACTAACATTCACAAAAAAACACAATTTGAAGTAAAATCTGTCCAGTAGTTTTTGCGTGATGCGCGAACAAACAAGCAGATAAACAGATAAAAATTCTAAAAGAAATTGTTTTGTGTTTAGACACCCCTATATAGCCTATTACAGTCATTATTCCCAAATATCTTGAATGTACAGACATAGCTCTGTTATAGCTTTATAATAGTAAGGTATTGATAATAGTAGGTATAGATGACGTAAATTAAAATAAGTCATTATAGCATTCTAATTTGGTCTAATAATATCTGCTATTTAATTAAACACAAAGTGAAAAATGTGAAATCGAAAATAACAGTCACGAGCGGGATTCGAACCTGCATCTCCTGGATACCGTCCAGATGCTTTGCCAATTCAGACATCGTGACCCTTGCTCCCGACTGCTAATTTCGATAACACATTCATACTTAACGTCTTTGGGTGACGCCTGCACCATCTGTCGGAAGTATTTTCATACATTATACTGACCAGGTAAACTTAATTTTACAATTAAGATTTTACCTAATAATGACGCAAACCCTATAAATATTTAGATATTTTTATATATATTTTTAGCATTTGACATGCTTAGCAACATACATTAAACATTATAAACATATTTTCGATTTCACATTTTTCACTTTGTGTTTAATGTATGTTGCTAAGCATGTCAAATGCTAAAAATATATATAAAAATATCTAAATAATATCTGCTATTATTATAAAGCTGTAACAGAGCTGTGTCTGCACATTAAGATATTTGAGAAAAAAATATTACTAGGATCACGCCTGTATTCCCCGAAGGGGTAGGCAGACGTGTATTATGCACCCATGGTTCGCCAGCTATGTTTAAGTCCCACGTAATAGGGAGCGAACTTATTAGCGTCTACCCGGCCACATTTCCTAACTCCAGGCTGCTACTGAGGAGAATTTTCTTTTTTTTTATGAAAAAGCTCAATAACACTGCCCAACCCGGGGATCGAACCCGAGACCCTGTGACCAGCAGTCGCTCACACTACCGCTGCACCACAGAGGCAAAATACACAAAAGTTTTTTTTAAGAATTTTGATTGTTCGTACATCACGCAAGAACTACTAAACGGACGATGATGAAACTTTGTTTTTGATAGCTCTTGATTAGATTTAAAAAAAAGTATACGTTTTATTCCGCTACTACATCGGGATCCTGAGATATAACTCCAAAATTAGACATTGCTTTCGGCGGAGTAAAGGCCAGCAATTATTATGATAGGTAGCTGTGTTTCACTAAGTTCAGTTTAAAAACATAATTATTGTCTTTGTTTTTAAACTGTACTTAGTGATACATCTATTTGGGTTTGACATAAAGCTTAATTACTTGGTAAATCCTTGACACGATTATAGTTATCCATCTTATAATGAAAAATGTTTATTGAAAGTTATGCAGGAATTCGGTTTTCCCATTTAAATGAATTTCTAGTCTTGTTATAAAAGTAATATATTATGCAGGTAACATAATTGCTTTTAAATAGGGCCACGGTGGCTCTAAATCTTAATCTTATAAATTTTAAAGAGTTAATAACCTTGGTTGTATGCAGCAGTAATCTCTGGAATTACCGACACGATACGTAGAAAAAATAACTATCGCTATGTATCACGAGCTCGGGCATATAAAGATGAAATTAATAAAAGATTACCATTATTACCAGAGGTTGAATCAGATTCTTAGTTATATACGAGTACACAGTTTTAGCCTATACTGTGGCTCTGCCGCAGCCAAAAGCTAGTTTTAGATTATATCTCATGTTCCCGATACAGTAGCGGGATAAAATGTATATCAGTTTTTAAGTCTTATCAAGAGCTATCAAATAAAAAAAGTTGCGTCAAAACCACTTCAGTAGGTTTTGCGTGATGCGCGAACGAACAAACATAAAAATTCTAAAAAAAATGTTTTGTGTTTAAGCACGTTTATATAGCCTAATACACCACACCATTTTTTCTCAATTATCTTAAATGTACAAACACAGCTATATTACAGCTTTATGCTAGTTAGGATATGTCTTTTGCTAAAAATTTCAATATTTGAAAAAGTCTTTTAGAAATCAATTTAAATGAAAAACATGGCTAAGTTTTAGAATGATTTGATGTGTATAAAAATTAATGAATTAGATTTATTGATTGTGTGATAACAAAACTTTATTGTTAAATTGAGTACTTTTATTTTCTATTACAGTAAATTTTATGTTTTAAACTTTAGGCGCCAAATATTATATGAACAGGGCGCCAAATCTTAAGAAACATCGTACGACAAACATTCTTGTGTAATGAAATGATAAGTTCTCATGAGATATTTAAGTTAAATATCGATTAACAGGTTCCGAGATGACTCATCGATGGGTACTTTATACGATTACCATAATTAATTTTGCGGAGAATATGTTTATGGTCGACAAATGTGTAATTTGACATTGAATCCGTATCATTTATATATTTGTAAGAAATACAGGATCCAATTAGTTTTTGAAATACACGTTAATTATTATACGTCCCCCCCTCCGCGACGGGCGGTCGTGTGGGCGTGGCTTGACGTGCGCTCGCGCCGTTCCATGAATCGCACAAGGCCGTCTGACCTACTGATATAATTCCATCGCTTTGTCTGTCTGGTTGTGTGCAATTTGCCCGCGAGGATTAAAGATATGTACCTACTTCACAATGTTGAGAACATCTCTGGTATTAAGTATTTAGCCTGCAGTTAAGTTACCTGTTGTTTTTAAAGGAGTTATAAAGATCAATTAAAATCTTTTTGTTTCTGTTAGTCGAAATAAAGTTTTAATAAATAAATCTCATTATTTCTTTGGCTTGCTCGTGTATTAATTTCTGTAGATATAGCCCTAAAAGTTTCGTGACAATTGAGGAATGACACGATGAATTGGGATGAGAATGATTTCCCAGAAAAATCAATCTCGAGTCTAAACAAACTCTCCCAATATTGCTGTCACAGTACGGGTCGAAAGACTTCTAAAACTGTATACACTATTTCAGCATAATTATTAAAATGTGCTCACGTTATAGAGGTGATGGCATCGATGCAGCCTCGTGAACTCTGAGTAGAAGCAGTTTATGAAATGTTCGTCCTTGGGGTCATGATGCGATGTCATTTTTCGGTACCTACTTATAGTTTTGCGGAATTACAGTGGCTTATTGCAAGGCAAGGAGGTCTATAGTAGATCTAGTCATTCGTAATATCTTTGCAGTTTTGATTGTACTATTCCAAACGTTTTAGGATCAGAAAAAAATTAACCTCAACTACTTGTTTTAGTCTAGGTGTACTTCTTGGTAGTTTACTGTTAATTTGTAGAGTTCTCCGCGAAAAATCAATTATTCCCTAGTGAGAGATAATATTGAGATTCATAGCATCACGCCTGTATTCCCCGAAGGGGTAGGCAGAGGTGTATTACACACCCACGATTCGCCAGCCATGTTTGAGTCCCACGTAATAGGGGGCTCGCCTATTGATGTCTAACGGGCACATTTCCAAACTCCGAGCTACTACTGAGTTTTTTTTTACGAATAATCTCTATAACACTGCCCGACCCGAGGATAGAACCCGAGACCTCATGATCAAAGGTTCCCCAAATATATTTACCTACACCAGAAATGAGTTGTACCTATACTTCTGAGATATTTGTTGCTGTTTGTCTCTCAAATAAGAGGAGAGAACGGAAGAAAGAGAGGAGACCGGAGACGAACCCGACCAACTAGTGATACTGTAACCCGTTGGTATTTAAGTCCCGTATCCATCCATTACCCTGAAGAATCCTAATTTATCCAAATGCTTCAGACACTCAAAGCACAAAATAGCCCAATTAGACAGCAGCTTGTTAGTTTTTCAACGAGTTACGTAAGTCGCGTAACTGTGTATGTCGGGAACCGAAGGCGCATACCTCGGGCCGTGGCAGCGCCAGTCGCGAATAATTCAGTAGTTTCTGAGAAACTGTAGCGGTGTGGTAATAAATTTGGAGTCCCGAGCCCTCATTATGCGGTACAGACGAATACAACCTACATTCCGAAGGCATACTGTTTGTCCAAAAAAGTTACGAATTCGACTATTGTTTAGTGCCATAGACTGAGGATTATGTAGACTTGCCCAGTTTTGTATATTTGAATTTATTTTGTTAATATTTTATAGTGTGCAGTGATAGCCAAGTGGTAAGATCGTACAATGCCTAGACAGAGTTCGATGCCCAGTTTAAGGTCGAGTGTACGCAAGGCATACATCCTGCCTTTATAAAATTATTTCCATGTTTATAGACAAATAATAAATGCACGTTAATAGAAAACATCGTGGAGAAAATTGCTAAGCATTCAGTTTTTCTTACAATATTTTGTAAACATCTTATCAACTTGTTAATCCATATTGGACCAGCGTATAGAGTACAGCCTAAAATCTTTGCATTTTGAAGAGAGCTGCACCGTAATTTTTTTTTTCATTTGCGTCTTCCACTATTACCTACTTTGCGTATATAGCAGGCCTGGATGGTCTAGTAGTGTATGGGCCTGCAGATGATGAGGTCTCGGGTTCAAATCCCTGGTCGGCCTTTAATAGTTAATTGGTTTTTCTGTCAAGAAATTCTCAATAGCAGCCCGGTGTTAGATAGAAAGTTTGTTGTGTTTCAACCCGTGTCTAGAAAAACAGTGTTACCACTCCATCTCACAAATTCAAATTCAATTCAAATATATCTTTATTTCATAGGCCTATTAAGTAGCACTTAAAATCGTCAATAATACACTAATAATTAAAATAATTAACACGAGTGCCTGAGGCGAGTGCATCCGCAATAATAAAGTGGCGATTGCAATCGCCACATTGTCAAAAATGTACTAGATGGCCGTGGATTATCTCAATGTGTTTCGGTTGACGAATAAGATAGCCGATACATTCCCAGTCCTATCAAGTATAGTGGTCAAGCTTCACAATGGGTAGTGGCTCGGTAGTACTCCTGGAATTTCTCTTTTCATGAGTGACAGTGCCACTTACCATTAATAATAATTATAATAAATATTCTTGGACATTTCACACAACGCCCTCTAGGCCCAAACTAAGCTTAACGGTTGTGCTATGGGTACCAGATTACGGGTATAATACATATATTACTTTTTTTTGTAAATACATACATAATAATAGATTGAAAAAAACACCCAGACGCGCAGTAAACAAATATCTGTGCTCATCACACAAATACTTGTCCTGGGTGGTAATCGAACCCAAGACCTCGTGCACGGAAGTCGCTTACATTACTGACTTCGCCACGAGGCCCGTCATTAGGTGGTTCGTGGCTCGTTTGCCACCATAAGCGAAAAATGCAGCTCTTAATAACCTGCAGATCAAAAACTTAAACGCATATCTATTTAATAAGATTGAATATACGATTCTACTGCGTAGGTAAGGTATGTATGCCGAGTCTAAAAGCTAAACAGTCTGCCCTAACTCAATACAGTTGGACACGGAAACAAAGAGCCGTTCACGTGAGCTCTGGAGACACAAAAAGAGGAGAACGTATTATTCCAGGCATTTTTCTAATTAAATATGGCGAAAGGATGGCGGTAACTCGGTCTTGGACGGTGATTTCTGGCACTTTTTGAGCTGAAAGTAACTGTTCAGTTACTTTTAAGTATTTTCAATTCTTATAATCATTTCAATAGTTTTTCAAAAATTTTAAAATTTCACTGGTCATATTAAGTTGATACTTACTGTTCATTGCTGGATTCAGTTCTAATTTGCAGAAGAGAAGGGCTCTTCTTTCCTCCACACTTCTTGATGAAAAGCTTTCTCTAGCCACACCACAAAAACGTCATCTACCGTGTTTTAATCCTCGAAATTTTGAATTGGTTCTAGTAGTAGTTCTAGTAATGGGATATAGTAGACATGATGCTATCATGCCTGTATTCCATGAAGGAGTAAGCAGAGGTGTAATACACACCCACAGTGAGCGAGCCTATTGACGTCTACCGGGCACATTTACAAATTCCGGGCTGCTACTGAGAATTTTCTTTTACGAAAAAGCTAACACTGCCCGTCCCGGGGATCGAACCCGAGACCTCATGATCAGCAGTCGCTTACACTTCTGCTGCATCATAGAACAGAGCAGAGTATAGTAGAGCCCCATATAATCGTCATCCATGAGAAGTGCTTTTGTTAGAGTATTCTAGAAAGACTATATAATACTGTTTATATACATAATAGGCTTGATGACAGTAATAAAGTATCGCAAAAATATTAAAGTGATCTAATGAAATCGGATTCAAGGATTTCGAAATATATATTCATTATTATTATAATGGGGAGATTAATAATATATTTGATAAAATAAACCTACAAAATACAACAATCCGCCATGATAGCTTAAACACCAATCAGAGCGAATGACGTCACGTGCTAAGGCGTGACGTCATTCGCTCTTTACATTCTTTTTGACTCTAATGTTTAAACTGACGCCTCAGTACATGCGTGACGTCATGACAAATGGCTGCGTATTGACGTGAGTTTGAAATTTAAAGTTTAAATTTCATTTTACTGCATAAATAGCCAATTTTTTTACAGAAATACGATATATTTTTCAGTTTTTAGATACTTCTGAATATCATAGAATAGATTTTGAAAAACAGTCATCATGCCTATTGAATGAATGCATTAATTCTTTCCTAGTCTGCTGAACTTCACCCAACGTCTAACGGTGGTTTGAAAGCGACGTTGTGGCTATACCTTATCCGATATAAATACTTTGAAGATAATCACAGAACCAAATCGGACCGCATTGTTCTCTATTTTTGGCTTTTTTGTACAAAAAACATGCTATATGTGTGTTTCGATAATTTGATCACTGGAAAAAAGTTGCTTGCTATTTTTAAGAAATGTGTCCTATAAAGGATGTGTGCCTACGCTTCTGAGTCGTTAGTCTTATTGTCATTGTGATGAAATGGTTTCACAAATTTATGTTACTCACACAACATTTAATATCTGAACTGATTTTTACTACGAGTACTACCGGTGTGATTTAAATGTATAACTAGGAATTACGTTCTACCGCTCGCACGCTTTAATTTCTGTGCTTTATCAATCACCAAGGACCACATCAAGGTCTGATCTTCGGACTGAGGTGTGTTTTTTATTATTTTTTTAAATTTAAAAGACTACTCTCTGCACTAAGGAATAATCCTTGTAACGCGGAAGACTTTACAAACATACAATTTCACGGACACAAAGTGCACCCAGACTCAGAACAACTATTTGTCGATCACACAAAGAGTTGTCCTGTGTGGGAATCGAACCCACAACACTAGGGCGGGAGGCCGGTATCTAAATCACTCCGCCATATGTGCGGTTTGAAGTTTAAAAATTAATTAGTGGTTATAAAAGCTTCATCTACCCACTATTATAATGATTTTAAGTATTGCATGTCATATACTTCAGTCCACCCGTGACTATGAATGCTCTAAAGCAAGGCCAAATAAAAATCCCCACCTAGTAGAAAAAGTTTTGCGTTACTGGATAGAAAGAGCAGGCGTCTTTTGCGCGATCATGTTAATATTTAAAATCTTAAATTGCAAAGCAAAGTTTGAATTAAATCTAAGTTTAGTTAATTTAGCCATAGAAAATATTAACTATTTTCCCAAGCTCAAATATTTGAACGAGAAGCTCAATATCGCTGAAATCTAAAATTACATGCATACATATTACAGTCACTTGAGAGCAGATGACAGGACTTCGAGAGTATGAAATAATATAGGTATACATTTTTTTATTAATCCTTTAATCAGTTTAACTGAGATAATTAGTTTTTCTGCCAAATTTCAGCTGGAACTCACTGAACTGCAAAATCATGTTGTGCTAAAATACTTTAGTGTCGAAAAATTAGTTTCGAAATCCTAAAACTCATCAAAATATTTACAGATTTTTAGAAATTGATACTAAAAGAATACTTTCCTCCATTAATTGGCTTTGCAAATTTTAAATAGTTTATTTGTCACTATATTCACTTTGTGACTATTAAAATTTATCTGATTTGATGGTAATCATAAGAAACAGTGTTAAAAACACGTTTAATTGTATCAATTATATTAGATTATATTTGAATTTCAATTTAAAAACCAACATTATACCTAACTGTTTTTCTTTATATGGCATAATATGCTCTTTATTTTATTGTTCCATTAAACAACAATTATTTATTATTAGCCGTGTGAGGCCGGCTTTAGAATTGTAGAAATTCAATTAAACGTGATAAGTAATTCCGTAAACGTATTTTTATTTCATGTGTTTTGTTGGTAGAGGAATCTGTTCTTATTTTTTTACAACCCGATCGTGGTTAATGTTCACGGTGGTTAACGGCTTGGCTGTGCCCATGGCATTGTGAAAGCAGCTTATGACTAGCCTGTGGGCTGCGACTGGTCACCCTATAAAAAAAAACAAAAATGAATAATAAATACGATGGTTTCTTCTCCACAGTGATGCTCGTGAAGAAATGTAAACAGTTCGTATAAGTGCCCACACACGCGCTAATGAGCGAGTGCAGATTTACGACCAATAAATAATGTTACTTGCGCGTAATTTCCGTATGCCCGATACGTGGATAGTCGTCACCGATGCTGTGGACTTGGGCCGTTTTTTTTAAAGTAGGTATGTCCCTAAAGATGTCATTATACCCAGCCGAATTGTCCTATCATTGTACAAGAGCAATTTGAAAAAAGAATATATTTAGGATATTTGAAAAAAAAATTTACGCTTTAGCCAGCGTGGACCGCCAATTTATTTTTCTTGAACTTAAGTAAAAAATATTGAATTTCTTTCCTCAAAAAGTTTAATCAATCGTAGTGCATTAATTCTACCTGCGTCTTTGTCATTTCATGATAATTCGTCCAGTAGTTATGGCGCGAAAGCGTAACAAACAGACAAACTCACTTACGCATAACATTAATTAGCCTTTGCCCGCGGCTCCGCGGCAGCCTAGTTTTTAGGTTATATTTCGGGTTCCCGATATAGTAGCGGGAGAAATTGTACACCAGTTTTTAAGTCTAATCAAGAGCTATCGAATAAAAAAAGTTGCATCAAAATCCGTACAGTAGTTTTTGCGTGATGCGCGAACCAACAAACAGACAAACAGATATGCAGACAAACAGCCAGATGTTCAGATACGCCTATATAGCCTAATACAATCATTTTTTCTCAAATATCTTAAATATACAGACACAGCTCTGTTACAGCTTTATAATAGCATAGACAAGGATCGGGAGAGACAACAATATCTATCGGATGATATTTATTAAATATGTCCCTCAGTGGGTTTTCTTGCCAGATCTTTCTGGCGCTCGCTTCCGATCCGATCATCAATTTAATGTTTAGTGTCTGCGTAAACACCAGAATGTGTTTATACTCAAATGCTTATATTTACGTAAAATATTGTGTTTAATCCTACGTTTGTGTGGTTTAACCTCAGCTAGCGTTAAACTGGCTAATTACCTTTATATGGCCTTAGTTGTTTGGAATTTAAGTGTTATGGAGATGTGTGTATTTGTCTGTTACCTGATACTCGTTTGTGTTGGTTTGTTTGTGTCTGTACGAGTTGGGGATTCAAAGCTGCTATTTTATTTGATACGTGATGGAAACGCCGTGTGGGGCCGGCTTTAGAATAGTCCCACCCCTCTACCTAGAGAGTGCTGGAGTGGGCAGCAGCACTCCTTCGAGTATTAACAACATCCACTGCGATCGCCAACCCGCCTGCCAAGCGTGGCGATTATGGCATTATCCCCCATGACAGGACCGCTCGTTGTGGCGTTCTCTTGGGGAGGCCTATGTCCAGCAGTGGACGTTGAAAGACTGATGGATGGATGATGGAAACGAGGGTTTGATTATGGTACTCTCACTCACCGAACGACGTTACCGAAGAAATACCTGCTATTGTATGTCGATATTCTATCAATGAGCCTGTTTTTTTCATTCAACCAAAGGGGTAGGCAGTGGTGTATTACACACTCACGACTCGCCAGCTATTTTTAAGTCCCACGTAATAGGGGGCGAGCCTATTGCACATTTCCAAACTGTGGACTGTTACTGAGATTTTTTTTTTAGGAAATAGCTCAATAACGGTTCCCGACCCGGGGATCGAACCCGAATTGAAATTAAATAACTTATGCCTGGCAATCAAACTCACAGTACATGGAACTTAGACTCTACTGTCACAAATCCATAAATACTATACACGCACTAGACGTATGGAGCCGTAATATAAATTGTATTTTAAACTTTAATTTACAATCGTCTTAAGACAGTAAATTTAACATATTTTTCTGAGACTTTGCACTTAAGTTTTATTATAATTTTTTTATTACAAATGTTATCGTAGAAACGATTTATTGATATCTAAGAATATGTTCAAGATTGCTTTTTAGACTTTTGACTTATATGAAACCGGATAAGCTTATAGTTTTGCATTGTACATAGTGGAAATACCTTATTTTTATATTTATTAATGGCAAACGACGCCACGCTTACCCGGTTTTAAAAGGTAACCGCCGATCACGCACCCGAGGAATACGAGGAACACAGGCCAGATGAATTGTAGCATTAATATACACAAGTGAAATTCGAAAATATAATCAGATATATTTTATAAAAACTGTTGTTATATTTCCAGATAGATTTTTTGATACCAAACTTTATCACCAGTGGCGTTTTATTTGTTTTCCTGCTCTTGCAGTGATATGACGCGCTTACTTCTCTTACTTTCTTCATAAAACATTCACGGATACGAATGTGATGGTGGTTGGTATACTCTGTCTATGTCAAAATAAGTGAGTTCAATGTACTTACATATTTTTGCAGAATACCGTTTGTAAAAGTTCTAAAATTGAATTCAAATGGTAAGCAATTATACGGTGATATCGACTAGATTGTAGACACTCGGGTCTACGAACTTTTTAATTTTATTACTTGTTATGTCCATGTCGCAAGCAGTGACTCAGGCTTGCTAAAGGTTTTGTTGGTCAAGATTTATGTGATTTAAGTGATAATTGTGATCGTTTTTGAACGTATCTAAAATTATTCTACTGGCATTGTGATATTGCATCCGCAAGAAAATGTTTGACAATGAATGTTTTAATTGATGTGATTTTTTGACAAATGTAACTTCTTCATAATCTTTAAGATTATGAAGAAGTTACATTTGTCACACATACATGTATGTACACTTTTATTAGTGTACATTTGTCACTAATAAAAGTTTGGCCGTGTGGGGCCGGCTTTAGAATTGTCCCACCCCTCTCCACCCACGGGAGTCGTAAGAGCTGACTGAGGGTATACCGGAGGAGTGGGCAGCAGCACTCCCTCGAGTATTAACAACATCCACTGCGATCGCCAACCCGCCTGCCAAGCGTGGCGATTACGGCACTACACCCCCAATTTGGCGAGGCCTGTGTCCTGCAGTGGACGTCGAAAGGCTGATGGATGGATGGATGGAATAAAAGTTTTTGAGGACTAATACAAATATGAGTATGTATCTCACTAGCAATGAGGATAATTTACTATCTCACGCATTACCCATGAAACGATAATATGTCATACTCATATTTTGCCTGAGAAATTTAGTCACAATTAAAAAACAATCATGAAAAATAACTGATTATATTTTTAATAGTTGAGCCTACTGTTGTATTTTCTCGATGGCCAACGCTGGGCTATGAAAGGTTTATGAACGAACGTTATACTTTTTTTTTAGTGAATATTTAAAATCTTTACACACAGTTTTTGGCCTCTTTATGTTACTAGCCAGGATTTAGGGCGTATTTCATCACATTGGCTCAAAACGGGTTGGCAGACTTAAACAGCCGTTGAGAAACTCTCTCAGACGTACCTAAGTATTTTAGGGATGTTGTCTCTCAGCGGGCAATAATGATTTATGACCAAATGTAGTAACAGTGCACAGATGGCAGAGTGGTTTAGATACCGGCCTCCCGCCCGAGTGTTGTGAGTTCTATTCCTAGACAAGACTACTCCTTGTGTGATCCACAAATGGCTGTTCTGAGTCTTGGTGTACTTTGTGTCCGTGACATTGTATGTTTGTAAAGTCCCCCGCAATATAAGGATTATTCCCTGTTGTAGTGTCGTCTTTAAAAAAAATAACTTAAGTAAGAAGTGTGTTTAAGCACATAGGTACTTTTGACAGTAGTATATACATATTTAGATATTTTTATATATATTTTTAGC
Source organism: Leucoma salicis (assembly GCA_948253155.1). Classification (NCBI taxonomy): domain Eukaryota; kingdom Metazoa; phylum Arthropoda; class Insecta; order Lepidoptera; family Erebidae; genus Leucoma; species Leucoma salicis. Next base: position 1,960,243 of record OX411806.1, on the reverse strand, counting down.
ATTTGACATGCTTAGCAACATACATTAAACACAAAGTGAAAAATGTGAAATCGAAAATAACAGTCACGAGCAGTCGTCATTGGCAAAGCATCTGGACGGTATCCAGGAGATGCAGGTTCATATCCTGCTCGTGACTGTTATTTTCGATTTCACATTTTTCACTTTGTGTTTAAAGTAGTATATACTTCAGATTGGGGGCCGATCTCCTAGTACAGACATATCAAATTCTTTCTTACAGCCCTCGGTTATAAATCTAGGTCCGAATCTATCCTTATATTTGTACAAATGTAAAATTAGAACCCTTTGCTGCGCCAATGATCTCGCTAATGTTTTCATATCCAAGTGACGGCCTGACGGCTTGTGATCGAAATTATCATACTTATTACGTAAAACGGAAAGTTAGTTCAGCAGGAAGCCTCATAGTTTGGCACCTGTGACCGTAACTTACTTTCAAATAAAGTTTAATTTAATTCTATATCTCTGCTAATTATTTTGAATGACAATGTTGTGTTTATTTACTATTGGTATTATAAAAATAAAACACAACATTTTTAATTTGAAATCTTTACATCTAATATATTTTAATTGTATTAAGTAGCCAGGATGTTAGTCCAATTTGTTAATAATACGCTTTTACTGTCTTTTTATTATATTATGTGTGGCAAACAAGTATAGGACCCATCTGATGGTAAGCGGTTACCGTAGCCTATAGACGCTAGCAACACCAGAGACATCACTCGCGCGTCCTATTCCCTAGTGGTAGAGCCTTGCTTCTCCAAAACCGGGGATGTACCACCCTCTCATAGAGGATCGGCATGAAACAACGGTAGATACTATTGTTGTCTTTGTATCTTTACATCCATTCGTTATTATCCTCCCTCGTTACCCCCTATACCTTCCCTTGGAGTTGTCAATGTGTGAGTGATACCTGTGTTGTTAGCTTCTATAGGCTAAGGCTACGGTAACCGCTTACCATCAGGTGGGATGTATGTTTGCCACCCTCACAGTATTATAAAAGTTATTTGTGAAATGTGGAAAAATAGAAGTTTAGTGTGAGCGGGAATCGAAGTGGAAAGCAGCGGAGATTAGCGGTTAGAGCACTTCCCCGGATTGGAAGAGACGCAAGTTCGATTCCCGCTCGCACAAAATTTCTCTTCAACATTTCACAAATAATTAGTACCTATGAGCATGTCAAGTGTTAAATACAGATCAAAAAAATAATTAAAAAAGTTTTTAAAAAATACAAGTTTTACAAAATTAAACAATAACAGCGAAGTGAAATGTAGTGTACATTTCAATTTCACTGCATACTTCGTTTATTTTGACGCAGGCGCGTCGCATTTGCGCAAATTGCATCGGCGCATTTATATTTCCTTTGAAGTTAATTGAATATGAACTTGAACGGCCATTTTAATGAGCCCGCCTATTTGCAGAGTTACTTTGAATTCTTAACTGCCGTACGTGGTGTTTTGAAGTGATATATCTCACTTATTTAAAACAAAATTGAAAAGTATTGGTAATAATATTCTTCGAAATAGTATTCTTGGAAGAAGTAAGCTTGTTGAAAGGTTAAAAACTGCGCAGTATTAGGTTCGATATCCAGTCCAAAACCGAGACTAGACATGTATCAGTCACTCTGGAATCATCTCCTTAGCCTTATCCCAACCTTTTGGGGTCGGCTTCTGATCTGTTCAATTTTAGCTGATTTACCAGTTTTTACATAATATCATATAGTTTTGATGATGAAGTTCCGATGATCGTTTCTGTTTTAAAGTCTAACCGCCCTCACTTTTGAAGTGATGTGTATATTTTTATAAGAAACTAGCCTTTGCCCGCGGCTCCGCCGCAGCCAAAAGCTAGTTTTTAGGTTATATCTCAGATTCCCGATATAGTAGCGGGATAAAATGTATACCAGTTGTTAAGTCTAATCAAGACTATAAAAAAAAAGTTGCATCAAAATAAGGCCTGAGGTGATAAATGCCCAGAATCAATACCTCCTATATTACTGAATAAGTGTGAACTTAAGCGAGTGTATCAATTTAAATATCTAGGGCATTATGTTACCGACGACCTTAAAGACCAAGCTGATATTGAGAGGGAACGTAGAGCGCTGGCGGTGCGATGTAACGTGGTGGCCCACAGGTTTGCACGATGTAGTGAACCAGTGTAAATAACATTGTTTAAAGCCTACTGCCAAGTATTTTACACGTGCAGTCTGTGGACCAACTATACGCAATGCTGATGGGGTTGTCTCGCTTCTGCAGTGCATCAGGTATGTTTGCGCAAAGCCATACAAATGACTTCTTTGCGATATGGCGCAAAAAAGCAGGCTCTTTGCTCTGCAGAGTTCGGGACAGCTCCAACAGTATTTTACGAATGATTGCCGAGAGGTATGACTCGCCTATCTTGAACCATTGTGTGCGCAAATGCATGTCTGCCGCACAATTGGTCTCAAAATAATATATATTTCTTTTTGTGTTTTTAAAATTCTTTAATTTTATTACTAATATAGTCCTAAGTATATTGTTACTAACATGATATGAATCCTGTGTTCGAAATAAAAGTTATTTTATTTTATTTTAAAATCCGTTCAGTAGTTTTTGCGTGATGCGCGAACCAACAAAAAATAAAAAATAAACGTTGTGTGTTTAGACACGCCTATACATATATTATATGTAGCTTATTACAGTTATTTTTTATAAAATATCTTAAAAGTACAGACATAGCTATATTACAGCTTTATAATAGTATAGATTATCTCTGCCCGGCGTTGGCAAAATATTGGGCATATTTTGTCGAAAGATTGTGAAGTCTTCCAACTTGGATTGGGGCATCGTGTCCCGCAATTGCAGCCGAAAATACCTAAATGTATTCAAATAAGAGTAGTAGTATAGAGTGAGTCTTACAAGGATTAATTACCAAAACAATGTAAGATTCAAAAAGATCGCTGTGAATAGTGTCGACGAAAAAATGGTGAGTTAAAAAGTAGAGTTGGGATAGTTCACACTTAAAGATGGCGCCGGACAGTGGTTAAACATAATTTATTTATTAACTAGCAGCAAATATGGCTACGCGTTGCGAGGGCTCAGTTATCATAAGTTATCTTATAGGAACCGTCCATTTTTCTGGAATAAAAGTAACCTATGTTCTTTTCTGTAGACCGAATTATATGTATGTAAAATTTTATGTCAAACGGTCCGGCAAATCATAATATACGCACTAATCAACAATTAAACAAACATGGATTTTTATATTATGTCATATGTGTGGAGGTGGTGGAGTCTGAAGACACAGAAAGGTGTTAAAATATAATATTTGTAAATTTTCTTGTATATTTTTTACCAAGAAAACAATACCTACTAAGTATTACGTATGTTAGCTTTTAATAGATAAAATTATTTAGCATTATCCAAAAATGGTATATCCAAATATGATTCATATTGTTTGAAGAATATAGCTTGACTCTTTTGGTTAACATTGTTTGATAAAATACCTACTAGTACTTTGAATATTACGTGTGGGTGGCGAATATAAAATAGGTACAATGCAATATAATATTTAGTGAATTTAAACTAATATATAAAAATAAATGTATATTCATTCGTATCGCACTGCCATACCATTCATACTACCATTTTACTCACTTACGTTTTATGCAAGAATAATAATTAGTTTCAAAATTACTGTTCAATAATAGAATTTTCGTAGTTGCACTTGTGCATAATAGTTTTTGTTAGTATTTTATTTTTTACATAACAGAAGTGTATGAAGCAGCATTATAATACACACAATGTAACAGCACAGTCTCCTGGAGAAACAACAAAATCCTGGCACTCACTATTGCACCCTTTTCCCACAGAAAGCCATAATCAGAGGGAGAAAATAGTTTATTATGAACTTTAGGCTCTGGGCTGATCTTGCAATTAATTGTACACAAATTTCATTTCAAAATTCCCAGCAGCATCAAGTCTCAAGTATCTAAAATTAAATAAATCTTTTGTATAAGGCAACAAATACTATATATAATACGAGTACATTTTTTATGTACTTATAAGAAATTGGGTCTAACCCCAATTTCTTATACATTTTTTTAAATCGATCAGTAAAGCTTTTGATGCTATATATACTGCTATAAAATTCACAGTAGCAGCCAGGAGTTTGGAAATGTGCCCGGTAGACGTCAATAGGCTCATCCCCTATTACGTGGGACTTAAACATAGCTGGCGAGTCGTGGGTGTGTAATACACCTCTGCCTACCCCTTCGGGGAATACAGGCGTGATGCTGTTTTATACTGTTATTATAATTAACTAGAAATATAACAATGATTGGCATATTACTTACATGAAGTATTGGACACTTCATATTCCTAAAGTAAATACTTACTTTAGAAATATGAAGAAGAGTATTTACTCTTTGTTGTGAATAAACTAGAACCACTTACTTACTTACTTATCATCACGCCACTTCCCTTGCGGGGTAGGCAGAGAGAACAGAGTGCCAAGAGGCTCTATTCTTGCAGACATCTCTCGCTTCCTCAACATTCATAACTCTCTTCATACACGCTCGCCGGTTTCGGAGACTACTGACTCCACCTTCCTTCAATACATGACCAATTTGGTCTAGGTAGGTAAGTCTCGGTCTCCCCCTGTAGAAGAACCACTTAAATACAATTAATTTCCGGAAAATGACAACTGTTTGCCTTGATACATGTACTCCATACTTCCATTTAGTTGTTTGTCTAATTTTTTAAAAACGTAATACAGATGACTTTTAAAAAAATAACCTAAAATTGACTGAAAATATGAATTAAACAACGAAGTCCCTTGATAGCATAATAGTGATGTATATTTAGCAATTTAATAACCTAGTAACTAAGACCTTTAGATCAAGTAATGATGTCTGAATGTGTGTCGTCATACTCTTTGTATTGGCGTTTTATTTCATTTGACTTAGGACGTAATTTGAATGCAGTCACCATCCGAATTATGCCTAATACTATAAATAAAAAAAGTTCTAGTATTAATTGCATGACACGTGTTACAACGAGTACGTAATGTTTATATTTTTAATATTTTTCTTTCATTATACCTTCGTAATTTTTGTGGTCGCTAAATTATTATGACACTTACTCGCAACATTTTCTCATCCCGGTCCCAAACCTGTTGCGTCAGATCTGGCACAAGGCTGTTTGGCTGAACGCGTATCGCCTGTGCGTAGATGGCGATCCCGTAGAGGCTACGCAACGGGATCCTGCGTGAACCAGTTCTTATTTATTTTTGTTCAAAACAGTAGTTTGGTTACGGTGCATAAAAATATTGCGTGAAGCCCTTTATTTTCGATTTTGTTGACAACTTGTATATCGAGTAAACGCCTTTTTATTTAAATTTAGATTGCAGGTGCAAGTTTCACTTTATTAAAATGAATTGTTTTTTTATGTTTCGGGATCCATTGTGGTTTTAGCGTTAGTTTACAAACAATATAAGACATTCTTAGTAACATATATTTAACACTAGATTCTGCAAACGCACTTTAACAATTATGATGATCGGGATTAATTTTATTGGCAGTAAATACCTATTTACCTACCTGGTATCTGTTGTAAAGGCTTATTATTATTCCCATGGTAACTGATTGGTAATTTTCTTCGCGTCACGTCGATATATGAATACTTACTTGTAATGTACATATGTAATGTTGAATGTATTCTTTTTATTTAACTTCTTTTCCATTAAGGAAGAAGAAAATAAATTAATAATTAACTGCCTCGGTGGTGTAGCGGTAGTGTATGCGACTGCTAATCATGAGGTCTCGGGTTTGATCCCCGGGTTGGGCAAAGTTATTGAGCTTTTTCCTAAAAAGAAAATTTCTCAGTAGCAGCCCGGAGTTTGGAAATGTGCCCGGTAGACAAAAGGCTCGCCCCCATTACGTGGGACTCAAACATAGCTGGCAAATCGTGGGTGTGTAATACACCTCTGCCTACCCCTTTGGGGAATAAAGGCGTGATGCTACGTAAAATAAAGTGTAATTTTAAAATTAAAGTCAAATAATCATTATATATTTATACCTATTATATTAATTTTTTTACCATTGTTACTAGTGTCAGGTATGAGTGCGATTCAAGTAAGAAATATGTAGTGTATCACTTGATACATAATACCATAGACAAGTTCCAAAAAGCAACGGCAACACCATAAATTGATACATCGTCATCATATTTTATGTAACAATTTAAAAGTATGGCTCTATTGAAAATCAAATCGTCTCCGACCAACTTTTATTTATATTAGGACAGTGTTTCTCAATCTTAGGTATATATTCCATTGCGGACTGTGAACAGTGATAGTATAGTGGTAAAACCAATAACTGTAAAGTGGCAATTAAAAAAAGTTATAAGAAAATATCGTGAGGGAGCCTGTATGCTTGAGAGATTTTCTCGACGGCTTGTGAAGTCTGCGAATCCGTACTGGGCTAGTTTGGTGGACTATGGCCTAATTCCTCTCACCATGAGAGGACACCCGAGCCCACTAGTGGCACAGAAAAAGGGTTAAAAAAATATTACCAGACCGTATGCATAATATTTTCTTCCAACTCTTAAAGCTTTTTTTTTATTTAATGGGAACGCCCGTGCAGATATTTGACTACTCTTTGTCAATCTTAACAATAAATAAAGTTGTCATGTGGGTTTACAAAAAATATTTTGAGAAACTTTGTACTAATATTATTATTTTATTCATATTGCAATATTTGCCGGTGTATGGCAGGTGCGTTGGTAGGATGTGTATAATAAAGATAATAAAACAAGATAACGCAACTTATTTTGCGTTAGAATATGAATAATTCAAGAGGAGTGTTGGAACTAAACGTTGGTCGGCATGTTTTGGCCAATGTTGGATAACAATACCTATTAGTAATTAACTGAATGAATTGACACTTAGCGGAATTAATCACAGATAAAGGAGAGTGCGGATTGGCAATCTTAGGTTATTTTGTGTTTGTCTAAAGATAACCGGGATTAATAATCCCTGGGTGAGTAGTGGGCTCTCCCCCTAAAATATCCATTATATAATAACAACAATATTAGTGACTATAAATGGTAGCAACAAAACTATTTTTACTGTATGTACTGTGTTTTTTCCGTGTGGTGACGGACTAAGAATACAAGTGTCACCACCCCATTCTTTCCCACGGGTGTCGTATGAGGCGACTAAGGGAAGTAAGCAATTATCATCCATTGCATGACTGGTGGTAGGGCTGGGTACCGAGTGGGAGTACTCACTTGGTATCGGGCCCGAGCGGGTTGGTACCACCATCTCCCCTGTGACCGGCTATGAAGCACATCGTTGCGTTTTGGCTGTAGCAGGAGATAGCCGTTTATTGTTTCATTTCATATTGATGAAATGAGATGGTGAGCAGCAGCTTGACAATACTCTCAGTATAGTTGTGTCCATGAGCGATGGTTACCATTTACCATCAGATGGGCCGTGGCTCGTCTGCCACTACAAGCAATAAAACATGTACTCTATTTGATTTTCGGATGTCAGAAGTCATCTAATTCGTTAGGTTAGCTGGGAGACTGTTGGGCTAAATCCCTCTTCAGAAGTCCCGATCTTTAAAAATCTACTCGTGTGATCCTCAGCACCATAGATGTTCAGTTAAGTTTATGTAAACCTGCACATTTTTTTTCTCGCGACATAAGAATTCGTTTCCTAGATCTCGTGCTGAATGTAAATTAAAAAAACATAAAATCCATAATTCAGCATACAAATATTCATTAAAAATATAATAAATTTTAGCATAAAGAAAAACTAGATCATTGATATCATAAAATTTGGTATAATTTAAATGTCTGTTGTATCATTTAAATATTGATAATGTCACAGGATGGTCAAATTAATTAAACTGTAATGCACAATAGAAAGTGCCACAGCCTCATCGGACAGGAAACACATTTGATTATAATAATTAATAGTTCTAATACGGAGACCGTACTGTTTTTATTCAAATTATTATGTGGATGTGGAGCCAGAGGAATGGCGATGAGATTTAATCACGGCTTACTGGATTTTTAACAGAAGTGATTTCTGCGTAATAATAACAATAAATAATGACTCCAGTGTGACCGGCCATGAAGCGCATCGTTGCGTTTTGGCTGTAGCAGGAAATAGCCGTTTATTCTTTCATTTCATATCTGTGAAATGAAATGGTGAGCAGCGGCTTGACAATATTCTCGGTAGTTGAGTCCATGAGCGCCTGTTACCATTTACCATCAGATGGGCCGTGGCTCGTCTGTCACTACAAGAAATACAAAAAAATGGTTAATTTCTTAGTAATTTGACACTGGTTACAAAAATCTTAATCGCTAGTAAAGGTTGTAAGGACACAAGTTGTTTTATTAGTACTCATAATATATAAAATATTCGAATATTACATTTATCAGGATAAACATACTATTGATACTCAATCTCACCAAAATATATGTTTTAATAAAATTTGATTAAATTATTAACAATCTTTTTGTTACACATTTGCCATAATATTTTTAAAGAACTATAATAGCCCTTTTAGACTTCTGGGATTGGGGCTATACTCATAAATATATTATCAAATCAATCCAAACTCCTTGATATAGTAGTATTGTATTTTTCAATACACCTTGTGTGCGTAGGTTGAAAAGCATCCCTTTTTTTTTGTTAAGGCGGGAAAAAATGTTCCTAACCGCACACCCCATCGTTCGGGGCAACGAACAAGGTAGTGTGGGGCCTTCACCCACTAAAGAAACCCGCCGTGTGCCGTCTCCCCGCCTTTATTAGCGTTAAGCATCCCCTATGAAATAAAAACTGTGAAATAAAAATAGTTAAAAAGAAAATTTACTAATTTCCCGTGCAATTGTGAGTTCGAAATTTAAAACAAAACTAGCTCAACCGGCGAAATTCCTACCGCCATGTTTTTTATGTATTTTTGTATGTTGTATGTATTTTTTAATGCCATAACATAAAAAAATAAAAATGAAAGATTTGGTCCAAAAAAATAAGTGGTCAAGTTGTTTCGGAGGAGAATGGCGACAAACACTGTGACATGAGAATTTTATATATAAGAGATATAAAAATATCTAATACTCAGTTCAGCTATATACCTATACAGATGGCGGAATAGCCGCGGCCGTACCGAATTCGCATGCCGAGTTTGTGTTGCACAAATAATTATACTGTGTGGGAATCGAACACACTAATGGTTGTACGAGCCTGGTTGTACTTTGTGCCCCTTAAATTGTATGTTTGTAAAGTCCAAAGGGCAGACAGATATGCATGTACGAGGAGTGATCAAAAAGTAGTGAGAACGACATACTCCTTGGTAAGAAAAAAAAAAAAAATACTGGCAGGCATAGCTCAGATACATATTTGTAATAATAATAAAGAAAAAATCTTCGATTCTCTTTTTTTTTTCTGAATGTAGTCATTTGTTTGCTTCGTGTAGGAACGTGTTCTCGAAAATGGAGAAACGACCATCATCACCGACCCCGAAGAAGTTTCGTGCCGTGGCATCGGCTGGCAAGGTTATGGCCTATGGTTATTTTGGGACTCAGAAGGGATATTGTTGATTGATTAGCTAGAGCGTGGAACCACTATTACAGGCTAATATTATGCAGCTTTAGTTCCCAAGTTGAGGAATGCCATCAAAGAGAAAAGGAGAGGGAAACTTCGAAGGGGCGTGCTGTTTCATCACGACAACGCACCCGCGCACAGGTCGGCAGTTGCGATGGCTGCCATTCAGCAAGCTGGCTTCGAATTGGTTGACCACCCCCCTTGTTCACCAGATCTGGCGCCTAGCAATTTTTATCTGTTCCCCAAATTGAAAGAATACTTAAGGCGAAACAGGTACGAAGACGATAACGAGGTGATGGACGCCGTGGAGAGCTTTTTGCAGGACCAAGACAAAACTTTTTTTTTGAAAGGGATTGAAGCCTTGGAAAATCGCTGGAGTCGGTGTGTAGAGAGACTCGGAGACTATGTAGAAAAATAAATAATTAAGTTATCAATAGTCATTATATTCTATCTCATTCTCACTACTTTTTGGTCCCTCCTCGTATATCATCCAAGTTGCACCTAATTCCTATGTTTCAGATGTCTTCATAATCGCTTGTTTCGCAGCCACATAATATAAGCGCTTGGCGTGCGCTTGTGGCTATCACCGTTAGTTGAAATTTATAAATTTTGGAAATCAATACTGGCCATGGTTGCGGTGTAAATTTACACTGTGACATTTATATTAACGAATGTATAGAGTATGAAGTAAGCGGATTATAGAGTTATGTCGGGATGGGTGGGCCAGTTCATAGAATATTGTTTAATGTTTGCGTCAATATTAAACATAACTTTGCTGCATATAAGGAATCTAATTTTAATGTGGGAATTCACAGGCGGCAATTTAAGGATATTAACAATGGGACGAGAATTATGAATGAAATTACAAGGATGCGTCACGTTTAGGCTCTTTTCGTTACACGAGAGAGATGAAAGATAAGTATAATATAGAAAGAAAGAGCTTTCTCCTTTTCTCAAAGCTATATATTCAAAAGAGATAGATATACTTTTATAACGATACAAAGCGATAGGATAGTACCGTGCATGCATGCGTTGTGGACCGCATCAGGTGCCGTGTAATAGTAAGCCGCCGGCGGACCACTGAAGGAATGTAATATGGTTCCGGTGGCCCGCCAATAAAGGCGGAGAGACGGAACACGGCGGGTTTATTTAGTGGGTGAAGGCCCCACACTACACTGTTTGCTGCCCCGAACGGCGGGGTGCGTGGTTAGGTACATTTTTTCCCGCCTAAACAAAAAAAAATAGTGCTGTATAATAAGTGTCTTGTGATTATTTGCCTACGTTAGTGTCCTTTGATTGATTGATTATAGATATCAATGACGAGTTTTTAAAAAGAGTTCAGTGTCACGTGTTTGGTGTTGCGTGCCAAATGACTGCACAGATGGCGGAGTGGTTTATATACCGGCCTCCCGCCCGAGTGTTGTGGGTTCGATTCCCACACACGACAACTCTTTGTGTGATCCACAAATGATTGTTCTGAGTGTGGGTGTACTTTGTGTCCGTGATATAGTGTTTGTGAAGTCCCTCGCGATACAGGGATTATTCTTTAGAGCAGGGTGTTATTTTTTTATAAAAAAATAATAATAATAGTCATGTTACAATAATTAACTGCCTCGGTAATGCAGCAGTAGTGTAAGCGACTGCTGATCATGAGGTCTCGGATTCGATCCCCGAGTCGGGCGGCGGTGCTATTGAGCTTTTTCGTGAAAAGAAAAATTCTCAGTAGCAGCCCAGAGTTTGGAAATGTGCCCGGTAGACGGCAACAGGCTCACCCCCTATTACGTGGGACTTAAACATAGCTGGCGAACCGTGGGTGTGTAATACAACTCTGCCTACCCCTTCGGTGAAAACAGGCGTGATGCTATGTTTCTATGTTACAATAATTGTAGTAGATACTAAAATATTTCCAGGAATTGAAAAACTATTAGGTACTGTCATAGATGAATTAAAATGCATATTATGAAAATTGTGATAAAACGATGGTCTTTTAAAAGTTGGAGTAGATTGGATGCGAGTAAACCGAATGCACGAGTATGAGGGCAAGTTTGCTTATACCGGTACTGCCGGCAACATTATAAACCTACAATTTTATTATGGATCGCACAAATAACAATATTCAAATAAGGTCTCCATCTGTATAACTACGATGCTCTGGTACGTTACGTAATCATGAATATCATAGCTTAAATATTTTCGAATTAATTAAAAGCAATGTTACATTTGTTACTTAAGCACTATAATAACATTAACATAGCTTTATCTTACTTATCGCCTCAGTAATAATAAAATGTGCGAGATTAAATCGGATTGAATATACTTTACGTTTTGTGATTGCGGAATGCAATTAAAGATATTGGATTAGAATAACATGGGTATTTTTAGTGATGGTCTCAAATATTCTCATAAGGTTTTTGACCGAATTATTGTCATAGATTTGTAATGTCACATAATTACAGTGGCCTGCTAATACAGGCTTTGAGATGGTATATGGTGGGTTTATTTAGTGGGCCCTATACTTCTGGTGGACCCCTTTATTTTTGTTAAGGCGGGAGAAATGTTCCTAACCGTCGTTCGGGGCAACGAACAGAGTAGTGTGGGTAACCCCTAACTCGATAAATAAACCCACCGTGTGCCATCCCTCCGCCTGTCTTGGCAGGGCACTGGAACTGTGTTATATTACATCAGTGGTCGTTCTGGTGGACCATAAACGACAGGGTGTACGGTAGCAGTAAGTTTTTTAGCTTTTAAAATCTACTTCAGTATAGCTAGTAGTAGTTTTTAACCTCAGATGCAAACGACACGGTGTTATAACTTCAGTGTGTGTCTATGTTTATTTGTGTAGGTATATCTGTGGTATCATAATTTCCAAATGGTAGAACAGATTAGTGGTCTTACTCGTAGTTATAGTTGAAAAAATAGATGTAAATAACTTGTGTAAGTTTGATTAAGCCAAATTCGGTGTTCTGTTAGTCCATAGTAAACTGCCACTGGTAGGATGATTTTGTAGTTTTGCATTTGCCATTGTACCAGGATAAGTAGGTAGGTACTATGTACCAACACGCACTTGGCTAGCTTGGGGACTACATCCTAAAACCTTCTCTGACATAAGACCTGCCTCCAAAAGTAGGACAGAAACGGGTTGGAAGAAAGTACTTACCTTTATCATTTTTATTTTAAAGAGTAGAAAAGCATGTTTTTTGGTAAAAGGAAAATATAGCTGATCGTATTACAAACTCTTCTCTATGAAGACTTCTTGGCTGTACGCTTCGGCGTCAGGTGCTAAATTAAAAAAAAAACTAGGTAACAATATATAAAAGATGCGTGCTCAATCTCGTGTGAAAGGCATTACACAATACGTTGTTATATGATAGTGTTAAAAATTTTATTGTACATGTAGGTGTGATTCAAGTACGTGCATGCTTGTTTGAATTTTAAATGGAGGGTCTGTTTAATATGGTTTTAAATAATATCTGAACAAGGAACTACTTTATGTTTAGCTGTCATTTGTAGTTAAAAGATTAGAGGGATATTGTTTTATTAGTTTGATAGAGACGGACTTGCTATGGGCTTGTTTGGGACATCGTTGCGAGTTTATGGCATTTGTTTCCTCTATGAATTTTTAGTGACTTTGGATGCTAATCATGATACAAATTGATGCTTTTATTAGCTAATTAACCAATCGAATGCTATAAACTAAATTATTTATCTCGATTATTATTATACTAATACTGTTAAAGCCTTGCTTCTTCTAGCATGAATGTGCCTTCAAGTTCCATCTTCTCACAGAACATTGGCACATAATAACGGTTTGGCTCAAAGTAAATTTTGGCAGACCCAACGGACAACTACCATCGTCTTCTCTGTTTCATAGAGCCTCAATGTGTTTCTGTTAGTAAGAAGAATGGATTCTGTCCTCAACCCTCTGTTGGGCGCAGTGGTATGTCGTCATAGAAGGCGGAGTTCATGGACGGCGGGTGCTATTTAGAATTGCAAATACAGGCGACATTACACTTGGATGTTGAACATCTATTTAATGTTTTCCTTATTATAGTTTATAAATGAGCCTTTTTTGTTTTGCCTGACGTCCTCATAGAGTTGACTCTACTCGTGAAATTACTATACCAATGTTCAAAGCCCGTGACCTTGTTATGTTACATGATGAAAAGTAGCCTATGTCCTTACATAGGCTACTATTCATCCCAGCGGAAAAAATAATGGTTTGCTTGGGAAAGTATTTTTACATAGAGATAATTTTATGAGCCATTACCATAGAATGATGTATAGATATACTGAAGTACTGTAATGGACACTGTCTTTTTCTCAAATTCTCTAAAGAAAAATGTGTCATTTATGTTTCTTATAGTATGCTTTGATCAAAGACTATATCTCTATATTGTAAAAACTTACCACCTGTCTCAAAATCGTTGGTATAAAGATAAAATTAAAAACAAAGTCAGGAACATCTGCCCCGCCACGTGCGCGCTTGCCGAAGGCTGCGCAGGAAGTGGGTCAGCGTGCCCTTGACTGACGCTCTGGGACGGGCCGGCTGCGTCTGCGCCGCCCTGCGACCTTGACAATGAAACAATTGCGAATTTTAATGTTGCAAGTTTTTGAGAGATTGCAATATATTGATTATTGAGATTCGTTGGTAAATTTTCTGGTAAAAAAACGATAATGAAATTGATCATTTTCATTGATAGGTTGGATAAGTTTTTCACAGGCTTGTGAGAATATTTTCAAAAACATTGAAGATATTATATATAAGATATAAGCCCTGTAATTTATAATACTATTATTATAAATTTTATTATGGATTTAGAATTGCATTGATTCTTGAATCTTCAGTGAATTCTATTGACTCTACTTGCTTATAATGTTTTATTTGCAATGTTTTTAAATATTTCTTGGTAGAATATCGTGTTCTGTCCTGGCAACTCTGTCTGTCTGAGGTCACCTTCCGTCCGGTGGAGCACGCGATAATTGTTATTATTAACGATCAAAGCGTGGTCGGCGGCAGGTGCTGTATATGCACCACCTCACTTATGTGAGTCTGAGACCACATCGTACTGGTGCGCTCGCGCATCTCACGAAAGTCTTCCTTTTTTAAAGTGTACCAAAGAAATAGTTCCAAGGCGAGATATTATTTAGTCTATATAAAACAGTTCGATTTCTCGATATTTAAAAATAAAATTGTTTTGCAACTATCATATTCTTTCATGATATGATTATTTTTTCTATCATGAAAAAATATATATGTTAGATTTTAAGAACCTCAGGTAACCTTTGGTATCGGGAATAAATAGTTATTATAATTTAGGCTGGTAATCTGCAGCAAAAGTCAGCGTTATCACAATGTTGTATTTGTACTACAAACATAACATTGCGCATAAAAACTCCTTTGTTCGCTCGTGCACGCATTAATTTTGTTTATAATAAATATACGCGGGAAATTATAATCCAAATCAGGATAAGAATGGAAAGCCGAGTTTTACCTTGTAATCGCACATATTTGTTTTTTATATTCATCTGCATTGGAACAGCATAAAGGGGTTATAGGAAGGCTGAATTTGAGCTGTTCATAAATTTAAAAAAACACTTTAGTTTGTATAGCTTGCATTCTTCCTCGTATACGTAAAATAGATGTGATGACCATCAAGATTATTTTGTTCGGTGTTCAATTAAATTGATGTTATACAATACATCTATTAATCAAATACAGTATAACGCCAATAGAAATAAAAATGTATTTAAAAAGTACCATCAGTTTTCCCACGCAAAACGCAAGTAAAAGCATATTCATTTATTAATGCTCGTACAATGACGTAATTTGACAGAATCTCATCGTTTGAAAGCGCATTTGATACTAAGCGCATCCGTAAAAAATAAAAAGACATACCAATGCTTTTAATAAGTTAATCTTGGAGCTCTAATGAAACGTCACGCTGTGACAGAGATGGAATATTATACTCATATTGCCAAGTAACAAAACTGTTTATATAAACTTTGTAGTTATAGCAATAAGAGCGTATATCGTGTATTTAGTTTTGATAGTTATTTTGGTGCGAGTGTGAGGGAAATAAACAAAGTAAGTGGAAAGATGGCACGATAACATGTAGGTACCTGCATGCAGGGTTCGTGAAAAATTGTTTTCGGTAATGTGTTTTTGTAATTTATCCATGTAGTTACTAAAATAAGTAATTACATCAGCTGTTCTTGTCGTGTTTTAAGATAATGCAATTGTTGGAAATAGTTGGTAGGCTATATATTTTTTTTTATTGCTTAATGTGGCAGTTATATATTTTTGTAATTTCTCCGATTCATTACTGACCCTTAATTGGGCACACTCCTCTAAAGTTTTACTCTCATAATTATACTCACACTCATGTTCATAGCAGGGATGTTATGGATATGAAATTTCGGATCTGGATATATATTATACCGGTTTCACATATGAAATTATTTCGGATTATCCGCTAGTTTCGGTTGCGGATATTAGATTATTAAAGAATATAATGAGCTGTATTCAGCTCAGCTACTCGCGCTATCAAGACTATGAATTTTAATTGCCAAATTAAACTTACTATATTGGAATAATGCATGTAAATGCATCCGATAGGTGGCGTGAGCCGTAAAGACATCTAAAAGCTATTGCGAGGTGGAAATTGGGAATCGCCCTCGGTGACTGCGATGGCTTAGGGGTCTAAAGCACTTCTCCGGATTGTAAAGGATGCAGGTTCGTATCCTGCTCGCAGTAAACCTCTTTATTTCCATTTTCACAATTAATTCGTTTTTTAAAGAATTATAAAAGTAAAATACAAAATCTCGTAAATGTTAAATTGTAATGTTATCTATCCCACAATCACTAACTAAGACTCCACCCCTATCCGTAATTATTCGAAACTTATATATCAGTTCCGGTTACGGATACATTTCTATTTGGGATATCCGATAGTTTTGGATACAGTTATGGAGCTCCACAGAATCCCTGGTTCAGAGTGAATCACGTTTGAACTTATGCAAGTTGGCATACTTTACAGGCTTTTAGGAAAATTCTCTTTGGAATGCAGGCTTCTCACCGTATGCCAAATAAAATATTTTGTAGTCAAGTTGTAAACGGCTTTTACAAAATTTTGTATTTTACCCACCTGATAGTAAATGGTAACCGTTGCTCATGGACTCAGCTATACCGGGAGTAGTCAAGCCGCTGCTCACCATTTCATTTCACATATATGAATAATGAAATGAAAGAAAAATGTCTTGCTGCAACCAAAACATGGCAATGTGCTAAATGCTGTGCTCTTTATGGTAGATAACAATATAATTTTTATTACGAAAGCGACTTTATTAGATAGAATAGCAATACGGAGAACCACGGAAGAGGAGATACCACTTTATCCATGTTTACACACTAAATCGTTACAGTTGGGAAACAAACAGCGCAGTGTGGGACAGCCTAGCAACAGGTGGACTAACGATCTGGTAAAAACTTCAGTTAGGCGATTAACACACTGCCACGCACCACGCTGCATGTTGCATGTCGACGCATCTACGCGCGTACTTGTGGGAGTGCAGATCTGCATCATCGTGCGGGTTTTTTACGCACTCACGCGCGTTGTTGCGTTTTGTGGATTCACGGCGGCTCTGACTCATTTCATTCAATGCGGTTTGCTGTGGCACTGCGGCGGGCGGGACTCGGTGTGCCATACCTTGCGTCTTGCCCGCACGGGGTTGCATGTTTTTCCGCTTGTAGGTGCGTGATCTGCATGAACGCGCGTGGATGCATTTTCTGTGTGTTGAACTGTGCGTGTTTTCTACACAAACGGAGATACTTACAAACAACGTTAGAACACGCATTCACGCGCTACGCTCCGTGGTGCGTGTCAGTGTTCGAATCGCCTTAGTCGTTGCACTCACAGGATCACTCGTTGGGATGCACTCTTACCCGTCGTCCTAGGTGAATGACAAACGCGGTAATGCGACGCGACGCGACACGAAAATTTCAAATAGAGGTTGTATGTACTTATGGCCTACGTTGTCGCCTAATATGAATGCGATGAAACGCGATTAAAGTAATAAGTATTAGTCGCAATACGTCGCGTCGTGTGGCGTCGCTACGTGTCGCATGCCGTCGCTCACCTAGCACAACGGGTTAGATAGATCGACACTATAGGACCCGTGCCCGTCCTATGGTGTCGATCTCTCTAACCCGTTGTCCTAGTAGTAAATCAAGTTTGTACCCCAGTACAAATATGATTTACTAGGTACTTGCTCTTGGTACTTTGATGTACGAGCTTTTAAAGCTTTATGGCGATAGACGAGCAAATGGCCCACCTAATGGTACTAAGTGCAAACTGGCTCATATTCAATGATACCAGATACACAGCTAAACTGCTGCACCGCTATTTAAACAACCTATTTCTAAAAATCACAGTCTCCAAGACCCGAGCATTTCTCACGTTGCACCGCTCCATAATTTATCGCCACCCGCGATAAGTTAACAATACATTGACAGTGCGTTGCGAAGTGGAATCCACCTGACTCGAAGCCCCTTGCCCCTCCCCGCGGCTGTACACGACCCCCGGCCACCGCCGACGCGCACAAAAAATAATATCATATCTCGTTACCGAATCTACCTTTTGTTGGGCAAATGGTTGGAGCATAGAGAATTTGGATGCGGTATAAATATTTTTTTTTAAATTAGTAGAAAGCAAATTGCTTACTGAAAATTTTGCCTAGTGACGTCAAGAGCGTATGACTGCCAATGCAGGCACTGTATACTCGTTAAAACCCAGCAGCAATGCGTGAATTCCATTTGCTTAAGCCTTAAATACATACAGTAGCACTTCCCATCCAGACAACTCAGGAGTCTATGTCTTTGCAGTGTCGGACTAAGAATACAAGTTTTACAACCCAATTTTTTTCCTTGGGTGTCGTACGAAGCGATTAAAGAAAGTAAGCAATTATCAACAAATTGAATTACTGATGGTAGGGCTGGGTACCAAATGAGAGTAATCAGTAGCTATTGGATCCAAATGGGTAGGTACCATCGTCTCCCGTGTGAGCGGCCATGAAGTACGTCGGTGTGTTTTGATTGGAGGAGGATTCGTTTATTTTTCCATTTCACACCTGTGAAATTAAATGGTGGGCAGTGACTTGACAATACTTTCGGTATAGTTGAGTCCATGAGCGACGTTGCTGAGGAAACTATTTTGTTCAACTACCTACATTTAAATGATTTAAAGCTGGATAAGATCCGTTAAGATTCGGTAGTGAATAAGAGATATTCTTATTACGAAATTCATCACCAAAGCTCCAACTATCCAAATCTCCAGTATTGTTATTTCGTTATCAACTTAATCAAGAGCCGTGGAAAACCGGTATACTGCCCTTGAAATGTTATGTGTTTACTTTGAACTATAGAGATTAGCAGCACTAGAGCTATCATTAGCACATTGCCAGCCCTGAGAAAGGGATAGGAGGTAGAGACGAACAATAATAGAGAGGTAATGTAGACGGAGTATATCCCTCCGGTGGTCTTAATCAGGATTCAGGATGAATCTTCTAATACATGTTGTATTCAGATAGTTAAAGTATTACAATATTTATCGCATCCATCGCTTTACAAATCCCATAACATCTCACATCTAACAATAATATACCTGTATGCACTTTCGTTTTTATAAAACCCTCTGTATCCACTTAAATTGGACATCACGGACCTTTTTTTTCCAAACTTTTATTCCATTTATCTTTACAGTCATGATTCGATGCATTGTCCCTGTGCGTAAATTAGAAAAAAAGTTTCGGCTGATACTTTAGTAGTGACGTAAAAAAATATAAATTAAAAATGGAATGCGTTGTGATTTGTGACGTGAGTTAGTTTTTTTATTGCAACTGTTTTGTGGCCATTAATTTTTCAAACATTTAAATCGTTAACTTTTATGGGTAATTTTAAAGTACCTGAGGTTCTTTCTGGCGATTTTTTTATTGTTCATAAAAGCAGCTTTTGGCTAGTAAACTAAGGCTAATCGCTGCTTCCAAACTCAGCAATATCAAGGTTACAGGCAAGTCGTGATTCTCCGTCAAAGTTATGTATTTATTAAAATTGTCTTATCTATAATGTATGCAGGTATACACTATAAAACTGTAACATAGATGTGTCTGTAAATTAGAGATATTTGAGAACAAATCTCTGTATTAGGTTATTTTGTCTGTTAGTTTGTTTCTTTGTCCCCGGCTCAAGTAAAAACTACTGAACTGATTTTGATAAAACTTTTTTATAGCTCTTGATTAGACTTAAAACTGGTATACATTTTATATCGCTATTTCGAGAACCAGAGATTATTTAGAGATTGCCTGATGGAACCACGAGCAGTAGATATATGGCTATAAAAAAAAAAAAAAATTTTATACAAACACTAGCTTCTCATTAATAGCTGTTAAACAAAAAAAAACCTTTGATTTTATTGTACCTTAAAAATTGTTTTGAGTTTTAACACTTCCAAAGAGCCTAATACAGCTATTATTTCTAAAATATCTCTATTTTACAGACACAGTTCTGTTACCATTTTATAATAGTCTAGACAAACAGGTGAAAAGATCGCTGTGTCTATATTTGCGCTCCGTGCTTAGCACACCTTTTAATATCTCAAAAAATGGCTGTGTGGAAAAGGTTGATAATTGTGCGGTCTTAAAGCTCACGATGCAATTTCATATTAAATCCGTTAACTTAATTTAATTTGACAAATTGCGCTTTGTACATAGACGCTTGCAAATTGATGCTTGACGCATATTGACGCTTGTTTGTCGAGTCGACCGTCCTGGCAATCGACGAGTTGATGCAACAGATTGAATGTGTGTTGAATAGAGAACTTTCTAGGTACTTCACTGCGCTACGGCATAATTATCGTCTTTAAACGTATTATTTAATAAATCATTATAAATGGATTAAATAAAGCGCATGAAATGTTTTTTTCCGCAACAACAGCCATTTTTTCACTCAATATGCTTTTTGAAGTGAAATCTTCTATAGGCACGTTTGGAGAATTTTAGATTGAGTTCGTCGTCACCTACTTATTGTATGTGCGCGTATAATTCTTAGCTATGTTATAAAATTACATATCCAGTACCTATAAGATCTATTTAGATACATAAAAACGATTATTACTAACAATAAATATTTTTTTCTTCTAAGCTTTCACTTCTATCGTTGCTATTTTTTTCCTATAATTTTAACCCTCGGTGATATTATAAGTTTGTAGTGTATATCTGTGTGTCTTTCTGTGGCATCATAGCTCCTGAATTCAAGGACTTTAACACCTTCTGGGAGGTCCAGAACCCAGGAGAAGCTTCTAACCATAGTTGCAGCACTTTTATATAGGTCTAGACAATTTATATTTATGTAGTCGTACCAGTCATATATGTACTTACTATAAGGTGTTATAACATTGTGAAACCTTGGTCTTTTAATCCAATCGTAATTTCCATTGGACAAAACAACTTAGTCTCAAACTTTAAGGTTGCAGCTAGTATTGTTTGGTACCTGAAAACGATAATTGCGCCGTAAATCTTTGTTATCCCAAAACAATAAATTATTTTGCGATAAACCACAAAATACAAAGTGTTTATTAACAAATGTTTTTGCAGTTAATTAGAATAAAATCACAATAAAGATTAAACCTCGTCCGGCTTTACAAGTATACAATTAACGGACATATCGTCCGAAGTCTGTCGTGACGGACAAAGAATACAAGTGTCACCAACCCATTCTTTTCCACGGGTGTCGTATGAGGCGACTAAGGGAAGTAAGCAATTATCATCAATTGCATGACTGGTGGTAGGGTTGGGTACCAAGTAAGAGTACTGTCTTGGTATCGGGCCCGAGCGGGTCAGTACCACCATCTCCCGTGTGACCGGCCATGAAGCACATCGTTGCGTTTTGGCTGTAGCAGGAGATAGCCGTTTATTCTTTCATTTCATATCGGTGAAATGAAATGGTGAGCAGTGGCTTGATAATGCTCTCGTTATAGTTGAGTCCATGAACGACGGTTACAATTTACTATCAGATGGGCCGTGGCTAGTCTTCCACAACATGCAATAAAAAAAAATACATGCTCTTTTCGTGGAAGACGTGTGGGCTTCCATCACTTAACTAACTAACTTATCATCACGCCATTTCCCTTGCGGGGTAGGCAGAGAGAACAGAGTGCCAAGAGGCTCTATTCTTGCATACATCTCTCGCTTCCTCAACATTCATAACTCTCTTCATACACGCTCGCCGGTTTCGGAGACTCCTGACTCCACCTTCCTTCAATACAAGACCAATTTGGTCTAGGTAAGTAAGTCTCGGTCTCCCCACTTCCACTCGGCTTCCATCACTTAAAATCTAAATATGAATTAAAGGAAAGGGTAAGGTAAGGTAAGGTGTTATAAATAGTGATAATATGTATTTTTATTCCGTACAGACCGCTATCACACGGTAAATGTCCATAATAAATTCATGACACAGATGAAACAAAAAAAATTCAAAGCAGTCATGAGTACTACTGACAGAAGTGAAAACTTAAAACTATAAACAAACAGTTGTTATTTTTGGATATCCAAATTAATTGTTTGATCTTAAATTAAAACTTATAAATCAAAATTATTCATTCATTTATTAAAAAAATATATATTATTAAAAATTATTCATTTCTTCATTCACAGCTGGCCAAGCGCAATAAGTTATAGGTACTAATAGGAACAGATATAGTGTTATCGTTAAAACGTTACGTGACCATGTCGATGACGATTTACATGAATTTGCTCCCTATCCAAACCTTCCTAAAGAAGTTTTCACTTCAAAAAATTATAGCAGATGAGCTACGGCTCACCTGATGGTACGAGTAAGTAATAAGCCGCTCATTTACTCAGTAAACAGAACATCTCCAAGCCGCTGCTCACTATTTTATTTGATGGATGGGAAATTAATGAATGGATTACCTTTCGCTATAACCACAACACACCAAGGTGCTTCACACGGAAGACGACGGTACCGATCCGCTTAGGTAAGATAACAAGAAGTAGGTACTCTTAATTTGCAAATCTAACCAGTAATGCAAGGAGTAAGAATTGCTTACTTCCCGTCGTCGCCTCGTACGGCCACGGGAAAATATGTAGTGGTGAAACTTGTAATAATAAGCTTCCATCCATCCATCATTCTTTCAACGTCCACTGCTGGACATAGGCCTCCCCAAGAGAACGCCACAACGAGCGATCCTGGCATGGGGGATAATGCCGTAATCGCTGCGTGAGTGAGTGCTGCTGCCCACTCTCCCGGTGAATACCGTGATTAAAGGAATCCTCAGCCAGCTCTTACGACTCCCGTGGGTAGAGAGGGGTGGGACAATTCTAAAGCCGGCCCCACACGACCAGTGTAATAAGCTTATTGTTTAATAATGCACATAGGTACCTACCTATGTGGGTTTATCTATAATACGATCAGTACAATTTTTTTTTCATCCCTTTTTTTGTCCTAATATCGGGCACGGGTCTCCTCTCATGGTGAGACAGATTAGGCCATAGTCCACCACGCTGGCCTAATGCCGGTTGGCAGAATATATAAGACGTTGAGTAAATCTTTCAGGCATGCAGCTTTCCTCACGATGTTTTCCGTCACCGAGCAGTAATAAATTGTAAACAAATACACACATAACTTCGACAAGTCATAGGTGTGTGCCGGACGAGGTCTGAACCTTGGACTGGGGATCGAACTCGATACCACTATCTTTGCATTCCTTGGTTTTAACCACTAGGCTATCACTGCAACTGCATTATTTTTACCTAAATTAGTAAAGTCGTTACAGCGCGAGGAAGTGACAAAAATACTCAAACACATTTTCGCATTTAATGTTAGTGGGATAAAAAATCTTTTGAATAATGCGTCGCCTACAGCATCGACATGTACTTACGTGAACTCACAAGCCCTTCCATGGGAAAACATCTTCGAGAACGGAAACATCTAAACAATTTTATAATACCTTCATATGCATTAACAATTCACGTTTGACGATACCGGTTTAAGAAAAAAATTTAAAAGAATGTCGCACACTGCAACTGAATTTACAGTTAGAAATATACAATATGTGATTTTTAACCGACTTTGAATAGGAGGAGATTCTCAAATCGGCTGTATGTTTTTTTTGTATATTTGTTACGCGGTGATTCCGCCAATTATGAATTGATTTCAATGATTATTTCTTGTTTGGTAGGTTCTATTTCAGAGGTCCTATTTAAATTTTATCAAAATCGGTTGAGTGGTTTTTAAAATATCAACACATATCTAAAAAAATGTATACATCGTTGATATTTTTTCGTTTACTTCGAACCCTCTCTTACTCATTGGAGCAGTACGTTTAGTTGGCGTTCCCATGATTATTGTATATTGGTACGCCAACCTTTCTTCACGGTCTTCAGAAGACTCTCACTGTACTCTATTTCTTTCTCTACTGCGCTTTAGGCGCTCATATTTGTCATTTTCAAACTTCACTGCTCTACGCTTTCTCATGTGAGATGCACCCTAAAGAAGGGCTCCCCATACCACCTACTCTAACCTACGCACCTATTTTATAAAAAAAAACCACTAAAAAGCAAAAAATAAATTATTTTTAAATAAAAATACCGCTTTCAAAACCTTTTTTTTTTTTTTTTTTTGTTAAGGCGGGAAAAAATGTTCCTAACCGCACACCCCATCGTTCGGGGCAACGAACAGGGTAGTGTGGGGCCTGCACCCACTAAAGAAACCCGCCGTGTGCCGTCTCTCCGCCTTTATTGGCGGGCCACTGGAACTGTGTTACATTCCTTCGGTGGAAACCGCTTTCAAACCCTAGGAACTAAACTAAAATAATTGGTATTTACATTCGATTTCCGTGCTATAGACACCTATAACCGGTGCCTATTACTGGTGCCAAAAATGATGTTAATGTTATTTTCTATACTATTATAAAGTTGTAACAGGACTGTGTCTGTACATTTAAGATATTTGAGAAAAAATGACTTTATTAGGCTATATAGGCATGTCTGAACACAAAACCATTTTTTTGTCTGTTTGTCTGTTTGCGCTTCACGCAAAAACTACTGAATGGATTTTGATGTAACCTTTTTTATTTGATAGCGCTTGATTAGACTTAACTAACTGGTGTACATTTTATCCCGCTACTATATCGGGAACCTGAGATATAATACAAAAAATTGATTTTGGCTGCGGCGAAGCCGCGGGCAAAGGCTACTAGTAAGTATATATACCTAACACAAGAACTATCCATTTTCCGAGATGAAAAGCCTATAGCATATTCTGGGTTCCAGACTATATATATTTGCTAAATTTCATAATAATCGGTTAAGTAGTTATAGCGGAACAAACAATCGTACTTTCGCATTCATAATTTAGTAAGGACGATGACGCGACCGTATGCGTAGGATTTTTGTACATCCGACGCCTATAGAGGCGACCCTATATTCTCTACTTATATTATTTAAATTATTTTCTTACACGCTTCACAACATGCTGAGGCTATTTAGCTACTTGAATTAATTTGTGATAATTATGATCACCTGATGGAAACAATGTGTGTAAGTTTATTAGATAGCAGGAACGTTTTACAATAAACGGTAAGAAATGGAAGTAGAAATTAATTATATTAGGTACATAAAAATACCAATGATATAAAAACATAGCATCACGCCTGTATTCCCCGAAGGGGTAGGCAGAGGTGTATTACGTACCCACGGTTCGCCAGCTATATTTAACTCCCACGTAATAGGGGGCGAGCCTATTGCCGTCTACCGGGCACATTTCCAAATTTCGGGCTGCTACGTAGAATTTTTCTTTTGACGTCAATAACACTGCCCTGAGGATCAAACCCGTGACCTCATCCTCGCAGTTTGGTATTTGAGTTCTCGATAATCCCAGTCTGACTGGACTCGACACTCTTCTATGGGGGCTGCCACGAGACGTTGTAGCAGGGTTCATATATACCATTCTTTCCTACCACGTACGTGTAGGCTCTGGAATGAACTTCCTGCTGTGTTTCCCGGGCATGAGACGCGTCCTTAAGAAGCTATTTATTCTTGGTAGGCGGCGGCTTGCCCCTGTTGTTGCCAAAGTTCATGAGTAGGGGTTACCACTTACCATCAGGTGGGCCATTTACTCGTCAGCCATCTTTGACAATAAAAAAATAAAATACAAATTAAAATATAATTTCTTTGTAAATATTAAACGAACGTGCGACATTCGGTTGGGTCTGCTAGTATCGTGTAAACTAAGTCGGTCGTTCAGTGCACTCACGTGACACCTACAGTCAAACACGACAAGTTTATATATTCGTGTTAAGTGAACATTGTGACTTGTATACAAATGTTGCAATCATATTATTTATACGAGTGGAAAGTTTTTGTTCAGCTGCTTGTATGGAATTGAGGCGAAAATGGCTTTTTAGATTGAGATGCCATCGTTTAGCTTACCATATTTGGTAACCCTCCTTCATTAATAGAGTTAAAATATGTTTTTCTTTCCACAATAACTTATACTAGTAATTAGCGGAACAGGTCAAACTCTTCAAACTATTCATATAAAGAATTCAAATAATTGAATCAAATGGTGGTTCTGACTGGAACAGATTCGGCATCAACATCAATGGCCAATACATCACCCACTTTCGATATGTCAACGACATAGTAGTCATGGCAGAATCGCTGGAGGACCTTGGCACCATACTCAATGATATCAGCAGGATTTCCCGACTAGTGGGTCTCAAAATGAACATGGACAAGACGAAAGTCATGTCTAATGTCCATGTCATTTCAGCATCGGTCCTAGTCGGGAGTGCGCTTCTCGAAATTGTCGATCACTATGTCTACCTGGCTCAAATAGTCCAGTTAGGTAGGCACATATTCAAATTTTTTTTTTTGCCAAATCTGTATTACGCTAATATGAATCCGACTCATGGTGAGTCATGGCGTGACCTAGACACTATGTGTCTAGTTCACGCCATGACTTGAAAACCACTTTACCGATTTCATTCATATTTTTTTTTAAGTTTTCTAATACACAAAGTGTTAAAAATAATTGCATTCCTGTTCTATCATCACACAGTAGATGTCGGTTCTGTATAGAAAAGAACTTGACATACTCGACCATAGACCAGTACACAAACACGTTAATCAGGAATGTGCAATTGAAATTCATAGTCCCGAGTCACGTCACGATAGCTTTTGGAAAAGCGTCTGGAACCTTTATTCAGAAGGTCCCCTTCAAATCCTTTTTTTTTGTTAAGGTGGGAAAAAATGCCTAACCGCACACCCCGTCGTTTGGGGCAACGAACAGGGTAGTGTGGGGCCCTCACCCACTAAAGAAACCCGCCGTGTGCCGTCTCTGCACCTATATTGGCGGGCCACTGGAACCATATTACATTCCTTCAGTGGTAGATCAGCCCCTAGCCAAGTGGCATAAACGCTAGTAGAATAGAATAGGATAGGATAGAATAATCAATATATTGAGATTGACATACGGTTACGACAAGGTAAGCGTAACTGACTGTCAATCCCATACTATAGTTTCTTTTTTTCATTTGGTGTATTATATTTCTATTCTACAACGCTTATGCCACTTGGCTAAGGAAGCAGATATGATGTTGCGACTAATATGCAAAGATTCAAGAGTATTTTTTTATGATGATGATCTCAAGATCGTAATTTTATCACAGCGGCCAGTGATAGACACTAGTCGTGTATACAGGGGATCTTATAGCACACAAGTGCACCGCCAACATCCCATTTCCGCGCTGCTACTGTGACATTCTTGACGGTAATGCCTACTAACTTTTTATTGGGCTCGACCCGGGAATCGAACCCAAGATCTCGTGATCTGGAGTCGCAATTACTACCGCTAAATCACTGAAACAATGTTATATTTTTTACACAGCCCGGATGGTAAGCAAACGTAATGGCTCGCCTGATGGTAAGCGATTACCATAGCAGTATTCTTAGTGCTGTAGAGTTCATGAGCGGCCGTTACCAGCTACCATCAGATGGGCAGTCGCTATAAGCGAAAAGTGCAAAGTAGGAACACTTACTTAGCGGTCAATATTCTATAAGATGGTACTTTCTCAGATGAACCAGCTTAATCATTCTGGAATCGCCAAGGCCACTAGTGATGTAAATTGAACTTGTAATAAACACTTGATTAGTTAACGAGTCATATTTTAAACCATTACACCATAATGCCGCCATCTTCACCAGACCAAAAGCAAAGTAATTTTCGAATAAGTTTACATCGTAACATTAAAATTGGTATGCTCGTAATAATATTCAATATAAACGGCATATGGTCCGATTGCTCACATAATGTATGCGAACATTAACACACATAGTACAGAGATGATACTGGCTGTCCGCTGCCATAAATTACGTATATTCAAATGATTTTGATACGAATTTGGTACCGCAATTAACACACAGACTGGTTTGTGCTAGAGATGTGCTTAGTGCATCATTTGTCGATATTTTGGGTGTTCTATTGTTATGTATACTGAAATGTTCGTTTTTTAACAACAAAATCTTTGACTATAAATTTGAACAAAAACCCTAACTTAAAACGTGTTACGCCCCGGTATAAAACCAAGTTAAAGATAAGAAAGTAGTTAGAGAAATTGTTTCGATAAACATATTGTAGTAACTGCTCGCAGCACATACTCCAAGAAGTTGAAGTAAAAGAAGAGAATAACGATGCCTTGAAAATAATATGTACTTGGACAAAGAGAGACCAAAATCTTTATATTGGATAGACAAGAATAGGACTTTATACTTATATTAGAGATAATCATTGATAAAAGTCATTTCTAGGAACTTAATGGTAGTCTATGAAGTATATAGTTATGGTATTAATAGTTACCAGATGTTTTTTTGGTTCCGTATGGTGACGGACTAAGAATACAAGTGTCACCACCCCATTATTTCCCACGGGTGTCGTATGAGACAACTAAGGGAAGTAAGCAATTATCATCCATTGCATGACTGGTGGTAGGGCTGGGTACCAAGTGGGAGTACTCACTTGGTAGACGGCCCGAGCGGGTTGGTACCACCATCTCCCGTGTGACCGGTCATGAGGCACATCGTTGCGTTTTGTCTGTAGCAGGAGATAGCCGTTTATTCTTTCATTTCATATCGGTGAAATGAAATGGTGAGCAGCGGCTTGACAATGATCTCGGTATAGTTGAGTCCATGAGCGACGGTTACCATTTACCATCAGATGGGCCGTGGCTCGTCTGACACTATATGCAATAAAAAAAAACATTTGACTAACTAGAAACAATCCACAGACTAGTGCGTGTCACACAACTTGCGTGCGAATTTATATTATAACTAGATTCGCATGATCTTCAGAATATAAATACGTCACTCTCTACGATAAATTTATCTTTATGCAAAAATAGTTATCCCACAGGAACCACCTATTTTTACGGGATTAAAAGTATTTCTGGGACTTCAAACTATAGGTAGGTACACTAAATTTCATGACAATTGGTTGTGTAGTTACGGCGTAAAAGCGTAACAAACAAAGAAAACAAATTCACTTTCGCATTTCGATTGGTAAGGATTAGACCACTTCATCACAATGGATTTTTTTTTACTTTCTAGGTTCTTAAGTATATTAAAAATATATTTATATTAAAATATTTTTTAAAAATTCTACTTTGTACACTACAAATATCGACATTCTATTATTAGATTACCTACCGACAAATCACTTCACTAGACTGCTACAAAAATGGTTTTATTCGTTCTCTAGCCAATAAGTGTGTAATGAATCTCATGAGTACCTACGGAATGAGATAATAACCAATTCGGCTAAGTGTGGGCACGGCCCGGCTTTTTTTAAATAAAATTTATGTATTTAATACCGGTTTCGTCCGATGTCGCCATACGTATCTTTTTATCGATGTACCAAAGCAATTGTCGAGTATTTTGAGGTGATTGCATCACTATTTTTTTACAATAGACTGCTAAATTCCCATGATTATTTTCTAGAACGTTTCGGTGGTGTGTTGAAATGTGAACCATAATTCCATAATATGTGATTTGCCATAATTCCACAAACTGCCAGTTTGAGAATACAATGAATCATACTATCGGTCATGCTTTCAATTTATATGTTGTTAACATTATTGTAAAATTAAAGTTCCTTTGAAAACTAGAATTACCAATTTAGGCTGAAAATTGAGCTTACAGCGCTGTGAAAATAGATACGAAAAAATGAAAGATTTTCTCGACTCCACTCTGAGGAGTTTCACGCCCAACAGGGAAAAAAAATCTTAAGCATATCGCATAAACTTATATAGGTAAATTCAAATAGAATCTACATTTGAAATTAAATCGACGAGTTCACGTCCATACTTCAAAATAATATAACAACACATTATGTTAAACATGGTTCACTACAAAGGCGTATTACCAAAATGGCGATATTATTCTCCCAGTGACGTCATGAGTTAAATATTGAAATTATTATAATACCAAATAGCAAACACGTGTACTGGTTTTTCCCCAAAACATACATTTTAATGCGAGGAAAGTTTAGTTTATAATGATTAATATCGTTGATAAGGATAAAACTTGTACAATTAAACGGTCTTCGCTTACATCGGCTGTTCATATTCTAGAAAGGTCGACACCTTGCTTTGTTATTTTTTAAACACGCTAATTGCTTGTTGGCACACGTAATCTTGAAGAGTCACAGTCTCGAACTGGGGATAGAACTTTGCAATCTTTTGTCCTACTACTAGGCTATTACTATTTGACTCAACGTAAAAGTCGTCATCTTACACATTTTTTCCTTGAAGCCCATGGGAAAGAATGGGGTTGTGACACTTGTATTCTTAGTCTCTCACTACACGGACAAAATACCCACACGCATAAAAATCCTAGCTAAGATGAGAGGTTATTGATCCAAAGTATACCTACTTGACTTACCTATACCTGAGTCAAGACAAATTTTGCATACAAGGAAATATCTATAATAATACAAATAAATAAAAATGAAGTGTCGATTTGTAATGTCTAAAGAACAGCTTTTTACTACAGTACGTTATCTATAACAAACAAAATACCAATTTTCCAAGTTTTTGTCTGTCTATTTGTTCCGGCCAATCCAATCCACCAATGATACCTAAATATTGTCAAAAAGAAAGTAAAAGACGCAAGTGACAGTTGTCAATTGTTGATATGATATTGATATGTAATTTTTTTTTGTAAGTACTAAAATTTGCATTACTCTGTAAAATATTGGCGCCAAATTAGACATTGATTTGTCAGTCTGGTTGTATCGCCGGAAACTTAGGCGTCTGGAAACTCATTGAGTCGCTGGCTATATATCATTAGAGATGGCACGATCCAGCGATTCATTGATGATCCTTTGAAACCGGTTCATATCACCGATTGCTCGGAAAACATTTATTATAAGGTTATGTTGTGTAGGCGTTAAAGAAATATTTATAGAGTGATAAGAACTAATTAATCCTGCTGGGGGCTGTCCGGGTGGATTAAAATATATTTTATGTCATCCCCTATTCATTCACAGGGTGACTATGTAAAGTAGGTACATAAATTAATTTTCAAAAATGGAATTAACTTTAATTAAATCGCCTCGCAATCTGTTTAGTATCAAATGAGATATCCTCATTTGTTGAAACGTTGAGAGTAACGTTTTTTTTAGGTATCGATTATTTTTTCTGTAGGTATAGGCCTTGCCGTGTAGGGCTGGCTTTAGAATTGTCCCACCCCTTTCTACCCACGGGAGTCGTAAGAGCCGACTGAGGGAATCCCGGGGGAGTGAGCACCAGCACTCCCTCGAGTATAAACAACATCCACTGCGATCGCCAACCCGCCTGCCAAGCGTGGCGATTATGGCACTATCCCCCATTTCTTGGGGAGGCCTATGTCCAGCAGTGGACGTTGAAAGGCTGATGGATGGATGGATGGATGGAAGGTATAGGAAATGATACCCGATATACATACTCTTTCCTTGAGCACAGTGGTGTTATTGTAACAGCTCGGCTATACCCCTGATCCCCCGAACAAATTGTAACAACGAGTTTGATCCCCAGCTCAAGGAGAACTCAAAAGGCACACACCTTTTGTTCTTGCATATGGTGGCAAAAGAGCCACGGGCCATCTGGTGCTAAGTGGTCACCCACTCCCATAGACTCAACAATACCGCGAGTAATGTCAAGCCGCTGCTCTACCATTTCATTTCGTAAATAAGAAATTAAAGAATAAATGGCTATATCATGCTACTACCACAGAACGACGTACTTCATTGCCGGGGCCATGGCATGGGGTAGTGACACTTGTATTCTTAGTCCGTCAACACATGAGGTGTCTCTGTTTCTCTGAGGACAAACTGTTGAGATTATGTATTTATTTGTTGATAAATGATCACTGACTGGTACAGGAAAACATCGTGAGGAATGCATGACTATGAGTTTCTCGACGATTTATGAAGTGAGTCAACTTCATCGAACCAGCTTGATGGACTATGGCCTGAAACCCTCTCACTATCTTCCTAACAGTGGTATAGAAATAGGCTCAGAAAAGCTGTCAAAGTCACCATTAAATGAGTCAAAAAAGAAATGAAGAATTTTTAAATAGACGTGGCTGTTTCCTGCGATAATTTTGTTTATGCTAAATATCAGTGGCGCCCTCTACAATAAGCTTTGCTTAAGCGTTATAATCACCGTTTAATTTAGTCGTACTCGGAGACGCAATATATCCTGTTTGTAATAATTAAAACTGATCTTATCAGATATCAGTACCTACTTAAGTTAACGTGCTATCGTTTATAGCGTAATTATAACATTTTACGTACCTTTGGAATTCGTGTTTGTTTTTCTTTATCTCTGATTTTGTTTAGTTTTAAATGTTTTTTTTTTATGGAAATAAGTTTTTTATCTTACGTGGGTGGCATACAAGCATACGGGCCCAACTTCTGGTAAGCGTCCAGATGCTTTGCCAATTCAGCAATCGTGACATTTGCTCGGGACTGCGAATTTTGATAATACATTCATCCCTAACGTCTTAGGTGGTCTATCCTTCTCGTGACTGTTATTTTCGACTTCACATTTTCCCACTTTTTGTTAATTTATATTGCTAAGCATGTCAAATGCTAAAAAAGTAATTCAAAAAATTCAAAATATTTATAGTAAGCGGTTACCGTAGCCTATAACGCTAGCAACACCAGAGGCATCACTCGTGTGTCGCCATATCCAAGGAAAGGACTAGGAGATGGATAGGATAGTAAAAAGATGACAGAAAGGGAGCTTGTGCCTCGAAGTATGGGAGTACGCAAAAGTTGCGCTGCTAAGTTTTTTAATAATATGTGGGCTGTATTAAGTACATGTTATATTGTACTAGTAGTACCTATAACCTCAGAAGTTTTCACGCAAAGTTAAACTAAGAAACTATAGAAAGAGTGTGTTAAAATTTTTGACTGCATCCACAGGATTCTGTGCTATGATATTTTTTTATTAATAATGAGTTATGCATTCCAAATGATCTTTTTATTTAATAAAAAATCTAAAGTAATCTAAAGTATTCTTTATCTATGGATTTTTTCATCTTTTCGCAACTACTTGTCTAAATTTATATTATAAAAGCATAATAATTACACCCAAAAATTTCACTTCACAGATGTACTTCATTAGTTATGCTTTTAGTCGCAACACGATCACACATTCCGATGCTTCCCACAATGGGCACTGGCCATTACTCTTCTCCAGGTCTCCATCCATGCATGATTCTTCTATTATCTACGAGCTTAGTATGTACTTAAAGTTATTCAATTATATATTTAGAACATTATTTTTTTAAAGATTGGATTATTGTATTTGAAATGTAACTATTTTTGCCCCTATTTACGGTAGTCACAATGGATCTTCTTGTCTCTGAAGTTGGCTGCAAGACTCTGCGCAGTAGGTATTTTTGTATCGCAAGGCATGTGCGTCTTCTACTTACATTAATCGACAAATGATGGATTATAATTTAACAATTGTAATCGACAATCACACTATTTATCGATCTTAGTAAATATGGACTCTTCTATGTCTAGATTTTAAGCTTATTCATTCAAATGACTCGTATACTTTTTATTGGATATAAAAATAATAAATAGAACCTAACCAATTAGATATGAAAACATTATGATCTCATTCGATTAACGAATAACATTGTTCAGCACTAATCGTATGATTCCGTCACAATCCCCACTTCCTTCTCTGTGCCTAACTTCAGAGACACAAAGATCCGTTGTGACTACTATATTCGAAATTAGAATGGAACAATAGGTTTAGATGTAAATACTTTTGTTCTAAATCTTAATATGAAACTGAAATATTTTAACCCTTTTTAAGATATGAAATTTAAAGTGCAAATTTAAGTTGCTCAAAATATTTTAAATTTAAATAATCCAATCTTTGTAATACTAGCATCTTCATACAGTAGCTGTAGGGATTATGCAGATATATTTTTTATTTATTAAAAACAAATAACGTTATCCCCATCATAATCATATAAGTAGACCGTTTTATTTATTTTATTATATAAACCTAGATATTTTGAAGTAGATAATACGAACGTAATATTAGAATACCTCCCAATGACCAATGATTGTCATCCGACCTTGGCAGCAATAGTCTTAGCGTAGTCCCCAGCAGCCAACCCAGCTCTGAAGCCGTGCATCGTTGTGTGTGATCGGGGGTGCGGGGATGTGTCGATGGGTGACCATGGTGATGCACAGGGGCCGGGCGGATGTGAGCGGCGTGCGGGCCGCGGTAAGCGGACTTCTGCATCGTCGGCATCGGGGTCGCTCGGTCGTGGCGCCCTCTCCGACCCTGACCTTCAGAGCCGCCTGCAGACCAACCTCACTGCCTTCTGGGTTCGTATATATCTATCTATTGCAGTAATTATGGAGCCTTGCTTTTTACGAAATTTATCAGACGCATAGACATATGACAAGCCACTTTACATTTGTTACAAAATGTCTTAATATTTACTTAAGTAATAATGACTTAATTATTAACATAATTAATTAATGCGTCATCCAAGGTAGGTACAATGGTATAGCTCTCTATAATTCAATCATCCAACAACCAATTTCCAAACGTTAGGTACACAAAACCCAAGATAAATAAAATAAATAATATATGAATAAATATTCACGGACATTTTCACACAACGTCCTCTGGTTCCAAACTAAGCATAATGCTTGTGCTTTGGCTGCCAGATTACGGACACATATATTACTTTTTTTTAGTTGTAAGTACATACATATAATAGATAGGAAACACCCAGAAAAAGAAAAAAACGACTGTAACTGTTATAATATTGAGAACTATATGATCTTCAAAGTATTTCACTATTTAGCCAATAGTAAAAATTCTATCGCCGCCATCTTGATTTATAAACAAAGTTTTGACGAAATTATTTTATGTTACCTGACTAATGTTCATTTATCTCAAAGATATCTTAAGAAGGACAGTCGATTATTTTTCTTTAATAAACATTCTTTAAATCTCTCACACCCTCATAATTACTCAGGCACAGACCACACTGACTCGGAGAGCAACACATTCGTAACATAACCATAATTTGTTGTGTCCTTAGTTGAGACTAAGAATTTAATTTAATATATTTACAAAATTAAACACAAAGTGAACAATGTGAAATCGAAAATAACAGTCACGAGCAGGATTTGAACCTGCATCTCCTGGATACCGTCCAGCTTTGCCAATTCAGCAATCGTGACAATTGCTCCTGACTGCTAATTTCGATAACACATTCATACTTAACGTCTTTGGGTGACGCATCTGGACGGTATCCAGGAGATACAGGCTCAAATCCTGCTCGTGACTGTTATTTTCGATTTCACATTTTTCATTTTGTGTTTAATGTATAGTGCTAAGCATGCCAAATGCTAAAAATATATATAAATATATATTTACAACACCCAAATATAACAACCAAATATTATTAAAAGATTGTTTTTAAAGACATCAACACCCTTGTTTTTTGTTAAGGCGGGAAAAAAAATACCTAAGCGCATATCCCGTCGTTCGGGGCAACGAACAGGGTAGTGTGGGACCCTCACCCACTAAATAAACCCACCGTGTGCCGTCTCTCCGCCTGTATTGGCGGACCACTGGAACTATGTTACATTGCTCCAGTGGTAGATTCAAGACACCAATCCTGCAGTAAGGAAACTAGTATAGCGGGAGACTTTACAAATATATAATTTAAAGTACATTCAGCCTGAGAACAACCATTTGTGTATCACACAAAGAACTGTCTTGTGTGGGAATTGAAACGACAATATTTGACAAGCGATATCGGTATCCAAACCACTCAGCCATCTGTCAAAATAAAGATATTGCCCTGATATAAAATAAAATAAAAAAACATTACGATAAGTGAAATCAATAATTTACTGCTTCCTCAAATCTAATGTTTAAATTGAAAAAGTCGTTACCTTATAGGACTTGGATATGTTCATAAAAATTATTTTAGTTTTTTTTATAAACAACAAAAACATATAATTCTTTTACAAAAAAGAAATGCCTAATTAATATGAAAAATGAAAACAAATATAACCTATTTTTTTTTCCGAATTATAAACAATTGTAATGTGCTGTTTCATCAGCATTATCGTCTTTACTCTTTCCTCTTAAGTCAAAGCGTGATGTTACATAGCCTATGTTACTAACTAATGTCACTGTCTCTCTCTCTCGATTCAATGCCTACTTTCAAGAGTTCAAAGATTACAAAAAAACTAATTGACTATTCAATTTTATATTCCAATGCGTTGACACAGTCAGCCAAGTACTCGAAAGATGAGTAGGTTCTCAATTTAATACACAATTTATATTTAAAAATATAAATAAATAATAATAACAGTAAATTATGTTATTATTTAATAATGTATTCAATAAATACTCAGCGCATTGTGTAACATTGAGTGTGTAAATTATTAGAAGAACCGTTACTACCTCAAAGACATAAATATAAATACATTTACTATTTTAAATGATAAAGTGAATGAGATAAAAAGAACGAATGACTACACACATTATACTTTGGATAATTAACTGTATTAACTTTGTTTTAAAGTTTAAAATGCTTTGGAATACTAATCATAGAATCTGATTGTTATTTCAGTAATGTTCAACAATTTTATTGATCAACCTAATTATATCTTACTGTTATCTTTAAATGGAAAAAGGGGTTTGGGTCGTTCATGGCTGGGCTAATATTACACACGAGTACATACGTACACTTTATAGAACATTTGGAAGCTCTTCAGTTTCGAAAACACACATAGATGCCGTGGTATGAGTTCCGACTTTATGTGCTAAGTTCTAAATTTGAAATTAAAGAAATAAATATGGTACACAAAAAAAAATTGGTTGCCTGTAAAGTCGGTATACGGGCGAAAGTTTTACGTGACAACGACTTTGAGTGGTAAAATAATTTTAATGTGAATATTCATTCGTATAGTAGGAAGAAGGATGAAATAATAGTAACAATTTAAAACATTTATTTATACAAAGAATTATATTTAAAACATTAATTTATACAAAGAATCTCGCACTGAATTTCATATTAACAAAATTTTATTTCTTCGTCTCTCTCGCTCTTAGGCGGGCTAACCATGCCCGAGTGGAAGGGACGCGTGCCTCTCACTCGCTCTCATTGTGAGCGCATAACGTGAGCGGAGCGTAACGCAGTTTCTTGAAGTGTCACCCGGCAAACCAATTTATAAGACGTTGTCACGTCAAAAATATACAGAAAATCTTTCTAGTGTATTCTTTGTGCCTGTGCCCATTTATTACTAGACTATCTACATACTTTAGAATATAAATTTGTCACAAACACGCACATTAATTATCTCTGGGCGAAAATAACTATCCCAAAGTAATTATCGCCAAGTAACCATCCACTTTTCCTGGATATAAAGCTGCTTTGGACTAAGTATATGATTGCAAAATTTCATTTTAGGTTAAGTAATTGTGGCTTGAAAGCGTAACAAAATACTAACTATTAAATAAACTCATTTTCGCATTTATAATATTAAGTACCAAAGGATAAACTAGCTGAAGCCCATAACTTCGTCTGCGTCATATTTAGTTTTACTTTTAAACGAATTTTTTTTTTTAGAAATGCTTTTTATTAATATAAGCCTATATTCTGTTTCAAGCCAGGTTCTATTTACTCGTGAAAATCATCTTAAAAATGTGAAACTTTCAGGAAGAAAAGATGACGACAATAAGAAACACTATATAGGGTATGTATATCTATATTCAATCTCATTCTCTCGCAGGTTAAATCCTTTAGATGTATAGGTATTATGTTTATCTCTTTTTAGTGTCGCTGTTTCGTTTCAATGAGTATTTAATCACAATGGTGCTAAAGAAGTTTTCACTTTATACATTAAAAGTCACTGTTTTTTGTTTCTATTACCTTATTATAAACAATAACGCTTTCACTACTGCAGTACTTAATCTAGAAAGTTCTATCAAGCGTTGACAGTCCTTTGTTTTAGCGATAAGATATCATTGTTATTACATTATGTTTATCTATAAAAATTAAATGATAGAGGTGTGCCATTGGACGCGCATCATTAAAAAACTACTGGATAGATTTCAATTATGTTATCGAAGTTTATTTTACTAGACAACTAAAAAAATAGTGCGACATCTACATTTCTTTTTTGAAAGGATACCTGTCCAACTATTGGGCATGCGTCTTCTTTCAGAGTGAGAGGGATTCTTGTCGAAGTCCGCTGGCCCAGTGGCCCAGTACCAGCCTTCACAAGCTGCCGAGAAAATCTCTCAGACTTGCAGGTTTGCTAACGATGTTATCCTTCACCGAGCAGTGATGATACACATATTTTCTCTTAAAATCTCAAATATCCCGAGGTGTGTGTCGTTGACTTTGGATTGAACTCGATACCATTATCTATGCAGTGCTTGGTTTTGCGACCAGGCTATCACTGCTACTGCTATCTGCATTTTATATAAAGTTAATAAAATTTAACAACATTTAACAAAATAACGACTTTTATAAGCACTATGTGTTCAGTGCGCCGTGTGGGGCTGGCTTTAGAATTGTCCCACCCCTCTATCTCATGGGAGTCGTAAGAGCCGACTGAGGGAATACCGAGGGAGTGGGCAGCAGCACTCCCTCGAGTATTAACAACATCCACTGCGATCGCCAACCCGCCTGCCAAGCGTGCCGATTACGGCACTATCCTCCATTTCTTGGGGAGGCCTATGTCCAGCAGTGGACGTTGAAAGGTTGATGGATGGATGGATGTGTTCAGTGGTGTGTGTTTTCTAGCCGCGGAGAGAGAGGGATAGATCTTCTCTCTATCTCTTCTATCTCTGCCTCACATTTTTAATATAATAAGCAACGCAGGTTAAGTCACGGGTATATGTTAGTCTTAAATATTAGTACAAGTTTATTGTCCTTAAACTTTGATCGTATCATCTTTACTTTTTTAATATACTATTACAAATTGACTTACAGAGGAACATCGATTCTATTTTAATGGTAATAGGAGTTGTTTGTCTTTATACTGTTATGGTCGGTTTATTTATTGCACGTTGCGTAGATTTCTCAGACTCGAACATTCGTATATCGAAACACAGAACGATTTTAATAGAAATCATTGACATTGTTTATGGTTAAGTACCGACAGTGGTGCTCAAAGATTTATGTTTATTTTTTATTTGCATAAAGTATTCTTAGTATTGGCAGTGAACGAAAAAGGATAGAAGCGTTCCCAGCGCTTAAAAATTACCCAATGCAAATTGTGCCGTGTTGGGCAGGGCTTGCCAAATTATGTCGCGAACGAGATTAGTTCGGATGTGGCGGTACATGTCATTGTTCGTTTTTGCCAAGTATAAAAGTGCAAATTATGCCGTCTTGCGCGGTGAAATGATGCACAAATTGATATCATCTACATAATAAAAATGATGGAATGTTTTGTAATTATAAACGTGAACTCGTGAAAAGATAAGAAAGGCTCTCTTTCCACTTTCACAATTAATTTGTTCTTTAAAGAAGCTGAGCATGTCAAGTGTGTTAAAACATAAATCACAAAAATGTGACTATGAATTCCCCATTGCTTTCAGGTGCTACGCAGCGCTACGTAGATCTACGCTCGTAGCGAAGCGATAATAAAACTTTGAGAGCCGCAGCCACTGTCGGACGCTCTTGTGTTTTATGGCGCATTATGTTATAATAATATTTTTTACTTAGCACATTTTTATTACCTGCGATACGAAGACGTGTGTGTGGGTGCAGGCACACTGATACACATAACATGTCGTTTACTCATAGCGAACGATGTCTAAAGCCTTTTATGGCTTTAACTAATCCATACTATTAAAGACGCGAAAGTAACTCTGTTTGTTACAGTTCCACGACTAAACCACTAACATAAAATTTACAGACTTAGTTCATTCGCAGAAAGTACCTTTACTTTTTAATTTACTCCTCGCAGGGATAAAACAGAGTATTAGCTTTTGTATTCAATTTATTTACTTAATTTAACATAAGTCCTTACATCTCACTTTTTTATTTTTTTATTACTAATGTCTGCCATGACAAGCCACGGCCCACCTGATTTTAAGTGGTAACCGTCGCTCATGGACTCAACTATACCGGGAATATTGTCAAGCCGCTGCGCACCATTTCATTTCTCAGATATGAAATGGAAGAATAAACGGCTATCTTCTGCTACACCCAAAACACACTGACGTGCTTCATGACCGGTCACACAGGAGACGGTGGTATTTGGTACCCAGTCCTACCATACGATACCCGCGGGAAAGGGTGGGGTGGTGACACTTGTATTCTTAGTACGTAACCACACGGACAACATTAAGCTGTTATCACGAAAAATATTTAAAGACCTTTATAACCAAGAGAATTCAACAACGTCGCAAGAAGGCCTCGGACCTGGGATAGTGCTTAATACCACTCTTCGTCTTTCTAGTCTTTGGTTTTGCACTGATTTCTATTACCAATATTACAAAAGGTCTACTCAAACTGAACGGAATCTAATAGCCAACACAGTTTTATGTTATTTCGCGGTACGATATTGTGTTACGCGGCCTTTTTACGTGTTTCAAAAGAGGATTGAGTTTTGCCGAATGCGTCGGCCGGTTTATGGTGACGTCCAATTAGCGATGGACCTCGCGATCTGTGTACTGCGGCTTTTGTTACAGTTGATTTATGTCTATGACCCGCAAGGCAATATTCTACCGCCTCGGTAGATAGAGGTGTACTTGAAAATTTTTAAATTTTCACTGCTCTTCATTGTCCCACCTCAAAGTGAGGGGTATATAGGCAGTAGTTTCTTGAAACTGCCTCTGTCGTGCAGCGGTAGTGTAAGCGACCGCTGATCATGAGGTCTCGGGTTCGATCCCTAGGTCGGGCAGTCCTATTAAGATTTTTCGTAAAAAAAAAAAAAATTCTCAGTAGCAGCCCGGAGTTTGGAAATGTGTCCGGTTGACGTCAATAGGCTCATACGTGGAACTTAAACATAGCTGGCGAGTCGTGGGTGTGTAATACACCTCTGCCTACCCCTTCGGGGAATACAGGCGTTAAGCTATGTTTTGTATGTGTCTTGAAAGACTAAGATTTTTTCTGTTTAATGTCAAAAAAATTTTGTTTATACCTGTCAAAAAAACGTTGTGTGTTATGTCACTCTTATAACTGAGATCTAATGGTATTTAGTAGTGATAGGGCCTTGCTTATCATGAATAGGCTGGCTCGATGGAAAAAAAAATACCGTCTCACAAAGGATCAAAGTGAAATGACAGTAGCTACTTGTACTGTTGTGTTTTGTGTAGAT
The DNA here is from genome assembly GCA_948253155.1 of Leucoma salicis. NCBI lineage: Eukaryota > Metazoa > Arthropoda > Insecta > Lepidoptera > Erebidae > Leucoma > Leucoma salicis. The sequence goes on along the minus strand of OX411806.1, from coordinate 1,918,695 downwards.
TATGGTTACCGCTTGCCGTAAGGTCAAGCTTATGTGTTGAAATCAATTAAATGGTTTATGCTGTAGGGCATACTAAAAATAGGACATTCATCATTAAAAATATTATTCTCATTCAGCAGTCGGATAAAAACTATTTAAATTAATATATATACATATTTTAAAATTTACACTTACGCCTTTCTTGCTTTGGAGTGCAGTTTCGGCTTCAAGTATTAATTATAAGTTAAAGTTTCGAGTTTAAAAGTTAAGCCGCTTTGGTAATGTTACGTCATATTGTGCAGTTAAATATTTTTATGGACTGCTAGTGTTTGCTAAACAAAAAATGCGTTATGATCGCTGTGAACAGTAATAGGTTTTCCTGTTATTTTAATGATTGCGCCAATAACATGTGGTTATTGAGAATCACAAATAAAGGTCACAGTGAATATTTTCTAGTCCAAGTCAAAGAGTTTGAATAAAAAATTGCATAATTGTAGTCTAGTAAAATATTACCGAGTATTTTTGTGTTAAATAATTCATTACTTCCTTGCTAATATTATAAATGCGAACATGAATTGCTGTTTATTTGTTTTTCGCTTTCATGACGTTACTACTATTTAGTATACATATAGTCCATAACCCGGAAAAGGACATAGGTTTTTTTTTAAATATATTTCAGGTTTTATATTCCAGACAAATGAAAGGTTTCTGTGGTATAGTGATTGTTGTACTTATAGAGATCATAGTATGGCACAAAATCTAGTCTAGTATTTAGTAAGTTATAGTTTTTTAAGGTTCTTTGTAGGTACTTTGCAAAGTGCTGTGTTTCCGAATATAAATACGGCACTCTATAATATACTAATGATATATAATATGCATGTACATTTTTTTAACATAACACAAACAAAAAAAAACTAGGGTACGCAGAGGTGTATTAAAATATTATTCTCATTCAGCAGCTATGTTTAAGTCCCATGTAATAGGGGGCGAGCCTATTGTCGTCTACTAGGCATATTTCCAAACTCTGGGCTGCTTACTGAGAATTTTTTCTTTTTACGAAAAAGCTCAATAAGACTTCCCGATCGAACCCAAAACCTCATGATCAGCAGTCGCACACATAACATATTTTTAACATAGATGTCTCCAATTAAGTAAGCTAAAGTAAAATTACTAATTAAAGTTTTTTAGCTCTATAATTTTAAGCAAAGATTTTCCGCTAATACTACTTACACTCATATGCCACAAGAACTCGTTTGGAACTTTTCTAATTACAGTAGAAAAATACGATACAAACAGATAGTACTAGATAAATTCCCAAGATATCGCGTTTTGAATCAGAGAGTCATATATTAGAATAAGTTTTTTAATTGGAGGACCACACGCCACGACGCGTACCTACAGTGTACGTGATAACTTACATTCTAATAGTATTTATCATTTAAATAAACATTAATGATGTAAAGTAAATGTTTGTGCATTTATCTTGAAGGCGATTCAGTTTATCTAAATTAAATTGAAGTGTGCTTTTTCTTCTGGACCATACAGCAGCTCAGAAAACTGCCATCCTCTGGATATTTAAACGTATGTGGGAACCTCTACAATCCGGTATATTAAGTAGGTCATTTTGTTTTCACTTAAATGCCTCAACGAATCAGAAAATTTCTCCCAAATCGGGAGAACAGGAAAAGTAAAATGCGTGTTATAATTTTGTAATACTATAGGGGATTTGTTTTGAAATTATATACCTATAGATTATTAAATGCTTACTAATATTATAAATATAAGTGAGTTTGTTTGTTAGTTTATAACGCTTTTAAGCCGTAACTACTCAACGATAACGATTGTCATAAAATTTTGCATAAATCTAGTTTGGAGTACAGAAAATTTGGTTGGACACAAGCTATTTGTCTCTGTAAAATAGGTGGTTGCTGTTGTTTTGCTGGTTTTACAAAGAGATAATCAATGTGCCCTATAGACGTATTTATTCTAATTATTCTGAACTACACACGGATTTAAAACGCGCGTTAATTTTATAATACATGATTGCCAAACAAACATACAGCCACCTGATGGTAAGCGGTTACTATAGCCTATTGACGCTAACAACACCAGAGGCATCACTCGCGCGTCGCCCTCTCCAAGGAAAGGGATAGCATGTGGATAGGAAGGATAATAAGGAGAGGATAGAGAGGGGGATTGTGCCTCTGATGCTCTCACTCACCATACGAAACACAATAGGGTGTACCTATCATTGTTTCACGCTGATCTTTTGTGAGACGGTGGTACTTCTTACCTTACTACTGGCTGTGCCACTTTAAACTCTAGTTCTGTATATTTGCTTAGATCGATAATGCTACCTGATACTAAGATTGGTTGAATTCACTAACTAGGTACTAAAAAGCATAAAAATGCGAAAGATGTAAGACGCTAAGGTGCCCAAGTCATCACTTCACGAAAGCGGTGATGATGATGAAAAAAAGTAGTGTAAAGTAGGCTCTACACTTGGGTATATCAATATATCCAGGCTTCTCCAGTTACCTTTTTAATTTATATAGTCTATCGTGCTAGGGGATGGCCTTAATGGCATTTAAGGATCTTCTTGCTGCAATGACAGTCAGTCTTTCGACAGACACAGTCAGTCCATTGCTGTTATACCTTGCTAATTTTTAGGCTGAGCTACAACTTAGAATTGCTGGTAAATTTTCGTCTAATATGCGTCCAAGTCATAAAATGATATAGACTTGGCTTCACAGTCCAGAATGTCGCCGATTTAGTCATTTAATAAGCACACTAAAAACTTTTTAACACGACTTCAGTCGTTTACCTTACCCACCTTCCAAACGATTAACTGTTATTGTTTCACCATTTTACAAGCAAAGTTTCAGCCAGGTATTATAACCGTTATAATCAAACTTTTTTATATTTTGAGCATATAGCATGTAGGTCGATATTAAAGAGTATTTATGGCAATTTTATTTGTTTTTTTATTAATGTTTTAATATGTAGTTCTGTTAATTAGTTGGGAGTATTAAATTTGGAGGTTATAGGCACTTAGTTATAAGCAGTGTTTGAAAGGTCGTTAAATAGAACGGCTGTTCGTCCATTTGTAGTTTATGTTTCTTAAAAGACGGTTCACGTAATTAGTTTTTCGTTAATAGACTTTGGTGGTTTGATTTTCTTGTATATGTTTGGAGCATGATTTTATTGTTTATTTTTACGTTTAAGGAGGTACGTAAACTTTACAAGTGAAGTCATGGTTAGTTTTATATTTGGGTGAAGTTGCACGTACGGTTTATAAACATAGCATCACGCCTGTATTCTCCGAAGGGGTAGGCAGAGGTGTATTACACACCCACGATTCGCCAGCTATGTTTAAGTCCCACGTAATAGCGGGCAAGCCTATTGACGTCTACGGGGCACATTTCCAAACTCCGGGCTGCCACTGAGAATTTCTTTTTTTTTTTACGAAAAATCTCAATACCATTTCCCGACCCGGGGATCGAACCCGAGACCTCATGATCAGTAGTCGCTTACACTACCGCTGCACCATAGATGCAGTTTATAAACATATTTCCTTTTTTGTAATACGTTGGTGACATACAAGTTTAATTCGTTTTCGCATAACCCTACGGAACAGATAGATGGTGTATATGAAAGATGATATAACGTTGAATCTATCTAAACGATGACATTTTCCTAAAGACATTTAATAGCCTGGACCTGAGTACTTCTTTTCATAATCCATCCATCAGCCTTTCGACGTCCGCTGCTGGACATAGGCCTCCCCAAGAGAACGCCACAACGAGCGGTCCTGTGCGCTCATATGGGGGGATAGTGCCGTAATCGCCACGCTTGGCAGGCGGCTTGGCAATCACAGTAATGTTGTTAATACTTGAGGAAGTGCTGCTGCCCACTCCTCCGGTATTCCCTTAGTCGACTCTTACTCTTTTTACAATATCGCTGAGAAAATGTTAGCCTAGTGAGGTTATTTCGTATTTCTAGGGCTTTGCAAACCCAACCCAACAGACTGCCTTAGAACTTAGAATAGAAAGCTTAGAAAAGTACAATGTTTCTCTAATGACTAATATTAAAATGAAACAATGTAATGAAAACAAACAAGAGGCCGTAGGTTACTAAAGTAACTTTTAAAGATTTGCAAAATGTACACCTATTTAAATTAACATAACTGGAACTACTTTTGCTGGGAGATTATTGACAGAAACTAATCAATGGTACTTTTAGAACGCTTACACAAATAAATCAATGATCGCAATATTACATTTTGCCAGTGATATTGTAAAATAATGAAGAACGTACCAAGTCGTACAATTCTTCAGAGCACTGTTTGAAGAATCAGTAGAGCACACAGAGAGATCGATCTCTATTTTGCTCCAACGAATCAAAGATATCCGTGAGAATAAAGCCATCAACTATTGGTTCTACAACAATATAGTTGTTTATCAAGATTAAGAGAGTCCATTTTACGCGACTAATACACCAGAAAATTGCTCTCAATCAATGCCTCCCGATTCCAGCTATAAACTGGCAATACTTCGGGATAAACAATTTTTATTCCCAACGTTCACAAAAGATATTGCGGTTCGGCTAGTTAACAGCTCATGAGGTTATTGTGTTCATACTAATATTAATGCGAAAGTAATTCAGTCCGTTTGTTACACTTTTTTTTAATTATAAGTGTGGCAAAGGTTTTTAAGACTGCCTGATTGTAAGCGGTCATCGTAGTTATTGACGCTAATAACATCATTTGTGCATCGCCAACCCTACGCAAAAGGGAAAGAGGAGTGAGTTTAAATCTCCGGCGCTCTCACTCCCCAAAGGAAACAGCCCTATAAATACATACTGTTGCTTGACGCATATTCTGTTATAGTGCTTCCATGAATGAGCAGGACCATTCATGTTAGGATTACCAAGGTCTTCTACAAATATTTCACTGTAAAACCGCAGAATCGATTTTAATTAAATGTTGTAATAATTAAAATAAATAAGCATGAACCCCAAGAAAAGGCATAGGCTTTTTTTAATTCATCTTTCGCGGAGGAACATTAGGGATAAAGCTTTTTAATTCAGTTGAAAAAGTAACGTCTGTTCCTAAAGTAACTTTTATCGGTCGTTACAAAAATGAATAAGAATACTAGCAATGAAAATTCCACGCAAGCGAAGCCGCCGGTTCATCTTGTGTAAGATATAAAAGTACAATTTTATATGATTCTGTTAGTGAGATATTTATCTAAGAATAGTTGGTTTTACTGCCTCTGAGTGTATGGGCTGTTTGAATACAGTATTGTTTTATGACGCGGTCTGGATAGGTACTTGTTTGTTTCGAGAACAGATACCGTTATTTGATATATTATTTTATAACAGCCAAGTAATTTACGTTTAGTATCGATTACGTCATCCGTGTCTCGAACATATCGATACTCTAGTGATGTGACGGTTAGTATTCATTGACATTGTATGCTTAGGCAGTCTGGTTCTGAATTTGATTGTACTTTACAGAGCGTTTGTACTTACTGCCATTTTTTGTTATTATCGAATCAACTGGTAACTATTACTGTCCTAGATTTCGAACAACTGTGGAGCATTTCGACGAGTTTCAAATGTAACAAGGATAGCTGATCCTATCTCGATTGCCTTCGCGAGCGTAATGGTTGCTCTTAGCAGTGGGTAGCCCGTGAGTGATGGCTAGCACTTACCATCAAGGAAGTCTTGGCTTGCCTGTCACTAAAGACAATTAAAAAATATATTCCTGGTATAATTTTCACGTAGTTTAGTATATTATATTTCTAGTTTTTTTTTTTATTTAACCATTCTCGTTTATTTTATTTCCTCGCGAAATACCCACTGAAAGTACTTACTAAAATGTTTTAAATATTACACAGGTGGCAAACATGCTTATAGCCTAACTGATGATAAGCATTTAGCGAAACCCATAAACGCTAGCAACACCAGAGGTATCACTCGTGCGACGCCAACTCTAGGGAAAGGGATAGAAGGTGGAGGGGAAGGACAATAAGGAGACCACCGAAGGAATGTAACATAGTTCTAGTGGCCCGCTAATAAAGGCGGAGAGACGGCACACGGCGGGTTTCTTTAGTGCATGAAGGCCCCACACTACGCTGTTCCCCTGTGTGTGTCCAAACGACGGGGTGTGCGGATAGGAACATTTTTTCCCGCCTTAACAAAAAAAGGATAATAAGGAGAGGATTATGAGGGGATTTAGGCCTTAGGCACTCTCTCTCACCATAAGAAACAGGATAGTAGGAGTATATACCGTTATTACACGTCGATCTTCTGTGAGAGGGTGGTCGTCCATTAACGCTGGAACAAGAAAGGCTCTACAACTCTTAATCTCCTTCCACAACACCATAAGTACAGTGTCCGTGTGGTGACGGACTAAGATTACAAGTGTCAACACCCCATTCTTTCCCGCGGGTGACATACAATGCGACTAAGGGAAGTAAGCAATTATCACCGATTGCATTACTGGTGGTAGGGCTAGGTACCAAGTGAGAGTACTCACTTGCTATCGGGACCGAACGGGTCGGTACCACCGTCTCCTGTGTGACTGGTCATGAAACACGTCAGTGTGTTTTAGCTGTAGCAGAGGATAGCCGTTTATTCTTTCATTTTTCATATCTGAGAAATGAAATGGTGCGCAGCGGTTTGACAATACTCTCGTTATAGTTGAGTTCATGAGCACGGTTACCCTTACCATAAGGTGGGCTGTGGCTCGACTGCCATCATAAGCAATAAAAAAAAACTTTGGTCGTCAATAGTTTGTATAAAATTAAAATTATAGGTAGTAATCTACGGAAATTTACTTAATGTAAAAATAATTTTAATTATTTAGGTACAAACAAAGTGATTTACACTAATATCTTTACTTGTAGGTATATCTTGTAACTTGTTTTACCGTGTAATAATATTAAATTATTTTTATCGCCATTTAAGTAGTATTTTAGGTATATTACAGTAACAGCCCGGAGTTTGGAAATGTGCCCGATAGACGTCAATAGGCTCGCCCCCTATTACGTGGGACTTAAACATAGCTGGCGAGTCGTGGATGTGTAATACTTCCTCTGCCTACCCCTTCGGGAAATACAGGCGTGATGCTATGTTTAAGTATATACGATATCTGAGTTTTATATACGATATTTGAGTGTACAGTATTTGTACCATGTGGTGCACTGACAATAAAACCTATCCCTTTAGAAGGGTAATAGCCTTTTTTAAAGATACCATTCTGTACTAATATAAAACTACCATAAAGTATAGAATAATTTATATACGGCGACTTTACATACACAATTAATGGACACGAAGTATATCAATATTGCAATTACACGTGGATGACATATTCTTCATCGCACAAATATGTCCTTTGTGGGTGGATATCAAACCTATAATACTCGAATAAACATAATACGGTCAGCATTTAAATCAGTAAGCCTTATGCAGTCTATCCATCCATCCATCAGCCTTCTGACGTCCACTACTGGACATAGGCCTCCCCAAATTGGAGGTATAGTGCCGTAATCGCCACGCTTGGCAGGCGGGTTGGCGATCGCAGTGGATGTTGTTAATACTCGAGGGAGTGCTGCTGCCCACTACCCCCGGTATCCCCTCAGTCGGCTCTTACGACTCCCATGGATCTCCATCCCCTCTCCAGGGGTGGGATAATTCTAAAGCCTGCCCCACACGGCCAATAGCCTTATGCAGTATTGCACTGTAACTAAGAAAAAATGTACGTAACAAAATAAAAACAAAATTAATTGAATCTAAATTTTCCTTTTCAAAGCTTTTTTTTAAAATTTTAGTTGAAATTTTTAGTCTAAGTTTTTGTATTTAGATATTTTTATATATATTTTTAGCATTTGACATGCTTAGCACTATAGAATAAACACAAAGTGTAATTTAGAATTGGCAAAGCATCTGGACGGTATCCAGGAGATGCAGGTTCAAATCCTGCTCGTGACTGTTATTTTCAATTTCACATTTTTCACTTTGTGTTTATTCTAAGTTTTAGATGAATAGAGACATGTATAAAAGTAGTAAAGTTACAAATCTATGTACAAATTAATTGCAAATACCTAAATATATAAGTACTTCAGAATTCATAAATCTTACAGTCTAATTATTCGTATGCTAACCAATAAAATGTCTAAATCTGCCTTCTTTAATAGATATTCGAATAAACTACATATTTATCTGTAAAATTATTACTATAAAATACATCGACTTAATACGAACTTAATAACATTATGAATTGAAATCCGATATCTAAATATTAATTGAAAATTAAATTGACTAACATAATGTAAGAATCAGACATTTTAAATTCTAATTTCAAACAAGCCAGTGTCCAAATGATGTATTAAACGCGCGTTTTTATTTTTTTTCACTTGAAAATGGCAATGACACCCAAATACCAGTCAGTCTATGAGATCGTTAACTGTGTGTGTATGTATGTCGGCTGGTTTGGGACATCTCGTTATTTCTGTTTTATTGTATGAATACGTAATGACTCGGGCTGGCCAGTTGCGACACACCAATTGCTGATCTTAGCGTTTAGTACGGTAAAATGTACAAAGAATAAAATCTTTGATTCGGAGCGAGCTTGGAGTAAACAGAATGTGTTTTATTGCCAATGGTGACAGACGATCAAGCTGAGTACCTAATGGTAAATTGTAGACTTTGGCAGCACCAAGGACAGAACTAATCCCGCCACCTACACCGAGTAAAGCGTTCTTATCAAACCCCGTTTAAAGAAGGACATGTCGTAGCGTCGAGGAAGTATTGCAGCAGGAAAATCATTTCAGAGCCCACACAGAGTACCTAATAGAAAGTTGCGCTGCGCTGCATAATGTACAATTATGAAATTCTTTAGAGAGAAGCGGTTGTACGTATAAAATAATTTTAATTGAGTTGGTACAAGCTTTATTAACACTAGTGCCTCATTGTTTAAAATTCTAATTGTCCACTTATTAATATATACCACCTTATTTAACATTTATTTACAAGAATGTCACGCTCATTAATAGCCGTACTTTATATCAATATCAAACAGACTATGTTTATGTGTATCCTATGCACCGAGATTTATAACAACAACGCTATGATCTATGGTATTTTATTTTTTATTTTTTAACAGTTAACATGGTTGCCATATAAATAAATACAAAATTGAGGTTAAAACCCGTGCATTCTAAATATCGTTGAGACGCTCTGCCAACTGATCCCGAGTGAATATCGTGATAGCTCAGTACATTTAATTATTTTATAATTTATATTGAAATTAAAAAAGGGAATAAAACACCACAGAGGTTTTACTGGTCTATGCAATAAAACTCCCAAATTGACGTCGCGTCTGTTCGCATTCTCTCTATCGCTATTAGAATTGAAATTGATAAGTAGGTATGTGGCATATGCTTGTTTATGATGTTCCCATATCTTTATTATTCAAATCTTAAAACCGGTCGATTTAATTGCGTTTTAGATACTTTTGTACCATATTACTAGTATCTGTGTACGAGTTTCTACTTGTCTATGTATGAATATATTTTTAATTAGTAATGTTGGCATGTTGTTTTGTTGTTACTGTTTCGTTGATAAGATGGCGTTAGTTTTTTAATGTGTACGAGTAGAGAACATTTTTGATTTCAATTTTATTGTTGTAGTTTTGTAGGTACTTTTAAACAGCAGACATATTGATTTCAATGCCGAGTCTCTTTGTATTATTAAGCTCTAAAAATATCGATAGTACTTACTTTCTTGTCCCAAACTTTAACGTCATTGTTCACTTTCAAAACTATATTCAATATTTTATTTTTAATAATACTACTTGTAATGTCGTTAAGACAAATGTGATGAGGAAATTCGGTATTTCTAGAAATGGTACGATGGCTCAATGGATTAGAGCACTTCTCCGGAAAGGAAGGGACGCAGGTTTGATTCCCGCTCGTACTAAAATACTCTTTTTCCTTATTCACAAATTATAATTTGTACTTTAAGAGTAGCTGAGCATGTCAAGTGCTAAAATATAGATCAAAATGTTTGAAAAATCACGCCATCAAATAGTATGAATTTTAATTGCAAAATTAAACTTACTACTTGGGATGAATGCATGTAAATGCATTGCCGATAGAGGGCGTTGGTCGTTAAGACAAATGTGATGAGGAAATTCGGTATTTCTAGAAATGGTACGATGGCTCAATGGATTAGAGCACTTCCCCGGAAAGGAAGGGACGCAGGTTCGATTCCCGCTTGTACTAAAATACTCTTTTTCCTTATTCACAAATTATAATTTGTACTTTAAAAAAAACAGATACAAGTGCTGCGAAGTCGATCATAAGCGATACCTCAGCTTTGCCAGTCCTCAAGAACCACTAAACCGTAGGATATCTTACCCTGCTTACTCATAGGGTGTAAAATAATGAGGTAATGAATAGGAATACGGTAGATTATTAAACATAGCGTCACGCTTGTATTCCCCGAAGGGGTAGGCAGAGGTGTATTATACACCCACGATTATTATCACATGCAATTACAGCATTTAATATACGAATAATTACAGCAATATATTGAGCAATTTATTTAGTTTTGCTTAGAAATTAATTCTTGCTAAATTATCTTTTAAAATCTTTTATTGTGTCTGAATAAAAATATATTCTTATTGTGTCAAAACACATATACAACTGTCTATTAAGTTTGAAAAATGCAGAATGTATGATTTTACCATTGAAGTAATATGTTTTGTGAGTTCCATTGGTCCGCCATTACAGGCGGAGAGACTATCCAGTTCGTTACCTCGAACAAGGGCTGTTGGTACATTTTTCTCCGCCTTGACAACAAAAAGGTGCATGATTTTCATCATCCATCCATCTATCAGCCCCCCAAAGCCCACTGCTGGACATAGGCCTCCCCAAGAGTGGGGATAGTGCCGTAATCGCCACGCTTGGCAGGCGGGTTGGCGATCACAGTGGATGTTGTTAATACTCGAAATGAGTGCTGCTGCCCACTCCCCCGGTATTCCCTCAGTCGGCTCTTACGACTCCCATGGGTGGAGAGGGGTGGGACAATTCTAAAGCCGGCCCCACACGACAAATAAAAAAAAAACGGCATGACTTTAGAGCTACAATAATCTAATCTATATTTGTAACAAAAAAAAAAAATAAGTAGATATTTTTAATAAGTGATTCATTTATTCACACAAACTTTGGCAAAACAATACATAGGTATGGCTGTGCCACCCACAGATTTCTTTATCTATTTCATATTAATTTCAAAATAATTTACTTTCTAAATAGTTACAATATTGTTGACTAGTGTATGCCTATATTAGTATAGTAAGCTGTTACCCAAGATGACGCCACGGCATACGTCATTAAAACTCTGCAACAATTAGGTTCATAATTCGCCAATTTACGCAAGATCTTGAATTATACCCCACTTAGGTGATAGTGGTAGCCATTGGTGAGAATTACATGAAAATCCGTTTATTAATTGTAGCGGTTATTGTGTTCAGACAGACAGACACGTCGGAAGGACTTTATTTTATAACATGTACTGAATGTTAATATACTTTATAAATGCGATGAACGCCGGCAGCACGCACGAAAAAGTGCACGTTCCGAAAAATGTATGGCGACCGATGCATTGTTTGTGAAACTCTCAGAAAACATTATATGACGTTATCACGTAAAATTATCGTCCGTAAACCGAATTTACAGACTTGTGAGGGTTTTTATTTCAATTATTTTTCTGTATTATAATACGCCGCAGCCACAAGCTAGTTTTTCGGTTATATCTCAGGTTTTCGATATAGTAGCGGGATAAATGTATACTAGTTTTTAAGTATAATCAAGGCCTTTCAAATAAAAAAAGTTGGATCAAAATCCGTCCAGTAGTTTTTTTTTAAATAAATTCTAAATAAAATCAGGTTAAAATAATTTTCTAGTTTTTCGGTTATATCGCAGGTTCCCGATATAGTAGCGGGATAAATTGTAAAACAGTTTTTAAGTCTAATCAAGGCCTTTCAAATAAAAAAAGTGGCATCAAAATCCGTCCAGTACTTTTTGCGTGATGCGCGAACAAACAAACAGACAAACAGATAAAAATTCTAAAATATTGTTTTGGTTTTAGACACGCCTATATAGCCTATTACAGCCATTTTTTCTGAAATATCTTGAATGTACAGACACAGCTCTGTTACAGCTTTATAATAGTATAGATTACTTATAGCGTAAAACACGGACATATTAAGATGTTTACAATACAAGTGAGATTATGCATGTTTTACTATACTTACATAACATGCAATTAATGGATGTGACAAATAAAGGGTGAGATAGCTATTTGTCAATTAGTAGTTTCCTAACTATTATAAAGCTATAACAGAGCTGTGTCTTGTGTTGTAAATTAAAGATATTTGAGAAAAAAAAATACTGTAGGCATACTATATAGGCATGTCTGAACACAAAACATTTTTTTCAGATTTTTTGTCTGTTTATCTGTTTGTTCGTTCACGCATTACGCAAACGTTTGGCCGTGTGGGGCCGGCTTTTGAATTGTCCCACCCCTCTCTACCCACGGGAGTCGTAAGAGCCGACTGAGGGCATACCTGGGGGAGTGGGCAGCAGCACTCCCTCAAGTATTAACAACATCCACTGCGATCGTCTACCCGCCTGCCAAGCGTGGCGATTACGGCATTATCCCTCATGACGGGACGGCTCGTTGTTGCGTTCTCTTGGAGAGGCCTATGTCCAGCAGTGGACGTTTAGGGGCTGATGGATGGATGGATAGATTAGACTTAAATAAATAAGTAAAATATTCACCGACATTTTTCACACAACGTCCTCTGGTCCCAAACTAAGCTTAACGCTTGTGCTATGGGTACCAGATTACGGATATAATACATAAACTACTTTTTTTTGTAAATACATACATATAATAGATAGACGCAGTACAAATATCTGTGTTCATCACACAAATAATTGTCCCGAGTGGGAATCGAACCCACGACCTCGTGCACGGAAGTCGGTTACACTACCGACTACGCCACGAGGCCTGTCACCGCCCGCTTAAAACTGATATATATTTTATCCCGCTACTATATCGGGAACCTGAGATATAGCCTAAATATTTTCATATAACTGTTCATACAGCCTTTTCTTAATTAGTCTAGAGAACTATTACATTATATAGGTATACTAGTACATTCCCCGCGGCTTCGCTCGCGTCACAGTGTTGTCGTTGAAAAATCAATTTCGGATAGGATTCCTATTATTAGATATAAGCGTCGCCACGCTAACAGCCGGTGTTACCCGCCCTCCGAATTAGATGTTTCACATCAAAAATATAAGTTCCGGATAAGTAATCACCAACATATAAACTACTAAAACCTTCGCCGAAACACGTTGCATCTTATGGCATAAGTATTATTCCGATCGGTTCAGTAGTTTTCGCAGTATAACCGAATAAAAAACCGGTTCTCCATTTATTAGTATACTTAGATAAACAGGAAACTGCATTAGAAGGTTAAAAACAGTGACCATTGACTTTCACCGAATCAATTGTAATTTATTGTAACTAATTACTATGCGGTAAGTTTCTCACGGCGATCTGTACCTACCTACTGGCAATAGATCATACGATAAACGCAACACTTAGTAATGACGGCTGTGGATTGGTTTCGCATACTAGACAAAATTACCTACATAATTATTAAAATTAAATGCTTCTACGAGAATTTTTCTTTTTTGAACGGTTAATGAATCTGAATTGTCATTGCATAATTGGCTCCAGGTGGTCGCTTACTTTTAATCGTATATACTTGACTCAAGTCGCCATCAGCACAAATGACTTTATTTTTAATTTTTTCAAAGGAGCTTACCGTGGGGCTCTGGGGTAATTCTTTACATACGATCCTCAGCAAGTTACAATATTTTTTGTTAAGGCTAAAATGTAGGTACTTAACTGCACACCCCGTCATTCAGTGTAGAGATTGGCCTTAATCCACAAAATAAACTAGCCGTCTGCCATCTCTCCGCCTGTATTGGTGACATTATATCTGTGGTAGCCAGGTACAAATCTACTCCGCTATTTGGCTTACCATAACACATAAGGATCTAATACCTGTCTGTATTTACCACAGTCTCTCTCTCTCTCTCTCTCTCTCTCTCTCTCGCTCTAGGTACATACCTTTCACAACAGTGTAGGTACTGACACTATTTCTGAATCGTTGGCAGGTTGGAAAGATATTGAAGGAAAGTATCATGATGTCTGTGTATTCTATAATGTAGTATTTGAAGATAAACCGTGCCTCAACAAACACGCGAAGCTATTGAAATCGTCTGTCGTGATATAAAGACCTAAAATGCCAAGCACCTAAACAAATCTAACATAATTAGCAAAAATTGACTTTTAAGAAATAGATAAGTATAAAAGGATATATAATGCTCTGAGCAGTCTACAGTGTAACGCCTCTGCCATCAAAGTGATAATAAACAAGGTATAATTAAAAAAAACTACGAGTTTTACTATCCAAAAATAGCGTTAAAATTTACTAGCAGCACACTTAGATATGACGGGGAAGTCTTTATGTTCAACATTATGCAAAACGGTGGTATTTACTGTCCAAATTAATAAAATTTATAAGCAATGCAATCTCGATGAGTTAATTGATGGGACGGTAAGTTTACCACTTGATTATATCATCTCACGCATCAATTCAATTTCATGGATTCAATGTATTAATAAACATAGATTAAACATAAAATACCTAAAGTCATTACAAATAATTTTAGTAATAAAACTACTTTCACGAAATCTATCGTAGTTTTCATAATGTGTAATATTCGCTTTCATTAATAGTCAATGAATATTGCTAATAGGTACCTACATTTTATATTTTCATTATATTAACTGCACTAGAGAATAATCCCTAGGTATACCACCTATCGCTCGCGCTGAAGATAATTCAAATTTATAACCGTGTAATAAATAAACCAAAACCCAACTACCAACTTGTGGTTCGAACAAATAATAATGTCCTGTGTGGGAATCGAAACCATAACATAATACTCAGTAAGATGTATTCGCACAATTACACAATCTATGCAGTTCAATTTATTACATTTAAAACTACTTTATAATCAATATTAACAACATCCGATTTAGATACGGTTCCCATGGAACAAATTAGTCGATGCGTCTGAATGGCCGCCGGCGAAATTTTAGCAATGTTATTGCAGATTATATTTCAATATTTATAATATGATATAACTTAATTCTAAGCGCCTAAGAAATGTAGGGCCCTCGAAATCAAATGTTGATGAACTAGGCATGTCGATGAAGTCTTGTCAAGGGTAGAGCAAATGAGATATATGCGAGAGTATACCTACCCTCTAGTTAAGGCTCTCTGAGGAAAGTGTTTTTTTTTTGGTTGTAGCAATATTAAACACAAATCAGGAATCCGGTATAACATCTTCGCTCTTGTTATATATACTCGTATATCTCTCTTATTCTTCGTTATTCTATGAAGGATTTATTCGGGTAATGAATAAATAAAGCGTTTAAAAAGTATTATAAATTCACGCATACATTACAAAAGTCAAATATGCGCCTCGGATATTATTTAAAAACTTCCATCTTAAAAATTTACGCTCTTATCTCTCTAGACTATAACTGATTTTGATGACATTAATTAATTTATAAACTTTAATGTAATCAATTAATTTAAAATTAACCAATTAATTTTGTGAATTAGTATTGAAATTGGTATATGATTAGCATGAACCGTTTAGTTGTGCAATATGAGGATTTATTAACAAAATAAAACTGTAGTAGTTTATTGCCAATCATGGTATTTACAACATATTATGAATGTTACATTTCGGGCACAGAATCCCTTCAAAATAATAGCGCCAGCGTGGTGTTGGCTAATTACAGCACGCTGGTAATGCACGTTGGCAAACTTCGCAAGCCGTCGGGAAACTGTCAGGTATGCGGGTTATTGTACAATTTTGTCCACTGAATAGTGATATCTGCAATCTGAAAAAATATAATAATTCAGTAGTGGTTCATGGCCTAAGCAATACAATATTTACTTTGAAGGACATCGGTCAGAATGAAGACTATATTTACAAAGGCAATGAAAATGCGAATTGCGAAGAGCGACTGGAACGATGATCCAGATGAGAAGACGCGGGTGCAATCATCATTTTCTATTTTACATTTTCACATGGCCAAGCATATTAATTGCTTGTAATACATATTATAAAAATAACAAAGACTATATTTTTCATTTAAGGAATAATCTCGATGTCTCTGTCTTAGTAGCCTGCCGCATCAACACTGGACTGATATTTCTTGAATCCTACATAATATCAATTAAGGATAACTGTTATATATCGACAATGAAGATACGCCCTCTATTTGGTCAATAGATGATTAGTAGCAGTTTAGTAGAGTGCTTCGAGAGCACGCAAAGCCATTGATTGTTTTCAAACCTTTCGTACGGGACTGTTTCTTCAGGCCAGAGTATAACTGTGAAGGAAATATGAATACGATTAGGAGATGTTTCTTTATTTTCATAAAGAGCGTTGGTAGCTAGAGGAGGAGTTGGTAGCTAGAGGTGGTAGTTGGTAGGTAGGTAGCTTACCTAGCAACTTTCATAGATATAGATCGTCTCTCATAGACCCCGTACTAGATGTATCGACAGAGTATATAATTACTAGGTAATTAAAAGCAGCTATAATTCCAGCGGTAAAACCAAGGACTGCAAATACCATAGTATCGAGTTCGAGCCCCCGTCAGAGAGATAACAAATAATAGACACAATTAATAGATTTTGCAAAATGCACGTAATTATATGCACATATTATCACTGCCCCGTAATACAAAACATTCTCTTTCTCAATCCTAGAGGAGACTCATGCTCATATGAAAAAAAATAATAAAGAGTTTTGCTCCCAACGATATCGATGTCGGGCAGAAGCTAGAGAAGTTACGTATACACCTCGGTAATAGATGTAATGGTGAAAAATATAGTACGTCCCAACATCGACAACGCTAAATATAATTCTGCAACTTCGATGGTACTTTATAGAGCATCCCTTTATGACGCTAGCAACACCAGAGCCACCACTCGTGCGTCGCCGTCTCCAGGGTACAAGAGATGGAGAGGCAGGATAATAAGGAGATAAGGAATGGGTTCCGGCCTCCGGCGCTCTCACTCGCCTCACGAAACACAACAATATTTCCTACCGTTGTTTCACGCACATCTTTAGTGAGAGGGTGGTACTTTCCCAATCGAACCGGACCATTCATCCTGGGATAAGCAAGGCTGTGCTGTGTGTGTGTTAAAATGTAATAGTAAAGTTAATAATTATGATAGGTACGCTATTAATACACTAATGATTCTTCTTCATTTTGACACCATGTTAATTAAAAAGTACATTATAAAAGTCATTTAATTATTTTATTACTCGCTATAATGAACTGACGTATAAAACATTATATATAATAAATTATTCAGTGCTGTGTAATTTTATAATTTCCGAACGCGTAACTTCGAGTATAATGTTGCAACGGAATGTAGGTATGCTTGTTTAGTAATTTTCGGTCTACATTGGGTGTCATCACAATTTGATTACATTATAATTATTGTGAAATATCGATGTTATTCTCAGTTTGTATTCAAACGCTATCCTAAATACCGTGATATACTTGTATCATTAAGATTGGCGGCCATCTTGCTGCTTTAATTTTCCCAAATTTCTACATATATTATTATTATGTATAACATTAAGTATGCGTGTTTGTTTTAATTTTGTACCTTTAACTATAATACGTCTCTTTATGTGATTGTTATTTATCAATTTATAATATTTATTTCTTTTGTTCTTCCTAACTATTATAAAGCTGTAACAGAGCTGTGACTGTACATTTAAGATAATATATTTGAGAAAAAATACTATGTATATTAGGCTATTGAGGCGTGACTGAACACGCAGACTTACAGAAGAAATCTGTAAAATAATGTTTTACAGATTTCTTCTGTAAGTCTGTTTCTTTGTTCGCGCATCGCGTAAAAACTACTAACGGATTTTGATGCAACTTTTTTATTTGATAACGCTTTTAAGTCTAATTAAAAACTGCTATATATTTTATCCTGTTACTATATCGGAAACCTGAGATATAACCCAAAAACTAGCTTTTGGTTGCGGCAGAGTCGCGGGCAAGGACTGTTTTTATCTGTTATTTTCAATTTCACATTTTCACACTTTATGTTGGTTTAATGATTAATTAAGCTTATCTAGTCGGAATAATTTATGCAAATAAATCCGATAGATCATCTTCCAAGACATTAAGGAGGAATGTGTTATCGAAATTCGCAATCCCGAACAATTGTCACTATGGTTGAACTGACAAAGCACCTGGAACGGTTTTCCAGGAGTTGCAGGTTCAAATCCTGCGCGTGATTATTATTTTCAATTTCACATTTTCGCACTTCGTGTTCATTTCTTTCTTTCTTTATAATTGTTGGTTGTATAGAAATTGTTGAAATATGAGTCTTTCAGTCAGGGTAACACTAGTTGTATGGAAAAAGCATTATTTATACAAAGGACGTCGCCAGTGAGCTGTTGTTATTGGATAAAGGATTTACTCGCATAGGAAAAAAACAAGATAGCCAGTGATATAAATAAATTGCCTAGGCATTGTTTTTATACTAAAACAATGGCATATAAGCACAGGCAGGGCCTGCCTGATAGTAAGCAGTTTATTACTCTTGTATTTTCAACCCCAGAGAAAAAGGAAGATGTAGAGGAACGATATTAAAGAGAGCCTGTGCCACCAAATTTAAAAAAAACTATTTTGTTTTAAACACAAAGTGCTAAAAATATATATAAAAATATCTAAAATATTTTGTTTTATTTTTAAACATGTTGAAAATAGAATTTTGTATTTTACTACTAACTATTATTGCTCATAAAAAGATGCCACTTAATCTGTAAGTCAGTTCATTGAACTTGAAATAAATAATAGAGACCTCGAAAATATTTTGTTATACTTGAAAACTACAGAATATAAAACTTGAGATCACACGTTACGAAAGTAGACAACTAGAGCGGCCGTGGGCGGCTGTTTATATCAATGCTAATGTGTAATATATCCCATATAAAATATATAAAAACCAAGTCTTGTTCTCAATGTTGCTTTTTTGACGTTTATTTAATACTAGCTGTTACTCACGACTTCTACGTGGACATCAGAATTGGCTCTTTATAAGAACTGCAGTCTATGCTACATTTGTTATTTCAATGCAAAATTAGTTATCCCACAGAGACCTAACATTTTCATCTAGGTAATAAATTATCTGTGTTCCAAATAACGTCCAAATACGTTTAGCCGCTTTTGTGTGATTGAGTAACAAACATTCAAAACCTGCCTAAACATACAAACTTTCACATGTATAATATTAGTAGGACTATTCTTTTCTTTATGGGCTAATGAGCTTCTTTGATGCACTGTCAGGCGGGAGTTTTATATACTGGGATGGATTTTAAATACCTATTGCCTTTTACATAAAAGAAAAAAAAAATGCTACCTTTTACGAAATAATTATTACATATAGACCAAGTATGAGTGAGTGTGAGTATGTAGTTGTATTTCGGAGGTTATAAAGAGCCCTAGAGCTCCTGGGGTACACGTTGAGAATGGTTGGAATGATCTTCCACTTGTTTAGAAGAGAAGTCGAGATACGATACGCTGTACTGCCGCTACATAGACGGCATCTAAATTTATATATCGACATCCATTGCTGAATATTATGGATTCCATTTATGCAGCAGTTGTGTGAGTGACTGCTGATCATGAGTTCTCGGGTTTCATGCTCGGGTCGAGCAGTATTATTCAGCTTTTTCGTAAAAAGAAATATTCTCAGTAGCAGCCCGGAGTTTGGAAATATACCCGGTAGACGGTAATAGGCTCGCCCCCTATTACGTGGGACTTAAACATAGTTGGCGAACCGTGGGTGTGTAATACACTTCTGCCTACTCCTTAGGGGATACAGGCGTGATGCTATGTATGTTTATTTATACACTGTGTATTTATAACGATTCACAAATGGTTTATCTAGGTGTAAACCTGAGTAGGTATAATAAAGCTGTAATAGAATTTTGTTAATATATTATGATATTTGATAACTGTATTAGGGGCGTCTCTGAACACAAAAACAGATTTTTAAATATCTTAAATTTACAGAGACACAGCTTAGTTATAGCTTCAAATGTTATTCAATGCTGTCACATTTTTGCTTAACGAGACAATAAAAAAATTGAAATATTATGCAAGTCCTCAAATAAATTAGCTTGAAAACAGGTTAACTAGTGTTAGCGTGCTTATAAAAATAGTTGTTTCTTAAAAATCTAATAACCCTATATTAAATGAAGTGACATAGACTAGCTTTGATAAGCTTGTTGTAAAACGAAGAACTGCAAAGACGAAACTTGCATGGAGAGATTTTATAGATGATTTGTGAAGTCTGCCAACCCGCCTCCACCACGCTGGCCCAATGGCCAGCATGGTGGACTTAGGGCCTCAATCCCTATAAATTTGAAAGGAGATTCGTGTCCAATAGTGGGACATTAATAGGTTGAAAAAAAATTAAGATATTGCATTTTTTTTGTTATGAGCCAAGTGTCTTGGAAATAAAACAGAAAAGTTAATTGTAATCTATCCAGTAGTTTTTCTGTGTTTAGTTATAAGGGGATATGGTAGCGGTGGAGTGCTGTTGGCGATGTCGCTTGACATCGCCAACGCATTCAATAGTCTGCCATTCAGCTGCATCAGGGAGGCGCTCCGGTGTCACGGGGTGCCTGCATACCTGAGGCGGCTAGTGGCAGACTATCTTGAGGGCCGCAGCGTTCTCTATGAGAGCCGCATAGGGGACGTTGTGAGGAGACCTATGTCGTGCGGTGTCCCGCAGGGTTCGGTTCTAGGGCCGCTCCTGTGGGACATCGGTTACGACTGGGTGTTACGCTGTCGGCTCCCCCCCGGGCTTGCGGTATCTGCTATGCGGATGACACGCTGGTCGTGGCCCGGGGTGGAAACTTCGAGGAAGCCGCGTTCCTGGCCACCTTAGGGATCTCGGAGGTGGTCAGGAGGATTGGGGCGCTGGGGCTTAGGGTGGCCCTGGACAAGTCGTAGGCTCTACTTTTTTATGAGCTCCGACGTCGGCCACCTGCTGGCGCCTCGATCACGGTGGACGGGGTCCGAATTGGGGTGCAGGCCCGGATTAAGTATCTGGGCCTGGTGCTGGACGGGCGGTGGCGCTTTCGCAAGCACTTCCGTCAACTGTCCCCGAGGCTCGTCGGTGCGGCGTCCGCCCTTGCACGGCTCATGCCGAATATGGGCGGACCCAACAATGCGTGCCGACAGCTTTACGCGGGGGTGGTCCGGTCGATGGCGCGTACGGCGCACCCGTGTGGGCGGAGTCCCTGGACGCAGTGAACAGGGCTCTTCTGTGGAGGCCACAGAGAGTCGTCGCGTCCAGGGTCATACGTGGATACCGCACGGTGTCGACAGAGGCGGCTTGCGCGTTGGCCGGAACCCCTCCGTGGGACTTGGAGGCAGAGGCGCTCGTCGAGGCGTATCGGCGGGCGTCGCAAGAGCGGGAGGGGGGTGCACGTCCCCCACCAAGCGTGGTGGCCAGATGGCAAAGCGACGTTCGCCGAGCTGCCATGGCCAGCTGGAGGGCGCGACTGGAGGCGCCCCGGGCCGGTCTTCGGACCGTAGGGGCGCTCCAGCTGGTGCTGGAAGAGTGTGCAGGCCGCCGGTACGGAGTCCTTACCTTCCGACTGGTGCAGGTGCTGTCGGGGCTGCTTCGGCAGATATCTGCACATAGTCGCAAGGAGGGAAGCGACTCCGGGCTGTCACCATTGCGGCTGCGACGAGGACACGGCGCAGCACACGCTCGAGTCGTGCCCGACTTGGGCCTCGTCGCGGCAATAGGGGGGACCTCTCGTTGCCGAGCGTCGTGAGAGCGATGCTTGGCAGCGACAGGAATTGGGCCGCGGTCGCGGCCTTCTACGAGGAGGTTATCTCGCGGAAGGAAGCGGCGAAGAGAGCCAGGGAGGCTGATCCTTCCGCAGACCCAAACTGCCGCCAGCGACTGGGGCGGCGCAGGAGCGAGTATTTGCGCCTAATGCCGTCCTAGCTGGGGCTGCGGGTGGAGGGACTGGGGAACGTCCGCCACCCGCAAGGCCTCCCGCGAAGGTGCGACGCTCCGTATGCGGATGCGTCGCTAAATACCTGAAAAGGTAAGCCGCCGGCGGACCACTGAAGGAATGTAATATAGTTCCGGTGGCCCGCCAATCCCCGAACGACGGGGTGTGCGGTTAGGAACATATTTTCCTGACTTAACAAAAAAAAAGGTGTTGCCAACGGTGGCTGTGTGTTTTCCACACATTCCGCGGCGACAACATGTTGATATGCGAGAAAATATTAAAGAAATGGAACGCACACTATTGACAGTGATGTGATAAAAATTAAATAGAAGACAACTTGTTTGTGAGTGATCTGAGAGTTGTTTATGCAACAAGTGGTTTCCAGATTATAGCTTACCTATTATAAATACGAAAGTGCGTTGTTTGTTTATTGGTTACGTTTCCACGTCGTAACTACGGTTGAAACGAACAAATTATTTGTGAAAATGTGGAAAAAGAGAATTTTACCGCCATACTATACTGGAATAATGCATGTAAATGCATCCGATAGGTGGGCTCGGGTCGTAAATACAAATGTGATGTGGAGAGTGGGTATATGGCCATCGGTCATTGCGATGGCTAGATATCTAGAGCACTTTCCCAGAGTGGAAGGATGCAGGTTCGAATCCCACTCACAGTAAAATTCTGTTTTTGCACATTTTCACAAATAATTTGTTCTAAGTAGCTGAGCATGTTGAATGCTATAAATACAGCTCAAAATGTTAAAAAAAATCATGCCATCAAGTAGTATGAATTTTAATTGCATAATTGAAATTACTATAGTCATAATTACGGCATATTCGGTTTAAATGTATTTATTTTATAATTATTACAAGTACATTTATCTAAATTCCCATTGCGAGATACACGCGTGATAAGTGGACATTCTGTGTTATTTACTGTTCCGTATACGGACATAACTGGTTCTAAGTTCACTTAAGTTGAATCGCGCACTATACTACCTTGACAATAACGAAACTAATTTGCTACAGATTTATCGTCACGGATTTTCGATCTAATTGCCAAGCAATTCAAAAGTATTTTTTTTAAATTTAAATATAGCAGGTATTACTGCTATAGGACAGCAAATACCGTTCGAGCTTCAGTTTACCCCTGAATTTTCTTCAATTCATAATGATCTTTTATATGATCTGAATACGACGTTATAATTCTTTTATACTACGTGAGTGGCAAATAAGGACACGGCCCACCTGATGGTAAGTGGTTACCGTAGCCTATAGAGGCTAACAATACCAAAGGCATCACTCGCGCTTCACCAACTCCAAGTAAAAGGGATATAAATAATAAGTAGAGAATAAGGAGTCGCTTTGGGCGTTTCGAACCTTCTCTCATGTTCTGTGAGATGGTGGTACTTCATCGATCGAGCCAGCCAATTCCTTCTAAGACAAGTCAGGCTCTTCTATTATACATCGTTGTTAAGTTATATAGACTTTCCTCATTATTTACTCGTAAACATTATGCACATATTTATTTATTGTATTCCGGGAAAAGAGCAGGAAGACGGTAATAACACACAAAAGAACGACGTCTTCGATTTGAACAAAATTTAAATAAGCTTACGCCTGCGCCCTGATGGTCTACCACCATAAAACTTGTCTAAAACCTGCTCTGAAATGATAACTTTTAAATGCATACATCTGTCCAGTATTTTTCAAGGAAAATTGTAACAGATATAAGTACACAGATACAAACAACCTTTAAAAACGTATTTATTACCTCCGTTCTGTTCAAGCGAGCGATTATACTGGAACTTATAGTGGAAGAGTGTTCGGGGACCCTTATCGGTCTCTTCTCAATTACAATTAATATCGTCGCGAGCTTACCATTTGTTGTGGGCTTGTAGCTTAAGGCTGCACTTAATTTATGGTTCAGTAATGAGCCCTTATGGCAACCATTTATTTTTACTGATTAATGAATGGTGATATTTTTTGTATTGCAACTCTGAATAATTAGATCTGAGATTCAGTTGGTAGGATTGGTGCAATAAATTTTTAGTTTATTTTTTTTCTTAAATTAATTACTGTCTTTGACACTGAAGTACTGGTAGATCTTCAGTGCAGTGCTTGTATGCGCTCCTGGTATTGGAAGGTTCATAAGCGGTATTAACCATTTCCCATCAAGTGGGCTATAATGTCTATCACTGTTAGCAATAAAATTCCGATCCCGTTGTTATTTCAAATGATTGACTTCATTAAACACAAATAAAATTAGTTACATAAAAAGTGACAATATATCTTTTCGACCTTTCACCAAACTTTCGTATTTTTACTGTCTAGAATAGGCCCCGTAACACGTCTATAAACTATATCGTTAAGTATTAAAACTAGCCTACACTGACCTCTACATAATGTACCGATAAACGAATTTAACACTTAACCTCTTTATAATAAGAAAGCCTTCAGAAATTAGATGATTAAATTGGAGAAACCATAAATTAATCACTTGGACGCCCGTGATTTATTCTTTTTTAACACTTCATTGGCTGCTGATGTCCATATGAAGGCATTTTTCAGAATACGGTTCTACCACTAGGCATTTAAAAAAAACACTCTTGTCTGTGACATTTAATCTTATCCCACCTCAATAAATGCTTAATTTTGAACGCATTCTTATTATAATACTGCAAAGATAAGTTGGTATCTAAATTCAAGATGTTGCCTAACTGTCTTTGATGATTTCTTGAATATTCATCAGCCTTCTTAATTTATTCGTACGGTGTTTTATGCTATTAAAATGAGTGCAATACATCAATATAATTAAAAAGATGCCTCTATCGACTAATTAATCTCAGGTCAGTGTGTATACAGGAGAAGGTCGATTGTAAGTGATCTATGTGTCTATGGTTGACATAGAGTATTAGTGGACATAGATTAGTGCTATACAAGTTTCATACGTGATAGATTTTATGTGAAATTTTGGAGATATTCGTAGGTGTTTGCATCATACCACTGAAGTAATATAACACAGTTCTAGTGGCCCGCCAATACAGGCGGCGAGACGGCACATGACGGGTTTCTTTAGTGGGTGAGCTCCCCACACTACCCTGTTCGTTGCCCCGAACGACGAAGTGTGCGGTTAGGTACATTTTTTCTCGCCTTAACTTGTATTAAACATTTAGGTATAATCTTTTTTGTCTCGTTATGTAAATTATGGGAGTTTTTCAGATTTATTCGCACTACAATTGTAAATATATGTCATCAGGTTAAAGGTATACTCGTATATCATACGACTTCGTTAGGTGATTTTTTTTTTGTGCGGAAATATAATTATTATTTTTGATCTATATTTTTTAGCATTTGACATGCTCCGCTACTTTTTAAGGTACAAATTATTTGTGAATAAGGAAAAATCTAATTATTATTCCAACATAAAAGTACCCTTAGTTACTCCTTATAACATCAGCTATCTGCTAGTGAGATTTCCGTCGTATCGGTTCAGCCGTTTCTGAGGTTAGCTGGAATAAGCAGGCAGACATACACACAGACAAAAACTTCATTAATTGGTATCTTGTTAAGGTATATACTCTCATAGGCGTTTAGTAAAATGGGTTATAAATAGACACTTCAATTGTATTTATTTGAACAGATCACCAGGTTTAAACTCTGCAATTACAGCCTTATACTAGCAATCCGTGAAGGGAAACATAACAGCATGTTTTATGACTTGCGAAATTTGCGAATTCACTAGACGCAGCGTGATAAACTATCTTAAACCCTTCTCATTTCAAGGGCATACCTCTGCCCGATAATGTGATCGTAACTTGATAAGCCAGAGGAACGACACTCAAAATTAAAAGAGGTTTACTTACAGGTGCTTAAAATATTATAAATATCCCTTTATGTACAAAAATCACGCACAAAACACGTGCACTTTTAGCAAGTTTTTATACTGTAGTAACATCGTCAGTTGCATAGATACATTCCTTACGAGCATTCCAGTTCAGTGGTATTGTGCAATATACTCATATCAGATCATAATCCAAGACACCCTGTATCTTATGGCTATTTTCCAATAGATTTATTTAATGATGCAAATTTCGGAAGCGATAATTGTGTTTATTCGTTGTGTTTGTCAGGTGTTTTATCTTTGTATCTGATATATCGGTGATAGATAGTGCCAATATAATAGAGATGAAACAGGCGGACAAATATACCTACCAATTAGATTATTTCGGTAAAAAAAGACTTCCTAAGTTAATATCGGTGTTATGAATAACTTTAACCTCGCACGGGAAGGAAAAATCTAGTTCTGTATTAATTATAATAATAATAATAATGTTTATTGGCACAAACTTAATATTAACACTTACATACAATAAAGTTCATAAACATAAACATAGTACTGCATGCCTGGTTAAACTCTGACTTCCGGGCTAAGATTGAACTTGTATTACGGAAGCCAGCGTTTCCCACATAGTCGGACACTTTTAAAAAATAAATTGGTTCAGAGGATGCTAAACAATGCAAGTGCTTCTATAATGATTTAAAATACTCTGAGGCGTGTGGTGTGTGTGTGTGTGTAAGTGTGTGTACGTGGGTGGTTTACACGGAAAATATGACACGGAATTGCCATTTAACCAAAACAAACGTTGCTTGAAAATGTTATCTAAGTCGTCCTTGCGTTTTTGGAGTGCATAGCGAATATACATCGATTTTAATATAACTGCATCAGTGGGGCAGCGGTAGTGTAAGCAACTGCTGATCATGAGGTATCGGGTTCGATCCCCGGGTCGGGCAGTGTTATTAAGGTTTTTGGTAAAAAGAAAAATTTTCAGCAGCAGCTCGGAGTTTGGAAATGTGCCCGGTAGACGGCAATTAGGCTCGCTCCCTATTACGTGGAACTTAAACATAGCTGGTGAATCGTGCGTGTATAATACACCTCTGCCTACCCCTTTAGGGAATACAGGCGTGACGCTATGTTTTTTTTTTAATATAAACATTAGCTGCTTCTGAGTGTGAACTTAAGAAACAATAATATAACAAATCACCTTTCATGTGCTCTAATAGAGATAGAGAAAAATAGCTGCTGTATTATGACAGCGACATCTAATGACATAATTATGCACTAAATTAATTTCCTGTCCTGACGATCAACCCACAGCCCAAACTAAAATGACAGAGTTATAATTTGAAATTTAGGTTTATAGTACAACGTAAACATACGCTAAGAAAGGATTTTTGAGGTTCCAACTTTTTATAATAGAGATATAGAGTTACTGAGTATAAATAAATAGAGCCCCCCTCAGCCCAGCCATACTTAATTTATTTTTCATATTTACATTTTTTGCGACCCTTTTTCTGTTCGAATATTGGGCACGGGTCTCCACGGGGCCCAGTGCGGGTTGGCGCACTTCACAAACTGTCGAGAAAATCTGTAAGGCACGCAGGTTTCCTCACGATATTTTCCTGTACCGAGCGCTGATATAATATTATTCACATTGAGGGTTACATTTTGTATGTGGAGTGTCGTTTTTATTCTAGGTAGGACTTGAAAATTGGAATCGTGTCTTTTTATCATAAATAAATAATGAAATGTTTCAGGATCATCGTTTTTTTTGGCGGTAAATATAGGGTGAAAGTTTGTATGGGAGAAATCAGTTTTTACTAAAACCTTTAAAGCTATATAAGTATTCAAAGAACAAATTATTTATGAAATGTGGAAAAAGAGAATTTTAGTGCGAGCGGGATTCGAACCTGCGTCACTTCCAATTAATTCGTTCTAGTAGCTGAGCATGTTAAGTGCTATAAAATACCAGATAAAAATGTTAAACAAATCGCGACATCAAACAGTATGAATTTTAATTGCAAAATTAAACTTACTACTCATATTTGATTAATGCATGTAAATGCATCTGATAGGTGGCGTGGGTCGTAAAAAACAAATTTGATGTGGAGATTGGGAATGACCGTTGGTCAGTGCGATGGCTTAGCGGTTAGAGAGCTTCCCCGGACTGGAAGGAACCCATGTTCGAATCCCGCTCGCACTAAAGTTCTCTTTTTCCACATTTCACAAATAATTTGTTTTTTAAAGTAGCTGAGCACGTCTAGTGCTAAAATACAGATAAAAATATAAGTATTCAGTTGAGTACTTAAATATATTTTGTGTTGCCTAAATATTTTTTGTCAGCCGCGCGTGCGAAGCTGCTGGCACTAGCTAGTTTTAATATGATTTTTTTAATGTGATAATCCAGATAATAATCTGTCTGAGTGACAATACCTGTCTAGATTAGTTCGGCTGATTTTAGTTGATTGTGTAACTGACATACAAACATTCAAAATTTCATCAAATCTGTAGTAGGTATTAAACATATCCATAAATTTCAAAGAAATAAATTCACCATCCATCCATCAGCCTTCCACTGCTGGACATAGGTCTCCCCAAGACAACGCCACAACGAGCGGTCCCGTCTTGGAGGATAATGCCGTAATCGCCACGCTTGGCAGGCGGGTTGGCGATCGCAGTGGATGTTGTCAATACTCGAGGGAGTGCTGCTGCCCACTCTCCCGGCATTCCCTCAGTCGGCTCTTACGACTCCCGTGGGTAGAGAGGGGTGGGACAATTCTAAAGCCGGCCCCACACGACCTAACAATAAATTCACATTTAGCCCGAATCTCTACACTATCCTATTTTTATTATCCTTCCTATACTATCCTTTTCTCCTTATTATCCTTTCTATCTTCACATTAGTATTCTGCCTATCCTATCTCTATTATTGCTCCTCTCCACCTCTTACGAGATGGGAACGCGTGAGTGATGTCTCTGGTGTTCCTAGCGTTTATAGGCTACGATAACCGCTTACGCCACCTTCTTTTTTTTTGTTTAGGCGGTAAAAATTGTGCCTAACCGCACACACCGTCGTTCGGGGCAACGAACAGGGTGGTGTGGGGCCCTCACCCACTAAATAAACTCGCCGTGTGCCGTCTCTCCGCCTTTATTGGCAGGCCACCGGAACCATATTACATTCGTTCAGTGGTCGACGTAGTATAAAATAAAACATTTATAATTTAGGTATAATAAGGTATAATTTAGGTAGGTTTAAATACTTAATCCAATATTTTAAAAGTATAAGTTAAGAGTATTTGGATTATTTATTGCTGCCGAATGTCATGATGTGTTTACCGTCAGTCGTCAGTGATACCAGGGGTAAGTGCCACTGCCCACCGTGAAGATCCACCGTAAAACAGAGATGCTTCTCCGAGAAAATCTCTCAGGCACACAGGCACGGTAGGTAACTGGCATAAACGCTAGTAGAATAGAATAGAATAATCAATGTATGGGTTTGACATAAGTGTTTGATAATGTTGTCGTAGTCTTCTTTAAACATACAGCAGTGCACGATTCCACCACTAAGCTGTCACTATAGCGTGTGCACGGTACGACAAGTATTCCACATATTTGTGTTTTTCCCACGTATTAAAACATCTGTCATAGAGTAATATTTTATTTACAAGTTCATTTATTAGCTATAATGATAACATCTAACTGTATATATTATGTAATTCTCAAGTAAATGATGCAACATTATAAAATTATATGATTAAAATGGATAATGCCCGCGTGTTCTTCCGCAATTTCGGTATTCCAGATTTCGTTTTTATCTTAATATATTTAAATGGATAGCTTTTTCTTAGTTACTTATTTATCATCATCTCCCTTGCGGGGTAGGCAGAAAGAACAGAGTTGCATACATCTCTCGCTTCCTCAACATTCATAATTCTCTTCATACACGCTCGCCGGTTTCGGAGACTCTTGACTCCACGTTCTTTCAATACACGACTGATTTGGTCTAGGTAGGTGAGTCTTGGTCTCCCCCTATACTTACATCCTTCCACTTTCGCATTGTATATCTTCTTAACCAATCGTTCGTTCGGCATTCTTTCCACAATTCAGTGTAATTATGTACTCTCAACATACACCGAGGTATTGTTTTATTACATACAAGCCTTTGCCAGCGGCTACGCCGCAACCAAAAGCTAATTTTTCGGTTATATCTCAGGTTCGAGATGTAGTAGCGGGATAAAATGTCTACCAGTTTTTGAGTCAAATCTAGGCCTTTCAAATAAAAAATGTTACATCAAAATCCATCTAGTAGTTCTTTTGAATAAATTTAAAAAAAAACTAGTTTTAATAATTTTCTAGTTTTTCGGTTATATCTTAGGTTGCCGATGTAGCAACGGGATAAAATGTACACCAGTTTTTAAGTCTAATCAAGGCCTTTCAAATAAAAAAGGTTGCATCAAAATTCGTTCAGTAGTTTTTGTGTGATGCGCGAACAAACAAACAGACAAACAGACAAAAATTCTAAAAAAAATTGTTTTGTGTTTAGAGATGCCTATGCCTATATAGCCTATTACAGTCATTTTTTCTCAAATATCTTAAATGCTCGTACAGACACAGTTCTGTTACAGTTTTATAATAGTATAGATATATACCGACTAGTTGTTGGCTGCCGCTCACGACTATGTGTGCATTGACTTTATGTTTATATTAATAACTTTTTGATGACATCCGATTTAAAAGAAATAAAACCTATAATCTTCTCGAAACTCACGCGTTTAGTAATTTCAGACATGTGCGCTTTCAAATAGACAGACAAGCAAAATACTCAATGTTTAGATACACCTGATTTTAGTATTTGTGACTTTTTATAACGCTGTTTCAAAGATCGTGAGTAGGGATAGTTGCTTGGTACTGCGTATCTTTTCTTATAATGGCGGATTTTATTTTTTTCACTATGTTTTAATATAGACTGCTTGACTGCTAGAGGTGTCTTGCGAATTGTGTTAGCAGTAATATTTTGTAATATCAGACACTCCCCACTTATACGTTTCCTAAATTAAATTTCGCGCTATAAACATAATAATTTAAGAACTGTCCCCCTTGCCAAGTGGCATAATCCATCCATCAGCCTTTCGAAGTCCACTGCTGGACATAGGCCTCCACAAGAGAACGCCCCAACATGTGTTTCGCTCATATGGGGGATAGTGCCGTAATCGCCACGCTTGGCAGGCGGGTTGGCGATCGCAGTGGATGTTATTAATACTCGAGAGAGTACTGCTGCCCACTCCCCCGGTATACCCTCAGTCGGCTCTTACGACTCCCGTGGGTGGAGAGGGGTGGGACAATTCTAAAGCCCGCCCCACACGCCTTAAACGCTAAGTGGCATTAACGCTAGTAGAATAGAATAGAATAATCAATGTATTATATATAGATTGACATAAGGCTACGACAACGTAAGCGTAACCGACTGGCAATCCCATACATTTATTATTTTATTCTATTCTACAACGTTTATGCAACTTGGCTAGGGGGCTGTTTTATCTCGTACTGACATACCAAGACGACCAAAGACACAGTTTGAGGTTCAGGTCTCACGAGAACTTTTCGAATTGATGTGTGCGTTTGTAAACACAATTATCACTGCTCAGAGATTTTTTTTAGTTTTTTTTTTATTGCATGGTGTGGCAGACGAGCCACGTTCCATCTGATGGTAAATGGTAAGCGTCGCCCATGGGCTCAACTATACCGAGAGTATTGTCATCCGCTGCTCACCAATTCATTTCACAGATATGAAATTAAATATAAACGGCTATCTCCTACTACAGCCAAAACGCAACGATGTGCTTCATGGCCAGTCACATGGGAGATGGTGGTACCAACCCGCTCGGGCCCAATACCAAATGAGTACTCCCACTTGGTACCCAGCCCTACCACCAGTTATGCAATGGATGTTAATTGCTTACTTCCCTTAGTCGCCTCATACGACACCCGTGGGAAAGAATGGGGTGGTGACACTTGTATTCTTAATCCGTCACCACACGGACAAGAGTGGTGACGGACTAAGAATACGAGTGTCATCAACGCATTCCTTCTGGCAAGTGTGGTACGAGAAGAATAAGGGTAGCAAGCAGAAATTATCAACCATTATTGGTTTTGGGTTTGTAACAAGTGGAAGCACTCAATGAGTCGGTTCACTGTCGTCTATGTGACTAACCGTTAGAGCCCCCGCACATTATGGCCACCAGTCGCCGCTACTAAACGCGACCACCAGTGGTTCAGTCAGACCACTCACGCCGCCATCGGTGGCAGCCACCGGTGGCTGGATGCGGCCTTCAGTGGTAGCAAGTAGCAACTTGTGGCAGTTGTTCAAGTGTAAAGGACAAGGGAGAAGCCGGTGACTGTGGCTGTGTATGCGCGCGAGTCGAACGACAAAACGCGGCCACAAGTAGCAAGCGCGGTCGATTCCCGCAGCTTGTGGCTCGGACGCGGCCACTCAAACGCTCGGTGTGCGCCGATGCTAAACAAAATGTATGGAGAAACGCGTCCGCAACTTGTGGCGGCCACTAGTCGTTCTAGCGTGGTCGCCTCTAATGGCTCAATGTGCGCTCGCTCTTACTCGTTATGGTTTTAAATTGACTGAAAATATGATAGAGTGGGTTAGATAATGGTCACTCGCCTGAGTATTGTGTGTTCGATACCCTCGCAAGGCAACTTTTTGTGAGATACACGAATGGTTGTTCTGAGTCTGGTTGTACTTTGTGTCCGTGAAATTGTATGTTTGTAAACTTCCCCTCTTTCAGTGTGGGGCTTGCTTTAGAATTGTCCTACCCCTCTACACCCATGGGAGTCGTAAGAGCCGACTAAGGGAATACCGGGGTAGTGGGCAGCAGCACTCACTAGAGTATTAAAAAACATCCACTGCGACCGCCAACCCGCCTGCCAAGCGCGGCGATTACGCCACTATCCCTCATTTTGGGGAGGCCTATGTCCAGCAGTGGAGTTCGAAAGGCTGATGGATGGATGGATGAAACTCCCCCGCGATACAAGTATTATTCCTTAGTGAAGGGTGTCTCTTTAAAAAAAAACTACAAATAAAAATGAAATAGTGAGCAGCTGCTTGGCAGTATTCTTGGTATTGCGGAGTCTATGAGCGGTGGTTACCACTTACCACCAGGTGGAGTATGGCAAGCAATAAAAAAGAGAATGAAAACATCGCAAGGAAACGCAAACCTTATAACGTGGAAGGAAGCGGTGGGGAGGTCTAGGGAGGAGGATTCTTCCGCTGACCCAAACCACCGCCAGCGACCGGGGCGGCGCAGGCGCAGATACTTGCGCCTCATGCCGCCCTAGCTGAGGCTGCAGGTGGATGGATCACGGAACGAACGCCACCCGCAAGGCCTCCCGCGAAGGTGCGACGCTCAGTAGAGGGTACCCGAAAGGGTAAGCCGCCGGCGGACCACCGAAGGAATGTAACGTAGTTCCAGTGGCCCGCCAATAAAGGCGGAGAGACGGCACACGGCGGGTTTCTTTAGTGGGTGAGGGCCCCACACTACCCTGTTCGTTGCCCCGAACCACGGGGCGTGCTTTTACGTATATTTTTCCCGTATTACAAAAAAAGGTTTGTGAAGTCTGTCTCTCCGCACTGGGCCTTTGTGGTAAATTACAGGCTAAATCCCTCTCACACTGAGAGAGAGTACCGGCACAGTCTAAACCATCTTAGACTGTGGTAATCGGTTGAAAAAAAGAAGTCCAGATTTACTTATTAATTTAAAACTGAGGCAATTAATATATATCATAAAGTTATGCATAAAAAAGGCCGAACCATATCGCCTATTCTCATTGCCCGAGGTAAAATCCATAAAACACATACAACTATACATATAAATTAAATTAAAAGCCTCCTAATTGCGTAAATCAGTTGCTGTTTGATTCCGGTTAGATGTGTGCTTTCGAATTTGAACGGGGACATTATGTACATTTCATTTATATGATGATTCTGTGATACGATTCGGCCACGGAAACACTTGGGCATTGCGTCCACATTGCTGGCATAACGATATCACAAGATCGAATTATATGGCTGATTTTGTTGAGAAAAAACGCTGCGTTTTTCTATGTAACTAAAACCCGACATTAGTCTACATTAATCACTCTTGAAGCGTCTGCTTTGAAGAGAACGCAATAACAAGTGATCCTGCCAAGGGACTATATCTTTTTACATATCAGAAAAACTGCTACCCACGGCTTTGACCACGTACAAATTTCTTTATAAAAGTCCCATTCAGCTCAGCTTTATATTAGAAATCGGTGCAGCCGTTTCGTAGATTATCTAGCAGAAACAGACAGACAAAATATTTTCAAATTGGTTTTGTCATTTGTGTTCTAACTACTGCACCTGTATACCTATCATATGCATTTAGTAAACAGTTTTTACTTAGATATTACAAACAAACACTTTATTATTCTTTGTATAGATTATGTTTTTTAAATTACAATAGGGTTTATTTATAATTTTGGATGAGAAAAAATCTATAGGTAGTGAAGTCATAGTAGAAAGAGTGGGGAAGTAGGCTATCGCCGGCCCATTCCGCGATATAATTACCTACCATACTTGCCTGTCTCAGGGTTGTCACTTTTAGCTAAATTTTAATTCAGTGCCTAGAAATTGGCAAGGGGCGGGAAGTTGTATTTTTTACTTTTAATCGTTTAAGTAAAACCGACCTCACTAACCCTGAACCCAGACGAC
Source organism: Leucoma salicis (assembly GCA_948253155.1). Classification (NCBI taxonomy): domain Eukaryota; kingdom Metazoa; phylum Arthropoda; class Insecta; order Lepidoptera; family Erebidae; genus Leucoma; species Leucoma salicis. The sequence continues at coordinate 1,883,880 of OX411806.1, read as the reverse complement.
ACAACACATATTATTTTAACTTACGATTTTTACTTACGATTATTACTTATTCACTATACCTACAATACTGAGAAATCGACATGACATGTCATTTAGACAGCCACAACACACAGCAGTAAGTTCTCCTGCGATTATCACACATTTTTAGGTTACGGTGCCGAAAAGCCGTGACGCGCGAACCTTGTGCGGCGTTAGCCCCGACTGGCGTACTGAGAAACGGGTCGAGATTTTGTTAGAGTATGCGTACGACACTATGGCGCATACATACAAGCCGCGCGCGGTGCGTTTGTATAAAGATAACCTACTTCCCACTCTTTCTACTATGGTGAAGTTGCTTTCTATGATCGCTAATGCTATAGAAAACTATTAAAATGCATATAAATGTGACAACTCTAACGTTAAGTCACGTGACTAAGCGTTATAGATATTGTTAAAGATATTAAATACCCATACATTTTAATAGTTTTCTATAGCGTTAGCGATAATAGAATGCAACTTGGTTAGACAAGAGACTAGGTAGGCAGAGGTGTATTGTGTAATACACAATACACCTCTGCCTACTTAGTCTTGGGTGTGTACCCACGATTCGCCGGCTATGTTAAAGTCCCACATAATAATCAGGCGGACCCGAAACCAAAAGACCTCGGCTTGAGTCCAGATGTCTCCAGTCCGATTATTTTTTCCCTTTTTTTATATACTTTTTTCTTTTGCGAGAAAAAACTAAAATATAATTTCCAAAAAACACGATTTACCAAAATAAAAATACCGATAAAAAGCTCGGTCATCCATGTACTGGTGTTTGATAACAGCTTATTTAGACTAGAAATTTAAAATGACGACGTACGACAGAGAGTAGGTATGAAAAAATTTGGAAAATCCAAAAGTCACGCCTCATAATCTTCAGTTTTCATAATAAAATTGATTATTTGATAAGTAACTAATAATGTATTGGTACTTACTAAGTAGTTTTGAATAAATCACATAGATAGCGCTAATATCAAAAAGTACCTGCTCATGTCTTATACGCCATCTAGCGCAATTTTAAGAAGTACTTCTACATTGGTCTATAGAAATAGTTCTCACGAAATACACCATTGATTTTAGTGTCGCGTCGAGCGTAAATATTCACTATTTTTGTTTATTTAATAACAATTAAACCACATCGAATCAGACCGTGAAAAGTGATAGGGCTCTATTCGTAATCATAATAATTCGTTGAAGAAAAATAAAGAGTCGATTAGTAAAGTATTTTGGTCGTTATCGTGTTAACATACATTACCTACAACTAACGGACTTCCAAGACATAACTTTTTTTAACAGTTTTTTAACTAGTTTAAATAACAAAAATGGCACAAAAAATATCATAAGTGTTAAAAATTGTGTTTTTTCTTGATATGTGTGTGTATATACTATTTTACAAGTGCAATAATTATATGATAAATAGAGACATTTTAAGTTTGAAAAATCAGTTGTTTTATATAAAACAAGAGCAGTACCCACCTCAACGCTTCGCTTATGAGGCGTGCAAAAGAGTATTGATGCAAAAGGGAATGCTCCGATGATTCGGACATGTAGAAAGAATGTCGGACTAGTGACTGGTTCAGAAGATATTATACAATGCGAAAGTGGAAGGATGTTGATACAGTGGGAGACCGAGACTCATCTACCTATACCATATCAGTTGAAGGAAGGTGGAATCAGGAGAATGAAGTATATGAAAAGAGTTATGAAGTGAGAGATGTATGCAAGAATAGAGCCTTTTGGTACTCTGTTCTCTCTGCCTACTCCGCAAGGAAGATGTTATGTAAGTAAGTAAGAAATTTATCTACAAAAGACCTTCTGGTCAGCGTCAAAGAGTAAGTCCTATTTATTAATTGTTTTTTTTTTTTAATTAATTTAACTTAACATTCTTTTGAATAGAAACTCCATAGTTTATGTATTAACTCCTTCATTTAAACTACATATCACTTTATTTAAATTTTCATAATATCACTATCGAACCCTGTATATGACGGTATATTACCTTACCCTGTATATTCCTTAAACTTCTAGATAAAAATCACGTCGGTCTGTTGCTACATTGCAGCTTATATGCCAGGATGCGTAATACCAAACTACGCATATTTATATTTATTGACATACCAATCATTGTCATTGATATCTCCCTATGCTCCAAATAATTTTAAATGTCTTTAAAAACCTGTTTCAAGCACTTATCACGCTCAGCAGCTTTAGATAGGTATTTATAATTTGTGTAAAAATTTAAATTAAATAAAAAAAAACAGTGTTAAAAACATGTTATATTGGTAGAGAATTGGTTATCCCAGCAGGCCGCCTCGATAGGGGAAGTACCACCCTCTCACTGAAGTTCTGCGTGAAACAACAGTAGGACTTACTGTTGTGTTTCATGTGGCGAGTGAGTGTTGCAGTGCTGAAGATCCAAAACCCTTCCATATGCTTTTCTTATTATACTTCCCCTCCACGTTGTAACTCTTTAATTAGAGTTGGCGACACGCGAATGATATCCCTGGTGTTGTTAACATCTAAAGGCTATAGTCACTCCTTACCACCAGGCGAGCTGTATGTAGTAGGTATAAAACTATTATACGAATCTGTAACTTATGAAATACCGTTCTAAATCACGCTAAGCTGTAGTAGTTGTAGATAGTACTCGTAGTAATCAGTTTTCGATATCACTTTCTTTATTGTTATTTGAAGATAAGATTTCGTTCTTTATATATTTTCGTCTCTGTCTATTTTCTTTTATTAATTATTGTGGTAATAATCTTTTTCAAGGAAAAGCAATTTTCTTTTTCGCTTTTAACATCGTTACAGGCGGACAGCTTTCTTTATATAGTGGATGAGGGCCCTATACTACCCTGTTCGTTGCCGAACTACGGGGTATGCGGCTAGGCATATTTTTTCCTGTCTTACAAAAAAAGCCTATGCTGAAAAACCCTATTCAATCTGTTCGTAGTTTCTCGAGAACGTTACACCTTATATCCTATACAAGCTTCAATGTTTGCTCAATAATTTCAAACAGTTATTTAAATATTATAATTTGTTTTATGTAATTTTGGAGGTTCCGGAGGTAATCATTAAGTTAAATCTATTTGATGACCTACCCACTCAAACAGCTACCGGCTATAATTACCTGAATGACTTAATTTGCTTCAATAAATATTAATGACCATTATTGCTGATATTTAGATACGTGATTTTTAACTTTGGTGGTGAGCCTTGCTTATATCCATCACGGAAACTACTGGAATATCACCCTTTCGAAATATTGGTGCATAGTAACGCCAGGATTTCCTAAGGTTGTTTTTGATTTGATGGGTTTAGTTCTCGCGTAATAAACCCACCTTTTCACACTGCCTTGGGGCATTTTCCATGGAGTTAACCCCCAGAGTGACACCTCCTGGATCTGTAATCTGCGATAGCCGTTTATCATCAGAAGGGCCGTGTATTGGTTTGCCATTTTGCATTGATAGTATATTTGTTTATACTACGCAAGTGGCAAAAAATATGCGGCCTACTTGATGGTCAGTGGTTACCGTAGCCTATAGCTAGCAACACCAGAGGTATCACTCGCGCATCTCTATCTCCAAGGAAACGGATAGGAGCTGAAATAAAAGGATAACAGTGAGAGTTAAGGAGGGGATTTGGGCCTCCGGCGTTCTCTCCCTTCCTTACATATGACAACACACAACACAACCCGTTGTCCGTGTGGTGACGGACTAAGAATACAAATGTCACCACCTCATTCTTTCCTACGGGTGTCGTATGAGGCGACTAAGGGAAGTAAGCAATTATCATCCATTGCATGACTGATGGTAGGGTACCAAGTGGGAGTACTCAGTTGATATCGGGCCCGAGCGGGTTGGTACCACCATCTCCCGTGTGATCGGCATGAAGCACATCGTTGTGTTTTGGCTGTAGCAGGAGCCGTTTATATTTCATTTCATATCTGTGAAATGAATTGATGAGCAGCGGCTTGAAAATACTCTCAATATAATTGAGTCCATGGGCGACGGTTACCATTTACCATCAGATGGACCGTGGCTCGTCTGCAACTATCTGCAATAAAAAAAAAAACAAAAGTTGGAGTCGGGATCAGCGTGAAATAACGGTAGATACTAACTGCCGTTCTTTCACAATGATTATCTCTAAAAGGGTGGTACTTCCCCGACCATGGCGGCCCATTCGTCATGGGATAAGCTACCTTATCTCTACCACTAAAAAGTATAAAAAGAGAAAAGGTCCTCTATTAATTTGTTTTTATTGATATTTTAGGCAATTAATTACAAATAGTGTGAAAATTTTAAATACAAAATAACAGCGTGGAAGTATGAATGTACAGGGGGAGATCGAGACTCACCTACCTAGACCAAATCGGTCTTGTATTGAAGGAGGGTGGAGTCAGGAGTCTCCGAAACCGGCGAGCGTGTATGAAGAGAGTTATGAATGTTGAGGAAGCGAGAGATGTATACAAGAATAGAGCCTCTTGGCACTCTGTTTTCTTTGCCTACCCCACAAGGGGCGTGATGATAAGTTATTTTTAGTTAGTTAAATAACAGCTACGAAAAGGATTTGAACCCGCGTCTTCTGCTTGAGCGTCTGAACCAGTATTACACGAACTACAAGTTGTTGTTAAAATTTTCTATTTCAAATTTTCACAAATCATACTAAGAGAAGATGTTATAGATTACTAGATTCTGCACGCGACTTTGTTCACGTGGATTTCAGAATATAAATACGTTAATTATAGTGTAGTTATTAATAGTAGTTACGGCGTCAAAGCGTGACAAAATACAGACTCACCTTCGCATTTATACTATAAGTAAGGATAATATATAATGGAATCCATAATGTTTATTAGAGCTTTATATATTTTATTGATTTTATATTTTAGGTACTATTTATTTTAATAAAGTTCAGTGGATATTGATTCAATAGAATGAACCCTTTCAAAATCATAAAATATCTCTTAAATATGTTGCCGTTTACTCATTAGATGTAAACTTCAAATAATATCAGTTTCACTCGGATAAACTTGTATTGAAAGGTTATATGTGTAACTAAAACTCAATGGCTTGTTTAATAAAGGAATATTGTACGTATTTTTATACTACGAAGGTGGTCAACAAGCATAAGATATATAGCCTATAGATATTAGTAACATCATAAATATCTTTCAAGCATTGCCTAGCGAGGAAAAAGGTTTAGGAAGTGACAAGGGAAGATGACATAAAGAGGAGACGAGGTTTGGATTTCTGGCAGTATCATTCACGTGACTGGGAACGAAATAGGCTCTTACTTCACTTTAATATTCTATGAGAAGGTGGTACTTCACCGGTTGATCAAATTCTTCCATTTAGAAATCTGCAAGGTTATACCTCCAGCTGTTCCGATAAAGTATTCCAATTAACTCCTTTTACCATATAATCCGTTAAATAATATATAAAGGCAACACCAAAATAACAAAGATCCGATTACTACTCAGGTTAAATATCCATTTTTTATGGCAAATAAATAATTAATATTCTACAAAGTGACGTGATTATAATTTTATTATTGTACTAGCCTTTGCCCGCGACTCCACCGCAGTCAAAAGCTAGCTTTTAGGTTATATCTCGGGTTCTCCATATAGTAGCGGGATAAAATGTTTACCAGTTTTAAGTCTAATCAAGAGCTATCAAATAAAATTTGCATCAAAATCCGTTAAGTAGTTTCTGCGTGATGCGCGAATAAACAGTCAGACGAAAAATCTAAAAAAATGGTTTTATATTGAAACACGTATATGTAGACTAATACAGAAATTTTTTCTCAAATATCTTAAATGTACAGACACAACTCTGTTACAGATTTATAATAGTATAGATATTCTGAAGTCCACGCTGATAAACCGCGGGTATAATCCAGTTTGTAATAAATACTTGTTCTTATTTAGTCTGAAAACATAACAAGGACATATTTTGGCATCTCTGAGAGTCATCTGTCCAGCTGCAGACTGCAATTATTGAAGGTGTTACCATAGGTTGTACTAAGTAAATATTCTAAAAGCAAATATTCAACCAGGATCATTCTCACCTAATTTGAACAAAGAATGCTTACGGTAAAATTAAACAGATGAAATATTTGTTCAGCGTTGGCGCTCCAATTACCTTGCCGTGTGTTTTCATGTATTATCGTGCTTTATTGGCTACGTCTTGCCATAATATATTCCGATTGCAGATTAAATGATTTTAATTAAGCAACGCCGGTAGATTTATATCATTTGTAAGATTATACTGTGGTGTATACTTTCTAACTGTATATTTCCCTATAATTCAATATTGGTTGGGTCGTGAGGCCGTGTTCAAGATGACATTTAATATATTTGCTAATTTCTTTTTAATATTATGTTGTAGGACAAGTTTGTAAAGTTACCGGTGCCATTGACCGAGTTTAAAGAGAGCGAACTATGATAGTTTTAGCTAGATTTTTAGCAAGTGCTATGTAGATATTTATATACTTAATACCTATATTACCTATATTATTTCCTGTATCGCGGGGGACTTTACAAATCTACATTTGACAATACAAAATATGTCCAGATTTTTAAATATGGACATATTAATATATAATATAATAATAATAAAATATAATCATTTGTGGATCACATAAACCAAACTATCGGCGATGTGGTTCGCCAATGGCTACATTTTGTTCTCACGGGGGTGAAAAGTGGCCATCGGTAGGCTGTTTTATAACAATTGGCAACCCGTTGCCTTCGACCATTGGCCACAGTTTTCCTCACACAATGAGAAGGATTTAGGCCATAGCCTGACCCGCAAGGCCTCCCGTGAAGGTGCGACGCTCCGTGGGTACCCGAAAGGGTAAGCCGCCGCCGGCGGACCACTGAAGTAATCCAACATAGTACCAGTGGCCCGCCAACACAAGCGAAGAGACGGCACACGGCTGGTTTCTTTAGTGGGTGAGGGCCCCACACTACCCTGTTCGTTGCCCCGAACGACGGGGTGTGCGGTTAGGTACATTTTCTCCCGCCTAAACCAAAAATGGCCATAGTCTGACACTCTCGTGCAATGTGAGTTGGTAGACTTGACAAGCGTTGAAAATCTTACAGGCATGCCTGTCACAGTGTACCTGTTCCTTTTCCGCTTGATGCCCTCATTTATCAAATAATATTACAATTAGTAAACATAGCATCACGCCTGTATTCTCCGAAGGGGTAGGCAGAGGTGTATTGCACACCCACGATTCTTAAGTCCCTTGTAATAGGGGGCGAACCTATTGACATCTACCGGGCACATTTCCAAACTCCGGGCAGCTACTGAAATATTTCTTTAAAAAAATATTTCTTTTTTTTTTACGAAAAATCTCAATAACATTTCCCGACCCGGGGATTGAACCCGAGACCTCATGATCAGCAGTCGCTTACACTTCCGCTGCACCACAGAGGCAGTTAGGACAACAATTAGGCTTCATACTTAAGGGTTAGCGATTATCAAATTATTTGGTCGGCATTAATACTATAATTTGAATCATATTTATGAAGTTGTTTCTCATTTTGTAGCTCAGTATTTACTTTTAGGTACACGTATATAACCACCATTTTTACAGCTGACACGTGCCTGGAGCATTTTGTGCACCACCCTTTCTGAGTGAGTTTGTCCGTGTGGTGACGGACTGAGACTACTAGACTATTATATTATTTATAGTGCCTCTGTGGTGCAGCGTTAGTGTGAGCGACTGCTGATCATGAGGTCTCGAGTTCAATCCACGGGTCGGGAAATGTTATTGAGATTTTTCGTAAAAAAAAAAGAAATATTTTAGTAGCTGCCCGGAGTATGGAAATGTGCTATTGAGCTTTTTCGTAAAAAGTTCTTAGTAGCAGCATGGAGTTTGGAAATGTGCCCAGTAGACGGCAATAGGCTCACCCCCTATTACGTGGGACTTAAACATAGCTGGTGCACCGTTGGTGTGTAATACACCTCTGCCAACCGAGGGATACAGGCGTGATGCTATATTTAACGAACCAATTTAAGTTTCATATCAGGAAGATCAAAGTCTCCTTAGAGGTCAAACAATGTTCTACATGTTGACCTAACAAAGTGCTGGTGTGTGTTTTTGTGACACGACAGATGTTTCCTACCATGCATTGGGTACGTAGAGGTCTTGTACACAAATGTTGTGCACATGCAGTGTGCATATTTGTTTTAGGGTTCTGTAATGTATTTGTTGTAAAGCATTTGTAATTATATTGTTATTACCTCGAAAAATGGTACTGAAAGTTCTAAAAGTGTTTTTTTAACCATTAATGAATTACTGTTGGGAATTTGACTCTCAAAATGAGAAGTATTTAGGTTTCCATGCTGGTGGATTGCGGGTTAGCAGACTTAACAAACCATCTAGGAAATGCTACATTTCTCACGAAGTTTTAGAGAGTATGTTGTAAAAATCACCGAGATTTTATTTTAGTAATTTTATAACAATATGGCGATTCAACAGCATGGCAAAACGCCATCTATTGACTCATAATAAAAACTATCGCTTCCTACTATAATTAATTTTTTAATTATTTTAAGTTTTCACATAATATGTCAGCAGTTCTTTAATAACTTTCTATTTTTTTTTTATATGCTTAACCTTAACTTGTAACTTACCTACTCCGTTTTATCAACTGTAATGTTTTTAAATAAGGCTTTTAGAATAACAGAGATTAAACTTGGTATCATACTATACTCTACGAATAAATCGGAAATTAACGCAATCTTTTATCATTCACAGATTATTTATTAATCACGAAATCAATCCAGCGTTTCGCAATTAAACTGTGCATTACGATTTGCGAAAAAATATCGCAAATCACTACCGCAATAATCTTCAATTACTGTGTTTTTATTAGACTTACAATTATATGTAATAAAACAGATTAGTGTAATTGGAACCGAACCTTTACAATTTGTATGTATGTGCATATTATAGAATTAGCATATTTCGATAACTGAGCAAAAACAAATTGTTAACAAACTAGTGGCTCGGACTGGCTTCGTATTTGTGCTTTATATCTATAGTCTATGCTTATACGAATCTAGTTGATACATATACTTTTTTTAAAGATAGCATTAAGACAACCCTGCCAAATATTTTGCCGGATCTTTTTAATTAAGGTTGCGGTTCGACCTGCGTGGAAGTTTATAGTTTTAAAAAATCCAGCTTCTAATAAGGAAATATTTTCTCCATTCTTAGCTCTGTAACCTCATTTCCCTTTCAAATGTAACAGAATAGCTTATGACCTGAGGTCACATGCCAATAATTTAATGGGAAAAATAATATTCGGCTAGATCGATATCGATTCGATAGCCGTTTCTAAATGGTAATAATTTGCACTAGAAAGCCTACCTCAGAAAACAACTTAAGTATCAAATTTTATCCAAATCAGTTCAAGCACCCAGACACACAGACAGAGTTACTTTGAGGTTTATACTAAAAAATATTGTTAAATCTGGTGGATAATTAATTTGTTATGGCCTGCTGGTTAGGATGACCTTCCACTAAACGTTTGCAAATACCAGTTTGAATATAAATGTATTGTCAATACGTATTTAAACTGTTAAGCTTTATTAAATTGATATTGCGCAGGTCACATGGGCTGGATTCACTCTCAGAAGTAGGATTATATCTTACTTACTTACTTATCATCACGCCACTTCCCTTGCGGGGTAGGCAGAGAGAACAGAGTGCCAAGAGGCTCTATTCTTGCATACATCTCTCGCTTCCTCAACATTCATAACTCTCTTCATACACGCCTGCCGGTTTCGGAGACTCCTGATTCCACCTTCCTTCAATACATGACCGATTTGGTCTAGGTAGGTGAGTCTCGGTCTCCCCCTGTACCTACATCCTTCCACTTTCGCATTGTATATCTTCTTAACCAGTCGCTTGTCCGGCATTCTTTCCACATGTCCGAACCATCGGAGCATTCCCTTTCGCATCTTTACACCAATACTCTCTTTCATACCTACTCGCTCTCTTACGTTGTTGTTACGAATGCGGTCAGTCAGCCTCACTCCACAGATTCTCCACAGAGATCGCATTTCGACCACATTGATTTTACTCTCATGCTCCTTTTTGCATACCCAACTCTCGCTTCCATACAATAACGTTGGGACTGGGTTTAAAAGGATTATATCAGTCACGTATTAATTGCCGCAGGATGGTTACAGAAGTGTACCTACGTCCCGAAATTTGAATTATAAGTTTTTACCAACTGCGATAGGAATTGGGTCTAATGAAGGCAACAAATGAAGAATAGTGACAACAATTGGAATTAGACAACCCAAAATGTACCAACATTGATGTGGTACATTACCATTCAGCAAAAACAACGCAAGATCTATTCAAATTTGACATAATACATCATATGTATGAACTAATTCACACCATCACATGCACGGACTATGTATAGAAAACTCAAATTTTAAACATCATTTCTCAAAATCAGTTTTATCCAGTCAGTACATCTTGACATAACAGTGATTAATCGACGAATTCGAGAGAGTGTAGAATAAATAAATAACATTGCAGGTTAAAAAAATATTCTTTACTAAATTGGCATATACGTATGCTTATACAGTTTAATTACTACGATTTTGGCTGGCCTGGATTGGTAAAACAATTCTATATTCATTTGAATACACTATACGGACCCATGCGCTCCTTGTGTAGTACCATACGCTGTCAGCCATTTTTTGCAGTAAACTTAAGCATCGACCTTTTTTTTCTTAATTTTCGGAAGTGAGGAGTGTGCCATATGTCGTGTTAAGTTACATTATATTACTTGTCACTATGAACCGAAGTTCTCTTATGATAAAGATATTCTTCCGTATATTCGGAGTAAGATCAAAACTTTTTGAAATCATTATAATTTCGGATAGGGGGAAGCTTTTATAACTGATCGACATTGCTCGTCAATCAGTTACCCCCTTACTAATAAACGTTGTATAACCTTTGAATAGTGATTCAGTATTTTGTCTTTGTCACTAATATGACAGTTTGACGTTGAAAGAACGGCACAAAACACTGAATTACTGCTTCAAAATGTTTATTTGTAAGGGGGTTAAAGTTTAGTCCTCCAGTAATGGGGATAGGGATAAAAAAACAATTAAATATCGCGAAAGAAGTTTCTATTTCACGATATTTAGTACCTATTACCTACTATAAATATTAGAAAATAATTCTTTATAGTTTTAATTTGTAAATTTACGCAGTTAAAGGCTATAGAAATAAAAGTATGGCAAGTACCATAGTAAGTACCTATAGGTATATCTAAATTCATAGCTAATTGTTAGTACTGATCTTAATACAATAGGTATGTATGTACCAAAGAGGTATAATGTATGCATTATACCTCCTTGGTATACCTCTTTGGTATATGAAATGCCTTACTAGCTGCTGCTCATAACCCTGTCCGCGTTGACTTCAGTACATAAATACAGTAGAATCCGCTTATAACGATGGCCAAGGGACCGATGATATTACGTCGTACTAACCGGAAGTCGTACTAAACCAACTGTCAATTTTTGTTTTTTTATTAAAATAATCACATATATATAATGTATTTATTAATATTTACGTGTCCATCAGAGAAAAAAACATTTAAATCAATATATTTTGATGTGAAACAACTAATGCGGGTAAAATCGGTTGTTAGCGTGGCGACGCTTTTATTTTACTTGACCCGTTCAAATCTTGCAAGTTAAATTTGACACACTTCCCGGTTTCCAATTGAGCTGAAACTTTTCACACATGTGTATATCGCGTGACAATGCAATATTATGATGACATGGAACTGAAGTGATGAGGGAGCTGGAAGGTGGACATAGGAACTCTATAATGAAACAGCGCAATCCCATCGAGTTTGGACTCGTATGATTCGTCTTGACGAATACTTTATCTTTAGATGGTATCCAGGGTCTGATGATGGACATAACATATTGGATTAATGCATGTAAATGCGTTCCGATAGAGGGCGTTGGTCGTTAAGACAAATTTGATAAGGAGATTAGGTATGTCTAAAAGATAGTACTGTAGCTCAGTGGATTAGAGCACTTCCCCGGATAGGAAGCGACGCAGGTTCGATTCCCGCCTGTACTAAAATACTCTTTTTCCTTATTCACAAATTATAATTTGTACTTTAAGAGTAGCTGAGCATGTCAAGTGCTAAAATATATAACAAAATGATTAAAAAAAACATATTTATGTACATGTACATAGGTACATATGTATGTCACTCTACAGCACAATAATTATCTCTGCAAAAATAATATGTAGTGGGATAATATCACATAATGTATTTATTTTTTCGTATCTCGATTTTTAAATAAGACCTACATATAAGATTTATAGCTCTATTTAAAGTTTCTGAAAATGCTGAAGATACTTTGTACAAAAACAATACACGTAATGTTATGTATCACCAAGGGGAGGGAAGTTAATAAAATGCTAAAAATATCACGTGATTAAAGGATGACCCCTCATAGAAATCATTTCCTTCTTTACTTCCTTATCGTTTATGCGGAATCGCCCACGCAATCTATCGGATTCAATGTTTATATATTTATTACGCGGTGTTACATACAGTAAGTGAAGTTATGACGCATCCAAATAATTGTTAGTCGATAAAAACAAAGACGTGTTTATTGTTTGAATAAACACATTTTTGTTTTTCTACCAAACATAATTTTAACCTTTATCGTAGCAATAATTCTTGTTTAATTGTGGCAAAAAACATAGTATCAAATGTGAATAATTATAGCGTCAGTAGATAAATAAATTTAAACATTGAAATTGTACACCACGATCGTAAATAGATTTTTTTGTTTGGTATTATGGAGGTTATAGTTATCGGTAAATATTATGATTTTCTGGTATAGTAGGTATTTCTTGTTTTGGAGGATAGGAAAAAGGAAATTGTGAGGACGTCTCCGATCTCCCTTCCCAAAGGAACTTACTCGTAGATCTTTTTATTTGACGGGGTCTCGTGGACTAATTTTATAGTCTGAAGCTATTTGTACGGGTACCATACCCGTTCAATAAGTATTTCACAACTCATCATAATTTTGAAATCGCGTTGCATATTACAACCTTTTATATTTGTATAATAAATTCAGTTAGTTGCAATACGTCATACCGTGCGTGACTCATACCTCTTCTCATCATCCCTTTAGTTATTAGTTAATTCGTTTGAATACAGTATTTTATTATTTTATCTGAAATTTATCTCAACCCTGAACATTGGTCCTTCGAGCCGGATCTCCGTTAATCCAACCTAATACTGCCATGAAGTCCACCCAGCAGTAAGCAGAAAGCTTACCATGTAGAAGTGTAAAACACCTATATTTTGAGTATTTATTTCATTTATATCGACCAAAAATTATATTATTAATCTCGCTCCCAGCAAATTAAACACGTCGTTGACAAATCAGCGTCACATCGTGGTTGTAAAATTTTACAATCGATGTTTGCATTTAAATGTTCTTCCCCAGAGCTTACTGGATTATTAATGCTTTGATATGTCAAGTCAATATTTAAATTTAGACTGCACATATGACTTATGGGCTTACATACAAATCTCCCGTGCCGGGTGCTGTGGGATCATCAACATCACACATGACCTGATACAGACTATCAGGTTCCAGAGATAAATTTTAAAATACCTAGTTTTGAACATTTTGATCTGTATTTTAGCACTTCACATGCTCAGCTACTTAAAAGTGCGAGCGGGTCGTAAAGACAAATGTTATGAGGAGATTGGGTATGGCTGAAGGTCAGTGCGGTAGAGCGCCTTAGAGCACTTCCCCGGATTGGAAGGGACGCAGGTTCGTTTGCCGCCCGCACTAAAGTTCTCTTTTTCCTCATTTACAAATACATAATTTGTACTTTAAAGTACCTAGTTTTATTTCTATTAAGCTTAGGGGAATTTAATAATTAAAAACTTCTGCTAAACCGTTGTTGGCTGACGTGACGAATAAAGTAATTATTAAGTTATTACTAGGTTTTTGTCTGTATTTCTCCGCAGTACCGCAATATTTTACATAGTCAATTATTATAATTAAAGTTGATTGGTGACCATCAACACATATTGCAAACAAATTCTTTTGCAAAATAAATTGTATATTTAATTGCAAAATCTGAGCGGTTTGTCGATCCATTCTCATTGACTTTAATGTCGTTTTATTTTGTCCAAAAAAAATATCTAGAATTTTGCAATCTACATAGTCCGTGGATTGCTGCAGGTGCATGTTACGAACAAATTACTAGGAGTTCATCCAAAATTAGGGGTAGTTAATTATCTATCCAGCAGTATTTCCACGGAGTGCTTGCCTAGTTGACCTCCATGGACCTCCACGAGGCAACTAAGGGCTGGCGAGTTTGGATTAAGAACGGAGTCAGATTTTTCATTCAGGCGTGCCAGTCTTTATAGGTAAAGACTGCCAGGATTTTCTATGTAATAATATCCAGTATTTTATAGTTCGAATAAATTAAAAATGTGCTATCCAAAAATTTGCTTCTAATATGAATTTAACTAAAAAAAAGATTAATGACGTTGGAAATTCAATTCGTTAATACATAATTTGGAAACTCAATACTTTTGTGGATAACTTTATAGGTAAGTGTTGCCATATTTATACTCCCAATTTCATTCTTTTAGAAGTTTTAATAGAAGTTCATAGAAATTATACCCAGACCATTTTTCTGGTCACACCGGGCATTAAAAACAATATCTATGGTTATCCATCTGCAGTTTAATTATATTTGCTCTAATACTACTGAATTTTTTGAGTAATAGTTACTCCGTTTTTGACAGAACAGTTCGAATGCCTTTGCAACTGGGTTGTCTGGTATATTGGTACGCCTGTTCAAAGATGTGAACAATTATCCACGTGATGGCAAACTTATGCTTTTATTAACAAGACTAGAGAGATAGTTTACTAATTTCAACAACTGCAGCTGACGATTGATGACAACAGTTGGAATTACCCTTTAACCTTTTAGCAAAAAATAGCGGCAAACTAAAGTATATAATATCAGTAATATTTCTAACAGAATCTTTCCTGTTTTTTAAACGCGTCGTGTGCACAATATTGGGTTACAATCTAAAGCGGTTTATCAACACTGTCTAGCGATATTATATATAATGCTATACGAATATCAACCATATCACAATAATTTAAAGGTGTATTTTAAATATAATATCGTTATTAAAAAATACAATTGCATCTCACGTGTATCCTTTTTAAATTGAATAAATTCAGTTGGAAATTTGTTGCCACAGCAAAATTAGCTCTCATTTTAAAGGTTCTAAGTTTGAATTTTATTTATTTTTTACTAATAGTGTTGCAAGACGTATCAAAGTTACAGGTAGTTTTTTTTTAATATTGAACGACGCAGCACGGGTCTTTGCGACATGCCAGTATTATTTCAAATTCATAACACTATTTGAACAAAGCAGGTAGATATTATAGTTTTTTTTCTACATTTTATAGCTATCGTGTACCGGTGCGGTGTAAAGTTTTATGCGGTTCGAATGTGCGCGCTGTTTTTGTATGGCTTCGTAATAACATTTATGGCTGTTATTTAGATAGGAAACTGAAGACATAAATTAAGGTAACTAAAAATAATTGCTTAAATTAATGAAAAATGTGTTAAGATGGGTCCCTAATCAGGGATTAAAAGGAATACCAATCTTTATAGGGACTAGTTCTTAAAAAAAAAAATAACATCACGCCTGTATTCCCCGTAGGGGCAGAGGTGTATTACACACCCACGACTCGCCAGCTATGTTTAAGTCCCACGTAATAGGGGGCGAGCCTATTGACGTCTACCGGGCATACTAGTTCTTTGTACCTGAAAACATTATTGCTTTACTGCAATGATTATTTTTTTCTCTTCTAGCTCTTCTTATACCTGTTTCATTGCTGATAGTGGCAGATGATGAGGGCGCCCACCTAATTTAAAGTGGTATTCGCTGCTCATGAACTCAAAAATACTAAGAGTACTACCAAGCCACTGCTCACCATATCATCTCGAAGATCGGAAGGTTGGTTGGCTTGGTTTTCCGTCCGAACTTTTTTTTTTTGTGTGATGAGTGAGAAACTCTAGAGGTTTAAACCCCCGTCTTCATCCCGACTCGCGAGCGATACCTATAGTGTTGCTAGCGTCTATAGGCACCGCTAACGGCTTACAGGTAGGCTATATGCTTGTTTGCCACTCGTAGTTTTAAAAATATATCTCCTGTGACAACCAAAATCCACCAAGGTGCTTCACGGGACTCGGTGCTCGGTACCACCGACCGTCCGATTAACAAGTGAGTTAGTACCCAGCCAGTAATTTAATGGATGATAATCGCTTACTCCCTTAATCACCTCGGAAGAATCCGCGGGAAAGAATGCGATGGTCAATTGAGTGACAAAAGTCCGTATGACTGAATGTATTGTGATATTGATAGGCCTGAGCATTTGCTCGAGATTTTCAATGGTAACTCAGAAGGCGCAAGCAAAAATCCTCCTCGTGACTTATATTTCCATTTCACGTTTTCGGTCATTGTGTCTATGACTGTTTTGTTGTAACCATCAAAGCCACAGTGCAGTGGTTTGTGCTTCTGGACCCACGACCAAACAAAAGAGACGACATTGATAGAACGATAGTTTCTCCTACAACCTAAACACATCGACGTTCTTCACGGCTGCTTAGATTCGAGATAAGGCGGAAAAAAAATGTACCTAACCTTTGTTCGAGGTAATGACTGTTCATTACCTCTGGTAGTGGGGGGCCCTCTCCGCCGCTTTCTTCTGCGAGATGACGTCCTCTCAGACCATGGTGGTGACATGGTCTCAAACATGGCATGAACATGGGCACCCTACCCATTCTCGTCTTTCAACAATAAATAACTCTTATTTTTCAGCGCAACATATAGTATATATACAAATTTCGTATTAATTAGGTATTTTTTTCAATATTTGCTTGTTTTCTAAATATATCTCGTATGTTCGTTCAATTCGGTTGTCATTCTCCCACGATCGCACAATTCCGTCACATTGAATCCAAATAAAAAAATAAACATTAAGAATTACACGTCAAAAAGTCCTTTTTACAAAAAAAAAACTTCCATAATTTATTACGAATATTACTTTATCATACAAACGATTGTGCACGCTACATAATTTTCTTGTCGTTTTAAAACAAACGTTCTGCTATTCGAATTTGGACTTTAATGTCTACGGAACAATGTTCGTTATATAAAACAAGTGGGGCGACCTGCCGGAGTTGACGGAACAATGCGATTACGATTATGTCGCGTAAATATTTTTTTGCGCGACAAAGCGCGAGGGTGGACGGCAGGTAGTTGCGTTAATGTCGTGTTTGATGCGGCTGTGATTTTATATCATTAATTAAAGTGTATTAAAATTAATAATATGAAAATATAATGTGAGAGGAGATCCATTTCCAACTGTAGGACAATAATGTGTAGGGAATACAAATAGTAGTATATTATAATAAATCTGAAAGTGCATTTATCTGCTTATTGCGCTTTCACTCCACAACTACTCCATCGATCATCATGAAATGTTGCATGTACAAATATAGTCCAGAACCCGGAAGAATGTGCAGCTCCTGTGGGATAGTAGTTTTTGCATAGAGCTCATTAATGTGCCGTAGAGTGACTTATTTATATACAGAAGTCCAAGCTGACAGTCGCGGGTAGTTTCTAGTAAAAAAATATTTTAACGCGAATATATGTACTAGTGTGTGTTTGGATGTTTGTCTGTCAAATACTTCTAAATGACTAAACAGATTTGGATGAAATTTGCTAGGTTGAGAGATGAGACACCGGTTTCATGAGGCAATGTATATGATTCTACAATAAGATTCCTGGAAATGTCCGAAACATGCCACTAAATATGCTTAAGAAAGCCATAAAAATTAGAGTTGTGTATTACACTGTTTCGGATTAGCTTGAGGATAAAACAAAATGGGCTTGAGCTGCTCCTCATTCATTAATTTTCTTTATTGTTTTGTATGATAAATGTCATTTTAGTTATAAAGATTATTTTAAATTGTAATAAAATGGCAATTTAAAAAAACTAGACATCGCGGGACGTCTACCAGATGTGAAAACATCGAAATTATTTTGTAGAAATAAAATGATCATAACTTGACAAAGTAAGTACACCTCAAGACGAATCAAACGAGTATAAACTCGATAGGGTGGCGTCGTTTCATAACAGAGTTACTGTGACCACCTTCCAGCTCCATCGTCAGACCTTGGATACCATCTAGAGACAAAGTACTCGTCAAGACAATTCGAGCCCAAACTAGATGGAGTTATGTTTTGTAACGGAGTTCCTATGGCCACCTTCTAGCTCCATCATCAGACCCTGGATACCATCTAAAGACAAAGTACTCGTCAAGACGAATCAAACGAGTCCGAACTCGATAGGGTTGCGCCGTTTCATTATGGAGCTCCTGTGTCCACCTTCCAGCTCCATCATCAGATCAGCTCCATGTTATCATAATATTGCATTATCACGCGATATACATATACGTGTAATATTTCAGCTCAATCGGAAAACGGGAAGTGTCAAATTTAACTTGCAAGATTTGAATGGGATAAGTAAAATAAAAGCGTCGCCACGCTAACAGGCAATTTTACCCTCCCTCCGCAATAGATGTTTCACATCAAAAATGGCCCATGAGTTTCTTGCCGGGCTCTTCTCATGAAAGGCTTTACTTCGGAATTCGGCTGCTAGTGGCGATTGCAATCGCCACTTTGTTATTGCAGATGCACTCGCCTCAGGCGCTCGTGTTAATTATTAGTGTATTATTGAAGATTCTAAGCGCTATTTAATAGGCCTATGAAATAAAGATATTTTTGAATTTAAATTTGAAAAACACATATACGAGTACTTATTATCCTGAAAACATGTATAGTTTCCGTATCCTTTCCGATATAAATGGCCTTAATAAACATATAGATAATCGCCACGCTTGGCAGGCGGGTTGGCGATCGCAGTCGATGTTGTTAATACTCGAGGGAGTGCTGCTGCCCACGCCCCCGGTATTCCCTCAGTCGGCTCTTATGACTCCCGTGGGTAGAGAGGGGTGGCACAATTCTAAAGCCGGCGAGTACTTATTATACTGAAAACATGTAGATTTTCCGTATCCTTTCCGATATAAATGGCCTTAATAAACATATAGATAATCGCCACGCTTGGCAGGCGGGTTGGCGATCGCAGTGGATGTTGTTAATACTCGAGGGAGTGCTGCTGCCCACTCCCCCGGTATTCCCTCAGTCGGCTCTTATGACTCCCGTGGGTAGAGAGGGGTGGCACAATTCTAAAGCCGGCCCCACATGGCTATTCCGATATAGTACTTAAGTTTAATTATGCAATTAAAATTCATACTAATTGATGGCGCGATTTTTTTAAATATTTTAATCAGTATTTTTGCACTTGACATGTTAGCATGTAAAATACAGATCAAAACATTTCTTATACATGTCCAACATAATAATGTCCAATGACTGGTAGTTTACCCTATATCACGGCTGCCAACTGGTCTGAGCGAAAACGCGCTGTGAGCACTTCAAAAAAGCGCTAGAACACGCTAGATTTTTTTTAACTTGTTCCTCATATTTCCACAAACAACCGAACTAATATATTAGTGGTCTACTGCAACATTGACATACATATATGCTTCAGCTTTATTGTTTTCACTCACTTGTTGCGACGCAAATTATTATTTTTTCTGCGTAGTATCTAAAGATGGTTTGGCTGTTTTTTGTGATTGATAGGCTGACTCTGTCGTTATGTCACTGATATTTTGCTGAAAATTCTAGTTTACAAAAAATACATTGAGCTTTTGTTGTATCTCCAAGAACAGATTTAAAATAATGCTTATAGGCGTTATTTTGCTTCCACTCACTCTAGTCGGGTCTTTTTTAAGGTCGTACTGAAAGCCTTAAAAGCGCTAGATTTGGCGCTAGGCGTTAAAATGCGCTGGACCCAAAAAAAGCGCTAGATCTGGCGCCGAACGCGCTAAGTTGGCAGCAGTGCCCTATATACCGCATTGCATCAAACGTGCTCTTCTAAAATACGAGTAGTACCTAAACTAAGCTATGCCAATGAAAATAGGGTGGTTTGTACAAGTGCAGGGGTCGATCGTGACGTCGATAAATCACGTATGACTTTTTGTTCCGACTCGTCTCAACGTGAGAATGAGTCGCACTTGGCGATCGCATGTTGCACGTGCACATATGGACATTGCGACTTTTTCTAAGGATTTTTTTTTCAAATGTCGAGTTTTTGTTAAGTTTGATTGTAATTATCGCTTTCCGGGGTGTGAGACAAATGGTTGGGGCGAATATTTACTTTAGCTAAATAGATTTTATAACTAATGTGAAATTTATGTTCAGCACCCCCTTTTTTGTTAAGACTGGAAAAAATGTTCCTAACCGCACACTCCGTCGTTCGGGACAACAAACAGGGTAATGTGGGGCCCTCACCCACTAAATTAACCCGTCGTGTGTCGTCCCTCCGCCTTTATTGGCGGGAAACTGGCCAATTTTACATTACTTCAAGGGTATGTTCAGCAGCACTTTTTTTTTTGTTAAGCCTGGAGAAAATTTTCCTAACCACACACCCCGTCGTTCAGGGCAACGAACAGGGTAGTGTGGGGCCTGCACCAACTAAAGAAACCCGCCGTGTGCCGTCTCTCCGCCTTTATTGGCGGGCCACTGGAACTGTGTTACATTCCTTCGGTGGTATGTTCAACACCCCTAAACAAGTGGAATAAACATTAGTAGAATAGAATAGAATAGAAGAATCAAAGTATGTTATTGACGCAAGCGTAACCTTATGTCAATCCCATACTTTGATTATTCTATTCTATTCTACTAGCGTTTATGCCACTCAGGAATTGACAGTTACTTACTTATCCAGTTTAGGTCTTATTTGGCGATTATTGTAGTGGAACAGTCTCGCTTATGTTGTTGTGTTGTAGGTACTCCGACTATGTGTTTTGTACAGTGTGTGAAAGTGCCAGTTTTTTTTCGATCATCATTGAATTAAACAGGGCTGCGTTCTATCAGCCAGACTGTTTATCATATATCTGGATAAATGTCTACAAAGGTTGAATGAAATGAATGTGGGAGTTCAGATGGGCGACTCAGTGGTTAACTCGCTGCTATATTCAGACGATGCGGTTCTATTAGCGCAGTCTGCGACTGACCTGCAAACCCTAGTCGACGTAATGGCAGAAGATTGTAAGAAAAGGGGCCTACGTGTGAATGTGAGCAAAACCAAAGTAATGGTTTTTGAAAGAGAAGAAGCCAGAACAGATGTTAGAGTAGCAATAGGAAATGGTGTGCTAGAACAAGTGGATGAATTTGTATATCTTGGATGTGGATTCAGTCGGGATGGAAGGTACACCACTGATGTAGAGAGAAGAGTGAATGCGGGAAATAGAGTGAACAGAGCATTGAGACAACTTCTGGGCAGCCACCACCTCAGCCAGAGCACCTCAGCAGGCACGTGTCGCAATACACAACGCAGTGCTTGTCCCAACGTTATTATATGGAAACGAGAGTTGGGTATGAAAAAGGAGCATGAGAGTAAAATCAATGCGATCGAAATGCGATCCCTGCGGACAATCTGTGGAGTGAGGCTGACTGACCGCATTCGTAACAATGACGTAAGAGAGCGAGTAGGTATGAAAGAGAGTATTGGTGTAAAGATGCGAAAGGGCTCCGATGGTTCGGACATGTGGAAAGAATGCCGGACGAGCGACTGGCTAAGAAGATATACAATGCGAAAGTGGAAGGATGTAGGTACAGGGGGAGACCGAGACTTACCTACCTAGACCAAATTGGTCATGTATTGAAGGAATGGGAGTCAGGAATCTCCGAAACCAGCGAGCGTGTATGAAGAGAGTTATGAATGTTGAGGAAGCGAGAGATGTATTACGAGAGATTCTTTATATACAAGATTATGACGTATTTATATGTATAACAGGTGGATGCAAGTAAGTACATAAATCACAAAAAAAGTATCTAATATAAGCGTATATATGCGAATGTCGCACTGTGGGATAGGTCGACCTGTTGTTTACTTAGGATGGCCGGGACACCGCTGATATTTGCCGTATTTACCCCAATTATATCTCCTTGTTACACTATCATGCGATTGTACGGAGACCAAAAAAACAATGTTATTCTTATAATAGAGGGTATATGCTACATTTGCTTGCGATGCAGGTAGAATTCTTAGTTTGCGTGTAAATTAAATATAACGTGTTTTCTGAAGATATCACTTTGGTATACTATAAAAACTACAGTTGAAGAAAAACTACTTTTGTAGCCTGTTAGGGTATTAATGCGAGTGTGTTGTTGCCACAAACGAACGACAATTGCATTCTGGAGGACCTAGCTCTGATAATTTAAGTTAGTGAGAGGTGTAGCCATCTCTCTCAGGTTATCGGTACATTACCACTGAAGTAATATAACGTAGGTAGTTCCAGTGACCCGCCAATACAGGTAGAGCGTATCTCTCACACGGCGGGTTTATTTAGTGGGTTAGGGCCCCACACTACCTTCTTCTTTGCCCCGATCGACAGGGTGTGCGGTTAACTACATTATATATATCCCACCTTAAAAAAAGGGATTATCGGTACATTGTCGTTCTTACCTTTGCATATTTATGGTATTCGCTCAATGACCCTTTTGTCCAGACATTCTATGACCTCCAACAGATGCCTAAGCCATAGCCATTTTAGTATACCTATTAATTTTACAAGGTTAATAGCTCTACTGGATAGAAAAAAAATAAATTATACTAGGCTATGAAGACTAATTTATTGTGCTATGTGTGGTGAGTACGATTCTTACACATGACAATTCTGTGTGTGATAACTATATTGTTTTGAGTCTGGGTGTAGGTATTTCGTGTCGTCGTTATAGTCCGTGTTGTCTTTTTTAGATAATAAAAAAAAATGTGTTATATAACAGGTGCAATTACCCTACACTTTTAAATGAACTCTACATAGAGGATCTTTAAAGTGAAACATTCTGCTGACGTCATAGCTTCACAGGCTGAGCGCGTAGGCAGTTGAAGTGTGCGACCTATATATGAACAAAAGCGCTTAGTGTGTCAGCTAAGTACTAAGTATTGACGTCAAAGAATTGCGATCACTGGCGTTTTATTTTGTGCTTTCTATATTTAGAGATGTTTTGCCAATTCAGCCATCGTGACGTTCGCTCGGGACTACGAATTTCGATAGAATATTCCTTCTTAATGACGACGTATTATTCTGAATTCTAATAAACTGCATCTCCTGGGATGCCTCCTGTTCGTGACTATTATTTTTGAACATTTTTGATGTATATTTTTTAGCATTTGACATGCTCCGCCACTTTTTAAAGTACAAATTATTTGTAAATAAGGAAATGTGCGGGGCATGTCAAATGCTACAAAATATAGATCGAAAATTTTTAAAAAATTTTAATTGCAAAATTAAACTTACTATATTGGTTTAATGCATGTAAATGCGTTCCGATAGATGGCGTTTGCCGTAAAGACAAATGTGATAAGGAGATTGGATCGAAAGATCTGTACGATAGCTCAGTGGCTTAGAGCACTTCCCCAGATTGGAAAAGACGCGGGTTCGTTTCCCGCTTGTACAAAAAATATCTTTTTCCTTATTTACAAATAATTTGTATTAATTTTGATTTCACATTTTCACACTTTGTGCACGAGCGCTTTAAATATACATAAAAGTATCAAAATAGAACATAGTTCAAATGAATTTTATATCGTATATCTAACTAATCTATTTTATCTAATATAATAATTATTAAAATAAATGCTGTAAATTTGGATATATAAGAAAAGAGACATAATAGTAATTAAACGCCAACGGTAATTAAGATAACATTAATTAAGATAACGTTCGGTGTATCATCATATCGTTCGGTATAACTAAAAAGATAACGTTATTCAATAAGAGAATGTAATAAATACACTTAATACTTGAATAAGTTTTTATTCTAATATGTTGTGTACATTTTAGGCACGTGACATGCTCGGCCATAGTGTAAAAATATGAAATTGAAAGTAGCAGCATTTGTATGTACATCCTGGAAAATCGTTCCAGATGCTTTGCCAATACAGCCATCGTGATATCCTCTCGGGACTACTAATTTCCTACTATATTATCCCTTCTTAAAGTCTTGGGCTATGTCTGCGCCATCTCCCGCTACGTCCAAGACGCACCGAGGTGTTTCATGGATGGTCACATTTAAGATTGTGGTACCGACCCGGTTGGACCAGACAACAAGTGAATGCTGCCGACAGTGCCGACACCAGCGAAAGAATGAGGTTGCTATTTTTATAGTGGTAGGCGTCGGATACGTGGTTGCCACTCGAGAACCTATTTTCCCCAATGGTTGTCGGTTCGTCGAGCGACGTGCTCATTGCCACTTCAGCATGCCAACCTGGCGGGTTATGTCGGTTACTCGCGTTCTCCTACGGGTCTTCGTATTATTATGAATTATGTGTATATTTGTTTACAATTTATCACTGCTCGGGCCCAATAATGGGACAGAAAAAGGGTGACTGCCTATGTGGTGCAGCGGTAGTGTAAGCGGCTGCTGATCATGAAGTCTCGGGTTCGATACCCGGGTCGGGCAGTGTTATTGAGATTTTTCGTATAAACAAAAAAGAAAAAAATCTCAGTAGCAGCCCGGAGTTTGGA
The DNA here is from genome assembly GCA_948253155.1 of Leucoma salicis. Lineage (NCBI taxonomy): Eukaryota > Metazoa > Arthropoda > Insecta > Lepidoptera > Erebidae > Leucoma > Leucoma salicis. Next base: position 1,859,064 of record OX411806.1, on the reverse strand, counting down.
AATATAGGTAGACGTCAGTAGACTAGCCCCCTATTACGTGGAACTTAAACATAGCTAGAGAATCGTGGGTGTGTAATAACACCTCTGCCTACCCCTTCGGGGAATACAGGCGTGATGCTATGTTTCTTATGTGGGTTGGAAAAGAATAGCTATAATGCTGTTAGATACAGTTTCATAAATATAGGTAGAACTAGAAGATTTAAATGAGTTCATACATAAGCAAACTATATAAATAGCTGCTTATTGTATTTTTAACTATGTATTTATGTGTCTTTCCCTACTTAAGTATAAGTTTTAAAATTCACAAGTTATGTACATATTATGTTTAATAAAATATTTAACGAATTGTAATGGTGTGACAGATGTTTTTTGAAGTGTTTTAGTGGTACTAAGGTAGCATAACAATCTTGGAATTTGGAATTAAGCCTTTCTTAGTTCCCATTCATGAAATATATTATAATTAGGTACAAAAAAACGTCCAATAACGTACTGAGCAATTATCAGAAGCACAACCAAGCAGCAGCTTACTGCGGAGATTATCTTCACGAATAGGTAAGATAGGATCAGGTAATTCCTACATTCTATTCTTTTTTTGTTTAGGCGGGAAAAAAATTACCTAACCGCACACCCCGTCGTTCCGAGCAACGAACAGAGTACCCTCACCCACTAAAGAAACCCGCCGTGTGCCGTCTCTCCGCCTGTGTTGTCGGGCCACTGGTACTATGTTGCATTACTTCAGTGGTGTCCGTTCTATCCTATCAACAGATATTTTACAGCTGCCAATAGTGAGAACCAAGTAACTAACGATATATTCCTACTAACATTACCGATTACCCACGGCTTCACTCGCGTCATAGTGATGTCGATGCAAAATCCATTTTGGATAGGATCTTTCGAAACATCCTTTCTTGTGGTATAGTATAGAAACCCATAAGTATATTTAGACGTTTAGATATTTTTATATATATTTTTAGCATTTGACATGCTTAGCACTATACATTAAACACAAAGTGAAAAATGTGAAATCGAAAATAACAGTCAGGAGCAGGATTTGAACCTGCATCTTCTAGATACCGTACAGATGCTGAATTGGTAAAGCATCTGGACGGTATCCAGAAGATGCAGGTTCAAATCCTGCTCCTGACTGTTATTTTCGATTTCACATTTTTCACTTTGTGTTTAATATATTTAGACGGTCAGAAATTTGGGCTGTGCTTTCATATGTCAGTCAATTATTTTTTTCATATATATAGATCAGCTAGTGAGTGTGTGCTAGTGCTTTGGACAAAAAAATACCTAACATTACCATTTTTATAACTCCTATTGAACATTTTTGAAGTAAGAAAATCTGAATAAATAACCTTAAACACTTCATTCTTAATTTATGATAAGTAGATAGGGGAGAGGTGCTATGAATGGGACAAAATTCTTTAGGTGAAGAATTTGGGGAACATATGTGAGATAATTTAACAACTTTCATTTATAACTCAAATATATTTATTTATCTTCAAAAAAACAAATGAGACAGGATATCTTCTTCCATCACTTTAGCATAAAAATAAAATTAAAAAATCTTTTATAATGTCCCATTCATGACTGGGTAGGCATGGGAGATTACTAGTCATGAAAGGGACAAGTAAAGTTATAACAAATTATTATTATTAGGTACAGATCTTTATAACTTATATAATCGTTAATGAATATGACGATATAGGTCTACACATTTTTATCACAATAAAGATTTACGAGATCAGTCTTTACTATTTTAAATTTTAATTACATAAGTAGTACTAATGACACAGGTTACAAAAAAAAATTAAAAACGCCTTTGACTCCACATTTCTCATTTGCCCATTTCTGGCAAAGTTTACATTGGAACCAATCTTCCTTACTGGTTGAACATTTCTGCTTGCAGACACAACATACTCGTATATCCTCCATCCATCCATACTTCCTTGACGCCTTCTTTAATTATTTTTGGTTCAACTCTTTCTCTTTTTTTTTTGGAGGCATCTTTAAGTTAGATGCCCACGCGTTATAAGCTGTAATAAAATAAGCAAATAAAAGCAAAACCCACCACCATGCATCAAACACAAATTCATTTAGACTCGAGTCTTGAAAGGGACAGTCATGAAAGAGACGTCCCTTTCATTACCACTTTAGTTGGCCCAAACAAGACTAGCATGCATTTTCAAAAATAACCTCACAGTAAAAAATATTCTCAAACAACTATAAGTAATATGCACTCACCTTTTAGTTAATGAAACCACTATTCAGTTTGCGGAACAATCACTATCAACTACTGTAACAATAATTTAATAAACGATTGTAAAAAACATTAAATAAAATACTTTTTAGCACGAATCTTGTTTAATGGTTCTTTTTAGCACAAAAACATTTAACAAAGTTTTGACATTTTTTTACGCTTGACAACTAAGTGACAGTGGCGTCAATATTCTCTATGGTTCAGTGTTGCCACAATGTAAAAAACAAAGATCTGTGATGTGAGACTGTGTTCCAATCGGCATTAATTTGATATGTCCCATTCAGAACCTGTCCCTTTCATAGCACTTTCCCCCTACAGTACCAATTTGCAAGTACCTACTTACGTTTTAAACAAATTTTGTACTATTATGCAAAATTTCATACCCATTTCCTCCCCATAAAATATTAAAAACTGAATAATCAATATTATTTATTATATTAAATATTTATGATACGAAGCTCCCCTCGAATTATAGTTGAACTATCCAAAAATGCTTTCATGAAGCAGACGCTTACATTAAAAAATAAGTAAACCTTTGTTTCAAATTTTATCTTTCTAGACTTAGAAGTTTTGACTGTGCGTTAACAATTGATTTCTTAAGTGGGTAAATTACCGCTTAGCAATGTGCACTGTTGCCAACTGCTGATACTGACTTATATTAATAAAAAAATATTTTAAGTACAACCCTACAACAACAAAATAAAAATAATCAGCAACTTATCGATTTAATGTATCGATTTGAAAGTTTATGGTGCTGATTATCATATCATTTTAAATAGTATTAGCATAGCTACAAATAAAGAACAATTTCCAGAAATGTCTATGGACTTATAATGCTTTTTGGTCGTTGAACCCTCTTCCTGCTTAGACTGGGAGATAAGTATTAGTATTACAGTTGTTAATGTATTATGTAGTTTATGTGCTCCTAGTATATTTAGAGAGAGTTGCATTTAAATTTTATTAATTTTAGCGACTATTAAAAGTACAGGACAATAATTATACATTGGTATTATAGACTCCACGTGCAATAATGCATTTTTTTTCTTACGTTGTGGTGTAAAGGAATATAATATATGGTGCCAAAGATCGAGAAAAGAATGTTAAAATGGTTTGGGCGCGTAGGGAGGATGGATGTAAAAAGGATGACATAATATGGCGAGAGTGAATGGTACAGTTGTTAGGGGAATCCCCCGTGGAACTAACTCTGACTGAATCAGTGACGTTATCGAGAAACGCCAGGTCAGAAACCAACTTACATACTCTGTCAAGAAAGTACCGAGAAAAGATCAATAATACATAAAAATTTTGTTATTGATCCAAATTTATTTTATCACCTTCAAAGTATGCTCCTTCAGAAACGATAGACTTACGCCAACGAATAATCCAATCATCAAAACATTTTTTAAACGCTGTTTCCGGAATTGAGTTCAGTTCTCGCCGCAAATTCTCCTTTATGTCTTCTACCTAATACGGTACGGTTCTCATTGAAAACGGGTGCCACGAAGTGGTAATTTGAGTTTAGGAAAAAGAAAGAAGTCGGCTGGAGCCATATCTGGTGGTTGCTCGATGGTATTTGTTGTGTTTGGACAAAGATTCTTTCACAATGATGGCCTTGTGCGATGGCGAATTATCGTGGTGCAAATTCCAAGAATTTTCTTTCCACAAATCTGGCCTTTTTCGTCGAATTTGCTCTCTTAAACGCCGCATAACGCTCAAATAATATTCTTGTTTTACCGTTTGACCTTCTGGCAAGAATACCGAGTGCACAACACCGCGATAGTCAAAGAAAACAGTCAACATGACTTTGACTTTTGATCGACTTTGGCGTGGTTTTTTCGGTTTCGGTTCAGTTGGAAGTCGCCACTCCGAAGCTTGTTGACTAGTTCGCATGTCAAACTCGTAAACCCACGTCTCGTCACCAGTAACAATACGTTTCATGAATGTTGGGTTGGAATTGACTCGTTCTAGCATGTCCTCAGCGACTCTCATGTGATTGAGTTTTTGGAGAAAATTCAGGTCTTTTGGGACTAGCCGAGCGGAAACATGTTACATACCCAAGTGATTATTTAAAATGGTACTGATCGACTCGTGAGACACAGAAAGTTCGGCGGCTATCTCTCTCAAAGTTGAATGAGGATTTTCAGTCACTATTTCCTTCACTTTTGCAATGTTAACTTCAGTTGCAGACGTTAATGGCCTACCAGAGCGTGGCAATTCTTCCATCACATCTCGACCGCTTTTAAACGCTTTGTACCACTCACAAGCACGTGTTCTTGATAAATTCGATTCACCGTATGCCTTCTGTAACATTTTCAGTGACTCCGAACACGAAATTCCATTGGCGATGTAAAATTTAAGACAAACTCTTTGTTCGATGTTTTTGTCCATTATGAAATTCGCAATACATACTAGATAAGATATAACTAAAAACAGCACTGTAATTAATATAAATAACACATGCAACTCAAACTCCGCGCCGAAATGAATAACAGTTGTGTGAAATCTAAAAACAACAAAAAAAAATTTGAATTTGGAACCATAAACAAATCGTCCATTCCCGGTACTTTTTTGACAGAGACATATGAAGAGTGTAATGAGAGTAAAATAGTCAAAAGAGGCGAGCAAGGATCTTGGAAATCCGCGTGAATAATGTGTGAGGCTATGTTTGTATTTTTTTTAGTGAAAATTTTCTCTACCTGTTGCTGGTGCTTGGGCCGTAGCAAGAGGCATTTAGTCCAAGTTCCATAAACCCGCACTCGGTTGGCAGACTTCACAAGCTGTGAATGAAGTCTCTCAGGCTTGATTCCTCACAATGTTTTCCTTCATCAGGTAGTGATAATTTGACTTCGAATAATCAGGAGTGCGTTCCCTTCCTCTCCCGAGGATCGAATCTCTATAGGTACAAACGTTATCCATCCATCCATCAGCCTTTCAGCGTCCACTGCTGGGCATAGGCCTCCCCAAGAGAACGCCACAACGAGCGGTCCCGTCATGGGGGCATTATACCGTAATCGCCACGCTTGGCAGGTGGGTTGGCGATCGCAGTGGATGTTGTAAATACTCAAGGGAGTGCTGCTGCCCACTCCTCCGGTATAGTCAGGCTCTTACGACTCCCGTGGGTAGAGAGGGGTGGGACAATTCTAAAGCTGGCCCCACACGGCAATGCATACATACGTTACGCTCTCTTGATTGCGCAGATTTCTTTTTTTATAATATATTATCTCTTTCTTCTCTTTCATGTAACAAATTTTGTCTAAACGTGATGTCTGCTACTGTTTTTTTGTCCTACTTCTTTAGGTTCTCACCTTCAGCTCTACTCCTATCTACTATTATCAAATCACGCCGTTGGAAGTTTTACTTTAAAAAGAAAATGATATTCCACGAGAGGATATAATGTTTTGGTCCGTGTGGTGACGGACTTAGAATACGAGTGTCACCACCCCATCCTTTCCCGCGGGTGTCGTACAAGGCGATTAAGGAAAGTAAGCAATAATCACCTATTACATTATAGGTGGTAGGGAGTGGGAGTGATCTCCCGTCTGACCAGCTATAAAGCACATCGTTGCGTTTTGGTTGTAGCAGGAGATAGCCGTTTATTCTTTCATTTCATATCTGTGAAATGAAATGGTGAGCAGCGGCTTGACAATACTCTCCATCCATCCATCCATCAACCTTTCATAGTCCACTGCTGGACATAGGCCTCCCCAAAACGGGGGTTTTACCATAATCGCCACGCTTGGCAGGCGGGTTGGCGATCGCATTGGATGTTTTTAGTACACAGGGGAACGCTGCTGCCCGGTCCCCCGGTAATCCCTTAGTCGGCTTTTTACGACTCCCATAGGAAGGGACGGGGTGGAGCTATTCTTGATTCCGGCCCCACACAGCTAAAACAATACTCTCGGTATAGTTGAATCCATGAAGCACGGTTACCGCTTACCATCAGGTGGGCCGTGGCTCATTTACCATCATTAGCAATAAAAAATAGCCCAGTTGGATTTAGCAAAAAAAACAACAAAGTTTACCAAAAATTTTACACGTTTCCTTAACATGAGAGATCGTGTATTAAATTTGTATGCAATTGACCTTTCAGCAAATTCACGGTGAACGTACTCCGCGTACATTATAATTTACAATTACCTAATCTGAATACATCGGCCAGCTGATGACAAGGGAATTGTAAATGCTGTTCGTAGATTTATCAACTGAATCTCAACGAGAAAATTATCCAGATACGTGATAAACAACATCTTTACTAATATTATAAACTAGCGTTTGCCCGCGGCTCCGCCGCAGCCCAAAGCTAGTTTTTGGGTTATATCTCAGGTTCCCGTTATAGTAACTGGATAAAATGTATACCAGTTTTTAAGTGTACCTAATCAAGTTACCAAATAAAAAAGTTGCATCAAATTTCGTTCTGTAGTTTTTGCGTGATGCGCGAACGAACAAACAGATAAACAGAGATAAAAAATCTAAAAATAATGTTCTGTATTTAGACTCGCCTATATAGCCTAATACAGTCTTTTTTCTCAAATATTGCACGCCTCATAAGCGAAGCGTTGAGGTGTGTTTTACTCCCGGTTGACACGGCACAGCTGATTTTTCAAACTAATGTCTCTATTTATTGCACTTGTAAAATAATATCTACACACACATATAAAGAACAAACACAATTTTTAACACTCATGATATCTTTGATGCCATTTTTGTTATTTTAAAAAACTGTTTGATAAAAATCTTGCTTGGACGTCCGTGAGTTGTAGGTAATGTATGTTAACACGATAACGACCAAATACTTAATTAATCGAGTCTTTTTTTTTTCGATTACGAATTATTATGACTAGGAATAGAGCCCTATTACTTTTCACGTTCTGATTCGATGTGATTTAATTGTTATTAAATAAACAAAAAATAATGAATACTTACGGCATTTACGCTCGACGCGACACTAAAACCAGCGCCTTTCATGAGAACTTTTTACGTACGCATAGACAGAGCCACCGGTGGTTTTACTATCGTCAATTCGTCAACAGAACGCCGTTCGCCCGGCCGGTACATTCTTTTTTGATAAAAGAAAGTTCTTACCTTTGCTTGACGAACTGATGATATTTGTGAAGATAGATATAACTATTTTATCCATAACAATAATTGAAAACACTAAACACACGTAAATAATAACACACCAACGTTATATAACACGAAAAAAACATATTTTACATTACACAATTTTTTTGCGTGGCCTTGGCGTCACGGTGTTTTCACTTAGAACAAAGTATAAAATTATAAGGCAACCAAGTTAGGAAGATAAATGGTTTAGAGATTTCTTGTTGAACTCATTGATTTTTAAATAAGTCGTATAATATTGTCCAAAGTTGCAATTTTATATTGATAGATGTCACTGTTTTAAAGTATAAAAGATATTGACAAATGCACAACACTCGGGCGGGAGGCCAGTAGCTAAACCACTCCGCCATCTGTGCAGTGTGCCCGATCTTGATACATTTATATCATAATACTTATAGACTAGCTTTTGGCCGCATCTTTATCTGCGTGAGCTTCAAAATTTATGTCTATGAAGTCGTTGATGCGTATCCCCAAAGAACTTTAAAAAACTATATATTATGGTTGTCTGTAAAGTCGGTTTACGGACGATAATGTTACGTGATAACGTCATGAAGAAATTAAGTTTGTACTTTTAAACAATGTAATACTGATAGAAATCGAATGGTACATATAAAAAGGTACGATCGTGCGTGCTGCTATACAATAATTGAGATACGCGTGTCGCCCGGGACGCGTTCGGGCGAAGAACGCCATGTCGGTCGTCGGCCGTTGGGCCAGCCGCCTCCCTCCCGCAGACGCTCTTCAGCCCGCGGCTCTTTTGTGGCATCGATCGTCATACATTTTTCGGAACGTTAGTCTTTTTCGTACGTGCAGCCGGTTCTTCAATTTATAAGACTTTATCACGTCAAAAAAATACGTATGTGGGTATTCCAGGCCACAATACATTTGTATACCAAATTTCATTCAAATTTGTTAAGTATTCTACGGGAACTATTATTTTTAGAGACATAAAGAATATTATGTTACATTGTCTTATCTATCCACTTACCCAATTTCATGCATATCTGTTAAGTCGTTTAGGCGTGATTGATGGATAAACATCCAAACATATTCACAAACATGATAATATTTTAAACACAAAGTGAAAAATGTGAAATCGAAAATAACAGTCACATGCAGGATTTGAACCTGCATCTCCTGGATACCGTCCAGATGCTTTGCTTTGCGTGACTGTTATTTTCGATTTCACATTTTTCACTTTGTGTTTAATGTATAGTGCTTAGCATGCCAAATGCTAAAAATATATATAAAAATATCTAAATATTAGTAGATAATAGGATAACTTCAAATTAAACACAAAACTGTTCCACTTGATCGAGTTGGGGTTTACAAAGCCATTGGTAAGCACATTACCTGGCATCTTCACAGCCGGTTAAACAGCTAAACGCTTAAAATATCCTTTTTGTTTGTATTTTAGCCACCAACTATAAAACCACTGGAACGGTCTTCAGACCTTTTTATGTATTCTACGCTTCATTAACGGAGGATTAGATTTTTATAGCTTATTCTTAGAACTTATATACTTTTGTGCAGTATATAGTGGAATTGCTAATTTAATATTGTATTTGCCGTAACCGAGTTGTTTTAAGTACGGTTAAGATGAAGTGTTTCAAGTTGCAGATATTAACGACCTAACAATCAAAATTTTAATCATTATTTTAGATCTATTTCTTTTAGCAATTGACATGCTCCGCTACTTTTTAAAGTACAAATTATTTGTGAATAAAGAAAAAGAGATTTTTAGTAGGGGCGGGAATCGAACCACGCATCTTTTCCAATCCGGGGAAGTGCTCTAAACCACTGAGCTACCCTATTGATCCTTCGATCATCCCAAATTCTTAATGATGCATGTAATGCTTGCCGGTAGATGGCGTTAGTCGTAAGACAAATGTGATTAAGAATTTGAACGGAAGTCGGTTACACTACCAACTACGCCACGAAGCCCGTCAAAATTATTCTTATAGAATACTAGATTATGACGCGACTCCGTCTCCATGCACTTTATCTCCATGTTAAAATAGCTATCCTACGGGAACTATTAAATTTGACGGGATGAAAAGTCGCCTATGTTCCTTTCTGGGCTCCAGACTATAGGTATATGTGAAAAATTTCACGATAATTAATAATAATAATAATAATAATAATCTTTATTGAGAAAAATAAACAAAACATTGGTTTAACATTTGCTACAGTAGTTACAGCATCAAAGCATAACTCACTTTCACATTTTTTTTATTAGTAAGGATATTTCTCAACATAGCCACGCCGAAGGGGTAGGCAGAGTTTTTACACACCCACGGTTCGCCAACTATGTTTAAGTCCCACGTAATATGGGCGAGCCTATTGCCCTCTAGCGGGTACATTTCCAAAAATAGTGGTGCCTGACCCGGAGAGCTAACTCGTGACCTCATGACCAGCAGTCGTTCATACTACCTACCGCTGCGCTACCGAGGCAGTTATTTACTGAAGCAGTTATTAGGATATTTTTAATGAAGCATAATGCCACAAGAAAGCCTGCATTCTGGAGAGATATTTTTTTACGGGGTTGTGAACTCTCTAACCTGCCAATAACCAAATTAGGTGGCGGAGCGTAAGTACAATCCCTCTCTATCTGAGAGAAGATCTTTGCAGAGATATTTCGAATTCAGAATGGAGATAAATGATGTATAAAGAAGAGAAGATCCACAATTAAGCACTAAATGTGCCCACTATAAATGATTGCAGATTACGCTTTCCTGCACTAATTTCGTTTAGTATTGTTTCGTTTTAGATTACATGCATACTAAATTATCTTTTTTAAACTCATTGACTGTCTCTTTTTCTCTCGTCCTTTCTGAATAGTGTAATTACAAGCACGCACGCATTTAAAAGTTGTTACCATTTTACAAAATTTATCCATTTCAGTAGATTATATTATATAACTTTTGCCTCGATTTCTAAACACTGTATCCTTAATTAATAGATCAATGTTGACAGGCTATTACTGCTGCAGTGACTAATACGGGATATAATGCACGGTTTAATGGAACGTAATATCAAAACCAACAATTCAACCAGTAAACCTTGTATTATGACGAATAACTAATCTTCTTAAGAAAAAAAATTAAAAGCTATCCATCCTTTGTGTTTTCGTACTAAGCAGCCCATTGCATGAAGTATTCTGTAAAGTCTGTGCATTCACCACTTTGAATACGAATCAAAGCAAATTCTTTTACTCCATTGCCTTTTAGATCTTTACAATGATTGTTGAGTTCTGTATGTGTTATTTTGGGTGTTAAATCCTTCCAAAGGTTTGGAGGTTATCAATTCATCTGTCATCAGACTATTACATGAATGGTTAGGGTACATTTGTTGTTGCCACCGAATAAATGTAACATAGTTCTAGTGGCCCGCCAATAAAGGCGGAGAGACGGCGCACGGCGGGTTTATTTAGTGGGTGAAGGCCCCACACTACCCTGTTTGTTGCCCCGAACGATAGGGTGCGGTTAGGAACATTTTTTCCCGCCTTAACAAAGAAAAAGGGTACATTCGTTGTAGTGGTTGACTTCTATTACCATAATTATTTACCCTGGTATGTTTCAAAGAATGCCGGATGAAGTGATAGGTTAAGAAGATATACAATACGAAAGTTAAAGGATCTAGGTATAAGGGGAGATCGAGACTAACCTTTTTTTTTGTTTATGGCGGGATAAAATGTACCTAACGGCACACTCTCTCCACCAGTACTGGCGGACCACTTGAAATGGTAGACATTACTTCTATGGTAGACCGAGACTGTAGGTTAGTCTAGACCAAATCGGTCATGTACTGAAGGATGGGAAGGGGGTCAGGAGTCTCCGAAACCGGCGAGCGTGTATGAAGAGAATGTTAAAGAAGCGAGAGATGTATGCAAGAATAGAGCCTTTTGGCACTCTGTTCTCTCTACCTACTCCGCAGGAGAGATGGCGTGATAAAAAATAAGTATATGTTTCAAAAGTTTCTAAATGGGTATTTCCTTGTAGTGTCTACTTTTATCCGCTATTTTATTTTTTTGAGAATCCTTTATGTACTCTAGATGGTATCTAGCAAGATCACTCAATTGATAGAGATATAGAGTAATTTAGTCAGTTTTGCTGTTATTCAATTGGTGTTATTTGCAAGCTATAACATAGTTTCTGATTTGATGGGAATAACTAACACGAGTGCATTACAAAAAGATCGCCAGAATGAGCTGCACACGTAAGCAATATAAAGTATTTTGTTGAGATACTTTTTTTAAGAAATAAATATATTGTACACATCATTCATTCATCCGTCAGTCTATCGCCGGTGACGGCCTCCACAAGAGAGCATAACAATGAACGCTCTTGTGCCGCTTGCATCCAACAATATACGCACAATTTAAAAAAGTCCGAGATGGCACACCATGTGGCGTCTTTTCACATTAAAGCCCAAAAATCTCTCAAAAACTAGTCATATTTTGAAATTTTAAAAATATCAAAAAAAAATTAATTATAATTGTAATGATTAACCTTACCTGGTCGGAAGAATGTACAGAAATACATGCGGTAGATGGCGCAAGCGTCACCCAAGACATTAAAAAGGAATGTGTTACCAAAATTCTTAGTCCTGAACAATTGTCTCGATAGCTGAATTGAATTCAGCTATCGACAGGAGCATCTGGGACAGCATTCTAGGAAATTCAGGATCAAATCCTGCTCGTGACGGTTATTTTCGATTTCATATTTTCGCAATTTGTGTTAACTACTATTATGCTGTCATTTTACCACTTTTTACATGTCCATACCTAGACAGACCTTATGGACATTATACGAAAAACAAAAGTTATAGTTGGAGTATAATTATGCAAATTGTGCATTCGATGCCATGTCTGGGTGCACACGTAATAGTTAGTGAACAAGCTGCTCAATTTTCTACAACGGCGCACAACGCTCTGGCACAATGTTTATATATCTGCACATCAAAGGACGCTTCGCACAAATGCACTCCTTTTATGTTGCAATTTGCGCTCTTAATCCTGCGCCTGCTTTGATCGCGTTCAGCTTCTCATTGTTTCAGCACTACGTCTTCTCTTAACCTTATTTTCTACTCAATAAGTTTAACTTTATGATTAGGATGTCTGACAGATTCGTTATTATACGGAACTTTTGTAATTTGAAAACATAGTTTCAGGGAAGTGAATCATAATATACAATTTAACTCTATCGTCTCCAACATTGTAAAAAATTCGAGTAGAACGTAGTACGAACGTACTCTTTGTAACAGTTCAAAGGAACAACTCGCCTGGTTCTCTAAAGTATTAAAATCCTCAGCATCGATATCTCTTTCAAAGTTCAGTTTGGGAGTCATTTGGAGGACAAGCCAAATTATTGAGCAAAAAAACTGGACGTTTTTAACAGAGCCACGCGGTTTTTTAACGGTCACACAATTCTGCTCTCAAGTAGGAGTACTGCATACATCTCTGGGCAGGCGCACTCAAGTACCAGCTTCACCTATTTGATTCTCTGCAAAGGTGATTTGGATCGTCTATGATTCCAATTTCACGGATGGACTGGAGTCTTTGGAACGGTGGAGAGACTTTGTGTCTCTCTGTGTGCTCTATCAACTTTTCATTGGGGAGTGTTCTGTATTTGAAGTGGTACCAACTGTAATATTATTCTAAATCCTTACCCCCCATCCCTATACTTTTTTTTGTAAATACATACATATAATAGGTAGAAAACATCCAGATGGAGTAGAAATATCTGTGTTCATCACACAAATAATTGTCCTGAGTGAGAATCGAACCCACGACCTCGTGCACGGATGTCGGTTACACTACCGACTACGCCACGAGGCCCGTCCATTTATTACCGTGATTTATTGTTCAATTACTAATAAAACAAATTTTTATGTTTGCATACACTTACTTTAATCGCTCCTCTCCTAAGACTTGTATTGTGATGTTAGATAGCTTCATACTTTTCGACCGCCTTTAAAAAAAAGGAGGGACTCTCAATTCGATTGTATTTACACATTTTTAGGTAATTTTTTACTAATGTTACAAATACTTCAATGCGAAAATGAGTTTTCATCCCATCTATTCGAAAAGGACAACTTGGTTCGCCTTTAAGTGCACCCAAAGGTGGTGTTTTCTATAAGAAACTTTTAGCAGGCAGTAATGAGTTTTTTCATTACTCATACTCTGAAAGTAGGCCTGAAGTTGCCTGAGGAGCGGGTTGAAAGTAATGCTTTTCAGCCCTAGGGAGAATTACTTTCAACTGACAGCTGAGTAATTATTAAAAAAACAGTTCTATTTTCTGTACAGCCAGTCAATTACAGCGCGATGTTAAATTGAAATAACATAAAGTTATGTACTTATATTAAAGAATTTGTTTTTTATTTGACTTTATTTTAATATAGTTGCAACTATATTTTTAAAATAACGAAGATGATTTATATTTTTTCAATTATTGAAATGAAAAATAATGGCTGAATAGCTGACAGGCCACAGAAAAAAAAAACAAAATCGGCGGGAAAACGGCGATTCCAAATTAAATTTTTTAGTCTCCTATTTTTTCTTTAGCTAATTTATAATTTTTATTTTTAGTTTCCTTGTATTCGTAATGAAAAGCACAGCGTTTACCTCGAGATTAAGACTTATTTAGTTGCTTTCATCCCTAGGGTAACAATGTACTATTAATCCTCTATAAGTGCGCCGCAATTATCTTACCCCCCACAGTTTTTGAATTTGGAACATCTTAGTGTTCAGCGCCAAAGAAATCGAACGTAAATATTGTTTGAATAAAGACTGGCTGGTACGACGGCCTTAATAAATAATAATATTACAATAAAATATGAGGTGCCTTTTATTTTCTCATAGCGGGTGATGAAAAGTAGAGTGTATCACTCGGGCGCAAGATATATTTTTGGCTCGGGCGACGTACTTTGAATCCCTCGCTACGTTCAGGATTCTACTAAAGAATCCCACACTTCGCTCTTTTAATTTTTCTTTTTTTATTGCATGTAGTGGCAGACGAGCCACGGTCCATCTGATGGTAAATGGTAACCGTTGCCCATAGACTCGACTATACCGAGAGTATTGTCAAGCCGCTGCTCGCCAATTCATTTCACAGATATGAAATGAAATATAAACGGCTATCTCCTGCTACAGCCAAAACGCAACGATGTACTTCATGGCCGGTCATACAGGAGATGGTGGTACCAACCCGCTCGGGCCCGATACCAAGTGAGTACTCCCACTTGGTACCCAGCCTTACCACCAGTCATGCAATGGATGATAATTGCTTACTTCCCTTAGTAGCCTCATACGACACCCGTGGGAAAGAATGGGGTGGTGACACTTGTGTTCTTAGTGCGTCACCACACAGACACATCGTTATTATCACCTGAAAACGATCTCGTCCAAGACCTTTCGTTTTCAGCTGTATTTAATAATAAATAAATCAATATTCACAGACAATTCACACAACGTCCTCTGGTCCCAAACTAAGCTTAACGGTTGTGCTATGGGTACCAGATTACGGATATAATACATATATTACTTTTTTTTGTAAATACTTATATATAATAGATAGAAAACACCCAGACGCAGTACAAATATATGTGTTCATCACACAAATAATTGAGTGGGAATCGAACCCACGACGAATTTTTTACTAATGTTACAAATATGTACTTAAATGCGAAAATGAGTTTTCATCCCATCTATTCGAAAAGGACGACTTGGTTCGCCTTTATGTGCACCCAAAGGTGGTGTTTTCTATAAGAAACTTTTAGCGAGCAGTAATGAGTTTTTAATCCTCTATAAGTGCGCCGCAATTATCTTTGCCGCGCTTTTTGAATTTGGAACATCTTAGTGTTCAGCGCCAAAGAAATCAAACGTAAATATTTTTTGAATAAAGACTGGCTGGTACGACGGCCTTAATAAATAATAATATTACAATAAAATATGAGGTGCCTTTTATTTTCTCATAGCGGGTGATGAAAAGTAGAGTGTATCACTCGGGCGCAAGATATATTTTTGGCTCGGGCGACGTACTTTGAATCCCTCGCTACGTTCAGGATTCTACTAAAGAATCCCTCACTTTGCTCTTTTTTTTTATTGCATGTAGTGGCAGACGAGCCACGGTCCATCTGATGGTAAATGGTAACCGTCGCCCATGGACTCTACTATACCGAGAGTATTGTCAAGCCGCTGCTCACCAATTAATTTCACAGATATGAAATGAAATATAAACGGCTATCTCCTGCTACAGCCAAAACGCAACGATGTACTTCATGGCCGGTCACACGGGAGATGGTGGTACCGACCCGCTCGGGCCCGATACCAAGTGCGTACTCCCACTTGGAACCCAGCCCTACCACCAGTCATGTAAAAATATTATTTTGCTCCCTTACGATACAATCTACTATTATTTTTGGCCACGCTTTCACGTTGTAAGTCATTACTTACCAATCGTCGCAAAATTTTGCAAAAGTAAATAATTAGACATAGTCTGGTCACAGAAAAGGCCATAGACTACTCTTAATCCGGGGAAAATGTATAATTTCTGTGGGATGACTATTTTTAAATACAGATAATGAATGTACTTGAGAGACGTGATTAGGAAACGGCAGGCAGAATCTTGCAAACTATAACATGTTTTACATGTATAGAATTTTGTGTCAAATTTATATATTATATTACCGGGAGTTAGTGTGTGTAACAAAAAAACTAAGTCTATTACTGTACCATTTCTATAATTTAAAAGCGGACGGTTTGCTATACCACGTTTATTTGGGGCCGGACTGGTACTTCACCTAGGTTCTCCACCTGGGTGAAGCACGGGGACCTATAACGTCCCGTGCTCCAACTGATTACGTTATTGTACAGTGACGCAGTAAATTGTTTTCCCTATATGATTCAAAAGATTTATATTTAATTACAAGGATAGAATAGAGTTTGAGTATTATTTGGAACCTTTGCGGTGCATAAAATTGATGAAAAATAAATTAAATACGTCTGCTTGAGTCTTTTGTTTCTGTTGTTTGTCGAGAAGTTGTCAGGAAAAAATTGAGTTATGTTATCCCAGGAGCAAGTTTTTGAGAATCCAAGCCCCCAACAGCCGATTTTTATAAAAAGAAAAAGGTGGTATGGTGCTATTATATGATGGTTTACGATATTATAAGCACAAGAAATATAAAAATGGTAACCAATTTTGGGTGTGCAGTGAGTCCAAAAAGAAGAAAGGTGTGAAATGTCTTGGTTCAGTCACTTTGCAGGTAAGACTTATCTTCATTAATATGTTATCATCTAAAGCTATCCATGTCGTGTTCCATGTATTGAAATTTTCCACCTGTTTTAGCATCTAATCTAAATCTATGTGTCATCTATCGTATTTTTTTTCAGAAATCCTACCTATTACACGGCCTCGGCCTTGACGGGCCTCGTGGCGTAGTCGGTAGTGTAACCCGACTTCCATGCCCGAGGTCGTGAGTTCGATTCCTACTCAAGACACGAGACGAGACAATTATTTGTGTGATGGACACAGATATTTGTACTGCGTCTGGGTGTTTTCTATCTATTACATACATGTATGTATTTACAAAAAAAAAGTAATATATGTATTTTATCCGTAATCTGGTACCCATAGCACAAGCATTAAGCTTAGTTTGGGACCAGAGGACGTTGTGTGAAAATGTCCGTGAATATTTATTTATTAACAAGCCTTTTTAAAACGGTATACTTACATATTGTGACATATGGAACAGGGACGTGGTCTCTGAATGTTGGCCTCGTATCAAGGCTCAAAGTCGTTTAGCGGGCCATGGAGCGGGCTATGCTTGGTATTTCCCTACGTCATCGAATCCGTAATACGGAGATCCGTAGGAGAACGAGAGTGACCAACATAGCCCACCGGGTTGCCATGCTGAAGTGGCAATGGGCAGGCCACATCGCTTGACGAACCGACAACCGTTGGGGAAGAAAGGTTCTCGAGTGGCGACCACGTATCAGACGGCGCAGCGTAGGACGGCTCCCCACCAGATGGACCGATGATCTGGTCAAAGTCGCGGGGAGCCGTTGGATGCGGTCGGCACAGGACCGCTCGTTGTGGCGTTCTCTTGGGGAGGCCTATGTCCAGCATTGGACGTCAAAAGGCTGATGGATAGATGGATGAATGATACTTACATATAGTCAGATTGCATTAATTTACTACATATTATTTTAGGATGGTGAAGTTTTTAAGAAAATGGAACATGGAACAAAAAATGGTGATCATAGCTGCTGTATACCGGATCATGATAAAACCGAAGTATTGTTAGCAATAGAAAAGGCTAAAGAAGAAGCTACTACTTCTAATGAGCCTTTACCTAGAATTTATGAAAAGGCCGTAGAACCGTTGTACCGTAAAGGTCTCAATTTAGTTACCTCAGTTCCTTCTTTTTCGAGCAAAGAACATATTTTGAATACTAAAAGAAAAGAAGGTTTTCAAGCAAGCAAAACACTGTTTAAAGATATTTGGGAGGTTAAGGTCCCCGGCAAATTTCTTGATTTGTTATTAGCCGATTATACAAATGAGACTGAACAGACCAGAATATTAGTGTTTTGTTCTGAGGAATCACGAAAAAAGATGGAGGTAATTGAAGAATATTTCTTTGACTGTACGTTTTATAGTGCTCCAAAGCCGTTTTATCTAGTTGTACTGCATGGTGATTATGGAAGTAGTAGTACTAATACAAAGACTGTGCCATTGATTTATGCTCTGATGAGCAATAAAACAGAGAAGTCATATTGTGCTCTATTTGACCTCATAACACACCGTTGTAACAACTGGAAACCCAAAAAAATACACGTAGATTTTGAACATGATCGTATTGCAGAAGGATGGCAATATATTTAGTCAGAAAATTTAACTTTTCAAAATGCGAATCCGGGAATTTATTCAATATTTTGAAAAAAAATATTTTAATAAAAATGTAGATGAATGGTGTGTATTCAAAGAGAGGCACCGTACAAAAACATAACTGAGAGTTGGAATTAAAATCATAATAAAGAGTTCAAAAAACAACATGTTACGCTAAATAAATTGCTAACAGTGATATCGCAAAATACCGATTCTTTAGATTTACCACCAACTAAACGCCGCAATTAATACCTTGAAAAAGACCAGTTTATTTTAGATTCGCAAATACAACTAATTAATAAAGAAATTTCTTTAGGCCATTTTTTGGAAAAAATGCGTTAAAATAAATACTATTCATTATATATTCAATTACGTTTTTTTCTTTGATTGTATTGATCAGCAGTTGGAGCACGGGACCTTATAGGTCCCCGTGCTTCACCCAGGTGGAGAACCTAGGTGAAGCACGGGTCCGGCCCCGTTTATTTTTAATTTTTATATAAATTTTCTTGTTCACTAAGATAGTTTTGAGGTTTGATACTAACCCAATATGGACTAAATTGTCTGAAAATAAATAAATAATAATAATAAATCTGTTATAGAACTGTGTCTTCACATTAAAGATAACAGAGTAAACAGTTTAAATGTGTTTAAACTCAAAATATTTTTCTTAGAATTTTTGCCTGTTTGTCTCTTCATTTTTACACACATTACGTAAGAACCATTGAACTGATTTGATGAAACTTTTTACTGTTCCTCATAGGCCAGTTAGTAGTACTTGTATGTATATCTCTGATTCTGATAAATTTTCTAGAATTACCTGACATTAAACACAAAGTAAAAAATATGAAATCGAAAATAACAGTTACGAGCAGGTTATTTTCGATTTCATCACTTTGTGTTTAATGTATAGTGCTAAGCATGTCAAATGCTAAAAATATATATAAAAATATCTAAATATTACCTGACATTACTATTTAATATCTTCTGTGAATTTAATTTAACCTTTGTAATGCAATAGAAAGTAAATTTATTAGTCTAGGTTTTCCCAAAACGATGTGTTTTAATAGTGTGAGTCAACTCTTACACATCAAATACAAGCTTACGTGTACGTAAAATATTGTAATTGATACCAAGATCAATTGCAGATAGCAATATCGAACCTGAATCCATACCCTTAAGGGTCACTTTCTCACAGTCGCATAATTGGAGCAAAAATAAAGTTTACAATACTCAAGCTTACTCAGAAACCTACTACCAGGTACCTCTACCAATATGCTGCTAGTACCAATTCTTATTAATTCAAAATCATTCGTATAGTTTCGCTGTTAAAATTCAAATTGGACTAAATAGTTCAGGCTTTTATGGTTTTATGGAATTGGTTGATGATACGAAAGAGGAAAATCTGGTGGATGAATGAAGCGTAGCGCAGGTACAACCAGTTCTGGTGCTTTTAGGAATGCTCGACCCACTGGCCGAATGACTCATTTGACGCAAATACTTCGGACGCCAGGATCTCGGAAGCTGAACGAGCTGCATCGTTTTATTACCAGAAATTATAATCATAACCGTGAATCTGTTGATAGTATTTTTTTTGTTATGACGTAATCAGATTCGATAGATATATGTAATGATAGCCTAGCGGTAAAACCAAGGTCTGCAAGGACAGCAGCAACAATTTCAATCTTCAATCTAAGGCCAAGACCTCCAATATCACACTTTTTTGAAATATTCGATAATTATTAAAATAAACATTTATTATTAAGATAATTTAAACATCGATTATTAAGATAAACATCGTGATGAATCCGGCAAAAATTCTACATAGTTCGTCTAGTCTGCTAACCCTTAAGGTCCAACGTGGTGGCCTTAATCTATCTCACTCTGAAAAGAGACCCGTGCCCGTCATGCATAACTGCTTTCTCAGCCACAGCGCAAGAAAAAATCTTTCATATTTTAATTGTACATTGGATCTTTTTGTTACATAATTAAACAGTGATAGCCTAATTACAAAACTAAGCACAGCAAAGACAATGGTATTGAGTTCAATCCCCAGTCCAAGGTCATAGCTCAGACTGACTCTGACTTCGAGATTTGTCGAGATTATTTGTGTATTTGTTTACAAATTATTGATAAAACGTAAACAACGTGAGGAATCCTGCATGCCCGATAGATTATCTCGGCAGCTTGAAACCTTGACCAAAAGTGAGATTATCTCGGCAGCTTGAAACCTTGACCAAAAGTGAGATTATCTCGGCAGCTTGAAACCTTGACCAAAAGTGAGATTATCTCGGCAGCTTGAAACCTTGACCAAAAGTGAGATTATCTCGGCAGCTTGAAACCTTGACCAAAAGTGAGATTATCTCGGCAGCTTGAAACCTTGACCAAAAGTGAGATTATCTCGGCAGCTTGAAACCTTGACCAAAAGTGAGATTATCTCGGCAGCTTGAAACCTTGACCAAAAGTGAGATTATCTCGGCAGCTTGAAACCTTGACCAAAAGTTCCCACTTTTTTTTTTACGGTCCCCCGTAATAGGTCAAAAAAAAGTTACATAATATATTGTTGTTAATTTTTAATCTAATACCTAGTTTTATCAAACATGTTTTTGCTGATCTTAATTAATAAACTGTCACTACCGCGTCCTTCATTGATACTATTTTGATAAGTAGGTATGTATACAATTTTATGAACAATGGCTACCCACAAACAATATTGATATTTAGACTGTTTAATAAGAACCTTAATTTACAAAACGTTTATTTTAATGGCATTAATACATTTTTTTTGTTAAGGCGGGAAATAATGTTCCTAACCGCACACCCCGTCGTTCGGGGCAACGAACAGGGTAGTGTGGGGCCCTCACCCACTAAAGAAACCCGCCGTGTGCCATCTCTCCGCCTTTATTGGCTGGCCATCGGAACTATATTACATTCCTTCAGTGGTAATGGCATTAATACCTACTATAAACTTTAAAATACTATACCAATTTCAATGTTCTCAAAAATTATTCAATTTGAAGATTCCGCGACATATGACATTTAATTTCAATGTCTTCATCATCAATTTTAATTCAAAAGTCAAGATTGCAGCAAGATTTAATTTGAAGTATTATATCAATTATGTCATTAAAAAGGGATCGCAAGGTGATTTGCGAATTCGCATTTATACGTAATTGTAAATATCACTATAATATCATCCGCGAATAAATATATATACCTACTAATGTTATAAGGAGTTCGAGTTCTGCTCGCAAATATTTTTTTCTATTACATACAATGTGTCCTGATAAGTAGTTAAGCTTGTCCAGGACTTATACATAAATATAAAAAAACGTTAGATTATTTTTTTATGTTTCAATTAATCAACGAAACAGAATCCTTAAACCTTTGGGCAAATAAACGTAGGGCTGTCCCAATTTGCGCCTCAACATCCAATTCTCCACGTGCTGCAACCGTTTATTTCGATTGCCTTTTCCAGGTCTACAGACCATCTGATGGGCTGGAGTTGTAATCTATGTTACCGCGGGATCCAATTTAGGACCTATCGATACCAGTGATCTTACTTCCATCATCAGATAAGACTAGACAATTTCCAATACTGTTCGGTTCCTGCAAGCCTTGTTCGTTAGTTTTCTGTATCAATCTTTAAATAATCTAATATTATAAATGCAAAGGTGAATTTATTGTTTTTTTTATTGCCGACGTAACTTCTGAACCAGTCCTTTAGAAATTTTGTATTCATACAGTCCGTAGCCCATAGAAGCATATAATAAGCTGTAATTACCTGCTTCTTTATCTTTTTGAGACTTCCAACAGAATTAAATTAATGCTATGTCTAGAAACCGTTAACAACTTTACTGATACTAATTTTAAAATGCAATCCTTTAATCGCAAACCTGTTCACTACTAGCCCAATCTCTAAATTTACACACAAAGCATATGTTTTGTTACGCCTTTAAAAAAAACAAATAAAGTACAAAAACGTTTGATACTTAATAGTCAAGTATGTATAAGATTTCGAAGGCACATCGTGAGCCTAATTCGTAATAAGTACACAATTATGCAGGTATCTATGGTCCGAAATTAAACCTTTAGCCGGCGTTATTTGGATGTAAAATAACAAATAAAAGATGGACATTAATACAGGTCGGTATCTTTACCCTTTTCAATCACTATTGCCCCTAATCGTGCTCGATTTAGTTTACAAGTGCGTTGTAGTGTCACTGATAGCGATATAGCGGAATTTTGATGACTACAAACATCATGCCTTTGTTATTTTATACTATGTATAATATTAGAAATACGAGTTTGGATGGATTCTTGTTACTCTAATCTCGTACGACCGCCTGAATGGGCCTAGATGACATTAGGTACAGGCAGATTATAGTTTGGAATCATCTCTGAAAAATGAACGGTCCCGTTAGATAGATTTGTTTTGTTTTTTCAGAGAAAGATCGACATGATTTTTTTAAATAGTGGTTGTTTTGGGGTAGTGGTAGGTGGGGCATAACATATGCTAATCTTATCTCGGAAAATGGATAGTTTAGTTTAGTACGTGGTATAGCGATCACTGGTGAGCTATAGTGGCGTATTTATTTTGAAGTCCACGCGGAGGAAATAGCGTATAAAAATATTTGTTCATAAAAGTAAAGGTACTTAGTTTTACAGGATTTTGCAGACAGTCATCGATAGATATATAATAAACGTAGCATAGCATCACGCCTGTGTTTCCCGAAGGGGTAGGCAAAGGCGTATTTTACACCTACGGTGCGTCAGCTATGTTTAAGTCCCACGTATCAGAGGGCGTGCCTATTGCCGTCAACCGGGCACATTTCCAAACTCTGGGCTGCTACTGAGAATTTTTCTTTTTACGAAAAAGCTCAGTAACACTGCCCGACCCGGTTGGCTGTGTGCCTTTAGTCCATGAGCAGCGGTTCGCATTTAGTGTTAGTTTACCATCACGAGGACTAATGTCTCGTCTGTCATCGTAGGCAATAAAATGAAACATAATATAGTTAAAAATTATACTTTTAGTTTCAGTAATTAAAATAGAATGTCAACTTAATTTGAATAATAATATATTTGATCTTAATTAGAACTTGGGTAATAAGATAAAATCAAGAATTCATTATGCTGAAGTCGTAAATTATTTTTTAATAATCCTAATTGGTGTTCAAAGTCCAAACTTTACTTACTTTATTAAAGATAAATAAATATGAAGTTTAAATATCCTATAACAGCATCTAATGCCTCAGTCTACAACTCAAAACAAAATGTTAATGAGATATTCATTTGATTACGTGTTTTGCATTCATATTTTAATTAGTGACATTTTAGTTTCCATTCATTTTTCCAAATTTACTGCAAGGTCGTCTGACATCATTTTAAATCTAAGTAACGCTAGTTAAAAACGTTTAGTGAAAAATACCTAATATATCCGCTAATCGCCCACGTAAGGACCAATACTATTACATAGCGCGCCATATGTAAATGTATCGCCAGTCCTTCTGAGAACGCGCCATCTTTGTTCCCTAATTATTTTTAATTGCCGCAAGCACAGACACGATGTGTACGGCCTTCTACAATTTAACTTTTTGAATTTTTTTCGCGTCTAGCGTTTGAATCACTTCGATTACAGTATAAATGAGTCATGAGACTACACGCGATAATTCTTAAATATAAAACAAGTGTAATTTTTTCTGCGGCAACCTTTGTGTTGTTCTTAGAATATGTTCCCTCGTAAATCAGTAATGGCGCCCTATTATTTGTTGTTCGTATAAATTTTGGTGCACTGTAATTGACTATATCATCGATTTTCGCCGCGGGTGGTGCAGTGTTTGAAGCTTGCGATTCTAATTCTTATTGATGACTGAAGAAATTTACACTTCACATTTTGCATTTTTAAAATGTCATCTGAATTGGCACAAATAAACACCTACTTGTGAATATGAATATACTAATTATATAGATTGTACCAACGGACAAAATTCACACGCATAAATTAGTGCTACCAGCTTAATATATTATTTTTTCTCAAATAATCTTAAATTTACAGACATAGCTTTGTTACAGCTTTATAATAGTATAGATTGCAATAATTATTATTCTGTAAACTAAGAACGACCTTTCCCAATAACTTCCGCTGTTGCAACCGTCTTTCGTCGCCGGTGAATAATTTTAAGTATTCCGGCCACATGTCTCGAGACAATGCATATTTTTTGTGTTTGTACTAGCGATTTGCACTCACTGTTGTATTTCTAGAGGAAATGCGTTGAGTCAGACTAGACGCAACCATTACTCAAATCAGAGTCACTTGCGAGAATACTGATTAGTTCTGTATTTATGTCTTCTTGTTCCTAGAGAATTATATAGTGGTTTGAAATTTTTTTTAAACTATATATATATGAATTTTATAAGCATAAGTATACGGCCCCCCTGATGGTAAGCGGTTACCGTAGTCTGTATACGCTAGCAACACCAGAAGTATCACTCGCGCGCTGCCATCTCTAACTAGGCAAGAACGAGAACAATTTTTTATCCACATATTTAATACATAATTCAATTATGTACTCGTATCGTATTAATTAAATTTATTATTAATATCATCTCAAACTTTTATCATCGCAGGGGTAAGACGTAGTGAAAAAAGTGATGTAAGTTTACGTTTCAGAGCGTATATCTCGGCTGAATGCATTTTAATGCAACGTGCTACTAGGCTCGGAATAGATATTTCATTTAAATTGGATGTTGGCGACTAAGATAATATAATTTATGTTAATACTAAAGTTCACTTAGATGAAGTCGCGATCAATAGCTAATAACTGCATAGATGGCGGACTGGTTTAGATAGCGGCCTCACCCGAGTGTTGTGGGTTCGATTCCCACACAGGACGACTCTTTGCGTGATCCATAAATGGTTGTTCTGAGTCTTTGTGTACTTTGAAATTGAATGTTTGTAAAGTCACTCGCAATAGAAGGATTATTGCTTAGTGGAGGGTTTTGTCTTTTGTAAAAAAATATTAGGCATATTCAATGATTATGTCTTATACATAAATGTGACAGGGTCTTAACTTGAAACTTGAACTTATGCTAACCAACTATGACAGTAGCAATTAAACCATTTTATGGGGTTATTCTACGCTTCAACACCACTAGTCACAAATATAATTCAAGTAGGTACATCGTAACTACTTTACAAAAAAAAAAAGGATTAGTTCAATTGACCAAAGAAAGTGCTCTTACTTGAGTAGATACATAAGCACAAAAAATGGCTTCGCAGTTGTAATGAAAAAATACAGTAATAAGAAAAAAATACACTACAAAAGATCTTTTTATTCAATTTCAAACGGAAGCGAATGTATTTTCTAATTACTGTTCCGACTGCACTCGTGATGGCTGGTATTTATTTTTGCACCACAAAATTTCCCACATTTGCTGGTAAGTACCCGATTCAGTTGTAAGAAAGAAAGATGAAGAACATTTTTGACCACTTGCCACCATTTCATTTCGCGGGTGGTATTTTTTATTAAACACCCTGCACTACGGAATAATCCTTGTATCGCGGGGACTTTACAAACATACAATTTCGGGGACACAAAGTACACCCGGACTTAGAATCATCATTTGTGAATCACACAAAGAGTTGTCCTGTGCGGGAATCGAACCCACAACACTCGGGTGAGGCCGCTTTCTAAACCAGTCCGCCATCTATGCAGTTATTAGCTATTGATCGCGACTTCATCTAAGTGAACTTTAGTATTAACATAAATTATATTATCTTAGTCGCCAACATCCAATTTAAATGAAATATCTATTCCGAGCCCAGTAGCACGTTGCATTAAAATGCATTCAGCCGAGATATACGCTCTGAAACGTAAACTTACATCACTTTTTTCACTACGTCTTACCCCTGCGATGATAAAAGTTTGAGATGATATTAATAATAAATTTAATTAATACGATACGAGTACATAATTGAATTATGTATTAAATATGTGGATAAAAAAATTGTTCTCGTTCTTGCCTACATTGCAATTTCTAATTGCTTTACCTTTTCGAAATTCATAATTAGCATTATCAATTGCTCCAAATAGTATTATCAATTTCGTTAGACTAAGAGAAATTAAGAAATATTAGACCTGCTTGCCCGTAAGAGGTTCTCACGGTAATGCGTGAAATTTGAAAGAACGTTACGATTATTTTATATTAGGCAATCTATCCAATCGACCTCTACACGTTACAGTGTTTTGCATACTTTACAGCACCGACCGTAAAACACCTAGGTGTATTTTAGTTGTAGAGTGAGGTAGCCGTCCAATCAATCATTTCCCATTAAAATATGCAATGGTAAGCAACGACTTGACAGTGTGGCGACGGTTACCTTTTACCATCAGGTGAACCAGAATTCGTCTGCCGCTATCATCCATTCATCAGCCTTTAGATAACTACTGTTGGATATAGACCTCCAGAAGCAAGTGTCACGACGAGCGATACAGCTTGCGACCAACGGCTCCCCGCGGCTATGACCTGATAGTGGACCGACAACTTGGTGAAGGGTCTTCCTACGCTGCACCATCCTATACGTGGTTGCTATGCGAGAGCCTCGTCAAGCGATGTGGCCTGTCCAATGCCACTTCAGAAACTTTATTTTACTTTTGCCTATGGTGGCAAAAGCAATAAAAAAAAATAAAAAACTAGGAACCGTTTTCTTTAAACGCAGTAAGTATATTCCGTAATTTCCCAATAATAACGTTATTAATGGGCCGGCTTTAGAATTTTCCCAACCCTCTTTACCCACGGGAGTCGTAAGAGCCGACTGAGACTGAGGGAGTGGGCAGCAGCACTCCCTCGAGCATCAACAACATCCACTGCGATAGCCAACCCGCCTGCCAAGCGTGGCGATTACGGCATTATCCCCCATGACGGGACCGCTCGTTGTGGCGTTCTCTTGGGGAGGCCTATGTCCAGCAGTGGACGTTGAAAGGCTGATGGATGGATGGATGGATGGATAACGTAATTAATTAACTCCGACGAACTTCACCCAAATCCATTATTAATGCAAAAACAACAGCACCTTTATTTATTAATCCGTTTAAAAGAATTTCACACATAAAATTTTCATTCACTATGATACAAGAGCGGAAAGAAAGTCTCGTATCAGATAATTATTCAATGCTCCAATATCGACACTGAATAAATAATTTGTTATGTGTTATTTCATTGATTTGTGTAAATATCGCACAATTCTCACGTAATAATTTGTTCCACATTACGAAAATAAGTCAAGTATACGTGTTCCATATTACGAAAGTATTATTAATATTACAGTATTAGATCAGGTATATTAACATTAACAACGATGTTTTTGTACAATAAAACACACACACATGGTAGGCTCTATAGTTCAATTTTATTATAATATATTGGAGGTATATAAATAAACGATTTCTGACTTATATATACAAATAAAAAGGAGATTAACACATAGGATACAACGCGAAAGTGGAAGGATGTACGAGATACAGGGACCAAGACGCAACTACCTAGAACAAATCGGTCATGTATTGAAGAAAGGTGGAGTCAGGAATCTCCTAAAGCGGTGAGCGTCTATTAAGAGCAATGAATATTGAGGAAGCGAGAGATGTATGCAAGAATAGAGCCTTTTGGCACTCTGTTCTCTCTGCCTACCCTGCAAGAGAAATGGCGTGATTATAAGTAGGTAAGTAAGTATAATACTTATAAAATAAAATCACTATACTCAATTTACTGTAACTACCAAGTGGACTAAAGTTCATTCAAATGACATCCACAGCCGGCTCTATGGTTAATATTTTTTAAATTACGTACTTATGTAATGATTGTCTATTTATTGAAAAAGTAAAATCATGTACATTTATTTTTAACATAATAAATAAAATTTACGCGTTAATAAATAAAATTAATTTAAATTGCCTCATAAAAAATTAAGAGCAATAATTGTTATGTTTAATTTGAATACAAAATGGCGTTGGACATACATTAAATGGATGCCATTAAAATGCATCAATTTATCTTTGGAACCCCAATCACAACGAGAAGATACCTTACACCCTCGTGTTTGCGCAAGTGTTGCACACACACAAACACGTACATTTGTCTCATACACACGTTATGCGCGTACGCATGTCGTTACAGACGCGTATGTGTGTGAACTCGCAGGTACCGAAAGTTAATTGCCTTCGTATGTTCAATGTTCATTTTTCTACCTGATCTGGGTTCAGAGTTGGGTCGGGTAAAGTATTACACTTACCAAAGGAATATTTTTGATACTTTGTGCGCATTGTCGTTTTATTTTGACGCTTTTTTGTTCAAAGTAATCCACTTAACCCTATCGGTGACAGTTGAAAGGTTGAATTTTGTTTTTTATACACTACGGTACGTATAAATTAAAAATAATGTTTGAATATGTATGATATGTACCTACAGGCATAATAATATATAATTTCTTACTTTTGAACGTAAGAATTTGGAGTGACCAGTGAGTAAATTCCACATCCAACCCATTGATTCTATTTCTTTGTACAGAAATAATGCACTTATTGATTAAACTCGGCTAGTCAAATACTTATTCGCGCCCTAAACCATTTAATAGCAACATCCATCCATCCATCAGCCTTATAACGCCCCCTGCTGGATATAGGCCTCCCCAACAATGGAGGATAGTGCCGTAATCGCCACGCTTGGCAGGCGGGTTGGCGATCGCAGTGGATGTTGTTAATTCTCGAAGGAATGCTGCTGCCCACTCCCCCGGTATTTCCTCAGTCGGCTCTTACGACTCACATGGGTGGAGAGGGGTGGGACAATTCTATAGCCGGCCCCACACGGCTAATAATAGCAACATCACTTAGTAAATACTTGTGACCTAAATACTTGCTTCAGGAATTCCTAATGCAATTTTTGTCATGAGATACTGTCCTACCGTCGGGCACGCGTCTCCTCTCACAGTGAGAGGGATATAGGGCGTAATCATTTTTTTAATTATTTTCATGACCATAGAGACTAGTCTTTCAGTCGTATACCTACATTGTAAGCCGTAATCATTCAAAAGGAATCACTGCCTACAAAAAAGAAGAAAGTCGCCAAAAAGGATCACTAGAGAAACTGCACATAAGTTTATTATAATTATATAATAAGAGCGCATCCTTACTGAGAACAATAAATTTACTCAAAACTAAAAAAAAAATAAACGTCAGTTCCGTGGTGTACTGTGGTACGGGGCCGCATTATCGAGTACCTGCGTTTAGTCCCGACTGTAATTTTTAATTGACAAAAAAACACGACCCAGCCGAATTTATATGTGGAATTTATTTTATTGCGTATGATCTGTGTGTGCGTGGGTTACCAGTATTATTCTCGAACGGTCTCTCGCTAAGTCTATGGATTATTTTGAGGTGTAAAAAGCGGTGGGTTATTGATGCGATAAATATAAAGATAGTTTAAAGTAATGCCGCCGCTTGATTTGAATTCGAGATTGAAATATTAAGTATCTACACTTCTTAGTAAAGTTAAAAAAGGTACATCGTAAAGGTCATAGGATTTTAATTGTTAAATTATATGAAAAATTACTATCATACTCAAAATACTTTGATTATAGGATATGTGATGAAATAAAATAAAATCTGATATGAAACTTTTAGCCAAGAATTCATAGATAAAAATCATTACCGACGATGTAACGATGGCAACACAGGTAGACACCGAACAATACGGCGTACAGTCAGCAAAAACGGTAATGAGCTCACTGTCACGAATAATGGCGACTATTGTCTATGCGGCCGCTCCTGTAAAAAAGATATTTTTTGTACTCTGTACAATAATGGTTCTTTTTTCAAATTGCGTTTTGGCGCCAGGGAGTATTCGATTTATGAAATTGACAGTTACATTGGATAACAAAAGACGAAAGCGGTAGCATGGAAAGTCCTAATGGCAATACATAAATATTTTATATTTATATTCTTATCTTATTTTCTTATCTTATTACACGTATAGATTAATTAGGTAAGCTAGATAGATAGCTGATTAGTACCTAGGCCACACTACTACTGCCTAGCTGGCACGGTGGTCTAGCGGTAGTGTATGCAACTGCAGATCATGAGGTTTCGGGTTCAATTCTCAGGTCCGGCCAACCATTTCACAAAATTTTAAAATAAAATTCTCGTTTTTTTTTTGTCTCGTAAAGCACGTAAAGCCATTGGTTGTGCTTTGATCTCTCTCCGATCTTGTAGGAATGACATCGGATTAAGAGAGTGAGGGAACAGATAGTGAACTTGTTTTTGCGTATACACCCACCCGTGTACTATATCTCCTGCATACCACTTAGATAGCATAAATAGGGGGTTTCGGGCCACAGTGCTCTCCCTCGCCATATTCCCCGATCAAGCCGGGGCCCATTTATGCTGTGGCTCTACAAGAAGTAAGACTCTACTACTGGTTAAATGGGACAAAATTGTTAGTAGCAACGAGCTGGGTAATGTGAGGCCGTCTCCACTAAATTAACCCTTCATGTGCTATCTCTCCATCTGTATTGGCGGACCACTGGAACTGTTTGAATATTACTTCAATAGGCGTACTTACTTCCCTGGCTGAAGCAGCCATCCACTGGAGTTAAAAGGTCTAATCTGTTTATGTGCTTCAATTATTCCAATCTCGTGTGAATATTACCAAATTAACTTAATATTATCTAGTATTATTCAGAATGTCTAATAGCCCAATAATTTCATCAGAACGGTAAAACACCAAAACTAAAATCAATAATAGTAAGGCCTACTTTCTGTTTTTAGTATAATTATAACGACTTTCTATAAGAATTTAGTCTCGTTTTGTAGATAATATCGTCATTTCCTGTAGCACACCGAATCTCATTAGATTTTAACACTTGGCTCGTGGGTGGCCCTCCGTTTTGATCAACGGTATTGGTGACTGGGGTAACTATGCCCTTTGTAACAAATTAATAAAACACGTGTCCAACTCAATTCATTTTACAAAAACTTTAGTCTGACAATGTAAACTGTAACGTCTGTGTGGTGACGGACTAAGAATACAAGTGTCATCACCCCATTCTTTCCCACGGGTGTCTTATGAGGCGACTAAGGGAAGCAAGCAATTTTCATCCATTGCATGACTGGTGGTAGGGCTGGGTACTAAGTGGAAGTACTCACTTGGTATCGGGCCCGAGCGGGTTGGTACCACCATCTCCCGTGTGACCGGCCATGAAGCACATCGTTGCGTTTTGGCTGTAGCAGGAGATAGCCGTTTATATTTCATTTCATATCTGTGAAATGAATTGGTGAGCAACGGCTTGACAATACTCTAGGTATAGTCGAGTCCATGGGCAACGGTTACCATTTACCATCAGATGGACCGTGGCTCGTCTGCCACTACATGCGATAAAAAAAAATGCTGCATGCTGCATTTTGTTTGTTAACCTAATGGAAATATATAATACATAGATACACTCCCAAAAACATATGAGCGACTCGCCTATGCAACACTATTTAAATTACACGATTTCGTGGGTTCGATTCCCACTCAGGACAATTATTTGTGTGATGATTACAAATATTTGTACTGCGTCTGGGTATTTTCTATCTAGTATATGTATGTATTTACAAAAAAAAAGTAGTAATTATATGCATTATATCAGTAATCTAGTCCGTGAATATTTATTTATATTATATTACCACTTCCATGTTAGTGATAGACTAATGTACAGTGGCATTTAATGTCCAATCCAAGGTCCAGACTTTATACAGCAAACCGCTCTGAATTTACGCATATTTTTAAAATTAGTGCATTAATTTATAAATTTTTTCACTATTCAGTGAAGAAAAATGAAATGAAGAAAACTGCAGGCCTCGGTTTTCTCGACGGCTTGTAATGAAAAAAAAATGTTTTCGACTATATAGATGCCATAGTGGTTTATGTAGGGATCTTCCAGTGCTGAATCTTATGTAGGTAATTCACAAATATTTGTGTGAAACATATACGGTATAATTAAATGGGAGATAAAGTCAATGATCTGATCATCAAATATTGATTTATTTAGATTGCTTAAGAATTCATAAGCACTCACAGCTTATATAAGTAAGTACATAAACTAATGTATAGTAAAAAATACAGTTGAATGGTCTGTATTTTGTTTGTTTGAATCGCGCTAATCTGTTGATATACTAGTTATCCACGAGTACAAATAGCATCAAGATTATACTATCTGAGAGTACAATTTGATTATTAAAAGCGGAATTATCTGTGATTAAAGTTAATGCGGAAAAGAACCGAACTATTAATGTTTATGTTTTAAAAACATTTAAAGGTTAAATATGTGTTTGACATTAAAAGGTACAAATAGCGTATTACTTAATTAAGTACACTATAAATAAAACATCTAATTAATTCGTTAAAAGGACAATCCAAAATGGCAACGTAGATTTTTAAAAGTAAATCTATTATTGCTTAAAAGAAAACCAGTCAACAATCTCTTTGTCTGTGAACTAGAGACGCTTCAAACTATTAACCGCAATCAGAACTGGTCATGTAATCAATAAAAAACAACATTAATTAACAATCCGATATTGCTCTGCGTAAGAAATTAGGATATCTATAGAGCACAAAACTTGTTTGACGATGTTCGGCTTACGTAAAATGCACTCAATATTGTGCGGACAGGTATGTTAATATGAACGATTATGGAATTTGCGCTACTGGTAGCGTTTAGCGAGTTACCAGATAATTAAGATATGCTATTATCAAAATCATTCCATATTGTACTCATGCACAAAAATGTGCCTATGGCTGTCCTAAGAGTGAATGTTAGTGTGCTAGGGCACCACAGAGCAGCTGCTCACCCTAAATATCTACTACTTCACTTTATCAAAGGAGGTTGTTCGATGAGGAGAGCGAGTCTTATCTTACATTAATGGGCTCATTGAATGAACTATTACGTAGAGTGCTGTATCTCTTTCTCATATCTTATTAGAAGATAGCTTCATACCATAGTATCACTTACACAAAAAAAAATTGAGAGAGTGGGAAAAGAGAGATTTACTGTGAGCAGAGTTCGGACCTACGTCCCTTTTAATCCGGGAAAGTATTCTGGACCGTTAAGCTATCGCAGTCAGCTAATCGTGACACGAAATCTCGAATTCACATTTGCTTTTATATGTCTAAAATCGGCTATATTTGGACACAGTTTTATTCCGATATAATACCTAAGTTTTATTATTACAACTAAGAGTCACACTAAGCGATGACGCATTTTTAATATACCTTTATGATTTTTATTTTAGTACTTGACATGCTCAGCATCCGTAATAAAACAAATTATTTGCGAAAGTGTAAATCTTTGACATTGCCGAAAGCGACGCGGTTATGAGCGAAACAACCAAATATTCAGCTACTACAATCGCGATCCGCCTTCAGTATGACCACAGTCGACTGATATATTTAATTTAAGCAACGATCCACCGGAAACTAGACAGCGTATATTTATGAAATGACATAAACGTCTTATATTGAGGTGAAACTGGCATTATGATTGTAGATGTACCCGGTGATAACACACGCTGTGGGTGTACGCAAATGTACGTATGCACGCGAAGTGGAAATAACCTTTGGATTCACATGAAATTCCTTTAAAAAGTTACTAGTTATGAAGTTAATGATGTAATTAGAGGAGATTAATATTTTTAAAACAATTAATAACAACTTTTAAGTGGAAAACATTTTGTTTTATTTGCCGCATTAGCACCTTACTACCCCAGCGCTACGGTAGAATGGTCCATCCAATCCACATTCCTTAGCGGTAGCTCAGGACATAGGTACTTAATGTAAAATAAAATTATCGAAGACTTGTTTTCTTTAATCTCTGAACGCGTAGGATCGCTTAGGACCGATCATATTACCACCGAAGGAATGTAACATAGTGCCAGTGGCCCGCCAATAAAGGCGGAGAGACGGCATACGGCGGGTTTCTTTAGTGGGTGCAGGCCCCACACTACACTTGTCGTTACCCCGAACGATAGGGTGTGCGGATAGGCACATTTTTCCCGCCTTAACAAAAAAAAGGACCGATCATATTTCTATTGTTATCAATCACAACACAGTCTGAGTAACATTTTTCCAATTTAAACCTTGGTTTTCTTGGAGTCCGGATTAGAATTCTTTTGCAGCTTGAATATTGTGGGTTTCCTTTTAAATATCCATTTTAGATCTAGGTATCTACGTAAATTGATACATATAATAACCATAAAACTGTTCTTATTCACCATTCTCGCAGTAGGATATGAATGTGTATATCACTTATAAAATCAACATACCTACTGTTCTTTAAAAATGAATATATAAAATTATTCTATCATGCAAATTGTACTAATCACAATATCTAAATATTAGGTTAAAACCACAGATTATAAATTGCATAATCTTGCAATTTATAATCTGTGTCTGTCTCATGATTAGTTAGATATAGATTTTTTGCAAGAGGTCCACCAATATAGGCGAAGAGATTGCACACGGCGCGTTATTTTAGAGGGTGAGGACCCCACACTACCCTACTCCGGGCCACAGGGTTAGGTATATTTTAAAGTTTAGGTGCACAGATGGCAGGGTTGTTTAGACATTGGTCTCCCGCCCCCGTGTTGTGGGTTCAATTCCCACTCAAGATAGCTCTTTGTGTGATCCACAAATGGTTGTTCTGAGTCTGGGTGTACTTTGTGTCCGTCAAATTGTATGTATGTAAAGTCCCCGCAATACAAGGATTATTATTTAGTGCCGTAGACGACACCCAGTCTTCTAAAAATGGTGTATTATATATGTACATACGTATGCCCGGTAGACGTCAATAGGCTCGCCCCCTATTACGTGGGACTCAAACATAGCTGGCGAGTCGTGGGTGTGTAATACACCTCTGCCTATCCCTTCGGGGTATACAGGCTTGATGCTATGTTTTTTTTATAAAAATGGATGGCCTCGCGGCGTGGTCGGTAGTGTAACCGACTTTCGTGCACGAGGTCGTGGGTTCGATTCCCACTCCGGACAATTATTTGTGTAATGATCACAGATACTTGTACTGCGTTTGGGTGTTTTCTATCTATTATATGTATGTATTTACAAAAAAAAAGTAATATATGTATTATATCCGTAAACCATAGCACAAGCGTTAAGCTTAGTTTGGGACCAGAGGACGTTGTGTGAAAATGTCTGTGAACATTTTATTTATTTTATTTATCATTATATGACCGATCAAATCCGACATCGGTTTGAATTTTATCACAAACTAGCCTTTGCCCGCGGCTTCGCCGCAGCCAAAAGCTAGTTTTCCGTTTATATCTCAGGTTCCCGATATAGTAGCGGGATAAAATGTATATCAATTTTTAAGTCTAGTCAAGGCCTTTCAAATAAAAAAAGTTGAGCTGTTATTGAGAATTCTGTGATGAAAAAACTCAATAGATTTTTATTTTTATTAGTCTGACCTGGGAATCGAACCGGAGACCTCGTGATCTGCAGTTGCATACACTATCGTTAGATCTCCGAGGCAGTATAAATCCCCACTAAAACCCTGATAGAAGGAAAACCCTTGCTACTGAAAACGTTGATACTCTGTTCCTTCGCTCTCATAGTCCGATGGGGCGTTCCCACACGGCCCGAGAGAGTTCAGGAACAGATTACCAACAGCTTTGCGTGCTTGCTGAGAGGAGGTTAAATACCGTCAAGTTTCTAACACCAAGCTGCTGTCGAAAATTTATTTCATAGAAAAACTTAATCTATAGGTACCTAACTTTTTGTTGCCTCGGCTCGGGGGGATCGCTAGACCTGCGACAGTTCCGTTATGTAGCGTTATAGTATTTATCATTAGGAATTGGGAGACTTCCTAGCGAAAAAAAGTGATTAAATATCGCATAGAATAATGACGTCATTAGATTTCATCTCAGTTACACAATTATTTCTCATATAAACCCGTATTAAGTTCTGTGAACAAAATAATAATGTATTAGGTAAAATTTCCATACGCGACCATCTTGATTGCGACGTCGCAGCAATTGTACCGATATTATATTTGTTTTATGCTAATTTCAACATTTTAACGTTCATTATAAATTATATCTCTGTGTTGAGTATATTCTGTGTTATGTCATCCAATAGTGTTATTTTTTTAAGTTGTGACAAAATTGCGCAGTTTATAATAATATTCAAAATAATCTGTAACTTAATGTCTTTTTTGACGTGATAACGTCTTATAAATCGATGAACGCCGGCAGCACGCACGAAAAAGTCTCACCTTCTGAAAAATCAATGTATGGCGACCGATGCATTGCTTGTTGTTCGCGCCCACAAGAGCCACGGGCTGAAGAGCGTCTGCGGGAGGGAGGCGGCCGGCCGCACTGGCCGGCGGCGCCTGCGACACAGGGAGTCACCGACTGACATCACAACATCACATTCTTCGCCCGAACGCGTCTCGGGCAACACGCGTATCTCAATTATTGTATAGCAGCACGCGCGGTCATACCTTTATATATGTACCTTTGGATTTCTATCAGTATTACATTTTGTGAAACTCAGAAAACATATATGACGTTATCACGTAAAATTATCGTCCGTAAACCGACTTTACAGACAACCAAATATTTTTTTTAATCGTAACATGTGTACACTGTACTAATAGTAGATACTGTACTAAAACTAAAATAATTAATTCTTATATAATAGGTAGCGGTATGTCGTTGCTGTAATATTTGGAAGAAGTATTCTTTACAAGTTTACCACTGAAGTAATCCAACACAGTATTAGTGGTCCGTTAACACAGGCGGAGAGACAGCACGCGGCGGGTTTCTTTAGTGGGTGAGGGCCCCACACTACCCTGTAAAATCCAGCCCCGAACAACGGGGTGTGCGGTTAGGTAAATTTTTTCCAGCGTCAACAAAAAAAAACGCTTTACAAGTTTACGAGCTTTAGTAGGTACATTGTTAGTTTTATTATGTTCATAGTATGAATCAGGGTCTTTAAAATAGAAGTACTTTTGGTACTGTTCTAAGACGAAAAAGAAAAAAATAAATTATAATTAAAAATTAAAAATCACGCTCTAATAGCTAGTTGAATAAAAAACTCGAAAATAATATTATAATAAATAATCAATATTTGATTACAGTCATTATTTTTTATAATTAGCTACTACAGCGTGTTTTTTAGTTTTTAATTAAATTATGATGTACCTATTTAGCCAATATAATTGGTTCTTTATTTTTCATAATGTATCATTAATTTAATTCATCGTTTAATTGATTTAATTAATTTACTTTACGCTTTATTTAGTTAAGTAGGTACCTTTTTTTTGATAAGGCGGGAAAAAATGGACCTAACCGCACACCCCATCGTTCGGGGCAACGAACACGGTAGTGTGGGGCCCTCACCCACTCAAGAAACCCGCCGTGTGCCGTCTCTGCGCCTGTATTGGCGGGCCACTGGAACCATGTTACATTCCTTCAGTGGTCCGCCGACGGCTTACCCTTTCGGGTACCCTTTAAGTAAGTATCTACAATAACATTATAAGTTGGCTTCATCAAAATACTCATTTCTTCAGCATGGAGAAAAAAATGTGCTTATTTTAGTTTTTTTTTCTTTTTGAATTCCATTACATTAATAAAATTTATACTGCTTATTTGAGGCTAACTAATAAATACTTTTTGCAATAAGTCACTAACAACTACCGACGTCAGCCGTAGGCGTTGTTCCTAATTCAAATTCCGAGTCAAGACAATATAGCATGCAGCCTCATCTGTCAAATTCGTTCAATGTTTTTAAAAGGTTTTTAAGATCGACCCGAGCCGACTTGTTATTGTTACTTATATTAAAGTTAAGAATTGCCGAGCCCTTCGCACTTGGCGTTTGAAAAAATTAAAGGTCCTAAATCGTATGTGGTAATTCTTATTTTCTAGAAATAGAGATGATTTTCGAATGTTTAATTTTGAAATGCATAGTAATGGCGAAGGGTATGGAATGCAACGGCTTGCGCTCCGCATTAGGTACTTATTTTTTGTCGGTGTGTGAAAGAGAGAGGTTTAGGTGAGGGTCTTTCGCGAAGTGCACTAATGGAGATTATATGGGATTGCTTGCACCGTCACGTCATTTCTTACACTACATTAGATTCAAAGCTTTATTTTTTTAAACGGTACGCCTGCTACAATTATCAAACAGTAAAAGTTATTGTGTGTAGTTTAAATAATGTAAATAGGAAAAGTCATAGATATTTTAAAAGACTTTTGTTGTCTTTAAAAATACTAAAACATATTTTATAAATACTGTCTGGTAAACAGGTTACCTTGGGGAGGCCTATGTCCTGCAGTGGACGATGAAAGGCTGATGGTTGGATGGATGGATGAAACAGGTCTGAATGTACTTCGTTTTTGTCAATTTGTGTGTTTGCAAAGTCTTTTGCAATACAAACATTCTTCTTCTTTTTGATTATGGCAATCAGCCTAAGCTATTTTTGCCTATGTCAAGTTTTCATGTTGAATCAAGAGTAAGTTTAGTAAAATAATTCATCAATAAGTCACAGTCAGAGACATAGAAAATTAGTCTTAGTCAAGTTAGTAATGCTGCTTGAGTAAAGTGGTAGAGAATTTACTGGAAGGTTCTATGGAAAATTGGAGGCAACGCGAAAAAGATAACATTACGGCGCTTTATATAATTGCCAAATCAATATGTTGCATTCATAAAAATATAAGACAGTCAAATTAATAAAATCTATAAATAAGTAGGTTTCATGAATATTAAAAAAAAATACGTAGCTATATGGTATTATACTCGTAGGTACATGCCGCCAACAAAACCTAAATTATTATTATTATAATTATTTGCACAGCTATGCATCACAAAAATACTTGAAAAAGATATTCCAAATTACTGTTTATTTTTTCCCTCTATTTTAAGTGACAGTTGACAGATGTCATTGGCGTCCACAAATTTATGTAGCAAGCAAAATTGTAGATATCTAATATTACCGATCTAATCAGCCAAGGATTTCACACGATATTTATATAGGTATTTGTGCAATAATTTATTTTAATGTTGACGGACTTATTTAGTCGTAGAGCCTTGCTTGGCGGGGAAGTTGGTTCTACTCTATTCTCTACAGAAATTTGATGTGAAACAAAGGGAGGTATAATACTGTAGGAGCACTTGTTTCGTATGGTGAGAGAGACTTATGTTATCCTCTCCTTATTATCATGCCTCTGCACCTACTATTCCTTTACGTGACTTATGCCTCTGATGGTAACCGCTTACCAATAATTTATCAGGTGGACCGTATGCTTGTTTGCCACTTACGTAGTAGAAAAAAAAAACTAATAAGAATATGTATGCATATATAGGATTGTTTAATTTTCTTAGCTTGAAAAGCTAAAAACTTTAAATATCATGCACATTTCTCGTTTAAACGCACCCTAAGATGATTTGTCTCTATTCTAATAAACCAGCCATTCTCAAAGTGTGCTCCGCGGAGGCCCGTGGCTACAACAAACCTCTGCTGAGGCTCCGCAAAAAAATTGATGAAAAAACAATACTAAAAGATTGCACTACACTACACTACACTATTTAACTGAGTAATAGCAAAAAATATTATACATTAAACAAGTTTAGTAGCATTTTAGGGCTCTAAGTATTTAGTTTTACAAAGGCTCTGCCGTGTGGGACCGGCTTTAGAATTGTCCCACCCCCCCTCCACCCATGGGAGTCGTAAGAGCCGACTGAGGGAATACCGGGGGAGTGGGCGGCAGCACTCCTTCGAGTATTAACAACATCCACTGCGATCGCCAACCCGCCTGCCAAGCGTGGCGATTACGGCACTATCCCCCCATCCTTGGGGAGGCCTATGTCCAGCAGTGGACGTTAAAAGGCTGATGGATGGATGGATGGATTACTTTGAATGAGAGATGTGAAAGTTATGATCTCAGGCGCCATTAGCAAAATTCGTGAATTCATTTTTGGGTCAATTAATACTTGTGTGAATTACGCAAATTCCACGTTGATTAGTACAATTAACTTAAATTGTTATTGTATCCGCCATTGATTGTTTCGCCAAAACAAATGAAGACTCATTAGAAAAAATGATGTCATTTTTATCTTCATTGATTTCCTTTCATGCCAGAAATAAAAAAGAAATTGCCGATTGATATTTTAAATCTCTTTTGTTTTTAGAAAAAAATACCTATTTTAGTAACTTATCTAAATGGATTCTGATATAATTTGGATTACTTTCGATCGGCTGGTCATCACTATTACCGACATTAACTTACAGTTCGCTCAACAGAGGACCCCTTATAGAGCATTAGTGTGATGTATCCTTAGAAATACATTATGTGCACTGCTGAGTGAATACCTTGTTTATTTCCCAAATACAAAGCAACCGCATTAACTGGCTCAATGTATTATTTTTCTACCACATACAACCAAGCGATCCTATTGATTGGTATAACACATATGCTTAGCAGCTTACCAGATCTCTGGTGGTGAAATACCCTTAACATCGCTCTTTAAATCACTCCGCAATGAATTCCATTATTAAATAGCAATTAACCATAGTCAAGTCAATTTATTTTTTATCTATAATATTATAAATCTATTTAGGGGTTCTATTTATCTGTTTGACTGTATCTTTGCGTCACGCAAAAACTACTGAACAGCTTTTCATGTTTTTTTTTGATAGCTCTTGATTAGACTTAAAAACTAGTATATATTTTATCCCACTACTATATCGGGTACTTTCTTGACAGAGTAGTATATATAATAATAAAAATTATCCTATGATACCTATTTACTGTTTATAGTAATCTAAGTTTGTAAGTAGGTAGCATTTTTATAATCATTTAAGTCCTATTATATAATGTTAATCCAGTACAACAAGGACAAGTACAAGGACAGTATACAAGCACTGGAGAAGCGCAGTCATCGTGCCCTTGTTTAAAAACAAGGGTTCACGTTATGACTATGCAAACTACAGAGCCATAAGCTTGACCAGTTTGGCAGCTTAAGTTTATGGTAAGATTATTGAAAGGAGAATGAGGATGGTGTCTGATGAATTTTTGTGTGAGGCACAATGAGGTTTCAGGTGTGGACGAGGATGCATGGATCAAGTGTTTTCTCTGCGCAACATTGTGGAGAAGCAGCTGGCTGTATGCCAGAGGGTTTTCTGCAGTTTTGTGGATTTGGAGAAAGCATTTGACACTGTTGTACGAAAGGAAATTTGGGACATTTTGCCGGAGTATGGTATTAACGGTAGACTGCTACAAGCAGTTCAGTCCAACTACATGGACTGCAGAGCTTGTGTGCGGCTGGATGATGGAATGTCACCCTGGTTTGATGTCAATTTCGGCGTTAAACAGGGTTGCGTTCTATCAGCCAGACTGTTTATCATATATCTGGATAAATGTCTACAAAGGTTGAATGAAATAAATGTGGGAGTTCAGATGGGCGACTCAGTGGATAACTCGCTGCTATATGCAGACGATGCGGTCCTATTAGCGCAGTCTGCGACTGACCTGCAAACCCTAGTCGACGTAATGGCAGAATGAAAGAGTATGAAAGAGAGTATTGGTGTAAAGATGCGAAAGGAAATGCTCCGATGGTTCGGACATGTGGAAAGAATGCCGGACGAGCGACTGGCTAAGAGGATATACAATACGAAAGTGGAAGGATGTCGGTACAGGGGGAGACCGAGACTTACGTACCTAGATCAAATTGGTCATGTATTGAAGGAAGGTGGAGTCAGGAGTCTGCGAAACCGGCGAGCGTGTATGGAGAGAGTTATGAATGTTGAGGAAGCGAGAGATGTATGCAAGAATAGAGCCTCTTGGCACTCTATTCTCTGCCTGCCCCGTAAGGGAAATGGCGTGATGATAAGTAAGTAAGTTAATCCAGTACTATATCGACTATCTACCAAACACATTTTATCCAAATCCGCTTATTCGTTTCGGCGAGATTTAGGAAAAAACGTCCAAACATCTCCACTAACTCGCATTTTAGTCTCTGTTTATAAAATACCGCTTTTGCGAGACTCGGGACCTTGAAACAATTCCCGAAGCATTAAGATCCCGGTTCTCAGTGAAGGCGCACCAATACACAGAGTATCGTAAACTCGCACATTATAGCTCACCGGGTCACATTGGGCACCGGGTGTCCTTGTACGTCAGAACCGTACGATGAATGATCGTTAGAAATAAATGCAACATGCAAACTATATATTTTGAGCTCCATTTATAATAATAAAATATGTTTTATTAAATCTATAAATGCTGTGTTGCTTTGTTAAGATTATATATTGTACAGTAAATATTGCACAATTTCCTCAGAATTTGAATAATTTAAGACGCCATTTTGTTATTGTTGTTATCATATTCATTTGGAACTAAGGCACATATTATTATTCGTAGGGTTAAGGTACTAAGGTAGGAAAAAGAGGTGCAGAGGCAGGATTATTTATAAAAGTACTCACAGGAGGACGTGCATTTTTCACGGCACTTTTAAAAAAATACTACACAATCATGTACATAATTATATTTCAATACTTATACATATCATGATGAAAAGTACCTCTTTAATTTATTTTTGTAAGCAACTGTACTAGTGTTTTAAAATATAATATCTTTATAGAGTAACAAAAACACTTTTTATCGTCTTCACCGCGCCGCCGTTCGACTTTTAGAAGGCAGTAAACATTTAATAGGGTGGGTTTACGATTCACAGCCGCGGGGGAGGGAACAGACACAAATTGTTTTAAGACCTCGATTTATTCGTTGTTAGTTGCCAGTGAATAGATTTTATTTGGCCACATATAATAAAAAAGTTTAGTACTAATTTTAAAACTTATTTGATTTTAGAACTTTTTGAAAAAATAATAATTATGAGACATTTCTAATTAAACGAGCCGATTTCAAATGCATGTAAGTGGTTGCCGTCGCATAGAAAAATACAAGCAAAACGCTTTATTAACATAAGCGAAAGGGATAGAGGGTAAGAAGGTAGAGGAAGTGAGGAGCTGGAGCAGAACTATCGTAAATATAAGGGATAAGAAGGTGGATAAGAATGATAAAGGAATGTTTAGAGCATTACAAATTTTAAAACTAGCAACTTTTTTTGATATAAAAATTAAAACAAAGAATCGGATCAATTGGGTCTATAACTATGTTATTTTGTGACACATCAGTTATCGTTATGCAAAATTAGTTACCTGATAAAAAGTTGCCTATGTCCTGATTTTTATTTCACAAAGGTTGACAAATAAACACACGCCTGATGATAATCAGTAACCCTGGCCTATAAGCTAGCAACATCAGAAGTGGCACATGCGCGTTGCCCCATGGCAAGGAAGGGAGAGAACTCTCAGTCATCGAAACGCAACTGTATAAATATCTATAGATACTATCCTCTAATATTCTGTAAGGGGGTAGTAACTCTCCGGTCAACCGTCGCTCATGGACTCAACTATACCGAAAGTATTGTCAAGCCGCTGCTCACCATTTCATTTCACCGATATGAATAAACGGCTATCTCCTGCTACAGCCAAAACGCAACGATGTGCTTCATGGCCGGTCACAGGGGAGATGGTGGTACCAAGCCGCTCGGGCCCGATACTAAGTGAGTACTCCCACTTGGTACCCAGCCCTACCACCAGTCATGCAATGGATGATAATTGCTTACTCCCCTCAGTCGCCTCATACGGCACCCGTGGGAAAGAATGGGGTGATGAAGATGTGACAATTGTATTCTTAGTCCGTCACCACACGGACAGAACTATATAATAACTTAGTTACAAAGTTATATCAATCTTTATTCATAAAAATCGATTTAGTATGTGTTTATGTTTCCTATTGAATCCAAAGCGGCTGGATTGATTTTGATGAAATTTCAGACAATCTTCAGATTAGCCGAGCGAGTGATCCTCTGTTTGGTAACGATCGGATCAACAGAATTATTTGGTATTTGTATTTGTTTTTTGGTTTGTGTGATATTTTCCCTACATTTAATACAAAGTTATAATTTTTCTACAGATAATTAGTTCTACGTGCTAAGTCAAGGCGGGTCGCTAGTACTTTATATTATGTATTATTTTGTACGTTACAAAAT
Organism: Leucoma salicis; assembly: GCA_948253155.1. Lineage (NCBI taxonomy): Eukaryota > Metazoa > Arthropoda > Insecta > Lepidoptera > Erebidae > Leucoma > Leucoma salicis. Next base: position 1,814,643 of record OX411806.1, on the reverse strand, counting down.
AAGATAAAGGTCATTTGTAATTGGCAGGTACAGGTTAGCTATGTTTTTTTGTGCAAAAAGTATTTAATATGTTGTCTATGATCAGTTAATAATTATATTACTTAAAAATTTAATTTGTAAAATGAGTTTTTATTTAAAATGAAACTCGATTTTCAACCGGTTCAATTAGGTTATGTTTACTGGATGCTTCTTACGTAACTAGTTTATGGTATTAAAATTCTTCTAGTAGGCTGGTATATGTAGGTATACCTAATGTCCCACTGTTAGGCCCTTGGCAAAGGAGAACCCAACGAAAGTCTATGGTGCTGCTTAATGAGGATTGATAAATTTCTAAAATCTTTCAGGCATAAATTAAGGACACCTTACTCACAGTGTTTCTCTCATTGGGAAGAGACAATTTGTTGAAAAAATACGCACTTATTTTCCAGGAATCTGGGATATATAGTTTGATCCCCATTTTGTATTTCTGTCTTAACCATAAACTAAGTGTAATCTTAACAGTCCTTGGTCCTTCTAGAATATTCACTCATTACTTTTTTTGTAGATATAGGTTCTTAATTGGTTAATATATTACGTTTATTTTTTTAGCCCATTACCGTCCCACTATTGGGTATGGGTCTCTGAGAGGGGATTTAGGCTGGAGTCCACCATGCTGGCCTAGTGACGGTTGGAAGCCTTTGCATGCGATTTCCTCACGATGTTTTCCTTTATTGAACAGTGATAATTTCACACTAAGTGCGAAAATGAGAAATCGAAAATAACTGTCACGAGCAGGTTTTGAACCGGCACCTCCTGAAATACCGTCTCGGATGCTTTGCCAATGCAACCATCGTGACAATTGCTCGGGACTGCGAATTTCGATAACATATTCCTCTTGGGTGGCCAGCGCGCCTGTCAGGTGCATTTGCGTTCCTACTAGGTAAGCTTAATTATTACAATAATTAAGAGTAATACCAATTAATGACGCAGTCCTATAAATATTTAAATTTTTTGATAATTTTTTTAGCCATATATATTCACATATAGTTCGTAAATGTGAAATCGAAAATAGCAGTCACGAGCAGGATTTGAACCTGTATCTCCGCAGTTCCCAGCAGTTGTCATGATGGCTGAATAGGCAAAGCATCTGGGACGGCATGCCAGGAGATACAGGTTCAAATCCTACCCGTGACATCTAATTTTCGCACTTTGTGTGAATTTATATGGGTAAACATGTCAAATGCTTAAAAAATATATAAAAACATCAAAACAGTGATAATTTGTTAGCAAATACACATATGGCCGTGTGGGGCTGGCTTTAGAATTGTCCCACCTCTCTCCACCCATGGGAGTCGTAAGAGCCGACTGAGGGAATACTGAGCGAGTGGGCAGCAGCACTCCCTCGGGTATTAACAACATCCACTGCGATCGCCAACCTCAGGCGTGGCGATTACGGCATTATCCCCCCTTTGGGGAGGCCTATGTCCAGCAGGGGACGTTAAAAGGCTGATGGATGGTGGACACATATAATTTTTGAAAATCTCATAAAGTCAGAAGGTGAGTGCCGAATCGAACGCGATGTTATTTTCACTGCAGTCCCTGGTTTTACCACTAAGATATCACTGCATTTATATAGGCTATCAGGCTTCATAATTTTAATTGAATAATATGGTATTGTGTCACGTCATACAAGAGTCATTAATTTTATATCGAGCCTACGTCTCTAAACAACAATCACAGCGCCCTATGTCCCTTAATATAGTACCCAAGTAAAACCAATTTAAATTACTCTGTCGGTAGTTTCCAGTAGTTTCAGCGTTGAGCGAAGGGCGGCCGGAAGCAGGCTTCGAAAGTAGGTCAGCGGCGCTGCCATAGCCTCCCTCGCCCCCTGTACGTGGGGAAGAGCTTTCACACTTGTCACTCCAATATACCCCATTAGCTGGGTTAATAGTGAAAAATTAAATGCATTACTCCCTATGAACTATACACCGGATTTGCAGGATTTGTTGCTATTGTGTAGTTTGTATATAGAAATAACTGTCTCTGTGGTGCAGCGGTAGTGTAAGCGACTGCTGATTATGAGGTCTCGGGTTCAATTCCCGGGTCGAGCAGTATTATTGAGCTTTTTCGTAAAAAGAAACATTCTTAGTAGCAGCCCGGAGTTTGGAAATATGCCCGGTAGACGGCAATAGGCTCGCCCCCTATTACGTGGGACTTGAACATAGCTGGTGAATCTTGGGTGTGTAATACACCTCTGCCTACCCCTTCGGGGAATATAGGTGCACTGCTATGTATTTTATGTTATGTAGAAATAGTATTGAAGGTATTTGCTGAAGAATTTTGTTTTTTTTTTTCGTTAGTTTAGCCATCTGTACCTACGTCCAAACGATTTTTAAACAAGGATGGATGTATTTCTAGGATACCTATGTCTCATATATTTTTAGTAGTATGTTTTCAAAACAGTACAGATGATGTAGTAATAGCAAATAGCACTATGTCCTTGTGGTGATGGACTAAGAATACAAGAGTCACCACCCCATTCTTTCCTACAATAGTTGTCGTATGAGGCGACTTGGATTAATACATAGAACAGTTTTATCCCGAAACATGTTTAGTCCCTACGGGATAGGTGTTTTTCATAGAGAATTAGTATTATTGACACAATTCTAAGATCCACGCTGACGAAGTTGCAGGCAGCAGCTAGTCGTTATGTGATATAAAATAATTAGTAGGTTTTTTAAGCTCGTGACGTTTTCATCAATCAGTAGTTATACTACTGGCCTGTGTTGCGAAATAATAATAAATATCAAAATAACAGACTATTTAATAAATGATTTATTTAGCCAATCACAATACTCCACTACTTCCTACGTTATACTAATTAAGATATTGTCTTACTATTCCATATATAGTAAGAACCCACGCCATCTATCCAAATCGTTAGGAACTTATCGCGAAAATAGTGACAACAACGTTTAATGTTACTGTAACGTTTACATAGAATTATCATAATAATAATATCAATACTGAATTTATGAGCAAAGAAATCACAAATGGTTAGTCCCAAAAGTAGTGTGGTAGGTATATAGAGAAAAAAACTATATATGAAATTTTTATTTACCTGTAATGACGTAATTTTATAGCTATGTATTAAAATACTCTAATTAAAAATGCTAAATGTCTAGTGGTAAAGCGTTGCTAATCCCAGCATGAATGGGCCGGCTTGATCGGGGAATTGCCACCCTCTCGCAGAAGGTAGGTACTCTCCAGAGGCACAAACCACATCCCTATCCTCTCCTTATTATCCTTCTTTTCTTCCTATTATCCCTTTACTTAAACATGGCTACGCGCGAGTGACACCTCTGGTGTTGCTAGCGTCTATAGGCTACGGTAACCACTTACAATCAGAGGGGCCGTATGGTAGTCTGCCACCCATGTACCTAATATATTAAAAAAATGGTCACTTTAAAATATTCTACATTATGATTAAAAATATTAAGCGATCGATAATGGCATGAATTATTTTAGCCAAGTCATTGTGCTGATGGACTAAGAATACAAGTGTCACCACCGCATTCTTTCCCGAAAGTGTCGAACGAGGTGACTAAGGGAAGTAACCAGTTATCACCCATTGCATTACTGGTGGTAGGTACCAAGTGGAAGTACTCACTTAAGCTGGTCGGGACCACCGTCTTCGGTATGACCGACCGCGAGCCACGGTACGTGTTGTTGTAGCGGGAGAAAGCCGTCTAGTAGCTCATCAGCACCTGGCAGTATTATTTTCCTAGTATTGTTGAGGCCATCAGCGGTAATAATGACTTACCATGGCTGGTCTGCCACAATAAGCAATAAAAAAATAAATTTACATTCATCTGCCATTTGTATTGAGTAATTCCATCGCAGGAAAAATAAAGTAGTTATGTTTTAAAAGTTGATTTTATGTATACTGCACCCACGCATCTTAGTTTACAAGTAAAAAAGCTATTTTAATACTGGCCTGTATCCGCTTGGCGGCATAACTCATGTGCTCGATAAAACATTCCAAATTAAAAAATAAACTAGTATTTATTTCGTTTATCTACATACACTTAGGTCATTTATATGCGACGTATATAAATTACTTTTAATTAAATTGTTAATAATTATCGCAGGAATATATTATAGCGATGAAGTCCATGTCATCAATCGAAAAGTTCAGCTCTTGGTTATAAAGTCTTTATAATACTTAATTCTTTTTCTGCCACCATCTAGTGATGTGTTTTTGTCGAGTCCGAATATGAAAGAAAAGAGTTTGGTTACAATCTAACCTTATCACTCCAGCGTTTTTTTTATTATTAACTGTGTTGGCCAACAATATGACATTCATAATTTATAAATATCTTCAAATATTTATCTTATTTTTATTCGTAATAGTTTAACTTTACAATCTAAGTTTACAATATTTGAGACTTTACCTATGATATTACCATTTTGATCGAAACAACTAAGTATTTTTTTTATAATTTTTATTTCTATTAATCAAAGTAAGTAAACAACTAAGTATGCAATTGATGTATCTTTGCAATTTGTAATTCAATAGCAATTAGACCTTAGACTATTATAATGCACAATATTGTATGCATTATTGCAGTACGTTTTCCTCCAACTTTACATATCAAAGATTACTGCAATTTTATTTGTAACCGTGGTCATGTTCTTTGGACGATGACCATTATTTACCATTGAGTGTCGAATTAAATTGGGTGATCTTACTTACGGCGGCGTGGCGTCGAAATCAACACCTGCGAGCAATGTTGATTTGCCGTTAGATAGTGATGCGCTTGATTCGATTACTTATAAACATTATTATATCAACTTGACATGGAAGTTAAAAATGTTTGTGTTTTGAGTGTAAAGTGACGGTTTTCCGACAAGAAACCACGACCTACCTCATGGTAAGTGGTGACTATCGCAGCTGGACCTAGCACTGCCATAAACATGTCAATCTGTGGCATGGAGTGACGGATAATTTCAAGCGTATTGTCCATATGCTTAGATTATTGTGACTTATATTTTGTTGAATGCAGTGATAGCCTAGCGGTAAAACTAAGGACTGCACAGGCAGTGGTATCAAGTTCGGTTCCAAGTCCAAAGTTCCGATCTCGTACGGCACACACCTCTGACTTCGAGATTTTACAAAATATCACTGCTCGGTGAAGTCGGAGAGAGAGAGAGGAAATCGGTCAGGATTTGTAAATTTCTAGATGTCTTTTTCTTTATTATTTTATTGTATTATGTGCTCTTATATTACCAATGGTGACCGAGGAACTACCAGTCACCTCATGGTACGTGATAATCGCTGTTCCTATGAGCAAAAAAAGCTGAGCCACGGCCCACCTGATGGGGTAAGTGGTAACCGTCACTCATGGACAAAACTATACTGAGAGTATTATCAAGCCGCTGCGCACCATTTCATTTCTCAGATATGAAATGAAAGAATAAACGGCTATCTGCTGCTACAATCAAAACACACTGATGTGCTTCATGACCGGTCACACAGGAGACGGTGGTACCGGACCGTTCGGGCCCAATAGCAAGTGAATACTCTCACTTGGTACCCAGCTCTACCACCAGTAATGCAATGGGTGATAATTGCTTACTCCCCTTAGTCGCCTTGTACGACACCCGCGGGAATGGATGAGGTGGTGACACTTGTATTCTTAGTCCGTCACCACACGGACAAAATCTATATATTCGGATCGGATATTTTGCTCTATAACCAAAACATATCGAGATGCGTCACAGCTGTTTGCACAAAGCAGATAGTAACACCTACCCATTAGGAACTAATAAAAAGTGAGGGAAACCAAATATATAAATAGGTTCTTACAGCAATTGTTAGGCATATTACTAACTTCATCTTTTATAGAAAAAAAAAACGCCACTTCCACTAAGCTCCAAATTAGTTGGACTAGAAATAACCTTTAATACAATAACAACAAAATACCTAATACAGGTTTACATTTGTCGACCCGAATCAGTAAAAACTATTTTGGTTCGAAGAGCTATCAAGCGACTCGATTATACGACAAGGATCCGATTATCACGGGCCTAAAGCGTAATGGCTGTGCTTCAAGTATGGCGGAGTATATAAGCGATCGTAAGCAATAAAAAAAAAACACGCAGACTATCAGTTGGCACTGCAAAATCTAGATCTATTTGACAATTGACCTATAGCTTTATGTAATCAGAGTTTGCGTGTTATAAGAGCCCGCTAGACAATGAGACAGATTGAAACAGATGAAGCAGTTGTGGCGCCGCTGCCCAAATAGGATCAATATTGAGTTCAATGACACACTCATTCTTGTTTTCGTAATTGTTGATTGCAATCTCTATACAGCGAATGATAAAATACTGTTGTGTTTATTAGCATAATCTAAAATCTGGTTTCCTAAAATTAGTTGCTCAACGAGAGGAAAGCATTTATAAAAGTTGTTATTGTTATTAACGCCTTAGCACGCGCTGTTTTTAAATTGTATTTTAGAATGGCTACAATTTTTATGTCATTTTTATTTATGATAAATATACTTGCAATATTCTTCCTAATGATACGCCTATTGTGAAACGCCCAGGCTGTCTATCTATCTATCAGCCTTCTATGGTCCACTGCTGGACATAAGCCTCCCCAAAAGAGCGCCACAACTAACGGTCGTGTGCCACACCTGCACCCTACATACCCTATGGCTACCTGCGACTTTGACCAGGTCAGGCCGTCCTACACTGCGCTATCCGATACGGGGTCGCCTCTCGAGAACCTTTCTTCTCCAACGATGTGGCCTGCCCATTGCCATTTCAGCGTTCCAACTCAGCGGGCTATGTCAGCCACTCATTTTCGTTTCTCAGACCATCTATCGAATTCAATATATAGGGCCGCGTTGTCCTTTCGTAACAATCCCAATTATAATTTTTCTTACAATTAGGATTTTTAAAATTTACACATATCTTATTAAACACAAAGTGAAAAATGTGAAATCGAAAATAACAGTCAGGAGCAGGATTTGAACCTGCATCTTCTGGATACCGTCCAGATGCTTTACCAATTCAGCCATCCTGACAATTACTCCTGACTGCTAATTTCGATAACACATCATACTTAACGTCTTTGGGTGACGCCTGCGCCATCTGTCGGGAGTATTTTCATACATTATACCGACCAGGTAAACTTAATTTTACAATTAAGATTTTACCTAATAATGACGCAAACCCTTTAAATATTTAGATATTTTTTATATATATTTTTAGCATTTGACATGCTTAGCACTATACATTAAACACAAAGTGAAAAATGTGAAATCGAAAATGTAAAGCATCTGGACGGTATCCAGAAGATGCAGGTTCAAATCCTGCTCCTGACTGTTATTTTCGATTTCACATTTTTCACTTTGTGTTTAATGTATAGTGCTAAGCATGTCAAATGCTAAAAATATATATAAAAAATATCTAAATATTTACACATATCGATATAGAAATTCGATAATAATATCGATAGGAACCACAAAAAATAACTTATAGAGAATCCCATGCCTATTCTCGCATAATGGTCAATTCTGTAATGGCGTGACAGAGCCCGCGGGACCGCCGGGAGGGGCCGCGGGCTGCCCTTGAATAGCCCGTGCCCTTGCGCAGGTCACCTTGCACAGGTACTGCGCATGCGCACCTATTGTGGTCGCAACCCGATACTCGACATAACCTCATTATATTTTAATCTAAATTTAACTTTATCTTCAACGAAATATAGTTGGATTTTGTTGAGTATATTATTATATTACATGTTAGGTCTAACACTATGTAATTAGATTTTACATACACAAGTCAAATTAAACCTTATATTTAAATAATACAGTCACTTTTCTGTTGATGTAATATTTATAATAGGTCTAGCACACACAGTTCCGGTATTGTACAATATTAAAAATCTAGAATCTATGAATTCCAAAGATATAATTCATTTTGGTTAGATTAATGACTTGGAATTTTAACTTTCTGTTTTATTACCATAGAGATATCATAAACAGAGTAGGTGAATCGCAAGCCGATGTAAGTGAAAAAATACTGTATAAAAGGAATAACAACATTTGTAGATAGGTATTTTTTATTATTCGTATATTTCCGTTTAGCGTCCGTGATATGACATTAAAATGCGTCTTTAAATAGAGGGAAACGTACCAAATTTATTGTCTTTCTCTTTGCTTGCTTTGTCTACTCTATGTATTTAATGTATCTATGTTTAGAACGTAATCATATTCGATGGTCAGTTTAAAATTTTAGTCTTATAGTCATTTAACGTAAGCTGTTTGTTAGTTTAAAATATCATTTAGGCACATAAGTATTGAAAGCAGTCAAATAAATAATGTGAATACTATAATGTGCTTACACAAATATTATTATAGGTATATTGATTTCTATATTCTTCTGATTGCACTACTCTACTTTTTAAATTATAAATAATCAGCATAAAAGAAGGAATGTTTTGCCTGGAATACATAGTTTCTTCTGAGACTTAAAAGTGCGGTTGCTTCAAAGATAACAGTGGATCTATAAGTAGATATTAATAAATAAATAATTTAAAAAATAAATAATTAATAATATTTTTTCATCAAATCGAGAAAGAATCGAGATGCTTCGCCGCCGTAGACGAACTGCGCCGGAATGAAAAAAAAAATATCGATAGTGTAAACGCTTCTTTATCTAACAAGTTTCGATTTCAGTTTTTTATGCCAATTGCATTTTATAGGCAAGCCGTGACAGGATAATTTAGGGAACAGTGGGTTTAGGTTTTTTTGTTCATTGCTCGTCTTGCATGCGATACCCAAGTGTCGGCCGAGTTTTTTTGCATATTTTTTATCGAGCATTGTCTTAACATATGTTTAATAGGTATCGAAGTAATAAATATGAACGTTTAGAGTTCGTTTCTGGTATAATTACGCACATCAATTTTTTGTACTTGTTTGCATGAAATCTTTTTGAGTCGACGCGATGCGGCGAAGAGTAATGATTTTTTTAAAGTACACCAGTGCTGTGACTCGAGTTTGTATGGGCTTATACTAATCATATTTACATCTAAAAATGCGAGCTCCTAAATATAGGTGATAATGATTATTCATAATAATAATAAATAGATTCTAACTTAACGTGTTTTACTAAAAAAAAAAAACTTTTAGGGAACTTCACATCAAGGTACTTGATAATTTCATAACTAATTTAATCAAAAGCAAGGTCATTTAAGTGCGAAAACCTGATGGTTTAAAAAATAATAAAAAAATATTATAAATATCTTGATAGATATTTATAATATTTTTTTATTATTTTTTGTAAGTATTAGGTATATATATAATAATTATAAATTTAGTATCTCAGTACCAATAATTAATATAAGTAGGTAATAGAACTTACCAAAATATATAAAGTAAGTAGATATAGATAAAACCTTGGTACACGAGTACGTGTAATTATAGTCGTGTACGTTATAAAAACTGAATCTGTTACATAGTAATAAACATTGCAATTAAATTTTATTACTCTTTATCAATAAAACTTTAAAAAAATCACAAAAAAACCCTAGCATGCCGGTAAGGAATAGGCGGCACTATTCAACAGCTAAGAATTCCGAATTCGAACGTTGTTTTTTTTTCTTTTAACTAAAATAGCTCATAGAAATAAAAAGGTTTGTTTTGAAAATGATGTCTGGATATTTTAAAATTTTTCTCACGATCGCATCACATATTGGAGTACGGAATAAAAAGGCTTTAATACCGGGAATTAAATCATGACGTGTCCAGAAGGCGAGATTTTCCTTTTACATATTTGCAATTTCTTTTAACATGCAATCTTTATGACTCATAAGAATTTATGTAGGTACTATGTATAAAAAAGAAAGGTAATTGTTCGATAACAAGCTTATGGTGAATCATATTTCTTAGATACTGTGTGATTCTATTAGTTACTTATATAAGTTCTTTTTATTTGAAAATGGGCTTAAATCTCTTGTATCCAGTGTCCAAGAAATTAGTGCAACAATTACCTAATGTCTTTACAAAACAACAATATTGATATTTTAATAGGTACATAACCTCTTATATTTTAATAATTACGATCACTTATTTAAAGGCTCTGACGTAAAATACTTTGTAACGTCTTTCTTTCAATTTACTTGAGACACTAATGAGGTAAAATTATTTTGATATTTGTTACAAAAATCATTCAAAATTGTCAAGATTTCTTATTTTGCTAATGAGCTACGATTACCTACCCCTGGTGGTAAGTTGTAACGGCTGATCATAGACCCAGGCAAATCAAACCTAACAATCTCGGAATACAACAATATAATCCACCATCAGGGATATTTATTTTTATTTTTTATTTGTTAAAAAAATGGGCAATTAAAGCAGGATATGTATTGTTTGTTTCACAGGAATCATCGCCAACATTGACGCTTATATCGTCAAAGGTAAGTTTAAAAAAACATTGGCATCATTCATTGTCATTGCTTGACCAGTGAAACAAATAATATCCTGCGATTTATTTGTGTTTTGTTTGTGTATTATTTGTGTTTTGTTTGTGTATTATTTGTGTTTTGTTTTTGTGTAATTGTTTTGGGGTTGCATGGTTTAGATGCGAATTTCATCACCATCTCTGTATCTTTGTTATATTGGTGTATTATACATTCGTTGTTCTTGTCGATATTTGGTGTTTGTTCTAATATTTTGTATCTAAAAATATAGCGTATGTATTTTTGTAGCTTTTAGTTTTTAATTAGCGTGTTAGATTCTATGGTAATGTAGGTTTCTAATTATTATAAAAGTAGACAGCTTCAATTATGTTTTTGTAGATCCTAATATTTAGTTATTATAGTTCCTAATAAGTATTTTAATTAGTAATGATGATTAGACCATTTGAAACAGATGGATTTTATTTCATATTTTAATATGGATTTTCCAATTCAAAATAACCCGTGACTATGAATGCTGTGTATTTAAAATGTCGGGATAGTAGAAAATCAAATAAACGCGATAGAATCCGTAAAAGTAGTTTCGTAATGTGTAACTATCACGTATCTCAGAAAGTGATATATCAGAAAGTATTTATAATGTAGATGTTGCCGTGCCGAACTAATTGGTTTTGATCTCCTTTTTTAAGGAAAAATGTAAGTACCTAACCGTACAGCCCGTCAATCGGGGCAACGAACAGGGCAGTGTGGGGCCCTCAACTACTAAAGAAACCCGCTGTATGCTCCGCCCGTACTGGTAGCCCACTGGGACTGGTAAAGTTTACTTCAGTGGTCCGCCGGATTCTTAACCTTTCGGGTACCTGGGTTTCATCCCTACAGCAGATGTAGGTGTACTATATTATTCGTTCGGAGTGAAGTCTCCTCAGCTAGGCTGCAGGCAAAATCTAGTATTCCATAAGGCACATACTTATCTATACGAACGGGGTGCGTCCTGTAGTTCCTATTTTCGTTAAGATAAATAGAAGCTATTTTTTCGGTGATAATGCAGGTTCAATTTTTTCTTTTTTTTTCGACCCGGGAGGTAGAAAAAAAAAGAAAAATTCTCAGTAGCAGCCCGGAGTTTGGAAATGTAGACGTCAATAGGCTCGCCTCCTATTACGTGGGACTTAAACAGCTGGCGAGTCATGAGTGTGTAATACACTACTGCCTAACCCTTCGGGGAATACAGGCGTGATCCTGTTTTTTTTTAAATGCAGGTTATAACTATCTATGTGCCAAATTTCATTCAAATCTATTGAGCCGTTGTTGCTAGATTAAATAACAAATTCCTTTAATTTTAAAAATAGTCAATGTGGGTTTATCGAATTGATGTAAGTATGTACCCAGTGTGCCTCATCTATCTGCCCACTAAATTTCATCCAAATCCACTGCGTCGTTTAGGCATAATTGACAGACAAACATGTCACACTGAACAGTCTGCAACCGTGTGTCTGGAGTTTCTTATTTAAAAATGTTGAATAAATTAAAGATAATTGTTTTGGGCATATCTTAAACTTACTGACATGATTATCACCAAATAAAATATTGTTACTAACTAGCTTCCTTTTGACAAGACAAGCATTTCAAATTAGAACTTATTTAAAAACATATCAATATCTTATTTTAATGCTAGATAATTATCCAAAGGCCATTCAAACGCGGCGGGGGTGCCAGTCCATACAGAAATTTTCGCAAGTATTTAAAGACAGGGTTGCCAAATAAACTTAATAAATAATAAATATTTGTTCTTTTTAACCAAACACATTACCGTCCCACAGTTAGATTCTTCTCTTAAAGTGAAAGGCATTAGGTCATAGTACTCCACGCTGGTGTAGTGCTGGTTGGCAGACTTCACAAGCTGTCTAGAAAATCTCTCAGACTAGGTTTCCTGTGCCAACCAGCCATGATTTGCCAACAAAATACACATTTAATTTGGAAAAGACTAAAGTATGCCTTGTGTGCGGTACCTTAGTCTGAGGATTGAATTTGGTACTACAGTTTTTGCAGTCCATCATATTGATCCAATTCTAAATCCCAAGCAGACGAAGACGCGGGTAGAATTAAATCTCTAATGATTTATAACATGATTTTCATCCCTCCACATCGCACATCCGTAGCGCAAAAAACGATTCTATTTCTCCAATTTCGTTTAATTCTAATTATAAAATAAAGTACTTTGGAAAATCCAAAACCGCACGCCTCATAATCTTCATTTTTCACAATAAAATTGATTATTTGAGAAGTAACTAATAATGTATTGGTTTTACTAAGTAGTTTTCAATAAATCACATAGATAGCGCTAATTTCAAAAAGTACTAATGTGGGTTTCATGTCTTATACGCCATCTAGCGCTAATTTTAAGAAGTACTTCTATATTGGTCTACCTCTGTAATTTTGCAAGGCGCCATCTGGCAATTAGTAAGAATAACAATCCATGAGTTTACATATATACCTGCATAAGTGCATATAATATATATAAACATGTAAAATTGAATAATTTATTAAACTGTAAACAAAAAACAATTTAAGAAAACAAAAAGATCGCTAGCTTCCTTACAAAAAAAGCAATATTGTGGTTCTATATATACAACAGCAACTGAATACATCTAAAATTGCCACTTGCAACATCTAGGGCTGCATTTGTCAATATCTCTTTTACTTTAAAACAGCGACATCTATCAATAGAAAATTGCAACTTTGGACAATATTATACGACTTATTTCAAAATCAATGAGTTCAACAAGAAATCTCTAAACCATTCATCTTCCTAACTTGGTTGCCTTATAATTTTATACTTTGTTCTAAGCAGTGAAAACACCGTGACGCCAAGGCCACCCAAAAAAAATTGTGGAATGTAAAATATGTTTTGTTCGTGTTTTATAACGTTGGTGTGTCATTATTTACGTGTGTTTAGTGTTTTTAATTATTGTTATGGATAAAATAGTTATTATACTTGACAAATATCATCAGTTCGTCAAGCAAAGGTAAAAACTTTCTTTTAACAAAAAACAATGTACCGGCCGGGCGAACGGCGTTCTGTTCTGTTGACGATAGGAAAACCACCGGTGGCTAATGGCTATGCGTACGTAAAAAAGGTAGGTAGTTCTCATGAAAGGCGCTGGTTTTAGTGTCGCGTCGAGCGTAAATGCCGTATATATTCAGTATTTTTTTGTTTATTTAATAACAATTAAACCACATCGAATCAGAACGTGAAAAGTAATAGGGCTCTATTCTTAGTCATAATAATTCGTAAACGAAAAAAAGACTCGATTAGTAAAGTATTTTGGTCGTTATCATGTTAACATACATTACCTACAACTCAGGGACGTCCAAGCCAGATTTTTTCAAACAGTTTTTTAACTAGTTTAAATAACAAAAATGGCATCAAAAATATCATGAGTGTTAAAAATAGTGTTTGTTCTTTATATGTGTGTGTAGGTATTATTTTACAAGTGCAATATATGATAAATAGAGACATTTTAAGTTTGAAAAATCAGCTGTGCGTGTCAACCGGGAGTAGAACACACCTCAACGCTTCGCTTATGAGGCGTGCAATAAGTGATATCTATATAATTTATACTAAACTAAATCGGGCAGCCCTGTTTTAAATATTAATCAGTGAGAGTCACAAACCAGGTGACATCTTCGAAAAGTTGAGCAATTTCTTATAACAGGGCCGTTAAACTCTTAACATGCATGCCTGCGGTCAAACCACGAACCATAGACACTAATTAAGTGACCTTCTTGATCTTAGAAAGTACGCTGTGTTGTAAAATTATTAATAAATACTTAAATATTTTTTTAATAATATAACTGACAGTTATCTCCAAAGAGTAGTACGTATAACCAGAAAGTTATCTCGCTATAAAATGTTAATACATTTAAAATGAATGCGCTCGCTATTGTCATCACAGTGCGCTAATTTATTGCAGCAATCATAGCAGTGATAGCTTAGCGGTAAAACCAAGGACTGCACAGTAGTATCGAGTTTGATCCCCAGGCCAAGGTCTTCGCAAGGCACATCACACACTCTTCGAACAAACACTTCAACAACAACAAACTTTCGACAAATTATCACTGCTGCGTGAAGGAAAATATCGTGAGGAAGCCTACAAACCGACCGCCAAAGGTAGATTACCTCACCGGTTTTGAAGTCTAGTTTTGAAATTATAGTTATGAAGTTGACGGCGTTTTACACTTGTGCCTCGGAAAATATATTAAGATATTGGTCTTGCGCCTAATATCTCCCAGGTGTTGTCGGAATGCCGTTCTATATGACTATATCAGTGAAGGAACAGAGAGAGCATTTGTTTGTGCATACACTTGCTCTGTAATATTTCTTTTATAGTTAGGCTGCCGTGTGGGGCCGGCTTTAGAATTATCCCACCCCTCTCCAACCAGTCGTAAGACAGAGGGAATACCGGGGGAATGGGCAGCAGCACTCCCTCGAGTATTAACAACATCCACTGCGATCGCCAACCCGTCTGCCAAGCGTGGCGATTACGGCACTATCCCCCATATGAGCGAAATACATGTTGTGGCGTTCTCTTGGGGAGGCCTATGTCCAGCAGTGGACGTCGAAAGGCTGATGGATGGATGGATAGGCTATAATTATTGCTCAATAACAATGGCCGCCCCAAAAAAGAGCAGTCTGGCAATTTCAGATTAGCAGCGACGAGCGGTTCGCAATAAAACTCTTTTTTTTTCTTTTTTTTTATTGCATGTAGTGGCAGACGAGCCACGGTCCATCTGATGGTAAATGGTAAGCGTCGCCCATGGACTCGACTATACCAAGAGTATTGTCAAGCCGCTGCTCGCCAATTCATTTCTTAGATATGAAATAAAATATAAACGGCTATCTCCTGCTACAGCCAAAACGCAACGATGTGCTTCATGGCCGGTCACACGGGAGATGGTGGTACCAACCCGCACGGGCCCGATACCAAGTGAGTACTCCCACTTGGTACCCAACCCTACCACCAGTCATGCAATGGATGACAATTGCTTACTTCCCTTAGTCGCCTCATGCGACACCCATGGGAGAGAATGGGGTGGTGACACTTAGTCCGTCACCACACGGACAAATCTCTTTTTTCACTCTTACAAATAATTTGTTCTTTAAAGTAGCTAAGCATGTCAAGTGCTAAAATACAGATCAAAATATTATGTTATTTGTTCTGTAATGTGAGCTAGAATTATTTTCTTTTTAAAAACAAAAGAAAACATAGCATCACGCCTGTATTCCCGGAAGGGGTAGGCAGAGGTGTACTACACACCCACGACTCGCCAGCTATGTTTAAGTCCCACGTAATAGGGGGCGAGCCTATTGACGTCTACCTCTAACTCTACCTTTCCAACCTCCGGGCTGTTACTGAGAATTTTTCTTTTTAGGAAAAAGCTCAATAACATTGTCCAACCCGGGAATCGAACCCGAGACCTCATGATTAGCAGTCGCATACACTACCGCTACACCACCCAGGCAGTTTATTTTCTTTTTAAAGGACAACTAACTGCACCTCCTCTACAAATCCCTGTATCGTCAGGGAGTTTAGAAGCATACAATTAACAGGCATAAAGTACATCTAGACAATTATTTGTGCATCACACAAATAATTGATTTGTGTGAGCATCGAACCCACAACACATGCTAAGGGAGGCTGGCATTTAAACTATGCCATTTGTGTCGTCAACTTAAACAGTGACATGCGATATCATCTCAATTTCATACGAAAAGTGTCTTAATCACTTCTATAATGTATTTTTATTTCCCACGTAAGTGATGACAGTACAAGTCTTACTGTGTCAGGACAGGATTATTCACTGACACAGGAAATTGCTGGACAATGAATGATATAATTTTTTATAAAATTATACATGAACGAAATAGTATCCTTACTTCTATACTATTATAAAGCTGTAACAGAGCTGTGTCTGTACATTTAAGGTAATTCAGAAAAAATGATTAACTTAGGCTATATCGTGCGTGTCTAAACACAAAACGATTTTTTTTAGATTTTTTGTCTGTTTATCTTTTTGTCTGTTTGTTTGTTCGCACATCACGCAAAAACTACTTAACGGATTTTGATGAAACTTTTTTTGTTTAATAGCTCTTGATTAGACTTAACAACTGGTATATATTTTATCCCGCTGCTATATCGGGAACCTGAGATATAACTAACTAACTAGATTTGGTTGCGGCGGAGCCGCGGGCAAAGGCTAGTAATGTTATAAATGCAATAGTTTGTGTGTTTGTTACACTTTCACAGCGTAACTACTGAACCAATCATTATAAAATTTTGCATACAAATAGTTTGAAGCCCTGTTAGGGATATAAGATACTATTTATCCCGGAAAAACAAATGATTCCTATGGTATAGCTATTTTTGCATAGAGATATTCAATGTGCCGTAGAATGACGTTTACATTCTGAAGTTTACACGGACGATGTCGTGGAATAATCTAGTAAAAGAATAAAGCTAGATCTTTTTGCGGCTAAACCAATTATGCCTCGTTGGTCTGAAAAAAGCCTTGCGCTGCTGGCAGATGTATTGGTATAATAGGTATCAATACCACAGATCTTCTGAACCCACATCGTTTAACCAACTGATGACTGTTAGGAAAGAAAGGCTTTCAACGTCCCCAGGAAAACAAAAACCTAGTTAAAGCTGTTGCATGCAGGCGACACAGGACTGTTCTTTGTCATGCTACTTATAAAAAGACTTTTTCTAATAGTAAAGGACGAAAATCTGCTGGACGGCTGTAATGGCGTGATGATTAAATTGCATATACCCTCAATCATGATCCCTTTATAAATTGTACTAGCTGTGTAATAACAAAGTGAATACTCCCGTACCTCCCTACTTGGTAGCCAACATTACCACCAGTAATGCCATGGGTGATAATCGCTTACTTCCCTTAGTTGTCGTACGAGGTGATTAAACGAAACCTGCGAGAACGAATGGGGTGGTGACATTTGTGTTCTTAGTCTGGATAGGAACTACAGACAGGAATAAAAAGAAAAAAGGCAAAGTCAAGGTCCTCCATTTTATTAAAAAAATTACAACCTCATAAAATACTGTCAAGGTGTAGTGCTTGTACAATTATAAAAGTCCTTTACAACTGTTGGTTTCGTATACGAGTAGCATTGAGTCAGTGAGGCGCGCACGCGCACGCGTCGTATGTTTTCGTATGGCCACCTCGCGCCGGATACGGCACCCGCGCATACCGACATTGTGAGCTTTATATGTTATAGAATTGACCAAAATATTAACAAAATTTTTTTGACACTGTACAAATGTATTTGCGCACACATCCCACCAGTGGCAGATGGGAGGATATGAGGGACTCCAATTTACACCTAAATAACCCCTAAACAGAACACCGCATCTACCATGTGTGTGAATGCCAGAAGGTTACTTTTTGGACATGCAACTCTTCAAAATGCGATTAAAATATTGGTTTGACTGAATGGATTTTCACCTGTTATTTCAAGTTACCTTTTTATTAACTTTTTGTCTATAGTTTTTTTTCATAACCCACTATTTTCCACTATTGTGTACGAGTTTCTTCTCAGAGTGAGAAATACTTAGGCCATAGTCCACCACGGACAGACGCACAGACATAAACATTAACATTCTATTCTCGGGATTAATTCCTTTCTAATCTTCTGACTATCTTGAATCCCCTATACCTAAGATCCCTAAGCGGTAGGATGACAGATTTCTAGAACTGGTGGCTGAAGTCTGCCAAGTGCACTGAGTTTTTGTATCAACTTTGTTAATGCAAGGCACTAAGGTGGCAAACGAGTGCCTCTACTGAAATACTATAGTCGGAATTATAATTCGATTCCACATTTGACATTAGCTACTGTCATTTTGTAAAATAATGATACCAAATATTAATAGTGTAGTGATGTACACAAAAATCGATAAACAATCGCGATTTATATTTATGTAATCATAATATTGGTGTGCCAATTAAAGACTAAATTATTGATTTTTATTTAAATAAATACATAATTATTCATAATAATTATTTATTAATTAGTAACCGCTGCTTTATTTTATAAAAAGTTTTGTTTTTTCTATTAAAAACAAAACTTATAATAAAAGAGCTTAGATAGTTTTCTGTATTGGAAACCCGTGCGCGCTCGTGCAGCTATCGCCATTTTGTTTATCTTGTCATTCGGCTTCATTCTCCCAGTCTAACTGCACGAATATCTTGTTTCATTGCGAATCGATATTTTGTTATTTTGTTGGGTTTTTGTTAAAGTTTTCTTACGTTGTGTTTGTTGTTACGTTTATAGTTTTTGTGAACTTTGAGTGAATCTATTTGTTTTGGTTTTCCATCAAAATGGATCCTCAGCCAAGTACATCACAAAAAGACGTGGATGTTTTCTTGTCCCAAAGAAAAAAACGTCCATGAAAAGCTTTCACTGTTACTAAAAAAGTAATGATCCGCATCGCCTACAAGTACGTGAAAAATGAAACTTCTGCGCAATTGGAGGCCTTTGAAGTTGTGAAAGATAATGAATGTATGAGCAAAGTTGCTGACATATTGGGAATAACCTCACACTCTGTTTGTAACGTTTTGAAGGCAGTAAATAAAGGTGCGCCGCCAACTCCTCCTAAAAAAACTGGACCAATGCGAAGTTTCAAAGATAAAATTGATGAATTTACATTCTCCGCAATACGAAGAATTGTTCATCAGTTCTTTTACCGAAATGAACCTCCAACCATTGCAAAGGTTAGTCAATCACTCAGACAGTATTTTTTATATATAACTAATGATTCCAAACTATTATAAAATTCACTATTTTAGATTTTACAAGTGATGAACGATGATCCAGAAATGCCCAAGGTTTCCAAAGACACCCTCAGAAAAATTTTGAAGCATCTTAATTTTAAATTTAGAGTAGCAAAAACATAATATAATATTAGCCATATCTACGGTATTTAAAGGTCTGTGACCCAAGAAAAGTCACATCAAAACATTCAGTAAAGTACAAGTGAAGTGTCTCTGCTGTCGCTACTAGAAATAGGTGCCGCTATAGACGGAGGGGGGATGTACTTTGGCTTTGCGACGAGTGGAGGGGGGGAGGGATTACACTGTACATTTATAACGTTTCCGTCCTTAAGCACGTGGCGGGCGAGTTTTTTTTTTATTTTTATATTTTAAAGCTTAAATATGAGTAATATTTGGAATGTTATTTCTTCTCATATGTTGATGGTTATGAATGGCGTACTATTTATACTAACAGAAGATAGGTAATACTCCTGGCGTCTCCCACTTAGACGGGTATATTTTATAAATGTGCGAATTATATATTATATTTTTTTGAAGCAGTTGACATTGAACCGTTTGTTGTGGAATACTCTTGGGAAGGTCTTTATCCAGAAGTAGTCGAAACGATGGATTGATAAAATGAAATGATTGAAAACTCATTCTTATTAGCTGCGTATGCGGCCTAAAATATTATTGCAGACGTATTGGAAAACAAACTAATTTCAACTTCACACTCTCCGGGACTAGCTTATTAAACCACACGTAAAATTTGTTTACTTATTTTACTTTTGTCTAGCCAACCCACAGTCTTTCAGCGTTTACTCCTGGATCATTGTGGTGATCTTTTTAGTAGTTTATGCCGCCTGCAACCAAGGGCCCTTTGTTCTTTTTTACCTTGCCATAAAACCAAGGATTGCAAATACGGTGATATTGAGTTCGATCACCAGTCTAGGTCGAGACTTCCATCAAACCCCCTTCCCAGAGAGATGGCCAGGTAGTAGAGCGACGCCGAGCTACCATGGACCGTTGGAGGACACTGCTAGAGTCATCCCGGGCCGGTCTTTGAACCGTAAGGGCGCTCCAGCCGGTGCTGGAGGAGTGGTCAGAGGCGATGCCACAGAGTCCTTACCTTCCAACTGGTGCAGGTGCTGTCGTGGCACGGTTGCTTCGGCAGATACCTGCACATAGTCGCAAGAAGGGAGGCGACTTCGTGTTGTCACAATTGCAGGTGCAATAGATGGGAACCTCTCGCTGTCGTGCATCGTCAGAGCGATGCTTGGCAGTGACAGGAATTGGGCGCGAGGAAGTCATCTCACAGAAGGATATGGCAGAGAGGGCCAGGGAGGTAAATCTCTTTGCTGACTCGAACCGCAGCCAGTGACTAAGGCGGCGCAGGTACGATTAGGTACCTGCACTTCATGCCGCCCTAGCTGAGGCCGCGGGTGGATATGATAGATTGACGATTTATTGACGATATATTTTGAGTAAATGTGATAGGCGCTTATGTATAATACTAGCTGAACCGTCGAATTGGATTTATAGAACATAATATTTTCAATTACAAAATTCAACAACTTCAACAAAGTCAGTACAATGGATGAATCAAAAACGTAGCGTGGTTAAGTTTTTTCTTTGGGAGTTATGGTCACTCTGTAATCTATGTTTGATTAAAATCCCTTCAGTTATTTAGCCATAACAGCGTAACAAACACAATACGATTACGTATATATTTTTTCCACCTTCTTTTATTTTTTCTCAGTTTCTATAGAAACAGAATACTGTGCCTGCTTTAAGTCTAGTAATGGTGAAGCAATATATACGTAATCTTATATAAATATGTTACTGTCCAGCAAGTAGAGGCATATTTCACTGCGATGGGGCAATGGCGACGCTCACAGAAATAATATGGCGGAGTGTGGGTTGGATGCACTCGTCTCACAACGAATGAAGAATATGAAGCGTAGATATGGCAATATACAACCATATAAAAATATGCGTTGTCTTATTAGTCACGACAAAACGCATGTCCTTACAGATTTGGCATTAAAGTGAAATCAACGAGCACATTGAAGTTGCTCATTTCAAACGCCGTCGCGCCGATTTATTGTAACAGATTGTAACAATAATTCCAGCTGCAACTTGGCACGATACTGGCTTGCAAATTATAGGTGATATTATTTTGAAAAGCAAGATAAATTCTGTATTTTAGAATTTGATATTCTTAGCTGCTTTTTAAAGAACTAACTAGCAAAAAGCTGAGATTTGTGAGGGCTCGCGAAGTTTTCTACTTAATTTATAATTTTCGACAAATGGCGTTAGGAATAAAATAAATTCTAATTAATAAAAAATTTTTTTTTTTTATGTGTATAAAATACTGTTTTATGATAGATAATAAAACAGTATGCAATACATCTAGAAATAAATTGAAATTACTATGACAAAGCCCAAATCTGAAAGTGTGATAGTTTCTCAGTAAAGTGCACCAAAATATGCAGAGATTGTGGAATAGTACTTACTAATTATTTGTGAAATTGAAATAAGAGAGGTTTACTGCGCACTTCCCCGAGATAATTTATATTATTTATTTTATCAAAAATTTGATTCTGCCCGCGATTCCGTTCACAAGGACTTTAAATTATAAATAAATTACTCTATGTCTCCATGTAAAATACCTTTCCCACGGAAATCGTTCATTTTTCCGGAATGAAAAGTAGTATGTGGATTTTTTTTTGGACTCAAGACTGTGTGTATGCAAAATTACATGATGGCTTAGTAATTACAGCGTGAAAGCGTAAGAAACAAAAAAGCAAACTCACTTTTGCATTTATAATATTAGTAAGAATAAGTAAATAACGGATCTTAGTTCCCGTGTGGGACCGGCTTTAGAATTGTCCCACCCCTCTCCACTCATGGGAGTCGTAAGAGCCGACTGAGGGAATACCGAGGGAGTGGGCAGCAGCACTCCTTCGAGTATTAACAACATCCACTGCGATCGCCAACCCGCCTGCCAAGCGTGGCGATTACGGCACTATCCCCCATTCTTGGGGAGGCCTATGTCCAGCAGTGGACGTTAAAAGGCTGATGGATGGATGGATCTTAGTTAAGAAAATATGTCTTCCCCATTTATAGTTTAACGTGGGTGCGAGCAAAAACTAGCCATGCTGGTTTGTCACCCAAGTTTATGATAGGCGGCGGCTTGGCTGTATCACTGGTGTTTCCAAAGTCCATGAGCAGTGGCTACCACTTACCATCAGGTGGGCCGTTTGCTCGTCTGTCACCGTTGGCAATAAAAATATACTTAGTAATTATTGCCACATCCACCTGGCCCTATATATTCTATGCTCCTCGCATTTCTATAATGTCTCTGTAAGTTTAATCTGGTGCTAGCATTATTCACAAGTCCGTTGAACGATATATATTATGTACTACTCACTCTTTTCTCTATGGCGCGCCGCTAATTCCATGGAGCATAGATTTACGATTGGCGATGCGACTTTTTTTATAATTGTCCACAAAACATGTTTTATGAAGGTTTTGTTACCTTTGATCGACAATTGGACGTCAAACACCTCAGTCCACCAAAGACTATAAGTCCTGTAGAGTATTAAAAAAAACTGTTGTGGTAGCCTTGCTTGTCCCAGTAAGAATGTGCCGGCTCGATCGGGAAGAATCCCGCTCTAACAGAAGACGATCAACGTAAGCAACGTAGACACTCCTACTGTTGTGATTTGTATGGTGAATAAGAGCGCCAGAGGCCCTCCTTATTATCTTTCCTTTCCACCCACCATCCCTTTCTTTGAAGTTGACGTTAGCGTCTACAGGCTACGGTCTTTTCTCTATTCATTTACGCATTATCATTTACGCGCACGTGAATAAAATTCCCCCTGAGTATGATTTTTCAACATCTTCAATGATCATTGCTATATTTCAGCCAATTTAAACACAAAATCAAAGAATTAAACACTTAAACCTTCCTCATGAATCATCATTAAATTTGCTCATTGGTGAAAACTGCATGAAAATCCGTTCAGTCGTTTTTGAGTGTATTCTACAAATTGGCTGAAATATGGTGTTGTTTGTTGAAGACATCGAAAAATATAAACCCTATTGGGATTAGTGTCTATCTGACTGAAATAGTGGGACAAGTGACGATATCGCCACAATGTCGAAATCAGATTTTTATTCGCCATTCAGGTCAGGCAGCCTGTACCTAACAACTGCCAAAACAGTTAAACAATATCAGAAAAAAATATAGATAAAATATTGTGAATCCTCCTCTCATGATGAGAGGGATTAGGCCATAGTCCACCACGCTGGCCCAGTGTGGGTTAGCACACTTCACAAACCATCGAGAAAATCTCTTAGGCTGCAGGTTTCTTCACAATGTTTCACCTAACCAAATACATAATTACGTAAAATCTCGAAAACTTAAAGGTGTGTGCCGTGCGAGGTTTGGACTGGAAGACTGTGAAAAAAAAATTTGGGCTGTGAAAATATGCTAGATCATAATTTTTTCATATTTTTATATTGACCTAAAGCCCCAAACCAATAACAAAGAGATATACAACGTAAAGAGCCTACTCAATTGTAAGGTTACTTTCGACCCCCGCGACCTAAACGCGAAATCCCACAATGTTCTAATTGTCAGCAATACGGACATACAAAAAAATTGTGTTACAGAGAACCAAAATGTATAAAATGTGCAAGTACTCACCGTACTACAGACTGTCCCAGAAAAGAGCGTTCGGACAAAGTGAAGTGCATACTTTGCGATGGTAACCACCCGGCTAATTACAAAGGCTGTACTGTTTACAAGGAATTACAGAAAATCCACTATCCAGCCCCTACCCTCGAAAAGAATGGAAACCAACTACCCCAAATAATCTGGCATATCCAAAAGGAAAAAATGCCCCACTATATGCAGAAGCGCTAAAAAGTAACTTACCGACAAAAGAGTCCATTGATACGCGAAATACTCAAAATACCGAAGCTGTTCTACTCAAATTAAACGAAACGATGCAAACTCTTATGCAGCAAATACTAACCCTTACAAACCTACTAACAGAATTCACGTCAAAATTGTTGCAAAATTCCAACCGCTAAGCATTTGTGTATGGAATGCTAATGGCCTATCAAACCACTCCGAGGAGTTAAAGTTATTTTTAAAGATCCAAAACATCGACATCATGTTAATCTCTGAAACACACTTCACAAGCAGAAGCCATCTTAAAATCTTAGGATACTCATTGTACTACACAATGCATCCCGATGGAAAAGCCCATGGGGGTACTGCAATTTTAATTAGGCAAAATATAAAACATTACCAGTCCTCATCTTTCTGCAAGGACTACCTCCAAGCTACCAACGTTATCGTGGCTGAATATAGAGGTGAATTAACCATCTCAGCCCTATACTGCCCACCAAGACATAACATTAAATGTACCCATTATGAAGACTATTTTAAATCCTTAGGCAATCGTTTTATAGCCGGCGGCGACTATAACGCATACATTCTGGGGATCTAGGCTTACACTACCACGAGGTTGCGAGCTCCTTAAATGTATTAGCGCTGGTAACATGGACATTCTTTCCAGCGGCGAACCAACATACTGGCCTACCGACATAAACAAAACACCAGACCTTATCGATTTCTGTGTAATAAAAGGAATTTCCAGAAAGTATTTTACTTGTAGCAGCTGCTTGGATCTGTCGTCACTCACCTATTCTTGTAAACCTAACCATAAGCGTTTCTGAAAAAGAACGTAAATGTATTCTCCACAATGTCAAAACAAACTGGACTTTGTTTCGGCATTTAGTTGACACGGCATTTGAAGAACCAGTCCGATTAAAATCCGAATACGATATTACTAAAGCCATCTAATACTTTACCAAAACACTACAGGATGCAGCTTGGGACTCTACTCCTCTAAGAAAGCAAAACGTTAATAGAAACTATGTAAATAATAATGTAAGAGAAACCCAAAAGAGAAAGCTCAGGTGGCAATGGCAACAATCTAAATGCCACCAAGCGAAAACACGTCTAAACCATACCACCAGAGCTTTTAAGAAAGCACTCTCGCGTGAACGTAACGCCAGCTTCCATTCCTACCTAAGAGGGCTAGACGAAACTGCTTCTTCCGACTATTCACTGTGGAAAGCTACAAAAAACATTAAGCGACCAACAACAACGTCACCTCCCTTACGCATGTCAGATGGAAAATGGGCTCGTACAGATATTGAAAAAGCAGAAATATTTGCATCACATCTAGTGTCTGTTTTTAAGCCTCATCCAAGTGAAAACTTACCCGACCATGATAAAGAAGTACGCGAATCCCTAACTAACGAGATTTCACAGACAACCGTGACTGACGATACACCCACATTTACGAAGGCACATTCATTAAGGGCAACCAAGAAAATCGATCCCAAGAAAGCTCCTGGATATGATCTTATCACAAGTCGTCTTTTAATAGAAATCAGTCAAACGCAATGACTAAACTAAAATTCTTTCCACCCCAGTGGAAGGTGGCACAGATAGTTATGATCCCAAAACCAGACAAGCAGCCTGAAGACCCCAAGTCTTACAGACCCATTAGTTTGTTACCTATAGCTTCCAAGGTCTACGAGTTACTAATACTGACTTGCATACTGCCCGTGATCAAAGCTAAGAAGTTAATACCAGACCATCAATTTGGTTTTCGCCATAAACACGCCACTACAGAGCAAGTCAATAGACTTGCAAATGAAATAACAAAATCCTTTGAAGCTAAGAAATACTGCGCAGCTGCATTCCTAGACATATCTCAGGCTTTTGACCGGGTCTGGCATGATGGATTACTGTTCAAAATAAAAGCATCACTGCCACATTACTTATATAAGATAATCAGAGCTTTCTTATTAGACCGCAACTTTATGGTTCAGTGTGGAAATGCTTTGACTACACTTTATCCAATATCAGCCGGCGTTCATCAGGGAAGTGTGATCGGCCCAATACTTTACCTATTGTACACAGCGGACCTGCCTACATGTACAACCATAACCACCGGTACATTTGCGATGACACGGCTATTTTGGCCAGCCATGACCAGCCAGAAATGGCCTCAAAGCTCTTGCAAGACAGATTAAACAATGTCGCTACCTGGCTAAAAAAGTGGCGAATAAAGGCCAATGAAAGCAAATCCGTCAATGTCACATTTACACTTAAAAAAGCTTCTTGTGCGCCTGTCAAATTAAATAATGTGGAAGTCCCCCGAGCAGATCACGTACGATACCTGGGTTTGCACTTAGATAAACGCCTTACTTGGCAGAAGTACATTTTTACCAAACGAAAACAGCTTGGTCTCCTTCTAAGAAAACTCTACTGGCTTATTGGCCGAAGCTCACAACTTTCCTTAGAGAATAAACTCTTACTATACAAGGCTACGCTTAAACCTGTGTGGACCTACGGCATTCAACTATGGGGAACAGCCTCTCACTCCAACATAGAGATAATCCAAAGATATCAAAACAAAATACTACGGATAATAACAAACGCCTCATGGTTTGTGACTAACGAACAGCTACATAACGATCTAAAAATGCCTACTGTCAGAGAAGATATATTCAGATACACCAAGAAATACAGAGATAGGATCATGGACCACCCAAACAAATTGGCTCAAACTCTAATGGACTACAGATCGCCTAAGCGTCGACTTAAACGCAAAATTCATAAAAAAAAAACACATAAGACAAAAAAAGCACATAAGACTAATCAGGATGCAATACTGGTTGCACTCCTGACCAAGACTATGATTATCGACACACCAACTGTTCAATGTCCTTTACATAGAGACAGATCGCAGTTAAAGAAAAAAAACAATATTTTCAATAATAAATATACTTAATTTTTTAACCACTAGCAAGAACAAAACTATAAATTACCTATCAAAGTATGTCTAATAAAGCTGTTCTCAGAAGTAGTTGAAGTGACTAAAAATATGATTTCCTGTAATTTTTACAGGATGAGTATAGCGTGTGCAAGATACAATGCTATAAATACTATGTTTGCGCACTTCTCGTGTAATTCAAGCATTTGTCATATTTTTATTCATATCGCATCTCGGTTATAATTCGTTTCAAAAGTAACTGCGCAAAATGTTAGACATTTTTTTATTTTACATACTTCTGATTCCCAGAGCGGTCAGTAGACTTACTGGTGTCTACTTACTACGAACCTGATGTGGTGCTATTTTGTCACATTCACCATTCACACTCACGACGTTTTTTCATGGATTTTCTTTTTTTAAGGATATTTTCCTCTTTCGCCCGAATAGGCTTGATGACAATAATAAAGTAAGTATCGCCAAAATATTGAAGTGATCTAATGAAATAGGATTCAAGGATTTCGAAAAATATATTCATACTTATTTTTATGCTGTGATTAATAAAATATTTGATAAAATAAACCTACAAAACACAACAATCCGCCATGATAGCTTAAACACCAATCAGAGCGAAATACGTCTCGTGCTAAGACGTGACGTCATTCGCTCTTTACATTTTCTTTGACTGTAATGTTTAAACTTGCCGTACTGATGCGTGACGTCATGACAAATGGCGTGCGTTCTGGCGTGAGTTTGAAATTTAAAATTTAAATTTAATTTTAATGCATAAAAAACCAATATTTTTACAGAAATATGATATATTATTCAGTTATTAGATACTTCTGAATATCATAGAATGGATTTTGAAAAACAGTCATCATGCCTATTGTACCACTTTGTTGGTAGAGTCAATAGGTCACTCTTTTTATATCGTTACTTTACTTTTATTCGAAGGACAATGCGCGAGTGATGCTTCAGGTATTGCTGACGTCTTTAGGCTACGGTCAGTAAGAGTTTATCCTAACCGTTACGTAAGTAATATCACGAGCATCGCTTGTTCTTAACAAAGGTACCTTATACGATGTGCAGAGAAAGTAAAAGATGTGAGAAGAGGCAGGGTTTTCGGCGTTACCAGAAACTGATGCTCAAAAGCCGATTTAATAGCACCCCAAAATAAGCGTGGTAGGAGCAGCTATTTTTTATTTTAGAGTAATCCAGATCAAAAGATTGGGGATGGAGCTCCGTCGGTAGGTCCTACAAACCTTCCCATCTGCCAATGATGAGAGGGATGCGTATTTTTTTTATTTTTTATATAGAAGACAACACCATGCACTAAGAAATACTCCTTGTATCGCGGGGGACTTTACAAATATACAATTTCACTAACACAAAGTACACCCAGACTCAGTACAACCATTTGTGGATTACACAAAGAGTTGTCCTGTGTGGGAATTGAACCTACAACACTCGGACGAGAGGCCGGTATCTAAATCATTCCGTGATCTATGCAGTCATTACACAGCATAAATAAAATTGGAGGCTCCCGGCACTCTAGAATATTCCAGATCCGTAATAAATACTGTGTATCTTCAATACAAACGCGATGTTTTATTATCGACTAAAACAAGTCCTATTTCTATCGTCTATAATCTGGTCAATGTAACAAACATCACGTATGCTATTATATTATTCTTATCTAAACGAATATTTGTGTCAAAACTCACACTGATTTCTTGACAATAGTAATCTTGTCTAATTGATATTATTGGAAGCTGAAGCCTGTATTCTTGCCCTGCTACCGAATATCGGCAAGTATCTAACGTCGTTGAGAACGTCATTAGACGTCGTCGTCAGAAGAAGGCGGTGGAAAAACAGGCGCGAATACTTACCCCTAATGTTGCCCTAGGGTGGATGGACCGACCACCGAAGGAATGTAACATAGTTCCAGTGGTCCGCCAATAAGGGCGGAGAGACGGCACACGGCGGGTTTATTTAGTGGGTGAGGGCCCCACACTACGCTGTATGTTGCCCCGAACAACGGGGTGTGCGGTTAGGTACATTTTTTCCCGCCTAAAGAAAAAAAAAAAGGGTGGATGGACCGGGAAATGACTGGGTGACAGCAAGGCCTTGCACAAGGGTACGACGCACCGGCATCAGGAAGCGTTACTCAGAGAGGCTATCCGAAAGGGTATGTCGCCAAAGCACTAAAGTAATATGAAATGGTCCCATTGGTTGTCCAATACAGGAGGAAAGACGACACATAGTGAGTTAATTTTGCGGGTTAGGGCCCCACACTATCCTGCTTGTTGCCCCGAACAACAGAGTACGCGATTAGAAAGAAAAACTGCCTCAACAATAAAAAAGGTATATCTATTGTTTTGTTAGAAGAAGAGTATTTTAGATATTTTTATATATATTTTTAGCATTTGACATGCTTAGCACTATACATTAAACACAAAGTGGAAAATGTGAAATCGAAAATAACAGTCAGGAGCAGGATTTGAACCTGCATCTTCTGGATACCGTCCAGATGCTTTACCAATTCAGCCATCCTGACAATTGCTCCTGACTGCTAATTTCGATAACACATCATACTTAACGTCTTTAGGTGACGTCTGCGCCATCTGTCGGAAGTATTTTCATACATTATACTGACCAGGTAAACTTAATTTTACAATTAAGATTTTACCTAATAATGACGCAAACCCTTTAAATATTTTAGATATTTTTTATATTTTTAGCATTTTCGTCACGCAAAGACGTTAAGTATGATGTGTTATCGAAATTAGCAGTCAGGAGCAATTGTCAGGATGGCTGAATTGGTAAAGCATCTGGACGGTATCCAGAAGATGCAGGTTCAAATCCTGCTCCTGACTGTTATTTTCGATTTCACATTTTTCACTTTGTGTTTAAAGAAGAAGAGTAGCTGAGCATGTCAAGTGCTAAAAATATAAATCAAAAAGATCAAAATATTGTTTTGTTTGTTCGATCTTTGGACACCAAATCTCCGTTAGAGGAAACCGATTTTTTATAAGATGTTAGCACTTCCTCGGATGAGCTAACCCCAAGTTATACTGGGATCATCCATCAGGCTATTCGACCACCACTACAACCTATGTGTTCCAGCATTTAAATTTATTAAATACGGAACCTCTGTGTTAAACCTAATGAATATCAGTACAAAATATAGAACATAGCCCAAAATCTTACTTTCCTAAACTAACGTTAAAATGCGAAAGTGCTTTTGTCCAATACGCTTTTACGCTGTAACTTTACAACCGATTATTGTGAAATTTAGCATACATACATTTTCGAAACCGCGTAAATTTAGACAAAGGATATTATAGACAAGCTATCAGCGTATACAGTGTCGAAATAGCAAAAGTTTGACGTAATGATAAACGTAATAACTTTAAAATATAACTATGATTACAACTTTGTTGACTAAAATGTACTACCTGTTTTAGCCAGATATAAGAATGACAGGACAAAAGAAATTGCAGTAATGCTTATATTTTGCTTAAAATTTATTAGAACGTGTAACATTAGCGTAGGTATATACCGTGATTAATGAATTTTTTTTTACGTCAATACAAAATCAAGCTTACATACCGATGATGGGGACGCTTGGCCACCTTATTGTTGGGACTCAGTTGATTGGGTCCAAATAAAAATAACGCATACGCGAAAAGGATAAAATACTTATAGATGTGTCTCTCTCACTCTTGCTAAAACCTAATATGTGCATCCTTTTCTTTATCCTTAGTGTCAAAATAGTAGCGAGTCTATAGTATACTTTGTCTAAGTCCCCAATAATCTGAAGTCTACGCTAATAAAGTCGCGAGCTGAATCTGCGTAGTCTATATCTATCTATACCTACTATTATAAAGCTGTAACATAGCTATGTCTACACATTTAAGATATTTGAGAAAAAATGATTGTAATAGGCTATATAGGCGTGTCTTAAACACACAATGATTTTTTTTAGTTGTCTGTCTGTTTGTTTGTCCACGCATCACGCAAAAACTACTGAACGGATTTTCATGCAACTTTTTATTTGATAGCTCTAGATTAGACTTAAAAACTGGTATACATTTTATCCCGCTACTATACCGGGAACCTGAGATATAACCAAAAACTAGCTGTTAGCCAAAAGCTAGTACTATTATAAAGCTATAACAGAGCTGTGTCTTACATTTAAGATATTTGAGAAAAAAAATACTGTATTAGGCTAGGCTATATAGGTGTGTCTGAACACAATTTTTTTTCTAGATTTTTTGTCTGTTTGTCCGCGCATGACACAAGAACTACTGAACGGATTTTGATGCTGTTGATTAGATTTAAAAACTGGTATACATTTTATTCTGCTACTAGGTATATCGGGAATCTGAGATATAACCTAAAAACTTATTATAAATCTATAACGGAACTGTGTCTATATATTAAAGATATTAGATAAAAATTATACGTAATAGTACGTAGGAGGTAGGCTCTTTACTTATAGAATTTTATTAGATTTATTTCTGTTTGTTTGTCCACCCTTGTTTAAGATAAGACTAGAAAGATGATAAAATACTATTAAGGATAAAAAAATACACCATAGATAAGTATTATATATTTAGCATAATAAAAGTGACTTGAATATTTACTAAAGTATTATTGATTAAAAAAAATCTAACTTTTTTTAAACTTCGATTATGAGCTTCAGCCATCAATAGGTAAGACGATCGAGGGTTTTGAGTTCAATAGCTATTTCAAAAAAGGTCTTATACTGTTAAAATTAACCTCCTTTAAATCGTTGCCAGCCCAAACAACAATCAATAGGTGTTTTGTTTTTGCACATATTTCTTTATAATATCATGAATATTCATAAACACTTTCGACCAATCAACAATTCTTTTATAGTGCGCAATTTGCACAATAGTATGTTTCATAATTGCGAATAATTCTCTGTATATGTTCACCCATCCTTTAGTTCTGTCGGTCGGATTTTTTGTTTTATTAACTCAATTAACTTCTAACGGTATTTGCACTAAAAGTAAATGCTATAAATGAACATTATTGTGTTATATTTCGATACTAGTCTTCACATATGACTTGTGTTACTATCTAAGATTATCCTAAAAGAACAGGGACCGTTTATAAAATATGCTGGCAATAAATATGTACAAGGTGATGGATTGATGTTACAAAATTAATTTTGAAGAGATTTCTGTTGTCGATGAAAAGTTAGTGTTAAAAATGCATTTTCATTTGTTAATATAGTTAATATGAAACTTTAAATCAAGTTATTAATCGCAATGAAATATGGACAGTTTAAGGAAGATGAGAAAGTCTAGCTTTTTAGATATTTTTATATATATTTTTAGCATTTGACATGCTTAGCACTATACATTAAACACAAAGTGAAAAATGTGAAATCGAAAATAACAGTCAGGAGCAGGATTTGAACCTGCATCTTCTGGATACCGTCCAGATGCTTTACCAATTCAGCCATCCTGACAATTGCTCCTGACTGCTAATTTCGATAACACATCATACTTAACGTCTTTGGGTGACGCCTGCGCCATCTGTCGGAAGTATTTTCATACATTATACCGACCTACTGTTATTTTCGATTTCACATTTTTCACTTTGTGTTTAAAGTCTAGCTTCTAAGCATAGCCCCGTAATATTTACAAAGGAGGTCGCATAAATTGTGACGCAGCGTGACGAACGTGACGAATGGTAGAGGTGGTCCAGAAGGCTAAATCACCTGCTCACTAGAAATATATTAGTCTCATACTAATTTTTATCTTAAAAGTTGGAGTATGATAATAGTGGGTAGTCGCTTGAACGAATTTAAGTTCAAAGTTCGTTGAAATTTTAATTTATATTTTATGTTATTTTTATGTGTATATACTTAATTTAATTAAAGTTCTTTAGGACAATACATACTGTATATATGCATTACAAAAATAATAATACGCCCATTATTACACAATGATAAAAACTACCAAAATTTTATACAAATAAAAATTACTTGCTTCGCTAAGCACACGTGACTAGTGTCAAGCAAATTGACTGTACTAAATAAGATTATAACAGTGAATCAAGCCTCGTTCCTTATTTTTTTAACCAGATTAAAAGCAAGGAATGCTGTACAAACATTCAGAATGATTATACTATATATGTATAGAAAAACATTTAGCGAAATCTCAACAATTAGTCTCGGTAATTCGCCAAGTGCTGCAATGATCTGAGGATCAATCAACGGCTCGTACGCATGCGGACTTTGTTCCGTTATATATATGAACTCTGTACGTTAAGTTTAATAGTTGTTGCAAAAAACGCCAATATTTCGCCTTGATTGGTTTCTGTTGTAGCTGTGGTATGTTATTGTAATTGTGTATTAGGTAAATTGATTTTCTTAGGAGGTTATAGTATCTAATAAAAATAGTTTATGAACCCTTGCGGGTATTTGCAACAGTGTTTACTGAAATATTATCGTCCTCTGTAAAAATTCCTAGCTCCTAACCGTACCTATTCCTATAGGCAGTCAAACTTACGGTTACCGATTACCGTCATTTAGTAAGTTAATGTAAAAAAATATTTATAACATACGCAAAATACGCAGATAAAAAAAGAAGAAGAAAAATATTTTATTATAAAATACATATATTAAAATATTTTTAATGAATTTCACCTTCTAATAATTTTGAAGTTGTTATATAAGCCAATATCCAGCGTCCAAAATGTTCTATAGTGATTCGTAAATATAACTATTTTTACATGTAAATTTTCATTTGTGTGGAATATTATTGCGAATAGTAATCATTCAAATCGGGTGCCACCCCTTAGGCAAAGTCCCCAGTTCCTATTATTTCCGATTTTTTCTTAATTTCCCATCTGAAAAATGAAATAGTGCATAACTATAAATATGGTCAAATGAAGTACGAAGTCTTTTCTAACTTTACTGGTGGTAGGGCTGGGTACCAAGTGGGAGTACTCGCTTGGTATCGGGCTCGAGCGGGTTGGTGCCACCATCTCCCGTGTGACTAGCCATGAAGCACATCATTGCGTTTTGGCTGTAGCAGGAGATAGCCGTTTATATTTAATTTCATATCTGTGAAATGGATTGGTGAGCAGCGGCTTGACAATACTCTCGATATAGTCGAGTCCATGGGCGACGGTTACCATTTACCTGATGTAAGCCACGGTCCATCTGATGATGGACCGTGGCTTGTCTGCATCATTTTCACTACATGCAATTAAAAAAAAACTTTTATTTGATGTAGTTTCGACAATAGTGTGGCAATAATAAGTTCCACATATAAACATTAGCAGAGGGTCTGCAGACCCTCAGTGGTGCGTGGGACCGCGACATCACCACCTCGCGTGCTCGTCTAATTGCCAAACTTCGAGCTCAAACTTACGCGGTGCCGCCTTTAGCTCGATGAGTGCGTAATATATACCGCGTTCAATTTTATAATACCTTATCCATTGTGTCATTACTTGATAGCTAGCACGAAAATTACATGAGTTTGCACTAGCGTCTCAAATATTTAATCTTATACAAAGAACCCTCATAAGTTTAAATACTTACCGCTATATACGAACACCGAGAATTGTTATATTAGTAAATTGTGATCTAGATTACGCCTTAATGAGCATTATTTTCTGCGGGAGTCGTACGAGGTGTAAACAGTTGTCACCCATTGCATTAGTTAGGGTTGAGTATCAAGTACTCATCTGTTATCTGGCCAGTACCACAGCCTGCCGTGACCAAGGAGATTCTGGCCTTTGGGCTCCAATACAGGATTAAAAAAGTACTGTGGGAAGGAAGAAAACATTTATATTTTAGCCTTTTTTCAAGTAACTGTCCTATAGTAAACGGATAGCTATCGAAGTGCGTGAGACGTACTACATATAACTGGCAACGCCTCGCACGACATTTTCCTGTGGTCTGAGTGTATGTATACAATGCACTTGTCTGACTAAACACTTATCTGTAAAGTTCTATTCTTTATTGTTAACATCGGTAGACGAGCAGTGGTCCACCACTAAACTGATAACCGCTGGTGATTTGTCTATCAATAGCTACGTCACTACTTATGCTCAAAATGCCGTAGAGATAGAAGCTGCCCGATGTAACCGGCACACGTTAAAATCCTTTTTTTCTATACTACGTGGGTAGCATACAAGCATACGGCCCACCTGATGGTAAGCGATTACTGTAGCCTATAGACGCTAACAACTAGCAGAAGCATCACTCGCGCGTCGCCATCTCCAAGGAAAGGGATAGTTGGTGGGATAGGTAGGATATTAAGGAGTGGATAGGAAGGATAACGAGGAAAGATTAGGATGGAGGTTTGGGCCTCCGGCGCTCTCACTCATCATACCTGCCGTTGTTTCATAATGATCTTCTTGAGAGGGTGGTACTTCCCCGATTGAGCCAGCCCATTTATGCTGGGGTATGCAAGGTTCTATCATTAAAAAGGGATGTTTAAAATGAAGTAGGCACTAAGATATACCTACTCGAATATCCTAGTTAGAAAAGATAGTTATTTATGTTTTACTTACTTACTTCACCACGCCATTTCCCTTGCGGGGTAGGCAGAGAGAACAGAGCGCCAAGAGGTTAACATATATATATATTTATTTCTTTTTGTTTTTTTTTCATGGTTGCTATGTTTTAAACCTATTTGTTCAGTTTCAAGAAGAAGACGTAACGTACACGACGACGTATAATTCGTTGTTAAAATTTTTTGATATCATCAACACAAAGTATGAAAATGTGAAATCGAAATGATTTAATAAGGTCACCGTACCGGACTCTCTGTTTCTCATCTTACTGTTTCCAAACCACGTAAGTAAAGGATTTTTACTATCAAATAAGTATATTTTTTTTCAAGGAACCTAATAATCGTAAATGTAGAGAATTACAATGATTTGCCATTTGCGAGAAAATTTATTCTCGTAGGTTCGCTCGTAAACCTTAAAAGGTAGGTACATAAAATACTGAAGGTATTAAAACAGAAAAAATATATATATATATATATTATTATTAATATATATTATATATATTTTTTTATTCTCACATTTATTTATTCTGTTGTTTGTAATATTAATAATAATAATATTAATAACATTCTAATCACATATTTTTTGTAAAACCTAACCTAACCTAACCCTACACCTGTCGATAGGGGCAATGAATTCACCCACCAAATAAATCCAGCATGTGCCATTTCTCCCCTTGTATTGGTAGGCCACTGAAACTACGTGACATTATTCAGTGGGATACATTTTTATTCACCTAGGCCTATCTATAAACAAATGTGTGTAACACGCTATTTCAATGTTTATTCTTGTTTTGCTCTATAACTTTTTTTAACAAATATCATTACTTGTTTATTTCCGAACGTAATTATTTTTATTGTCTTGTTGTGCCAATGGTAGGAATTTCCTGCGGGGGTTGGATGGGTGAATCAACGCTCTCTATATTTATGTTATCATTAATTTACTTATTTATTACTATTTTTACATGCAAAGTAGATAGTAGTTTAATACCTAGGTATTATACGGCAAGATGCTGATTTCGATATTGAACAAAAATTATTAAAATTTGATAGAAAATGAATGTCGTCAATGTTGTATTGTGTGTATGGAGATTATGTACTAATTAAAATTGAATTTATGCTAATATAATAGATGTTAAAATATAGTAAATCTCTCTCTTTGTTACGTTTTAAGGACTGAACAAAAGAATTGAAATTCACGCAATTCGGAAATAAATTGACGCGAATTGTCTTTGATAAATATAAAAGCTGCCCTAAATTTGGGTTCTCGTTTAAGTACAATAATACGTATGAAACTACTTATATAGCCATGACAATAAACCAAAACAGAGCCATTACGAGCATGGTAACACCAAAACAGTTGGAAAAGTCTTGATGACTGGCAATTATTTAACGGAAACTACTTTTGCGAGGTGCGGTCGCCACGGTACCACTTGCGTGATATCCATGCGATAATACCACAAAGAAATATAACCACAACATGGATTATTCGCTTTTATTGTACAATTCTGTAACCAAAAGCGGTAACGTATACTGTTGTTTCGATAAAGTAGTATCCAATATACTAATAATACTATTACAAATGTGATTTTGTATGTTTACACGTTAGAAGTTTTGTTACTCAATAACGCAAAAACGGCTCAAAAGATTTGCAATAAAGGAGAATGACCATCACACATACAAAAAAATGCCTAAAATGTACAACAATGAAATATACGCCAAAATGTACTACAAATCTTAGATAACCCATTATTATATTAATTATTATCAAAAAACTAGGCAGTAGCCAGTTGCAAACCTTTTTTTAAACATAGGTTAAGTTATAGCAAGGATTGATATGCAATAATAAAACAACGATAGGTAAACATTTTTTCATTACTCATACTCTGAAAGTAGGCCTGAAGTTGCCTAAGGAGCGGGTTGAAAGTAATACTTTTCAGCCCTAGGGAGAATTACTTTCAACAGACAGCTACGTAATTATTAAAAAAAAACAGTTCTATTTTCTGTACAGTCAGTCAATTATAGCGCGATGTAAAATTGAAATAACACAGAAAAAAAACAAAATCGGCGGGAAAACGGCGATTCCAAATTAAATTTTTTAAAGTCTCCCACTTTTTCTTTAGCTAATTCATGATTTTTATTTCTAGTTTCCTCGTATTCTTAATGAAAAGCACAGTGTTTACCTCGGGATAAAGACTTATTTAGTCCCGAGACGGGGTTTGTCGCCCGAGCGTAGCGAGGGCTCCAATAGTTCGATAGTTTCGAGTTGCTTTCATCCCTAGGGTAACAATGTACTATTGTTGTTTCATCATTTAAAAACTAATATCATCATCATCAACAAACTGAGCAGGAGGATAAATATTAATTTCGTACCGCCCCTAGCTAAAAAGTATTTATATTTTAATGTAATGCAATATGTCAAACTGTCATTAAGGGAAAAGGACATGTGTTTCATACAGCCACGATACGTTTTCTATTTTGAAAATAATTTGATTTTATTTGATATTGACACGCATATATTATTTTAATTAGATTTACGGTACATATAGGTTGAATTATATAAAAATAATGATTACTGTGGTCTAATTCCATCCTTTTTTTTGTTTAGGCAGGAAAAAATGTTCCTAACCGCACACCCCGTCGTTCGGGGCAACGAACAGGGTAGAGTGGGGCCTGCACCCACTAAAGAAACCCGCCGTGTGCCGTCTCTCCGCCTTTATTGGCGGGCCACTGGAACTATGTTACATTCCTTCTGTGGTCCGCCGTCGGCTTACCCTTTCGGGTATCCTCTATTGGGTCTAATTCCATCCTACTACAAAAATCAATAACAATGAATTAGACGGATATCAAGTTTAATACTTTAATAGTCGTTTTATTTTTGCCCTAGTCAAACAAACTTGAGAATTATTTCATTATACGAGTACATTTTTTATTCTAAATAGAATTAAGGGCTATTAATAGTTACTGTCCATTTCAGGCATTTTTTTGGCATATCCCTTTGTCATTGAGTGAGGCCTGCATGCATACTCTCTTTATTATACTCTCCACCTCCCCATAGCCGTAGGGATATACATAGGGATATACTGGGGTAGCCCAATAATTGATAATGCGGGAATGATAGAAATTTAACACAGTGTGTTAGTAGTAATCGCTAATTAGTTTTAGTAGTATTTTACTTTTTTTAGTATTAATTGCTTTTACTTAATAGAGCGAGTAGGTATGAAAGATAGTATTGGTGTAAAGATGCGAAAGGGAATGCTCCGATGGTTCGGACATGTGGAGAGAATGCCGGAAGAGTGACTGGTTAAGAAGATATAAGATAATGCGGAAGTGGAAGGATGTATAATGTTGAGGAAGCGAGAGATGTATGCAATAATAGAGCCTTTCGGCATTCAGTTTTCTCTGCCTACCCCGCAAGGAAGATGGCGTGACGATAAGTAAGTAAGTACTTTTTTGGTTCACTAGAGGAGACTGGTTGCAGAGCAGAGTGGATATTCTGATATAGACCTGGAGAGTCATATCCAGCAATGAACTGTAATTAGATTGATTGATTGATTAATTTATGCTAACTTAATATAATTGACTCTCACTGAACTATCCCGTGTGAGATAGCGCAGCACTGACTCCCACGTTCACAATGATATTCGGGATGCCATTTTTTTCTTGTTACGGCGGGAAATATGTAACCTAACCGCACACCCTGACGTTCAAGACAAAGAACAGGGTAGTGTGGGGGCCTCACCCACTAAATAAACTTGCCGTGTAGACGGCACATGGTACGCCCGCTGCGGATCACTGGAACTGTGTTATTGCGGCTGTACACATTCGTCGAGACACCCCGAGACAGGCCGAGAGCGAGTGTGTACTTGGTAGCCTCGTCTCGTCTCGGGGCTCTCGCTATGCCTCGGAAGAGTGTAGGTTTTTTGTACTCGAGTCAAAGGGTCTCGGTGAGTCTCGCGATAAAACGAGACCGCGCCTGTACACACTCATTTGCTTAGTTGCCAGCCAACTGCGTTCGCATAAAGACGTGCTTTGTGCGTGCGACAACGATGTGTTCTAACGTTTTTTAGAAGCCTACTAAAGGCAATCACTATTATGTAATTCTAAGAATGTCAGGCACAAGGATAAGCAACTATTACACGACGCTTGGTTGCGGATAAGCAACGATTTTGATATCCCCGTGGAAGATTTAAAAAAAATATACATTCCTGTTGAAGAAGAAAATAAAGAAGAAGCATAGGAAAGTGAAAGGTTATGCATAGTGGGATACGAAAGTAGCAGCTTCCGTAGACCAAAAGAAGCAAGCGTGGCTGGACTATGTATCTTCTTTGAACCTGAGTGCAAGTATGAAAGAACAGAAGAAAGAAATATACCGGCAACGTAAGAATGACACCAAATAAGGTCTAAAGGTGGAGACATTCTTACGCAAACAAAAGATGTGTTAAGCCGATGGAGTGAATATTTTGGAGATATGTATGCGGATGTTCAGGGTGATGCTAGTAGCCACATGTGGTCTAATAGATCAGCATTCGGTAACGGCATCCTCTGATGACATTAGTATGGATGAAGTTGAATGGGCGATTTGAAGTCTGAAAAATGGTAAGGCAGCGGGTATTGATATGGTGTCTGCTGAGATGATCAAGCTTGGAGGCTCATGTGTCTGGGAATCCTTCCTGATGCTTCTCAATTTATGTTGGAGCTCAGGAATGGTTCCCAAGAACTGGAGAAGAGCAGTCATCGTGTCCTTGTTTAAAAACAAGGGTTCACGTTATGACTGTGCAAACTACAGGGCCATAAGCTTGACCAGTTTGGCAGCCAAAGTGTATGGTAAGATTATTGAAAGGAGAATGAGGATGGTGTCTGATGAATTTTTGTGTGAGGCACAAGGAGGTTTCAGGTGTGGACGAGGATGCATGGGAGTTCAGATGGGCGACTCAGTGGTTAACTCGCTGCTATATGCAGATGATGCGGTCCTATTAGCGCAGTCTGCGACTGACCTGCAATCCCTAGTCGACGTAATGGCAGAAGATTGTAAGAAAAGGGGCCTACGTGTGAATGTGAGCAAAACCAAAGTAATGGTTTTGAAAGAGAAGAAGCCACAATGACGTAAGAGAGTATTGGTGTAAAGATGCGAAAGGGAATGCTCCGATGGTTCGGACATGTGGAAAGAATGCCGGACGAGCGACTGGCTAAGAAGATATACAATGCGAAAGTGGAAGGATGTAGGTACAGGGGGAGACCGAGACTTACCTACCTAGACCAAATTGGTCATGTATTGAAGGAAGGTGGAGTCAGGAGTCTCCGAAACCGGCGAGCGTGTATGAAGAGAGTTATGAATGTTGAGGAAGCAAGAGATGTATGCAAGAATAGAGCCAGAGGCATCCTAAGTTCAATTACAACGAGCGTGTAGGTACATGGTGTGCTCTCGTGTCGAGCTTCTACGAGACGAGAGTGGACGAGAGGTTCGCGAGACAAATAGACGAGTGTGTACAGCCGCCGTTACATAACTTCAGTGGTAGGTCCTTTGCCACCCTTGTTAATAAAATTCACGCAAACGTAGTCGCGGGTCGGAACTACCGTATCATAAAGAATCATTTTGACAGGTGTTAAAGTTTGAATAAGTCGAATAGTGGCGTGTTTAAGTCTTATGATGGTATCGTGGAAGCACCTATCCTTGTTTAGTGAAGTTTGTAGTTTTATAGCCCAAGAATGTTAATTTTATGTTAAATTTCTGAATTCCTCGTCTACGTTTGGTTTGCTGAAAGCTGTTCTCATAGTACTGGAAGGTGATTTTAACATTAGTTTGAAGGTCTTTGAATATGATATTTGTAACCCTTATTTGATGTCGTGGACCTGTTTAATCTTACAATTATTTATATACTAGCACCAAGTAACGAAAATGTCTTGGATTTTTAAAAACTACTTCTTTTGAAATCTGTTGTTGTCGAATTCGAAGTTTAATGACGATATATAAGAAGCTTCCTTAAAAAATATCTGCCTGTATAAGCCTGTAGGTGGTAGCAATCACACAGCTGCCACTCGTATATTGCAAACATCGTCATAGCCCCTATCCCTTGTGAGATGAATGTGAAGAGATGAGAAGAGGGTTTATAGTCTATATAATTCCAACGAATAGTACGCCGACATTCTATGAGAGGGTTGCAATATACTCTATCGAGTCGCCCCATAGAACTCAGCAAGTTCTGCGAGTCAGCGTATTCCCGCTAGGATCGGAAAAACTACCGCGTTGAACTTCTTTATTTAAAGTCTCTGCTTTAACTCCTGAATCGAATAATTTCAATAAAATCTTAATTTCATGGATCCTTAAAATCATCAAGAATTCACTAAAAATTTACACATGTGCCTGATGTGAGAAGACCCCGACAAGACGCTAATGTACTAGAAAAAATTGTACTAACTTTTTTCGTCTTGAACTTCTTTGTACCTTGCTTGGATTTCGAAATAATCCAGTAGAAGGTAGGTGAGCGCTTTTTGTGTGAGACTATTTAGTTTTAGTATACCAGGAGTATATACGAACGGTTGCCGGTCGTAAAAATGTACCACTCATGCGAGTAGATACATGAGTCTGCGTTAGCCTAGTGACAAGATTGGACTGCCAACAGAGACAACCACAAACTACGTGCCTAATTATCCACATATTATCACTGCTCTAAAACCTGTATACTTGAAAGATTTTCTTCACTAATGAAGTCAACTAACCCGCTGTGCACACTGGGTCAGCTTGGTGGACTAGGGACTTAAAACTTTTACTCTACTTTGGCTGAAATGTTAGTATCAGTATTCCAAATTATATGCCTCACAGCCCACTTGATAATAAGTGATAATGGACCTTTAAACTCAGTAATATTAAGAACAATGCCAAGCCACTACTTATCAATACAATTTGCGGATG
This sequence comes from Leucoma salicis, assembly GCA_948253155.1. NCBI lineage: Eukaryota > Metazoa > Arthropoda > Insecta > Lepidoptera > Erebidae > Leucoma > Leucoma salicis. The sequence continues at coordinate 1,772,016 of OX411806.1, read as the reverse complement.
GGTAAAGTGCACAAGTAAGCATTATCTTCTCTTACTTGGTTCCTACGACACACGAGAGAAAGTATGGGGTGGCGACCCTTTTTTTTTTGTTAAGGCTGGAAAAAAAAATCCTAACCGCACACCCCTTCGTTCGGGGCAACGATCAGGGTAGTTTGAGGCCCTCAACCACTAATGAAACCCGCCGTGTGCCGTCTCTCCGTCTTTATTGGCGGGCCACCGGAACTATATAACATTCCTTCAGTGGTGGGGACCCTAGTATTCTTAGTCAGTCAACATTCAAATAAAAACGATATTAACCATATTTCTACAGTATTAGAAATCAAGATTATATTCTCAAGCCTAAGTGAAAAATATATACAATATCGTTCATATCTGTCTCAGTGTATGTGTTTATTAAGATTTCCTCGCGACAAGTGTCCGACTCCATCCTAAGGGACGGACGCCATGACACCTCTATTTCGAGACACCACTGCAATAACAGTACCGATGGTATTTTTATTACTCACTCCAGTTTATTTCAGTTACAATTTGACAAAATAAAAATAAGGAGGGCCGTTGTAGGCGGGCGTAATGCGACACTCCGTTCGATTTACACCGGTGACTTTGTGTCGTTATCTGAAAACTTGCTTGGACGGAGTCAGAAATGGATTGTGAAGTGCGTTTGGATACTGTGGCCCTTTAATGAGAGTGCATTCACCTCAAGTGGTGTAAATGTTGTATTTTTTTGGAAACGGAACGCGACGTTTCCGTGTTACGGATTTTCTTTAGCTGTCGGAGCGTTCAGTATTATCTCCATTTGTATTGAAGTGAACTTATTTTTTGGAGATGTTTTATATTACGCTTATATGATACGTATACTTATAGATTGTGTGAATATGCTGATTATTATAAATAGATATTAGGTATATTAGCTTTACATTTAGAATTTCGTTAGTAAGGATATATCTCGCTTAATGTCAGACGACTCGCTTGAAAGTTAATGAATGTTAATCAATTGTTCATATTTTTTAAGCATTTGGGCTTGCCTAATTATTTTTTTATGGTAGGTATTCCTACCGTTGTTTCGTATGGTGAGTGAGGGCGTTGGAGCCCCAAACCCCCTCCCTATCCTCTTCTTCTTATCCTGCTTATCACATCCTTGGAGATGGCGACGTGCGAGGGATGCCTTGGAGCTGCCCTCTGATGTTGCTAGCGTCTATATGCTACGGTAACCGCTTACCATCAGGTGGCCCGTATGCTTGTTTGCCACCCGCGTAGCATAGCTTTTAATTTGTGCTCGACTTGCAAATGTATTTTTCTATTTTCACGATAATTTATTCCGATAGATTAGCCCCAAATCAGCAGACAACTCCTCTTTATTGGCAACATAACGCCATAACACCTGCCGCTATTGTTTAGTCTTATACGCCCCCTCAATATTTTATGAACTTTACAAAGAATGAAACACTAATATAATATTGTTTTTCTGGTTAATTTTAGTACGTAAGCCGGCTGAGGCAGTCCAACTGTAGTTCCATCATTATAGTTTAAACTAACCGTGGGTGGGACAATTCTAAAGCCGGCCCCACACGGCAGATTATTTATATAAATATTAAATACATATTATATAAAATAGATACAAATTATACTACATACAAATAATTTAAATATATACATACATATAGCTATAATAAAATTATTTTAGTTTGGAAAAAGAAGATAACTAACTTCCACGCGAAACAAATCGCAGGTATTAGCTAGTAATTTCCAGTGGCCCGCCAATACAGGCGGAGAGACGGCACACGGCGGTTTTATTTAGTGGGTGAGGGCTCCACACTACCCTGTTCGTTGCCCCGAACAACGGGATGTGCGGTTACCGGAGAAATGGGCAGCAGCACTCCCTCGAGTATTAACAACATCTACTGCGATCGCCAACCCGCCTGCCAAGCGTGGCGATTACGGCATTAGCCCCCATGACGGGACCGCTCGTTGTGGCGTTCTCTTGGGGAGGCCTATGTCCCAGCAGTGGACGTTGAAAGGCTGATGGATGGAAACAAAGAAAAGGTATCAGCTAGTAACAATATGAAATGTTATTTGTTATATTGAATGTCTTTTCTCTTTCTCCCACTCTTTTATTTTTCATAACTAAGTAATTAGTATCCATTGGACACAGGAATTGACTGATTTCACAAACTGTCGAGAAAGTCCCTCAACCTCATTGACACACACATTAAAAAAACATAGTATCACGCCTGTACCCCCCAAGGGGTAGACAGAGGTGTATTTGTACACCCACGGTTCGCCAGCTATGTTTAAGTCCCGGGCACATTTCCAAACTCCAGGCTGCTACTGAGAATTTTTCTTTTTACGAAAAAGCTCTATAGCACTGCCCGATCCGGGTATCGAACCCAAGAACTCATGATGAGCAGACGCTCTTGCTACCGCTGCACCACCGAAGCAGTTATAAATAAACAAATACACACTATTTCGAATACGTATATTTAAAAAAAATATTTGTCTGCTTTGCGAGGTCTACAGGTTTTACCGCTGAACTATCACTGCATTCGTCTATAAACGTGAATCCGCTCACTTGGAGTAGAGAGCGGACGTAGGACACTTCGTTTTGCCTCGTGATGATTATCGTCCGAAATAGACTGGAGTCGTTCACCCAACGACATAATTGGTTGACTTTTACTCTGTTTATATTTAACTAGTATTTATTTGATCTGAGTATTGAAGAACTCTAAATTCGGTGTTATCGTCTTTTTGTCGACGAGACAGAGTAAAATTACTAAAGAGTGTATTTTTGTCATTTGTGGTCATAGATTTCAAGTACCTACAAGTCATCACGGATAAATATTCATATATGTACGACAATTGCAGCTCGCTATCAATTTGCTATAGACAGTAGAACGTTTGTAAATCGAATCTCGGTTAGTATAAAGCTGTAACAGAGCTATGTCTGTACATTTCAAGATATTTGAGAAAAAATGACTGTATTAAGTGATAGGTATATAGGCATGTCTAAACACAAAACGATTTTTTTTAGAATTTTTAGATTTTTTGTCTGGTTATCTGTTTGTTCGTTCGCGCATCACGCAAAAACTACTGAACAGATATTGATGCAACTTTTTTTAGTTGATAGTTCTTGGTGAGACTTAAAAACAAATGCATTTTATACCGCTAGCACCTACTATATCGGGAACCTGAGATATTACCGGAAAACTAGCTTTTGGTTGCGGCGGAGCCGCAGGCAAAGGCTAGTTTGAAATAAATCTAAATCTCTACAAGTTAAATATCCTTACTAATATTATAAATGTGAAAGTGAGTTTGTTTGTTAAGCTTTATTGCTGTAACTATTGAATCAATCATCAAGGGAAAAACAAATTATTTATGTGGGATAGCAATCTTTACAGAGAAATATTTGGGTATATTCTGAATTACACAATGACAGAGTAGCAGGCACAATGTAGTTCCATTATAAAATCCGCCCATATCGAACCTATCATAAATCGAAAACTTTAACCAACTTGTTTCCGTCTACCTTGAAGTTCAGATTACAGAGGTTCTACTGTACCTACGAATATAATATAGACAACACACATAAAGTGAATAAACATATTAGAGTAAATTTTAAACATAAAAATCATGACTTGATTCTATAAACCCTGTCCCACTATTGGACACGGGTCTCCTCTGATAGTGGGAGGGATTAGGCCGTAGCCCACCACGCTGGACCAGTGCGAGTTGCCATGGATCGTTTACGAAATCTTACGTGTAAAAATTCGTTACCAGTGCTATCTAAGCCGTTGGCCGTGTGGGGCCGGCTTTAGAATTGTCCCACCCCTCTCTACCCACGGGAGTCGTAAGAGCCGACTGAGGGAATACCGGCGGAGTGGGCAGCAGCACTCCCTCGAGTATTAACAACATCCACTGCGATTGCCAACCCGCCTGCCAAGCGTGGCGATTACGGCATTATCCCCCATGACGGGACGGCTCGTCGTGGCGTTCTCTTGGGGAGGCCTATGTCCAGCAGTGGACTTCGAAAGGCTGATGGATGGCTATCTAAGCTGACTACTTTAGCAAACACTTTTATTCACAACTAGCCTTTGCTTGCGGCTCCGCCGCAACCAAAAGCTAGTTTTTAGGTTGTATCTCAGGTGCCCGATATCGTAGCGGGATAAAATGTATACCAGGTGTTAAGTCTAATCGAGATCTATCAAATAGAAAAAGTTGCATCAAAATCCGTCCAGTAATATTTGCGTGATGCGCGAACAAACAAACAGACAAAAAATCTAAAAAAAATTGTTTTGTGTTCAGACACGTCTATATTATAGCCTAATACAGTCATATTTTCTGAAATATCTTAAATGTACAGAAACAGCTCTGTTGCAGCTTTATAATAGTATAGATAGCTAGATTAGTGCTTATACGAGTAGAAGTACTTGACAAATCTACTGTAGTCTATCCTAACTATTATAAACCTGTAACAAAGCTGTGTCTGTACACATTTAAGATATTTGACAATAATATATGACTGTATTAGGCTATGAAGGCGTGTCTGAACACAATACAAATATTTATTTTTATTTTTTGTCTGTTTGTTCGTTCGCTTCCATCCATCCATCCATCCATCAGCCTTTTAAAGTCCACTGCTGGATATAGGCCTCTCCAAGAATGGGGGATAGTGCCGTAATCGCCACGCTTGGCAGGCGGGTTGGCGTTCGCAGTGGATGTTGTTAATACTCGAAGGAGTGCTGCTGCCCACTCCCTCGGAATTCCCTTAGTCGGCTCTTACGACTTCCATGGGTGGAGAGGGGTGGGACAATTCTAAAGCCACACGGCCACACGGATCGTTCGCTTATCACGCAAAAACTACTGAACGGATTTTGATGCAACTTTTTTTATTTGTTAGCTCTTCATTATTCTTAAAACTGGTATACATTTTAACCCGCTACTGTACCGGGACCATAAGATATAACCTAAAAACTAGTTTAATAAAATAAACATAAAGGATAGTATTTAATAAAATAAAATGTGTAGCAGAAAAAGGGTAACTGCACATTTATATCTACGGTTATATTCGAGTTGTATTCGAGATAAAACAATTGCATTAGAAAACAAATTATTTCTGAAAGTGGAAAAAGAAAGCTTTAGCGAGAAGAATTCGAACCTGCGTCCCAGCCAATCCGGGGAAGTGCTATGGCTCGCTAAGCTAACGGTGACCCCCAATTCATTTCACATTTGTTTTAGATGTCTTTACGACCCACGCCATCTATCGGATGCATTTACATACATTAGGTATTCCAATATAGGTAGTAAGTTTAATTTTGAAATTAAAATACAATACATTGAAATAGGTACCTGTCACTCGCTATGTATCTTTTGTATGTTGTCTTCGACTTTAAGTGCAATAACATTAACCGTGTAATTTTTTAAAGATATTTTATGTGTAATGAAATAATATATTGCGTTATCGATCTATAAAAAAAAATCTACTATTTGATGGCGTGATTTTTTTAAATATTTTGAACTGCATTTTACATGACTTGACATGCTCATGCTTAGTTTAAAAAACAAATTATTTGTGAAAGTTAAAAAGAGATCTTTCTGCGAGCAGAATTCGTATCTACGTCATAGCCAACCCGGGAAGCCACTAATGGTGACATCCAATATCCACTTGACATTTGTTTTATATGTCTATGTCGATAGCTTAGCGGTCCGAGCACTTCCCCGGGTGGATGGGAAGCAGGTTCGAATCTTGCTTGCAGCAAAGCTCTCTTTTTCCACTTTTACAAATAATTTGCTCTTTAAAAAACAGATTTTAATATTTTTGATTACCACAGAATCTACAATGTAATGACCAATTTTATAGGACTATTCACTGGCGGATAGCTAATGTTATTAGGAATAACTTTTAGAGAAAAGAATTTAGGTTTCGCTTAAGGTTTCGCGCAGAAAAAGTAAACTAAATTCCACGCGGATGGCTACACCATCCGGGTAGCAGCTAGTATATAATAAAAATAACTATCTTTTCCCTCTTAGAGTAAGTATATGTATAGGTAGATTGTAATCGCGTCTGGCCTACGTTAGTGTGAGTGTTGCCGCTGGTGTTGCTATGCTAGCGTTTATCAGTTTGACCGCTTACCATGAGGCAGCATGTGTGCTTGTTTACCACCCTGACAGTAAGTATATTCCGGTGTATTTATAACGAAGCGCCATACACTGGATTGTGATTATGACACATGAAATTATATAATAAACGCGAAATAATCCATAAAATCACTGGCTCAAATAAACAGCAACGACGTAAACAAGATGAAATATAGCAGGAAAAATAATAAGATGAAAAATCTTATAAATGGGTCATTGAAATAATGTACGGGGCGTTCAATCAACGTTGCAATTTAAACTCCATCCTATGTTGTTTGGGCGCGAAGCCAATGTTTTAAAAAGTATAAAATAACTATTTTGTTTAGCTTTCACGACACTCGTATTATTTAATTTCATGTTTCGTTGCGCAAAATACTACGACACATCACCTACCTACGATGTGTTTTAATACCTTGTAATAAACTGGCAACACTCCAAAGATTTACGACACTTTTATATTGTACACTTCATTCATTAGTATCCACGATTTTATTGATGACTGTCGAAATATGTTTGTAAACATAAATTACTATCCAATTTATTAATAAGGATCACAATCTATCATAGCGTCATTAATTATATTTGAAATCATTTAAATGTTACCCGATACCCTATTATTTCCTTTAAAAAATTAATTTTAGTGTGAAAAGAAAATATTTTAAATTTTTAACGTTACATTATTTGTTATCTAATATTAATTCGTCTATACTAGCTCCATCTATATTGTGTTTGAAACAACATTGTTTACAGCGCCATCTAGTAATCCTATGCAAAACTTTTAGGCAAACAACTTTTGATGTAGTCTGAACCTTTCTGAATATAAGCTACTGTTTTCGCTTACCTACTGTTTTCGAATAAACTGTATAGATGTCGTTGATATAATAGCGGTTTTTCATTTTGGAACTGGTACACGCAACTTTGATCATTTGAAGGTAATAAACAATATCAATACCTATTAAAATTCTATTTAATACGGCGCTTGGGGCCTTTATTAGTTCACATTCAACAAATAGGTGTAGATACCTATATGAGTAGCGAAGATGAGTTTATTTCCACTGTCCGATAGAAGTGTTAAAGAATAGAAGGGATGTTTGAGAAGTACCTATACTAGGTAGAAATAAGGAGTATTTTATGCTGTAAAAGTAGCTCAGTAACCATTTGAAATGTAGGTTCGTTCAACATAGAGCTCAATCCGTGCGATTCCGTGCTGAGTTTATAGGTTCGATAGGCTTACTGGAACATTTGCTTTTTTTAATATTAATCCATACAATTTTTTTTCGAAGTTTTAATCCTTTAGTAGTTTAGAGTATGTTTGTATGTTAATCCTTTAGTAGTTTAAGAGTATGTTAGCGTAAGTTTCATCATACCTACTAGACTCGTGGAAAAATGGAGCTGTTATTCTTAGGCAGTCCACATATCGGCTGAATCACATACCTAATGTTATTGTTGCAGCTTACGAGAGAGATACCTACAACTGCTTTTCAATTCGACTTTATGTAGTGATGATCCCAAATTTTGTCAATTACGTCCAAATCTACAGGTGTTTATTACAAAGACGTATAACCCATTCTCTATTTATTTATTTTTGCAAATTATAACGACCAGGAAATGTTTTTTTTTATTTATTTAAACCCCTATCCACAAGAATCTCAACAGTACCTATGTAATTGTTTCTCGAATGTGTTTTTGTGCCTTCAAAATAATATCTTATTTACTGATGTATAGACATTATTTATTGTTTGATTGGTAGGTACTTACGCAATCTTCAAGATTACTTTTCCCTAGCAGTAAATGGGCCGATTTTTTTAAATATAGTTTTCGTTAAAAACATGTTAATTCTATCATATTTACTAAGTTTTAGGAAACACTTAGTGACTGCATAGATGGTGGAGTGGTTTAGATATCGGTCTGCCGCTCGAGTATTGTGGGTTTGGTTGGTTTTTTTTTTTACCCACACATGATAACTAGAGATGGGTCGAATGTGATTTTAACCGAATACGAACTTCGGCCGAACATTCGGTAAATATACAAAATTCGGCCGAAGCTCGGCCGAACTTCGGTGTATGCTTTCTTGGGAGTAACAAGTCGTGTTCTGTGTGTATTTTTTATGAAAGACAACTTCGTAAAACAATAAAAAACAGTCAGTGTAAGGTGTCACTGTATTTCCAATTTTTTTAGACGACGACACCTTGCTAATCTTATAAGGAATAATCCTTGTATCGTAGGAGACTTTACAAACATACAACTTTACGGAAACAAAGTATACACAGACTCAGAACAACCATTTGTGGATCACACAGAGTTAACCTGTGTGGGAATCGAATCCACAACACTCGGAGGGGTCAGGGTATGAAACTTACCTTTTTATAATACCAAATGTTCGGCATTTTAAACCGAACTTCGGTCGAATGCCGAAGTTCGGTTCAAGCTACCGAAATTCGGTTAAACCGAATGTAAAACGAATTTCGGCCCATCCCTAATGATAACTCTTTATGTGATCCACAAATGGTTGTTCTGAGTCTGGGTGGACTTTGTGTCCGTGAAATTGTATATTTGTAAAGTCCCCTGCGACACAAGGATTATTAAGGTGTCTTTACAAAATATATAGAATAAAAAAATACATAAAAACAACGAAATAATATATATATATATATATATATATATATATATATATATGAAATATATTTGCAGTTCACACTATGTCCTGTGTGCGACAAATTTACATTTTTGTTTATGTACATGTGTTTGTTTAAGCCACCTGTACAATGCGACATTGACAACTAGGAATATTTAAACAGACTTGAAGGACACTATCCCCTACATTTACAAATGGAAATGAATATAATCGTGTGAATAATCCAGAAGGTAGGTATTACATAAAAGAGTGCAGGGTGTTGTCTTTTAACATAAAAAAAACACACCGTTGCTAAGTTACGGAATTGTGATGAACAAACTGTTGCTAGGTTACAGCTTTCCTTACCACTGAAGCAATGCAACATAGGTAGTTCCAGTCGTTCCAGTGGCCTGCTACAGGCGTAGAGACGGCACACGGTGAGTTTATTTAGTGGGTGAGGGCCTCGCACTATCCTGTTCGTTGTTAAGTGCATTTTTTTCCGCCATAACAAAAAAAAACGGATTATTTCCCTAATGTGGGATATTCTTTTAAATATTATACATAATTAAACGATAACAATAGTGTCTGTTGCCAGAGACTTTTGACAGATCAATGTCGCCAGAAGCCAATGGTTCCGCCATTGGCTTCACAAATCTTAAGCAACCACCAAATTATTTATGCGCTTCGAATACACGAATATAAACCTTGTTCAGTTAACTTAAGGCGTTTAAGAAGTGGCGTTAAATAGACATTGGGATGTAGTCTGCTGGGTGAAAATATTTTAGTCATAACGTATATCTCTGAGTGGATGATGTCCATTGATGTACAAAGAACACTAGGTGTTACTCAAGTACCACTAAAGTAATGTAACATAGTTCCCGTGGCCCGCCAATAAAGGCGGCGAGACAGCACACGGCGGGTTAATTTAGTGGGTAAGGGCCTCACACTACCCTGTTCGTTGCCCCGAACGGCGGGGTGTGGTTTGGTACATTTTTTCCCGCCTTAATAAAAAAAAAGAATAAAAGGTGTTACTCAAGTATTACCAACTTTTGATCTTTTTTTTTTTTTCTTTTTTTTTCTCCGCACATTTGCACTTGACTATGACTACATTCTGCCCGCTACTTCGCCCACTTGTACTTCACAATATAAACACGTCAATGTACGGCACACTAATGATCTCTATGCAAAAATTACTATCCCACAGGATACATATTTATCCGGGATATAAACAAGTCTATGTCCTTTTCTGGGTTCTGGACTACATGTATGCTAAATATCATGGTCGTCAGTTGAGTAGTTATGGCGTGATAGCGTAATAAACAAAGAAACAAATGCACTTTCGCATTTACAATATAAATACGTATGTATAAGGATTTGCTCTTCTAGCGTAATTACGAATTAAAAAACTTTTTTTTGCAATTTTGCATGGCAGAGATTAATGCGTTTCAACGGAGAAGGAAGTTCTCGCCTCGAATTCACTTCATCCGTTACAGAATTTGAAAAGGTATAGGTTATATTATTAACAACATCCACTGCGATCGCCAACCCACCTGCCAAGCGTGGCGATTACGGCACTATATACATATACACATGTTGTGGCGTTGTCTTGGGGAGGCCTATGTCAGCAGTGGACCTCGAAAGGCTGATGGATGGAGAATGATTATTTGGTACCAAGTAAGGTTCGAGTAGAACAAGTACCACCGTCTTTTAGTATATATTAAACACACGTTAAGTGTCTCAATGTGTGTTTCATTTGTTCAGGAGAAGATAGTCTTTTTCATCAGTACTCCTTTCAAACGTAGTGGCTGGGCTTTCCAGTGGGAATAGCTTATGTGCTCCTGGTATTTCTGAGTCCATGAGTAGAGGTTACTACTTACCATTAGGTAGGATGTGGATCGATTGCCGTCGTAGCCAATAAAAAATAACTGGAAAACGGTAGATCCTAATTTTCAAATCGCAATAACTTTTGAATAAATGAACCGATTTTCTCGTAGTTTACGGCATTCAGCGCAGCTTTTTGAGCTCTTAGAAGAACTTTAAAGCCCGAACTGGTCAGACTGAAAATTTCATAGAAATTCTAAAAAAAACATTTTCTTCAATTTTTTTCGACAACGATATCTCACGTACGAATCAACCGATTTTGATTGGACTGGTGGCAATCGACGTAGTTTTTTTGATGTTAAAAGCTGATTAGGATTATTATTTTATTTTGGAATCGATCGATAAAACCTTTTAAAAGTTATTCAAAAAAAAACACATTTAAAAAAAAAATTGTAGTTTTTTTGAGATTTCTCAAGATCTACCGGTTCGAATCGGTGCTAATTGTATTCAAAATCTAAGTTTGGTCAAGTCCTTTCGAATGACGGCAACCCCGATGAAATCGGTCAAGCTGTTCAAAAGTTATGAGAGGTTTATATACGGCCACACACACACACACACACACACATACACATCATACATACAGACATACAGTCATCATCGCGGAAACATTCGGGGAAGCTTCCTAGGACTCCAAAACGTCAACATCCGTTGAAAACTTGATTTTTGAAAAACGGGGTAAAACCAATAACTTGCCAACTTTTGAAAATTTACAATTTTCTTAGCGGGAAGTTAAAAATATCTGGTTCAAGCCGCTCTTTCATATTATATCAGCGTAGGTATAGTTCATATTCATATTCATTTATATTCGCATTCTACAATGTATATAGTAGTAGGTGGTAACATATAAATAAAAGAGTAATAATTATGGACCCTGTTGGGCACAGCGGAAAGTAGAAAAGAGGAAGACGTAAAAGGTGTGTTTTGTAATTATTTGTATTGTTTATTGCTATTATATTACTTTTTGTTATTTAGTTACTATAGGTATTCCTACCGTTACGTTTCATTCGGTGAGTGAGAGTGCCGGAAGCAAAACCTCTTTCCTCATCCTGTCTATAACATCTTTGACTCATATCCTCTTATATGAGGATGGCAACGCGTGATGTGTCTGGTGTTGCTAATGTCTATGGGCAACTCCAGACGCGTGCTATATCAGGAAGGCTGAATCTTTGTTTACAACCCTGCATTATAACAAACAAAAATAATATTAACGACTTACGGCTTCTTTGCAAACTGAAAACAGTCAATGTACACTACCCATCTAAAACAATCGATCTCGCACAAAGTTCACATAATACCCGTCATTATTTTTAGCGCGCAGCCGTCGTACGCGCATCGTTCTTTCACTTCACTACAAAATATTATGTGCGTTTAGTTTGTTATTAGTTGTAGTGTTAACATACAATATACAGTGCAATGTGTTGTTTATGACGAAGGCTTCATCATGGAACACTTTAGACGTCGGCCGCGGTATAAACTTCGACGGGTGAGGTCCAATTTTCAAATTAATTTTGAGGTTATGTTTCGTATTTTGGTGCAATAATTACTAAGCAATTATCACTGAAACTCATTTAATTTTACCTGCCAGTTTGAATTGCAATAATAATCGTTATCTAATAAGATAAACTATTGAGTTTTCTTCTATAGTTAATAAGTTAATACATTATTTATGGTTTTGTGTACGTGTCAAAGAGTTGCCAGTTGACAACAATTTCGGCTGTGTGTTGCTAATTTTGTAGTGTTTAGTAAACTATATTTACGTCTTTTATTTCTTATTAAGTGCTTTAGCTGGCGTGTGATCAACAAAGAAAATATAGATTAAGGTTATTAAACCTTCTTACACTTACTGACTGACTTCAAGCTGAACTGAACTTCAAGCTCAGATATTAAAGAAACATTATTAAACTTCTTACCATAAGAGACTGTTCTCTGTACTAACTCTGTGTCATGGGTGACTTCTATCTATGAATGTATCTATACAACCTTTTTTTTTGTTTAAGCGGGAAAAAACTTCCTATCCGCACACCCCGTCGTTCGGGGCAACGAACAGGTTAGTGTGGGGCCCTCACTCACTAAATAAACCCGCCATGTGCCGTCTCTTCACCTTTATTGGCGGGCCACCGGAACGATATTACATTCCTTCAGTGGTCATGTATTAATATACCTAAGTCAGTCAAAAATGTTTGGTATTATCTTAATGTTTGTTAGCTTTCCATATAAACTGTTATACAGATATCCATAACATTTTGCAAGAATATTAAATAACAAAACAGATTCATTAAAATGTCGTTTTTTCGTGATGTGCGAATAAATAACAGACAAACGATTCTAAAAACATTTTGCTTGCTTACCACAAACCTTTTTTTATATTATACCTACCACATATATAGCTATGTTGTAGTTTTATAAAAGTATAGATGGAACACAACAGAGATTCATTCACAAGTCTATTGCCATACGCACATAAAGTAGTAAAAAATTACTTGGCGCCGAATGAGTAAATCGATTTCTAGCTAAGCATACAGTGATTCTCATTATGAAATATTTCAGTTTACAACACGATGAGGAAATTCCATATCTCACGTTTTATGAATGACGACGCATGACTCACAATAGTACGATTTCACGTGCGTTCAATGAACTCCTGTAGAGCTATGATAGCCTGGTGATACAATAGAAATGCAAAAAAAAAAAATTGAGTTCGATCCCACATTATATTTTTCAACCCTTTTTCTGTCAAGTGTCTGTATTGGGCACGGATATGTGAGAAGGACGGGAGAGAGAAGGATTAAGCCATATAGTACACCACGGTTACCCAATGCAAATTGGCAGACCTCACAAGCCGTCGAGAAAATCTCGCAGGCAAGCAGGTCTCCTCACGACGTTTTCCTTCACCGAGCAGTGCTACCTTGTAAACAAATAATTTAGATAGAGTCAGAGGTCTGAACCTTGGACTCGGGATTGAACTCGATACCACTATCTTTGCAGTCGGTAGTCATACCGCTAGGCTATCACTGTTTACCACTAAAGGAATGTAATATGGTTCCGGTGGCCCACCAATAAAGGCGGGGAGACGGCACACGGCGGGTTTATTTAGAGGGTGAGCGCCCCACACTATCCTGTTCGTTGCCCCGAACGACGGGGTGTGTGGTTAGGTACATTTTTCCCGCCTAAAACAAATAAAAGGCTATCACTTCTTGTCTGTACAATTATAATATGGTATTGTATTAATTAGCAAAACGTCGAAATTTTTGGAATTATGCGCGCCCAGTGGCGGGGCTAGTGGCGTAGTCGGTAGTGTAACCGACTTTCGTGCACGCTCGTCGTGGATTCGATTCCCACTCAGGACAATTATTTGTGTGATGAATACAGATATTTGTACTGCGTCTGGGTGTTTTCTATATATTATATTTATGTATTTACAAAAAAGAAGTAATACATATATGTACATATTATATCCGTAATCTGGTACCTATAGCACAAGCGTTATGCTTAGTTTGGGATCAAAGGACGTTGTGTGAAATGACCGTGAATTTTTTTTATCATGGCGAAATGTCAGTGCATTTTAAAACATCATGAGAAAATCTGTTCCAGAGATTTTATGACTGCATTTGCCATGTACTAAGAGGCTGTTCAAAAATACGTTCGCACACAGGGGGAGGGGTATTGTAAGGTTGACAATATGTGACAAGGGGGCTGGTCATCACGATGGGTGTAAGGAAACATTATAGGCGGAGGAAGGGGTTCAAATGAGCAGAATCTAACGTGACGTAATTTGATGGCGTCTAACTAGGATTTTAACTAAAATAAATAAACATATTTTTTTTTTTACTACGTGGGTGGCAAACAACCAAATGGTCCACCGATGGCAAGTTGCTACCGCTGCCACACCAGTCACGTCGCTATTTCCACGGAAAGGGATTGGAAGTGTATAGGAATAATACTAATGTGAGGATAAGATAGATAACAAGGAGCTAATAGAGAGGAGGATTGGGTCTGCGGCGCTCTCACTCGCCATACGAAACAACGGTAGGAGTGCCTAAGGTTTTTTCATGCTGATCTTTTGTGAGAGGGTGGTACTTCCCCGATCGATCCAGCCCATTCACGATGGGGTAAATAATGATCTACTACTAGATGGAGATTACCTACCTACCTATCGAGTAAACTAGATTTTACCTGTAGTCACAGGTAAAATCTGTACTTAACTCTATACCTAAATACGGCACTCTACGCCACATTAATTGTATCTATGCAAAAATCACACACTGATTATCCATTTTCAGTATAGAACTAGTCTTATGTGCTTTTGTGGGCTATGGACTATTTGTATATCATGAATATTGGTTAAGCAGTTACGGCGTGAAAGCATAACATACTAGCAAGCTTATTTTCACATTTATAATATTAGTTAAACTGCTTCGGTGGTGCAGCGGTAGTGTGAGCGACTGCTGATCATGAGGTCTCGGCACAGTCAAAGAACCATACAGTAAGTCCTCGCCTCTGATGTAGTCGAAAAAGCCAAATCCGTCTAGACATTCGTGACTACAAATAAAAGTATTAGGGTTGTCACATTGGCAGGAAATATAAACCTATATTTTTTGTATTCTTTTTTTATGCATACATACACTCATACATAGCATGACGCCTGTTTTCCCTGAAGGCAGAGGTGTATTACACACCCACGGTTCATAGGGGGCGAGCCTATTGCCGTCTACCGAGCACATTTCCAAACTCCGGGCTGCTACTGAGAATTTTTATTTTTACGTAAAAGCTCAATAACACTGCCTGACCCGGGGATCGAACCCGATACCTCATGGTCAGCAGTCGCTTGCACTACCACTGCACCACAGAGGCAGTTCTTTTTAGTTATTGTGGGCATATTTCAGCTCCATTATCAGACCCCGGATACGACGTACTCATCAAGACGAATCATACGAGTCCAAACTCCATGGGGTTATGTCGTTTTATATTAGAGTTCCTATGGCCACCTTCTAACTCCATCATCAGACCCTGGATACCATCTAGATACAAAGTACTCGTCAAGACGAATCATACGAGCCCAAACTCCATTGGTTTTAAGTGGTTTTATATTGGTGTTCCTACGACTACATTTAAGTTCCATCAAGTGACCCTGGATACCATCTAGATACAAAGTACTCATCAAGACGAATCATACAAGCCTAAACTCCATGGGGTTATGTCGTTGTATATTGGAGTTCCTATGGCCACCTTTTAGCTCCATCATCAGACCTTGGATACCATCTAAAGACAAAGTACTCGTCAAGACGAATAAAACGAGTCCAAACACGATGAGGTTGCGCCGTTTCATTATAGAGTTTCTATGTCCACCTTCTAGCTCCATCATCAAATCAGCTCTATGTCATCATAATATTGCATAGTCACGCAATATACATGCGTGTAAAATTTCAGCTCAATCGGAATCCGGAAAGTGTGTCAAATTTAACTTGCAAAATTTGACCGGGACAAGTTAAATAAAAGCTTGAAAATTAGCCTTAGAAATATGAATAACAAAACTAAATTGTAATGATACCACACTCCAGATAGTACTAGACCTTCGGAGAACAGCCCTTAAATAATTGAGAGCTATTCGCTAAGGTCAAACTCTCGAGAACCTCTTCTACAATCTTGCTAGTCAGTAATTTTATTCTATAGGTCCTCACTGAGAGATTGACAATAGGATAAAAATCTGCACTGCAGAGCAGTGATTGCATGGTAAAAGATCAAGAAGAGCCAAGAGAAGACAGATTCAGACTCAAAACACAAATTAGTTGGATTGAGACTCGTAGATATATTTCGGGAGGGTGGCGGTCGCCCCGTACTCAGGGAGGTGGCCAGGTGGCAGGGCAACGCTCGCCGAGCACGGCGGCACTCCAGCCGGTGCTGGAGGAGTGGGCGGGGCGACGGCACGGAGTCCTAACCTTCCGACTGGTGCAGGTGCTGTCGGGGCACGGTTGCTTCGACAGATATCTGCACATAGTCGAAAGGAGGGAAGCGACTCCGGGCTGTCACCACTGCAACTGTGACGAGGACATGGCGCGGCACACGCTCGAGTCGTGCCCGGCTTGGGCCGAGCAGCGCCGCGAACTCGTCTCGGAAATAGGGGAACACCTCTCGCTGCCGAGCGTCGTCAGAGCGATGCTTGGCAGCTACAGGAATTGGGCCGCGGTCGCTGCCTTCTGTGAGGAGGTTATCTCGCGGAAGGAAGCGGCGGAGAGGGCCAGGGAGGAGGATTCTTCCGGTGACCCAAACCGCTGCCAGCGACTGGGGTGGCGCAGGCGCGAGTACTTTCGCCTCATGCCGCCCTAGCTGAGGCTGCGGGTGGATGAACCGGGGAACATCCGCCACCTGCAAGGCCTTCCGTGAACGTGCGAAGCTCCATGTGCGGATGCGTCGCTCAGTAGAGGGTACCCGAAAGGGTAAGCCGCCGGTGGACCACCGAAGGAATGTAACATAGTTCCAGTGGCCCGGCCAACAAAGGCGGAGGACGGCACACGGCGGGTTTCTTTAGTGGGCCAAGGCCCCACACTACCCTGTTCGGTGCCCCGAACAGCGGGGTGTGCGGTTAGGTACATTTTTTCCCGCCAAAACAAAACAAAAAAAACAAAAAAAAAGGTATATTTCTCAGTAAATTAGGTACTGTTGTTGTTCTACTGATCTATAAATTAAGGATATACAATTATGTATAGAAATCGTGGCAAAAGTTGTATATGCAATCTTACTTAAATGTACCTATTGCATTTATTTCGCATTAATTTTATAAAAGTAGTAATAACTTTTAACTTTTTGCGTGAGTGTAATGAAACTATTCAAAAAGAAAGAGAGAAAACGAGACAACAAGGAGTTTCTGCAGACGTTGCGGCTGCTTGCGCGTCGAAACAACACTGAACGAAATGAGTGCAGGAAAGCGTAATCTGCACTCATTTATAGTAGGCACTTTTAGTGCCTAATTGATGATCTTCTCTTTTTTATTCATCAATGTGTTGTACCTAAGTATTTACTTATTATAGCGCTATGATTCAGAAAACGAACCATAAGGTAAAGGGTACTTTTATACATATTTGGTATTTAATACGTAGTTCTTCATGTATAGTACATGCAGAACTACGTATTTTTTCATGACACAATTCCACAATGCATATAATGCATTTCTTTATTTGCATAAAATTATAAACTGCATACATTGATCTATAAATTACAATGATTACCTACATAGTTATAATTTCTATGTAAACATAAAAAAAAAACCGACTTCAAGTTAAGACTTAATATGGTTTTCTTATGGATGCTATTCTCAGAACTGGACCAAATTGAAATGGGGCTACCAGCTTTCAAATAAAAAAAAAACATCAAAATCGGTTCACCCAGTCAAAAGTTCTGAGGTAACAAACATAAAAAAAAATACAGTTGAATTGAGAACCTCCTTTTTTTAAGTCGGTTGAAAATGCAAGTAAACCTAAATGAGACAGAATTCTCAAAGTCGTAATGCGTTTAATGTTACCTAATTTAAAAAACTAGATAATGCTAACGTTTTACATTGAAAGGTGATGTTTCGTCCGATGGTGTACCGCCATTTGTGTTTAGTTATTTCTAAATTGTATTATTATTATATTGAAGCTTTCGTAGTTAAAAAATGAGTAAACCTAGACTCATTGAGAAACATTAGTTGTTTTTTTTGGTACATGTTGTCTCAAGTTAAAGAGGGTATAGAATGAGTCTTTCATTGTGACTCCATGCTTAATTGTTGCTATAAGTATTCTAAGTACCTATAGTTGAGCCCATGAGCATTACCACTTATTCAATCATGTTGTGTCTCGTCTTCCACCATAAAAAAAAAGTTAGACGTCCCGCGACTTCAAATGTGAAAACATCGAAATTATTTTGTAAAAATAAAATGATCATAACTTTACAAAGTACTCCTCAAGACGAATCAAACGAGTATACACTCGATAGGGTTGCGTCGTTTCATTACAGAGCTACTGTGGCCACCTTCCAGCTCCATCGTCAGACCCTGGATACCGTCTAGAGACAAAGTACTCGTCAAGACAAATCATAGGAGCCCAAACTCGATGGAGTTATGTCGTTTTATAACGGAGTTCCTATGGCCCCCTTCTAGCTCCAACATCAGACCCTGGATACCACCTAAAGACAAAGTACTCATCAAGACGAATCAAACGTGTCCAAACTCGACGGGGTTGCGTGGTTTCATTATAGAGTTACTGTGGCCACCTTCCAGCTTCATCATCAGGCCCTTGATACCATCTAGAAACAAAGTACTCGGCAAGACGAATCATACAAGCCCAAACTCGATGGGGTTGGGCCATTTCATTACAGAGTTCCTATGTCCCACTTCCAGTTCTATCATCAGATCAGCTCCATGTCATCATAATACTGCATTGTCACGCGATATACACATGCGTGTAAAATTTCAGCTTAGTCGGAAATTGGGAAGTGAATCAAATTTAACTTGCAAGATTTGAACGGAACAAGTAAAATAAAAGCGTCGCTACGCTAACAGCCAATTTTAGCCTCCCCTCCGCATTAGATGTTTCACATCAAAACAAAAATCTTATCTCCGTATCGCTCACGTAGCACGCAAACAGCCCCCTTATCACATTTGTCTTTACGACCAACGCCATCTATCGGAAGCATTTACATTTATTAAACTTACTACATATATTGGTTTAATGCATGTAAATGCTTCCGATAGATGGCGTATGTCGTAAAGACAAATGTGATAAAGAGATTGGGATAATCGAAAGATCTGTACTATTGCTCAGGCTTAGAACACTTCCCTGGATTGGAAAAGATGCGGGTTCGATTCCCGCTAGTACAAAAAATGTCTTTTTCTTTATTCACAAATAATTTGTACTTTAAAAAGTGGCGGAGCAAATGCTAAAAAATATAGATCAAAAATATTGGTACTATTTAATTTTCTGATCAAATTGTATTCAAGTAGTGGTGAAATGATTCTTAAATCGCTCCATTCAGTCGCCCGCTAACACTGAAGCTCGACTACACGAACTCTACTTCATCATTCACAGCTTGTTGATTGCCGCCAAGACGTCACGGCGATGTTTTTCAGCGCCCGATATTTTATCCGCTATGATTTTAAAGTGACACTTCTTTGGAAACTAGGGCATGAGAATTCAAGGTCTCTAATGTCGATCCTATAACAGCCGTTGGAAAAATTATATAACTTTTATTTATTCAATGATTGCGAAAACAGAAAATTATAACTGTGAATATGATGCTATTATATTAAAAGTAGGTATCCCAGGATAGTGGAAAGCTTTCAAGTGAATAGAAGAAATCTATTTTAGCAATAAAGCACAAAATCATAAAACAAACTATACCTACTAGTAATATTTCAAAGTTATACTGCAGCGCAACTAAAGCAAGTACAAAATAGTACACACGATGCTTACGGTGGGCGTGTAGCAACGTTCATTGACTTCTCCATATAATGGATTCAGAATTTGCGTGTCAAGAATTATATTTCTAGTATGTTATTATAAAATTAATATTGGAAGGGAGAACCCACCTCCAGGATGTCTATCCAAGTAACCTTACCTTAGCAACTATAATAACCCCCCAAATGTGTTAAAGAGTATTCTATAAATAGCGCCATTCATATAAGCACGTAATTTCATATTGTTTTTTTATAGCTTATGATGACAGATGAGCCTCGGCCCACCTGATGGTAAGTGGTAACCGTTGCTCATGAACTATACCGAGAGTCAAGCCGCCGCGCACCATTTCACTTCTCAAATATAAAAAATGAAAGAATAAACGGCTATCTTCTGCTACAGCCAAAACACATTGACGTGCTTCACGACCGGCACACAGGAGACGGCGGTACTGACCCGTTCAGACCCGATAGCAAGTGAATACTCTCACTTGGTACTCAGCCCTATCACCAGTAATGCAATGGGTGATAATCGCTTAATCGGGAAGTATTGCCTTAGTCGCCTTGTAAGACACCCACGAGAAATAATGGGGTGGTGACACTTGTATTCTTAGTCCGTCACCACACGTGCCAAGCTTTGCGCTATGTTGGGGTGCCTACTTCAGTGACCAAACTCGTAGGTACTTTCTTGACAGTAGTAACTCGAGCTTGATATCTACTTGTCTATCACTGTCCAACATAGCATGTAGGAATGCCATATACCTATAAATATACTTCGCAACAGGGCTCATCTTTACAACTGGAAACATTCTCATCCAAGACGATTCTTCTTCAGCATCCTTTCTGCGATATTCTTGTGATCTCTGGAATGAACTTGCTGCCGTATTTCTCCAGCACTACAACATGTGTTTCCTTAAGAAGACCACTTTAATCACGTTAGGCAGCGGCTTTTGGAAAGGCCGTGAGCAGCGATTACTGTTTATTATTTTCATTAAATTTTATATTGACTTCAAACCTTTAGATCGTCTCCGATCTAGTTTTGTGAGTTCACCCACGTACATATCGCGCTTAAGGTACAATTACACTAATATAATTCTACTATTATATAATAACTATAATTAAAACTGAAACACTACCAAGAGCAGAACAGCAGGCGTATTACAAAATCTTATTTCCAGGCAGTTTACGTCGTAAAGTAAACTGCCTTGCAATTTCGTACACTTATCTCGCTAATCCAGCCAGCCAGTGGTCACGTGGTTGCAGAACGGATATTGACTGGATTTAACCATTTAACCGTATTACGAACTCACATTTGACGTATTTGACATAACGTTTTGCTGTTTATAAGCCCAAAGAGCATATAACACTACGTTTATAAACCATTCAGTAATTCAGCATTTGATGTGTCAGAATACGAATTTCAACTGAGTTGAGAAGTGAACTACATGGAAATTGAGTGGATTTAATAAAGTTAAGTATACGCCCGCAGGCTGGCAGGTTCAAACCCCAAACGTACACAAAATTGTCGTTATTGCGGTCGCTGATTCCAGTTCATAACCAAGGCATCAAAATCACACATTCAGACGGCACAATGAATATGATTTCAAGCATTCACCGATAGAACGACGCACGAACAAAGAAGAGAAATACCTGTCGTTATTAAACTTTGAAATTTTGTAAGAAGGTGAGTCCTTGGTAGGCCACGTGGGGCCGGCTAGGCCGTGCGGGGACTGCTTTAGAATTGTGCCACCCCTTCTCCACCCATGGGAGTCGTAAGAGCCGACTGAGGGAATACCGGGGGAGTGGGCAGCAGCACTCTCTCGAGTATTAACAACATTCACTGCGATCGCCAACCCGCCTGCCAAGCGTGGCGATTACGGCACTATCCCCCATATGAGCGAAACAGCACAGGACCGCTCGTTGTGGCGTTCTCTTGGGGAGACCTATGTCCAGCAGTGGACGTCGAAAGGCTGATGGATGGATGGATAGATGGAGTCCTTGGTGAGCCAGCCCATTTACGCTGAAATTAGCAACACTATCTAAGTTATTCGTTACTTTAACGCTCGAGAAGTTAAAATGTACAAAATGTTCCACAGAAAAACGTATTAATTAGTGATATAACGTATATCGATTGTATATCCGTAGCAACGCTTAGAAGGATGTCTGCACATTCACAATGTAAATGTGAGACACTGGAAATCAAGTTGATAGGTAATCACTAGATGGCACCACACTCACTATTGTGTTCAAAAATGTACAAGGCATTATATTAGGGCACGTTCCACATGGCGCTCACAACCCTCAAAACTTGATCAATTGACGACCGCGCCTGTTGTGGTCGTTTTGAAAACGTAATCAATAACGTCATTGTTTTGCTTACGCCAAGTTTACAAATGACCTTTCTAAACAGTTGGGTAGAAATCAGCGTTTACAAAACTCTACAACTCGTTCCACTTGGATTTACGAATGAAACGTTCACAAGCAAGTGAAACGGTAAAACCGCGTTCGTGAAAATGGTCATTATGAGCGTCAAGTGGAAAGCAGTGTTTTTACAGATATGTAAAGCTTATTGAATAATTTTACTAATTTGTCAGCAAATAGGTATGTTGCTAAGCATGTCAAATGCTAAAAATATATATAAAAATATTTAAATAGGTATTATTAATTTTCCTATAGGTTTTTGATCTATATTTTTTAGCCTTTGACATGCTCCGCCACTTTATAAAGTATAAATTATTTGTGAATAAGGAAAAAAAGTGTTTTTGTACGACCGGGAATCGAACCCGCGTCTTTTCCAATCAGGGGAAGTGCTTTAAGCCACTGAGCTGATTAAACCAATATCGTAAGTTTAATTTTGCTATTAAAATTCATAGTATTTGATGGCGCGATTTTTTAAACATTTTTGATCTATATTTTTTAGCAGTTATATCAAATACTCCGCCACTTTTTAAAGTATAAATTATTCGTGAATAATGCATGTAAATGCATTCCGATACGTTGGCCCTAAAGACAAATGTGATAAGGAGATTGGGATGATTGAAAGATCTGTACGATAGCTCAGTGGCTTAGAGCACTTCCCCGGATTGGAAAAGACGCGGGTTCGATTCCCGCTCGTACAAAAAATCTCTTTTTCCTTATTCACAAATAATTTATACTTTCCTATAATTTGTTTTTTTTTTGGCTTCTCATGGCAGGCGAGACACGGCTCACCTGATGGTAAGTGGTAAGCGTCGCTCATGGACTCAACTATACCGAGTGTATTGTCAAGCCGGTCATTTCATTCCTCAGATATCAGATGAAAGAATAAAAAGCTATCTTCTGCTACAGCCAAAACACATTGACGTGCTTCATGACCGGTCACACAGGAGACGGCGGTACCGACCCGTTCGGGCCCGATAACATGTCAAGTATTCTCACTTGGTACCCAGCTCTACCACCAGCAATGCAATGGGTGATAGTTGCTTTCTTCCCTTAGTGGTCTTGTACGACACTTCGAGATAGGATGGGGTGATGACATTTTTATTTTTAGGCCTGTCACCACACGGATAAACCCCTTACCTGAAAAGATAACATCGAATAAGACTCTCTAAAGATGTCGCATATAAATGTGGTGATGGTTTAGTAGTTCAATAGGTTCTGCCGTGCACTCGCTTAGAACCTATAAAAAAGAATGTGTTGTTAATCCAGTTATACATTGCTACACTTGCATAATGCAAACTTCTCATGTAGCCGCTACAGTAAGGTTTTTAAAAATCTTTCCTTAGCGGATGCTAGAAAGATAAAAGGCATCAAATGCCAAAATTTCAAGTGTTTTGTAATTTAGGCTCTGTTGATGAATTAGTTCGGACAAGCAATATATACGTAAGTCATGCCTGCTCGCTATTATATTTATAAGGGTTAATCTCCTATTGTCCAGCATTATGTATCATTATATTCAATTATATTCACTGTACACGTGCCAGATACGTGATAAATTGCATTTACATCATACATTATCTCATCTCATATATTGGCGTGACGTCTAGCTTATCGCAAATGTCACTGAATAGCTATGACGTCACTCTGACGTCACAGTACCTATAACATAAAATATTGATATTTATTTTCTTTTTAACACACTTACTAGGTATCTGTATTATACTCTAGGTATCTGTTTAATGTAACGGAAACTTATGTTTACACTGCACTTTTGGTCCATTGTGGTCAGCGTCAAAATCTAAGGAAACTTCTACAAATTGGCATTGAAACAATGAACGTCGATACGTAGTAGATAAAAGTATAACTTATAATATTTCCATACGGGGATTAACTTAACTAAACAAAATGAGTGAACATACAGATACTTTCATAATGCAAGGCAAATCAAATTGTTATAATTTTTACAAAATCTTTTTTTTTATTGCATGTAGTGGCGGGCGAGCCGCGGCCCATCTGATGGTAAATGGTAATCATCGCTCATGGACTCAACTATACCAAGAATATTGTCAAGCCGCTGCTCACCATTTCAATTTACCGATGTGAAATGAAAGAATAAACGGCTATCTCCTGCTACAGCCAAAATGCAACAATGTGCTTCGTGGCCGGTCACACGGAAGATGGTGGTACCAACCCGCTCGGGCCCGATACCAAGTGAGTACTCCCACTTGGTACCCAGCCCTACTACCAGTCATGCAATAGATGATAATTGCTTACTTCCCTTAGTCGCCTCACCCGTAGAAAGAATGAGGTGGTGACTATTGTATTCTTAGTCCGTCATCACACGGACAAAGCTATCCTAATTCATAGAAATATCCTAGCCGTTAAAAAGCTCTGGGATAGTTTTACGAGTAGTGGCTTCCATCATGGGCGGAAAGACTGCACATGACAGGTTTATTTAGTGAGGGGAGGTCTCATACTATCTACCTTGTTCGTTGCGCTGAACGATTGCGTGTATGGTTAAGTAATATATTTTCCCAGCTTAACAAAAAAAGAAGAAATTTTATTGTCATGTAGCCCACATTATCATAAATACACTTTGTAATTTTTACATGAAAACTAACTCAAATAACCATCCATCCATCCATCAGCCTTTCAACGTCCACTGCTGGACATAGGCCTCCCCAAGAAAACGCCACAACGAGCCTAATAATGACGCAAGCCCTATAAATATTTAGATATTTTTATGTATATTTTTAGCATTTTGCATGCTTAGCACTCTACATTAAACACAAAGTGAAAAATGTGAAATTGAAAATAACAGTCACGAGCAGGATTTGAACTTGAACCTGCATCTCCTGGATACCGTCCAGATGCTTTGCCAATTTAGCCATCGTGACAATTGCTCCTGACTGCTAATTTCGATAACACATTCATACTTAACGTCTTTGGGTGACGTCTGCGCCATCTGCTATAGGGTTTGCGTCATTATTAGGTAAAATCTTAATTGTAAAATTAAGTTTACCTGGTCGGTATAATGTATGAAAATACTTCCGACAGATGGCGCAGACGTCACCCAAAGACGTTAAGTATGATGTGTTATCGAAATTAGCAGTCAGGAGCAATTGTCAGGATGGCTGAATTGGTAAAGCATCTGGACGGTATCCAGAAGATGCAGGTTCAAATCCTGCTCCTGACTGTTATTTTCGATTTCACATTTTTCACTTTGTGTTTAATGTATAGTGCTAAGCATGTCAAATGCTAAAAATATATATAAAAATATCTAAATATTAGTGTAACTTGTTATCTGGATTACGGCGATGCCAAAAAAGGTTATGTGTATAATCATGTTGTATATCCGCTTGTATTTTCTCTCGTATGCAATGGCATTAGTTTTTATTGCGTGTTACTTGGTATATCCATCCATCCATCAGCCTTTCCAAGTCCACTGCTGGACATAGGCCTCCCCAAGAGAACGCCACAACATTGTGTTTCGCTCATATGGGGGATAGTGCCGTAATCGCCACGCTTGGCAGGCGGGTTGGCGATCGCAGTGGATGTTGTTAATACTCGAGGGAGTGCTGCTGCTCACTCCCCCGGTATTCCCTCAGTCGGCTCTTACGACTCCCATAGGTGGAGAGGGGTGGGACAATTCTAAAGCCGGCCCCACACGGCGTACTTGGTATATCAGAATTATAGAAATCTATATGGCATTTCTTTTGGCAAATACTTTTTTTTCAAAGCGTTTTTTCTATCAAAATGGAGGGTTTTGAAAGATGATTACAAAAAAATAAACAACTAGCTGAATCAATAAATTTTCTTTTAACTTATTAGCTGAATAAATTTCAGTTATTTCATCAAAAACTCATTATTTTTTCACCATATAAAATTTATGAGAAAATTAATTTTCTTCATAATTTCATTTCGTAATATTTTACATTATTTAATAGTTATTTTGCTACGCTGTGCGGAGACAAATCCCATAAATCAAAAATAATAAAACCATTCTTGAGTTATAAATGCTGTGATTAAACCGACTTTATTTTATATAATCCTTACTAATATTGTAAGGGGTTGAAAGGGGGGATGAAAAGTTGCATGGAAGTATCGTCATTTTTAGAGCTAGAAGCTTGAAACTTATTTTTTGGAAGTGCGGCGTGGTACGGCGCGGTGCGGGTGGCGAAATATGCCTAAGTGTGCTTAACTTTTTTTTAGGTGGGCAAAAATGTCCTACTGCACACCCCGCTGCCTGGGGAGACAACAGGGTAGTGTGGGGCTCTCACCCACTAAAAACCCACCGTGCGCCCTTGCCCGCCCTTACTACGGCGGATCACGGGTACCGCGTCGCATCGACCGCGATCCGCAGGTGTCAGCCCCTTCAGGCACCCTCTCTTGTGTGACGCCCCGCGCACTTGGGCGTCACACCTTTCCAGTAGCCTTTGCGGACGGCAGGGTAATTCCAGTGTGGTTACCCAAACGAACGGGCAGACACGTGAGGACAGATGACTGTGCCAGCCGCATGCGAATACTGATTCTTTCCGCAGCAAAATGATTATTATTCACTGCAATTATTATTCTAAGATTACGATTAGATTTGCTTACACGATTTTTTGTTTATTTAATTACTAGCTGTTTCCCGCGGCTTCGCTCACGCAAATAATTGAATATCGAAATAGGAACGATTTTGCTAAAAAATACTGTCTCTAAATGAAATTAAACTATTAAGATTTACAAAATATGCTACTGGAAAGACACAGCTCAAAAAAACTAATACTAAATATGAAAAAGTAGTTCACAGAGATGCACTAATTAATTATCAATAAAACCATCTACAGGTACACAGAAAAGCTGTAATTAATTACCTGAATATCCACCCGGATGTTCACAAAGCAGCCGTTTGTAGGTACGAAAATAATTATCTAGAAAGACGATCGAAACGTCGATTGCTTGCGTGGAAGGATATAGCATTTTATGGTATGAAGTATGATACTAGGATAGTTTACGAAACGTATAGACATCTAAAAGCCATTAGGAGGTGGAGTTTGGGAGTTACCGTAGGTGGCTGCGATGGCTTAGCGCTCTTAAGCACTTCCCCAGATTGGAAGGGACGCAGGTTCGAATCCCACTCGCAGTAAAGTTCTCTTTTTCCACTTTCAATTAATAATTTGTAATAAGTAGGTACCGAGCTGAGCATGTCAAATGCTAAAATACAGATCAAAATACTTTACAAAAATGATAAATCCGTTTTGTAGAGCACAATGAGTTAGGGATACGGAAATTGTAACCCCCTTTAATTTAAAAAAAAAGAAGCGCCTGGTATGTAGTTAGTGACTGTGTTTCTCACTAGAAACTCTTAGATTTGGATCACCAGTAATGTTATTAAGAAATCTTAATCACCTAAATTGTTCAAAGGAACAAAGTTACAAATCAAAGCTCTTTATAAAAACGTCGTAGGAGCCACAGTAATTACCGAACGTGGTGAAGGAAATATTTTCATTCCACGAATACCATTTAATTCCATCAGTGTATCCTGAACAAATAAAAATAATATAAAAAAATAAAGATCCCTCTTAATGTGTGCTTTGCTATAACAATTAACAAGTCCCTAGGCCAGTCACTGAAAATGACTGGCATCGATTTAAATAAGGACTGCTTTTCACACGGAGAGATTTTTGTTGCATGCTCGAGAGTGAGTTTTAGACGCAAAAGGAAACACTATAAACATCGTTTACAAAGAGGTAGGGTAAACTGTATAATGATTGGCACTCTAAGCATATTTAAGATTGCTATATATATTTTTTTAAATTGATAGGTGTTTAAAACGTCAGCAAACATTGATAAAGGGTTCTCTGGTATGTATATTATCAAATGAAAATGCATTAATCAATTTAATTAGAGATTTGTAATAGAAAAACAAAAAAGAACAATAATATTTGAAATTACAGTCATTGGCACCATAAGTAATTAACACATAGAAATCAGTCATTGGCACATAATAAAGTAAGATTATAACAGAACATTGGTCAGAAAAAGCACTTGTTGCCATTATTTACCTAAAAACTAAGCATGATAATAAATAATCTATGTTACAGTCGTTAATTGATGACCCTTATTAGAAAGTGATGTTTTAACAGTTCTGCATGGCGCCGGTATAAATTTATTTTCTTTAGTGCTGCCAGCTATAATATTATAAAACCTACTTTTTTCTGCAAACAATGTTACTATTGCAGATTATGAAAAAAAGTAGAACAGATGTTTTTGCTATACCAGTTCTTAATATTTGCATTTAAAATCCAAAGTGCCAATGACTAAGGGGGTGCCAGCAATACTACAGTTTACCCTACCTACTATAGTAATTAAACTTAAAATTTTGATGAATACTAATAGTTTAATTTCATTCAGAGACAGTATTTTTTAACAAAACCGTTCCTATTTCAATATTCATTTATTTGCGCGAGCAAAGCCGCGGGAAACCACTAGTATATTATATTTGCAATGAGAAATTAATTTTAAAGTGAGTAAATAAAAGGCTGCTTTTCAATGCAACACAGAGTACTAAATATGTAATTTTGACCTTTCTTGGAAAATTATCTGAACGACTGCGAAAACCGCTTCGAAATTCGTTGCGTGGTTTAGAAGAAGAAAACAGACAGACAGACATGGTAACAACTTTATACTATACTAGCTGACCCGGCAAACGTTGTTTTGCCATATAAATTATAATTATAATACAAGTGTCACCACCCCATTCTTTCCCACGAGTGTCGTATGAGGCGACTAATGGAAGTAAGCAATTATCATCCATTGCATGATTGGTGGTAGGGCTGGATACCAAGTGGGAGTACTCACTTAGTATTGGGCCCGAGTGGGTTGGTACCACCATCTTCATGGCCCGTGGGCCATGAAGCGTATCGTTGCGTTTTGACTGTAGCCGTTTATTCTTTCATTTCATATCGGTGAAATGAAATGGTGAGCAGCCGCTTGACAATAATCTCGGTATATTTGAGTCCATGAACGACAGTTACCATTTACCATCAGATGGGCCGTGGCTCGTCTGCCACAACATGCAATAATAAAAAAAAATATATAAGACAAAAAAATATAGGTTCTGGATAAGTAATACCAAGATATGATATACTAAAACCTCCGAAACACGCTGCATCTTATGTTAGGTATAAGTATTATTCCGATCGGTTCAGTAGTTTTCGCAGTATAACCGAACAAAAAAACCGGCTCTCCACTTATTAGTATAGATATAGAAATTGATTTTCCAAAGTCAGCATACCACCCACTTTGACTTCATATAACTTGTTAAACTAAAAGCTCGATGTCGCCATGGTGCAAGCTTATAGAGTCCGATAGTCGCCTGTGCATGGCCCACTGTGTGAACAGGGTTGTCAATCATATTTTGAAATAACATCTCAGTTATTAATCTCTAATATCCTTATGATTTTTTTTCTTAAGTAAATTAATTGTTAGTTTTAAGAAAAAAACCAGAACCTCTATACAACGCTATCAAAATAATTTGAAAAAAAAATATACCTGTTTCATAATACCAATGCAACATGCATTGTTATAATGTAAAAAATCATGTTTAGAAGTAATACGGTTTAATAAATATACATAGACTGACGCTTATTACCCAGAAGGGTAGGAAGAGACAACGGATTGCCACTTGTCGTTAAATAGCCATCCAGACACAATGGGTGGCGGTGTATCTTTTATTATCCGCTCGTCTGTAAAATATTTCAAGACAGTAGGAGTAAGCGTGCTATATATGTATATTTATATATATAAATTCTTTAGAGACGATTTCGTAACCTAACAGGCAGTAAAACATTATTATTAGTTTTTAGATTACATCTGAGATTCCTGAAGTAGCGAAATAAAACATACATCTTCTTAAATCTAATTAAGAAATATTAAAAAATTTTTTTTTTCAAAAGCCGTTTAGGAGGTATTGCGTGATGTGCGAACAAACACTCTTTGTCCAACAACAAAATTTAAAAAAAATAGCTATTTTGTATTCAGAAACGCCTACCTAACCAAATATATTTTTTTTCAAATATTTTAAATGTACAGACAGATTTGTTACAGCTTTATAATTTGAAATGTTTTGTTTGATTTTAACAAGAATTGCACAAATATCATGTTTGTAGTGGTAGATCTAACTCTTAATGCAATAGTTATCTATCAAACCTTTGAATTATAAAGGAAACAAAACACAGTAACACTAATTAAATAAATGTAAAAACTGTCTGCCTAAGTTTAAAACAAATATATTAATAAATATATTGCAAAAGTTGACAACCCTATGCCAAATAGGTCAGAGATGTCGTCGGCGAGGCGGGCATCGATCCGTACCACGCGCTTGCGCACCACGTTATACACAAAAACCAAGTTTAACAGCTTACACCTAAGATACATTTTACTTTACGCAAATAATTTAGTATTTTACCGCATACTAACTATAAACTCGGGACCGCACTCACGTGTACTTCTCTCAAAGCTGATCTGGTCAATCTGCAGCCACCGCAGGGCATCTGAATGATATCTGTTCGCGACTGATTATGTTTACGTGATTTTTTAACCAAGCTAAGCTTAATGCAGTATGTTAGTTATTGTTTCATCCAATCAGATTTTTGACGTGATAACGTCTTAAAAATCGATGAACGCCGGCTGCACGCACGAAAAAGTCTCACGTTCCGAAAAATGTATGGCGACCAATGCATTGTTTGTAAAACTCTCAGAAAATATATATGACGTTATCACGTAAAATTATCGTCCGCAAACCGACTTTACAGACAACTATATAGTTTTTTTTTATAAGTCAGATCTGTATTGGGCATAAATTTAGGTTGATCATTACGCTGGCCTAAAGCAGATTAGCAAATTTCTCACATTGTGGAGAGAAACCCTCAAGCATACTAGGTTATAGGTTTCCTATCGTTTTCGTTCACCAGACAGTGATATTTGCAAGCATAATCTTGAAAAGCTTCTGACTGTTCAGTTCTTGCAGTCAGAATTGAGGATCTTATTTTTTATTAATTAATTGCAAAATATAGATACACGAAAATAAATATGGCGGTTCCAAGTCCGTAGGGTCAGCTAGTACTATTTATAATAGTCTGTAGAAAAAATGATTAAAGTACTTTTTTACATACTCTTTAGAACTACGATTTGCAATTAGAACTTAAACAGAACTAAATATCCAGTGTTTGTTTTTCCTTTGCCTTGTTAAGCTAATAGTTATAAAATACTAGAATTTACCCGTGAATTCGTCCGCGTGGACTTCAGAATATCAATACGTCGCTACAAAAAAAATAGTGCGTGGAGTCCCTTCGCGCGGAACTGAAACTTTGTAATGTGGAAATGAAAATAGGAAGGCGCGCATGCGTTCGAGTGCAACGCATTCACTCTCGCTCTATCTCTTTCTATTCCCCCTCCCCAGGAGTGTTGAACGTTTAACGCAATAGTGTTTTCATACCCCCTCCATGGTAGCGTTAAACGTTTAACTCAACCTTGTTGGAAGTCGCATTAGAAGTTTTACTTCAAAAAGGTATAGGTATACTACGCGCATGCGTTCGTGTGCCACGCATTCACTCTCGCTCTGTCTCTTTCTATTACCCCTCTCCAGGAGCGTTGAACGTTTAACGCAACAGTGCTTTCATATCCCCTCTATGGTAGCGTTGAACGTTTAACGCAACCTTGTTGGAAGTCGCATTAGAAGTTTCACTTGAATAATTATTTCTATGCGAAAATAGCTTTCCTTCATGAACCAACCATTTTCCCGGGAAAATAGTAGCCTACATTATGTTTGCGTTTCTAAACTATATGTATGCTAAATTTCATGCAGATAGGTGAAGAAGTTACGTACACGGAAACCGTTACCGTATTTTTCCAGAATAAAAAGTGTGGTATTCCAGACTATAATCCATGTCTATATCAAATTTCATACAAATCCATTCAGCCGTTCTGGTGTGATTGAGTAACAAACCTCAATCAAAACTGTGGCATTTATAATATTAGTAATGTTTGTTTCGGATTTAACTAATGTTTTTTACTTATTTACTTTATCATCATCACGTCATTTCTCTTGTGGGATAGGCAGAGAGAACAGAGGGCCAAAAGATTCTATTCTTGCATATATTTCTCGCTACCTCAGCATTAATTATTCTTTTCATACACACTCTCTAGTTTCGGAGACTCTTGACTCTACCTTCCTTCTATACATGAACGATCTGGTCTAGGTAGATTAGTCTCGATTTCCGCCTATACCTTCCTACCATCCTTCCATTTTCGTATTGTATATATCTTCTTAACCAATCGCTCATCCGGCATTCTTGTTACATGCCTGAACCATCAGAGCATTCCCTTTCGCATCTTTACACCAATACTCTCTTTTAGACATATTATATTCTCGTGATTATATAGTTCTTTAAATTTCTGTATGATAGAGAAATTATGTCCACCTATTCTAAATAGAGATTAGGACACTGGCCTAAGATATCGCTACACAGTGCGTAGCAATAACGTAGAGGTCGTAGCACCGTGGTACATAATTTAGAGTTTAGACCATGTGGGCGTTGGCGAATGGCCAATTATTTAACTTCTTATACTTAGAATAAACATCTCTGTATGTTCAAAAGCAACGTAATAGTGGTCAGATGAAGCTTTTGTACGTCAAATCACTTCCAACTCGTGGCCGTGAAAGTCATAAAGGTCGCGTCGTTTCAAAGTCATAAAGTTGTAAATTAGGCGATAGGTTCATTAAAATTAGTCTTATTTTGTCGACTCCGATTCCTGTGGATTACCTTTTTTTGCGTAATTTAATTAAGTATCGTGCTGTAGAGTGTAAATATTTATATAATAATATTGACCCATTATAAAGTCCATGTGTTAGAAGTTGCGAGCAGATTAAAGTTTTGAAATATATGATGCTATTTTAGTGTCACAAAAATGAAAGAATCCAAAAAAAAAATGTGTACAATTTATGAAAACCGATCTAATGAGTATCAACCGAAACATGTCATCCTACGGTGAACTATTTATTGTGTTAAGGCGGGGAAAACGGTACCTAACCGCCACGCCCTTTTTGTTTAGAGCAACGAACAGGGTAGTGTGGGCCCTCACCTTCTAAAGAAGCCCGCCGCGTGCCGTCTCTCCACCTGTACTTGCGGACCACTGGAACTGTGTAATTTTATTTCCATTTGCTCTTTGTTTAATTCTGTCTTAAGGGCGACTTTCCAGAGCCGTGGACGAGGAGCGTGGTAGTGCTTTTCAAGAAACACTTCATGTGACCGAACCCTCTTGAAGAGTCATCTCCCCCTTGAGCCACTTGTATAAGTTGATTTCTAGGGTCCGACAATTTCCAGTCATCTGGACTATCTGGTTGCCAAAAAGGCTATAATACTATAGACCACGTCCATATCCTGCGTCAGATTATTATTATCTATTGATTTTTTATTATTCTTAGACTGAGGAATGTAATCGGTATATGTCTGGCGTTTATGGACTATGAGAGAAAGCCCTGGATTTAATCAAAAATTGGATAGCACTACAGTCCTTTCAGCGGTGCCAATGACTATCGGTACGTCGAAGTTTTGAATAGCTTGTATAGAAACGCAACCATGTCCGTTCGAGTTCATAACAGAAGTACGATACCACTAAAACCCGCCGTGCGCCCTCATCCACCCGTACTCGGAAAAGTACGATACCGACCCAACTACAGAGAGGTGTTAGACAGGCAGATGTTAAGTCCCCAAAATTCTCCGCCACTGCATTGGAAGTTCTTCAAGCTCTTTGACTAGACTGGATTCGGCATCAACATCAATGGCGAATATATCATTACGCAGACAATATCGTCGAGAATCGCTTGTGGACCTTGGTCCCATACTCAATGATCTCCGCAGGGTTTCCCTACTAGGGTGTTTTAAAATTAACATGGGCAAGACGAAACTCGTGTCGTTTCAGCACCGGACTTATTCGGGAGCGAAGTTGTTAACCACTATGTCTACCTTTTTTTTTTTTTTTTATTTCATGTAGTGGCAGACGAGTCACGCCCCATCTGATGGTAAATGGTAACCATCACTCATAGACTCAACTATACCGAAAGTATTGTCAAGCCGCTGCTCACCATTTCATTTCACTGATATGAAATGAAAGAATAAACGGCTATCTCCTGCTACAGCCAAAACGCAACGATGTGCTACATGGCCGGTCACACGGGAGATGGTTTTTGTCAGTGTGGTGACGGTCACTGACAAAAACCTGAGATAAACAGTCCAGTTAGGTACGCAAAATTTTGAGAAAGAGGTCAATCGACGAGTACAGCTCTTCTGGGCAACGTTCAAGAAGCTAATTAAGATCTTCTCATCCAAAAGTGTCTGAAAATGAAGGTCTACAACCAGTGCGTTGTCAGTGATGACATATGGAACATAGACGTAATTCTGAATGTTGGACTTGCATCAAGCCTCAAAGTCGGCCTGCGTGGCATGGAGCGTGCTATGCTTGGTATTTCTCCACGTGGTTAAATCCGTTGGAGAACGGGAGTAACTGACATAGTCCTCCGGAATGGGATTAGCACATGGCATGGACAGACCACATCGCTCGACGAACCCACAACCGTTGGGGAAAAGTGCAGAGCACGTATTGGACGATCTCCCATCAGCTGGACCGAAAATCTGGTCAAAGCCGCAGGGAGCTTTTGATGTAGTTAGCTCGTTTCAGCGCTCTCTTGGAAAGGCCTATATCCAGAAGTGGATGTCAAAAGGCTGATGGATGGGTGGCTGTTAGTCACCGTACTAAACACAACAGCAATTAAACGTACCGTTTTACTACTACTTACAACTTATCATCACGCCATTTTTCTTGCGGGGTAGGCAGAGAGAACAGAGTGCCAAGAGGCTCTATTCTTGCATACATCTCTCGCTTCCTAAACATTCATAACTCTCTTCATACACGCTCGCCGGTTTCGGAGACTCCTGACTCCATCTTACTTCAATACATGACCAATTTGGTCTAGGTAGGTAAGTCTCGGTCTCCCCCTGTACCTACATCCTTCCACTTTCGCATTGTATATCTTCTTAGCCAGTCGCTCGTCCGGCATTCTTTCCACATGTCCGAACCATCGGAGCATTCCCTTTCGCATCTTTACACCAATACTCTCTTTCATACCTACTCGCTCTCTTACGTCATTGTTACGAATGCGGTCAGTCAACCTCACTCCACAGATTCTCCGCAGAGATCGCATTTCGACCGCATTGATTTTACTCTCATGCTCCTTTTTACATACCCAACTCTCGCTTCCATATAATAACGTTGGGACAAGCACTGCGTTGTGTATTGCGACACGTGCCTTCTGGCTGAGGTGGTGGCTGCCGAGAAGTTGTCCCAATGCTCCGTTCACTCTCTTTCCCGCATTCACTCTTCTTTCTACATCAGTGGTGTACCTTCCATCCCGACTGAATCCACATCCAAGATATACAAATTCATCCACTTGTTCTAGCACACCATTTCCTATTGCTACTCTAACATCTGTTCTGGCTTCTTCTCTTTCAAAACCATTAATTTGGTTTTGCTCACATTCACACGTAAGCCCCTTTTCTTGCAATCTTCTGCCATTACGTCGACTAGGTTTTGCAGGTCAGTCGCAGACTGCGCTAATAGGACCGCATTGTCTGCATATAGCAGCGAGTTAACCACTGAGTCGCCCATCTGAACTCCCACATTCATTTCATTCAACCTTTGTAGACATTTATCCAGATATATGATAAACAGTCTGGCTGATATAACGTAGCCCTGTTTAACGCCGATATTGACATCAAAACAGGGTGACATTCCATCATCCAGCCGCACACAAGCTCTGCAGTCCATGTAGTTGGACTGCACCGCTCGTAGCAGCCTACCGTTAATACCATACTCCGACAAAATGTCCCAAAGTTCCTTTCTTACAACAGTGTCAAATGCTTTCTCCAAACCCACAAAACTGCAGAAAACCCTCTGGCATACAGCCAGCTGCTTCTCCACAATTTTGCGCAGAGAAAACACTTGAGCCATGCATCCTCGTCCATACCTGAAACCTCCTTGTGCCTCACACAAAAATTCATCAGACACCATCCTCATTCTCCTTTCAATAATCTTACCATACACTTTGGCTGCCAAACTGGTCAAGCTTATGGCTCTGTAGTTTGCACAGCCATAACGTGAACCCTTTTTTTTTAAACAAGGGCACGATGACTACGCTTCTCCAGTCCTTGGGAACCATTCCTGAGCTCCAACATAAATTGAGAAGCATCAGGAAGGATTCCCAGACACATGAGCCTCCAAGCTTGATCATCTCAGCAGACACCATATCAATACCCGCTGCCTTACCATTTTTCAAACTTCTAATCGCCCATTCAACTTCACCCATACTAATGTCATCAGAGGATGCCGGTACCGAATGCTGATCTGTTAGACTACATGTGGCACCAGCATCACCGTAAACATCCGCATACATATCTCCAAAATATTCACTCCATCGGCTTAACACATCTTGTGTTTGCGTAAGAATGTCTCCACCTTTAGACCTTATTTTATTCATTCTGAAAGCTGACCAACTACTCCGAGATTTCTTCACCTCCCTCCAGAAAAGTTTGGTGTTGCTCTCGAAGTTTTTGGTCAGCCTTTCTTCTGCAATCATATTTGCTCTATCACGCTTCTCTTTCACTAAGGTTTTGATGTCATTCTTACGTTGCCGGTATATTTCTTTCTTCTGTTCTTTCATACTTCCACTCAGGTTCAAAGAAGATACATAGTCCAGCCACGCTTTCTTGTTTTGGTGTATGGAAGCTGCTACTTCCGTATCCCACGATGCATCACCTTTCACTTTCCTATGCTTCTTTGAGCATCCACATACTTCTTTCGCTGTATCTACCACCGTTTTATGTGTCCATAACACGGTGATAGATACAGCGAAAGAAGTATGTGGATGCTCAAAGAAGTACGTACCGTACCGGTAGTGTCTACGTACCGTTTTATGTGTACATAACTGGATCTCATCCCCCACTGAATACAACCCCATAAGGAATCAGGTAGAACAATAAAAGGTTCTTGAGGGCTGCATAAAGACCGCTCATACCTTACACTACTAATAAATTCCTCTGTGAGTCACCGGCTTCACTCAACGTCATGTCGTAGAAGCCGACCTTGTGAGTCGAGTATTGTACTCAAATATGCAAGGAAGGCAAATATATAAATACTAGCGACTGCAGCGACGCCGCCCGCGTGGTTTTTTTTTTTGCGAAATATCTAAATTATTTTTTCAAACTAAAAATAGCCTAAATTACTCCTTATATCATCAGCAATCTGCCAGTAAAAGTCCCATCTAAAATTTTCACAATTGCTTTTAATTTTACACATACTTCACTTTGTTCTATCTGCCTACCCTGCAAAGGAGATGGCGTGATGATAAGTAAGTATCGTATATGCTATTCGTTATTTAGACATTACAAACGGACACTTCAATTTTATTTATTTGCATAGATAATAAGTCTGGGTCCTGCTTTATTAAGTCTTAGTCGCGGCGGTCTGACCTTATCTTGGGTAGTGTAATGCCCGTATCTGTGCCCATAGTAACCTTTACCACTACCTACGGGTGGTTCAGTAAGTTATCTGGCCGTCGGACCAATGCCGAAAATGAAAAAAAAAAATTCCGAAAAAAAGCATCTCAACGTGTTATGAAAATGTGTATAAAGATAAATTTACTGCGAGTGGGAAAATTCTCTTTTTCCACATTTTCACTAATTATTTATTCTTTAAAGTAGCTGAGCATGTCATTGTGGGATCATTTGTTATAATGAATAATGACACACATAAAATAAATTTTGTATTACTTTAGTTCTCTATATTTAGGAAAAAACAAACCCAAAAATGTTTGAGACGCTGCTCTAGATAGTGACTGGCCTACACAATGGAAGATTCTTGACTGTTCCCCTAGTATTGCAAAGTCCATGAAAGGCGGTTAGAAAAAAAGTAAACGAAACGTCAGGTGCTCTTTCATTTAATCTCAACTAAATACTGCAAACATCCTTCCATTATCAGCGGTGACCCATTTGCTTAAGTCCTAATCTTGCCCTCGGTTCAACAACCGCGGTAGGGGCTGACAATGTTGGGTCCTGCGCGCGCACCCATTCAACTAATAGAGGGGACTGCAAGGGGTACGCTAAGGGACACTATGGCAAAATAGCGCGTTCGTCGCTTTTTGCAGCGTGTTATATTTGGCGCGTTATTGAAAAAGCGTTGAGCATGTTCCAAGCTAAGGTGACGCCCAATAGAAAAGTTTCAGCGCGATAAAACTGTAACCTCTTTACTAATAAACATTGTATAAGCTCCGAATAGTTATTCAGTGTTTTGTTCCGTTCTTTCAACGTCAAACTGTCATATTAGTGACAAAGACAAAATCATCTATCCATCTATCAGCCTTTGATCGTCCACTGCTGGGCATAGGCCTCCCCTAGGGTATTGCCATAATCGCCACGCTTGGCAAGCGGGTTGGCGATCGCAGTGGATGTTTTTAGTACACAGGGGAACGCTGCTGCCCGGTCCCCCGGTAATCCCTTAGTCGGCTTTTATGACTCCCATAGGAAGAGACGGGGTGGAGCTTTTCTTGATGCAGGCCCCACACGGCAAAAAGACAAAATACTGAATAAATATTCAGAGGTTATACAAGGTTTATTAGTAAGGCAGTATTTTTATGTTACTCTAGAACCTAGCAACGTGACACAGTTAGTACGTCTACCTTTAGTTCTTCGTGGTCAGTTTTAGGAAAAGGAATAGAATGTATAAACAAAGGATAGTTAGGATTAAAATTCCCCAATTCAGTCCTCCGCAACGTAAGGAAGACTCTCATATTATATTCATAAAATAGCCTATGCTATATACAGGTTTGAAAGGAGATGTACCAAATGCCCATACATTCTCGGCCTGGAAAGGACACATAAAACAATATATGTTTTGAAGATAAATGACTACCCTATTGCCCTGTGTATTTCTTTTCACACGAAAACTTTTGGATGATGAGATAAAAGACATCTAAGATGGATATAATTTTGAAATTGAAATACCTCAAAATCGAATATATGATCAAAAATAACACCATAATTATAACTAAATAAAATAATATCTACAAATATAAACAAATAATGAGGCTTAAAATCACTAAATATATAACTTACACTCATAAAATCACAATACAGAATAAGTACACAATAACAACATTAGATGAGTAGAATGACATGACATTACAGATGTAAAATGTTTTGCCAATATTTTGAATCATAATTGCTACTCTTGATTAGAAATAATATCAGTTTTCACCAAATAATTATAAAAAAAATTTTCTTAAATAGTCATATTACTGTTCTCACGAAATTATTTCAGAAATAACTACGTAATATTGTTTTGTAATATAATAGTACCAAAGTTTTTAATGTTGTCAATTCAGCGTAGCGACAATATC
The DNA here is from genome assembly GCA_948253155.1 of Leucoma salicis. Lineage (NCBI taxonomy): Eukaryota > Metazoa > Arthropoda > Insecta > Lepidoptera > Erebidae > Leucoma > Leucoma salicis. The sequence goes on along the minus strand of OX411806.1, from coordinate 1,732,050 downwards.
CTATTTGATTGTCAACAGATAACAATAATTCACCAATAACCATTACGATAAAGTACAAATTCAAAATAATAGCTTTTTAAACTATAATCTTTTTCTGAAGTTCTATAAAGAAAAGAAAACCACTGACGGATTTTATAAATTATTTGTTTAATATTGAAAACATTATGGCCGCCACAGGCCGTAAATGGTACATGTCATTTTCCTGTAACGTAAATTTTGTTCACAACATAGTGCCTGTAGGCTGGACAGAAAAGAATCATTAAAATGTTTATCCAGATCTAACTAATACGTATTAGATAGATGAGTTTAATTTACACAAACATGCAATGACTTGTATGAAAACATACATTAGTGGATCCGACAGGTGTTGTTCTGGCTACCACCAGCGGACCACTGAAGTAATATCACACAGTTCCAGTGGTCCGCCAATACAGGCGGAGAGACGCCACACGGTGGGTATACAAGTAGTGGGTGAGGGCCCCACAAACGACAGGGTGTGCATTAGGTACATTTTTTCACGCCTTAACAAACCCCTCCAATATGGGGAAGCGCTCTGGACCGCTACGCTATCGCAGTCACCTAGTCGTGACACCCAATCTCCACTTCACATTTCTTTTAGATGTGTTTAAGATTATATATATTTTTTTTTACATTAAGTGTCTACTATTAAATTAATATTAATATTCTTCTTTCCCTTTTCGTATAGTTTTACTTTTTTTTCTTTACAGTCCCACTATTGGACTCTGGTCTCTTTTCACAGTGAGAAAGTTTAAACCGTAGTCCACCACATTGGCCAAGCGTGTATTGACAGACTTAACAAGGAAATCATCCCTCAGGCATATAGGTTTCCTCGCCACGTTACCAAGCACTGATAATTTATAAACAAATACACACGCGATTTAAAACATAGACCGATATGTGTGTCTTGCGGAGTCTAGAGCTCGGAATAAGGATCGTACTCGATACAACTTTCTTTGCAGTCCATGATTTTAGCACTACGCTATCACTAAAAATACTTATAGCAGAATAATAGAATGTTATTCTAGTGTATAGTCTTATCTGTAGAATGCAGCGCTATCTTTAATAAATTCATCAAGTTCAGCGCTAACGTCATCGCTGTTTACTGCCGAGTAGGATTTTAGATGTAACAGTCGGGGGAGCTCGGGTTCATTCGTTCGCGGCCGTCACTCAGGACGGTAGTGCGGCACTCGATGTGCCGTCACCACGGCAGACCAAGACGCGATACCACTGGTGGTCCGAAGTGGCCACCACCTACAACCATGTCGTAACATGATGGGGTACAGCAACCAAGGACACGGGTACAATAAGCTGTTCACACAGGTGCGCGAGTGTTCCATATTGATAAGCCTTGTCATTTGCCTATATAACGAGGAGTTTGTTTGTTTACATGCGTCATTGGTATTTTTAGTTATGTGTGCTAATCTGATGCCCAACTAAGTCCCAATGTTGGACACATGTCTTCTTTTACAAGAAGGTTATCTCCACGCTAGTCCAGAAGCGATAGATTCGTAATATAAAAGCAAAAAAGTTTCCTCACGATTCTGTAGATTTGTAAATACGCAGATAATTTCGATGAGTGAGATATTGCTGTTTCTGAGAAGTATCACATATGTTGTCCAGATGTTGTCTTCAAATTCGGTTTCTGGTCGTTCAGAAATATTTTAATACGAGCATACATTGAAAAATATTATAATCATATATGTACTTTTAAATATTATTACCTAGACCTACCTAGTTTTTGGGTAATATCTCAGGTTCCCGATATAGTAGCGGGATAAATTTGATACAGATTTTTAAGTCTAAACGAGAGCTATCAAATAAATATAGTTGCATTAATTTTCGTTCAGTAGTTTCAGCGTGTTGCGCGAATGAACAAACAGACAGAAAATCTAAAAAAAAAAAAGTTTTGTGTTTAGACACACTTATAATATAGCCTAATACAGATTTTTTTCTCACATATCTTAAATGTACAGACATAGCTCTGTTACAGTTTTATAATAATATAGATTAACCGAATTATTTGGATTAAACACTGCCCGCGACTTCAGAATATACATTAATTAACGCTATGTAAAAATAGCTTTCCCACGGGAAACGTTTCCGTCCTATGTCCTTTTCTGGATTCGAGACTACATGTTTCATGATGATTGTTTCAATAGTTATGGCATGAAAGCATAACAAATATGCAAATAAATCCACATTGCATTTATTACATTAGTAAAGATTAGAAAAAAATATGTGCGTCTACAATATTTGTATAACGAAAAGTAAGACAGTTATTCTTGTTTTTAACAAAAGTAAACTCTAATTAAATCAATTGTATCGCTGAATTAAATGTTGTAATTATAACAGCCCCAACAGTGGCCGTGTGGTGACGGACTAAGAATATAAGTGTCACCAACCCATCCTTTTCCGCGGGTGTTGTACAAGGCGACTAAGGGAAGTAAGTGATTATCACCCATTGCATTACTGGTGGTAGGGCTAGATAGAAGATAGACATTTTATTCGTTCATTTTGCATATCTGAGAAATGAAATGGTGCGCAGCGGCTTGACAATATTCTCGGTATAGTTGAGACCATGAGCGACGGTTACCAGTTACTATCAGGTTAGCCGTGGGTCGTCTGCCATCATAAGCAATAAAAAAAGTCCAGCACTCTCCTGTATTTAATTTGACCAGAGGTGAAAAGAACAATAAATATTAGTTCGTAAAGAATCGACGTCCGGTGCCTAAATACCTACATGTGTTTCAATCACACATATGACTATTGCGATTCATAAATTATTCTGAAACTTACGTGGTACTTTTGTAATCTCGCCCGAACATCTTAGATTATTCGCTAATGTAATACCCGGTTCCAAAAAAAAACTAGGCATCAATTTTATTGCACGCCTCATAAGCGAAGCGTTGAGGTGTGTACTATTCTCGTTTTACGTAGAAAAACTGATTTTTCTAACTTAAAATGTCTCTATTTATCATATATTGCACTTGTAAAATAATATATACACACAGACAAAAACAAACACTATTTTTAACACTCATGATATTTTTGATGCCATTTTTGTTAATTAAACTAGTTAAAAAACTGTTTGAAAAAAATCTGGCTTGGACGTCCGTTTGTTGTAGGTAATGTATGTTAACACAATAACGATCAAAATACTTTATTAATCGAGTATTTTTTTTCGTTTACGAATTATTCTGATAACGAATAGAGCCCTATCACTTTTCAAGGTCTGAATCGATGTGGTTTAATTGTTATTAAATAAACAAAAAATAGTAATATTTACGCTCGACTCGACACTAAAATCAGTGCTATCCTTATTTCGTGAGAACTATTTCTATAGACCAATGTAGAAGTATTTCTTAAAATTAGCGCTAGATGGCGTGTAAGACATGAGAAGGTACTTTTTGAAATTAGCGCTATCTATGTGATTTATTGAAAACTACTTAGTAAGACCAATACATTATTAGTTACTTATCAAATAATCAATTTTATTATGAAAAATGAAGATTATGAGGCGTGCAGTTTTGGATTTCCCAAAGTATTTTTAACTTACCATCTATTTTGTTGTGATTCATTTCAATATCCATTGTTTTTTTTTTTATTATAATACTTGGATAAGGATTTGTGTTACGCGGCAAAACTAACCTTCATCAATTAATTTATATTGCAACAAAAGTTTTTTTATAGTAGTAGGAGCCTTGCTTATCCCATCATTAATGGGCCGGCTCGATCGGGGAAGTACCACCCTCTCACATAAGATCAGCGTTAAACAACGATATTACTCCTACCGTTGTGTTTCGTATGGTGAGGGAGAGCGCCGGAGGCCTAAACCCCTCCTCCTTCCTATCCTACCTATCCTCCCCTTATTCTTCCTATCTTTCCCTTTCTTTGGAGATGGCGATGCGCAAGTGATTCCTTTGGTGTTACTAGTATCTATAAGCCACGGTAATCGCTTACCATCAGGCGGGCCGTTTGCTTGTTTGTCAACCACGTAGTATATAAAAAAAATACAATTACGTCATACATTATTATATTCTATACTACATCTTTCTTAGCAAATATATTTTGATGAGAATGTACTAATCTATCACATTTCTACTCATACTTACGAATCCTTAATAATATAGTGTGATAGTGAGTTTGTTAGTTTGTTACGCTTTCACGTTGTAACTACTTAACTAATCATCATGAAGTTTTGAACATGTAGTCTGGAGCTCAGGCTTCTTTTTATCAAATTTATGGAAAAACTAAACCATGGGATAACTATTTTCACATAGAAATATGTACCTAATGTCACTCTACGGTGATGTATTTTATTAATATTATGAAGTCCACGCGAAGAGAGTCGCGGGCAGAATCTAGTATTATGCGAAAGTGAGTTTGTTTATTTGTTTGTTTGGTACGCTTTAACCTTGTAACTACTACTACTTATCGTTACGCTGATTTCCCTTGCGGGGTAAGCAGATAATGCAGAGTGCCAAAACGCTCTATTCTTGCATATCTACATCTCTCGCTTCCTCATAATTCTATTCATACACGCTCTTCGGTTTCGGGGATTCCTGACCCCACTTTCCTTTAATACATGACCGATTTGGTGTAGGTAGGTGAGTATCGGTCTCCCCCTGTACCTACATCCTTCCACTTTCGCATTGTATATCTTCTTAACCAGTCGCTCGTCCGGAATTCTTTCCACATGTCCGAATCATCGGAGCATTCCCTTTCGCGTCTTTACACCAATACTCTCTTTCATACATAGTCGCACTACTTGTAATTACTGATCAATAAAATTTACTAAATAATGAAATTTTGCGCGTCGCAATCTTCAAGGAAAGGGATAGAAAGGATAATAAGGAGAGGATAGGAATGGGGTTTGGGCCTCCGGCGCTCTCACTCAGCATACGAAATACAACAGTCATAGTAAATAACATTAATTAACATTGTTTCACGCTGATCTTCTGCGAGAGAGTGGTACTTCTCTGATCGAGCCGGTGCAGTCATGCCAAAGCTATATACTACTAGAGAACTTTGAGAGCCGCACGGGCGGAATATATACAATAAAAATAGTACATTGTTACCCTAGGGATGAAAGCAACCCTCGAACTATTGAAGCCCTCGATACGCTCGGGCGCCAAACCCTGTCTCGGGACTAAATAAGTCTTTATCCTGAGGTAAACACTGTGCCTTTCATTACGAATACGAGGAAACTAAAAATAAAAATCATGAATTAGCTAAAGAAAAAATGGGAGACTTTAAAAAATTGTATTTGGCATCGCCGTTCTCCGGTCGATATTGTTTTTTTTCTGTGGCCTGTCAGCTATTCAGCCATTATTTTTCATTTTAATCATTGAAAAAATATTATATCTTCGTTATTTTAAAGATAATTATAGTTGCAACTATATTAAAATAAAGTCATATAAAAAACAAATTCTTTAATAAATAGGTACTTAACTTTATGTTATTTCAGTTTTACATCGCGCTGTAATTGACTGGCTGTACAGAAAATAGAACTGTTTTTCTTTTAAATTACTCAGCTGTCAGTTGAAAGTAATTCTCCCTAGGGCTGAAAAGTATTACTTTCAACGCGCTCCTCAGGCAACTTCAGGCCCACTTTCAGATTATGAGTAATGAAAAATACATTAATATTCACATACACAAGGTACATTGAACAGATTTTAGTTAAACACTTATAATTTAATTATGAGGTACACTTACTCTTAAACTTTAAGAACCATTGCCAAAAGAGTCAGTCACATTAAAGACTAACCCCCTTACTAATAAATATTGTATAAGCTCCGAATAGTTATTCAGTGTTTTGTTGAATAACTGAATAACTATTCAGAGGTTATAATACGTTTATTAGTAAGGCAGTAAATCGATATTCAATAACTAAGAATAACTGAAAAAAGAGAGTAAATTTCTCAACCAACACCTTTCAAAAACATCTACTGTTTATCTGCTTCTTCCTTCTTGGGGTTGTATGACATATTTTAGGTAGAGTTAGGAGGAGAGAGTCGGCAAACGTGCTCGACTTAACTTTGAAACATTTTGGAATATAATCATTGACCAGATGGCTCTAAACAGAACTAGTTTCAGCCAGAATTACAACACAGTGATACAGTTTCAGATTTTTAACAATGTTAATGTATGTTCGTAAATCCAGAGTCTATTTCTGTTTCTAATGTGTTGCTCTGCGATCTGTCCGTTTGTTTGTGTCTGTCAAACGTCTCGTAAATGTTTAGTCTGATGCAATTGTAATGTTTCATAAAAATAATAAACGGTAAACGGTGCAATAATAGAACATATTTACTATTTTAGTTAACTAAAACTATTCAATGACTAATTTATTCAATTTTTGAATTTAGAAGGCTCAAGTTAGTTATGTTTAATATTTTTTTTATTAACTTTTTTAACTGACGTAAACGGAGATAAGCTTACGTGTTTATCTATGTGCCTGTCTGTGGTATCATAGCTTCTAAACAGCTCACTGGATGTTGAATTGGTTTGATAGGTATCGAATCTTGGAAGCTTGTCATGATTCAAAAGAATCTATTTAGATTTAGGCGTTTGAAGACTATCAGTTTTTTCCACAACTTAACGCAGTGGCGTCGTGATTGGGCTGTTTAGAATGAGTGTCAATGAATAGGGTATACAAAGACGGTGACCAGGGTCCGATGATGGAGTAAAGAGGAAGGGTGGTTGTTAACACTATATTAGTGGAAAAGAAGAATACGGCTCTCCTAATGCTACTAAGCAGATACTGTAATCTATAGACAATAGCCATACCAGGATTATTACATACTTATTTGTTGCTAACCTCGGGGAATGGGACAGAAGATGAAAAGGAAGGATGAGGATATATAAATAAAGGATGATAGAGAGGGGCTGGGTGGAAGTAGGGTGGGGATGATATGTTATGATGAGGACGATGAGGTAGGACTTGGACCTACAGCGATCTCATTCAAGGAATTAAACACAACAATAAGAATGCCTCTGCTTTACGCAGGTATTTTGTGAGAGGGTGGTACTTCCCCGGCCGACCGTATTTGTGTTGGAATTAACAAGGGTCTACCAGATCTAGTGTAGTGTGAAAATTATTGGTAGTAAGCCATAGGTTTGCTGTTGAGGCTAGAGTGTGTGCATGCGACAGTGACTTATACCACAAATCTCTTTTAAAGGTGATAGGAGACACTTCGATTTAAAGAGATTATATATTTGAATAAAGTAAAGAGTACAAATAAGATATTTTATTAAGTTCTAAATATGATTCTGACATTAAATACAAAGTGAAAAATGTGAAATCGAAAAAAACAGTCAGGAGCAGCATAACAGTCAGCATGTCAAATGCTAAAAATATATATAAAAATATCTAAATATTTAAAGGGTTTACGTCATTATTAGGTAAAATCTTAATTGTAAAATTAAGTTTACCTGGTCGGTATAATGTATGAAGGTACTTCCGACAGATGGCGCAGGCGTCACCCAAAGACGTTAAGTATGATGTGTTATCGAAATTAGCAGTCAGGAGCAATTGTCAGGATGGCTGAATTGGTAAAGCATCTGGACGGTATCCAGAAGATGCAGGTCCAAATCCTGCTCCTGACTGTTATTTTCGATTTCACATTTTTCACTTTGTATTTAATGTATAGTGCTAAGCATGTCAAATGCTAAAAATATATATAAAAATATCTAAAGATTCTGACAGATAAGTAAAATAATTTACAAGCAAAATCCGTAATTTGTCGTCTCTTTAATCAGAATACTAAGTATATATTATAAGGTAATGTGAAATAGAAAAAACTTAACATGCGTCATCGAACGTGTACGAAGTTCGTTCTTTTTTTTTCTCTCGGCTTTAGGCTTAGCTCACCTATACTATGTGTATGATATCTCTATGGCTTATAATCGTCATTCTAATGCCCTTGTCTCAATCTATATATTAGGTATATGGAGGCACAGCATGTATCTTTACTCTATGCTCAATCTAGTCGCATGCGTGACGTCAGCGCTCCTTCGGAATGTAATACCGAAGACTACGTTATTTATTCAAAATTGCTTGTTGAATATTGTATAGCTGTTTATAGTGTATGTAGTTGTTACTATATTAGTCACTTATTTTTAAACATAGTCTACTTACAACGAACGTAAGACCACTTACCACAAAAATAGATCGATAAATTAGATCCGAGTTACAATGTACGTCATCCAGTAGTCGATCAGTCGTATTGTTTTGTAAGTGTTATATTTAAAAAATATTTGTTTGGTGATCTGCAACTTTCTGGCTTCTTCTACTTCTGGTTACATTCTGGCAGTAGGGTTTTACGATTTCTTGCTAAAGTAGTGTGATCAAGCTTCTGTCAGCCATCACTAGATTGTTGAGAGAATGCTGGCTTATGCGGCAACAGAGCCGGTAGATTTATTTGCATGCTTGTTCCTTCTAAACATTCGCCTCACGGCGTTTCGATTCCTAAGATTAGAGAACGTTTTGGTCTGTATTTTAGCACTTGACATGCTTAGCTACTTTTAAAGAACAAATTATTTGTGAATGTGGAAAAAGAACTTTAGTGCGAACGGGATGCGAACCTGCGTCGCTTCCGATCCGTGAAGTGCTCTAACCGCTAAGCATCGCACTGTGACTGCACTGATCGCGTGGGTCTTAAAGACAAATGTGATGTGGAGATTAGGAATAGCCATCGATCAGTGCGATGGCTTAGCGATTAGAGCACTTCCCCGGATTAGAAGGGACGCAGGTTCGAATCCCGCTTGCACTAAAGTTCTCTTTTTCCACATTCACAAATAATTTGTCCATTAGAGAGCGTTTTATCATCGTCAGTATATAGAAACAGTGGTCCAAATGGTATACGTACTGGCTATTGTACTCAAGGCCATACAGCCAGTTTTAGACCCCCACGTCTTTACTGCCTCTCCCTTGTGGCTGGAATAGTGCCAAAATATTGAAAGCTAGCCAACGTTTCCGTGGCAAAAAGGCAGGCTAGTCTATCCTGCCAACTATCGATCGATACTAATTACCTCTATGGTCTGTAGGACTATTTTGATGAACATATACTTTATGACATATCCAGAGCAAAGCTGTGTTTTCGGTATTCTAATATGAATTTCTCCAAAATCGATCAATTGGGGATTTTTTGCTGTGTGCTGACCGCATTTCTTGAGCATTGTTAAGGAATTTTGAGGATAGCATATAATTGCTTGCATGTTTAAACCTACCGTCTCTCTTACAAAGGTGATAAAAAGATGTCTTAAGATTTGATTATTTGGACCATTAACTTAACAATGTAGCACATCCTTGATGAATACTCTTTCTTAACGAACCACGCATTTTAATAGTTTTCTATAGCGTTAGCGATTATAGAATTCAACTGCCCATAGCTCTAGCGTCTCTTTTACAAATCAATTATACAGCTTTATAATTTTTCATAAGTGTAGATATTCTTAAAACTTTTTTATTTCCATATCAGTACTAGATTTTTTGAGTGTCACTTTTGTTGAAGCTAAATCATTTCTTATATTTTAATGTTTAAATAAATAAATTAGTACATTAACATCATACTAGCCAAAAGCTAGTTTTTGGTTATATCTCAGGTTCTCGGTATAGTAGCGGGATAAAATGTATACCAGTTTTTAAGTCTAAACAAGACCTATCAAATAAAAAAGTTGCATCAAAATCCGTTCACTAGTTTTTGCGTGATGTGCGAGCAAACAAACAGATAAACAGACAAATAGACAAAAATCTAAAAAAATCGTCTTGTTTTTAGGCACGCCTATATAGCCTATTACAGACATTTTTTCTCAAATATCTTTAATGTACAGACATAGCTATGTTACAGCTTTATAATTAACTAGCCTTTGCCCGTGGCTTCGCCGCAGCCAAAAGCTAGTTTTTGGGTTATATCTTCAGTTCCCGATATAGTAGCGGGATAAAATGTATACCAGTTGTTAAGTCTAATGAAGAGCTATGAAATAAAAAAAGTTGCATAAAAATCCGTTCACTAGTTTTTGCGTGATGCGCGAACAAACAAACAGATAAACAGACAGACAAAAAATCTAAAAAATATCGTCTTGTTAATAGTAGTTGTTGTTTAGACTCTTAGACACGCCTATTAATAGGCTATCTATTACAGACATTTTTTTCTCAAATATCTTAAATTTACAGACATAGCTATGTTACAGCTTTGTAAATAATATAATAATTACGGAATTTTAATAATTTTTTGTATGAATTTTAATGCGTTTAATAGATTATTATCCCGTTTTAGATACGTTGCACTCGTTAATAGTATTATTTACCTTCCTATGACCTTAAATGCTGAAATATATCTTAAATATTATTTTGTTTACAAGGCCCCGCTATACCCTATAGGTATTTTGTTTAACGAGGTACCACTGATGACAAATTAATTATCAGGATAACTGTTCATGCCCAGGATAAGTGTTAGTCGATCATATATGTATAACGGAAGCCTATGTGGGAATCAAATCTACAGCACCCGGCATGAAAGATAGTACTGCTGTACTACAGCTGTAAAATCATTTGCAAAATAAATTAGATATTGTTCAATTACAGAATATATTATCATCTTCGAATCAAGTTTTTACAAACTTGCTTCGATTTTAATTTTAATTTATTTAAGCAAAGTATATTATAAAACGATACAAGTTATTTTGAAATTGTCGCTTAGCTTCTAATGTTCCTTAGAGAACGCAATAAAACACATCGAAAAATTTTTGTGTGGAAATAATGCTAATATTTCCGTTTAATTTATCAGCTATCACAGCAGAATGAGATTCCATAGGGGCACAAAATACGCAATAATAAAAAATATCTTACGCTTTGGCCAAAACAGCGGTTTGATATAAGTAAATGAAGAATTTCTACTGGCGTTGCCCCAAAAATAGAGGCGTAAAAGTATGCACAACGGGGGTTATCGAGCCGGTAGGTGGTAGGTGGCAGTGGGAGGAGTAAAGGGAGCAATGACGTCACCCCTTCGACCCGCCAAGCTGCCGCCGAAACCACCGTCCCAGTATTATTCAAGTCTTGATCAATCGCGGCCAGATAAAGAGTCATCCCTGGGCTGAATGAGCTTCTGTGCCTTTGCCTATGAATGAAAAGTTTAATTTATGACAGTTCTTAATTTCAATGAAACACAGATTATGTATATTTTTGGGATACGCTAACATTCTAGTAGTTTGTAAATAAAATGTTTGTAAGTGTGAAGACGAATATTTTGTTTTCTTATATTTTTGGAAGCTTTGCATAAGGTGAGCATTGTCTGCTGTAGTATTTAGTTTATGCTTAGATTGCTAGATGATTGTAGTATATCTAACTATAATTAGATCCACGTAATTTAGTAGGAACTGATAATTAAAGCTTGATGTTTAATTATTTTATATGATGTTATCTTTGGAGTGTACCTTTCATTTTTGTTATTTTTAACTCTGAGACTGAAATTTTATATTATTTTTATTTATCTAATATTTATTTTTTTACATTCACCATTTATGACAACATAATATATTGAATGGGATATATTGGTGATATTTTTTTTTCAAATTTCTTTAATGATTATACAAATACATACACTTATAAATCTTAGCATGTACTTAATAAATTGTTTTATTTTGTATTTTAATAAGCAGCAATTTTCTATGTACCTACTATCATACGTCATGGATTTAAATACAGTAACGAAAATTAAATAATAACTATAAAAAATATTTTAAAATTAAATTAGTTTACGTCTTATTACTCCACTTCTTTCCTACATGAGATTCACTCATTTTTTAATCCACATAGTAGTTTAACCCACTGTAATTAATTATTAACAAAGCATAGTAAAGAATCGTTACTGTCCATTAAGGAGGGAGATCTATACCCGACACTTAGTTGTGATGATTCAATTAAAATAAAATCTCCTGCAAAATTAACACGAATTCCTTTTTTAAAATGTTGTGGACTGGCTACTTATAAGTACCGACCTATAGATATTGTCGCGTAAGAATCAAATTAACAAACCTTAAAATAAATTTAAAAGAAAACGTTATTAAATTACTTTTAATGAGTTATTATTTAATTTCCGTGTGGCCAGTACCAGGATACATATCTAAGCATGTTTGTCTGATTTTTTTTATCTGTTTTGTGTGTCTCGCATTGCATGCAGTCGGCACGTCTCACCATCGACCAATGTCTAACTACAAACCTCTGGTAAGACACCTTTATTTTTATTTGGTGCTGACACTATATCTGCTTAATGTGTGTTGTCTCTATATTATATAGATATCTTTATATATATCACTAAATTCGATAATGTATTAAGTACTAACTAAAATAAGTGTAGGAGACAACAGCGATATAACATTATAAGTAGGTATGTGAGGTCGTGTCTTAAAAATTGAAACGTCACTGGACGTGAAAGTGGATAAAGACATTTCTGCGAGCAGGATTTCAGCCCGCGCCTTTCTTATTCCCGGTGGGAACGCAGCAATTGGCGAATATCCCAATTTACACACTCACGCCATCTATCGGATGTATATGCGTACATCTTATTCCATTTTCACAAATGTGTTATAAGTTAAATAGCTCAGCATTTGACATGCTTGCGACTTCGTCTACGTGGATTTGAAAATCTAATTCCATGAAAACCTTTATAGGGAATTCCTTTGTTGGGTTAAAATGTACTTATATTTATCCAGGCAATAATATAGCCATGTATTAAATTTCGTTCAAACCCGTCAAAAAGTCGTATGGTCCTATATCTATACCTACCTACTGAAAATCATCATAAATATCCTTATATTAATCCAGATCATTTTCATCTAAATACTGTGTGTGTGATTGTTGGATCAATATCTAAACATATCCACAAACTTTCGCATTTTGAATATCAGTAAGGTGATGACTGATAGACACGATAAATATTAATTATATATTTTTCTGAAGGATGATTTAACCATTTCTTATATGTAGGTAACTAAGGCCGTTTTGAACGAGGAGGCAGACAGTTGACGCATAATGTCGTTGGAAGACGTTCAAGTGATAGTTGATACAAATTGTCTACGCATCTATTTCACTAGTAACACGGTTAATAATTTTTATGTTTCCTTCATTTGGTTATCATTCGACATGCATTTGTCCACGTAATAGAGAGCGAATTAAGTGCTCTCACTGCACAACTCTAGACTTCTAACATTTTTGTACAAACGACTCATAATTACAATAAACATGCGCCATTAGATAAACCAACGAAATACTAATAAGTGATATAATTTCAAAGAAACATATAGAATATAGTTAGATCAAAATGTAAAAAATCTGTCTGGCATATTACTTAAGAAAGATAATTATATTAAACTACTGCAATATTTAACCAGGTAGGTTTGTTAATTTAAAAAAAAAAGTACCTAGTCCATAATTTTCTATGCAAATACAAAAATACTTATGAGAAAAATTCAACAGAAAATAATCATTCAACCTATTTTACATTGGGATTTCTCCCCGCGTTAAATTTAAAAAACGAATTCATTTTTTCGTTGTAGCTTAGGGAATGTAAAACTAACTGCATTACTGGTGCAAGGTGTTGCGGGCATGCGCGCGTATCCTCGCCATTTTGCCTTGTTAAAACTATTAAGCTCTTTTAGAAAATAAGAAAGAATTATTAAAACTCTTGTTGAGAAGTATCTATGTATTATTAAAGGTTTTCGATTAATTTTAGTTGTAATAATGTTATCACCACCACATTCTTTGCCATGGGCATCGTACGAGGCCACTAAGGGAAATAAGCACTTACTACACGTTACATTCCAGACGGTAGGGTGAGGTACCAAATGAGGCCCAATGTCAAGTGAGTACTCCATTCGCTTTTGGAGCGGGCCGGTATTAGCATCTACCGTGTGACCGGCCATGAAATACCTCTGTATGTTTGTAGCGGAAGACAGTTGACTATCCATTAATTCCCGCTAAATGATAGCATAGCATCACGCCCGTATTCCCCGAAGGGTTAGGCACGGGTGTATTACACACCCACGGTTCGCCAGCTAGCTTTTGTTAATAGAAAAACGAATAAATACTAATATTAAAAAAATGATTTATTAAACTTTTTAATTTGTCACCGACATAAATTGTTAATAAATTGTTGACGTAAAATGTGAAAATTAACAATTTTTTAATTCTTCCATCGGTAATATAATATCTATATATAATTCTAAAGCCTTTGAAGAATGGCTCTACGAACGGAAAAAATCTGAGATTTGTAATTTAACAATAATCGCACTTGCAATGTTAACATTCAAATTACATGAAATTGTTTATTAACTAATGTATCCATCCATCAGCCTTTTAAAGTCCACTGCTGGACATAGGCCTCCCCATGAATGGGGGATAGTGCCGTAATCGCCACGCTTGGCAGGAGGGTTGGCGATCGCAGTGGATGTTGTTAATAGTTGAAGGAGTGCTGCTGCCCACTCCCTCGGTATTCCCTCAGTCGGCTCTTACGACTCCCATGGCTAGAGAGGGGTGGGACAATTCTAAAGCCGGCCCCACATGGCCTAACTAATGTATAACTTATTGAAAAATCGGGATAAAAATTTTTCGCCGTTGGGTTATTATTCGTTGTAAATCAACGTAATCCTGTAAGTTTCTGATTTTTTCAAATTAGGATTTTAATATTTAATATGTTTAAATAATATTTTTTGTTGAAGTGCTCGTGGCTTGCGCAAACTCGAGTACCCGTTTTTAAAGCATTTTCAACCCTTGGTAAAAATTATAAATATTGGTCCTACAGTTTCGGAGTTGGGACTTTTTTTTTAGTAAATTTCCTTCTCTTTTTTAATCTTTTTATAGATTTAAAATATCTCAAATAGTGTTTGAGATATAAGCAAACTATATATACCAAACCCCCTATTTTTAGTTATAACTTTTGTAATATTTGCGAACGCATCTTTCTACATGCGATTCCGAATCGAATGAAAAAAAATTTGCCCAAAAGTTGACTAGACTATAAATGGAGAAACAGACAGAATTGAACATGGTTTTATACAATTTAAAACAGATATATTGATAGAGGATTTAAAAAAATGTATCTAACCGCACACCCTGCCGTTCTTATCAATGACCTGTTCATTTTGCAATTAAAATTCATACTATTTGATGGCGCAATTTTTTTAACTATTTTGATCTATATTTCTTAGCATTTGACATATAATATAATGCTGTATAGCTTAATGGCTTAGAGCACTTCCCCGGATTGTAAAAGACGCGGGTTCGATTCCCGCTAGTACAAAAAATCTCTTTTTCCTTATTCACAAATAATTTGCACTTTAAAAAGTGGCGGAGCATGTCAAATGCTAAGAAATATAGATCAAAATAGTTAAAAAAAATCGCGCCATCAAATAGTATGAATCTTAATTGCAAAATTAAACTTACTATATTGGATAATTGCATGTAAATGCGTTTCCGATAGATGGCGTTGGTCGTTAAGACAAATGTGATAAGGAGATTCGGATGATCGAAAGATCTGTATTATAGCTTAATGGCTTAGAGCACTTCCCCGGATTGGTAAAGACGCGGGTTCGATTCCCGCTAGTACAAAAAATCTCTTTTTCCTTATTCACAAATAATTTGCACTTTATGAACTGTTAAATTTGGTGTTGCAGGAAACCCAATTCAATATGTCTAATCTTATTTCTATCATAAATATCAATAATTATATAAAAAAAAATTGGTTGCCTGTAAAGTCGGTATACGGGCGAAAGTTTTACGTGACAACGACTTTGAGTGGTAAAATAATTTTAATGTGAATATTCATTCGTATAGTAGGAAGAAGGATGAAATAATAGTAACAATTTAAAACATTTATTTATACAAAGAATTATATTTAAAACATTAATTTATACAAAGAATCTCGCACTGAATTTCATATTAACAAAATTTTATTTCTTCGTCTCTCTCGCTCTTAGGCGGGCTAACCATGCCCGAGTGGAAGGGACGCGTGCCTCTCACTCGCTCTCATTGTGAGCGCATAACGTGAGCGGAGCGTAACGCAGTTTCTTGAAGTGTCACCCGGCAAACCAATTTATAAGACGTTGTCACGTCAAAACTGATTTCATTTTTAACAGTAACTGATGAGCTAATGGTTCTGAGGGTAAATGATAACCATACCTTATGAATGCAATCATTGCAATCAGTGATCCACCCAGCACGACCCAAGCCCAAATTTTGAAATCCACTGAAGAGGAAACAGAACATCATAATATCTTCTGAAACACATCGAGATTTATCATGGCTGGTTAAAATTTACTAGAAGCTAGTAACTTATCAGCTTCCTTGAGCTCTAATAACAAATAAGAATGTATAATAACACTAAACTGTAATATACTAAACTAATAACTGTATAATACTAAACTCTCTCACACTCATTAATTTTATTTTTCTGTGGTTTACAGGGCTCAGCGGATTCAAACTATTCCCAGCCGTCATCAGAGCTGTCGATTGACGACGACAAGGAGACGCTGCGCCGCGAGAAGGAAGCGCAGGCTCTCTCACAACTCGATAAGGCGCGAGTCAGTATAGCATTTCATTTCGTTAATCGTTTTCAGTAACAGAAACATTCACATAATTGTCGTGAGTTATAAAATCTTTAGACTGCTATTTGTACGGTCTCGGAACGGTTGTGAAGGAAAACTATTTCTGATTGTTTGTAAAATTTGTTGTACACAATGGAGTAACATCGTCAACTATAGCCTAATACCCTTCCACTAACACGAGGACACTAGGCTCAATATGTAAAACCCACCTTGCATAAATTTTTGTAGGTTGTGTTTTCCGCAAATTATTCTCAATTTTTGTACGATCCACAAATACTGGTTCTAATTCTGGGTGAACTTTGTGGCCATTAATTATTTATCTGCATGTAAAATGATGACACAATGAAATAATTAATGAAGAAGTCTTAATTTAAAGTCACTCATGACGGTAAGAAAATACCTATTCTTTTGTGTTATAGAAAAATGATAGTTTAATTTAATGCCAGAGCCCTTGGACCGGCACTTCAAAGTTCTATGAATGTACACTTAAAACATTGTATATTAATATTGTACTGTATTCATTCCAGTCGAAGCCAGTAGCGTTTGCTGTGCGGACCAACGTCGCGTATGAGCCCAATGATGATGACGATTCACCGGTCCATGGCAGCGCGATATCCTTCAAAGTTCGGGACTACCTTCATATCAAGGTGATTACATTTGATTATCTTCTTTTTCTCTACTCAATAGCCTAGTATGTGCATCCACTATTAATCATGAGTATTTTTCGCAATCGATCCCAATTCAGTTTTTCATGAAAATAAGCACATGACTCATCGGATGGTAAGCGGTTACCGACTCATTTTATTCCATAGGCGTCGTAAGAGCTGATTAGTCAAGTAATTACCAAAAAGCAGAAATCAAATTGGAACCAAGACCCTAAGTATACCCATATATCCGACCAGTCTAGAGAGTAGGCAGGCAAGTTTCCTATCCGTCGCAAACGAGATTATCATAGACAACAGAGACGAGCTCGTTTTTTTCGCTCGTTTTTCAGGAGAAATATGACAACAACTGGTGGATCGGGCGCAAGGTGGACGAGAAGTGCGACATCGGGTTCATCCCATCGCCGGTGAAGCTGGAGGCGGTGCGCGCGGGGGGGGCGGCGCGGCGCTACCCCACGCGCGCGCCCCCCGCGCCGCCGCACCCGCCCCCGCCGCTCTCCAGAGGTAGCACCCCCCCCACGCCCGGTACGTCGCCTCATACCTCATGCCATCTGCACTCCGCGGTCACTTCCTCTCGATATTCCAGCTTATCGATTCGGTTATCGATATATCCAAAATTAATATTTTTGTAGAAATGTAAAAGAGAAGTAGAATTTGTGTTTGGTATTATTTTATCATTATTCAATGTGTAAAATGCAATAAAAATATGCCTCTGGTAAATCTAAAAAAATACTGCTGATATTTCAAAATCCCGAACAAGCCTTTTTTTTATTGCATGTTGTGGCAGACGAACCACGGCCCATCTGATGGTAAATGGTAACCGTCGCTCATGGACTCGACTATACCGAGAGTATTGTCAAGCCGCTGCTCACCAATTCATTTCACAGATATGAAATGAAATATAAACGGCTATCTCTTGCTACAGCCAAAAAGCAACGATGTGCCTCATGGCCGATCACACGGGAGATGGTGGTACCAACCCGCTCGGGCCCGATACCAAGTGAGTACTCCCACTTGGTACCCAGCCCTACCACCAGTCATGCAATGGATGACAACTGCTTACTTCCCTTAGTCGCCTCATACGACACCCGTGGGAAAGAATGGGGTGGTGACACTTGTATTCTTAGTCCGTCACCACCTGTTGTTTCCTGTGCCTGTTTCCGAAAAGGCTATAGTACCATAGACCATATCCATACGCTACGCCAGATTATACAGAAAATCGAGGAATATAATCGGCCTCTGTGTCTGGCGTTTGTGGACTATGAGAAAGCCTTCGATTCGATCGAAAGTTAGGAGGTACTGCAGTCCCGTCAGCGGTGCCAAATTGACTAACAGTATATTAAAGTACTGGAGTGCTTATATAGAAACGTCACCATGTTAGTCTGTGTTCAGGACAGGAGTACGAAACCGATCCAACTGCAGAGAGGTGTTAGACAGGGAGACGTTATGTCCCCGAAACTCTTCACCGCTGCATTGGAAGATGTCTTCAAGCTGTTGACCTGGACCGGATTCGGCATCAACATCAATGGCGAATACATCACTCACCTTCGATATGCCGACGGCATCGTAGTCATGGCAGAATCGCTGGAGGACCTTGGCACCATGCTCAATAATCTCAGCAGGGTTGCCCGACTAGTGGATCTCAAAATGAACATGGACAAGACGAATGTCATGTCTAATGTCCATGTCATTTCATCACCGGCCCTAGTCGTGAGTGCGCTTCTCGAAGTTATCTACCACTATGTCTAGTACAAACAGTCCAGTTAGGTAGGCACAACTACGAGAAAGAGGTCAATCGACGAATCCAACTCGGCTGGGCAGCATTCGGGTAGCTAAGGAAGATCTTCTCGTCCAATATTCCGCAGTGTCTGAAAACGAAGGTGTGTGTTACCAGTGAACAGAGACGTGGTCTCTGAATTTTGGCCTCGTATCAAGGCTCAAAGTCGCTCAGCGGGCCATGGAGCGGGCTATGCTTGGTATTTCCCTACGTGATGGAATCCGTAATACGGAGATCCGTACGGAATGTGAGTGACCGACATAGCCCGCTGGGTTGCCATGCTTAAGTGGCAATGGGCAGGCCACATCGCTCGACGAACTGACAACCGTTAGGGAAGAAAGTAGGACGGCCCCCCACCAGATGGACCGACGATCTGGTCAAAGCCGCGGGGAGCCGTTAGATGCGGTCGGCACAGGACCGCTCGTTGTGGCGTTCTCTTGGGGAGGCCTATGTCCTGCAGTGGACATTGAAAGGCTGATGGATGGATGGATGGATAAAAATACTACCACATAGGGTGGTATATGGCGGCTATTAGAAATTAATCTAGTAGATGAAATATTGCTTTTTTACACAGCCCAGTTTTTGTAATTAAGCTACACATCTCGCTCAGTATCAATAATAACATTATAAATAACCAAGACATTTTTAAATTAGAACTCTATTTGGAAGACAATATCGCTGGGATGTTGATGGGAGAAGTGACCATTGGCCAAAGCTTTATCGTGCACTAGATAAAATGACATATTAATTTCAAATAGCTGTAACTGATGGTCTTCTTTTTGCCAGTGATATACAAAAATATACCAGCCTCATTGAAAAAATAAGAAATCTTCAGAGGTTTCAGGTTTTAACGTCTGATGTCTAATTTAGTAGATGAATTAACTTCCAAAATCTTTGTAACTGTCTTCTGATTTTATAATTATTTGTAAAAAAATACTTGATACTTATGGGATTACAAATGCACAATGATTAATTGACAATTATTTTCTTATGATTTTGCGTCCTTTATCACTATTTTATTAACAGTAATAATAATAATTGGAAAAACATCTCCTAAGTTTAATATCTTCATATTTGTAACAAAGAGATTGGACCACGTATGTCATTTTAACTTGTGTTTGTAACGTACAACGCAGTTTTTCTCTCTTTATTTATTTCATCGAATTGTTCTTTGTAACAAGCTGGAATAAATGAAATGGCGTTTCAGTCTTTTCAAAAATCCAACCAAAATTTTTAGTGGTGTCATAATTTTTGGCGTTACAATAATTGACTGATAGTTATTAATTATATACGATATATATTTAAGTTTGTAGATATTTACGTATTTACTTTTTAGATATTCTAAATTATATTTCTTATTTTAATTTCTCTTATCTCCTCCAAATATTTTAACAATTGTAGTATAAATACTAATAAAATTAAATTAAAATTGCTCCTTAATACGCACAAATTTTAAATTTCTATTAAACACAAATGTGAAAGTTTGGCTGCTTATACTATATTAATGGTTTATTATTTTTATATTATAATATTAAATACTTATAACTGCTTTGTACTTATCATCATGTTTCATAACTCATAATATTTTCGGTGAAATTTGCTCAAATTTCCTGGTTCTTTTTGAGATGCAACGATTATTGTGCGATTGAGAGCGAGAAATATGGCCTAAATTTTGATAATTTATAACTATTATTTGTTGTTTTTAACGAGGGAATTTATTTATTTGTTGTTTTTTTTTAATCTTAGAATCGTTGGTATCGTTTATTTTTATTTTTGTCTTTACGCAAATCTTTTCTACGTAACTTTAATTTCTACGTAAAATCAATGTAATTAAAATCTTAGTTCCCAAATATTCGATACGATTCTAGTACAATAGTCGATACATCATGTAATGTATATATCGCACTCACTTTTAACACATTTTCAGATGGGCCAACGTTTGATCGAGGTAAGCTCGCACACCCATCGTTCGACACCAGGAAATATTGTAAAGTTTCACCATATTACATAGTAGATGTTGTTGAGTGTTAGCCGCGTCTTGTTTTTTATATATCGGCTGTATTTTATGTTTCCATAATGTATTATACCCGAAAATGATCCATTATCCAAAGTAATATTTTCAGTTGACCCAGATTGTATTGATTAGTGCTATTATTTAATACTGATTAAAATCAATATATCAATGGTAATTTCCATAAATGAGTAAAATATCGGTTAAAAACGTTTATTAATATTACAAGAAATTTATCCAAATGTTATTTTCTCTGTTTTCATTCTCAGTGCATTATCCATTAAACGCATGAACCCTGCATCTGTATTTATTATATTACTTTATTTAATATTACTGTTGTATTTACAGGAACGTTATTATAATATATATTGTTTCTTGAATGTTATTATTGAAGATATATATTGTTAGTTGAAACTGCATGGTTTTGGCTTAGGGTTTTTGTAAGTTCTAAAATTATAGAATGTACCATATTTTAAATTAGAAGCGAAAATTCTGGTTATTTCTAAATG
The DNA here is from genome assembly GCA_948253155.1 of Leucoma salicis. Classification (NCBI taxonomy): domain Eukaryota; kingdom Metazoa; phylum Arthropoda; class Insecta; order Lepidoptera; family Erebidae; genus Leucoma; species Leucoma salicis. Next base: position 1,710,471 of record OX411806.1, on the reverse strand, counting down.
ATTTAAGATTTCACTAAAATAAGTTGTTTTGCTTCTATTATGTAAATCAGGGACATGCTTTCAAGCATTATTTATTGAATGGTAGAGAGCAACTTATACCGTATACTGTATATCTAAGTATTTATCTTTTTATGTTGAGCTTGCAAAAAAAACGTTAAGACAATAATGTATCTGAAAATAAAAATTTATCGCAGAATCTAAAAACAGTTATTATACCAAATATGCAGTACGACAGGACATTGTAGATCCAAACATAGATACCATTTTATAACAAATATTTTTTCTGGATTACAGGTGAAGACTCAGATGGAGCAGGCCGAGGCCGTGGCGCAGCTGGCGGCAAAGAAAAACGTAAACCATTTTTCAAAAAAGCAGAGACCAGCACTCCCTATGACGTAGTGCCGTCGATGCGTCCAGTCGTTTTAGTGGGCCCCAGTCTTAAGGGGTACGAGGTCACAGATATGATGCAGAAGGCGTTGTTTGATTTTCTCAAGAGACGCTTCGAAGGCCGGTAAGAGTGACTTTTGAATATTAAAATAGTCTACAGAATTTTATTTTTAATAGAGTACCTACTCGTGGACGTTTTGAAGTTATCAACCTGAAATTAATCTTTTCCTTATCGAAAGGATACCGGTTTAATTAAATTTTCAACAAATTTTCAGTTTTTATATAAAGTTATCTTGGTATACCTATATAAAAATAATTATTAAAAAAAATGTAGCTACACGTGAGTGGATATAAAATTTTGGAATGCAGTTATCCAATCAAAATTAAATAAAACTTACATTTAACAAACCTAATAATAATTAATACTTCAGAAAATACAAGTCGTGAAAATCTTTATCCAAACTAACAACTAACCACAAATCAAACCGAACTAACATTACAGGATTATAATAACCCGAGTTATGGCCGACATATCCCTCGCCAAGCGTTCTCTTCTCAACAACCCTTCGAAACGGGCGATCATGGAGCGTTCGAACTCACGGTCCACTTGCCTCGCTGAAGTGCAGGTATGTCATGTTGCAGGATCATCATTACCAGAGTCACGGCTGACATATCCTTGGCCAAACGAAACCTAAACGCGCCAAAGAAACCGTTCGTTGACAGGCCTGGCAACAGGAACTGTATTGCCGAGGTTCAGGTGCGAATGCTCAGTTTTCTAGGTAGCTAGTAGCTACAGTATAATTGTTTGAAGCACGCTAATTAATCTGGGCGTGTTTGGAATTTTGAGACTTGATGAATACTATAAATATATAACAGGTTATAGATTTAGTAATATGTGATTTAAATTTTAACGCTATTTAAATATTATTAAAATATAAATGCTCTATTACTTCTAAAATGTACATGTATGTATGCTTACATTATAGACGAATGAATGCCATGCATTGCTAGGATAGGGGTGATTTATTAACACTAATTATCAAATTAGATACTGTAATATATTATTGCATCGGCGTTAATATATTACAGTATCTATTGAAGATGTGTGTGTATGTTTATATAGAATACCTAACTCAATATCAAGAATATCTACAAATTAAAAACAATGAATTTAAGAAATACTAAATAAATGATAATAGTATAGAATTTATGCAAAACAACATGTTTCATTTACATTTGTAATTACACTGACAATAATATTAGTACTCTAAATCCAAACATGTTCATATCATAACCACAAATTAATCATTAACGAACGCTTAACAATCATACCATATTTTATGACATAGAAATTATAAATGTTGAAGAAAATATGTATTCACAATAGAAGTTTTGTTTCTTACATCCATTCTTCATAGATATAGAACTTTTTTCCCAATCGAAGACTAAATCAATTTTGGACTGCAAAACGATTAAAGATAGGAATAGGTCAAAGTATGCCTCCTTGAGAAAACCCTCCTTTCTAATGTTACTTATAGCTAGGGGCCATCCATAAATTACGTCACACGAATATCGCGATTTTTTGACCCCTCCCCCGTCCTTGTCACAGTTGGTCACATTTGTGAAACTTCCCCTACCTAGTGTGATATCACATATTTTGCGATTTTACATTTAGAAATTTTAATTCTTTTCAATAAAGTTTATTGTAAGTTTTATTTCCATTTACATTCTTTTTCAATAAAATCAACATCATATCAAACATAGGCATGAAAATTAACAAAACAGAAAAAAAAATAAACTAGACGTCGTGGGACGTCTACCAGATGTGAAAACATCGAAATTATTTTGTAGAAATAAAATGATCATAACTTGACAAAGTACTCCTCAAGACGAGTCAAACAAATATAAACTCGATGGGGTTGCGTCGTTTTATTACAGAGTTACTGTGGCCACCTTCCAGCTCCATCATCAGACCCTGGATATCATCTAGGACTGAAGTACTAGTCAAGACATTTCAAAGGAGCCCTAACACGATGGAGTTGCGCCATTTAATTACAGAATTTCGCATGGCTAGCTTACAGCTTCATCGTCAGACCCTGGATAACAAAGATCCAAAGATAAAGTGCTCATCAAGACGAATCAAACAAGTCCAAACTCGATGGGGTTGCGCCGTTTCATTATAGAGTTCCTATGTCCAGCTTCCAGCACCATCATCAGATCAGCTCCTTGTCATCATAACATTGCATTGACACGCGATATACATTACCTATGCGTGTAAAATATCAGCTCAATTGGAAACCGAGAAGGGTGTCAAATTTAACTTGCATGATTTGAACGGGACAAGTTGATATGATTTGACTTGATTTGAAAAGCGTCGCCACGCTAACAGCTGATTTTACCCTCCCTCCGCATTAGATGTTTCACATCAAAAACCCATGGGTATGTGTGAAATTCACACACGGCAGAAGTAAAACTTTTGAAAAGTCGCCTACGAGAGATTGAGCTGGATATAGAGTATCAGAAGTATTAGGATAAATGTAGTTTTTTTTTAAATTACAACTTATTCATTAAATTTAATGGAGAATTAAAATTCATTTAAATTTTGTTTTCTGGAACGATATAATGGTAGATTAACGTTTAATGTTGTCTTTAAATTTTAATGGACTTTTCTGCAACTGACTGTTAATCCTGTACATTTGTGTCTTTGTTTCTTTATCGTGACGCATTTTCGTTTCATCGAGTTTCACATCACAACGATTCTAACGAAGTTTCACTTCAGGAATCGCGGAGACTTCGAAAAAAATACTTATCAACTTTAAATAGGATAGGTGTGGACATTAAATCATATGATTATTGCAGACGTAAACTCCTTCTTCCTTTTGTTCGGATCGTTGGTTGCGAACAGACGTGTTTCTTGTGTCCTCCCCAAAAGTAATCACCACACAGTGACGATCTTGAAAAGTGGAGATAAAACTATCCCGTAAGAATTCATGGGACAACTTTAAAAGATCTTGTGAACCTCACCATAGCAACAAAAATAACTAAAGTATATGATTCACTTCGGGGCTACATGAGAAAAATACTGTATTTAAATTACAAATTATTTGTGAATGAGGAAAAAGAGAACTTTAGTGCGAGCAAAAAAATAAATCATACCCGCGTCCCTTACAATCCGGGGAAGTGCTATAAGCCACTGAGCTACCGCACCAACCTTTCGGCCATCCCAATCTCCTCATCACATTTGTCTTTACGACCAACGCCATCTATCGGAAGGCAGTTACATGCATTAATCCAATATAGTAAGTTTAATTTTGCAATTAAAATTCATACTATTTGATGGCGCGATTAAAATATAGATCAAAAAAAAATTGGTTATAACTGGTATGGTACAATACATAGCAAACAGAGATATTAGTTTATTATTGAATGCATATCAAATTTCAAACTTAATATTATCTACACCGTGGTCTATATGGTTTAAGTATTGATCACGTAAGTCGGAGACCGAGGTTTCAAATAAACTACCAAGGAATACTTTTTGTGACAAAAAAAAAATTTTAAAGTTAAAATAACTTTAATGGAATTTTTTGCAATTGACTGTTAATCTTTTACATTTATGTGTGTATTTCTTTATCGTAAAGCATTTTCGTTTGATCGAGTTTCAAATTACAACGATTCTAAAGAAATTTCACTTCAAAATTTCATGTTTCGCTTTTTTGTCAGTTTTATTTGCAATTTTTTGAATTTAGATTTCCCTTCACTTTCATCATTGTGACAATAGTACAGCAAATGCAAATTCGCCAACAAAACAATTTAAACCTTATAGTCATGCAAACAGTTGCAACTATTTTTATGTTATTCTTTAGTAGGTATGTAGTTTAAATTTAATGTTGTAGTATTACTTAGATATAAAATATTATATTTTGAAAAAATGTGATGTCACAAAATTTGGGACCCCTCCCCACCCCTTGTCACTCAATGTCACACTTCGTCAACCCCCTCCCTCCCCCTTAACGTGTGACGTAATTTATGGATGGCTCCCTACTAGAAGTCTGTATGTCTAACATTAAAATTGCCCTTAAAAGATTTGTTGATGTCCCCATAAACAAAAGCCTTTTTTTATCTTCATAATAACGAATCTAATGCATTGTGTTGATCAATAACCCCTCCGATTTTATATGTTTAACTAGGGTACTGTGGAACAGTAAAATACTCATCCGTTTTTATGATTTGTAGATAATAAAAATAAATTGATAACCTGCATGTTTTAGTACAATTCATGAAACCTGCATAACGTTAGATTCCATTTAACAACAAGCTTAAAATATACTAAAATATTTTTATTGTTAAAAAGTGTGTAACGCTTTCAAAAACAAATGATAATCGTGCATCAAAAGTATGATAAAATCTTTGTTTCTTTTTAATTCAACAGGCTGAGATTGAGAGGATATTTGAGTTGGCGCGAACTCTTCAGCTGGTTGTGTTAGATTGCGACACGATCAACCACCCCTCACAGTTAGCCAAGACATCGCTCGCGCCTACCATCGTGTATCTCAAAATATCCAGTCCCAAGGTAAGGCGACCTCTTAATTAAGAAACATGAATACGGTATATCAAAGCCATAGCTGGTCTATATTACTTTCTAGTAGCATAGATAAATATGCGATGGTGTTGCAGGTATTACAACGACTAATCAAATCCCGGGGCAAGGGCCAAAGCAAGAATTTGTCAGTCCAGATGGTTGCGGCCGAGAAGCTGTCGCAATGTCCCGAAGAAATGTTTGATCTTGTATTAGATGAAAATCAACTGGAAGATGCTTGCCAAAAAATTGCTGTGTTTTTAGAGGTGAGCTATTAGTTCAGGGTGGACTGTGACGTTGTCATTTCAAAACCTGTTTGAATGGGGATTGTGATTCTTGAAGATGTCAGTCATTTACACCGTTCAGTTAGAGTAAATACAAATAAAAGATCAAACGAATAATCGAGCTTGGACTGACAGCTGACGAGACTAACTAATAAACGTTTCTTTAGGAAAGAAACTTCTTTATTAGTGAGTGATACAATGGGGCGACGGGGCAATCCTAATCTATCTGTGAGAGTGCGGATTGGCAATCTTAGGTTATTCTGTCCAAAGATAACCGGGATTGACAATCCGTGGGTGATTGGTGGGCTCTCCTCCTAAAATATCCATTGTATAATAGTAATAAAAATATTATTTGGTTTTTAAATTTTCAATAGCAGCTGGCTTTAATTAAAGGTTCAATAAAGCATGACTATGCTTTTCGTTCAAGGTAATTTTTTTTATGAATAGCATGTCCAAATGACATTTTATCGAGTAGTAGATAAAATGGCAACCCAACACGATGTGAGTGAGACACACACAACTCGTTGGTTGGGCGAGCCCCTATGAGTGGCCACTGCAGGCGGTATTCGTAGACACAGCGCCATAGTTATCCACTTGCCGCAGAGTTACTGGCGCGCCACGCACCCGCCGCAGCACGCGGAGGCGCCACTGTCGCGCGCGCCGCACGCGCCGCACGTGCCGCACGCGCACGCCGACGCGCTCGCGCAGCCAGGTGAGGATACGCACACAGAACACTATCTGTCACTTCACTGATTGTCGCCTAAGATTCTATTCAACTCATATAAGTTCCAGTTTTTATTACACATGATATCCGCCGACACGTGCACGCACACAATACTGGTTCATAATATCTGGTACATTAGATCAGTCTCTCTCCAGCCCCCTGAGGCAGAATGTCATATTTCACGTGTCGACCGTATCGAGATCACTGTGATTGGTTGAGAAACCGACGCGTGATGTCACAATAATCCGTTAGCCAATCACGGTGATCGTACAAGCGAGACGATACGATCGACACGTGAAATATGACATTCTGCCTAACCCCCCTGTATTGGAATCCTAGGCCAAAAGTGACAATGATAAGAAAAGTTCACACCTAATTAGAATAGATTATCACCCTGTTAATATTACTCAACTAAATTTCTCTCGGATTTAAAACTCCGGAATTATTCTGACTTTGATTTTAAATATTTTACTTAATGTAACTGAATCTCTCCACTACTACACTGTAAAGTTCTAGCACCTTAAATATACCAATACGGAAACGTCTATAATGTAAAAAAGAAAGAAAACGTATATACCTAGATATATATATTATATATATATATATATATACATATCGCGAAAATCACATACTTCAAGAAAGACTTTCGATAATCATAAATAGTATCATCTTTAGGATTAGGCACTACACCATTTGATATAATATATCAATGTTTATCTTCCAAACACTATTCACAAATACGCTTATCACTTCAATGAGGGTTACAATATTTCAGTACTTATATGTATCTTCTTTCAAATTCATGTCAGGGTTTTTAATACCATATTTAATGTTTTTAGAAAATTTACTTATTGTTTTATTTATATTTTTATAAAATTTGCTGAAATAATGTAACTTTCACTAGCGATACTACTTTTGTAACCGTGTACTGCAATATTTTGATCCCCCTGCACACTCTGGAGGACACCGCGAGAGATCTGACTCTTACAACTACGAAAGAGATAGAGGTAACTAATGTTAGATTTCTGTTCTATTGTTTCACATGTCAGCAGAAATAGCAAACTGGACAGAATACGCTATTATTATTAATACAAGATTTAATGTCATCAAAAGATACATTTTGTGTAAACTTATGTCCCTTATTCTTAAAAGTTGCACTCTGACCTGAAAAGATCTGATTTGAAACAAATACTATAGAACAAGCCGTTTTGCTGTCATATCAATCGTTATATATTATAGTGCTATTTTTTTATATTTTACATATTTATTTATTCCTATCTTGTTCACATTTTATATCGCTACTACATTTACCATTATTGATGCAATAATTACTAATATCTCAGATACATCCATAAAGTTCTGATCACTTCTCGTAATTTCTCAGTCATTATTTTTTGTATCCTAGTCTTGTTCAGTTGCTTTTATAGTTTCTTGCGAAAATACAAGATAATGCTAAATAAGATTTAGATTTATATTTGTATTAAGTGTGGTATGTGGTATCCCTTCACGACATATTAAACCTCAGTCACCGCCATAGGTATGGCTAACGGGAAGCTATTGGCAACATTGATCATAGTAAAAAAAAATATTTTCACGAAAGATATGGTATGAAATGATCTATCCAAGACTTCAAAAAATTATTAGCTATACATATGGTCCTCACACTGACATACCCTATTCATTTCAGTACAAGCAAAGGGGCAGGCCCACTAACTGCCGCGCCGAAGATTAAATTCCAGGTGTTTGTTATCAGACGCTCCAGCATCCGTCCAGGTCGCATACACTTTCTAGCACCCTCACCTATCTAACCACTAAAACCGCTTAAGGGTGATGCTTCAACTAACTCTTTACATTCTCGGATTTAGTTCCCGAATTCTAGATACTTAACAACGTTTATACCCGTTTGAAATTTTAGTACGGTATTAAAACTCATTTAAGTAGATGTGAATGTAAATAAGTACTTCTTGAATACAACTCCAAAATTGATCTAGAATCTTCGAATGTTCGTCTTCAATCTTTCTGATATATACGATGAGTTTAATGTTACTAACTACGTTCGTCTTGTATGACCCTCAATTCATTGTTATCATGTACATCGTGTCCTATCATTTCGACTCGTCTCGCCGCATCATCGACGCCACATCAAACGTGGATGCTTAACCAGGTTACCTAGTGGCAGGCACCAGCATCAGTCTCACGTACAATGTTCCGCAGTATTGCCGTCTCGTCTACCATCCGCTGCTGCCGAAATGGTGATTCCAGTTCCTGGTAAAGTGCGCAAATGCGGCGAGGTCGTCATGCAGACGTCCCCCAATCTTGTGCCGTAGTAAGTGAGGGTGTCCCTGTCCTGCCTCCGAGGATTATGCAGTCTAGTCCTTTGCCTGCGTGTTTAATATCCATTAACGAAAACCTTTACAATATAAAGACCGACCGACAGTTCCTAAGTTTGCTACGTTTTGCGTGTGATTGAGGTTTTCGAGTTTTTTTGAGGTTTGTTTAAAATATGAAAACGGTATGTGGTGATATAGGTGGCAGATCCCGCGCGGCGCGACCGGAGAGGCTAGAAGAAGAAGAGGAGTACTACTCGCGCGACGAACAACGCTACAGCCGCTACCCGCGCGAGTACAGTGACTACGCGCAGGAGTACCCAGCGCACGCGGCGGGCGGCACGCGCGGCGAGCAGTACGAGCGCGCGGCGTGCGGGCACGACTACACGCGCGACGCGTACCCGCGTGACGACTACCCGCGCGACGCCTATCCGCGTGACGCCTACCCGCGCGACGACTACGGCCGCGAGTTCGCACGCGACAAACGCGAACGGCGCCGCGACCGCGATCCGCCTGACGACTACGGGCCCTCGCGCCGCGCGCTCAACGCCGTCTGACTGACGCATGACGTCACATCGTCTCGCGTCGCGCCGCTCCGCGCCTCTGTACATTTTACATACTGATCGAGAGGAGATAATTTTAGTACCATTAGATATTATCCGTTTCCCATTTTTGAACATACTCTGTAATTATATTGCATCGTCTGTACTTCATTGTTGCAATCATTTGTAAATAAAATACTTTATATCTATATCGGATATTAGGTCCACTTTTATTTATTTAGATTCAAAAAAAGAAAAGTCCCAAGCCCCTTCCTTGTATCCTTAAAACCACATGGGTTATGCGATAAATATAACATCTATGTCAAACTACGCTTCTCTTTACGAATTGCCAGTAATACGCAGGAATTGGAAATTTGTATCTTAAAGTGAGAGACAACAGAATAAAAAGTTAGAAACTTAGTAATATTATAAATGCGAAAGTTAGTTTGTTTGTTACGATTTCACATCGTAACTATAGAAATTTTGCATACATATACTATAAAGTCCAGAAAATGTCACAGGCTACACTTTTCATTCCGGAATAATGGGTGGTTTCCCTTGTGATTGCAATTTTCTAAATAAGAGATAATTAATGTCCCGTAGAGTTACATTCTGTAGTCTACGTGGACGGAGTCAAGGCAGAAATAGATAGTCCGTAAATAAATTGGGAAATAAAAGCAGGAAATCGTGATTATATTAAATATTTATTTAATTTGTTGAATTTGGCCAATATTAATCAATTTGCCAAAAAATCTTTTAGAGGTTTAAAAATAAAATTCCGTACATCGTAAAACATATCGCAGTTTATTTAGATGCATTTGACGTAAATTCGATGACACACGACAAGCCAACATGGCCGCCACATTTCGCTGTCATAAATAAATTAAACATTTAATCGCATAACAGTTGTTAATAAATCTAATTTTCATATCGCTCGAGTGCCTCTTTGGTGTCTACTAGCTAATTATTACAATAACTATATACAATGTTTCTTGTAATTATAATTTTAATAGTTATTTATACATATTATTTCACATAGGTATACTAAAATTAATTCAGGATAAAAAAGTCGTGGTAGAAGTGATCTCGCTTGGTCAGTACAATATCAAAATGGCGCTACCTGGCGCTACTTCATTTTACTGGTCTCAATATTTGTTGCCATTTCAGCAAAGAGGTTAATGTAATACTTTAAAGTAAGTAACAATTTGACCAACAAAATTAACAAGCGCTTGAATCCAAGCCAAAAATATTCTATTGAAAGACATTCAATATTGATGTTGAATTTGCAGTAGATTTAAAGAAACAGCAGGAATGCAGCCTCCTCTACCAAAACATATCGAAATATAATCATTCGTTATGGTATAAAAAGCTTGTAAATAGATGATATCCTTATCTGTGACTATACTTAACAATTTATTCTACATTGCTGTTATGTATTTATATTCGTAGTTTTATCTTTTCACTTTCTGAAAACATTCTGTATCTTACCTTGACTAAATGAACTGCCTCTTTAGGTTAATTACAAGGTTATTGCATCAACTCTTTGGTTTCGCACTCACTAAGAACCCTACCTGATTTAAAGTTATCAATATTTATTGCATTTTCAATAACAACCTTTTAATTAAACTTGATGATAACATCTACTTTGTGAGTAGTAGTAGCATATATTAATTGTTATATTTTATAGAATTGAAATTGCACTTAAAATCTTAAATCTCGAGTAGTTTTTTGTCTTTTAGATCTCAAACTTTCTGCACCAGCTAGGGTTCAAAGTTTACACCAAATACTTTTCCAATCCGTTATCCATATTTACACTTTACACAAAACTGAACCTTATTTACACTTCACAAGAGTCGCTTTCTCACTGTCACTTGGTGCCTTTTACGGCTTTTAGCCTGGCACTGGAATCTACGAATCCTGGCTAAGTTCACGGCTAGTCAGATGTAGAGGTAGTCGTTCTTCGTTTCTCTACAGTACGTGATGCTTGGGAACTTATAGACTGGACTGTATCTTTTCTTATCACTATCCTCAGCTTCTAAAGATAGAGCTGATAGTGCTCTAGAAGGCTCTTCCTCGTCGTCTGATACTATTTCCTCAGCAACAGGCAAAGTTCTAGGTGGAAGAGGTGGTGCTCGAGGATTTCTTCGAACTCTAAAGTGGCAGTCACTGTCAGAGGGCCATGCTCGCTGCACCATGAGAGGAAGGTCATCAGGGTGGAGTTTACGTTCATACTCCTGTGTCGGACTCACCTGAAATCATAATAAAATATATTATCATTAAAATATTCGAAGTAATTAACTGCCTCGGTGGTGTAGCGGTAGTGTATGCGACTGCTAATCATGAGGTCTCGGGTTCGATCCCCGGGTCGGGCAAGGTTATTGAGCTTTTTCATAAAAAGAAAAATTCTCAGTAGCAGCCCGGAGTTTGAAATGTGCCCGGTAGACGTCAATAGGCACGCCCCCTATTACGTGGGACTTAAACATAGCTGGCGAGTCGTGGGTGTGTAATACACCTCTGCCTACCCCTTCGGGGAATACAGGCGTGATGCTATGTTTTTTTTTTTTATTCGAAGTATTTTTATTGAAATTTATAGCACCACATATTATTATCAATGTAACTCCTGTAAGCCAGGATCTACAAATGTATGTGTAGATAACACCGATAGTTAAGAATTATAACTTCTCCTTAATATCGTTAACATCTGGCAGGTAGCATGCATCTTACGAGTTGGAGTATGTTTTAGGAAAATTACCCGAGCTGATCGGTTTTATAAATGATATTCAATTATATAATAGGATTATTTTTGTAATAGGATTTTGAATTAGGGGTAATATACATGCACACATATTATCGTGCAATTCTAATCTAGAAACAATAACAGAGTTCAAAAATCTTTAAAAAATACTATGGCATTATTTCACTGGTCATAGTTAGGATTAAATTGTTCTATTGTCATTGGTTCTTCAACCTTTTACAGATAATGGTCAAACTCATGTATTCCGAGATCAAGATAATAAAAGCGTAGTATTAATAAAGGAGGCCATGTGGGGCCGGCTTTAGAATTGTCCCACCCCTCTCCACTCATGGGAGTCGTAAGAGCTCCCTCGAGTATTAACAACATCCACTGCGATCGCCAACCCGCCTGCCAAGCGTGGCGATTACGGCACAGTCCCCCCATATGAGCGCACAGGACCGCTCGTTGTGGCGTTCTCTTGGGGAGGCCTATGTCCAGCAGTGGACGTCGAAAGGCTGATGGATGGATTAATAAAGGAAACTAGACTAGGTCCTTCAAAGATTAATCTTTTTATATAAATATTTTTAATTTGCTTATATAAATTCACGTAGTAACGAATCAGAAGTACATAACCTACCTCGTAAAGCGAGAAGCGTTCGACCCCCTCATTGGAATCGTAGCAATGCAACAAGATGGCAAGCACTTCATCCGCTGTGGTTCTCTCACTGGTGAGCAGGCACTTATATTGCGACGAAGACATGAGCGCGGAGTCGTAAATCTTTATCAAACCACCTGGACGCATCTCCAGGGAGAATCTGTAAATTAAATATATACCGTTATATCAATATCTAGGAACAGGATCACTAGAAAGGGCAGTCTGTAATCAGCAATAACTATGAAGGGCTAATGGATATATGGATGAACATATATGAATGTATAAAGAACAAACTATTTGTGAAAGTGGAAAAAGAGCTTTACTGCGAGCAGGATTCGAACGTGCGTCCCTTCCAATCCGGAGAAGTACTCTAGACCACTAAACCATCGCAATGACCGACCGCCATTCCCAATCTCCAACATCACAATTGTCTTTACGACCCACACCACCTATCGGATGCATTTACATGCATTAATCCCCTATAGTAAGTTTCATTTTGCAATTATAAATAAATAATAAATAAATTAATTATTAAAATTTATACTAGTTGATGGCACGATATTTTAAATATTTGGATCTGTATTGTCACTTGACATGCTCAGCTACTTTAAAGAACATATTATTTGTGAATTTCCCCGAATTGGAAGGAAAGCAGGTTCGAATCCTGCGCGCAGTAAAGTTCTCTTTTTCCACTTTTATCACTATAATTAGTTCTTTAAAGCATGTCAAGTGCGAAAATACACATCAAAATATATAAATGAATCATTTAAAAACAACATTGTGATGTTGATAAAGTTAAATCAATGGTAATTTTGAAATATAGCTTTCAATTACTATAAACATTTCAGAAGTAGGTCTACGCAATACCCCGACATCTATACTATTATAAAGCTGCAACAGAGCTGTGTCTGTACATTCAAGATATTTGAGAAAAATATGGCTGTAATGACGAGTCTAAACTAGAGATGGGCCGAATGTGATTTTAACCGAATAAAATCTTCGGCCGAACATTCGGTAAATATACAAAATGTGTGCTTTCTCGAGAGTAACAAGTCATATTCTGTATGTATTTTTTATAAAAGACAACGCCGTAAAGCAATAAAATAACAGTCAGTGTAAGAGTGACACCTTTTTTTAAATTATTGGGTGTATTGATTCATAGATCTGGATTGCGAAAAAAACTAATTCATTTATACATTTTAATTTATCTATAATAATTATAGTTTAACAAACAACTGACCATGCTTAAATGACTTTCGAGTAGTGGTATATGTGACTTATTTTGCAGCTATGACAAATGTAATTTCTCTAAATTTGAGTATAAACCTTACCTTTTTCTTATACCGAATGTTCGGCATTTAAAACCGAGCTTCAGCCGAATGCCGAAGTTCGGTTCAAGCCACCGAAATTCGGTTAAACTGAATGTAAAAAGAACTTCGGTCCATCCCTAGTCTAAACCCAAAACAATTTTAAACACAAAGTGTGTTTAATGTATAGTGTTAAGCATGTCAAATGCTAAAAATATATATAAAAATATCTAAATATCCAAAACAATGTTTTTTAGAATTTTTGTCTATTTGTCTGTTTATCTGTTTGTCTATTTATTTGTTCGCGCATCACGCAAAAACTGCGGACGGATTTTAATGCAACTTTTTAATTGAAAGGGCTTGATTAGACTTAAAAACTGGTATACATTTTATCCCGCTGCTATATCGGGAACCTGAGATATAACCGAAAAACTGTAAAATTATTATTACTGGATTTTTTTAGAATTTATTTAAAATACTACTGGACGGATTTTGATGCATTTTTTTTATTTAAAGGCCTTGATTAGACTTAACAACTGGTATACATTTTATCCCGCTGCTATATCGGGAACCTGAGGTATAACTGAAAAACTCGCTTTTGGCTGCGGCGAAGAATATTACCCTCGGGTGCAGTGCAATAAAGATTAACACTGATCGTAATTTGTACAATCAGATTAATTCTACAAATTCAAAACAAAACCATCATAGATCATTAAAACAACTAAATACGAATTCAGGCGCCTTTAAATTAAGGAGGTAGGTACCACAGCGTACTCTAATTGGTTTCTGTCAAATAAAATTAACCTTGAAACTCAATAAACTCTCAATACCTTCATATCTTTGTAAACACACACATCACAACAAACCAGTGCTTAAAACCATCAACATCTAAGAAACACGATACATATGGTCAGTATGTAGAGGACTAGTTTTTTTATCATTTTTACTGGTTGACGAGAATAGCTCGTGCCGGAAGACGGGACAAAAGTGGATCTTTTTCTGTAGCGGCCGCGGTGGTCCCGGACACTCTGCCCGATGTCTAACATATTATTTGATTCGTATGTTTTGATTCCGGTGTTGTATTGATGAAAATTCAACAAAAATGACAAAAGTAATAAAGTTAGAATTAATATTACTTGAAATTTAATAATAATTTTTATTTATTTCACAAAATCTGACACATATTACGATTTTATTGATTCAAAAAGAGATTGTTTATGCAAACTTAGGTGATAATAATTTGTATCGTATGTATAACTTAAAAATGTAAATGGAAACTTCTACATCCGAACTAGGCGTGAACCTGTATCTCGGAATGTAGCTGGTTCCCTCACAGAATTAGCAATAATATCAATGCGCCTAATACAGATACATAATATATATTCTAATATATATATACTTTTCTATTTGTTTGTGTGTTTTATTTTATTTATTCCAACCTTTATGTGTAATAAAGTTATACAATAATTTGTATTTGAATTAGCAACAATAAGCCTTAGTACACTAAAATTTATGTTTATTTATTATAAACAATACAGTCATATTATTTATCAACCTTGGACGTCTATCATCTAAATCCACCCGTGATCATGAATGCTGTAAAGTATTCGAAACGTCGGGATAGGAATAAAATCAAGTAAACGCAATAGATTCCGTAAACGTAGTTTTATTTCAAAACATTATTTTTATTAAGAAAAAATATGTACACTAGACTAAATACTCGCTATTCCTAATGTTTTTCGTTAAAAAGTTCCGTTGTGAACGTTCACATCTTAGAAGTCGAACATCAATATAAGAAAAACTCTGGTTTTAACGAAAAGATTAGAAACTTTTTTGAAGTAGATTAAAAACATTATATTTTTTCTTTGATCATAAGTAGTTTAGCAAAACCAATGATCAAAACGCCTTATATCACTTTGGAGGAAGAACACAACCCATTTTTTTTAAGGCGGGAATAAATGTATCTAACCGCACACCCCGCCGTTCGGGGTAACGAACAGGGTTAGTGTGGAGCCCTCACCCACTAAAGAAACCCGACGTATGCCGTCTCTCCGCCTGTGTTGACGGGCCACTGGAACTATGTTACATTCCTTCAGTGGCAAGAAAAGAACCCTAACATTATGCAAGGATTCTGGATCAGGCAGGAGGCAAGCGTCTTTCCAACCAGGCCTCTCCAATACCTCCTTCTGAAAGAACATGTCCTAGGAGAAGGCGGAGATCTGCCTTCGTCTACAATTATAAAAAGTTAACCGATGTTACCAGAGCTTTTTTTATAGGTTATTTTATTATAAAAGTTAATTATGTATGCCAGGAAGCAAGCCATCTGTTCTTTATTCTAAGGGTTGCGTTAAAAAAACAGGCACAAAATTACACATTTTTATGGCTTACAATACACGTAGTCGCAACAGAGGAAACAATGTTTAAGGCAGAATCATGGCGTGTAAATTATTTTTATTAAAAAATATATTTTCGTATTAAATATTTAACAGTTTTATCGGCAAAAATAGGAAAGAAGTAAGTAAATCAATATAATAGGAAATTTGTCAATATTGCATTTATATTTGAATATTTAGTGGTGCTCCACTACCGACGTAAAAACTGTAAAATCTCGGAATCCATTGCCAGTCAATGAATCTTCATAAAAACTATTGGACTACATTGTTAAATGCTCAAATAAAAAAGTTAAAAAAATAAAATTGTGCGATCTTGATTACAACAATTTATAACAACAATTTACTGAAAAATGAGAGGGAAAAGGGGAAAAAAAATGTTTAGAGCATAGATTTCAATTTTATACTTAATAAATAATATTTGCATAGTAACTTTTAATTTATTAATATTTCGCGAAAAATAATGAGTTATAACAACAACAAAAGCAGACGTCGCGGGACGTCTACCAAATGTGAAAACATGAAAATTATTTTGTAGAAATAATGAATAGAAATAAAATGATCATAACTTTTTCAATGCGTGCTTTTATAAAATTATGACATGTGTAAAATAATCGTGTGGGGCCGGCTTTACAATTGTCCTACCCCTCTCCACCCATAGGGGTCGTAAGAGGTGACTGAGGGAATACCGGGGGAGTGGGCAACAGCACTCCTTCAAGTATTAACAACATCCAATGTGATCGCCAACCCATTTTTTTCATAACGCACAAAAATAGCTACGTATTTAGCCTAGCTAGTTGCCACGTGTACTAATCTGTTAGGGACCTCGTCAACAGCTGCTGTTGTCCCTTCTATAATCACCCTCCCCCTATTGGTCTATTGTCTATTGGTTTAGCTATAATCAACTATAGTCGCTCAATGAGCCTTCACAAGCCATCTATGAAGCAGGTTCCTTCACGAAGTTTTTACAAATTTATAATACTCACTTGGAATATCCTTTGGGGTGACACGCCTGCAGAGCTGCGGGTCTAGCGTCATCGTCCAACACCAGAGTCGTTCTCAGCCCCGCTGCCCGGACCCTGACTTCCATGCTCAGGTAGAACAGCCTCGGGTCTCTGTGGCGCATCCGGAACTTGCCAAGCAGAGTGGATACCACCTCCCTGGCGCGAGTCCCCCACGTCACTGACAGGGTCTTGTATTCGATGTCCGGGCGAAGACGACGCGCGTATACTTTGATTGTCGTCTGCGGACAAAGGTTAAGTTTATTAAGTTTTTATCAAAATTATACTTATTTATGTCATTTTAAAAAACTCCTACAAAATATTATAAACTAGATGCTGCCCGCAACTCCATCCGCTCCAGATTATACATATGCATATTTTCATGATTATTGGTGCAGTAATTAGTGTGAAAGCGTTATAAAATTCGTAAGGATGTGAAAGTTTATATATTTAGATATGTTTACTCAACTACATAAAAACGGCTGAACAGATTTGGATGAAATTTAGAATACAGATAGTTCATTAGCTGAATTTGTTACCTTCTTTCCCAGATTTAGGTTCCTGTGGGATTGTCAAAAAACGAACAACTGCTCGTAACCTTAACTAACAGGGGATAGGTGCGTCTAGCTTTTACCTGACGGAGACGCGGGCGGTCAATTTATACCACAACATCCTATTCTAGGACCTTTTTGCCTCTTGCGAAGGTAATCTTACAGAGAAACCCTTATCTAATCTGGCTCCATAGCTGTTCTATAAGCATTCAATTCAATAAAACGAGGCTTAGAATTTAGTACATCTATTACTGTCTATATAGGTATTATATTGTCACAGTTAATGCGAAAATATAACAATTAAATTGCAATAAAAAATTATTGCATGTGGTGGCAGTCGAGCCACGGCCCATTTGATGGTAAATGGTAACCGTCGCTCATGAACTCAACTATACCGAGAGTATTGTCAAGCCGCTGCTCACCATTTCATTTCACAGATTCTGATATAAAATGAAAGAATAAACGGCTATCTCCTGCTACAACCAAAACGCAACGATGTGCTTCATGGCCGGTCACACGGGAGATGGTGGTACCAACCCGCTCGGGCCCGATACCAAGTAAGTACTCCCACTTGGTACACAGCCTTATCACCAGTAATGCAATGGGTGATCATTGCTTACTTCCCTTAGTCGCCTCATACGACACAAGTGGGAAAGAATGGGGTGGTGACACTTGTATTCTTAGTCCGTCACCACCCCTATTAAGAAAAATAAAACAGTTTTTTTAGGATATCACTTAGTTACGTTTTACACTAGTGCGCAGCCTAATATTTTTTCTCCATTTTATCGATAAAATTCTGGGTCATAGTGCTCGGTATAGTTATATAATTAAATTAAGATATAAGTTGATTAAAGCTAGAAAAACCAAAATTAAAACGAAAACATCAACATTAAAAATTAACACGTTGATGATTTGAGCTAGTACATTCTAAGTCTATGGTCTACTAGCTATCTCTCTCCCTTAAATGCATTTCTCACATTTCAAGATTAAATCGAGTTGATAAAATTCTAGGTCATTCTAAACTACCAAGTCTGATAAACTGCGCAAACATAAAACTTCCGTTTTTAGCTGTCAATATTGAAACGGGTTCGCTTCTGTTAACTGTCAATAAGTATATCTTTGCTTAATGATATGTGTGCTTTAATAATACCATTAAATTATGTAAACGACTAATTCTTCCCGCGCAACTGCGTCTGAATCTGTCCATATAATAAATGGCGCTCAATGAACATAGATAACAAAAATATATATTCCAAAGACAGTCTATTTTCTGGGAAGAAAATCTGTTCTTTTCCGGACTCCCGACTTTATGTATCGAATATTTCACAGCCGGAAAGATAAATTAACTCACTTTTGCATTTATTATCAGCTCTCGTTTAGATAAGTACTATCGTCATCGATTATCTAGTGATTGTTAGTACTCATAGTATTGGTTGGTAGCTTACTACGAGTATAACAATGGTAGTAAGCACAAGAATCTTAAACGTTTATTACATGCGGCAAATTATACTTGGCGCACTTAATTTGACTACAGTGGGTAATGCGGTAACCTAGCAACGGTAAGTTGCTCCTTAAAGCTTGATACGCGCGACAGAATTAACTACTATGTTAAGATATATATTTACATATTTTTCCGGACTAAAAAAACGGTGGTTCATCATGTCAAACAAAACAAAGACCTTCGAAAAACAATGATTATGTACATATGCTCTAGTCTACGAAGGCGCTTACGAATTATATTTTTAATTTCTTACATACGTATCATTAAATAAAACACTATAATAATTGTAGATACCTATGAGAATTATTTCGAAGTCCCTTTTTACGAGTGTTTGCAACGTGCAACTATAGTTCTGTTTACAAAAAGGATTCTAGAAGGATAGATGTGCCTGGTGCAGCAATAAACTCACAATGTATTTAAAAGATCTTTACACGAACACACAGTGCGAAAATGTGAAATAGAAAAATGTAATCGTCCGAGCATTTCAAGTGCTTAAAATAATATATAAAAATAACAAAAGATAGTCGTTGTTGACTCTATAAAGTTAAATACGTAACTTTTTACTAATGTTATATTTAACACCATGTTGATAAAATATAAGACATAGGTAGGTATATATTAAAATTTAGAAAATAAAGAACCTGCTTAAGATCGATTCCCTAGCTACAGGAATCGTTTAAAAAAAAAAAGTTAGAACAAATATATTTCGTCTCAAATTTAGTTACTGGAGTTTGAGGATAGTGAAAGGGCCCTAAGGTACACAGAACTAGGTACCTATGGATTAAATTGTTTTTTATATTGCAGGTATATGTGAGTGTGCTCTTAACTGTCAAAACACACGGCAACATGTTGTAACATTAAGCACTTTATATGTTACACAAAACACAAAATTTTACATAAAACCACAAATACAACCCACAACTAAACTTATTATTCCGTTTAACAGAATGCGTGGATTGCAGAATCGCAGTTCCCACGCGCAATAGAATTCCCACACATATACACGATATTGCTCATACAGCGGAAAAAAAAGCAAAACTTGTTTATGATTTACACCATTTAAAAAATTATATTCCTTTAGTACTCGCGTGTAAATAAAAAATAATTCGGTTCAAGACGAGATCATTAAAACAGGTCATACAATTTCAAATAAGAACTTGCACGTCATTATAAAGTTTAATTTAAATTAATAACTCGCTTGTTATTACTAAAGTAATTTGAATTAAGAACTCACATGTATATTATGGGGATGGAGAGCTAAACGCATGCGCGGCGCGGGTACTGGCGTAGCCATGACGTGCGCACGAGTCGAAGCGCGGTCGATACTAAATCCCGATTGTCCATGAACCGCTCTACACTACAGGGGGTTTCATTACGTAGATCATATCAGCTGTCCTTAACTTCCCGATTTTGTCGATACATACAGGATACAGATTGCTACACTTTTTATCTGTCGAGATTACATTGATTCTTTTGTATGTTGAGGATGTAGTTTTTTTATCATTGGAGGATGTCCTTTGAACAAGAGGTATTATTGGACACTGTTCATTCGTCATTGAGCTCGTAAAATAAATAAGTGGGACGAGTTAAAACTGAAGAAGAAATAGTATTTCAAGATATACTAAAATTAAATTCTTTAGAGGACTATTCAATTTTTTTTTAATTTTAATTATAATATAATTTTATGATGGCGTTAACTATCATTATACTTACAATTTCTACAATAAAGCTAAATGTTGTTTACATCCAGAGTATGTGAGTATATTGTCTATGTTCAATACTAAGGAGTCTCTTAATCGGGCCCCACACTATCCTGTTCGTTGCCCCAAACGACGGGGTGTGCGGTTAGAAACATTTTTTACCACCTTATCAAAAAAAGGAGTCTCTTAATCGTCTTAAAGTTCCGAAAACGTAAACTTTCAATTAGGAAGGTTTCCTCATATTGGTGATATTTTGGAAAATGTCTATAAAATATATTTAATTAGTACTATACAATAGGTACCAATGTTATGAGGAAGACTATTACGCAAAGGTGGTGCAACATGAGCCAAGCCGGCGGAAACTCCCACCCCTCGCACAGGGGAAGCGGACACCTGACCTGCTCCCTCACCGTGACGGAAACCGAATCACATGCCATAGACTATAAAACTTGTTGGTTATTGCAAACAGTCGTGTGAAATGTTAGCAGTCATTTAAATTAATTTGAATCTTTTCGAAACGCATTTAACCTCATCATTGGACCCAAATGTTTTTTAGGATGATAGGGCTAAGGTCACCGTAGCTGCCCTTCACTAGTTCTAGAGATAACCAATCAGGCAAGTAGGTTTCTAGCGACATTTTTTTTTACCGAGTTGATCAAAACAGAGTGAACTTGTGATTTTTTTCGACCCATTACTGTACTGTACTAAGCGAGTAATTGAAGTATTTATGAGGACTCAGCGTCTTCAGATATCTAATTGTAGAAAATCGTTATCTCTTTTATTTATGAGAGAAGGTAGTGACTCCGTAGAGAAATTTGATTCTATCAAACCAGGCCCCTTAGAATGTGATTCACAAAATCGTATCGACATCGTATCCACTTATTTGTGATTGGTAGAGATATCGATATGTGATGTCGCAATAATCGCTCAACCAATCACGGTGATGATCCCTCAACCAATGACAATGACACGATGTGATGTCGATACGATTTAGTGAGTTACATTCTACGGGCCCTGAATTGTCCATAAAGTTCTGGTATAATAGGAGAAAAAATAATTTTAACGTGTAATTATTGACATAAGATTAAGTTATAATCGTATCAAACTAGATTACCGTTTTGCCTCATCCTGCTTAGTCTCAAAGAATGAAAAGCTCATCGTATTTCAGCATGATATCAGATGAAACCCGAAGCTAAGAGCACATTGCCACTGGGTGGGACATCCAAACACCGCACTCAATTGCAAATGTGGCGTAGTGACACAGGTACAAGATAATTATTCGTGTGATCTACAAATGATTATTCTGAGGCTGGGTGTACTTCGAGTCCGTCAATTGTACGATTATTAAGTCCATCGCGATACAAGGATTATTCTCTTGTACAAGGTGTCTTTACAAAATATATAGAATAAAAAAAACCTAAAAACAACGCATATATACGAAATATATTTGCAGATCACACTATGTCCTGTGTGCGATAAATTTTCATTTTTTTGTGTATACAACATGTTTAAGTCACCTGTACAATATGACATTGACAACTAGGAATATTTAAACAGGTTTGAAGGACACTGTCCCCTAAATTTACAAAAGGAAATTAATAAAATCGTGTGAATAATCCAGAAGGCATTACAAAAAAAATGGTTACGCTTCAGTTAAATTTTATAATGCCATAGGTAGTTAATAAAATTTTATATAGGTATCTATTTAAATGTGGGAATTTTATTATATTTGTTATTGGCAACTTTGTATTTTCGGAGTTCATGGTACATAAACAATGTAATAGGCAATTTTGATATATTATAATGCAGTAGGTACTCGCCAGGCGAACATTTAATTCATGGTCAAGAAGAAATTCACTCAAGATATATTTTACCACCTATTGTTTGTACTTTTTACTACTTGTTCACGGACATTACGGTAAGGTGTTGAAGTCCTGTCACAAAGTAATAAGAAATTACAGTACCTAATATGTATGTGATATCAATATTTATAGTCATCCAACCATCCAACGCCCACTGCTGGACATAGGCCTCCTCAAGAATGGGGGATAGTGCCGTAATCGCCACGCTTTGCAGGCGGGTTGGCGATCGCAGTGGATGTTGTAAATACTCGAAGGAGTGCTGCTGTATTCCCTCAGTAGGCTCTTACGACTCCCATGGGTGGAGAGGGGTGGGACAATTCTAAATCCGGCCCCACACAGCAAAGAAGATTTATAGTGCTTTTATAAAATAAAATAAATGTATATTTTTAAATTGAAATCTTAAAGATATCGTTACAACAACATAACAATAGGTACATACGTTTTTAAGAAATTAGATATAATAGAAAATAAATCTTCAGGTATCAAGCCAGGTTTTAATTGAAGGAAAATGTCGTAATGAAAAGGAAAAATTGTCCCTCTAGCCCTTTTATGTCCTGATAGTTAATTGACTCAGCAGTAGGTTAATATAAAACTATTTCTAGAATTACATATATTTAAGTTCAAAACTTCATACGAACAATTATTCTAAAATCATAAGTACGACTATAAAATACCGCCTCTCAATATTTTCGACATGCATTCTAAATAAAAACCTAACTATCTATTGTATTAATATCCACAAATTCTCAGTATTGCAATTAATTTTGTATTCATACATCAATACGCATGCATTTACACACAATGGTCTTCAAAATGGCCGATAAAAGCGATACGCAGGTCTTCTAACTGTCAAGAAAAGCTTTGGCAAAGCGGTGTTTCGTCCGATACGGATTGAACGAAAAAGTGATAGAGGAAACGCAAAAAGTGCTACCGGACGACGCTTCAAGAATGCGGTACTGACCGGCCGAGCCTACAACGATTTAGCCAAGGAAAATACAAACTAGCAAGAATTTATTTTATTGATTCGTATTGTCTAGTAAACATATTGAAATAAAAATCATGGTAGAGTCTTGCGTCCGGCTCGATCGGGGAATTACGCATGCTGCATGTGCTCCTACCATTGTGCCATCGTGTGGTGAGTGAGATCGCTGGAGACCGAAATTCCCTCCTCATCCTCTCCTTATTATACTTCCTTTCCACCTTCTATCCCTTTCGTAAGAGATAGCGACGTGCGAGTGATGCCTCTGGTGTTCCTCCACCTCTGCATACCCCTTCGGGGTACAGGCTGATGTTTTATATATATATAGGTATACATAATTAACGTCACGGGATACAACTACTATAAATAAATAAATAAATACTCACGGACATTTCACACAACTTCCTCTGGTCCCAAACTAAGCTTAACGCTTGTGCTATGGGTACCAGATTACGGATATTATACATATACTACTTTATTTTTGTAAATACATACATATAATAGATAGAAAACACCTAGACGCAGCACAAATATCTGTGTTCATCACACAAATAATTGTCCTAGGTGGGAATCGAACCCATGACCTAATTCACGGAAGACACTACCGACTACGCCACGAGGCCCGTCAAAATACTACTGTTTAAAATACACTATATTTAGCTGTTGTTACGATATCGATATTACTCGTACAATTGCTACATAAGTTATCTCTAACAAAACCGCGAGTTATTTCAAAATATTTGATAACAGACGTAACGGTTGTAAATCAATAGGGCTGTCAAAAGTATAATGATTGTTAAATTTTTATATTATGTTATTTTTATTATGCCAAATTTTTAGTATAATTTATTCAAAGTATAAATTATTTGTGAATAAGGAAAGAGATTTTTAGTAGGAGCGGGAATCGAAACCGCGTCTTTTCCAATCCGGGGAAGTGCTCTAAGCCCCTGAGCTATCCTACTGATCTTTCGATCATCCCAATTTCCTAATCACATATTTCTTACGACCAACGCCATCTATCGGCAAGCATTACATGCATCCAATATAGTAAGTTTAATTTTGCAATTAAAATTCATACTTTAATTATATTATCTTTACTAATATAAATACTTCACTATACGGCACACTAATAATGTCGAAGCAAAAATTGCTACCCATAGGAATTATCGGTATTTCCGAGATAAAAAATATATTATTATTATCGCAGTTTGGAAATGTGCCCGGTAGACGTCAATAGGCTCGCCCGCTATTACGTGGGACTTAAACATAGCTGGCGAGTCGTGGGTGTGTAATACACCTCTGCCTACCCCTTCGAGGAATACAGGCGTGATGCTATATTAAAAAACTAAACGTCGCGGGACGTCTCCAGATGTGAAAACCTCAAAATTAATTTGTAGAAATAAAATGATCATAACTTGACAAAGTACTCCTTAATACGAATCAAACGAGTATAAACTCGATGGGTTTGGGTCGTTTCATTACAGAGTAACTGTGGCCACCTTCCAGCTCCATCATCAGACCCTGGATACCATCTAGAGGCAAAGTACTCGTCAAGATGAATCATACGAGCCCAAACTCGATGGAGCTATGTCGTTTTATAACGGAGTTCCTATGGCCACCTTCTAGCTACATTATCAGACCCTGGATACCATTTAAAGGCAAAGTACTCGTCAAGACGAATCAAACGATTCTAGTTTAGAATGGGGGGGGGGGGCGTTCGAAGGGGTTGCGTCATTTCATTACAGAGTTACTGTGGCCACCTTCCAGCTCCATCATCAGACCCTGGATATCATCTAGGTCTGGAGTACTAGTCAAGACATTTCTAACTAGCCCTAACTCGATGGAGATGCGCCATTTAATTACAGAGTTTCGCATGGGCACCTTCCAGCTCCATCATCAGACCCTGGATACTATCTAGAGACAAATTACTCGTCAAGACGAATCATACGAGCCCAAACTCGGTGGTTGCGCCGTTTCATTATAGAGTTCCTGTGTCTACCTTCCAGCCCCATCATCAGATCAGCTCCATGTCATCATAATATTGCATTGTCACGCGATATACGTATGCGTGTAAAATTTCAGCTTTTACATTTTAATTCGTGTTACTATCAGAAATGGTTAAATAATATATTTATTTATTAGATCCAGTTTATCGATGGTTTACAACCCTACGACAATGTGTAAGCGGAACGCGTGCTTTTTACTCGCCCACGTATACTTGTATAACACTTATAATATTTAATGGTTAGCACTTCTAGTGTTCTAGCACTAGTATCAAGTGTGGGCGTAACGTAGGCAACTATACTGTTTGTACCTACTGTGAAGATACTATAGAAGGTGAAGATTGACTTGTACCGTTTGTTTGTAATGTATCATTCGAGGCGATATTTGAGAACAAAATTAATATATTAGGCCGTGTGGTGACGGACTAAGAATACAGGTGTCACCACCCTATTCTTTCCCACGGGTGTCGTATGAGGGGGGAAGTGAGCAATTATAATCCATTGCATGACTAGTGGTAGGGCTGGGTACCAAGTGGGAGTACTCACTCGGTATTCGGCCCGAGCGGGTTGGTGCCACCATCGCCCGTGTCACCGGCCATGAAGCACATCGTTACGTTTTGGCTACAGCCACTACAGTGGGAGATAGCCGTTTATTCTTTCATTTCATATCGGTGAAATGAAATGGCGAGTCCATGAGCGACGGTTGCCATTTACCATCAGATGGGCCGTAGCCAGTCTGCCAGTACATGCAATAAAAAAAATGTAGGTGTCTCTGAACACATTTTTTTAGAATTTCTGTTTTTTTGTTCGAACTTCGTGCAAAAACTACTGAAAGGATTGTGATGTAATTTATTTTCTTGATTAGACTTAAAACTGGTATAGATTTTCAACCGTCAGGATTCCGAGATATAACCTTAAACTTAGCTTTTGGCTGTGACGGAGTGACTGGCTAGCTAACCTAACCTAATATTATAATTGCGAAAGTAACACTTTCTATTACCTACGCTTTCGCAGCTAAACAACTGAATTAAGGATTTATAAAGTTCGACACAGAACAAACAAGGTCATACGCCACTTATTTTATAGTAGCTTTTGCCTGCGAATCGAAATAAAAATATGTGTTTCGAAGCCATAATTTGTCTTTAAACTAAAGTCGTTCATATACAATTATGTCATGTTGGTATAATCGTGCTTTAAGTGCAAAACTAGCTAGGCTTCGCTGTTATACATTAGAAGTAGGTAATAATGCTAATGTTTTTAATTTGGTCTTAGGTAGTGATCGGAGTAAGTAGAATGAACTTACCCATACTTTGAGAAATTATGTACTTTCACGAAGTAGATAATACTATCGTTTTAGAAATCAGTGCGCACACCCGGTGCGGTCGAGCTCTGGGAGTCAAATGTGTCGTGTCATTAACGACAGTCGACTACCTCGGCTCGAACTACTGATTCAATGACAGCCGATGTCAATCTGATTAATCGAATAAGGTATCTCAAACGCTAACAGATGGCGTTACTAGTACGTAAATAAGCCTATTACTTTACTCCTCCGACATACATATATATATATAATATTTGATGTTAGTTAAAAATATTTAATTATGTAACCACGTGCCTACCAATTAGTAAATTTTTAGTAATGTTTTAACTTAGCGAAACATTATACAGTTATAGAATTGGAACTAATTTTCTTGTCATAAAAGATAATGTAGGAACAATATTATTTGCTTAATCGTTAAGATCACTCAGTGAATATCTTTTCAATGTTGATTTTTTATCTGCAGTGATAGCCTAGTGGTAAAAACAAGTACTACCCCCAGCCCAAGATCACGCCTTTGATTTGTAATGATTTTTCCAAAATATGTGTTATCTATTTGTTTGCAAATTATCACTGTTGAAGGAAACCGTTGTGAGGAAACCCGCATGCCTGAATGTCACAGAAGTACTGTCATACAGTTCTATGGTGAGTTTATTTAGGGGGCTCCACATTAAGCTGTTCATTACACGGTGTACAGTTAAGTACCTAACATTGTTTCCCGCCTTAACAAAAATAAGGTTGTGAATTAATTAACCTCGACACATGTATGTTTGCATGTAGTTCATATAGATCACAATTAAAAAAATGGCCGCAATAAATATATTTTTGTTTTAAGTTACTCGTAACACAAAAATTGCATATCCAATTTGTTACAAAAGTTCTTACGCAAAGATGTGTCACTTATAACAATATAACGACTATGTATACATGACATAGGTAGGTATTATTTGGATTGATGATAATAATCATAATTATGATGAGCTTGTATTGTGTATTGTGACAACACTAATTGTATTTTTAAGAAACAGTAGATAATAACCAAGTATTTTACAATAAAAAAACCTATCCATACTAACATAGTCACTGCAGAGTGATTTTTGCTGTGAAATATTTGTTTTCTCGGTGAAATAGCTGTTTATTTCAATAATTTTAGAAGGTAATTTTTATTGTAGTCTGGTTTTTAAAATTAATTCATAAAATGGAATAGAGCTCCCTCTCGGATACATAAATTCCTTAAGCCTTTTACAGCCCTTTATAATGAATATAACTATTCAGCTAAATACTTCACATAGCCGGAGAGTTTTTTTTTAGTTGTATATAGTTTTTATTCTAAGGGCCTCCTAATCAAGCTCCAAGTCGCGCAACGGGCCGTATTTCTCTAAACTATAAAATAGAGTGACTGACATCACCCATCGGGTTCGTACGTTGAAGTGGCAATGGTCATTGGTCATGCCACGTCGCTCGACGTACCAAAAACCATTAGCGAAGAAATGTTCTCGAGCGCGTGTGTGTGTATGTGTGTGCGTGAAAGTACTTGGATGAATTTTGGTAGGTAGGTTAGGTAAATGAAACACTGGATTAAGATATAGGATACTTTTATCTCCGAAAAATAAATAGTTCTAGTAGGATACCAAATGATACATAGGTACGAGTAACAACTAAACGAATTTACAAAAAAAAAATTTGTACTAGCATTCAATAACAGTCGTCTTATATAAAGGAAAAGTTTAATAAAAGGAAAAGTCTATCTATGTGGGCGTAGAAGTGGACACCGACAAAATTTTATTAAAAACACCGTTGCGTTATACGTTATGAAGTTTAAGTGTGGCCATAAAACAAGCGAAATAATGTTTGTTATTGTATCTTCCTGCTCTTTCCCATTTATGTATAAGTACAGGAAGCAAACGGACACACTTAAAAAATTGCATAATTGGAAGTTTTTTACTTCTTATAATCTATCTATTGCCTGTGACTTCGTCTACGTGGACTTTAGTTTTTTATTCATGTATTTAAATAAATAGAACTTTTCCTTACATCCGATTTATGTCATTAAAGCTATATATCCGTTCGATCTAACCTTAAACTACATTAAAATCGGTTCAGTAAATTTAGAGCTAACTGCAAAGAGACTAACAAATAAACAATCAAATAGACAGACTGACCAAAACCTTTTTTGTATTTTATTACTCTTTTCTTATCGTTTTCTCTACATTATTGCTACTATACTATCAATTTGTATAGAGCTACCGGACTTTCACTGAAAATATTCAGCTACTACACAAACAAAGTAGCGGTTTTGGTAAGCGGGGCAACGCTAAGTCAAGGAACGGAATCACTTAAGTAACCATAATTTTTTTTATTAATTAAAAAAGAATTTCAATCCGCGTGTGAAAAAAACATTATTAAATACACTAGATCTTAATACTGTTTCTTTCTGCTAGTAATTAATTGATTAAAATCAAGCTGACGATGAGAACAGGATTCTCTAAAATATAGATCCAAATATTAAAAAAATCACGCCATCAAATAGTATGAATTTTAATTGCAAAATTAAACTTACTATATTGGATGCATGTAAATGCGTTCCGATAGAGGGCGTTGGTCGTTAAGACAAATGTGATAAGGAGATTGGGTATGTCTAAAAGATAGTACTGTAGCTCAGTGGATTAGAGCACTTCCCCGGATAGGAAGGGACGCAGGTTCGATTCCCGCCTGTACTAAAATACTCTTTTTCCTTATTCACAAATTATGATTTGTACTTTAAGAGTAGCATGTCAAGTGCTAAAATATAGATCCAAATATTTTATTTTAAAATCATAAACACCTCGCTGTTTTTATAGCCCATCTCGGCCACAGGACGCCGCTAAATTGGGCCGAATGAGGTGTGACGTTAACTGCAGGAAATTAGGAAATGGGAAGCATGGCCGATCGGCATCACTTTTGTCTGAAACATTTATAGATCTTTATATAGTCGTTCTGAATGTCAGTGATCAAAATAGAAAGACACGAACTATAATAATATAATATGTCATCGAACCATAGCTTACTATCAGGACCTGTGTGAGGTCAAGTATTTGTGCGCATGTCAGTTTATTACGTATTCGCGTTTATTTTCACATTAATAATTCTATACTATTATAAATTATACAATGCTGTAACAGAGTAATATCTGTACAGATCTATACCTTAAATGTACAGATCTTACAGATATAGCTCTGTTTTTCAGCAAAAATGTATGTATAAATTCTTTGTGAATAAGGAAAAGAGATTTCTAGTAGGAGCGGGAAACGAACCCGCGTCTTTTCCAATCCGAGGAAGTGCTCTAAGCCTCTGAGCTATCCTACCGATCTTTCGATCATCCCAATTTCCTCACCACATCTGTCTTACGACCAACGCCATCTATCGGCAAGCATTTACATGCATCCAATATAGTAAGTTTAATTTTGCAATTAAAATTCATATTATTTGATGGCGCGATTTTTTAAACATTTCAGATCTATATTTTTTTTTAGAAAAGCTCTTTTTCCTTATTCATAAATAATTTATAATTTAAAAAGTAGCGGAGCATGCCAATTGCTAAAAAAAAATATAGATCTAAAAATGTATGTATTTATGCTATTTAAGCGTCTCAAAACACAAAACGTTTCTTTTAAAAAAAATATTTGTTTCTCTGTACATCACGCAAAAACAACAGAACGGATATTAATGATATTTGTGTTTGATAGCTCTTATTACTTAAAAATTTTATCCCGCTTCTATATCAGAAACCCAAGATATATCTTGCAAGATATAGCTTTTAGGTTATAACCTAAAAGCTAGCTTTTGTTTGCGACAGAGCCACAGGCAAAGTCTGGTTCTAATAGAAACACAATACCCTTTACAGATTTATAAAACTCGTTAGAAATATTAAAAAAAAAAATATTAACACAGAGCAGACTTCCCATGCTATCGAGAAAATCTTTCAGTCATGAAAAGTCACGAAGTTTTGATCTGTGATCAAATAGGCGCCTCGTAATTAAATAATAATTACGTCTTGAGCACTTACTTTTAGAACGGAAAACCATGCATTGATGCAAGGTTAATTGTTCTTGCATGGACCATTTGTCAATTATAGGGTTAATTTAGAATAGACAGCGACACGACACTGTATTCTTATATCAAAGGGTGATTTTAAATAACTTCTGTCCTTAACACAGTTGCTTGCATGAGTTTGAAGTTGTTTTGTTAACTTTAACATTGTAAACAATCCAACAATAAAAAGTTAAAAGAGTACAATTACAAAAAAATTAATGGTTTCAAGGTTGGAACTCACGTCTTTTGGAGTGCCGATCCGAACGCTCTACCATTAAGCTATCGCAGCAGTCATTCGATGTTGCCAATTTTTATATCACATCATTTTGATACAATATTTATTTTAGTAACTAGCTATAAAGTCGATTACACCTGTCCTTCAGGAACCATTCAGCGAGATAAAATATTACTTTTTCATCCAGGCTACAATTTATTCCTCGATCAATGACGGCTAGGCTCCATACCAGATGAGGCCACGAAAAATGAACCCCAAGACCTGCCAGGGATAGAGTAATTCATGCGCAGAGCGTATACCTCGACTCTGGCTATAATGTAGTCTGAAGGAGCACCGCGGGGTTTTAGCAGGTAGACCAATACCTGTAATGTAACACAGTTCCAGTGGCCCGCCAATACAGGCGGGCGAGGGCCCTTCACTACCCTGTTCGTTACCCCAAACGACGGGGTTTTTGGTTGCGTACGTTTTTTCCCGCCTTAACAAAAATAAAGTTAGACCAGTACCTCTGGAAGTCCGGCATAATCTATCTGCCCGCCTGGTGGAACGGTATTCATAAAGGATTTCCTCGCGTAAGAATAATTATATAAAAAAGGAATAAAGGGCTACAATATCTCCATATTTATTTATTTATCGGCGGATAAACAGCTTATAATAATATACGATATATAAGATTCATGAAGCCAATAATAGGTCTTCGGTGGTAAGCAGCACAGTAATCAAAACAACAGCCTCAGCACAGAAGCAGTATATAAACCAAATATCGTTCAAGTCTGTTTAGTCGGTTGACCTATATGACAAAATAGATCGCTTTATTACAGGAACTATTCATTTTGTCATGATAAAAAGCATCTTAAATGTTAACCTAGTGTCTCAACTATGTACCTATCTAATTTCCTCCAAATCCGTTGAGTAATTTATAGCCTGAGGTCCTACTGCAAGATATCTCATCTGATTTTTAATTAAAACGCCATTTTGTAAGTAATTCTAATATCATACTTAGTACTATATTTTATTTACGTATTATTTTCGCCACAATAAACATTTTTCTTTCTTTCTTTCTTACTAAATATAAGTAAGAAATAAAGAAATTATGAGGCGTGCGAAATGTTTAAAAGCTGAAATTTTGTGAATATATGTAGGTATATATTTGGATAATTTGTCTGAGAATCACGCCTAAATGACTGAATAGATTTGCTTAGGATAACCACTTGTCGTATGCAAACCTAAAGACAAAACTGATTTGATCACAATTTGGTATATGTAGCTTGGATAAAGACAATATATTTTATCCCTATTATGAGTTGAATTTTCAAGTCTACGATAAAATCGCGGGTACGAACTAGTTATACGTATGCGTTTTTGACTGGTTTCCTATCAAAATATAGCGGTACTACTAACGTAAATTAGTTACGGCAGCATTAGGAAAGCCGTACGTTTGTAACCTCGTAGTACAAAGAAACTTATCCAAACGCCTCATAATAATATTAGACAAGAAATTGGTCTATCATAATGTACTCATTTGCATGTTAGTGATGTACACGTACTGGTAATTGCTCACGCTCAGACAATTTCCGGTAACATTCTTTTCCCGTGTTTTTACAGCGAAAATTCACAACAACCTTGGTAATTTCCTCGTCGGGTGGCTGATAGTGCTGAACGCGTGCTTTTATTATTAATATGAATCTGACGGGCCTCGTGGCGTAGTCGGTAGTGTAACCGACTTCCGTGCACGAGGTCGTGGGTTCGATTCCCACCCAGGACAATTATTTGTGTTTCATCACACACAGATATTTGTACTGCGTCTGGGTGTTTTCTATCTATTATATGTATGTATTTACAAAAAAAAAAAGTTGTATATTATGTATTATATCCGTAATCTGGTACCCATAGCACAACCGTTAAGCTTAGATTGGGAAAAAAAATATATAATTTTATTTTGAACTAAAGCTGTTATCAGTATCGATAGATCGGTCGGTCTATAGGTAATTAATACCTTTTATTTACGCGCGGGAAAAAAATTACCTAATCACACACACCGTCGTTCGGCAACGACCACACTATGGGGCCCTCACCCACTAAATAAGCCCGCCATGCCTACTAGGTACTGACAGACCACTGGAACTGGTAGACACTACTTCAGTGGTCCACTGGAGGTAATAACTACCTATAAAGTAACATGCCCACGTCTGCTATTCAAAGGATTTTGGTACAGTTATTACGACCATACGGTTATTGAAAATCTGCCAGCTAAAATGTTAAACGTCGACACTGAATCTATTTAAACACTGCGTCATCATCTATTACCAACAAAACATTCAAATATAAACTCAATTAATGGGTCATATTGTAGTCATTTGAATTTTATCACCTCTCTAGAGAGCAAAATACAACAGCTGTCAGGTCAAATCATGCTCATAGACGACAATTAGATTTGATGCGCTCTGAATTGCATCTTCAAATTACTGCGCTTAATAGGATCGATTAACGATGTTAATCGATCTTAAATGGCCCATAGCTTGCTGTACAGGAATTACAACAGCTAATGGTGATAATTTATATGTAAACTATATTCTGCCTGCGACTTCGTTCGCGTGGACAACAGGATATACATACGACACACTAAGGCACATTAATTTTAGTTATCTCTACGCAAAAATAGATATTTCACAGAAACTATCCATTTTTCCAAGATAAAACAAAGAAGATGGTGGCAGGTCTAAAACAGGTGATAATTGTGTAAATCAAACTGGAGAACAATTTTATAAACTACTAGATTATTTTTTTTACTGCCGAGAGGTCCTGAGGATGCCTCGTATAGAGGCGAAACATATGTCGAATTTGTGTTCGGACTTTTGCGGAACAATGCAACGTTGTAGTTCTGAGAGTCCTGCCGTATCGCGTGGATGCATTGACACTCTAAGGCACATTAATTTTAATTATCTCTACGCAAAAATAGCTCTCACAGAAACTATCAATTTTTCCAAGATAAAAAGTACCTAGCCATGTCCTTTTCTGGGCGCCAACTATATGCATGCGTTTTATGACTACTGGTTCAGTAGTTAAGGCGTGAAATAGTAACAAACAAATATATTCCCATCGCATTTATAATGTTAGTTAGGACTATTCTGTATTTATCGAGTTTTATCTCTAGTCTGAAGAGTGAATGCGGGAAATTGAGTGAACGGAGCATTGGGACAACTTCTCGGCAGTCAACAGCCAGAGGGCACGTGTCGCAATACACAACGCAGTGCTTGTCCCAACGTTATTATATGGAAGCGAGAGTTGGGTATGCAAAAGAAGCATGAGAGTAAAATCAACGCGGTCGAAATGCGATCTCTGCGGAAAATCTGTGGAGTGAGGGTGACTGACCGCATTCGTAATGACGACGTAAGAGAGCGAGTAGGTATGAAAGAGAGTATTGGTGTAAAGATGCGAAAGGGAATGCTCCGATGGTTCGGACATGTGGAAAGAATGCCGGACGAGCGACTGGTTAAGAAGATATACAATGCGAAAGTGGAAGGATGTAGGTACAGGGGGAGACCGAGACTTACCTACCTAGACCAAATCGGTCATGTATTGAAGGAAGGTGGAGTCAGGAGTCTCCGAAACCGGCGATCGTGTATGAAGAGAGTTATGAATGTTGAGGAAGCAAGAGATGTATGCAAGAATAGAGCCTCTTGGCACTCTGTTCTCTCTGCCTACCCCGCAAGGGAAATGGCGTGATTATAAGTAAGTAAATAAGTAAAACTTTCCTAAAGGAAGCGTTTAAATCTCTTACCGAAATGCAGCGTTCACAAAAATGCATAGTCCGTTCTTAATTTTTACAAAAATCAGATGATTATCCGACATCCAAACATACAAACAATAGCTTTTTGTAGATTACTGTCCGGTGGAGGAAAAGATCATGAAGAAATCCTGTGTGAGAAATTTTCTCGACGGATTATCAAGGCTGTCCATCGGCACTGATCCAGCATGAGGAATTATGGCCTAAAACCGTTTTTCTTTGGAGGACGTGCCCAAAAGTGGGATAGCAATTGCTTGTGACCTGATAAGAATGGTTGATAAGAATGTAATGATAATTACGATAATGGAAAAGCGTCTTGCTAAAATTAAAGTTTCGACCTCTCCACAATTAACAAATTTTGTAAACAAACGAAAAAGGGAAATGTTAATTTACATCGTTTTGTTTGTAAACTAGCTTGAATTGAACAAAGCGAACGAAACTCATTAAATTAATTGCTTTAACAACCAAATTATACAAATAATTAGCTGTCTAATCCTCGTCACTGCCTCTATTTTTATTGATGATAAAATTTACAGTCCTCCAGCCTCTCTTCAAATAGCGCGGTTTTGTTCTACAGGTCACCTGATGGTAAGTGATAATGAATAGAACAGCTATCTTCTACCACCGAAACTCATCAAGATGCTCACGGCTGTTACAAAGAAGATAGTGGTAGTACCCGTACAGGTCTAACAACAGGTGATAGTTTTGCAATTCAAACTGTAGAACAATTTTATAAATTACTAGATCCGGCAAGTGACTTCCGGGTCCGGGAGGACTTCACATTTAAATACTCACACTATGTCACACTAACACTAGCTATCTCACAGGAATTATCAATTGTTCCGACATAAAAAGTAGACAGTGTTCTTTTCTGCGCTCCGGACTATATGTGTGAAAATTTCATGATTATTGGTTTAATAATTATAGTGTGAAAGTGTAAGAAAAATACTCACATTAGTATAATATT
The DNA here is from genome assembly GCA_948253155.1 of Leucoma salicis. Taxonomy (NCBI): domain Eukaryota; kingdom Metazoa; phylum Arthropoda; class Insecta; order Lepidoptera; family Erebidae; genus Leucoma; species Leucoma salicis. Next base: position 1,674,570 of record OX411806.1, on the reverse strand, counting down.
AGTAACGATTTAGTACTTCCAGAGGATCTAGACAAAGAACTAATAACCACATCAACACAAAAAAATTACACATTAATTTTGATTATATCTATACTATTATAAAGCTGTAACAGAGCTATGTCTGTACATTAAACACAAAGTCAAATGCTAAAAATATATATAAAAATATCTAAATATGTCTGTACATTTAAGATATTTGAGAAAAAACACGGTATTAGGCTATAAAGGCGTGTCTAAACACAAAACGACTTTTTTTAGATATTTTGTCTGTTTATCTGTTTGTTTGTTCGCGCATCATGCAAAAACTGCTGAACGTATTTTGATGAAACTTTTATTTGATAGCTCTCGATTAAACTTAAAAACTGATAAACATTTTATCCCACTACTATATCGGGAACCTGAGATATATATAACCTAAAAAGCAGCCTTTGGCTGCGGCGGAGCCGCGGGCAAAGGCTAGTTAGTTGAATAAAATTTATGAAACACATTCGGGTGGTATGAAATTATATATTAGATCTATGTATGAAATTATGTTTAAAAGGTATCGGATTTATTTAAATATGTCATATACCTACGTTTTCTTGGAATATAAAATTCTTTATAATTTTGAAAATATTTCTTTTAACATCATTAAAATAATACTCTATACCATAAGTATTTAGTCAACTTGGTCGCATGCCATATTTAAAAATGTAAATATTTAAACAACTGGACGGATCATTAAGTACTCTGTCAGATTAAGATTACGTAATGGTTAAGTGTTTTATTGCAGGAAAACTACGAACAACTGGTCTGTCAAATACGTGCAACTTACATTACCTATTTAACGTTAATAGGTCGTTAACTTATCACAAGCGTACTTAAGTCGTTATAGAAGGCGGTTACATCATAAAAATGGAATAGTCATGTCGACTATTTGGCAGATCAGCTGTAATTGATCATTAAGAACAAAAGTGGGGTAATTATATTATAACATATAATAGCAGTAGCAAGTTATATATTATACACTCGCGAGCAAGTGAATCGAATCAAGCCTCAAGTGCGCATAAAAGTGATCCATCTCATAAATGGCTGTACTTAGCTATACCCATATTATGTTTCACATATTTAAAGCTTATCGTTTAGGCTTTAACATTAAAGTACATTTTTTTTGTGAATAAGGAAAAAGAGATTTTTGTACTAGCGGGAATCGAACCCGCGTCTTTTCCAATCCGGGGAAGTGCTCTAAGCCACTGAGCTATAGTACAGATCTTTCGATCATCCCAATCTCCTTATCACATTTGTCTTAACGACCAACGCCATCTATCGGAAACGCATTTACATGCAATTATCCAATATAATAAGTTTAATTTTGCAATTAAAATTTATACTATTTGATGGCGCGATTTTTAAACATTTTTGATCTTCATTTGACATGCTCCGCCACTTTTTAAAGTACAAATTATTTGTGAATAAGGAAAAAGAGATATATAGGGGAGGCCTATGTCCAGCAGTGGACGTCGAAAGGTCGAAAGGATGGATGGATGGATCTTATTAAGGAACATATTTCAGACCGAGCAGAACAGTAGAAATTATGAAGATGATGAAGATAAGTCATTTTTACCACGTAAGTTAGCTCTGGAACGAAATACCAGCAGAAGTTATCCCGGAAGTTCAAAAAGAACACTATTTCTTCGACAGTACCCTGTTATTGCGGAAACCGTTTACGGCTCTTACCCACGCCAGCCGCTGAATCTTTTGGCACCATAGGCAATATAAAATGTACTCAATAGCACTACGACAGAAGAAGACTTGAAACAAATACATACGCAATCCATTTGGTAATCACAGCTAAAAAAGCTTGTACCCCAACAATTTACTTTTGAACTTTATAAAAAAAACATAAAAAAAAAATCTTAAGCGGGCTTACCAATAAAATACACGTCCAAAATAGATCGTAATAAAAAATTACGTAATATATCATCTTGAGCCACTTGAGACCTGACCTAATCTACGGTGAGTCTATTTGTGACTATTTAGTTTTATACACGAATAGTCACAACTGGCTCACAACTGGAACAACACAGGGTAGCCCACCGAGGTGTTCCCGTAATTGTCGTAAATCCGTAAACTTTACGAGTCTACGAGATAAACCTCTTTGATGGTTGATGGCACGTAAGTATCCATTTAAGTAGAACAGATGGGACACCATTGTTGCTTATGAGCCTCAATAACTATACAAGAAGATTTTAATTAATGAGGCCATACAATGGGCTAAAACACTAGAGAGTCATATATATTATTTTAATTTAGAATCTTTCAGAAGAAAATAATACGCAATGACGTTGTGTTGTTTATATTGACGTGATTTCTTTTTAACACTACAGCCTGCCACAGGTTGTTGCTTTATTTTTTTATTATCTCATGTTTATATTCTGTTTTTTTGTTTCAGGTATTTATTCTATGAATTGTAAAATTATTTAATTATACATTTTAGATTAATAATATATAAAGTGTGCTAGAATGATTATATTAAATCCAAGTAGGGATCAATTTGAAACCAGCGATTACTGTAGCCTTGTTAAGTTTTACTGGCTAGAAGATAGCTTCTTGTAATAGTACAATAAGTTCTAACTATTCCTAGCAGTTGTTAATGACCAATAAAATTAGGATTCACTCGTTAAGATGCGTCTATTATGACCTATAAAAACAGAAACACTATTAGAGCACACTATTACACTGGCTTCATTTCCCTGTTCAAAAAAAAGGTTTCATAATAAATTGTCAAAGTTGACATTTACTATTTTTTTTTTCACTGCTGCAGTTACAAACGAGCACACAGAAGTACATTAAATAGCCTAATTTATTGGCACTAGCAAGACCAGATCCAGTGATCACGTGTTGCCAACCTTAAAATAAGCGATAGGAGGTGGAGATTTAGTAGAGAATAGTTTTGAGGCACCGGTTCTCTTTTAATAAAATCAACAATAGAAATATTTTTATCTCTCGTATGTATCACTCAAACCAGCACATTTGTGGGGTTTTTTTTTATTACATGTAGTGGCAGATGAGCCACGGCCCATATGTTGGTAAATGGTAACCGTCGCTCACGGACTCGACTATACCGAGAGTATTGTCAAGCCGCTGCTCACCAATTCATTTCACAGATATGAAATGAAATATGGGTAAAGTAATCAACGAGGTCATATTAAAAAACGAAGATTTTAAATGAGTTATGATTTTTACAAGCTGTAACTGCGCAACCGCTTTGAATTGAAATTAAGAATGCGTATAACTTTTATGTATACCTACAAATAAATAAAATGTAAGTGCTAGTAGGTATGTAATACCTAAAGAACAGCTTATTACTAAATGCATACATACATACGTTACCCCTTGTTTATACGTTACGACGTTACCTATAACAAAATACCATTTTTAGAGCTCAATTTCTAAAATGGCGATTCGGACAGGACTTTTACTGGCAGATAGGTGATGTTATAAAGAGTAATTTAGGCTACTTTTATTTTAGAAAATAGAGTTCTGCACAATAAAATACTAAAAAATTACACGTGGGTGAAGTCACCGGTAGCAGCTAGTCTTGAATAAAATGGCTGTTCTAGTGGTAATCTAAAACTTGAAGTACGTACAAGCAGTAAAGTATAAAACGAGACAGTTTAAAACCACAGCCACAAAAAAAAATCACATACACATTTTTTTTATTGCATGTTGTGGCAGACGAGCCACGGCCCATATGATGGTAAATGGTAATCGTCGCTTAGGGACTCAACAATACCGAGAGTATTGTCAAGCCGCTGCTCACCATTTCATTTTACAGATATGAAATGAAAAAATAAACGGCTATCTCCTGCTACACACGGGAGAAGGTGGTACCGACCCGCTCGGGCCCGATACCAAGTGAGTACTCCCACTTGGTACCCAGCCCTACTACCAGTCATGCAATGGATGATTATTGCTCATACGACAACCGTGGCAAAGAATGGGGTGGTGACAATTGTATTCTTAGTCCGTGACTACACGGACAGTTAAGAATATTGTAAAAAAAATCCGCTTTAATCATCTATGGAGATATTTCACACTTAATTATAGATTGTATCCCTAGCCTTAAACATAAGCTTCGGTGTCGTTACATAACCGTCTGTCCCAATGTACTTACCTCAGTCAATACAAACAAAGCTATTATTTTCTCTAAAACAAAGCCTTTGTTACCGCCAGCTGGTATTCAGCTGCTCACCTCAAACTCTATGGAAGCATAAAGACCAACCAAAAAAATTAAAAAAGAAGAGCTTTTCGTTTTAGGGCTGGCAAGATAAATATTATACATGTTTAAATTTAAAGTTAATTGCCTGTCATCTACCAAATAGATTAAATACAAATGTAATCGTGTCTATTATTTAAATTTGATGTTTGTATGTTCGTTCTCATTTAAACCAAAGCCATAACCATTTTAAATTAAAAATTAAATTTTCAAACAATCTTCGTATTTGCCCAGCTGGTGATCCTGTGAATTTTGGGAGCGATAAGATATAAACAGAAACTAGATTTATTGGTTTTTTTAGGGATTTTGTGTCATGTCAAATCTAAAAATAATTTAATAATGAGTTATTAAAACAGGTCTTGATTGAAAAATCTCTATTCCAGCACAGCACAAATTACCGTTTTCTTTTAATTTTCAAGTATATCTATTATAACTTAAAGCATTTACTTCATTTTTAATTAATATTCAAACTCAGTTAAACTAAATTTATCAAAATGTTCAAAAGATGTTTTTATATATTCTAATAAAAATAAGAAAACAACAGTTAGGTCAACCCTAGAGACAAGTAGTACAAAAACGCGTGCGCATACGCAGGTCGCACGTGCGCGCGGGCCAGGTGCTCAGGAAGCCGACGATTTACTTAAATCTACACACCCATACATCATAAATATAAAAAGAGATCATTCAAAAGCATTCTTAAACTTGTTTTTAGTTATGAGATATTATACTTCTAGAGCTTTTGCATAATTTTACTATTCTTCAAACGTTTTAAATGAGTTTTTTTTTTGGCATATAAATATTATAGATCTATTTCTTTTAGCAATTGACATGCTCCGCTACTTTTTAAAGTACAAATTATATGTGAATAAAGAAAAAGAGATTTTTAGTAGGAGCGGGAATCGAACCACGCATCTTTTCCAATCCGGGAAAGTGCCAATTTGCCAATTGCTAAAAGAAATAGATCTAAAATATTTGAAAAAAATCGCGCCATCAAATAGTATGAATTTTAATTGCAAAATTAAACTTACTATATTGTATGCATGTAATGCTTGCCGGTAGACGGCGTTACTCGTAAGACAAATGTGATTAATAATTTGGGATGATCGAAGGATCACTAGGATAGCTTAGTGGTTTATATTTAGGAAACTTTTTGAAATTAAAATTAAAAAAACAAGACAGTACGTATGTTGGGAGAATGGTAGGTGACTATTACTTGTATATTATGCACAATATACCAAATGTGTTGATTAAGCTCTAGAACGGTGGTAATCGTTAGTCAATCTTGTTATGAAAAAATGTTTATATAGACGGTACAGCATTCGCCTGCCTCCTTTGCCTTTGAACGAAACAGGAACATTTGTTGGGACTTGAAGTAGGGCTACGCCGAAGAGGCGACCTTTACCCACATTAATTACTGTTAAGTAGTTCGTCTGTAATTTTAGGTAATAGAAAAAAAACACATAGCATCACGTCTGTATTCCCCGAAGGGGTAGGCAGAGGTGTATTACACACCCACAAATCACCAGCTATATTTAAGTCCTACGTAAGAGGGGGCGAGCCTATAAACGTCTACCGGGCACTTTTCCAAACTCCGGGCTGTTACTGAGAATTTTTCTTTTTAGGAAAAAGCTCAATAACATTGCCCGACCCGGGGATCGAACCCGAGACCTCATTATTAGCAGTCGCATACACTACCGCTACACCACCGAGGCAGTTGAAATAAAGGTTTTTTTAATATAATTTTATAACAGCATTCTCCTGAGATACCCATGAATCACCACACAATTATCAAAGTATAAATAGTCAGTGTTTTGTTAGTACGTAAATGTATAGATTGTTCCGGTGAAATAATTATAGAACATTAAAAAAAACGTTGAACATTTTTAAGTTTGGCAACGTTATCGTTAGATTTTTTGCAAGCTGTATAGCAATTAAAAGAAAAAGTATTGGTCTAGTTTGGATCCTCACAAAAAGTTACTAACTAGACAGTGAAGAAAACTACAAGAACTTAGTTTTTATTAAATACCTATGAAATGTAGAGCAGCTGAAAAAAATATGCGTTCAGAAATTTATATACCTATGACAGTTTGAGCGGGACTTTAAAAATAAAACTAGGCTATAATCTTTGTAACATTAATAGTGTCAAATTAATTTGGTACATAACCATACAAAACACGCAGTAGGAGTTCCTTCGTTACCACTGAAGGAATGTAATATGGTTCCGGTGGCCAGCCAGTAAAGGCGGAGAGACGGCACACAGCGGGTTTCTTTAGTGAGTGAGGGCCCCACACACTACCCTGTTCGTTGCCCCGAACGACGGGGTGTGCGATTAGGAACATTTTTTTTCCCGCCTTAACAAAACAAAAAGGAGTACCTTCGTTGTTTCACGCTGATCTTCAAAAAAGGGTAGTAGGTATTTCCCCGAACGAGCTGGCCTATTTCTGGTACATACATACATAGCATCACGCTTGTATTCCTCGAAAGGATAGGCAGAGGTATATTACGCACCCATGGTTCACCAGCTATGTTTAAGTCCCACGTAATAGGGAGCGAGCCTATTGCTGTCTACCGGGCACATTTCCAAACTCCGGGCTGCTGCTGAGATTTTTGTTTTTACGAAAAAGCTCAATAACACTGCCCGACTCAGGAATCAAACCCAAGACCTCCTGATCAGCAGTTGTTCACACTACCGTTGCATCGTTCACAGTGGCAATTAGCCTATTTTCTAGTGGGAGAAGCAAAGCTCTCCCACTAGAAATAATATATGTATAACATTACTAGAATATCTTCTAATAATATACTTACAACTAAAGAGCGTTTTAATTTTAAAATGTTAATTTACTCGTAATTCCAATCTGTCGTGAACTCAATTCGTAAATAAATTTACTGTGAAGTCGTTATAAAAAACCGAGGGCAGTCCCAAAGCCGGCAGAGCAGAAATGATGCATGCCTTCGTTAGATGTTTTCTTTTTAAAAGATAATTATATAAATGTGTTTAGTAACGTGATTTTATATATAATTATTTTTAATGTTTTTTTTATTTGTAGAGATGAAATAATCAAAGAGCTACTAAATGTATTATTCATAGAGTTAGCAAGCCAAGCAAAATGTCATCCTATCTATAGAGAAAGAGAATTAATGTAGTACTTGTTGTGCTCTAAGTGCTCTAAACATAGAATAAGTATGATCTTCTTCTTCTAAAGATGCGTGGTAGCTGTATCATTTTATGCAAGCTCATCAGCTCACAGAATAAGCCTATCATTTAGTTCTTAGTCTGAGCCTATCATACTATTACATAGAGTACAGAGTACACATGTTATGCACGAAGAACCTGTGTTATATTGGTTTGTCATATTTATAACTATGGGATAATATTACTTACGCACTTATTATTCGTCTTGTTAAATATATATCTATAGAAATACAAAGTATATATTTTACTAAGGGGCAAAAAAATATTATTTTACATATAATTTATTCAGCCAAAGCAAAGCACCATTGAAAACGTGCCTTTAAACCAAAACCTATTGCTAAATCCAATGCTAAATATATTGGATTAATAATTGGTCTAAATAAAATAAAAACAAAAGTTTTAAATATAACAGCCCTCTACGCGAAAGCCCATCAAATAACGATTCTGACACGATGTTTTATTTTTTTGTACATAGGTCTATGTTCAACTATTTTCAAACAAAATCTAAGTAGTAGCCTATGTGTAGACCAGTATAATCATCACTGACCCGGTATTCTTAGATGTGGCATGAAAAATCAACACCAAAGTCATCATCATCCATCCATCCATCCATCAGCCTTTTAACGTCCACTGCTGGCATAGGCCTCCCCAAGAATGAGGGATAGTGCCGTAATCGCCACGCTTGGCAGGCGGGTTGGCGATCGCAGTGAATGTTGTTAATACTCGTAGGAGTGCTGTTGCCCACTCCCCCGGCATTCCCTCAGTCGGCTCTTATGACTCCCATGGGTGGAGAGGGGTGGGACAATTCTAAAGCCGGCCCCACACGGCTAAAGTCGTGAAGTCATCATGCGGCCTACCAATGCTACTACGCCAACACATTATAATATGAGCTATCATAGTGGACCATCATAAAAAAACCATTAGCGAACGGCACAGTTATTCTGTTTTCTAGGCAAATCACGCTACAACACAACTGGAAGCAACCAAGTCTTAGTATTATTGCTTAGAGGTTGGTGTATAAACGACAATCAATACAGTCAATGATATTATCAAATCATGACAATTTCGTAATAATTTCTCGGTCAAATATGACAGTGACTAATTAATGCATCACATTGATTAGTCGCAGAGCGTTTTATTGTACAATAAGTTATTTCCTAACAAAATAAAATGGGCTTTAAATACTTCACGTAAATCGCGACCAAACATTTTCACATACCCGTAAATATACATATTTTTTAATAATCTACAGAAAACAACTATATTCTTCCATTTCATCACTGAAATAAAATGGTGAGCAGTCACAGTGGCTATGTATAGTTGAGTCAATGAGCAACGGTTACCATTTGCCATCAGAAGGGCCCTGGCTCGTCTGCCACCATACATACAAATAGAAAAGTATATAGCCTACTTATAGCTTTCAATACACAAAGGGAATTAAATATTTTTTTAAAGTATGAATAATTGTACACTTTTTGTGCTGAAATATCATGCTTTGATCAAGAATCCTAGAATTACATCAAAAAAATCTGTATACTCAACGTTAAAATTCCATTGAAAACGAAATAACAACATAACAAATATGCTATTATTTACATAAGTAGCGGCTATTGAACAAAGTAGCAGGATAAAAGTTGAATAAATAAGCTCTTACAATAAATAATGATGTAGTTCCCGTACATAATGTTTGCGTAACCAGTTTACAAGACTACGCTAACCGAGGCATGCGTGCGCGTCGCTGCAAGCGTGCACCGATAAATAGTGTTGCGTATTACCGGGACTACAATAAGAATACCGATTTTATTTCTGTATATGGATAACTGTTGGTGTATGAAGTAGGAATTAAGTTCAAATAGTTACTGAAGGCGTAGTATATAGGAGAGCTGCACGTCAAATTATTAATTTGATTTGAAAGTACCAGTTTTCATACCTTAAAATTAAATGCGCATCAATGTTAAATAGTTTCCGTCCGTGATTTCATCTACACGGCATACGTCGAGGCAGAAATCAAAAATTTATTTAGTATTTCTCTTAAAAGGCACGACTTTTTCCAATTTAACCGACAATATATACATACAAATATAGGTAGCCTATAACAATCTGGAATATTCTGTCAAATGGTGAAATTAATTTTCTGATTAGGCTCCTTAATATAAAAAAAGTTACGAAATTCGCAGTCTCTTATAACTTAAATATATATATATATATGTTTATATATATATATATATATATATTTCAAATCCATTTTCCCGCCATCTACATCACAGCATTAGCTAGTCCAGCTCGTGACCGGCCCGTACAAAGGGCAGGCGGTAAGATTGTCTTGTTTTACTAAGAATTAGCGATTATTAACTTACTACACTACTTTGTAAGGCTACCAGTGTTGGATTGTTGAGGATTTAAGTATTTGTACTAGACATTTGAATTGTAGTGATGTGAAATTCACGAAACAAATAGAGACAGAAATTCGATATTATACAAACACCTACTTCACTCATGAAAATATAACCTACACGAGTAAATAAACAACACAATGTTAAATGACAACAAGTAAATTATGATGTTCATTAAATGGAGACTGCCTTAAGTGGGACAGTTTTTAAGCTTAATGACTTAATTTTCAACAATTCAAAATTGACTAGGTATTTATGCTTTTATAAAATAAATAAAATATATTACAATAGTGTAACAGAGCTATGTCTGTACATTTAAGATATTTGAAAAAAAAGTATTTAGGCGTCTCTATACAAACCATTTTTTATAGAATTGATGTCTGTTTGTTTGTTCCGACTTCACGCAAAAACTGCTGAATGGATTTTAATTGTTAAATAGCTCTTGATTAGAATTAAAAACTGGTAAACATTTTATCCCGCTACTATACCGGGCCGTGTGGGGCTGGCACCAAGAATAGCTCCACCCCGTCTTTTCCTATGGGAGTCATAAAAGCCGACTAAGGGATTACCGGGGGACCGGGCAGCAGCGTTCCCCTGTGTACCAAAAACATCCACTGCGATCGCCAACCCGCCTGCCAAGCGTGGCGATTATGGTAAAACCCCCATTTTGGGTAGGCCTACGTTCAGCAGTGGACGATGGAAGGCTGATGGATGGATGGATGGACTAAATCGGGAACCTGAGATATAAACTAAGCAAAGGCCAGTATCTATCAAATAAAATAATATCTTTTTGAAAATTTAGATAGTAAAATTTCCATTGAATGCAATAAATTCCATACATATTAAATCTATGGTAAAGGCAGTTTTATTTCAAAATGTAAGTATTCGTGTAAACATTAAAATATATTGTTTTATGTGTTTAGTTATTCATTATCAAAACGAAGGCAATATCTTTATTTTGTACTCGCTCATTTGTAACATTTTATAATTACAGATCACAACGAGACCCCTTTCATAATAACACAGATGTTACATTTAAACAATCTAAATGTATATTAACAATGGCATTATTAGATGCGATTCCGAGTATTAAATAATTAAGTGACATTGAAATTATCAGACAAACAGACCTTGTTTTTTCGTAGAGATACATCTTTGTGCTTACCATGTTTATATGAATTATTCGTATTTATTATATTTGTGAACAAACACACTACTCTTCATGAAAAATTGGTCACACTGATATAATTACATAAATCTATGTATACTGTGACTTTCAAAAACATGGTTTAGTGTAAGAATTTTAATTTAAATAAATTACCTACATTAACTCAAATAGAGATAATATATTGTGGAATAGGCAAGGTCATCATAGCCATTACTTTCATCACTGACTGCTGCCTTCCGAGCCCAAAAACTTTTCACTTATAAACTACAAAGTCTTATAAAAACAAAGATGGCGCCACTGGTGGTCGGGCTGCATCGCACGCTCATCCATGCAGCACGGCCGATCGTAATACGAGATGACGCTCAAAGCCCGCCATTGTCTTAAAGCTACATAGGGTTGCCAGTATCTTACTATTGTTTGTCATGTCAGTCGCTGCAAAATATGTAAGATTGCATAACAATCGTAAAATACCCGTAGGTATTTGTTATTATAAACCTATATCCTAATATTATAAAAGTTTGAGAGCTTTCATTCGTATTTTACAAAATAAAAAATTAAATTCTTTTCCAAGAGTATACTTAAAGTAATATCCTAGAACTGTATCTATTGTTCCAAAATAGTTTTAGCGGCAAACATAAACACACGATAGCACGATTGCAGATACAACTTTAAACAAAAATATCTAATACTTTAAAATCAAAAGTAAACTGTATGATTCGTTATTAAATCCGCAAAATTAAGCTATGAGCTATGAAATATGTATTCCAAATAATAATTAAAGGCTACAAAAATATATCCGACAGGAAACATAAGACAGATCCCACAGTGATTACACCACAAAACTGGTATAGTAAATATACAAAAATACGCAATCGGAAACAATATATGTATTGATATCCGAAATAACAGCTTTAGTGATTTTATAAGTTACAGTTATTTCCGCCGACAATCGATATCATGAGTATTTTTTGATATAACCTAATAAAATATATTATTGGCCGTGTGGGGCCGGCTTTAGAATTGTCCCACCCCTACAATCTACCCATGGGAGTCGTAAGAGCCGACTGAGGGAATACCGGGGGAGTGGGCAGCAGTACTCCCTCGAGTATTAACAACATCCACTGCGGTCACCAACCCGCCTGCCAAGCGTGGCGATTACGGCATTATCCCCCATGACGGGACCGCTCGTTGTGGCGTTCTCTTGGGGGGGCCATGTCCAGCAGTGGACGTTGAAAGGCTGATGGATGGATGAATAGAATAAAATATAATCGATTTGATTTTAAGCAGATGTCTCCGTGAGTACTCCGAGTGCTCCCCTCCGAACATATTTACACCAAAGGTATTTACAGTATGCAGTATTATAATTAATTACCCATCGGCGAAATGAAATAGTGAGCAGAGGCTTGGCATTATTCTTAGTACAGCTGAGTCCATGAGCCATGGTTACCGCTTAAGTGGTGGATAGGAAGGGCGATAAAAATGGAGCGAGGATGGGGGCACACTTCTACACCAATATATAAAAATATGTACTAATCTCTGCTTAATTATACGGGGCTATGGTGACAGACCAAGAACACAAGCGTCACAGTCGTAGGGATGTATCTAAGCATCATTATCACCATTGCATTACAACCAATTACAGGAGTTGGGTACGTAGTGAAAGTACTCACTTGTTATCGGGACTGAGCGGGTCAGTACCGTCTTCCGTATATCGGATCGTGAAACACCTACATGTGTTTTAGTTGTAGAGGGAGAATGCCGACCTTTTATTAATTTCCCACTAGCGAAATGAAATATAGCGAAAGCAACGACTCGGCAGTACTACTACTATGAGCGGAAGTTACCACTTACCACCGGCTGCGCCGTGTCTGCCTTATTAACAATAAAAAAATGTCCTGTATAAAAATTTAACTCAATTACTTAACGGGACTGTGAAAAAAAGCTACATATTTATATTTTTGATTATATTCATGAGCAAACTACCAGTAATTAGAATCTGTATTGAGAAAGTAAAAACTCTTTAGGTCAGGAATATTTACTACATACTTTTGACAACCCTAGCAACTATACAGAGTGTATTCAGAGCGGCGAGCTCCATTGATGCGATGTCACGAACACCGCCCACCGACAAACGACCTGCCCTCGCGACCTTTTCTCGGAAGCTGTAATTATTGCAACACTCTGTTAATGATTTATCTCTGTATTTCAGTTAAAATATGACAGTTGAGAATTGACTATAGCTGTACATAAATGCACCTGGCGTGACCCAAGACGTTAAGAATGAATGTGTTATCGAAATTCACAGCCCTGAGCAATTGTTACGACGACTGAATTGGCAAAGCATCTGAGACAGTATTCCAGGAGATGCAGGTTCAAATCCTGCTCGTGACTGTTATTTTCGATTTCACATTTTCACACTTTATCTTAAATTAACATCTATAACATTAAAAAGCTGTTACAGATAGATCTGTATATTTACACATTCACTTTGAAATTACTGAACGGATTATAATACAGTTTCACAGGCCGAGAGAGCTTAACTTGGAGAAAAAATATACATCTTCTTGCCATAAATATTGTTGCAAAGAAAATATATTTTTATCCCACTGCAGTAAATGTTTATTACTGTCGTGTTAGCACAAACATTAAAAATATGCACTTATTCAAAATGACCTGAATTGGCCTTAATGCAATCCTTTATCATTGAGACCATCTTATGGATTGCTTAAGGGACGATAAATTATTATGGCGTTTCGAGAAAGCTACTTTCTAAAACTGATCATAAATAATTATCTAGCAAATTAAGATCGGGACTAGATGACGGTCAGTTCAACTCTGATGAAGTCAGAAACGTTCCTTTCTGACCACGTTTGTTTGGATCGAGCATTATAACCCGGTGCCGAGTCTTGCTGAAAATACCATTCTAGGTTTTGGAATATATGGTGTTTTAAGAGGTTTAAACCACCTCTAGAATCGTATATATATACATGTTGCGATGTTTGACCTTATTCACAAAAAATATGGCTCAGTCACTCCTTGATATCTAACACCTTACCAAACTATCACTGAAGTCGGATAATGCCCACGTTGTACTCTGCTGACTAATTGCGAAGCTTCTATAAAGCTTTGAGCATAAACCTGGGTCAGATCTTTTTCTATCACAAACAGAGGACTTTTCATGATAACTATCAATATCCCGGTTCATAAACATTCGACTAATACTCAGTGGATAGCGAGTTACAAAAATTGCATATGGCTCTATTCCTACTTTATGTAATTCAGTTCACTTTCCATTTTAATACCACAAGAATATTTAACACAGACTGACATTACACTGAGAAAACACAATGAAACTGAATGACAGGTTCCAAATTCAAATTTAATATTATTGTTTTTTTTAATTGTAACAGTATTAATGGCCAGACTGTAATAAATACAGGTTATCCTTGTATACATTACTTTCGTACACTGCTTGGTATGAACGCGTGCTTCAATGCGTAGGAACACTAACAAATAGCCTGGCTCAACTTGCCCATATCGATGTCGAACACATGGCAGACATATTGCGTAAACGATTCGGGTATAGTGTTTCATCGTAATTTGTTTATGTTATCAAGGCTTTTGCGTATTTTTACTTCTCTGATTGATTTCACTTTCCGGCCTTTCATCGGGACTAACATAATGTTTTGTCTCTGAGTATATTTAACAAGACATTTGACTGGATATAATTACAATCAAATTCCTATCAAATGATGACAAGGCCTATATTTTATTTTGTTTTAAGGAACGCTTACAGCAAAAATGATAATCACTTTAAATCTTTTATATCAGTGGGGTCACCCAAAGCACTCAAATGGACTTATTAAAACTACATACCGTGAAAAGCATAATAGCCTGTCTATTAGCATACAATGCATCGGCGTTCTCTCCAGAGGGGGATGGAGGAAGTACTTTGTGTGATGAGGACCGTAACTGTTCCGGGATCCGGCGATGGACGTTTATAGTTTGTACTTAAATATTATTTATTATCATGTGTGTCATTTACTCTGAATAGTTAGATATTTTTATATATATTTTAGCATTTGACATGCTTAGCACTATACATTAAACACAAAGTGAAAAATGTGAAATCGAAAATAACAGTCAGGAGCAGGATTTGAACCTGCATCTTCTGGATACCGTCCAGATGCTTTACCAATTCAGCCATCCTGACAATTGCTCCTGACTGCTAATTTCGATAACACATCATACTTAACGTCTTTGGGTGACGCCTGCGCCATCTGTCGGAAGTATTTTCATACATTATACCGACCAGGTAAACTTAATTTTACAGTTAAGATTTTACCTAATAATGACGCAAACCCTTTAAATATTTAGATATTTTTATATATATTTTTAGTATTTGACATGCTTAGCACTATACATTAAACACAAAGTGAAAAATGTGAAATCGAAAATAACGTCACCCAAAGACGTTAAGTATGATGTGTTATCGAAATTAGCAGTCAGGAGCAATTGTCAGGATGGCTGAATTGGTAAAGCATCTGGACGGTATCCAGAAGATGCAGGTTCAAATCCTGCTCCTGACTGTTATTTTCGATTTCACATTTTTCACTTTGTGTTTAATGTACTCTGAATAGTCTATATTCTATACAAATTATTAAAATTAAAATGTCTGTTTGTAATCTACATAGCAGTTTTTTTATTTAAATGGATATGAAAGTATATACCTATGTTACCTATATCAAATTACCAATTAATAACCTGTTTATTTGTTCCAGCTAATTTCCAAAATGGCTGGAGGGACTTTTACTGGCAAATATCTGATGTTATAATGCGTAACTTAGGCTACTTTTATTTTGGAAAAAGAATTAGGTTTCCGCACAAAAAAAGAAAATTATAATTACATCCCATGTGGATGAACTCAACCAATTACGAGTACAATGACACGATACGATGTCGATACGATTTAGTGTGTTACATTCTAACCCTTTCTAATTTCTTACGGGTGGTAGGGCTCGGTACCAAGTCAGAGTATTCACCAGCTGTCGGGCCTGAACGGGTCGGTACCACCGTCTCCTGCGTGACCGGTCATAAAGCACGTCAGTGTGTTTTGGTTGTAGCAGAAGATAGCCGTTTATTCTTTCATTTCATATCTGAGAAATGAAATGGTGCGCAGTGGCTTGACAATATTCTCGGTATAGTTGAGTTCATGAGCGACGGTTACCACTTACCACCAGGTGAGCCGTGGCTCGTCTGCCATCATAAGCATTAAAAAAAGCCCCTGGCACGAAGCCGATGCAGGTTGACAGACTTCACAAGTTATCGATAAAAACTCTCAGAAATGCAGATTTTTTCACAATACTTCCTGTGGAACTACTTAGATATGATAATTTGTATGTAGTTTAACAAGAATGCATGAATGTGGAATGTTGGCCAGCCAATTAAGGCCCTGAGGAGGTCACATTTTCTATACCAACATAGTCATGTACTAAATTGAGCATTTATCCACTATATGTTGGTATTTGGATTTCGTATTGCTAGCCACTACAGGCCATGGTAATCGCTTACCATCACGAAGCTTGCTTGCCACACATGTAGTATCGAAACTTTGACTAAACATAAAGCTTTTACAAAAACATATTTGGTATACACACTACTTGTAAAGCAATAGTGTAATAGTTATCAAACCATGGACTGCAAAGACAGTGATATCGAGTTCAATCCTAAGTCCACAACTCGCACGGCAAACATCTCTGACTAGTAATAGTGCTATCGAAATATCCTCACCTCTTTAAAATAGCATGTCATAATGATGACAATATACCCACAAGGAGGTCCAAACACTCTTCCTATCCTGTCCTTATTATCCTTTCCCTCTACCTCAAATCCCATTCCTTGGAGATGGCAACGCGTGATACCTCTGGTGTTGCTAGCGTCTATAAGCTATGATAGCCGCTTACTGGTGGGCCGTGTGCTTATTTGTCACACAGGTAGTACAAAAAAAATATTTTCACCTTATAGACGTTAATAAATTTTGACCAATTTACAGTAGCTTCGAATAATAAACTGGACTAACATTTGCCAGCCCTTATACATTAAATGACCACCTCATTTGCAAAGTCAGAGATGTTATCAGAAAGAATACAAAGGCTACAGAGCGAACAGATGTTTCCAATTTACTTTGTCCAATTACTGAGACGTTAACATGTTTGGTAAATAACGAGAAGCCTCGCACCCACAATACGACCTACGTAAAGTATGCTAAGTGTACCTTACTGTTCCTAAAGAGACTGATCAAAATTGTAAAAATATCGATCAAATCCTAATAGCCCTTTTTGTAATCTACACATTATTTGCTCATGTGGAGCTATAGACACAACTTGGTAAGTATAATTAAAATAAATATTAATTGTAAATTAATTTAATACTACATTTTTTTAAACTATCAACAATCAAAAATAGTATATTCCATAATTGGTACTTACTTATTTGTTCTGCGCATCTGCGCCCGGTAATACCTAAACAGTTCAAAGTATTTTTATGGATAAGTATTATATAAAAAACTGTATTTACTTTTCAAAGTTAAGTGAAAATTGGTCGCAAATTAACTTTGTCTAATTCGGTTTATTAGTTTTTTTTCCAATCTGTGACTCACCACTGTTACCGTATATTACTAATATTAAATTAACATAAGAGAATTTGGCAAGTTTCCCAAACAACTTTTAAAAAGGAGGTTCTAATTCCACAAAAAGATCTAAATCCTCAATTTATTTCTTAATTAAGGGGTTATCAGGCCACATCGCTTGGTGAAACAACCGCTGGGGAAGAAAGAGTCTGAAGTTGTGACCCATTAGGATGGGACCCATTAGGAGGGAGCCATTGGATGCAAATAGGCAAAGGGATGGAAGAAAAAACACTAAGTATATCAAGTTGTCTTTCAACCAAAAAAAAAACTGATTTCCTTATTCGTCCTTAAATCTGTTGAGAAGCTATGATGACACAAACATACACACAGATACACACGTTAATCTTATTACATATCTCGGTTTACGTAAGTACTCTCCTTTAAAAATAAAAAAAAATATTTAATATAACATTATGAAGATGATCTTTCGGAACGTACCTACAGTTTAAACTTAGCAAGGTTTTCGAGCTTCTAATATTTTGACACTTCAACGCGATAAGTAAACTTGTTGTGTTTTTTATTAATTAATACGGCGTTTTTGGTGGAACGTTATAGCGAGTGGTTGAAATCCTATCACATACTCCAGTAAATCTGTTAAAATTACAGAAATGTATAAGACTAATTAATCACCATGTAAACTATGTACGTCTATGCAATACGCACAGACGTACACAGTTAACATGGTGATGAGAATCCGCTCCACATACAAAAATACAACATTATTAATTAATACTGGCAACAAATTATCATTCATATTTAGATATTTTTATATATATTTTTAGCATTTGACATGCTTAGCACTATACATTAAACACAAAGTGAAAAATGTGAAATCGAAAATAACAGTCAGGAGCAGGATTTGAACCTGCATCTTCTGGATACCGTCCAGATGCTTTACCAATTCAGCCATCCTGACAATTGCTCCTGACTGCTAATTTCGATAACACATCATACTTAACGTCTTTGGGTGACGCCTGCGCCAACTGTCGGAAGCATTTTCATACATTATACCGACCAGGTAAACTTAATTTTACAATTAAGATTTTACCTAATAATGACGCAAACCCTTTAAATATTTAGATATTTTTATATATATTTTTAGCATTTGACATGTTTAGCACTATACATTAAACACAAAGTGAAAAATGTGAAATCGAAAATAACAGTCAGGAGCAGGATTTGAACCTGCATCTTCTTGATACCGTCCAGATGCTTTACCAATTCAGCCATCCTGACAATTGCTCCTGACTGCTAATTTCGATAACACATCATACTTAACGTCTTTGGGTGACGCCTGCGCCATCTGTCGGAAGCATTTTCACCCAAAGACGTTAAGTATGATGTGTTATCGAAATTAGCAGTCAGGAGCAATTGTCAGGATGGCTGAATTGGTAAAGCATCTGGACGGTATCCAGAAGATGCAGGTTCAAATCCTGCTCCTGACTGTTATTTTCGATTTCACATTTTTCACTTTGTGTTTAAAATTATCATTCATTTGTCATATACCTACGTGAAATGAAACGTTGAGCTGCGGCTTGGCAGTATTCTGAGTATTTGTTAAGTTAGATACCACGAGCGGTGGGTTCCACTTCCCATCAGATGGGCCATAGGTTTTTACCGTAAGGAATAAAAATCTTACCTACATTCTTTTTCTTAAAGGGAAAACTTACCCTTTATCAGTAATTACAAGTATGCAAAGATTGTGCTAAAATGCGCTCGCGCAGGTTTTGCCTCCCTTGCCGGACTTAATCAGGGTCAACATTCCTGATAGTATCTAGAGGGTAACTACCACTGAGGACACAGTAAATAAATGAACATATCTACATTATTTTATTTATAGATATTGTCGTAGTTTTTTTTGGAAGCTTACAAAATACCAAAGCATATTTACAAAAAATTCCTAATTCAAAAAATAGAAATCGTCTGCCCTGGCAAGGAACGCACTTAAAAGTAAAACTTATAGCCACTGTCATTTAAAAGGTTATGCTTGAATAAAGAAATTTACATATAAAAATTAACCTTGAAAACATTTAACATTTTTTTGGGCAGCAGTCGTTTAGAAATATTGTTTATTGTCTTAATTTGCCTTAAATCGAATTGGGACTACTTGGTTAGTCTTTTATTTCGTAGAGAAACCTGTGGTTAACACAAAAAAATATTACATCTGCAGAAAAAAATACAAATAAAATGAATTATTAAATTTCCTGCTAAAACGCTAATTAGTTACGTCATGAACCGGTGTTCAAAGGTGGTGGGGTGCGTGGTTTCTAGTATTTTGCCTGTCAATTTCATGCAATCACTGCCTATGAACCCTACGACGGGTGCTCGTGAACACGTGACAATTTGTATAATTTACAACATTTGAACATGATTTTTTTTTTCTTTTATACGTAGAAACAAATATATTTAAGATATTTAAATATTACTAATAATCGTTTAAAGATAAATTTAAATTAAATTATATCATTTAACAATTTACTACGATCGATTTTTACATAGGCCTCTTTAAATATAAATTAACGGATCTGTTTCCCGTCTACATCAATAAATACTAAAGGTATTGTTACATAACTATTATATCGTATTACATCATATATGCAAATCTCACACAAAGTAATATTTCCTGTAATAATTGACAAAAAACACCTGAAATGTATATTCCAGGTAATTATTTAATAGTTATTTTTACCTGAAGGTAATAGGTATAATGAGCAATTTGAACTGTTTTTGTAGTTAATTACAAGTTATAGCATATTACGTCTTAAGTTTTATTAAATATACGTATATTATTATACACAGTTTAAAACATTAAATCCAAAAAAAAAATACAAAAACATGAACGTACAAACATCATAATAATAACTAATTAGTATAAAATTAAATAGCAAAAACTGTAACTCGTTATGTTATTTTATCTTATTGAGATGAATATAATCCCTCTTAAATTACACAGCGTCTCAAAATTTCATATGTTTTATTTCATAATCAATTATTACTGTCCAACTGTGAAATAAAACTATTATAGTACTACATACTTTGAGAGTTGATTTTCTACTATTCCGATGTTTCGTATACTTTACGGTAAATAATGTGTAATATCAGAAAGTAACATACTTTAACACAAAGTGAAAAATGTGAAATCGAAAATAACAGTCAGGAGCAGGATTTGAACCTACATCTTCTGGATACCGTCCAGATGCTTTACCAATTCAGCCATCCTGACAATTGCTTCTGACTGCTAATTTCGATAACACATCATACTTAACGTCTTTGGGTGACGCCTGCGCCATCTGTCGGCAGTATTTTCATACATTATACCGACCGTAACATACTGTTCCTTCTGGATAACCTCCCAGATTGGAGGACCAGGTAACTAGAAACATTTAATGGAGTAGGAATTTCGTGTAGGAGCTACCCCACAGTAGAGGACTAAGTCGTAAGAGTAGATAATTTAAGGTCTTGAATTCTCCGACGTTCAGCTCGCGGGCCGGGCCACTGCGCTCATCTATCTATCCATCCATCAGCCTTTTAACGTCTACTGCTGGACATAGGCCTCTCTAAGAATGGGGGATAGTGCCGTAACCGCCACGCTTGGCAGGCGGGTTGGCGATCGCAGTGGATGTTGTTAATACTCGAAGGAGTGCTGCTGCCCGGAAAGGTATAAAAAAATATTTGATAGGAACTATTTTCTTTGCAACTTTATAAATAAAATTGTTCTTCTTATAAAGCGACTCTGATTACCTTACCTACTCAATACTCTCATTCTCTACATCAAACGATATAACTTCTATTAAAATTTTAGATCTATTTCTTTTAGCAATTGACATGCTCCGCTACTTTTTAAAGTACAAATTATTTGTGAATGAAGAAAAAGAGATTTTTAGTAGGGGCGGGAATCGAACGACGCATCTATTCCAATCCGGGGAAGTGCTCTAAACCACTAAGCTACCCTACTGATCCTTCGATCATCCCAAATTCTTAATCACATTTGTCTTACGACTAAAGCCATCTACCGGCAAGCATTACATGCATCCAATATAGTAAGTTTAATTTTGCAATTAAAATTCATACTATGTGATGGCGCGATTTTTTCAAACATTTTAGCCCCCACTAAAAATCTCTTTTTCTTTATTCACAAATAATTTGTACTTTAAAAAGTGGCGGAGCATGTCAATTGCTAAAAGAAATAGATCTAAAATGTTTGAAAAAATCGCGCCATCAAATAGTATGAATTTTAATTGCACAATTAAACTTACTATATTGGATGCATGTACTGCTTGCCGGTAGATGGCGTTAGTCGTAAGACAAATGTGATTAAGAATTTGGGATGATCGAAGGATCAGTAGGGTAGCTTAGTGGTTTAGAGCACTTCCCCGGATTGGAAAAGATGCGTGGTTCGATTCCCGCTCCTACTAAAAATCTCTTTTTCTTTATTCACAAATAATTTGTATTCTATTAAAATGTTACAAGAATTCGTTCCTGTAGCCGGCTCCTTACCTGAGCCGTAAGAATTACACGTAGTGGTAAAAAGTTTACTTACTTGCTACGTTTCAAACAAGTACAACATTTTACGCGGTAAACAACTATAATCAACAATTACAAAGCCTATTAGAGATACGTATTTATCAATTAGTTGGGACTGGTGCCGGCTAATCAAGACGAGTATAGAACATCTGAACTCCTAAGGACTGGTACAAATATGGATAACAACATTAATAATTGTAGACAAATATTGTTGTTTATTATTGTTTTAATATTTTCATGTAATTTTATTATTATTAGAAGCGTTAATGTTTTTATTTTTTAAGTGAAAACTTCTAATGCGGAGGAAGGGTAAAGCCGGCTGTTGGCGTGGCGACGTCACCATTTATTTTATTTTTTAACGCCATCTGTTGATAAAACCATCTAACTAGGAAGTATAATGTCAATCAAAAAACCAATAAGTTTTAATTCGTCTATGGATAACGAGAGGGTTATTACCAAGTATTATATAAGACTCGAATAATATCTAAAGAAATAAAGGAAATCGATGTTTTCACATCTGCGAGACGTGACGGCTCTTTTTTTTCAAGGCAATACCCGGCACTAATTAACAATCCTTGTAGGAACTTTATACGCATATCGCACTTTTATGGTATGCAAAATCTGCACAATCCATCTGCTGAAAAAAATCCGCGGTCTTCCACAAAACTACCTTTACGCAGGACGTATTCATCAATCCCTAATAATTCCCTCACCAATTCTGGCCCAACTGATTTTGACTCTATACTTTCCTTAGAAACCCTTATGGAATAATTTGGCCTCAGCAGTTGACCTAAAATGACGATTTCGTTAATATTGATCAAGCATTCACGTCTGACATTTAAGTAATATTCTTGGAAGTTGGTATTGCCCGATTTAAGTTGTAACTAGTGACAGTATTGTTCCGAGAATTGGTGACGTTTAGAGGTCAAAGCGATCTCGCGGATGCGGAAACAGCGACTGTGCGCAAGCAGTACTGGCGAAGGCGACATTCCGATACTTACTTTATGGACTACGAATACAGTACTGTAATTTACTAGGGTAGGGAGAGATAGGTCTTTCCCGTAAATATATTATGTATTAAAGGGCGACCTTAAGTGTTTATCTAGTAGGCTTCAGTGGCGAGTTAGTTGCCACCCAGTTAAAGCCATTCTTCCAATTATAAAAACCGTATTATATTTCGGCATTATACTTAGAAAAATGTACATGGTTATCGGAGGATA
This sequence comes from Leucoma salicis, assembly GCA_948253155.1. NCBI lineage: Eukaryota > Metazoa > Arthropoda > Insecta > Lepidoptera > Erebidae > Leucoma > Leucoma salicis. The sequence continues at coordinate 1,651,126 of OX411806.1, read as the reverse complement.
ATGTGGAATACATGTGCACCCACTTTATGCGTGTCTATGAGGATAAACAATCTCCAATTCAATAGATATACTTAGGTATCACTTTCTTTTTTTTTTGAGGCACATAAATGTACGTAGAAAAATTCCTGGTTTCTCCAAAAAACTACCTCGGTGGTGTAGCGGTAGTGTGTGCGACTGCTGATCATGAGTTTCGGGTTCGATCCCCGGGACGGTCAATGTTATTGAGTTTTTTCGTAAAAAGAAAAATTCTTAATAGCAGTCCGAAGTTTGGAAATGTGCCCGGTAGACGGCAATAGTCTCGACCCCTATTACATGGGACTTAAACATAGCTGGCGAACCGTGGATGTGTAATACAACTCTGCCTATCCCTTCGGGAATACAGGCGTGATGTAAGTTTTTTTTTTCTTTATTTTTTGATGATTTTTATCGGACTTAAAACAGCAAATTCCTGAGATCAATGGCACATTTGTCTCAAACGGTTAAATTAACACCATATTCACTTTAATAAAACAAGCGAAGTCTTAAATGGCTAATAATTGACCGAGTTACTTCCTTAAACGGCGATTAACTAAACAGTAGTTCGTGACGTCATTCGATTAGTCACCTCACTATCGGCGCAAGATCAGCGTAAGCGCCGAAAATGTATCTCCTCCGTTAATAAAGCCATTGTTAAAAAGACAGTTTATAAAATCTGCCTCATATTGGCTGTGTGCGCCATGTATTTTGCTTCTTTATTTTTTAACTTAACGAAAAACATCTCTCACTGCTCTCTTATAAATGCGTAAGTAAGTTTGTTTGTTTCTTTCTTACGCTTTCATGCTGTAACTACTAAACTAATCATGATGACAATTTGGACTCATATAGTCTGGAGTTGTCGCCAACCCGCCTGCCAAGCGTGGCGATTACGGCACTATCCCTCATTCTTGGGGAGACCTATGTCCAGCAGCGGACTTTAAAAGGCTGATGGATGGATGATCGTCTGGAGTGCAGAAAAGTATTCTTTATATCCCGGAAAAACTGATTCCTGTATGATAACTATTTTCAAGCATATATTTCAAAATCAAGTCAATCATTATATACATAATTGATATGAAGTAGAGTGAGAAAATTAAATTAACACAGAGAGCAAAAATGTGAAATTGAAAGAAACAGTCACGTGGACTTTGGGTTTCACTTGTACTTTATATTAATTTATATGGCTAAGCTTTTAATGTCAAATGCTTAAAGAAATCAAAAATATCGTACATTAATTATATCATCTCGGAGCAAAAATAACTATATAAAGGTATCCTAGAGGAGTGGGCTTTTTCGGCAGTATAATTAGTCTATTTACTTTTCTAGACTTTGAAATATATAGATATGCACGAAATGATCAATTAAGTAGTTATAGCGTAAAAGCATTATCAATAAACAAACACACTGACATTTATATCACTATACTATAGAAGTACTTCTACTAGTGTTAACATCCAAGGATACAGACAATCACAAGGTCGTTAAGTACTTACATTGTACTTATACAACGCTTACATAATGACAGCATTTTAAATTCATACTACATAATTATTCTCTTTGTACGGCTCCAACACGAACTCAGCATAAGTTTACATTAAAATGATTTTATTCTTTAACTAGTGGTAAGTAGTATGGAGTGGTAGCCTAATGATAAGGCTATTGACTGTGGTATCGAGTTCGATCCCCACTGAGAGGCCTAGCTCTCTGATATTTCTATTTTTTTTTAAATTACGTGTGTATTCGTTTTCCGTGTGGGGCCGGCTTTAAAATTGTCCCACCCCTCTCCACCCATGGGAGTCGTAAGAGCCGACTAAGGGAATACCGGGGGAGTGGGCAGCAGCACTACCTCGAGTATTAACAACATCCATTGCGATCGCCAACCCGCCTGCCAAGCGTGGCGATTACGGCACTATCCCCCATTCTTGGGGAGGCCTATGTCCAGCAGTGGACGTTAAAAGGCTGATGGAGTGGAGTGGAGGAGTATTCGTTTACTAATATATACCGTTCCATGCGGGAAAACATCAGCGTGTGTACGGTTTAAATCTCTTTCACCCAAGACCCTTGCCTAAGAAAAAAAGCAGTAGTTGTCGCTCATGGAGTTGACGATAGGTAAGCAAAGCCGCTACGTTTCTTAATAGCCACCACTATGTAAAGTTTTTCTTTCTTCAGTGGAATATAGGTAGCCGATTCTAGAAAGTTCTTCAATAACACTATCAGTTCAAAGATTTGCGTTATAAAATATGTTAATGCGTTAAACTGTGACTAATGAAATAAATATGACTAATTTACCTTAAGTTTTAGTTTGCTCATGAAAATGTTGGCTTACCTAAAACAAAAACAAATTACTGTTAGAAGAAATAACTAATAAATCTATCTATAAAATAGTATTTTATTAATAAAACAAGTCAATGTGATACATGTATAAGAACCTAAAAAAATTAAGACTTGTCTATGGAGTTTCAGAGAGAATGGTGCGGAAATTGTGTAGTCTTTCCGGGTATGTAGATAAAATAAATATGTTGACTTAAACACAAAGTGAAAAATGTGAAATCGAAAATAACAGTCACGAGCAGGGCCATTTTTGATTTCACATACTTCACTTTGTGTTTAATGTATAGTGCTAAGCCTGTCAAATGCTAAATATATATATAAAAATATCTAAATAAATATGTTGACTTTAAATTTTTTATTATTAACTAGCCTTATTCCTGTAATTGTTTGTGGTACAAAAGAGTGCACTTCTATGTGCTCACATACCTGTGCACTACAATACCTCCTGCGTATATTATATAGCTATAATATCTGTTGTCATATAATATCTGTTATCTGCAGTATAATATCTGTTGCCGTGTGGGGCCGGCTTTAGAATTGTCGCACCCCTCTCCACCCATGGGACTTGTAAGAGCCGACTGAGGGAATACCGAGGGAAGTGGGCAGCAGTACTCCCTCGAGTAATATATTAATAACAAGTTTACAAAAAAGATAAGGATGAACAAATACAAATAAATTTATTAGTCTTTTAAAACAGTTTCTCATTGATAAATGTTATTATACAATTAAAGAATTCTTTGAAGACAAAATGAAATAGTTAAAAACTTCATAAACACCTACCTGCACACTTAAGAAATCTAACTTCACCATAGATATAATAAATTAAACAAACAGAGCTTTTGCAAACTGACTATTTAATATAAGAGATACAAATAATTACGAAACTTACCTTTTACGTCATCCTCTTTTCTACTTTCCGCTGTGCCCAACAGGGTCCATAATTGTTACTCTTTTATTTATATGTTACCACCTACACTATACATTGGGGAATGCGAAAATAAATGAATATGAATATGAGTATTAACAACATCCACTGCGATCTCCAACCCGCCTGCCAAGCGTGGCGTTTACGGCACTATCCCCCATATGAGCGAAACACATGTGGCGTTCTCTTGGGGAGGCCTGAGTCCAGCAGTGTACGTCGAAAGGCTGATGGATGGATGGATGGATGGAATATCTGTTGAATACTGGCCGCCGTGACCGAAATTACGGTCTCGATTGTCGGAGTTTATTATTATTATGTTTTATTATAATTTACATATTAACAATACCAACGGTTCGTAGGTAGTTTCAGTATATAATGTTAAAGCAATTTGCCCACAAAGTCACGCGTAGGCCCACGCGAGCGACGCAGGTCAGACGTAGGTCTACGCTCACATTTCGTACGCGCTTGACTGCTTTGCAAGCTCTCGAGGGCATTTACTGATCGACGTTACTGATCAAAATTCATAAACTTTTTTTTTTGTGGTCGCTGGGCTTAGTTTTTGTTTTACTTACCTTTATTTTTTTCTGAACGTCAATTTTATTTTAAAAGCATGCAGGCAGGTTTTTCTTTCTCGAGCCGTCAAAAAAATACCCGGCGGCTTACCCTTTCGGGTACCTTCTTAGACAAGACTACGTACTATAAAATTATTATACGCTACACGTTCTAGACTCAACTTTTTCGAGTGCAAGAGTCCAAAAACTTTAGATTTTTATCGAGATTAAAATTCACTGTTACCTACACTGTAATATTTATATGCATAATACGACTTTTTTCTGGACCGGTTTGAAACAAAAAATGTCTTAATTAGTTAATTGATGGTGCGATATTTCGTTATAAATAGGTACAAGTTTCTAAACTTGTCCCAACTAAGCGTACCTACCTTGTATTATCGTGGGAATTATTTTAAACAAATCAATAAATATTTTATTCAACATAACTCAAAAGATACAAAAATAAGAATAAATATAGCAACCATCAGATTCATTAGAGGTATTGAAAAGTGGCATAGTATGAGTTTCTTGCCGGGTTTTTTTCATGAAAGGCTGTGCTACGTAGTCCGGCTACTTGTGGTGATTGCAATCGCGACATTGATGCACCTGCCTCAGACGCTCATGTATTTGCGGATATTGACAATTCTAAGTGCTATGAAATAAGCCTAAAAAAACAATTTCGAGATTTAATAAGTATATGGTAATCTGAAAATACCTATTACTCTAGAAATATCTTCCTTAAATGTCAATTTTTCAAAGCATTAACACAAAGTGCGAAAATGTGAAATCGAAAATAACAGTCACGAGCAGGATTATTTTCGTTGTAACATTTTCGCACATTGTGTTAATTTTCTTTTTGTTATTGCATGTAGTGGCAGACGAGCCATCTGATGGTAAATGGTAACCATCGCTCATGGACACAACTATACCGAGAGTACTGTCAAGCCGCTGCTCACCATTTCATTTCACAGATATGAAATGAAAGAATAAACGGCTATCTCCTACTACAGCCAAAACGCAACGATGTGCTTCATGGCCTGTCACACGGGAGATGGTGGACATGGTGGTACCAACCCGCTCGAGGTCAAAACCAAGTGAGTGCTCCCACTTGGTACCCAGCCCTACAACCAGTCATGCAATGAATGATAATTGCTTACTTCCCTTAGACGCCTCCTACGATACCCGTGGGAAAGAATGGGGTGGTGACACTTGTATTCTTAGTCCGTCACCACACGAATTACATAATTACATAAGCATGTCAAATGCTAAAAAAAATATCAAAATACTTTTAAAGCATATTAAGAGCATCCTCTTGAACCACTGCCTATGTAACTATTATTAATATAACATAAATTAATTAAATTTATCTAACTGCCTCGGTGGTGTAGCGGTAGTGTATGCGACTGCTAATCATGAGGTCTCGGGTTCGATCCCCGTCTCGGGCAATGTTATTGAGCTTTTTCCTAAAAAGAAAAATTCTCAGTAGCAGCCTGGAGTTTGGAAATGTGCCCGGTAGACCTCAATAGGCTCGCCCCCTATTACATGGGACTCAAACATAGCTGGCGAGTCGTGGGTGTGTAATACACCTCTGCCTACCCCTTCGGGGAATACAAGCGTGATGCTATGTTTGTTTTATTTATCTTATTGGACATTTTAAATTACGTTGTTTCTATGTTCATAGATAAAATATAATTATAGACGTTCGACTAATTCTAAACCACGCATCTGTGGCAGTAGTTTGCAGGACTAGTATGCGTTTCCTTCCATACAAGGTTGGCATTATTGGCAAACAAGCATACTACCCGCCTGATTAGAAGCAGTCAGGGGCCGTTCATAAATTACGTCACGCTAAAATCGTGGGTTTTATTCACACCCAAGAAATACTACGGCGCTAAATCTAGACTCTTTCTTTTCTTATGTTTAATTGAACTGCAAATGTCACAATTCTTTAGACATCCCTCCCCTTGTCACATTCCGCCACACCAAGAGACCTTATTGTTTGGGAACATTTTATTTGAATGGCCCCTTACCTATATACGTTAGCAACACACCAGACGCCTCACTCGTACTTTGCCAATCCCAGAGAATATTAACAAGACGAATAATAGTAAAAAGATGAAGAGTTGACACTTTAAGTACCAACTACTGTCCAAAAGCTAACAGGTAATCACCGTAATAATTATTTCTAGACCTTAATTTCGATCATAGCGGCCATTGTAAACTGACACTAGTCATGTAGGCAGAATATATTATAGTGCACGGGTGTGTGCGCTAACTGCACTCTCTGTTCTCTTACTCTCATAGTCCGATGGGACGGCATTCTGCACCCACCGGAGAGATTAGCGGCTTTAAGTAAGTGTTTTCCGAGCCACGAGAGTGAAACACCACAAACTTCTTAACTCTGGGCTGTTATTGACAATTTTATTTCTTGACGGAAAACCTCAACAACATTTCATACATCAAATAATTAGTTATTTAATGTAGCTGAGCATGTCAAGTGCTAAAATACAGATGAAATATGTTTAAAACATCGCGCCGTCATATAGTATGAATTTTAATTTCAAAATTAAACTTACTGTATTGGATTAATGCATGTAAATGCTTTCGATAGGTGGTGTGGGTCGTAAAGACAAATGTGATGTGGAGATTGGGTATAGCCGTTGATCAGTGTGATAGCTTAGTGGTCTAGAGCACTTCTCTGGATTGGACAGGACGCAAGTTCGATTGCCGCTCGCACTAAAAGTTCTCTTTTTCCACATTTCACAAATAACTTGTTATGTAACTTTTCATTGGCCCGACCCGGGAATAGAACTCGAGATCTCATGATCCGCAATCACATATACTACCGCTACAGTCTGCTAAACCAACGAGGCAGTTTGTATAGTACCTATAAACTATTTAAGCTAATACTACAATAAAAATGTCCAATAAAATTTTTAATAGTCCGATCTAGTTAACAAAACTGTATCGGATTTCCTCGGAATCCACTACAGCAAACAGCATTAGTGGTACAATAAACTTTGCCTCCTTTCACTATCTGACGTCTCGAGTGCCTTCATTTGCATGGCTTAGAACTGTACAGCATATATTATTCATTAAATAGAAATAATTTGTCATAAAACAAACTAAAAATTCCTTTACAAGTGATTTCAACGTACTTATATCCTTATATAAATGCAAAAGTGAGTCTGTTTGCTTGTTACATGAAATTTTGCATACATAATATAATTTGGAGCCTAGGCCATTTATGGTTCTTGTGAGGTAGGCATCGTGTTTATTTAAATGATCTCAAGAATAGATTACAGATGATGGTGGCCAAGGTCTGGTGATGAATTGAACAGGGAGGTCCAGCGGGCCCATAGGTTTTTTTGAAATTTAAATGTGTTTGTTCTCATCTGCATAATAAAAATACAGTGTTAAATGATATAACTAGAACAAGGTTAGATTTAAATTTCTAAATGTTTTTTCTACTTCCGTTTAAGTGAGGGTTTGAACCGGAGACCAAGTGCTTAGAATTCCATAGACATATCAAAGACATGATAACTCTACACTTTATATCTTTAGGATTTATCTGATGTCACGAAACTATTTAACTGGTAGTTGCTGAACACGACAGTATTTTATAAAAATATGGTAAAAAAAAAAATAGCTCTTTGGACTAGAATTTTGTGAAAAAAAATTAACGGAAGGATTTAAAAAATCCAAGAGGAGGCTGTCCGTTATGAGTTTCGAGTTCAAGCTCTAAAAAAAAATTGCAAAACGACGATATCACAAACAGCGATTTCTACTAAAAAAGAAAAACATTTCACTAGTTTCGTGCGTGTGCGGCGAAACAAGTGCATATCCGGGAACAATGATCAGCTTCCGTTTGCTCATTGAGATCAATTGGCCCTACGGCTTCAAAATATAGGGCTCGCTGCCCTCCGTCCGGTTTCCGGAAAGGAAGAGACCGGGAATAAAAATATCGATATCGATAGACGATTCTTAGATTCGATTTTGGTTACATACGTAACCATAAATATTAGATTGGTATTTTATTTGTTATTTGTATTCATAAAGACATTGAAAGGGTTTTGCAACTATCTTCTCTTCTTTCTGCTGGATACAACCAGGAAATTTACTTCTAAATGTATCTGAGACTAAATATATTAATGTTCGATTATAAACCTTCACCTTTACATCTTCCTACAAGATCATAAACTAATTCAAAGCCTTAGCCGTACCTTCCTCACGGAGTATCAATCAAATCTTTTACGGTATCTATATAGATAGATATAGACCAAATTACACAATTAATAAATATAAATACTAATCTAGCCTGACCCGATTTACACGACTATAAGAGGTCGAAGCGAATTCGCAAAACAAGCATACCTCGAATATATCAGCCATGAAATATTGTTAAATAATCTTCGCATATGAAGTAATATATTTGCAAATATGAAAATTATATAACATTTTTGTACAAAATTGATTGGATTCGATAGCGCTTGACCCCTAAACTAATTGGATTAAAACGTACACGAAATCATTCCAATTTGGTTTGGATATTTGCTAACGACCTAAATACCCACAAAGATGTTATTACATGCCTTTAAACAATACAATTTTAAAAGAAAACTGCAGATTGATGATCTAAAAATGCATTATTTTTTATTAGAGTACAGCCAAATTTCAAAACCTCGAGCATATTAATGCACAAACCAGCCTAGCATATTTCTATAAGTTTTATTCTATACCTCTGTAAATACTTACACAATTTAGTTCCTACCTTACCCTTCTCCAAATAATATCATCATAAATGTATTGTATATAATGTCCATATCGAAACGTCATACGCCTACCTTCATAATAAGCACAGCAAAGAAATGGAAAAAGTCGCCAGCGTCAATATCTCCTTTTAAGTACCGTGTAGCCATTTTCAAGGCAAAAGCCTCAGTTTTGATCTATATTTTTTAGCATTTGACATGCTCAGCTACTTTTTAAAGTACAAATTATTTGTGAATGAGGAAAAAGAGATTTTTAGTACGAGCGGGAATCGAACCCGCGTCCCTTCCAATCCGGGGAAGTGCTCTAAGTTACTGAGACCTTTCGGCCATCCCAATCTCTTCATCATATTTGACTTTACGACCAGCGCCATCTATCGGAGTGCATTTCCCGCTCGCACTAAAAATCTCTCTTTCCTCATTCACATATAATTTGTACTTTAAAAAGCCTCCGTTTTTTTGATAAGGCGGGGAAAAATTTACCTAACCGCACACCCTACCTTTCGGGGCAACAAATAGGATGTGTGGGGCCCTCACCTACTAAATAAACCCGTCCTGTGAGTGTCTCCGCCTGTATTGGCAGACCACAGAAACTGTATGATATTACTTCAGTGACTCGAGGTAAAAGCCATGCTATTATATAAAATTAACCTGTAGTTCTAAAATGAAACATTTGTTGTTATTTTTAACAATAACCATACCGTGACTACGTACCAAGATAATTCAAGGTTGGAAATAGGATCAAAATATCTTGATTTACAAACAAAGCCATATCGAAATGCTTTTCATTCGAATAAAAGTATCGATATAATGTAACATCCCTATAACCAATTGCCGAGTCGGCACTACAATTGAATAGGCACGCGGGTTAGGGTCATAGGTTATCGATGTGTGACCACGAAGTGCATTTTAATTTCATCACGTTAGAACATTTTAATTAGCTTATGGTTTTTTATTCAAATTATGGTAAATTAGATACATAGTATACTATTTAGGAAGCCATGAGGCAAAAGCACTGAGCACGATCGCACAGATGGCGTAGTGGTTCAGATACCCGCCTCCCGCCCGAGTGTTGTGTGGGTTAATTTCTCACAGAGGACAACTCTGTGTAATCCACAAATAGTTGTTCTGACTCTGGGTGTAGTTTGTGTCCCTGAAATTGTATGTTTTTAAAGTCCCCGCGATACAAGAATTATTCATTACCTAGTGCAAGGAATTTTCGTTATTAAAAAAAATATATAAAGAAACCATAATAAAGGTAACCTCTCTTCGAGTGACTTTAAAACGATATCGCAGTTAGTATTTTATTGAATATTCTGACAACGTGTAAAAATGCCGTGATAATATTTGATAAGAGCGACTGCTTATCGTGCCTTCGAGGAGATCAGGCGGTACACATGTCATTTTGGGTTATTAAAAAAAATGCTTAACCTTACTGATATAATTTTTAATCTGTTTATCTGTTTGTTCGTCCGCGCATCACGCAAAAACTACTAAACGGATTTTTATGTAACTTTTTTATTTGATAGCTCTTAATTACACTTAAAAACTGGTATACATTTTATCCCGCTACTATATAGGGAACCTGAGATATAACCTAAAAACCAGCTTTTGGCTGTGGCGGAGCCGCGTGTAAAGGCTAGTTATAAAATATAATCGCTGTTCATGTATGTCTGTTTCTCCGCTAAGTTCTTCTAAACTACGCAATTGATTTTGAAATTTAGTTTTCACTTGCGATTCGATATTTTGTATATATGCAATACATCCCAACTATATACTCATATTCTCTCGTTACTATATAATGTACTGTTTAACCCTTCATCTCCTTCCTATCTCAAAGGTCGTTTTGAATACCTTCATGACACACATAGCAGATGTTTAAGGTCATCGGAAAATATGAAGCTAAAAATGCCTTTACATTCTACGAACTTTTTTGGCAAATCTTTCACTATCACTGCTATTAGTCTGTGGAATGCTCTGCCAGTGGAAATAAGGCGAGCAGAGACCCTAACTAAATTTAAAATAATGGTCAAAAATTACTATTTGATTTTGCAACCATGAATTTTAATATACCATTAAGCTATGATCTCATCCTCACTGAATGTGTATTTTTTTTTTTTTTGTAAATATTAATGTATTGTTTGTGTAATAATTATATGTATGTATATAGGTGTAGTTTATTTGTACAGAGGTTTATGTATTTGCATGTAAGTGTATGTATTATATTTATCATATTTTATTTATATATATAAATATATTTTTTTTCTTGTCTATATAGGTACCAACACCTACAACTACCATTGTCCAATTAAAAGTTGTGTCCATCCAAAGGTTGCCTGGAAGAAATTACTATTAGTAATAAGGCCGCCCATTGTACCACTTATGGGTATTAACATTTCTTTTTTTTTTTTCTTTCTTCGCATTGTACCTTAACATTTTATAACATATGGTGTACAATAAAGTATAAATAAATAAATAAAATAAATATATACCGACTTCCGTGCACGAGGTCGTCGGTTCGATTCCCACTCAGGACAATTACTTATGTGATGAACACAGATATTTGTACTGCGTCTGGGTGTTTTCTATCTATTATATGTATGTACATATTTACAAAAAAAAGTAATATAATATATGTATTATATCCGTAATCTGGTACCCATAGCACAAGCGTTAAGCTTAGTTTGGGACCAGAGGACGTTGTGTGAAAAATGTCCGTGAATATTTATTATTATTATTACATACTATTTTTTTTAAATAAAAAAAGCAATGTCTTGCAGCCATTCTAAAGACGTCTTCGTATTTATCCATGCGAAGCAAGTGCGAGTTACTAGGGTATTATATAGTTAATATTACTAGATTTAACGCGATCGATTCGATTATATAAGCGTGGTCAATTCGTAACGCACATAAAAAAAAAGGATTCTTTATATCCGTTACTCGAATCGTGAGATCGTGACAGTCACTCACGATTCCTGAAGTTAAAAATCTTACAGACAATAAGCACTAGATGATTTTTTTAAGTTAACTTTGAAAATAAAGCAAGTGCTACGCTTAGTTGCTAACAAACGGCAAATACGTTTTAAGTCTATTGAAGCCTAATAATATGCGAGTAGTTATTGCTTTTTATATTGCTTACGCATACGAGCCACTGTCCATTTGATGGTAAGTGGTAACCGCCGCTCATGGGCTCAGCAGGACCATGAACACTATCATATCGCTGCATACCACTACGATTGAGAAGAGTGAGAATTAATCAATTACTATCCTGCAAGCAAAAGACATCTCGATACCTGATAGCCGTTTTAAATAAATAATGCGATGGTACTAACCCTTTAAATCAAATAATGAGTGAGCGTTTTCACTGGGAACCAAACCCCATATCTAGACAAGCGTAGCGTGTCAAGCCAAGTTCAAGCTAAAGATTTGGCGATCAGTACCGTGTGTAATATTACACGAACCATTTGGAGCCACTTTTAACCACCTTATAACTCAAAAACAATTTCACATAAACATGTCAAATTTGGCTCATATATTGAGACTTGCGAGATACATATGTGCTCCCAATTCCATAAACACACCTCAAACAGTTTTTTAGATATTAACGTCCAAATATCGTCATTTTTATCACTGGCTGACCTGTAGATCTCTTACCCAGTTCCTGATGACCTAGAAAGTTTATTAAACACAAAGTGAAAAATGTGAAATCGAAAATAACAGTCACGAGCAGGATTCGAACCTGCATCTCCTGGATACCGTCCAGATGCTTTGCCAATTCAGCCATCGTGACCCTTGCTCCTGACTACTAATCTCGATAACACATTCATACTTAACGTCTTTGGGTGACACTTGCACCATCTGTCGGAAGTATTTTCATACATTATACCGACATATCGAATCCTGCTCGTGACTGTTATTTTCGATTTCACATTTTTCACTTTGTGTTTAATGTATGTTGCTAAGCATGTCAAATGCTAAAAATATATATAAAAATATCTAAATAGAAAGTTTATATTTGGCATCCAGATAGGTATTTGGGTGAATACAAAGGAATAAATCAGAAACTAGTATATTTTATAATTTTATTATATTTTTTCAATAAATTGGTTCTATTAAGAATACTTTTATGTCCGTGTGGTGACGGACTAATAATACAAGTGTCACCACCCCATTCTTATGTACGATAGCTCAATGGATTAGAGCACTTCCCCGGAAAGGAAGGGACGCAGGTTCGATTCCCGCTCGTACTAAAATACTCTTTTTCCTTATTCACAAATTATAATTTGCACTGAAGAATTACTAAAAATACCCAAATAGCACTTAAGACACATTTACACTTAACAATACACGCATACCATAGTTATATAAACCCCATTTCACAAACCAAACACCTCCATGCCACATATACCATACATAAACACACACACACACACTAATTGAACATCATCAATTATTGCATAAATATAACCTGAATAACCCAAAGAAGACATAGGCTACTTTTCATCGCGGAAGAATAAATGGTTCCAATGGGATAGTTATTTTTACATAAATAAATAAATGTTCACGGACATTTCACACAACGTCCTCTGGTCCCAAACTAAGCTTAACGCTTATGCTACGGGTACCAGATTACGGATATAATACATATATTACTTTTTTTGTAAATACATATCTAACATACACAGAAAACACCCAGACGCAGTACATATATCTGTGTTGATCGCACGAATAATTGTCCTGAGTGGAAACCAAACCCACGACCTCGTGTACGGAAGTGGGTTATAGTACCGACTACGGCACGAGGCCTGTCATACATAGAGAATGTGCGTCATGGATTTATATTCTAAAATCTACGCAGGCCTAGGAACTAGCTGTGCAATAAATCCAAAAAGCTTAAATAAGCCTAGTTGTAATATTAGATAACAATAATTAATTGAGTACAAGGATATACAATCTATCATCATTATGCAATCATAATTCTCCTTACGTCAATAAAAGGCGCGTCACTTAGGACATCTGCTGTAATTGATTGAGATCTGTCATCTGACTCATTGTAGAAGACTCATATACTTCAGCGAATTGAAGATATATAACTTTTCTAGAGCCCTGACTTCGTCTGCGTGGGACTCAGGATTGGATCAAATATTAGATATACCTAAATACATCACTCTACGGCAAATTAATTATCTCTTCCTAAATTGCAATCTGGCCGTGTGGGGCCGGCTTATATAGAATTGTCCCAGCCCTCTCTGCCCATGGGAGTCGTAAGAGCCGACTGGGGCAATACCGGGGAAAGGGTCAGCAGCACTGCCTCGAGTATTGACAACATCCACTGCGATCTCCAACCCACCTGCCAAGCGTGGCGATTACGGCATTATCCCCCATGACTAACGTGACCATTTATCTTTGGTGTCAGAGCGGGACACTTGCGGAATTAAGTAAAAAAAATATATCTATTAATACCTATTATTATGCGAAAGTAGAAGCATGCGAGGTACAATGGGCGACCGAGACTAACCTTTTTTTTTTGTTTAGGGGGAAATAATTTACCTAACCACACACCCCGTCGTTCGAGGCAACGAAAAGGGGTAGTGTGGGGCCTTCACCCACTAAAGAAACCCGCCGTGTGCCGTCTCTCCGCCTGTGTTGACGGACCACTGGTACTGTGTGGATTACTTCAGTAGCCCGCCGGCGGCTTACCCTTTTGGGTACCCTCTACTGAGCGACGCATCCGCACACGGAGCGTCGCACCTTCGCGGGAGGCCTTGCGGGTGGCGGACGTTCCCCGGTCCATCCACCCGCAGCCTCAGCTAGGGCAGCAAGAAACGCAAGTACTCGCGCCTGCGCCGCCCCAGTCGCTGGCGGCGGTTTGGGTTAGCAGAAGAATCCTTCTCCCTGGCCATCACCGCCGCTTCCTTCTGCGAGATAACCTCCTCGCAGAAGGCAGCGACCGCGGCCCAATTCCTGTTGCTGCCGAGCATCGCTCTGACGACGCTCGGCAGCGAGATGTCTCCCCCTATTGTCGCGACGAGTTCACGGCACTGCTCGGCCCAAGCCGGGCACGACTCGAGCGTGTGCCGCGCCGTATCCTCGTCGCAGCTGCTATGGTGACAGCCCGGGGTCGCTTCCCTCCTTGCGACTATGTGCAGATATCTGCCGAAGCAACCGTGCCCCGACAGCACCTGCACCCTGCCCATTCTTCCACCACAGGCTGGAGAGCCCCTAAGGGCCAGAGACCGCCCGGGGCGTCTCCAGCCGCGCTCTCCAACTGGCCATGGCAGCTCGGCGGGCGTTGCCCTACCACCTGGCCACCTCGCTGGGCAAGAGACGACCGTCCCTCGCCCGCTCTTACGACACCCGCCAATACACCTCGGCGAGCACCTCCGCCTCCAAGTCCCACAGGGGGATTCCAGCCAACGCGCAGGCCACCTCGGTCGACACCGTGCGGTATCCGCGTATAAGCCTGGACGCGACGACTCTTTGTGGTCTCCACAGAAGAGCCCTATTCCAGGGGCGCGTCCAGGGACTCCGCCCATACAGATGCGCCGTACGCGCCATCGACCGGACCACCCCCGCGTAAAGCCGTCGGCACGCATTGTTGGGTCCGCCCATATTCGGCATGAGCCGTGCAAGGGCGGACGCTGCGCCGACGAGCCTCGGGGACAGTTGGCGGAAGTTCTCGCGAAAGCGTCACCACCCGTCCAGCACCAGGCCCATATACTTGATCTATGCCTTCACCTCAATTTGGACCCCGACCACCGTGATCGAGGCGCTAGCAGGTGGCCGTCGTCGAGGCCCATGGAAAAGTAGGGCCTCCGACTTATCCAGGGCCACCCTAAGGCCCAGCGCCCCGATCCTCCTGACCAGACCGAGACTCACCTACTTAGAACAATCGGTCATGTTTTTAAAGTAAGGTGGAGTCAGAAGTCTCCGAAACCGGCGAGCGTGTTTTAAGAGAATTATAAATGTTAAGGAAGCGAGAGATGTTTGCAAATATAGAGCCTTTTGGCACTCTGTTCTTTTTGCCTACCCAGCAAGGGAACTGGCATGATGATAAGTAAGTATTGATAACAATGCAATGAATATACATAGGTAGGTATACATAATAAATAATCGTTTTGTCTGTTTGCAAAAACGGGACAATTTTGCTCTGGCTGGGGACAACGGGACAGACAACCTGAAAACGGGACTGTCCCGCTCAAAGCAGGACGTATGGTCACGTTACCCATGACGGGACCACTCGTTATGGCGATCTCTTGGGGAGGCCTATGTCCAGCAGTGGACGTTGAAAGGCTTGATGGATGGATGATGAAATTGCAATCTACAGCACTTTGATCTTTTCGGACTATATTATATGTATGCTAATTTCCAATCCGGGGAAGTGCTCTAGACCGCTAAGCCATCGCAGTGACCGACGGCCATTCCCAATCTCCACATCACATTAGTCTTTTCGACCCACGCTACCTATCGGATGCATTTACATGCATTATTCCACTATAGAAAGCTTAATTTTGCAAATAAAATTGATACTATTTGAATACTTACATAGAGAATCCCGCTCGCAGTAAAGTTCTCTTTTTCCACATACACAAATATTTTGTTGTTTAATGCGTTTCATGTTTGAATTTCAGTTACGACGTGTATGTGTAACAAATAAATAAACAAACGCTCTTTTGCATTTACAATATTACTTGCCTTTCCAAAAAAAGTATAAAATTATAAAACTAATTTTCGTAAAAATTAATAATTAATATTATTATGTATGATCACAGGACCATCTACAGAGTCCTATTATGAATCTAAGCCATCCATGTATCCACTCGAACAACATACAAAAAATCATAAAAATCTGTCGAGCTGGTTCAGTGTTTTTGTGAGACTAACAATTTATGCAATTGAATTTTATATATAAGTACCTATAGAAAGAAGATAGAAGATTATGTAAAAAAAGGAGCTAGAAAAGAAGAATAAAGACGTCACGCTGTGGAGGGGTTTAGTCCTTCCGGGCTCTCACTCGCCATGCGAAACATAACATTAGGTACTAGTACACATTATCTTTCTTAAAAACTCACTTTCGACTCTCTCCACCTGTATTTTTAGACCACTGAAACTGCACACAGTTTAGTAATGCCACAACATTACTTCAGTGGAATAGTTTGAATACTAGGAGTATTCCTTATACATATTTAAACCGACATTCTGCGAAATACTGCCCCGGTCCAGCGGGCCCACTCATGTTGAGCTGAGCAAAACTATTCATAAAGAAATCCTTCACAAACCAGACGTGGATTAAATGTAAAGGCAAGTAGGCATTATTGGGTTAATGATGATGATATTGTACAACAATATCGTGCGTCACTGCCCTTCAATGATGTCACCGTGTGATGCGCATGCGCAAGACGATGCCGTGACTCTTAGTAATTAATAAAATGTTAGAGAAGGGCTCGAAGAGGGAACGTTTATTAGAGATTACAGACAGACCGTTAAAATATCAGACCTAAATTGTTATTGAACAAGTATCACACATCTTATTTTTGAAGTAAATACTTCTTTACGCACGCTTGACTTGGAGAGTAAGCTGGTGAATGCGTGACGTGGGCGTTACGAAAAGTGTGATCGGGTGACGTGAGATAAAAAGAGAGTAAGATAGAAAGAGAGACGAGAGAAGTACGAGCACACATTTTCTTTCTCTCTTTTTCATTATTAATATATATTAACATTATCAATAATATATATATATATATATATATATATAATATATATATATATATATATATATATATATATATATATATATATATATATCAGTCGTGTGGTCTATGCCAAGAGGCTCTTTTCTTGCATACATCTCTCATTTTCTTATTGCAATTACTATAACAATAGTACAGCTTACAGCATAGTAGACTACTATAAAATGCCATATGTTCTTTATTGCAATCAGCCGTCGAATGAGTCACAAGTCAAGACAACTGTAGCAAGAATTAAAACATTGTCTGTATGGCGAAATGCGACGATTCGCAAACACATTTTATGAGGTTTTAACGATCAACACTGTCATTAATGTGTTCTGGAAAGATATTGGTAGTTTTTTTTATGGTTTATTATTAGCTTAACTGTGAAAATATTTTTTTTTATTCAACTGTAACGGAGCTATAACATACATTTAAGATATTTGAGAGAGAGAGAGAGAAGATATTAGCTGTACGTGTCTAATCTAAAGATAAGACAATATTGGGTTGCTTGCACGCACATTGCGCAAAAACTACTATTTTTAATGTAACTTTTCCTTTTGTTAGCTCTTGATTAGACTTAAAAATTAGTAAGTATATTATCCCACTATTCACTAATATAAGGAACCTGAGATAAAAGCTAAAAACTAGCTTTTGTCTTTGGACCCGCTTCGCACGGGTACAATCACTAATATCCTACTGTTTTAAAGAACAAATCATTTGTAAAAGTGGAACAGTTTTACTGCGAGCGGGATTGAAACCTGCGACCCTTCCCATCTAGGGAACTGCTCTAGACCACTAAGTCATTGCAGTCACCGACGGTGGCGCCTAATCTCCACTTCACAATTGCTTTTGCAAGAGTACTGAAGGCTCTAAAAATCTATAACCCTTCTTCCTTTTCTTTGACGTTGGCAACACCCAGGTATAATCGTCCTAATATTGGTAGCGTTTATAGGCTATGGCGATTATGACTACCGATACAGGCGAGCGATAAAATAAATATCTTTCAAAATATTATATAAGGCAATGCTTTAACTTGTTAAAGCATCCAAGTCGGTTAATTCCCAGCACATCGTATGCTAACTCATATAGGTAGAGAAAGGTGATGTAGGTAATACGTACACGTGTCTACCGCATCCAATGCGAATCCTTTATGTCGATACTATTAAAGGATGTTAGCTGAGTCATCCACCCATCAGCCTTTCATGGTCCACTGTTGGACATATGCCTCCCCAAAATGGGGGTTTTACCATAATCGCCACGCTTGGTAGGCGGGTTGGCGATCGCAGTGGATGTTTTTAGTACACAGGGGAACGCTGCTGCCAGGTCCCCCGGTAATCCCTTAGTAGGCTTTTACGACTCCCATAGGAAGAGACGGGGTGGAGCTATTCTTGATGCCGGCCCCACACAGTAGTTAGCTGAATAAATATTGGTATTTTATTCTTTTTATATTTATTGTTAAAGGGCTGCTCAATGGTATATGGTAGCCGCAGATTGTACACTAAACTATTACCAGAAGCAGCAAGCTTACCGGAAAGTTTCAACACCATATGCAATAGAAAATTAGGAATGACCGGCTATACCCATCGACCTTTAACCAAAACCAACTATATGTAAGACTATTAGTGAAAAATACCTATATACGACCCGCTTGTGGTAATTGGTTACCGTAGCCTATAGATTCTATTACCACAAATGGCATCTCTAGTATGTTGCCAACACCGTAGAAGGAATAGGGAGAAGGAATTGAAGGATGCTAAAGAGACATTGAGGAGTTGGAACGGCAAAACAGATTATAGAAAGAACGGTTTGGGCAATGACTTAAAATTTTAACTTGTTGTCAGACCTCTGACTAAGAACATAATAGACAGAGCTAAGAAAATTCTTTGACATGTATGAGCGAGAACACAAGACACAATTTACTGGTGCAAAAAACAGACAAGTCATAGATTTTTGTCTTTGTCGCCGTGGCCAGTTTTTGGTATTGTCACGATGTCAAAATGCTTTGTCTGTCACGATTCAACTGACATAATCGAACATTTGTATAAAAATTCGGGTTTTACATTATATTTACGTGTTAAATCAGTGTTTTGAGAAAAAGACTACGTGATAATAGTGCTTGTAAAATAGTGTACTATGCTACAAAAGCTACAGCGAGCGAAAAAATACAGGTATAACATTTTATTCATATGTAGTCGCAAATGAAATAATTTAATGATTGGATGCTATAAAGTGATGTAAAATGGGCTTTTTAAATCGAAATTAATAATTGCTACTAAGATACACTCGCAAAATACGTTTTCTAGCTAAATTTCTATTATTGAGAATTGTTTCGGTGTGCCTTATTTCGAATTTAATTTGCCTAGTTTTCACTTTACTTATAAATTTATAATTACTTTATGAGATGATGATAAAAAATTACCATTTTAGATTTTCCTCTAATCCAGATGTGAGATCGAAATGGGTGGATGCTACGGGAAAACGAGGCAACCCACGAAATACCCAAAATATGCTTCACGATATTTTGTTGATGTTTCATTATACATAATAAGAAAATAGTTACGTTGGGAGCAAAATCATTGCCAGTGAATATACTAATGTAAGTATAGTTTTTAAAGTCTTTGTACTGCAACTTTGTAAGTCAATCAAGAATTCAAAGAAACTGATTTGCTCTCTCTTGTGACACCTGCCTGGGTTTTAAGGGTTTCAAAATAAAACCCAGGAGTAAAACAAAATTAAATAAGATATATTCACACCCCAAATGTTAGGTGGCAACACAAATTTATAAGGTCGTAGTATTCGTCCTATAGCTAACTTCACCACTTATAGTACTCTCTCTCCCGTGGGACCGGCTATGAAACACATCGTTGCGTTTTGGTCGTAGCAGGAGATGGCCGTTTATTCTTTGATTATATATCGGTGAAATGAAATGGTGAGCAGTGGCTTAACAATACTCTCAGTATAGTTGAGTCCATGAGCGACGGTTGACATTTACCATCAGATAGGCCGTGGCTCATCTGCCACTAAATGCAATAAAAAAAATTTCTTTTTCAATTAATTAAATCAGCGCTGTAAGGATGATAATTCTTTACTTATTTGACCCAGAAAAGAAAGAAAAGACAATTTAATTGTATTCTTGTGTACTATTATTTTATTAAATATAACTTATTATTATTTACCAGATGAGATATCGAACAGAACGGCAATTTATGGAGAAGCAATACTTATCTTGCATCAAGGCTCAAAGTCTTGGTGTTTCTCTACGTGATCGAATTCTTATCGTATTGCGGAGGTAGAATGTGAATTTCCGACATAGCCCGCCGAGTTTTCATGCTGAAGTGGCAATGGGCAGGCAATATCGCTTGACGAACTGAAAACCGTTGGGGAAAAAGGTTCTCGAGTGGCAACCACGTATCGGACAGCGCAGCGTAATATGGCCTCCCACCAGATAGACCAAATATTTGGTCAAAGCTGCAGGGAGCCGTTGGATGCAGTCAGCACAAGCCCGCTAGTTCTGGTGCTCTCTTGGGGAGGTCAATGTCCAGCAGTGGACGTTTAAAGACTTACGGTTGGATGAATAGAAGGGGTGGTAGATTTACTTTTAAATAATTATTTTGATAAACGTTGTGATTTTCAATAAAATATTTTTTACGAAGAGTTTCTTATTTACGACCAAGTTACAGACCTCATTCTAACTATCGTTTAATTTGCCCAAATATGGTTAAATATTTGTCAACCTGGCACATTTAAAAAAAATATTGCTGTTTCAAACGCGGCCACGCCGTGGCTCCGTCTATTAAGTTCTTAGTCTGAGTGTCAGACCCTAAGAGATATTGTAAGAACGGTCTTGCATCCTACTCTATCGTAAATTGCTCTCTCTCTCGTCTATCGTTATTAATAAGAAAAATAAACAATGGAAGTAAAAAGTTTTTAATACAAACTGATCCCGCAATTAAAAATTATAAAAACTGCCTATGAACTACATAAATGATGATGACGAGAACCAAGTGATACTGTAACTTGAAGCTTACGTTATAAACATGCAACGCAAATAAATATATTTAATTACAGGCTGACTGTTATTTGTGGCCCTCAATCTAGTCATAATAATGGTTCTATATCCGAGTCTTCGTCGACTGTTTATGTAACCCAATACAAGCCGATAAGGATTTATGTAGATACTCTATAGCAAAGTCATTGTGTTATTCATCATAAACATTATACATACTACACTTTTTTATCAATGTGAATGCTCTTCGCTCGGGAACTCAAGTGATTATATACAAGGCATTAGCTTAAGCGCATGTTTAAGTATTTTTGTACTAAAATCATCATTTGTCTTGTCATCACAAGCAGTGATAGAGCCCGCCTTATGGTAAAACACCAGCACTGGTTAGTAGCTCATCGCTAGACTCATAGTCCATCCATCCATCCATCAGCCTTTCAAAGTCCACTGCTGGACATAGGCCTCCCCAAAAGAACGCCACAACGAGCGATCCCGTCATGGGGGATAATGCCGTAATCGCCACGCTTCTTGGCAGGTGGGTTGGCGCTCGCAGTGGATATTGTTAATACTCGAGGGAGTGCTGCTGCCCACTCCCACGGTATTCCCTCAGTCGGCTCTTACGACTCCCGTGGGTAGAGAGGGGTGGGACAATTCTAAAGCCGGCCCCACACGGCCAGAACAAATTTTCTTTAAGAAGTTTGTTTTGTAAAAATGTTCTTTGATCTAAGAAGCCGACTTAATCCACACTTTTCGTATTCCAAACAGTATCATCAAGACTTCATAAAAGGAATAGTCAGTTTCACTACGTAGAAAGTACTAGGTAACGAGCGGAAGTGACATATAGGTAGATACTGTCTATAGCATGTGAGCTACCGTCTTGGAAGAGCGTTCGCTATTGTGCAATCCACGTACGAGACGATTGTATTGTGCATTTATTGTTTTGCCTACCACGCCGCGATGGTAAGTGGTAGTAGCTTCTGACATGCAAATGTCTACCAGAAAATCTACCAATATTAGGAAAAATTAAGATAGTCTTTTAATCACCTTGCTCTAAGTCTACCTATAAAAACTCGTTACCAAATATTATGGGATGTTAGTACTTGTTAGGTATGCTCTCAATACCACTGAAATAATCCAGTATCAATGGCCCGCCAACACAGGCGAAGAGACGGCATACTTCGGGTTGTTGGTTGCCCCAAACAACGGGGTGTGCGCCTAAACAAAAAAAGGTATGCTCTCAATGATCGGAGACAGCTAAAATAGTGAGTGAAGTAGCCACTGCACGACCTCAACTTTAACCTTTAAAATGCATTTGTCAATCAAATATATACGAGTACCTATAACAAAGCTAATTATGAACAAAACCAGACGCCACATATAAAGCAATTTTATTAAAATTTACTACGCCTCTCAAATATCATACTTTAAAATGAGGTCACTTAGAATAAGCATAATAAAACAATATGGCGTCCTCATCAATATTCCCGCTAAATACTTGATGAGCAGTCGCTATGACGTCTATTCTCTATGATTAGCGACGATGCGCCAGTGCGCATGCGTTCCCACGACTTCGCGGCAACAGACCATGTGCCAGCCAGTGCTGGATGAATACAAGCGTAGTGTTCACACTTGTATTCATTCAGGATCACTAAAAAGATAACTTTTACTTCGGTATTTTTTTTTAATACTAAATTAATTAATTAAGGCATTTGAATTAGGAATTATTTTAAATGGAAGCAGTATGCCAAATTCTATTTCAAAATTAACATAGTATCTAAGCTTCCAGTGGTAGTCTTGCTTATCCAAGCATGAATAGCGCCTGGAAAAAACACCACCACCACCAACCACCCTTGTTAGAGTAGCAATAGGAAATGGTGTGCTAGAACAAGTGGATGAATTTGTATATCTTGGATGTGGATTCAGTCGGTTCAGTGGTGTACTGATGTAGATAGAAGAGTGAACGGAGCATTAGGACAACTTCTCGGCAGTCATCATCTCAGCCAGAGGGCACGTGTCGCAATACACAACCCAGTGCTTATCCCAACGTTATTATATGGAAGCGAGAGTTGGGTATGCAAAAAGGAGGATGAGAGTAAAATCAATGCGGTCGAAATGCGATCTCTGCGGAGAATCTGTGGAGTGAGGCTGACTGACCGCATTCGTAACAACGACGTAACAGAGCTAGTAGGTATGAGAGTATTGGTGTAAAGATGCGAAAGGGAATACTCCGATGGTTCGGACATGTGGAAAGAATGCCGGACGAGTGACTGGTTAAGAAGATATACGATGCGAATGTGGAAGGATGTAGGTACAGGGGGAGACCGAGGCTCACCTACCTAGACCAAATCGGTCTTGTATTGAAGGTAGGTGGAGTCAGGAGTCTCCGAAACCGGCGAGCGTGTATGAAGAGAGTTATGAAGTTGAGGAAGCGAGAGATGTATGCAAGAATAGAGCCTCTTGACACTCTGTTCTTTCTGCCTACCCTGCAAGGGAAACGGCGTGATTATAAGTAAGTAAGTAAAAACCACCCTTTCACAAAAGATCACGGTGAAATGGGTACTCCTACTGTTGTGTTTCGTATGGTGAGTGAGAGTGCTGGAGGCTCAGACTCCCTCCCTGTCTTCTCCTAATTATGCTTCCTATTCTCTTTATAGTTTCCTATCTATCCTCTCCTTATGCATCCCTTGGAGATGGCGACTCGCGAGTGATGCATCTGGTGTTGTAAGCGTCCATAGGCTACGGTAACTACTTACCATGCCAGGTGGGCCGTATGCCACCCACGTAATATAAAAGAAACATTAATGATAACTTGGAAAATCTATGCTGCTTATATTTGCAATATTATGACCAAAATTCATCATTGAAAAAAATAAAGGCATCATTAATACTGTTATATATATATATATTACAACACAACAGCCTTGCTCTCTTTGAGCTTCCTCATTACTTCATTACTTTCTTATTACATACCGTAAACTTATAATTATTTTTAAATTAGGAAACAATATGTTATTTTTTTTTGTTAAGGCGGGAAAAAATGTTCCTAACCGCACACCCCGTTGTTCGGGGCAACGAACACGGTAGTGTGGGGCCCTCACCCACTAAAGAAACCCGCCGTGTGCCGTCTCTACGCCTTTACTGGCGGGCCACCGAAATCATATTACATTCCTTTAATCCACCACGGATTAAGACAACCCTGTAATATTAATTAAAATAGCGCAGATGCATATGAAATAACTTGACTGATATTACGACAGTGTGACTGGTATATTATTTAAATATGTTATCTTAAAAAAATTTTTTTTAAACCCCGATGCAAAAAGAGGTATGTTATAAATTTGATGTGTTTGAGGGTATGACTATGGCATCGTAGCTTCTAAACGAATTGACCGATCTTGATGCGGTTTTTTTGTTTGAAATCGGACGTGATCGAGATGGTTCTTAGCTACAATTTATGAAGATCTGTTCAGGCGTTTCAAGGTAATCCGTTGTTTATGTTCGCTGCTGTAGGTCTTAGATGCATAATGGGGTATTTACTTTCAAACATATCTGTGACCTAACATCTGAAACACTCATGTATGCTGGTACCACTGAGCTACTTTGACGATGGCGCTCGAAGGCAAGAGACGAAATCCTGGCTTGCCTATTAGTAAACCCATAAAGTTTGGGCTCATTAGATTCGTCTTAACTAGTTTTGTTCATTTCTCGTTCATTTTTAGAGTTTTATTTCTGTCGGAGGCTACTTATTTTTTTTTATTTTATATTTATATACAGAGGTTTTATAAGCACACGTTTCTGTCATCTAAATCTCAACAGATAGATCATCTGATACAACGCATGAAGCGGTAATACAATAGCAACCCGTTAACACAGATTTTAAAACCATATGTTGTATGTAAATATAAACGATTAAGTAGGTGGATACTAAAACTATAAACACTCTTCACATGGTAAACAATTCCATCTGTGGCACACAACTTGAACATAAAGAAAAAAGATTGAAAACTCAATAAAAAACTAATAAATTATCTATGAATGGGATAATCGACTAATAAGGGCAATGAGGGCAACTCTATCAATTAGGCGGGATAAATAAAATAGACGCTGCAATTCGAACATTAATTATTTTTTTTTTAATTGAAATTACAAGACCCTGACTACAGTAAATATATAATATTTACTCTGCCCTGACCACAGTAAATATTTTACTGTACCCTGACCCTGCTTTGGAATAATCAAATAATAAACCAACGTTGTAATTCTGTTTTAATATATTAATCTTTCATAACTTTTATTAGATTAGAGAACAATTTGATAACATGTAATTCTTGTTTTTGAAAACTACAAGTTAGAATAAATAAATCATATTTATCGATCACATACTTACTCATCCGATTTTGATGATTTTTTGTGTTATATACCGGACTGTTTAGATCCACAGTTAGACTCAATAAATGGTGCTGCGATCGTGTACCGGGATTTTAATTTCGATGTGATGTTTTTTTTTATTATCAGAACATATCAACCCAAATCCCTGCCATCGCTAATAGCATGCAAGTCAAAGTTCGGATATTAGCTAGTATCAAATAGTTTCAATGCTTTTATTTATAACTAAATGACCCGGTGAACTTCGTATCCCCTACAATTTATTTTATCAGCAATTATCAATCATAATTAATCTGCATTGTCTAAGGCATGAATTTAGATAGGTTATTTACTTGTAATTCAAATGAATTAAAAAGAATGACAATAGGTGACATTTTGTCAAATGCATTGAGTTATACTCGTACAAGCCAAATGCTATAGAAAGTTACCAATAATGAAATTTTCAGTTTTTCTACTTTTTTTATAGTTTTCTCCTTTTTTTATACTATTAAATCACCACTGTATTAGAGCGAACAACACAAAAAAATAATTATTTAAATCGATCAAGCCAATTTTGAGTTTTAGCGAGATTAACGTACACCAATTAATTAACTATTTTATCATTCCATCTTCCTAGCCTTATTCCAAAACTTGTTGAGGTCAGCTTCCGATCTGTTCTGTTTAAGCTGATACACCCATGTTTACACGGAGCGACTGATGCCAATCTGACCTCTACCACCCAACTAAGGAGACAACAGGTGACCTTAGAACAAGATCAGAGTAAATTTTTTTTTATCCACTAGTCTGACAACTAACGATTGCTGAAATATTATTTGACAGTACCACCACCTTCTTTAATTATAATATAGGCAGTAGTCACAACGGATCTTTGTGTCTCTGAAGTTGGCTGCAAGACGCTGCGCAGTAGCCATTTTTGTGACGCAAGACATGTGCGTCTTCTACAGTAATTTAAATTAATCGAAAAATGTTCGATAATAATTTAACAACTATAATCGATAATTAAATAATTTTTGGATCGTACTAAAAGATGTGGACTCTACTAAACCTAGATTAAAGCTTATTCAATCAATTCGCTCGTGTACTTTTTACTGAATATAAAAAAAATAAAACCTAAATACTTAGATATGAAAACATTATGATCTCATTCGATTGTTTTGTTAATCGAGTAATAAAATTTGATCTGCACTTATCGTATGATTCTGTCAAAATCCCCACTTCGCACTCTGTGCCTATCTTCAGAGACACAAACATTCGTTGTGACTACTGTATTATGTTATTCGTACCTATACGACTCGAGGTTTTAAAATTCCTCGTACCTATTATAATTTATAGAGATGCGAATTACCTCATATGTTGACAAACATTATGTTTCTTAAAAGTTAAAGATTTCAGTAACAAGTAATTCGTTTACTAACTGCAATCATTATGAAAATACAAATTCTTAGAGAACACGAACAATATTTGCGTCAAAGTTTATTGTTCTCATACAAGTTTTACAAAAGTTTCTCAGGTAGACTATTATTTGATTTTCATAACAATAAATTTAAAGGCGAACGGTGTGAATTCATAACAACACTTATGTGTAATTAACCTGGGTTTTTAAGTACCTATAAGCGCTTACAAAGACGGTAACGATCCAAAATGTCGGTCAGACATGATAAACATTTTGGGAATCTCACAACTTTCTTGATCGTGGAACAATAAGTCGCCAAATCACCGTTCACAGTAGCGAACAATCGAGAAAACATCTCCATATCTCCACTGGCCATCTAATTCAGTGTCGCGGCTAATTAGAAGCGTGGTAATGACTAAACCCAATGTCGAAATTGTCTTATTGTGTATAATTCACAGGGATTACGTTGAAAAATTTTGGTTTATTGCTCGGAACTCTGAGACCTTGGTGCATTTGTATGAGAACAAAGGGTGTGACAGACCATCTGCAGCTCAAACAATTTCATAATTAAAAAAAAAACTAAGCGTTTGTGTGAGAACCGTTAATATTAATGTCAAAAATACGAGTAAATGTAGCATTAATACTCGTAAATAAAGCCTAAATGATGTGTCATATCTTCCGATTTACATAGGTAATATGAATCTTAGTAAACATGAGAACTATCCGATGATTCCTTAGGGAATCTTATTATGCTAGACATCGTTACTGGTGCTATTCTAGTTAAAAACCTCACAGAAAGGACTTTTATTCGAATTATATAAATGTAATAATATTGTAACTACATGAGAATTAAAAATGTCAACTATTTTGCAGAAAGAAATCACATTGTTGGGGTTCTTACTTCAAGTAAACTCTTTTTTAATCGCGTTCGAATCTAAAATAAAGCTATTATTGGTATAAACCAAAAAAAGAAAAAAAGTATAAGAAATCCCGCATTTTTTAATTCGATATCAATTAGGGCTTAAGTACAAGATAGAAAATTAAAAAGTCCAGAGAAAAAGCCTGATTTCTATTGAAAAACCCTGACTACAGCTGTACACATTCGTCGAGACACCCAGAGACAGGCCGAGGGCGAGTGTGTACATGGTAGCCTCGTCTCGTCTCGGAAGAGTGTCGTATTTTTATGCTCGAATCAAAGAGCCTCGGTGAGTCTGGCGATAAAGCGAGACCGTGCCTGCCTGTACACAATACACTCGTTTGCTTAGTTGCCCGCCAACTGCGTTCGCGTAAAGACGGAATGCATTCTGCGTGCGACAACGATGTGTTCTAACGCTTTTTAGAAGCCTACTAAAGGCAATTAAGAATGTCAGGCACAAGGATAAGCAACTATTAAACGAAGCTTGGTTGCGGATAAGCAACGATCTTGATATCCCCGTGGAAGATAAAAAAATATACATATTCCTGTTGAATAGTTAAAAAGTTCTTTTTCGTCATGGTTTAATATATTTTTTTATGGTAAATTATTAAAAAATTACAATAACTAATAAAAAAAATAAACGCCGCAATTGTTTTTTCCACGTCCATCGCGACGGGCATCCGAAGTTCAATTGATACAAGAGCGTGTACATGGTGCGCTCTCGTGTCGAGCTTCTACGAGACGAGAGTGGACGAGAGGTTCGCAAGACAAATAGACGAGTGTGTACAGCCGCCGTGAGATTTACTCGAATTTTGCGAATTCTCTCGCAGATGTAATTTACAGCTTTGAAACCTGCGGTACGACGCGTGGGCATTGCGTGCAGGCAACCTATGCCATCCAATATCTACTCTATTTTATTGAAATTTTAAAAATCCTAAGATTACCTAAAAATTCAAAATCTGACCGCAATTCTGAGAAAAGCCTAAAAAATCCTGAGAAATCAGGACAAATCCTGTGAAATATGTATGTAAAAATGTATGTACAGTATACTTAAGTAAATGTTTGTTCCATAGATATATCGGAAATATGACAGTACTAATAATATTTACATATTCAAACTACTGATAACCGTACTGCTTCCTGTTGTTACATTTATATGATGAATAGCCTCGGTTCCCATGCCATTATCTTATGGGAAACATAGATAGTGCTGCCATTACAGTCAAGAAAGTGAAATGCTACCTAGGTGCGTGCGCGTGATCGTTTCTATATCTGTCGTTTTTACGTTATTACAGAGTAGACTTACACATTATAACAGCAAAATTAGCTTGCGGTGCAGCTTTATTTTCTGAATTACATACATTGATTTTCTTAAAACAAGAGTATGATAACTATTTTGTGTTAAATATGTAATATTTATTTAATAGATATATAACAAAAATAAGATTCAGCTAAAACTAAATAGGTTGATTCTTCAGTCATCGATAGAGGAAGATGTGTTGGTGAATTTTGCACATTGGATGCATAGTATTGTATAGATAGAGTAAAAAAATTTAATTCGCTAAACAGCTTGTTGTTTTTAGATATCCTAACTATCATTATAATGTAAAAATGATTTTAGCTTTTAATAACCTAACAATTATTTTCATATAGCTATATATGACCGAATTATTAAATGTACTATAAAGATAAATATGTATTTTTACCGACCAAATTTTTACCGATCAAAATTCTCCTTGTCTGTTATAAGGTAGGTAATAAATACCATAGTCTAGTCTAAAGTAGTAATTGGAAAAGCATTTATAGTACTATTAATAAAGAATGCGCTTTCAGATTGTATCTGGTAGTAAAACAATTACAGTGAAGTCAGTGAGTAATGCAAACGAATTTTTTATTTCATACTAGTTGACAAAAATTGACATAATTTATGTTTATTTACACAACAGCAATCTGAAATAATGTATATTAAACGGTGCAAGATTTTTTTATATATTATCTCTACCCAACTATACATACTCTAATGCACAAGTTTTAGTTAGATATCAGAAGTGGGAACGACTGATGGTTTTGTATGCACTTTAAAACAGCTCTAATATTATAAACTAGTTCCAGGAATATAAGCCTTAACAATTTTGAGTGTTAAAAATACACTGGCTTATTTTTAACACTCAAAATTGATTGATTACGAAACACAAATTGAACATTTGCGTTTGTACGAGATGTACTAACCGTTCTATGCGACAGATCGCCGACGGAGTCGTGCCTGTGTTCAAGACTGCCGAGGCTACAACAAGACGCTGAGGAGGAGAGGCTGACGGAGTCAGCTCTCGCACGGTGCGGAGACACTGCCACGTGTTTCAGCATGCCGGGCCTGGGAGACAAACAAAATTCATTTTTATTCTATACTGAAAAATATTTTTGTGAAAATAGATGTTTATTAATACTAAGTTATTACAAATAATACAAGTCTGTGTGGAATTCACCCACAAAATATCTATTGCACGCCTCATAAACGAAGCGTTGAGGTGGGTTCTACTCCCGTTTTTCACGGAAAAACTGATTTTTCAAACTTAAAATGCCTCTATTTATCATATATTGCACTTGTAAAATAATATCTACACACACATATAAAGAACAAACACTATTTTTAACACTAGTGATATTATTGATGCCATTTTTGTTATTTAATCTAGTTAAAAAACTGTTTGAAAAAAATCTGGCTTGGACGTCCGTGAGTTTTAGGTAATGTATGTTAACACGATTACGACCAAAATACTTTACTAATCGAGTCTTTTTTTTCGTTTACGAATTATTATGATTAGGAATAGAGCCCTATTACTTTTCACGGTCTGATTCGATGTGGTTTAATTGTTATTAAATAAACAAAAAAATACTGAATATTTACGGCATTTACGCTCGACGCGACATTAAAACCAGCGCCTTTTATGAGAACTATCTACCTTTTTTTACGTACGCATAGCCATTAGCCACCGGTGGTTTTACTATCGTCAACAGAACGCCGTTCGCCCGGGCGGTACATTGTATTTTGTTAAAAGAAAGTTCTTACCTTTGCTTGACAAAATGATGATATTTGTTAAGTATAATAACTATTTTATCCATAACAATAATTAAACATACGTAAATAATAACACACCAACGTTATAAAACACGAAAAAAACATATTTTACATTCCACAATTTTTACGACACTGAAATGTCAACCTTGACGTAATGACGTTTCGGATCATTTTGACGGCCGGGCGCAAGCGATTTTACAACTTGTTTTTACAAGGATACAGTTTATTTTTTAGTGGCGCGGGGGCCCCTTTTTTTTGCGTGGCCTTGGCGTGCGCGCGGCCCGGAACTGAGAGGTAGACCGATATAGAAGTACTTTCTTAAAATTAACGCTAGATGGCGTATAAGACATGAAACCAACATTAGTACTTTTTGAAATTAGCGCTATCTATGTGATTTATTGAAAACTACTTAGTAAGACCAATACATTATTAGTTACTTATCAAATAATCAATTTTATTGTGAAAAATGAAGATTATGAGGCGTGCAGTTTTGGATTTTCCAAAGTATTGTTGATTGCGTGATCAAAATCGAATAAACAAACAAATATACTTATGAAATCCATTAAAAATATATAGGCACATGGGCCTTTTTTTTAAGGCGGGAAAAAATATCCCTAACCACACACCCCGTCGTTCGAGGCAACACGCCGTGTGCCGTCTCTCCGCCTTTATTGGCGGGCCACCGGAACCATATTGCATTCCTTCAGTGGTAGGCATATGGGCCTAGCCATTTGGTATTGACCACAGATTAAACATTGACGTCATTGTATACCATTTCAAATATGTATTATAGGATCTATACTTACTAATGCCTGTTAAAATATACTATTTTCAACAAAAAAATATACATAGGAAAAATCTAATAAATATCACCGTCACATCATAGATATAAAGAGGCATGGTTTCTAACCATTTTTTGTTGTTAGTAGAGCTAATATTCGTATAACGCTACATAATTGTATGTATTAGCGCCCACATGCTTCTTCCCTTATTTTGGCGCCGGATGCATCCGCTCCTCTCAATAATGTGTGAAGTACCTGATGTATTGTATAGCCCGGAACATCGATCAATGGGCACTTTGTGTAATAAGAAAAAAGTTTTTATTTAATTTTCTCTTGGACCTACAGAGAGTTGAATTACTTTTACAAAGAAATTAGTTTTGATTTAATGGTTGAAAAAAGAAGCAATGTTTTAATGTTTTTCTATAATTTTTGAAGGTATAATCAGTTGCACATGCGTTCATAATCATGGTAGATACATTATATGTAATAGACTAAGAACTTATTATAAAAGTAAACGCAGTTTTTGGTAGTTGGCAGTAGAGAAACGCTTCATGAATAAACCTTTTAATCGATTCATTACTATCCTACTGGTACAAGTTACTTGAGAATAATTTAGAGAATATTTCATTTAAGATCCAGCCTTCACAGACCTCCGATAAAACCTGCATGCCGGTTTTACATTTCTCTTTACCAGGCAGTTTGTTGCTTATGTACCATAGACCTAAATTGTCCTCCATGTATAAAATAGGCAGATAACTTAGAAAAGTCATCGCGTGTTTTATGAAGTTTGTACCTCAGACTGAAACAAACTTCACAAGACACGCGATGACTTTTCTAAGTTATCTGACTTAAAGGAAGACCTTAACATTATTACTTTTATTGTACAACACACATTTGCACTTGGATACGCCGCAGCCAAAACCTAGTTTTTAGGTTATATCTCAGATTCCCAATATAAATTGTATACCAGTTTTTAAGTCAAACAAAAATGTTTTTACAAAATCCGTTCAGTAATTTTTGCTCGATCCCCGAACAAACAAACAGATAAAAATTCAAAAAAGTTATTTTCGGTTCAGAGACAGAAAAATATTCACATCTTTTCTCAAATATGTATATTAAATGTACAAATATAGCTTTGTTACAATTTTATAATAATATAGATATGTTATGACGATAATGTCATGTTTTTTATACCAACATTATATTTTTTTATTAAGACTATTTCAAGTGACAAGACAACCACCGCGATCACATCCGCCGCATCTGTCGAACAATAATCCCGTGTTTTTGCACCATTGTTTTTGTTTCCCAGAAGTCGAGCGAAATCTTGCGCACTGTGGGATCCCAAACTAATAAAATGCATACTTTCTACTGAATGGAGTTGTCTAATGAAAGACGTCAGCATGTCGATGTGTGGTTTATTATCTTGCTTGATTGTCTTGATAGAGGGAAAAGTCAATGGCTTGATATTATTGGTGTAGTGGTTCACATATCAATTTCATATGCCTAGTGTTTAAAAAAAACCCAATCCTGTTTAAGAACAACTACTTATGGGTCACACTAAGAATCGGTCCTGCGTGGGTATCGAAACACAGGCATCGGAGATCGCTAGTTAAACCACTTTGCCCTTTGTACTTTGTAGATAGCGCTTTTATAGATAACACTAAACAACTAAACAAATAGATACACTGGAAATATGTACCTATATTTGGTATACTTAGTTACTTATACAATTGACAGTAATTTAGTAATTATTCCTTACATTTTTAATTAATTCCTGTGACAGAAATAACAGTCTACCAATTAAACATATAATGCCAACTACATGAGAAGGTCCATCTTATATATGGAGTGGTTTTTTGTTATTTTATGTGGGCGACAACAAGCACACCTATAGTCTTGATGGCAATCTGCGTCGGAATGTGGTAGTATCGATCTAACCATTCATACTGGGATATTCAAGGCGCTACCATTATCAGTGCAGAGATGTCTCTCCAAAAGTGCTTATTTATTCATGAACGGTCAAAAACAGTAAGATGTAAGTCTCTTTCAAGCTGAACAGAATCGTTTATTTAGATAATTTGCTAGAGGAAATCAGCTGTTATAAACCAACATAATACCATTAAAAACCATTGGGTATATCGAGATGGGATCGAAATACAAGAAGATTTTTTTCAAACTACAAAATTAAGCCCTTTAGGAACCTCTTTAATGTTTTCTCAAATTAATTTATGGGAATGTTTTCAAAAATACTTACACACAATACCTATAATGCACGCACACATACTTGGAAAGTATCCGTTACTTCCGTTCTGTCTCAACATCACAAGGCAAATAAATATTCCCTTTCACTAGTGTCACATTAAAAAGCTTTTATAACGTTACTTTATTACAGCAGTGACTGTCTTGTAAACCCAATAATCTGTCTCGTGAAGGTATCGCGTTCGAACCCATGAGGCGTAAACGAAATAATCAAATCATCCTCACTCATTGCATGGGGATTGGCTTTGTAATTTATAACGTTTAGCATGTACGTACTCCTATATCAATATTTCAATGTATTAACCAGTCTTTCAACTCCGTAACCAAGTGGTTTGTGATACTCAGCAGGCAGTGGCGTAACTACAGGGTGGCAGCGCTGGCAAAAAGCCACGAGCCCCCGACCTGACGGGGCCCCCAACCCGAGATGCAAACTTAGAATTAATTTTAATACCAAACGCTTATGGAGTCTCCTTCCAGCCAGCCAACCTGAAGAAATCTTGGTGGTGTTGGTCAGCCGTCACAATAAATAGGTCTATTGGTGGAGACATTCATACACAAACACAAGATGTGTTAAGCCGATGGAGTGAATATTTTGATTCTTCTTTTGATATCGGTGTCACATAGCAGTGTGGGTGTGTAAAGTTCTTCGGCCCTTTATTAATCTTTGGCTGTAATAAAACTTAGGTAGGGTAGAAGTGTGCACAAAATAACCGTGGTCCGATCAGTATTTCACATGGTAGAGATATCACTGTAACGTAGAGGATCGTAACTTTTATGTGTTGTGAATTGACTTGGCTTTGGAGCATAATTATTCTTGATTCATATGGATAAATTGGATTACAATTTTCAATCCAGGAAAACAAGGGATAACCTTAAATCTAGTAATCTTCTTACAGGTTCCAATGTGTTTTCATGTTCCAATGTGTTTTTTATTGTGTGTATGTCTCTGTATGGTTTGTTTACGTCTGTTTATATTTAATTTCTTTTGTAAAATATAGATTTCAAACTGAATATTACGTTAAGCCGTCTCGGATTGACACTGAAACTCTGATTTTAAACGTAGTGGTTAAGTTTAGCTTATATTCTCTTCTCTTTGCTCTATGAATAATAATGGCTGAAAACAGTGAAAACTGAAAGTACATAGACTAGACTGGCAAATATATTTTTCAACTTTGGCTATTTATTGCATTATGGAACGGCAACGCTATGTACACAGATTAGCTTCACTATCTTCTGCACTGCACGAGAAATTCTGTGGCTGTGAATTTTTTTTGGTCTGTTATGTCCATGGAATGTAGAAAACGTACAGCGCAGGCTATTTATTTTTTATTTTGTGGGATTTAGCCATATATGTCAGTAACAAACAAATATATGTATTTAAATGTAACTATGTATAACTTTTTATTATAGGCAGTTTTTAGGTATATTAATTTTTTTTTTTGTTATAAATATGCAGTCTTTTGTAGCACGAAATAAATATTTTCTTTCTTTCTTTACATGTCGTCTAATAGATCAGCACTCGGTAATGGCATCGGTGGTACCTTTTTTTTGTAAGGCGGGAAAAAATGTACTTTATGGTACACCCCGTCAGTCAGGGCAACAAACAGGATAGTGTAGGGTCTCACCCACTAAATAAACCCGCCGTATGCCGTCTCTCTGCTTGTATGGCGGGCCACTGGAAGTATGTGACATTACTTCAGTGGTCGACCGGCTTACCCTTTCGAGTACCGAGCAACGCATCCGCTCATGGAGCATCGCACCTTCGTGGGAGGCCTTATGGGTGGCGGACGTTCCCCGATTTATCCACCCGCATTCTAAGCTAGGGCGGCCGCAGTGGTGACAGCCCGTAGTCGCTTCCCTACTTGGGACTATGTGCAGATATCTGCTGAAGCAACCAAAGTAAGGACTCCGTACTGTGGCCCTGTCCTCTCCTCCAGCATAGGCTGGAGCTCCAGCTGACCATGGCATCTCGGCGGGCGTAGCCCTGCCATCTGGCCACCTCGCTGGGTAGGGTACGACCGCTCCTCGCCCTCTTTTGCGACGCCCGCCAATATACCTCGGCGAGAACCTCTGCCTCCAAGTCCCACGGGGGGTTCCGTCCAACGCGCAGGCAGCCTCGGTTGACAGCGTGCGGTATCCGCGTATGACCCTGGACGCGACGACTCTCTGTGGTCTCCACAGAAGAGACCTGTTCAGGGCATCCAGAGACCCCGCCCACACAGGTGCGCCGTACAACGCCGTCGACTGAACCACCCCCGCGTAAAGCCGTCGACACGCATTGTTGGGTCCGCCCATATTTGGTATGAGCCATGAAAGGGCGCGACGACGAGCCTCGGGGACAGTTGGCGCCACCGCCCGTCCAGCACCAGGCCCAGATACTTGATCTGTTTCACCCCAATTTGGACCCCGTCCACCGACACACACCGGCGTCGGGGCTCATGGAAAAGTAGGGCCTCCGACTTATCCAGGGCCACCATAAGTCCCAGCGCCCCGATCCGCCTGATCACCTCCGAGGTCCCTAAAATGGCCGGGAACGCCGCTTCCTCGAAGTGTCTGCCCTGGGCCGCGACCAGCGTGTCATCCGCATAGAATATGACTGCCAGCCCAGGGGGGAGCCGACATCTGAAAAATTTTACCTATATGATGAAAAATGTACCTATATGGATTTGGAGAAAGCATCACGGTGGTACAATAGGAACTTTGGGCATTTTGCCAGAGTATAGTATTAACGATAGACTGCTGCCAGCGGTGCAGTCCCATTACATGGCCTGCAAAACTTGTGTGCGGGTGGGGGATGGAATGTCGCCCAGGTTTAATGTAAATATCGGCGTTCAATAGAAGGGCGTTTTACCAGCTAGACTGTTTATCATAATTATATCTGTTGTAATATTAATTATTTCATTTTAATTATATCATACCTATGCTTTTAAAAAAATAAAATTTATTAGATATTTAACTAAAATGCATACAATATTAGTAGGTGTTGGGTAAAAAAATTATTTATTAAAATTAAATTACAAAGTGACGATATTTACGGGGAGGGCCCCGTCCAATGAATTTGCCATGGGCCCCAGATGGTATAGTTACGCCACTGTCAGCAGGGTTAGGTAGAACAAAACCTTATAGGATTTACTCCCCGTAACCCACTGTACAATAGAGGAGACCTATCGCTTGATGTGATCTCATTGACAAGGGAGACAGGAAGCCAAATAAAACGTGACGTTCGCAATTAATCACACATACTTTTTTTAAATTCCCAGTGTAAGGAATCCTCCGCCTTCCTTAAAGGTAGTCCAAGCTGGTGTTAAGATTTTTTTTATTGCATGTAGTGGCAGACGAGCCATGGCCCATCTGATGGCAAATGCTAACCGTCGCTCATGGCCTCTACTATACCGAGAGCATTGTCAAGCCACTGCTCACCATTTCATTTCACATATATTAAATGAAAGAATAAACCTCCTGCTACAGCCAAAACGCAACAATGTGCTTCATGGCCGGTCACACGGGAGATGGTAGTACCAACCCGCTCGGGCCCGATACCAAGTGAGCACTCCCACTTGGTACCCAGCCCTACCACCAGTCATGCAATGAATGATAATTGCTTACTTGCCTTAGTCGCCTCATACGTCACCCGTGGGAAAGAATGGGGTGGTGACACTTGTATTCTTAGTCCGTCACCACACGGAGTATATATATTTTCAATGTACATCATTTGTTCAATATATTATTTGACTGTTCATGTTGCTAGCGTCTATAGGCGAACGCTTACCATCAGACGAGCTGTATACTAGTTCACTACCCACGTAGTACCTGTGTATAAAGAAAAAAAAGAACGGTAGGCTTGCATTATCACGACTCTGCAGCCATTAATAATCGATTTTAGTATAAAGACATGAATGTCATATTCGATTCTGAAGTAGAGAAATTTGTTTTTTGTACGTCACGAAAAAGCGTTACGACTCACAACATAATATATAGGTATATAGAGGTGTTACATCTGCTCTGTTGGTATTCTCCGCGGTGTGTAAGTACTAAGTACATATATATTTATTATTAACATAACTTTTTTTCAGTATTTTTTTTTATTGATAGATTTTTCTTTGATATATCCATCCACTTGTCCGTTGAAGTTCCACTTCTACTATGTGTCCCAATGCACAGTTTTTTTTTAATTTTTAAGCTTACGTGCGCACTGACAGGTGGCTTACTTAGCGCCTAGAGCATTGTAACTTGCATCTGGTTACTTGCTAGGATATAGGAGTACGGGTATGGTAGCGAGGCTTTAGGGTGGTTAGCGAGTTGAGCCGCTAGGTATTTTTGGTAATTTGCTTGATGGCTCGTTGACGTGATGTCACTGTAACTGAAATAGATCTAAAACTGTTACTTACAGAAAATTCCGTGTCCGTGTGGTGACAGACTAAGAATACAAGTGTCACCCATCCTTTCCCGCGGGTGTGGTACAAGGCGACTAAAGGGAAGTAAGCAATTATCACCCATTGTATTACTGGTGGTAGGGCTGGGTACCAAGTGAGTGTACTCACTTGCTATCGGGCCCGAACGAGTCGGTACCACTGTCTCCTGTGTAACTGGTCATGAACCACGTCAGTGTGTTTTGGCACAAACAGAAGAAAGCCGTTTAATCTTTCATTTCATATCTGAGAAATGAAATGGTACGCAGGAGCGTGACATACTCTCGGTATAATTGAGTCTATGAGCGACGGTTACCACTTACCATCAGGTGGTACATCTTTACAATATATCTTATAGGCTTTATCCGTCACGTTGGTTTTATAACATAAATAAGTCAAGGTCATATTATGGGGTGTTTAATGTTTTCATGATCTCAAAATCAAAATAAACATTCTAATAACTTTCTTAGTTTATCTTTCTAAGTCATATACGAGTGTACAAATGTATTACGATAATATTACATCACACATGTTAAGTAATTCCCGCTAAACATTAACACAAGCAAACAAACATTAGCCCAATGACCTCAGATACGCTCAATAACCGTGGGCTATGTCTCGGCTATTATAGTATTCGATCCGAATATGGCGCTCAGCTGGCGACTAGCGACCAACGCGTTCTGCGTAAGTCACAATACACGTTAATCGCTGTTAAGGTCAACCACGAATCAAAAAGCCGCAATAATATACTAGGATTAAATTTTGTAACTGTTTAGATGTTTTTTCTCCCTCTCACGGTCACCGGACTTCCCACAGAAGATTTCAGAAAATATTGCCTGGCCATATGACCACGCCGCTGGGTCAATGCAGTGTTTTATTGCATTATATTTACACTTTGAAAGAGAGTATTTTTGTAAAGATGCGAAAGGGAATGCTCCGGTGGTTCGGACATGTGGAAAGAATGCCGGACGAGCGACTGGTTAAGAAGATATACAATGCGAAGGTGGAAGGATGTAGGTACAGGGGGAGGCCCAGACTCACTTACTTAGACCAAATCGGTCATGTATTGAAGGAAGTAACCAGGAGTTTCCGAAACCGGCGATTGTGTATGAAGAGAATTATGAATTTTGAGGAAGGGAGAGATGTATGCAAGAATAAAGCCGTTTGGCACTCTGTTATCTCTGCCTACCCCGCAAGGGAGATGGCGTGATGATAAGTAAGTAAGTATATTTACACTTACACTGCTTCCAATGACGTTTCCACAAAGCAGTAATAGCCTAATGACGCTAAGCTCAAGATCGATAACTGCAAAGACATTGGTATCAAGTTCTATCCCCAGACAGAGTTTAAGTAGTGGTATAGCCATGCTCTTGTCCCAGCATGAATAGGCCGGCTTGACTGGGGAGTACCACCGTCTTGCAGAAGATCAGTGTGAAAGAACGGTAGGTATTATTACTGTTGTGATTCGTATGGTGAGTGAGAGCGTTGGAGGCCCAAGCCCCGTTTTTATCCTCCACTTATTATTCTGTCTCTCCAATTCCTATCCCTTTCCTAGGATATAGCGACGCGCGAGTGATGCCTCTAGTGTTTCTAGCGTCTATAGGCTACGGTAAACGCTTACCATCAGGTGGGCCGTATGCTTTTTGTCGCCCGCGTAATATATAAATATAAATTATGACCATGCAACACACACTTTTAACTTTTCGAAATTATGAGTGTTTTTTGTTATCGAATTATCACTTCCCAGTGAAAGAAAATATCGTGCGGAAATCTGCATGCTTGAAAAATTTTTGTAATTACTTGTAAACCCTCACTGTACTAGCAGACCACGTATACTATGTATGGTCCGTAAGACCCGTGTCCAACAAAGCATAAAAGTGGGTAATAGGGACTAAATATTTCCACTAAACTATAAAAATTAAAAAATAAGATGTCAAAAACATATTGATTAATATTTAAAATTCTCTGAGGCTTCAAGCGAATCATACAGTAGTAATAAGCTAAAAACATGTACACGCTTTAAATAAACATGTCATTCGTTTTAGCGTCCAAAATTCTTTTTCAAACCGGTAAAAACACGTCCAAACTATCAACATCCGAGCCGTTTCCTCATTAATCGAACCGATATAGATTATCTGTGGACGCGCGTCGGTAATGAACGGATGCGGTCCGCCATCTTACAACATGGCTACCGAAACTAACCTAAATTGCATTCTTTGGTCAAGTTTATTAGGCTCTAGTGAAATAAGAATGTAATAAGTATTCATAATTTATTCTTACCCTCCTTGGTTCACGGGATGTTTGATAGTAAATACGACCTCCCATACCTCAGACCATAGCGTGTGTGATTAATATCACTATTGGGACTAATGTCAACTGTCAAAAGTCTGGTGCAAATCCTGGCATTTGGCATTTATATTATTTTGTGATATTTTTATTTAATTTACACATTTTCTGTGTGAACAAAATAAAAACATTGTACCTATCGTTCCATACTTACATAATACGTAAACGATTTTTTTATCAAATTATACATGTGTGTGAAGACGTTACACCTACAACAAAGCTAAAATGACGTGCGGCACTACATAAAAAAAATGCTAGATTTACCCAGGCGCCATGTATTTTATTGTTTACGGATTATATTATGTATGATAACTTTATTACCGTTGGCAGAATCCAGTTGTTTATATTTTACAAAACAGGCGTGAGGATGAAATGATCTATAATTAAAGAAATTTCAATAAACCTTTTTTATTTTCTTTTTTCTTTATGATAATGGCACACCCACAAATGTGTTTTTTTAATACTTATATCGCTTCTAAATTCCTTATATGAGTACTCGTATAAGGATACTACTGCTTAAATCAATTATGACAGAATTCTGCGCTACATGACCAATCACAAAGTTCCCTTCAATAAAAAACAAATCATAGACATTATTAAAAGCATACATTACATATAAAATTACAAACAATACACAATAACGCTGATATATTAATCCTTTTCTCATAAATCCGACTTAACTGAAACCAAAACCGGTGTTATTTAATGTTTGATAAATATGTATTTGACGTGTTTCCAAACACCAAACCAATTTACCATTTGTAGTATTGAAGGAATGCGCCTGCGCAACGGGTGAACAAATAACTATGGTGGGTGTTACCCACATTGGTGTTGCCAGATCGTAAAATATCTAC
This sequence comes from Leucoma salicis, assembly GCA_948253155.1. Taxonomy (NCBI): domain Eukaryota; kingdom Metazoa; phylum Arthropoda; class Insecta; order Lepidoptera; family Erebidae; genus Leucoma; species Leucoma salicis. The sequence goes on along the minus strand of OX411806.1, from coordinate 1,609,379 downwards.
TATTATGAAATAATATTTTCCTATCGAAATAAAATCAAATATAGTAGTTTTAAAACAAAAAAAAAATATTTTGATCTGCATTTAGCACTTGACATGCTCAGCTACTTTAAAGAACAAATTATTGTGAAAGTGGAAAAAGAGAGCTTTACTATGAGCGGGATTCGAACTACGTCCCTTCCAATCCAGGGAAGTGCTCTAGACCGCTAAGCCATCGCAGTAGCCGACGGCTACACCCAATCTCCACTTCACAATTGCTTTTTAGATGACTTTACGACTCACGCCATCTAGTAAATGCATTTATATACATTCCGATATAGGAAGTTTAATATTGCAATACACAATAATTTGTTCCTTATAACATAAATTATTTACATACATTTTTTGTTTTATTCACTGGTGGACAAGCGAACCCTATTGGGTATTAAGTGAGAATTTCCATTATATCTACATGGGTTTCAGTTGTAGATGATAGCTAATTTTATCCCCACTCTTCTCAAGCTTAATGGTAATATTGGCTATGCTCTTAATATCGTCTGTGAGCAGCGGTTACTGATTGCTATTAGGTGGCTCGGGACTGGTATGCCGTAGGCAGCAATAACAAAAAAAGTTTCACCGACCTTTGTATGTAGCTACATAAAAAAAAAGATCGTAAATAAAGCCTCTTGCTACAGTTGACCTTCATAGTGTGTGAACTCTACCACCTTTATTAGCATAGTGACGGTTTAAAAATACGAACATCACCACCCCATTCTTAATTTTTATTATTGTGATTTTTTCTTTATATTACCTATTTAGGACAGACAAGCGCCAGGTACATAATACATAGAAATATCTTCACTTATAAATATGATTGAATATTAAAGGATTAACGAAGATGTCGCACAATATTAACATAGAATGACTACATACAACCTTGGCAGTGAGTTGCGAGGTCGATCACACGATAGGCGTACATTTGTATGCACAACATATGCTGATAGGTGTACGGCCGCGGGAAATTTTTCGATCGCGTTTCCGGATTACTGAATTATCTATTACTAGCCTTTACTAGCTCTTACTAATTAAAAGCCCGGTAAAGCTATTTTATATCTCAGGTTCCCGTAATAGCAAGATTCGCCCCGGCAGGCATCAGATGGGTAACCAAAACCCATCTGTTTGTGATCCTAACCTCCTCCGTTCACCTCACATTTTACTCTTATAACACCCTGGCAGACGCTACAAGTTGTCAGAGACCTGAATAAAAAAATCTGGCTCTGGTCTTGTCGGCAGTTGTCCTCAAGTTGAGTCATGAAGTCAGATAGCTGTACCAGCTCTGTGTAAATACTGGTGAATACATCGGAAGCCTATTCCCACAAAGTCTGGTATAAGACTAGAAAGATGATCATAAGTAAACTATTATAACGGGAATGGTTCTAATTCTGAGTTACCACAGATGTATTATTAGTTATTTTGTGGCATAGACTATACTTTTTGGTATATTTTTTTATAACTGTATACTATACTATGCTTTTTACTCTCAGACTAAATACGACCTAGACAGAGTGAAGAAAATTCTTTGACATGTATGAGCGAGAACGTAAGATACAATTTACTGGTGCAAAAAACAGACATAGTCATAGATTTTTGTCCTTGTCGCCGTGGCCAGTTTTTGGTATTGTCACGATGTCAAAATACTTTGTCTGTAACGATTCAAATGACATAATTGAATATTTGTATAAAAATTCGGGTTTTACTGAAAATCAATGTTAATTTGTGTTAATGAGTGTTTTGAGAAAAAGACTACGTGATAATAGTGCTTGTAAAATAGTGTACTATGCTACAAAAGCTACAGCGAGCGAAAAAATACAGGAATAATACGAAAATGAAAAAAATTAATGATTGAATGCTATAAAGTGATATAAAATGGGTTTTTTTACTCAAAATTAATAATTGCTACTAAGATACACTCGCAAAACACGTTTTCTAGCTAACTTTCTATTACTGAAAATTGTTTCGGTGTTGCCTTATTGCGAATTTAATTTGCCCAGTTTTCACTTTACTAAAATTTATATGTAATTTATGAGATGATGATAAATATTTACTATTTTAGGTTTCCCTCTAATACAGATGTGAGATCGAAATGGGTGTATGCTACGGGAAAACGAGGCAACCCACGAAATACCCAAAATATGTTCCACGACATTTTGTTGATGTTTCATTATACATAATAAGAAAATAGTAACGTTGGGAGCAAAATCATTGCCAGTGAATATGTTCATGTAAGTATAGCTTTTAAAGTCTTTTTAACTTCAAAAAACATAGCATCACGCCTGTATTCCCCGAAGGGGTAGGCAGAGTTGTATTACACAACCACGACTCGTCAGCTATGTATGCCTTTGCATATTTACAAACTCCGGGCTGCTACTGAGAATTTTTTTTTTGTTTTGAAAAATCTCAATAACACTGCCCGACCTGGGGATCGGACCCGGCACCTCATGATCAGCAGTCGCTTACACTACTACTGCACCACAGAGGCAGTTGTAATTTCATCTTTGTAAGTAAATCTCAATTCAAGATTATGACTACCGCTGTAGTCATAATCTAGAATTTAGAGAAACTCATTTGCTCTAAGTTCTTATTCAATTAGTTAAATCAGCGCTGGAAGGAAGATAATTATTTTCTTATTTTACACAGAAAAGAAAGAAAAGATAATTTAATTATATTCTTGTGTACTATAATTTTATTAAATATAACTTATTATTATTTACTAGATGAGATATCGAACAGAACGGCAATTTATGGAGCAGCAATACTTACCTTGCATCAAGGCTCAGTCTTGGTATTTCCCTACGTGATCGAATTCTTAAAACGGAGATCCGTAGAACGTGAATATCCGACATAGCATGCCAGGTTTGCATGCTGAAGTGGCAATGTGCAGGCCATATCGCTCGACTAACTGACAACCGTTGGGGAAAAAGGTTTTCGAGTTGCGACCACGTATCGGACAGCGCAGCGTAATATGGCCTCCCACCAGATGGACCAAATATATGGTCGAAGCTGGCGGGAGCCGTTGGATGCAGTCAGCACAAGCCCGCTAGTTCTGGTGCTCTCTTGGGGAGGCCAATGTCCACTTTTAAAGACTAATGGTTGGATGAATAGAAGGGGTGGTAGATTTACTTTTAAATAATTATTTTGATAAACGCTGTGATTTTCAATTAAATATTTGTTACGAAGAGTTTCTTATTTACAATCAATTTACAGATCTCGTTCTAACTATCGTTTATTTTGCCTAAATATGGTTAAATATTTGTCAACCTGGCAACATTTAAAAATAATATTGCTGTTTCAAGTGCGGCCACGCCGTGGCTCCGTCTAGTTAGTCTGAGTTTTTACTATACTTTTTGGTATATTTGTCTGTGTGGTGACGGACTAAGAATACAAGTGTCACCACCCCGTTCTTTCCCACGGGTGTCGTATGAAGCGACTAAGGGAAGTAAGCAATTATCATCCAATGCATGACTGGTGGTAGGGCTGGGTACCAAGTGGGAGTACTCACTTGGTATCGGGCCCGAGCGGATTGGTACCACCATCTCCCGTGTGACCGGCCATGAAACACATTGTTGCGTTTTGGTTGTAGCAGGTGATAGCCGTTTCCGCAAAACAAAAACAAAAAAAAAAAAAAGGTGATAGCCGTTTATATTTCATTTCATATCTGTGAAATGAATTGGTGAGCAGCGGCTTGACAATACTCCTGGTATAGTCGAGTCCATAGGCGACGGTTACCATTTACCATCAGATGGACCGTAGCTCGTCTGCCACTACATACAATAAAAACAAAAAAAAAGTTATTTTGCTGGCTAATTTCTCCGATCTAAATCCAACTTATATTAAAAAGCCATAGTTAATTCCTGCATCGATTTGAACCGGAAGTCTCGTCTAAGCAATGAGTACTCGCAAAAAAACTGTCCACACGTACCTATGTCGTCGCCATCTTGCGAACGGGACTTGAATATTTCAATTGCATTGAAGATTAAGTGCAGTAGAATTTATTTAAACCCTGGTACATGTGTTTTTTTAGGAACTTATGCAGTCATAGATATTTGAAAGAAACAAACAAAATTTTCGCCATTTTTTTTTTCTTTTCTCCCATGATCAAAAGCTAAATCAAGTTTTTTTTTCTTATCTATACTATTATAAAGCTGTAACAGAGCTGTGTCTGTACATTCAAGATATTTGAGAAAAAATTACTGTAATAGGCTATATAGGCGTGTCTAAACACAAAACGTTTTTTTTAGATTTTTTGTCTGTTTGTCTGTTTATCTGTTTGTTTGTTCGCGCATCACACAAAAACTACTGAACGGATTTTGATGCAACTTTTTTATTTGAAAGGCCTTGATTAAATTTAAAAAGTGGTATACATTTTATCCCGCTACTATATCGGGAACCTGAGATATAACCGAAAAACTAGGAAATTATTTAAACTAGAATTTATTTAAAAGAACTACTAGATGGATTTTGATGCAACTTTTTTAATTTGAAAGGCCTTGATTTGACTTAAAAACTGGTAGACATTTTATCCCGCTACTGTATCGGGAACCTGAGATATAATCGAAAAACTAGCTTTTGGTTGCGTCGAAGCTGCTGGCAAAGGCTAGTTGTGTAATAAAACTACGTTTACGGACATTTACTTGATTCTCTTGATTTTGTCGCATTTACTTGATTTTCTACTATCCCGACGTTTCGAGTTTAATTCGAATTTTTGTTTCGCGTTTGACCTAACTACGGGGGCCCAATTCGAGCCCTGGGTTACAAAAGGTGTTTTTTGGAATTTTCATTAGACAATTCTAGGTAAGTCTGGAATTACGCCATCAAGCTCACCCCTATTATAGTGGGGATAAAATACGGGGTGAGAGACATCTGCTTCGGATAAACGTACAACACTCAATCAGAAATATTAATTGGTACCTACATTATACTGATGTCAGTTCGAATTTAACGAAAAATCATACACCTACAAAACAACTATTTCAATGTTGTCTCCATAACACTAAGAGACCTGTAAATATCAAAAAGCAACTATCCAATGATAATAATCAAGTAAATAATATTATTTTTATACAGGCACATGAAACAACAATACAATAATAATATATTATACATTGGAATGCCCATCCATTACAAATTTTCTACGCGTACGTCTCACAGCCGAACAATTATACTGAGACGCTAACACACGTGATTGACATGTATAATACGTTTCTAATCATAGTCCAAGACAGTTTACTTACTATTGCCGCTTTTACTCACATAAATTTTATGTAACTTCAATAAAAAAAGCAATGGAACGCAAATGTTTGTTCGATCGTAAGATTAACTTTCAGCTCGCGTGCAAATATTGTCGATCTCTCTGTACACGTGTTTTTACAACAAAATTGAACTGTATTGCGTTTTTCATTGATTTTGTTTTGGATTGTATAATATTGTGTATAAAATGCTCGCTATTGTCTCGTATAAAATATTGGAAATAACTTTTAGTATAAACATATTACATCGTTTCATCTCGTAACTATATTTTCCTGGAAATCAACGGTTAATTTTTTCCATAAAATATTTTATTATAGCAATAAGATATATTTTTGTTTAAACACAAATCGTAATAATTTCACTTCCGCTAACAATATAAGGTGTGATACGTATACCCTATTCACTTGCTTGAGACAACATACCTATAAATAAATCAACCTTATGTTTCTTTCAGTTGTGAGAACCTGTGAAAATGAGTGATCATTTTTTAATTTGTGAATAAGGAAAAAGAGTATTTTAGTACGAGCGGGAATGCATGTAAATGCATTGCCGATAGATGGCGTTGGTCGTTTAGACAAATGTGATAAGGAAATTCGGTATTTCTAGAAATAGTACGATAGCTCAGTGGATTAGAGCACTTCCCCGGAAAGGAAGGGACGCAGGTTCGTTTCCCGCTCGTACTAAAATACTCTTTTTCCTTATTCACAAATTAAAATTTGTACTTTAAGAGTAGCTGAGCATGTATAGTGCTAAAAATTAGATCAAAATTAAATCATGTTTCACGAAGAGTTAAAATACAACAATAACAAATAACTAAATATGTAACAAAGTAAGAAACTTAACATAAGTATGATGAAAATAACGTAAAATCACCGTAAATATTTTGAAACAGTACTCTCGTATCAGCTAGTTTAATAATAACTACGCTAACGCTAGTTCGGTTATATCTCATGTCCCCGATATAGTAGCGGGATAAAATGTATACCAGTAGTTAAGTCTAATCAAGAGCTATCAAACGAAAAAAAAACTAGACGTCTCGGGACATCTAGCAGATGTGAAAACATCAGAACTATTTTGTAGAAATAAAATGATAATAACTTGACAAAGTACTCCTCAAGACAAATCAAACAAGTATAAACTCGATATGGTTGCGTCGTTTCATTACAGAGTTACTGTGGCCACCTTCCAGCTCCATCGACAGGCTCTGGATATCATCTAGAGACAAAGTACTTGTCAAGACAAATCATACGAGCCCAAACTCGATGGAGTTATGTCGTTTTATAACGGAGTTCCTATGGCCACCTTCTAGCTCCATCATCAGACCCTGGATATTATATAGACACAAAGTACTCGGCAAGACGAATCATACGAGCCCAAACTCGATGGGGTTGCGCCGTTTCATTATAAAGTTCCTATGTCCACCTTCCAGCTACATCATCAGATCAGCTCCATGTCATCATAATATTGCATTGTCACGAGATATACACATGCGTGTAAAATTTCAGCTCAATCGGAAACCGGGAAGTGTGTCATATTTAACTTTCAAAATTTGAACGGGACAAGTAAAATAAAAGCGTCGCCACGCTCACAGCCAATTTTACCCTCCCTCCGCATTAGATGTTTCACATCAAAAAGTTGCATCGAAAGTTTTTGCGTGATGCGCGAACTAACAAACAGATAAACAGACAAACAGACAAAAAATCTAAAAAAATCGTTTTGTGTTTAGACACGCGTATATAGCCCTATTACAGTCATTTTTTCTCAAATATCTTAAATGTACCGACATAGCTATGTTACAGCTTTATAATAGTATAGATAAAAATGGCGGATATAACCGGACTGAAGATGAAACGTCACCATTCATTGTAAAATGTTTGCATTATCTATACGGAAATGTGACAATAGCAGCTTATTTTTTTATATCAATCATATTATCTACAAGTCTAGAGAGGAGGATTACGTAATATTGACGGCAGCAGTATGTCAATAGGGGTAAAGGGGAACCCACAGTACGAAATTTAGCCTGGCGTAATTTATGAATGGCCCCCCTGTTTTAGAAACTAAAAATTGCGTGGTTATTCACAAATTATCACAGCTTGCTGAAATAAAACTTTGACTAACAGATTGTTCAACATTAGTAACCGCTTGTGATAATAGCTGTATGTTTAACACTCTTCGTACCAATAATCCTACCATCAGGTAGAACAGACGGCAATACTGGCTCTTATTAAAAAATACCAGTCTAGTTAATTGCTCGTACGGTCAGAGGCAACACGGAATTCTCACGCCATTGCCAAACCTAATAAAATATCAGAACTCAGTTATGTTTAAGTGGTATTGTGTGCAAGGTATTAGAAGAGTGAGCAATTGTGGGACGCATAACAGATATGAAATATCATTGATTGAAAAATATTATCTGACAATAGAACAATATATATTTTTATTGCTCCTTATGGTAAGTGGTACCCACTGCTCATGGACTCAACATTATTAAAGTAAAATAAGTGAGGTGGTCACACCGCAGGTGGCGGTACCGACCTGCTCGGGTCCGATAATAAGAGAGTACTCCCACTACTATACCCATTTCATATTTTAAAGTACATTTGATTTATTTTATTTTCTATTGTCTCATAATATGTCAATGTTTATACATTTTTTTACAATCACTGATAAATAAATAATATATTATGCAACATCTTAGAATTGGTGACTTCATATTTTGGTCGACTATTTCATGAAATTGTTAGTTTTTGTTAGGTTAGGTACCTTTCATAAAATGTCGACTACATAATTACGTCGCGTCGCAGCCAGATCATTGATATGGCTATGATCTGGCTATATTATATATATTTTTAGGCATTTGACATGCTTAGCCATATATGGTCGCAATAATGTACTTATATAAATACTTCCGACAGATGGCGCAGGCGTCACCCAATACATTAAGAAGGAATGTGTTATCGAAATTGGCAGTCCTGAGCACTTATCACGACGGCTGAATTGGCAAAGCATCTGGGACGGTATATACTTTTGCGATTTTATTTTATAACCTTATGCCTATTATATTTATTGAAGTGAATACTTCTTTAGAATCGTGATTTGAAACTCGATGAAACGAAAATACGTCACGAAAAAACACAAATGTTTTTCAAACACATAACTGTATAGGATTGACAGTCAGTTGCAGAAAAGTCCATTAAAATTATTTTAATTTTGAAATTCATTTTTTGCCACAAAAAGTATTCCTTGGTTTGCGTAATCAATACTTAAACCATATGACCATGGTGTACATAAAATTAAGTTCGAAAAAGGGATATGCATTCAATAATTACTAATATCTCTGTTTTGCTATGTTCACTTGGTATTCCCATGCCAGTTATAAACTATTTTTCTCACCTACCCCCGAAGTGAATCATATACTTTTGTTATTTATGTTGCTATGGTGAGGTTTACAAGATCTTTTACCAAAGTGGTCCCATGGATTCCTACGGGATCCATTATATCGTTGCAGAAAACAAAATGTAAATGAATTTTAATGTTCCATTAAGTTTAGTTAATGAGAAGTCATTTTAAGCTTGGTAAAAAATAATAAACCTTACATTTATATACTCCTGATACTCTATATCCATCTCAATCTCTCGTAGGCTACTTTTCAGAAGGTTCACTTCTGCCGTGTGCGAATTGTTTTTATTTCTTATTTATTTATTGTACAAATTATTATTTTTGAATGAGGAAAAACAGAACTTTAGTACAAGCGGGAATCGAACCTGCGTCCCTTCCTATCCGGGGACCGCACGACACGCACGCACGCAGGGACGCAGGGTGTATTTGTACTTTAAAAGTAGCTGAGCATGTCAAGTGCTAAAAATATAGATCAAAATATTTATTTATTTGTATAAATTTAGTGAGTAATAGTATCTGTTAATACTTATTTGTATCTATAGGTATAATATCTATGTATTTAAATATTTATATACTTACTAATTTTTCCTCATATCATGTTGATAAAATATTGCTGCAATATTCAAGTAGGTTGTCATAATAACATGATTCAGTTGATTATAAACATAATTATATAGATATAATAACATATGTACATATATTTTATTATTGTAACGACGCATTAGCACAAATAGAATACCCATATTTATATATTGATTTTCCTATTACATATAATTTAATATATTTTTTTGATTTCATTTATTTATTTAGTATGCGACTGCTATTAATGAGGTCTCGGGTTCGTTCCCCGGGTCGGGCAATGTTAATGAGCTTTTTCCTAAAAAGAAAAATTCTCAGTAACAGTTCGGAGCTTGGAAATGTGCCCTGTAGACGTCAATAGGCTCGCCCCCTATTACGTGGGACTCAAACATAGCTGGCGAGTCGTGGGTGTGTAATACACCTCTGCCTACCCCTTCGGGGAATACAGGCGTAATGCTATGTGTTTGTGTGTTGTGTTGTATTTATTTATCAAAAACAAAATAAGGTTTACAGCTATAATGGCATTCTAAAACCACTAAGGTTTGAATGCAATGCCATCGTCTGCGTGTATGACAACATTATAAGCTTTTAATATGTACTTAATCTTAGTAGGTGTAATATTTTTCTTTATTTGGGGCAGTATACTATTAATATGTCGTGCGTTCACTGTAAACATTGTGCGCTAGTTCGACAAAAATTACGAAATACCACAAGGATTTGTGGTGGTTATAGTAAGATATCCCTTTCTGTTCTTTTCTCAACAACCGAAAAGTGGCGTGTGAGCTGGAATTAGATTAGGCTGTATTTTATAAAAAAAATATACGTGATTTTGTATACCATATATCACTAGGGGGTTAAAAAAATGCTAAAAACCTGACATGACTATCTCTTATTTTAAATCAAGGCCTATTACTCTTTTATGAAACCTAAATTTACTTTCACAATCCTACTCTGATAACCAGCTAGCCAGCGTAGTGTTCTGACCTAGATCCATCTCATTCAGGGGGGAGACTTGTGCCAAATATTGATTAGGTAATAATGCTTTCCTGAAAACGAATAAACAAATTTATTCATATTCATGCAATGAAAATTTCATAGTTTAAATTCCATTTATGAATTCTAGGCTCAGCTGGTAAAGTACTCTCCAAAAATTGATCGATGTAAAATCACGATAGATATTTCTAATGTTGCGTTTGTTAGCCTTCCTTTTCTTCACCCTTCCGTGAGGTTAAGTAACTTAATATATAATTTGAAGAAAAATGTTTGGTCCGTGAGGTGACGGACTACGAATACAAGTGTCACCTTCCTCTCCTGCGGGTTGTCGTATAAGGCGACTAAGGGAAGTAAGCAATTATCACCCATTGCATTACTGTTGGTAGGGCTGGGTACTAAGTGAGAGTACTCACTTGCTATCAGGCCCGAACGGGTCGGTACCACCGTCTCCTGTGTGACGGGTCATGAAGCACGTCAGTTTGTTTTGGCTGTAGCAGAAGATAGCCGTTTATTCTTTCATTTCACATCTGAGAAATGAAATGGTGCGCAGCGGCTTGACTATACTTTCGGTATAGTTGATTCCATGAGCGACAGTTACCACTTACCATCAGGTGGGCTCTGGCTTGTCTGCCATCATAAGCAATAAAAAATATTTGTATAATCTGTTCTACCAACGGTCAAATATTCTTCCATTTAAGAAACAAAACGGTAAACTCAATAACTCTATGCCTGTCGCGACACAAAATTAAATGTCAGTTGATACATACCCGCATGTAACTAAACACTATCAATTACAATTCCATGCGACACTTTCACTTGAATCTGGCTGGTAACATTCGCATTATTTTTAACGATATTTGTAAACGGATATATATTTTACATGTCGTGAACAAAGCCGGACATGCCGGTAAAAATGTGGAACGCCGTAATTTGGGTGATGATTAAAAACACTTATTTTAATCACGACATTTCGATGTGTTCAATTTATATTACTTATCATCATCACGCTATCTCCCTTGCGGGATAGGTAGAGAGAACGAATGCCAAAAGGCTCTATTCTTGCATACATCCCTCGTTTCCTCAACATTCACAATTCTCTTCAAACACGCTCGCCGGTATCGGAGACTTCTAACTCCACCTTCCTTCAATACATGACCGATTAGGTCTAGGTAGATGAGTCTTGGTCTCCCCCTGTACCTACATCTTTCTACTTTCGCATTGTAGATCATCTTAACCAGTCACTCGTCCGGCATCCTTTCCACATGTCCAAATTATCGGATCATTCCCTTTCGCATCTTTACACCAATACTCTCTTTCATACCTACTCGCTCTCTTACGTCGTCGTTACGAATGCGTTCAGTCAGCTTCACTCCACAGATTCTCCGCAGAGATCGCATTTCGACCGCATTGATTTTACTTTCAATTTATATTTTTATATATAATTAGATAATTAAGATTTACACATAATTTTTAATCTTCATCACAACCATAAGATTATTGATTTACAGCATAAAGGTTGTAGTAAAGAGAAAAGTTCAAAACAAAAAATTTAATATTTTTTTGTCATCACTAAGATTTGGAAGGTCCGAGCTGACATGTTATAACTACTACTTAGTGATAGCTTATGATGAACTGCGAAAGACTCGGGCAAATTTTGTCACCACTATCAAATTATCAAGTAAGTTTTACTAAATTGAAAAATCACGCAATAAATAGATATTAAAATGCTTAGCTAATGACTGAATTGGATTTTCCCCTTTCATCAGCGGTATTCAATGTCAAATAAACTACTATGACGCATTATTTAGCTTCGTGCATTCTAAGTAGATACTTTCAAATTCATTCTTGTCTTTTGACGCTGGTTAAATACTTTAGTATTTTGTAAAAATTGTAGTGATTGGACCAGTAGAAGACTGTGAAGTTATTGCAAGATTAGACACTAGTTTAATGAACTACTTAGGTATTCTTAGTAAATGCATGCTGGTAATGCTGGCGACAGTCCGCATATGGCAATGTCTAGCCGGTAGCTGTACTTCAAGGTTACTTGAAACCTTTATACATATTCCTGTTTAGGTATTGAGATATTATAATAAGTACATGATTACTTATTGTTTAGGTTAAATTTGACATTTCGTAAATAAGTTTTTTATACTCTAACAGTGGAAACGAGACCTTTACCTTTAGAACAACGCCTAGGGCGTATTCGCGATGAATAGTTGGTGAACAGGAACTAGTAGAAAGACAACGAGGAGAGCCTTCGATATGCTCACTTACTGAGTGCATAGAAATAAGGCTTTAATCAGTGGGACACGGGACGAAATGCGACGCTCGAACACAACGGCTCCGTGTGTTCCCCATACATTATTTGACGACAGCTTTATAGCTAGCTTCACCAATTTTAGAGGTGATGACAATGAATTGGATGCGCTACGGAAAATCAAATAATGTGACGTGAATTGGGAGAAGCCTTTGTCAGCGGACAGCAATGAGTTAATGCTTCAATCGAATAGTCCTCTTCGTCATTGCTCCACGTTTTCACAATGACTATAATTATTACACTACTTGCTATCTAAACAATTATATGGGATCCCATAATGCATGAATTCTTACTTACTCCAAGCCAGACCGTGGCAATCTTAGCGTTTAACTTTCTATGTTATTACGATGTAGTAACATGTCATTGTTCTATAATCACACGACAAACATTTTTGGTGTAATTTTACTCATAATCGCTAGCAGTTCGTAAATCACTTTTTAAAACAAATAATGTTTATTTCCTTAATGATGGTGCAAGGGAAATATTATACAAGTTATTCTAACATTAAAAATATACTCCAGAACAAAGAGTTAGGTATCACTGAAGTACCACTGAAGGAATGTAATATGGTTCCGGTGGCTCGCCAACAATGGCGGAGAGAAGGCACACGGCGAGTTAATTAGTGGCGGGAAAAAATGTTCCTAACCGCACGCCCCGTCACTCGGGGCAACGAACAGGGTAGTGTGGGTCCCTCACCCACTAAAGAAACCCGCCGTGTGCCGTCTCTCCGCCTTTATTGGCGGGCCACCGCAACTTTATTAAATTCCTTCAGTGGTAGACAAGTATACACCCTGCCCGAGAGTTAATAGCTACCGTAGTAGTGTAGGCAGATCAATCACGCTTTGCCCACTTCAGGGATATGGATAGGGTTTTAGGGTGGAGAGGAAATATCATAGAGAGGGGGTAATTAGTAGAATCTTAAACATGGAACGCAACACTAGAAATACCTAAATTGTTGTTTCACGCTGTCACGCCGATATTCTATGAGAGGATGGGCAGGATCTACCGCCATTTTGTTTTGCCTTCATAACATTTTTTTTTGTTGCTAATGATGGCAGACGAGCCATTGCCTACCTGATGGTAGGTGGTAACCGTCGCTCATGGACTCATACCGAAAGTATAGTGAAGCCGCTGCGCACCATTTCATTTCTCAGACGTGAAATGAAAGAATAAACGGCTATCTTCTGCTACAGCCAAAACACACTGACGTGCTTCATGACTGGTCACACAGAAGACGGTGGTACCGACCCGTTCGGGCCGATAGCAAGTGAGCACTATCACGGTCAGCCCTACCACCAGTAATGCAGTGGGTGATAATTGCTTACTTCCCTTAGTCGCCTTGTACGACACCCGGGAAAGGATGGGGTGGTGACACTTGTATTCTTCGTCCGTCACCGTCCATAACTATTTCAATAACAATATTATCACAGTTTTATTGTCAACACTGTACTTTCTTTTACTTGGCAGTGAAATCGAAAGCTTTTGTTTCTATGATTCTTTATTTTTAATAGATCGACATCAGTGACATAACCGTTGATAATTCATTATCAAGAAAAACAATATAGCTCCGAATCGCAGAATAATTTGGATAGGTTTTAACAATTTGATTTTTAAACGCTCTTTCATCGCTTTGATTAGACGCGTATAAGGTGAAAGTGTAGCAGCGATCCAAGGACGACAAAGACAGGGGTCTCACATTCGATCCCCAGTCATGTCTTTAAGACCCACACCTCGTACCGAATATATTTGCATATATTTTTATACCGATATTACTTACTTACTTACTTATCATCACGCCATTTCCCTTGCGGGGTAGGCAGAGAGAACAGAGTGCCAAGAGGCTCTATTCTTGCATACATCTCTCGCTTCCTCAACATTCATAACTCTCTTCATACACGCTCGCCGGTTTCGGAGACTCCTGACTCCACCTTCCTTCAATACATGACCAATTTGGTCTAGGTAGGTAAGTCTCGGTCTCCCCCTGTACCTACATCCTTCCACTTTCGCATTGTATATCTTCTTATCCAGTCGCTCGTCCGGCATTCTTTCCACATCTCCGAACCATCGGAGCATTCCCTTTCGCATCTTTACACCAATACTCTCTTTCATACCTACTCGCTCTATACCGATATTATAGTAAGATAGTAGACCGGTAGCCTATCTCTCTGAAGAGACTGCCCTAACCAGTGAAAAAAATGTAGATAATACTTCTAACAACCATTAAAAGTATTAAAATCACGCTCTCCGATAACGGACCAATTATTTAAAAACAAAACAATAAATTATAACGTTGAGTAACACCACAAAATGATAACAATATTTGTTTACCAACATGATAACACGGCATATCAATTCTAGACGTCCACATTAGGAAAACTTTATCTATTGATACAGTCGAAGTAATTCTTATTATTTCCTTTGACTCAAAGCTTGCTTACATCCAACTTTAGTTGGAATCAGTTCTACATTAACTAAGTCATGGAGTTAAAGGTACTTCTATGACCAATACTTTTTCTGTAATGGATACTGTAAGCGTGGCGGCTCTGCCCTTTCCGGGCACCATCCTCTTACAGGATACCGATGTCATAGAAACGGTATATCACTACAACTTTATTTAGTGAGTGAGGATGCCCATTTCTATTGTTTTTCCTGGCCTCAAGAGCCTTGCTTGCCCTAACATGAATAAGCCGGCTCGATCGGAGAATTCCCACCCTCTCACAGATGAGCGTCAAACAACGGTAACTACTGTCGTGTATCGTGTGTTGACTCTGATCCTTGGAGGCCCTCCAATTCTTCTCTTTACTATACTTTCTCTCCATCTCCCATCCCTTTCCTTGCAGTTGGCGACGCGCGAATGATGCTTCTGGTGCTTCTAGCGTCTAAAGGCTACGGTAATCACTTACCATCATGTGGGTCGTAAGTTCATCTTCTACCCACGTATTATAAACACGAAACATATGCGATATCATTTGGAAAATTAGTTAAATTTTAGTTACAAAAATACTCACAATTTTATTTTGAGGTAATACATTACGAATCGTTGTTGTAATAATCTCTCGAATCTTAAACATTACAAAAATATTTTATCTGGACGACAGTCAAACTCATAAATCCAAACACAAGCACTGTATAAGTCACTACGCTACTTCTGCAAATTAAATTATGCCCATTCCTTTTAGTTACAACATATTTTCGTCCTATGGAAGTCTCAAATCAACTTGACCGTATAAATCACCTAAATTACTACGCTCGTGCAGAAGTACCTAACCATGAATCATGCGCAAAGGTATGAAGACATAGGAAGATGTCTACAAGTAATAACGCCTTCCTTAGTAGAACAGGCAGCTGGCTTCAATTGAATCCAATGAGATCGGCGCCTCAACGATGTTTATCTGAATTCTGCCCCTCCGCACAAACACTTCACGGATAAATTAATTTGAATAGTAGCTATTTTGAGGTTTAAACCGTTTAAGATCTCTTTAGTAGATTAGTAAAATTAAGAAAAGATTGCTCGCTAACATTTATATTAATAAAACTAAGACAAACGCTGTATATGTTTCTCGAAATACTAACGAGACAAAGTGTACTAGTTTTAAGCCTAATAGTATGATGTGTTCACGATAAATAAATAGTCGCTTTTAAATATCTACACAATTCCTTGTATACCTACAGATAGCTTAGCTTAGCTCTTTCAGTCTTATAGTAGAATATATATATCGGTAAATTTCTTTGCAAATAAAAGAAATGCAAGCGTTATTCAAACTCGCAACTCTTAATAATCTAAATCCTATACTATAATTACGAATATTTTTTAAGGGGATGAAGGCATAAAATAAAATATTCTTGTTAAATTTCTACAGAGTAAATAACATCTTGCTTACTACATCAGTGGTGTTTGAACAACTGTAAAATAGCAAATAAACGCGTACCATTGTTCGCGGTTTTTTGTTTTTTTAACTCTTTATCCCAAAACTCTAGATCTGAAAGCACGACCTTGTACAAATTGAATACCTGCAGGTAATCTAATACTTTAGCATTTATTATACAAAAAGCATTCCTGTTAAATACTTCGCGTGCTAAGATTTATAACAAGTTGTAGAGTGTGTTTTTTGTACCTTTGTTTAGTTTAACGCGATGTAATGTAATCCTTGAAAGTGTCAGACTTATTTAAAGCATTTCTTTTATGATTCATTGCTTATTTATCCGTAAATGCTTCAACTCTGAAGAGCAAAGCAATTAGAGAACAGCAGGCAGTTTAATCTGTATAAGTTATAACACAAGTGTCACCATCCCATTCTTTACCGCGGGTGTCGTACGGGGCGACTAAAAGAAGTTAATTTTGATCTGTATTTTAGCACTTGATATGCTCAACTACTTTAAAGAACAAATTAATTGTGAAAGTGGAAAAAGAGATAGTTTTACTGCGAGCGGGATTCGAACCTGCGTCCCTTCCAATCCGAGGAAGTGCTGTAGACTGCTAAGCCATCGCAGTCGCTGACCGCGATTCCCAAGCTCCACTTCGCAATTGCTTTTAGACATCTAGACATCTAATTTGTTCTTTAAAAGAAGTAAACAATTATCACCTAATACATTACTGGTGGTAGGGTTGGGTTCCAGTAGCCCGCCAACACAGGCGGAGAGACGGCATACGGCGGGTTTCTTTAGTGGGTGAGGGCTCCACACTACCCTGTTCGTTACCGGTGACGGGGTGTGCGGTTAGGTACGTTTTTTACCACCTTAACAAAAAAAAGCTTGTGGCAGACCACGAAGCACCTTGATATATTTAGGTTGTAGCGGGAGACAGCAGTCCATTTATTAATTTTCCAACCACGAAATTAAATGGTGAGCAGCGGCTTGGCAGTGTTCTTGTTGGTGTTGATGTTCGAAGGTGTTCTTAGTATAATTGAGTCCAAAGCAGAGGTTACCAGTTACCATCAAGTAGGCCGTGGCTCGTCTGTCATCATAAGTAAGGCAAAGACTGATAAAGGCATTAATTGTTTTAATTTTTTATCAATATATACATATTTATTAATTATATGTAATTTAAACCGTAGTATACAACTAGTAAAAAATATAACAAGGTCGCATGCACTCATTATATTATTAAATTAGTTTGTCATGGCAGCCGACTCGGAGGAATGTTCGAAATAATTTAAATTTTTGTAGAACAATCCACATCCTATTTTACAAAGTATAATTCGGCATCTTTAAATAAAACATCACTGTGAGAGAGGAAAATAAAAGTCTATGCCAACTCTTTTGACTTCGGGGCAGGGGAGGAGTCTCTTTTTTTAATTTCCCTGTCACTATAATGAGGAAAATATAATTTTTACTGAGTTGCTTATTATATTAACGTCGTGAGGCAGAGGTAGAAGAGACTTCTTCTCTGCGCCTCTCTGTCTCTCTCCATCCATCCATCCATCCATCAGCCTTTCAACGTCCACTGCTGGACATAGGCCTCCCCAAGAGAACGCCACAACGAGCGGTCCCGGCATGGGGGATAATGCCGTAATCGCCACGCTTGGCAGGCGGGTTGGCGATCGCAGTGGCTGTTGTTAATACTCGAGGGAGTGCTGCTGCCCACTCCCCCGGAATTCCCTCAGTCGGCTCTTACGACTTCCGTGGGTAGAGAGGGGTGGGACAATTCTAAAGCCGGCCCCACACGGCCTCTCTCCACGGCAGGAAAATACACATCACTGAATACGTAGTGCTTATAAAAATCGTTGTTTAAAACTTGAATAACTTTATGCTCGTATTAAATTATTATTCTATCGCGATAATTTCTTAACTGCCTCTTTGGTGCAGCGGTAGTGTAAGCGACTGCTGATCATGAGGTCTCGGGTTCGATCCCCGCGTCAAGCAGTGTTATTGAGATTTTTCATAAAAAGAAAAATTCTCAGTAGAAGCCCGGAGTTTGGGAATGTGCCCGGTAGACGGCAATAGGCTTGCCCCCTATTACGTGGGACTTAAACATAGCTGGCGAATCGTGGGTGAATAGATAAGGGCCAAATGTCTAAGAAATAACACTTAGAAAACTTATTTTAATATTTTTATGTATATTTTAAGATTTGTAACTTAATTGAAATCTATAGGTACAGTACTTTTTTCCGTGATCCGCGCGTACAACGGCAGAATCCAGGAATCTAGTATTCACTGCAACGCATTCTGTTCTCGAAGTGGGTAAAGAGATAATTGATGACGCGTCGTCAAAATATTAGACTATTTATTATATTTCAAATCTAATATCCTTATACATAAAGATAAGAAAGTAAAAAGAGTATTACTATAAACTGGAGCAGTTTTAACCACAAGCGCCATGCGGGTGTACTGATAAGAACGCCTGCGCATACAAAGATAACAATCAACTGAACGGTACGGCCAGTACTGAGTATACGATTATTCACTCGAAATTACTATACGCTTTGGAATGGATTGTATGTACACAGTACATGTAGTGACTGACTACAAAATCTCGCCTTCCTGTCTCTCCCTAGGTGTCTAAATTAAAGTCCTGTCTTATATTTTTGTCATAACAGCATAAGAAATTCGAGAGGAGGTCGTAGCCTAAATGTGTACGTGCAGTTGAAACGACCGGCAAGGTTAAGCAACTTGCGTTCTTCTGGCAATTAGGTGGGTAACCAAAAGGTGAACACCTATCTATGGATTTTCGTGCATCGGAAAGCACGTTAAGCAGACTGTCAACTAACATTTCAGAATTCATTATAGAATCCTGAAAAATATCTGATTCCGGTCTTGTTAAGGTTTCCAGTTATCCGCTTAGTTCGGTCCTGGAGGTCAGATAGGAATCAATCACTTCATGTGGTGTGTCATGTCACCAGTGGATCAGCTGGAACCAGACAGATGGGACGCCGACCCAAACATAGTTTGTGATCAGGCCAGGGAGATGATAAACAACATTAGATATTCTAAAAGCGGCTATATTCAGCCATATTCATATCTCATCAGCCACATCTGTCACTACTGTCAGTGTCGCTAATTGTTAATTGTAATATATAATATCTATAAATAACTCATTATAATGTGCGAGTATAGTATTTAATGTCCTTGATAAAATTTTAAATTTTTGTTAGTAAGCATTTGTTTGAGCACAGTTACAAGCATCCGCCGGCTGTCAAGGCTAAACCAATGAGCTGATAACAACAGTATTATTCCCGTGTTAACAGATAAACCAAGTTATTTAAACAACGAATTAGGTTAAGCTTTTCAGTTTAGTTTTGATAGCAGAAATGGCGGTAAAAAATAATCCGTTAAGTTTAAAATGTCAAAGAACAATATTTAGACTACAATATAGGCCTTTAAACTTGAGTAGAACACGAAGTGTGAAAGTGGTAGCATTAATGATAGCTACGAGGGGCCCGACAACGCTATGGTTGTTAATCCATTGATTATCTCTTTATGATCTTTGGTGAACTCTCTAAGAAAAGAAATAGTCGCGAAAATGACGAACGAACAATCCAACCAATAAATATAATAATCTTATAGTAGAAGCAAAAAGCATTCATCGAGGAGACCAAACCCCCATCCCCATATAGTCCCACCATATAGTTCACAGATTAAATTTTTTATACGTTATTGAATGATTCAGTAAACTTTTCAAAAAAACTTAAGCGAGCATTCTAAGTAATTAGAGAAAATAAAAGTATTGTGAGACATAATATTGAGAAACTTATATTAGAAGCACAAAAGGAGGATGACAATGCAAAAGAAATCCTTGTAAAAGAAAACCAACGTGCTATTCAAAATGGTGGAATTCTCAAGGTTTCATTAACCTCTGCACTCTTTTGTGTTATTATATTCATACTTGTATATTAATTGTTAGACGGCTTGATAACTATAATGATAATGACTACTAAACATTTAAATCCAACATAATTTAGCTAAGCAACGTAAAAGAAAGTATATTTTCTCTGCATTTAAATATATATAAATACGACGGGCTAAGAATACAAGTGTCACCACCCCATTCTTTCCCATGAGTGTCGTATGAGGCGACTAAGGGAAGTAAGCAATTGTCATCCATTGCATGACTGGTGGTAGGGTTGGGTACCAAGTGGGAGTACTCACTTGGTATCGGGCCCGAGCGGGTTGGTACCACCATCTCCCGAGTGACCGGCCATGAAGCACATCGTTGCGTTTTGGCTGTAGCAGGAGATAGCCGTTTATATTTCATTTCATATCTGAGAAATGAATTGGTGAGCAGCGGCTTGACAATACTCTTGATATAGTCGAGTCCATGGGCGACGGTTACCATTTACCATCATTTGGACCGTGGCTTGTCTGCCACTAGATGCAATAAAAAAAATATATATATAATATATAGCCATAACAAACATGTTTAACAATCATCAAGATACAATTTTCAATTAAATACATTGAAGTGTCTTCTTTAAATTGCTTAAAAGTATAGCAAATTATTCTCAAATAGGAATAAAATCTTTATAGACTACGATTTTATGAAAACCAATACAATGATTACTTAACAGGGCAATGCCCAGTGAAAGAATGTTGGAACGGAAGAGTAGGTGCACACCCGACGATTACTCGACATTAATATAATAAAAAATACTCAAAGTCATTTTGATATTAAATATACGGGTGATAACAGACTTTTCAGTGTTACTTCACGGTCCCTTCCGATGAGGAATGCGTCTTCCAGTATTGACAATGATCAAACATTTTTTGTGGATCGAAGATAAAAGTAGGGCGATAATACAGAAAATTTAATACACTCGAGCAATTTAACCAAAACTGGTTTGGTTACACGTCGTCCGAGAGCAATCATTACATACAATAAAATTACATACATACGCTTGAATAACGGAATATAGAATAAGTTTAGCTGGCCAAATGATAATAACAATACACTTAGAAGTAACTGCATAATAGTGGTGATTATGACAAAAAATATTTTGAGATGTTTTGCACATAGTCTTTTAGTATCTATAAGTGAAGTACGTTGAAATAGGTTCTTTATGTCTAGAATAATAGTCGAGAATAACTTATGTGTAATTTTGTATAACTCTACAGCAAGAGAAGGCGGCACCAGACACGTTAAATCATAAATTCTTTGAACTGACAGACAAAACATTTTAAATGAAAAATGAGCGAATATTTAATGACAGACAATATTGGATTTTACATTCCAGTATATTTTATTGAGTGCGCACGCCATATTGCGTGAGGAATTAATCGATCATGCAAATAGAATTTCCACGGCACTTTCGCTTCTTATAAGATATTGGTTTTATATTATTTTATTGTTAAATGACACTAAAATCAACTAACACTAACCCATTATGCAAATATTGATGATTCATGGTGTTTCACTGATTCATCGATAATTTTGATGACACCTGTGAATTCTGAGAAACTGCTAAGTATATCATTGAAAAAGATCATCATACATGTGGTCGTAATCTCGAATCCAAAACCTTGCCAGTTCAACCATCATGGTTATCACTCCCAGTGGTTCATTACTATCTTGTGAGATATATATTATATATCATCATCCCTTTATTATTACTCTGTTGGATACGAGTTTTCTCTGAGAATATGTGGAAAGTCAGGCATTCGTCGGCTTTAGCCAGCCGGCACTCTGACCCCATAACGATAACAGCCTAGTAATAGTACCTATCTATCTTAAATTTGAAGAGTTCCAACCTTTGAATTTTCCATAATATCTTAGTCAGAAATATCGCTCCCCCGTAAAGAAGAGGAACAAGGAAAAAAGCGAGTGATATTTTTTGACTTATGAGGTCTGTGAACCCGTTTTAAACCATCGTGTAGAATATGCCTACAGGGAAATCTATTTAAAAAATCTCAGAGGTAGCCAATCGAAATCTACCGGGTATTTAGCTGCCATAGTAAGTTTTACTATCGAACAAATTACAATATTTTGAATTAGTACTATGATATATTGTGTTTTAAAATGATTATTGATGGATTATTTTTACGGAGCGTAACATTGGTGGTCACTTAATTAGTTAATATTTATTTTAATAAAGTTGGTTTAGTAATTAACATTAAATTGCTATTTCTATATTACAAAGAATTTTTAAGATCCATATTTAAAAACAGGTACATAAACTTTAATCGCTCAGCAACCAAACTGGTCGCAAACTCGTATATCAATTACTAAATTGGTAATCCAATGTGGTTGTAATCGTCAATCACAATTGATATTAAAAGTCGCCAAGGCGAGTTATCAATTAAGGCGCTGAACTAGCTTTAATTTACGATTACAATACGGACTGCTGACAGTCCGAGAAAAGAATGTCGCAAGAACCACCCACAGAGAGCGTGAGAGCCTCCACGGAGCACCATTGTGTCCCAACTTATTCTCACATAATGCAACATCCATCTATACCTACTGGAGCAAAACGCAAAGATCGCGATAATCGTTGCTCTTTGCGCAAGGCTCAACAATTTTGATATAATTGATGGAAATCGACTTAAGAATCTCAAATGTTTGCATCCAGTAGATTTCTGAGAAATATTTCAAAAATATTTGAGCGTGCCCAACCAACAGTTGACAAATACGACGTCTGTATTTTAAACACTATAATTCTTAGACATGCACGTTTTAGTCCTAAACAAATATTAAGAAGCCGTCTCAACAAAATTTTGTAAAGCTTTTAACACACGCATTGTTTGTTAATAAAAACAGTATGTTATCTTATGATCCAAACTCATGTTAGTAATTTAGATACATATTATGTATCTTTCGTAACCACATAAACTTGTACCTACAACAAATCAGAACTTGATTTACATATATATGTATATTCATAAGCCTTAAATATGTACACTAATTTCTCTAGGCAAATTCGTATGCATGTGTTAATTTATATTAATTTATACCGTCATTGTCGATATAAATATCCAACATCTGTATTCACCAGACCCATCATTCTTTTTATAGTAATTGTGTTCGGAGCTTTACCGATGTTGCTTTTATTTCAACGTTGCGTTTATTAAATATAATTTTAACCAGATGTGTATATTAAAATCGACTATTTTCCAGTTCATTTCCTTTATAGTCCAATCAAACCGATATGGACGATATATCGGTATCCGTTTCTGCCCTACTTATATTACTGAGGTTATGTTTTTACCTCGTTTATTCGCCCTAAAACTATTTAGATTACTAACGGACCCGACAGACGTAACGTTGTCCTGGCTTAGCTATGAATATTCAATTACTTGCGAACTGTCAAACGCGCAAAGTTGCTTTATTTTGATATTCTTAATAAATTAAAATGTATCTCCTAATGTAACTAATGTAGGTACAATAGGTTTTAATAATTTAATTCATAAAAGCACAAATTTAGCAATCTGTTTGATAGATTATTGATAATTTTACAAACATTATATTGTTACTATAATATAAGTTGCAGTTATAGAACATGTTTTAAATTAACTACAATGACACAAATACAACAAACAAAACAAGAGAACAGAAAAAGGAGCTCAAAATTGACACATGAAAGAAGGATAAAGGGCCAGAAGTGTTAAAAGTGACTGCACCCAAAACCTTTCTTGGAATTCACGCCCGCTGCATATCCTATTAACTTTTTTATTGATATTTATTTGGGAGTCCACAAATAAAGCTAGAATACTGCAATTAATTAAAATAATAAGCCCAAGTTTTAATAGAACAATATTAAGTTATTACGATAACTTAAGGTGTGAACATTGATGTAGGTATAAAAAAGAATCAATGGGTGTGAATTAAAAAATGCGGATTACATAAAAGAATTTCAGTCGGAATTAATCATCCGGCACGGTAGGTTCGTCTTCGTGATGAAT
The DNA here is from genome assembly GCA_948253155.1 of Leucoma salicis. Classification (NCBI taxonomy): domain Eukaryota; kingdom Metazoa; phylum Arthropoda; class Insecta; order Lepidoptera; family Erebidae; genus Leucoma; species Leucoma salicis. Next base: position 1,584,976 of record OX411806.1, on the reverse strand, counting down.
CATTTGCTCAAGAAACAGAAATAAAGTAAGTAATTAGACGAAAACAGGCAATCAGTAAGACAGTTTAACTGTGAGAAAATGATAAAAAAATGCAGCAACATTACCCAAATTACAGAACAAAAGTAATAAAAGAAGTATAAATGCAGAAATGACGTCAAGCGTGTAACCATTGCAACTTACAGCTCATAACTTAATTATTCAGTGCCACACCATTAAATGCCTTGATCAGTGATGGTAACAAGTAAAAAAATATAATATTGTTAAAAATTATTACATAATGTAATACTTATTTCAATCAAGTTAATGACTACAATTTTCTTTTGTAAACAGAAAAGCCACATAACGTAACATAATAAATTTTTCAAGTGAACTCTAAGGCCGAATTATATTACACAAGGTTCTTGCATATTTTAGGATATTTAAACTTCCTCAAGTATTTGTACCTAAAAAACTATAATAGTAAAATCAGTTGCGGCTTCACAATGCGATTATACGGTCATTGTAATCACAATAAACCATAAACACTGCTATGAAGTTGTCTATAGAAATCAGTATCACTTAAGACTCACCTGATAGTTTGCTTCCAAAATGCTAAAACACTGATAATAGAGCCCACTTAGGGGCAATCACTTATAAACAAACTCCATAGCACAATTCACGGGAATCAAAAGTAACGTCACAAGCACAGTGTAAAAATATCGATCTTAGCGCGCAAGGTACTACGAACGACGCGACACGTAAGTCGCGCGCGGAGGTTCAGCGCGGAATGCGGTTTAGCCTCACAGACATGCACGCGGTCGGCTACAGCCTGATGCTGCGCTTGCGACGCTAACAAGTTACAATGCAGCCACGTTTTAGCATGATCTTTTAGATTTACTATGTGATTATCTTGTCAATTAGCATTGTATATTACACACATTTTTCATATGTTTTAAATCTTATTTTGGTCTTGAAACTGACTAATATTTATTGCATGGTAAACTACATCAAATATCACTAGCTTATTTTTAAACCCAGACAAAAAAACTCACGCCTGAAAAATCCCTTACGTGGATAAAAATTAAGGAATTCATGGCTATTGTTGCAAGAATATCTTGATTATAATATATATTCTTCAAATACTTCAATCTGATCATCTCTATGTTCCTGAAATAATATAACGTACTTTTCAAAAATAAAATAATGACGAATACTAAATGCGACCTCAGATAGTCTGGCATTTATTTTAATTTTATTTGTATCTTTCATATATTATTATCTTTGCTACAACCCAAATTTATTGTCAATCAGTTTCCTATTGTTCTAATCATAGATATAGCAATGTATATATCTATGGTTCTAATCCTATGTACAAATTACTTGCGCGGATCTAGCCATGACTCTACACTGAGAATGGAGAAACTCATGGTAAATGAATCTACGCCATGAGTTCTTTGAATATTCCCCTTACATTTTTTAATAATAAGAATTGAATTGTAGTTTAATAAAAATTTACATAAGCAATCCTCAAAATAAATAAACTAACTGATTGAAATGCATAACGTAAATATTAAATTATAACTATACCATCCAACATAATTAACCAAGTATTTACATTTGTACAATAATTGTATGGTATTGTTACAATGGTGATTACAGAAACTGCGATCACGTGTTGCGATAACGCAGAGGGCGAGGCACACGGCCACGAGGCTTCCCTTAACAATATCATTACGATCGTTAGTATAAACTCTCGTGTGTTTCGATAACAATTCATTAGAAAAGCAATTTATTGACTTGTAGTTAGGGTTACCATATCTCAGGATTTGTTCTGAGATCTCAGGATTTTTAGGCTCTTCTCAGAATTGCGGCTGCATTTTCAAATTTCAGGAAACATCAGGACTTTCGGAGTTTGTATTTTTGGATCATATAATATATGCTGTGTGCACGGAATGCCTTTTCTAAATTCAAGAAAATATCGAGATTTTTTAATAGAAATCAGGCTTTTTCTCCGGACTTTTAAATCTTCTATCTGGTAACCCTACTTGTAGTAAGCTTTTGACTTTAGAACTCACGTGATACACAATTGAATTCCGTTCTTAGTTGAAAAATCTAATTCTAAATCGATTTCTCACGTTATAATAACTTTTCTAATTTCTAAATTGAAATTATCGTTCGATCGACACATATTAGATATAATAAACTGGTAAGTAAATCACGTTTAGAATTGTTTACGTCAACTTGGGTTTTGAGTATAGCAGATGCTCATCATGGTGGAGTGCGCAGCAGCGTCTGCGAGCTCCCTAGCCGGGACGCACGATTGTTGATGAACAACTTTTCTAATGTACATATTAATTAAATCTTAATAAAGTGCAAAGGCCTATTAAGGGGTCTCTCAAGGTTAAAATCTAGGTCCGATATTATTTTCACTAAAATATTGTTTCATAGGGTAACTAATTATAGCAGGAAAACTCGAAACAGAACCCTGTGCCAACTATTCCTTGTTAAGAAGACACTTGCACAGTGGTACATGAGTTTTAAAGAAAAGACAAGTTTTTTTTACAAAATATTCACTGTCCCTCTTTTGGGCGTGCCAGCACCCTGGTTTAATGCAGGTTAACAGGCTTCACAAACCCTCGACAAAATCTCTCCCTATTGCATGTTTTGTCCCCTTATTTTCTGTCACCAACCTTGTGATATTTTGTAAACAAATAATGCTAAAAAAAGTGTGCCTTGAACTGGCGATTGAAGTTGATTCTTGGGAGAAGTTGAAGTTCCTTAGTGTTATCGGTAGACTATCACCAAAGTAATGTCTTCTATTTCTAGTGTCTCGCCAATTTAGGCGGAGAGACGGCACAGGGTGGGTTACTTTAGTAGGTGAGGATCCCACACTACCCGGATCATTGCCCCGAACTACGAGGAGTGCGTACAATTTTCCCTCTTTAAGAAAAAAAAAAGGCTGTCACAGCCGTATGACAAGTTCTCTCTTCTTCTATATTGCACGCCTCATAAGCGAAGCGTTGAAGTGTGTTCTACTCCCGTTTTACACGCAACAACTGATTTTTCAAACTTGAAATGTCTCTGTTTATCATATATTGCACTTGTAAAATAATATCTACACACACATATAAAGAACAAACACTATTTTTAACACTCATGATATTTTTGATGCCATTTTTGTTATTTAAACTAGTTAAAAAACTGTTTGAAATAAATCTGGCTTCGTCCAAGTCCGTGAGTTGTAGGTAATGTATGTTAACACGATAACGACCAAAATACTTTACTAATCGAGTCTTTTTATGTCGTTTACGAATTATTATGATTAGGAATAGAGCCCTATTACTTTCACGTTCTGATTCGATGTGGTTTAATTGTTATTAAATAAACAAAAAAATACTGAATATTTACGTCATTTACGCTCGACGCGACACTAAAACCAGCGTCTTTCATGAGAACTACCTTTTTACGTACGCATAGCCACCGGTGGTTTTACTATCGTCAACAGAACGCCGTTCGCCCGGCCGGTACATTGTTTTTTGTTAAAAGAAAGTTCATACCTTTGCTTGACGAACTGATGATATTTGTCAAGTATAATAACTATTTATCCATAAAAATAATTAAAAACACAAAACACACGTAAATAATAATACACCAACGTTATAAAACACGAAAAAAACATATTTTACATTCCACATTTTTTTTTGCGTGGCCTTGACGTGCGCCGCGTGGCCCGAAACTGAGTGAGAGGTAGACCAATATAGAAGTACTTCTTAAAATTAGCGCTAGATGGCGTATAAGACATGAAACCCACATTAGTACTTATTTAAATTAGCGCTATCTATGTGATTTATTGAAAACTACTTAGTAAGACCAATACATTATTAGTTACTTATCAAATAATCAATTTTATTGTGAAAAATGAAGATTATGAGGCGTGCAGTTTTGGATTTTCCAAAGTATTTTGCTTTTATTCTTAGTTAATACCATGTTTATAAGCAATATATAAAATAATAACGTACGCTGATAACTAAGATTTATCATTCACAAAGGAATTTTAGAACTGCAAAATCGAATTTATCATAGAAGCACACAAAGAGAGCAAGCTGACTCAATGTGAACGTATTATTCTGTACAAGAGTTACATTTGAGCACGTTTTTTCTTCTAATCATTACCTATTCAACATTGATGCCCTAGCAGTAAGGTCGACTTGGTATACCTAACCTCTAATTTGCCAAGTGGCACATAGTGGGTAAACCTGCGTGCCTGAGATATTTTCTTCATGAGTTTTGTAGTTAGAGTACCCACATTGGACAACGTGGTATTTACCCAAAATCCTTTCTATTCTGACGGGTGTCTGTGCCCACAGTTTGTAAAGTCTGTCAATTGGTCTGGCGTAGTAGACTAATGGGCTAAATCCCTCATAATCTAAATTAATTCCCGTGCCCAATATTGGGACAGCAGCCGGTTATAAGAAAGTATGACTTTTTTCGTATTAAAACTATCGTGAGATTGATACATATTAGAAGTTTATTACCGGAAATAACTCACGTTGTGAATCGATTTTGTCAACCGTTACGTTCATTATTGTCATCATCAGGGTGAGCACACATCGGTGTCAACGAGTTCCCGGAGGGCGCACTATGACTGACAAGTATGACTTATTACACACTATCTAAGGCTTGCGAATTTGTGGGGTGCTAATTTGTCCGGTTTACCTCCTAGTGGTGCACCCCGGGCAACGTCGGCAGTCGCCGGCGGCTAAAATTCCGGACAGGACAGGTCTCCGCGTGTCCCTCTGACTCAGCAGAGGGCACAGCGGATAGACCAGGCGTCGGAGTCGGTGGGGCCAGACTGGCTCACCGGGCTCTGGAGAGGGGGGACAGTGGGGCCACAGCGGCCCCCTCCATCCCAAATCGTAAACCTGTGCGCGTGTCTGTGGTTACGTCTCGCGGGCATACAGAAACGAGGGTCTTGGCTTAATCGCCCGGACCGCGAGGAAGACAACCTCTATAAAAAATTACCCCGAATCTCAAGCTCTGGCGCGCGGCGAGGAGATGCATGGCTGATGGGTAGTTCAGTCTCGAGCGCGGCCCCAGCCAGGGTACCTGCGGACCCCCTGTGTTGGGTTACAAATGTACGCTTACCGGGGTACAGGGAGCTCTGCCCGGGTGGACCTCCTTTCTCCCATACTCGTGGGAATCATATGGATTATTCAAAAAATTTAAAAACAAGTTCGACGGAGTCGTGTAATGCACCTGACGCCTCAGCCGTAAGGGGTCCGGCTGTAAATGCGGCCCCTACTAGTGCAGCTGCGCGTAAAACGCGCGGCGGCAGAAAGTCCCGCAAGGGCAAAAAGACGTCCAAGGGAGCGTCCCCCCAGTCTTCAAGGGACGGCTCGATGACGGGCAACTCGGCCTGCACATCAGCTGCCGAGATGTCTGCTGAGGAGGGTGGCCTGACTGAGGCTGCCGAGAGTCAGCATGCGCGGCCGACAGAGGTGGTGTCGGAGTCGCGTTTCTGGCGCAAGCGCACCCTGTCTCAGGGGGGCGCTGCCTCGGAGTCTGATTTGAGCTCGGCAGAGATGCCTCCCCCAAAAATACCCGCAGCGGCTAGGGGTCGAGGTATCAGCCGACCCGGGACGCCGATACCGCGTGCCGCCTCAGCGAAAGAGGCCGAGACGCGATGTCTGAAGCGGGCGGAGACGGTGCAGCACGCAGAGGAGCGCTTGGCGCTCCTCTCTGAGAAGCTCCGTCTTCCCATAGACGACAATGGGCCGCCTACTGCGGCCAAATTCGCTGAAAGAGCCGCGGACAGCGTGGCCATAATTTCGACGGTGGCCATGGGCTCGAGAAACCTCAAAAGCAGTTTCGTCCGGGGTCTTAAAATCGCCGCCACGGAACTGTCTAACGTGGTGGAGCGGCTTGTGGCGGAGGTAGCCGACCTTGGGGCGCGTAACGAGCGCCTGGAGACAACGGTCGAGGAGCTGCACCGAGGGATGGCCAATATGAGAGCCGAACTTGGGCTCCCTGAGGCCATCCCGAGTGCCTCGGATAGTGTAATGCGGGTCGAGCCTGGTCTCCCCGCGACCGCCTCGCCGCCGCCGCCGCGACCCCGCCCTGCCTCGGCGACCGCCTCGGCTCCGTCGGCAGCTCAGTCGGGCCCTGTAACTGCGCTGGAGGACGAAATGCTCCGCGCGGTTATCGACTGCATGGATGCGGTCTTTGGCCCGAGATTCGAGGCCCTAGCCGCAAGATTGCCGCCGGAGCCCCGACTTCGGCCGCCGCTTGCGGCTGATAAAAGAAGGGCTGCAGCGTCCTCGGCATCGACACCTCTGCCGTGCCAGGGAGGACATGTGTCTTTTGCCGCGACGGCGGCTAAACCACCGGCTGCCAAACCACCAGCGGCAAAAGCTTCGCCGGCTCCTGTGCAGGGAAAGGGCCAAAACAAGGCCAAAAAGAAGGAAAAGGCGGGACAAGCCCCGAGGGGTCAGCCCCGAGAGGAGTTCCCGCCTCTGCCAAGCGCCGCTGCGCCTCCGCGTCCTACTGCGCCGAGACGAACGGTCGCACCCTCACGAGCTGCGGCGGTCGCGCCCCGTGCTCCTGCCCCCGCCCCTGCCTTGGTTACGTCCTCAGACGGAGATTGGCAGGTGGTTGGGCCCCGGCGATCCCGGGCCAGGGATCGCGGCGCTGCCTCGGGGCGCGAAGCGGCGCCAACTAATACGAGAAGGGAAGCCCCGAAGCCGCGGAAAAGGAAGTCGCGCAAACTGAAGGTCCCGAAGGCAGCTGCGGTGGTGATCACCGTGCTGCCTGAGGGAAAAGAAAAGGGCCTGACCTACGAGGCCGTCTTGAAGCGTGCCCGGCGGGAGATAAACGTCTCTGATCTCGGGGACGTTTCCGCTCGCTCCTGCCAAGCCCGGACAGGTGCTCGGATTTTCGAGTACCTGGGGCCAGAGGGCGCCAAGACGGCCGACGCAATGGCTGCGAGGCTGCTGGGCCTGTTCCCAGAGGAGAGTGGTGTCCGGGTCGCCAGACCCGTGAAGTGCGCCGAACTGCGCGTTTCCGGGCTGGACGATTCCGTTACGGCGGAAGAGATCCGGGAGGCAATCGTCTCGAAAACCGGGTCTCCAAGCAGCGCCGTCCGGGTGTGCACCATTCGCCCAGGTCCAGGTGGTGTGGGTGCCGTCTGGGTCTCGTGCCCTGTCACGGCGGCCAAGGATTTGGTCGCCGCCGGTAGACTTCTGGTGGGCTGGAGCGCCGCGCGAGTAATCGCGCTGGAGCCCCGGCCTGCCAGGTGTTACAAGTGCATGGCGGTCGGTCACACCCGGCCGCTGTGCACAAACTGCTTCGACTGCAGCGGGCTTTGTTTCCGCTGCGGTCAGGCAAGGCACCAGGCGGCTGCCTGTTCTGCCGCCCCACACTGCCCCGCGTGCGTGGCGGGCAATCGCCCCGCCAACCACTGTATGGGGCGGGTGGGGTGCAGGCCTCCGGCCAAGTCAGGCCCTAAGAGGGGGATGGGCAGCCAATCGGCCTCGGCTGCCCAACCCGGCGCGGTGGACCGCCGCAGCGCATGGAGGAGGATATCGTGGTCCAATAACGGATCACGACGCTATCCTCCTCCAGGGGAATCTCGGCCATTCCGCCAGGGCGCAGGACCTCTTCCTGCAATCCATGGCGGAGCGGTCGATCGGTGCTGCCGTAGCCGCGGAGCCCTACATAGTCCCGGATCGCCCCAATTGGGCGGGTAGCGGGGATGGCTCCGTGGCAGTCGTCTGCTCGGCGGCGCCGCATTCCCCGCCCTTGTCACACAAAGACCAGGGCTCGGGATATGTGGTGGCCGAATGGGGAGGGGTCACGCTGTATGGCGTGTACTTCTCCCCTAGTCGTAGTCTGGCGGCTTTCGAGGTCTTCCTGCACAACCTGGAGACCTCGATACGGCGTATAGCACCGAGCCCTGTGCTCGTGCTGGGGGACTTCAACGCCAAATCAACGGCGTGGGGGTCCCCCAGGACGGACCCCCGAGGTGCGGCGGTCCAAGAGTGGGCGGCAGCGGCGGACCTCGTGTTACTCAACCGAGGGTCCGCCCAAACGTGCGTGCGACCCTGGGGCGGCTCGATAGTGGACCTTTCGTTCGCTAGCCCCGGTGTCGACGCACGCGTAAGGAGCTGGCGGGTCCTGGAGGAGGTCGAGACCCTATCTGACCACAGATATATTCAGATAGAGGTCTCCCGGAACCTTCAGGGCGCCAGCAGGGATCACGCGGCGGACAGAACTCCCGCTTTTCCGCGATGGGCTGTGGGTAGGCTCGACCGGGACCTGCTAGTGGAGGCGGCCATTTTTCAATCTTGGCTGTCTCCCCCCCTGACGGAAGACGTGGACGCCGAGACTGGCCGCATTCGCGGCATGCTTACGCAGATCTGCGATGCGGCCATGCCCCGTGTGCGGCGCCCGCCTCGACGGAAGGGGGTCTACTGATGGTCCCCGGAGCTGGCGGACCTCCGTGCGGCCTGTATTCGTGCCCGGAGGTCCTACACCCGCAGCCGCCGTCGCCGAATCCGCGACGAAGAGCGGGAGGGCCGGCTGTATGCGGCTTACAGCAGTGCGCGCGCCGCGTTAAAGCTGGCTATCTGTCGCGCCAAAGATGCGAAAAGGCAGGAGATGCTGGAGGGTCTCGAGCGTGACCCCTGGGGACGCCCGTACCGCGCGGCGCTTAACAAGCTCCGCGCCCAGGGTCCCCCCCCTTACGGAGACCCTCCAGCCGGGCTTCCTCTCTGAGGTGGTCGAGGGACTTTTCCCTTCACGGGCGGTGCACACGCCCCCGGTCATGGCTCCGCCAGATGATGACCGGGAGGCCGATGACGTGGAGGTACGGCCCGTGACGACGACGGAAATGGGGGCGGCGGTAGCGCGTATGCCTAGAGGCGCCGCCCCCGGGCCGGACGGGATTCCCGCCCGAGTGCTGGCTCTGGTCCTCGACCATCTCGAGCCCCGCGTCGGGGGACTGTTCGGCGCTTGCCTGGTGTCCGGACGGTTCCCTGACTGCTGGAAGGAGGGGAAGCTCGTGCTCCTGCCAAAGCCCGGACGGCCTCCGAACACAGTCTCGGCCTTCAGGCCCATCGTGTTGCTGAACGAGGTGGGCAAACTCCTCGAGCGGGTAGTCGCTGCCCGCATCGTTCGGCACCTAGGAGCGGTCGGCCCCGACCTGTCCGACGCCCAGTTTGGATTTCGGGCGGGTCGGTCTACGGTCGACGCCATTCTGCGCCTGAAGGCCGCGGCTGCGGAGGCCGTCACCTCGAGGGATGTGCTGTTGGCGGTGTCGCTTGACATCGCCAACGCCTTCAATAGTCTGCCATTCGGCTGCATCAAGGAGGCACTCCGGTACCATGGAGTGCCCCTCTACCTAAGGCGGCTGGTGGCGGACTACCTCGACGGCCGCAGCCTGCGCGTTGGCCGGAACCCCCCCGTGGGATCTGGAGGCGGAGGTGCTCGCCGACGTCAATCGGCGGGCGTCGACGGCGCGGGCGGGGGGCAGCCGCCCCTCGCCGAGCGCAATGTCATCGTGGCGGGAAGATGCCCGCCGCGCCACCGTCCTAAAGTGGAAGTCTCGGCTGGAGACGCCCCGGGCTGGTCTCTGGACCGTGGGGGCGCTCCGGCCGATCTTGGAAGAATGGGCAGGGCGGCAGCACGGGGTCCTCACCTTCCGGTTGGTGCAGGTTTTGTCGGGGCATGGTTGCTTCGGCAAATACCTGCACACGATCGCAAGGAGGGAGACGACCCCAGGCTGTCACCACTGCGACTGCGACGAGGACTCGGCGCAGCACACGCTCGAGTCGTGCCCGGCCTGGGATGTGCAGCGCCGGGAACTCGTTGCAGTCATAGGCGTGGACCTGTCGCTGCCGGCCGTTGCGCGAGCGATAGTTGGCAGTGACAGGGCCTGGACCGCGGTTGCCGCCTTCTGCGAGGCTGTCATCTCGCGGAAGGAGGTGGCGGAGAGGGCCCGTGAGGAATCCTCCTTCGCGGACCCGATTCGCCGCCGGCGCGAGGAGCGGCGTGTGCGCGCTTACTTGCGCCTGATGCCGCCCTAGCCGAGGCTGCGGACGGTGGGGTCGGGGAGTACCCTGCCGTCCGCGGAAGCCTACCGCGAAGGTGCGACGCCCAAGTGCGCGAGGCGTCACTCAAGAGAGGGTGCCCGTAGGGGCTGCCGCCTGCGGATCGCGGTCGTAACGACGCGGTACCCGTGATCCGCCGTAGCAAGGGCGGGTGGAGGCGCACGGTGGGTTTTTAGTGGGTGAGAGCCCCATTCACCCCGTTGTCTCCCCGGGCAGCGGGGTGTGCGGTAGGACATTTTTGCCCACCTAAAATAAAAAAAATAAAAAAAGGCTTGCGAATTTGTTGGCGTGAAATTTAATTTTAAATTAATCGTTTAATGATCAACTAAACAAAGCCTACCTTCTGTTCTAAGCCAAGCTCTAACTGCAATAAAATAGTTTTAGTAATTCCTGAGATGTGCGTAGCAAACGAAGAGATGACAGACAAAAATATTTAAAAATCGTTAGCTCCATTTTTATTCATAACTCCACCCTTAAATGTATAGTTTATTATATGTATAGATATTTATGTACAGTAGGAACGAATTCTGTATGCGGATAAGCACATTTAACTTGCCTTAACTAAAACAAATAAGGTACATATTCTTTGCTACTGTTGTGTGGAGAGACCTCGACAAATGACAATGTATAGTAGTCACATAGTAGTCGTTTGAGTAATGCCTCCAAAAAGCCTTGTAGTGATGTGGTTAATACTACGAAAAGTACTCATTATTTTGATGTGGTAACATTTCTGTTATGTAAAATATATTATTAGTTTAGCAATAAAACCAAGGTTACGTTCATTATTGTAATAATAAGTTATCGAGAGGGCAGCGTAGTGACTTAGAATGACCCACGATTGTTCAGCTACCAGTCTTAAGAGCAATATTTATGATGACCACTAAATGTAACACAGTTTGATGCACAATAAATTAATCATCCACCCCCTCATCCTTACTATCTTACTAATATTATAAACTAGCCGCTACCTGAAACTTTGTCAGCGTGGAATTTAGTTCTTATTTTTTTTGCGGAAACGTAATTATTTTCAAAATAAAAGTATCCGAAGATAGATAGATAGATAGATATTCTTATATTGTTAGCTATCTGCCAGTGAAGTTCTCGTCCAAATCGCTTTAGTCATTCCGAAGATTAGTCAAAGGAACAAACAGAGAAGTTAATAGACAGACAGACAACAATTTTTAATGTTGGTATTTTGTTATAAGTAACGTAAGTATATATGTATGTCATACAAAAAACTATTGTTAAAACATTACAGACACTTCAATTTGATTTATTTGTATAGGTACATGGAAAACTTCATGTTCGTTACCCAATCACGCAAAAAAACGGCTTAATAGATTTGGGTGATATTTGGCACACAGATAGTTTATTAAATGGAAGTAGTAGGAAGAATAATAGTTTATAAACTCTCTGAAAAAACTAGGTTCGTGTAGAATTTTCAGAAAACACACCACAGGAGGTATATCCTCTTGAAGTTTGGATAAACGTATCTCATTAGTAATGAGCTCCGTATTGTGGGAGAGTTTAAAAACATACAAACAAGAGATACAAAGTACCTACACCCAGATACAGAACTACTATTAGTGGATCGCACTAATTGTTCTGTATGGGAATTGAACCCACTAGGTATAGGTACCTACTCGGCATGAGAAGTCAGTATCCACTACGCTATCTGTGCAGTAATATTTGCTTTCAATATATTTTAATAAAGGCAGGCACCTCATTTGATGCACCTGTAAATTTACTTATAGAAACTCAACTCTTAAGCAACAGTCTCACTAAACAATCTAACATATTTGCTAATAAACTTTCTACTGTCGCAATATTCTCCTCGATCCTCCAAATATACCAGCTGTTCAAATACCTTGGAAGCGAGCCCACCCAGGTCTAGTTCTCAAACAATGGGCCCCTTTAAACAATGCGTCTGCTCTGAAATTGCGCGTCGCTGAAGCGTGCGCGAGCGCCGGAAGCACGCGCCGGATACACCGCCATCTTGCGATTGAAACTTGAACTTGTACAAATGTACATGATGTAATCTTTCTGATATACGATAGTTCCGTATTTTTTAATCGAGTATTGCTATTTTTAAATATAAACTATCAGGGAGTCATACGTTCTGACTGCCAATCGTAACTTCTTTGGTCAAGCATTTTAGTAGATCTGATAGTGATTATAAAATTAATTAATCATCTTTCATGAATATGAAAGTACTTAAGCAACCAAAACGTCAGGATAATGGAGTATATAATAAACGCAACAGAATACGTAAAATTAGCTTCATTTTTCATAACTAGTTTCATTTTCTTTTCTTTTTTTTTATTGCTAAAGATGGCAGACAAGCCACGGCCCACCTGATGGTAAGTGGCAACCGTCGCTCATGGACTCAACTATACCAAGAGGATTGTCATGCTGCTGCGCAGCATTTCATGTCTCGGATATGAAATGAAAGAATAATAATCTTCTGCTACATACAAAACACACTGACGTGCTTGATGACCAGTCACACAGGAGACGGTGGTACCGACCCGTTCGGGCCGATAGCAAGTGAGTACACTCACTTGGTACTCAGCCCTACCACCAGTAATGCAGTGGATGATAATTGCTTACTTCCCTTAGTCGCCTTGTACGACATCCGCGAGAAAGGATGGGGTGGTGACACTTGTATTATTAGTCCGTCCATGTGCCTTAGAAATGAGTCAATATAATATAAACAGGTACATAATTGTAGAACGCATTAAATATCCTTATCCAAAAAAGCCATCCCACGAGAATCGTCAAAAGTGGCTAATACTTTTTTTTTTGTTAATGCGGGATGAAGTGTTCCTAACCGCACACCTCGTCGTTCGGGGCAACGAACAGGGTAGTGTAGGGTCCTCACCCATTAAATAAACCTGGCATATGCCTTCTCTCCGCCTTTATTGGCAGGCCACCGGAACCATATTACATTCCTTCAGTGGTAAAAGTGGCTAGTCCTAAGATCAAAATATGTAATAGCTTTTCACTTAATAAATTAATGTCTTCACAGAACTTATACAATTAAACTAAATCCAATCTTCAAAAATTTTGTATGCATGTCTGTTTGTCCCGGCTAATACCCGAAATAGCTAAACTAGTTTAACGGGGCTTTAACAGACTAATAGAGATGTTATAATCCCTGCAAAAAATAATAATAAAGTAGTGTTGTAAAGTTAAAATCCACGTGGACAGAATCGCGGCTAGTCACCTATTTATAAGTCAGTCCAGCATCGATATGAAATACACATATTCACGCGTGCGACGGCGACGTCACATCGATTCTGAATCATCGATTCGGTTCACAAGACTCAAAACTACCGCTAAAAATAGATAAACAAACAATAAAGCAAAAATTGAACATTGATAATAAAAACTACTTGAATGCTAAATAAAGGAGCACTTGGATAACCAAACATAAATTACCAATTCAAAGACAAATTTAAAACATGTTAATTTATTAGTCTAGTTCCCGCTATGTAGTCAGCTTCAAAATTTGGTCCATAGAGTTGTATAAGTATATCTCACTGAAACTTCTTATCATAAACAATATTCTATGTGCTTATCCTGCAGGCTAACAAGTTATCTGTTTACCAAATTTCGTATAAATCCATTTAGCCATTAGGCCATTTGTGATTTGTTTTTTATCCTAAATTGCGTGTGTACCAGATAATATCAAAATCTGTTTAACAATAAACCCACAGGAACCCTGTAGTATTGTGGGTTAAAAAAGGAGCCTATGACCTTCTCTGTACTCTGGACTACAGTATGTGAACTTCTGATGATGATAGGTTAATGGTTTAAGGCGTCAAGAAGTAACAAATAAACTTTAAATCTTCTCAAATCGTCACTGCCCAATGGAACATGCCTGAAATATTTCCTCGACGGCTTGTGAAGCATACTAACCTTTGGGAGGGGTAGTCTACTACTACCTAAATCTCTGTTATTCTTAGAGAAGAGCTGTTCCCACCAGTGGGACAGTGTTGGTAAAAAATTTTATTAAACTAACAAAATTATAGATTACATTAGATGCTATGCCTCCTATGTGTGGTCTTATCCAGTTGCCTTTTCCGAAGCCTTCTAGGTATTCACATTGTTGGATCCCACCATTTGGCCATGAGGATGGTCGATTGTGATTGGCCATCGCCTAATATTTTCTTTGCCGCCTACCCGCGTTAGGTTGGTAACGACAGTTAGTCGCGAGAGCTGGTCGCGAATAGTCTCCTAGTGCGCTCGTGCAGAGTAACATCGTAACCAGGACGTTCCTGAACCTTCTCGAGGACTCTGTCTTTTCCGTGAACTGAGCTAGCTTAAGACTATAATCATAAGCTGCCGTGCAGCTCGGTGTTGGTGCTGTAATCGTTCCGTGAACATTGATCCTGCTCCGCTGAACATCTCTGCTGACCGCGTGGATCTGGCGTGTGAAGGCGTAAGGGTAGGTGGTTGATTCTGTCACCTCCTCTTCCAAGTGTGGGATCATATACAGTCCAACTGCCAAACATCATCTATCAAAACCATTCATACAGTCCACTCTTTTACCAGCCCTATTCAGTGCTATAATACTGCACACACATGATAAACGTTCCAGTTCAGCGACCGCTAATCAAACGTGAATGAACAAGCTCCGCACTCAGGGCCCCCCCCTCACAGAGACCCTTCAGCCCAGCCTCCTCACCGAGGTGGTCGAGGGCCTATTCCCTAGACGGGCGGAGCACACGCCCCCGGCCATGGGAATGCCAGGTAGCGACCGGGAGGCCGACCTCAGTGTACCGCCCGTCACCGCGTCGGAAATGGGGGCGGCTGTTTCGCGGATTCGTTCCAAGAACACCGCCCCCGGCCCGGACGGGATACCCGCCTGAGTGCTTGCCCTGGCTCTGGACCACCTGGAGCCCCGCCTCAGAGGACTGTTCGACGCGTGCCTGGCGTCCGGACGGTTTCCTGGCTGCTGGAAGGAGGGGAGGCTGGTACTCCTGCCGAAGCCGGGGCGTACGCCGGATTCGGTCGGGGCCTTCAGGCCCATCGTGCTGCTGGACGAGGCGGGTAAGCTGCTGGAGAGAATCCTCGCTGCCCGCATCGTCCAGCACCTGCGCGACGTCGGACCCGACTTGTCGGATGCCCAGTTTGTCGGCGCGATTATGCGCCTGAGGGCCGCGGCCGCGGCGGTCGTCGCCGGCGGTGGAGTGCTGTTGGCGGTGTCGCTCGACATTGCCAACGCATTCAATAGTCTGCCATTTAGCTGCATCAGGGAGGCGCTCCAGTATCACGGGGTGCCTGCATACCTGAGGCGCCTGGTGGTGGACTATCTTGAGGGCCGCAGCGTTCTCTATGAGAGCCGCATAGGGGACGTTGTGAGGAGACCCATGTCGTGCGGTGTCCCACAGGGTTCGGTTCTAGGGCCGCTCCTGTGGGACATTGGTTACGACTGGGTGCTACGCTGTCGGCTCCCCCCCGGGCTGGCGGTCATCTGCTATGCGGATGACACGCTGGTCGTGGCCCGGGGTGGAAACTTCGAGGAAGCGGCGTTCCTGGCCACCTTAGGGACCTCGGAGGTGGTTAGGAGGATCGGGGCGCTGGGGCTTAGGGTGGCCCTGGACAAGTCGGAGGCCCTACTTTTCCATGGGCCCCGACGTCGGCCACCTGCTGGCGCCTCAATCACGGTGGACGGGGTCCAAATTGGGGTGAAGGCCCAGATCAAGTATCTGGGCCTGGTGCTGGATGGGCGGTGGCGCTTTCGCGAGCACTTCCGCCAACTGTCCCCGAGGCTCGTCGGCGCAGCGTCCGCCCTTGCACGGCTTTTGCCGAATATGGGCGGACCCAACAATGCGTGCCGACGGCTTTATGCGGGGGTTGTCCGGTCGATGGCACTGTACGGTGCACCTGTGTGGGCGGGGTGCCTGGACGCGCCGAACAGGGCTCTTCTGTGGAGACCACAAAGAGTCGTCGCGTCCAGGCTCATACGCGGATACCGCACGGTGTCGACGGAAGCGACCTGCGTGCTGGCCGGAACCCCCCCGTGGGACTTGGAGGCGGAGGTGCTCGCCGAAGTGTATCGGGCATCGCAAGAGCGAGAGGTGGGAGGTCGTCCTTCACCCAGGGAGGTGGCCAGGTGGCAGGGCGATGCCCGCCGAGCTGCCATGGCCAGATGGAGGACACGGCTGGAAGCGCCCCGGGCCGGTCTCTGGACCGTAGGGGCGCTCCAGCCTGTGCTGGAGGAGTAGGCGGGGCGACGGCACGGAGTCCTTACCTTCCGACTGGTGCAGGTGCTGTCGGGGCACGGTTGCTTCGGCAGATATTTGCACATAGTCGCAAGGAGGGAAGCGACTCCGGGCTGTCACCATTGCGGCTGCGACGAGGACACGGCGCAGCACACGCTCGAGTCATACCCGGCTTGGGGCGGGCAGCGTCGTGAACTCGTTGCGGCAATAGGGGGGGACCTCTCGCTGCCGAGCGTCGTTAGAGCGATGCTTGGCAGCGACAGGAATTGGGCCGCGGTCGCTGCCTTCTGCGAGGATGTCATCTCGCGGAAGGAAGCGGCGGAGAGGGCCAGGGAGGCTGATCCTTCCGCAGACCCGAACCGCCGCCAGCGACTGGGGCGGCGCAGGCGTGAGTATTTGCGCCTAATGCCGCCCTAGCTGAGGCTATGGGTGGATGAACCGGGGAACGTCCGCCACCCGCAAGGCCTCCCGCGAAGGTGCGACGCACTGTGTGCGCGTGCGTCGCTCAGTAGCGGGTACCCGAAAGGGTAAGCCGCCGGCGGACCACCGAAGGAATGTAACATAGTTCCAGTGGTCCGCCAATAAAGGCGGAGAGACGGCACACGGCGGGTTTATTTAGTGGGTGAGGGTGGTGGAGGTGCCATTATCAGAAATACTAGCCTTTGCCCGCAGCTCCACCGCATTCAAATGCTAGTTTTTAGGTTATAGGTATTAGGTTTCTGATAAAGTAGCGGGATAACATTTTACTATTTTTACATATAAATCAAGAGCTATCAAACAACACAACTTTATCAATATCCGTTCAGTATATTTTGCATGTTATAAACAAACAGACAAATATTCTAAAAAAATGCTGAATATATAATAATTTTATCTTAAATGTACAGACATAGCTCTGTTAGAGCTTTATAATCTATACTATTATAAAACTGTAACAGAGCTGTGTCTGTACATTCAAGATATTTGAGAAAACATGACTTTAATAGGCTATATAGGCGTGTCTAAACACAAAACAATTTTTTTTTTAATTTTTGTCTGTTTGTCTGTTTATCTGTTTGTTTGTTCGCGCATCACACAAAAACTACTAGATGGATTTTGATGCAACTTTTTTTATTTGAAAGGCCTTCATTAGACTTAAGAACTGGTAGACATTTTATCCCACTATTATATCAGGAACCTGAGATATAACCGAAAAACTAGCTTTTGGCTGCGGCGAAGCCGCTGGCAAAGGCTAGTAGTATAGAAAAGTGTAGACAGACTTAACATTATACGAACTAATCTATACAAAATAAAATAAGGTCATTCTTGTGGTTTAAACAAAAACAATTTGAGGTTGGTCAAAACAATTGTGCCGTTTTACTTTTGTAAACAAATGACCTTCACGGTGTTATTATGATGGGAATGGGAATGGTGTTTTGGTAATGCGGTCGACGGTTTTCCGAATATTTTAAAGTTGGAACTAAAATAAGTTTTTGAATATATTTTCTCCAAAACTGCTATGTGAATGTGTTCAAAAAAGTAATTGTTAATATAACTTCTAGAGCACAATGTGTAAAATTGTGAAATAGAAAATTATACATAGTCGGTAGTGTAACCAACTTCCATGCACGAGGTCGTGGGTTCCATCACTCAGGTCAATTATTTGTGTGATAAACACAGATATTTGTACTTTTCTATCTATTATATGTATTTATATACAAAAAAAAGTAGTATATGTATTATATCCGTAATCTGGTACCCACAGCTCAAACGTTAAGCTTAGTTTGGGACCAGAGGACGTTGTTTGAAATGTCAGTGAATATTTATTTATTTATAATTACGAGCGGGCATGGTGTAGTTAACACCCAAGACGTTAAGAAAGAGTGTGATATATAAATTGATAGCTATGAGACTGCTACGATAGCTCAGTTGGCATCTGGAAATCTGAAATAGATTAGTGAGTTTACCATCAACATAATTGTACATATTTTCATGTGCCGTTTCTGAACAGACTCACTGATCAGATTCGTCTTATAAAATGGGACTGACAGTAGTTTCAGCTTGATAGCAACGTCAAAAAAAACCGTTGAAAAGTATGAAATATTAATTAATACAAACATAAGCTGTTTATCTTATATAGGTACCTATTATTTCTCTAGCCTGTTTTTCTGTCGAGCCGCTAGATTCTCCTTATTCCTTTATCATATTTCTTTCTTCTCTCATTTTAGCTTACAAGCTTATCGCGCCGGCTAATGACGATAAATTGACTCACGGTCTAAAAATGTACCGCTTCTCTCAAATAAAAAAAAAAGGGTTTAAGATCATCTAAGGTCCTTTAATAGATGCGGAATTCCTCACGAGTCGACTAGTATTAACATATAGATGCTTGTAACGTTGGTCTCAATCTGTCAATCGATTACAAAGTAAACTGTGTCGACATTAGGCAACGGCTAAACATGGAATTGATCAGAAAAAGTTACATAATTGTCACTGCATAATATTCAATTTTTTTTTATATTTAATTTGCCGTTTGGGGCAGGCTTTAGAATTGTCCCACCTCTCTCTACCCACGGGAGTCGTAAGAGCCGACTGAGGAAATACCGGGGGAGTGGGCAGCAGCACTCCCTTGAGTATTAACAACATCCACTGCGATCGCCAACCCGCCTGCCAAGCGTAGCGATTACGGCATTATCCCCCATGACGGGACCGCTCGCTGTGGCGTTCTCTTGGGGAGGCCTATGTCCAGCAGTGGACGTTGAAAGGCTGATGGATGGATGGAATATTCAATTTTATTCCTTAACGAGTAGCTGTGAGCTCATCTTCTATCCTTGTGTTCTATCACAATATAATTATCACCTAATTTCAAGGACTTAAAGGTTTTACATGGTTTTACAAAAAGTAGAAGCATATATCTGTACCTCATAATTTCCGGTTTTTTTTTTTGTATATTCGAACTTACTAGCCACAGAGAAACACATGGTAGGCATAAAATACCTAGACAGTGAAAATGAAACCTTCGGAAAATTAAAGTACGAGACAACTCAATAAAGTGTAGTTATAGGAAATACTGGCTATCTCATTCCCTCGCAGGTTAAATCCTATAGATGTATATGTTTATCTCATTTAGAGTCGTTTTTTCGTTTCATTGAATCAAACCACAAGTGTGCTAAATAAGTCACTTCAATGATCCGATTGCTTTAACTGATTAATCCATACGCGCTGGGATTCACCTCCAACTTTGAGCTATAGGCTGTTAGCTTCTCTACAATTATCTGCAATAACTTAAAAAACCTTAATTGGTGTCACCGATAAAACATTGCAACAGACTCCAAATTTATGCCTCAAAATAACAGGACGGTGTCGAAATCATTGGCAACGGTCCTCAACAGGTTCCAAAAAGGCTGAATTTTATTATATATAACCGGTAAAAATACCAACCAAAAATAATTACAAAAACAAACTACTTGAATTCAAGACCTCACAAAAACTCTCGGCAGTAGTTAGTAAAAATAAATTAACGACACCAACCGTGGCTTGATTAAGGAGCTTCGGTCTAAGTCTGGTTAGATTAATTAATTACCTTTTAGATGTTTTAAATGATTCAATGTTTTACAGAAAGAAAAGGTAAACTATATTACTTGAAGCCATTTTAGTTCCATGCGGAATATATACATAAGTCTTGGTTTAGTCTTTATAAAGGCTAGAAAATCCAGTCACGCGTTGCTGGCTGAGTTATTGTAGGCCATGGGAACCATTTATTATTTCGGGATAATTAATAAGTATCCTATACCCCTTTCTGTAAACTAAATTATATGTATATGACATTTCATGACGATAGGCTGAACGGTATGACAATACAGAAAGTACAAACAAACATTGATTTTTATATAAGTATTACATTAGGCCACAGGGAAGTGAAATTCAAAGACAAAAAAGGGAATATTCGAGTCAATCAAGAATCTTGTTTGAAACTGAGAAGAACTGAGGACTCACAAGACAGAGGTATCGAGTTCGATCTGGCTGTATTACATCACAGATCATGAAATTATCTTACTAATATTATAAACGTGAAAGTTTATGAAGATGTCTGTTACACTTTCACGCAAAAACTACTGAATGGATTTTAATGAAACTTTACAATAATATAGCTTATACATCAGAATAACACATAGGCTATTAGTTATAAAGATATTTTTTTTATTGCCAACGGTGGCAGATGAATCTCCGAAACGGCTGGACCAATTTGGACGGGACTTCCACTAGCAGATAGCTGTTGTTAAAGCGCGTAACTTAGGATTCTTTTAGTTTGGTAAAACAATTAGGGTTCCGTAAAAAAACCGTGAAATCGTGAATGAATAAAATCTCCGGAATGGCTGGACCAATTTGGACGGAACTTTCACTAGCAGATAGCTGTTGTTATAAGGAGTAACTAAGGTTACTTTAATTTTGGAAAAATAATTAGGGTTCCTCACAAAAACAATAAAACCGTTGTCAATGTTGTTCTCAAAAATGTACCAAAAAGTATCAAGAGCGCTTTTAAAAGAAACTCAAATCAACGACAAAGGCTATCCTCTGTACAGGCGTAGAACACCAGAAGATGGTGGCCGTACGATAACTCAAAAAACCCGGAGTGGAATACAGAAAGTATTGGTTGACAATAGCTGGATATCCATATTATCCTCTTCTCTCTAAAATTTTTAATTGTCACATAAATGTAGAGTTCTGCAATACGGTACAGGCGATAAAATATATTTGTAAATATATAAACAAAGGACCAGGCTATTTTTTTTTAACATTCGACACCAAGGGAATATTAATATTAACCCGAAAGATGAGGTGCAAACATTTCGAACAGGTCGATATGTTAGTTGTTTTCAATTTTGATGAATTTTGGTATAAAGATAGAAAGGACGTTGGATAAGAAAATAAGCTACTTGAAGTACTAATCCTGCGCAGACGAAGTCGCAGGCACCAACTAGTTGATAATATTTGAATATATTTATAAAAAGCAGTGGTACAAATATTGTTATAATAAATGCACTGTTTTAAAAAAGTGATGAACAGTGGATTATTTTACAGTTTCCGGGATATTTACTTCCTCGATGTATAGATAACGCTTAGATTTTATTTGTAACTGTTTTGTTAGTATCACCTTGACAAGGTTACATTTAATGCACATAGTAATAACACAGTTAATTAAAGGTCAATTGTGCACTTGTCGCTCGAACGATTGCCAAGGTTAACCAACTTACCCCGGGCTGGCATCAGACGCATGATCAATTGTATCCCGATTCTGAACCCCCCAAACTACTCCTCGCTTCTCAGGGCACTTTAACCACTGGGTCCCAGCTGTAAAAAAACACCTTTCCTTTTTTTCCTGATTCGGAATCGAAATCAGTCTGATGTGTTCCAAGGACGCCGGTTGGTCCAGTTGATTGGCAGAGGCAGTGACTCCGTACCAAATTCTGGCAATCAGCTACAACCAAGGGGATTGTAAGCCAATCGCATGTAAGTTATGGGATACGGTTAAGAAGATGATTTATCTACTGAAATAAGTATGAAACTCTTATTGTCAGATTTTGAATTTGAACGAACCCTTATTGTTAGCGTGGGTGGAGGCGCTCAGGCTAATGACAATGACCAGCAGACTGTAAAGAACCTTGAAGCACTGCTTCACGTAAAAATAACAATAAATAGATCTAGTAAATGGTTTATGATACTCGTAAATGAATATAAACTACATTGGCCTGCCGTTAATTATTCAAAAAACTGTTAATTATAAAGTTGTAACAGAGCTGTGTCTGTACATTTAAGATATTTGAGAAAAAAAAACTGTATTAGGCTATAGGCGTGTCTAAGCACAAAACATTTTTTTTAGGTTTTTGTCTCTTTTTCTGTTTGTTCCTTTATTTTGATGCAACTTTTTTATTTGATAGGTCTTGATTAGAATTAAAAACTGGTATAAATTTTATCTCGCTACTATATCGGCAACCTGAGATATAACCTAAAAACTACCTTTTGACTGCGGCAGAGCCGTGGGCAAAGGCTAGTTCTTATAATAAATTCTTTACAAGTAAGTAAAAAAGGATATAAACTACTTTGAATAGTTCCCGAGGAACAGCTATTTTTCATAGAGACAATTAAAGTGCAAAGTATTTATAATATTCTGAAGGCCCCTCGGAAGAAGTCGCAGGCCTTCCTTTATGACAAGAACAGAAAATGGTTCGATGTTAGATGTGTTGTAACTAAGAATACAAATGTCAGTTTACCACCACATTTTTTCGTAAGAGTGTACTTAGTACGCGGCGACTAAGAGAAGTACGCAATTATCACCCAACGTATTACTTGTGGTACTAAACGCATTTCCCCAGCGATAACAAAAAAAAGGGTTCGGTACCAAATGGGAATACTGACTTATTATCAGGCCTGAGCGGGTCGGTACCAAAATATTTCGCATGACCGATCGTGAAACGCCTTGGTGTGTTTTAGTTGTAGCCGGAGATAGCCATTAATTTCCCATCTGTGAAATGAAATAGTGAGTAGCAAATTGACAGTATTCTCAGTATTGAGGTGATGTTTTATAAAAATTATGAACTATACTAACTAACTTATCATCACGCCATTTCCCTTGTGGGGTAGGCAGAGAGAACAGAGTGCCACAAGGCTCTATTCTTGCATACATCTCTCGCTTCCTCAACATTCATAACCCTCTTCATACACGCTCGCCGGTTTCGGAGACTCCTGATTCCACCTTCCTTCAATACATGACCAATTTGGTCTAGGTACGTAAGTCTCGGTCTCCCCCTGTACCTACATTCTTCCACTTTCGCATTGTATATCTTCTTAGCCAGTCGCTCGTCCGGCATTCTTTCCACATGTCCGAACCATCGGAGCATTCCCTTTCGCATCTTTACACCAATACTCTCTTTCATACCTACTCGCTCTCTTACGTCATTGTTACGAATGCGGTCAGTCAGCCTCACTCGACAGATTCTCCGCAGAGATCGTATTTCGACCGCATTGATTGGAATTTTGAACAATGGCTAATAAGCTAATATAGTAACCGGGATACTTGCTCGGTGTGAGTGGAAGTTACCACTTAGCACCAGGTGGGCCGTTGCTCTTCTCCCAGCATAAGTGAGAAAAAAAGACAAAGATATAATTCAGAGGACCGCTCATATGTCGAAGACACTAAAAGAATATACATTCTTTGTTGTGCCAACGATGAGTTACCTCAAAATCTCAACGTGCCCGTTGACTTTCTTGTACTGTATGAGAGCCGGTAGTTCGGGAATTAGCCGCAAAATGTCACATGATGCACTAGAGGACCGGTTTAGTTCTAAGTGTTTTTTTTTGCTGGGGAAGGGGAAGGGGTCTTCTTCGTGAAGATTTGGCTGTGTTTAACAGTAAGTACTTAGGCAGCGTCTCTGTACTCCTAATATTGCTAGGCTATCACCATGGGAACTGTAGCTCATCAGCTCTTATAAACTCTCTTAACCGCGCTTAATCCCACGCAATTGTGTGTGATTATTGTCATGAATAACATCCCGTTAGTAATTCTTATCAATGTATATATATTTATAATAGATTTCCTGTCGTGTATCACTTGTGTACTGTACCTACACTATAATTATAAATTATCATTTTGTATATATTAGGAGAAAAATTGTATTATTTGATACCGGCAAACGTATGGCACCCAGCAAGATTGATCGATGGTCTGAATAATGCGGCTAGAGTTTAAATGCTTAACCAGGTTATGTGGTGCAAATTTGGAGTAGCATATATGCTGATGATATGGAGAAATCATAACAAACTGATTGATTGATTTATACATTCATAAGCCAAAAGCATAAAGGTACTTCACGAAATATTAAAAAGTGGAGCTCATGTGTCTTCATAAAACTTTTTAATCAACACCAATCAAACAACCATGCAAACAAACAACTTTTTATAACTCAAATTCCATATACTTAGAAGCTGGACGTATGTCTGAAGTCCAAGCTCAATAGAGAGAGGTAGTTATTGATAAATTTCCTTGTATACCTTATTTCTCTAGCCATTTGCTGTCTGTCCGCGAGATCTTCTTTATTCCCTTATCAAATTCCATGATTTACCCCTCATTTTAAAGCTTATCGTGCCAGCTAAAAATAGACCTACGGTCTAAAAATCTATCGCTTCTCTTAAATTTAAAATCATCTAAGTAGAGGTCCTTTAATGGCTGAGGAATTCCGCATGGGTCGACTAGTAAGGGTGGATTCGACCAAACTCGAATTTATACAAGAGTAACTATGCCGAGAATAATCTATTCCGCGATTTCATTCTCTAGATAATCAACAGTCGTTTTTCTACGCAATCTGACGTATAGATATACTTGGAGTAGCTATACGCGAATAGTGAATGAATATAATACCCGGCAAAAAGAAGTTGTTTTACAATCGGGTCGGTGTATAACTTAACCCATCTCAAAACTTATTTGTCGCAAAAAAAAAAAGAAAGAAGAAGGTAGCTATCACTATAGTTTAAAAGTTTCAAAGTATAAATGAAAGCAAAACAAAGATGACGCCATTTTTTATTCTTGCATTAACTCCTTATTATGCCCTGTGGGGCCGGCTTTAGAATTGTCCCACCCATCTCCACCCATGGGAGTCGTAAGAGCCGACTGAGGGAATACCGGGGGAGTGGGCAGCAGCACTCCCTCGAGTATTAAGAACATCCACTGCGATCGCCAACCCGCCTGCCAAGCGTGGCGATTACGGCACTATCCCCCATTTCTTGGGGAGGCCTATGTCCAGCAGTGGACGTCGAAAGGCTGATGGATGGATAGAACTCCTTATTCGATACTTATTGACGGTATATTCCCGAATAGGCTCGCTATTCGTCGAATTGTTGTTGGTAAAATGTAAAATTGATTTATTCTTAAGTAAGTAGCGATTTATTCTAGGAATAAAATTTATTCTTGTTTGGTCGAATCTGCCCTAAATGCTCTACAAGGCAACGCTAGAAAAAGATGTGGGATGGATTATGAGTCTGACGATCTTATTCACTGAGGGCAACACAACTGCAAGAATAGTTCTCAATACTATCCGATAATCAGTTTATGCTAGTAACAGTGAACTGGGCGCATACGTGCACAAGTCAGCAAGTTCATACTGCTTCGACTGCAGACTTGTTAGCTCTTAATTTACTTAAAGAAGCAGTACCGTGAATAAGATAAAAGAAACATCACAATGACTCGATAGATAAATATGAATCATTCATTTTTCACATATACGATAATTATACGCTAATAAATATAAAAGAATTCACTTCCTTAACACCACCTGTTTGGGTTTTACCCAGAATACTAAAAAACAATATATTTTATACAAATTATGAACATAATATATTGAGAACGACACAAATCTGAAGTTCCAGCGAATTACTCGTTCACTGAGCAAACAGTTCCATAATCGTATTTCATGCCAAAACCATTCTTTATAAGATATCGATACTTCTAATTGTTAAAAATTATATTTATTTATGTTAACCAACAGTAAAATTTACTATTCGGCACCTTTCCTCCTTCACAGGATAAAATTTTAAACCATTATATTCGCAATAGTTATATTAGCTTACATACATATTATATATATATATATATATATATATATATATAGAGTATGTATATATATATATATATATATATATATATATATATATATATATATATATATATATACATACTTACCTTTACCATACTCTTCCATATTAGGAACCGGCTCTACCAAAGAAGTAACAACCTCTCATCGAATATTAATGTACTGTTTCATAACGTGAGTAAGAACTTTGAAAACTCAAACTAAGGGGATGAAGACGAAGAGTACTTAATTCCCTATGGTACATTCCATTTTCTCTTTATCATCTGTCCTCTCACTCTATCTTTCTCTGGGTTGAGCAACTCGCGAATGATAGCTGCTATAGCCACTTACCATCAATCGTGGCGCAGGCTTCTTTCCTACACTTGAAGTATTAAAAAAAGCATATAAAACACTCTTAATTGACGACAAAGTTCGATATTTTGAACTCAGCAGTTGGCACCTCTGAATCATATCATACTGTAGCTTGGTCTTTGCGCAACGAAGTGTGGAGAAATTAACATCTTAAATCACAAGCAAATTTAATTTTGTGTGACCTTCGCTGTCCACAATCTTGTCATACGTAGCAATTATTTTGATCATCTGCTTTTAACTTGGACTTGCATGCATGACGCTGTGTCATTACGCCAGTTAAAAAAAGTCAACGTGTTTTTTATGACAGCTTGAATTGCGCAATATATTTATATTAACTGCGCTGAAGGAACTTTAAAAAAATTTAATTATATGGTCACATCTTTTTTTTTGTCAAACTATTATTGCCCCCTTTTCGGAACGGATGACCATCTCTTTCAAAGTATTTGCACCGTAGTGGAACACTAGCCCATTGGAGGTTGGCAGAATCCACAAGCCTTCAAGAAATCCTCTCAAGGCGTGCAGGTTCCTCACAATATTTTCTTTCATCGAGCTTGACAATTTACACATCATTTCGACAAATGTATAAATACACGCATCATTTTGAAAAATATCGAAATATATCTATATGGTGTGTACGAGGAATATTATACTGAGGATCGAAATCGATATCACAAGATACTTGGAACAGATATCTGTAGAACTTTCAAATACCTTAAGTTATAGGTCTAAAAGATTTCCTTGAGGCAAGCACTCAAGTCTTCCAATCCGCATTGAGCCAGCGTGGTGGTAGTCCGAAATCTTTTTGATAAAGTGCTCGTGTATTTTAGGGTGGGTTGTGTCAAACGTTTGATTATTGTAACGTACGTTCATCAAAAAATAACGATTACGTCCGATATTGTGTATCTTATCCAGAGTTTAAAAAACATTAACACTCTTTTTTGGGAAGTTGTGTAAAAACTCTTCTAATACTCGCTATGATATGGTTGCAATTATCAATCTAAGTGGCTAACATTTTTTTTTTATTGCCAACTTTGGCATACGAACAAGCCTGATGGTAAGTGAGACTTTGGCAACACGAGGAGCACAGCCAAGCCGCCACCTACCGTGAGTAAAGTGCTCTTCTCAAACCTCGTTTAAAGAAAGACATGTCGTAGCGCCGGGGAAACACCGCAGCAGGAAGTTCATTCCAGAGCTTACACGCGCGTGTTAGAAAAGAGCGCTGGAAACGGATAGTGCTGGATGAGGTCGTTTCCGGGTGGTGTGGATGAACCCTACTATGACGTTTCGTGGTCCAGTGATAAAAAGGGGATTAAGATTTTTTTTTTAATAAAATCTTTTCAATTCCGACCTGTATTTCAACATGAAAACCAAGTCTTATTCGTCCCCTTTCTAAATCTTCCTGTACCTTTCCCTGGGATTGGCATACAGATGGCGGAGTAGTTTAAATACTGGCCTCTTGCCCGATTATTATGGGTTCGATTGCCACTCAAGACAACTCTTTGTGTGATGTGATTTTTCTATGTCTGGATGTACTTTGTGTCCTTGAAATTGGATGACTGTAGTCCCCCACGATACAAGGATTATTCCTTAGGGAATTTAAAAAATTACACCCGTCTTTTTTTTTAAATACTAAGAACCTCGGTGTTGGTAGGGTTAATGGTAACCACTAGCCATCAGGCAGCCATATTTTCTTTTTATTGCATGTAGTGTCAGAAAAGCCACGGTCCATCTGATGGTAAATGGTAACCGTCGCTCATGACCTCAACTATACTCAGACTATTGTCAAGCCGCTGCTCACCATTTCATTTCGCAGATATGAAATGAAAGAATAAACTGCTATCTCCTGCTACAGCCAAAACGCAACGATGTGCTTCATGGCCGGTCACACGGGAGATGGTGGTACTAACCCGCTCGGGCCCGTTACCAAGTGAGTATTCCCACTTGGTACCCAGCCCTACCACCAGTCATGCAATGGATAATAATTGCTTACTTCCCTCAGTCGCCTCGTACGACACCTGTGGGAAATAATGGGGTGGTGACACTTGTATTCTTAGTCCGTCACTACACGGACCTGGCAAAACAAAAGAAAAATATTATCTAGTATAGATGCGTGTCGTCTCAAACTATGTACTATACCATTAGATGGTCGTGCGTCATACTGCCATCCTATTGTTCAGGATCAGCCGCGTGTGACGGCGACCCTCCTGCCACGAACAGCAGTTTAGCGTTTAATGAACTGGTAACAACAACTGATTATTTATAATACCTTGTATCTTATGTTATACCGTTATATTATTTTTTTATAATTTGCGGGTGGCAAACAAGCATACGGCCCAACTGATGGTAAGCGGTTACCGTAGCCTATAGACGCTAGCAATACCAGAAGCATCACTCGCGCATTGCCAATGAAAGGATAGGACATGGAAAAGGAAGAATAATAAGAAGAAGATAACATTAATAAATAAATAAATATTCACGGACATTTTTCACACAACCTCTGGTCCCAAACTAAGCTTAACGCTTGTGCTGTGGGTACCAGATTACGGATATAATACATATATGTACTACTTTGTTTTTGTAAATACATACATATAATAGATAGAAAACACCCAGACGCAGTACAAATATCTGGGTTCATCACACAAATAATTGTCCTGAGTGGGAATCGAACCGAAGACCTCGTGCAGGGAAGTCAGTTACACTACCGACTACGCCACGAGGCCCGTCAAACATTAAACACAAAGTGTGAAAATGTGAAATCTAAAATAAAAGTCACAAGCAGGATTTAAACCTGCATCTCCTGGATACCATTCAGATGCTTTGCCAATTCAGCCATCGTGACAACTGCTCATGACTGCTAATTTCGATAACACATTCATACTTAACGTCTTGGGTTATAGACATAAGACGTGATCCATTTCGAGGTTCCCTACTTTTATAAAGAAAAAAACAGAAAACTCAAATTTAATGGAGAATGTTTATTATCATTTGAAAGAACATTCTTTGGCAATTATTTTTTGAAGATTATGTCTATCAAATGTTGGCCGTTGCTACGTCGCAGATGGTCCATCCGTTGAGTCCAATTTTCTATGACTCGTTTGAGCATTTCGACTGGTAACTGGCGAATGACACGCGTGATGTTTTCGTCCAAGGCCTGAATCGAAGCGGGTTTGTCCGCATAAACTTTAGACTTTACATACCCCCCTCTTAGAACATAACACTCACTATACGAAACACAGCAAGTAAGTAGTCTCCTACTGGACGGTACTAGGCGGTGGTACTAAGTGTACTTACCATCTTTTTGTTATGTACTACATGAGTAGCTAACAAGAATACGGCGCACCTGATGGTAGCGATTACCTTAGCCTGTAGACTCTAGTAACACCAGAGGTATCACTTGCGCGTCGCCATCTCCAAGAAAAGGGATTGGATGTGGATAGGTAGAGGATAATAAGGAGAGGATAGAGTGGGGGTTTGGGCCTCCGGCACTCTCACTCACCATACGCAACACAACGGTAGGAGTATCTACTTTTGTTTTACGCTGATCTTTAGTAAGAGGGTGGTACTTCCCCGATCGAGCCGGCCCATTCATACTGGGGTAAGGGTCTACCACTAGAAATAAAACCTTTTTTTTGTTAAGGCGCAAAAAATTGTACCTAACCGCACACACCGTCGTTCGGGGCAACGAACAGGGTAGTGTGGGGCCCTCACCCACTAAATAAACCCACCGTGTGCTGTCTCTCCGCCTTTATTGGCGGGCCACCGGAACCATATTACATTCCTTCAGTGATTCGAAATAAAACCTACCATTTTTTCTGCGCGGATTTTATATGTTTTATGAGACGGTGGTACTGCCTCGATCATGGTGGGACAAGCAAAGCAAGGCTCTACCACCAGCAATCAACCTATATTTTATTGTAAATGATGGTTCACTTGATAGCATGTGAAAATGACTGGCGACTAGTATTCCTACAATGCTCGACCCCACACCGCACCGGTTATCTCCCTAGACAGCGGGGTGCGCGGTAGATACATTTATTACCCTAACAAAACTTTTACCTTACAAAAGAAAGCATTCCTGTTGCGTTTTGTTGGGTGAATTAAGATGTCGGAGGCCTAAACCCGCTTATTATCTTCCCTATTATTGAAGTTATACTTCTAATGCGACTTGCAAAAGGTTGCGTTAAACGTTTAACGCTACCATGGAGGGGGTATGAAAGCACTTAAACTCTTAACATCGTCTTATAAGAATTTTCAAAATGTTACTAATGCCATCTAGTGATATTAGACATAATTACTTTATCGAACAAGGTATTTAAAAATATAACTGTGACAAGTTTTGCAATTACGAATTTAATAATTACTTTATTTATTAATGATGCCAAAGAAGTATAATATTTTTATTCCTCTCCATCTTCAATGCCTCACCCTGTGATATAAAAATTAAGAATGATGCCCCCGATATTACTAGAGTCACCTGCTCGATGGTAAGTGATTATGCAGACCACACTACTTATTGGCCTCTTTTGTAGTAAAAAAAATAATAAGATTCGAGCACACAGAGACCAGGTAGTCAGTACCATCAGT
The DNA here is from genome assembly GCA_948253155.1 of Leucoma salicis. Classification (NCBI taxonomy): domain Eukaryota; kingdom Metazoa; phylum Arthropoda; class Insecta; order Lepidoptera; family Erebidae; genus Leucoma; species Leucoma salicis. Next base: position 1,554,103 of record OX411806.1, on the reverse strand, counting down.
CGCAATTCAGGAACCACGGTACTAATTTAACATGAATGCATTTACAATTATGACATGTTCACAACAAGAACACTACAATACGAACCGCCATCGTTACATCACTAGCTCGTGCGACACAATGGCATTAAATCGATTATTTATTAATCAATACAATCAATTGTTAACTGAGAAATGGTAGCGGATGTATAATTTAGTTATTACATAAAAGTCCAAGAATAATATTTTCCTTTATTTTGATAATAATATTTAACGTAACCTTGAAGTATTTCTATGTGCTAAGTTAAGATTTTTTATTTTTTTTATACTACATGGCGAACAAGGAAGGTTACCGTACCCTATAGACGCTAGCAACACCAGAGGCATCACTCACGCGTCGCCATCTCCAAGGGGTAGGAGGTGGATAAGAAGAATAATAAGGAGAGGATAGGGAGGGGTTTGGGCCTCCAGCGCTTTCACTCACCATACGGCGTTGTTACACACTGATTTTATGTGAGAGGGTGGTACTTCCCCGATCATGTCGGCCCATTCGTGCTGGGATAAGCTACTAACTGCTACTAGCACTAGTAATTTATCAACACTGGCGACATAGTGGTTTATATACCAGGCTCCCGAGCCGAGTTTCTCACGGAGGGCAATAAAATTCATTGTAATATCTCAGATTTTACTTTATGTCCATTCACTTTGCGTTTTTAAATTCCTCCATTAAACATGGATTATTCCGTAGTGCCTGTAAAAAAATACTGAGCTCAGGTCCGCCTAGAATGAAAAGGAATGAGACATAATCCGAACACACTCAATGCGAGTTGTTAAACTTTACAAGAGTAATCGATTATTTTCAGTGAAGTATACAGTCTCAATGGTAATCTTGTAGAACGACATATGACGTTAACATGCGCGTGTACATCGGTAGTTGTTGTGATTATGATGTGCAGTGAGCGTGGAAGGCAGATCGCTGTACTGTGACGAAGCGCGTCTGTCAAAGAACCATATTATTTTTGTACTATCTTGCCTTTAATGGAAAATCCTAATAAACACAAGACGTACTGAATACAGGCTTCTCAAAGCAAGCTTCAGTGCGAGCGGGATCGTGCGTGAGTTATAACCCACCCGCATTACTGGTAGGGTTAGGTACCAGATTGGGGAGCACGCACTTATTATCTTGGCCTAGCAGGTCGGTACTAGTGGTTTCCATGTAACCGACCACGAAACACTGTTCCATCTTTTAGTTCACACCAGCTAAATAAAATTGTGAGCAGCATTTGACAGTTCTTTTAGTATAATTGAGTTTATTAGCGGCGGTTACACTCACTAGCAGATAGGTCATAGCTGGTCTGCCACCATAAGCAATAAAAGACATTAGGATAACAATGGATTGTGAATAAATAAGGCTTAGAATAGTTATTATCCAAAAATAAACATTGGTGGCGTCGCAATAATACGATGCGCGAGTTATATTTGCTACTAAACACAGAGTTTACGTAGCATTACGAAGTTCAAGGAAATAGCAGTCTTAGCAATAAGCAGGGACAAAGTGTGTCGTAATATACGTTAGTAATTGTGTATGTAAGCATAAAATACCTACAAGTACGTATTAGTCACTGGTTGTATTTTGAGTCACTTTAGTTAGTACACAAATGTATTCTATGCCAGTATTGTTCTTTTATTACTAAAAGTAAAAAATAAAAATAAATGTACCTTGTTTAAAGGTATATTTGAAGTGTAAACTTTCACTTTTGTGAGCACACACAGGACCACACCCGCCATTACATTAGGTTTGACAAACCTCAAATCCTCGCAAAAGAACATCGATATCGCCCTAGAATGATACGTGAGGCTATTGAAATTAAGAAACATCCCAATTTCAATAGAGAAGACGGCTGGGTCTTACCATCAAGCTGGAATCCTGTGATAGGCCTCACCAAACAGAACACAAGAAGGCACACCACAAGATTGCAAGACACAGTTAGCGCTTATTGTGTAGATAAAACCCACAGTAGTGATTAGTTTTTGCCTTTTATAAAAAATTTAAAATTTAAACCTTATTAGATCTCAGTAATTCCGTACAAAATTTAATAATCCATAACAGTTGTAGCCTACTGAGTTTTCTGGCCGGATCTTTCTCAGTCAGGCCGCGTTCCGATCCGGTGGTAGCTTCTTAGTCTTAGCTTTTGGCAAAATCAATATATTTAATAATATAAACTAATAACCAAGATTGTCTTCTTACTGGTAGTAATTGGTAGTTTGTGGTAGAATTTTTGAGCACTAAATAAAAACAAAAATTTTGCAATTTAAAGAGGAGTATTATACTCATTTTAATATACTAATTTAAAGTCTCATACATTGTAAGCATAAACATTTGAAGTAGATATTTTCACTGTGTTTCTAAACGAATATTAGGTGGGTTAAAATAAATAAACCAAAAATTTTGTAAAATCATATACTGTGGGTAGATGAAACCGTTGAAATAACATATCAACCTTGGACGTCTATCATCTAAGTCCACCCGTGATCATGAATGCTGTAAAGTATTCGAAACGTCGGGATAGGAGTAAAATCAAGTAAACGCGATAGATTCTGTAAACGTAGTTTTATTTCAAAATGTAAACTTTCAATTAATATATATATATATATATATATAATAGGCTAGCAGACCCAACCACGGGTTCCTATGGCACATATAATTCGTTAAGTTTGCATTAGAAAAGGAAATAATCGGGATAAAACTATTCTATATCTCAAGTTGGACCAAACTGCACACAGTGTGCCAAATACCATTAAAATTGGTTCATCAGTTTTCGAGTTCATCGCGAGCAAACAAAGTGACACGAAATTTACCTAACTACTCGTAATATAAAGCTGTAACGGAGCTGTGTCTGTACATTTAAGATATTTCAGAAAAAAATACTGTATTAAACTTTATAGGCGTAAACGCAACACAATCTTTTTTGATTTTTTGTCTGTTTGTTCGTTCACGCATCACGCAGAAGCTACTGAACGGATTTGATGGCACTTTTTATATTTAATAGCTCTTGATTAGACTCACAAACTGGCTGCGATGGAGCCGCGGGCAAAGGCTAGTATATATATTAAGATGTGCCTATTGCTAAAAAATATAAACAATATAGTAACAATATAGAAGTACTAACACACGAACTTATACTCCAGCTACATTTGTCTGTTATAAAGTCAGCGATGTGAAGGGGAAAATTTTGTCCCTATAGTCTTTCCATCTTACGTGCTTTGGAAGACACGTTAAGAAGTCCATCCATCCATCAGCCTTTCAACGTCCACTGCTGGACATAGGCCTCCCTAAGAGAACGCCACAACGAGTGGTCCCGTCATGGGGGATAATGCCGTAATCGCCACGCTTGGCAGGCGGGTTGGCGATCACAGTGGATGTTGTTAATACTCGAGGGAGTGCTGCTGCCCTCTCCCCCGGTATTCCCTCAGTCGGCTCTTACGACTCCCGTGGGTAGAGAGAGGTGGAACAATTCTAAAGCCGGCCCCACACGGCCAACACCACGTTAAGCAATAAACATACTGGCAGTAGATACAGTTCTCCTAAAACCTTTCTCGAAGGCCTGAATAAAAACTTACTCCAGTCTTGTTCTAAGGTCACTCGTGGTCCCCTTATTTGGGTGGTGGAGGTCAAATGGGCAACTAAAACCCGAACAAATCGGAAGACAACATAGTTTGAGATAAGGCTAGGAAGATGATGGGTGTTTTATTGCTCACACATTTTTCATTTCTTTCTGGACCCAGTCATCTATATATACATACTAGCTAGCCCGGCAAATTTCGTACCACCATATTTTTTTTTTTTTTCGTGAATATTTTGCAATGAAAATTATCAAAGTACTAATTTCACTATTAAAAAATAGGGGTTTGCAATAGAAAGGTGAAAATTTAGGGTTGTATGTATTTTTAATGCCGAATCATAAAAAAAATATAAAAAGTTTGTCCACAAACCAAAAAAAATTTTTGGGATGGACCAGCCTTATCACTTAGGCGTAAGAAAAATAGTTTACATCCTATTCTCAGACCTACTATAATAATATACACACAAAATTTCATAAGAATCGTTCAAGCCGTTTCGGAGGAGGATGGCGATAAACACTGTGGCACGAGAATTTTATATATTAGATTATAAAAATGAATCCTTATTTCCCTTGGTCACGTTATAGCTTGAGAACGTCTTTACCGATTTTATTCGCCTTTTTTTTAAGGTTTTCACAACTTTGTGGAAGGTTTTTAGGAAAATAAAAATTAAGAACATTGCGCCGAAAATTGGATAATTTAAAAAAACTTAACGCCTATTTTTATATTCGCGCGTTTGATAAATTCGTAAATAATAATAATAAATAAATAAATATTCACGAACATTAAATAAACTAAATATTCATAGCTAAGATAGAATAACATCTGTCGGTTCAGCTAGTCTATATCTATATTATTAAAAAAGCTGTAACAGAGCTATGTATGTACATTTAAGATATTTGTGAATAAACGAATGTATTAGGCTACACAGGCGCGAATAGATTTTGTCTGTTTTTCTGTTTATCTTTTTATTCGTTCACGCATCACGCAAAAACTACTCAACGGACTTTGATGCAACTTTTTTTATTTTATAGCTCTTGATTAGACTTAAAACTGGTATAAGTACATTTTATCCCGCTACTATTTCGGAAGGCTAAGGTATAACCCAAAAGCTTTAGGCTGCGGCGAAGCCGCGGGTAAAGGCTAGTTTCTGTATAAAAACACCTAATTATATTTGATATGATAAATACTAATAGTTCCCATACAGATATTTCACATGCAATATTAATAACTTCCTGCTGGTGGTATTTAATACCGTTTAGTTGCCGAATCACGTCGTCTCGGGTTCTTATGGACATTTGATGTGACGATTTCCTGCTCTCAAGCGAGCGGCCGACGACACTGGGGTCCGCCGTCAACGGGCCAACATTGAAAAAGTAAAATAGTAATTAAGTATTGCCACTAGTAAAAATGTTAGAACAGCAGTGTTTTCTAAATATCTGAATTCATTTAGGTTTTTAAAATTATATTGTGATATTTTTTAATATATTATGATGTTGCAGGTTCAAATTCTGCTTATGTTAAGCAGGATTTGAAAATTTGTCTCTTGGATTACCGTCCCAAGTGCTTAGCCAATTCAGCCATCGTGACAATTGGTTGAGACTGCGAATGTTGATTTAACAAGTCTTTGCCATCTGTTGGATTTATGCGCATTTTGTATTCATTTATATGGGCTAAGCATGTATTTGACAAAACAACACAAATGCTTAAAAAAAATATAAAAAAATCAATATATTTATAGGTTACATTATTTGGTAAGAATCTTAATTTTAAACACAAAGTGAAAAATGTGAAATCGAAAATAACAGTCAGGAGCAGGATTTGAATTGATTTGTTATTTTCGATTTCACATTTTTCACTTTGTGTTTAATGTATAGTGCTAAGCATGTCAAATGCTAAAAATATATATAAAAATATCTAAATATTTAAAGGGTTTGCGTCATTATTAGGTAAAATCTTAATTGTAAAATTAAGTTTACCTGGTCGGTATAATGTATGAAAATACTTCCGACAGATGGCGCAGGCGTCACCCAAAGACCTTAAGTATGATGTGTTATCGAAATTAGCAGTCAGGAGCAATTGTCAGGATGGCTGAATTGGTAAAGCATCTGGACGGTATCCAGAAGATGCAGGTTCAAATCCTGCTCCTGACTGTTATTTTCGATTTCACATTTTTCACTTTGTGTTTAATGTATAGTGCTAAGCATGTCAAATGCTAAAAATATATATAAAAATATCTAAATCTTAATTTTATTGTAATAATGAATCTTATCTGGTCGAAATAATACGAGTATATGCCCCTGGGTGTACCATTGTACACATTTCTGCCATTTTTATTGCTTATGGTAGCACATGAGTCTGGTGGTAAGTGGCAATCGTGGCTCATCTCAACTATACTAAAACTACCGCCAAGAAGCTGCATCATCACATTTCATACAAAAATCAAAAAAATAAATGAAATGAATAATATTGGCAACATTATGCCACTACAGGCTAAATCCATCCATCCATCCATCAGCCTTTCAACGTCCACTGCTGGACATAGGCCTTCCCAAGAGAACGCCACAACGAACGGTTCTGTGCCGACCGCATCCAACGGCTTCCCGCGGCTGACCAGATCATCGGTCCATCTAGTGGGGGGCCGTCCTACGCTGCGCCGTCCGATACGTGGTCGCCACTCGAGAACCTTTTTAAATAATGGCGTAGTAAAATACAGAAAACGACATAGGCTACCTTTTTACCCCAGTAAGCTTATAACTATAGTTGAAATATACAGTCAAGTTATTTACATAATACTTATCCATATGAGATCTAAATTAAGTGATATCATATTTCATTGCCGATTGACTAATAGTTAATTAGTCAATTAGTTATTCTGTTTTATGTACATCATATTTTACAGCTCATTGCTATAATATGTCAATGCTAGGAACGGGTCTTTAGGGATAAGTCTGCATGCTAGCAGAACTGAATAGGAGTTGGACGACTTCATAATCAATTGAGAAAATCTCCAAAGAAACATGTCGTATATTATAATAATAATAATAAATATTCACGGACGTTTCACACAACATCCTCTGTTCCCAAACTAAGCTTAACGCTTGTGCTATGGGTACCAGATTACGGAAATAATACATATATTACTATTTATTGTAAATATTACATACATAAATAATGTGGGGCCGGCTTTAGAATTGTCCCACCCCTCTCTACCCATGGGAGTCGTAAGAGCCGACTGAGGGAATACCGAGGGAGTGGGCAGCAGCACTCCTTCGAGTGTTAACAACATCCACTGCGATCGCCAACCCGCCTGCCAAGCGTGGCGATTACGGCACTATCCCCCATTCATGGGGAGGCCTATGTCCAGCAGTGGACTTTAAAAGGCTGATGGATGGATGATGGATTACATACATATGTACATATAATAGATAAAAAACACCCAGACACAGTAATAATATCTGTGTTCATCACACAAACAATTGTCCCGAGTGGGAATCGAACCCACGACCTCGTGCACGGAAGTCGGTTACACCACCGACTACGCCACGAGGCCCTTATTTTAATTGTTGTTCTGCTATTCTGGGTGAAGACAGATCCAACAAATCAAAGATCACAACAATTGGTTTAGCCGTTCTTGAGTTACAAATTGTGTGACTAATCCAACCGTTTATATGGGTAGGTATAAGATAATACGTAGCAAGTAACAAATAAAGACTATTTTGTATGAAAACCCTTCAATTATACTAATTGGTAAATCTGTTGACAGGGTAGAATTGGCGAGTAAGCTGGGGCTAATTATGGACCCTGAGCTTCGGTTCGAGGAGTACATTAATAACATAGCAAGAAATTGCTTTAATAGACTAAGAATAATTTACAATGTTAGGCATTACCTCAATGTAGATATAAGAAAAAAAATAGTTGACAGCCTTGTACTGTCTAAATTTAATTACTGCGACATAGTCTATGGGCCATGTACATATTCGCGGACTGAAAAACTGATACAGCGCGTACAAAACGCATGCGTAAGGTTTTGTTTTCGCATACCGCGTCGTAACCACGTCACGCCTTTTCTCAATGATGCAAATCTCTTAAAGATGAAAGCTAGACGAAAGTTTCACCTTGCCACACTACAGTTTGGAGTGGTTAATACTAAAAAACCTAAATACTGGTACCTCAAACTTAGCTGGCGTCGTGATCACGCATTACATACCCCACGCTCGGTAACGAAACCACTATCCATACCTTACTTTAAGACGGCAGCCTTCAAGGGTTGTTTCAAATTTGCCGCCACCAAATGCTGGAACATTATCCCCCCGCCATGCCAGCAAAAAATAAGTAAAATTACATTTAAAGCAAATTTAAAAAAATATTTATTAAGGAAACAAAAAAGCGAATGAGATTGGTTTAGCAAATCTTTTTTATTATTTTAGCATTTGCAATTTTGGTCATTTTTTTTTTTCAATCTTAGATAGTTTTCTGTTCTTTAGGTGGTAGGCAATAGTGGGTACTCTATTTTCGTTGATTGTATTTTTTATGTTTTTGTAACTGTAATTAATGCCGATTGTAGATAATGGTTGGTATTCTGTTTTTTATTGTATATAATTTTATATATAAGTACTGCTTATTTGACGTCCGTACGTCACTAACGCAGGCCGCATTGAAAATCAGCGTTGCAGTGTGTTTTAATATGATGCACTGTGACATAGTTGCTGAATGCGGGCCTTATTGTCACCTGACATTAAGTATGTGTCCAATTTTTGTTTTATCCTTTATTACTAGTGGCAATAAAATTATTTTCTTTCTTTTAAAGCTGAAATTAGTTTATTGGATGAGACGGATTGGAAGGGACGCAGGTTCGAATCCCGCTCGCAGTAAAGTTTTCTTTTTCCATATTACATAATATATTGTTCCACATTGCATATACAGTAATTTGTTGTTTAATGATGTGCATCTTAATAGCCACCTGCGAAGACTGCCAGTAGGACTCGAAATGATGAAAATATTCAATGTGTAATTATATAATATATTGTGTATTATTTAATATTCTTCCCAACTGGTGAAGATAAATAAATAACCATAAATTACAAAATTTAAATACTTTGGAAAATCCAAAAGTGCACGCCTCATAATCTTCATTTTTCACAATAAAAATGATTATTTCATAAGTAACTAATAATGTATTGGTCTTACTTAGTAGTTTTCAATAAATCACATAAATAGCGCTAATTTCAAAAAGTACTAATGAGGTTTTCATGTCTTATACGCCATCTAGCGCTAATTTTAAGAAGTACTTCTTTATTGGTCTATAGAAATAGTTCAAGTAGTTCTCACGAAATAAGGTAAGTATAGCGTAGCGCTGGTTTTAGCGTCGAGTCAAGCGTAAATATTCACTATTTTTTTGTTTATTTAATAATAATAAAACCACATCAGATCAGACCGTGACAAGTGATAGGGCTCTATAGGTAATTATACTAATACGTAAAAGAAAAAAAAAAAAGACTCGATTAGTAAAGTATTTCGGTCGTTATCGTGTTAACATACATTCTCCGAACATACCTACAACACACGGACTTCCAAGACAGAACTTTTTCAAACAGTTTTTAACTACCTAGTTTAAATAACAAAAATGACATCAAAAATATCATGAGTGTTAAAAATAGTGTTTTTTCTTGATATGTGTGTGTACCTATATATTATTTTACAAGTGCAATATATGATAAATAGAGACATTTTAAGTTAGAAAAATCAGTTGTTCTGCGTGAAACGAGAATAGTACACACCTCAACGCTTCGCTTATGAGGCGTGCAAAAAACCCCTACGCAATCACATAATTTTGGAAAAGAGTTAATCCTCTTACTACTGGACCGATATTAACCAAACATAGCTAAGAACCACCGTAAGTAAACTGGCTTTCAAATTAAAAAAAACCGAATCGAAATCGGACCATCCGTTTGAGAGCTACAATGCCACAGACAGACACACACACGCACACAGACAGAGACTCACACACACAGACAGACATCGACGTCAAACTTATAACACCCCTCTTTTTGCGTCGGGGATTAAAAATGCCCCGACGCAAAAAGAGGGGTGTTATTAGTAGTAGTATAAGTTAACTGCTTTAGGAAATTTTAATTCGAACTGGACACCTCTTAGTAATCCTCAGTCTTACAACTGTAGCATTACTGACGTAACAATTGTTATTTAATTTCCTTATAGATGTTATGTAGCACCTCATTATGAAACGGCACTCCTCGTAATACCACAGAGGAATATATTTAGTTTTTTCAACTACAATTGTGATTGATACGATAGTTACCTTAAATAATTGTGTGTTGTAATCCTAATATTATAAATTGGAACGTTTGTATGTTGAAACTTTTGTGTAAAACGGCAGAACAGATTTAGACTATTAAACCAGAAACTTTAGGTCGCAGTGGATAAAAAATTTTTTTCGAGCAGAATTCGAACTTGCGTCTTCCCTATCCGGGAGGCTGCTTTTCATGGCTAAACTGACGTACAAACTTGCTAAAACTCCCAATTTCTACCTCACATTTTAGTCTTATAAGACCCGCAATAACAAAGTGGCGATTGCAATCGCCACTTTGTTATTGCGGTTGCACTCGCCTCAGGCGCTCGTGTTAATTATTTTAATTATTAGTGTATTATTGACGATTTTAAGTGCTACTTAATAGGCCTATGAAATAAAGATATTTTTGAATTTGAATTTGAATTTGACCCATGAAAGCAGCCGGATAGGGAAAAACGCAAGTTCGAATCCAGCTTGTAAAAATTTGTCTTTTTCCACTTTCACAAAAATTCTTTTAGTGAAAATATGATCATGTCAAATGCTAAAAACCAGTATAAAATATTTGAATGGAATTTGAAAACGAATATTTTATATTATATTATTATTTATTTGTTTATTTTTTGTTATCCGATAATATTTTTAAATTACTGCGACATATTTCATTTATTTGGAACCAATTTAGAAGTCCACGTAGATAAAGCCGCGGGCAGATGCTAGTATATGTATCTATAATACTGTTCGCATGTCTTCATAGTTGATGTCTCTCAATCAAAATATCACGCGCGTAGTTTATGTAAGTGCCTCAGCAGTTGTTGTTGGTAATGTAAAATCTAATTCGCAGAGAAACATAATTTAGGCTGTGATTTAAACACAATTTTAAAAGGGTTCCTCTTTTTAACTGACCTCAAAAAAGGAGAAGGTTTTTAATTCAACTGTATTTTTTTTATGTTTGTTACCTCAGAACTTTCGGCTGGTTGAACCGATTTTGATGATTATTTTTTTATTTGAAAGCTGGTGCTTTCCGTGTGGTCCCATTTTGTCCAGTTCAATTTGGTCCAGTTCTGACAATGGCATCCACGAAGAAACCATATAAGTCTTAAATTGAAGTCGGTTTTTAGGGTTCCGTACCCGAAGGGTCAAAACGGGACCCTATTACTAAGACTTCGCTGTCTGTCTGTCTGTCTATCCGTCCGTCTGTCACCAGGCTGTATCTCAAGAACGGCGATAATTAGACACTTGAAATTTTCACAAATGATGTATTTCTGTTTCCGCTATAACAACAAATACTAAAAACAAAAAAAAAAACAATATTAAGGGGGGCTCCCATACAACAAACGTAAATTTTGTTTGCCCTTTTTTGCTCGCTATTGCTAACGGCAACAGGTAGACGCTTGAAATATTCACAGAATATTTAGTTATATATTTTCTTTAAAAATAAATAATTAAATTAAAATAAAACAAATACTTAAGGGGGCCTCCCATACACAAATGTGTTTCTTTGCTCGTTTTTGCTCTGTCTGTCCGTCCGTCTGTCACCAGGCTGTATCTCAAGAACGGCGATATTGCGCACGCTTACCCACTGCGCACAGTTACCTCGAATGACTCTAATGGTAACATAATTCCTTACATTTAAAACTGTTTCGTTATGCGCATCTAAGTCTAAGTTGGAAACCACGAAAGGAGTCAAATTTTACTTGCAAAATTTGGTAACAGCCAAACACCATGGTTACAGAGAGCTACAATAGTGTAATGTTGTTTACCTAGTCAATGGTACGGAACCCTTCGTGCGCGAGTCCGACTTTTACTTGGCCGGCTTTTTTTTTTTATTTTGCTTGTTCAGTAATAGAAGAACGTATTCCATATTGCCTCTAGTGTTTGATGGATATTTAAACTAAAATAATGATCGAGAAAATATTTGTCGTGTTTGAAAATAGTAAAGAAGATAAAGTGTACCCAGAGTCGATTTCACGCGCATTGTGCAAATTCGATCTTTGTTTTCAATCCTGGGTCGTAGAAAAAGTGTTAGTGTTTTTTTTCTGTTATATTGTCAGCTAATAAAACTAACTAACTTATCATCACGCTGTTTCCCTTGCGAGGTAGTCAGAGAGAACAGAGTGCCAAGAGGCTCTATTCTTGCATACATCTCTCGCTCCCTCAACATTCATAATTCTCTTCATACACGCTCGCCGGTTTCGGAGACACCTGACTCCACCTTCCATCAATACTAGACCGATTTGGTAAGCTAATAAATTTATGCAAAAATGGTAATTTATAAATTCACAGATATAACAATCAAATAAGTATAACACAGACATACTCATACTTCTCTTACCTGTTTATATTGTGCTTCTCTGCCCACACCAAAAGGTACTTCCCTGTGTACAACAATAAAAGATGAGACGAACAACACTATCGCTTATCAATCAATCTAAGTCTAAGGGCTTGTACACCCACAAATATAAACTGGTGTTTGTCATACATTGACGCTTTTAATATAATTTACATTTTTATACTATTTAAGTGACAAACAAACATGCGGCCGCCCTGTTGGTAAGGTTACAAAGATTCCACTTTTGTGTTTACACACTCGTGCGCGATAGTAGTTATCTACATAACGTCTAGTTATATAGTATCCTAACTATTATAAAACTGCAACAGAGCAGTTCCTAGCATTTAAAATATTTCAAGAAAAAATAGTATTTTAGGTTATTAAAGCGTCTCTGAACGAAAAACAATTCTTTTTAAAATTATTTTTCTGTTTGTTTGTTTGGACATAAGGCAAAAACTACTGATCTGATTTTGATTATTTTTTTGTTTGATATTAGACTTAAAAACTGGTATACGTATATATCTCGCTACTATATCGGGAACCTCAGATATAATCTTAAAAAACTAGCTTTTGGCTGCGGCGGAGTAGTGGGCAAAGGCTAGTCAGATATAAGTCTGCGCCACCGACGCTGTAGATTTTATTAAAACTTACTGTACACGCAAACGTCTGTGGTTACTCCACACTTCAAAATACCACTTCGTATTGTAACCACCATAAACAGAACACCGCCACAAATTGGTGACATTTACTCCATCCATCCATCAGTCTTTCAACGTCCACCGCTGGACATAGGCCTCCCCAAGAGAACGCCACAACGAGCGGTCCCGTCATGGGGGATAATGCCGTAATCGCCACGCTTGGCATGCGGGTTGGCGATCGCAGTGGATGTTGTTAATACTCGAGGGAGTGCTGCTGCCCACTCCCCCGGTATTCCCTCAGTCGGCTCTTACGACTCCCGTGTAAAGAGAGGCGGTGGGACAATTCTAAAGCCGGCCCCACACGGCGGGACATTTACTACTCGTGCGAAAATTTACATCTATGCTAACTTCTCATCTTATATACCTAGGTATTATTTCTCTAGCTTGTTTTTCTGTTGGTCCGCGAGATATTATTACGAAACAGACAAATGGTTTAAAAATGTACCGTTTCTCCTTAATTAGTAATTTAAAATCATCTAAGAAAAATTATCCTTTAATGGATGCGGATTTCCGCACGGGTCGACTAGTCATTTAAATTATTATGAGACAACATTTTCATTTACAAGAAACCTTTTCTGACTGCTAAGCATATTATTTAAAATAAACATATGTTAAAGAAATCCATTGTTGAAAATTGGAAAATCTCTCAATTTACTTTACAACAATACCAGAGCCCGTAGAATGTAACTCACTAAATCGCATCGACGTCGAATAATCTCACTTGTGATTCGCAGATAAACCAACGCGTGATGACGCAATAATCACTCGGCGAATCACGGTGATCTCTCAACTAATCACAATGACACGATGCAATGTCCATAAGATTTAGTGATATACATTCTAACATTTTTAACCCCCCCAGATACTAGGACTTCACTATCTAGTCTACACTAACCGCTATTTGCCATTACCAAGCTTTTGCCAACCATTTTTTCTAAATTCCTATGCAACTTAATACAAATTTCCACACATATAGAACATTTCTGTTTTTATATTTATAGATCGCACCAAATGTTTATTTAAGTACAACTACAGGTCGTTTGCTTAATAGAATCCATAAATCGTTTAATCAAAACAAAACCTTCAATGTATACGATAACTTCAAAAACGACACCTACGTATAGTTTTAATTGAACACTATAGCCATTTACGCCTACTGAAGTTAAAGATCAAACCTTTAATCTCATTGTATGGGCAGCCATTGTTCTTTACGTTTATTTATTGTCTCTGGGCACGCTGATGCGGCGCTGCAAGCTACAGACTATATGAATTAACAACGGTATGATCTGTTGTGATATGATGTGAGATTTCATTGGAGAAGTGCCTTTCTAATAGAGCTTATTTCTTATACTGGAAAAAGCTTTTTCTTTAGTACAATTTGTGAATTATTTTCAATCTTATATATTATTTCCGCCTGTTTTTTTGTCGGCCTGTGAGATCTTTCTTATTACTTTATCAAATTCCACGATTTAGCTCTCATTTTAATTATAATTCAAGCTTATCGTGTCGGCTAATGAGAAAAAATAGACACACGGTCTAAAAATGTACCGCTTCTCTTAAATTTGAGATTTAAAATTATCTAAGAAGAGATCCTTTAAAGTATGCGTCAATTTTTCGATAAATATCGAATCGGATTCGATAAATATCAATTCCCTACGGTACGACTAGTTATATTATAATTTCTATTTCCTCTAGAAAATTATATATAGAACAGCATTTTGTTCCGCATAAAAAACTAACTAAGTTATCATCACGCCATTTCCCTTGCGGGGTAGGCAGAGAGAAAAAAAATACTACTTATTATTGTTTTTGTCCTTTCAATCCACTGAAACATTTTTTTTTGTAGTACGCAAGTGGCAAACATACATATGTACTGCCCACCTGATGGTAGGCCGTTACCTTAGCCTATGGACGCTAGCAACACCAAAGGGATCACTCGCGCCTCTCCATCTCCAAGGAAAGACACATAACGCTTTACAAAATTGTAGCGGTGGCGCTTGAAGATTTCAGGCGGGAAAAAATGTACCTACCCAACCACACACACTGTGTTTCAGGGCAAAGATAAATGTAGTAAGGGCCCTCACCCACTAAACAAACCCTGTGTGACGTCTCTCCACCTGTATTGACACACTACTAGAACTGCATGACATTACTTCAATGCATGGATGCCCGAAACATTTTCTCAACGGCTTGTAAAGTCCGTCATCTTAACTATGTATATTCCTTTCTTTATGAAGAAATCAACTTGAATTTAAAAGACATGCCTAATTTTCAAGTATCCTCATATTCATTGTTTAAATAAATAATTGTCGATGCCATCAAAGTTTGATTCCGGGAAGTGTGAAAGCTACAATTGGACTAAAATAATCGAATACTCAGGAAACGCGCTTTTAGTTTGTGGAGCAAAACATCCTGACGGTAATCGGTGTTTGTTGAGGCAGCAGGATTGTTTTGATTGGTGAATGTTATATGATGTTTTAGAAGTAGAATTATTTGTAGATTAACGAGATAATTACAATTGTTAAATACCGATGTTAGACGTATACTTAGACGTCGTGGCTAGATCTTAGAATTAATTGAAGATTTCAACCATTTTATGAAATGGCTATTTTGGTTTTGGCGTTGCTTATCCTAGCAAGAATGGGCCGGCTCGGTCGGGGAAATGCCATCCTCTCACAGAACATCGGCGTGAAACAACGATAGGAGTACTTACCGTACCTGTTTCGTACGGTGAGTGAGAGATCCGGAGGCCTCGCTATCCTCTCCTTTTTATCCTCCTTAGTATCCTTCCTATCCTATCCATAGCATCCTTCCTCTCCAACTCTTATGCCTTTCCTAAGAAATGACATATAGCGTGTGGGGACGGCTTTAGAATTTTTCCCCCCCTCTCTACCCACGGAAGTCGTAAGAGCCGACTGAGGGAATGCCGGGGGAGCGGGCAGCGGCACTCCCTCGAGTATTAACAACATCCACTGCGATCGCCAACCCACCTGCCCAGCGTGGCGATTACGGCATTATCCCCCATGACGAGACCGCTCGTTGTGGCGTTCTTTTGGAGGGGTTTTATGTCCAGCAGTGGACGTCGAAAGGCTGATGGATGGATGGATGGATGGAGGAGATGACGACGCGGGAATGATGCATCTGGTGTAGTTAGCGTCTATGGGCTACGGTAACCGCGCCACCTGTGTATACTACATAGGTATAACATAATCGTTTAAACTTCAACGTTCGATGATATTATTATGTCAATGTACGTTTGGCCATATCATTAATGTATGATAGGTTTAATAATGAAAACAAATAAAGAAGGAACTTATACATTTTTCGTAACGACATTTCACTTCAATTTTGTCTTCAATTGGCGCATTATAATTAGTATTTTTATTTTTTTCAGAATAATGAAATTGTTCGCCGCCATGATATCAGAAAAACAAAACTATATCAGCGCCTTTAACTCTCTAATGTAATTATAATGGCCATGTAATTATAACCCAACCATCACGTTGGTCGTAAAGACAAATGTGATGAGGAGATTGGGTATGGCCGAAAGGTCAGTGCAGTAGCTCAGCGGCTTAGAGCACTTCCCCGGATAGGAAGGGACGCAGGTTCGATTCCCACTCGCACTAAAGTCCTTTTTTTCCTCATTCACAAATAATTTGTAATTTAAATTCAAACATTTTATGAAATTATCGGTCACAATGAAGGGATAACTCAATCACCAAGTTTAAATAGTATAAACACTGAATAACATGTAATAGTAAAATCATATTACATCAGTTGTATAAGACTTCTAATCGCGAGCTCCCAGGTTCAAATCCTGGTACGTGCAAAGCGTGTTTGGGTTTTTCATCATGAATCTGATACTGGGCCTGGTAAACGACAAACATTCGTTTCTACTGCATGTCGGGTGTATTATATCTGCTTACACCACTTTGCGGACAAAGATGTGAAATAATCAAAAAGCTACAAAAAAAGGTTGTCTGTGAAAAAAAATGTGTCCCGGTGAGTGCTGGGAGCTGACGCCGGTCCGCACTCACAATGTTGGTATTATACTTGATCGACATAATTGATTAACGTGAGTTATTTGCTGTTTATAAAAAAACAAGTAAAATAAGCGTCGCCACGCTAACACCCGGATTTGAGGGTAAATCCTCCGCATTAGATGTTTCACATCCAAAATATAGGTTCCGGATAAGTAATCACCAACATATTATATACTAAAACCTTTTCCGAAACAGGCTGCATCTTATGGTATAAGTATTATTCCGATCGGTTCAGTAGTTTTCGCAGTATAACCGAACAAAAAAACCAACTCTCCATTTATTAGTATAGTATAGATGTACCTACCTTAAAAACACGGTATAAATACAACAGAACACGCCTTCCCACACGCTATGTCGTTAAACTGATGCTATGTTGCTTTATAGCATGTTGTAAATTTTCTTTATGTATTTCTCATAAAAATGCGCATAGAAAAAAATCTAGGGAAGTGGTATTAAACAAATTTTAATATTATTTACGTGTACTAAATAGTTTACTAGACACATGGACCGTTTTCTCATGATAGACAGCCGGTATAAGCATCCATTTTCCAATTTGAAATGTATACTTAACGAACTCTACTTCTGAGACCTATCGCGTCTGTCTCCTAAAAAACGTAGCTAGAAATTCCAAACATCGTCTTCCTACTTTGTTGAAGTCGGCTCGCGTTGTGTTCAATTTTAGCCGATCTAGCAGTATTTACACGAAACACTATCAGACCTCCACAACCTTAGAGCAAGGTGGGAATAACATTTTTATTCAAGCCTCAGACAACCTGTAATGACTGTCAAGATGTTGTATGACAGCCCGAATCGACTGGTTAACGTGCCTTCCGAAGCACGGAGGGAGACATGTGTTCACAAATAGGTATCACTTTTTGATCACGCACCTGATGCCGGCTGCAAGAAAGATGCTTAGCTACTAGAAATTCCACAAGACCTGATCTAATTCCAAAAACAATAAACTAAATCTATGAGCAAGCTAGCCATTATAGACTTAAAATAATCAGATCTTTTATACAATAAACTTTTTTATTGATAATAATGATCAGAAATGATTGCGAGATGTTTCGTACTGCTCTCAATTAATCTGGAATTTTAATTAACGGAACCATCAATACATAGGTACTCATAACAAAGAAACGCTTTCTTAACTATTAATCTTTTGAGTTTTACACGTCTTTTCTCACAGCACAATACTGTCCCACTTAGTGGCGGCCCTGAGTAGAACAAGAGTTGAAGTTAGTTTGGCGTCTACTTAATACAAAAAACACTAAATTATCGAATGAAAACATTTATGTATAAAAAAGAGAAGATCCACAATTAGGCACTAAAAGTTTATCCGTGTGGTGACGGAGTAAGAATACAAGTGTCACCACCCCATCCTTTCCTGCGAGTGTCGTACAAGGTGACTAAGGGAAGTAAGCAATTATAACCATTACTGGTGGTAGGGCTGGGTACCAAGTGAGAGTACTCACTTGCTATCGGGCCCGAAAGGGTTGGTACCACCGTCTCCTGTGTGACCGGTCATGAAGCACGTAAGTGTATTTTGGCTGTAGCAGAAGATAGCCGTTTATTCTTTCATTTCATATCTTATAAATGAAATGGTGCGCAACGGCTTGACAATACTCTCGGTATAGTTGAGTCCATGAGCGACGGTTACCACTTACCGTCAAATAGGCCGTGGCTCGTCTGCCACCATTAGCAATAAAAAAGAAAATACACGATAGCTGAATTGGCAAAGCATCTGGACGGTATCCAGGAGATGCAGGTTCAAATCCTGCTCGTGATTGTTATTTTGGATTTCACATTTTTCACTTTGTGTTTAATGTATAGTGCTAAGCATGTCAAATGCTAAAAATATATATAAATATTTATAGGGTTTGCGTCATTATTAGGTAAAAATCTTAATTGTAAAATTAAGTTTATCTGGTCGGTATAATGTATGAGAATACTTCCGACAGATGGCGCAGGCGTCACTCAAAGACGTTAAGTATGAATGTGTTATCGAAATTAGCAGTCAGGAGCAATTGTCACGATTGCTGAATTGGCAAAGCATTTGGACGGTATCCAGGAAATGCAGGTTCAAATCCTGCTCGTGACTGTTATTTTCGATTTCACATTTTTCACTTCGTGTTTAATACTCACTTACTTACTTATCATCACGCCATTTCCCTTGCGGGGTAGGCAGAGAGAACAGAGTGCCAAGAGGCTCTATTCTTGCATACATCTCTCGCTTCCTCAACATTCATAACTCTCTTCATACACGCTCGCCGGTTTCGGAGACTCCTGACTTCGCCTTTCTTCAATACATGACCGATTTGGTCTAGGTAGGTAAGTCTCGGTCTCCCCCTGTACCTACATCCTTCCACTTTCGCATTGTATATCTTCTTATCCAGTCGCTCGTCCGGCATTCTTTTCACATGTCCGAACCGTCGGAGCATTCCCTTTCGCACCTTTACACCAATACTCTCTTTCATACCTACTCGCTCTCTTACGTCATTGTTACGAATGCGGTCAGTCAGCTTCACTCCACAGATTCTCCGCAGAGATCGCATTTCGCCCGTATTGATTTTGCTCTCATGCTCCTTTTTACATACCCAACTCTCGCTTCCATATAATAACGTTGGGACAAGCACTGCGTTGTGTATTGCGACACGTGCCTTCTGGCTGAGGTGGTGGCTGCCGAGAAGTTGTCCCAATGCTCCGTTCACTCTATTTCCCGCATTCACTCTTCTCTCTAAATCAGTGGTGTACCTTCCATCCCGACTGAATCCACATCCAATATATACAAATTCATCCACTTGTTCTAGCACACCATTTCCTATTGCTACTCTAACATCAGTTCTGGCTTCTTTTCTTTCAAAAACCATTACTTTGGTTTTGCTCACATTCACGCCCCTAGGCAGGTAGTTTGAAATAAAAAAAATGTCAATAAAAAATTATGCTTCAAGAAATTCTCGGTGGGATATAATTATTCCTCATTATTGATTAACCTATACTTTAAAAATATAAAGTCCGCGTATGTCCGTCTCCGCAAATTGTTTCTAAACTACACAAGTTTTCTCTGAAAAAAAAAACAGATCTTCATAGGTTACGCTGGTTATAGTAATTCTTCAGTAGTTTTTCAGTTTATTACCATATGAAATACCAAACAAGGAGCTCCTAAAGGAGCGATATAAAGCATTTAATAGAAGACTACTCACCCCACGAAATAAATCTTGCGTCAACATGACAAACTACTCCAAATAGACCGTCAAACTACTCAATATTTGAACCAAATGCGTTTGAAACGTGAGACAGCGGCGGTGGATACCGTGCGCTTTCTTAATTGCTCTAGAAATAGAGAGACACGCGCGCAAAACTTCCTCCCACACCTGGCTCATAACCGGGAATACGAGAATACATAATCTATAGCTATACATCTTTTATCCTATCCTAACTATTATAAAACTGTAACAGAGCTGTGTCTGTACATGTATATTTGAGAAAAACGCAAAAAAAAATATTTATGTTTTTGGCTGTTTGTTTGTTTGTTTGTTCACTCGCGCATTACGAAAAAACTACTGAACGGATTTCAATTCAACTTTTTTTATTATGTAGTCTTGATTAGATTCAAAACCTGGTATAAATTTTATCCCGCTACTTTATCGGGAACCTGAGATATAACGTAAAAACTAGCTTTTGACGGCAGCGGTGTCGTGGGTAAAGGCTAGTACTATTATAAAGCTGTAACAGAGCTATGTCTGTACATTTAAGATATTTGGAAAGAAAATGAATTTATTAGCCTATTTACGCGTCACTGTACAGATAACATTTTTTTTTAATCTTTGTCTCTTTGTTTTTTTGGGATTAGCGCAACAACTACAGAACGGATTTTGGTAAAATATTTGCTCTTGATTTGATTTAAAAATTGATCTACGTTTTATCTTGCTACTATATCGGAAGCTTAAGATTTACTTGTATTTATATCATATATTTATATCATAGCATTCGAATGCTATGATATTCGAACCGTCGGAATAGCATAAATCAACTAAATATTCCGTAAAAGTAGTGAACGTCATAAAGTATTATGAGACTAGTCATTTACGCATGACAAGAACTGTCTTTTCACATTTAAGACTTAATTGACATTTATGGCGTGACTAACTCACCCTTAGGGTAAAAGAAAATGGGGTATTCTATAAAATCTCTGATATAAAATACTGTAGATAATGTGCAGGGTATTTAATGTTTCCCGTGTTATAGAGGAAGGTATCACGGCTTCTTACGAAATAAATGGTTGGTGAAACGGGTTCAAATATGGTGCTAAATGATGGTAAAAAAAGATCAGAGCACGTGGGATGCTTCGACTTATTGGAGAAGGGGCCATCGCTCTTAGTAAGTGATCTATATTGAAGAGTTCATCTAATGTAGAGCGTTAACGTCTATCTTTCAAGACCTAACGGATGGGGGTTAGAATATATCTTACTAAATCGTATCGACATCGCAACGTTTCATTGTGTGGTTGAGAGATCACCGTGATTGGCCGAGGGATTATTGCGACATCACGTGTCGGTTTCTCTACCAATCACAAGCGCGACGATACGATGTCGATAAGATTTAGTGTGTTACATTCTACGGACCCTTGACTGTAATATACCTGATAAAATCTTGTCCATGTGATGACGGACTAAAAATAACTGACTGCTTAGCGGTCCAGAGCACTTCCCCAGATTTGATGGGATGCAGATTTGATTCCTGCTCGCAGTAAAACTCTCTTTTTCCACTTTCACAAATAATTTGTTCTTTTAAGAATACAAGTGTCTTTTTTTTGTTAAGGCAGGAAAAAAAATTCCTAACCGCACACCCCGTCTTTCGGGGCAACGAAAGTGTCACTACCCTATTTTTTTCTAAAGGTGCAGTACGAGGTGACTATTAAGGGAAGTAAGCAGTTGTCGTCTATTTAATTACTGGCTGTAGGGTTCGGTATTTACTACTCTGATAAAATATTAACTGTAGTGAAAATAAACAACTAAGAAAAAAAATTAATTAATAATTAATAATTTAAATTAGATAATACAATTTCACACCTGCATTTTATGAAAATGGCAACGAGTTCCGTCGCCATAAAAGTTCGAGAACCGCTGGTCTATAGTATTATGACGTGTGCAGGAGCAGCCGGACGTCACGTACGGAACCACGTGCGCGGATGAACAACATAATAGTTTAAGTACGATATTCTAATACTTTAGAAAACGTACTTTGTCACATACGAACTAAATCTTTGCTTGATGCTGTATTAACATGCCAACTTTTTAGGGCTTAATTCCCAAAAATAGCCAATTTAATGATAGTTCTTCCTAGTGGGTTTCTAATGATAGTTCTTTCTAGTGGTAGAGCGCTGCATGTCACAGCATAAATGGCCGCCTTGTTCGGAAAAGTACCACCCTCTTATAGAAGATCAAAGTAAAGCAGCGATCGGTACTCGTACTTTTGTGTTTCGTGTGGTGAGTTAGAACACTGGAGGCCCTAACCACTTCCTTATCCTTTTCTTATTATCCTTAGTTTCCACCTCCTATCCCTCTCTGGTGTTGCTAATGTCTATAAGCTTTAAATTAACGTGTTTCATTACTGTGTATTTAAACTGTTATTACAGGACTCAACGCGTATCAAATACCTTTTTACTCTCGATGTTTCGACTGGGTTTCACCAGCCGTGGTCACGGGTCGACTGTCACTTACCATCCTTAATCCCCTATGTAATAAACGTTACAGATTGCAAATTGTAATTGTATTTTACAAGACAAGTTACAAATCACTTTTTTTTTACCATGTAGAAAACTGACAAAATTGTAAAATTGTACCTACAATTCTACATATTTCTGTTTAATAAACATTTTCTCTTTACATGTGACAATCTACATATTTGTAAGGAAAACTGTCTACGGTTATCACCTTCATCACTCTTCTTTCTTAAACACAAAGTGAAAAATGTGAAATCGAAAATAACAGTCAGGAGCAATTGTCACGATGGCTGAATTGGCAAAGCATCTGGACGGTATCCAGGAGATGCAGGTTTAAATCCTGCTCGTGACTGTTATTTTCTATTTCACATTTTTCACTGTATAGTGCTAAGCATGTCAAATGCTAAAAATATATATAAAAATATCTAACTAAATAATCTTCTTTCTCTTGACACCTACTCGTATATCAAATTTTATTTTAATCGAAATTATAATGTTCGGAAATTTCGCAACAAAAACGAAACTAACACTACAGAATCGAGTATCGAGTAATTTCTCCGTAGACATAAAATCGATTGTTCACACCTGCGATTTGTGGAACAAAAACATTGAGAGTGTGGGAACTGTCTATGGCTTCGGCATGTGGTTAACTCGCCTTCTAGGGGTTTTTGTTCATCAAGTATCTTCATTAATTTATTCCCACAGTGAGATGTACCATACTTAGTGATCGATAAACGAGGGAAATCGATGTTTGCACGGGCTATAAATGGCATGTTCGACATCTTTTATAGATTTAGCTGTCGAGTTAAGCGTAACCGTGCTTCGGGGGGCACTGCGTCTGATTTATTTTACATAATATATGCAATGTAGGTACCTACCCGCTGGGCACCAGTGTCTTCTACATTAGGTAGTAAATTAATTGACATTACTGACATTGCCAAATAAGTTGAACACTTTCGTTCCTTACTTTTGTGTTTTTTTTTTCTTTTTTGAAAAGGGGCCGTTCATATATATGTTCATACAAACGGTGTTTGGTGTGATTCTCACATTTAAGAAAGAACTGACTGACTTTGATTGGTGGTAGGGCTGGGTACCAAGTGGGAGTATTTACTTGTTATCGGGCCCGAGCGGGTTGGTACCACCATCTCCCGTGTGACCGGCCACGAAGCATATCGATGTGTTTTGGTTGCAGTAGGAGATAGCCGTCAATCCTTTCATTTCATATATGTGAAATGAAATGGTGAGCAGCGGCTTGACAATACTCTTGGTATAACTGAATCCATAAGCGACGGTTACCATTTACCATCAGGTGGGCCGTGGCTCGTAATCGCTACACACGCAATAAAAAAAAGAAGAAGAAAAAAAATATTATGACGGTAGTAAATACCAATAAAATATGAAAGGATTAGATAACTTTTATGACACAAAACAAAATGACACAGCTCAGCATAATACAGCCTATAAAAAAACCTGGGCAGATCTTCCGCCGGGCCATTTCAAATTCATTTTAATACATTTTTACTTGTTTTTTTTATTTAATCACAGAGTAAGGAAAGCGCAGGGTTCTTCTAGTGGTACAAATAAATAGAATTGAAAGTGACATAATTATTAACAGCCTGAAACTCAAGAAGAAAATGTAATGCTCGGCTACTTACAAATATAATTAGGTATTTTGAAAAGGTGAGAGTGTTATATTCTCCCATTCATGAGTCGCCTTTTCAAATCCCGTTCACAGCACGTATATTTTTCTTTCATCTCGATAAATTTATAGTAAATATATTATTTCTAGCTTGTACGTAACATTTTTTACCCTTATCCTTCGTAGACCAAGATACATCAAAATAATGGACCTGGATGGTGTTATACACATACTCAGACTGCCGCGTGTTTCCCAGGTATAGACAGCGACAACGGCTGCTGTCAGAGTTATAATTACTCAAAGATTCTAGATTATATAGATATAATTCATAAAAAAATGGTACACGTACAAAATTAGTGCTAATATATACAAAATTCGGTAACACATAACACTGGGTTTACAATAAAAAGGTGCTCCTAAAGGAATGCTTAATATCAATGACGGATGCGTGGGAGCCATCGGGTGTGAGGCGACCGCAACCGCGATCGCACCAACCTGTTCTCGTCACAATTTGGTTGTTCCTATTGGGTCCACGTGATTTAAACATTTTTATATTTAATTTATCTCAGTCGACCTGCGTAACTAAAAATATTTATTATTATTAGTAATGAATTGTTAAAATCAGAAAAGAATAGCAGATAATATCGTGAGGAAACCGGATGTCATATACGATTTCTTCGATATATGAATTCTGCCAATCCGCAATAGACTAGCGTGGCAGGCTATGGCCTAAATCCCTTTCACTGTGAAAATGTGAAGACACATGCAGAATAGTAATAGTTTGAGAAAAAAATTATATGTTGGTTACATTACGATACTAAATTATTATAATGGATACAGAAGTACCTTACATAGGTACTTCTGTATCCAAATTACAGTGTTCTCTTCCAGGCAGCGTTAGTATGACAGGTTTTTCTAAGCTAATACATAAAAGCATCAAAACTTTTGTTTAAATTCTAAAACCCATATATGCATTTGCATAATATATTTTAATCATGTTAATAAGCTAGTTCGTTTTATCTCCAAGGTATCATATACACTAAATGACACCTTAAATTTTTTGGTAATCACATTATGGGCGTTATATTGAATTTAGTGTGTCAAATAGCAACCTACAACCAGCGAACAATCAAAACACAACGATACTATATTTTTCTAGCTATAATAAGTTGTTTAGAAAATATGCCTGGATAGACCATGCATACACACATTCTGAAATCGTAACCCTCTTTTATTTTGCATTTGATTTTTTATTTGGATAAAAATAAGGCATCAAAGTCTTGAACATCCGTATGTGGGTAGAGGTGCTCGTACCGCGGCGTTGGGTTGGCAAATCCCTTACATCACTCATGTCTATAGGCTACGTACGGTAACCGTTTACTATTAGGCGGGCCTTATGCTTGTTTGTCATCCTTTAGTACACAAACAGAATACTAACGATACCATATTTTAGTTTATCTTAAAAGAGATGGCACCCTGTATAGGGTTCAGAACAGCCATTTGTGGATCACATACAGCATTGTCCTATGTGGGGATCGAACTCACAGCACTTAAAACAGGAGGATGGTATTTAAACTAACTGTCCTTTTCTTATACTAATAAATTATATATTAAAAAACACGCTTTAATAGCTAGTTGAACTAACAAGTAGAAAATATTATAATAAATATTAATTGCAAAAACGGGTGGGGATGTTTTTTACTATATCAATTAACTATTTGTAATATTGAATATCAAGCTGTCTCTAAGCTAAGCCACAAACAGCGGACGGACAGACATGGCAAACTATAAGAGTTCCTTGTTGGCTACGGAACCTTAAAACCCGATAAATTTCTCAAATTAGTGTACCTATTGTCATCGTGCCTTGATAAGTGTGCAAAGTTTTGAATTAATCCGACATTTCGAAGTGGGTCAAAATCACGTTACATATATAGATACAGATGAAGCTAATAAAGCGTGTTAAAAAGGATGTAATCACCCAGCCCCAATCGGAACGGAATGTCTGTTCCACTTGTACTTACGACACTTGTGAGAGAATCCCTTAATCGGTGACCCAGAGAGTATCTCCACAAGCTGTGACGAAATATGTGACACATAATACCCAGGGTAAATATGATAAGTGGTGTTCATTATCAGGTTATGAATAAGGCCGGTACACTCGTATGACTTCCGATAGTGTGTTAGTATAGTGTTAGTTCAAAATGGCACATATAATTTGTCCGTGTGGTGACGGACTAAGAATACAAGTGTCACGTTCAACTGCCTCGGTGGTATAGCGGTAGTGTATGCGACTGCTAATCATGAGGTCTCGGGTTCGATCCCCGGGTCAGGCAATGTTATTGAGCTTTTTCCTAAAAAGAAAAATTCTCAGTAGCAGCCCGGAGTTTGGAAATGTGCCCGGTATACGTCAATAGACTCGCCCCCTATTACGTGGGACTTAAACATAGCTGGCGAGTCGAGGGTGTGTAATACACCTCTGCCTACCCCTTCGGGGAATACAGTCGTGATGCTACCACCCCATTCTTTCCCACGGGTGTCGTATGAGGCGTCTAAGGGAAGTAAGCAATTATCATCCATTGCATGACTGGTGGTAGGGCTGGGTACCAAGCGGGAGTACCTACTCACTTGGTATCGGGCCCGCGCGGGTTGGTACATCGTTGCGTTTTGGCTGTAGCAGGAGATAGCCGTTTATTCTTTCATTTAATATTAGTGAAATGAAATGGTGAGCAGCGGTTAGACAATACTCTCGGTATAGTTGAGTGAATGAGCGACGGTTATCATTTACCAACAGATGGGCTCGTCTGCCACTACATGCAATGAAAAAAAAAAGATATAAACTTACATAAACTCATAATGAAACGGACTTACGCTGCCCCTTTTTCCCTCATAGGAATGTGATGTGACGAGTAGTTACTAAAAATATCCATTTCGCGAAACTTTAAGGTACGACGTAACACACCGTTGAACATTGCCAGTACTTAGCATCACGGTATTTCTCTTGCGGGGTAGTCAAAAACAACAAGGTCAAAAAGCTCTATTATTGTATACATTATAAGGTGTAATAGATTTATTTTACATAAACACGACGGGGGCAAGCATACGGTCCGCCTGATAGTAAGCGGATATACGAATATATCACCGCTAGCAACACCAGAGGTATCACTAGCATGTTTCCAACCAACGTGGAGACGAATAATAGGAGGTGAATTTGAGCCGAGTTATTAAAGAAAGGATGAAGAGTTGGGTAATGATAGAGAAGGGATGAGAATTTATTTAAAATGGAGACGGAACGATAAGAGAAAGGTAATAGCACACAAGATAACAATTTTGTCTGTCTTCCTCTCTGTGTGTTAGTCCATAGCTCTGAAATATAGTGGTAGAGTCTTGAGTATCCCAGCATCAATGGCACGGCTCTAACGGTGAAATAACATTATGAAACAATGGTGGAAAATCATATAGTTATGTTTCATGTGGTGTGTGAGAGTGCTGGAGGCACAAACTCTCTGCTTATCCTCCGTCTTCTCCTTATTATCCTGCCTTTCCCCTTTCTATTGCTTTCCTTGGAATTGTCGACGAGCGAGTGATGCCACATTGTATTAAAAAATATCCGACGTACTTGGGCTTTTTGTTTAAAAAGTATGTCAGAAAAAATATCTTCTCTAAAATAGAAAGAAAGCAAAGAAAGAAAACTGTTTTTAATTGCCACTTTGTACAATTAACAACCAAAAAATTAACTTATATGTGATGATCTTAATTTAAAGTGACATATGACATAGCATCACGCCTGTATTCCCCGAAGGGGTAGGCAGAGGTGTTATATTTGAGTTCCACGTAATAGAGGGCGAGCCAATTGCCGTCTACGGGCTACTACTGAGAATTTTTCTTTTTTTTACGAAGAATCTCTATATCACTGCCCGACCTGGGGATCGAACCCGAGACCTCATGATCAGCAGTCGCTTACACTACCTGCACCACAGAGGCAGTCGTTAAAGTGACAATAAGGCCCCCATTCAGCTACGATGTCGCAGTGCCGCAGTCAAGATGCACTGCAACGCTGATTTTTAATGAGGGCCTTTACTTATTAAAAAATAACAATAAGTTTACATGATAACAACTTTCCGCCGCCCAAATTTCGCCGCCAAAAACTAGCATAGCAACATGTCGTGGAACGGTCGTTGGCACGGTGCTGTTGTTCCTCGGAGACTTGCTAGCCATTGGCGTGGCATGACACGAGTACAAAAATTGGCAAGGAGAATGCGAGGGATGCGAGCAGAGGTTACTGGCGCCAAACAACACAAATAGGCGCATGGTAACCGTAAAAAAATGGCGCTGAAAGTGTTGTTGTGCTTTTTCCGTGTTAGTACGGATTTTGGCGCCGCAGAATTGTCATCGTGTAAACTTAACATAAAGACTAAATTGTACGTGGACGAAGTTGCAAGTAAACAATAAGTATCGCGTAAAATTCTTTAAACGGCCAAGAAAAATGTGAGCGGCAAAGTATACCAGCATTACTAATTCAGTTAACAAAACAATATGAAATCTATTATAATGTAAGTATATGAGAATCCAAGATAGTAAACAATTAAATGTCTGTGCAGTAAACAGTCCAATTCCCACATTAAATATAAATAGACATAGACATTAGACATGGCCGCCGCTGTGGGTGACTGGTGGGCAAGGTCCCGAGTAACAAATACCGTGTAGTATTAACAATGATTTTACGATGGATTAGTTGCGCTATTTCATCTAATATACGTGTATCTTCCTAATATTATAAGGACTGCATATGTGCGGAGTGGTTTAGATACCGGCCTCCTACCTGAGTGATGCGGGTACGACTCCCATCCATCCATCCATCCATCAGCCTTTTAACGTCCACTGCTAGACATAGGCCTCCCCAAGAAAGAGGGATAGTGCCGTAATCGCCACGCTTGGCAGGCGGGTTGGCGATCGCAGTGGATGTTGTTAATACTCGAAGGAGTGCTGCTGCCCACTGCCCCGGCATTCCCTCGTCGGCTCTTACGACTCCCATGGGTGGAGAGGGGTGGGACAATTCTAAAGCCGGCCCCACACGGCCAGGACAATAAATATTATAATTAATTAGCATAATTTTCTTTTTTGTTTTATTCAAGATCTTGCCATATATTGGTTACAGTAACGCTAACGCCTTTTTTTTGGTAAAGCTGAGCTGCTCACCCCATCGCCGTTCAATTCAACGTATATACTCGTATTAGTGTGAGGCCCACTAACTGTGTGACATTACTTCAGTGGTACACATTTCAAAGCCTAAACCATTGATGCGGTTAATACGACAACAATTGTCCACCTAATGTAAAGATATAAAAACAATATAGATACCATAATTCAACACCGCGATTCAGTATAATCTTCTACACAGTAGTATGTCGCTCTACTACCGTGAGCAATTATATAAATCTACGAGCAGTAATAATACGCCCGTCAGATTAGCTATTATCCCGCTGTTCCAGCAAAAACAGAATGCCGCTAACTTTAGAGAATGTGAGCTGCAAGAACTTTGTATAAAAAGCGGATGGGTGAGGTTAAGAAATACTTATTCGGGAGCCGCAGTGCTCGCCGGATGCGCGGCCTTGCGAGGTCGTCATCGAACGCTGGTCAAACCGATACCGACGTGTAACATCGATTGATATCTGTGCTATTATAAAACCGTAACAGAGCTATGTCTGTACATTTAAGATTTTTGAGAAGAAAAGAGAGGCAGAGGATCTGAATCGTTAATACAAGAGATGCTGGTACAAATCCTGCCCGTGACTATCATTTTCTATTTCACATTTTCACACTTTGCATTTATATACCTGTGTGCTCTTTGTGAGTACGCGTCTTCTCTCAAGTTGTAATAATTCAGGCTACAGACCGACATGCTAGTGCAGGGAAGACTGACAAAACTTCACAAGTCCTCAAAAAACCTCATGTGCACTTTGTTTACCGGGCATTGATTAATACTTTCTGATATTTACGCGAATGTTACACATTTTGAAATAAAACTTCGTTTACGGAATCTATCGCGTTTACTTAATTTTACTACTATCCCGACGTTTCGAATACTTTACAGCATTCATGATCACGGGTGGACTTAGATGATAGACGTCCAAAGCTGATCAGCTAAGTAAACGCGATAGATTCCGTAAACGAAGTTTTATTTCAAAATGGGCATTGATTACTTTGGAAACAAATACGCACGTATTTTCTAAAAGTAAAAGGTGCATTAAGATGTCTCGACCGCACGGGAGTTTGAATGTTAAACGGTACATGAAGCCTCGGCCGATCGCCTCGTTCTGATTGGCCAAGAGACCAACGATCTTTTGAGCAATCACGGTGAGGTGGTTTAAATGTCGTTTTAGCTTCAAGGAAGACCGAGATACTCCATTCATATAAATTTTGAAACAGTTCGGTGTAAGTGCAGCCACATACGCGCTATAGCAAGTCTCGAGACTTAAACCGGTTTACTAACTGTATATAACACGTACATTTACAAATCTATCAATGCTAATTCATTATCACGGACTAACGTTGGACTATGTACATTATAATAATTATAAAAGATAAAACTAGAGATAAATGGTAGATCTTCTCGTATGAGGCAACGTGATTAAATAATTAATAAAAAATATAATGTCGTCGCGAAACCTCTTAATAAAACTGCATTAGTAATGGTACCCAACTTACGCCTTCACCCGGCCTTGCTACGGCGGATCATGGGTACCGCATCGTATGGACCGTGATCCACAGGCGGCAGCCCCTTCGGGTACCTTCTCTTATGCGAGGCTTCGTGTACTTGGGCGTCACATCTTCGCGGTAGGCTTCCGCAGACGGTAAGCAATACATTAGTGATGGCACCACCATGACCACCGAGTTAATAATCTCTTTATTTACTAATCCTGGGTGATGTTAAATCGTCCGTGTGGTGATGGACTAAGAATACAAGTGTCACCACCGCATTCCCAAGGTTGTCGTACGAGGCGACTAACGTAAGTAAGCAATTATCACCCATTGCATGACCGGTAGTAGGGCTGGGTACCAAGTGGGAGTACTCACTTGCTATCAGGCTCGAGCATTTCCCGTGTGACCGCCCATAAAGCACATCGGTATGTTTTGTATCAGGAGATAGCCTTTCATTTCATATCTATGAAATGGAATGGTGAGCAACGGCTTGATAATACTCTCGGTATAGTTGCGTCCATGATCGATGGTTACCATTTACCATCAGGTGGCCGTGGCTCGTCTACCGCCATACGTAATAAAAAAAAAACAGCTAGCTGTATCAGTAACACTACTTATCTGTTAAACACTCATTATTAAGTAACAAATATACAATTATATACATTGCATAATACAAAATATAGGGCTACAAGGAAGTGAGAATATCTCAAATTATCCAATCAATACAAATGTACACTTCTATGAACTAGAGCGGAAATTACATGAACAAATAATCACGTTATGATATACACGCCTTTCATCAACTTATAATAAGATCAAACGTTTGTAAAATGTTTAATGAAAAGCAATACTAAAAGACATGATAGTATTTAATTCCTCTGTAGCCTCGCTATTAGATATATGCCGGGGGTAAATGATATCATACTGATAACTCCAAGCAAAGATGTCACCAAATAATTGTAAGTAATAATATGCCCCATACCATTTTCGTCGAAAACGATGGGTTACATACAAATTAGCAGTTTTTTTGCCACCTTCGAATCATTACATGACGAAGCCATTGTACTTTTTCGAGTAAACCGGTTTGGAACCTAGAGGGTTACACAGGACCTCATATCTAACAATCGACATCGTATCGTCTCGCTTGTGATTGGTTGAGAAACCGACGCGTGATGTCTCAATAATCCGTTGGCCAATCACGGTGATCTCTCTTAATTAGAGAAAGAAAAATATAACGATATTATCTCGCATTCAATTAAAAAAACAGGGTAGTGTGGGGCCTGCACCCACTAAAGAAACCCGCCGTGTGCCGTCTCTCCGCCTTTGTTGGCGGGCCACTGGAACTATGTTACATTCCTTCGGTGATTCGCCGGCGGCTTACCCTTTCGGGTACCCTCTACTGAGCGACGCATCCGCACACGGAGCGTCACACCTTCGCAGGCAAGGCCTTGCGGGTGGTGGACATTCCCCAGTCCATCCACCCGCAGCCTCAGCTAGGGCGGCATGAGGCGCAAGTACCTGCGCCTGCGCCGCCCCGGTCGCTGGCGGCGGTTTGGGTCAGCGGAGGAATCCTCCTCCCTGTCCCTCTCTGCCGCTTCCTTCCACGAGATAACCTCCTCGCAGGCAGCGACCGCGGCCCAATTCCTGACACTGCCAAGCATCGCTCTGACGACGCTCGGCAGCGAGAGGTCCCCCCCTATTTCCGCGACGAGTTCACGGCGCTGCTCGGCCCAAGCCGGGCACGACTCGAGCGTGTGCCAAGCCGTGTCCTCGTCACAGCTGCAGTGGTGACAGCCCAGAGTCGCTTCCCTCCTTGCGACTATGAGCAGGTATCTGCCGAAGCATCCGTGCCCCGACAGCACCTGCGCCAGTCGGAAAGTAAGGACTCCGTGCCGTCGCCCCGCCCACTCCTCCAGCACCGGCTGGAGCGCCCCTACGGTCCAAAGACTGGCCCGGGGCGCCTCCAACCGTACCCTCCATCTGGCTATGGCAGTTCGGCGGGCGTCGCCCTGCCACCTGGCTACCTTCCTGGGTAGGGGGCGTCCGCCCCCCTCTCGCTCTCCGCCTCCAAGTCCCACGAGGGTATTCCGGCCAACGCGCAGGCCGCCTCCGTCGACACCGTGCGGTATCCACGTATAACCCTGGACGCAACGACTCTCTGTGGTCTCCACAGAAGAGCCCTGTTCAGTGCGTCCAGAGACCCCGCCCACACGGGTGCGCCGTACAGCGCCATCGACCGGACCACTCCCGCGTAAAGCCGTCGGCACGCATTATTGGGTCCGCCCATATTCGGCATGAGCCGTGCAAGGGCGGACGCTGTACCGACTAGCCTCGGGGACAGTTGGCGGAAGTGCTCGCGAAAGCGCCACCGATCATCCAGTACCAGGCCCAGAAAATCTGGGCCTGGTACTGGATGAATTTAATCTGGGCCTGTACCCCAATCTGGACCCCGTCCACTGTGATCGAGGCGCCAGCAGGTGGTGACGTCGGGGCCCATGGAAAAGTAGGGCCTCCGACTTGTCCAGGGCCACCCTAAGCCCCAGCGCCCCGATCCTCCTGATCACCTCCGAGGTCCCTAAGGTGGCCAGGAACGCCGCTTCCTAGAAGTTTCCACTCCGGGCCATGACCAGCGTGTCATCTGCATAGCAAATAACCGCCAGCCCGGGGGGGAGCCGACAGTGCAACACCCAGTCGTAACCGATGTCCCAAAGGAGCGGCCCCAGGACTGAACCATGTGGGACATCGCACGACATGGTCGTCGTCTATTAAATGCGTTGGCTATGTCAAGCGACATCGCCAACAGCATTTCTCCGCCGGTGATGACCGCCGCGGCCGCGGCCCTCAGGCGCATGATCGCGCCGACTGTCGAACGACCAGGTCGAAAACCGAACTGGGCGTCCGACAAGTCAGGCCCAACGTCGCGCAGGTGCTGGACAATGCGGGCAGCGAGGATTCCCTCCAGCATCTTACCCGCCTCATCCAGCAGTACAATGGGCCTGAAGGCCCCGACCGAATCCGTCGCGGGAATAGACCTTCGACCACCTTGAGGAGGAGGCTGGGTTGAAGGGTCTCTGTGAGGGGGGGGGGGCCTGGGTGCGGAGCTTATTCAGCGCCACACGATACGGGCGACCTCAGGGGTCACGATTGAGACCGTCCAGCATCTCCTGCCTTTTCTCAGTTTTGGCGCGGCAGATGGCCAGCGTGAACTCGGCCCGTGAAGTGCGGTATGCCTCGTACAGCCGGCCCTCCCGCTCCCCATCGCGTTTGCGCCGCCGACTGCGGGTGTAGGACCTCCGGGCACGAATGCACGCCGCACGGAGGTCCGCCAGCTCCTGGGACCACCAGTAGAGTCCTTTCCTCAGAGGAGGACGTCACACACGGGGCATGACCGAGTCGCACACCTGCGTGATTGCAGCGCGAAATCGGCCAGCCTCGACGTCCACCTCCTCAGTTAGGGCTGGTGAGGACAGCCACGATTGTACAATAGCTGCCTCCGCCAGTAGGTCCCTATCCAGCCTGCCCACAGCCCACCGCGGTAACGCGGAAGCTCTGCGCACCGCGTGACCCCTACTGGGGCCCTGGAGGGGCCGGGAGACCTCAATCCGGATATACCGATGGCCGGACAAGGTCTCAACCTCCACCAGGACACACCAGTTCCTCATTCGTGCTGCGACGTCGGGGCTAGCGAACGAAAGGTCCACTATCGACCCGCCCCGTCGTCGCACGCACGTGTTGATGGAGCCTCTGTTTAATAAACAGAGGCCCGTCGACGCCGCCCACTCAACAACCGCCGCCTATCCGGCCGCCAGCTATCGTGTCGGCCGTTTTGGGACCTTCCGCCCCAGGGAACTCGAGGATTCGAGCCCCTGTCCGAGCTTGGCGTGTCCGGTCGGCGACGCCTCCGAGGTCGGAGACGTCGATCTCCACCCGGGCCTTCTTCAAAATGGCCTGGTAGCTCAGGCCCGCTTCCGCCTCCGGCAGCTTGGTGATCACCACCGCTGCCATTTTCGGCGTCTGAAGTTTGCGCTTGCGCGGCTTCTTTTTGGAGCCGGGCTTGCCCCCCGGCGCTACAGGCTCCACGGCTTGGGCAGAAGCCCCAGCCGCAGATCCCCTCTTCTTTTTACCCCAAGACTTCTTCCTCCCGCCGTCCACAGTCTGCCAGCCCTCGTAAGAGGGTGCAGGGCCGGACGTGGTGGGTGGTGGGACTTGAGAATCCCGGGGTATGTTTGCTGGAGCCCGGGAGGACTGGTCAGCACGCGGAAGGGGAGGGAACTGCTCTTTGGGCTGGCCCTTGGAGCGTTGCCCAGCCTTCTGCGCCGTCTTTAACCTGTTTGCGTTGGGGGCGGCTTTGCCCCGCCCCTTGGGCGGCGTAGCAACCGTGGTCGCGGAATAAGTGCCCACGCGACCATCCTGTCAGGGTAGCGGCGTTGGGGCCGAAGGCGGCGCGGCCTTCTTGTCCGCGGCCAGAGCTGGACGGAGTCTTGGCTCTGGCGGCACCCTAGTGCTCAAGGAGTTGATGCGCGGGTCATAGACGGCACTAATGTGATCGATGACTTGGCGCGTCTGCTCTTCTGTAAGGAGACAAGGGGTGGAGGCCCCGCGCCCGCCGTTGAGGCAGAGGTTTCCGGCCCGGCCTTGGCGAGGCTTGGCTCGACTCGGCGGCCGGTGAGCTCCTTACGGGCTCTGCCACCTCCGCCTCGAGGCGCCTGCACCGGCATGTCGCCTCCAGCTTCCCAGTCTCCCCTGGCACCGAGTACCGCCGGAGAGACTCCATCGCTCCATAGGCTACTTTCGTAGCGCTATTGAGGGCCTCCGCGAGACTGCCCTGAAGGCTCCGTGACCCATTAGCCACCGTAGAAACGACGGCCAGGGCATTGGAAACCTTCTGGGCAATCTGGTCCACCGTGGGCGGACCGTCCGTGTCCGGCGGCTCCTCACGGAGCTTTGATTTCCCTCTCCTCCACCGAAAGCCCCACTGTCAAACCCTGCAGTATGGCCTCATCCACTAGGGTCGAGGCTCGGGTCGCCATACGCCCGCTAGTGCCTCGGCCCCTCTTGGCCGACCTTCCCGGCCTTCCCGGTGGGGGCATCTCCGTAGAGCTACCCTCCGACTCCGACGACGCACTCCTCTTCTCCGGAATCGGGCGCTTCAGGAGACGCGCTGGCTGCTCGACCGATGCGGCTGGTTGCTTCGTCACTGCGGCTGGTGGCTCCGTCGATGTGGCCGCGCTCTGCTTAGACCCCGAAGGCTTCGACTTGCAGGCGCTAGGCACTTTGGCAGAAGTGTTGCCACCATCGGACGTGTCCATGTCGGCGGTAGAACCGCTACCTATGGTGGGACTACCCGCTGGCGTGGTTTTCTTGCCCCGGGTCTTTCCCTTCTTCTTTTTCTTCTTCTCTTCCCTGTCTTCGGCGTTGGTTGCCCCCCTCCGATACGCGGGGCTGACAGGAGTCCTGTCCTCCAGGATTACGGGTCAGGCCGAACGGTGGTCTGTATCAGACCGTGCTCACCACTTGCAAGCAAGTAGTAAGCCCGTCGCCCCTCAGGCTGAAAAGCCCCGTCTCCGTCTAGCAGGGCCGGGGGGGCCACTATGGCCCCGCTGGCCCTCCACGGCAGACGTTCAGCCCACTGCAACCAGTGAGCCCGTCGCCACTCGAGCTAAAAGCCCCGTCTCCGGGGACGGGGGGGTCACTGTGACCTCGCTGTACCCCTCCCAAAGTCGGGGGGGCCACTATGGCCCCACTGACCCTCCACAGCGGACGTGTGGCCTATCCGCTGTGCCCTCTGCTAGTCAGAGGGACACGCGGAGACCCGTCCCCTGCCGGGATTCAGCCGCCGGCACCAGAGCACCCGCACCCCGAGTACTGAACCCCTGGTATCAATTACTGGTACAATGTCATTTACACCCTGTACGTATAACGCGATTTCGGTGGTGCAGTAAATACGCCATACGAGCAGAGTGACGGAACACGATGGGTAGCTCAATGCCTGAAAGCTCCACACTACTCTGTTTACTCTCCGAACAGTGGGGTGTGCGTAAAGTAAATTGTAATTTGATGGGTGGTAGCCCGCAACAGAAACCTCCCACCTACATATCAAGCACCTAACTTAAGAATAATGAAAACATTAAGCGTGCCAGCCTTGCGAGGTAAATAAAAAATATCGGTCGTACCGCTAGATGTACTGGTGCTATTGTGATGCTCGTGGGAATATCAGCTTCCTCAACGCACCAGGTAAAAACGACCCTGTTCGGTCTAAAGATGCAGTCGCACTGTTAGCGATACTTAAGATTAGGGTCCTTTAATGTTTTATACACAGATCTTGTTATGACATCGCCAGTTGCCCGGTAACTTTGTCAGTAACATGGAGTCGCTGACTATCTGATAACGAAGAAGTCGGAAGGGGAGCACCATAAAATCTGGGGTAAAGCTAGAAATATGTTGATGATGGTCACAGTACACCTGCTTCTTATTTTCTTGAAACTAGGTCGATATACGTCATTTTTTCTAACAAATATGCGAACGAATATGTTTTTAAAGCCCCATATACGAGGTTTTAATCCACACACTGCTATCGCTATGAAAATTCAATATTTCGAAATACTTATGTTAACGTGTTAGTACTATAATTTGATCAGAAACAAGCGTCATGGAATGCTTTTGAACTAGTACAGTCTGCATTAAAACCAAATCAAAATAATATCATCGCGTTTTTCACCCGCTTGCAGTGAGACCGCGCTCGGATAAGTAGGGTAATGTACATAGGTAATGAGTTTGGAATATAACATCAAGCTATCTGAAGGTGTGTGAGCAGTATCGTACACGCCACTTTAACAAGCTTATAACGTTATATTGTATACACATGTGAAAAACAATGATTGTATTTATTAGTAGAGAGGTGCTTTTGTAAATTGAGGAGGTAATAGCCTAATTGTGTACTTGCAGTTCGACCGATTGGCAAGAAAAAAGTACCATTTATTTTATGGCATCTGACCTTTCTCCATGTTTCGTAAGGCACACTAAGCAGACGGTCCCGGTTTTCAAATAACATCCTAGCAGTCGTTAGAGGTTGTCAGAGTCCTGAACAAAAATCTGACTATGATCTTGTTCTAAGGTCACCAGTTGTCCCCTTAGTTGTGTGGTGGAAGTCAGACAGGCAGTCGCTCCGTGTAAGTACTAGTGGATCAACTAAAAGGAGGCCTACCATGAACTCTTAGCTAGCGATTCAATTCCGACGCAATTCAAAATAGGTGTGTTGTTGTATTTCGTACCATGATGTCTAATTGAGCGATCTTGTTTAGGTTGTCAACTAAGTTCACGGTACGAATTTCAATACAAAGATGTCATGTTTGTGATTCAGATTATGTGATGCGATAAAAAACAAAAGATTGCGTCTTTGACACGTCATGGTACGAAATTGCGATTCAGTTCAGTTTGGATCCTAAACTAGATCGCAATAAGAGTTCATGGTAATCCTGCAGATTGGCTGACCTATTCTTTCACAGAATAACGGCGTTTAATAATAGAGCTATTTCTAATGTTGCGTTTCATTCGGTGAATAAGAAGAGCGCTGGAGGCCTAAAAAACGCAGAACAAAAATAGCTGCAAAGATGGCGGAGTGGTTGAGATACCGAGATCTCATGCCTGTGTTGTGGATTCCATTCCCACCGCAAGACAATTCTTTGTCTGACCTTTTGTTTATAAAATCTCTCGCGATATTTGGATGATTACCCAGGGGGGTTAGGCAGAATGTCATATTTCACGTGTCGACCGTATCGAGATCACTGTGATTGGTTGAGAAACCGACGCGTGATGTCACAATAATCCGTTGGCCAATCTCGGTGATCTCTCAACCAATCACAGTGATCTCGATACGATCGACATGTGAGATATGAGATTCTGCCTAACCCCCCAGGACAGAGTGCTTGTTTTACAAAACATATATAATTATATTTTACATTACAAGAAGATAAGAAGAAGATATATTTTACATTGAATAAACACTATCAAAAACTGTCACATAACTATCTCATCAGATACAGTTACGACCGTTAAGATGTCGAGATACATAATCTCGGTGCGCGGGAGTCGAACCTGACACCGCTCCCACAGTCACAACAACGGGGCACGTAACATGAACTGCTGTTATCAACGCAATGAAAAACCTTAATGAGTTCTAGTCTACCATCATACTATATCTACAACTACAGTCGAGTAGTACCTTTCTTCGTAAAATTACAAGTAACTATAAAATTACGGGTCCGCGTGGATTTCAAAATATAAATACATGACTCCACGGCACACTAGACTGCACAGATGGCGGAGTGGTTTAGATACCCAAATATTGTGGGTTCGATTACCATACACGACAACTCTTTGTGTGATCCACAAATGGTTGCTCCCAGTCTGGGTGTACTTTGTGTCCGTGGAATTGTATGTTTGTGAATTTCTCTGCGATTGAAGGATTATTCCTCAGTGCAGGGTGCTGTTTTTTTTTTTAAAGTAATTAATAATAATGACCCCTAGACCATTTTCAACTATGCAGGAAATATTATAGCGCACGAGTGTGTGCACTAACACAAGTGCACTCCCTCTTCCTTCACTCTCATAGTCCGATAGAATGGCATTCCGACGCGACCGGAGAGAGCTCACGCGCAGGTCGCGCAAAAGCTAGTTTTTGGGTTATATCTCAGGTTCCCGGTATAGTAGCGGGATAAAATGTATACCAATTGTTAAGTCTAATCAAGAGCTATCAAACAAAAAGTTGCATCAAAATCCGTTCAGTAGTTTTTGCGTGATGCGCTAACAAACGTTTGTGTTTAGACACGCCTATATCAGTAATTTCGTGTTATGTTTAGACACGCCTATATCAGTAATTTCGTGTTATGTTTAGACACGCCTATACGAGTATAGCCTAATTCAGTAATTTTTTCTCAAATATCTTAAATGTACAGACATAGGTATGTTACAGTTTTATAATAGTACGAGTATAGATAGATTTTCAAGGCACGGGGGTGTAACATCTCGAACTTCTAACTCCGAAGATTTTTGGCGGAAAAATCCTATAACTTTATGTTGGCCCGACCCGGGAATTGAATCCGACGAAAAAAGAAAAAATGGGTTGAAAGAAAAAGCTGAGTGCACACGTGGCGGTTACCATCACCACGTGGACCGTGGTTCGTCCGTTAATATTAGTAAAAGAAGTCACAGAAGTCACTGCTATAGAACTAAAAATCAGCTCAAGTGGGCTTTTTGATTTATATCACACGTATCGTTATTGAAACGTGTATGGTATGTCCATACGTTTATGAAAATGTTTGGGAATCCGAAAGCAATGAATATTTTATGAACTTGTTCAAGTATGTTAATACGTGTTAATTAGGGTTACATTCTTAAGTATCTCAATAACTCTTATCAGAAAGATAAATAATTACCTTGTTGATGCCAGGTGTTTTCATTAATTAATGAGGCATAATGAGTTTTCTTTTGGAAGAAATGTTTTCGAGTGGCGACCACGTGTCGACGTCAGGTGGACCGATAGCTTAGTCAGTCTCAGGCAGCCGTTAAATGCAGGTGGAGTAGGGAAGAAGGGTCCAGAGGTAAGGATAGCTTTTTCATTTTTTAATGTATTATGCGGGTTATACAAGCGTGAAACGACGGTATGTACTCTTTTACACGCCTCATAAACGAAGCGTTGAGGTGGGTACTACTCTTGTTTCATGCAGAACAACTAATTTTTCAAACTTAAAATGTCTCTATTTATCACATATTGCACTTGTAAAATAATATATACACACACATATCAAGAAAAAACACTATTTTTAACACTCATGATATTGTTGATGCCATTTTTGTTATTTAAACTAGTTAAAAAACTGTTTAAAAAAAGTTATGTCTTGGACGTCCGTGTGTATATGTTAACACGATAACGACCGAAATACTTTAACAATGGAGTTTTTTTTTTCTTTTACGATATAATTACGAATTGAGCCCTTTCACTTTTCACGGTCTGATTCGATGTGGTTTAATTGTTATTAAATAAACAAAAAAAAAATAGTGAATCTTTACGCTCGATTCGACACTAAAACCAGCGCTATCCTTATTTCGTGAGAACTATTTCTATAGACCAATATAGAAGTACCTACTTCTTAAAAATAGCGCTATATGGCGTATAAGAAACGAAAACCACAGTACTTTTTGAAATTAGCGCTCTCTATGTGATTTATTGAAAACTACTTAGTAAGACCAATACATACTTAGTTACCTACTTATCAAACAATCAATTTTATTGTGAAAAATGAAGATTATGAAGCGTGCACTTTTGGATTTTCCACAGTATTTTTGTTTTGTATAGACAGTAGGTACCATTGCCTTTTGTATGGTGTGTAAGAGCGCTGGAGCCCGGAGGCCCAAGCCCCTTCCTTATCCCCACTTTATCATTCTTCCACTGCGCCTCCTATATATTTTCTTGGAGATGGCGACGTGCGAATGAGACTTTTAATGTTGCTAGAGTCTATAGGCTACACTAACTGCTTACCATCAGGTATGCCGTATGCTTGTTTGCCACCCACGTAATGTATAAAAAAAGTGATAATTTGTAAACAAATATATACGTTTTATGGTATTCGCACAATAGGTACGCTGTGGACTGTATAGAGGTGCGTCTGAGAAACCAGATGAGAAACGGATTTCTCTACTCTGGTCGGGGTCGTTTCACTGGACCGCGCAGTCAGCTTAACTACATTTCTATCACGAGTTCGCAGCACTAGACACTATAGAATGGTTCCAAAGAGTTTCTAAAGACCAAACGTCCAGCCTGGATCAACCAATACGACAGCTTACATTACACACAACGCGTACCGACTAAACGGTTGCATTTTAAGCATTATCAGCATCAATGTAGTTTTCCAACCCTCCGAACCGAAAATATATACATAGCATCACGCATGTTATCGAAGGGGTAGGCAGAGGTATGTTACACACCCACAACTCGCCAGCTATGTTTAAGTCCCACGTAATAGGGGACGAGCCTATTGCCGTCTACCGGGCACATTTCCAAACTCCGGGCTGCTACTGAGAACTTCCCTTTAACGAAAAAGCTCAATAACATTGTCCGACCCGGGGATGGAACCCGAGACCTCATGTTCAGCAATCGCTTACACTGCCGCTGCACCACCGAATACATACCCCCTATTGAATTCAATGTGATAAGTTCCCAATTATTTAGAACAAACTGCCAAATATTCTAAAGAAATGTTTTGTATCTATTAATATACGCCTTTATTTCTCAAATATCTTAAATGTACTGACATAGACCTATTACAGCTTTATCGTAGTACAAATTAATATTTCTAGGAAAGATTGGTCCCAGGAGCTGGCGGTCCTCTGTGCGGCGCGCATTCGTGCCCGGAGGTCATACACCCGCGCGGTCGGCGGCGCAACTGCGATTGGGAGCGGGAGGGTCAGCTGTATAAGGCGTATCGCGAGCCGCGTTCGAGTTGGCCATCTGCCGCGCCAAAGCTGAGAAAAGCAGGAGATGATGGAGGGTCTCTACCGTGACCCCTGGGGTCACCCGTACCGTGCGGGCGCCTCGCTAAGTTATCCAAAAAGGTAAGCTGCCGGCGGACCACTGATGTAATGTAACATAGTTCCAGTGGCCCGCCAATACAGGTGGAGAATCGGCACACGGCTGGTTTATTTAGTGAGTGAAGGCCCCTCACTATCAAAGAAAAAAGGATAGACGCTTGAAAGTACGTGTAGATGTTTGTCCGTCAATCACGCCTAAATGACTGAGCAGATTTTGATGATATTTCGTAGGTGCATAGATGAGACAGTGGATACTTATTTATGCAGATAAAAATAGTTCCTTTAGGATTTCGCAAATTACCTAACAACTAAACGAATTTGTACAAAATTTGATATAAATAAATACAGATAAATTATGGCCTGAATGTGCATATGATAGAATATTACTACCTCGATAAGGAGTTCTTGTGTGACATGCTTAAGTGACTCTATGGACCAAATTTTGAAGTCTTAGACAAAATTGCGGGCCTAAGTTAATTTTATATAGGTGCCTACTATTAATAAAATTAAATGTCGCCTCCATATGGCCACTAAATGTTAAAACTATATTTGTTTATTATACCGTATATGGGCCAGGTGTGGGAGAGTGCGCCCACGGCTGACCCATGCGTGAATAGATTAGACTAATTATATAATCAACAATAACATTTAATTTAAGATCCACATTTTTCACTATGAAGATTCAGACGATAGTGCGTCACGTTAACACAATGCGTATCATAATGCATCGAGTTATTTTTTATGCATAGGTACAGTGTTCCTCACGAAGTGTACCTATATAGGGTTCTTCAACAAGTGCTTGGTTTTGTAAATCAAAATAAAACAAAACATATAGATGACAATGATTAAAATGTCTACTGTAAGTATTTAATTAAACAAGTAAGGTTTGGTCATTAAGAATGAAAAACTATATCTGATAAATGTCCACCACGACTAAGGTGACGTTGTTTTAGTACGATGCCACAAGTCACACAGCCACCGAAGCAACGAATTTATTGCAAACCAAATTTCCCGATCTCATAATTTCACGAAATTCAGCTGTAAAGTGGCTAGCTTGATGATGTTATAGTATCGGGATAAAATTTATACCAGTTTTTAAGTCTAATTAAGAGCTATCAACCAAAACATGTTTCATAAAAGTCTGTTCAATAGTTTTTGCTTGATGCCCGAACAAACAAATAGGGCCAAAAAAATCGTTTCGTGTACAGCCTAAATAGCCTAATTATTAGACTTAATATATTCATTTTTTTTTCTCAAATATCTTAAATGTACTGACATAATTCTTTACAACTCTATAATAGAATAGATATACTCGCAACAATGGCATTCAATTTTATGTTGTAAAGGGCTTGTTCCCGTGGGCGAGTGTATTGGTCAAGATACCACATGTTATCATACGACCTTAACTGTCACCCACTGCATGTAGGTGTGTACCTGATGTTATTTGGAGTATATGGTAACTATAAT
This sequence comes from Leucoma salicis, assembly GCA_948253155.1. NCBI lineage: Eukaryota > Metazoa > Arthropoda > Insecta > Lepidoptera > Erebidae > Leucoma > Leucoma salicis. The sequence continues at coordinate 1,510,010 of OX411806.1, read as the reverse complement.
GTATGCATAGATTGTATATCCGTGTACTGACGTATTAAGAAACAGGCAATAACAAAAAATTGCTTGAAACTAAAGGCCTCGTCACACAGAGGCGGGAGCATCGGGAAAGCGATCGCGATCCGAGACGGGATTTTTTTGTAATATTCCAATTTGTATGCAACCTGTCACATATGAACGCGCCCGTTCCGCCCTTAAAGCAACCCATTTGACCTAATAGATGTCCAGTCATTTATTTCAGTAAACCACGGTCATATCTTTTCCTGTTCATTGAATTGGCCAAATTTTGTTTCAACCACTGCATTCTCTTCTCTTCTTCTTCTTCTGTTTATCACACTACCTTAACGTACGGCTGAACTGGGTCCTGTAGACGGAAGGCCAATAACCCAAAGAAGAAAAAGAAAGACCTAGTACACCTTTGCAAAGCCGTGGAAGGGGTCACTGTGGCTTGTACAAGTATTTTGGCGCAAGTCAGATTGAAGGGATTTGTTTTAGAGGGATGTATGTATATTATATTATATTTATACGTACCACAGTGTAAACAACACAGGCTCGAAGGACAAGTTTCTTTAATTGATTTTAGTTTCTCCTTAAATGAAATCGAAGTGCGAAAATTTGAAATCAAAACTAATAGTAACTTTTAAAGATTGGCGAATTGTACACATATTTAAAGTAAAATAAACAGGTCTTTATTCGCTTAAAATTAGGTTATATTTTAACTACCTTTATCCCGTTTCAAATGCGTTGCAGCAGCCGTGGTCACGGACCACCAGTTACCGTGACCTCTGATCGGTTCTATGAATTTGAATAACACATTTCTTCTCAATGTCTTAGGTGACGCGCTGCGTGACTATTACTTGGGTGACTATTATTTTTGAATTCACATTCTCGCACTTCGTGTTCTGGTAAATGGCACAGCATGGTAGGTACTTATATATATAATATGCATAAAAATTTCAAAATATCTTTAAATTAAGTTATGATCTTGGTTGGTCTGGCATCTGGGACGGTATTCCAGGAGATGCCAGTTCAAATCCTGCTCGTGACTGTTATTTTCGATTTCACTTTTTGTGTTAACAAGTTTGCTAATACAAGATTTAAACCAGAGGGCTTGTTGTGGGCGAAGCACCTTGATGAAAGGGCATTCATTCAGAATTATGTCTACATATGGCCTTAAAGAAACCGCCTACATCCTATAATCATGTGGGATGCTTTAAGCCCTTCCCTTTGAAACAATTGCGTAATAAATATTGATTTTACAGACTACCGTATGTCACTGTGAATAAGGGTGTTATAAGAACTGTCTAGAGCAGGGGTCTCCAAACTACGGCCCGCGGGCCAGATCTGGCCCGCCAGTGCCATCAATCCGGCCCACGACAGCTTAAGACTAGTGTCATCAATCCGGCCCGCGACAGCCAATGTCTTATTGTTGTTAATTTTGCTGTGATAAGTTGAAGAAGAAAACACAGAATGATAACAATTATTATAATTACTTGGTTTTATTTACTTGCAAGGTAAAACTTAACGACAGAAATGACTCGGAAAACTTAACGTATCTAAGTTTAAGCATATTAATAATTAACAAATAAGTAATTGATATGAATCCCACTAATCACAGTAAAACAAAAACACTAATGAGATTTATGTAAATGTGTTTTGGCCCTTGGAACATACTGAAAAAATCATTATGGCCCTAAGGCTTCAAAGTTTGGAGACCCCTGGTCTAGAGAACTAAATTAACCCCTACTAAAAAGAAAGATATATAGTCTACTATATACGTTTCTCACCCGGTGACAGTCTCATTTTTGTCCACGTTAGGCCGTATTTGACGAAGTTGGCTCAGTTCTGGTTGCCAGACAAGCTGTCGATAAAATATCTTAAAGTTTCCTCGCGATGGTGTCCTTCACCGAGCAGTGATAATTTGTAAACAAATATTTAAATTTTGTAACATTTTGTAAAATTTTGTTCAATTCAATTCAATATTTCTTTTGACCTCTCTGGTTTTACTTTTGGCAAGCGGTGCTGTAAACATGACGGCAATTCTGCCAATGACTAATGGTTTGTTGGAGGCACGTGTGTAAGATTTTGTGATTCGTATTTTAGCACATGACATGCTCATAAAAGACAAATTACTACTTGACATATCGGTAAAATAATCTGACAACACTAAACCTCTAAGTACTACACACTTAGACGAAGGATATTATAGACAAGCTAACAGCGCATAGATTTAGGATATACTCCCTAAATCTATGTATAAGCGTATGCAGTGTCGAGGTAGCAATAGATAACCGGAATAATTTTAAAAGATAACTATGATTACAACTTTGTTGACTAAAAATGTACTACCTGTTTTAGCCGGATAAAAGAATGACAGGACAAAAGAAATTGCAGTTATGCTTATATTTTGCTTAAAATGTATTAGAACATGAAATATTAGCGTATATAACGTGATTAATAAAGGTTTTTTTTACGTCAATACAAAAACAAGCTTACATACTGATGATGGGGACGGTTGACCACCTTATTGTTTGGACCGAGTTCATTGGGTCCAAATACAACTGACGCATACGCGAAAAGGATAAATATACTTATACCTGTGTCTCTCTCACTCTTGGTAAAACCTAGTATGTGCATCCTTTTCTTCATCCTTAAAGTCAAAATAGTAGCGAGTCTATATTATTCTTCGTCTAAGACTACACAGAATGCGCGCGAACTTGACACTGTCTATTCTCGCACCGGAAACACACGCGGCCACAACGGAAACGGGCGCCCTTCAAAGGGGTAACAATGTTTCCGAGAAGGGCGTGAGCGACAAACAAACATATTTGGACGAACAGTTAATTTTGTACAAATTGTGCTTTCCGTTCGTTAACAATCCAGAGTCCAGACACATTACTCTACGTTAGTTAGATTACATCGATGATGCAATGGCGAAATTATTGCCGTTGTACTCGTAGTACTTACTTTGTATTCGTGTTGGGGTTCATATTCAAAATATTTATTGCATACAAGTGTTGATACATGCTTGGAAAGAAAGAAAAAATATAGTACATATGACTTAGCAGCCTTTTTCAAGCATTGCAACAATTTTACCATAATTTATTATTTTGCATTAGTGTATTTTTACAATATATAATCACTGACAAATAATATAACAGAAATCAATTAAATTATTTAATGAAAATACAGTTTCCGAAATTACAACGGAATATATTTTTTTTTATTGCATGTGGTGGCAGACGAGCCACGGCTCACCTGATGGTAAATGGTAACCGTGGCTCGTGGAGTCAACTATACCGTGAGTATTGTCAAGCTGCAACTCAGCGTTTCATTTCTCAGATATGAAATGAAAGAATTAACGGCTATCTCCTGCTACATGATGATGACCGTTGTGTTTTATGGCCGGTCACACAGGAGATGGTGGTACCAAACCGCTCAGACCCGATAGCAAGTGAGTACTCCCACTTGGTACCCAGCCTTACCACCAGTACCTTATATACTAAAACAAATAATATGCACACTCAATTATTTACTCTGCCCGACTCCCAGTACAGATCTATGTTTATAGATACTTAATTATTATTTTCTTTCTAGGTATCTATTATTTAACTGTATAATAACAATTCTGTATTAAATATTACGATATTGTTATTTTTTAACCCGTGTGGGACCGGCTTTAAAATTGTCCCACCCCTCTCTACCCACGGGAGTCGTAAGAGCCGACTGAGGGAATACCGGGGGAGTGGGCAGCAGCACTCCCTCGAGTATTAACAACATCCACTGCGATTGCCAACCCGCCTGCCAAGCGTGGCGATTACGGCGCTATTCCCCATATGAGCGAAACACATGTTGTGGCGTTCTCTTGGGAGGCCTATGTCCAGCAGTGGACTTCGAAAGGCTGATTGATGGATTGATGGATGGATGTGTGTATCTTTCACCTGTGTAAATGGCCCTTTATATTTCATGGCAAACAGACGCACATCCAGAACATGTATTAAAAAAATAAAAAAAAATAATATATACACACACCTATAAAGAAAAAATACTATTTAATTCTCTATTTTTCTCATGATATTTTTGATGCCATTTTTGTTATTAAAACTAGTAAAAAAACTGTTTAAAAAAGTTCTGTCTTGGACGTCCGTGTGTTGTAGCTAATTTAACTTCCCGCTTTTCAAAAGTTAGGAAGTTATTGGTTTTACCCTGTTTTTCGAAAATCGAGTTTTCAACGGATGTTGACGTTTTGAGGTCCTAGGAATCTTCCCCGAACGTTTCCGCGATGATGTCTGTATGTATGTGTGTGTATGTGTGTGTATGTGTGTGTGTGTGTGTGTGTAAACCTCTCATAACTTTTGATCGGCTTGACCGATTTCATCGGAATTGACGTTATTTGAAAGGACTTGACCAAACTTAGATTTTTAGTACAATTAGGACTGATTCGAACTGGTAATTCTTGAGAAATCTCAAAAAAAACTACAAAAAATATTTTCTCAAATGTGTTTTTTTTGGAATAACTTTTAAACAGTTTTACTGATCGTTTCCAACAACTAATCAGCTCTTAACATCAAAAAAACTAGGTCGATCGCCGCCAGTCCGGTCAAAATCGGTTGATTCGTTCGTAAGATATCGTTGTCGAAAAAAATTGAAAATATTTATGTTTTTTTCAGAATTTCTATGAAGTTTTCAGTCTGACCAGTACGAGCTTTAAAATTCATCAAAGAGCTCAAAAAGCTGCGTTGAATGCCTTAAACTACGAAAAAATCGGTTCATTCATTCAAAAGTTATTGCGATTTGAAATATGAGATCGTTCGTAGCTCGGAAAGCTCAAAATGACACAAAATTATATTTTTAAGCACGAAGATCTCAAAAATCGTTCTGTCTCAAAAACGTAATAAGTGCAATTTTGAGCGCTTAATATCAAATTAGCGGGAAGTGGTAGGGATGGCCTTTAGGGTCAACCGTTTTCCAGAATTTTTTATTGCAAATACTTAGTGGCAGGCGAGCCAAGGCCCATCTGATGGCAAATGGTAACCGTGGCTCATGAACTCAAGTATACCGCGAGTATTGTCAAGCCGCTGCGCACCATTTCATTTCACAGATATGAAATGAAAGAATAAACGGCTATCTCCTGCTACAGCCAAAACGCAGCGATGTGCTTCATGGCCGGTCACACGGGAGATGGTAGTGAGTACTCCCCACCCAGCTCACCCAGCCCTGCCACCCGTCATACCATGTAATGATGATAATTGCTTACTTCCCTTAGTCACCTCATACGACTCCTGTGGGAAAGAATGGGGTGGTAACAATTGTATTCTTAGTACATCACCACACGGACTAAAAAGATATCCAAAACATCTTGATTGTAAAAAAAAAATCTAAAGAGTAGTAGAGCCTTGTTGGGATAACCAGCATGAATGGGCCGGCTCGATTGGGGAAATACTACCCCCTCGCAGATATGCGTGAAACAACGATGGATAGGTACCTCTACTGTTGTCTCGTATGATAAGAGCGTCGGAGGCCCAAAACTCCTTGTTATCCTTCCTATCCTCTATTATCCTTCCAATCCCCTCTTTTCCTCCTCTTATCCCTGTCCATGGAAATGATGACGCGTGAGTGATGCCTCTGGTGTTTCTAGCGTTTATAGGCTACGGTATCGCTTCCCATCAGGTGGGCCGTATGCTTGTATGCCACGTAGTATAAAAAATACTATAAATTCGATAAAAACCTACTTAAATATCGTGATGTGATGTGATCTTATATTCCGGTAAATAATCAAAACTGCTTACCTATATTATTATGCCATCTTCGAATTCTAAATATCGGAATAGTAGATATAAATGGTGACGTCTTAACGAGTAAAATTAACAACATTAATGAAAACATACGTCACAATTCTCTCCACCAACCACAACCATTTACATCCCACAATAAATACGCCAATTTAAATAATTAAATTAATTAAATATGTAGGTAGCTACTGGTTCTAATTTCAAGCAGCCGTAGCCGTGGGATGAACGAGAGACAGATGAGAGTCATTATTGTAAATATTGCTGTGGTATTGTGAGCAGTAGGTACGAGTAGACAACACAGATGCCGAAGATCCGGTGCGGCATCTGCCCGCGATTCCCACACCCCAGCGGATTTTTTTTTAATCGGAAGTATAACTACTACGTGAGGATTTTGAACGTACCTACGTATTATTTTATATACGGAAGAAGTTTTTATGGACATTAAATTTTCAAAGACAATTTAAGTATAAATAAAAAGATTCACTGTCTTATACCGACAATAATATTAGAAAAGGTATCCAACCTGTATTGAATGAATGATGTTTATCACATAACCAATAAATATAAACACTAAGTAGGTATCCCAGTAATAATTCGTTAAGGACCTTCAGTCAGAACTATAAAGTGTTATGTATCTTAATATTAGGAGACAATACGAAAATCACACAATAAATTATATTGACCTCGAAAAAACCGCAATTTGTATTATGGGCGTGATTTGATTCGCTAAAAAATGTATTCATTCAAAAAGCAAAATATTACAAGCACAGGTGGTAAATTTCTAGTTCTCACAGAATACAATAGTGTTTTTTTTTTCAAGCTTAAGTGGCATCTTGCTTGATCGTAGATTGTTGAAAAAATTAATGAGGTTAGAGATGGCGTTAAATTACGCGGGAATTTATCGATAGTTTTCATTTTTTTATTTTCACACTTTCTCCAGACTCCATCGGAGATTCAGCTATCGGCAAAGAAATTTGTCGATAGCTGAAGTTAAATGGTATGACCAGGGACTGCCAGACAAAGTTCTCTAGTGCGATCTCCAGACTCAAGTCGACACTTTCTCAAATTATGTGGGCTGTTCGCAAATTGTCAATGCCCGATTAACCCGACTCAGTCGGGATGGAAGGTACACCACTGATGTAGAGAGAAGAGTGAATGCGGGAAATAGAGTGAACGGAGCATTGGGACAACTTCTCGGCAGCCACCACCTCAGCCAGAAGGCACGTGTCGCAATACACAACGCAGTGCTTGTCCCAACGTTATTATATGGAAGCGAGAGTTGGGTATGTAAAAAAGATCATGAGAGTAAAATCAATGCGGTCGAAATGCGATCTCTGCGGAGAATCTATGGAGTGAGGCTGACTGACCGCATTCGTAACAATGACGTAAGAGAGCGAGTAGGTATGAAAGATAGTATTGGTGTAAAGATGCGAAAGAGAATGCTCCGATGGTTCAGACACGTGGAAAGAATGCCGGACGAGCGACTGGCTAAGAAGATATACAATGCGAAAGTGGAAGGATGTAGGTACAGGGGGAGACCGAGACTTACCTACCTAGACCAAATTGGTCATGTATTGAAGGTAGGTGGAGTCAGGAGTCTCCGAAACCGGCGAGCGTGTATGAAGAGAGTTATGAATGTTGAGGAAGCGAGAGATGTATGCAAGAATAGAGCCTCTTGGCACTCTGTTCTCTCTGCCTACCCCGCAAGGGAAATGGCGTGATGATAAGTAAGTAAGTATTAAAAAGAAGATAAAAAATATTTAGATATTTTTATAGGTACCTATATATTTTTATCATTTGACATGCTTAGCCATATAAATTAGGTAACACAAAGGGGGAAAATGTGTAATCGAAAATAACCTGCTCGTGGCTGTTATTTGCGATTTCACATTTTCACACTTTGTGTTAACATTAAAAATATTACCTCAACCTGAGTGGACAGGCAAGCCAGAAAAGAGCTTTCTGATGCAGACGTACCTACATGGAGACCAGACCCCAGCGAACTGGGAAAACTAGGTAAGTCAGACCTCAAGCTTCAATATAAGTATTATCCTAAGTTATAAGAAGAAAAGAAAAACAAAAGGCACATTTAAATTCAATTTTAAAAAACGACTAACTGCTTGAGCAACAATCTGACATTGCATTGGTACATTTAATAGTGAAATACTTACCTAAGGTTATCTAGCAGTAAATCAATTGATCTGCGGTGCCATAAGCTCAACACAATAATTTTAGTAGTTAGAGATGCGCCTTAACGAGTGCCCCTAGTGTAAATCCACCGCTGAGTGTATGTACCTAATTATTAGTTACCCATTTCTATTCGCGTCCGTGAATCGCCTGTGAGGTTCTCACTGAAAACCAGCGCTGCGGTGTAATTGCGACTACATCGCAGCACCAAGCTGAGTGAGGTCCCTCGTTGACACCGTCACGACGTGCAACTTTCAGTTATTTCAAAGTATTTTGTAAATTTAAAGTATTTTGTAGGTATTATTTTTGTCTAGAGATAAGTTATTTGTATGTCGAGACTTTGTTAATAAAAGTGTTTTTTTTTCTTTCTTCTTCTTTCTTTCAAATGATATTATAAGTTGTTTTAAAATATTCTACGTTGTTATAAATAAATTTCAGGGCTGGCTAGTGACCACCGAAGGAATGTAACATAGTTCCAGCGGCCCGCCAATAATGGCGGAGAGACGGCACGCGGCGGGTTTCTTTAGTGGGTAACTGGGTTAGAGTTTTGATCTATGGGTCAGTCAGTGATAAAAATTACGATTTTTGGACGTTAATATCTAAATAACCATTTGAGGTGTGTATATGAAATTTGGAGCAAATATGTATCTCGCAAGTCTCAATATATGAGCCAAATTTAGCATATTTATATGAAATACTTTTTGAGTTATGAAGGGGTCAAAAGGTCATTACACGAACTGTTTAAAGCCACCAAATGCTTCGTGTAATATTACACACGGTGCTGCTCGGCAATTCTTTAGCTTAAACTTTGCTAGAGAAACGGTAGCGTACCGTTTCTCTAGATGCGCATCCCTAAATATCGATATTTAACATGTTATGTGTCGCAGCCCCATGCTTTATTGCGGTGAAATGAGAATACGCACGCAATGGCGTAGGTACACGGAAAACTATGAAACGATTAAATAATGCTCGAGTAAATGAAGCTATAGAAAAATATTCAGTGATGCCATTTTAATACTTTAGGCACTTGATCCATCGCATTTTTAGGAGCTATCATCAGCGTGGATGGAGAAGCACTTACTAAAATATTGTTAGAAATTTTCAGTGGTCCATAGAGTCGTTTAAGCATAGGTAACTATCCCACAAGAACTCCTCGTCACGGTAAACAGTATTCTAGGTATTTTTCCAGGCTGTAATGCAAACATATGAAATAAAACAAGGATAGCCACAAGCCGGCTTTGAACCCGCACTTTCTGAATAGCGTTCATACGCTCTCCTTGAAATATTGTGACGTTCACTCGGGGCCATAAATTTCCCTAACATATTTATTTTTTTAGGCTGAGTAAAATGTTCCTGCCGCACACCTCACTGCCTGGGGAGACAACGAGGTAGTGTGGGGCTCTCACCCACTAAAACCCGCCGTGCGCCCGTACTCGGCGGACCACTGGTACCGCGTATATTCTCTTCAGTGGTCCGCGCGGCGGCTAGCCCCATCAGGCTCCTTCTTTGAGTGACGTCCCCGCGCACCTAGGACGTCACACCTTCACGGTTCGCAAAAATACCTATGGCAACTTTCCAAGGACGTCACAGTTAAAGTAAGGTTGGGAAGCCTTGTTTTTTATTTATATATTCCTTATATTGTTTCTTTTTTTTTTAATTTAAGGATTAATATTGTTTGCCGTTAATTTCAGTTTCTGTGCACCTAATGTAAGTAATGTATAATTTTATTGTTTTTTTTTGTTGTTGATTGAGACGGTTTCTTTTTTTTCATTGCATGAAGTGGCAGGCGAGCCACGGTCCATCTGATGGTAAATGGTAACCGTCGCCCATGGACTCGACTATACCGAGAGTATTGTCAAGCCGCTGCTCACCAATTCATTTCACAGATATGAAATAAAATATAAACGGCTATCTCCTGCTACAGCCAAAACGCAACGATGTGCTCCATGGCCGGTCACACGGGAGATGGTGGTACCAACCCGCTCGGGCCCGATACCAAGTGAGTACTCCCACTTGGTATCGGGCCCGAGCGGGCCCTACTACCAGTCACGCAATGGATGATAATTGCTTACTCCCCATAGTCGCCTCATACGACACCCGTGGGAAAGAATGGGGTGGTGACACTTGTATTCTTAGTCCGTCACCACACGGACAAAACGTCCCTGACATTAGTACTTTTTAAACTTTCGCGTTTTATATTCATTATAACACGTTTAACGGGTCTATACGCGCATAAAACTTATCAAAATACTATTATTTTGACTAACCTCGACGTTTCGGCTGAGTTGCACCAGCCGTGGTCACGAGTAGACTGGTGAGAGCAGGTGTTCGTCGGTTATATTGTGTGAGAGTATCTTCAACTACCCTCACTTTCTGACCGCAAAGTATTAAGGTCCCTACACACAACACTAACGGTGTCGCCCGGTTTTCTGTGACACAAATCGCGACGCGGACACTTGGCCACTACGGGGTTCCACGATGATGACAACCTAAAACCATCTTCTTGATTGAAATTTCGGTACTTTTTGATTTCTATCACCTCACGGACCAGCCTTGGGTAGAAATGGCGTTCCGTGGAGAGGATTTTAGGGTCGTGAAACGCTATCCAGTGATTTGTACCGGATTCCAGTAGATGCTCCGCAATCGCTGACTTGCCGGGCTGACTATTCTTTACGGCTGCGATATGCTCTTTCACTCTCTCGGTGATGGATCTCTTTGTTTGGCCGATATAAGAACTCCCGCAGCTACAGTCAATTTTGTAAACGCCTGGTGTTCGGAATGGGATAATATCCTTTGTGGTACGGACTTGTTGCGCCACTTTAGATAAGGGTGTATATATAGTTTTTATTGATAGCCTCCGCAGCACATCTGCACATTGCAGTCTCTGACATTGTCTATTGTTGCGGCGCACCGGAAGACCCGCGCAGGTTTTCATAACCTGCATTATGCTGAGGTGAGGTCGAATTGTAACGGACAAGATTTTTCTTTCTTTCTGTGTATTTGCTTCAATATCTATGTATGTCCGTTTCAATTAATTATCTTTCTTTCTTTTCTTTCACTTAATATCGCCAAGGATTCACTAATAATGTCCACTAGCGCCTGAACCAAATGCAATAGCAAGTGCAGCAACAACAAAGTGCCTATTGCAATCGCCACAAACGACAGGATTCCGTAAAGCTTTTCATGAAAAAAACCCGGCAAGAACCCCATGGGATTTGCATTTCTTACAGTTTAATATAATAGTTATAGGTACTTGACTAAAATGACATGAACAAATGCTGCGACCAAGATGACATTGTACCTATTATTTTGAAAACTAATGAATGAGAAGCAGCTCAAGCCCATTTTGTTTTATCCTAAAGATAATCTGAAACTGTATAATTAACTTTATTACAAAGTCTAAAATTTATGGCTTTCAACTTATTGACATGTTACGGATATTTTCAGGAATTTTATTGAATATACACATCATATATTATATTGCACCATGAAATATCAATCCCCATAGCAGTATGCCATAACAAGAATGGGAATGTGTTAAAATGTGGTTGCTTAGTTATTTTGTATAGGTTAAGACAAAAAGCTTTAAGATGTAAATAAAATACGATGAAGTAGCATAATTTATTGTGTAATCGATATAAAAATTTGAAACTTTGTCAAAATCAACATAAAATTATAATTAGAATAATATTAACAACTTTAACAACTTCTTTGGCAAGTGTCTTAATCGAAACTAATATTATAGGTAAATGCGATACTCAGTCAAGTTTGTTACACGATTCTAAGGTTCACAAAAAAAATTAGCACCAAGCAAAACATGCGTTCTAAGAATGAAGATAGGACATTTTTTACCACTCGTGGTGATAAAATATGAATTAAATGAACATAGGACATATTTTTTTACCACTCGTGGTGATAAAATATGAATTAAATGAACATAGGACATATTTTTTACCACTCGTGGTAATAAAATATGAATTAAATGAACATAGGACATATTTTTTACCACTCGTGGTGATAAAATATGAATTAAATGAACATAGGACATATTTTTTACCACTCGTGGTGATAAAATATGAATTAAATGAACATAGGACATATTGATTACCACTCGTAGTGATAAAATATGAATTAAATGAACATAGGACATATTTTTTACCACTCGTGGTGATAAAATATGAATTAAATGAACATGGGACATATTTTTTACCACTCGTGGTGATAACATATGAAATGAACATAGGACATATTTTTTACCACTCATGGTGATAAAATATGAATTAAATGAACATAGGACATGTTTTTTGCCACTCGTGGTGATAAAATATGAATTAAATGAACATAGGACATATTTTTTACCACTCGTGGTGATAAAATACGAGTTAAATGTTGATGTAGAAATTCGTAAATTTTGCAGATCGAAGGAAAGGCAATGTCAATAGGTAGGTACATAATTATATGTCATCAAAATAAAATAGTTAATAAAAATGAACAGAAAATACTAATACCTAACAAAATAGGCCATTACCAGTAAAATTATTTTTTATTAATATACTTGCCTAAAAATGTAAGTAAGTATTCATTTTAAAAACAAAAGCGATTTCTTTATTTTACCTAATGTCTACTCGGTTTGATTAGGTACCTATACCAGGAAAATAAATGTATATTTCTTTGGAGATGTGCTGCATTTACCACAGATGTGCTCAGCTTTATATTTTTATTACAAAGACCCAATGACCCACGCAGTTTCATTTAAATTGCCATTGTTTTTCATGAATGTCTCGTAAACTTGACTATATGCTAGTGATGTTGTTGCCCAGGTACCCAATACTGGATTGGGGGTCTCTTTATGATTAAAACGCAATATCCCAAGAAGAAAATCCCTTCATGCAGTTAAATTGAATTTATTTTCACCCTATCCCTTTTCCATCAGAGCTATGCTATAAAATCAAACAATCTTATTGGTATGTTTATTTAGCAACATCTCAGGTAGAAATTCTATTTTACGTACATGTCTACATTATTTCTATCATATATGTATATCTACCCACCCTAAGAATAAAGTATGCTACCCGGCTTAATATTTTAACATTAGATTACACCTAAATTTACCAATAAAATCTACATTGTTATTTTGATATTTTTAAACATGAATTATGACACATCAGAGAACATCTTATTTTTAATAATTGGGCTTTCTTGATCGGGACCAATGTGTTTTAATACATCTCACAGACGACTCAAGTCTTCTAATAACTAAAAAAATGTGATATAGAAATTGATATAAACTATACATATACTACCTGCTGTTTGAGTTCTACTCGCAGTTATCTTTCTTTATCAATACAATTACAATTAATCGGCGTATGAACAGTAATAGCTGGTCAGAAACAGGCAGCCTGCCTTGCTGCCTATAGGTACTCTAATATGTGGTGTTTAGTTAGGAATTCCATATTCAAATTTATTTCAAATTTAGACTCATGTATTTGTGTTTTCAAATTACCGATTCATTTGTTTTCGCGTCATTTCATTTGATTTTTCTTTGACATCGTTCTGTTCTGTTCACAATATCGAAAACTTAAAATATTGGTTATTTACGAATACGAGTTCCACTGTGGGACCAGTGCTGCAGAAACAGCTCGAAGGATTAATGATGTACCTATATGGGGAAGCTACTGTAAAACACGGTAAGTACATTTTTCATTCCAACGTTTTCGTTCTGGAATTTTTTTCCTTAGAATAATAACGCTTTTTTTTCCTACAGAACAAACCCCGGGTACGGCCAGAAACCCTAGTTTCTTCGTTATTCTTCATTGTCAGAATTAAAAGTGATCGTGGAAGCGGGTCCGTCGCAAACCACGTCAGAGTTAGCGGCAGACTTCGGTGTGAGTGATAAAACAATTTTAATTCACTTGAAATAAATTGGAAAAGTGAAAAATCTCGAAAAATGGGTTGGTGCCGCATGAATTGAGTGAAGCAAACCAACAAACACGAGGCAGATCAGTATTGTCAACAATTTTAAACCATAATGGAAAAGCTAGCCATTCAACAACCGACTGAGACTGGTCAATTGCTCTAGCCCACTGCTGCTACAGGACAACGCTAGACCACATACTGCACAACAGACGGTCGCTATATTAGAGGAGCTGCATAGATAACAATGGTACATACTTTGATTGATTAATTAAAATAATTTCATGCTTTTTCCATATATAACGCCAATTTCATATGTGCCTATTATTATTCACAAATTCATCAGATTGGCTATAAATTATACCCTGATCATTTTAGCTTAAGATGTAATGTATACAAAACAAAATGGTTCTCAAACAATCCATTTTTACACATGTTTTAAACCACTTCAATATAATAACAACAAATCAATTAATAAACAGCTTAAAATGTAACAAAACAAGAAACTTAATAGAAATAACAAGGAATTATAAGAATTCAGCAAAAATATTTAGAAATAGCACTCTCATCTCATATCAACATTTTATGAATATAAAAAAGTCCTATTTGAATGTTGATAAACAATGTGCAAGAAAATGTTTCGATATAACCAAGTTAGTGATGTTTAAAAATTGTGTAAGATTCTGGTAAAATCACTTATTACAGAATAAATTTTCCTCTTTATATAAATCATACAAAGCTTTACAAAGCTTATATAAAGGCAATCCTACTACATTAAAATAGTCTCCTTCAATTTTCTCAACAAATGTGCCCCCCACTCCTTGTATACCATAACCCCCTGCTTTGTCCATGGGCTCTCCAGTTGCTATATAACCCCTTATTTGCTGCTCATCCAGAGTGCCGAAAAAAACTTTAGTCTTCTCAGCAAATTTTATAATGTTCTTTCCTGTCTTTATAACTACACCTGTGTAAACTGTGTGTTGCTTACCAGATAAACTGGAAAAAAAATATTTATAGAAATTAATAAGGTGGACAACAAATTATTTGTGAATGGAAAAAGGGAAAATTACTGCAATCAGCAGGATTCGAACTTTTATTCCATCCAATCCGGGGAAGTGCTATAGACCACTAACCTGCTATTGCAATCGCCCAACAACAATTCCAAATCTCCACTTAATATTTTTTTTATGTCTTTTTATTTTTAGCTTCTCAATTCAACTGTATTTTTAATTTTTTTTATGTTTGTTACCTCAGAACGTTCTGACTGGTTCAACCGATTTTGATGATTATTTTTTTATTTGAAAGCTGGTGTTTCCCGTGTTGTTCCACTTCAATTTGGTCCAGTTCTGACAATGGCGTCCATGAGAAAACCATATAAGTATTAACTTGAAGTTGTTTTTTTTAAGGAATCCTGCTTGCAGTAAAGTTCCCTTTTTCTACTTGCACAAACAATTAATTCTTTTAAGTAAAAATAACCATGCCAGCACAACAAATTTGCATGCCATAATGAGGTGCCTAACACAGGAATTGTAAACTTTTGTAAAAACAGAATTCTAAATTCTCCAGAGCCAATGTGGCTTTTATGCTGCTTTTGATATAGCTTACCTTAATAGCATATTAAATGCCTCATCTTCAGTAGTTGGTTTACCAAACATTCTATTATCCAACGTGACCATGGTATCAGCACCTATCACAATATCTGAATTTATTGCGTTATTTAACAGCCATTTTTCTACTTTCAGTACTTTTTGAAGTGCTGTCTCTTCCACAAACGTATAGAAACTTGCAAAGTTTTTTACATCTAAATTCTCTTCAAATAATGATGGACATGGTGTAACCTTTAAACCCTGCAATTAAAAAAGTATGTTAGCAGTTTATGGTGTTCTCTTTCTTCTTTTTTTTTTATTGCTTGTATTGGCAGACGAGCCACAGCCCATCTGATGGTAATGGTAACCGTCATGGACTCAACTATACCGAGAGTATTGTCAAGCCACTGCTCAACACCTCATCCCACAGATTTGAAATGAAAGAATAAAAGGCTATCTCCTGTTACATCCAAAACGCAACAATGTGCTTCATGGCCGATCACACGGGAGATGGTGGTACCAATCCACTCAGGCCCGACACCAAGTGAATAATCCCACTTGGTACCCAGCCCTACCACCAGTTATGCAATGGATGTTAATTGCTTACGTCCCTTAGTCGCCTCATACAACACCCATGGGAAATAATGGGGTGGTGATGGACTAAGAACCACACAGACAAAAATGCTGCTATAAATATAAACCTACATAATCATATAATATATATTTGTGACTGAATCTATTAATTGGTCACCGCAGGTTCTGGCCAACCATATAAGTTTTGTTGGGTTAGATTTCATGAAATGGTCTGCACATCATTAACTGACAAATTCTATGATCTGGGAATGACATAATTATTATAATACAAAACTACAAGTAGTGATAGCTCAGTGATCTTAATACTTAGGACTGTCTGAGACAAATGTGCTAAGTTTGATCCCTGGTGTAAAATTGAACATCTTGCACTTGTGACTCCCAAATTATGTGTGTTTTTGTTAACAAATTATAACTGCCTAGCGAAAGAAAACATTGTCAGCCTGAGTGCCTATAAATCGAGTGATTTATAGGCACTCGCGGCACTCCGAGTGGAAAAAGAGGAAATAATTATGCTAAGTAATATAACCTATATTACTAAAGATATAGTTTATTTAATTCATGGCATGTACCCAGGCACGACCGTGCAGCGTGCACTTCACTGTAGCGTCACGAGTAACGAGTAGAACGTGCCCGGCGGAGCGCGCAAAAAGGTCTGCGCGTGAGTACGCTTGGAGCCTCCATCGGTGAATCTGTCTTTAAATGAAAATGTTAACTTAAAATACTATGACTACATATTACACTTACGATATTTTCGATTAATTCTTTCCTTCTTGGGGAAGCACTCGCCAAAACTATATTTTTCTCCTTCAATATATGCATCACCGGTTGTAACATGTTTTACAACTCTTACTCTTAAATTGTTGTTTTGAAAATTAATGTTATTGATTACATACGTCTGTATTTTGTAATGTTTTTTTTATGGCAATGGCATGGGCGTGTAAAAATACGTCCATGGGTAATGGTTAATAAACATTAATGCCAGCTTCACGTTTTAACACTTTAGTCTACAAGTAATTTGAATTTAGATAACATATGTACGGTCTTGTAACAATAAGCATTATTAAAAACTACGAGCTAATAATAAGATGATATATCTACAGGTGAATGGTAAAATAACTAGGCTTAGTTAATAATAATTATGTAGGTTTATCTCAGGTGTTAAGAGTTTAATATTATTTAAGTCTATAAAAGATGATACGATATTAATTGTTGTCAGATTTATGTTACCTAATATGTTGTCTATATGTATAGGGAGAGGGAAATCATGATTTATGTGTGATTCAAATGTGACTTATGATCAAATTTTGTGCAGGCGCAAAAGATGTGATTTAAATCTCCTAGGTCCACGCCGCATTCACAGAGAGAAGTGTCTCTGACTCTGATCTTCCTCAGGTGTACACCAGAACAGCAATGTCCAAATCTCATTCCCGAAATTATCGAGACGATTTTCCTGTTACACATAAATATGGAGAACCACGGTTTAAGTACAATTTCGGATTGATATTTAGCAAAATTAGTGCCTGTTCTTTTATTTATAATAGACCATCTTTTTGACCATCTATTCTTTAAGTAACGAATGGGCAGATGAAGGAGGTCATGAGGATAATTTTTTAAGGGGACCTTATCACCACAAATTATCGACTCTCTTGCAATTCTATCAACCGTTTCATTGCCCAAGATGCCGCTGTGACTTGGAACCCAGGCTAAGTGGACAGTATAATTTAGCACAGAACATTTTAATAATAATTCCTTCGATTTAAGAGTCAACCAGTTTCTGGAAGTAATTTTGAAAGGGTTACTCATTAGTAACAGGAGTGCACTTAATGAATCCGAAAATATTAGTTTTAACCAGTTTAAAAAGGGTAATATACTTAATAGCCTCCATAATTCCTCTACATTCGCCAGTAAAAACTGATGTTTCAGGAGGACATTTTATTTTTTGTACAATATTATAATTTTGGTGGAAAAGACCAACCCCAACACATCCATCTTGATTTAATTTGGATGCATCAGTGAAGATCAGATGCCACCCATGCCAATGTTTGTCTAATAAATCAAGAAACTCTTTAATATTGAAGGGGCCATCTTTATTGAAATTTAAGTTAAAATGGAGTATAGGTTTAAATGATGGACATATATGGACGTACAAGAAACGGACAGCGTCTTGCTAAAGCTTAGCGTCGATTACAGCAGAAACGCGCCGAATCGAATCGAAACGCATTTTTCATATAAACTCCGCGTCCATCAGGCGCGCCGAGCCGAGCCGAATCGAGTCTCAGAAAGTCGCTTCCTATATATTTACTATGAAATCGCGTTATCGCACTGGCATATTGCTCTTGAGACGAATTTCTTCGCCGATGCGTTTCGCGGGGTGGGGATGCAGGAAGTGCCAAAAAGTATTGATCGGTGGTTTTATAAAAATAGTTATTTATGAAATTATATTGTTTATTTTTTTGTTCATATAAAATTATATCAAACTAGGATTATGTTGATAATCAAATGATGATGATGTAAAATCATAAATTGGGGTAGTTTTTACGACCAAGTATAGTTGGCCGTGTGGGGCCGGCTTTAGAATTGTTCCACCCCTGTCCACCCATGGGATTCGTAGGAGCCGACTGAGGGAATATCGGGGGGAGTGGGCAGCAGCACTCCCTCGAGTATTAACAACATCCACTGCGATCGCCAACCCGCCTGTCAAGCGTGGCGATTACGGCACTATACCCCCAATTTGGGGAGGCCTGTGTCCAGCAGTGGACGTAGAAAGGCTGATGGATGGATAATAGTTCGAAGAGCTGAGGAGCACTAAGTTTTATATATTGCAAGTATTTCAAATTAAAACACTTCTTTTCATCAGAGTTGTCTATAACGCAAGAACGAACCACTTTTTATTTTTTATTGCGTATGATGGTAGACGAGCCACGGCCCACCTGGTGGTAAATACTTAGTAACCGTCGCCCGCGGACTCAAAGCGGCTGCTCACCGTTTTATTTCATAGATATGTAATAAAATAATTAACAGCTATCTCCTGTTACAACCAAAACACACCGATGTGCTTTATGGCCGGTCACACGGGAGATGCTGGTTCCAACCCACTCAGATGCGATAGCAAGTGAGTACTCCCACTTGGTAGCCAGCCCTACCACAAGTCATGCAATAATACTTCCCTTAGTCACACAGAACAATTTTAACCCTTAGTCACCTCGTACGACACCCGTTAAAACTGGCCCCACGTTCCCGAAAGAATGCGGTGGTGACATTGGTTGTATTCTGAGTCCGTCACCATAAGGACTAAAACTTTCTCTGTTGAAAAGTTGTGATAATTTATATGTGATAAATGAAAAATTTATCTAGATGTGTTTTTCTATGTCATTTTAATCCTTAGAAAATGAAACGCGTGTTGTATTATAGGTCCATGGCGTATCCAAAGAGTAGAATTTGAGTAGAAAAGACGCGTGTCGGCGGTTTTGGCATAATCGAAGAATTTCGGTCATAGAGTTTCAGAAAAAGTTAGGCTATTAAATAAATGTCTTTTTTGTGAACATACATCAATACTGTTATTTTCTTTGTTGTACTTTTATTTATTAAATTGATAATAACAATATTTTATTAGTTTTATACATATTTTGTAAATTTGACATTACGCCCCATTTGGTGTGCACTGGGAACAGTAGGCACCTTGGATATTTTCTTTGAGAGTTTAGAGGATTACCTACTTGCTACAGGGTGGTGGCCTGCCATGGCGACACCCGCCGGGCTGCCATGGCCAGCTGGAGGGCGCGGCTGGAGGCGCCATGGGCCGGTCTTCAGACCGTAGGGGCACTCCAGCCGGTGCTGGAAGAGTGGGCAGAGCGACGGCACGGAGTCCTTACCTTCCGACTGGTGGTGGGTGCTGTCGGGGCACGGTTGCTTCGGCAGATATCTGCACATAGTCGCAAGGAGGGAAGCGACTCCGGGCTGTCATCATTGCGGCTGCGCAGCACACGCTCGAGTCGTGCCCGACTTGGGCCGAGCAGCGTTGTGAACTCGTCGCGGCAATAGGGGGGACCTCTCACTGCCGAGCATCGTCAGAGCGATGCTTGGCAGCAACAGGAATTGGGCTGCGGTCGCTGCCTTCTGTTAGGAGGTTATCTCGTGGAAGGAAGCGGCGGAGAGGGCCAGGGAGCAGGATTCTTCCGCTGACCCAAACCACAGCCAGCGACTGGGGTGGCGCAGGCGTGAGTACTTACGCCTCATGCCGCCCTAGCTGAGGCTGCGGGTGGATGGACCAGGGAACGTCCGCCACCCGCAAGGCCTCCCGCGAAGGTGCGATGCTCCGTGTGCGGATGCGTCGCTCAGTAGAGGGTACCCGAAAGGGTAAGCCGCCGGCAAACCATCGAAGGAATGTAACATGGTTCCAGAGCCCGCCAATAAAGGCGGAGAGACGGCACACGGCGGGTTTCATTAGTGGGTGAAGGCCCCACACTACCCTGTTCGTTGCCCCGAACGATGGGGTGTGCGAATAGGAACATTTTTTTCCCGTCTTAACAAAAAAGTTAAATGTTAACGACATTATATCAATTCTAGAGGAGGATAGTCCTATAATTTCAGCAGATTTATTTATAACACTTCCGGAAAATTATATAATTACCGGAAGATTCAGGGACAAACTTACTGGTTGACAATTATTGGCTGAGCTGAGGTGTGATGCCAGTTATCATCAGTACAGGGGTCGCTGGAAACCGTCGAAGAAATTCCGTTTGTGAGGCAGGATAGTGACGAATACCAATCCTCAACTTCTTCGTATCAGAAACCGTAAAGATGCGAATGGGAATGCTCTCATGGTTCAGCTATGTGGCGAGAATGCCGGACGATCGACTAGTTAGTTAACAAGATATACAATGCGAAAGTGGAAGGATGTAGGTACAGGGGAGACCGAGACTCTCCTATCTAGACCTAATCGGTCACGTATTAAAGGAAGTTGGAGTACCGGAGGAGTGGGCAGCAGCACTTCCTCGAGTATTAACATCCACTGCGATCGCCAACCCGCCTGCCGAGCTTGGTGATTACGGCGTTATCCCCCATGACGGGACCGCTCGTTTTGACGTTCTCTTGGGGAGGCCTGTGTCCAACAATGGATGTTGAAGGGCTGATGGATGGATGGATGGATGGAGTAAGCCGGCGAGCGTATATAAAGAGAGCTGTGAACGTTGAGGAAGCAAGAGATGTATGCAGAGTCTTTTGGCATTCTGTTCTCTCCGTCTATCCTACAAGGAAGATGACGTGTGAATGATAAGTAGTATACAACAAATGTGGAGTTGGGTTGCATCAACATTGTTCCCAAACTTTTTATCCATCCATCCATCAGCCTTTTAACGTCCACTGCTGGACATAGGCCTCCCCAAGAATGGGGGATAGTGCCGTAATCATCACGCTTGGCAGGCGGGTTGGCGATCGCAGTGGATGTTGATACTCAAAGGAGTGCTGCTGTCCACTTCTCCGGTTTTCCCTCAGTCGGCTCTTATGACTCCCATGGGTGGAGAGGGGTAGGACAATGCGCGCCCTATGTAAGATGCAGTCCTGAATATTTATATAAAATAAATAAATATATTTTTGTCAGTGTTAGAACCCTGTTTTTTTTAGATAAGAAAAATATTAATATATTTTGTCATCTAACCCTTTGGGATAATATATAAAATAATACACCCACTCGTATCCGCTTGGCCGCAAAGAGTATTATATTTATAATCACTACGATTATATAGGGAGGGTAGTAGTTTTACCATTGAACTAAGTTTTACTTGGCCGCGTCGACCATAGAGTCCATAGATACTACATAAATACTAGACGCTGATTTATCTTTGAAACGCGTCGTCAAAGAAATTCGCCTCACAGGCCCGATTTTATTCGACGCGCTTCGGCGCGCCTCTCATGGACGCAGTTTCATAGTAAATGTATAGCAAGCGAATTTCTGCGATTCGATTCGGCGCGCTCAATGGACGCGGGCCTTAACGCGCTATGTACAAATTATTATAACTTTATAGCGATGGGGTCGCAAGACAGATATAGTACCTATAGATGTAGCCATGGCCCGTAGACAGAGGATAATATAATGGCGCCTCAGACTAACTAGACGGAGCCATGCCATGGCCGCACTTGAAACAGCAATATTTTTTTTTAAATGTTGCCAGGTTGACAAATATTTAACCATATTTGGGAAAAATAAACGATACTTAGAATGAGGTCTCTAACTTGATCGTAAATAAGAAACTCTTCGTAACAAATATTTAATTGAAAATCACAACGTTTATCAAAATAATTATTTAAAAGTAAATCTACCACCCCTTCTATTCATCCAACCATCAGTCTTTAAACGTCCACTGCTGGACATTGGCCTCCATAAGAGAGTACCAGAACTAGCGGGCTTGTGCTGACTGCATCCAACGGCTCCCTGCAGCTTTGGCCATATATTTGGTACATCTGGTGGGAGGCCATATTACGCTGCGCTGTCCGATATGTGGTCGCAACTCGAAAACCTTTTTCCCCTACGGTTGTCAGTTCGTCGAGCAATATGGCCTACCCATTGCCATTTCAGCATGCAAACCTGGCAAGCTATGTCGGATATTCAAGTTCTACGGATCACCGTAATAAGAATTCGATCACTTAGGGAAATACCAAGACTTTGAGCCTTGATGCAAGGTAAGTATTGCTGCTCCATAAATTGCTGTTCTGTTCGATATCTTATCTCATTAATAATAATGTTTTATTTAATAAAATTATAGTACACAGTAATATAATTAAATTACCTTTTCTTTCTTTTCTGGGTCAAATAAGAAACGAATTATCTTCCTTCCAGCGCTGATTTAACTATTTGAATAAGAACTTAGAGCAAATCAGTTTCTCAGAATTCTAGATTATGACTACAGCGGTATTCATAATCTAGAATTGAGATTTACATACAAAGATGAAGTTACAACTGCCTCTGTGGTGCAGTGGTAGTAAACGACTGCTGATCATGAGGTCTCGGGTTCGATCCCCGGGTCGGGCGGTGTTATTGAGATTTTTCAAAACAAAAAAAACTCAGTAGCAGCCCGGTGTTTGTAAATGTGCCCGGTAGACGTCAATAGGCTCGCCCCCTATTACGTGGGACTTATACATAGCTGGCGAGTCGTGGGTGTGTAATACACCTCTGCCTACCCCTTCGGGGAATACAGGCGTGATGCTATGTTTTTTGAAGTTACAGACTTTAAAAGCTATACTTACATGAACATATTCAAAGGCAATGATTTTGCTCCCAACGTTACTATTTACTTATTATGTATAATGAAACATCAACAAAATGTCGTGGAACATATTTTGAGTATTTCGTGGGTTGCCTCGTTTTCCCGTAGCATACACCCATTTCGATCTCGCATCTGGATTGGAGGGAAACCTAAAATAGTATATATTTATCATCATCTCATAAATTACATATAAATTTTAGTAAAGTGAAAACTGGGCAAATTAAATTCGCAATAAGGCAACACCGAAACAACTCTCAGTAATAGAAATTTAGCTTGAAAACGTGTTTTGCGAGTGTATCTTAGTAACAATTATTAATTTCGAGTAAAAAAGCCCATTTTATATCACTTTATAGCATTCAATCATAAAATTATTTCATTTTCGACTACTTACGAATGAAATATTATACCGGTATTTTTTCGCTCGCTGTAGCTTTTGTAGCCTAGTACACTATTTTACAAGCACTATTATCACGTAGTCTTTGTCTCAAAACACTGAATAACACGTAACGACACTGAATAATATCTAAAACACGAATTTTTATACAAATGTTCCATTATGTCAGTTGAATCGTGACAGACAAAGCATTTTGACATCGTGACATATACCAAATACTGGCCACGGTGACAAGGACAAAAATCTATGACTTTGTCTGTTTTTTGCACCAGTAAATTGTATCTTATGTTCTCGCTCATACATTTCAAAGAATTTTCTTCGCTCTGTCTAGGACGTATTTAGTCTGAGAATGGCGGTTAATATCACAGACTACTATACTACTTGTTAAATATTGTCTTAGACGAAGGATATTATAGACAAGCTATTAGCGTATGCAGTGTCGAGATAGCAATAGATAACCGGAATAATTTTAAAAGATAACTATGATTATAACTTTGTTGTACTACCTGTTTTAGCCGGATAAAAGAATGACAGGACAAAAGAAATTTCAGATATGCTTATATTTTGCTTAAAATGTATTAGAACATGTAATATTAGGGTATATAACGTGATTAATAAAGGTTTTTTTACGTTAATACAAAAACAAGCTTACTGATGATGGGGACGGTTGACCACCTTATTGTTTGGACCCAGTTCATTGGGTCCAAATACAACTGACGCATACGCGAAAAGGATAAATATACTTATACCTGTGTCTCTCTCACTCTTGGTAAAACCTAGTATGTGCATCCTTTTCTTCATCCTTAATGTCAAAATAGTAGCGAGTCTATATTATTCTTCGTCTAAGTATATTGTCTATGTTTATCGCATACAACTGTCCATAGATAATATAGATATTCTAAAAAGTAAAAAAAAAATAGGTGTCAATGAGGTTGTACGGTACCTAGCGTTTTTAGAATTACGTTAGAAAATAGAAGCAGAAAGGTGATGGAAACATAACTAATTGACAATGAAGTCCATGTTGGCTTATATTCGGAGTCTTCTATCATTTGGTGACGAAAATCCGGCACTAACAACAAGCTTCAAAAGAGACAGGTATGACATTACATGTTTACATCAGTCTGCTATGGCGGTAAAGTTGTTATAATATTTTATTACGTCGGAGAAGATGCTCAGGAGTATATCACTTAAGTCTGCGTTGAAGTTTTGGCAGTGCGTTATGCTCATATTATATATATCTAAATCTAATCATATAGACATTCTATACACATTTTTAATGTGTTTCAGGGAAGATGATGGTTTCTCGTCCGATGATGATACCCCGGCTTATAAGAGAATTAGACAGTTGAAGAAATCAAATTTTCCTGATATAATGTCTTCAAATGGTATATACCTATACATATTTATATTATTGTTGTGTCTATACATTAAAATCTAGCAACTAGTAACCTATATTGTGTTTACAGATTTTCTCTTTAATTTAATTAGAATTATTTAAGAATTGTTTGTTAACATTATAATACAGTTTTGGCTTTATTGTAATCCTCAATAACGTAATTATTATTATAAATTACAATAATTGTTACTAAGAATTTTAGGAGATAATTGTTAAAAACATAGATTCTGGGTAAGAGTTAGTGATACAGATTTTTGTTGTTTTTTCCATAAAATGTGCGAATATAATAATTGTAGTAATAATAATGTAATTGATAAATTTTACATAAATCTGCTATGACAACAGTGTTTAATAGTATATTAGAATAGCTAACTTGTAAAACTTGTATGACTATATTTTTATTTGGATTAATATTACTTTAATGGTTTAGTTAATCCCTAACATGCTAGCATTAATTCTCTCACTAATCATGTCAGCTAAAACAAATAAATTACAAAAATGTATTAAGACAATTAATTGTTTTCAGATCGCTGGGATTTAGATGATAAACCAAGCAGTAGTAAAAATGTAAGATATGTGCCAATTCAGGTTGATCCTGGCCACCCTAGTACATCTACTCCAAATCAATCAAAGAGCAAGGTTAGGGCTGTGCCAATTAGACTTTTAGGGTATACAGAAAATGGGCCTTCACTGCAGCCAAGAAAACCAAGAATGCACACCCCTGTAAGGCCAGTTATACATGCCGTTGTTGATGATGACAATGATGAACAAGAGGTATGCCTTTAATTTTTGATGTTTTTTTAATAGTCTATTACTGTCCCATTGTATAACGAAGGACTCCTCACCTCATAACGAAGGACTCCTCACAGTGAGGAAATTAGGTCATAATCCACCATGTTGACAGACCACTGAAGTAATGTCACACAGTTCCAGTGGTTAGCCAGTACTGGCGGAAAGATGAGACACTGCGGGATTACTTAGTGGGTGAGGGCCCCAGTTAGGTACATTAAAAAAAGAAAGCCATATAGGTTTTCTTATACGATTGTCTTACTGACTTCTGTAATACAGTTTAAACTAACACAAAACATTTTACACCAATAATGATTGGTGTAAAATGTTTTTATGGTAATAAAGATTTATTGTTATTATTGTCCTCTGCTGGGTAGTGAAAATTTGTGAATAACTTCACACATTCACATCTAGCAAGGTCTCCTCCTCCAGGGGTTAAACACCAGTTTTTGTTGCCCTTGGCTAAGGCCAAGTAAGGCATTGGGCTATCACTGCTATATATTAATAAGTTTTTGGAATAGCCTTGATGACCAGGTCGATGACATAGATTAATTCACTAGTATAAATGAGTAAAGATCCAGTGTGAAGTGCAAAGTCCTTTTTATCATCATTATCAGTATTATAACATGAATATTGTTAAATTATGCCAATGAACAGTCACTAAATAAACTCACTGTGTGCCGTCTCTCTGTCTGTATTGGCAGATCACTGGAACTGTGTTACATTACCTCAGTGGTCTGCTTTAGACCCCTAAGTTATTGTAGAAAATTACTGACAATACCAACCTCCATTTTTTATATTATATAGAATATTGAAGAGGGCACATAAGCATAATGTAGATAAATTAAATAAGAATTGTCACATTATAGATCCCATCCATCCATCAGCCTTTCGACGTCCACTGCTGGACATAGGCCTCCCCAAGAGAACGCCACAACGAGTGGTCCTGTGCCGACCACATCCGTTCTTTTTTTGTGTGCTCATTATGGGGGATAATGCCGTAATCGCTACGCTTGGCAGGCGGGTTGGCGATCGCAGTGGATGTTGTTAATACTCGAGGGAGTGCTGCTGCTCACTACAACGGTATTCCCTCAGTCGGCTCTTACGACTCCCGTGGGTAGAGAGGGGTGGGACAATTCTAAAGCCGGCTCCACACGGCCACATTATAGATACAGTGGTTCAATATTCGTAATACTATTTATGTTAGAAAAATTGTGTCGCACAGTGTTTTGAAATTATTTTACTGTCAATACATTCAAAAACTTTGCTGGGAATTGCTAAATACTGCTGAACACAGCAATGTTTCTCTATTGCACTAATTATGTCCATATATTCCTGTTGCACAACAATAACAAAATGTGACCACTAAACGGTATTTGTTGAAAAGTGTTTGGCCTGAAGCTTATTTTGTACTAGCTGACCCGGCGAACTTCGTAACGCCATATATGTTTTCATGAATAAATATTGCAATTATAAATTGAGATATAAAGTATCCTATCTCTTCAGTTGGAACAAAACATAAATAAAAAAAAAAAAACAGAATCGGTTCAGTAGTCTCGGTGTTCATCCTGGACAAACATTGTGACACTGGAATTATATATAATAGATAGATATATACTATTGAGGACTTTTTGTCGGGATTTTAAAGGTTTTAAAGATTTTATTTAAAAACTTTATTACTCAGACTGACTGTCTGTATGTTACCTTTTCATATAATAGATACATATCTATTATCTTTCAATAGATGTGCTTTCTGAGAAAGGAAGAGTACATGGTAGTTAAATAAATAAAATATACAATTTTGAATTGAGAATCCTAATTTTATTTTATCTTAGATTAGAACCATGTGTTTCAGTGATTTACAAAACCGTATCACAAGGACGTAATTTTGGGGATTGAATTTAAAACGTAAAAAAACTATCATATATAAAGTAATATATCTTATTGATCATGTAGTTACTACATTCGAAAGTGTAATTATATCTTTCATGTCGTCGTCATACGCTTTCTAACTTAGAAAGAGTTCGGCGTAATTTGTAGTATAATCAGAGATTGCACTAATATAATTACGTGCGGTTTGAGTATTGCTTAGATTTTTAGCTGCTATTTTTTTGGTTTAATACAAACCTGTACCAAAAATTTCACAGATTGGTTAATTGGAATCTCTCTTTTGTACCAAACCCTTTTTTTTTGTCCTTAACGACACACTATACCTATGTCGTTCAGGACAACGAGAGAGATATTGTGGGGTTCTCATACATATACCGTATCCCCGCCTTTATTAGCGTCATCATTGGGACTGTTTGACATTTTTCCGGTTACCTTTCCCTGTATTTTTTTTAAACCCAGTACCTACTGTCCCACTATGCGGCCAGGGTCTCCTTTCAGGAGAGAAAGTAAGGCCGTAGTTCACAACTCTGGCCCAGTGCGGGTTGGAAGACTTCATAAGCCATGAGGAAAATCTCTCATGCATGCAGGTTTCCTAGCCGTAGCTGTGGAGCATTATTACGTCCCTAATCACCCGCATTGGGTGGGCTTCGTGGCAATCATTAGCTCCACGGTGCATCGTTACCCGCTATTTTACAGTTTGGAGACCTCTAAAAGGCGACTGGCACCTAGCCACGTCCTAGTCCTGGAGTATTGCAACGCCAAATCCACGGCGTGTGATCTCCCTGGGCGGACACGGAGCGACTGTCGTAGAGTGGGTGGCACCGATGGGCATATTGTTTGCTGAATAGGGTCTCCGTCGACACGTGGGTGCGTTGATGAAGCGGGTCGACAGTTCGCTAGCCCTTTTGTCGCAGCACGAGTAGGGAAATGGTGTGTCCTGAAGGAGATTGAGACCTTTTATTCGATTATTGGTAAATCTGGATTGAAGTTTCTCGGTCCCTCCAGGGTCCCAGTAGGGGTCACGTTGCGTATAGAACTGCGCATATACTGAAAGTACTATTCTTGATCTAAAGAACATGATTTTTTTAAGAGGCTTAACCACCTTCTCAAGAATTGTATCTAGACTCACCTGTGCCGATGTTTTGACACCTTTTTCACAAAAATGTGACTCAGTCACTGCTTGGTAGCTAACAAACCAAACCATCACTCAAGTCGGATCATGCCCACGTTGTACTCTGCCGACTAATATTAATGAAAGCTTCTTTATAGAGCATAAACTCGGTTATTCTTCTTGTTAATGTTGCTCGATAGAAAAAAAGTTTTTGTGCTACTGCCTAAGAAGTTGTCTTGATTTTACCGGACACATTTCCAAACTCCGGGCTGCTACTGAGAATGTTTCTTGTTATGAAAAAGCCGAGACCTCATGTTTAGCAGTCGCTCACTACCGCTACACCACCGAGGCGGTTATCATTTTTAAATTATCGGTCAAATAACGGCAACCAGTGCGTCTCTTATGAGCTAAAACCCCTACTGCTTTTTTAAATACTTGACGTGGTTTAATCACAAATAGAGGACGTTTCATTGTACCTATCTTTCTATTGACTCCATTCCTACTTTATGTATAGCTATAACAGCAATTCGGTTCTATTTATCACGCCACTCCGTAATATTACTTATCACAAGAATATTAATAAACACAGGTTGACGCGAAAATGAGAAAACCGCGATTATTCATTTAAGAATGAAACAGCAGGAGGCTGCCGGAAAAATTCAAATGCAATATTGTTTTTTTTAATTGTTTGTTGTTTATGTTTTAGGTCACATGGCTAGATACAAAAGAAAATACCTCAAGAAAGCCTACGAAAGTCTATATAGATTTAGAGGAGGATGAAAACGATCAGAACCAAGAAGACGATGACGTGATCTTTGTCAAAAAGGTGACGGGGCCGCCAAAAACAAAACCATATAGATACTTTTTAAGCAATAACAGTCATGATGTCACAGACTCAGCACAAGAAGAGCCTGTTTATCTCAGATTAAATAGATCGGGTGATAGAAACATATTAAATATGTCACCTAAAACTGCTAGCAAATTCAAGGTACCCCCTGGCATAACAAAATCATATAAAAAGACTACACCCCTTCCAAGGTGGATGACGATGTCATCCAAACCAAGTACAAATCTCTCATCAATTTCACGAAATAGATTTAATGGTGCAAGATCAACAATGTCGGAAATTTTCAATTTAGAAGATAAGAGAAATTATCAAGAGCTGATAAGAAAAGTAACCAGCTCAATGAAACCAATCAATTTTAGTAAACCATTGGACCTTATTAATGCGGCAGAAGATGCGGCGTCGTTTAGATTAACACAGCGCGCACAGAAGAACGCATTAAACGAAATAAGATTTGTAGAAAAAGGTTTGACAACAGATAAAGAAAATAGTTTAACGCAAGAGTACGATCCAATTACAGTGGCCTCAATAAATTCATCCGATTCTGAGGTAGAAATAGTCCCATCGGAAGCGTCTACAACATCATCAGTTAGGATTCAACGAATAAACTCATTCAAAGAGTCACTTAGAGATAGAGAAATCACTAACACAGACTGGCTGGCAAAATTAGATTCTAAGTACAGAAAAAAGAAGCAAGAGGTTCAAGAAAAACTTATAGATGCTCGTCGTGAGTCAGATATTATAACTAAAGTGAATAATGAACAGAAAATAGCACAATTAGAGCACAAACTGAAATATGAACTGAGTATACCCGAAAGTATTTTAGAGGAACCACAACCGACGGTGGAATTGCCGCCTTTGACGCCAGAACAAG
The DNA here is from genome assembly GCA_948253155.1 of Leucoma salicis. Taxonomy (NCBI): domain Eukaryota; kingdom Metazoa; phylum Arthropoda; class Insecta; order Lepidoptera; family Erebidae; genus Leucoma; species Leucoma salicis. The sequence continues at coordinate 1,479,381 of OX411806.1, read as the reverse complement.
AGAAGTTAGTTAACAGAGCACTGGGACCGGGCCCTCCTGGGCAATTACTTGTAGAGAAATTCAATTTAAGGATACATAGGTAAGGATTTTGTTCAATTAGTACACTGATCATTACACCACCTGGTGGTAACTGACGTAAATACATAGTCACCAAATTCTTAAATCGCTAACCGTCTTTGTCCGTATGGTGAAGGACTAAGAATATAAGTGTCACCACCCCATCCTTTTCCGCGGGCATCGTACAAGGCGACTAAGGGAAGTAAGCAATTATCACCCATTGTATTACTGGTGGTAGGGCTAGGTACCAAGTGAGTACTCACTTGCTATCGGGCCCGATCGGGTCGGTACCACTGTCTGCTGTGTGACTGGTCATGAAGCACGTCAGTGTGTTTTGGCTGTAGCAAAAGATAGCCGTTGATTCTTTCATTTCATATCTGAGAAATGAAATGGTGCGCAGCGGCTTGACAATACTCTCGGTATAGTTGAGTCCATGAGCGACGGTTGCCACTTACCATCGGGTGGGCCGTGGCTAGTCTGCCATCTTTAGCAAAGAAAAAAATACCTTTTGTTTATCTTCGATTTATAGAGGAAATTTTTCGATATTAATTGACTTACACAAAGTCAAATGCTAAAAATATATATAAAAATATCTAAATGACTTTAGCGTAGTTATCACCTTTGATCAATGCTCATCAATTTTTAGACGAGATCTCCAAACATTGTCGGGTCTTAATTGGCTCAATGATGAGGTGATAAATTTCTACATGAACCTGCTGATGCAGCGAAGCGAGCAACGGACAGACTTACCCAAAGTGTATGCTACCAACACCTTCTTCTACCCCAAGTTGATGCAGAGTGGGCAAGCGGGGCTCAAGCGCTGGACACGGAAGGTTATTATAATTTTTTTTTTTGTTTAACATATTGTGGATTTTCGAAAATCTATTGAATTTTTTTTGCTACAAATATAATGTGTAATAATAGTTTTCTGGTAAGACCAACAAATGCCAATGTGAGTATTGATTGGTGGGGTTGAGTATGATTCTCCATCTCAGATCGAGACTCACACCTCTGACTTTGAATTTATAGGATTCCCATATTATTCCACATATTATGTATAAGTCTGTTTATTTATGCTTTTTATGTTGTTTATATATCTGGTATTGCCATAATATATTTTGCTAAAGACAACACACTACACTAATAAGGTAAGTTTACACGATGTCAATTTTCCGGCGCCAATAACTAGCATGGCAGCGTGCCCGCAGCATGGTCGTTTATACGGTGCTGCTAGTTTTTAGCGCCAATACTACGCGTAGTAGGGCAGCGTCGATCATTTTCGAAACAAAAAAAAATTAGATCAGGATGATACCCATTGCAAAATTAAGAAAATATAACAAAAATAAAGGGGGGAAAAAATTACGGGTGATTTGAGGTCGGGAAGGGGGTGGGGGTGAGATTTTAAGTGTGGAAAATGGTTTATCACGATTTCCGGCAAAACTAAGAGTCCTATCGAAAAAAGTTACATGGCAAAATTGTAGGTAATAAAAAGATCTACAACTCTTGTATTAACACTTTTTTCACATAACCTCAAAATTTATGCGAAAAATCCAAAATACCGACATTTTGGTTTTTATACTTTTAACTGCCACAAAAAAAAATATTAGTTCACGAAATTTGGAGAAAACTTACCTTTTTACATCTCAAACACATTGTAATTTTTTTTATGCAAAATATTATTTTATTCTTTTATTTTGATTATAAGAGGTGATTCATTCCCTACTTTTTAAGGAAAAAAACAAAATTCAAATTTAATGGAGAATGTTTATTATCATTTGAAAGAACACTCTTTGGCATTTATTTTTGGAAGATTATGGCTATCAAATGTTGGCCGTTGCTACGTCGCAGATGGTCCATCCGTTGAGTCCAATTTTCGATGACTCGTTCGAGCATTTCGACTGGTAACTGGCGAATGACACGCGTGATGTTTTCCTCCAAGGCCTGAATCGAAGCGGGTTTGTTCGCATAAACTTTACGACATGTCCCGACAGGAAAAAGTCTAACGGTGTAATATCACACGATCTTGGTACCCAATCAACCGGCCCAAAACGTGAAATTATGTGCTCACCGAAATGTTCTCTCAATAAATCCATTGATTGATGCGATGTGTGGGAAGTGGCGCCGTCTTGCTGAAACCAAATGTCGCCGAGATCACGAGCTTCAATTTTAGGCATCAAATAGTCGGTCATCATGGCACGATAACGGTCGCCATTGACGGTTACTTCTTGAATCTCTTCAGGTTGCTCCTCGTCCCAAATGCGGCAATTTTGTTTGTTTACATACCCATTGAGCCAGAAATGGGCCTCATTACTTTGTTGTTACCAGTCGAAATGCTCGAACGAGTCATCGAAAATTGGACTCAACGGATGGACGATCTGCGACGTAGCAACGGCCTACATTTGATAGACATAATCTTCAAAAAATAAATGCCAAAGAATGTTCTTTCAAATGATAATAAACATTCTCCACTAAATTAGAATTTTCTGTTTTTTTCTTTAAAAAAGTAGGGAACCTCGAAATGGATCACCTCTTATATCGAAAAGTCACGCTAATTTTCAATCGAAAATTCTCACGTCAAAATATCTGCTTTTTGAAAAAAATCGGTGTGCTTTTTGTTCGTTGAAATCTCTACTTTCTGATGGTATAAAAAAAATATACATTACTATGGAAAATTTTCTCAAAAAAAGCAAAAAAGCGAAATAACTTTTTGTTAATCATTATGTAAAATATTGAGCTATCTATTAAAATTTATAAAAAGCAAAAAAGCGAAATAACTTTTTGTTAATCATTATGTAAAATATTGAGCTATCTATTAAAATTTATACTTTAACTACTCAAAAAATGTAAGTTTCCATGTTACATTGATAAATTTAAAAAATAAAATCCATGAAACAGATTTCAAAAAATATGGAGGTATTGCATCAGTCACATTTTTTTGATACAATTCTCTTCAAATATACTTAGACACTATATAGAAACTATTTTCGCATGTTTTTTTTATAAAACGGTAAGGGAAATCGGTATCTAAACTACTCCGCACACTTAATTTCAGGTAGATATATTTGCGCATGATCTATTAGTGGTACCGGTCCACCTCGGAGTTCATTGGTGTTTAAGCCTGATAGACTTCCGCGCGAAGAAGATATCTTACCTCGACAGTATGGGCGGACGCAACCAGCCCTGCCTAGACGCCCTCCTGCAGTACTTACGAGACGAGCACAAGGATAAGAAGGGCTCACCTTTTGATGACAGTGGATGGAAGACAGAATGCCTTAAGGTTAGTTAGCTATAAATTCTTTTTATAGTTTTTGTGTAAGAGAATGTGTGGAGTACTGGATGATAAAAAAGATGCTTAATTATCATTCATCATAATTTATGTAAACTTTTTAATATGTGTTCAAAGTCAAAGAGAACGTCAGGGCTATTGTAGGCATGATGAAACAAGCAAAAGTATTTAAGTGTAAAGCAATCTCATGTTATCCACTTCTTTCTCATAGTGATATTATATATATATTTTGTGGTGAGCTGCTATGTATTCATAGTACATATATACATCTAGACTAATACCATACACCATTTATATTTGTCAGTCAAGACCTTAGGCAAGTTTTTTTTTTTTTATTGCATATAGTGGCAGACGTGCCACGGTCCATCTGATGGTAAATGGTAACCGTCGCCCATGGACTCGACTATACCGACAGTATTGTCAAGCCGCTGCTCACCAATTCATTTCACAGATATGAAATGAAATATAAACGGCTATCTCCTGCTACAGCCAAAACGCAACGATGTGCTTCACGGCCGGTCACACGGGAGATGGTGGTACCAACCCGCTCGGGCCTGATACCAAGTGAGTACTCCCACTTGGTACCCAGCCCTACCAACAGTCATGCAATAGATGATAATAGCTCACTTCCCTTAGTCGCCTCGTACGACACGCGCGGGAATGAATGGGGTTGTGACACTTGTATTCTTAGTCCGTCACCACACGGACCAAGTATTCCCTGTTTGTTACTAGCGAGAATTCCTCTAGTACCCCTCACTTCCTAGTCTTGTATACATAAGCTTTAAGGTCTATACAGAATACGAAATTATCAATGCCATAAACAAGAATTAGCAAATGTTTTACAGGTTTGTGTTAACAGAATATTGTTATTTTACAGGACATCCCACAACAAATGAACGGCAGTGACTGTGGCATGTTTGCGTGCACGTTTGCTGAATTCTCATGCCGCAACGCTCCATATACGTTCTCGCAAGCGCATATGCCCTATCTGCGCCGGAAAGCTGCACTTGAGATACTCACCGCTAAGCTCCTATTGTAGTTGGTACTGATTTGAGACTAGTATGGATAAGACAAGTGCTGCAAGACTATTGCCAGTGAAGTGTTAGTGACATTGTGCCACCCGGGATAACATTGTGCTGCAAAACCAGGACTCTGGCCTAGAACTCAGTGCAACACTTGTGTGCTTAATTGCTATACCCATAGAAATCTTAATAAAAAATAACAGAAGTATCACTGCGTTACTTCGTGATACATACCCTGAAATTTTGACAATGTTTTACAGTTAGGAAATTTCTAGATAAAAAAATATTATTTTGATAAATCGTAGTCCAGTGTTGGACATAGGCTTTTGTTAATCTGTGTCCCAATTTCCTATCCTCAGAATGCCTCATCCACTGCAGCATAGCACTGCTATTTTCAGAGGAACTGTATATGCAGTTCTATTTATATTGCTTATATTATTTCTATTATATAATTATTAAGATTTCTATGGTTACCCTCATTTGTATGTAAAAATGATTGTGTGTCATTCCTAATAAACATGAAGCTGTGAATGGTATTTTGTTTTTTTTTTCACCAAACCAAGTGAATTCTCTCTAATCTAAATGACCCACAGCTTTGAATGTTTATTAGAAACACACAAGGAAAAAAAAAAATTATCGTCATTGAATTGAATTAACAGAAAAAGATGACTATAAATGTGGGTTCTGTTGTTGTACAAATGTCAAGTATAATTTCCAGAAGTAAGTTTACCAGCATATTCAAAGTTTGGCAACTCTGAGACAACAAGAGATAATTCTGTTAGGAACTGTTCATAAATTACGTCACGATAATTTCTGGTTTTGTACCAGCTGTTCCCTAAAGTCCCTGCTTAACAAATGTTTGGGGTCTGTCCTATAAATATATTAACGCGTCTTGAAATCTAGACTCCTTCCCCTTTATTTCCTTGGACATGATCCATTGGTCATTAAGGAGGTCGTAGCCTGGATGTGTACTTGCAGTTTGTACGATTGACAAGGTTAAGCTTGAACTTTGGCTCGGCTGGGAATGAGATGGGTAACCAAAAAGTGACATTACACAAGTATTTGTTTATCAAATAACATCCTGGCAGTAGTTAAAGTTTGTCAGTGCTGAATAAAAAATGTGACTTGTTGACCAGTTATCCTCTTAGCTTTTTTTGAACACGTGATTAATGCAGCCCACTGAATAGACCCGTCAAGAAGGGGCCGCCGGGTACTTGTCTCTTCATTCCTTTAGGAGTTTACTACGGATTGTGCTTACATAGTAAAAGGAAAGAAGTAAGTTAACTTCATACAAATGAACCGAGCGCGGTTTGCATGTGTGCGTGTCAGTAACTACGAGTCGCCGCACGCACACCAACAAAATTTAAAACTGCTAAAGGTGCGCCCGGCAAGACTGCGCCGTCGTTTCCTACGCATTGCCGTGCGCCCAGGATTCGTTGATCGCCGCTACCGCTCGGTATTTATGTATTCAAGCTCAAAGATGGCTACATATCGGAAAAGAAAATACCGTATTGTATTTGGATGGCATATAGACGAGATCTTCTCCAATCACAACACTAAAAACATTATATCATTGAAAAAAAAAAAATATATACTCAGCTCCCGTTCTATGCATAACAACATATAAAAACTTTGTATTATATATCCCTGGTGTTCTGCCTAAGTTTCAAGATAATTTATTTTAATTTTGTATATAAAAACTAGCTCTGTATTTCCATCCATCCATCCATCAGCCTTTCAGCGTCCACTGCTGGACATAGGCCTCCCCAAGAAATGGGAGATAATGCCGTAATCGCCACGCTAGGCAGGCGGGTTGGCGATCGCAGTGGATGTTGTTAATACTCGAGAGACTGCCCACTCCCCCGGTATAGCTCTGTATTTATGACGATTGAATAAACTAAAAGTGACCAGCCCTGCGTGCGTAGGTAATTATCGCGCGCACGGGGTCTGAGTCAACGTACTTGTTTCTTTTTACTATGGTGCTTAGCCTGACAACAGACGAAGATCTGATCGAATGTTCATTAAAAGAAGTAAATATTTATATGGATGGCACTTTAGTTATCCATGTGTAAATTGTGTCTGTTGATGACACAGGGATGTCGTCTTTTAAAAGTATAAGGAGATACAGTTTATATGGGCTAGATTACCAAAAATGTTGTAATATACTACGTGGGTGGCGAAGAAGCATACGGCCCACCTGATGGTAAACTGTTACCGTAGCCTATAGACGCTAGCACCACCAGAGGCATCACTCGCATCGCCATCTCCGAAGAAAGGGATTGATGGTGGAAAGGAAGAATACTACGAAGATGATAGCAAGGATAATGAAAGTATATCAAGGGGATTTGTACCTCCGGCGCTCTCACTCACCATACGAAACACAACAGTAGAACAGGAGTATCTACCGAGTTTCACGCTGACCTTCTGTGAGAGGGTGGTATTTCAAAAGCATTTAATTCCATAAAAGTATTTTTTTTTTATAAATTATATCAAATTTTGGTTACATTTATTATTTAATATTTATGATAAAATCATTCTCATTTAACTATGTAAAAAATCGCTAAAGTTTAAGTAAATTTTGAATAAAAATGTTTGTTTAGTATCAGGTATGTCTCTAACAAAAGCATCAAGTCATCATGAATCGGTCTTTTTTCAGTTTCTAAGACTGAAATGAGGTGTTTGTATTTCTACCAATCTTTCGATCATCCCAAATTCTAGGTAGGATAGCTTAGTGGTTTAGAGCATTTACCCGGATTGGAAAAGATGCGGGTTCGATTCCCGCTCCTACTAAAAATCTCTTTTTCTTTATTCACAAATAATTTGTACCTTAAAAAGTAGCGGAGCATGTCTATTGCTAAAAGAAATAGATCTAAAATGTTTATCAGGAATACTTTAAAAATTGAAGGAATATGTTTTAAGGTTAAAATTGCCCTGTTCAATATAACAGATTGAAATTGCAAAATTGTTGTATTGACATCAACATTAAATAAAAATGCAGTTTTAAATTGACACAACACTTTACTAAGTTGAATTCTCTGTAAATGTATTGTTAAAACTTAACTTTTCAACTATTGCAAATTACATATGCATAGATTCTGAAGCTAATAATTACTTCATTATGGTGACACACTTGCTACCTACTGAATGTTGCTTCTTATAACTCCCTTGACAGTAGGGGTGATGATAATATACGATAATTATGCTATTTAAAATGGAAATAGTCGTAATAATATGTCAGATCACTTAAAGAAGACAAAGACCTCTATCTGCCAACTTTACATAAAAAGTAGGATGTTAAAAACCTCAGCTCATTATTTTCATTGTAAAATGATAATAACTTAGGGTCATTAACCTATAAATAAGTCATACCTACGACTATCAAAATCAAGACTTAATGATAGGTAATAGAAATTACCCTCGCTTAAAAGAAAGCACGCTTTGAGAAAGACTGGATTTTGTCACTAAAATTGTTCAAATTCGCCGAAGTTCAACTTCTCCTTGATAGTGGAATCTTGTGAAGTTTGTTAGTAATAATTTACTGAGATGGGTCAACAATACAAAACAGAGCCTTATTTTCAAATTCATATTCAAAAATATCTTTATTATAAATAGGCCTATTAAATAGCACTTAAAATCGTCAATAATACACACGAGCGCCTGAGGGAGGCGAGTGCATCCGCAATAACAAAGTGGCAATTGCAATCGCCACTAGCGTTCGGATTTAACCATTATAATTATATTATTACTCTATACTACTACTGTTTGGCTAACAATCATACGGTCTGCCTGATGGTAAGCGGTTACCATAGAGAGACTAGAGACACTAATAACACCAAAGCATTACTCCCGCGTTGTCAAACCCAAGGGAAGAGACAGGAGTAGGATGATGGAGACAATGTGGTGGACAGTGTGGGCTTGGGCATCCGATTGCTCTTTAGGAATTTTATATTACACTAACCGCTGCTAATCATTGACTCATTATGTTTTTTATGAAAAAATAAGTCAGTGTTCATTTTAAACTTTTTTTGTCAATGAATAAAAAGCAGTGACATTTTTGCCGTATTATTAGGAGTGGTTAAATTTAAAGCACTCCACATTATAAAATTGTTAGGGTGTCATAATAACTTCCAAGTACGGTCCAAGTTATTCCTGTGCCGGGCGCATAATATTTAATTATTATATTAATTACCAATTATTAATCGCAATAATTAAGCAATTGTTAATTGCGATAACTACTTTAGTAATTATTAATTGCCCAAATGAAGTCATTATCACTTAATTATTAATTGCAATAAATGTTGACTTATTAGGAATGGCAGTAATTAATTTATTACAATTTTATTGCAATCAGTTAATTGTTAATTACTTCAGAACAATTTCAGGATTCATGCAAGTCCTGAACGCTAGTTGTGTTATTACTTCATTTAAGTTCAATATTAAGACTGTAAATATAATACTTGTATTGTTTGAATCTTAGATTTTAAGAATTATCATTATGGTGTATTCGAGATGATAAAAAATGACTTTCTAATTATATTTATTTGATATTTAAACACAAATTCCACTAAAATTAAGCATTGTTATAATATTGTTGTTCCACTTAAATAACTAATCATTTCCAACATAAAAAAATTCAATGTTATGACTATGAAATTGACTTATAGAGAAGTCAGTTTATGTACTGTACGTACTGATTCAATATTATTATTTGAGATAAATAATGAATCATTACAAAAACAATAATAAAAAATTGTTTGAATAAGCATGTGTTTATGTCGATGAGGTCAATTTAATCAATTTACATGAACATAAAATTGAGATGATTGTTTTTTTCAGTGGGACTGCAACATTTAGTTTATAATCTTTAATAGTTCACTGACTAAAATAATGTGCACATCCATAGATAATAGATTATTATTACAGGATTTACTGCTAAAGATTTCAGTTATACATATTTCCATTCTTGCATGAGGCAGTAACATTTTTTATGCAGCAATTAAAACATGTATTTTAAAGCAGGTTATTTAAGGTATAGAAGAGTCCTATAAATGAATATCGAATAAAAAGTAAGTTTCATAAAATGTTCTTTATTTAATAAATTTCACATCCTGCTCCTAATAAGAAACTAAAATATAAGTAAATAATAGACAACCTTTTATAATAAAAAGTAATAATAATAGTAAATATTCACAGACATTTTCACACAACATCCTCTGGTCCCAAACTAAGATTATCGCTTGTGCTATGGGTACCAGACTACGGATATAATACATAATTATATTACTTTTTTTGTAAATACATACATATAATAGATAGAAAACACCCAGACGCAGTACAAATATCTGTGTTCATCACACACATAATTTGTCCTGAGTGGGAATCGAACCCACGACCTCTTGCAAGTCTGTTACACTACCGACTACGCCACGAGGCATGATTAAAATTACAACAACATTTATATTTGTTTTGTTTTTCTTTAGGACAACAACAAAATATATTTTTATTATACGTGCTTGACTTGCCTACTCTATTTGTATATCTTTAGTAAGCCGAGAAACATTAAAATCCATTCAATAATTTTAGAGATGAGTACAAACGAACAATAAAAATAATTGGTTTTGTGGTTTAATACTTTTATCTTATCGCCCCCTCCCCGTTTTGATAGATTCCTTCAATGAGAAGACACACGGATCTATTGTTTTATTATTTTTATCGATAACACACCCAACTACAGTTGAAGGAGCTCTGCAGAAGCGAACAGGTAAAATCCTTACCAATATTACAAATTCGAAAGCACGTTTGTTTGTTCCGATTCGCTCTATAACTATTCAATCGATCAAGAGATCGACCGATTATAATTAAGAAATTATAATCGGTCTAATGTACCTAAAAACCTAGAAAAGGACATTAGTTACCTAGGTACTATTTATCCCGGAAAAATTTAAAGTTCCTGTGGCATAGCAATCTTTGTATAGAGATCACTAGTGTGCCTATAATCGTTTTCTTGAATACAGACTATTATGTAAGTAAGCAAAATTTCATCGGTCTAGCGTACCTAACAAACAAACACTAGCCTTAGTGTGTGTTAAATATTTAAAAAAATACAAAACAAATTGGTGACGTAATTCTTAATAGGTTTATCTTTTTTTATTGTCATATTTAGACTATAGGGCGAACTTTAGGTAAATATAAAGCGTGTATAGAGCCGTTTGTGTTATCTTATTCGTAATAAAGTTTGTGAGTCAATCTGAATTGACTCGCAACAATCTCAATTTTCCGCCTTCGAGCATCGCGACACCGGAGTCGTTCGTACCGCCGCAGTAGTGGTAAGACGAGAACACGGAGATCAGTCGTCCGCGGAGTTGACACTAGAACATGAGTATTTGTCCATTTACTAGTCGATACTTTTTTATTTTTAGTTAGGGCGGGAACTAACTAACCTTTTTTTGTTTAGGCGGGAAAAAATGTTTCTAACCCCACACCCCGGGCCTTCACCCACTAAATAAACCTGCCGTGAGCCGACTCTCCGCCTATATTGGCAGACCACTGGAACTGTGTGACATTACTTCAGTGGTCCGCATACATCCAGTACATCTTTATTTTCGCCTATGCCCACAATAAAATAATTTGATTTGCAGTAGTAGGTAGCAATTTTAATTGTATAACGACGCCGGCTCGATCGGGGAAATATAGCTTGTTATAGGATACTGATGTGAAACAACTATACTTAGGTACCTATTTCTATTATTGTTTTATTCGGTGAGTGAGAGCGCTGCAGGCCGAATAGAAAAAAACATCTAGGTAAGTAAATAAGTTTGGCTGTTATTCCCCGCACTAGGAAATAATTCCTGTAGGTATGGTAGGTATGGAGGCCTTTGAATAGGTATATTAATTTGTGGATCACTTAATTCTACTGCATGAGAATTAAACCCACAACTCTCAGTATCTCAATCGTTACGCCACCTGCTGTTACTACTACTGTACTTGCTTAGTATCATCCATTTATTCATGAATTTTATCTGGTCATTTAAATCGACTGATCATGTCTGGTATCTCTGTCCCTGTCTACCCGAGATCGATTACTAGTTAAACATCCCAGTTACCATGAAACCGCTCTGATGCAGCTCATGCGCTCGTACGACGTGCGACAGCTGGTTAGCGAGGAGGAACCGGTCGAGCGCGGACTGGTCGAACATATGGCCCGTGCCCCGCTTGGTATTCGCCGCAAACCCCTCGTTAGCAGCCAGCTCTAGTTGGAGACTCGCTGTGAGTTTGTTGGGCCTGAGGGTAAAGACGTACAACATATGAAACGGCTAAGCAAGGGCTATATTGGTGACTCCTCAGATAAGGTCATGCAGTAAAGGATCTATATGAGTTTCGTATTTGTCTCGACTAACGTCGACGTTGCTTCTGAGTTACGTAAGTTAGGTACATTATCATTATTGGATGCTAACCGGGTTAGCAGCTCCTGTATAGGCTCAAAGTGGCCAATAGAAAAAATAGGCCTGGAGTTCAGATTACCTAAAAAATAAAGACACCGCATTGTCAACTAAAAAGTGAAGCCACTTTTTGAAAGAGGTGTGCGTGGAAGTGTTGTTACCGGAAAAAAATTATCGCTATAATTATTAAGGTAAATTTTTAAAAGTTTTACTTTTAAAACATAATGAAGTAAAAGTATAAAATAAGTTTACAGCAAATCATATAGGGAATATAATAGCACTGACGGCGTATCCATGTACGTAACGTACGTACGAAATTCATAGTCATTTGGGGTAATTTAAAATCATACTCTGGTAACACTCGTGGTTTATGACACTTTGTTTTGGCATGGTTTTGTTTGTATTTGTGTGCGCGAGCGCGTGTAATTACAAGTTTGGCATGGCCTCACTGGATTGTTCCCGATGCTCCATCTATAATTTTTAGTTAGTCTGAGGCCTGGAGATTAAATGTCTGATATACAAATTTCCTTACAATACCTATTATTCTTCGCTTGAAACGCGTTAGACTCCCGGGAGTCTCGGTTCAATGACCTCGACAATTGATAAAAAAGCCCAAAAGAATCTCCAACACTTGCAATAAGGGTCAACATCGCAAAAAAAAAAGGGCCGAGCCGCGCGCGCGGTCACAAAAAATTTTGGCGCTAAAAATTTATTTCCTACTCCTTATCTTTCAATGCTATCTACTCTAAAATTTTTGCCCTATACAGTTTGTTCATTCTATAAGCTGTTCATGATTTTTGCCTAAGCCTATATGTACTGTATCAACGAGAAATAAATCCCAAACGTAAACGGTCTATGGACTCGAACGGGACGGTAATAAAGTCGAGATTTCAACGCGAAAGTGAAATAAAATTAAAGTTTGTGAAAAGTTTTCGCTTTATAAAGTCAGTGTTATTATAATAATTAGTGGATAGTGTTTTTAAGTGTTTTAGTGCATAAAATAGTTATTATATTTGACAATAAACATGGATTTTTCAACAATGGGTAAGTAGTTTTTTTTTTTAGCAAAATACGGCCACCCGTTGCGGCGCGTGTCCTCTCGCGGCGCCGCGTAAGATTCCCGGGAGTCTAACGCTCGTTTAGAACTTGTTGAAATAATAATAAATAATAATCCTGTCAGTTGACGGGTTATAGGTTTTACGGATAAATGGCATTGTGATTTGTCGCGATAAACAGATAGAATGGTGTATAGGCAGCACAGTAGACTTGTCATGAATTGATGATGCATTTATAACAATTTTTTTCAGGGCCAGGTTGGCTCGATCGGGGAAGTACCACCCATCATAGATCAGCGAGAAACAACCCTAGGTACTCCTACAGTTGTTTCGTATAGAGAGTGAGAGCGTCGGAGGCCCAACAAACCCTTCCCCCCTTACTTCTCCTTCTCTTGCTCCCCACCTCCTATCCTTGGAGTTGCTAGTATGTGTAGGCTACGGTAACCGCTTACCATCAGGTGAGCCGTATGTTAATTTGCCACTCCTGTAGTAAAAAATTATGCTTACTTGATTGGATCATTCCACATCAGCTCCCAGGCGATGGAGCTTTGTTCTGCAGGTTTGGTGAGCGGCACCGGCACTTTGTCGATAGCTGATATAAGAGGGCACACCCAGGGAGGAGGGATGCCTCCATGGCAACAGAACACCTGTACACATTGCATGTCAAAAATATTTAAAACATACGGATAAAGTATTGTTCATCAACTGATCATCTTCTTCTTCTCTAATACTTAGAGATTTAAAGTACAAATTATTTGTGAATAAGGAAAAAGAGATTTTTAGTACGAGCGGGAATCGAACCCGCGTCTTTTCCAATCCGGGGAAGTGCTGTAAGCCACTGAGCTGTCGTACTGACCTATTCGGTCGTCCCAATTTCCTCATCACATTTGTCTTTACGACCAACGCCATCTATCGGAATGCATTTACATGCATTAATCCAATATAGCAAGATTAATTTTGCAATTAAAATTCATGCTATTTGATGGCGCGACTTTTTGAACATTTTTGATCTATATTTTAAAAAGTAGCGGAGCATGTCAACTTCTATAATATAGATCAAAAATACCTAAAGATTTATTACGCCATCTACGTATAAATTCGCTAGTCGTAGAGCCTTGCTTATCCCACCATGAATGGGTCGGCTCGATCGGGAAAGTACTACCCACACAGACACAGAAGATCAGCGTGAAACAACGGTAGGTACTCCTAACGTTGTGTTTCGTACGGTGAGTAAAAGCGCCAAAGGCCCAAACCCCCTCCCTATCCTCTCCTTATCATTTTTCATATCCTATTCTTATTGTCCTTCCTTTCCACCTTCAATCCCTTTCATTGGAGTTGGCGACACGCTAGTGATGCATCTGGTGTTGCTAGCATCTATAGGCTACGGTAACAGCTTACCATCAGGTGGACCGTATGCTTGTTTGCCGCCCACGTAGTATAGAAAAAAGACCACATCAGACGATCTTCACGTGTTCTTTAAGAGTATCAGATTTTTTCAAACTTATATTAGTAGTATGGTATTTGGGCTCATTGGAATGGTATGAAGATCTGATGACAGTGAGTGTCGAGAGGTGATTAAAATTATATTTTTGTCTAATTATGAATCGTGCAAATATGCCACCTTTAAGCTGAGGGTCCACTGGTCCGCACCGACCGCAACGCGCGCACGACACGCAACGATTTGAACGGCGGAACGGAATTGCGGGCGTTGCCGATAGTGGACGCAGGGCTATAAAAAATCATACAAAGCAAACAAAATTCCGTTGCGTTTCGTGCGTGCGGTGAAGCCGGTGCGGACCAGTGGACGATCAGCTTTAATCTCAAGTTGAAATCTCTGGTTATCGTAGTGATTCTTTTCTATTTCACAATTAAATTCAATGGTAGGGTTAATGCTGTGTGGGGCCGGCTTTAGAATTGTCCCACCCCTCTCCACCCATGGGAGTCGTAAGAGCCGACTGAGGGAATACGGAGGGAGTGGGCAGTAGCACTCCTTCGAGTATTAACAGCATCCACTGCGATCGCCAACCCGCCTGCTAAGCGTGACGATTACGGTACAATCCTCCATTCTTGGGGAGGCCTATGTCCAGCAGTGGACTTTAAAAGGCTGATGAAGTAGGGTTAATGTGGATAGGTACCTTGTCATCGACCACCGCAGCTAATGGCAACACATCGAACACACTGTTTATAGCATTCCATACCTTGACACCTTCCACCTCGCCGTATTTCGTGATGCATTCGCTGGGAAAAGACATTATATTTTTCTGCTAGGCAAGTTGTTCATTAGTTCATTATTTTAAGTTACACATAATGCACGAGTAGATGCACATGTGTTTCTTGATGCATCATCATCTACAAATACCTTTTTATTCTCAGTTTGGGAATGCTTTGTGCCTTTTATGATTAAGTTTGTATAACACTGATTTACGACAATTCTAACAAAAAAAAAAGCATCACGCCTGTACTCTGAGCCTATTGCCGTCTACCGGGTACATTTCTCGCTCAATAACACTGCCCGACCCGGGGATCGAACCCGAGACCTCATGATCAGAAGTCGCTTACACTACCGATACACCACATAGGCAGTTTCGGTCTCCACGACAATTCTAGTTATATTATTTCTTGCGTAATTGGTTACACAGAGGCACAGAGAACAAAAATATTTTTTTCTTTCTGTCTATCTCCGTTATTATTATTACGATTTCACGTAAAAATTACAAAATACAACAACAAAACCCGCATATGGTCCGCCTTATGTTAAGCGGTTGCCGTACACTACAGACGCTAGCAACACCAGAGGCATCACTCGCGTGTGGCCAACCCCAGGAAGATGAGAGGAAGGATGTCAGAGTGGAGGATTTATAGGTGGACAGTAAGAATAACAGGAAGAGAATAAGCAGGGGGTTATGTCACTAGTGCTCTCATCTACCATACGAAACTCAAAAAGAGTATGTACCTAGGCTTGCCTTTTTTTATTTTTTGTATCGCATGTAGTGGTGGACGAGCCACGTTCCATCTAATGGTAAATGGTAACCGTCGCTCATGGGCTCGACTATACCGAGAATATTGTCAGCTGCTGCTCACCAATTCATTTCACAGATATGAAATGAAATATAAACGGCTATCTCCTGCCACAGCCAAAACGCAACGATGTGCTTCATGGCCGGTCACAAGGGGGATGGTGGTACCAACCCGCTCGGGCCCGATACCAAGTGAGTACTCCCACTTGGTACCCAGCCCTACCACCAGTCATGTTATGGATTTTAATCGCTTACTTCCCTTAGTCGCCTCATACGACACCCGTGGGAAAAAATGGTGTGGTGACACTTGTATTCTTAGTCCGTCACCACACGGACAAAGAGCTTCAAGCTAATCTTCTGGGAAGAGTGTACTTTCCCCGATCAAGCTGGCTCATGCATGCTGGAAGAAGCTAGGCTCTATTACTGCGCTACACTTACTTATAAAATGTGAACATCTTCTGTATTTCTCTGCTCTCGTGGTTGCCACGGACGAGGAGCACTGCCGCGGGCCGCTGTAGCTTGGCCGCGAGCAAGTACGCCAGCAGCTCGGACCCATGGGCTCCTCGATCAACAAAATCGCCCAGGAATAGTAGCCGCGCCGCTGAAACTATTGAACCGCCTGCCCAAAGAGCCGATTCCATCGAAAGCAGAGCGTCAAGGTTGCCGTGTAAGTCACCTGTAATGTTATTTAGTAAAAAAAAAAATAGCAACAGCGTGGCAAGGAAGTTATCAACGTGTCGTCTGTACTCAAATCTGAATACATTACGGATATCATTTTAGATATTCATCATATTGTTATACTAACGTTTTTTTTGCCGAGCGGCTTTATAATAATTAGCACCCAATTTCTTCCTAGGGGAATAGTACAAGCCTACCGAGTAAATATCTGGGGAACAGGCAGCAATGCACCATCACCAACCCGCCCGCTAAGCATGGCATTATTCTCCAAATGAGCCCGCAAGGGCTGATAGATGGTACCTGTTTTTGAAGTAAAAATTTCTTTACGCACGCTTGATTTGGGGAGTAAGCTAGTGAATGCGTGACGTGAGCGTTACGAAAAGTGCTGATCGGGCGAGGCGAACGGAAGTTGAGAGGGAGCTATAAGTTAGTGAAGATAGAAAGAGATAGTTACGTTTCGTATATTACTGTAGGGGCAAGAGAGAGAGGTACACATTTTCTTTCTCTCTTTCTCATTATTGTTAAATATTATTATATTTTTTTATGCTTTCAATATTCAATTTTACCGAAAAAAGCCAGCCAGCCGCAGCAGCAGCGCCCCCAGCGCTGCCTCCTTATGTACCCAACGCAAATATATAAAAGTCTAACCTACAACATAACAAGGCGAGCTGAGCCGCAGCAGCCTCGACTCGGCCGCGCACACTGGCCTCACGGCTTCCGCCAGCCGCAGCAGCAGCGCCCCCAGCGCCGCCTCCTCGCCGGGGTGGGCCCACGCCCACGCCGGCTTGACCAGCGGCACCTCCACCGACTGCTGGGATAAGGATTGGCGACGCTGGGGGCAAATGGACAACACCATGATAGATATCTGTTCTACACGTACGACTTACCGAGTTTTGTGTTCGAGTGTCAATAATTTGAGTTTAAAAAATAAATATCGTGGAAGACTTACAGCTTGTGGTTTCTCTATAGGCATAGCGAAATAATGAACCGCCGCCAGCGCCTCTACCGGCAGGGACCCGGGGCCGAGCACGTCCAGAGACTGCGCCACACCACCTATGAGGCGAGCTGTCGACGGACTCACCGCATCTTCTGTGTAACAACATTAACAACGTAGAATTTGGATAGATAATACGTAGTATTTGGACGGAGATATGTAAGGAAATATGCTTATTTTATTAGAATGCATAAAAAACCATTCTATTGCATGTTGCTAGCATGAACTTTGGAAATAATATAGAGAAAATAATATAATTTATATGGCAATCTCCATAAACATAAAATGTGACAAAATCACTTCTTCCCGCGGGTGTCGTAAGAAGCAACATACAACTTTCTTTAGCCCAACCATTTAAAATTTAAATGTAATTATTTGTTTTCGGTTTAAAATTGTCTTACTGCAAAGGTAAATTTGTAATAAAACACACTGTAAGGTTCGATTTTTTTTTAATACTACGTGGGTGGCAAACAAGCTTACGGCCCACCTGATGATAGGCCTATAGACGCTAGCAACACTAGAGGCATCACTCGCGTTTGGCCGTCTCCAAGGAGAGGGGTAGGAAGGTTTGGGCCTCCGGCCATCTCACTCACCATACGAAACACAAGGGTAGGAGTACCTATCGTTGTTTCACGTTAATAATTTATGAGAGGGTCGTACTTCCACGTTCGAGCTGGCCCATTCATGTTGGAATAAGCAAGGCTCTGCCACTAGATTGATCATTTTGAGGTGTTTTTAATTATTGTCTAACCCGGACAGGTAAAACTGTCACGTTAAAAGTTTTCCATCTTAAATGTTTAGGTGTATTTTAGTTGTGAGTAAAACAAATACGCAGTCAAATCCTGTTAGACTTAAAACCGATGTAGACCTACAATAATAATGAATGTGAATTCATGATCTAAAAAAAAAATATTTTAAATCGTCGAGGCTATCCTTTAAACGGCATACCATCAAAATCGATGAGTCCAATCATCTCGTATGGTGGTTTTCGATGCATCCGCACCGTATACGCGGCAACGGTGTAGTCAACTGGTCGGAAGAGACGGTTGGAGGCGCTAAAGCGATTCGCCTCTACGATTCGGGATCCGCCGGGTGCAGCAACGCCTGCAATTAACAGCTCTATTCTTTAAACTATCATTTGAAGTCTACGCAGATTTTATGCCTACAAGGCAGAGTATACGGACCACTTAACTTAAGCGGCCACCGTAGCCTGACGGCGACCCTACTTACACTTGCGCGTTGACAAGCCCCAAGGAACGGTATAAGAGGTGCAGAAGAGTAACCCTCTACTTCACACATCATTACCCTGGGACGTGGACGAGGTTTACTTGTGTTTCAGCGCTCTCATTCGCCGAACGAAACTTAAAACTAGGAATATACTAACCTATTATTTTACACTGACGATAGAGCTTCCACGGTTGAGCTGATCCATTAAAACTGGAATTATTAAGGCACATCCACCACGTACATGACCTTTTTAAAAGACTACTTTGTTTTAGGATCTCAAAATACTAAGATTTGAAATAGTTTTTGTCCGTGTGGTGATGGATTAAGAATACAAGTGTCACCACCCCATTCTTTCCCACGGGTGTCGTATGAGGCGACTAAGGGAAGTAAGCGATGATCACCGATTGCATTACTGGTGATAGGGCTCGGTACCGAGTGGGAGTACTCACTTGCTATCGGGCCCGAGCGGGTTGGTACCACCATCTCCCGTGTGACCGGCCATGAAGCACATTGTTGCGTTTTGGTTGTAGCAGGAGATAGCCGCTTATTCTTTCATTTCATATCTGTGAAATGAAATGGTGAGCAGCGGCTTAACAATACCCTCGGTACAGTTGGGTCTATAAGCGACGGTTACGATTTACCGCATCAGATGGGCGTGGTTCGTCTGCCACCAAATGCAATAAAAAAAAATAGTTCATTAATGTATTGGAAAAGTACTTATCTTAATTTTAAAAGCATCAAAAATATAAGAATCCTACACTACGCAAAAGCCATAAATCGGTATAGAACTATATAATACAGATGGGTACCTTTATTACTCACCTAATTTGGATGTGGTTGGCAGCAGAGATTGGTCCAACTCATTATTCTTTTCCCTACAACATTATCGGTATCTTATATTGACAATCCAAACTTAAATTAGGTAAATCGAAAGGAGAAAAGCATCGTTTTTATACTAGATGCGAACAGAAGACGAGTCGGTAGGATTTATGTACGAGACATTCCTTCCTGTACTGTATTTTCTGTATGTTTTCTAGTAGTAGTAAAGCCTTGCTTGTACCAGCATGAATGGGCCAGCTGGATAGAGGAAGTACCACCTATGTACTATAAGACTATTACAGTTTCGTATGGCGAATAAGAGCGCGGGAGGCCCAAACAAGCCCTCCTTCTGTATCCTCTTCTTATTGTTCTTCCTCTCCACCTTGTTTCACTTTCCTTGGAGTTCGCCCCTAATAATTGTAGCGCCGGTAGTAAAGGTAACCACTTACCAATAGGTGAGTAAATGCTTGTTCGCACACACATATCGGATGATTATTTTACTCAAAAAAGTGTGACAATGATAAATGATTTAATGGAAATACTTTAACATTACCACTTACTGTAAATCCTGGAGATATTCAGAGATGCTCTTTGGAGCCCTTAGTAGTGAGCTGGTACCTCGAAATCTGAGCTCAGCGACTGATCTTAAAAATTCCGACAGCGGTAACTGCGAATTTGGTTGCAAGCCCAATTGCCTGCTTATATCAAATTTTAATATATAGGTATACGCAGGTGTAGATATAGATTATGAGTAACTAGAGGTTATATTCTTATGTAACAACATAATGGAATATCACACGAGAGATTATAATAATAAAATACCAATAATGGCGACAAATCCTGCTCTCCTGGCAGTAGTGCATGCGTGTTGTCCAAAAAAGTAGATATAGTAATAAACCTCACCTAAGATAGACCTCAGCATCTCTAGCCACGCTGAGGGTATCGACGGGCAACTGCCGTGCAGCGCGGGCGGCGGCCACTAGCTCCTTAAACTCAATATAATCCAATTTCAAGTCACGGTTGTTGTCGAAGTACCTAACAAAACAAAATCACTGGTGGTAATATAGGTACCAGTGAACAGTGACGTAACTAGGGTGGTGCCAGCGGTGCCCAGGCACAGGGCGCAGACCCCGGAGGGGCGCAGTAATGACCAGACCAGGACCATAAACAATACCTATTATTTATAAATATACGCTATAGCGTAACACGTACGGTAACGTAACGGTACACACTTATCACACTGTGTTACGATGTAACCGATCAAATTACTATATAAATTATAAAGTCGCATATTCAATTGATACCGGATACCATATCCGCAAAATTAAAATACGCGTGGTTGCCTTGGCCCCTACCTAGTTAGATTATCGCCAATGGGTCGCATGAATCCACTCCCACAAAGGCCAGAATCAAATATTATTACCATATATGGCCAGCATGCGATCCCGGATGCGAGCAGAGTACGCCAGGGTTCGAGAACGTTCTATGGCTACTCCAATCGCAAGCGTATGTATAGGAAAAGTTCTAGAACAAAAAACTATCCACCAATGAGTAAGTCGAGGCAACAGCGCTAAAAAGAGATGGCAAGTATAACTTAGAAGGGGGTATTATTAGAGTCAAAATATAAATATGGAACAGGAGGTAGTTTTTTTTTCTCTTGGACTCTAAATTATCGTGTGTCAAGGCAGATAACACTGCTCAAAATAATATAGTAATTAAAACATTATTTTTGCCTAGGGCATTTAAAAGTGTGTGACTTAAAAAACCCCAAAGGTACATTTTATAATCATTTCTATTGTAGGACTCATTTTCCTTCGTTTACTTTATTGGTATAACCGTATTTGAAAAGTAGATTTTTACGTGTAACTGTTCTATAAAACTCGTTCTAACGAGATTTATTAGTATAATCATATTTGAGAAGTATATTTTACGTGTAAGTAACTTTTCTATAAAGTTTGTTCTAACGAGACGATTAGACGTATTGTATAATACATACCTACCAATCATTTGTTTCAAAGGTACATAATTATCAAAAAACATCATACTGTTCGTACAGAGATTATTACCTATTTATTTAGTACTACACAATATTTCGTACCCACCATATAATTTTTAATTTGTTAACGCCACCAGGTCATAAAGTTAAAGAATAAGTAGAATTCCTAAAAGTTTTGACACAATACTTTCCCTCCAGAACTGAGCGGAAGGGAGCGCCGGTCTTAAATATACCGCCCCCCATATTTAGTCACTAACACCCGAATAAAAGGTAACGTACATTTCTTTTACAATTCGAAATTAACCTCTAAAAATAGCCCATGTCTGCTGCACAATTTCGTGTGTGTTACATTTGTTTCGGGTGTTTATTCTTATGGAGGAGTTTCTGCTGTCGGTATAATGTATGAAAGTACTTCCGACAGATGACGCAGGCGTCACCCAAAGACGTTAAGTATGAATGTATTATCGAAATTAGCAGTCAGGAGCAATTGTCACGATTGCTGAATTGGCAAAGCATCTGGACGGTATCCAGGAGATGCAGGTTCAAATCCTGCTCGTGACTGTTATTTTCGATTTCACATTTTTCACTTTGTGTTTAACTCATAATTAAGTATACGTAGTTATTAGACGATAGATTTATTTTTTAAACATTTCACAACTTGATTTTATTGTCAGACAAGGGTAAGATTAGAACATCTTATGAAGGGCGCAATTATAGAAGCTCGCGCCGGGCGCATATAAGGCTAGCTACAGCACAGCCAGTGAATGTTTTTAACCCCCGACGCAAAAAGATGGGTGTATTAAGTTTGACGTGTCTGTCTGTCTGTGGCTCCGTAGCTCGCGAACGGATGAAGCTATTTCAATTTAGTTTTTTTTGTATGAAAGGTGTATTACGGGCGAGTGTTAAGCCGTTTAAAAGTTGTGGGGGGTGAAAGTGGGGAAGAATAACCGAATGTCTGCAAATATAATCGAGTGGGGTCTCAAATCAAAGCGCATCACGTGCACATTACAAAATAATATGTTCAATGAAAATCGGTTGAGCCCTGAAAAAACTCTGGGGATAAAAGTGGGGAAAATACTCAATATCTGCAAATATATGTGGTGGGGAGAAAGTGGGGAGGAAATCCGAATGTCAGCAAATTTACCCAAGTAGGGTCGCAAAATCGATGTTATAACAACTTAACAAAATCAACATTATAATAAGTGTGTACCTATAAAAAGAATAAAATAAAAATTAAATTCAAAATTAAAAAAAACCCCGACACAATAACCTGCATGCATTTTTTTTTAGAATTATATATACTCGTATAGGTACTTTAAGATTGAGTTTCTTTCATTATTTTTTACTTTTTAAAGGGAAATCAGGTTATTGTGTCGGTTTTTTTTTTAATTTTGAATTTAATTTTTATTACTTGTAGCCAGACCTATACCATCTCTGTTTTAAAAGCAACAGTGAGTAGTAGAAATACTCTTTACTTACTTTCCTTAATCGCCCCGTATGAGAACCTCAGAATAGAATCGAAATCCACGGTGTACCTATTTATTCATTGTCGTTTATTAACTTACCACAAGGACCGATTATGATGGCATATTTTGAGAAAAAAGCGGTGATCCATAATACTGGTTAAGTACACCGAAATTCATGAAGGATCGTCTAGTGTCTCTACTCGTAGTATACACTACTCTACTAGTAGGTACCACTAGTAACACGCCTCTCACATTTATGATAAGGGTTTCGAGAGTACGTTCACGTTAGTGCTGACAATATTAAAGTCTCGAAAGCCTTTGAAACGATCTGGCATGTAGTAGGTACCTACTCTTGAACGAGCTTCCCATGTAAAAACTATCCAATGCTCTAATCAATTGAAACATTAAAATACAAGGTAGCCAAGATTAACTACTTATTCAAGGTTTTCTGATACCTGAATATATATTTGCATCTGATCTCTGCTGGCACCCCACTGTGCTGTGTGGCAGGTTCCAAGGCTGCTGTAAAGAGCATTAACTCAAGAAATGTTATACCTCCCCGGCCTGTCAAGTCTGCTGACCTAGAATTAAACAAAAAATCTAAATGTATGGATACTTACTAGAGTAACATCAATTTTTAAAGATCGCGATCTCTTAAGGTATTGTAAAGATAGAACGCAGCCCTATAAGTATTTTAAAATATAATACATAAATATATCAAAATATCCTGGTCGGTATCACGTATGCCAATACTTCCGACAGATGGCGCAGGCGTCACCCAAGTCGTTAAGAATGAATGTGTTATCGATATTCGCAGTCCCAAGCAATTGTCACGATGGCTGATTGACAACGCATCGGACGGACGGTACCTATTCCAGGAGATGCAGGTTCAAATCCTGCTCGTGACTTACTTTCGATTTCACATTTTCACGCTGTGTTAAATTATATGGCAAGCATGTCAAATGCTAAAAAAAATATGTAGATAAGTAAGTAAATATCTGAATACATACCAACCTAAGAATTAAAATTTATGTTTTTAGATTTACGAGTAAGTACTTAAATCTTACCTAAACATAGGAGAGCATTGAGTCCTCTGCCAGCCTATGTCGATCATAAACTGCGTGAATATATTGGGGCTCATGTACGTGCAAGGGTACACCATCAGAGTGAACTCACGGTACAAACGAATTTGATCTAAAAGATAACAATACAATAAAATAGATTGAACCCAAATAATAATAAATCAGTATCTAGTATAGTATAGATATACCTCCTTACTTAGGTTTAAGAGTTACCCATTGTGCTAGGTGAGCGACAAACGCGTTAATACTACGCCACGGGACGACGATACGACGACCCACGGGAGTCGTAAGAGCCGACTGAGGGAATACTTGGGGAGTGCGCAACAGCACTACCTCGAGTATTAACAACATCCACTGCGATCGCCAACCCGCCTGCCAAGCGTGGCGATTACGGCATTATCCCCATGACGGGACCGCTCGTTGTGGCGTTGTCTTGGGGAGGCCTATGTCCAGCAGTGGACGTTGAAAGGCTGATAGATGGATGGATGGATGTACTTACGGCCTACGTTTGTCGCCTAATATGAACGCGACGCAAAGCGGTTAAAGTACTAGCCGCAATACGTCACATCGCGTAGTAACCTAGCAACGCGTAGCATCACGTCGCATCGCTCGCCTAAGACAACGGGTTAGCGCAGTCAACTGACAACTCTTCATCCCGGAAAAAGGAATGGTTCCCGCCTTCGATCAGTGGTATTGTTGATCGAAGGTTCTCGCTATTTAAAGTGCCGTAGAGAGATGCATGCGAATGAATCGCGGACACAATCTTAGTTTTTATTAAAAACTAGCCTCTGCCTGCGACTCAGCCGAGACGAAAAGCTAGTTTTTAGGTTATATCTCAGGTTCCCGATATAGTAGCGTAACGTAAGATGTATTATACCAGTTTTTAAAACTAATCAGACGAAAAAAAATTTCATCAAAATCCGTTCAGAAATTTCTAACAAAACTTTTTTTGTTCAGAGACGCCTAAATAGTATAATACTAATACATTCATTTTTTTCTCAAAGATCTTAAATGTACACACATCGCTCTGTTGATGAAATAATTGAGCATGACATGATGAAAAAATATAGAAAGGTAGTATAATACTAATACATTAATTTTTTTCTCAAAGATCTTAAATGTACACACATCGCTCTGTTGATGGAATAATTGTGCATGACATGATGAAAAAATATAGAAAGGTACTACCATCGAACCATGACTGAAGTAGTGGTAGTGTAATCGACTTCCGAGCACGAGGTCGTGGGTTCGATTCCCACTCAGGACAATTATTTGTATGATGAACACAGATATTTGTACTGCGTCTGAGTTTTTTCTATCTATTTAGATTTTTATATATATTTTTAGCATTTGACATGCTTAGCAACATACATTAAACACAAAGTGAAAAATGTGAAATTAAAAAATAACAGTCACGAGCAGGATTCGAACCTGCATCTCCTGGATACCGTCCAGATGCTTGCCAATTCAGCAATCGTGACCCTTCTCTACCCACTACACTTTGTGTTTAATGTTTTCTATCTATTATATGTATGTATTTACAAAAAAAAGTAATATATGTATTATATCCGTAATCAGGTACCCATAGCACAAGCGTTAAGCTTAGTTTGGGACCAGAGGACGTTGTGTGAAATGTCCGTGAATATTATTATTATTACATTAAAGTAACATGGTTCCAGTGGCCCGCCAATACATACGGAGAGACGGCACACTGCGGGTTTACTACCCTGTCCGTTGCCCCGAACGACGGGGTGAGCGGTTAGGTAGATTTTTTCCCGCCTAAACAAAAAAGAGAAATTCTGCTGTAGCATTCGAAGTACTTTGTGCTGTACCAGTGCTCGTACTGCAATCTGTGGTATGGGGACAGGGGAACTTATTGGAGACCGTCGAACAAGCATGAAAAATGGATGAAATATTGGAACAGCATCCACCAGCGGAGTTGGCAATCCTTTGAGACTTCAGACAAAGAAATACCAGTACGAAAATGATAAAACTTACACATATATTTTAAGAGATACCTGATTTAGTATAACCGGCAGCCCTGAGTAGCTGCAGGTTCGGTGAGGCCATGGTCACTGCTCCTCCACCAACGTCTGTGCCGATGAGCGTGCTTTCTTCACATATTTCTATCAGCGTGTTGTAGTCCATATCCTTTTGAAGATTGCAAAATTTAGTTTGTATAGTAATGAATTTAGGACAGAAAGAATCACAATCTGAGTCTTCCATAATGTTATATACGAAGAGCTGGCTACTGAAAGAAAAAATAGCTACAAGAGACGGAAAACTGGAAACAAGACTAACTGGTGTTTACTGCTTTTTAAAGCCGAATGAGAGTTATCACTTGCTGTTGGAGCCAAACCAGACATGAAGCATTTTGGTATGTTTAGGATTCATGGGAAGAAAGCCGGTTCGATATGTTCCATCCACGCTCCTCTACTAAACATAATTAGGATCTTGAATGCAAAAAAAATGGATTTAGTGGTGATGTTGCTGAATCCATGAATCAAGCAGCAAGCAGCTTCGATCAACAAGTTGGTATTGTTGATCGAAGAATGGCAGTTATCATTACAATCAGGCGGTACCTCATATGCTATCTCATAAATAAAAACGAATGTTTTTTCGGATAATTTTTAATTTAAACCTGAGTTTCAGATTCTTTGATCATGTCGCCAGTGACTAGTATGGCGAACACAGCGAGTTCTGGGCTCCTGAGGCTGGCATGAGCGCGATGTCGCTCCAAGTCCGTAATGTTAAACCACAGCAGCCGGTTCCTCATGCCCTGGATAGAGGATAAATTAAACAATAGCACTGGTGACAACGGTTGGTGCAACTCCAGAGTATTTTGATAAATACAAATAGGTATGATGGATGTATATGTCAAGAGTTTTTTTGTATTACCAACGGTGGTCGAATAGCAAACGGTGCATCTGACGGTTAGTGGTATCCGTATACAGTACCTATGTGAAGTGCTTTTCTTAAACCACTTTTTAATTAAGGACAAGTCGTAGTGCTCGGGAAACAAAACAACGATCATTCCAGAGCCTTGGGTAGGCTGTAGACGCGGTGGAAAACAGTACAGAAAACGTTACGTCGGATCGTCTTGGGCAAGATCGGTTGCAGGTGGTATGAATAACCCTACGATGTCGCATAGTTAGGTGCCAAAAGGGCGGTCCCATGTTCCTGCTAAGTGCTAGATTAGCATCCAACAACCGATTCCGCTGATCAATGTGTTTATTTGGTGAAAAAAACTAAACGATAAAATTAGTGAACATATATATTATCTACTTATACCTTCTGAAGTGCGTGTAGGTATGTGCAAAAATGCTTAACAATTACATCAATCTAGAAATTGGTTTATTTACTACTTTTTCCTGTCATTAAATACCTAAGTAGTCCTCTGCAATTGTCGTAAGGGTCCTATAATTCTAAAATGCCTCTTCTTTAACCCATTAGATTATTAGTTTCGCCAAAACCGTACTTGGTACAAGTAGTAAACCAAAAGAGAAGTGAATGTCTACTAATATTCCCCATTACCATCGAAAGAGGACTGAAGATAGAACTATAGTTAGCAACAAACAAGGACTGTCTCTTGGTAATCTAAAGCGCTGAACAATGACCAAACTTTAATTTCAAATCGTACTAACTGGTTTCAATTTTAGTTTTTTCTTGGTGTCTATTTTAATAGAGACCCTATAAACGGCGTGGTACACGCTCTTGAGTGCATGATTCGGCAACCAGATTTTGTACACACGGAATGGGCTGCAAAGTTGTCCTGTATCGCCTCCAAATATCTAAAAGAATACAAATTAAAGCTAATTTTACTTTTTCTTTCGTTTTGTGGCAGACGAGCTACGGCCTACCTGATGGTAAATGGTAACCGTTACTCATGGACTCAACTATACCGCGAGTATTGTCAAGCCGCTGCTCACCATTTTATTTCAGATATGAAATGAAAGAATACGAAGAACGACTATCTCCTGCTACAACCAAAACACACCGATGTGCTTCATGGCTGGTCACACGGGAGATGGTGGTACCAGCCCACTTGGGCCAGATAACAAGTGAGCACTCCCAATTGCTACACAGCCTCACCTCCAGTAATGTAATAGGTGATAACTGCTTACTTCCCTTAGTCGCCTCGTACGACACCCGTGGAAAGGAATAGGGTGGTGACACTTGTATTCTTAGTCCATCACCACACGGAAAGAAACTTATGTTATCTTTAATTTGCCAACCCTAGCAGAACCTACCATGAAGCACAAGTGTCACCACCTCATTCTTTCCCATGTGGCTCTTACGCGGTGAAGGCTAAGAGAAGTAGCATTTTCTGCCGATTGTTCACTGGTGATAAGTTTGGATACTAAGTCGGAGTAGTACTCACTTGTTATCTGGTTCAAACGGGTCGGTTCAGCTCGATCGAAAAACTACCACCCTCTCACTGTAGATCAACGTAAAACAATAGCAGGTACTCCTAAGCACTGTTGTTTCGCATTGTGAGGGGAGTGCCAAGGCCCAAACCTTTTCCTTACATTCCCTTAGATCCACCTCATATCCTTTTCCTAGGAGTTGGCGACGTGCTTTTGATGCCTGTAGTGTTGCTAAAGTTTACAGACTAAGGTAACCGTTTACCATCACGTGGGCTTGTTTGCCATCAGCATAAGTATATAAAAATATGATAACGAATAACGTCTGGATGAAAATCTCGACCACATTGAGCGGTAGACTATACTAAGTCGGATCCGAGCTCAACAGTGAGATGATATAAAAGTAAGTCAGGGGAGAGGTGCGTAATTGGGTAACGGCACCAAGTATGATACATGCTTCCTTCCCTGACTAACTTTTTACTAATGAAAAACTTTCAAAGTATACCTTTAGAAATAGTTTAGAAATGAGTTTATTCTGTATCAAAGCTTACATCATACACTATTGGTCTTAAGAGTAACTGATGCCGTTTTCCAAACTAGGCTAAAGCCTAAATTTTGGGCGACAGTGTTCAGTCGTATAAATTTGACAGTACAATAAGTATTTAGATATTTTTGATGTGAAACATCTAATGCGGAGGGAGGGTAAAATCGGCTGTTAGCGTGGCGACGCTTTTATTTTATTTGTCCCGTTCAAATCTTGCAAATTAAATTTGAGAAACTTCCCCATTTCCGATTGAGATGAAATTTTACACGCATGTGTATTTCACGTGAAAATGCAATATTATAATGACATGGAGCTGATCTGATGATGGAGCTGGAAGGTGGACATAGGAAGTCTATAATGAAACGGCGCAACTCCATCGAGTTTGGGCTAGTATGATTCGTCTTGCTGAGTACTTTGTTTTTAGATGGTATACAGGGTCTGATGATGGAGTTGGAAGGTGGCCATGCGGAACTCTGTAATGAAACGATGCAACCCTATCGAGTTTATACTCGTTTGATTCGTCTTGAGGAGTACTTTGTCAAGTTATGATCATTTTATTTCTACAAAATAATTTCGATGTTTTCACATCTACTAGACGTCCCGCGACGTCTAGTTTTTTATATATATTTTTAGCCTTTGACATGCTTAGCACTATACAATAAACACAAAGTGAAAAATGTGAAATCGAAAATAATGTATTTAAATACTGCCGACAGATGGCGCAGGCGTCCAAACCAGAGGCGACCCAAAAACGTTGAATGAATGTATTATCGAAATTAGCAGACAGGAGCAATTGTCACGATGGCTGAATTGGCAAAGCATCTGGACGGTATCCAGGAGATGCAGGTTCATATCCTGCTCGTGACTGTTATTTTCGATTTCACATTTTTCACTTTGTGTTTAAAGTACAATAAGTACTGCCTCAGCTGCATGGATTTTGTGTGTGTGTGTGTGAGTGTGTGTGTGTGTGTGTGCGTGTGTGCGTGTGTGTGAGTGCGCGCGCGCGAGCGTGCGTACACGTTTGTATTTGTGGTGATTGGGTGTGTTTGCGGTTACTTTAAGCGAGGTAGGTAAGTAAGTAGGTCTTCAGTCTTGTAATGGTTGTATAGTGGGCTTCAGTGTTGCAGCCAACAGCCAACATATATTTTACTTATGTCTACATCTACACTATCCGACAATATACTTATATTATGACGTAATATCTTACTTCTTGCAAAAGAAGAGGATGAGCTGCGTTTTTTAGGGTCGAGAGGATGCAGTTTGGTGTTTTCTAAGAACAGTTTTTTTTAAATGTAGGTACAGTTGTCGAACTACATCTACTGTCGAAGTACATTGCAATTAGCGTACAGGCTAGCAGTGGGGTATCTCTAGGGCTTTTTAGTTGTATCTAGCTAAAGGTCTCTCCCTAAACATAATAGTAAGTAGGTACCTCATAATTAATCTTTTGAGCAGTATACTTCCAACAGTCCCTCTCACATTTCATTGATGGTAACCAAAGTTCTCCACTTGGTTCCTTGTTGAAGAGGAAGCTTCGTTCGCTCGGACAATATATCAGAAGAGACACAACGTCACATAAATCCTTGTAATGTTTGAACATGTTTGTTTAAGCTAATTTTACAATTTAATAATTAAAAATATTTGTAAGTTTCTGTTGTCTAAAACTAAAAATATTTATTTTGGTAAAAAGCGTCAAATTGAATAACAACTTGTCTATACCTACATCACAGATAGGTATCTAATTAAAAAGTATAATACCTACATAATATAGGCTATTTATTAATCATAAGAAGACATAAACACAGCATCACGCTTGTATTCCTCGAAGGGGTAGGCAGAGGTGTAATACACACCCACGCTTCGCCAGCTAACTTTAAGTCCCACGTAAAAGGGGGCGAGGCTATTGCCGTCTACTGGGCATATTTCCAAACTCCGGACTGCACTACCTACTGAGAATTTTTCTTTTTACGAAAAATCTCAATAACACAGCAAGATCCGGGGATCGAACCTCATGATCAGCAGTCGCTCACACTACCGCTGCGCCACAGAAGCAGTTTTTAACTGCAATTTGTGTTTAGCCACCTACTAATTAAAGTCTTACCTACCATTTTTTTATGGCACGTGGGTGGTAAACAAGCATACGGCCAACCTGATAGTAAACGGTTACCGTAGACTATAGACGCTAGCAATACCAGACCCGGGGGGTTAGGCAGAATCTCATATCTCACATGACGATCGTATCGTGATCACTGTGATTGGTTGAGAGATCACCATGATTGGCCAGCGGATTATTGTGACATCACACGTCGGTTTCTCAACCAATCACAGTGATCTCGAAACGGTCAACACGTGAAATATGACATTCTGCCTAACCCCCCAGAAGTATCACTCGTGTGTCGCCAACTCCAGTGATAAGGATAGGAAGATTGATAAGGAGAGGATAGGATGTACCTAGGAGGGGTAGGTACTACGGAATGGACAGTAAGTATAATAGGTAAATAGAGGATAAGAAGGACAATAAGGAGTGGGGGTTTTCGGGGGCTTCCGGCGCTCTCTCTCACCATAACAAAACAGTACCGTTGTTTCGCGCTGATCTTCTATGAGAATGTGGTACTTCACGGGTGGTACGTATGGTACACATAATTCAACATAATATGGGAGGTAATGGTAAACTCAGGTTCGCTCGATTACGGTCCCTTGCAGTAACGTGGACGTTCAGGTTAATAAACAATTAATTTTGAGATAAAAATGGAAATAATCGTTTTGAAATAAAACTAAGTTTATGGAATCTATCGCGTTCACTTGATTTTCAAGTGGTAGACCTCCAAGGCTGATATGCCTTGGATGTCTACCATCTAAGTCCACCCGTGATCATGAATGCTGTAAAGTATTCGAAACGTCGGGATAGTAGAAAATCAAGTAAACGCGATAGATTCCGTAAACGTAGTTTTATTTCAAAATTAAGATTAAACATTCGCGTAAATATCAGAAAGTAGGATGGAAATAATCGGTATAAAAACTGTCCATCTTTTGTTGGAACAAATCTATTTGAAAAAGAATGTTGGCTGGTCGTATAGTAGGTACAGTACTTTCGGAGTTCATCGTAGACAAAACACTGTGACAGGGATTTTTTATGTATTAACTATGTATAATAGTAACTTCAACTTTCCCACTAGAACACAAAGTGCAAAAATGTGAAGTAGAAAATGATAAGCTTCTTATTTTTTTTTCTCATTTTCACATTTTGTGTTCTGGTAAATGCCCAGGTCAGGTGTATAACATACTTATGTACCTACTTATAAAAGTAACAAACAAAATAAATTAGATTATTTTTTATGATCTAAACTTTCGAATCTTAGTTCATAAATACTACTATAGATGGCGTGGCGCGAAGAAAGTGAAACTAGTAAGAACACAGACAAATAATCTGGCCAAGAAAAGTATTGAAATTATTATGTAATTTCCCAGAAGTAAGACCCCTTCTCAAATTTGACTCTACCTATAGTATTTACTGCTCTCAAACGTACTAAAAAAAGTCATTCTAACCCCAAGTATTATTGATCAGCCTACTACACTACACTATAGCTTTCTATGGCTCTGTCTATCGTGTGACGTAATGATCACGCCACCTTTTTCGTGCCTAATACTGCGTTGCTATTGGTTGAAAAATACTCATTCCCCACCCCAAACAAAAATACGACACATTCAACATGTTTAGAGCTGGATATGGAGCAAGTTAAAATCGATTTGAACTCGATTACTATATCAAATGAGAAATAATTTATTTTTCGTATTCTAAAGTTATTATTTTTGATACTAATTGTATATTCATTTAATTATTTATTAAACCTCAGACAGTTCTCAGCATCAATTACAATTTTGGATATTATTTACTACATCAACTCCATCCATGCAATCGATTGTAATCGAGTAAAGTTGATTACACCCCATACGTCACGGAGAAATGTGTGGATTTGCTGGACGTTACGAATTCCGCTAGTGTTTACTTCGAATAAATTTGAAAATTTAGTGATAATTTACAAGTGTATTATACGCAGTGCAGTTATCAAGGAGTGGTTAAAAGGGTAAGTCTCGTTTTTTGTGATTTATAATTTTTAATGATATTCTGGTTAAGTGAACGTTTCATAAAATCTATAACCTAAAAAGGATAACTGGATGGGTGCTCGCATTCATAATAAAATCTTCTTTTGTAAATTTTTCATATCTATATCTTCCGCATACTGCTCTATAATATTTCTATATTAATCGGATAATAGATAATAAATGGATTGAATTTTATTACTTAGTAGATAAAATACTCTGAATCGTAAGGTACCTTTACTTCATAACTACTGAGCAGATATAGTTCCACCGTAAATAACATCAATCTGCAAGTATTTTTACCGCCTTCAAATGTAACTAGTTTTGAGTGTTTATTATTTGTTTATTATTTTATCGCAAAAACGATGCTTGCGATAAGATAACGTTCGCGATTGGATGTTAAAACTCACATTATCTATACAATTTCTTTGCATTTTTGCAATGTCCTATTGCGTTACATCTGATTTTTTGGGAGACTCAAACTATGCTTTCAATTACAGAGAATATCAAATGATTTTTTGATTTTACCTGTATAGTAGGTATAGGAATTACAGCTGATGTGATACATCTTATGTGATATGATACATCTTGTGATGTGATACATTTAGAATTTATACTTAACTTTAGGTAGGTACCTATATAGTTCATCAGACTGTCATTAACCCATTGATTTAAACATTGTTTTTAAACATTTTTTTTCACTGTATGTAACAATCTATGTGATTAAGGTTATTACACAGTTGACAGGATAATGTTAAAATAGATTTTCTTCATTAAAATATTACCGATGTATACATTGGCAGTGGTTATAACCTAGTGGTGGTCAAATCAAGGACTGCAAATGGTATTGAGTTTGATGCTCAGTCTCAGATACAAATCTTGTGTGGCACACACCACCTCTTTATTTAAGTAAGAACTAACAGCCTGGCTATTGTCGTTGGATGCAGAAGGCGCAGGACTGTTAGTTCTGGTGCAAATTAAGGTAGTAATTTTGAAAGATTGAATGAATACTTTACTTTGGTTACAAAGTACTTTTACAATATTAATCAATGTTACCACAAGATGATCATTAATATTATTGAATCCTTCCACCTGTTTTCTGTAAATAGTGGTGAACTACCAGCCCAAATCCCATTCACTCTATTAAACTGTAATAAATTTACAAATTAAAAAAGTCGCCTATGAGTTTCTTGCCAGGTTCTTCTCATGAAGGGCTACGGATGCTACTTGCGGATGCACTTGCCTTAGGCGCTTGTGTTAATTATTAGTGTATTCTTAATAATTTGAAGTGATATAGGCCTATCAAATAAAGATATTTTTGAATTTGAATTCAATATTAAATCTCAATGATTCCAAGAAATCACTAGTATTTTAGAAATCAAAATAATATAGTTCTCATGAAAGTTATAATCATATTATTTTATTCAATGACTGTAACCTGACATTTTGTTTCATTAAATATTAAAACTCGCTGGCAATCTCACTCCAGAGGGAGATTTGTGTTCAATGTTCCAATTCAGCCCATAACCATAGTGTGGACAGTAATGGTAGTTTGTGACTTAGTTTATAGGCTAGCTTAGGTACATTTTATGCAATTTTTTTTACTGGTGGTAGGGCTGGGTACTCACTTGCTATGGGGTCCGAACGGCTTGGTACCACCAGCTCCCGTGTGACCGGTCATGAAGCATGTCAGTGTGTTTTGGCTGTAGCAGTAGATAGCCGTTTATTCTTTTATTACATATCTGAGAAATGAAATGGTGCGCAGTGGCTTGACAATATTAGCTGAGTCTATGAGCGGCGGTTACCACTTACCATCAGATGGACCGAGGCTCGTCTGCCATCATAAGCAATAAAAAAGAATGTGGACTTCAGAATTTGTTCAATATAATATACGTATTCTACGGTACATCTTTATCTTCACAAAAATAGCCATTTCACTGCCTTTCTCCATTCTTGGATAAACAACATAAATTATCCTATGTTTTTTTCTGTATCCAGGACTACAATATGTATGCCGTATGTATTTCGTGATGATCGGTTAAGTAACTACGGCGTCAAGTTCGCCAAACAATATAATAATATGTTGTCAGTTTGTTGGTGGATTCTGATAAAATATTTTTTATAATTATAGCGTTTTTAAACTAAACTAGTTTCTCCCCGCGACCGCTGCCAAAGGCTGCTTTTTAAATTATATAATTATATATAATTCCCGATATACCTAGTAGCAATATACAAGTATTTATACCAGTTTTTAAGTATAATACATTATAAAGCAAAAAAGTTTCATCAAAATCCGTTCAGTTGTTTTTGCGTGATGTACGAACAAATAAACAAGGCAAATATTCAAAATTGTTTTGTGTTCAGAGACGCTCAAATAGCATAATGCAGTCATCTTTACAGCTGCGCTCTTTTAAATCTTTTTAAATGATGAGCTAGCGCCTCGGTGGTGTAGCGGTGGTGTATGCGACTGCTAATCATGAGGTCTTGGGTTCGATCCCCGGGTCGGGCAATGTTATTGAGCTTTTTCCTAAAAAGAAAAATTCTCAGTAGCAGCCCGGAGTTTGGGGATGTGCCCGGTAGACGTCAATAGGCTCGCCCCCTATTACGTGGGACTTAAACATAGCTGGCGAGTCGTGGGTGTGTAATACACCTCTGCCTACCCCTTCGGGGAATACAGGCGTGGTGCTATGTTTGTTTTATCAAATAAACATTCTAAAGAAAATTGTTTTGAGCTCAGGGGCCTAATACAGTAATTTATTCTCCAATATCTTTAATATACAGACACAGCTCTGCAACAGTTTAACCTAGTATAGATAACTAAGTTTAAATTCTGTTCTATTTAAAACCAGTTCTATCACAGGTGCGGAGGTAGTGCGTGAGCCCTGCGCTGATGTAGTCTATAATTGAGGGGGACTAATTTAGAGGCGGGAAGTCTAAAGTCCGCGGCCTTGTGAGTCGTGTGACCGTACACCTACAACGCTGATCATTGTACTCATCCTACTAAAGTTTATGGTATAAGTTGTTTTTATACAAAAAAACTAGACGTCGTGGGGCGTCTAGCAGATGTGAAAACAACGAAATTATTTTTTAGAAATAAAATTATCATAACTTGACAAAATACTCCTCAAGACAAATCAAACGTGTATAAACTCGATAGGGTTGCGTAGTTTCATTACAGAGTTTTTGTGGGCTTTCCAGCTCCATCGTCAGACTCTGGATACCATCTAGAGACAAAGTACTTGTCAAGACTAATCATACGAGCCCAAACACGATGGAGTTATGTCGTTTTATAACGGAGTTCCTATGGCCACCTTCTAGCTCCATCATCAGACCCTGGATACAATCTAAAGACTAAAGTACTCGTCAAGATAAATCAAATGATTCCAAACTCGATGGGGTTGCGACGTTTCTTTACAGAGTTACTGTGGTCACCTTCCAGCTCCATTATCAGACCCTGGATATCATCTATGACTGAAGTTCTAGTCAGGATATTTCAAACGAGCCCGAACTCGATGGAGTTGCGCCATTTAATTAGAAAGTTTCGCATGGCCACCTTTCAGCTCCATCATCAGACCCTGGATACTATCTAAAGACAAATTACTCATCAAGACGAATCAAACGTGTCAAAACTCGACGGGGTAGCGTCATTTCATTATAGAGTTACTGTGGCCACCTTCCAGCTTTATCATCAGCCCCTGGATACCATCTATACACAAAGCACTCGGCAAGACGAATCATACGAGCCCAAACTCGATGGGGTTGCGCCGTTTCATTATAGAGTTCCTATGGCCACCTTCCAGCTCCAACATCAGATCAGCTCCATGTCATCATAATATTGCATTGTCACGTGATATACACATGCATGTAATATTTCAGCTCAATCGGAAACCGGGAAGTGTGTCAAATTTAACTTGCAAGATTTGAACGGGAAAAGTACAATAAAAGCGTCGCCACGCTAACAGCCGATTTTACCTCCCTCCGCATTAGATGTTTCACATCAAAAACTAGATATCCTTATTTCCTGACTTAAACACTGGTAACATACATTTATTTTTATCTCGCTATTATATTGGGGAACCGGAGATATAACCAACGTTTTTTTTTGTGTAGCAACACAGGACGATAAATTCTGTGTGTGATCTACAAATGGATGTTCTGGGTCTAATTTGTATCTGTGAAGTCGTAAATGTGATGGGGAGATTGGGAATGGCCGTCGGGCAGTGCGATGGCTTAGCGGTCTAGCTAGAGCACTTCACGGAATTGAAAAGGACGCAGGTTCGAATCCCGCTCGCACTAAACTTCTCTTTTTCCACATTCACAAATAATTTGTTCTTTAAGGTATAAACATAGCTACTATAATATATTAAAAACGAAACCATAAATATTATAGCATTTAATTTAAAAAAGAATTTTTGGTGTAAAGCTGCTGATATATTTTATTGCATTTACAGCACTGGTAGGTATCGATATCGGCAAACATGAATTACGATTTCATAGCGCTGTCAAAGAAACTCGATTTCCGGTTTTTATTTTTTTATAAAAGAATGCATGCTAATTCCAGTATGAATGAGCGGCTTGACCAGGGAAGTACCACCCTTCCAGAAAAAAGGCGTAATTTAATGGTAGGTTCTACTGCAAACGCACGTCATCCACATTCAAAGTCGCTTCAGTAAGCTCTGTTATTAAGAACAATGTATTTTTATTCAATAACCCTTTAGCCATACCCAGCAATACAAGAAGTATTGCTAGGTATGGCTAACGTAACCATACGTCCCGCTTTGAGCGGGACAGTCCCGTTTTCAGGCTGTCTGTCCCGTTGTCCCTAGCCAGAGCAAAATTGTCCCGTTTTTGCAAACAGACAATACTTACTTATCATCACGCCATTTTCCTTGCTAGTTAGGCAGAAAGAACAGTGCCAAAAGGCTCTATTATTGCATAGATCTCTCGCTTCCTCGACATTTATAATTCTATTAATACAAGCTCGCCGGTTTATGTGTAATACAATCATGACCGATTTGGTCTAGGTAGGTTAGTCTCGGCTGCCCCCTGTACCTGCATGCTTCCATTTTCGCATAATAATAGGTATTAAGATATATTTTTTTAATTCAATTCATTTGTCACGTTAGGTATGGCCCATGGGTAACCACTGAAAAGAGGCCCTAGTCTACCACGCGGTCCCAATGTGGTTGGTCGGATTCACAAGCCGCTTAGAAAACCTTTCATAGATCCCTTAAGATGTTTTCCTTTACGGGCTCTAACCAAAATATATGTGGTTCCAAAAAGTCAGAGGTGTGTTCCTTGTGGGCCGGAAATTAAACTCGTTGCCACTGCCTTAACGACCATACCTACTTCTGAAACAAAAAAAAAATAAAATTGTTAAGATTTCGAAACAATAATTAGTATCTATCAGGTAGATAGGTCCAGATGGACTCCAAAAGGCTTATCATCACCCCACGTCGGGTTCACAGGTCCGGTAGCTATCTCTGTACTTTCAACACCCCGCCTGTTTAGACAGACGACTTTTTATCTGGCCTTCAACAGTTATCAGCGTGCGGTGCATAGGTCAATATTGACATGTCATTTCCTGAACAAAAAACAATGCTTATTGTTTTTTTAAAGATTAGGCAAACGTAACGCACAATGTTTTTGTTTCATTTGTGTTAATATTTTTTGTAATATGTGATCTCAGACTAACAAAAAAATATAAGACACTGGAAAATAAAAGTGAACCCATTTTTATCAAGATGTATGAGTGAAAGTGTTGTCACTGGAAAGAAAAACTCGCTATAATTTTGGGTAATTTTTAAAAGTTCTATGTTTAAAACATAATAATTAATTTAATCTTCTATAAAGAACAAATTATAGATTTCTATGCAGATGACAATAATTAGATAAATTGTGGACTTGGGTCTTTCGCGATTCATGAGATTATCATTACTTGTATTGCATACTTGAGTATTCCGTCCCTATTTTATGTTTTAAATTTGTGGATTTCCTTCGTTTCGTAATGCGCCATGTTAAAAC
Source organism: Leucoma salicis (assembly GCA_948253155.1). NCBI lineage: Eukaryota > Metazoa > Arthropoda > Insecta > Lepidoptera > Erebidae > Leucoma > Leucoma salicis. The sequence continues at coordinate 1,440,213 of OX411806.1, read as the reverse complement.
ATAATTTTACCCAAATCTAGTGCGTAGTGGCTATTTATATAGCGACCTCTAATCCCGAATTTCATGGTGGTACACATACAGAGGCAATCATTTGTGCGGGCCACAAACAATACTCTGTAGTGAGTATATTGTCTCCGGCGCCACCATGTATTCTCCTATTAGGTGATGTCTTTAAAATAAGCTTTCCGGATTTAAAATGTCGAATACAAACTGTTACTGCAACAAGTATGTCGGGTCACGAGATCACCAGCCGCTTATGTACTCCAGTACTTTGGACCGTCGATAAATCAACTTGATGGGCACGTATAGATAAACTAAACACTCAGGCCGTCGGTCCTTGGAGTTTGCTCCGTACTGCTGTAACGCCCTCGCCCTAGCAAGGCATGATTATACTAAATTTAGATTGCAGTACCTACCTACGTTGTATATTCAAATAAGAAGACTATTTTTATTTTCTTATTTTAGAAACATCTGCCCTATGAATAGTTTATTAAATGATTATTAATACCCTTGTAAAATTGGAAACAAAACCACCTGGGGTAAGTAATGGACATTGTTTATTACTGAACTGGGTCTAGTCACTTGATGCCAGAATCTGATTGATACCTACCTACTTCAGATTCTGGCATCTGCTAGACATAGGCCTCCCCAAGAATGGGGGATAGTGCCGTAATCGCCACGCTTGGCAGGTGGGTTGGCGATCGCAGTGGATGTTGTTAATACTCGAAGGAGTGCTGCTGCCCACTCCTCCGGATTCCTTCAGTCGGCTCTTACGACTCCCATGGGTGGAAAGGGGTGGGACAATTCTAAAGCCGGCCCCACACGGCAATGACACTTCTAATTCCATTCTAATTATTGGTGAAACAAATTTAAAAATCGAATGAGTAGTTTCGGAGATTACCCCGACCGGATGTCGGTAATCTCCGAAACTACTAATACGATATTAGTAGGTGCTGATGTATGGCAGAATTGTTTACTATTGAAATAAATGTTCTCTGTATATGTACTAGATTTAATATAGCACTAGCCTTTGCCAGCGGCTTCGCGGCAGCCAAAAGTTAGTTTTTATGTTATACCTCAGGTTCCCCATATAGTAGCGGAAAAAATGTACACCAGTTTTTAATTCTAATCAAGAGCTATCAAATTAAAATAAAAAAAACATCAATATCCGTTCAGTAGTTTTTGCGTGAAGCGCGAACGCACATACAAACAAAAAATCTAAAAAATATTGTTTTGTGTTTAGACACGCCCAATATGGCTCAATACAGTTTTATTAATATCTTAAATGTACAGACACAGGTCTGTTAAAGCTTTATAATAGTATAGATAAGAGCAATTTATTAACACAAAATACCTCTAGACTCAGCAGTCATTAGAATTGAACGTATATGCAATATTTGATTTAAGTATCTGTCATTCCACCTCTTTGAGATAACAAGGCATAACATGCATATTTTATTTATAAGGCCTGCTTAGATATCGAGGATGACTGTTATTAGATACGAGGGTGGCAAACAAGCATACGGGTCATGTGATGGTAAGCGGATGTCGTAGACACTAGCACCACCGATGACATCACTCGCCCGTTGCCAACCCCAGGGAAAGGGATACAAGTGAAGAAGAAGGATAATTATACAGGTGGTGTGATGGTGGATCGGCCAAATAATATTGAACATATAGATATTGCATGGCTTTATGAACGGCCAGAAAGTGTTAAAAAGGCATGACTGGCTGGGCATCCATCAGCCTTTCGACGTCCACTGCTGGACATTGGCCTCCCCAAAATGAGGGATAGTGCCGTAATAGCCACGCTTGGCAGGCGGGTTGGCGATCGCAGTGGATGTGTGAATACTCGAGGGAGTGCTGCTGCCCGCTCCCCCGATATTTCCTCAGTCGGCTCTTACGACTCCCATGGGTGTTGAGGGATGGGACAATTCTAATGCCGGCCCCACACGGCTGTGCATAGGGGGGTGCTGGTCCCTACACTTACTTGAATGTTGGGCATGACAGAAGAAGCATTAGAGTATGATAAATGCTGTGGAAATGAGAATTCTGCCAAAGCGACTCTGATGTACAAAGTGAGAAATAGTGTGATACGAGAATGCTGTGGTGTGAAAGAAGATGTAGTAACAAAAATAGAGAAAGGAATGCTTAGGTGGTTCGGACACGTAGAGAGGATGGATGAAAGAAGATTAACGAAACAGATATACAAGGCGACTGTGAATGGGCAAGTTGGTAGAGGTCGACTTAGGCGAACGTTTGACCAGATCGTAGATGTTCTTAAGGAAGGCCAGGTTAAGAGTACTCGAAACCAACGAGCATACATGAAAGCGCTGATGAAAGTAGATGAAGCAAAAGATGTGTGTCAGGATCGTAGCAAGTGGAGAGAAGTGGTCCCTATCTACCCCTACGGGAGAAAGGCGTGGCAATATATGTATGTATAAGATACTGGATATTATCTAAAATAATTTTTGCACACAATCTACATTATTATAAATCAGATAACGTTCCGTTTAGTTACCAAATGTAATTGATAAGTGTTTTAACAGTGATTATGTGCTGATAATTACACTTAAGCATATGCAAAACACTCAAGATAACAGTGTTTTGATTAGTGCTTGTCATATATTATGTGTGTGTGTGTTACAGGGTGAATAATGGAATCAATTCACCACCCTTTTATATATACCAAATAAAACTTATCTTATAATTATTATTTATCTAGCCTGTTTTTCTCTAGGTTCTCGAGATCGTCCTTATTCCTTTATCAAATTCCAAGATTTATCCTTCATTTTAAAGCCTATCGTGCTGGGTAATGCCGTAAAACATGACATTTTTAGACCCAAGATCTAAAAATGTACCACTTCTCTTAAATTTAAGATTTAAAATCATCTACGAAGAGGACCTTTAATGGATGCGTCGATTTTTCGATAGATATAGAATCTGGTTGGATAAATATCGAACTGCGGAATTACGTACGGGTTGACTAGTCTATATATAATATATTGTACGTAATAAAACAGTATAGTTCCCTATGTATCTACATTGAAGGTATTAATCAAATATGAGGAGGGGATAATACCAAAAAGGCAATTAAACACAACACAAGTATTTTCAATTTTAGTATCTACCTGTTTGTTAGAACACATCACTTAAATAATGAAAAGATTGTAATACGGTTTTCACGGATACCTAGTTAGAGCGAAGCTTTGAGCAGTATACAAATCGGATGTTAGCAAAAGAGTAGTTAATTATTTCAAGAATCAACGTTTATTTTTAGAAGAGAAGGGTCCCTCTTCTCTTGAACTTTATTATTATGCTCTTCACGGTAGGCAGTGGCTTGACTACTCCTTCGATGCTGCTAGATCCTTGAGCGAAGCTTAACATATACCATGGTGTGATAAGGCTCGTCTGCCGTTGCTAACAATACAAACAGTCGTATGATTTGTAAATTTTCATATACTTAAGTACATATTTTGATTTTCATAACGATGGAATTTCTATTTAGGTAGTAATGACTTTGATCACCTACGTTTAGGCTGTTTGATGGCTAGTTTTATATAGTGCACGTTTAATAAGTCATTTATAACAAGTTCCTTTATAACTACTCATTAATGTACGCGGTGATTAAATCCCGAAATAGATATCGCTTGACATTGACAACGATTTCCTTATCATATTATACAGACCCGTTCCACCCCCAATTTGTTTTTGTTTAACCAACCGGATGTCCTTCATTTGCAGTTAACTATCTGTTAGGGGATGTGAATGAATCATTATCATAAATGAACCATGAATACCTTTATTTGGGTATTATTTACTTATTTATTTATGAATCTATTACGTCTATACTAATATAACATAATTGAATAGTGATCGCTTCTTTTTCTTTATACTACCAGCCGCATATGAATAAAAATGCTTGGCTTCAATAGCCTTATACTTGAGGAACTCTATCAGAACATCACACTAGTACCCTTAGGGTTAAGTAATGGGTAAAACTGTTAGACACAACTAGTATTAAATAAAATAAATAATTGAACAAGATAAGGTTTTTAAGGTGGTTGCTAATTCCAGTATGATTAGACCGACTTGACTGAGGAAGTACCTACTACCCTCTTACGGAATATCGGCGTAAAGCAATGCTGGGCATTCATACTGCATTCATACTATCTTTGGTTCGAACCTGATAGAATAATGAACTCGACGAGTTACTTGTTAATTAGTTTATTACGAATTAATGATACAATACACAATGACAGCTAGGTAGTTGACGCGAGAGAGTGCCTGGGAGGTGAGGGAGGTGCAATTGCAACGGTTTATAATTTAATATGGTAAAAACGTTGGGCGTTCCTTTGTGAAAGTGGAAAAAGATAATTTATTAAAATATTTTTTCCGGGATACTCACGAATAGGGGAAGACGCGAGTTCGTAATCTCACAGAAAATTTCTCTTTTTAGACGTTCACAAAAATTTGATAAATAATAATATCAAACGTCTTGACTCTCTCAAGACGTCGGTATAATGTAAGAAAATACTTCCGACAGATGGCGCATGCGTCACCCAAGACGTTAAGTATTAATGTGTTATCGAGATTCGCAGTCATGAGCAATTGTCACGATAGCTGACTTGACAAAGCATCTGGACGGTATCCAGGAGAGGCAGCAGTATACATTCTATACTTGTAAAAATATGTGCACTTAACTACCATCTGGCTCATTACAATCCACCCACATTTTTGTACTCAGTGGCGTCTGCCTTGTGTTTATTAGTCCCGAACGGACTTTGCCCCCCTGTGCAGAGTATCGTTCATTATTCCATCGCGTCCTGTCCTGTCTGACCGAGTCTATCCGGTACGTACGATTCCATTGAAATAGTGCGGCCAAACTTACGCCATCCGAGTTGGAATTCTCGAAGATTATCTGTATGCACTATTTATAATACCTTTATACATTTAATGCTTTGTTGTATATCAAGCAAGTGAGTTCCACTAGGACCGCCTGCATGCAGCGGCTTTTTAGCCGTTTATATGAGCTGAGACTGCCACGTTTAGGTTAGATGAATTTTTGAATCTTTTGCCAGCAACATTAGTAACGAAAACTGTTGACTAGGCATGGATCAAATTTAATATACTAGTCCACTCTCATATCGTCAGATTAACTCAAGGATGTTTTTGAAAGAAAACAGGACATAAATTTTGTACAGATATTCTTCCGCTGTGTGCGAACTTTGATTGTATTATGTAATCATTAATCACGTTTCAACAACACAAGTTAATAATTAATAACATTATGTTTGTGAGATAAATGAGATTTATCGTCAATAAGATTTTTTGTGGTAGGTTTAGTTTACTAAGTTACCTAGGAGCGAGCTGTTGATATGTACTGACCTCTACTAAAGTGTGGACTAGTGCAGTTATAGCTTAGTCGTAACCAAGGACTGCAAATACTGGTATCGAGTTCGATTTCTAGTCAGAGGTCCTCGCACGGCAAACAAAACTCTAGACTTTTGAGTGTTCGTAATTCTGTATTTATTGTCATTAATGGTATCACTGCTCGTGCTCGGTAAAGTAAAAAATTGTGACGGAACCTGTACACCTGAGAGATTTTATCGACGTGCCTTGTGAAATCTGCCAACCCGCACGGGGCTAGTGTGGTAGACTACATCCTAATCCCTCTCACTAATGAGAGGAGCTCCGTGTCTAATAGACACAGGACAGGAATATACAGAAAAAAATATCTGGACTTGTTACCCTCATGCAAATGTTAATTCGGTCTTCCCATTCGAAGCGCAACGTAAGTAGAGTTTGACAACGCCAAAATAGCGCCGGTTACAAAACAATGTTTAAGTCTCCTGTTCAGTCCAACCCAGTAGAGTTCTATAAAGGAGGATCTCCGAATATTGGAGTAAATGCTACGCGATATTGGCATGAATGTCCACAAAAACTCGACGACCATGGACTCTGTATCAGAAGCATGCTACGGCAATTCCTTGGCACGTTTTATCCTCTGTCTCACGCGTGTAGGAGTCATAAGAACAATAAATAAGCATCATCCGTAACACCTGTCTCTTCCCTCAACGTGGTAAAGTTCAAAATGCCCCAACACTGTAGCAGGATATTGTGATTTGTTGCCGAGAATTATCTTATTTGTTGTTCTAGTATGAGGATAGATTTTTATTGAGATCATTATATGCTATGAATCTGTTAATGTGGGCAGTAATATTGTCAAGTTAAAAATAGATTCTATACAAAGTAGTAAGTAAATGAAGCGATTGCTGCTGTCTCTAGGCCTCAAATTGCCACAGCAACAGTGTCGGCAGTGTAGAGTTGCCATGCTTAGAAGTTGAATCAGGTCTGCTACATCAAGATGTTTCATATTTGTTTCTTTTAACTTAATTTAAAAAAGAAGAAAGGGTCGCTTATTGAAAATATCAGTTCGTTTGACTTACGTTTCAATTTCTCTGTTTTGTCTATTAGGTATGAACATCAGTTATCCATCCAGGTCTGGTGAAAAAAATCATCTTGGAACCTATAATATTTTTGTATAATATTTTCGCGACGGATTGTGAATATTGTTAAGGAGAAACCGTCCGCAAATGTTATGTGGGAAAATATAGACTTTTTTGGAAATCCATATTCATCCATCCATCCATCAGCCTTTCAACGTCCACTGCTGGACATAGGCCTCCCCAAGAGAACGCCACAATGAGCGGTCCCGTCATGGGGATAATGCCGTAATTGCCACGCTTGGCAGGCGGGTTGGCGATCGCAGTGGATGTTGTTAATACTCGAGGGAGCGCTGCTGCCCACTCCCCCGGTATTCCCTTAGTCGGCTCTTACGACTCCCGTGGGTAGAGAGGGGTGGTCCCACACGGCCAGGCCAACCCGAACTGGGCCAGCGTTGTGGGCTATATGTACTTGAAATTCCCCTAATTCTGAGTGCCCAACAATGGAACAATATAACAATATATGATTACGAAAAAAATACTGTCATCACTGCATTGATTCTTTCACGTCTCGAATTCCTATAATACAACAGTAGTTTCAGTTCCAATGCCTGATTAAATCGGGGTTTTACGGTCGGATAAGTGCGCGCGTAAGGCGCGCTGAGTTTTTTGCTTCGAGGGCCCGAATTCTCGTCAGAAACAATAATGCTTTTAGTATTTTGTTTCAGAAAAATAATGACTGCTGTAGGTAGGGTTACCGCTTATTATCTTTCTTTAATATACATATCCATTCATTAAAATATACCTACAACTACATAATGATAATTCATACATACAGACATTGCTTCGGTTTTATGGTAGGCCACTAGTGATTGCGTGCTCATTCAAATAGCGATTTAGTTGGATTATCTTGTTCTGTCCATATGGGTGACTGTTTATTGAATTTTCAAGTGTCTTCCGAGAGTACGTAAAAGGTGTAGGTATCAAAAACACCAGGTAGTTAGAACAGCTTGACTAATAACCACATTATACATGCTCATGGGCCCGGCTATACTAAGAATACTGCCAATCCGGCTGCTCACCATATAAATTATTACAGAAAATTGTGAATGGTGCGTAATTTCGTCGTGACTAATTTACTCGTATGTCATGGGTTGTAATCATAAATAAACTCCGTCTATAACTTAACCACTTTGGTAGGTATAATGAGGGTAGCCTTGTACAAATTGCTTTAAAAATACTATTAATTTAATTATTTTATTGCTTTTAATAGCAGACGTGGCATGCCCACTTGTTGGTAAGTGGTATCCGCTACTCATCTATACCCGAGTAGTGTAAAGTCGCTGCTTACCATTACATGGATGTGATTTTATTGTCTATGCAATCATTTCATGCTGCCTTTGTTGCGAACATAAGCATAATTTTTTTCAAAAAAATTGAAGATGTTTGATTTTTATTTGATTATAGCATCACGCCTGTATTCCCCGAAGGGTTAGGCAGAGGTGTATTACACACCCACGACTCGCTAGCTATGTTTAAGTCCCACGTAATAGGGGGCGAGCCTATTGACGTCTATCGGGCACTGGGCGCGAATATCCCTTTAGAAATACACGATTTATAGCTATATACGAGTAGATAGATACATTTTAACATATATAATTTCTGTAATATAATTAACAAGCTCAAGGCAATGAAGTCCTCAATAACTCAAACTTGTTTGAGATTCCAAAGGTTTTCCTATACATATTGTTTCCTTAAAGCATTTATGTCCTCGAGTGAGATCCAAAATTATGATAAGCATTTTTCCTTAATCTCCAAAAAAATGTTTAGGAAAAATTAAAGCTTTTAAGGTGACGTGTTTGACCCCAGATTGGTATTTATATATACAAACAAAAATGACGGCCACATGGCAAATCATGTGTTCACGCCACACCGTCTATCGAGAAACCCATGAACACATATACGCCTTCTCGCATTCCTCTCATCCAAACGAGATTTTATTGTTAAAACACGGTGAGTCAACTACTCGCTGTGAGTTCGTTAAACGTGGTACAGGCCCTTCACCGCTTCCACGTCATTGCTGCTTTTCGGCTCAGTTTCGGAACGCACACCGCGCTGGCGGTACATTGCGTGTCTTTGCCCATTATTTTTTTTTTACTTTCGGAAAGCTGTGATTTTTTTTTATTATTTATAGTTTTCTGCTTCATTTTCACGGTAAGTTTTTTATTTAATTTAATATGCGTTGTGCTCGTAAAGTTAAGGAGTTGTATACAGTTCTAGTTTATATAACTTGCAATACTGTGAGCGAAGTGAAACTTGTTAAATTAATATGTTATGAAGACAAATCTAAAAGAAATATTGCTGCAAGAAATTTAGAAACACAACGTTTGGACGAATTTTCATAGGGTCGTGAGTTTGATTACTAATCGTGGTTAATCTTTTCCTATTCCATAATTACTAAAATAACAACATATACATTAGAGCTACATTTACTTTATTTAAGAAATATACTGAGATAGTACGGTACTATTCTGTAAAAATAACTTCATTAGTAAAATAACATAACAAGTTTGGTAAAAATAGTCCTAACATAGTACTTGAAAGATAACCTCAGTCAGGTTTTAGTGCATGTTTAGCCTTAATGGCTTTACACTTTTTTTCCATGCTTTTGGTGTAATTAACGATAGTAATATAATTAAGGCAATCCGTAGTGTCTGCCGACCCCTCTGGTGATACAAGCGTGAATCTATGTATGTATATGTAAGTCATTTATACGTAACCCACAGCAACTTATGAGGTTAAAAATATTAAATGTAGTAGTGTAATATTCTATCAGGCCACAAAGTCACGGCCTCTATGCTAGAAATAGTTATACTAAGGTGCCTATTATTATTTTCGGGATAAAAAGTTACTTTGTGTTAATCCAGTCATTTATCTATGTACTTATCAAATTTCACCCAAATCCGTTTAGGCACGATTTACAGACTAACATTTAAACATCATAACACTTGTTCATCTTAGTAGCATTATTTATAACATTTTATTTTTATTTTGTGTAAATTCAAAAAGCAAATATCGGCAAGCGTTATTGAGATATTTCGTAAAAAAAAATAAGAAAAATTCTCAGTAGCAGCCTGGAGTTTGGAAATGTGCCCGGTAGACGTCAATAGGCTCGCCCCCTATTACGTGGGACTTAAACATAGCTGGCGAGTCGTGGGTGTGTAATTCACCTCTGCCTACCCCTTCGGGGAATACAGGCGTGATGCTATGTTTTTTTTGTGTCAAAAAGCAAATTATGTCTGTCTTGTTATTATACTCTATGGAATAACGAGATAAATATTGTGTTATCAATATCGATTAAAACGAGATGATTGACAAACAATGATATTAATAATGTAGCAAGCAAATACTTTCCTTACTTTAAATTTAATATGAATGAGTTTAGTGCACTCCGTTTTATTTATATTTAAGACTTTCACTTTTATTTGTACAGTTAATTAAGATTGACTTTCGGATGCTTATCTTACGAGTGACATTATGTGGGTATACCAAAAAAAAATATATGTTTGTCTGTAAAGTAGGTTTACGGACGATAATTTTATGTGATAACGTCATATGTTTTCTGAGTTTCACAAACAATGCATTGGTCGCCATACATTTTTCGGAACGTGAGACTTTCGTGCGTGCAGCCGGCGTTCATCGATTTATAAGACGTTATCAACTTATCACGTTAAAAATAACGCATTTTCATTTCACGGCAAAAAGATGAAGCTTTATTCAATTCTTGGTACCTATACATACAATCGACCGTATTAATTTTTTTTGTAAATAGAGATGGATGAAATGGAGACGATTTTAATCCACTTGATAGCCATGGTGACACAGACTGTTACATGGAAGTAGAAGAAGATAGTATTGGAAACAGGACTAAAAATGTACGAGTAATGACTACACAGTTGTTTAGATACGGCCCCGCCCGAATGTTGTGAGTTCGATTCACAATTTCCCACACAGGACAACTCTTTGTATGATCCACAAATGATTATTCTGAGTCTGGGTGTACTTTGTGTCCGTGAAATTGTATGTTTGTAAAAGTCCCCCGCGATTCAAGGATAATTCCTTAGCGCAAGGGTCGTCTTTTGCCGGCGGACTACCGAAGGAATGTAACATAGTTCCAGTGGCCCGCCAATAAAGGCGGAGAGACGGCACACGGCGGGTTTTTTAGTGGGTGAAGGGCGAAGGCTCCACACTACCCTGTTCGATGCCCCGAACGACGGGGTGTGCGGTTAGGAACATTTTTTACGGCCTAAACAGAAGAAAAAAAAGGTGTCTTAAAAAAAATGAGTATGCACGTAAATATAGCTGTTAACGTACTTGACCAAGTTTTCAGCAACGCGGCGACAATGATACGTCGTTGTTTACTGTTCATTAATGTTTGTCGGTTTCCAATAACTAGATTTAATTTAATAGGTCAGGGTCCTGTTGATACTGTGCAATTACCTACATATTTACAGTCCACGTTAAGGTAAACACCTTATAATATATTGTGACGGATGCCACCGTGAAACGAATCAATATTTAAAGGAATAGGTCCTTGATCTCTTGTGGCCATCATTATAATAGTAGGTACGTTATTTTGTTATTTTTCGGCGGGAAAAATATATCTCATGGCAGATCATCGCATTGTTATTCTTTAGTGAATTATTATAATTCCTAATAGGAGACAATGACTGTAATATACCGCTTACCTACCGAAACCATACCACTAAAGTAGCTCCGCCTAACTGACGAACAAATGGTATTTGCCGTTCATGAACCTAGCAACAGTCGAGTCTATTGCAAAGATTCATAACACCCAGGTACCTACAATATACAATTTTAGTACTAAACCGTACCAGTAAAATAACCAATACTAATATCAAATACTAGACATTGCAATAAAATCTATCTATTTGTGAACACCATCGAAAAAAACTATGGTAAAGACAGAACATTTGCCAGATGGTAGTTTCTGATCTATGTCCGCTCAATAAAAAAAATATTATTATTATGTTTATAAAGCCCCGCGACTCGTAAATTCAAACAAAGACTTATAAGAAAACAATGTTCCGTCAAGCAAATTAGCGATGTTATTTAAACATTCTAATAAACAGTTTACCGGTTATGCTAAGTTTGGTTAAGTGTTATAACATCAACTCGTGCGCAACGTGTTTCTAAACGGAAAATATTACGAGACTGTTCTTGGAGTACATTACTTCGCATGCATTTAATATCAGTCTGGTACTCACTGGGTACATAGGCGTATCCCAAACAAACCGAGATGCCAGTACACTATCCCATCATATTTTACATTTTGTAAAGATAATGACGCGAACTCATTGAATATCTATACTATATATATATATATATATATTTATTGTATATTATATATATATATATATATATATATATATTTATTTATTTATTGTATATATATATATATAATATACAAAACCTCAGACTGGTCTGAGATTAAAACTGACGTGGTCGTTAAGTTTATATGTATATTTTGTTTGTGTTATATGTATATTTTGTTTAGTTCGAGAAGATCGAGTTAGCTATTTATCCAGGCTCGTCTAACCTGCTACGACCCATAGGAATAAATCAATAAACTATAAGTACAGGTAGGACAGAGAAAAACGATTTTAATCAAATATCCTAAGATAAATGCACGCCATGTGTACCAGGAGATTAGGATATCAAAGATCTATTCGTAGCGGATTGTGATTATTGCGAGTCCCAAACACCGATGACGAACAGAGTTCGTTGATCTGCTCTTCACATTGTCTATAATACGTGTAGGTGTGCTGAATGAAAATATTACAACGTTGCAACCTTTGTTTTGTGTGATTTGCTGCCACCTTTGTCTAAGTAATAATATGTATCCGAAGTTTTTTTGTTATCTGTGAAACTTCTTCAAAAATAGTCACGCTTTGTTTACAATGGGTGTATGCGGAAAATATGCTTGCTTTATCATATGAGACGTGAGTAAAGACACTGGAGTTTGGAAATAGAATTTATGACAAAAATAGTAATTTTCTTAATGTTCCTTCCGCGAAATGAAATAGTGAGCAGCGACTTAGAAGTATCCTTGATATTACTGACTTCATGAGCGGAAGTTACCACTTACCATCAGGTGGGTCGTGGCTCGTCTGCCACCATAAGCAATTAAAAAAGATACGTTATAACCCAGTAGGTATATGCTTAGTGGTGGTGGTATCATTTCTTTTTAATGCACTGACATGAACTCAAAAACAATTGTTTGATTCTATTGAATGTGTCCAATTTGTTTGCTAAAGACATAGGACAAGGTCACACAGGCTTCTACCGGTGACATCGCGAATCGCCGTTAAAGCAGAACGATTAAATGTTCATTTTGTCCCTTCACACTCATGTTCTCCTGGTAACACACTCAAATAATACTTGGAGTTGGAGGGGTGGAGGCCCAAAATAAAGCCAGGAATCCCCTTGCTATATATCTCTGATTCATGACGTACGTGAAACGACTTAAGATCCTAATTTAAGTGTGTCTTGATATTTTTCGACTTCATTTTATTCCAATAGATATTTTATGAGAACAAAATTATTCATATCTGCCAAGAGGGCCACGGCAGCTAAATTTATTTTTATAGATAAATGATAAATAGTGGTATTAACGAGTATGTTCAGTATAACATCTTGCAACGATTAAACTCTTCATAAGGTTATCGATTCTTACGATTAAGGTGCGGGGAGGACAGTGTCTTGTCGTTAACCTCTTGATAAACTGAGATATCAGGCGCCGGAGGACACTCGGTCATTCAGAGATCGGATGATCGTATTGCGTATAAACAACTTTGTATGTTCTCCGGCAGATGCTCTAGTCTGCCGCCCTTGACATGTCTTCCATAGTCCCAATCGTACCGTTATCTTGTGATAAAACTGACTGACAAAACATAGATTCCTACTGGGTTAAAATCAGTAAGAGATCCTCTTCAATATCTTTGTACTACGCCAGTCTAACTTCTATTTTTTTTATATTAGTTTAACTGTATTTAGAAAAATCATCGCTTATTAAAACCTTAAAAAATGCGTTATTTGTCTCGATTGTCGTCATCATGTATAAATAATATATATCAGTGTTCTCAGACAACCTAATATTTAGTTTAATCATAGGATATTGTTATCACTTAGGGTTGCGGTTCAGATGACCGTGAAAATCATATACCTATCCTACATCTTACTCTTAGATGCCTACAATCTTTAATTATGGTACTCAGGTATTTTAATTGCACATAAGGTGGGTACTACTTTCTTTTCATGCAGAACAACTGATTTTTCAAACTTAAAATGTGTCTATTTATCATATATTGCACTTGTAATATAATATATACACGCACATATCAAGAAAAAACACTATTTTTAACACTCATAATATTTTTGATGCCATTTTTGTTATTTAAACTAGTTAAAAAACTGTTTAAAAAAGTTCTGTCTTGGACGTCCGTGTGTTGTAGGTAATGTATGTTAACACGATAACGACCGAAATACTTTACTAATTGAGTATTTCTTTTACGATTCAGTATAACTACGAATAGAGCCCTATCACTTTTCACGGTCTGATTCGATGTGGTTTAATTGTTATTAAATAAACAAAAAAAAAATCTCCTGGGGAGGCCTATGTCCAGCAGTGGACTTTGAAAGGTTGATGGATGGATGGATGGAAACAAAAAATAGTGAATATTTACGCTCGATTTGACACTAAATCCAGCGCTATCCTTATTTCGTGAGAACTATTTCTATAAACCAATATAGAAGTACTTTCTAAAATTAGCGCTAGTTGGCGTATAAGACATGAAAACCACAGTACTTTTTGAAATTAGCGCTATCTATGTGATTTATTGAAAACTACTTAGTAAGACCAATATATTATTAGTTACTTATCAACTAATCAATTTTATTGTGAAAAATGAAGATTATTGGCGTGCACTTTTGGATTTACCAAAGTATTTTTTTATATATTCAGTTAATTTATTATGCCTTAGTTCCCATCTGCTCATATGGGATCGGCGGTATTATTTATTATATACCTACACTGGTATAAGAAACCTATAATTACACGTATACTGCTACTGTCTTACTAATAAACGTTGTATAAAACTCTGAATTAAGAAGTTATTCAGTGTTTTGTTTTTGTCACTAATATGACAGTTTGACGTTGAAAAAACGGAACAAAACACTGAATAACTATTTGGAGCTTATACAATGTTTATTATTAAAGTTTTATCAAAATTTTCCTGTCTACTCTTATGATACCTATAGAATGTAATGCGTCAATGACGTTATGGATTCTTAGTCGTTAAACAGAAAAACATTAAATGTAAAACGTAAATCTCTAAAATGCGTTCACTGCTTTAAGAATCAACACATTTCTTCTGCACCGATGTGGAATTGTGTAATGCTAACACGGTTCGAAGAACCGTCTACGAAATATCATTGGCAATCGCGATTTCGCATATCACGTGTAGTATAACTGTGTCGGTTCAAATATTGCTTTTTGAACAAATCTACCCCGTTTTCTGCGCCAATTTTGTTTCATTTAAAAGGAAAAATTCCTTTTGAAGTGATTTTGTCTTGAGTTACAAAGATATCGTTTCCACGGAGTCCACGATTTGGATTGGTATGTTTTCAGTTAATTTGGTCGTTGTAGGAAGAAAATATATTTCCAAAAGCTTTATTTTTTATTTTTCTCTCTATCTATGATTGCTCCCACTTCTGATATTTTCACGAAATCTCGGTAAGAAGATGCTTAATTTGACTTAATATAAAGGTAAAAAAAAAGAAACATTTACTTAATTCAATAAAAATTCAAACGGTAATACCGTCCGTACACATACTATGTTCGAATGTTGACCACTGGACGACCACTAGTATGTACTTAAATGATATCGCAAATTTACCTAAAATGTTCAACGTAATATCAAAGCTAGTTTATCGGAATGTGGTCAATAGCCCTTTGTATTAATATTTATATCGTGTCGTGAATATTCTTAACTTTGTATTTGTATTACGCGGAATATTATACGCTACGATAATTATAATGTTTTAACGTTTTTCTTTTTAAGCACTTGTCATACTGGACAATTTACTTAATTATCATCACGCCATCTCCCTTGCCGGATAAATACGTACTTGTAGGTAGTAAATTACTAGAAAAATATTATCAAAAGAATTAATAGAAACGGCTGTTAGAATGTCGAGTACTAAAATAACGTACCTTGATTTTATCTTTTTGGTAACATAAGGTTAAGGTTTTATGGCGATGAAGTAAAGGTCGCGAACGATTCGCGAAGACCATTACTGCTAAAATGTCTAAAAATACTTGTTAATGATGGGAGAATTTTCTACATGAACAGAGTTTTAACTTGTTGCTCCGGAACCGAACGAGTAAATTCCATCGTCGATTTCATTCGTGAAAACAGGTGAAAAGCATTATTATGATGTCTTCCCCCAACGACGTATTACGGGGTTTGATCCGTGTGGTGACGGATTAAGAATACAAGTGTCACCACCCCCATTCTTTCCCACGGGTGTCGTATGAGGCGACTTAGGGAAGTAAGCAATTATCATCCATTGCACTACTGGTGGTAGGGCTGGGTACCAAGTGGAAGTACTCACTTGGTATCTGGCCCGAGCGGGTTGGTACCACCATCTCCCGTGTGACCGGCCATGAAGCACATTGTTGCGTTTTGGCTGTAGCAGGAGATAGCCGTTTATATTTCATTTCATCTGTGAAATGAATTAGTGAGCAGCGGCTTGACAATACTCTCGGTATAGTCGAGTCCATGGGTGACGGTTACCATTTACCATCAGATGGACCGTGGCTCGTCTGCCACTAAATGCAATAAAAAAAAAAAGAAAACGGCAAAGAAAAAACTAAAGAAATATAAAAAAAAAACAATAAAAATGTGGTTTGGTAATATCATTACTGCACTTTTCATAAATACTAAATCAAATAGTGTATCTTCAAGGTCGTTTGGGGTTAGGCTGTGTTCCTCGCATTGGCACATTCAAGAGCGCTATATTCACCATTATGGCCAAAAAAATCCAGAACACTTAAAAATACTTTGGAAAATCCAAAACTGCACGCCTCATAATCTTCATTTTTCGCAATAAAATTGATTATTTGATAAGTAACTAATAATGTATTGGTTTTACTAAGTAGTTTTCGATAAATCACATAGATAGCGCCAATTTCAAAAATTACTAATGTGAGTTTCATGTCTTATACGCCATCTAGCGCTAATTTTAAGAAGTACTTCTATATTGGTCTATACCTCTGTCATTTTGCAAGGCGCCATCTGGCAATTAGTAAGAACAACAATCCATGATATTTAGATATTTTTATATATATCTTTAGCATTTGACATGCTTAGCAACATACATTAAACACAAAGTGAAAAATGTGAAATCGAAAATAACAGAGCAGGATTCGATTATTTTCGATTTCACATTTTTCACTTTGTGTTTAATGTATGTTGCTAAGCATGTCAAATGCTAAAGATATATATATATATATATACAAATATCTAAATATTTATAGGGTTTGCGTCATTATTAGGTAAAATCTTAATTGTAAAATTAAGTTTACCTGGTCGGTATAATGTATGAAAATACTTCCGACAGATGGTGCAGGCGTCACCCAAAGACGTTAAGTATGAATGTGTTATCGAAATTAGCAGTCAGGAGCAAGGGTCACTATGGCTGAATTGGCAAAGCATCTGGACGGTATCCGGGAGATGCAGGTTCGAATCCTGCTCGTGACTGTTATTTACGATTTCACATTTTTCACTTTGTGTTTAAAATAATCCATGAGTTTACATATATACCTGCATAAGTGCATATAATATAACATGTAAAATTGAATAATTTATTAAACTGTAAACAAAAACAATTTAAGAAAATAAAAAGACATCGCTAGTTGCCTTACAAAAAAAGCAATATTGTGGTTCTATATTTACAACAGCAACTGAATACATCTAAAATTGCCACTTGCGACATCTAGGGCTGCATTTGTCAATGTCTCTTTTACTTTAAAACAGCGACATCTATCAATAGAAAATTGCAACTTTGGACAATATTATACGACTTATTCAAAAATCAATGAGTTCAACAAGAAATCTCTAAACCATTTATCTTCCTAACTTGGTTGCCTTATAATTTTATACTTTGTTCTAAGTGAAAACACGGTGACGCCAAGGCCACGCAAAAAAAAATGTGGAATGTAAAATATGTTCTTTTCGTGTTTTATAACGTTGGTGTGTTATTATTTTACGTGTGTTTAGTGTTTTTAATTGTTGTTATGGATAAAATAGTTATTATGCTTGACAAATATCATCAGTTCGTCAAGCAAAGGTAAAAACTTTATTTTAACAAAAAAACAATGTAGCGGCCGGGCGAACGGCGTTCTGTTCTGTTGGCGATAGTAAAACCATCGGTGGCTATGCGTACGTAAAAAGGTAGGTAGTTCTCATGAAAGGCGCTGGTTCTAGTGTCGCGTCGAGCGTAAATGCCGTAAATATTCAGTATTTTTTTGTTTATTTAATAACAATTAAACCACTTCGAATCAGAACATGAAAAGTAATAGTCTCTATTCCTAGTCATAATAAATCGTAAACGAAAAAAAAAGACTCGATTAGTAAGTACCTTGGTCGTTATCGTGTTAACATACATTACCTACAACTCACGGACGTCCAAGCCAGATTTTTTTCAGAGTTTTTTAACTAGTTTAAATAACAAAAAAGGCATCAAAAATATCATGAGTGTTAAAAATAGTGTTTGTTCTTTATATGTGTGTGTAGATATTATTTTACAAGTGCAATATTATATGATAAATAGAGACATTTTAAGTTTGAAAAATCAGCTGTGCCGTGTCAACCGGGAGTAGAACACACCTCAACGCTTCGCTTATGAGGCGTGCAATATAGGTACGTTATTTCAATCGTCAGAAAGTAACATTGCTCTACAGAATCATGTTTTCTGATCGTTTATGGATACGTGATAAAATGTTCTTACAACAATGTCTCGTGTGGTAATCTAATACCTGACCTTGACAGTGACCTCGTAAGAGACCATTGTTTCAATACAGTACTAAATTATATACACTACTTTGTTACTGTTGTCCTGTCAACTAAGTGATGAGTATTGGAAACATGGTAGGAAACTATCGTCCTCGTCTTGAGAAGCGTATTATTGGCCTAGTGGGTCTTTGACTAAATGAGGCGTGTTATCAATATTGAGCTATCATTGATGACATTGGTTGGGTTGAGCTTAAAATTTCATCGCAAATTGGTCCTCCTCTAAGTCCTCCGTCAAAGCCGCGGTGAAAATTTGGCCAATATTATACTTACATATTATAATGAATTTTTAATAAATTAAGTAGGTACTCTATTAAATAAAAATAATTTTAACCTGATATACATGGTGCTTTGTGATGTATTTTTGCACGCCTCATAAGCGAAGCGTTGAAGTGTGTTCTACTCCCGGTTTACACGGCACAACTGATTTTACAAATTTAAAATGTCTCTATTTATCATATTGCACTTGTAAAATACTATCTACACACACATATAAAGAACAAACACTATTTTTAACACTCACTGATATTTTTGATGCCTTTTTTGTTATTTAAACTAGTTAAAAAACTGTTTGAAAAAAATCTGGCTTGGGACGTCCGTGAGTTGAAGGTAATGTATGTTAACACGATAACGACCAAAATACTAATCGAGTCTTTTTTTTTTCGTTTACGAATTATTATGACTAGGAATATAGCCCTATTACTTTTCATGTTCTGATTCGATGTGGTTTAATTGTTATTAATAAACAAAAAAAGATACTGAATATTTACGGCATTTACGCTCGACGCGACACAAACCAGCGCCTTTCATGAGAACTACCTACCTTTTTACGTACGCATAGCCACCGGTGGTCTTACTATCGTCAACAGAACAGAACGCCGTTCGCCCGGCCGGTACATTGTTTTTTGTTAAAAGAAAGTTTTTACCTTTGCTTGACGAACTGATGATATTTGTCAAGTATAATAACTATTTTATCCATAACAATAATTAAAAACACTCAACACACGTAAAATAATAACACACCAACGTTATAAAACACGAAAAGAACATATTTTACATTCCACAATTTTTTTTGCGTGGCCTTGGTGTCACCGTGTTTTCACTTAGAACAAAGTATAAAATTATAAGGCAACCACCAAGTTAGAAAGATAAATGGTTTAAAGATTTCTTGTTGAACTCATTGATTTTTAAATAAGTCGTATAATATTGTCCAAAGTTGCAATTTTCTATTGATAGATGTCGCTGTTTTAAAGTAAAAGAGATATTGACAAATGCAGCCCTAGATGTCGCTAGTGGCAATTTAGATGTCGATTTCATTGTATTCAGTAGCTGTTGTATATATATATAGAGCCACAATATTGCTTTTTTGTAAGGAAACTAGCGATGTCTTTTTGTTTTCTTAAATTGTTTTTGTTTACAGTTTAATAAATTATTCAATGTTACATGTTTACATATATGCACTTATGCAGGTATATATGTAAACTCATGGATTGTTGGTCTTACTAATTGCCAGATGGCGCCTTGCAAAATGACTGAGAGGTAGACCAATACAGAAGTACTTCTTAAAATTAGCGCTAGATGGTGTATAAGACATGAAACCCACATTAGTACTTTTTGAAATTAGCGCTATCTATGTGATTTATTGAAAACTACTTAGTAAGACCAATACATTATTAGTTACTTATCAAATAATCAATTTTATTGTGAAAAATGAAAATTATGAGGCGTGCAGTTTTGGATTTTCCAAAGTATTTGGTACTTAACAGGCTCGACTACTTTTAAGCAACAAATTATTTGTGAAAGTGGAAAAAGAAAGATTTACTGCGAGTAGGATTCGTACTTTCAATCGGGAAGGAAACGAAAGTTCGTCTAACGTTTTTATTTTCATTACAAGGGGGTTGGCCCGCAAAGCTTTCGCAGTCACCTAGTGGTGAGACTACTTCACATTTGTTTTTAGATGTTTTTAAGGCCTACGCCACCTATCGGATGTATTTGCATACATTTTTATTTCAATCTAGTTAGCTTAATTGCTATGGCGTGATTCTTTTATATATCTTTTTGATTTGTATTTTTTAGCACTTAACATTCTCAGTTACTCTTCTCTCTTATTCTACTTTCACAAATAATGTGGTACTTCTATACTTACTTATTTATATTCTGACTTCGAGTGTCCGTAATAAAACCATATAAAAAGAAATTGCCATCTTGAAACCACATTACACTTTCCAAGAAAATGAAACGTATATAAATCTCATTTTGATATTATTATGATTGAAGGGGAACATCTTTAATGAAGATCATGTTCAATTTAAAAACACATGAAGTATTATAGAAATTGTCTCTAGATAAATAATGTTTTAAGATTCAAAATTATGATTATCGATTCAAATTTTATTTCATGAGTCATAATGAAACCTGAGGATAATTTTCGTATATTATAACTTTTAATTTTTGTAAGTCCGTTTTACTTTTTACCAACGATTCTAAATTTTAGGAGAATACTGAAATAAATGTTTTTGATTTTTACCAGGAAAGTAGATGATTGTAATTGATAGTCTCCGTTCACATTATCCTTTGAAATGTGGACAGGAGAAAGTCATATTTAATTTATGAGATAACGTTTAAACTAAACATCACTGAATCACAATCATTAATGATCAGCTACTCTGTGGCGGAATCAGTGACTTTTAGTTCGCAATCCATCTTTTTTGATGGTAACAGCTGAGCTACAAGCCAGATATTAAGAGCAACCGCTACTTATGCACTTAACTATACTGAGCACGTTAAGCCACTGCTCACCATTCCATTTCGGGTATGTGGAATTGAAGAAAAACGTTTCCCGCTACGACCAAAACAGCATAGGTGCTTCACGATCGGTGACACGGCAGACGGTGGTCCCGACCCGTTTTTAGCCTATTAACAAATGAGTACTGCTACTGCACTTGGTATTCAACCCTACCACCAGTAAGTAATAAGCCATATAGCTCCATCTCACTCAGAATATATGTACTTGTAAGTGTATGAATTTCATTGTTTACCCGGGCAGCTAGCTCATTACAGTATGAACAAAACTAAGACAACGGTCAATAAACGTAATAAGTTTTATTAAAAATTTTCGTCATTCTCTCGCCTTGCTCGCTTATTTAACTAACAAATGTACACCCACATTTACGAGACATTTTATATTTGGGAAGTGACTCATTATGGCGACGACTGCTAAGTTCAACGACTTGTAATTTCTATTTTACTTAATGCATATTCTTTGCGGATTATTTGCCGCCATGTTTCACGATTACCATGTTTCGGTACTGTTCAGTCCCTCAACTTTGTTTGTAATTTATCGTTGGGTTCGTTACCTAGTCTACTGGAATTGCTGAAAAAACATGCTTGAACTAACCACCTTGCTCGGTGGTGACAAGGTATACGAGACGATGTTTAAAGGCAATGTTTTCGTTATTTCTTTGTTCTATAGTTTTCGAGGCGAAAATTCTTATAGCGTGATAGCAATACAGGTAAGGGATAGGAGGTGTAGTAGAAGGATAATTGGGAGAGGTTGAGGATTTAGGCCTACGGCTTATAATAAAATTATGAGTATTGAGAGCGCTCAATACTCATAATTTATTATGTGGCTATGATATCAATATTGTTTATAAATAAAAGATGATTCGTTTATATGACGACCCTGAGTAAACCTGTTTTGTGTGAAGTTCATTTATTGTCATTATGTTATGGTGGCGGACTACGCCGCGAGGCCCGTCATAATCGCCGAAGAGGTAGGCAGAGGTGTATTACACAGCCATGATTCGCCAGCTATGTTTAGGCCCCACGTAATAGGGAGCGAGCCTATTGCCGTCTATCGGGCACATTTCCAAACTCCGGGCTGCTTGCTACTGAAAATTTTTCTTTTTACGAATAAGCTCAACAACATTGGCCGACCCGAGGATTGAAACCGAGACCTCATGATCAACAGACGCACACACTACCGCTGCACCACCGAGCCAGTTATAATTACTATAGTACATATATCTATAGTTGACACTTACGATTTCTACAGATCTATTTTCCATACACGGACGGCTGATCCTTGTTGTCCAAAGTACGTGTTTATATTTAGTTTGAAACCCGCTATGATGTCACTTGTGTGTCAAGTTGTATGCTACAATTGACGCGACTGGACTTCGTACTGTATTGTGTGTGCTTCGCGAACACATAGGATGAGTGCATAGTAGTAGCGTTAAAAACAAGAGAACGGCGAGAATTAACGGACCTGCCGTTTAGTCGTTACTGACATTTTTTATTTTCTTACAAATGGAACTACTAATCTATCTATACTATTATAAAGCTGTAACTTGGCTTCTCAGTGCTCGTTCAAACAGACTAGTTACGACTCGATGTATGGTATGACTTTTTGCTGGATCCCTTGCATTGGCAAGTGACTGTATTATATGGGCCTTACTGTAATTCTAGTGTTCACTGGGAGGTAATCTCTTGATATAGTTTACGAATTTACTAAATATGTATATAAAAATGGAAACTTGATATAAGGTATAAGCGATATTTTAAGGTTATTGTAATCTAATCTGGACAATTAATGTGATGTTGTTTTACTTGACATTACAGACATTACATGATATTATTGAGCATTATTATCTGTTTCCTGGTTAATGAGTTTGTTCTTTTCTATTATATTTTTTTGCCATTTAGGCTGTCTGCTTAATATGCGTATATGTTATTTATTCAGACTTTTGTTAGTAGTACATTATATATAGAGGTATATTTGGATTTTTTTCTCATGTAACAATTAGTTTCTTTTTTAATTTTTGTAAACCACTGGACGTGCAGATGTCAGGTGTCGGCAGCAGGACATTGCTGAAAATCAGCGTTGCAATGTTTAAACGACATTGCTGTATGCTGAGCAATGCCCTTTTTTCTACCACTTACAATTGTTCATTTTTTTTATTCTTGTTTGTTATTATAGGCCATATTTGTTTTATTTTTCGTGTCTAGTTATTAGGTTTTACTTACTTATAAGTGGTTTGAAAATAAATATATCTTTCTTTCTAACTGAGCTGTATCTGTACATTTAAGATATTTGAGAAAAAAACTAAACTACTGAACGGATTTTTAGGCATTTTTTTTTATTTTATAGCTCTTGATTAGACTTAACAACTGGTATACATTTTATCCCGCTGCTATATCGGGAACCTGAGATAGAACCTAAAACCAGCTTTTGGCTGCGGTGGAGCCGCGGGCAAAGGCTAGTATTCTATAATTTAATAGCTCTTGATTAGACTTAAAATCTGGTATACGTTTGATCCCGCTACAATATCGGGAACTTGAGATTATAACTTAAAAACTTGCTTTTGTTTGCGGCTGATGGATGAGATAAAAGCAATCATATTACATAATACTAGTATATCAAGATATTCGGATGTTTGTCCATTAATCACGGCTAAACTATTGAATTATAATGTTTACGCTTATAGTGTAGTGTGTACTCTACCCAACTTTCCGCCAGTGAGATCGTCACGTGCTGGCCTGTATTCCTACAGTGTGTTCGGTCGAGATACCACAGCTCGTGAGTCGCGAATGGTGTTTTCTGTCGGTATTATAGTCACGTTGAAATTTGAAGATGAAGTAAGTGCCTATTGTTTATTACTTGTTTTCGTGAATTCAGACATGATTATTAAAAAAATATTATTAATCTAAATATTCCACGTAAATCTAATTGTAAGTTTATTATGAACAAGCAGATTTTATTTCATGACAAGCTTTGATCGGGTTGGTTGTCGATCTGTTCGGTTTTTGCGGATCAGTCTTATTTGCACGAAGCTACTGCGATCCAAGTAATTAGGGGGACAACACTGGCGATTTTGGAACAGCGGAGACAGATTTTTTATTCAGGATTCTGACAACCTGTAACGACTGCGTGACAGCATATATGGTCACGGGTGGACTGATTCGAATAAACGCGATAGATTATTTAAAAGTGGTTTTATGTGTAATAGTCGCGTAAATATCAGGAAGTATTATAATTATTTATTAATTTTGTTAAGTCGCCGATGCGTGCCTTGCGAGGCATTGATTACGACTGGGGATCGAACTCTGTGCCTCTGTATTGACGGTCTTCGTTCTTACCCTTTGATTGATTTAGCTTAGCTGCCTAACTCAGGTCTGATAAATAATGATACCATTTTCTCTTCTTTATCGATACTACGCAATCTATATTACCTATAGAATTTATTGTTATTCTTATTGTTAGTCTCGCTTAAATTAAAAAATAGCTTGAAAGAGTTGAATAATTGTTTTTTGTATTGTTCGCTGTAACACAGGGGTGGTTTAAAAGATTAAAAAAAAATTTAAAGCAGTCTTGAGGACTGCCGACAGAAGTGAAAACTTAAAACTATAAACAAACAGTTGTTATTTTTGGATATCCAAATTAATTGTTTGTTCTTAAATTAAAACTTGTAAATCAAAATTATTTATTCATTCGCAAAACAAAAAAATATATTATTTAAAATTATTCATTTCTTCCACCCGTGGCCATGTCGACGACGGCCATAGGTACATGAATTTACTCCCGATCCAAACCTTCCTATAGAAGTTTTCACTTCAAAAACATGGAAGACCCATAAAAACAGTTAAAAATTTTATAAAATCTAAATTCGTAATTTTATACGGGAATCGCCTTTTTGGATTATGGGACTGACAACAAACGACAAAATACCACCAACTGTCATTCTTTCTAATGAAAGTATTGATATTGATTAGGATGATATGTGATAAGCGCTGATAAGTTGTAACTTATACGAAGTTCACCGGCTCATTTAGTCTATAATAATATTCATAAGGCTAAGGACACTTAGGAACCCCGTCTTCCTCAATCTGTATAGGGAAGAACAGCAAAAACATATTTACAACATGATTTATATGTCGCAAGATATCAAGGCCAAAAATCTAAAAATTTGTTGATCCGTCCATGCACTCGAGCATCCTGCTGCACATTTGCGTTCTCAATATTTCTCGACGGCTAGTGAAGTCTGCTATCCTACAGTAAGCCAGCCTGGTGGAGTACGTATTAAAGTCTCAGCAATGGGCTGAGACACATGCCTAACCATTTAATAGCAGTAGATATTTATCTTATTTATCTTCAATATAAAATTAAGAATTATTTTACTAAAATCTTAGAATGTCGAAAACGAGAGATTTTCTACGAGGATTCAATCCTTTCCTAATTCGTCGAATACTATAATAATATAGATTGCTAAGCTGTCGTAGAAACTCGTGCAACTCCTAAATCTCTCATCTCAGATTTATGTCTATTAAGATCAGAACAAAATGTATGCTAATACATCCGGTAGGCGGCGTGGATCTTAACGACTACATAGTCGTTATATAGGGGGTAAGTATGGTACTCAAATACTGTGCTGAATTTTATTACCCGCGGTAGATGCTTTTAAAACATGTTGTTTCTTTGCGATAAAGCACGTACATATTTTTATGAGAGAGCTAACACTCCTACAATGTTAAGCACATATAAAGAACAAATTATTTGTGAAAATGTGGCATAAGAGAACTTTAGTGTGAGCGGGAATCGAACCTGCGTTCCCTTCCAATCCAGGGAAGTGCTTTAACCGCTAAATCAAAATGTTTAAATGTTAAGCACATTTTTCAATACCGGACGTACGAGTACTTCATAAAACGTTCTGCTAATAAAAACACATAACAAAAAGATTCGAACCCGCGGCTCACTTATTTACGTGTTCAGCCATATCAAACAAATCATCACCTCCCTAGTCTTATCGCAAACCTTGTTGAGATCGACTTCTTTAAGATGACACGGAGTGCTGTCTATCTGACCACAACCTAACTACTACTGGTGACCTCAGAACAAAGTCAAAAGTTTGTTCTAGACTCTGACAACCTCTAGCGACTGTCAAGGTAGGTTTCATTTTTGGTCAATTTTAAGAAGAGCACTTTACTCATAGTAGGCGATGGTTGTGCCCCTGGTGTTGCCAAAGTCCATGAGCGGCGGTTACCTACCACTTATCACCAAGTGGGCCGTTTGCTAATCTGCCACCGTTGGCCAACACAACATAAAAGTCGTTGATATGTGGATTTTAAAAAGAAAATAAGGCAACGAAAACAGAATGGTTTTCCAAGTACCTAAATAAATGTGTCAATTTTCATTAGTTATTTAATCGATATTACTCATTACATTACAATTAATTGTGACGCTCTCCTCAATGAAGATAAGTGGGAATTAATTCAATGTTAATTAAAGTCATATGTTATGTCTACGTCTCGTATATGTTCCGTCAGCTGTGCACAGAGTATTTACAGAAAAGGAACCTTTGAACGCTCAGACTAAGAACTACTAGACGGAGCCACGGCGTGGCCGCACTTGAAACAGCAATATTTTTTTTAAATGTTGCCAGGTTGACAAATATATATCCATATTTGGGCAAATTAAACGATAGTTAGAATGAGGTCTGTAACTAGGTCGTAAATAAGAAACTCTTCGTAACAAATATTTTATTGAAAATCGCAACGTTTATCAACATGATTATTTAAAAGTAAATCTACCACCCCTTCTATTCATCCAACTATCAGTCTTTAAACGTCCACTGTTGGGCATTGGCCTCCCCAAAGAGAATACCGGAACTAGCGGGCTTGTGCTGACTGCATCCAACGGCTCCCTGCCGCTTTGACCATATATTTGGTCCATCTGGTGGGGCATGTTACGCGTCGCTGTCCGATACGTGGTCGCCACTCGAGAACCTTTTTCCCCAACGGTTGTCAGTTCGTCGAGCGATATGGCCTGCCCATTGCCACTTCAGCATGCAAACTCGGCGGGCTATGTCGGATATTCACGTTCCACCTCCATATCCGTAATAAGAATTCGATCACGTAGAGAAACACCAAGACTTTGAGTCTTGAGGCAAAATAAGTATTGCTTCTCCATATATTGCCGTTCTGTTCGATATCTCATTTGGTAAATAATAATAAGTTATATTTAATAAAATAATAGTACACAAGAATACAATTAAATTATCTTTTCTTTCTTTTCTGGGTCAAATAAGTAAAGAATTATCATCCTTCCAGCGCTGATTTAATTAATTGAATTAGAACTTTTTTTTTATTGCATTTAGTGGCAGACGTGCCACGGCCCATCTGATGGTAAATGTCAACCGTCGCTCATGGACTCGACTATACTGAGAGTATTGTCAAGCCGCTGCTCACCATTTCATTTCACCGATGTATAATGAAAGAATAAACGGCTATCTCCTGCTACGACCAAAACGCAACGATGTGCTTCATGGCCGGTCCCACGGGAGAGAGAGTACTATAAGTGGTGAAGTTAGCTGTAGGATGAATACCACGACCTTATAAATTTGTGTTGCCACCTACCATTTGGGGTGTGGATATATCTTATTTAATTTTGTTTTCAAAATAAAACCCAGGAGTAAATAAATCCCAGACAGGTGTCACAAGAGAGAGCAAATTAGTTTCTCTGAATTCTAGATTATGACTACAGCGGTAGTCATAATCTAGAATTGAGATTTACTTACAAAGTTGAAGTACAAAGACTTTAAAAGCTATACTTACATGAACATATTCACTGGCAATGATTTTGCTCCCAACGTTACTATTTTCTTATTATGTATAATGAAACATCAACAAAATATCGTGAAGCATATTTTGGGTATTTCGTGGGTTGCCTCGTTTTCCCGTAGCATCCACCCATTTCGATCTCGCATCTGGATTAGAGGAAAACCTAAAATGGTAATTTTTTATCATCATCTCATAAATGACATATAAATTTATTAGTAAAGTTAAAACTGGGCAAATTAAATTCGCAATAAGGCAACACCGAAACAATTCAAAGTAATAGAAATTTAGCCAGAAAACGTGTTTTGTGAGTGTATCTTAGTAGCAATTATTAATTTCGAGTAAAAAAAGCCCATTTTATATCACTTTATAGCATTCAATCATTAAATTATTTCATTTTCGACTACATATGAATGAAATGTTAACCTGTATTTTTTCGCTCGCTGTAGCGTTTGTAGCATAGTACACTATTTTACAAGCACTATTATCACGTAGTATTTTTCTCAAAACACTCATTATCACAAATTAACATTAAATTTTAATTAAAACCCGAATTTTTATACAAAATGTTCGATTATGTCAGTTAGATCGTGACAGACAAAGCATTTTGACATCGTGACAATACCGAAAACTGGCCACGGCGACAAAGACAAAAATCTATGGCTTTGTCTGTTTTTTGCACCAGTAAATTGTATCTTGTGTTCTCGCTCATACATGTCAAAGAATTTTCTTCGCTCTGTCTAGATAGTCTGAGTTTGAACGTGTTTATTTTACTCTTTACATTGTACCTGCATAGTTTTGTACTGGTTAGGTTATTAGGTTTATCTATGTACAATATTCGAAATATCTTGATGGTAGAAATAAATTTATAACTGATTTTATTTGTTACTAGGTTATGCCTGCGAATCCGCCGCATGCACACATAAACAAGATTTTTTGTTTCTATCTTGGGTTCGATTTTCCAAATTTCAAAATGTATGCATTGTTCGTTACTGTTGAATAAATATAAATTGCAGTACTTGTCGGGGAACCAATTTTAGTGGTGTAAATTACGTGGTTAATTAGACTAATAGAGTTAATTACGTTCCTCTGTCACTGTTGAATATAGATAGACTTTACTCCTACTGCAAGTATTAACTCTTGTTAATACTGGCTTGATCTTGCTTCGAATACTTAAACATTGAAATCTTGGAAGCCAAGCTTTATAACGAAGTCTTCAGTACCTACAATTGTGCTTTAGACCTCTGGGAATTTCCAAATATCGCACAGAGTTGTAGGTAACAGCTAGTAATGAAATCAAAAGGTTATAAAAAGTATCTCGGTACTTACAATTTTGATGGCTGATACCACACAGAAACAGTAATGACTTCTCACTAGCTGAAAGCCATTCACAATCATAACTCACTAATTTAATAGCCATAGAGTCATGTTGATAAACCATTTCAGCAAAATATCCGTCTGTTATCCATAAATCTGCAATAAAACGACGTACCAATCTTTGGACCACATGTGTGACAGAGCTTCGAGTATTTTCCTTTAGTATTACTATGAATTTTAATATCGTGAATGACATATCGTGCCCTGAAATGATTGCTGGTCTTTCCCGTGTGTATTCTTATAACACACATACATAATGAGGATATAAAATGGGTAACTACTATTCTAAACAACATCATTACCATAATATTTTCCTGTCGGTGTAATAAGAGGTGATTAAGGAAAGTAAGCACTTAGCACTCGTTACTGGTGGTAGGGTTGGGTCCTAAGTGGGTGTACTTCCCTTGTTATGGGCTCGAGCAGCCTCCTACCCAACTGCCGAGCACCTTAGTTTTTGGTTGTAGCAAAAGATGGCCGTCCATTCGTTAATTTCTGGTGAGTGGTGGTGGTCTTATATGGTGAGTGGTGGTACTTATTGTCGAGTCCTCAGGCAGCGGTAACTACTTACAATATGGTGGGCATTCATCTGTCAGCATAGGAAATAACAAAAAAGAAATATAAATTTATATAAGTAGATTACATTAAACACAAAGTGAAAAAGCATGTCAAATGCTAAAAAATATATATAAAAAAATATCTAAATATAAGTAGATTAGACCGAGATCAATAACTTATATTTATGTCAACTTTGACATAGATATTTTCTCGACTGCAGCTCCAAACCGCCTTAGACCACCGTGGTAGTCTATGCCCTTAAATGTCTCTCATAAGGAAAGACCAGATTATGGAGCAATAGTTGTGAAGGAAGTTCTTTTTGTGAAATAATTCGATTAATAAATCGCGTTGTCTATCGTCTAGATATCGTGCGAGATATCACATACAGTAGTCCATCCATCGGTCCATCCTTTCATATTTATGTTATGTATCATAACAAACTTTTTGTTTTCACAATTAATTATTTCGACCCTAAAATTAAACGGTAGAGGAGGTCACTAACGACAACATGATACTCAATGAAAGTTGGTATTGTTCTGCGATATATAAATCGCGAAACCCTTCGCAATATTGCGGATATTTTCATTATTCCAACAAAAAAAAAGGCTCTGTTAAGCAAGTCCCTTATTCATACGGATATGATTATAAAATCCTTTTGACGATAAATAAATCCTATTGCATTCTCTTTTTTATATTACAAGACGGGAAACAAGAATACGGTTATATTAAAAAAACACTTATTTAGGCTGCTCCGACATCTAAAGCAACTAAAAGGCTCTGCTATTCATGTATAGAGTTTTATGTATAAATTTGTTTTTCTAAATTTATAATATAAATGTAAATAATAATAAATGTAAATAGGCCGTGTGGGGCCGGCTTTAGAATTGTCCTACCCGTTCTCCACCCATTGGAGTCGTAAGAGCTGACTGAGGGGATACCAGGGGAGTGGGCAGCAGCACTCCCTCGAGTATTAACAATATCCACTGCGATCGCCAACCCGCCTGCCAAGCGTGACGATTACGGCACTATCCCCCATATGAGCGAAACAGCACAGCACCACTCATTGTGGTGTTCTCTTGGGGAGGCCTATGTCCAGCAGTGGACGTTAAAAGGCTGATGGATGGATGGATAAAATAGAGTGAGTGTTTTGGTTTTCGACGGTCTCACTAAGATCTAAACGCAACATTTGAAAATACCATCAGTTTACGCTGACATTCTGTGAGAGGGTGGTACTTCCGCGAACGAGCCTTTAATAGTCCGGTTTCTCATGAAATCCCAAATGACAATACGACAGGAACTGACATTACTTCGTTACTTACATGCTTTCATAAATGACTTCCCTTAAAGGTAAAGGCAACATAAACCGACTGGAAACTAAAATTTAATATTTCCCGGAAACTGCGCCTACTGCGCCGCGACTGACAGAACTTATAAGCTAAAGCTATGTTAAAATTACTTTGATGTTGCATCTCGCATATTAAGTCGCAAGTTCAGCTAAAATAGTTGGTACTAGGAATGCCTGAACGCGCAATATATGGCATATCTTTCGGTAACAATGATTGCAATTAAAATTACACACAAGCTACTTCACTGTATGATTAGGCATTAATCCGTCAGTCACAATGGCTCAAGGCGGATGCTAGACTTCGCAAGGCATCGAGTCAATTAAATCTCTGAGATATGGAGAATTTTTGGCAACGTTCAAATTAGGACATGTATTTTAAAGTCTGCAGTTCTGTACCAGAACAACTCGGTGCTGCATTTTATAGGCCTTGGGCGATGACGAATGCGAATTAAAGAAAGAACTATTCAACCTAGCGATAAAGACAAGACATTTTTATTTAAAACGAGAATATCACTGGCACTTTATGACATTCATTAAAAGTAGAGTACAGTAAATTCGAACTTGATTTGGTCTGTCGATACTACCAATCTACTAGCTATAAGTTTTTACAGAAGTCGTTAAATACTGACACCAGTCAGTACATATCAATAATGTATTGTGTCTTTATGGATATCGATTTGTATCCGATGTTTTATTCATATTTGATAATAGCTGCGTCGCCCTGGTTTCCTACAAATAAACCTGTCACCTCATCTGTGGCAGAATTTGTTTCCAAGTGTTGTTTTGGACCCGAGAGGTACTAACTTCTTCTCGGGAAGTATTTCTACTTGTTTAAGCTGCAGATAAAAGAAAGGAAACAGATAAAATCAAAGCTCCTCGGCAGTGGATTGGTTTGATTAGGTCTAGGTAATGGTTTGCCATGTACCATCACGCCTCTGCCATCGTTAGCAAAGACACAAGAGACCGATGCCGTAGCCAATATTCGTGATACAACGTACAACCATCTCCTTTTTGATGGGATTTCGGTGCTTGCGGATGGATTCTTAGTTTTATAAACGAGTAGCGAATTAATTTTCTGTCAGTTTTATCGTATCCAAGTTTTCAGCATTTCTGTTGAAGTATTTTTTTGTACGTTGAATTCAGTCGTCCATGAAGGCCAAATGATTGAGTGACACAGTTATTATTTTTTTGTGAATGTGTAATTACCTACTTATGATTTTGTTTATTTTGTTGCAGGTCGAAGCACACAGACATGTTTATAGACGAGAATGAGACGTAAGTAATTTTGATACCTTTTGTTAATCAGAACTATTACAGTACTATTGTGTTGTAGGTACTATTTAAGTAAATAAAATCTCCGATATTTTACTACATTTTACGCGCGTTTAGATAACATTGTTTATAAAAATCTACATAGAACCAAACCTAGGGTTGGAACACACGATTCTTGGTGTCTACTAACATATGGACCTTCCGAAGCTGTGGTGCCCACTCCGCATCAGGCGGGCTATATGCTTGCTGGGACCCCTTGTACGATAAAAAGGCGAGCACACAAACCAACTGTAATAATTGTATCTATCAATGGAGATATTGCCTCTCAACTGAATGCACGCGCAGTGGTATAGATACCGGCCTCCCGCCCTAGTGTTGTGGGTTCGATTCCCACACAGGAAACTCTGCGTGATCCACAAATGGTTGTTCTGAGTCTGGGTGTATATACTTTGTGTCGGTGAAATTGTATGTTTGTAAAGTCCCTCGCGATACAAGGATTATTCCTTAGTGTAGGGTGTATGATGTCATTTATAAAAAAAAATGGGATATCTTCTACGTTCATAGACTAAAATTTTCATCGTTCATTTCATGTTCATTCTTTTTTCACAATCTGTTACTGTTCCATCGGCATGAGTGACTATACTAAGTCCACTATATCGGTTCGATACAGCTTGGTGAACTTCACTAGTTTGTTAAGAAAATCTCTAAAGCACTCACGTTATTTTCTTTCTTTGAATAAACAAATACGCACATTGTTTTGAAGTGTTCAAAGTCTACGCCCTTAGAGTGGGGAAATCGGTACTCCTCAGTCCTGTTTTTAAGCTATCTTTGTTTCTTTCAATGTTTTTATCTAGGTACTGATTTACTGATCACTTCAGCAGGCCACGCGACTAAACGTTTGCTAAAATATGAAATAATAAGATACCCACGAGCTAAATTTAAATGCTTTTCTGGTAAGGTCGAGGATGTCTAAGTACTTAAAATATCTATACATCTATACAAATAAATAAAATTGAAATGTCTATTTGTTGTCTCAATGACATCTTTTTACTAAATCCATATGAATGTATATTTACTTTACGTATAATAAAAGCTATTTTTAGTTTTATCTGTATTTTTGTTCCGGCTAATCTCCGAAACGGCTGGACCTATTTGGGGACTTTGGCAGATAGCTGATGTTATAAGAAATAGCTCGGGCATCGACACAAAAGAATAAAATAACTAAATTCCACGCGGACAATGTCGCGGGTAACAGCTAGTCCATCCATCCATCCATCATTCGGCTCTTACGACTCCCGTGGGTAGAGAGGGGTGGGACAATTCTAAAGCCATCCCCACACGGCCAAACAGCTAGTATAGTATAAAAATGTAATTAAGATGACACTGTCTACAAGATGGGTTGTGTATTTTAATTAAATATAATAACATAGTGTAGTACAAACTAGAGAAATAACTAACAAGTAAAATAAACAGTAAAGTTTAATAATATCAGTGTTTATGTCAACTTACTAACTTAGGTATATAGTACTTGTCTTAATCACTAACAGAGCTGGCTCTTTGCCAACTGTCACTACACATTCCACTGCTTTTTCCACTTTTATTTTCGCTCGTAAGGTTTTTCTGCAGCCACGGTTCTTTGTCTAATGAGTCTAATTATTAGGTAGATATTTAGTTTCATTGAATTGTAAATACTTTGTCAACCGCAAGCCAAATGATGAAATAAAATTAATGATGCTCATTTTCTTTGCTTAAAGCATACGCTTTATTAATATTCCATTATTAGGCACAATGGGCCTAGCCAAGTTGCATTCTATGATCGCTAACGCTATAGAAAATAATTAAAATGGGTGGAAATTTGACATCTCTAACGTTAAGTCACGTGACTTATAGAAAGAAGAGATAAAACAGAGCTTAAGAGATAATAGTTAAAGATATCAAATTCCCATATATTTTTAAAGAAAGATTTAGGCAGTAGTCAACCAAGCTGGCTCAATACGTTTGACTGACTACGCAAGCTCTTGAGAAAACACTAAAGTAATGTCACGCAGTTCAAGTGGTCTACCAGTACAGGCGGAGAGATTTAGTTGGTGAGGGCTCCACACTACCCTGTTCGTTACACCGAACGACGGGGTGTGTGGTTTGGTAAATTTTTCCGGCCTTAACAAATAAAGGCATATATATATGTATATAGGAAATACAAATCCAATATTGTATACTGCATGTCTCGACCTCAAGATTGAACTCGATACCTTCGTTTAGGGAGCGCTCGGTCTTACCACTAGGCTATCAATAAAAAATATGTCACGTCTATTATCTATTAGTACATTTTTATTGATCTTCTGTATGATTTTTTTCACTATACCCCTAAGTTAAACACAAAGTGAAAAATGTGAAATCGAAAATAACAATCAGGAGCAGGATTTGAACCTGCATCTTCTGCATACCTTCCAGATGCTTTACCAATTCAGCCATCCTGACAATTGCTCCTGACTGCTAATTTCGATAACACATCATACTTAACGTCTTTGGGTGACGCCTGCGCCATCTGTCAGAAGTTTGTCAATTGTCAGGATGGCTGAATTGGTAAAGCATCTGGACGGTATCCAGAAGATGCAGGTTCAAATCCTGCTCCTGACTGTTATTTTCGATTTCACATTTTTCACTTTGTGTTTAATGTATAGTGCTAAGCATGTCAAATGCTAAAATATATATAAAAATATCTAAATATACCCCTAAGTACTAAACTTTGTTTATGATCATTTTGTATGCGTTTTGGCGCTCTGCATGGTTTAGATTCACGCTCTATAAGTATCATTGCCATCTTTCAAGATTATTTTGGTTTAATCGGATTTTTTAAATATTTTTTTTTGCGTAAAATAACATAGTCACAAAATTTCATCTTAAACTTTCACCTCAGCCCGTTTGAAATTCAAATATCTAACAAATCTCTAGCCACAACAATAACAGGCAAGCCCACATTCGGGCAGGACAACATCTAACCATGTTCAACTAGTCCTAATATATAATCTTCTATCTTCATAAATAGGCGAAGGCAAAACATAACCATTACATTACTGTTGTCAATTAAAAAATGTCGAATACGATGATATTTGAACACTAGTTAAAATTGACTTCGGTGATATGCCTGATTGTTACTATACACAAACACCTAATTAACTCAACAAATGTACTTATGCCAAAATCATTACCAGGTCATTGGCCACCAGATAATCCAACAGATACTCCACAGAGTATTTATATTGACGATAATAGGAATCGTTTGCTCGTTATTTTCATGCGAATGCACTCGAATACTTCGTAACAGTTGACTTGTTATATATGTTGTGGGTAGTAGGAGATTAATTGATATAGTTAGTTATGTTCTTCTTGTAGTAGAGTTTGTTATGATGGTAGACGAGCTATGGCCTACCTGATGGTAAGTGATAATTATCGCTCATGGACTCAACTATACTAACAGTGCTGTTAAGCTGCTACTCACTATTATTTCATTTCGCAAATACGAAAGTATGAACAGATATGTCTTGCGTTAGGCACACCGCGGGGCTTTGTGGTCGCTCACACGTAATTCTTAACTTACAAATTGTTTATTATAGCAGCAGCATACTCCTGGGAAACGTTTAACATCACTCTGCGATCGCCAACTCGCCTGCCAAGCATGGCGATTATGGCATTTCCCTCCCTTCGTGGGAAGGCCCATGTCCAGGTGGACGTTTATGGGCTGATGGATGGATGGTTGGAAATTGTTTATTAATTTTCATGATAAATGATAATCTTTTGATATTTTTATGTATTTTTTTTTTGAGCATTTGACATGTTTAGCCATACAAATTAACACAAAGTGCGAAATGATAGATCTGCTGGGATCACCTGTCCGCCGAGTGTGTGTGGGTGATGACGGCGCACAGCAGTTTGTTCCGCCTCACTAAAAAAAAGGTGTAGTGCTTTCAATTCCCACACCGGATAAATATATTTTAAATGTATGTGCCATCCACAAACCGCTATTCCAAGTTGAGTTGTAGTTTATTTCACATTTTTCACTTTGTGTTTAATGTATAGTGCTAAGCATGTCAAATGCTAAAAATATATATAAAAATATCTAAATATTTATAAAGTTTGCGTCATTATTAGGTAAAATCTTAATTGTAAAATTAAGTTTACCTGGTCGGTATAATGTATGAAAATACTTCCGACAGACGGCGCAGACGTCACTCAAAGACGTTAAGTATGAATGTGTTGTCGAAATTAGCAGTCAGGAGCAATTGTCACGATGGCTGAATTGGCAAAGCATCTGGACGGTATCCAGGAGATGCAGGTTCAAATCCTGCTCGTGACTGTTATTTTCGATTTCACATTTTTCACTTTATGTTTAATTGTAGTTTGTGTATTCATTTAATGTATATAGATAAGGATAAATGTATATTAAGACATGTGGCTTGCACTACATATCAGTTGGATCCAGTCCGGTTTGATACGAAGTGCTAATCAGTGTTATCACGTATCCGTGATTGTTGCTATAAAAATAATGTTGTCGCTGTAAGCAACTGCACTTGATTCGCTATTTACTGATTATTGATATGATTTGATAAACTTGTGTATAAAAGGTTATTACAATTAATAATATCTGATTTCTTTACTATTATAAAGCTGGAACAGTATCTGTACATTTAAGATATTTAAGGAAAATTAAATTACACTACTATTTCTCATTCCGCCCAAACTTACTAGCTAGTTATAGGTCATATGCTATATTTTGGATTTGTTTCAGAGAATAGCAGAATAACCATTAAAACTTTGGAAACATTATTATATTCGACGGGCCACGTGGTGTAGGCGGTGTAACCGACTTCCGTGCACGAGGTTGTGGGTTCGATTCCCACTCAGGACAATTATTTGTGTGATGAACACAGATATTTGTACTGCATCTGGGTGTTTTCTATCTATTATATGTATGTATTTACAAAAAAAAAAGTAGTATATGTATTATATAATCTGGTACCCATAGTACAAGCGTTAAGCTTAGTTTGGGACCAGAGCACGTTGTGTGAAAAATGTCCGTGAATATTTATTTATTTATTATGAAAATAATTAATTTGTCATTCATTTCAGTAAGTCAGAACTAAATTTATTGACTCTGACGGTATTAAGTTCGCGTCAACTAGTTTTATGTAGAAAAGGTTTTGTTTCTGTTTTAGAAACAAAACATACTGTTTGTATCAGTAAGTACTTTTTGATTTTTGATACCACCATGCTACAAACTGAGTCATTAATCTTTATTGACAAATAAATTAATGTGGTGACGCACTAATATGTCAACAACCTTCTCCCCCACAGCATTAGTATAAGCCCTTGCAGCTTCTAAAGATATAAAACGTAAATCTTGCACGTCCATTGGTAGTACCTACCCACTTACATATAGGCTTTGCCGTGTAGGTTAGTTATCACATATGATTAATAAACAAGCATAGAACCTGCTTGATGGTTAGTGGTTATTATAATAACGACGATAGATAGCAATATCAGAGCGCGAAATGAATGGTTGAGTCCATGAGCAGTGGTATTATTACTTACCATCAGGTGGGTCGTGGCTTGTTTGCCAACATTACTAATAAAAAGGATAATGAGGAGAGATTTCCTTACCAGGTCTTACAAATATCTATCTGTTCAGGATGCACTAAAAAACTGGAAGTTTGACACGATATTATGGACCTAATTGTTAACTAATTCGTGGTATTATTTGCGATAATATCTTTATCAAATCATTGTCAATGATTAGTCATAAAAACATAAGGTTTTTGTATGAAATACAATCGAAAACTCATTAAAAGCATTTGATTAACATTCATTCGGCGCGTGCGCACGTAGTTTTCTCAATAGAGTTCCATTTGCTATCGAAGCGAGTAACGACCGTGTCGCAATATCCGTCTCTCTATTTTATAACAACGTTATCGGTAAACACCTTATCATCTATTAATATTAGATATAGGCAGACATTAGTTGCATATAAAGTTTATCTGTAATCCTCAATGGTTAGTCGGTCAGACCGCGGTGAGGCACTCGCATGTATACAGCCTGTGAAGTGAACAGAATCCAATATGAGAAATAAATCGTGAGTAGTGTGTGTCTTCTATAAAGCTTACGCTGTGATAAAGATCTAGAAGGAAAATGCAAAATTCTGATAAAAGTTTAATGCAAAAACTCGATATACAGATGGCGTGTTTTACAAATTACTAATCTATGAGGGCGCGATCTTGACGTGAAATTACTACAAGATTTTTATGTTAAGTGTCTGCGAAGGGTGATAAAATATAATGTTTGATTGTGTTGTGACAATAACGTTTCATTGCATGTAAATAATAGGGTATTATTTCGACCAAGTTGGTAATCAATACACTGTAGGTACTTATTAAAATAAAATAAAACTTGAAACACGTTAACTCTTTTTTTTTATCTATATTTTAGCACTTGACATGCTCAGCTACTAAAGAACAAATTATTTGTGAAATGTGGAAAAAGAGAACTGAAGTGCGAGCGGGAATCGAACCTGGTGTGATGGCTTAGCGGTTAGAGCACTTCTCCGGATTGGAAGGGACGCAGGTTCGATTCCCGCTCGCACTAAAGTTCTCTTTTTTCACATTTCACAAATAACACGTTAACGTACATACTGTGTCTCCAGAGTAGTATATGAAGTTAATTATCTTATTACAGGGCCCTGTAGTGAAATATATACTTACGTGTTTATGTAGATTTTTTATGACTGGTAGTTCCATACAAGCGCTTTTAAACAAAACCATAAAGATCAACAAACTTTTATGGCGACGCAACCTGGAAAACTAAATATTAGGCGAAGGCTTAGAATAATACGATTTACCGTACGCACTTAATTCCGAAGAAAATGTGTACCGTGCGCGACGGCTTTTTCACCATATTACTTGACATTTAAAAAAAAATACAACACCCTTCACTAAGGAATAATCCTTGTATCGCGGGGGACTTTACAAACATACCATTTCACGGAAACAAAGTACACCCGGACTCGGAACAACCATTTGTGGATCATACAAAGAGTCGTCCTGTGCGGGAATCGAACAGACAACACTCGGACAGGAGGCCGGTATCTAAATCACTCCGCCATCTGTGTAATCGAAAAACATTACCATTTACCATTATCACACGTGTAAAATTGTACTATATCTCTTTTGGATAGACTTTTCCTTAATTTTGCAATATTACCCTGCAATACTTTTTTAAAATATCTTTACGGAGCCCCTATAAAGACTATACAGAGCTCCGCGGAGCATACTTTGAGAATGACTGGTAAAGTTTATGTATTATCTAGTATGCTTTACGTACTTTACATTGCTTCAAGTGGAATGTAACTAGACGTAATTATGGTTGTAGTTATCATTCAATTGTCCTCATTTGTGTCGACTATCTGACACGCCAGCAGCGTCTACAGACCTGTAATCTATGAGTATTTTGCCCTTGAACGAAGTCTATAGTTACGTTTATTCACTATGTGCAGCTTGACTCGCGTGTACTAAGTGACACAGATTATCTGCTTAATATTTTATACCCGCGATTTCCTCCTTTATAATTGGTTAAGGCGGGAAAAAATGTTTTCAACCACACACTCCAACAACTTGTTCAAGGCAACGAACAGGGTAGTGTGGGACTTTCACCCACTAAATAAACCCGCCGTGTGCCGTCTCTCCGCCTGTACTGGCGGACAATTGTGTGAATTGGCACTTCAGCCTGCCAAACCGGTGGACGATGCCGGTCACCCGTTCTGCTACGCATCTCTGTATTGCAGACTCGATCACGTAGAGAAATACCGAACATGCCTCGGTCCATTGCAAGCTGAGTGACTTTGAGTCTTGATACTAAGACAACGTTCAAGGAAAACATCTCCGTTCCATATGTTATGACTGGTAACATACATTGGTCATAGACTTTGGTTTTTAGACATTGGAATTCTTAAAGCTTCCTAAACACTGCCCAGCCGAGCTAGCTGGCTAACCGTAATATCTATGTAGTATAATTTTAGTCGCGTAAGTAAACAACCACCTCATAGGTACTACGATTTTAAATAGGTACTAGCTTTTATTAGGTAAGTCCTATTAACAAAAACTTTCTGTATCATTAGTTATTGTGTTAGGGCTTTCATTAGTAATTGAATGTGATGTCAAGTTGGTGCACTATAAAGCATCGTGTGAGCCTGCAGAACCAGTCCGTCTAGTGAAAGTTATAACGAGTTTTGTGCTGGGTTGAGGATGTCTACTCGTGTTGTACCCTCGGCCATTTACTGGTCTGGATCAAAGACTATACCGTGACTATATGAAATAATATACTGATATCATAATGATTGTAATACATACTTGGCTGCTAGTGGATAAAGTACCAATCTGCTTTGGCATGTTGTTGTCTGTTATGGGTTTGATTCTCATACAAAACAAAATATTTATGCAAGTCCATTACGTCACAGAATACAGAATTTGGTATAGTTGCTCCGAGTTTTGGTATACTTTATTTGGAAATCCGCGCGGCACGGATTATTTAACAGTACATAAAGGATAATGGTCCTATATTTTTGAAGTGTCAAGTTTTGGACAGTTTTACATAGACGTATGTAAAACTCTACTTCCGGCTCTGCTTGTCTGTCTGCAGTGTCCGCCACTCAGGGAAAGAAAGATACACCTATCGCGTAGACCCGATGTCATGTTATTATAATTGAGCTCGCTATTGTAGTTTATTAGTTCACTAGAAATTTTTTAGTTAAAATTTTAGTACAAGAAAGTAAGACATAACTATATATTGTTCAGAATTTATAATTTTCATCTAGATGTTTCTAGATTTTCATTAGTTGTTGAAAAGCGTCCGCGTCTTATTTTCATTTCCAGTTCAAATAACTCGTAGACGTTTTAAACGAAGCCAAATTGAATTCTAATTGGATTTTCGTCTCAAACTAAATTAAAACGATTTATGTTTTCGTGATACGAGTAGTAAATATATACTCGTTTATTTAAATAGTAGAAAAAATTAGGTTTTCGAAATAATAATAACAATCAGAAAGAAACAAAGCAGTGTTTTAATTTTGGTTTCATACACATTAGTCGTTATTACTATTAATCTGTCACCATCGCAGTGTGGAGCACAAGTCGCCTGTAAAACAAAACTAGTTAAATTACTAGAGTGCACCGTGCCAGTGCACGCACTGCACAATTACTGCCCCGCTTATACTATGTTAACTATGTAGTACTCTTAGTCTAACTTACAGCCTTAGGGGCCTGAGGTTGAGACGTTATCAGTATTATAAAGATGTTTACAGTAATTATGTTTTGTCTAATTAGCTCCTGGTAAGGAAAAAACCAAGCTATATCGGTTCAGATTGGTTTTAGTCATAGCAAATATTAATATAGTTTTGGAATATTCATTATTTAGATATTTTTATATATATTTTTAGCGTTTGACATGCTTAGCACTTTGTGTTTAATATTCATTATTGCCTCCAATTTGGTACACATGTTGTGCTAGAAATATTTTTGTCAAATAACACATTGTAACTAATATTGAAGAATACCGAACATTTGAAAATGGTGACATAGAGAAACTATATACCTATATTGATTTCTTATGAATATAAAATAGAACGGGATGATTCTAACGGTTTCTAAAAATACACCGAAATTTGTTTCGAAATTTAAAAGTAATTATGGTGTGTTAAAGAAACACATGCTATACGGAAACCCTGCAAATATTACATTCCTATTTTGGGCAGTCGTGTATATAGTAAGATTTTGTAAATTTTGAGGTAGCTGCTGACAGCTACCTCAAAATTTACAAAATCTTTTTTTTTTCTGAAACCAAATATTAATAGCACTACAATAGAATATAATGTCAATTATAAATAGATCACAGCCATCAAGTCTATTTTTGCGTTTGTTGTGTTAAGCTAATTATAATTATTTACGCGTTGATAGTGTTATCATTACCTATAATCACTGGCACGGTAATCATTAATCGCGTAGAAAATTCCACTGGCGTTAACTGTTTAGATTTAAGCATGGCCTTAGTGATGCTATGCTGCGATAGCATTTGCCATTACAGATAATTCCCAGCATTGGATCGCTGTGTGATAATCTTGCAAAAACTTAAAAACGGCTGCTCCGATTTTGATACAATTTACCCTAAACCATCGTTTTTATCGAAAATTCAAATATCAAATAAAATTGAGACCGCAATTCAACGTTCGGGTACAGGCGGAGAGACGGCACACAGGGTCCCAACCCTCAACCACTAAATAAACCCGCCGTGTGGGCATTACCCCTCGAACGATGGGGTGTGCGGTTAGGTCCATTTTTTTTTATTGCATGTAGTGGCAGACGAGCCACGGTCCAACTGATGGTAAATGGTAACCGTCGCCCATGGACTCCACTATACCAAGAGTATTGTCAAGCCGATGCTCACTAATTCATTTCACAGATATGAAATGAAATATAAACGACTATCTCCTGCTACAGCCAAAACGCAAAGATGTGCTTCATGGCCGGTCACACGGGACATGGTGGTACCAACCCGCTCAGGCCCTATACCAAGTGAGTACTCCCACTTGGTACCCAGCCCTACCACCAGTCATGCAATGGATGATAATTGCTTACTTCCCTTAGTCGCCTCATACGACTCCCGTGAGAAAGAATGGAGTGGTGACACTTGTATTCTTAGTCCGTCACCACACGGACAAAAAACGCAACATTTTTTCCGCCTTAACAAAAAAAGGGTATGATTCTTGGACAACGTCTGTCGGATTCAGCTAGTCTGTATATATTGTAAAACTGTAACAGAGCTGTCTTTACATTTAAGATATTTGAGAAATAATGACTATGTTAGGCTATTTACACATCACGCAAAAACTACTAAACGGATGGTACTTTTATGGTACTTTTTTGTTTGATACTCCTTGATTAGACTTAAGAACTGGTATTTATGTTTTATTCCGTTGTTATATCGGGAACCTAATATTATAACTTAAAAGAAACTCTGTCTGCAGCGCAGCCACGGCTAAAGGCTAGTTATTTTATAAAATGATTTGTGTTTCAACGAATTTTTATCTATATTTTGTCTGATTTTAATAGTTCAAATAAGTTTTCAAGCCAGAAGCGCCACGGGCACTTATAGCACAGCACGCCCTTCTCAAAACGAGGTTTGAGAAGTGCACATTGTCACTGGTGTGTGCCAGTCTTATGAGCTGTGGCTATCACTTACCATCAGGTGGACAGTTAGCTCGTCTGCCACGACTTACTAGTAGTTTAGTTATAGTAAAAAATATTCAAATGAAATATTAGGATACGCGAAAGTTCATGAAAATAACAAATACAATATCAAGATCGTAAAACATCATCATGAGAACTCGTCACGGTACGTCTCCATAGTTTTTTTGTGCTCATAAAAACGTGGTCGGAAATATGTGCTCGGTACTAAGTGCGAATATCAAGGTGATCCGGACAAGGTCTGACTACGTAAATGAACTTTGAGATATCTACACACTCTTTGTGGTATTTGAAGCGAAACATGTTGCGACTGAATAATAACTCCTCTTGCCTCGGCCTATATTTTGAGCAAGAATAGTCCAGTGGCAAGACCGGGCATTGCCAAAATAAGTTTAGAATTCCGACCCCAGCCTGAAGGTAAAATTTTACAAGGTGGTTTTTGCCTTCGCTGACGTTCGAAATGATATAAATGTATGTACTAGCTTGGTCCGCAACGGTCAAATTTAAATTCAAAAATTTATGAAATAAAGATAATAGCCCTTAAAATCATCAAAATAACTAACGAGCGCTTGAAGGCAAGTGCATCCGCAATGTCGCGCTTGCTATCGCCACAAGCGGCCGGGTCCGTAGTAAGGCTTTTCATGAGAACCCGGCAAGAACCTCATGACTCACTTTTTTAATGGTAGCCAAATACATCATCTGGCACAAAAATAATCTCTGTACAAAAATAGCCATCCCCAGGAACCCTCCATTTTTCTCTGGAGTTTGGAACTCTTGACTATATATATGCCAAATTTTATTATGATGTTAAGAAGTGACATCGTAACGGCCTGGTGAAG
Source organism: Leucoma salicis (assembly GCA_948253155.1). Classification (NCBI taxonomy): domain Eukaryota; kingdom Metazoa; phylum Arthropoda; class Insecta; order Lepidoptera; family Erebidae; genus Leucoma; species Leucoma salicis. The sequence goes on along the minus strand of OX411806.1, from coordinate 1,395,327 downwards.
GAAAACTGCATGCTTTAGGTTATCATAACGATGATGTCTGTGTTCTGAAGTTCTATCTCTTGAGAGGAACGTGCCTAAGTGGAACAATAATGGCTTGAATATATCATCTTTTAAACCAGGCCAATCTTAACAGAGCTATACCTCTTCATACTGCTCCAAATATTGTATAATATATATATAAACTTTTAATGTAAAACACCTCATACGAAAATCTTGGGGGTCTGGAATTTTGATAACACCTTGTTCTATATATTTTGTTTTTATTTCGGAGAATATGTTTCAATAACATGTTTTTTAGTATTTAGGCACTTTATGTTGACTATAGCTTCGGGTGATACAATAATTTTCATAATTAGGCTAATTCTTCACTGCCTACTGCCTAATATACATGGGTTGTTTTAACATGCTTTATATTGGCTTCCCCTATATATCTATCTATGGTTTATTTAATAGCAGCAACAACCAAAACTTAGCTATCGATGTGTAAACTAACTTTCCATCCCATATCCCCATCCAAAAAAGATTTTTAAGGTATCTAGAATTTAAATCCAAATACTATGACGATAATTACGTTGCCCGCTGCAGAAGGCATCACATTTTACCCTTACAGATTCGTAAGTCCATAGCAGATGTTACATTCCTCAATGATATAGCTAACAGTCGCATTGACTCGCTTGAGTTACTGGGTAATCTAAGGTTGTATGCCCCTCAGGGTTTTTTGAGAAACCCAACCTGTTTGGCTACCTCATCGGCTGACACAAACTATCGTTCCAACTCATACTTCCCTCGAGTGACTAAAATAACCAATGATTATGTGGATGGACTTAAGCTAGACATCTTTCATAATAACGAATCGAATGAAGTTTTTTAATGTTTATACTATTTCCAAAGTCAACATTTATAATTAATATGTGGAACTTCTAAGGCTTACTTTGTAACCACTATATTTTAAAAATAAAAAGCATATTGCACGCCTCATAAGCGAAGCGTTGAGGTGGGTACTATTCTCGTTTTACGCAGAACAACTGATTTTTCAAACATAAAATGTTATATTTATCATATATTGCACTTGTAAAACACACACATCAACAAAAATACACTATTTTTAACACTCATGATATTTTTTATGCCATTTTTGTTATTTAAACTAGTTAAAAAACTGTTTAAAAAAGTTCTGTCTTGGAAGTTCGTTTGTTGTAGGTAATGTAAGTTAACACAATAACAACCGAGATACTTTACTAATCGAGTCTTTTTTTTCTTATTAACTCAGTACAATTACGAATAGAGCCCTATTACTTTTCACGGTCTGATTAGATGTGGTTTAATTGTTATTAAATAAACAAAAAATAGTTTATATTTACGCTCGACTCGATGGCACAGTGATACCCTAAAACCAGCGCTATAGCCTATACCTTATTTCGTATAACTACTTCTATAGACCAATATATTAGTACTTCTTAAAATTAGCGCTAGATGGCGTATAAGACATAAGAATCACAATAGCATTTTTTGAAATTAGTGCTATCTATGTGATTTATTGAAAACTACTTAGTAAGACCAATACATTATTAGTTACTTATCAAATAATCAATTTTACTGTGAAAAATGAAGATTATGAGGCGTGCAGTTTTGGATTTTCCAACGTATTTAGATATTTTTTTTATATACTTTTTTAGCATTTGACATGCTTTAGCCATAGAAATAAATACAAAGTGTGAAAATGTACCTATGTATTTTTTTATAAGCTGTTTGTTTCCCTTAAAATAAATAAATAAATATGCAAGGAGCAAGCATTGAGTAATCGTATCACAAGAAAATGATTCATGTGTTTCACTGTTGGTCTCAATGCGGTTGCAATATGCAACTTGATTCGCTATACCGATAACTGTACGGAAATATGACCTCATTACCTGGAATATATCTGGGACGAACATTAGAGTTTCATGGACCCTTATGGATGGACAACTTAATAGTTTTCACTGTTAAACTCCCAGGATTTTTAAATATGAAAACAATAATATTGTACATACCAAAAAGGCTTCAGTGAACAATCAATAAGTACCCATATATCTTAGAAATTTTTCAATACCTATGGTCAAAAAAAAAAAATACTTGATTTTAAACCATGCATATTTAGTAAGGTACTTTCTAATTTGTTAGACAAATCTCTACTCTTACATCGACAATGATAACGAGTACAGTATTATAATGATTATATTATTAATCAATGTCCTTAATATTTTAGTTATATGATTTATCAAAGATTTACTCGCGTATTATCATGCAACTATTTTTTTGCTATACTACGTGGGTGGCAAGCAAGCATACGGCCAACTTGATGGTGAGCAGTTACCGTAGCCTATAGACGCTAGCGACACTAGAGGCATCGCTCGCGCGGCGCCATCTATAAGGAAAGAGGTAGGAGGTGGATAGGAAGTATATTAAAGAGAGATAGGGGGTTCGGGACTCCGTCACTTTCACTCATTATACGAAACACAACGGTAGGTAACCACTAGGTACTGTTGGTTCTCGCTGATCTTTTGTGAGAGGGTGGTACTTCCTCAATCGTGCCGACCCATTCATGCTGGGATCAGCAAGGCTCTGTTCTCTTTTGAATTGAAACATTTTGTTTAATAAATATATTAATCCTTAAAAACATTTATTTAAAATCTGATGATTGTATAGAAGCCAAACTTTATTAAAAATATTCTTTCGGAACAATATAGGTGATTTTATAGTCTCTTGTTGATGCCTACTAATAATGGTTAGTGTATAATATGTTATCCATCCATCCATCAGCCTTTTAACGTCCACTGCTGGACATAAGCCTCCCCAAGAATGGGGGATAGTGCCGTAATCGCCACGCTTGGCGGGCGGGTTGGCGATCGCAGTGGATGTTGTTAATACTCGAAGGAGTGTTGCTCCTCTGATATTCCCTCAGTCGGCTCTTACGACTCCCATGGGTGGAGAGGGGTGGGACAATTCTAAAGCCGTCCCCACACGACAAATATGTTATACGTAAGTACTTTTGTAGGCGTGATATTGTAGACAAACCCTTTTAATAAAGAGCTCGTCGTCTGGCCTTTTAACCCAATTAGCGCTAACGATATTACCTGGTTACGGGGACTGCTTTCAAAGTCAAATGAATTATCATCTTAACCACAATAAAGTTACACTAATTGTGGCGTAGTAAGTAATATATCCATCCTGGCGTACTGATAGTCCTTCTCACACAATTTGTCGTACACAGTCTCATGATCCAGAACTGTCTGGATGTAATTATTTCTTCTTATCCTAAACGAACTTCAATCACATAGATTACTGGATAATGTGATTATTTAGCGCACAGGTACAGACAGGTATGACAGCTTAATAATCTCCGTGTAAGTTAAGCGAACGTTACATACAAAACAATAGACACGCCCAGATGCAGAGCAACCATTTGTTTTTGTAATCACTATAATTATATTTTAATAAAATTTATGAGCCGATGTTTAGTTATGAAAATAAGCATTTTAAATGTAGATATTCAAAGTTATTTCTAACTTGAACAACACGGGGTAGGAGGTCTTGATATAGGTACATTTTCCAGTAGTACCTAGTCAATATAGGTATTCATTTTGCCTTATTAATAAACATATAACTGTTACATATTCTGTAGTGCCAAGGTTCTGATATGCTACCACACAAAAATTACTCCGCGGTCATATCAATTAAAACGACAATTTTATTAGATGTGCCCAGCGTTTCAAGGGAATAGGAATTTCCGTAGTTGTAAGAGCTACTATCCGTTCTAGAACTAATTATTATCTTGTAAACGGAGAACAAGCGACCCATTTAACACCAGTGTCAAAAAAGTCGAAACGTCGGGATAGTATAAAATTAAGTAAGCGTGATAGATTCCGTACAGGTGCTTTTATTTAATAATGTCTGAGTAATACACCTTTTCAGTGTAGATGTTTCACGTATTTCCGTGTGGGGCCGGCTTTAGAATTGTCCCACCCCTCTACCCACGGGAGTTGTAAGAGCCGACTGAGGGAATACCGGGGGAATGGGCAGCAGTACTCCCTCGAGTATTAAACAACATCCACTGCGATCGCCAACCTGCCTGCCAAGCGTGGCGATTACGGCATTATCCCCATGACGGGACCGCTCGTTGTGGCGTTCTCTTGGGGAGGCCTATGTCCAGCAGTGGACGTTGAAAGGCTGATGGATGGATGGATGGATTTCACGTCTAATAAGATAAAGGTAAAGATACATTTCAGCGTAGGTATCCATAAAACGATAAGAATTCTTTCATTAGTATTGTAAATAACATCCATCCATCCATCCATCAGCCTTTCAACGTCCACTGCTGGACATAGGCCTCCCCAAGAAATGGGGTATAGTGCCGTAATCGCCACGCTTGGCAGGCGGGTTGGCGATCGCAGTGGATGTTGTTAATACTCAAGGAAGTGCTGCTGCCCACTCCCCCGGTATTCCCTCAGTCGGCTCTTACGACTCCCGTGGGTAGAAAGGAGTGGGACAATTCTAAAGCCGGCCCCACACGGCAAGTGTAACATTTGTGTATAATTGCAACATTACATACTGTTAATTACTCAATCATAAACATTACCATTGTATTGGACGAAAGGTTTTATAATAAAATAATAATATACTACACCTTTTATTTCTACATAATGACTGTACAGATGCGTACTGATTATTATACCAATCTCAAATAAAGCGTGTTATAAATTCGATTCCCATACGAGTTTAAGTTTTTTTAATGCTAATGAATTGAAGATAAGTGATTAAAGTTTCAAGTGTGATCCATAAAATATGGTTGTTCTAAATCTGGGCGTACTTTTTACTCGTTAATTCCCCCGCGATACTTAATTCCCCAGTACAGAGAGTTATTTTCATAAAAAATCTGTTTATCGGCTCGCACATGTGACAAAACTACTAACTTCAGTAATAAACAATGCTGGGTTGTTAGAGAAAGGGTCGATACATACTGTAGTATATATATTATATAAAGGGTCTGTCGTAAATAATGGATAACCCGTTAATCGGAGATAACCTTGATGTCAAGCTACAAGAAAATCGACTTTTTATTTTAGGATTGCCATCGGTGTGAAAACGGTAGAAAATTTTGTATATTTTTCCTTCTTTGCTCATTAATTCGGTCATCATTTCAATAATATAACTTATTTTAATATACTTTTTTTTGTATCTGACTCCTGGATACTTGTATTATTATAATAATTACTATATTAGACATTATTAATGTAAAATACTGTCAAATTTTACATTTTAAGCACTTTGTAAGTATTTTTTTTCTTTATGTCAAAATGTTTGGAAATGTGCTATGCTATAGCTGACCATTATCTTAAAAACATGCCTGGTTTATGTAGATTCTAAAAAAGTATTATACATGCGTACTTTATAAGCAATATTAGTTACACAAGCAAAATAACTTAGCAAGGTCAATATTTTGGTTTCAAGAAATGTGTCAAATCACGATGATTTAGGCCCCTAATATGATTTTATTCAATAAGAATTCGCTATTTTATCACAAAATTGTCAATTTAACTTTTATATGTGTCACAGGACTATTTTATTTTCATAGTTAGAAATTGCGACTAGCAAGTACTAGAAAATTATTTCAAAATTTTCAATCCAAACACTAGGTATTCCAAGTTCAAAAGGATACAACATAATAATATAATAATAGACAAACACGATAACAAAGTGCGCTCAAAGGATACAACATAAAAATTAACAAACACGGCAACAAAGGGCCCCCTCCCTGCATGTAAAAAGGACCATTTATGTTCGTTGCTACTTAGAAGAAGCGCACTGTTCATTTTATATTCCCCGACACACTCAGCCAAGCGATGAAAAAAATTTTTTTCTTGCAGTTTGACTCAGGGCTATCTCCGATTAACGGGTTATCCATTATTTGCGACAGACCCTGTATATACTAGAATTTTTTGATCTATATTTTTTAGCATTTGATATGGTCCGCCATTCACAAATAATTTGTACTAGAATCTGCTGGCAACTTCGTCCGCGTGACTTCAGAATATAAATACATACGTCATTCCACGGCACATTCATTAACTCTGCAAAAATTTGGGACCAGCTATTTTTCCGGGATGAAAAGTAAAAAAACCTATAATAATATCCTTTTGTGGATTCTAGATTATATGTATGTTAAATTCATAATGATCGGTTAACTAGTTGTGTCTACTCCACGGCAATCATACATTTTTTCGGAATAAAAAATATCCCAGGCTATAATCTACCTATATGCAAAATGTTTATCCACAATCGTTCAGCCATTCTGGCGTGATTGAGTAACAAACATCCATCCATCCAAACTTCCACATAAATATTATGTATAATATTAGCAGAGTAGCAGTATTAGCCAACATTAGTGCCGACCTTCACCCACATGTAAAAGGTTCAATATTTGGGCAAAATATACTCGTATATATATAAAATGGCAAACAAGATAATGTATTGTGGTAAATACGTATGTATCAGTAAACCAATAAGTATCTCATATCTGATATTCGTTTAACCGTTTATTGGTTCAAGAGAACAATTATTGATCCAAGTCTTTATTTGGGTAAATTAAATGAAAATGTAAATAATTACTATTATACATTCTGTCACGCATTACGATCTTGGCACAGAATCAGCGCGTGCAAAGAAAAATGCTAAGCGTATTTCGAGCACTTTTCTACTTTACTTACGTGTAGTACATTGACTAGAATTAATTATTATACAAATAGAAATTAAAACAAATAGTCTGGGACGGTAATACAAGAGAGGATCGTTAAAATCCAGCAACCGGCTAAAATGTTATAATTCAATTTGTCTCACTTTGTGTTCTAACAGTTATGCTTAATAGTTTTACAAACTACAGTTTAATTCTGCTCGCGTCTTCATTATTTGGAATTCAGAATATTATAAATACGGCACCCTACGGCACTCTAATTATCTGTGTATAAACATAGGATCCTATCCCACAGGAAACATCCATTTTTTCCAAAGTATAAAGTAGCCTTATGTCCGTTTCAGGTCTCTTGATTTTATGTAAGCAAAATATCACGATGATTGGATTGGCAGTTACAGCGTGAAAATGAAACAAACATAATTTTCGCATTTTTTGAGGTGACACTTCAAAAACTGAACTCGAAATGTGCGCATTTATACACTTGGTATACTATTTTGTAAAACCATTGTAACCAAGTCTTCTCTAGATTAAAGAAATGCCTGCGTAGTGCATTCTGTATTTGACGCGTGTGTGTGCCGTGCCGATTTACGCGCCGAGCGCCCCCATTTTTTTTATCCAATTGACGATGTTGTTCTATTCTGAAAAAATAATTAAGCGAAATGTTGGTAAATTTTGCACGAGCATTGTTTTTAATTTATAGGTAACCTACCTATAACTCCATAGTTGATCCTTCGGTTCACGTAACAGTGGCCCTTGTGAGATCAAAAGACTGCTACACAGAAATGAGAAGAGGTCTTGAATTTGATTCCATCGCACACTTTAAACTGTTTCGTTTTATTAAGCAATTATTATTAGTTAAAACTATCGCCTAATTAACCAGTTGTCCTAGGTGAGCGACGCGACGCGATGCGATGCGACGTATTGCGCGGCTAATACTTTAACCGCTTTGCGTCGCATTTATATTAGGCGAGAACGTAGGCCATAAGGACATACAACCTCTATTGCACGCCTCATAAACGAAGCGTTGAGGTGGCTACTATTCTCGTTTTATACAGAATAACTGATTTTTCAAACTTAAAATGTATCATTTATCATATATTGCACTTGTAAAACAATATATACATACACATATCAAGTAAAACACTATTTTTGACACTAATGATATTTTTTATGCCATTTTTGTTATTTAAACTAGTTAAAAAACTGTTTAAAAAAGTTCTGTCTTGGACGTCCGTTTGTTGTAAGTAATGTATGTTAACACGATAACAACCGGAATTCTGTACTAATCGAGTCTTTTTTTTCTTTTTAACTAGAGTATAACTACGAATAGAGCCCTATTACTTTTCACGGTCTGTTTCGATGTGGTTTAATTGTTATTAAATAAACAAAAAAATACTGAATATTTACTCACTCGACACTAAAACCAGCGCTTACAGCGCTATACCTTTCATGAGGACTATTTCTATAGACCAATATAAAAGTACTTCTTAAAATTAGCGCTTGATGGCGTATAAGATATGAAACTCACATTAGTACTTTTTGAAATTAGCGCTATCTATGTGATTTATTGAAAACTACTTAGTAAGACCAATACATTATTAGTTACTTATCAAATAATCAATTTTATTGTGAAAAATGTGTAAAAGTGAAGATTATGAAGCGTGCAGTTTTGGATTTTCTGACTGTCTTGAACATTATGGCGGTCGTTGGGAGCAGTGTCCTCAAACATATTTTGATTGCTTATGGTGGGAAACAAACCAAGGCCCTATTGATGATAACTAGTAACCTTTGCTGGTGGTACCTTTTTTCCGGGTCTAATAACAAATACCCAACCCACACACATCAACTTGACAACATGAGATGGATACCATCATTCCTTTACGTTGCAGAGGGCTGCAGTCGTATCTTTGATGTAGTTAGATTGGACAGTACCTATATTATACCCAAATACTAAATAGATAAATACAAAGATTTTCATTTGGGTTAAATCAAAACCGTATTTTATTTGTTACATAGGTAATTTATTGCGTTACGGAACTTGAAAAAAATCCAATTAAAGCCACAGGACGTGAATCTAACCGAAATGACTTGTAGCATTTATGTTTGAGTTCATGAACACTTGGCTGTTGAGTTGTGCCCGTGGCATAAATATCGCGTCTCCCATTTTACTTTACTTTCCGGAATCAACAATTTCATTGCCACAATCAGAATGTTTTCCACTAATGCTACAAACGTTAAAATGTGATTTTTTTACTCATTCAATAACAGATCAATTTTATTGCAGTTGCCATAACCATATTTTATTTTGGAAATATAATTAGGGTTCCGCAAACAGTTCTGTGTGGTGACGGACTAAGAATACAAGTGTCACCACCCCATTCTTTCCCATGGATGTCGTGCAAGGCGACTAAGGGAAGTAAGCAATTATCACCCCATTGCATTACTGGTGGGAGGGCTGGGTACCAAGTGGGAGTACTAACTTGCTATCGGGCCCGAGCGGATTGGTACCACCATCTCCTGTGTGACCGACCATGAAGCACATTGGTGTGTTTTGGTTGTATCAGGAGATTTGTTCATTTCATATATGTAAAGTTAAAATGGTAAGCAGCGGCTTGACAGTACTCTCTGTATAGTTGTGTCCATGAGCGACGGTTACCATTTACCATCAGCTGGGCCGTGGTTCATCTGCCACCATAAGAAATGAAAAAAAAAATAACTAAATTCCACGCGGACGAAGGCGAGATTAGGATAATTTCTATAATAAAATATGAAATGAATATTTTGAGGTATTTAAAAGACATAGACGGAAGTTATTGTACAACAAATATAAATACATTCTGTAAGATAAGTCTGTAACTCGCACTCTGAACTCTTATCGACACATGCCTCCGTTTAAAGGTCACGGCCGCTGCTGCAAGCGTCCCATTGCATCCGTTCATTCGTTGTTAACATTCTTTACTCGGGCCCTGGCACTGACCTCTATTCAGGATGTTTACACATCACTTATATTGTTACCGATACAATCTTCGTAGTTTTAAACAGCTTGCAGATTACAGAGGCAAATAGCTGACCCCTATACCCACTTCTTTCGCTACCATTATTTGCTTCTTCACGGAAGGCATATATGTTCTTAAGTAACGGCGTGCCTGTCGCCGTTGGGAATAAAATAATTAACACATTAGGCGAAGGGAATTTATGAACGAACTCTCTACATGCTACATTGCCCAAAAACTTCCAACTTTTTGTTATGTGTACAGGCTGACCCAAACTTTGATGCTGGTGGTGATGGTGTTCGTAAACATCGCCAAAAATGGCGATAATATAACATGACGCAGTCCAGTAATACGCTTGTTTACCACCCACGTAGTATTAAAAAAAATACTAGCTTCTAGCTTCCAATTCGTGGCGACGGTAATATCGACCTAAATTTCCCTTCCAATATGCTACCAAAGAATACTTCCATATTTAATATTTGCGTATCATCTATCGAGGTAAACCCCTCAGGATTTGTGTGTCCTTTGCATTGTTTCAATAACCATTGTTTTTGTCATGTAGCAACGTGAAGAAGGCACTGGATAAAATGTATTAACTATAAAGATGTAAGCTTAACTCATTGCCAGTGCTTATTGTTTTATTTAAATATCTATCTATAACTAAAGGAGAATGCCCATAAATGTATGGGTTTCAGTTTTTATGTTGTACATTAATGAAACTTACCTTAATTTATAGTGTTTACAAATAATTTAATACTAAGCTGCCTACTTAGCTGGATTTTCGAGAATAAGACTAATAAATTTCATCAAATTAGGTTATATTTTACGTGTTTAAGTAGGTACATGTCTATAATTATTCAAATATTTTGCGTTTTCTTCAAGTTTTTACTTATACGAGTAGGTATTTGATGTGACAAATAGATATAACTTTTAAGAAAAACATTATAATTACAATGTTTTTTAATGTATTAAATGTTAATTATTGCTAGTTTTAGATGTGCCTGATGGATGGCAATAGGCTCGCCCTATTACATGGTAGTATTCGAACGATCAAAGTATGTTAATTACTTTTTAATTAGCAGATTTTTATCCGTCGATATTTGAGTAGGTATTGTAGATATTAAAAATTGAATTTAAGTCTGATACAAAACGAAACCATGTATGGGCATTCTCCTCTCCATGGTGATCGGTGTAGCAGTACCTATAGAACTCAATGCACTGCAGCGTCTGGTGGTAATTTACAGCAACTACCTTACTACTTGTAATTTCGCATAATTTAAGTTTTTGCCAAAGACTTCGTGTTTTTAACGACATGACAAGTATAAAGTTACATTGCGACCATTTAAATATATTCTATGTTTAACTGTTCAAGTTAATGTTAAACATGTTCTGTAACGGATTATTTATTTAAAGGTCAACAGCGACCAATGTGCATAACCATAAAGAGTAATATGTACAATGAAACACTTTTTGTTCGTGTATCCTTTTATGACCCATAACTACATCGACAAGGTTTTTTATATGAATAGAGGGCCTTTTACGACTGTGTGTCCAAAGCTTTTTATTTTATTGGGCACTAAACTAATCACAGCACACCATAGAGACTGATGTAGAATAACTTTTTTTTTATTGAACGGTATTGAGTTGCGGAGAAGAATCCCGCTCGCAGCTTTTTGAAATTTCTTGTTAATTTATTCTCGGCTAATTTATAATGAGACACTTTTATGGATACCCTCCAGCAGCTTAGCGCTTTACCGAAATACCAATGTATCTTAATAATACACATAAGTGTTAAGCGCTTCCATGTAGTGCTCTCTAACCAAAGATTACATTCCTTACTAGCTAAGACATGCGATGCAATTGTAAGATCAAGTATGGGGTTTTGTCGCTTTATAGTTATGTTTGCTGGGAAAAGTATGCCGACGCTGTGATTTTTTTAAATGTATATTCTGTATATATCGTGAGATTGTCACACGTCAACCCGGGTTTCGAGTATATCCGACACTCATCGTCAGTGGGTAGCTCGCACTCCTAATTTTATTAAATATTTTTTGTTTGCATTTTGGTCTATCTTGAGAGATAGGATAGTTACTAATAAACCGATTTTGATCTGTATTTTAGCACTTGACATGCTCAGATATCGATGTTAATGACATTTTGCACATATTGCACACATTTGCTTGGTCCAACTTGAGAGATAACATTTTTAATGTTAATTATTTAAATTTTTATTGCAAAATTAACGAACGAATTATGTGTGCTACAACAACGCGTGGTCAGGAGGTAGTATAATAGCATAGTAGAAGAAGACGTGCCAAAAGCCATTAAAAAGAATGCGTTGGTTTTTAGCCTTTAATATATTTGAAAGCCTAATCTTAAAGACACTAAAATCCAACACGTATAGGATCAATGTCAGTAATGAGCACTAACCTTGAGCCCTGCCTATTATAGTATACATATTTTTTACTATAATTACGATAATAATAATAACTTTACTGTCGTGTTGTAATTACGATGATCCCAGTGAGGACGCTGTTCAAAGTTCTTATAATTATGTATCAAGTATATAAGCTGCTGAGTTGCTGAACCGCGTGGAGTGTTTTCTTACGTGGGATTTCTAATTAGATTTGTATATCTGTTATATTATACTGCTATTATTGATTGATCTGCTCGGCTAATATTATTTTATATGAAATTTCTGAATAATAAATGAATCATAAGACAAGAAAACTGTATAACTGATTGCAGATAAATTTAATAAATTAAATACAATCCATATACAAAATTGATCTAATTTGTTAGAGCTGTTTCCGAGATTTGCTCGTTTGCTCTTTAAAATATTAAATTCTCACTAAATTTAATAACACTAACACTGAGGGGATTAGTTATTTGTTGTAGGTAGTGACAGATAATTATCAAATAGACACTTAAAATACTGTACCAATTCTTAACAAAATAAACTGAACTCTTGGTTAACACCACAGAGACATAACTGATTTCTTTTAAAGACTCTGTACGATGAAATAATCCCTGTATCTGGGGACTTTACAAACATACATTAAAGGGCACATGTACTTAACATTAAATGCAATCGAAACAGCATGTCGGCATTTAAACTTCTGTGCCATTTATACATACGTTTTTTAGGAACTAAACTTTGAGTCTTATTTGTGGATTCCACAAAGAAAAATTCTGTCTGGATATCAGACCCACTACAATCGAAACAGGAGGTCGGCATCTATGACTAAGTTTAAGAAATAAATTTGAATGTCAAATTATTGAAAAAGGTTTTCTGTTTGTACTCAGGCCGGAATCATGGTGGGTGTCGCTGGTATTGAAGACCATACGAGCGGTGGCGCTGGTCTTCGATATCCTCACATTTCCAGTCCACCTTATCTTTCAGAGGCCGTGGAGGAAACGAGAACTTTCTAGGCGGATAAAGGTAAGCTAAAACTGTCTTTTTTTAGAGTAGCACATGACATTTGACATGTATCAAACTGTAGTTGAACCAAAATTACATGGCCAGAAAAATAAACACGCTGAATAACAATGCACAGTCTAAATTGATTACAAAAGTGATAATTGTTAGGGAGGGACGAAAGCTTCAACTCCACCCCAATTTAATGCAGGCGGCACAGAAAAGCTCGTAGTGGCACTCTTTCAGAGAGGCCTATGTCCAGCAGTGGGCGGTATAAGGCGATGGAAGGAAGGAAAACCATTTATATATAAAATACAACTTTTATTATAGATTAACCAAAGAGCCAAGTGACCATAAAATTACTTTGAATGCTACACGTTTAAAGCAAGAAATGTTGTATGTTCTTTTGATCCAACTGCCATTTTTATAATGATATACATACGTATCATCGAAATTTCAGCGGCCCTGAGGGAAGTGTAACACAATTAAAAATATTGAAATGTTTCGATATCACAACGTTTCGTTGTAGTTGGTTAAGAGACTAAAACATAATATGTATGATATTATATTAGTCAATTAAAATAAAACGATGCAATATTAAATCGCGTTTCGTACTTACATTGTAACCGCCGTACACAATTTGAAATTTTTCACTGAGCTGGGCAATAAATAGACGAAAGTATTGACAACACGCTTTAATTAATTAAACAAGTTCATCATAACGACTTATAAAACTTGGTTCATCCGGCACAATCATAATTGGGTTCTGTTCAACAAATACTTTTATCAGAGAATTAACATCTATAAAAGGAAATGTATCCGCCATTTTTTCCAATACCGTTTTGGTGTATTGCCAAAACTGTTATATGGATTTATTGGAGTTCCGATGTGGATTTTCATTGATTGATTGCTATCCGTAAAGGACATTCTTTATCATACCTACTCCTACTAGGTATTTTAGCAATGGAATTTTCTAGAATGCTTTCTAAGTAGTCAAAATCACATTCAAAATGTCTAGATACTTTAGCTTATTTAATACATAAATCATTATAAAATATTATCACTTTCTACGCTTAGTTAGTAGTTAACCGTTTGAAAAAAAAATATTATAGATGTGTTTGATTATAAGTGTGTTACGATCGCGACCATTCCGCCTCGCTTGACTTGCACATCATAAATATATCCTATTATTCCAATAGTTAAATTCTCGATTAACCCTTACGTTCCAAGTGACTTCACACAATGAGAAGGTAGAGCCAGCTCGCGGTCCGCTCAACCGCTTCTGATAAAAACAACAGATCGTTGAACAAGGACACTCCTTGATATCCGACAACCGACGTTTTGTTGTACTGATTACAATATAAACTTAATAAAATGCGGTCTTAAGTTAGGTTGGAGGTGTTCTGGATATCGTTAAATAATGAAGCTTTCATTTAAATTCCAGGCTCGCATCATCCACACGACAAAGAGCAGCATAACCGTCCGTTCAGTGTCCTCGCCGTCGGAGCTGCACTTGCGTCTAGTCCGAGATGGAGTCACGTCGATGGAGTCGATGCTGCGCGCGGCCGCGTCCCGCTGGGCCGAGCGGCCCTGTCTCGGCACCCGCACTGTGCTCGGTGAGGAGGACGAGCCCCAACCTAATGGACGCGTCTTCAAAAAGGTAAATACTGCGGTGTAGTGTACATTTTGCCGTTACCGTTTTTTTTATACTACGAGAATGGCTATAAAGCATAAGGCTCACCCGATGGTAAGTAGTTATCGTAGCCTATAGACGTTGGCAGCACCAGAGGCATCTATCGCGCATTGCTAAAGCCAGAGAAAGGACTAGGAAGTGGAGAGAAATGATGATAGAGAGGAGATGAGCAGATGTACAGTAAGGCTAATAGGGTGGGTATGGAGAGGGTTGGTTTGCGCCTCCAGAGCTCTTACTTGTTATGAATGAGGCACAACATTAGGAATGCCGGCCGTTTCGTCACGATTTTCTGCGAGAGTATTTCTCCGGATGAGCTTTTTCATTCATGCTATAGGAGAAACAAAACTCTACTAATAAATATAATGAAAGGTTTCGTTTTTTCCCGCAGTTCAACATGGGCGACTACGTATGGCGTTCGTACAAACAGGTGGAGCACGAGGCGCAACAGTTCGGCGCGGGGCTGCGCGAGCTGGGCTGTCGGCCGCGGGACAACGTCGTCATGTTCGCCGAGACTCGCGCCGAGTGGATGGTCGCCGCACACGGCTGCTTCAAGCAGAGTATACCAGGTTACATTTGTTTTATTTATATTTTCCCTCATCACATCGTAATTGATGATACGATCTACCACCAGTCTCTTTTACCATCGATCTACCACCAATATCTTTAGTATCATACCGTCACTCGAATACTCTATTTTCGAACACATGAGTAGCGTTATTCATTTTGTGAATACTAATATTCTAACATCTGAGTTGCGTTCCTCGCCTTAGGAATTATTATATATGTCAAAAATAGCTTTTTTGAGCATGTGTATTTGTAACGTTAGTATTGGTAGACTTCCGTCTTACCACCAGACTATCACTATAATTAACCCTTAAACTTAATTTTTCAGTGGTAACGATTTATGCGACCCTCGGCGATGAGGCCATAGCTCACGGCATCAACGAGACCGACGTGTCCACTGTCATTACTACATACGACCTGCTGCCCAAGTTCAAGAAGATCCTCGCCAAGACCCCTAAGGTCCACACCATTATATACATGGAGGACCAGCTCAAGGATGCAGATACTGTCGGGTATAAGGAGGGCATCAAGATCTACAGCTACAAACAAGTGGTAGAGAAAGGTGCCATGTCTAAAATTGGTGAGTGTTCTTTTTTGTTTCTACCGAATTAAACAATTACTATTATATGTATGTAACAATTATTATGTAGATACACAGATACACGTGCAAAAGAATAATGTATAACAAACAATATAATTATAATACATAGAATCATGCCTGTATTCCCCGAAGGGGTAATATACCCACGATTCGCCAGCTATGTTTTAAGTTCCACGTAATAAGGAGCGAGTCTATCGCCGTCTACCGGGCACATTTCCAAACTCCGGGCTGCTACTGAGAAATTTTCTTTTTACGAAAAACTTCAATAAGATTTGCCTGTCCCGGGGATCGAACCCGAGACCTCATGATCAGCAGTCGCTTACACTACCGCTGCACCACAGAGGCCGTTAATAATTACTGATATTTACTCAAATATAAGTCGGGTTTCTAGCATTCGCGACGTTACGAATCGTGACGAAAATGTGGCGAGGTATCTGAATATTTTGTGCGACATTTTATAAATTGCACCTTAGCAATAAGCAATTAAAAGTAAATTTACGTATTGTATGTATGGTTTAAATAAATAATTTGTGTTGTAGAGTGCGTGCCCCCGTCCCCGTCGGACACGGCCATCATCATGTACACGAGCGGCTCGACGGGCGTGCCCAAGGGCGTGGTGCTGTCCCACCGCAACATGCTGGCCACGCTGAAGGCCTTCGCCGACGCCGTGCCCATCCGACACGACGACGTGCTCATGGGCTTCCTGCCGCTCGCCCACGTGTTCGAACTGCTCGCCGAGAGCCTCTGCATCATTGGCGGTGAGGGTGTCATTTATTATGATCTAGTCCAACACTAGCCTAGTTTAAGCTTATTAACATACTAGCTGCTAACCGCGACTTCGTCCGCGCGGGATTTAGTTATTTTATTATTTTGTGCGGGACCCTATTTTTTTCCCAAACCAATTGATTTTCTCTAATAGATTACCTATAAACTTTTATATGCATTTCTAAAAAAAATCTGTTATTCAGACAATACAAACTGACACTTTAATTTCATTTATTGATGTGAAACATCTAATGCGGAGGGAGTGTAAAATCGGCTGTTAGCGTGGCGACGCTTTTATTCTACTTGTTCCGTTCAAATCTTGCAAGTTAAATTTGACACACTTCCCGGTTTCCGATTAAGCTGAAATTTTACACGCATGTGTATATCGCATGCCAATGCAATATTATGATGACATGGAGCTGATCTGATTATGGAGCTGGACGGTGGACATAGGAACTATATAATGAAATAGCTCAACCCCATCGAGTTTGGGCTCGTATGATTCGTCTTGCCGAGTACTTTGTGTCTAGATGGTATCCAGGGCCTGATGATCAAGCTGGAAGGTGGCCACAGTAACTCTATAATGAAACGACGCAACCCCGTTAAGTTTGGACACGTTTGATGAGTACTTTGTCTTTAGATGGTATCCAGGGTCTGATGATGGAGCTAGAATGTGGCCATAGGAATTCCGTTATAAAACGACATAACTCCATCGAGTTTGGGCTCCTATGATTTGTCTTGACGAGTACTTTGTCTTTAAATGGTATTCAGGGTCTGACGATGGAGCTGGAAGGTGGCCACAGTAACTCTGCAATGAAACGACGCAACCCTATCGAGTGTATACTCGTTTGATTCGTATTGAGGAGTACTTTCTCAAGTTATGATAATTTTATTTCTACAAAACAATTTCGATGTTTTCACATCTGCTAGACGTCGCGCGACGTCTACTTTTTTCCTGTATAGATTCTATGGTAATCTTTAACAAATTATAATGTTAAAGTAGTTAATTTAGTAACAGAAGTTACTGTTTAACATATAAAGTGACCACAAGGGTAACTCAACTTCATAGTACAATGACAACATGTATCTTATTTACAGGTGTACCCATCGGCTATTCCACTCCTCTGACCATGTTGGACTCTTCAAGCAAAATTATGAAAGGCACGAACGGAGATGCGACCATCCTAAGGCCTACCTGCATCACCACCGTACCTGTCAGTATACTTTAAACTACCATAGCTTTTGGTATAACCCACTGCACACCGTTCTTAATTAATATGATCACAGATGTATTAAGCTATATCCGATCGGAAGAGGTGTTATTCGGTAAAGACATCCGATCGTAAATATGTATTCCGTTTTACATTATGCGTAAAAAAATATCCCTAATAAAATCCTAAAATCCTTACTAATATTATAAATGCGTAAGTGAGTATGTTTGTTTGTTTCGTACGCTTGCACGCCGTACTGAACATGAAATTTTGCATACATATTATCTGGAGCCCAGAAAAAACATGGCCTGCTTTTTTCCCCGTAATAATTTCTATGTAAACATCACAAAAAAAACGACCCATTGTCAGAACTGCACCAATTTGGAAAAATGGGACCACACGGGAAGCACCAGATTTCAAATAAAAAAATAATCATCAAAATCGGTTCAACCTGTCAGAAAGTTCTGAGGTAACAAACATTAAAAAAGTACTGTCGAATTGAGAACCTCCTTCTTTTTTGAAGTCGGTTGTAAAATGATGTTTCTGTGGGATAGATGTTTTGATCCTGGATCCTGTCTACCCGACATGATGATTACTTTAAAAGACTAAACCAGATAATCACATTATGTATTTTATTACTGTAAGGGCGACATACAACTCGCCTCATGATAAGGCGTCATCATAGCT
Organism: Leucoma salicis; assembly: GCA_948253155.1. Lineage (NCBI taxonomy): Eukaryota > Metazoa > Arthropoda > Insecta > Lepidoptera > Erebidae > Leucoma > Leucoma salicis. The sequence continues at coordinate 1,376,668 of OX411806.1, read as the reverse complement.
TGTAAACACTTGTATCATTCATACTTTCTTAACCCTTTTTTTTTGTTATGGCGGGAAAAAATGAACCTAACCGCACACCCTGTCGTTTGGGGTAACGAACAGGGTAGTGTGGTGCCCCCACCCACTAAATTAACCCGCCATGTGCCGTCTCTCCGCCTGTATTGGCGAACCACTGGAACTGTATTACCGAACCTCAGTGGTATGCTTTGTTAACCCTAAGAAAAGGAATGGAAAGTGCAGAATTAGTAGGGGAGGGGGGGGAGGGTGAAGGTTTTACCTTAATTAAATTGATCATTGTTTTTGTTTCTTTTGCAGCTGATAATGGATCGCATCAGCAAGGGCATCACGGACAAGGTGTCCCGGTCAGGCGAGTTTGCGGCGGCGTTCTTCAAGTGGGCCTACACGTACAAGCAGACCTGGATGCGCCGCGGGTATGACACGCCGCTCCTCAACAAGATCGTGAGTGTCGCCTCCGGCCACAGTCCTTCTGATGGTTCTTCTGGTTTTCTCGAAATCAAAAATTACTATTGCGGTCTAGAACACTTCTCCGGCTCAGAAGGGATGCAGATTCGAATCCTGCTCTCAGTAAATCTTTTATTTTTCTACTTTCATAAATAATTTGCTGTATTCAAGTAGCCGAACATGTAAAGTTCTAAACATACAAGATTGCGAATGCGAGAGATAGCCGTCCATGCATGCATTTCTCATACGTGAAATGAGATGGTTAGCAGCAGCTTAGCACCATTTTTATTGCACATGGTGACAAGACGAGCAATGGACCTCGTGATGGTATGTGGTAACCGCTCGCTATTTATGAATTCAACCATATTACGAATATAATTGCGTTCAATAACCAATTGCATTACTAGTGGTACTGTTTGGTACCGAGTGGGGGTACTCACTTGCTATCTGGCCTGAGCGAGTATACCACCGTCTCCTGTATGACCGGCCATGAAGCACCTCAGTGTTTTGATTGTAGAGAGAGAGAGGCCTTACCATCAGGTGAACCATGGCCCATCAGCCACTACAAGTAATAAAAAAATAGTAAAGTAAATACAGCTAATTGTAAAGAACCTTGTAATATGTATATTGCTAATTATATTCTGCATAACCAAGGTAATATAAGTAAAATACTATGGTATTTGCAGATGTTCTCAAAAGCACGTCAGCTGTTGGGCGGCCGCGTCCGGCTCATGATCAGCGGCGGGGCTCCGCTGTCCCCCGACACGCACGCGCAAGTGCGCATCTGCCTGTGCTGTGACGTCATCGTGGGCTACGGGCTCACGGAGACGACCTCGTGCGCCACCGTCATGTGCCCATACGACCGCTCCACCGGCCGCGTGGGGGCTCCCACCACGGGCACCGACATCGCGCTCCGCGACTGGGACGAGGGAGGCTATCGCGTCGATAACAAGCCTTTCCCGCAGGTACGAACACTTAAATTTCCTTTTATTGTTTGTCATGATATTATTTATTAAAAACATCCTTAATTAAAAGAATAGCGATGAATTTAAAATAAACTTCACGAGAAAGAGACATGACGTAAACACATGGCCGCCATTCTGATTATTGTTACTAAAAATCTCCATTGACTGCTGACATTTGTTACTAAAAATCTCCATTGACTGCTGACATTAATTATATTATACAAAAATTAAGCGTATTGTTCTTCCAGAATAAAAGTAGCCTATTTCCTTCTTGGAGATCTGGATATGTGTGCAATTTCATGATATTCTGTTTAGTAGTTATTCAAGTTATTTCAACTATTACATACTTCGAGTTTCATAGATTTCACGATAGCACTTTTACACTTGAGACAATTAATGAAGACTTAGTGCTGGAGGCCTTTAATAGTTTAAAATCAAATGCCTTAGGTTCCGATGATATTTCACTGGAGATGCTTAAGAAGACTACCGCAAAATCTCCCCGCAATTATAAATAGGTCTATAACATCTTCAACCTTCCCAGACCTGTGGAAAACTGCTATAGTGAAACCTATACCCAAGCTTCCTAATCCTATGTATGCTAAAGACCTTAGACCAATCAATATTCTTCCTTGTCTTTCAAAGATTCTGGAGAGGATTATTTACAATCAGCTGAGGAGTTACCTTGAAAAATATAATATTTTACCTCCAATGCAGTCCGGATTTAGACAAGGCCATAGTACCACTACTGCGCTTTTAGATGTACTGGATGACATATTAGAGGCTAGGGACCATGGTATGGGTACTATCCTGGTTCTACTTGATTTTTCACGTGCTTTTGAGTCTCTTAATATTCCTCTCCTTCTTTTCCAACTCTCTTACTATGGTTTCGACTCCGCCACAGTAAAGTGGTTTCACAGTTATTTATGCAACAGACTTCAATATGTACAATTAGACAATATTGGTACTAGGTCATCCAATAGGGAAGTAACCAGGGGAGTTCCTCAGGGATCCATACTCGGCCCCCTCCTCTTTATTTTATATAGTGCTGATCTCATAAAGCATATACACAACTCTAAATTTCGCCTCTATGCAGACGATCTCCAATTTTATACCTCTTTTAAACCTTACGACTGCCATCAATCTGTAAATAAATTAAATGAAGATCTGGACAGTATCGCCGGTTGGGCTAAGTTAAACTCATTGGTAATAAACCCGGATAAATCTAAATTCTTAATATTAGGATCAAAAACTTGTACAAATATAATAGCTACTTTGAAGCTACCATCGATAAGTATACAGGGCTGCCTAATTGAGCAGGTATCGGAGGCTCGTAACCTGGGCGTAATTTTCGACAGGCAACTGCACTTTGAGACGCATGTGCTGGAATCCGTGCGAAACTGTTTTTACCGTCTCAAACTTTTATATCGAATACGGCCATATCTTTCTGTAGATTTGCGTTTAATGTTGTGTGAGTCGCTCCTTTTGTCTAAACTGAATTATGCTGACAGTGTTTACGGTTTGTATATTAGGTAGAACAGAGAAGATTGTGCAACGGGTGCAGAATGCATGTGCTCGGTTTTGTTATGACGTCTCTCCACGGTCGCATGTTACCCCTTTTTTAAATGCTGGCAATCTCTTAAAGATGTCTGCTCGCAGAAAGCTCCACCTGACGACTTTGTTGTTTGGTATTATAAGAGATGAAAAACCAAGCTATCTCTACAACAAATTGTCGTGGTCTCGAGAGACATCAATACAAAACCAGGGCATCCAGGAGGATGCCCTGGTTTCCTCTGTTTTGAAGGTAGGAACCTTCTCCTCACTAATAAACACCGCACAGCTGCTTTTCGGGGAAGTTTCAAGTTTGCCGCCACACGGTGCTGGAATGTACTTAAACCCCCTCTGCTTGTAGCAATATAAAATATTGTAATTTATAATTAATTTCAGTTTCGTTATTTTCTAATCAGATTAGCCTATTAGTTGCATTTCTATGTTCATATGCCACCTGTGATTGTCGTTTTCTGTTTCACGCTGTGTTTGTTTAAATGGCCCAGCATGTCTAATGTTATAGATGTTTACATGACATTTATTGCTCTTACTTGACTGCTATTTTCTGTTGTTCTTACTAAGTACCTACTTATATTCCTATTATGTACCTACCTATACATATATTTACATTATTTCGTAAGTATATATTTACATTATTTCTTACAACTCATTTATTTTATTTATATATATTTTGTTTCATTTTATGTTAATATACATTGTAGATTTAATTGTTGTAAGAATATAAATCCTGTATAGGTACATACTTGGGTATTGGTTAAGGCATAGCTACGTGCTTGGCATTCGTTACCCTATCGTGGGCCCATCAGAATATCAGCGCTGGAGCATCAAGGTGTTGCAGCACAAGCTGAGATGGGTACCTTATTTTTGTCCTCACACATTTACTAATTGATTTGTTCTGCTTACATAGTTTTACATAACTTGTCGTGTGTGATCAAAAATAAAATATATTTTCTTTCTTTCTAGTTATCGCGTGAAAACGTAAAAAACAAACACATTTATAAACATCAGTAAAAATAACCGTGAGTGAGATTGGAAATTGTGTATCGTGCGCAGCATTCCATGTAATGTTTTTTTCTACTGTCAAAATAGTTTAATAATTTAACTCTCTGTTTATCTATTTGATATTTCAATCGAATGCCAGCACAACGTAACATACGTTTTCATAAAAATATAGACTACCTAGTATACTTTTATCATTCTACTATTTTTTATTTTATAGTAATTATTTTGGGTTTTGTTTTATGTTGTGCACTTTATGACTCAAGTACCATTATTATCTTACAAATACACGTCGAACGTCGTTCGTCGTTGTGTTTAGTCCTCACAGCTTTATTTATGAATGTAGAAATAAGGCCCCGTGGCGTAGTCGGTAGTGCAACCGACTTCCGTGCACGAACGAGGTCGTGGGTTCGATTCCCACTCAGGACAATTATTTGTGTGATGAACACAGATATTTGTACTGCGTCTGGGTGTTTTCTATCTATTATATGTATGTATTTACAAAAAAAAGTAATATATGTATTATATCCGTAATCTGGTACCCATAGCACAAACGTTAGGCTTAGTTTGGGACCAGAGGACGTTGTGTGAAATGTCCGTGAATATTTAATTATTATTTTTTTTTTATTGCATGTAGTCACGAGCCACGGTCCATCTGATGGTAAGTGGTAACCGTCGCCCATGGACTCGACTATACCGAGAGTATTGTCAAGCCGCTGCTCACCAATTCATTTCACAGATGAAATGAAATATAAACGGCTATCTCCTGCTACAGCAAAAACGCAACAATGTGCTTCATGGCCGGTCACACGGGAGATGGTGGTACCAACCCGCTCGGGCCGGATACCTAGTGAGTAGGTACTTCCATTTGGTACCCAGCCCTACCACCAGTCGTGCAATGGATGATAATTGCTTACTTCCCTTAGTCGCCTCATACGACACCCGTGGGAAAGAATTGGGTGGTGACACTTGTATTCTTAATCCGTCACCACACGGATTATTTGCTTAAATTTAACCGTAGTCTTTCTGTTCCAGGGTGAGATAGTAATAGGTGGCGACTGCGTGGCTGAGGGCTACTACAAGAATCCAGAGAAGACGAAGGAAGAGTTCATCGATGCTGAAGGCCGCCGCTGGTTCAGGTCTGGTGACATCGCTGAACTACATCATGATGGCTGCTTTAAGATTATAGGTCAGTACCGCATATAATTAAGAATATCGATTAGTACTGCACTTTTAGGTCATATGTCTGTTGATTAAAGGTGTAGCTAACGCTGTCTAATGATAAATAGACCAGTGGTGAAAACTATTGAAATGTATGGGAATTTGACATCTTTAACGATGTCTATATGTGTCTATAACGCAGATGTCAAATTTCCATACATTTTCTATAGCGTTAGCGATCATAGAATGCAACTTGTCTAGGCCCACAGGTAGCCCATGGGTTTGCGTAGAAAATCAAATTATCCTTAAAAATGTCTGCCCTAGCCTAGATAGTCTTCAAGAAATTTAATTTCATAGACTATTTTAAGGAAAAAATATTTATGAACAATGTAAAAAAAAAAACATTAATTTTTATCTCCAATTCCACAGATCGCAAGAAGGACTTAGTGAAGCTACAAGCCGGCGAGTATGTGTCTCTAGGCAAAGTGGAAGCTGAACTGAAAACGTGCCCCATCGTCGAGAACATCTGCGTGTACGGCGACAGCTCCAAGACCTACACCGTGGCGCTAGTGGTCGCTAATCCGAGGAACTTGGCCGAACTCGCCGCCAGGATTGGTCTGCCAGAGATGGACTTTGAACAGCTGTGCCAGAATCCAGCCCTCGAGAAGGCCGTTCTCAAAGAATTAGCTGATCATGCTAGGAAATGTAAGTATTGTATTTCGTCTCATTTTCTTCATTAGTTTGGATCTAATAGTATTAGACTTTCACAAATAATCACTGTCCTACCGTTCAGCACGGGTCTTCCCACAGCAGCACAGAGAGAGTTAGGTCAGTCCACCACAATGCCCTAAACAGATTGACAGACTTCACAAACCCTGGCGGCTGTACCTGCTTCTCTATTGTAGTTATCTACTTTGACTTTTGACTGTATGTGTTCATAGAGAAAATCTTTTCTAGGTGGTCTTGAGAAATTCGAAGTACCCGCTGCGGTGAAGCTGGTGACGGAAGTGTGGTCACCCGACATGGGGCTGGTCACAGCCGCCTTCAAGATCAAACGGAAAGACATTCAAGAGCGGTACAAGGAAGATATCAAACGCATGTACGCATCGTGAGTCAAACGCCTACCAACTCCCCTCTTCGGACAGCTATAACATTCTACCATAGTTATCGTAATATAAAATAGAACTAGTACACCTTGTGGTTGTCACTGGTACCCGTTATGACAACCTCAGACCTACCGTCATCGCTATGTGCGTGCAATGAATGCTGTCCATTCTACATTTTTGACGACAGTGATTTTGTCTAGAAGCTTTTCTATTTTCTTATTACGATCTCTATGATTTTACCACAGACTTATAATAAAGAAGCAGATCAGATGTAAAAAAACATGTAGTTTATATCTGCTTATAAAAGTCATGAATACTTTGATAATGAAAATACACTGTATATTTAGATATTGTTCTTCACGTTATCATTATCGTACCTGTTTAAGTATTGTGACACGAAAAGAGATGCAAATATTATTTTTGGTCATAGAGATAGAAGCAGAATTTTCATTTAATGTTATATATGTAGTTGTAAATATTGTTTGGTCTGCTTCCTTATTTAAGTCTCTGTTTCTACTTTAGATTTGTTAAGTCCTGTACATATTTGTCTCTTACATCTAAATATTGTAGTGTGTGCAAGCGGATGGATGAAGGGTTGAATATATATATTAGCAGTTCTTTGTGTAAATTTAAAATTATATCGATCTGATGTATGAACGCTGTGAATTATGGGAGTTTATAAATTTTATATCCTCAATGTATTAGTTGTTTGGATATTGTGTAGATATTGGCCTAGTATCTCCGGTATGGATGTTTGTACCACTGAACCGTTGTATTTCACCCAATTTCTACTAATCTATCATGTCTAAATAAATATGATCTGTATAATGTGTCATTGTATTCTAACCTGACTGCTTTCCTGAATGGTCTTTTTAGAGGCTTTGAGTTTGTGCTTCGGGTCTATGAGCGACGGTTATTAATTACGGACGGAGGCTTTACTGTCACTTTTTTAAATAAAATGTCTACAAAATCTTTAGATAAATGATTTTAACCTCAAGGTGTAATTAAATTAATCTCACGTACGGTAATTGTCAACTATTTTAATTCTATCTATATAATTCAATTTTTTTGTACTATATTTCATATCCAGCGAGGGTTTACGCATTTCCTAAGTATAGGCTGTTAAGTTTTCCCACTCATATTTTGTCTATTCCTAAATCATTTTTACAAATCAAAAATTTGTCTCGGTATATTTCTGAGTTAAACAAAGTTCAATCGTGAACGACTAATATACTATAAAGCCTAATCAACCTGCGAGTAAATCCGCCGGTTTCTTTTTATTTTTATGTCAGGTGATTCGTTTTCAGCGCCATCTTTCGACACTTGATTTTATTACTGTTTCACATCTGTAGTGCTTCTCACTATCTTTTTTAATCTCTATAGTTTTTCAGTGTTGAGACAAAATGATTGAACGTTTACTGGTACCGACATACATCTCTATTCTAGAGTAAGATAATAATAATTGTATTAGTACTTAGGGGGATCGGGGATATTATGTTTTGAATGTAATAAATAATAATAATTTCGTAATAATAAAATTGTATGTAGCAATCTCATTGTGTTGCATAATTATTAGCCAAATGATATATTTAATGTATTCAAAATTATGTTGACACATTATATAGAACCTGCAGTTTCTATATAAAATATATTCGTCTATATAACACATGTATGTAGTTCATACGTTTATAAATAGCAAATCGTGTCAACATAATTTGGTTGGATTATGAAATTTGTTGATTAGTTTTACTGTGTTGTAAATCATGATTTCGTTTTACGTCAGTAGCAACGGGAGGCTAGTCAGTATTCTTCGAATCGTTATATTATCTTTGAGGCCGCATTTGCTTTGCATTTACAATGGAAAAAATTGTAACTTACAATCGATTACATTATCGATTCCAGTTAAAACTATTACTAACATTCAATGTTATCAGATTAAAAAATTCCATGGATGTATTTAATGTAAACAAGTACTGTAAGGATCCTTATATTTTTCGATGTAGTAATATTGAGACATAGAACGCGTTGTATACTGATTGTAGTTCAGTTCTGACTATTTCTGTGTTTGGAACTCTTAACATTGCAATTGAAAAGCAATTTTGTATTATTTATTGAATAAATGTTAATAAAATCATTTGTTGGTTTATTTATTGTGTCACTGCCCATGGATCTGATGTTTGTCCGTCAAGATTTGGTAGTCAGATATTCACTTCAGACGCTGGAGTAACATTTATGAGACTGTTTATCCAGAATAAATTAATAGTTACCATATGATGTATGTGGATAAGGGTGCTGATTGCATAATTATTATTGTTATAATAGCAACCATATTGTAATCATATTATCTAATCGTGTGCCGTGTGGGGCCGGCGTTAGAATTGTCCCACCCCTCTCCACCCATGGGAGTCGTGAGAGCCGACTGACGGAATACCAGGGGAGTGGGCAGCAGCACTCCTTCGAGTATTAAACAACATCCCCTGCGATCGCCAACCCGCCTGCCAAGCGTGGCGATTACGGCAATATCCCCCATTCTTGGGGAGGCCTATGTCCAGCAGTGGACGTTAAAAGGCTGATGGATGGATGGATGGATTATCTAATCGTCCCAAATAAAAAAATATATATAGGTAATAGCCATTTGTAGCATAATATAGTATTCATTATAACACATTTATAGGACATACGCGCATTAAACTTATCAAAATATTATTTTGACTAACCTCGACTTTGGGCTGAGTTGCACCAGCCGTGGTCACGAGTAGACTAGTGAAAGCAGGTGTTCGTCGGTTATATTGTGTGAGAGTATCTTCAACTACCCTCACTTTCTGACCGCAAAGTAAGAGGTGATCCATTTCGAGGTCCCCTACTTTTTTAAGAAAAAAACAGAAAATTCAAATTTAATGGAGAATGTTTATTATCATTTGAAAGAACATTCTTTGGCATTTATTTTTTGAAGATTATGTCTATTAAATGTTGGCCGTTGCTACGTCGCAGATGGTCCATCCGTTGAGTCCAATTTTAACCTCACAATGGAACCTCGAAATGGATCACCTCTTATTAAGGCACGCAACACATAATATAGTGTGTTAACAACAAAAAGAATTTGGAAATATAATGAAAGAATGCACCGTACATTTTCACAGGTGGAAGGAATATTTTGAAAGCTTGTTTGAGAGGGTTAAGGAGGGTTAACGAATGTTTGTATCTGGTAACATTGTTTCAGAGATGGGAAGTATGAAAAAGATATTAAGGTTGAGTGAATGCAGGTAATCAGGTGAATGGGGCACTACACTTCTTTACAAGTAGCCGGAATGTCTGAAAAGCCTCGACTGGTCTTGCACGATGAAGTGTTGTGGCAACATTAATGAAAGGAACTGACAGTTGGGTGTGGCAGAAACAGAACGAAAGTAGAATAAATGCAGTGATGATGATAGCTCAAGTATGTGTGGTGTAACTTTGAAAGTAAGAAAGAATATAATGAGATAACGACGGCACAGCTTACTTCGTGTGCTGTAAGACAATCGGTCTGGCCCTCATTTGACTATTGCCGAGTCCATAAGTATTGCACCAATACAATGGCTTGTAAAACACCGTAAGCTATAAAAAATAACTAAGGTTTGAAGACAAACAAAATACTTTTGCATAACTCGTTTATTAGTCACGTATAAACTTATAATACATAACTTAACATTCAACTGATATTAACGTGATACCATAAATATATAAAATATCCTATAGCTAGGTGTAAGTTCATTATGGTATATTAGTCGTCTATTGTTGTAAGAACTCGTGCTCAACTAAAGAAATGTCCATAAAATGCGAGGGGGCGTTTAAGTTCGCGGAATGAGGGTAAGTGAAAAAACTTAAACTTCTTAGGTGGTGGTGTGCCACTGCATTGAGCCCTGTCAAACTCAGGTCCATAATGATGAATCCAAGTTACGTCCCCAGTAATCAATACTTCATCCTTGTCTTCATTACAGAGGTCCAAAAACTATCCCATAATATCTCGTGACTTCTCAAATGTTATGTCTATTGAGTATTAAAAATATTTGATTTTATAACAGAAATCTGTATCCTAAATAACACTGGTTTCTGAGGCGTGAGCATTTTCGGTACCTATTTTGAGCTACCTTTACTCATGCCAAGATGAAAGTAAAGAAATTTTAAAAATGGTTGTATCTGATACTCCCGCCATTACTGCGAGCTGGTTCTTTTTCAGACGGGCCAATATTACAATTTTTTTAAACTTTTTAAAGACTTCTTTCCAGAGTGGTCACCGCAATTCGCTGTCCTGGCCTTGGGTCGCTTCAAGTAGTCCCTCCTTAGGGAGGTTATGTCACTAATACACCGTAGTTTTACACGGCCAAGTCTCCGTAAACGGATGACATCTTTTCCAGTATGGTTCAAACTGATTTCCCTTCCTCGGTAAGGAACTTTAAGAGCGTGGTACTAGATTTGCTCCATATTTCACATTTTATTCCCAATCTACTTATTTGGTCAATGATAGTTCAAATAAAGACCTAATTACAATAGAATTTTGTATTTATACTAAATATGAGTTACTCAATTTGTAATATTCCAACAAATGACCTAACTAGCCACTCCGCAAATTCGAACACGCACCCTCGTACTGTGTAAACTACGCGGTGCTCATCTTGCATAAATGTCTCAGTTGCATGATCTTAATGTCATCAGTACCGAATTTGACAACACCCTCTTGATTTTCTATAGAAATGAGTTGTCCTACAGCTTCCCGGTCCTCGCCAGCGATGACCTTAACGCGATCACCAGACTGGGGTACTACAGGTTCTAAAACATCCGCTAATACGTTCACTACGCGATCTTCGAGAGGCAGGTACAAGGCACACATCCCTGCAGACAGACCTCGGACGACACCAGTCTGTCCTGCTAGTGAATCATCGTCGTGCGAAGCCCGAACTCGAACCTCGACCTCCGTGGTTTGCCAGTCCGGCGCCGTTGCCTCACCGCTGGTATATGGCGATCTGGGTGAATAACCACCAGGGCTAGGAGTTGCCGGATATCCTGCAGTATAACCAGCAGGACTTGGGCTAGGGCGATATGGGCTATACGTGTGATCTGATCCATACATTGTGCCAGGAGTCTGCGGAGTAAATGGCCCAGACGCGTAAGCTGCATCAGAGTCGTCCAAAGCTCCGTACTCGAAGTCTGCAGGACGGGCGGGGGTGTTCGCCGCTGCCGGGTCCCAGGCGCCGTGGGCAGGAGTACGTCCACCTTCGTGTGATGGCGTCGCTGATCCATAATGAGGTGTACGGTTCCCAACATCGTAAATAGGCGTAGCAGATCCATGCATAGGGGTCTTGATACCAGTGTCGCGGTACGTAGGAGTCTGTGCTCCGAGGGTAGGCGTCCTGCCAGGAGTGCGTGAGTAAAACGAGCTAGCACCGTCACGGGCAGTGTTGCCAGCTCCCGCTATATGCGAGCGGTCTACTGATATAGTCTGGCAAGCAGAATGTAGCTCCACACGCGCGGTACTTCCTGTAGCATCTTTGACAATGCCTACATTACCCTTGTACGGCCCTCCGGTGATCTTGATCGTTTGTCCAATGAGCTCGCGGTCCCGAGTGGCCCCTCCCCCTCGCCCGCCGCGGCCCCGGCCGCGTGGCGTCATACCGCCGCGTCCTGACGGATGCATGGGCGACTGAATGCGGGGCGACATGAAACCCAAGGAAAGACCCGTTGCAGCGTTAGAATTCTTGTTGCCACCTGCAAGTTGCAAATGTCGTGTTTTGCACACGAATATGCCTCCATTATCTAAATACATCCTCGACTGTAAGAAAGCAAAGTTTCTGTATAAATGTTTGATTTCTCCATTGCGCCCCGCGTGTGGACCGTCTATAACTTTCACAATATCGCGCTTCTGAATCGTATTTTGTTCAGAATCTAAAGCCATAGTGAACCTACTCTCTCGACGCTTCTGCAGTGCTTGCGGCTTGCATTCAATGACTTTGCCCTGCATCCCGAGGACGTGAAAGTTCTCCTTCTCCAGACGTACGATAACGCCGACAGTTTGAGGATCTAGTTGTACCATGTCACCCCATTGGAACTGGCCGAGCGAATCCACGCCGGTAGCCATGTCTGAGCACAGCTGTAAATCGCGTGGTAGCACTTCTAGCTCGTGCATGGTAAGGTCAGACACTAATACGACCCTGTGAGGTTCCACGCGGACAATCAAACCGGTATCACCTTCGTACCGACCAGCTAACACCTTCACGTGATCACCCTGCTTGAAATACTTCCGTAATTCATTAGGCTTGAATACTAGCGGGTCTTTCAAAGCGTCATGTTTCGGCATCACAGTTATCATAGAGCCATCGATAGCAATGATCCTAGCTTGCAAGTTGGCTAAATCGCCAGAGCATACTTCTACATTGTCGCCCATTGAAAACGAGTGCAGGCTTGTTGGATCATCTTTAGCTGGTGCTGCTAACTCTATATCTATGCCTTCTGGCTGCTCTTCAAATCTTTCTAACTCAGTTAACGTTGGCTTCACACCTTCCGCTAAAATGGCTGACATTGTGAAGTTTTTATACAGAAAACCTTTTCGGGAGTATCTATTGCCTTCAAATATCAAGAAGTCACCATCAGATGTAACTTCTCCACCAATAGCTCTAATAGCTTCTGGGTCAAAAGGTTTTGCTGCCGGACGACGCTTCTTCTTCCTCTTGGCAGCCTCACTCTCGCTCTGAACGGTTCTTAAAGCTCCTCTCAGTCTTGTATAATCTATTCTAGGAAGCAACTTTAGATGCACTTGATTTTGTGCTAGATCTACATAGTCAACTTGGGCAATATCGTCTTTATACAGACCTCTCTTTAGTCTGACCCATTGCTTTGGTTTTAGACCTGACTGCTCTTTCACGACCCTTAACACATCAGTCATTTCTTTGATAGGTACCATGTCCTGCTTCCAAATACCCATTCTTAGTGTGCTAACTTTATCAATAATATTTTTTACATGAGTTTGTTTGTATGCTTCTATATAAATGTATCCTTTCACACCTTCTGGAGCGACTACAGACTTAATCAGGAATGGTTCCTCAGAGAACTGATAAGCTATGAACTTTCTCATCAACTGTAATACAGTAGCCTTTTCTTCACCAATTCTGCATTTAACCATCCATAGATTAGGGTCTTTAATGCCTGGTAAAAGAGTTTGTTGCGTGATTTCATCCGACATTTCCTCACCGCCTTCTCCAAAATGTCTGAGAGCCGCTGATTCGTCTGCATATTTGTTCCTTAGATACTCTTCAATCTCTTCTTCTTTCTGTGAGTCCCAGAGGTTTGTGCCTCTTCTACGACCTTCGATTTCCCGAGCAGTAGGCCCGATCTCGTCAACTTCATTGCCCACAATACCCATCTCTTGGGCTCCCTCTTCCCATTCATCATCTTCATCAACTTCGTCATCCACCTGAAAGGAACTATATTGTAGTTTTCAACATAAACAAAGGGACAAAATCATGTCCACAAATTGTAAGTATCAATTATATTTTATCATTCGATTTTGATAACCTATGTAAACAACATATTTTTATAATTGCCAATGACAGCAAACAAGTCAAGGTTCCATTAGACAATAAAGGACAGTCACCCTCAAGAAATCTTGGGCACAGCCAAATCTGCTACTGTGACAAATGCGCTTTCAAATCTCGATTACGGGCTTCTCATATGGTTGGGGAGTTATAGGACATTCATTCCAGAGTCTACACATAGATAATTAGAAAATAATGCCGAAAATGTATTCTTATGAACAACTTTCAGGTAATGGTGAACCCTGCTGTGATAGTTTGGTGATTGTGTACACATTTCAGAATTAATAAAATAGGATGTAAAAATCCTATAATATATTTAGAAGTTATCAGTTTAAGAAAATTGCAAAGGCAGCTTCTAAAGGGATTTCTTTTTTTAAATAATTATAGAGGTTAGTTTTACTGAAAGTACATAAAGGCTATATTCTCTTATATTAACAAAGTCAATCAGATTTCATTCTGCTATCACCACCCAGAGATATTGGTGTTAAACCAATAGCCTAATCATCAATTATTCAAACCCGCAATGTACAGATGTGGTCAGACGGAGAGGTTACATTATGGCCTCACACATTTAAATTTGTGTACTCACCTCAGCTTCGTCAATAATAAATCCTCCATACCGGCTGTCCTTCTTTCGCTTTTTCCTGAGCCTTTCTTCCTCTTCGTCTTCTTCATATTCCTCAGAATCGACAAGATCCTCACCCTCTGGCTCTTGTTCATCCTGCAATGATAATATAACTATAAATAGACTGTGCACCAGTGGCTTGGCCTGGCCATCAGTGGCCCGGGGCGAAGGCAAATTTTTTCGCCAACTTACTATAGCTTTGCCACTAACCTTTGTAGTTAATTCTAAAAAACTGTTTTGTGTTTAGAGACGCCTAAATAGCCTTTACAGTCTTACAGTCCTTTCTTCTCCAATATATATCTTTTTTATACTACGCGGGTGCCAATCATACGTAACTACTTACCATCAGGTGGGCCATCACGCGTCTATGTCTCTACCAATCACAAATAAAACGATACGATGTCGATACATGACGCTCACGTTCTACCTGTACTGCCCCCTTAGAATGAAAAACGAAACGTTAAACGAACTTTAGTTTCGCTTTATTGTGATTGGTCACCTGAATCACGGATTGTGGATCAGTCACAATGACTCGAAATTAAAGTTCGTCTAACGTTTCGTTTTTCATTCTAAGAGGGCTGGACAAGATATGAGAATATAAATTGAAATATCTCATTATTAAAAAAAAAATATGAAAAGAGTAATGTTACAAGTTGACAATTCCAATTAATCTATAATAATAAATGTACAGCCGGTTTTTTGGTTTGGTTATACTGCGACAACTACTGAACCGATCCGAATAATACTTACACCATAAGATGCAGTGTGTTTCGGAGAAGGTTTTAGTATATGATATGTTGGTGGTTACTTATCCGAACCCATATTTTTGATGTGAAACATCTAATGGAGGGTAAAACCGGCTGTAAGCGTGGCGGCGACGCGCTTATACCTAATAATAGGAATCCTATTCGAAATTGATTTTTCATCGACAGCACTGACGCGAACGAAGCCGCGGGGAATGTATTAGTGTAAATATAAATGGTAATGTCAACTAGGTCATTTGATGAATAACCTGTAATGCACTGGAGGATATGGTTTTGATTTCCAAATCAAGGGCGTACTGCAGATCTTATTATTTTAGTGCTCTGTCAAATATGTAGTTTTCCAAAAGGGCTTCATCACCAGTTTCAGAACTGCTCTTGAAAAAATATAATTTCTCTACTAAAAAAAGTTTGGTTTGCATGTATATATAATATACATATAAACCTTTTGATATTTTATATATTTTTTTAGCATGCTTAGTCTTATAAATTAAACAGTGTAAAAATGTGAAATCGAAAATAACAGTCACTCACAAGCAGGATTTAATAATAATAATAAATATTCACAGACACATTCACACAACATCCTCTGGTCGCAAACTAAGGTGCGATTACGGATATAATACATAAATATCACTTTTTTTGTAAATACATACATATAATAGATAGAAAACATGCAGCACAAATATCTGTGCTCATCACACAAATAATTGTTCTGAGTAGGAATCGAACCCACAACCCCGTGCACAGAAGTCGGTTGCACTACCGACTATGTCACGAGGCCCGTCAATTTGAACCTGCATCTCTTGGTGTCATGGGACCGAATCCCAGGAGATGCAGGTTCATATCCTGCTTGTAAATGTTATTTGAAATTCACATTTTCACAGTGTGTTAACACAAACTATTGCTATTTATACAACAGTGACAATTGTCTAACCTAATATATGTAGAGACCGTGCTTACGAAAAGGTAAGTGGAAAACCTGATGCAGGTGACGAGCTTTTTATACTATTTATAGATATAAATAAAATATTATAATATACTAACTGACCCAACATAAGATACATAGCTATGAATATTCAATTATATCTACTTAGGAACTGTCAAATGTGCAGTTAAACAAAAGATGAATGAAATAAGTAGTTAATCTCAAGTTATGGCATGACCAAGGGTAATAGGGATTACTTTGTTATAGATTTACTAGTTGTGCCTGCAGCTCTGCCTGTGTGGACTAGATTTCAAAGGTCTTATTAGATCTCCTTACCATTAAAACAACATTTTTTGACAATTTCTGTTGCAATTTGGTCTACACCAAAAAGGTTTTTTATAATATATAGTAAACACCTATAACACTCTTCAAAGATTGTTCTCACTGTTGTTTCAAGAATATTTGATACAGACGAGTAGATTTAGAGAATCTCCTAATACCCTACCTCTAGTCTTATTATTATTATATACTTTTTATCACCAATGGAGGCAGATGAGCAAGCAGGCCACCAGATAGTAAAGGGTAACTGTCGCTCATAGGCTTTGGTAACACCAGGGGTGCAGCCAAACCCCACCTACCTCGAGTAGTGCTTATTTCAAACCTCACTTAAAAGAAGGGCATGTGGCTCTGGGAAACACCCCAGCATGAATTTCATTTCAGAACCTCCACATAAGTTGAAAAGATGTGGTAGAAAAGAGTGCTGAAAATGAACAGTCTGTCCAGGTGGTATTAGTATAAGAATAAAGCTATATTTATTTATTAGTAACTCATTACCTCAACTTCTTCGTCGCCTGATGCTTCCTTAGCCTCATCGTCTCTGTTGCGACTCG
This sequence comes from Leucoma salicis, assembly GCA_948253155.1. Lineage (NCBI taxonomy): Eukaryota > Metazoa > Arthropoda > Insecta > Lepidoptera > Erebidae > Leucoma > Leucoma salicis. Next base: position 1,359,640 of record OX411806.1, on the reverse strand, counting down.
CATCGGAGGCTACCGAACGGCTCCTAGAACAACAATGCACGGGGAACATGTGGAAGAAAACATACAATATGCTATGGTTCCAGCTATCAGACAGTCATACCACATACCTAGAACGTGATCTCGAGCGCGACTTAGATCTGGAGCGAGACCTAGAAGGGCTTCGTGAAGGGCTCCTGCTGCCAGAGCGTGATCGAGAACCCGAACGGGATCGAACAGAATGATTGGACGCTGCACTTCTTCGCGAACGTCGAGAAGCCACGCTCCCTGCCTCAGATCCACTTCCAGAGTAATTACTGCCTTCTGAATCGGACATTGTGTCTACTTACGGGACAAAATCAATTATTTTGACCCATCTAAAACATTTCAGCGAATATCACTATTTAAAAGTACACTATGCACTATAACACTAATTAGTCTGTGGCACTATACGTAGCATTAGCGATGAGCTATACAAAGAGTATATACTGAAAAATGAAAAACATTACATACATCGTAATAAACATTACTATCAAAGAGTTTGTAATACTATGTCAACTATAACCACAGACTACTAACTATAACTACTAATTTGTCGCGCAGCGCCATACGCAGCGCAGTTATTACTATACTCGTACTACTACATAGGTAAGTAATTACAAAAGATAACGCGCTGGCGTTTGGCGCTGCGCCACAAATCAGTAATCCGTGTGTTAATACTTACGACTGCAGTTATTAAACAATTGGCACTTGCAAAAAATCCCACGCTAACGATCTTTTAGGCATTGCGTCAAGCGGTCATTAGTCATAACACGTGCGCGTAACCTTGCGCTAAAAAAGTCAAAGACCAATACTACTATCAAGTAATACTAGTTACTAGTAATAGGTATTAAAAACAAATTAACCATCGCAACCCCGTCCCGCAGGCGCACCACCCGGCGTCCTCTCGCTGCACAGCGCAATGCTTTGTAGAACGCAAAGACTACAATTGTTTAAATGTATACTGGGTAAAGCGCATTGTTATTTGTTAGTAGTTCAGTAAGTAGTTTGTCGATTGTTATTCGAAAGATCATAGCGAGGAACTACTAAATCGAATGCGCAATGGCACAATTTTCCATTCAGTCGATTGTTTTTTTTTGCAACAATTGACCATTGCTACGTTGCATACCAAACTATGCTCTGCTCAAAAAGTAGTACAGTACGTATAACCAGAAAGCTCTGCTTAGTCATACGTAGAGTGCGCGCCAGACTTAGACAAAGTATATTATAGACATGCTATCAGCGTATGAAGTGTCGAGCATGGACCTAATACATGTAACTTCCATGGTGTCGAGATAGCAATAGTTTGACATATATGATAACCGGAATAATTTTAAAAGACAACTATGATTATAACTTTGTTGACTAAAAATGTGCTACCTATTTTAGCTGGATTAAGAATAACATGACAAAAGAAATTGCAGTAATGCTTATATTTTGCTTGAAATATATTAGAACGTGTAACATTAGCGTATACAACCTGTCCCTTTGACACTATAGGAGTCCTGCTGGTGCTTGTAGGGTTGATGATACTCTACCCAAAAAAAAAAATTTAATAAAACTCACTCTTTTTTCTTAAATTTCTAACATTCATACCGAGTCCACAAACGATAACCTTTAGCATGGGCACCCTACTACGATTATACTATAAATCATAGTACACGCACACACCAGCCAAGCCTAAGCTCCGCCCAGTTTCACTAAATATTTTTATTGATTAAAACAATGGAGAGAAAATGTTTACTCTACTGCTCTGTTATACGACCTACAATCGCTCGACGAATCATGTAATTAGATAGTTATTATAGACAATGTTGTTCATAACTTATCTAGGTACCTATTAGAAACATATTAATAAGTACTGTAGTTTGTCATGTCTGCATAGACAAATTTGTTAGAATTAACAATAATACAATATGATAATGTGTGTTATGGACATTGAGCTCTAATAAAGGGGGAGAGGAAATGACTACAAATTTACCGAGCCAAGTATTTGAAATCAAAGAATGGCAGAATTTCCGCTGGGGAAGCGCGTAAAAAATATCGATATCGATACTTCAGTCCTTCAAGCGATCTATAAATTTTTGGGTGGACAAAGGTTTTTTTAATTGCGTAGATTTGTATCTACCTGTAAAACCTATAATTATATCTATGTTTGTCAAATTGCAACCCAATCCATTCAGTCACATGAGCTAGTGGTTTATCAACCAAGGCATACCAATATAATACCATCATCAAGGCATACCTGATTGATCTATCGATCAATCAGGTATGCCTTCTTTTTAAACAAACAGAAAATTAAGAGCGTGGCACGCTATTGAATAGATTTGGGTTGTAAAAAGCATAAAGAAATAAATAATAATTTAATCCTGGGTATAGACGTTCACTCTAAGTCCAAACATACCTATATAACTTTGTGATGTGATGACATCAGGAAAAAAAGATTTGAAAGTGAGGTATTACGATAACTAGAAACAAGTATATAATAATATTTTATTGGATCCATCAGTCATTCGACGTCCACTGCTGTACATTATAGATCTCCCTAAGAGAATGCCACAATAAGCGGTCCTTTTTTTTGTTAACATGGTCCAAAATGCAAGTTTACGCACGTCACTGGGGTACCAACAGGATCCAGGGGGAGTGTCGAGCTTGATGTCATACAGGCTTGATTCTTGTGTTGAGTTCATGAGCCACAATACCGACTAAAACATGACCGCGGCGCGTTCTTCCGTCATAATGGAGAGTCATGGGATCGACTACAGATATTCCACACCGACGCTCTAGTGACTACATCCAAGGGCGCCTTGCGGTTTTGACCAGGTCGTCAGTCCTTCTGGCGGGAGGCCGTCCTGTGCTCGTAGCACGAAGTCGAAGGCGTACCTTCCTGTGAAACATCTAATGCGGAGGGAGGGTAAAACCGGGTGTTAGCGTGGCGACGCTTTGACGTGACAATACAACAATATTATGATGACATGGATGGAGGTCGAATGTGGACATAGGAACTCTATAATGAAACGGCGCAACCCCATCGAGTTTAGGCTTGTATGATTCGTCTTGCCGAGTACTTTGTGTCTACATGGTATCCAGGGGATAACGACGTAGCTGGAAGGTGGCCACAGTAACTCTATAATCAAATGACGCAACCCCGTCGAATTTGGACAAATTTTATTCGTCTTGATGAGTACTTTGTCTTTAGATGGTATCCAGGGTCTGATGATGGAGCTAGAAAGTGGCCATAGAAACTCCATTATAAAACCACATAACTCCATCGAGTTTGTGCTTAGTTTGTGTTTTTTTTTGTTTTGTTTTGGGATTTGTCTTGACGAGTACTTTGTCTCTAGATGGTATCTAGAGTCTGACGATGGAGCTGAAAGGTGGCCACAGTAACTCTGTAATGAAACGACGCAACCCTATCGAGTTCGCGAGTATCGCTTTTATAGGCATCCCTGGTAGTCATGGTGATTAAGATGTATGGCGAACTATTTTAAAGTTTGCCAGTTGAAAAACTTGCACGTCATATGAGACAGGAAGATAGGATACTTTGTCTCTCAGACTAAGAACTAACTTTGTCTCAATTTTCTTAGGTTTTTAGTTTTCGTATATACCCGTCTCACTTCCACACTTCCTAATGTACCATGGCTACATCAATAGGTTATTTATCTAAGTATATAAGTCAATGGCGGAAACGCATGAGTCCTTAGACAAAGTATAATATAGACTCGCTACTATTATGACCCTAAGGATGAAGAAAAGGATGCACATATTAGGTTTTAGCTAGAGTGAGAGAGACACATGTATAAGTATTTTATCCTTTTCATGTATGCGTTATTTTTATTTGGACTCAATCAATTGGGTCCCAACAATAAGGTGGCCGTCCCAACCGTCCCCTTCACCGGTATGTAAGCTTGTTTTTGTATTTACGTAAAAAAAAAACCTTAATTAATCACGTTATACACGGTGTCTCCCTTATCATATTTTAATCGAAAACATACTTATAGAGTTAACGATTCTAGAACTGAAACACATATAAATCTTAAAAAATTATTTCGCATATTTGTTCCGTGTCCTCATAATATTGTCTTCAATATTGGGCACCCTACTTATCCAGAGTTTACATTGATACTTTATGTTTCATTGATAACTTAGGTGTTATAAGGGCGAGGTCTGACCGGGAGTTATTAGCTGTCAAATAATATTCTTAAAGTCGTGACGGGATGTCAGGCCCGATTAAAAAATTTACTCAGGACTTATTCTAAGGTCGCCAGATGTCCCCTTAGTCAGGTCGTTAGAGGTCAGACAGGATGACGCTCTGGGTAAATACTGGTGGATCAGCTAAACTGAAATAAGGAGATCCAAAACCCGCCCCAACAAAAACATGGAATAAGGTTAGGGAGATTATGATATTAAGGTGCCAGCTAGGGGATGAAATACTTCGGTTAACCAGAAGCCTTATGGTTAAAAGGGCTATTGCCTCATGTGTAACCATGGACCTATAATACAATAGGACTGTGCGCTTTGTATTTCTGTGTATACAAAAATACACTGTATGCTCAATAGAGAAGGTTTATATTTCAAATGAAAAGATCAGCGAGCCAGATAAGACCGTTAGTACGGAGTGACGGTGTCCCTTTCCTTTGACACACAAATTCTTAGGCTTAGCATACACTACAAATTTTATTGACGTGATTTATCTACAAAATTCTGTGACAATGGAAATTGTATGAAGCTGCACACACTTGTGAAAATAAAATTGTGCAAGAATAATTTCAAAATAAATCTGTGTTTCGCGGTATTGTTTTGTGGAATGAAAGTCTATAAATCTGATCGCACTGCGAAAAAAATTCTGGGCCGCTCAGTCGCGTTCTATCGCGTCTCACTATTGGGATAGCGACGGGCAGAAAAAATATATATGGAAGAGTTTGTATGAGTTACTCATTATACGAATTGAGGTGTTCCACCTCATTTGAGATGTGTGACAATGTATCATGATACCATCGGATGGCTCTTTTGTGCTTCGTACGTTATTATAATATACGAGGTTGTATGCTCAGATATGATGTGAACGTGTCAATTCTTCACGAAATAGGTACATTGTGATGATTGTATATGCGCAAGTTAAGATAGGAATCAGGGAACATATTTACAAGAATAATTTCATATGACTCTTCTTTTCGGTTGTGCTTTTATTTCTGACTTCTTTTTTTTATATAATGTAAAACGTTGTAATGTAAAACATATAAATATATATTTTTTAATCATGTTATTTTATTTATCTACATAAATTTTTAAAAAATCGCTCGGCGAGTTTTGCTGTTACTACTCTTTGGTGCTATGCCTTACTATAGAACAATTAGGGTGACAATAAATTTCCTTTTCCAGTTCATTCAAATAAGCCTTAAGGTTTTCAAACTCAGAAGGGCTAATCAGTTCACGAAAACAAATTAACAAAAAAACTGTCAGTTACAATAAAGTAAACTTCCACAAATATAATATTTTTATTATTTTCAGACTTCTAACTATTTAGGTTCAGTTGGTAGGTTTTTTTTTGTTTGCATGAGCTAAGAAATACGTCTGATTGTCATGTTTGAATGAAGGGGAGGCCTATGTTCTAGTTGTGCTTATATTTTAGTATTTTTTAAGTTTAGCTTCCCTAAGAACTTGATCAAACTTCATCAAAATCGGTTCACTACAAGAAGCGTGATAGCAAAACCAACAAAAATTAGTTTAACCGATGCTAAAAAAAATTAAAAAAATGAAAATTTCTATTTGTTTTCAAACATGGTCACCCGAATAGAGTGAGATAAATTGACCTCGTACCTACTATCTCACTAGGACCACTTTTTGGTAACAGTGCGCATTCCGGTTGTATACATGTTACTTCCATGTGTATAGCATAATTATAGTCTATCTGTGACTGAAGTTATTCAAAGAGGTCAGTGTTATTGTCAAAGTTGTCTATGATTGATTATATAGACTAGAGACCACTAGAGACTAGACAGTAGACTACTTTTCTAAAAAAAAATCTATGTTATAATAATTTTTCGTTTGCCCCACCGAAGATTGAACGATTGAAGTTTTTAACAAAAAAAAGCGATAATATAAGTTACATGGTGTAAAAAAATACCAAAAGCATTATTTACGCTGAACAATACTTCAATGGAAATTATTCTTTCATAATAATACATGAGTGGAAGAAGTAACGAATCGATCATTCAGGGGATCTTTACACGGACTCATCACCTTGCGATCAGATTTTCGTACTTGCCACAATAAACTGGCTGGTTTTGTGGTGGTTCTCTATTGGGAATAAATCTGCCAGTGCGTGGTGCAGTGTGTGGTGCAGTGCAGTGACTGCGATGGTGGTCGCGATGTATCTGTAGATACGAAGACGGTGGCGGTGACCGAGGGGAGCCGTAGCTGAGGGTGTCATGCTGGAGACGCGGTCAGCGCGCGCCGCAGACTCGGTGTGGGTGAACAAGCCGCTGCCGGCGCCCCACGCCATGGCCAACACAAGGCACGGAAAGAACGCCCAGGTATACCTTCACTTTACGCCCACAAACTAAGCACATGCAATTAATCACAATTTGCTATATCCTGTTTGATGATTTGGCGAGTATACATTTTGTTATAGACTACAATAGCATTTTTAAGTGTCTCCTATAATTAACTGATAGTTCCTGTGCTCCACTAATTTGCTTGCTAGTTGTTTGAAGTATGGTAGTATTGGAATACTGACATAAAATGAGGTCTAATGTATTCTTTGTGTAGTTTAAAGTCATCATGTAATCAACAATATTGAAAATCAGGGTTTGAACATGGCAATGTTATTTAAGTAAGACCCAGAAACTTGCATTGCTCAAACACCAATTGTTTTATCATAGAAACAGTAATTAATTTTAGGTTGGTAAATAATTTCTCTAAGCATAGCACAGGAGGTAATTATTAGGAGACCCAAAATGTTTCTATTTTTTTTGTAGCATAAAAGTGTTATATTTTATGTTAAATTGGAAATTCTATATAAACACAAATGTTCGGTGCACAATCATAATCTCTATAGTTTTTTTTATGTCATTAGTTGTGGAGCACAGACATGCATTATGTATCCATCATTATGGTTTCCCAACACTTTCACTGTTTTTCTAAAGAGGTTTCAATGTGCTTTAGACTTTTTGCTAACAATTGTTATTGCATAATACAACCTTGCCTACTTTATTGTGAAATAAATTTCTTGTGTTTCTTATACAGAATAAATTAGTTAGTTAATATGCATTAAAATGATGTGTACCTATGTAAATATGTTGTAAACGGATTTACACAATTTTGTGTAAGTAGGTGTTGTGTTATTAATTTTTAACATCATATATTTATAATAAATTCTTTTGCTAGTCACTAAACTCCTCATAAATGGCTACGTTGTTTTTTATGAAGTTTTGTGGGTGTGTGTTTTGAGTGGAAAAGATGGTTTGGACACAATTGAACTCCACTGAACTCCTGTTGAAGGGCTGTATTGATTTTGATGAAGTTTTTGTATGTTTCTGTGAGTGTATTTTGAGTGAAAAAGATGGTTTAGATTTACAATTGGACTCCATACATGGCACTGTGATCATATTTTTATTTACATTTTATATCAGCGGTTTCGTTTTTTTATTATTCACATGACAAACCTATGCCAAATAAAATTTAGTTTTGGGTGCAAATAGCAATATACTTTAGATTATGGTGAACTAATTGTGAGATAAAGTTAACTAACTCACTCCAAAAACTATTATTGTAGGGCTGTTCATAAATGATGTCACACAAATAATGCTTCCCTCCTATTGTAAACTGCATCACAAGTTTTTAAACTCCCCTGTAAATAATATGCCACTAATTCCAGAACTCCTTTCCCTTTCCTTGTATATGATTCATTGAGACCATAAAAGTTGAAGTAAACTATGAACATCAAGTTTCCCTAGACCTTCTATCTGTCATATTTATTGAATAGTTAAAAATTTACTCAAATCATGTAACCCCTGAATTACATAAGCCTTTTATAAGCTTACAATTAATGGTTGTAAAGTATATCCACACTGAAAACATCAATTTGTACACCACACATGACAGTTATTCTCATTCTTCTGAGGATCTGTGTATTACAAATTATAGGAATAATTTAGTAGGAAAACCTTACAAATACTCAAAAACTTTGTGATTTCTTTCGTTGATTTTTCCTTTAGGTGATATTGTTTCTTGTTTTCCTTGTTTATTCACCTTTTGTGACTTCATTACGTATAAAATTAATAAGGCAATGAGATGATAATTTTTGTTTATGGTTTTCTCTTATAACTAAGTTTATCCTTATTTATATGAAACGGTACCTAACTATTAAATAAATATTCATAAAAAAAAAATATTTATGGAATTTTTCACACAACATCTTCTGGCCCCAAACTAAGCTTAACGCTTGTGCTATGGGTACCAGATTACGGATATAATATATATACTACTTTTTTTATAAATACATACATACATATAATAGATAGAAAACACCCAGATGCAGTACAAATATTTGTGTTCATCACACAAATAATTGTCCGTGTGGTGATGGACTAAGAATACAATTGTCACCATCCCATTCTTGCCCACAGGTGTTGTATGAGGCGACTAAGGGAATTAAGCGATTATCATCCATTGTATGACTGGTGGTAGGGCTGGGTACCAAGTGGGAGTACTCACTTGGTATCGGACCCGAGCGGGTTGGTAGCAACATCTCCCGTGTGACCAGCCAGGAAACACATTGTTGCTATTTGGCTGTAGCAGGAGATAGCCGTTTATTCTTTGATTTCATATCTATGAAATGAAATGGTGAGCAGCGGCTTGACAATGCTTGCAGTATAGTTGAGTCTATAAACGACGGTTACCATTTACTATCAGATGGGCCGAGGCTCGTCCGCCACGTCATGCAATAAAAAAAAAGCAATCAAACCCGCGACGTCGTGCATGGAAGTCGGTTACACTACTGACTACGCTACGAGGCCCGTTGTATCTTGATTCTTAATTTTTTTTTCTGACACCAGCAGTAATGGAACCACATGACATCTGATGACCAATAATAACTAACTAACTTATCATCACGCCATTTCCCTTGCGGGGTAGGCAGCGAGAACAGAGTGCTAAGAGGCCCTATTCTTGCATATATCTCTCGCTTCCTCAACATTCATAATTCTCTTCATACACGCTCGCCGGTTTCGGAGACTCCTGACTCCACTTTCCTTCAATACATGACCGATTTGGTCTAGGTAGGTGAGTCTCGGTCTCCCCCTGTACCTACATCCTTCCACTTTCGCATTGTATATCTTCTTAACCAGTCGCTCGTCCGGCATTCTTTCCACATGTCCGAACCATCGGAGCATGCCCTTTCGCATCTTTACACCAATACTCTCTTTCATACATACTCGCTCTTTTACGTCGTCGTTACGAATGCGGTCAGTCAGCCTCACTCCACAGATTCTCCGCAGAGATCGCATTTCGACCTCATTGATTATACTCTCATGCTCCTTTTTGCATACCCAACTCTCGCTTCCATATAATAACGTTGGGACAAGCACTGCGTTGTGTATTGCGACACGTGCCCTCTGGCTGAGATGATGACTGCCGAGAAGTTGTCCCAATGCTCCGTTCACTCTATTTCCCGCATTCACTCTTATATTATATACATGCAGGCCAGAGGTAAGATTTTAAATAATGGTAAGCAACTATCAGTAGACCATACTCCACCAATAGCTATCACGCATTTTTTTGTACTCGAAATGATTTTTCAATGTCAACCGAGTTCCCCCATTATAAAAGTCCATACGCAAGCACCGAAGACACGTGTCCATGGTATGCACTAAGTGCCGCTTCTATAGATACAGTTTGTCGTAACCTTTTTATGGCAAATACGAACCGTTCTAGTTTATTACAGACATGTTTCACAGGAGCCTTCCAGTTACAGTGTTTATCTAAAATTAATCCCAGAAATTTTGCTGTTTCTACATCCTCAATATTATTATTTTCGTGTTTAATGTTTAAGCTAAAATGTTATCGTCTGTAATTTTGAAATTGTATCATTTGGGTTTTATTGACATTAATTTTTAGATTATTATTTTCTAACTAATTGATTGTATTATTGAGTGTTGTGTTTATGTCGTGCTCATAAGTTTCTTTATTTTCACATTTGACAATAAGTGTCGTATCGTCTGCAAACAAAATAGTTTTATGGTGGGTAATATTAGGAAGGTCATTAATGTAGATTACAAATAGGAAAGGTCCCAACACACTGCCTTGTGGCACGCCTAATTTTTTTAATCTGAAGCGGGATTTGCCTAGAATGTTTACATCATTTTGTATTTTGGTAATCTCAACAGACTGATATCGGTTTGTTAAGTAACTTTTTATCCACTTGCTCGCCATTCCTCTGATTCCGTACTTATCCAATTTATAAACAAGCAGTTGATGATCAACAAAATCAAAAGCTTTAATCATATCCAGCAACAGAGCTGTTACTGGTTTTCGATCATTTAAGGCCTCCGTGATTATTTTTATTAAATTGTAACATGCTACTGATGTGGTGCTATTTCTTCGAAATTCAAATTGTTTCTCTTTGAGTAATTTTTGAGTTTCGTAAGTCATACGGTATAGTCTTTTCAACATATAGTTTAAAGTCATTATTAGTAGTCAAAAAAATGTAATAATTATTAAATAGTTCACTAATGTCATTTGCAGTCGTATATAATTGATCCATCCATCCATCAGCCTTTCAACGTCCACTGCCGGACATGGGCCTCTCCAAGAATGGGGGATAATGCCGTAATCGCCACGCTTGGCAAGCGTGTTGGCGATCACACTGGATGTTGTTAATACTCGAGGGAGTGCTGCTGCCCACTCCCCCGGAATTCCCTCAGTCGGCTCTTACGACTCCCGTGGGTAGAGGGGTGGGACAATTCTAAAGCCGGCCCCACACGGCAAGTATATACGTATATAATTGATTGTCATATAAAATTAGTTGTATTCCTCTACTGTCATTCGCGTCCCCAATATTCTGATTTATAATGTCCCATACTGCTTTACATTTGTTGTTCTTTTTCTTTATATAATTATGATTTTCTAACTGTTTAGATTTATGTATACATTTCTTGAGTATCCTAGAGTATTTATTGTAGTGTTTCGTGTTTTCATTTTTACCTGTTTCGACCTGTTTACCTTTTAGGTAAAGAATTCTCTTCTTTATACAGCACTTTCTTAGACCTTTTGTTAGCCATGTATTTTTATTCATTTTATTTGTTTTCTTAACCCAAAATACTGGAAAGAATAGATTAAAAAACAAAGAGAATAGGTCAACAAATTCTTGATAAGCCTCATCTAAGTATTCCTTTTCATAAATTTCCGCAAAAGTTAGTGAAGATATGCAATTGTAAATTTTTTTCCATGGTTTGCTTACTTATGTCCCGGATTTTTTCAGATCAACTTCGTAATTTATGTTTATTATTAGTTTTTATTGACCTAAGTGGTGAATTTCAGCTCGAGTTCGCGGTATATTACTATCGAATTGGTCGAGACATGCTTGCTGTCTAGTTGTTCTCTTAATGTGCATTTCTAAATTAAAATTCTTAAAAAGGCTCACAAGCTCTAATCTTGTTAGGTTTCAATGTATCTAAATTCCAATCCCCGTATACAACCAACTTTTTGGACCGATTTAATAGTTTATGAAGTAAATATTAAATTTTTTCGAGGACGGAATGAGGATTTCTGGTGGGGGTCCTGTATACAGTCAATCCAAAAAAGACGGAAATGGTGATGTTCACTAACAAACGTAACCTGGGCAACTACCGACTGCCCAAATTATTCAAAACAGAACTCCAGTTATCAACACAGGTTAAGTACCTAGGGGTAATTCTTGACTGTAAGTTAAACTGGAGTAATCATTTAAATAGTAAAATAGATAAAGCTACGGTCGTATTTTGGCAATGCCGCAGAATGATAGGTAAAAGATGGGTCTAGACCCTAAAATCGTTCTATGGCTATACCAGGTAGTAATCCGACCAATGATTAGCTACGGTGCGGTGGTGTGGTGGCCACGGACCGAATTATCCACTGTCATAGCTTAACTACAACGACTCCAGAGATTGGCCTGTATGGCGGCCACGGGATGCATGAGGACAACTCCAACTGTTGCTCTGGAAGCTATTCTTGGCCTGCCGCCACTGCATCTGTTCATAAAACAAGAGGCATCAGCTACAGCGGTAAGGCTTAAAAACCTGAGTCTCTGGAGACTAGCAAGGGTTCCGCACACCGAAATCCTCAGTGAGGTAATAGGTAAGGAGCCGCTCATGGCAGCGGTGACCGACAGGATACCCAAGCAGTTTGTATTTGACAAGAAGTATAAGATACAATTGCAAGAACAACCGGGTGAAGGTCTTAACCCAAGAGAGATGAGTATCTTCACAGATGGATCTAAAACAAGGTCAGGTACTGGTGTGGGTGTATTCTCCGAGGACCTGAACATTCAGATATCTACACCATTAGGAGCTCATAACACGGTCTTCCAGGCAGAAAGTGTGGGCATCTTAATGGCAGCGTATGCAATCGACTCTAGAAAGGTAAAGAACCAACAAATCCGTATACTCTCTGATAGCCGATCAGTCCTACAGGCCCTTCAAAGGTATACTATAACCTCGGGTCTTATATACGAGTGCCATCGAGCCCTGTCACAGGTATGTATCGACAACGATATAACCCTACAGTGGATCAAAGGACACAGCAACTCACGCGGTAATGACGCTGCCGATGAATTGGCAAGGGGGGGTTCGGAGATGATAGTGGAAGGACCTGAGCCCATTCTACCCCTGCCGTTCGCTTGGCTCCGAGACACACTACGACGAAACACCAAGGTAGAACACCAAGAATACTGGTCTAACTTAGGTACATGCAGGCAAGCCAGAGAGGCCCTTCCGACAATCTACCCCGTATTGTCACTAAAGCTGCGGCGTTTGAAGAGGCCTCAGCTCCGGCTTCTAATGGGAGCCATTACTGGACATGCTTTATGGAATAAACACTTATTTACTCTAGGTGTTACTGATAGTCCTCTTTGCAGAGCTTGCATGGAGGCAGACGAAACGGCCGCCCACGTCATCCTTGAATGTCCGGGGGTGGCGGAATACCGGGCACTATACCTCGGCTCTCCGAGGTCGCTCCCAGAGGTCGTCGGCAACGTTAAGGGTCTGCTAGGCTTTCTGGTGATGCTGGGTTGGCAGGAGTAGTGCCAGCAACCCGTCACGCAAAATAGGCGCACATACGACGTCGAGTTGCGGAAAATAGCCCGCGTTTACAATACAATACAATACAATACACATATTAAAATTAACTTTTCTGCTAGCAGCTCTATGCCACAGTACTCAAAATGAAAAGTGCTGGCGAGATCAGGTACACATGTTAACGGTTTACAGTCAAAATGTTTTTTAACCAAAATACAAGATCCTCCTCTTTTTGAGGTGCGAGAAAATGCTGCGACAAGTTTATATCCTGGTATCTTTAATAAATGTTCAGTATTCTTTTTTATAAATGTTTCAGTCAAACACAAAATATCAATGTCTTTGCCATTATGTGAAAGGTCAGACAAAGCAAATATAATGTCTTCGGTTTTATTTATTGCACCTGCTATATTCTGATGTAATATTATTAAATCCGACTTACATTTAGGAACGGAAAAGCATCCTATACCTGCCTTTGGCTGTGGTTGATGGTCAAAAGACACAGAACATTTACCATTTGCGAAATAGTGAGGTATTGTTTTTTGTCTAATAACAGTGTTAATTAATTTCTTTTCGGTGGTTTTGTGCTTATTTTGAGTCGAACTTAGTTGAGATTTTTTTGAATAAAAGTAAAATGGAATAGTGCCTTTTTTAATTTGGCTAATGGAAGAGTTTTTGCCTACTGGTACGCATGTATTACACTTGAAAACATGACAAGAGTCATTCGTACTGCAATTAGATGGACGTTGTGTACTATAAGATAATTATAAGATAACTCAATTTCTATGTGTACCTAATTTAAAGCTTAACATCTTCATAAAATTATTTATATTTCTATTAAAAATACTTTTACAATTCATTTCAATAAATTGGCAATTTGGATAATTTTTTAGAACTAACTTTATATTTTGATTTAAAACTCGTTCATTCAAATAAGGATTGTTTTGAACCTGGACAACAAACACTTTAGTATGTTGCAATAAATATAGTGAAGTACTCAAATCCGATAAAAGCTTGTAGGGATTCTTATCATTTGAGCCAATGGACAAGACAACAATATCTCCATGTTTTATATACTTACTCAAACCTTCACAGGACTTGAATACCTCAGAACTCACTGCATTCGGTTTTATAATACTAAAAATATCATATACGTTTTTAAATTTATGTCTGTTACGGTCATACTCATAAGTCATTTTTGATGCCAACCCACGGGTCTGGACATCACTTACAATGTATAATTTCTTTTTTCTACTACTTGTGTTTGTACTAGTACTAGTAGTTGTACTTGTAGCGCCATCTGTGCACTGGAATTTCTGAAAAGTTGTGGGTTGGGGAAATGAATTATTAATTGGGTATTTCATTTCTTTATTCTCCAGCCGTATAGTAGCAAGATCGATATGAGGAGTGTTCAAATTTTGAGGATTCTGGATTATCTGATTGGATGATAACTGGAAGCGACCATTTGGTGTCTCTTTTAAGTCTAAATATTTGGGGTTATTTATCGGTGATAGGCGTGATACGCTCATTCTAATGTTAGATAACTTTTTCGAGATAGGTGTAGCAATTCTCTCCTCGTGAGCGCTGGCATTTTCATTTTGGAGGGCTAGTTGTTGTTGTAGTTGTTGAAAATCTGTTGGACTTGTATTTGACGCTGATGGAAGACTTTTTGTGGACATTTACTATGTCGTCAAGAGTAGTGCTTAAATATGAATCATCCGAAGTCAACGCAGAAATATTCATGCTGTATTCATTTCTCTAGCAGTGATTTAGGTTTCCTTCGAGTTATATTGTCAATTTCCATAATGATAATGAAAATGTATTATCACACCATCTGACGTTTACGTTGCACGCGCATGCAGCTGTTTTGAGATAATTTCAATAGATGGTGACTCTTTGTATGGGATGTTTGAACAGCAACGGATATAAATTTTATTTTTCTAATGAAAATTATCTGAACCACTATTCAAACAATCGATATCGATATGAACAGCAGGTTCGTACAAACTGTCCACGCGGACGGGTTGACTTACTTCAAGGCCCGTCGCGTCAGTAGGACCCGTGAACTCTCGGACCATACTCTCAAACTCATGGAGAGGAGAAAAGAAATGAGAGTCCAGTCCTCAGCTGATTGGTCCTGCCTAAGGCGGTTAAACAGACAGATCTCCAAGGCTATGCGGCACGATATTCGCCAATTTAATACTACCCGTATTAAAGAGGCGATAGAGCGGAACCAAGGCTCGAAAGTGTTCGCAAGAGATCTGTCTGTTGGCCAAAGTCAGTTGACTAAACTGAGGACCAACAACGGCACTGTCATTTCTTCTCGAGATGAGATCTTGGGAGAGGTTCAGCAGTTCTATGGATAGTTGTACAGATCCTAGAGCCCAGCTGTTGGTTTGGTCCAAGACCCCAGATCCAAGCTAACTCGGCACTTTACCGAAGATATCCCGGACGTCAGCCTGTACGAGATCAGAATGGCTCTCAAACAACTAAAGAACGGAAAGGCACCGGGAGACGACGGAATCACCACAGAGCTTCTGAGAGCAGGCGGAAAGCCGGTCTTAAAAGCTCTTCAGAGGCTGTTCAATTCCGTCGTTCTCGGGGGCGACGTTCCAGAGTCGTGGACCAGAAGCGTGGTGGTGCTGTTCTTCAAGAAAGGTGACAGAACCCACTTGATGAACTATAGACCCATCTCGCTCTTAAGCCACGTCTATAAGTTGTTTTCGAGGGTCATTACAAATCGACTCACGCGCAGGCTTGACGACTTCCAGCCTTCCGAACAAGCCGGTTTCCGAAAAGGCTATAGTACCATAGACCACATCCACACGCTACGCCAGATTATACAGAAAACCGAGGAATACAATCGGCCTCTGTGTCTGGCGTTTGTGGACTATGAGAAAGCCTTCGATTAGATCGAAACTTGGGCGGTGCTGCAGTCCCTTCAGCGGTGCCAAATTGACAATCGGTACATCGAAGTGCTTAAGTGCTTGTATAGAAACGCCACCATGTCAGTCCGTGTTCAGGACAGGAGTACGAAACCGAGCCAGCTGCAGAGAGGTGTTAGACAGGGAGACGTTATGTCCCCGAAACTCTTCACCGCTGCATTGGAAGAAGTCTTCAAGCTCTTGGACTGGACCGGATTCGGCATCAACATCAATGGCGAATACATCACTCACCTTCGATATGCCGACGACATCGTATTCATGGCAGAATCGCTGGAGGACCTTGGCACCATGCTCGATGATCTCAGCAGGGTTTCCCGACTAGTGGGTCTCAAAATGAACACGGACAAGACGAAAGTCATGTCTAATGTCCATGTCATTTCAGCACCGGTCCTATTCGGGAGTGCGCTTCTCGAAGTTGTCGACCATTATGTCTACCTGGGACAAACAGTCCAGTTGGGTAGGCACAACTTCGAGAAAGAGGTCAATCGACGAATCCAACTCGGCTGGGCAGCGTTCGGGAAGCTAAGGAAGATCTTCTCGTCCAATATTCCGCAGTGTCTAAAAACGAAGGTCTACTACCAGTGTGTGTTACCAGTGATGACATACGGAACAGAGACGTGGTCTCTGAATGTTGGCCTCATATCAAGGCTCAAAGTCGCTCAGCGGGCCATGGAGCGGGCTATGCTTGGTATTTCCCTACGTGATCGAATCCGTAATACGGAGATCCGTAGGAGAACGAGAGTGACCGACATAGCCCGCCGGGTTGCCATGCTGAAGTGGCAATGGGCAGGCCACATCGCTCAACGAACCGATAACTGCTGGGGACGAAGGGTTCTCGAGTGGCGACCATGTATCGGACGGCGCAGCGTAGGACGGCCCCCCACCAAATGGACCGACGATCTGGTCAAAGCTGCGGGGAGCTGTTGGATGCGGTCGGTACAGGACCGCTCGTTGTGGCGTTCTCTTGGGGAGGCCTATGTCTGTATGACTTTTAATATTTTAAATATCTTTTTCAATAGGAGCTCGATGCAAACTATATTTACTGGCTAAGCGCCATTTATTGCTACTCTAACATCTGATCTGGCTTCTTCTCTTTCAAAAACCATTATTTTGGTTTTGCTCACATTCACACGTAGGCCCTTTTTCTTACAATCTTCTGCCATTACGTCGACTAGGGTTTGCAGGTCAGCCGCGGACTGCGCTAATAAAACCGCATCGTCTGCATATAGCAGAGAGTTAACCACTGAGTCGCCCATCTGAACTCCCACATTAATTTCTTTCAACCTTTGTAGACATTTATCCAGATATATGATAAACAGTCGGGCTGATAGAACGCAGCCCTGTTTAACGCCGATATTGACATCAAACCAGGGTGACATTTCATCATCCAGCCGCACACAAGCTCTGCAGTCCATATAGTTGGACTGCACCGCTTGTACCGTTAATACCATACTCCGGCAAAATGTCCCAAAGTTCCTTTCGTACAACCGTGTCAAATGCTTTCTCCAAATCCACAAAACTGCAGAAACCCCTCTGGCCTATACAAAAATTCATCAGACACCATCCTCATTCTCCTTTCAATAATCTTACCGTATGGTAACTTTGGATGCCAAACTGGTCAAGCTTATGGCTCTGTAGTTTCACAGTCATAACGTGAACCCTTGTTTTTAAACAAGGGCACGATGACTGCGCTTCTCTAGTCCTTGGGAACCATTCCTGAGCTCCAGCATAAATTGAGAAGCATCAGGAAGAATTCCCAGACACATGAGCCTCCAAGCTTGATCATCTCAGCAGACACCATATCAATACCCGCTGCCTTACCAGTTTTCAAACTTCTAATCGCCACGCTTTCTTCTTTTAGTCTACGGAAGCTGCTACTTCCGTATCCCACCATGCATCACCTTTCACTTTCCTAAGCTTTCTCCAAAACGGGGCTCTGGGGCACGCCCTAACCCGCACTGCGGTACGCATTCACGCCGGATTGCAGGCTGGCAGGGATCGCGACGAGCACGCTCCGGACTAAGATCACCCTTACTTTATGACCAATAATAACTGCAGCATAACTGACAACCAAAAGATATGTAGATGCTAATCGGCCATTAAAAAAAAACAGATTTGGTCTCTCAGTTGGGTCCAGTAAGCCGACTGATCCTAGCAATACTGTGGTTCTCTCACTCACCAAACAAAATCCTATTGTAGAAATACCTGGCAATACTTTATGCAGATATTCTGTGGGAGAGTAGTAGGTACTTCCCTGGTCAAGCTCGATTATTTTTGCTGGAATCAGAAAGCCACAAGAAGTGAAAGTCAGTCTACGCCCACCCGATGGTAAGCGTTTACCGTAGCCTTTAGAAGCTAGCAGCACAAGGGGCACCTGTAATGCGTCACCATCTCCAAGAAAAGGGATAATTAGGATACTAAGGGGAGGGTAGGGACGGGGTCTAGGCCTTCGGTGCTCTCACCCATCACGGAAACACAAGCGCAGAAGTACCTACCATTGTTCCAAGCTGATCTTCTGTAAGAGGGTGGCACTTCCCGTTTGCGCCGGCCCATTCATGCTGGGATAAGCAAGGCTCTATAAATGTATAAATAATTTATTGTATTTTGTCCCTTAGTATAATTTCTGTCTATTGATGGTAAGAGCTCTTCGATCATGGATAGTAATATGTAGTAATGCAGGGAAAAGGGCAGTCAGAGTATTATAGATTTGACATTTCAAATTCTTCTTCACATTAAGCAAGATACTAGATCTTAAATAAAAGTTAACACGGTCAGCTTAGTTATTTGTTTAAATCGTCGAATTGAATTCATGCCTGCTAGTAATAGACGTAGGGTGCAGGTAACGCAGGTATGAGGGATTCCTTGAATGCACCCTGTTCGCCCTAGTGCCCTGGGGTCAATAGTACATCTCCATAATATATATTCAATGTACTTTGTGATAGTACAATTACCTCTAATAACTTGCGTTAGGTTTTATGTTTAGCATCTCATTGCTCATCCATCATAGGCATACCGTATGGCCATCCTCACTGATGGATCAATGAACACTAACACAAGTACACAACTGTTAAATACATTAACAGCGCCATCTGGCGATAGGTGGCACCAGAACTTCTAGAATACATAACGATATTATTATATTATTCGAATTTATAAAATGTTCCAATGTTCTAAAAGGCTGTTGCTACCACCGGCCGCACGGGGGCGCTGTACAAACGATATCTTATCTTCTTGTTTAATGGCTCTTGTTGTGGCAGTGTGAGCACAATTTCGCCAATATCGAGTATTAATTTAAGGTAGACCGTCAAACGAAGGATATTTGTTCGGTGAAAGAGAAATAAACGGTGAAAAATTAGTCCAACACGACGGATTACCATGAGATACACTGAAACAAAAAATACAACTCAATGACATACAACTACTTACAGGAATACAATATAAACAAAACCAAAACTATTTTTTTTTTAAACTAAATACCCTATTACCTCTATAATATCTCTCTCTCTATACATACATTTACAATGTAATCTTATTAACTTTTATGAATTTACAAAGTGTTTTAATAAATGGAGTAAATACAAGAGACAAAAGAAGTTTAAAAGATGTAGGACGAGAGATTTCAGTTGGTAAAATATTATATAAAAAACAGTTTAATTTAGGGCAACAAAAAAATATATGGTTTATATTTCCTTGAGCCAGACCACATTCGCAAATGGAATTATCTCTAATCCTAAGTTTAGCAAGGAATACCGGAGTGCAAGAATGGTTTAAACGTAACCGACAGATGGTAGAGGTGGTAGCCTTATCAGCCTTTTTGAATTTAGAAAACCAAGGTTTGTGGGGAATCTCAGGTGGAATATCACCATAAAATTTCCCTTTAACGTTTTTAGAAATAGGCCATTGTTCAGTCCAATCCTGAAATAGGACTGATTTCAGGGAGGCACACATGTCATATGAATATACATGAAAATGATCAAGAGAACCTACAACTGCTGCAGACTTGGCACACCAATAAGCGGACTCGTTACCTAGAATACCCATATGACCAGGAATCCAAGCCAAAATAATATTAATACCAAGTTTATGACATTGGAACAATTCATCTTTTATTTGAAAAATAATTGGAAATTTTGATTTAGACCTGAAAGGATTAAATAATATTGCTTGTAGACAACTTTTAGAATCTGAAAATATTAATGAATTATTTAAATTATGTGATTTCACAAATTAAATTGCTTCTAAAATTGCTATTGACTCTCCAGTAAATACTGATGAAGCAGATGGACATTTATACTTTAGCATGATTCTTGTGAAAGGTATCCAAACTGCTACACCTACTGCATTATCTGAAGATTTAGATGCATCAGTGTACAAAGTGTACCAGTTCTCAAATTCACTTTGAATTTTTTGTTGGAAAACCTTATTGGCCTCAATTGTATCTTTATCAATGCCAAAATCCAAAATAATGTTGGGCTGGAAAATCAATGTATCATAATCAAGAGAATATAATGGTAGACTGGGATTTTGATAAACTGGATTGGCAAGATTGTTAGATAAACAATAACTGCGGAGAATACAAAGGAAAAGGTGAGATGATTGTGTGTTATGAGAGTTATAAAGTTCAGACAACTGTCTCAATTTAGGGATAAGGGGATGATCAGACTTTTGAGTTAATTTAAAAAAATCTGTTGGCAAGGTATTGCCTACGTAGTGGAAGTGGAAGTTCAACACACTACTTGCATCGCATTAATAGGTGAAGACTTCATAGCCCCTAATATTATACGTAAACATTTGGCTTGAATATTGTCAAGTCTCTTAAGAACGGATTTATTACAAGGGTCTAAAATAAAAGAGGCATAATCCATATGGCTACGGATTATGGCATTATATAATAATTTCTGAGTAAAAGGATGAGCACCCCACCATACCCCGGAACGAGAACGGAGGATATTAATGTTCTTTTCACATTTCTGTATAACATAATCAAAATGAGAAATACCAGATAATTTTGAATCAAGCCGTAATCCTAAAAGTTTTACTTTGGTCTCTTGAGGTATCACATTCTCATTAACTCTAACTGTAATATTAGGAATAATCCGTTTTTTAGTAAATATCACAACTTTACTTTTAGAAGCTGATATAGAGAGACCATGCTCTAGGAGCCAGTCAGATAAGTACCTTAGAGCAGAGTTTAATTGGATTTCTGCTTCTTCTATAGATTTAACTGAAGTATAAAGAGCTATATCGTCCGCATATTGCAAAATTTGACAAAAAGATAGTACTGTAGACTCTAAATCACTGGTGTAAATACTATATAATAAAGGACTTAATACAGAACCTTGCGGTAAACCTTTCCAAACATATCTGGATGGAAGGAAAGAATTTTGGTGTTTAATTGAAATGGATCTTTCCATAAAAAGACTACATATAAAACGTGTCAACTTTGTGGGAATATCCAAATGTAGGAGTTTATTTTTAAGCACAGGCAATAATACATTATCATATGCTGATGCAATGTCAATAAAAACTTTAACTAAATACTGTTTTTTAAAAAAATATATATGGATATCAGTAGATAGTATATTAAGACTATCTACTGTACTTATACCCTTCCTAAATCCAAATTGAGATTTTGGTAATAATTTTTTGCTCTCTACCAACCATTCTAAGCGATTGCATGACCATATGTTCAGAGATTTTAGATAATACAGAAGAAAGGGCTATGGGTCTGTAACTATTAAAATTTGAAGCGTTGCATCCAGGTTTGAGCAGGGGGATAACAATTTGATTTTTCATGTCCTGAGGAATCATACCATTTTCAACACAGATGTTAATGAGATCTAGATAATATTTGTTTGTATTTAGGGAAGCATTTTTTAAAAAAGAATAGGGAATTCTATCCATCCCGGGTGAGGAGTCTATTAAACCCTCTAAAGCGAGACTGAGCTCGGAAAAAGAAAAAGGAAATTCAAAATTATTAAAAGAAGGAAGGGAACATGGATATGAGGGAAATACGTTTAAATTTGGAACAAAAGGAGGCGCCACCTTATCTGCAAATGCATTAGAAATTCATTAGAAGAGATATTGTTATTTTTAAAGGATCCTCTAAACTTTTTAATATGATCCCATACTAAAGATGATGGAGTTTTCGGAGACAATTGTTCACAAAAATGTATCCAACCTTGTTTCTTTTTCTTTTTTAGGATTCTATTAGTTTGTGCAGCAATTTTTTTGTATTCCAAAAAATTTTCCGATGTCATATTCAAATTTTAACGTCTTTCAGCTGCTTTTCTATTCTTAACAACTTGCGAACATTCAGGATCCCACCAGGGTGGGGAAATTTTGGATTTAGATTTTTTTTTCGTCTGAAAAATCTGATCAGCACTTGAAGTAATTGAATCAACAAATTTAGAATAAATATCAACAATATTACTGGAAGTTACTGGCGGAAGGGAAACTACTTTACTGTCAAGTGAAGATGCATAAGATGACCAGTCTGCATTTTTTAAACGATATTTAAAGGAAGGATTGAAATAAAAAATTGGAGTAGATCTATTACAGATGTTGATAAGGATAGGAAAGTGGTCACTACCATATGTGTGATCCAAGACGTTCCAAGACAAAGTAGAAGCAAGAGAAGAGCTACATGCAGTACGATCCACTACACTTTGAGGGTTTTGCGATGGAAATACCCTCCTAGTAGGAGACCCGTTATTAATAATACATAAGTCAGCTTCATCAAAAATGTCTAGTAACAGACGTGCAAAAGAATCGTCATGGCTAGAACCCCATGAGGTGTGATGAGCGTTAAAATCACCCATCAAAATAACAGGAGGAGGAACAGATGATATTATGTACAAAATGTCTGAAATTAAGGATGAATGAGGGTGAGGGATGTATAATGATATAAATGAGATGTTAAAAATATTTACAGCGACAACAGCGACACACGCCTTACAAGTAAGGCGCTACCGGCATAGCCATCTGCCCTATCATCCCGAAGACAGGAGTAACCTGAAACCCCAAAATGGGAATAAGGAACTAACCATGTCTCCGAGATGGCAATGACAGATGGTTGAAATTTACTAATTAAAAAAAGAAGCTCATGTTTCTTATGTCGGATGCTTTTTATGTTCCATTGCAGGATGGGAACTTGATCCATTATTGGAAGTTAGGGAAATGATTTGGGAAAGTTTTTGGGCAACGTGGGATGGTATGTTTGAATTTGATTTTCCTAACAAGTCAAATATCATATTAAACAGAATTTCCAGGAGATTGAAATCCTGGAGTACCGGTGGAGAATTGGAAGAGGGAACAGGAGATATAGCACAACCATTTGGCATAGCTGAAGGAGGGTTAGCAACAAGAGCCTGATGGGATGCTCTATCGTATGTTTTTCCCAGAGGCGTATGGGGGCGGGGAGTAGAGAACACAGTTTTCCTGTATGATGAAATGGGAGCGTGAGTGGATGGTTGTCTAAGTACTGATGGATGATGAGGGCTATTAATGATAACAGAAGTTTGTGCAACTTCTGCATATGATTTAGTGGATTTAGGTATAGATCGGGATGCTTGGTATGATATTTTTTCTTTTGCCATTAATAATTTAATGGACTTCTGCCTACTTTGCTCAGGACAGTCGCTGCTATTAGCATAGTGAAGTCCCGAACAATGCAGACAAGAAGCTTCCGCCTCAATTACACTGCAAGAATCTCCTGCATGCGGCTGAGCACAACGGTAGCAACGAGGCTGGTATCGGCAAAGGCATTTAACATGACCAAATCTACAGCAGTTATAGCATTGGATTGTCGGGAATAGATATAAATCAACAGGAAGGCTAGTGTGAAAACAATAAATTTTGCTAGGGAGAACTTGACCTTAGAATGTTAGGACAACTGTTTGTGTAGGGGACCAAGTTACCTTACCATCTGCGTTAATCTTCCTGTTAAGCCTGCGGGCCTTGAGAACAGGACCACATCCATTCGGCAAAATGATAGATTCCACAAATTCATCCATGGACAAATCAACAGGGACCTGACGTACTACACCCATCTTAGTGATATTATATGTGGGGATTACGGGAACAAATTTAGAAATTTCTAAAATTTTATTGTCAAAATTTATTTGCATCATCTGCTGTTTTAAATTCAACTGAGATTTTACCTCTACCAACTTTTTTAATACCATCTGTGCAGATATTATTTATTTTGTTTCGTGAGAGAAATTGGCCAAACTTGATTGGGCGAATAGCTGTTCCAGCGATTGGGTCTGGTTCAGCCCGGGTAATATGAATAATATAAGGACCACTTTCGAAATTCGTGTAACATTTAACACCCACAACTAGTCTAGGATGGGATATAAATATTTTGAATTGAGGCTACTGCTAGGTCTTTGTCAATAATAGTTTTTTTTTAAACGACTCGCTTTGTTGACTCCCCTGATTATCAATTAATCAGCGTTTAAGTCCGGGAACTAAAACTTGCTCAGGTGATGAAGCACCAGGACGGGGATCTGGAGGGTCCGGAGGATCAGGAGGTTCAGGCTCCTGAGTATCCGACCAAATTTCCTTCTCCATCATATAAAAGCTAAAGATTTACACAAAAGAAAAACGTAAAACAAATGAATGAATGAACAATGAAACAAATAACTTACCAGTAGGTACAATATCTATATTTGAGCACAAATGATTACACTACAAACGAATATCTATTCACAAGTGATAATGCAATGAAAACTTTCGATAATTTAGATCAGAATTAAACAGAAATTATTAAAATTTGAACAAAATCTCTCTGACACGTGTGACAACTATCTCCATATTTTTTCAATCCCAAACAATTTATCGTACAAACGATATATAAAGCATGAAATTTGACGTTTTTAGTTGTTGTCAATATACGATTATTCGCACACACACGACACGACTCTTCTCTTAGTCCCACCGAAAAATTGTACATGTGTACAACAACTGAGTGCGCACCAGTACAATGTACTTGATTTGTAGATCGTAAATTAACAGTGTATTACATTTAATACATTTTAATTAACTACTCATTGCAATCTATTATTACCTGAAACCACACAAGTGCAAAGACACACAAGTCATCTTTGCAAATTCCTGTCAAGTTAAATTTAAAAGACATTACTGAGTACAAAGAGATTTTTCTAATCACATCACCGCTAAAGCACCTATATCGACCGAAAATCGGTCGCTACGTGTTTTTCAGAAAGCAAACGCGTATACAGTTAATGCGGCAACAAGTTTCCATCCGACTTTTAAGAAACAAACAACACACAGACAAACAGACTGCTGCATATTTAGTAGATTAAATAAACAACAAACATACCATCACGTCTGTATTCTTTGAAGTGGTAGGCAGTGGTGTATTACACACCCACGATTCGTCAGCTATGTTTAAGTCCTACGTAATAGGGGGCATTTTCAAACTCCGGGCTGCTACTGAGAATTTTTCTGTTTACGAAAAAGCACAATAACACTGCCCGACCCGGGGATCAAACCCGAAACCTTATGATCAGCAGTAACTCACATTACCGCTTCACCACCGAGGCAGTCAAGTAGATTAAGGGTCCACAATATCCTGCCGTTTCACCGGATAGCAGGGTGTGCTCTCAGGTAGATTTTTTCTACCTGAAAAAAGGTTCCATCCGAGATTTCTGCTTGGCAGGTTTGTATAATATAACATATCCGCTCACGATTCCAGGATGACGTATGCTACGTGGTCGCTAAATACGATTACGCAGCACAAGGCGCACAAGAGCTGGATCTCCGCAAAAACGAGCGGTATCTACTGCTCGACGATTCGAAGCACTGGTGGCGGGTACAGAACGCGCGTAGCCAGTCCGGATATGTACCCAGCAACTACGTCAAAAAGGAGAAGCCGTCGTTATTTGACAGGTCAGACATCTTACAATGTTATAATATCTATCTATCCACAATTACTTCTTCGTTTAACTATATTATTTAAGGAAGCATTCGATAGGTGGCTCGGGTCATAAAGACATCTAAAACAAATGTGAAGCGGAGATTGGGGGTCACCATTAGGTTGCGATAGCTTAGCGATCCAGAGCACTTCCCCGGATTGGATGGGACACAGGTTCGAATCGTGATACAAAGTCGTAGGTTTAAAGGCGCTCAGTAGGCAGGTTCTTTTGACGGATAGACTCTGCAAGTAGTGTATCGCATACGCGATGCGCCGTCACTCAGGATGGTGCACACACTAAGCTGTTGCGTGACGACGCTGATGCAACTCGGACGAAACAACCGAAACGTTCGAGGTTATTCAAAATAGTATAATTTCGATAAGTTGGATGCGTAATCGTAGATATTATCAATATTGCAGTATTAAAAAGAAAGTGAAGAAGGGTTCGGGCTCGAAGACGCTCCCGTCGAACAGCTCGCCGGTGCGCGGCGCGGAGGCGGCCCCGCGCCGCGCGGCGGAGGCGGCGGAGGCGCTGGGCGCGGCCGTGGTGAAGTACAACTACCAGGCGCAGCAGGCCGACGAGCTGTCGCTCACCAAGGGCACCAGGATCCTCATACTCGAGAAGAGCAACGACGGCTGGTGGCGCGGCCAATACATGTCGCACACGGGCTGGTCAGTACCTGCATGCTGTTATCTCTTGTGCGTAGTGACTGATGTTCGTGTTTACACATCATCAAAAATTCTGCTATTTTTGCTTGAATAATAAGCTTTCAAGATATGTTATGACAGTTAAACTAATAAGAACATAGTGTCTAGACCATGGGTCGGCAACCTTTTGGCTGCCAGGGGCCACAGGGGGGCTATATGAAAGAAAGCGGGCCGCATTTGTCATATTATTTTCAAGACATTTTATTGTAATTTTATTATGAGAAATGATAAAAAAATTGCAATTCTGACTTTATGCTTGGTATCATAATGACGTTTCATGTTATACTCTTTTTGTATAGCAAGGGTTTATTGGCATATTAAACTGGTTTCTCATTACGGTTAAGTACCATAGTTATTTACGTTATAGTTACTTATTATTATTATTTATTTAAGTATATAAATTAAAATGCCAAAAAATACAATCCCGGGCCACAAGAGGGTAGCTCGCGAGCCGCATGTGGGCCGCGTGTTGCTAACACCTGGTCTCTAGACCATTGATCTACTAAAAATAAAAAATGGACATCGGGCTTAGTACAAATTTCACGAAAAAAGTGTCTAGCTTACAGACTACAGTCAATATTAATACATACAAACTTCAACATTCTAATTTGTAACATTGTACCAATTTGAATGGTGTTAAGTTTTCTTTGCAATAATTTATTATCTTATGTAGCTTCTACCAATAGCCCACGACATGATTCATCTTATGCAGCTGCTAGTGAATATTATCTGTTAATGATTTTTTTTTGCAAATATTCAAAATTTAAAAGAAATTCTTTGTTTTTAAGCAAAATAATACTCGCAAATGATAAAACAATAGCTTACTTACTGAAAATATCCGAGATAAACCGTTGAAACAACATATCAGCCTTGGACGTCTAGCTTCTAAGTCCACCGGTGATCATGAATGCTGTAAAGTATTCGAAACGTCGGGATAGTAGAAAATCAAGTAAACGCGATAGATTCCGTAAACGTAGTTTTATTTCAAAATGAAAATATCAATTTTTACTTTGAATAGTTTTTACACGTTTTCACAATACAGTACGACATATTAAACGTACAGTCAAGTCGGTCAACCAAACGAGCATAGCGCCATTGTTTCTCCTTTGGAGTTTTCTTTCTCTTTTGGTTCGGACACTTGAGCGCGGATACGAGGTCCTTTAGCTTTAGACACTTGAGTTTATGGGTTTCCCAGGACAGGTCCTTAGTTGTTGACGTGATAACGTCTTATAAATCGATGAACGCCGGCTGCACGCAAGAAAAAGTGTCACGTTCCGAAAAAATTATGGCAACCGATGCATTGTTTGTGAAACTTTTAGAAAACATATATGACGTTATCAAGTAAAATTATCGTCCGGAATCGACTTTACAGACAACCAGTGTTTTTTTTTCTTATAGTCGAATATAAATGGCAGTTTACATTTACTATCATTTGAATTTTGCTTATTTGTCATCGTTTAAATATAATAATAAATATGTTTTCTTAATTGGCAATGGTTCTTATTTTACCAGGTTTCCTTCAAATTACACGAGTGAGGAAGGCGATAATGATGATCCAGTCCACACGTACGCTATGGCAGAAAATGTTCTCGACATTGTCGTAAGTCATATTTCTTAACTAGCTGTGCCCCTCGGTATTAAGTGCTTATAATAAAATAAAAAAATATTACGTGTGCAATATCGTACAAGACGACGTACGCGTAAAAATTAATTTCTTAAAAACTCGTCACGGATATAATGAAACAGTCTCGGGACACAAAATAAAAATGTACAGTGCCTGACGCAGATCTACAACGCACGCAAGGGCGGCACTTCTCACGCTTCTATCTACACTATCGCCGTATATACGTCGCTCTTTCTATATTATATGTTTCTTCTCTCACGTAACGAACTGACGAGTGCCGCGTGCCGCAGGTGGCGCTGTACTCGTTCACGTCGAGCAACGAGCAGGAGCTGTCGTTCGAGAAGGGCGAGCGGCTGGAGATCATCGAGCGGCCGCCCTCCGACCCCGAGTGGTACCGCGCGCGCGACTGCCGCGGGCGCGTGGGGCTGGTGCCGCGCAACTACCTGCAGGAGCTGGCCGACTACCTGGCGCAGCCCTACGACGGCGACGCCGCGCCCGCCGGCCGCGCCTGGTACTACGGCGCCGTGTCGCGCGGCCACGCCGACGCGCTGCTCAACCAGCACGGCCACGACGGCGACTTCCTCATCCGCGACTCCGAGACCAACGTGAGTGCGCCGCTCCACCTATCGAGCGTTAGACTTACCTAAATCTCAACTCATTTTTGTTGGTTTTTTAAGCTAATGAGCCGTTATTTAAAACGATTATGAATGGTTTACACTTTTTGAAGTAAATACTTCTTTACGCACGCTTGACTTGGGGAGTAAGCTGGTGAATGCGTTACAGAAATACGGGCGAGACGAACGGACGTTGAGAGGAAGATAAAGTTAGTGAAGATAGAAAGAGAGAGAGGGTTACGTTTCGTATATTACTGTAGGGACAGGAGAAAGAGATGCGAGCACACATTTTCTTTCTCTCTTTCTCATTATTTGTTATAAATAATTATATTTTTTTATGCTTTCAATATTCAATTTTGCCGAAAAAACGTTGCATTCAATGTTGATTAAATATTTCTCAAATAAATATTTATGAAAAAATCAACTGGTGCAACTCAGGATCGATCTTAATGTTAGTAAGTGAAGCCAGATGTATGCCCCAAGACCAAGAAATCATTAATACTGTATGTCAAATGTAGGGTTTAGTTAATAAATGTTCGGAAACGATATGTAAATTGCGACGTTTTCATTTGTCGTACGTCGATTATCATACAAGTTTAAATAAAATTAACGAAATAGTTTTTTCACACAACTGCATTCACTTGTTAATAGATATTAAAATTGTTAATAATATATATATTTATTGTTAAGTTTTACTTCAATCGCGTGGTCTAAAGCACACTCGTTTTTTTATCAAATTTAACTCGGGGTTAATTATATGTGAGCGATGCCGCCGAGGCTCGTGTGCCGCCGCAGTACAGTCGGCAGTGGCTACAAGGTGCCGTGGCCGCAGGTGGGCGACTACTCCGTGTCGCTGAAGGCGCCGGGCCGCAACAAGCACTTCCGCGTGCACGTGGAGGGCGCCCTGTACTGCATCGGCCAGCGCAAGTTCCCCGCCCTGGACCAGCTCGTGGCGCACTACCAGCGGGCACCCATCTACACCAACAAGCAGGGCGAGAAGCTTTACCTCGTGCGCCCGCTGCCGCGCCCCGACCGGGCCGCCGACTGAGCCGCCTCCGACCCGAACACCGACGTTAGATAAAATTATAGGTACGTCTAAAATCTATCTACTTAAATTTTAAGGCTTCGTGTTTCCATAACCGATTCTTGCATAATTAATTGAAAGTTAAAAATTACTACATAGTAAATACTGGTGGAAAAATTAAACGATTGAAGATATTTTTTGTTAATTGTTCACAGGCTATATTTGAGTGAAAATAGTTTCTAGTTTAGACCTTTTTGTGAAATTTTGAAGGGCCGCGATTAATTTTTATCATTAATACATTTCAATATGGGGCACACGAACCGTTAGTCTGCTATGCCACAGAAGAATTTAGACATTTTTTTCATTGTTATGAGTGGTAGCAGTGGGTCTAGCCAAGTTGCATTCTATGATCGCTAACGCTAATAGAAAACTATTAAAATGTATGGAAATTTGACATCTCTAACGTTAAGTCACGTGACTTAGCGTTATCCATCCATCCATCAGCCTTTCATAGTCCACTGCTGGACATAGGTCTCCCCAAGAGAACGCCACAGCGGACGATCCTGTGCCGCCTGCATCCAACGACTGCCTGCGACTTTGACCAGGTCATCGGTCCACTTAGCGTTATAGATATTGTTAAACTTACATAAATATAGGTTCTTTATCTAAGGTTAAAGATGTCAAATATCCAATAGTTTTCTATTAGCGTTAGCGATCATAGAATGCACCTTGGCTAGACCCACTGGATTGTTATCGCTTAAAGCTAAAAGCGATCGAAAATGTATCATCAATTAATTACTAGTAACATTATAACAGCTATTATCGCAATGCTCGAATATAGTACATATATCGACACAATAATTAGAAATACTTGATTGAAGAACTAAAAAAAACCACAGTAAACTGTATATAGCGTCTACCAGACTTATTAAAATCATTCACCGCGTCTCTTTAAATGCCTTTATATATGCTATAAACAAATCAGACCTTCCTTGCATAATATAAAATATATAATTATGTATAAAATGTAATTAATAGTTTTGAGCTTCCCACGTGTATGTATTGTCAATTTTATACAATTTTGTATTCATTCAAATCCTGTACTCAAATTTGCCGTATATTTGGAAATTACATGTGAAAAGGCCTGGAACCGTTTTCGTGTATCGGTTATTGAAACGCACGATCTGGAACCGGTATTAGTATGGTTATCGGCTATATCGAAATTACCGGTACGTTTCCGGAAAACAGGTCTATAATTTGAATAGCTAGTCTGTAAATATATACCGGTTATTAAAGGCCTGTATTTGAAATTCGAATCCTGCTCGTTGAAAATAAAAAAAATGTTGTAGTAAAATATCTGAGCATGACAAATGCTAAAAATCACAATTTAATTATCAGTACACAAGTGTATCGATGGCACTACTTTGCAACAGAACAAAATAGGTATATTTTGAAATAAAACTACGTTTACGGAAAGCTGATTCAGCTTTGGACATCTACCATCTAAGTCCACCCGTGATCATGAATGCTGTAAAGTATTCGAAACGTCGGGATAGCATAAAAATCAAGTAAACGCGATAGATTCCGTAAACGTAGTTTTATTTCAAAATGTGTGAAATTCACGTAATTTTTAGAAAGTAAAATAGGTATATTTTGTGGTGAACGACAGGTAGGTCGTTCAACGAAAATCGATATTTCATAGAAAATATTCATTTATTCATGAGTAAAAACCGGATACGAAGTATTGATGTAGATGCGTCGATAGTTAATTTAGAACTTATTGTTTCTCCGATCAGATTAATAATATCAAGTTAGCATAATTACGGTGTTGAAGCTATTCAGTGTACGACGCCATTTGTACTGTTATTTATAGATTTTTTAATACAGTTGTACATCAAAGAGTTATACGTGTGAAATGTCACATGAAAAGTACTAAGCTTGTCTATGATAAAAATTAAAAAGAATATTTTGTGTGAGATTATTTTGAGACTAGAACCCATTTAATTTTTTGTTATACCAAACCCTTTATCTATTCGTCAGTCACCGAAACAAAAGCATATCGCTTCGTATTACGCGCGACTACATTACCTTTGGGCATAGAAAATACGTAATCACGCGATAACGCGTGATCATGAATTTATTTTTATTTACTGGGAATTATGTTTTCAAAATAGTTGATGTTAATCATTAAAAATAGGTTAACTTGTAACATAATTTGGTTAGTTGCTCAAATAGTCTGTTGAAATGAATTTTCAAAATTATGTAAACTCGAGCCAGTTCCCTCTGATGCGTGTAAAAAATGACGTGCTTATAATTTTAAGTCATATTTTTGTAGAACGGTCTTCTCAGGTGACCATTCACAAGTAACGTTGCTGCTCTTAGTCTTGGTTCAAATTGCGAAGTTGGTTGCATGAAATTAGTTACGACGGTAAAATAATTTCATAGTGCATGTACAATGAATATTTTTTATATGGAACTATGAGTGAAACAAATTTCATGCAGTTTTGTAAATGCCGATATAACTGATCGCGTTGATACAACGCTCATTTAAAATATAACTAAAACCAAAAATTGGCTTTTTTATCGTCTGTTAGTATTATTAACATTTTTATATCATATATTATTATTTTGGATAGGTTAATTAGAGTAATTACTTATATAATTTATAGTCGAAACTGTTTTTTAAACGTGTATTTCAACGTTTCGTGAAAATGTTTCGGATTTTCTTGCATCGGATGATTGAAATTTATTGGCAAATTAAAAACTGCACAAAGGTTTCTATTGAAATAAATTAGAGCATTTCAATTTATACTTCCCTACCATTTAGGAACGTTCTAATAGTCTGTGGGTGCGGGTGCCGCTTGTAGTTGATTTTTCAATTTACAAGTAAATATGTATAATTGAAGTACAAGCCTAAAGCATCTGAAATGCTTAAAAATAATCTGATCATAATATATGGAATAAATATAAAAAAAAACAAGTTATTTGTCGATTGATCGAGTCATACCTTGCATACCTCCTGAATAAAAACAAATTCCTTATTGTTTTAATAGCTGAGACTTGGCTAATGCAAGGTCTCAACTTCTGCACCCCATTATTAGCTTTCATCATAACTTGCTAAACGAGATTCACAATGACTCTTATTTTGATCAAATGTTCAAAATTAGTAATTATTTTGATGAACACACCTGTCGCCAATAAGTATTTATCATTGACAGAATTGTCGTCACCGACACGGCACCGCTTGCGATATATAATAAGAAGAAGATTATTTACTAGTTTGGTTGCGTCGGAGTATCTAACTGGTTTCACGCCAGTCGCCAACTAGTTTCCTTGTCGTTCGATGTGAGAAAACTAAAACGCGATGGTTATGTGATCTTGAAGTATAACACGCGCATATAATTTGTGATGTTTGGCCAAGTAAGATATAATGTAAGTCATTTTCAGGGAATATCGTGGCATAGACAAGGGATTTGTGAATGGTGATTGCGTGGCGAGCGCGCGAATGGTATTGAGAATTGTTTTTTTAAAACTTGTTCGCTAAACGTGATTAATTTAGCCTTACATACTCGTAATATTGACTCCATTATTTATGACTATCATAGTTGCTTAATGAGCGTTGTAACTATTGCAATGTAGATTTTTCGATTCGATGCTCAGGTTCTGCCTGCAAACGTTTTGGAGTTTAAAATAAAAAAAATTGAAATAATTTGGTCTGTAGTTGATCATAATATGAGACACGATAGATGCTAGTACCTACTGTATCGCGGTCGAAATCGCAAAATTCAATTGTCAACCCTAGGTGCGGTGCTCACGAAACGCTTTGCAAATGTAAGTGAATTAAACATAAACCTGGATTTTTAATGGAAGGTTTTGGAATTGAAAAAAAATGTCTGTTTCTAAAATTGTAGGTATTTGGAGTCTTAAATATTTATAAATAAATGCCTTTAAAATATAATCATTTTATGTCTTAAGAAATTTATTAACGCTCATTTGATTTTCAAACCTCGTCTATGTTTGATTTTCAGACATTTCAGCATCGTGTGTGTGTGTGTGTGTATAATTATGTATGTGTTTAATGTCTGGCAGTTAATATGTGATCAACTTAAGAGACTATAGCTGATACCTTTAATTGCATATATACATTATCAATTTACGATTTTGTATGATAACGAGCATTCACAGTGAGACTCATTTCTGATCGCGCTTACTCGCTAACTACCCCGCTCCTGAGAATCTTTCCATGGTATATATAACTTATAACCTTCATGGGTAAATATGCTGTAGTATGCAAAATTATGTTTTTCAATCCGTCCCACTATTCCATAGACTTTTTGACGCTAATGCAGTTACTGCGAATGCGAAGAAAATTTGATTATTTTATATTTCATACCTCGTATAAAATATATTATAGCCCATTATATATCATGTTTTGGTCAATTAATATTTATTATAATATTACTAGTTTCATTTCAATTATATTATCATTCGTTTAATTTGAAACAATTACGAAACGTGTTGTATAAAATAAATAAATGTAGGCAGGAATATAGCTCAAGTTATGATATTTATTGCCAGGCACTGAACTCGTTAAAGATAGCAACAACTCCAATAAGTCTGACTAGTGGAATCGCGTAGTCAAATATATCGATACTCGTATAAATGCATATATTAGTGTTTGACAACGAATTAGGAAACGTATCATTTGTTCGGTACAAGTTTCAACATACATTTCTTTTTTTGAAAGGCAAAAAATATATGGCCTGACAAAATTTTGCCTTGGTATATAACCATATGGTACATGAAAAGTAGGTGACAGACGAGCTAAAGTCGAGTAATCCATGGAAGTCTCCACTTTCAGGTACGGAATAGACTGTGGAATATCTTATCCTTGAATTCCAAACTGTTATAAATTGGCCAATATTTTCATATTACGTCAAAGTGTTGGTGTGCGTACATCTATAAAGACTTTCAAGCTTAGAACGCTACTTAAAGGTTTGTGGCCCCTGGTGCCAACCTTATTCCTGATCATTCGTTCATGTATAATAGATTTTATAATGTAAACTTTTTTGAATTAAGAAAAAAAAGAGATGTAGTTTACACTTGTGCCGCGGGAAGGAATCTCGAACGGTTTTGATATCCACTGAGATGACAATCGCTAGTCAATAATACGCCGACATCACATGTAGGTTCCGCTTTTATGTAACGATCTTTTTTTTATTGTCTATACACCATAGAGCGCACAAAATGCTTGGGCTATTTTAAATTAAGAATTTAAGCCTGGATTAAACTGTGTTAGTTATTTAGTCAATTAATTTAGTATACTCGGCTAAAATGTATTATTCAATAAAAAATATTGCTAAATTACTAGCACAGTAAGGTCGATCTTATATAGAGAATATCGGGTGAGTCACAAAATTCAAAGATTTTTTTTTGTAGAAATAGTGTTGTTTCTCTCAATCTCCAAAAGTGTGCAAAGATGTTCTTTTACATGTATTATTAAATTATTTAATGGTATTCGTAAAAGCCTTATTATTATTAAGATAAATATATGCCCGTTAAAGTTGGGTGACAAGTGACCTTTCTACATTGGAAGCGTATCACGAGTAGGAGTTTTAAAAACATTATTCTTTAAGCGTGTATATTAATAAAATAAGCTTTAAATTTATAGCTATAGTTTTTACTATAAGTTACCCATAAAAGGCAATGGGAGGGTCACACTGACGAAAATTCTTTTCTGCTCGGTTCAATCATTTTGTGCGCACTACTTGCTAAAGAGTACCTATACTCGTTTAGTTGTGAAGTAAACGGCACTTCTTTTAGACGTTATAATAATTGTTTATTTAATTAATATATTGATTTGTACATAACAATATATAAATTTAGAATCACATTCAACGATTATTTTTAAGTTCTTAACTTCAGTTGACATCGCTTTGATGGTCCAAAAAGTTTTCGTACACTCCAATGTTGCAAGTATTAAAAATAGCTTTTAAAACAGGATCATTTATTTTTGTATGGACTTTATTTTACATTTTCACAGTTGATAAATGCACTAAGTGTAGAGATTTTTGTATGCGGCAATTTAGCGTTAAGATTAGGATACATGTAACTGTATAATATATTATGATTGAGGGTGTTTTCCTTGTATAATGTAACTGTATAAGCGCGAGTGTGAAATAATTAATTGCATTTTTGTTATAAATAAGCTTACCTGCCACGTGTATCTATAATAACTGTATGAGTACTCGCTAATTAGAAAATCGACTAAACTGACTATTATTTTTTTATTACTTCCCGCCATTATTTTAAACATTTAAAATTGGAACACATATGCAACACGCATATCTTTTTTTGAATAGACGGTATTATGTTAAAATTTGCTTGACATGTATATTTTGTCAAAGTGATTATCTCTAACTATCGCTATTTATTTCTCTATGTACATTATAATACTAATGCGTATTTTGAAAATGCTTATGAATTTTGATACAAATATATGGAAATAAGTACATCCTGGTAGTATTAGGTTGGTTTAGCTAGAAAATGCAGCTCATAACAGTTATAGCCATTACTAACCTGACTGGATATTTTTAAGTGTTTTATAATAATAATATAGGCAATAAACATATGGATTTTGACGTTATGATTACTAACTATTAATTACAAAATAAAACTGTATACAAAACTGTCATCTATATATATTATATGTCGTCCCAAATGAAAGTTGACGAAAGATACATTGGCCTTCGTGTTCTTTTGAAGTGAAACTTCTGTCGAGGTTGAATATAATCTCTGAGACTATCATGTTACTTTTATAATGAATTTGTTTGATAAATGTCAGCGTAACTACTCGTAGTTCATATATGTCTCCTTCCATCATCCACCATGAAATTCGGGAGTTGCAAGGCCGTACCGACTATTGAGTAATATATGATTTTTTTTAATTTAATGTACTCGTATATTTGAATTGAAGGTATGATGGGTAGTTTATATCGGATTTGTTTTATTGAATATCGTGCAATGCATTAAGTAAATGTTGACTTTCATTCGGAACGATTATAACGATCGAGAAATATGCAGCTATTTGATCGGAAAACATCCTTAAGATATTTCCGTGTCGTTGGTAGCACACTATATATAATTACACGTGATACTTTTGAGATATTACTTTTGTCCTATACAATATAAGCAATTTTTAATATTTACACATTTAGACATTTTTCCTAATGCTGGCAATTCCAAAGCTGTGAGACAGTTTAAATAAATATCGTATGACAGGCACTAAAGAGAAATTTAAAAGTACATTTTTTTGACTATTGTCTGTGTTTATTTTTTAAAGTGTAAACATTTTTCTAGTAGGTAAAAGTTTATTCAAATAAAAATGCAGTATACACTAGTAATAAAGTGTGATATTTAATCTGTGCCTACAGCTTTGGTATTCAATTGATATAAAAAATTCCACTAGGCACTAGGCACAATAAACATACGACCTAAGTCATATCTCAATGTGTATTGACCGTAAGTTACTAGACTTTTTGATGTATTTAATACGTTTTATACTCATTAATGTAATTAGAAATAAATTTGAGGCGAACTGTAGAGATTTATTAGTGAAAAAATAGCTAATTGTATGCCCGTTGCAGGTTATGACAAGTTTTACAGGAAATTCGGAAAACAATATCTTGCGTGTTTGGCTACCAGTGGGTTTCGGATTGTCAGTTTGACGGAAATAGGTGAGTTTTACTTGAATAATTTGTTTAAATGCTCAATACATAATGAGGTTTTATTTGAGAATACTGGTCGCAAAAAATATAGATTTCATACTCATAGTCATAAAATATTTAAGAAGTAGATTACTCGCCAATCACAGCTATTTCCGTCAATTAGTATTTACTTAAAAAGTCTTCCTCTATGTCAAAGCAATGGAATTCGCATTGTTGAGTGTCAGCACATAACAGTAGCGACTGCGACGTATATTGAATTGTTTATGGAATACGGTAGAAGTGGACGTTGAATCAACGAAGTCGTTTTTTTTCAACTGTTTTATCTGTACTGCAAAACATGTTAAATTCTGCTTTGTTCAACGGAAGATGAGCGTACAAAAGCGATGGGCATTGAAACAACGACATCTAGTTTGTTTCTGTCAAACGTATTAAATCTAACCAACTAGTCGAACTCGTTGACGTTAACAAATGTTACGTAAACGCCAAATAATTAAAAACTGGTGATTTAACTAGATCGCCGTAAACAGATTCTTTTCGTTGATGTAAAAACCTTCAACGACCTACTTCTACACGAGAGCCTATGAAATGTATTATCTTAATATGGCGAGACGAATGAATATTAATGGAAATTAGTGCACTAATAATACTAAGCTTTACTTACATACATGCCAAATTTAGGAAGGAATGAGAGCTGATTTTACATTCCTAAAGCATTTTTTGGTAACACTCGCGATATCTAGCTTAAAAAAAGTGGTACTAAAGTATCTACCAATTTTTTTCAAAAATCGACTAACTACCAAACTGTATCGAAACTTTTGGATAATTATAACTAGGTTATAGACTATAGAGTGATTCGTTTTTTTTATTTTTATATTGCTCAAAGTATATTATTTGTGTTTGTATGGTTTTTGTGAATGTATATTATCCGATATAACGAGCCAATGTAAGTGCAGTATGTAATATTTAACAATAATTTATTTATTAATTTGCAAACTGTTGTTTTATTGAATTGTCCGAATTATTGTTTGCCATTCCCTTACCCACAAGAGTTCGAATTTCATTCAAAACAATAATGCTGGTTTTGAGATCATCTTCATTACAGTCAAATACAGACGTTATGTAGATAGTGGTAAACAAATTCGCCGTCCTCATCGAACCTATTCAGTTGCTATTTACTAGGTACTGCGTTTCTAGTCTTAACATTGTAAGGAATTAAACCCAAAGTGAAAAATGTGAAATCGAAAATAACAGTCACGAGCAGGATTCGAACCTGCATCTCCTGGATACCGTCCAGATGCTTTGCCAATTCAGCAGCATCTGGACGGTATCCAGGAGATGCAGGTTCGTATCCTGCTCGTGACTGTTATTTTCGATTTCACATTTTTCACTTTGTGTTTAATGTATGTTGCTAAGCATGTCAAATGCTAAAAATATATATAAAAATATCTAAATATTGTAAGGAATCCTAAATTTCCGAGAGATTTTCTCGGCTTGTTAAGTCTGCAGATCCGCATTGGGCCTGCGTGGTGGACTACGGCCTGAATCCCTCTCACTCTGAGAGGAGACCTGTGCCCAATAGTGGCATAGTAATGAGTACAAAAAAAATAAATTACAATAAGCCCAATCACGATAACACAACACTGTAAGTTGATGAAAACAAGCTGATAGTATTTAAACGCCTTTGAGGTTATAGCTATCAACATTTTGAAGACAAAACTTTCACGCTTAATCTAATTAACTTTCATAAAAAAGTAAAGCAGTTTACAGGGCAGTGATTTTTAATTTTTTATTCTGAATTGTAATTTTTAAATTACAACAATTGAAGCCAACTGCTGACATCACATTCCGTTAGTATTAATTGTCACATTTAGTGATAACCATTCACCCTTGTTTGCAACGAACTTGAACGACCCCTAGCAATATTATTTTAACATCAAGGAAACTAAGCATTCCCCGCAACAACACTAAGTTGGTATCATGGTTACCAATAAATAGACAAAAATCGATTATACAATCGCAACAACAGTAGGTACTAGGTAATACAACTCTCTCTTAATAATTCTGAATAAATCTGTACAAAAAGATGTTATCACGAAGAGATAAATTATTGATTCAGCCTTGGGAAGATCGAAAATTCAAAGATCATCTCTCTAAGGTAAGTAAATAACATTATATTCTAAATAATATTCTAGTGCAGGAGAAAAAAATAACTAAAATAGTGTAGGGATATAGATTTTTTTGTTGATAACTGAACCTATCTGTCGGTCGTAGCACGAAGTATTTATGTGTTTTCTTACAGATGATGTGAATGGATGACGGGTAAACGCGAGAAACGTGTTAGTTTGATTTTATTTCATATTTATTTGAGTAAACATTAAAAACTATCCGCGTGGTAACGGTCTAAGAATGTACAATGGCAACACCCCATTCTTTCTCGCGGTTGACGTACGAGGCGAATAAGGGAAGTAAGCGGTTATTACCCATTGCATTACTGGTGGTAGGGTTGGGTACCTAGAGCGAGTACTTGCTTGTTACCGGTGCCAGCTGCTGCCGTTGTGAGCAACCGTGGAGAATCTCTGTGTGTGTTTTGGTTGTAGCGGAAGATAGCCGCCCATTCGTTGATTTTCGAAATGGTGTGCAGTTACCAATTACCATCAGGTTGGTCGTGGCTCGTCCACCATAAGCAATAAAAATATTTGGTAATTCTGAAACATCTAGTACTGACTTGTTTATGAAATAGTATCTAAGTTACCAAGTAAGGTTGGTATCGCGTCAGGTCCGATCTGCCCTCCCGGCGATAGACGACCGTCCGCCAGCCGCTCGGCCGCACGTCGCGCTCAAGCTGAAGAAACAACAGCGTGAACTGGACCGCAAACACAAGGTCCAACGTGACAACTTCAGCTTACTACAGAGACTAAATGACATCATGAAGGTCAACCGCCTTGATAATCATTGGAAGAAACCACTACCCAAGTAAGTTTAAAGGAGCGTAGCGGAGCAAGTCCAATAGAATTGCATAAAGAATCCGTTCTGCTTCAGTGGACAGGGATTTGCGCAACTTTATTGGTTTATATTGGCACTGCTTCGCTTCTCTCCTCTCCGCACAGGCAGCCTTGGTGTAAATTTACATTGAGTCAGTTAGAGTTACTGAATTTAAATTTGAGGCAAGTCAGTAGGTGCTATCCCAATAAAAAGATGCAAGGCTTGTAAGGGTGTGTCAATCAGTAGGGATCGCTTCACATCATTGATAGGCCCTCAAGCTTAGTTCTGAAGGAGCATAATTATTTAAGGTTCATACGCAGTCAAGAGGCTACCCCGAAGTTACCTTGAATTTGCACTTACTGGTTGATTGGGAGCAAATGTTCTGAATGATATATCACTACCCACTTTTTAGTCTTTCTGAGTTAGTGTTGCTCATTCGGTAATTAGTGGATAACAGTCTTACAATTTAGTGCACAAATGGATAGGTAGTGGTTTCGACATTGATCTGTCGTACTGAATTCTGTGGGTTTAGTTCTCACATAATCCACAGATGACAGTCTTAAGTCTTAATGTACTTTGTCTGTTAATTGTATGTTTATTACCTAAGTAAAGTACCCCACGATAGAGCTAGAGCAGGTTTTTCTTTAACCCGTCAACTGACAGGATTATTATTTACTATTATTTCAACAAGTTCTAAACGAGCGTTAGACTCCCGGGAGTCTTACACGTGCCGGCCAATAGCGCGCCAAGGCCACGCGGCGCCGCGAGAGGCCACGCGCCGCAAAGGGTGGCCGTATTTTTCTAAAAAAAATCTAAAAAAAAAACTACTTACCCATTGTTGAAAAATCCATGTTTATTGTCAAGTATAATAACTATTTTATGCACTAAAACACTTAAAAACACTATCCACTAATTATTATAATAACACTGACTTTATAAAGCGAAAACTTTTCACAAACTTTAAT
Source organism: Leucoma salicis (assembly GCA_948253155.1). Classification (NCBI taxonomy): domain Eukaryota; kingdom Metazoa; phylum Arthropoda; class Insecta; order Lepidoptera; family Erebidae; genus Leucoma; species Leucoma salicis. The sequence continues at coordinate 1,317,825 of OX411806.1, read as the reverse complement.
TTTATTTCACTTTCGCGTTGAAATCTCGACTTTATTACCGTCCCGTTCGAGTCCATTGACGCAACTGGCTGACGTTTACGTTTGGGATTTATTTCTCGTTGATACAGTATATATAGGCTTAGGCAAAAATCATGAACAGCTTGTAGAATGAACAGTCTGTATCGGGCAAAAATTTTAGAGTGGATAGCATTGAAAGTTAAGGAGTAGGAAATAAATTTTTAGCGCCAAATTTTTTTGCGACCGCGCGCGCGGCTCGGCCCTTTTTTTTTTTGCGATGTTGAGTCTTATTGCAAGCTTTGGAGATTCTTTTGGACTTTTTTATCAATTGTCGAGGTCATTGATCCGAGACTCCCGGGAGTCTAACGCGTTTCAAGCGATTAAAGTAACAAAATGCTGCAGATTCCAGCACAAAGTGGGCTTGTTCTACGACGTGGCGACACTGAATAGTAGAGTCATGTCGCGCTCGACAGTCACCGACGAGTCGGACGATAACTACACTAAATGTTATGCCTGCGAGATAAGAAAGGTATGTATTGATTTTGCCCATATGTTATTTAACCCACATCCATCCATCAGCCTTTCATCGCCCACTGCTGGACATAGGCCTCCCCAAAATGGGGTTTTACCATAATCGCCACGCTTGGCAGGCGGGCTTGGCGATCGCAGTGGATGTTTTTAGTACACAGGGGAACACTGCGGCCCTGTCCCCCGGTAATCCCTTAGTCGGCTTTTACGACTCCCATAGGAAGAGACGGGGTGGAGCTATTCTTGGTGCCGGCCCCACACGGTCAGTATTTAACCCACAATAAGTATTTATTTCGTGAATTTTGTATTTGCTGTTGGTAACACATACACAACTCATCATACATCGAGAAGCGAGGGAGTTCTTGGTGGTTTGCATTGCGAGTTTGAAACCTGGCTCAAACTAGTAAATTTAGAAATGTATAAAACAAAGTATGTACGCTACTGACGAACATAGATTTCATGGTGAAGGGAGAAGTCCGCTCTAGATACAACCCGTAGCAAGAGTTCGATTCCCTCATTAAACTCCTTTCGTATTTCCCCGTAAACTTCTTGGCATAACTCGGGTGTATTGCAATAATCTTGTGAAAATAGAAATATTAACAATATTTGAGGAAATCACTTCTAAATGCTTTATACCACAAGCTGCCGCAGAAAATACTCATACTTATCAATTTCTACATCACGTCCTGATCGTCGTAACGGGTAACTTGTTTCAGAAGCAGTACGACTTCGGCGTCCACAAGACAAATCTACAAGATTCATTGCCTTCTATTCAATAATTAATTATTATTATACTGAAGTTTGTGTATGCAAATATAATATTTAATAAAATATTTTCGATTTGTTTTCCAATCCCAGCAAAAACAAAAACAGCAATAAATTAGTAAAAAATTAAAATAATAACTATCAGTGTTTTTTTTAGTCTCAAAACAGTTTCAAAATTTCATCTATTTAAAATAACTCATTTTTTGTTTAATGGTAGGTGTGTTCTTGATCAGAAGTAATGTGGGTATATTCCAAACCATTCTGGCAGAGTCCACTTCAGTTGCTGCAAGAGGTATATCAGATGGTGTTTGGAAAATATGAAATCGAAAATAACAGTCACGAGCAGGATTTGAACCTGCACCTCCTGGAATACAGTCCTAGATGCTTTCCAATTCAGCAATCGTGACAATTGCTCGGGACTGCGAGCAAAGTATCTCTGACGGTATTCCAGGAGATGCAGGTTCAAATCCTGCTCGTGACTGTTTATTTTCGATTTCGAGTAGTTTTTGCGTGATACGCGAACGAACAAACAGACAAAAAACCTAAAAAAAAACTAAGTTGTGTTTAGACACGCTTGTATAGCCTAATAAAGTTATCTCTCTCAAATATCTTAAATGTACATACACAGCTTTATAGATTTAGTATAGATTTGTGCATGAGACGGGATTGAAATTGATACCCTCGACATTACGTGATCTGACCAGATTTTAGGTCAACCTTCCGTTTTGAAAGGTTTCGTAGTTATTAGGTATAGTTAGGTAGGTATTGAAGTGAAACTTCTTTAGAATCCTTATGATTTGAAACCCGATGAAACGAAAATGCATCACGATAAAGAAACAAACACGTAAATGTATAGGATTAACAGCCAATTGCAGAAAAGTCCAATAAAGTTATTTTAACTATGAAATATTTTTTGTCACAAAAGGTAATCGATTTGAAACCTCGGTCTCCGGCTTGCGTGATCAATACTTAAACCATTAAGCCAGAGCCGAAGCCTTTGAAAATGGTAAAAGGTGATAAAAATTTGAACAGGATGAAACCCATTGGAAAAGTAAGAAAATATAACAAAAATAAAAGGAAAAATAATTTACGGGCAATTTGAGGTCACGAAGAGGGTGGGGGTGAACTTTTAAGGTTGAAAATCGGTTTATCACGATTTCCGGCAAAACTAAGTCCTATCGAAAAAAGTTAAAGCAAAATTGTAGGTAATAAAAAGATCTACAACGTGTATTTAACACTTTTTTCACATAACCTAAAAATTTATCCGAGAAATAAAAAAAACAGACGTTTTGGTTTTTTAGTTTTAACTGCCACAAAATAAAATATTTTTTCACTAAATTTAATGAAAAATTACTTTTACCTTTTTTTTTTTTGTAGTAGTTTTTGTTTGTGGACTATGAGAAAGCCTTCGATTCGATTGAAACTTGGGCGGTGCTGCAGTCCCTTCAGCGGTGCCAAATTGACTAACGGTACATCAAAGTACTGAAGTGCTTGTATAGAAACGCCACCATGTCAGGCCGTGTTCAGGACAGGAGTACAAAACCGATCGAACTGCAGAGAGGTGTTAGACAGGGAGACGTTATGTCCCCGAAACTCACCACTGCATTGGAAGATGTCTTCAAGCTCTTGGACTGGACCGGATTCGGCATCAACATCAATGGCGAATACATCACTCACCTTCGATATGCCGGCGACATAGTAGTCATGGCAGAATCGCTGGAGGACCTTGGTACCATGCCCAATGATCTCAGCAGGGTTTCCCGACTAGTGGAAAGTCCATATCCATGTCATTTCAGCACCGGTCCTAGTCGGGAGTGCGCTTCTCGAAGTTGTCGACCACCATGTCTACCTGGGACACGACAGTCCAGTTAGGTAGACAGAACTTCGAGAAAGAGGTCAATCGACAAATCCAGCCAGCTCGGCTGGGCAGCGTTCGGGAAGCTGAGGAAGATCTTCTTGTCCAAAATTCCAGTGTCTGTACGAAGGTCTACGACCAGTGTGTGTTACCGGTGATGACTTACAGAGGCGTGGTCTCTGAATGTCGGCCTTATATCAAGGCTCAAAGTCGCTCAGCGTGCCATGGAGCGAGCTATGCTTGGGATCTCTCTACGGGACTTATCCCGTACGGATCTTCTCCGTAATACGGAAATCCGTAGGAGAACGGGAGTGACCGAAAAAGCCTACCGCCTACTATTCAGCGTGCTGAAGTGGCAATGGGCAGGCCACATCGCTCGACGAACCGACAACCGTTGGGGAAGAAAGATTCTCGAGTGGCAACCGCGTATCGGATGGCGCAGCGTGGGACGGCCTCCCACCAGGTGGACCGATGACCTGGACAAAGTCACAGGCATTCGTTGGATGCAAGTGGCACAGGACCGTTCGTTGTGGCGTTCTTTTGGGGAGGCCTATGTCCAGCAGTGGACAATGAAAAGCTGATGGATGGCTGGATGGACCTTTTTATATCACATTGTTATTTTCTATGATGCAAACAAATTATTTATTTTTCCTCTTGTTTTGATTAAAAATCGAAGTCTTAAGTCTAGTCCTAATTTTCAATCGAAAATTTTCACGTGCAAATATCTGCTTTTTGAAAAAAAAAATTGTGCTTTTTGTTCGTTGAAATTTCTACTTTCTGATGGTAATAAAAAAAATATACATTACTATGGAAAATTGTCTCAGAAAATGCAAAAAAGCGAAATAACTTTTTGTTAATCATTATGTAAAATATTGAGCTATTTATTAAAATTTATACTTTAAAAAAAAATCCATGAAAAAAACATGCGGAAATAGTTAATTTTCTAAGTGATGAAGATAGGATTTGAGAATCAGCGAGCATCGTCAGAGCGATGCTTGGCAGGTTTGAGGAGGTTATGTCGCAGAAGGAAACGGCGGAGAGGGCCAGGGAGGATTCTTCCGCTGACCCTAAAAGCCGCCAGAGACTGGGGCGGCGCAGGCGCGAGTACTCGCGCCTCAGGCCGCCCTAGCTGAGGCCGAGGGCTGCTGGACGGACCAGGGATCGTTCACCACCCGCAAGGCCTCTCGTGAAGGTGCAACGTTCTGTGTGGATGCGTCGCTCAGTAGAGGGTACTCGAAAAAGAAAGCCACCGACAGAACACTGATGTAATGCAACATAGTTCCCCAGTGGCCCGTCAACAGGCGGAACGACACACGGCGGGTTTATTTAGTAGGTGAGGACCTCACACTACCCCGAGGGACGGGGTGTGCGGTTAGGTAATTTTTTTCCCACCTTAACAAAATGGATTTATATACGATCGCAGCGCCATCGAGTCCAATTGGGAATCTAAACCATCCAGGAACCCACTCATAAGTTTCATCAAAATCAATCCAGCCATTTTCGAGTTTTTGCGACTTACACAAAAATGTAGCATGTAGAATAGGCAAGTAGAATTCTTACGTAGATTTTAACAATTAATCAGCACAAAATGGCCTTCGATCCCGGCTCGCAGTACTATTAGTGATACTAGTATTATTTAATCGCATACATTTTTTTACCAAGAAAATAAGGTTTGGTGGCTCTCGGATCTTAGTAGTAGTATTCCATAAAAACGAAAAAAAAATTTTTTTCTATCCATCCATAAGGCTTTCATCGTCCACTGCTGGACACAGGCCTCCCCAAAATGGGGATTTACCATAATCGTCACGCTTGGCAGGCGGGTTGGCGATCGCAGATATCTTTAGTACACAGGGGAACGCTGCTGCCCGGTCCCCGGTAATCCCTTAGTCGGCTTTTACGACTCCCATAGGAAGAGACGGGGTTTTTTTTGATATAAACGCCACATATTTTTAAGATTCGTTGTTTATTCTCTGGAAAAAATCAAAGGATTTTAATGGATTTTGTTTTGTCAGGAAGCAAATTATAAGAGATTAATTGCACTTTATTGATTATATTCTAATAAAATATCTAGTTGAAATAAAAACAGCAATATAATATTGGACAGAATTTATAGATACATTACATGGGCTGGTCAACAATTTGACGTTGGGGAGCGGCCGTCGTGTGAACATGTCACGGGGGAGTTAAAACGAAACATAAATACTATGTTATCAAAAGCATCAATTCAATCGGAAGCAGATTACGACTAACGTACGTCACGTACGTGCTCTTAACATTAAAGCTATGCACTCGAGTCCATCGTCCGAACGAGAACAAGACGAAATTTCACACTCAACGAAAGTATCACAGGCGCGACAGACGCGCAACAGTAGCGCGACAGTAGCACGACGGTGGCGCCACCTAGAAACGAAAGCCATCGTGCGGGGCCTGCGCGCTCTCGAACTGGAACCCGCTCTCTGCCGTCGCCGGCACGAGTGTCGCGTCCTCCTCCTGTCGAACAACGAGCACATATTAATATTTCCTTAGAATATGTCATCATAAGTTATTTAGCAACAAAAATAAGACATTTATGTAACTGGTTATACTCTTTCATTAGCATATAATAAATAAACTAACCGCTGCCTCGAAATACTGCTCAATGATGTCAAAGGCCATTTTATAGATATCTTCCTTCTCGTGATGCTGTAACGCTTCAATCTTGTCAATGCCTCCACACTCCTCTATCATGTTGGCGACCTGGTCAGCGTTCTCGCCGGCCATCTTAAGCATATTGCTTAATCCATCCAGGACAACCTAAAAATGTTTAAATTACATAGTATATTAGCTAGGTAAATATGGTTTGGATAAGTGAATAAATCGTTACTCAATAGCAGTAGTGTGAGCGACTGCTGATGATGAGGTCTCGCGTTCGATCCCAGTCGGGCAGTGTTTTTAGCTTTTTGGTAAAAAGAAAAATTTTCAGTAGCAGCCCGGAGTTTGGAAATGTGACGTAGACGGCAATAGACTCGCCCTCTATTACGTGGGACTTAAACATAGCTGGCGAATCGTGGGTGTGTAATACACCTCTGCCTACCACTTCGGGGAATGCAGGCGTGATGCTGTTTTTTTTTACTCAATCACCAAAAACAACTAAACAGATTAGATTAAATTATGGCAAATCGTTTATCACATTCCTAGCTTTATCCCAATTCAGGGTTGAAAAGTCATAGACTTATGTTATGGAATCAAAGCTGATACTACCAAAAATATGTTTAAATTTTTGACTACAGGATTATTTATAGAAATGTTTTGACATAAAAAAGATCACCACTCACATTGATAACTTGAGAGTCCTTGCAGCTGAGCAACTTGCACAGCGGCGGTATGACTCCGCATTGGATGAGCGTGGCGACCTGCTCCTTGGTGCCGCTGATGCTGAGGTTAGTGACGGCCCAGGCGGCCTCCTTCTGCGTTTGGAACTCGCCCTTGCTGAGGTTTTCTACGATCTTGGGCAGCAGACCCGCGTCGATCACGGCCTGCACTTGCTGCTTGTTGCCAGCTGTTATATTCGACAGGAACCACACCGCCTCCTTGCAGATTTTTTCTTTCTGTTAAAAACATATTTATAAGGTTATAATTTTCTATCCAGTGCAGTGATAGCCTTTTAGTGGTTAAAATCAAGGACTGCAAAGACAGTGGTTGAGTTTGTTCCCTTGCCAAGATCTCGTACAATTATGTGATTGTGAATTTTCGAGATTTTTCGAAATGATGTATTTTGTTAAAATTTATCACTGCTTGATAAAGTAAAACATCGTGAAGAAACGTGCATGCCTGAGAGATTTTCTTGACGGAAATGTTGTCAAGTCTACCAAACCGCCCAGGGTAAGCGTAGTGAACTATAGTCTAATCCCTCTTACCATGAGAGGAGAGCTATGCCCAATAGTGGGACAAAAACGAATTGAAAAAAATCGATCCAACGGTCTGATACTTAGATTTGCAGTGCAATTAACTTACCTACCAAAATTACGTATTTGCGATGAGATTTAAATCATATCACAAGTGTTTTTATTAGACAATTAGCCTACGGTATCATCAAATGTATCAAAAAAAGTCTGATGAGTCCAACTCATCTATCTCATCATAGCTGCGTAAAAATAAGTCGGACAGCTGTAAACAATTCATTGATCTTTTATTTCTAGGTTACCGCAAATAAATACCAAACTGTGACATTCACAGATGCAGTGACTATAAATAAATATAAACACAGCTTAAAGATTAGATTATCGAACTAATGCAACATTGAGGCGGTAAGATTCCATGATATGTCAAATAAAAATTAAATTGTGGCTCACGCCTGCAGCGCTTCCTGATGGTCTACCGCCATACACATATCTTTGAACCGTTCTAATTGCAATTTCTTTCGAGAACTTTTCATGGAAAATGTTAACAAACATACAAACCCACCTGAAACGCATATGCCGTCTGTCGTTTATAAGAATGACACTCAAGCTGAGTATTGTTGTAAAGATGCAAAAGGGAATGCTCCGATGGTTCGGACATGTGGAAAGAATGCCGGACGAGCGACTGGTTAAGAAGATATACAATGCGAAACTGGAAGGATCTAGGTACAGGGGGAGACCGACTCTCCAACTTTTTTTTGTTAAGGCGGGAAAAGATCTTCCTAACTTAACACTCCGTCGTTCGGGGCAACCAACAGGGTAGTGCCCTCACCCACTAAAGAAACCCGCCGTGTGCTGTTTCTCCGCCTTTATTGGCGGGCAACCGGAACCATATTACATTCCTTCAGTGGTAACTCTCCTACCTAGACCAAATCGGTCATGCATTAAAGAAAAGTGGAGTCAGGAGTCTCCGAAACCGGCGAGCGTGTATGAGAGATGATGTATAAGAGAATTATGAATGTCGAGGAAGCGAGAGATGTATGTAAGAATATAACCTCTTGGCACTCTGTTCGCACCCCGCAAAGGAAATGGCGTGATGATAAGTTAGTTAGAAGCTGGTCACACTTATGGGTATTTTTTGATTTCTCTGCTAAGGGTTTGCAACAGATTTTTTTGTGGAATGGGCTGGTCAATTCAGACGAGATATAGTCGAGTCGATCGCATTTACCTGATTTTCTTTACTAACCGGCATGAGTAGTGAGCACAAGTGGACAGCGGTGGGGAGAGCCCGTACACTTTTTACCTTAATTAAAATATTTTGGACAGTCCATGTAGGTTTGGGAGAAATATGAGATTGGTTTAGTAGGTAGAAGGTTTGTAAAAGGTAGTTAGTTACTTACTAACGAGAGCGGAAATGCGGAAGTAGGTAATACCCGGTTAATTAAACAATATATTCAGCTTAGAATTGTATTTTTAGATACGTGTGCACCGACGTTGAAAGGCAGCAGCATATTGCTTTCTCTCAGAATTACCAAAGTAGTGCGACCTCGTAATTTTGCAATACTCTTTACATACAAATTCATTTAGCACAAAATAAACCTATGATTCTGTCAAATATCAAATCACTGTAACCATCTGTTTAACCGAGGGCTCGAGCTTGTTTTAAGTGATTAGTCATTTTCTCTCTCCCCACCCAACTCCGCGTTATTGGAAACACACCCTTAGGAACACTAGAAACCGTCAAATAAGTGTTAATGGAGGCGAATTGATCATCCAGCTCTTCACCAACATCATCGTCGTGTTTATCGTCTGATACAGAGTGAGTATCATCTCATGATGATGACTAATCTTCTATTTATAATAGTATTTTTTAAAGTTTCAATGCTTAAATTATTACAACAAACTAATTAAAACCAAATACAAACTAATTTCTTAACATATCAAAACTGTGAGTGACTAATATTGCATGCAAATGTACAGTAGTCAAATGACACATGAATGAACCCAATGGACATCGAGCATCAACTGACGACCCAATCACGTGAAGTACCGATGCAAACAGACCAATGAGGGTGCTCACGCCTCGTGCCACATTTCAAATACTTTACAACCTTCACGGCCAAGGGTGAACTAAATTCTTGTAAAGAACAAGAAAAATTTTCAACCAACTAACCATAAGTTTGCAGACAATTGGAAGGTCAAGTACCTATTAATTTTATCAGCATTATGTGTTATCAGTCATTGACTAAAAAACTTAAGATGTCAACGTACTGAATTGATCTAATTTTCTATGTCAATAACTATAGACATAAATGATTCAGCTTTAAACAATGGCATAATCCAGACTTTCTTGTGAAACTACATGGGAAATCACCACTAAATAATGCGCGTTATGTGTAAGTATATTTGCACTACTCATTAAAACCTTCAGTTTATACTAGACGGTAAGGTGCCCTAAGTTGCATAGACATCACTAACTACTTATAAGATGTAATAAAAATATGTAAATACTATCATGTGTTTTCTTATTTAAATTGACACTAATGAATCAAGGCATTTGCCGATATGAATGATAAAAAAATATGAATTAGAAATAATTTTCTTGTGTTTGGCGTCCAGTCTATATGCAAATGGGAAAAGTTTAGGAAGCAATTACTCTAGGAAGCCAGCGGCTCGGTTGTGCTTTAGAGTTGGTAAAGTCGTAAGGTGGGCTGAACTGCGAATTTATTACTCTGAAAATCCCAACTAATAGTTAACTGTCACTGAGTCTGCCTGCATGACCTTTAAATGAGGGTAACTTTCTTAATCCAATTTAAATTAAATATAACCTTTGCTGCAAACTAAGTTTTATCTTTCTGTGAAAACTATAGGTATTTAAATCCATTAATTTTTTTTAACTTTTCTTATCATGTCTTTGATAAATACCTTCAATGTCTAGACATTTGCACATTTTTATCAATCTTTTTAAATCTTATTACATTATCACAGTACTGTTCTGTATAATTAAAAACTTATCCAAATGTCCTCCTTCTATCAATATGTCTCGCTATTTACTTTAAATAAATAGATTAACATTATGAGCACTAACCTGATGTGACAGTAATGCAGGGAAGTGGGAGAGAGCATCGCAATTGAGAACTACTTGTGTCTGTTCATCTGTCCCTGTCACTATATTGCCCACAGCTCTTAAAGCAGCCGTCTGCAGTTTCACTTCCTTGTGTGATAGTAAAGGAATCAGCTTTGGCACAATTCCCGAATCTATTACCATCTGGATTTGTTCATTTCCACCGTCAGTCAAATAACTTATTGCCCACACTGTGTCTACTAGAATCTGCAATAGAAATATGATATTATCACACACCACAAAGTGACCACAAGTTTATAAATACTGATACCATAAATGTATACAGTGAAAATGCAATCAATAAAAAAGTAGTAAAAAACTACTAAATATATTTAATAGTTCTTGAAACTATTTTTTATATCATATTGTTTTAAATTATTTTGTTATAAAAAAACTTAGCACATCTTTTGTATCAGTTACAAGTTTCTATATATTAATATCTAGCTATAAACTTATTGAGACTGTTCTAGAAATGCACATGAACTCTTTTAAAAGCACAACAGAATGTCAATATCAACTTGTTAACAAAACATTTAGAAGTCTTCTCCATATAGACAAAGTACTTGTTAATAAAATTTCACAGGAACCCTTTGTTCAACTTGTAAATTGTAGATTATCATAACAATAACTATACATTATTTTGATAAGCTGAATATAGATTGATAAATTGTTATAATAAGTGTGATTTACATCTTATGAACCTTCAAAGTAAAAAGCAGTTTACCTGATACTCCATCTGGCAATCACAATATTTAAAAAGCACATCATTAGCATAGGTAAGTTATTTTTTTACTTTTTTAAGCAGAATATAAGGATAAAAGACATTTTTATTACTGTGATCTTAGTTCCACTAATTATATTATGCCAAAAAAAATTAAAAGATAAAATGCATTCTCTATGATTACAAAATTTAAGTTTAGTTCTTCACATAATCCAACAGTATATGGATTTACTATCCAATTTACATACAAAATGTTTTTTATGAATTTGTATATAAGAAATGAGTATATTGAAAAAAAAAGTTAACTTTTAAGCAATTATAGGGTAAATTGTTATGCAAGTAGCTAAGATTTAACAATAGCCTATCTCATATTATATTTTACTCAATATACTTACTGCTTAATAAGTGTTATGAAAACAAGGTACCTTGTATCAGTACTTACATTGGAGTCAGTGTGTGTGATGAGTATATCAAGTGCAGGCAGGATTTCCTGAATGGTTTTGACTGGTGGAGGAGGATCTTTGCTCCTACAAAGGTTCACAATCACCCAGGTGACATTACGTAAAAATGTGATAGGTATATCTGGCTTAACAATGAAGCTAAGCAGGGGCTTCACTACTCCAAGCTCAATAACAAGGTCACGGAGTACGGGGCCATCTCCAATAATATTTCCCAATGCCCACACTGCTTGCTCACACACATTTTCATGAGGAGACATTAATAGGTGTAAAAAGACTGGGACGGCACCAGCGTGAACCACTTTATTAGTTTGTGCTGATGTGCCTGATGCAATATTTGTTAAAGCCCATGCAGTTTCAAACTGAAGAGTTGGGTTGTCAGCCCTGGAGAGGCACTGTACGAGAATTGGAAGAATGCCAGTAGCTATCAAATCGTCGATCGGCGGGTTTTTGTCTGATGACAGTAATTTCCTGCACTGCTGGACAGCTGCTAGCTGGACCTCGGGGTTGTCCGCACAGGCTGCGTTCATTACTAATTCCTTCAGATCCACCGACGCAAGGGTTCTTTCATTTTCGTCCTCGTCTGTTGAGTAACTGAAAGGTACATTCCGACGTTTTTGTAGGGTCTCCTCTCTTTTGTTTTTTCTCAATTCTACCGTGACTTCATTCCTTCGTCTGCGCATTTCCTACAAAATTAGTACACATAGCATCATTGTATCGTAATGAACTACAAATACTATTTTTAGTAATACGATATAAAGCGAATATGTTACATCTTAATACTCACGTCGACATCTTTGCCAGTGTTCTTGAAAACATGCATGCGGTTCTTCATGGGATCAGTCGCCATTTTATTTTGATTCTCGCAGTATTCTTACAAACGTGATAATTACACAACCAAATAAAGGATTAACATAAAACAATACCTATGATAACTAATCGAACATGATTTAGTAGCACTAAATGCGTCGCTGATTCATTAACCTCTTTATAACACAATATTCTACAACACCAAACTAACTAATCGTACGTTTCCTCCTCTAATTTCTTTCTTTTTTTCGGTTGCACTGACTTGACTAGTGAGTGAGTGAGCTAGTTCAGCTAGTGAAGTAGTGACTGACCAGTCATAATGATGCTCGAACAAGAATGATTCCTTCGAATGACTATTGTCTATTTGATGGTGGGTAAGTACTTGAAGGATAATTCATTGAAGAGAGCACTTCGATCGAACTATACAAATTAAAAGAGCATTCGAATAATATCATATAAATCGAATGAAAAACGCTTTTGTTGACATAATATAAACAGAAATTTATATAAAGTTGATAAAAAATTAAATAGGTAATGAGGCATACATACACGTTTTAGCGAGAAGAGATTCAATCCCTATAGCCTATCCCATACATTCTTAAAAAAAGGGCAAACATAAGGAATTATATATAAGCAGTTTTATTTTATTACTCGTATAATATTCAAAGAAAATAGGCTAAAAGTGGACTTTCTTATTATTTTTATATAAAATTATGTTTTTCGGTACGGCTACTAACTTTCGACATGTCCTATCGACGTCGAAGATACTTCAAACACTTGCGTTAACGTGTCCCATGTTTTAAAGCAGAAGTAGAATTCCATTTTGTAACCACAATTTCTCAAAAAGTAACCAAACAAGTTGCCAAGGTGATAAAAAACATTACATTGTGGCAACACTAGCGTTAAGATGCCATTAAAACGTCACAGTGCAGCCAGGACAAGATTCCTGTCAGTCTTTCTTGAATTATCTCTTAGTAGTCTGTGTTGAAGAGAGTAGGCAACTACGCACAAAACAAGTTCCACTTTGTAACTGGTAATTTTAGAACAATTCGTCCGTGTGGTGACGGACTAAGAATACAAGTGTCATCACCCCTTCCTTTCGTGAGGGTGTCGTACAAGGCGACTAAGGGAAGTAAGCAATTATCTCCCATTGCATTACTGGTGGTAGGGCTGGGTATCAAGTGAGAGTACTCACTTGCTATCGGGCCCGAACGGGTCGGTACCACCGTCTCCTGTGTGACCGGTCACGAAGCACATCAGTGTGTTTTGGCTATAGCAGAATATAGCCGTTTATTCTTATTCTTTCATTTCATATCTGATAAATGAAATGGTGCACAGCGGTATAACTATACTTTCGGTATAGTTGAGTCCATGAACGATGGTTACTACTTACCAGCAGGTTGGCCGTAGCTGCTCGTCTGCCATCAATTTCAATAAAAAAAAAATCTATCGCATTTACTTGATTTTCTACTATTATCCCAAAGTTTCGAATAATTTTCAGCATTCATGATCACGGGTGGACTTAGATGTTAGACGTCAAAGGCTTTTATATTGTTTCAACCATAGATATAGTATATACTGACGTATAGATCACCCTTAGTTAAAGTATCTATAGATGTAGTCATCGCGTAGCCACTCATGACACAACAACTTCAGTGTGGCTATTACGTATAATTCGCCCTAAATGTGGCAAATATTAAATGAAGATCGCGATGGAATTATTACCACTATCTAAATAAATCACTAATTGATTAATACATTAATATCGATCACTTATTATCCTGATTAATATTGTGAATGCAAAATTAGGTGAGAGTTTAGAGATAATACTCTCTCTATAAAAATATATGAAAAATCAAAATATTTAAAGGTCTGTAACATTATTTAGTAAAAATCTTAATTGTAAAATTAGGTTTAGCTGTACCTAGTAATTTTAGTAGTGTAAATAGTAGGTAAATACAATCAAGTCAAAATCCAGAAACAAAATCATTACTTCGACCATTAACAACATCTTATTGGCAAAACAATATATCCAGGCCGAAAGGAATTGTACTTATTTTAAACCATCGAAACAAGTGATAAATTACATGACAGATACTCCAAATACGATTTGACATAGAAATAAGTATCAGTGATATCAGACAGAGTTATATTTTGATGATGATGATTTCGACGAATTTAGTGAAGTTTAAATAAAGTTTGGTTATCTGACATATTTTTATAGATTTTGTACGGAACCATTCTTTTTGATCACGGTAACTATAGGAACAATATATAATAAGGTGCGAACGTCTACTTTTTGAACTTTGTCTCAATTTTCTTAGGTATATCGTATTCTATCATTTCCACACTTTCTAATGTACCATGGCTACATCTATAGGTAAAAGCCGGGTCCTCAGTGAAATGCTACGAACAAAAAATTGTTTTGCTATACATGTTAGTCAAACATGTATACCAAACAGGCCGTCCACTGTGATTTTTGAATTAAGAATATTTTGTTAGCTACCTACAGCTCTCGTTCTTTCAATATCTATCAAAAATTGAAGATAAATTTGGTTATATAAATTTTTGAAGTGAAACTTCTTTATCGGGGTTGGAAAAAAATTTAGTGTAACATTTTTTCGTTACGCGTCACATTTTTTCGTTACGCGCCATATTTATTTTATATGATTTTTTTAAATATGGGTTGCAAGACTATAAATAATATAAGACATATATATGCGTGACAATGTAATATTATGATGACATAAAGCTGATCTGATGATGGAGCTAGAAGGTGGCCATAGGATACCTATAATGAAACGGTGCAACCTCATCGAGTTTGGACTCGTTTTATTCCTCTTGACAAATACTTTGTCTCTAGATAGTATCCAGGGTCTGATAATGGAGCTGAAAGGTAGCAATAGGCACTCTGCTATAAAACGCCGTAATAAATCTATTATAATTAATGAAATGCTATAATAATCTTAGTAGCAATAAGGTGAAATAATTGTATAATTTGTATCCATGTCTATGATAATAAAAGCCTTTTGCTTAAACTTTATCTAATTTAGCTTTATTTAACCAATTTCTGTAAAGTTGTAAATAGTAGATAATTTTTCGAAAAATGATGTCATAAAGAAGTTTCACTTCTTACGTGTGTACACTAATACACACACACATAATTTATTTTTTTAATAAATACAAGGTATTTTCTTTATTCCGCTCTGTGCCGCTTGGTAATTAAAGCAGCAAAACAATAAAGCGTGTTTTTTTAAACGATAATAAAACAAAATTAATGAACTAAATGAACGAAGTAGGTTACGACACTACTACAATAAATATGGCAACCTTTTTTCTCAAAGTGACATTACGTAATGTCATTTTTACACAGAGTATGTCTGTTTTCTTCTCAGGTTTTCTTGCTCTCACAGCTTATTATGAAGTCGACTATACTATAACTGTTGCCGTGTGTTGGTGTTTTTAGAATTGTCCCACCCCTCTCCACCCATGGGAGTCGTAAGAGCCGACTGAGGGAATACCAAGGGAGTGGGCAGCAGCACTCCTTCGAGTATTAACAACATCCACTGCGATCGCCAACCCGCCTGCCAAGCGTGGCGATTACGGCACTATCCTCCATTCTTGGGGAGGCCTATATCCAGCAGTGGACTTTAAAAGGCTGATGGATGGATGGATGGATAACTTTCGCAAGGCCCACAAAGTAATACCTATTAAATATACGGAGACAATGCCACTTAATTATATAGACTCAAGATCAACTTGTCTTACACTCGACTCGATGAGTCTGACTGAAGACACTTTTCATAGTAACCTAAGTGTTATTGAAATACTTTTGAGGTGCAAAAAACGGGTCACAATTTATAGGGAAAGTTTCAAAACAGGCCAAATTTTAAGGTTTTTAGGCTAAATTTTTGGTCCCCCTTATGGTAGCAAAATAAAAAATAAACCAGTTTTAAGTCTAATTAAGGAGAATTATATAGAATCAAGATGCAGGAAGTAAGGTGGGTAAGGGTGCGGAGGGGAGACCGGTAGGTTAGAACTGTCCCCTGGTAACCCTCTTCCCCCGCGGGAAGACTTAGATTACGAGATATTACAGCTTTAAGTTTCTTAAAAAATAACCTCAAATTAGAGCAATTGCTTGGTCTCCTTACATAATATCTTCAATTTACTTTTTGGTAAAAATCATAAAATTTACTGATAACTATCATGAACACTTGAGGCAAGTCAATGACTGTTGTTATTGCAATCGGCAATCCAAAAGATGAGCACTGGCTTGGCAGTATTCATAATATTGTTAAAAGCATACGCAGCAGTAACTCTACTACCATTTATCATCAGGTGGGATGTAGTTTATCCACATCATATGCAATAAAAAAGAAATAATTAATATATGCACTCATACTAGGATTCCTTGTATCGTGGGGTCTAGTCTCTATGCACATGTGCGTGTGAGTTGAAAATATCGTTAAAATAATGGTAAATTAATAGCAAAAAAAATACAATGATAGTAATAAAGAATCACAATCTGGCAGCAAAGTAATTTTCCTCATATACTTACACTATCGGCACGCTATGATCGCCGTTTTGACGTTTGGCCACTAATGAAGTTTCGTATTAATTAATAATTACATTTGAAGGAGCAAATTGCTGTTCTTTATTGCACCTACACCAGTTTTTTAAGTATCATAAAGAGCTATCAAATAAAAAAAGTTGCATCAAAATCCGTTCAGTAATTTTTGTATGATGCGCGAACAAACAAACAGACAAACAGATTAACAGACAAAAATAAAAAAAAATGTAATGTGTTTAGACACGCCTATACTATTGGCACGCTATGATGGCCGTTTTGACGTTTGTCCACTCATAAAGTATCGTATTAATTAATAATTGCATTTGAAGGAGCATGTAGCTGTTCTTTATTGTTAATAGTGACGTGCAGTTAGTCATAAAATTTATCGAATGTATAATTTTAGGACACAAAATTTATTTAATACATTGATTTCTAAACTATACAGGCTGGAAACCCCGTTGGTAAATTTAGGGATAGATACGTAATCCTATAGGTGTTTTATGTATGTAATTATAATTGAAATAACATAAAATGGTAGCCAGTTACAGTTGACAATCAAAATTATTTATAAAACCGACACAAGCAAAAAATGTTATTAGCTCCTACATTCACAAGTACTTGTCGATCCATAAATAGACATAATTTATGCCGGCAGTCTTTGAAGAATTAAAAATAAGAAATAGGGAAAATATCAAACGATGCCACCCGTCTTTCGCACATGCTGCTATTGTAATTATTCCTTTTATAAGCCGCCCTTTACCCCTTAGTCTCCCGCGCAGATTTCTGTCGAATGGACGTCTGTATTTTCAAGCAATATCTACCGTGAGTGACTTGTGTTTTATGAGATGTCGTATTCAAACGAGGAGTATTTTAATATGTTGATGTGTCTTGGAAAATGTGACTGCAATTATGCAGAGGCGCGCAGAATTTACGAGGAACTCGTCAGTGTTCCACGGAACATTGCATTGCCATCAGCGATGACATTTCAGAGTATACACGTACGCATGTACAATACTGGCAGTGTGTACGGTCATGAACAACAGCGTATTGACGCAGGAAGGCCAAGACTGCATGACAATGTCGAACAACAAATCTTGGATATATTTAGGGAAGATCCCACGCGAAGCACGCGTTCAGTAGGACGCCAGCTCGGTGTAAACCATATGCGCGTTTAGCGAGCACTCAAAGATGATGGCCAGCACCCATATCACTATCTTCGAGTTCAGTCTCTGCTTCCTACCGCCTACGAGCCTAGAATGGAGTACAGCAGATGGGTCTTAGATAAAGTTCAAGAAGATAGAAATTTTTTGAACCACATTATGTTCACTGATGAGTGCTCCTTCGTTAAAACAGGAATCTTTAATGCACACAATGAACACGCATGGTCTACCATTAACCCTTATTGCATAAAACCCAGTCATTTCCAATATCGATGGAAGATAAATGTTTGGGCGGGAATTATGGGTAATAAGGTTATCGGCCCTTATTTTCTAGAAAGGACCATGAGTGGTAGCAACTACCTTCGTTTCTTGCGAGAAGAACTCAGTGAAGAACTTGATGAGTTAAATCTCGATCTTGTGCGTCGTATGTGGTTTCAACAGGACGGCGCGCCACAGCACTTTTCCCGGACTGTGAGAGATTATTTAAATACAGAAGAAAGTTAATAGGCCAGCGCAGTCACCTGGTCTCACTCCATTGGACTGTTTTCTCTGGGGAACCATCAAGCAGTCTATATTTAGAAAAGCATGCGATACCGAGGACGAAATGCGTTTACGGATAGTCTCGGCGTTTGAACAAATTAAATTCGATACATCAGTGCTACAACGTGTTTGTGAAAACATTCGTAAACGATGCGTAAAATGCGTAGACTTACAAGGCGGACATATTGAACAACATCTCCGTAACCGTCAAGTTGATGTGATAATAAATTAGTATTATTGTGTGTGGTATTATCGGACAAACCAAATTAAAAGTTACAAACAATCGTCTAGTAAAGTGATGAAATTTAAAAAATCTAGTTACACGTGACAAGGTCATGACCCTTGGTGTAGGCATAGTTGGTTCGCTGAAATACTAGCGGCGCTCTTTCGTCCCGAAAATAAAGGAGCCGCGCGCGTATAGGTATAGGTATATACCTACAACGTTGCACGCAGAATGTTAGAGGTAATAAATCGATTTAATTTTACAAATATTAATTAATTAATATTAAATATGATTTTTTTAAATTGAATATTTCCCAAAATTACTTGTGCTGTTACATTTGGATATCGATAGCGATAACGTAGCTACTATATCAAACGTAGTTTAAATTACACGCTGTATATATTAGGGGTCACGCGAACATTTTATTTTTATTTTTATAAGATTATAATTATTGGTGTACTTATTTACCACACAACTCGGCATTTGTTTCTCGAAATTAATTTTTTTTTAATATAGTCTAATATGATCGTCACTAGGATCACTGGCCAGCACAACTACTACCTCCGGCAAACTCGCACCAATGCTCAACGCCAAACAAAGCACGTGACGTTGTTTCGAAAAGTACAAACTGTGAGTGCACTGCAATTGTGATATAGTTTTGACCTGGCTTTGGATTTCGGATATTGATACTGCATTACTGTTGACCCTTGCCCGTTAATTTGGACTCTGTTTATGCCTTTTGTTGTGGATTTTATCGATATGGCTGAACGTACGCAGAGAACTGTTCTAAACAGTCAGGCACGTGAGTTCGTTATACGCGTTCGTAACTATTTCGATCGGGAATCTCAAAATAGAGGGCCAATTTTTACCTATAACGTCAGTGGTTGAACCCGTAGCTGATGCGCTTAATGTTGGACATCGAACTGTTAGACGAATAACAGAAGAAAAATATGGCGAGACTGGCACAGAAGAAAATAAACTTCACACACTAAAAAAGAGAAAACGAGCAAAACCAGTCATAGGCATCGATAGCTTTGATGCCGATGCCATCCAAATGATGATGAAAACATGTGTACGGCTACTATTTACGGAAGGAGTTTCCAACAAGAAAAAAGTTAGTGCAATCACTGAAGGAAGCTGGATTATTCTTCGGTGGGGAAAGTTCTTTAACGAAGATTTTGAAGACAATTGGATTTCGATAGAAACAATGTAACAAACGCAAAATATTCATGGAAAGATTTGATATCGTGATGGCAAGATATACTTTTTTACGGCAAGTGAAAGAAATTGAAAATTAGCAAAACGTTGTGTTTTTGGATGAAACATGGCTTAATGCTAACCATACTGTAAGCCGTTCTTGGACCAATGACACTGCAGCTGCTTGCTGTTGGAAAAGGATCGCAACTTATAATTTGTTTACGCCGGAATCATCAACGGGTTTGTTGAAGGTTCTCATGACTTTTGCGTCAAAAACCACTGGAGATTACTATCAGTCGCATGGCTTCAAAAAAATGTCGTAGATGCAAACATAAATATGTAAAAAGCGGAATTAGTACGTCTTTTAAAAGAAAACAAACCAACCAAGACCCGATACGTCATTGACGAAATAGCGTTAGAACATGGGAACAGAGTTATACGGTTACCACCTTACCATTGTGAATATAATGCAATTGAGTTGTTGTAGGCTCTAATTAATAGTCCAGGAGCCGCCGACTATTTTTTTTAGTAATTAATAACAGGCTGAATATTTGTGAGTAGGTTCCGTTCGATGAGACACGCAAATTTTTCTCAGTAAAAAATCTTATAAGAGGTAGCTACTAAGTATCCGTGAATTCGGCAACTTCCAAGCGTGGGACAGAGAAAACGTACCACTAAATTTATAGGACTATATGGCCATTTCATTATACAAATTTTAACAAAGCTGCATTCAAAAAATCAGATCGTTAATAATTTGAATGACCTCTTTATTTATAATTGTCTCTTTATATTTGTAGAAGAGTACGCTCCAGTCAAACTACCCATTTTGTAGGACAATTGTTATTCCGAGTTTATTATCCAATTATATTAACATTTAAACTTACCGTTAGTCAGACAATTTCGACATCCCACCAAATCGAATTGGTTTATACCTGCGCTCTTTATTAGCTATCTCTATCGAGATTTTTCGCAGAGATAAACTTGGGCGTCTCGTCGAATGGAACCTACTCACAAAGATTGAACCTGTTATTAATCACTTAAAAAAATAGGCGGCGGCTCCTATACCATAAGGGATATGCTGCAAGACACAATACAGAACCCCCATTTACCACAGCAAAAATGCTAAAAATATTAGAAGAAGCTTGTGAACATGTGACTAAAGGAGACTGAGAAAGGTTTTGAATAGAACTGTTAAATTAATAAGGGAAGATTATGAAAGAGATATGAAAATGGATATTATTTTAGAAAACGAGCTTATAATTAATGTAGGTGATGATAGCAGTGGCGACAGTGAAAATAGCAGTATGGACCAATCTGATTAAATATGACCTTTTGTGGCACCTTTTTTGTTCTCTTTTTGTATTAATTTGTTTCTTGTGTGCATATATTCATTCCAATATTCAGTTCATTCAAATATATTACGTAAACATTTATATTTTTTTTATTAAACCTTTTTAATCAGGCACTACTTGCATTAAACCTTTTTAATCAGGTACTACTTCCTACTACTTTACTAACACTAAGGCCCTAAGGTTGGCTGGTAGAAAATGCCTTTGGTATTAAGTCCGCCTTTGCATACAAATTGCATGAAGTGTAAAAATAAATAAATCATGCAACATCACGTAGTTATTAGTAAATGTATTATAACGACTTTACATCGGATATTGTGATAAATAAAATGTATGAAGTACTCGTAAAGGCGTGCAAAGGCACACTGCCTTTTACAATGTGAATCATATTTGTAAAAATAATTACAGCCAGAAAATTAAAAAAGAAAATGTCGATGAATTTAGTGAAATTCAAATAAAGTTTGTTTATCTAACATATTTTTAAAGATTTTGTATGGGTACCTCCTTTTTAATCACAGTAACTATAGCAACAATATGTGATTATTATAATTATTTATTATTTTTTTAGGTGCGAAAGTCTGCTTTTTGAATAAATTTGTTTGAGACACGGCATTTTTTCAACCCTAAAACACGGCACCATAGTCATGGTGATGAAGTTGTATAGCGAACTATTTTAAAGTTCTCCTGTAGAATAACCTGCACGTCATATGAGACAGCTAGATACGATACTTTGTCACAATTTTCTTAGGTATTTCGTATATGCCTCACTTCCACACTTCCTAATGTATCATGGCTACATCTATAGGTTTTTTATCTAAGCCCGACTCGACTAAATTGTTTGTCAGATATTTTGACGACTCTATCTATAATGTTGCTACTTAATAAAACCACCTTTAAAAATGTAATGTTGGTAGCAGTGAACATTATTGATTAATTTTCTTCCAGACTACGCACTTCCTCGTTTACTTTATTCGAATCAGTTGTGTACGTAGACCAGCGTCTAATAAAAATAAACAGTCCGGCAAGGAGCACACTACAAAGCTACAGCGATGACGGTCCTGAAGAAGCCCATTCTATCGATTAAGAAGATTCCGCTGATTGATGAGAAACGCTGCGATGAGGTATGTATTGAAATATTTGTGCAAACTTGTTCTTGTAACCTTCAGGATACTGCCCTAAAAATAATACCTAAGCTTTTTTTTATAATTCATGGCATAACATATTACTTCTGTTCTCCCTTACTATCTCAGATGAACAGGAAATAGCATAAAATAATGCTTCAAAGTTGCTTTAAGTCATTTATGGGGCAGGTATTGATTTTCTTTTGTATAGAGGGTGTTTGAAAAATTGAAAAAATATTTTTCATCTAGACAAATAGATATCTAGTCAATTGAAATGAGAAAAATAATGTAACTCTGTGTACTTGAGAGAATTGAAATTACATTTAAACAGCTATAAAAAAACTGTTCATATAGTATGTATTGATTTGAATACTTCGCCTGTTGCATCAACCCCCAGTGACGCGGCGCACATGCGCACTTAAGCCCTTTGTTGTCAAGGTCATGGAGATGGCTTCCACCCATGGTGCTTTGATTTTTCAAGCCCGCCTTTTAAATAATGATGGCCCTCTCTAACTCTAGTAATGCAATATGTACCTATTGCAAAATTTATTTATTTATAGTTCAATATCAAAATATAAGTATGGATTTTGCTATTTTAGCACTTGACATGCTCAGCTACTTTAAAGAAGAAATTATTCTTGAAAGTGGAGAAAGAAAGCTTCACTGCGAGCAGGATACGGCGTCCCATCCAATCCGGGGAAGAGCTATGGACCGCTAAGCTATCGCAGTCACCTCATGGTGACACTCAATCTCCTTTTCTCATTTGTTTTAGATATCTTTAAGATTATGCTCGCAGTAAAGCTCTCTTTTTCCACTTTTACATTTAATTTGTTCATATAATTAGGTATGGATTTTGCTCAGTTTTTCCATCTCAGATGAACAGAAAATAGAATAAAATAAGGTTTTTTATTTTGTACCTTTACTGCAATGTATATTACATAAAGCGTGCAAGTTATCTATGCGGCAGTAATTGATTCTTGTGTATACAGGGTGTTTGACTATTCTAACTAAAAAAGCTAACCGCTTTTTCCGTCTGGTGACGGACTAAGAATACAAGTGTCACCACCCGATTCTTTCCCACGGGTGTCGTATGAGGCGACTAAGGGATGTAAGCAATTATCATCCATTGCATGACTGGTAGTAGAGCTGGGTACTAAGTGGGAGTAGGTACTCACTCGATATCGGGCCCGAGCGGGTTGGTACCACCATCTCCCGTGTGACCGGCCATGAAGCACATCGTTGCGTTTTGGCTACAGCCTGCTATCTATTATTTATTCTTTCATTTCATATCTGTGAAATGAAATGGTGAGCAGCGGGTTGACAATACTCTCGGTATAGTTGAGTCCATGAGCGACGGGTACCATTTACCATCGGATGGGCCATGACCCGTCTGCCACTACATGCAATAAAAAAAAAATTAACCAATTTTTACTAAAAAAATATTTTTTCATCTAGTCGATCATTAGATATCTAATGAACTGTAATGCGATAAAAAATCTTTGAACTTAGAGTAATCAGCTGAGCATGTCAAGTGCTAAAATATAGATCAAAATGTTAAAGTAATCATAAAAAAATACCACTCATATATATATTGATTTTTAATACTTCTCCTGTTGCGTCAACTCCCGGCGACGCGACGCACATGCGCACATAAGCACTTTGTGTCAACATCATAGAGACGGCTTCTACCCGTGATGCTTTTTGATTTTACAAGCCGCCTTATAAATATGGCCGTCCCGTAATAATTACCCAAAAAGTTTTTGGATTATAGGTACACACTAAGCCTAACCCTCGACATACACTCATATATTAAACTAGCCTAAGCCCGCGGCTCCGCTGCAGTCAAAAGCTAGTTTTTACGTTATACCTTCGGTTCACAATATAGTAGCGGGATAAAATGTATCCATCCATCCATCCATAAGCCTTTCATCTTTCACTGCTGGACGTAGGCCTCCCCAAAATGGGGGTTTTACCATAATCGCCACGCTTGGCAGGCGGGTTGGCGAACGACCGGCGGAACACACGCCTCCGGTCATGGCACCGCCAGGTAGCGACCGGGAGGCCGACCTTAGTGTACCGCCCGTCACCGCGTAGGAAATGGGGGTGGCTGTTTCGCGGATACTTTCCAAGAACACCGCCCCCGGCCCAGACGGGATACCCGCCCGGGTACTGGCTCTGGACCACCTGGAACCCCGCCTCAGGGGACTGTTCGACGCGTGCCTGGCGTCCGGACGGTTCCCTGACTGCTGGAAGGAGGGGAGGTTGGTACTCCTGCCGAAGCCGGGGCGAACGCCGGATTTGGTTGGGGCCTTCAGGCCCATCGTGCTGCTGGACGAGGCGGGTAAGCTGCTGGAGAGAATCCTCGCTGCCTGCATCGTCCAGCACCTGCGCGACCTCGGACCCGACTTGTCGGACGCCCAGTTCGGTTTTCGAGCTGGTCGTTCGACGGTCGGCGCAATCATGCGCCTGAGAGCCACGGCCGCGGCGGTCGTCGCTGGCGGTGGAGTACTGTTGGCGGTGTCACTTGACATCGTCAATGCATTCAATAGTCTGCCATTCAGCTGCATCAGGGAGGTGCTCCGGTATTACAGGGTGCCTGTATACCTGAGGCGGCTAGTGGCAGACTATCTCGAAGGCCGCAGCGTTCTCTATGAGAGCCGCATAGGGGACGTTGTGAGGAGACCCATGTCGTGCGGTGTCGGGTTCGGTTCTAGGGCCGCTCCTGTGGGACATCAGTTACGACTGGGTGCTACGCTGTGGGTTTCCCCCCGGGCTGGCGGTCATTTGCTATGCGGATGACACGCTGGTCGTGGCCCGGGGCAGCATTGCAACTGCGACGAGAACATGGCGCGGCACACGCTCGAGTCGTTCCCGGCTTGGGCTGAGCAGTACCGTGAACTCGTCGTGGCAATAGGGGGAGACCTCTCGCTGCCGAGCGTCGTCAGAGCGAAGCTCGGCAGCGAAAGGAATTGGGTCGCGGTCGCTGCCTTCTGCGAGGAGGTTATCTCGTGGAAGGAAGTGGCGGAGAGGGCCAGGGAGGAGGATTCTTCCGCTGACCCAAACCGCCGCCAGCGAATGGGGCGGCGCAGGCGTGAGTACTTGCGCCTCATGCCGCCCTAGCAGAGGCTGCGGGTAGATGGACCGGGGACCATCCACCACTCGCAAGGCCTCCCGCGAAGGTGCGACGCTCCATGTGTGGATGCGTCACGCAGTAGAGGGTACCCGAAAGGGAAAGCCACCGGTGGATCACAGAAGTAATCCAACACATGGTCCGTCAACACAGGCGGAGAGACGGCACACGGCGGGTCTCTTTAGTGGGTGAAGGCCCCACACTAACCTGTTCGTTGCCCCGAACGACGGGTGTGCAGTTAGGAACATTTTTTCCCGCCTAAACAAAAAAAAAGGCGTGTTGGCGATTGCAGTGGATGTTTTTAGTACACAGGGGAACGCTGTTGCCTGGTTCCCCAGTAATCATTCAGTCGGCTTTTACGACTCCCATAGGAAGAGATGGGGTGGAACTATTCTTGGTGCAGGCCCCACACGGCTCAAAATGTATACTTATCAGTTTTTAACTAATCAAGAGCTATCAAATAAAAAAGTTGTATCAAAATCCGTTCAGTAGTTTTTGCGTGATGCGCGAACAAACAAACTGATAAACAGACAAAAATTCTAAAAAAAATTTGTTTGTGTTTAGACATGTCTATATAGCCTATTACAGACTTTTTTTATCAAATATCTTAAATGTACAGACAGCATACAGCTTTATAATAGTATAGAACTTAGATTAAATTATATATCTAGATGGACTGTCACTTTTATAAACGTCATAAAAATCGGGCGGGAATTATTATGCTAGTGTGCGTGACAGCTGTTATTACACTTGTGCAATTTATGTTTGTGTGCGTGCGTAATGATACCAGTTTCAGTAGTAGTATTAAATTATGGTAAAATTCTATTATCGTAGATTCAAGACATTCTTATAATTACTACAAAATATTTTGTAGGTATATAGTCAATTATCTCTTTCTATTTACTCTCATAATCTTAATATATTATAAAAAATATATACTATATTATAACCTCTCCTTTAATGAGAATACTACTATAACCCACGATAATTATAAATTTAAAAATGTAAACAGAAATGCCGTGTGGGGCCTGCTTTAGAATAGTCTCACCCCTCTCCACCCACGGGAGTCGTAAGAGCCGACTGAGGGAATACCGGGGGAGTGGGCAGCAGCACTCCCTCGAGTATTAAGAACATCCACTGCGATCGCCAACCCGCCAGCCAAGCGTGGCGATTACGGCACTATCCCTCATTCCTTGGGGAGGCCTATGTCCAGCAGTGGACGTTGAAAGGCTGATGGATGGATGGATAGAAGAAATCTCGGACATCTTTAAATTGGAAATAAACACCAAATTTGCTTAATTTATTTAATTATAATTCAATATGAAAGTATGGATTATGCAGTGTTTAGTTATCTGTATAGTCGTATAAGATTGAAAAAATAATATCATTATATTATATCAGTGATATAAATCATAGTACATATTAATATTTTTTAATTTTTATATATTATTTTTAAACACTTAACATCCTTGGCCATTTAACAGAACACAAGGTGCCAAGTGAAATAGAAAATGATAGACACTGCATCTTCTGAGTACCGTTCAGACGCTCTGTCAACTGAGCTATCGTGACATTCATTAGGGACTATAATTTTCCAGAAAGATTCCTTCTTAATAAAAGCTTTCGTGACGCCCTCACCATTTGTCGTATGTATTGACATACATTATCCCGACTAGAAGCAATATTACAATTAAAAATCACATTATATACTTATTAAAAAGAAATGATCTTCCGAATCGTTATCAGCCCCAGTCTAGAGAAGTAGAGGTCAGTGTTTAGTATGGTTTAGTAGATGTCATAACCTTAGGAACTTCGTCCACGGGTCGTATCGTAGCGTATAATATTAACTTAAAAATAGTGAATTCTTGATCTATATTTTTTAATATTTGACATGCTCCGCTATTTTTTAAAGTACAAATTATTTGTGAATAAGGAAAAAGAGATTTTTAGTACGAGCGGGAATCGAACCCGCGTCTTTTCCAATCCGGGGAAATGCTCTAAACCACTGAGCTATCGTACTGACCTATTCGGTCGTCCCAATTTCCTCATCACATTTGTCTTTACGACCAACGCCATCTATTGGAATGCATTTACATGCATTAATCCAATATAGTAGGTTTAATTTTGGAATTAAAATTCATACTATTTGATGGCGCGATTTTTTAAACATTTTTGATCTATATTTAGTTAGCATTTGATATGCTCGGATACTTTTTAAAGTACAAACCAAAAAAAATTCCTTATTCACAAATAATTTCTTTTTTGGTTATACAATTTGTCTTTTTTAGTTGCAAAGTTCTTTGATAAAGCGCATTTGCAACTTCAGTCTCTCAAACCCCTTTATATAAGCCAATACGTCTTAAGGTAAGTTTAACACAGTATATAGGTACTAATGTTTAGATTAGCCGAATAGAACTTCTCACGTCTTAGAACTAACGTTTCCCACAGGACGTTATCGACATCCGCATAATACCACCAGCTCAACCCATCAAGCGCAACAAGCGCGCGATGCAGTGCATTACCGCGCTCATCACGCTGCTCTTGCTGACGGGTATGATCGTCGTCACGCAGTTCTACGAGCAAGTCAACACTGACACGCAGCGCCACAACCACTACAAGGGATATTGCTCTGTCCCACTGTCCCAGGTACGTCGATACATTAAATATTTAAAAACAACAATATAAAGACGAGGAGCAGGAATGGTATACAAGAAGACAACGATTTTATAGAAAATAACGTCTTTTTCTCACGTAGTTATTATACTTATTCGCTATGTATTGTTTTATTATATATGGATATGGAGAAGCGGGATCACCTAGCACAGGTATTTCATACTAAAAGGAGTCCTCCAAAAACTGTATTTAAATTGTATGTTTAGCTGAATAAAACATTTTTTTTTATTAAATAAACTATACCTATATTAATGTCCGATGGTCGAATTTTATTAACAAACTAAACGGTTAAGGCCTGTCCATTATTTTTTTTCTTTCATAAACTATCGTTTTATACTCATTATTTTTACAAAATGATTTCGATGTTTCACATCTGCCAGTTTTGATCGAAGGTAAGACCATTTTTATATGATTTTTATTAATAAATTTGGTGAATTTTCAGCATCCGTGAACCGTCTTGTTTCGTTTCCAGAGTACCTAAAAACCCATTCCTTCGTTGTGCTCCTGATAATAATTATACCATTCCTTATTCTTGTTATTTCTCGTCCCCAGGAAAGCTCTGAGGGAATCCCAAAAGTTATCTTGAAACCCAAAAGTAGTCTCTGGAATGGGGACCGTTTCTATAAGAACATACCGTGCCCCACATTGGTGCAGCATTAGATTGCTGCGACAATTGATTGACCTTCTCACTAGACTTGTTAACTCTGCTAACAGCTTCCCTGTGTAATTGGATGAGCGAACAGGAAATCCAATCGTTTGATCTTGCCTGTGTTCGTGAATTTGACTGGGTCTTCATAAGACTAGAGTAGTCTTCAAACTATATAATGGATAATAAACGTCAATGGATTTGGTTAAAAAAAGGATTTTCTCCTTCTTTATTCTTCTTCTTTATACTACGTTGGAAACCGGCATACCGTAGCCTTTAGACGCAAAATATAAACTCATCATTTAAAAAGCTTCTTGAAAAGACAATTCAACCAAATTTAAAAAAAAAATAGACGTCACGGGACGTCTACCAGATGTGAAAACATCGAAATTATTTTGTAGAATTAATAAGTACTTAGAAATAAAATGATCATTACTTTTTCAATGTGCTTGTATAAAATTATGACATGTGTAAAATAACGGAAATAAGATTCCGGCGCTTTATAGCATAGTGCGCATGGCCATCCGGCTACATTATCAGACCCTGAATATCATTTAGGATTATGGTAGTATTCAAGATAACTCAAACTAGCCCTAAATCGATGAGTTGCGACCTTTAATTACCGAGTACCCACGGCCACCTTCCGGCTCTATCATCAGACCCTGAATACCATCTAAAGATAAAGTACTCGTCAAGACGAATCATACGAGCCCAAACTCGATGGGGTTATGTCGTTTTATAACAGAGTTCCTATGGCCACCTTGTAGCTCCATCATCAGACTCTGGACACCATCTAAAGATAAAGTACTCGTGAAGATGATTCAAACGATTCCAAACTCGATGTGGTTTCGTCGTTTCATTACAGAGTTACTGTGGTCACCTTCCAGCTCCATCATCAGACCTTGGATACCATTTAGAAAGAAAGTACTCGTCAAGACGAATAATGAGAGCCCAAACTCGATCAGGTTATGTTTTTTTTTAACGGAGTCCTATAGCCACCTTCCAGCTTCATCATCAGACCCTTGATACCATCTAGGACTGGAGTACTAGTCAAGACAATTCAAACGAGCCCTAACTCGATAGAGTTGCGCTATTTAATTAAAGAGTTCTCATGGCTACCTTCCAACGCCATCATCAGACCCTAGATACCACCTAAAGACAAAGTACTCATCTAGACGAATCAAACGAGTCCAAAGTCGAGCGGATTGCGTCATTTCATTATAGAGTTGCTATGTCCACCTTCCAGCTCCTTCATCAGATCAGCTCCATGTCATCATAATATTGCATTGTCACGCGATATACGTATGTGTGTAAAATTTCAGCTCAATCGGAAACCGGAAAGTGTGTCAAATTTAACTTGCAAGATTTGAACGAGACAAGAAAAATAAAAGCGTCGCCACGCTAACAGACGATTTTACCCTTCCTCCGCATTAGATGTTTCACATCAAAAATTGTAAAAACTGCGTGGTATATAATATAAATTTTACCATCTATTGTACTTTGGGGTTAAAATTGTATTGAAATTATAGGACTCGCAGACATCGGTACCGAAGAAGGCTCCATTGCATTGGAAGGCTTCTGAAAGCCCTGAGCAGGTGGCCGCTGAAATCCAGGTATACGGATAAGTACATTATGTGCTTTTGGAAAATGAACATCTAAAAGGGGTCAATTGTCTTTGTCATCGATACATCATCGCAATTCTTTACTAATAATATAAACGAGACTTTGTAGTCGTCTTTGTTCTGTCCCTTTCTAGGCTCTGGACTATGCATAGACAATGATGATAGGTTTAGAAGACCAGCGTGAAAGCGTAACAAACAAACGCACTTTTGCAACCTTATCGTTACTAATATTATAAATGTGAAAGGGCTGTGTAGGGCCGGCTTTAGAATTGTCCCACCCTCCCTCTCTACCCACGGGAGTGGACGTTGAAAGGCTGATGGATGGATGGAAATGTGAAAGTGCATTTCTTTGTTTATGTTTTCACAACATAACTACAAAGGACATAGTTTACTTTTTATCCCGGAGAAAAAGACGATTCTTGAGCGTATTTGTTTTTTAAATCGACGCGGTGCTAGTCTTGTCGCATATCATTTAATGACTATAGAACTAAAGGTAAACAACTCTCGTGCCATAAGAATTGTGGGGTCGATTCCTATACTACAAGTCTCGGGTTCAAATCCCATTGGCAAATAATATTTCGTTTTTTTTTTGTTTGACAAGGTATTAGTCAAAAGAACACAGTATAAAACAAATCGGTAAAACATCAATTTCATTCATTTCCATGAGCGAAATAAAAGGACGCCAAATGGTTCGGAAGTATTCTAACAGTGCGTTTTCACTAACGCGAAGCTGAGCGGAGAGGAGCAGTGAAAAGTGGCAAGCGTTTCTACTGAAATGGAGAGGAGAGGATTTGAGCGAAGTGGAGCGAACTTGAGTTGCATTGGCCGAACATAATATTGTCTGCAGCGCCCGAGGCTTGTACTGACAAGTCTACCTTCTGTCGCTGCATTCTATCGTCCCACTAAATTCCGCTTCGCTGCCCTTCGGTCGATTTCATCGCTCTGTTTAGTCTATTTTCCGTTCTATTTTGCTCGGAGTCGCGTGTTCTTATATTTTATTTGAGATTCCGCTCAGCTAAGCTCCAGTTCGCTTACTCTATTTCCGCTGACTTGAAGTGGAGATTTTGAGTTGTGATCGGTCAACTCACGGTCTGATTTTCTCCACTTCGCTCACTTTCGTGTTAGTAGAAAAGTATCCTAAGTATTTATTATGATGCGTGACTTAAATTGAGATTATATGGACTAATATTTAAAGGTATATTGTATTGCTTATATTATGTCAATGTTTAGGTGTTAAATCTCCTGGATGAGGAACCCAAAATCTTCGTTAATGCGTTGGGTGAAGCATTGGATATTAACATCGACGATTCTATCGAGAAGATCACCGTGATGAACAACGGACACCCCGTCAGCTTCATACACGATTTTGAAGCTAATATCACCGGTAAAGAACGTTCCAGATATATCGTGTTACATTTTATTTATATGCTTTTATATATATAGCCCAAAGACCCACCCTTTATTATCGGATTGAAATGGATCTACTATGCAACCTCTTTTGTCTTGTTAAGTACAATTTATATTTTTTCAAAGATAGGTATCTCATTTTTTTTTAATTAGAATAAAAGATTTTCAAAGATAGGTATATCATTTTTTTTTAATTTTAAGAAAAAATACAAATAGTAATTAAATTCATAAAAATTTGAACGAAAATCGTTGAGCAAGATGAATCGCGCAGGCATAATCGACTCGGAGCGGTGCTTCACGATGCCGCTGGACGGCACGGTGGTGGTGCGGCCCGAGCTGTTCGTGCTGGGGCTGCAGCGCGGCGACGAGTTCGACGTGTCGCGCCTGCGCACGGCCCTGCGCGCCGTGCTGCGCGACGCGCTGGCGCCGCCCGACCTGCGCCGCCGCTGCGGCGCGCGCCCCGTCTACGCGCTCGAGCGCGCCGGCGCCTTCGTCGGTCGGTATTTATAGCATTAGTACGGATTACTTACAGAATAAAAATTCTTAAGCCGCACCGCTTATTCCCTGATTTTTAATTTAAAAAATATTTTTATGTTCCAAATAATCATACACCCATGGGCTAATTACATAAAATTGCTACATTTTTTTTTTATAACTTTTTGTAAAGTTTAACGGTATAATCACTCCATCAGTTTAAGATTTTAATCAATCTATTACATTGACCTGACCTAAACCTGACCATGTTCACAAATGTAACCTCGAAATAAAATAACACAAAGAACCATTTCCGCACTCAGAGCTGAATGACAGCCAAACAAGCGAAAAAGTTGACAAATTGGCGATCATCGTGAATTTAATTTTGTTCAGAAAATGATTACTATTAATATACGAGTATAGTAACAATCACCAAATAAAAATATATTTAATTATAAGGCGTATATTTTGGCTGTGTGCCGGCTTTAGAATTGTCCCACCCCCTTCTACCCACGGGAGTCGTAAGAGCCGACTGAGGGAATACCGAGGGAATAGGCAGCAGCACTCCCTCGAGTATTAACAACATCCACTGCGATCGCCAACCCGCCTGCCAAGCGTGGCGATTACGGCATTATCCCCCATGACGTGACCGCTCCTTGTGGCGTTCTCTTGGGGAAGCCTATGTCCAGCAGTGGACGATGAAAGGCTGATGGATGGATGGATGGATATATTTGTCATAATATTTAAAAAAATGAC
Source organism: Leucoma salicis (assembly GCA_948253155.1). Classification (NCBI taxonomy): domain Eukaryota; kingdom Metazoa; phylum Arthropoda; class Insecta; order Lepidoptera; family Erebidae; genus Leucoma; species Leucoma salicis. Next base: position 1,284,821 of record OX411806.1, on the reverse strand, counting down.
CTGAACATGTAGGCAACAATAATATAACAACAACGAAAAAAAAAAAATATCAGCTAAAAAGGATTGAAAAATATCATGGGACTCAATGGACTTCAGCTAGTTTTTAAGTACGTTTAAATAAATATTTTTTTCATAATGTAAAAATTAACTAATTTCAGTTCGTAAGCGTTCCGTCGATGAGCCCCCTCATGACTACATACAGTTTGCTGGGAATCGTATTCAAGAGATAGAGATAAGCAACCTCGCAGAACTTCTGGAGTACGAGCAGAAGAAGAAACTCTCTGCTTAAACGCGTAAGAAGCCCGATGGAGAACGTTAGAAATGCTAAGAGTAATCATTGAGAGATGACAAGAGATGTGGATGTAGGAATATTGAGTAGATTCGACTCTTTTATTTTACTACCTATTGAAACATTAGCTATGACACAATATCCATGAAGCATTTAAAAAAAATTGTGAGCTTTGTATATTATATTGATAGATTAATAGACCAAGTCAAGTTTTATTTTCAAACACTACAACATAGTGCGAGACTAATATGTGGTTTAGAGCTCGCGGCAGGTTCTAACAAACAGTGACAAGTGACAATCGGATTTGGTACAAGCAACATCACTAGCGATTTTCCCGCGAATTATACTATCTGCGGCGCATAGTGGTATTGTAATCGCCGGGAAAATATTGCAGTGTAGTTGTACATAGTTTTTATATGGTTGTGTAAGTTGTGTTACAAAGACTAAATTGATAGACGTGTGGGTTGTGTATACGTGATAACAGGGTCGCTCCTTGCATACTGCATTTATTATTTTTAATTTTTAAATTTATACACACTAACAACACAACACCAATGTTAACATTGTAAAGCAGCAAGCTATTTGTCTACTAAATTATCATAATTGTGCCAAAAATCATGATACCTACTGTATACAGAAAACTTTAAACTGTTCTAACAATACATAGGATGTAGTATGTACCTACCTATGTGTATATTTAATTTTTTTCTGCATCTGCATTCACATCTCCACGATATTGGACTTAAAAATGTTAGTCCAGAATTTTATAAAATAATCACTTTATAATACTCTGTCTTAGTACGTAAGTTATAAAAAAAAATAGTTTATATTTTACACTATTTACCTATTTTATTCAAACTTAAGATTACTTTTATTTGACAATTGAAAATTTATTTTTCCACTACTTAAGTAGTCAAGATTGTTTGTTATATTTCTATTGTTATTGTTTTATAATAGTTTAGTTTCAAAAAAATATTGTTAAGTATATTATCTACTATAAATTATAATTATGTAGTATCATATAAAATAAGTTACCTACGCACCCTGTGAAAAAAATACGATAATATTTTTTTATGTAATATTGAAACGTGATTTAAATTTAGTTGGCAACTTCTTTAAGGCGTAATAATTTTCATTGATTGTCTTCGTTTAACGTTGATATCAGTTTTTGAAACCAAAAATAATAGATATTATTATTTTTAATTAATAGGATTTATCTCGGAGCACAATAATCAATGCTATTTAGCGTTTACTTAAGTGATTATATTATTGTCTCTATAAATATAAGAGTTATAAATTAACTGAGCATTTTATTTTCACCGTAGTTAATACAAAATATCAACCAAAGAGAATATAACCACTACGTTTAGTCATAAAAGTGGTATAATATAATTGTCTATTCTTTTTCGTTTTCAGCCCACTGAGCTATCTGTTTCCTAGATGTATTTAGTCTGAGTAGCTCAGTGTTTCAGCCATTTTCAGTCATAGCCATTATATTGCTCTATGGTTGAGCACGAGTTGACTTCCCCGATATGGGTAATTAATCTATTATTTCAAAATTGGCAGAGGCGTTGGGGTTTGTGCCTTATGACTACTTACGTAATTTTACGTTTTGAATGAAACGAGTTGATGACACTAGGGAGACCCGTTTGTCTTCCCACCATATTGTGACTAAAATAAGCGCATGTTGACGGGCTAAAAGTATGTAGGTAATGTTACGATCCTATTCTTCCCTAAGTCTTAGAAAACTACTAAGAAAGTAAGGAAATACATTATTATGGGAAAGGAAACCAATCGCACTAGTGAACCACTAGTAGCTAGCAAAAAAAAAATCATCCGTCAAATGGAGCCAAATGGTACTGGTTTGGAATACACTGTAGTAAAAGTTAGTCAATTCTTAAGAGATTATTAAGGGTACCTAATAGGTCTTCCCGACTGTGAAGATGCACAGCCGCCTGTGCTCTATCTAACAAATGTGCCGTAGCTTCTAAGACATAGCTACAATCAGGTGGTCATCACTTGTTGATTATATATAAAATAGAAAAAATATAATATAGTTTCCGTTAGTGATAAAAGAATCTCACACTTGCAGCATTTATAGAAAAAATAACTGCGTACTGATATAATAACTGCAAAGTCAATGATATCGAGTTTGATCCCCATTCCAAGGACCAGACCTCGTCACACACATCGAGATTATTCAAAATTTTTCGTAATTATTTGTTTACAAATTATTACTGCTCGGTAAAAGAAAACCTCTTGAGGAAATGTATGCCTGTGAGTGGCTGAGATATGTTCTCAACCGTTTGTGAGGTCTGTCAACCCGCAAGGGGCCACTACAGGCTAAATCCCTCTCACTATGAGAGCAGACCGGCGCCCAACAGTGGGATAGTACCTAATGGCTGGAGGAAAAAACTTGCATATCAGTGGTCTTCTAGATTTCGTCACAGTCACAAAGTACATTTGTATATACGGAAAGTCACAGTAAAAGAACAGCTTTCTTTTCAGTTTGATTGAAAATTAACGTTTCGCCATCTCTTAGTGATTTATGGAACTGTTTAACTAACAATATGCTATAGCGTATTGAGGTGTGTGCACCTTACAATGGGGATGTTTACTGCCATCATTTCACGGAAGATGGCGTGTTATCGACATGGCCATTGAAAACTGTTATTTCCGTACAATTTGTTACCCGTAATCATCTATTTATATATAACCTGTAATTTGGTAAATTATAATAACTCCGGTGTATATTTCCCAAAAATCCAACATTAAAAAAAAGTTGGGAAAAGGCTATATCCCTTTACAACCGGCGAGACGAAAACTTTCCGATGATAATGAAATTTCTGTGCATACTTTAATCGGAGTTATAGAACCTTAGAAAAAAAAAAATTGTAAAAGTACCTGGTCTCCGGGAATAAAACCCTCACGTTTATGAGTTTCAGGAATCATTTGCAAGTCGCACTTTTGTGATAGTTTGATATTATTACTAAAATAAAAGTAAAATTCAACAAAACGAGTCATGAATTGTCTCCAAAAAACAGAGGACCAATAAGGGAATAGTCAACTGAACAGTCTTCTATGATCGATTGTCAGGTACTATATAAATCAGCAATTTTAATTATCGTACTTTTACAGACCTTATCACAAACATGTAATATGAAATCAATCCTTTTTGTGATAAAGCCTGAAAGAGTTTTCATCTCTTGAGAAGCATATATGTAAACATCACACTTTTCGCATTTAATTTTTGAACGACTAGCATAGTTTTCGATGTGGCAAGTTCTTGGAGCATGTAAGTTGACACTTAGGTGCAAGTGATCATATCCTTCGTAACTTGTGGTAGTAGATGGTGATATAGGTGGACTATAATGTACTCCCGCCGTGATCGAGAACATCAACACCGTCCATGTGTCTATTTTAATTCTCAAAATTAAGAAGGACAGAACAGAAGCCCCTAGCCTAAGGTGTGTAGTGCCAAACATAGTCTTTGCACCACGGTATATGTTTAAGTCTAGCATTAGTCCATCGCTTGTAGTTCAAAAATTTTCAAACCCACAGATCTAGGCTTATTTTTAACTACCTGGCGCAGGCAACGTCCTGTGGAGGGTATAATTTGCTCGACAATGCAATAGTAACCTGGTGTTCGTTCTAGTTTATAACATAGTATCACGCCTGTATCCCCAAAGGGGTAGGCAGAGGTGTATTACACACCCACGATTCGCCAACTATGTTTCATAGGGGGCGAGCCTATTGCCGTCTATCGGGCACATTTCCAAACTTCAGACTGCTACTGACAAATTTTCTTTTTACGAAAAAGCTCAATAACATTGCCCAACCCGGGGATCGAACCCGAGGCCTCATGATCAGCAATTGCACACACTACCGCTGCACCACCGCAGGCAGTAGATTATTACAAACATATTTAATTAACTTTATCAATTAAGGGTTGATCTCCACAGTGGATTAAGCCTTTTAGATTCAATGAGATCGATTCTTGTCCAAGCATGTGTGGTGATGGAGCTAAAAATGGTGGTAGTAATGACGCTAAGGACTGTAGAAGATATTGGAGTACATTTTTTTTGGATTTGATTTTCAGCTTCATCTGCTAAACTATCAACAACATGTGGCTCGAATTCCAGGTCATCATCTTCAAAATCTTCAATTTCGGAAATGTTCCCATTTCCAAGCAGGACTACGATTGCTTTATCTGTTAAACCAGCACCTAAAATAAAGTAAAAAAACTACTTAATAAGTCATACCATACCACAATTAAAATGAAGACACGTAAATTAATAATGCGTTGTACTACCGATATTGCATAATCGTGAGAGTTGATTTTTGTGGGATTATTTTAGAAGTTATTTTAGAAGTTTGTGGGATTATGTTAGTAAGATGTTACTCAAAATTGTAAAAAAAATTGTTAATATTGTTAAATATTTACTAAATAATAAGTTAACTGCAAAATTGTGTTTAATTCGTAAATATTAACAAAAAAAAGTTACACTTACCGGAGCTTGTACGGTCACCAAAATACACCGCCGTCCCTCACGATGGTTTTGGGCTATTGATGGCTATTGACGATTGACGCATTCAAATTTGCTCGTTCGGTACCGAAGTGTTTCTATGCCTACGCACAGATAAACTCACGATGTATCGACAACAGTTGCGTACGGAAAAAGCAATTTTTTTCCAACGTAGATCTTTTTAAAGTCAAAACTCACGATTGTTTAAGCGTGATCGTAAAGGGATACGTCGCAAAAATGTTGTGGCTACACAGCATAGCGTCTTTCAATTCTTTAATCTTCCACTTACTATATACATTTTAAGATCGCTGATCAACCAGATTAAATAAAAAAATAGCAAACTTCTCAGGCAAACAAAGCACGTGTAATTTGACAGTGGCCATCTCGCCGATAGCATCTCCGCTCAGATTTTTTTTTTGCCCGTGGATCCCCATTAAATAGTTAATTGCAAGACAATATGCTAGTTCTCCATTTGATGGCGATAGCAATTTAGTATTAACTTGGCAAGACCTTTATACGCGTGGAATGTAGTTAATTTTTTACCTATAATTATTTTTCTAAAATAAAACTTTTATAACATAAGCGAATTGTTTTTCAACCCTTTTTCTGTCCCACTAATGAGCATGGTACTTCTCTCAGGATGAGAGGGATTAGACCATAGTCCACCACGCTGGCCCAAAGCGGCTTGGCAGACTTAACTAATATAACATTCAAAAAATAAAATAAAATTGGCTTTTTGTCAAGTCTGTGTATTTTTTATTATTGGTAGGTATTATTTCTATCTGCCGTTTATGGCAGGCGATTATGGTAAAACCCCCATTTTGGGGAGGCCTATGTCCAGCAGTGGACGATGAAAGGCTAATGATGGATGATGAGGTATTATTTATAATTACATTCAAAGTTAGTACCTATGATGTGATTAACTGTACGGTACGGGCTGGCGGAATTTCGTCAGCGCCATTTAAAGTTATAAAACTGGAGAAGAATTTGAATCCCTTTGTGAGCGTTAGGATACCTGATCCATGAAGATTTATATGTTTTGTGTTATCTACATACTGTAGTAGATATGGCGGCTGTGTCGTTGTTGTTCAGTTGTATTACAGTTTTGTTAATACTGTATTATTAACAAAAGATTTACAAGCCATAAATTCGTAATAAACTATGACTTTGCTATAGAAAACGCTATACTTCGTGCCGCCAGCGCCATTGTGTCGCGAGGACAAAACTGAAAACTCAGAATGTATGAAGCGTGCGTTCTTCCGTAGTTCCTTTTTTGAATTTAATAGGAACATGGAAGCGCCTTCCATAGGGAACCATAGACATACATGTTCGTACCGTATTGTTAATTTGTGAATACGACCGTCCATTGATGTTTTTAATCTCAATGTCTTTTTTTGCAAATGTTTTTAGGTATATAGGGTAATACCTAGGTAGTATAGTCGTATATTATTTTTCAAAGGTGTTTTATTAGTTTGTCGTCTCTATTTTCCTATAAGTTACACTAGTAAACTACTCGTGCTTGGCACGGGTGCATTTACTAATGAAGAAACACTTTTTTATGACTTGAATTCATAAAAAAATCATTGGGATGTATCTACTAGTGGTGTAACGAATATTGACATTCTTATTTGTGAATACTAGTATCTCTTTTGATATTCGTCTTCATCTACGATCAACTACACAGCCTTCGCAAGAAATTCTGCAAATATATTGCGTTTTTTTAAGGGCGGGAGTAAGGCTTTGTCATTTAGCCTGGACATCGTAAGAACGTGCAGCAGGGTTTTGAATAGCGCCACTCTATCAAAGTTACCATCTATTAGAAACCCTGAGGGACTCTGCAAATGGATCGCCAGTTTCCTGAATGGTCGGCGCATCAAAGTCGTAGTCGATGGCTGTTGCTCCGATCCATCCATCCATCCATCAGCCTTTTAACATCCGCTGTTGGACATAGGCCTCCCCAAGAATGGGGGATAATGCCGTAATCGCCACGCTTGGCAGGCGGGTTGGCGATCGCAGTGGATTTTGTTAATACTCGAAGGAGTGATGCTGCCCTCTTCCCCGGTATCACTCAGTCGGCTCTTACGACTCCCATGGGTGGAGAGGGGTGGGACAATTCTAGCTCCACACGGTTGCTCCGATAGCATGACTATATTAAAATTCGTTGCATTGCTTAGATTCTAAACTTTTGAAGAAGTAAGCGAAAAGAACATAGTTCAATTCAACCACAAGAAGACACAGGTTTGCGCATTCACTGCAAAGAAGGACGCATTTGTCGTGCCACCTCAGTTCCAAGGGGTAACTCTCCCAGTTTCCAAGAGTATTGGGAGCCTCGGCATCGACATCTCTAGCGAAGTCCAGTTCGGGAGTCATTTGGAGAACAAAGCTAAATTGGCGAGTAAAAAACTAGGCATCCTAAACAGAACCAAGCGGTATTTCACACCGAGGCAACAACTTGTGCTATATAAAGCACAGGTCCACCCTCATATAGAGTACTGCTCATGTCTCTTGGCAGGTGCGCTTAAGTACCAACTCTACCCACTTGACTTCCTGCAAAGGCGTGCTATTCGAATTGTCGCAGATCTCGATCTCACGGAGGGTCTAGAGTCGTTGGAGCGGCGGAAAGACTTTGAGTCCCTCTGCGTGTTCTATCAGCTCTACAATGGGGAGTGCTCGGAGGAGCTGTTTGAGGTGGTACCAACATCACCATTTTACTACCGAACCACGAGACGTCACGGTAGGGTTCATCCACACCACCTGGAAACGATTCGTCAAAGATGGTTCGTTTTCAGCGTTCTTTTCTACCACGTACGTGTAAGCTCTGGAATGACCTAAATCCTACGGTGTTTCCTCGGCGCTACGACATGTCCCTCTTTAAACGAGGTTTGAAAAGGGCACTTAAGTTGCGGTAGGCGGTGGCTTGCTGTGCCCCTGGTGTTGCTAAAGTCTATGAGTGGCGGTTACCACTTACTATCAGGTGGGCCGCTTGCTAGTCAGCCACCGCTGGCAATAAAAAAAAATGAATGGACCGGCCCGTTCGGGGAAATACCACCCTCTCACAAAAGATCAGCGTAAAGGCGTTGTGTTTCGTATGGCAAGTAAGATCATTGGAGGCCCAAACCCTAAACCTATCTATCTTCTCCTTATATCCTATCTACCTCTTGTATATTTCCTTGGAGATAGAGACGCGCGAGTGATGCCTCTGGTGTTACCAGGTGCCTTATGCTTGTTTGCCACCCAAGTAGTAAAAAAAATATCTATGTTATATAAAACAATAACTGCCTGACTGACATATCAATTCACAGCCCCAACTCCTGTGGCTAGGACCGTGAACTTACTTACTTACTTATTATCACGCCATTTCCCTTGCGGGGTAGGCAGAGAGAACAGAGTGCCAAGAGGCTCTATATTAGATTATACATCTCTCGCTTCTTCAACATTCATAACTCTCTTCATACACGCTCGCCGGTTTCGGAGACTCCTGACTCCACCTTCCTTCAATACATGACTGATTTGGTCTAGGTAGGTAAGTCTCGGTCTCCCCCTATACCTACATCCTTCCACTTTCGCATTGTATATCTTCTTAGCCAGTCGCTCGTCCGGCATTCTTTCCACATGTCCGTACCATCGGAGCATTCCCTTTCGCATCTTTACACCAATACTCTCTTTCATACCTACTCGCTCTCTTACGTCGTAGTTACGAATGCGGTCAGTCAGCCTCATTCCACAGATTCTCCGCAGAGATCGTATTTCGACCGCATTGATTTTACTCTCATGCTCCTTTTGCATACCCAACTCTCGCTTTTATATAATAACGTTGGGACAAGCACTGCGTTGTGTATTGCGACATGTGCCCTCTGGCTGAGGTGTTGACTGCCGAGAAGTTGTCCCAAAGCTCCGTTCACTCTATTTCCCGCATTCACTCTTCTCGCTACATCAGTGGTGTACCTTCCATCCCGACTGAATCCACATCCAAGATATACAAATTCATCCACTTGTTCTAGCACACGGACCGTGAAAATTTACATATAGGTTTACTTGATACTAAGAAATGATTTTACGCAAATCCTATCCAAAATAGATTTGTGGGTATGACGCGAGGGAAGCTGTGGATAATGCGGTTAGTTATTATATAATAGGTATTATACCAGCCTGTCATAGAACGAGATTAAGTAATAATACATTATAATAGAGAGGTAAAACTTATTAAGAGCAGAACCGCAAACTAAATTCCATATTTAAATTAAACAACACGTGGATCTATTATAATAATTTGTAATTACAAGTATCGTTCCCGCGTTCGTTGTTTACAGAACCAATGTTAGTATCGGAACTTTGGCTAGTTTCGCCCGGGCAGACTTGCCTCGCGGCTCTCGCATTAAGATATGCTAATGTTATTAGGAGAGTACGCTCGCATTATCTTTTAACTGGCAACACAGATACGATGTTTCCCCGTTTCTAAACAGCCATTGTATCGGAGATCTTTCTAGATAATTCTATACAATACCATCATTAACGTTAACTTACTCGGTACCTTTACTAATAACTCTATTTTGGCTTTTTAGTTGTTAGGACAGAGAGGCTTTACTGTTTTAAGTGTCAATATAACGACAATATTAAAGCTTAAATATGCTATGAATGTTTCTTACTAAGATTAGGATGGTGTACTGTGACTGTTTATCATATATCTGGATAAATGTCTACAAAGGTTGAATGAAATGAATGTGGGAGTTCAGATGGGCGACTCAGTGGTTAACTCGCTGCTATATGCAGACGATGCGGTCCTATTAGCGCAGTCTGCGACTGACCTGCAAACCCTAGTCGACGTAATGGCAGAAGATTGTAAGAAAAGGGGCCTACGTGTGAATGTGAGCAAAACCAAAGTAATTGTTTTTGAAAGAGAAGAAGCCAGAACAGATGTTAGAGTAGCAACAGGAAATGGTGTGCTAGAACAAGTGGATTAATTTGTATATCTTGGATGTGGATTCAGTCGGGATGGAAGGTACACCACTGATGTAGAAAGAAGAGTGAATGCGGGAAATATAGTGAACGGAGCATTGGGACAACTTCTCGGCAGCCACCACCTCAGGCAGAAGGCACGTGTCGCAATACACAATGCAGTGCTTGTCCCAACGTTATTATATGGAAGTGAGAGTTGGGTATGTAAAAAGGAGCATGAGAGCAAAATCAATGCGGTCGAAATGCGATCTCTGCGGAGAATCTGTGGAGTGAGGCTGACTGACCGCATTCGTAACAATGACGTAAGAGAGCGAGTAGGTATGAAAGAGAGTATTGGTGTAAAGATGCGAAAGGGAATGCTCCGATGGTTCGGACATGTGGAAAGAATGCCGGACGAGCGACTGGCTAAGAAGATATACAATGCGAAAGTGGAAGGATGTAGGTACAGGGGGAGACTGAGACTTACCTACCTAGACCAAATTGGTCATGTACTGAAGGAAGATGGAGTCAGGAGTCTCCGAAACCGGCGAGCGTGTATGAAGAGAGTTATGAATGTTGAGGAAGCGAGAGATGTATGCAAGAATATAGCCTCTTGGAACTCTGTTCTCTCTGCCTACCCTGCAAGGGAAATGGCGTGATTATAAGTAAGTAAGTAAGGATTGTGTAAATGGAAAAGAAAATTTGTTATATAAGATGTTAGTAAGGCTTTTAGATTTTTACACGATATTTTACTTCACGGAGCAGTGATAAATTGTGTACAAAATAACATAATTTCGAAAAATCTTGATATGTCAGAGTGGTAAATAAAATAAAAACATATAGGTATTCACGGACATTTCACACAATGTCCTCTGCTTCCAAACTAAGCTTAACGCTTGTGCTATGGGTATTAGATTACGGATATCTTTTTTTTTGTTAAGGCGGGGAAAATGTACCTAACCGCACACCCCGTCGTTCGAGGCAACGAACAGGGTAGTGTAGAGCCCTCAACCACTAAAGAAACCCGCCGAATGCCGTCTCTCCGCCTTTATTGGCGGGCCACCGGAACCATATTACATTCAGATTACGGATACCTAACACATATATTACTTTTTTGGTGTGCCGTACAAGGACTTTGGACTAAGGATCGAACTCGATACCATCGTCTTTGTTGTCCTTGGTTTTACTTTTAGTTTAGGCTATCACTGCACTAACTACTTAGAATAACTAGTATGAAATTATATACAGAGTAGCAAACTTAATTGAAGAGGCTTATCAGTAATGCATTGTACTAACCTGTGTATTCAGGAGATTAGGTTGTGCACACACGATCCAATGGTACAGATAGGAGACGCGTGTGGAATAGCTTGTTTTGTCTGCTCGCTAGAGGGGCGCCGATATGATTTGCATATCTTAATCCAGTAAGATGGGGGGGTGGATTTGGCTTTATAACGCTAACGGGGGTTCATGTGAGGTGTGATGTTAGTTCGTAAATGCGGTGTTAGCTATTATAATGAAACTATTACTGTTTTACTTTAAGGCACTCTAATAATAAGGAGGTTTTAGGACTTCGATGTTGGCCTGTTGGTTATACAAATATTTGTGTCGTACAAAGACACTGCCACTTTTCAAGAGTCTACTATGGAAGTCAAATCAAGGGGACATTACCACCGTCTAAGACTGGAAATTCAAGTAATAGTAAAGTCGTTTGGTAATCATAGTATACTTTGCAATTTCCCTTTGCTATTGTGGTGAAGACCTTTTTTTTTGTTTATGCCGGAAAATATGTGCCGCACACCCCGTCGTTCGGGGCAACGAACAGGGTAGTGTGAGGCCCTTACCCACTAAATAAACCCGCCGTGTGCTGTCTCTCCGCCTTTATTGGCGGGCCACTGGAACTATGTTACATTGGTTTAATGGTCCGCCGGCGGCTTATCCTTTTTTTTTAAATTGTGGTAAAGACCTAAGTTAAAAATTTGGATCTTATCAGCTCTAAGAATAAGTAAGAATAGGAATTGTAATTTTCTTTATCAATTGTTTATTCTCTGACATGGAAGGAAAGTGAAAAAAAAATTAAATAAAAAGAGCGTGAAAAGGATTTAAACCATTGTCTACAATGCTGGCTCAATTTAGTCCCAGGGTCGCTAGACTTTAATGCCGTTGAGAAAATCTCTCAGGTTTCCTAACAATTTTCTCCTTCATCAGGAAGAAAAATACATAATATTATAATTTTTAAAAACCATAGTTGTGTGCCTGCGAGGTGTTAACCTTGGACTGAGGATTGAACTTGATACTAATCTATTTTGATATTTTTATATATATTTTTAGCATTTGACATGCTTAGCATCATACATTAAACACTAAGTGAAAACACTTTGTTAACACTTTGTGTTTAATGTATAGTGCTAAAAAAAATTGTCTAAAAATTGTCAGGATGGCTGAATTGGTAAAGCATCTGGACGGTATCCAGAAGATGCAGGTTCAAATCCTGCTCCTGACTGTTATTTTCGATTTCACATTTTTCACTTTGTGTTTAATGTATAGTGCTAAGCATGTCAAATGCTAAAAATATATATAAAAATATTTAAAGGGTTTGCGTCATTATTAGGTAAAATCTTAATTGTAAAATTAAGTTTACCTGGTCGGTATAATGTATGAAAATACTCCCGACAGATGGCGCAGGCGTCACCCAAAGACGTTAAGTATGATGTGTTATCGAAATTAGCAGTCAGGAGCAATTGTCAGGATGGCTGAATTGGTAAAGCATCTGGACGGTATCCAGAAGATTCAGGTTCAAATCCTGCTCCTGACTGTTATTTTCGATTTCACATTTTTCACTTTGTGTTTAATTGATACTAATCTTTGCAATCTTTGGTTTTACTAGTACGCTATTATTAGTACTTATGTTTTTATCTTTTTTTTTTGCATGTAGTGGCAAACGAGCCACGGGCCATCTGATGGTAAATTGTAACAGTCGCTCATGGACTCAACTATACCGAGTATTGTCAAGCCGCTGCTCACCATTTCATTTCACAGATATGAAATGAAAGAATAACGGCTATCTCCTGCTACAGCCAAAACGCAACGATGTGCTTCATGGCCGGTCACACGGGAGATGGTGGTACCAACCCGCTCGGGCTGATACCAAGTGAGTACTCCCACTTGGTACCCAGCCCTAACACCATACAATGGATGATAATTGCTTACTTCCCTTAGTCGCCTCATACGACACCCGTGGGAAAGAATGGGGTGGTGACACTTGTATTCTTAGTCCGTCACCACACGGACAACTCTATTTTAACATAAGTATTTGCAAAGTCAATAATATTGCGTTTTCTTATCATATACGGACAGATAACGGAAGCTCAAGTCAGCCACCATTTTATACCATTTCTTTTTGTCATTTGATGTTCCATAAAAACATTTAAAAAAATACATTGTGATGCAATAAGGTTGTATGATGGCGCCATAAAGTACAATGTTCTTGGAGAGAACCGTGAACCACTACGAACTTCAGTCATAAAGTGAAGGGTTCGGAAACAGAGATGTCAGTACCAACAAAAATGTGGTACGAATGCTGTAACAAGGTAATTAAAAAAGGCATGTATTGTCTGTGTGGCGGCCTTGAATATAAGTGTTACAATACCATTCTTTGCTGCGGGTGACGTACGAGACTAAGGGAAGTAAGCGATTAATTACCCTTTAAATTACTGGGACGACTATTGATGGGTGGTTAAAATTTACCAGCAGAGGCCATGGCTCCGTCTGCAATCATAAACAATAAATTATGTTTTTGTCGTAAAAAACTATAAATGTAAAAGTATCCTGTTATTATTTACTTGGTACGTGATATAGGTAGTGTGTACCAAAAATTTGGTAGGTGTAACATCCCTGTTGAAACAAAACAGCACTACATAAGGCATCGTATGCATAATACAAATACATTCATGAATTATTCGCTTGTGCGGTGGATGGAAGTGTTATTGAATGTCATTCGTTGGCATAACGTGCTCTTCCAAATATCGAGTTTTCCCGCCTTTTACGTAATGTCAAAGATAATATAAATATAGCGGCTTAAATTTTGTTTGAAATTTTGATTTATAAACATCACTTGGGCGTTGCCTAGCGAAGAGAAAGGGATAGAATGTGGAGATGAAAGATGATAGGAGGGGATGACAAAATTTGGATCTGAAGCACTCTAACTCATTATGCGAAGTAACAGTAGGTACTAGTAGGAGATCTTACCATTGCTTCATGCCGATCTGTAAGAGAGTGACTTCCCATTCATCCTGGGAGAAGCAAGTTTATTATTATTTATCACCCTAAATTCAAAGGAAATTTTAAGGTGACAAAGGCTTTTAGCTTAACAAAACCTGACCCTTTTATTTTGTTAATACGGGAAAAATACACCTAACCACACACCCTGTTCTTCGGGCGACGAGCAGGTTTGTGTATGGTCCTCACCTACTAAATAAACCCGCCGTATGCAGTGGCGTGCACAGAGATTTCAGAGGGTATGCGAGGCTAAAATAAACCCTACCAGTTTCAGCTTGTTACCTACTCTATCTGACTCTTACCACAGCCGCAGATGCCATTGACTTCGCATGATGTTTGTTTGCGACCACTATGAATATGTACCTAAATAAGTGATTGATGGTAACATAACAGGTCACTTAAATTATATCCAAAGTGGCCTTTAAAAAGGCTGTGAGATGTTAATTTTGTTTTCTTTGCGCAATTTAATTTAAATTAAAAGTAATTTATTGATTACTTTCTAAAAGTTAATATTTATATAAATCAAATCGATGCGCCTATCTTTTTTCAGATAGTTTTGCATAACATCGTCGTAAAAGCTGTTGCATCGTTTTAAAATAACTAAAGGTTAAGCATTAGGCAAATGACAATATCACATTTATTATTCAGAGTTCTGTGAACAATAACTATTTCATTTTATTTTTGTGTGAGCCATAAAACAAACACTTAACATGTGGGAGTTTTGAAATAGTGATTGAATATTTTATAAGTAAGCGTGTTCCATAGTCGTAACTGAGACAGCGGTCATTCTACTCTCTCCACAGCACTAAAACACGTAAATGTTTAAGGCTTAAAAGCCTTGGTACTCAACACAGCTCTGAAGCAGTCGCTGGCTGAATCAATATGAAAACGAATTGAAGCGCTGTCAATATTGGAGCGTTCCGCCGACGAAGCTAATCTTAGCTGCACTCTCAAAGTTTACTCAAACTGACTCAGAAAGCACGAGCTGGTATTTCCACGGATTTCAGATGAAGAGCACTTACTTCGAGTTACGTTGTTATTGTAAAATTAATGTCAAAAATAAATGAATATTGGAAGTATAATTAAAGCAGATTTTTTAATGGAAGTACTCAACGTTAAATATAGACCTTTTTAATACAACCCGACCTGTGAATTCGTTAACCGACCTCATTTAAAAGCATTACTCTAATATTTTTAATATATTAAAAGAATAGAAGTGTGTTTTAAACTACCCCTATTATACAACGATTGTAAGAACTATCGCGTTTGCGGAATCAGTGCGAATCTCTTTAATAATGTTACGTCACTATTTATTTCGCAGTAACCGATTTTTCTGGCGCGGGGCGCGATGCATAATGCCATACACGCTGTTAATTCGGTTACTACGACAAAACTTCAGGCTCGTGGTACTAGCAGCTCATATTTTTAAACAGTTTCTTATTTATGTCAAGGCTTTAGTACCTTAACCCACTATGCAGGCCTCGTAAGTTTATTCTACAAGTATAAATGCTCATTAACAACTAAAATTAATCAGTTTTATTAAAAACACTTCGGGTTAGATAAGCCTGCTTTATATATTATATTTATATAGCGATAGCTTTATCTGAAGCAGATCGGCTTAAAGTTATCATCCCACTTTAAATATTTGTACCAATATGATGCTGTAACAGCGATTGTGGAATACTAGAAAGTAAACTACATTCGATCAAAATATAATATAATCATCAACTTTAGTGGAACAGATATTACAGTGAGGTGATGGTTTAATGTCCATTAAATGTAGAAAATTATTAGCAGGCACGTGACCAGATCTAATTCTAAAAGTTAATACATACTAACAAATTAACAATCTTCTATTCTATACATGTAATAAAACTGAAGTGTCTGTCTATATAACAACTTTTTACTAAATGTGTACGAGAGTCTAAACACTACCTGTAACAAATAACCAATTTTTAAAGTTTTTGGCTGTCTGACTGTTTGATCCAGCTAATCTCGGGAACGGCTGGACCGAATTGGACGGGACTTTCACTAGCAGATAGCTGTTATTACAAGGTGTAACTTAGACTACTTTTATTTTGGCAAAATAATTCGGATTCTGCGTAAAAAAATAAAAACCATAAAATTGTGAATGTGATACCAGTCCACTCCAGAACGGCTAGACCGATTTGGACGAAACTTTAACTAGCAGATAGGTGTTGTTACAAGGAGTAACTTAAGTTACTGCGATTTTGAATAAAAACGTTAGGGTCCCACGCAAAAAAAAATACCCAAGAGATTGGGAATGAAAACCAATTCAAATAGATAAGTATATACATCGAATACACATTCATGGCTAATCTACTGAATGGCTGAATCCAAATGACGGAACTCACGGGACGAGGATCACTACTTATATTTTGGAATAATAATTAGGATTCTGTAGGTACTAAAAAAAAAAAAAGGAAATATCTAAAATCCACGCGGTTGAAGTTGCGGGAAGCAGCTAACTCTCTCGTGACAGCCTTACGTGACGCTATTTGTTTTCTAGCAGCTGTTGTAGGAAATATTAACATTGGTTTTAGTTGTATGTCGCTAGCTACTACTGAAAGAAGCTGAAAAAAAAAAATTAAAAAAAAATGGCATTTTAGATCTATTTTTTATTTTTTGGTTATAATTTAGTTTCACCTTTTGTTTTATTTTATACTTGGTTGTGTGGCAAGAAATAAATATTTTCTTTCTTTCTTTTATTTTAAAACCTTCGCCTCTTGATATGAAAGCCTATTTACTTAATATAATCAACACTTCATTGTGAAAACATTTCTATTTGGAGACACATGTACCTCTCGGAAGTATTTGCATAAATATGTTACTTCGATTAGGTATGCCTTATTATAATTAGAATTTATGTCCAATGATGACGCCGACCGTCAATACAATTTTATCAGTAAAGGAAAGAGATCTAAAGACTTAATTAACCTTATATGTATCTAACAAAATTCAATAACAAAATACTTTGAAGCTTCCCTAAGCAGAGATAGATCACAGATAAGATACATACTCGTACCAAGATCTTGAAATTGGTAACTTTAAATGTAGCTTATCTATTTACAGATAATGTTCAAAGTTATTTGCTAGTAAATATTACGTTTATTTATTAAGAAACGTTTAACTCGTCCTGAATTATACGAAGGCTGAAAGGTTACAAGTTAGATTAAAATAGTTGAACTGTGCCCTCACAAATCGTACTGCTGTAACAAAACTGTTATAACCCAAAAAACTGTTTATTTCTTCGGTTATTTAAATATTTTTCTCTAAAAATTGACGGGCTACAGTCTAATGACTTTACAAGCCATCGAGACAATCTCACAGGCAGGCGGGTTTTGCCACGGTGTTATATTGTTTAATTGGCAAACGAGTCATGCATGGCCCACTTGAAGGTAAATGATAACTATTGCTCATGGACCTAGGTATACTAGAGGTACAGGCTTGTCAGTGCTTGCCGATAAATCTCCCTTCTCCTGGGCGTACTATTAAATATTAAGATTTAATAGTACGCCCAGGAGAAGGGAGGAGGAGAAGAGATGGAAGGGGATCAATCACGATGTACGGACAAAGAGGGATGATTTTAGCTATAGCCTATAAGACGGCCTGACCGAAGAGTTTTGAATTTGACACAATTTTTGAGTTATGACACTTTTCTATTAATGTCATCATATGACATACAACCCTTAATAACATGTCATGTTTATTAGTTTTGTGACTTCAAACGATAAGTCAGATTTATTACAAGTATCAAAGTAATTCAGATAATTGTATCTATTTATTACCGTAATTCTAAAATTATTTGTACTATACTACTACAAACGTGTCGAGATACAACTGAGCCAGCCTGAAAGCAAGTCTGCTGGGCATAGAGGACAATATTGGAGAAACTCGGAGTATAGCCCCTGATCACAGTTAGACTGAAAGATTAAGCTTTAGGGTATGCGTAAAGAAATGCCTAGCTTATGAAATAGACGTTTGGAACTTATTGGACCTCCAGTAACAGCTCTGATCAAGTTGGATAAGTAAGAATGAAGGTTTTTAAGCCCCTAATCTCAATAATGTGTAGGCCATATTTTGTTCATCCAAGTTCTTCCTCGCCCCTCTATCGAACTTTTGAGAACGGTCATCCCCAGCCAGGTCATTACAGTCTTTCCCACCACAGATCTTCCTAACAGTCAATCGCAATGTTCGACGCCATGAGTGACACATATGGAAGCAAGATACTTGGCTAAGTGAGCCAAGCGAGCCGAGCGCATTGCTATTTATTGAATTAAAACTTGAAGAGTATTCTAGGCGTCTTAAACATAAAAGGAAATTGATGGAAAACTTAATAGTATTTTGGGGGTGAGAGGAACAGGGTGTAAAGTTCCTTATCCACCATTGAAAAGGGAGATAAATTAAAGGGTCCTCCGACTAGACGGGTGTTGTGTCTGGTGGGCTACTGCCCGACGGTTGTTTGTCGGCTTGTTGTATGTTCAATCGGTCGGATGACTTTAGTATCGCGATGTAGAATACGTCAGTTTTTAGTTCGTATGTGGCGAGATAGATGTCGCTACAGTATAATTGTATACAGCTAAATTATAAAACGACCTGGGGCACAGAATAAATACTAGTCCTACGCTGGAGGGTTAGAATGTATCTTACTAAATCGTATCGAGATAGCATTGCATTATGATTGGTTGAAAGATCACCGTGATTGGCCGAGGGAATATTGCGACATCACGCGTCGGTTGCTTTACCAATCATAAGCGAGACGATACAATGTCGATACGATTTAGTGAGTTACATTCTACGGGCCCAGATTGACTAATATTTATTTTCACTCATTTTGGTTCAAGCTATTGCCAACAGATGGGACATTTTTATAATAGGACTAGCCTTTGCCCGTGGCTCTGCCGCAGCCAAAAGATAGTTTTTTGGTTATATCTCAGGTTCCCGATATCCAGTAATTTTTTCTCTAATATCTTAAATGTACAGACACAGCTCTGTTACAGCTTTATAATAGTATAGATATTCTTTTTACAACATTGTTAGCTATGTACACTATCGCACATATTGCTATTTCGTACTATAGTTATAATAAACAACATTAAATCTTTGAAATTTTACATTAGCTCTGTAAAAGACATTTCAATGTCTATTTTTATTTCGCGCGCGAACTACCGGCACATAACGGCGGCGGCGCATAGTGCATTAAGCCAGTAATACACCCTGCCTATTGTTAATTCTGCCACTAAGACAAAACCTCACGCTTGTCGCATCGCAGCTCGTTTAGGAAACATAAACATTATTTATATGTCGTTCTCGCCGCCGTTTCTGTTCAAGAAAAAAAAAGTATATTTCAATAAACTTAAATTGTAAAAAAAGCTTGCGTGCTTTAGAGCAATAGTAATTTCACGTCTATTTTTTGGTTTCTTGTAATTAGAGATCTATTAGGAATTTATTATTATATCTATTTGTATGATTCTTGGGGTTTTTTTATTGGCTATGGTGACAGATGGTAACCGCCGCTAATTTGATTTTAAATTCTGCTTTAAACCTGCGACTCCATCCGTGGAATTTAACTTTGTTACTTTAGTTCCTCACGCCGCAGTATTTTTTTTCAAATATAAGTAGCCTTAGTTGTTTTCTATGCCTTCCTCCAGCTTAAATCAAAGAAACGAGTGACTGACAAGGCTTTAGCCAATTACGTCACCACTTGTCTACCCAGTACTGTGGTAGATATTAAGAAAAACAACCAAAGACAAAAACTCCAAAACGAAATAGCCGCAAATGTTCAGCGTGATCACGAAAAAGAGTTAAATATTGTAACCACATAACTGAATTCCTTGATCTGCGCTCAAAGAGAAGGGTGTGCTATTAAACAGCTGTCAGTTCGTCTGACTGGCAGACAACCATTTGAATATTTGACGTGGAATTGTCTAGTGGCTTCGAACATCGCTTTGAACTTTATTTTCATTGTGATTACGTTTGAACTACTTTAATTATTGTTTTATTGTAGGCGTCATCCAATTGACGTTAAAGATGGATGCATATTTTTTTATTGCAAGCCTAACTTTTTTTTCTTTTTTTCTTCGTTAAGGCGGAAATATAATGTTCCTAACCGCATACCCCCTCGTTCGGGGCAACGAACAGGGTAGTGTGGGGCCTTCAACCACTAAAGAAACCCGGCATGTGCCGTCTTTTTTTATTTATTTAGAACTTCAATTTAGTAACTCTAAATTATCTTAGTACTATTTATGCTGCCAAACTGTACAACAGTTTGTCGGCACTCTCTCGAGTAGTAACAACATCCACTGCGATCGCCAACCCGCCAGCCAAGCGTGGCAATTACGGCATTATCCCCCATAATGAGCACACAAAAAAAAAGGATGCGGTCGACACAGGATCCCTCGTTGTGACGTTCTCTTGGGGAGGCCTATGTCCAGCAGTGGACGTCGAAAGGCTGATGGATGGATGGAATAAAATTTTTATTGCAGGCAGGGTCCATAGGGCTAGTAACAATATACTTAATGTCAAAGTGTTAGTAGGTACAGACATATTACAATTACAATATTTATAATTCACCATAATATGGTGCATGGAGATGCAACCACTTCCGCATCATAGGCGAGTCCCATCTATCTACAAACAGCCTAAGAATACTGTTGGTACAGCCGCGAACGCGCATTATCAGAGACGCACATCTTTTTCTTATAATTGCTGCAAAACCGTCTATATTTGCATCCGCAAACATCCCTGACGCACTGCAGCGCCACGGCAACCCCAACAGTACTCTAAGTCCATTATTATATTGGACCCGTATATATTATATTGGTCACGGTATGCCCGCTGAGTGTAAGACACCCATAAATGTGGTGGCGATGATAGAATTTAAAGTTAATTAGTTATCTTTTATGTTAAATTATCACAATAATTTATACTTCAATTCCTTCAATATTTCTTATATCAAAGATATGGTATTTTTCTTACATTCTAGTATAATATTGTAATATTGAATATTGTTATAATAATAAAGTGTTCTATAAAATTATATTCCTCGAATAGCACTGTTTTACCCAACGATATCATTCTAACAAGTTAATATAGGTTTCTGTTGACATAGGAGTCAAATAATAACTAACGTGTTATGCGTACTTTTAATTCAAATTACTCTCAAATTGTTTTGTTAGGTTTCTGGTTTGTTCATTTTAATACTGGTTATTTTATTCAGTTTAGCTTCTACTTTGTACGATTTTACTTTTATAAAGACACAACTGATTTTATTATTATTAGATACGGTTGCTTAGTGGTAAGTGGTAAGGCATAAGATATGAAGAACAGAGGTATCATGTTCGGTCTGACATTTCTAAATTTTAGCGTACTTAATATCAAATAATTTCAACAAATCATTTTTCAAGGAAATTAGCGAGATGAGATTGTTTGATGACTTCTGACGTCTTGCAATCGTCGTGGACTATACTCTAAATAGTTTTCATTATGAATGTAGACTCGTACGTAGGTAATTGCAATTATGAACTTAAGCCAATTGTGACCTTGAGCTCAAGTTCATTGAGTCAAATTGTATATTGACGTTCATACCCATCCACCAGCAAGGGGCATGTTCGATAACGTATAGATTTAAATATAACCAAATCATTCCCTTTCATCAATCTCTGCAGCCGGCAGTCTGGCCTCCTGTAGTGATTGCAACACGAGTGATTATGTACCACTTACATCCAACGGTTCCCAAATTTCAATTTACTGAAAATTATGGTCACGTAAAATAAAGTCACAGAAATTTCCTTTAAAGTCTAAAGAGAAACTGTAAATGCCTACGCCACCACCGTAAGCTGTTACGGAATTTAAAGATCATTAATCATTTTTAAGGGCCAACTTATTTTCTTAGAATTTATCAATCAAGCAAAAGCTTCACCGATTATTTAATTGGAGCGAAATTTTCGACAAGACACTCCACTACGCTTTTATCAATACCAAATTGTGATTGATGTTCGTCAGGCCGCGAAAAATATTCATGTTCTTATAAAAATGGTTGTTGATAGGGAGATCAAAATGGCTCCTCATTATTGCATGATAAAGTTCAGCGAGTTGAGCCCCCTTTTGTAAAAACCTATTCAATTCATCCTAGGCTTAGTGAGAGGCGCTTAACTCTACTTTCTGGATTTAGGTATTACGCGTGTTTATTTAGTTTTATTATTCACTGAATAACTAGATATAACCTTGTCTGCTAGCGGTCAGAGCTTTTTGTTTTTGTTAAGGCGGGGAAAAAAATCCTAAACGCACACCCGCCGTCATTCGGGGCAACGAACAGGGTAGTGTGGGGCTCTCACCCACTAAATAAACCCGCGGTGTGCTGTCTCTCCGCCTTTATTGGTGGGCCACTGGAACTATGTTACATTGCTTCAGTGGTAGCGGTCAGAGCCTAGGTCTACCTGGATCACTAAAGTAATGTTTTAAAGTTACAGTGGTTCCCCAATACAGGCGGATAGACGGCACACGGCGGGTTTATTTACGTATCAAATTTTTTATAAATTATGAATGTATTTGTGTACAAATTATAACTGCGCTAACGCTGCAATGATAGTGAGAAACCCTGCATGTCTAAGATATTTGGAGGACGGCTTGTGAAGTGTGCCAATCCATACTGGGGCAGCGTGGTGGGCTACACGACCTATATCCCTTTAACCACAAGACCCATTTTACTAAAAACGCGAGTGATGCCTCTCGTGTTGCTAGCGCTTATAGGCTATGGTAACCGCTTATTATCAGCCGGGCTGCATGCTTGTGCCACGTAGTATAAAAAAAATATGTAACGTAAATAGCGATAGCTAGGAGACTGCGAACTAGTAATGAGCGAAAAGGGTCTTGGTATTTTAAAAATAACTTGAACGATTTACATTATATTATTTACCACGTTCAAAACCTATTAAAAATCTCCAAATAATTCAGAATATTCCAATGATACACAATGTGTATTGTGTACTATAATTATTGGCAAGATGTCTGGAGTATGCATTGTGAAAATCTAATTTATCTGTTGAATGGAGTGAGCTCTTTTATGTAATATGCTCATTATGTGCCCACGGTGCCAGGGCTGTCACTAAACATGAAAACAACCATATTTTAAATGTTTTTTTTTTAATTTTTTAAGCATTTGACATGCTTAAAAAAATTATTAGAACATCCATCCATCAGCCTTTTGACGTCCACTGCTGAACATAGGCCTTCCCAAGAGAACGCCACAACGAGCGGTCCTATGCCGACCGCATCCAACGGCTCCCCGCGACTTTGACCAGATCATCGGCCCATCTGGTGGAAGGCCATCCTATTAGAAAAAACTTTTTGAAATACATAAATAAGAGATACTGCGAGCGGGGCTTGAACTTGTGTCTTTTATATATTTAATAAGTACTTGACATGCTTGGCCATTTATTACAACAGCCTTTGTGAAATACGTAAATAGAGATACTGCGAGTGGGGCTTGAACTTGTGTCTTTTATATATTTAATAAGTACTTGATATGCTTGGCCATTTATTACAACAGCCTTTGTGAAATACGTAAATAGAGATACTGCGAGTGGGGCTTGAACTTGTGTCTTTTATATATTTAATAAGTACTTGACATGCTTGGCCATTTATTACAACAGCCTTTGTGAAATACGTAAATAGAGATACTGCGAGTGGGGCTTGAACTTGTGTCTTTTATATATTTAATAAGTACTTGACATGCTTGGCCATTTATTACAACAGCCTTTGTGAAATACGTAAATAGAGATACTGCGAGTGGGGCTTGAACTTGTGTCTTTTATATATTTAATAAGTACTTGACATGCTTGGCCATTTATTACAACAGCCTTTGTGAAATACGTAAATAGAGATACTGCGAGTGGGGCTTGAACTTGTGTCTTTTATATATTTAATAAGTACTTGACATGCTTGGCCATTTATTACAACAGCCTTTGTGAAATACGTAAATAGAGATACTGCGAGTGGGGCTTGAACTTGTGTCTTTTATATATTTAATAAGTACTTGACATGCTTGGCCATTTATTACAACAGCCTTTGTGAAATACGTAAATAGAGATACTGCGAGTGGGGCTTGAACTTGTGTCTTTTATATATTTAATAAGTACTTGACATGCTTGGCCAGTTATTACAACAGCCTTTGTGAAATACGTAAATAGAGATACTGCGAGTGGGGCTTGAACTTGTGTCTTTTATATATTTAATAAGTACTTGACATGCTTGGCCATTTATTACAACAGCCTTTGTGAAATACGTAAATAGAGATACTGCGAGTGGGGATTGAACTTGTGTCTTTTATATATTTAATAAGTACTTGACATGCTTGGCCAGTTATTACAACAGCCTTTGTGAAATACGTAAATAGAGATACTGCGAGTGGGGCTTGAACTTGTGTCTTTTATATATTTAATAAGTACTTGACATGCTTGGCCATTTATTAGAACAAACTTTGTGAAATATATAAATAGAGATACTGCAAGCGGGGCTTGAACTTGTGTTTTTTGGAATACCAGTCCAAAACTGCTACTGAGCTATTGCAATAGTCTCTAGAAATAAATTAAAAAATAAGTGAACTTTCTCGATAGCTAATTAATATTGACCTGTGTTCAAAATCAATATTAGATAGGAAGTTCAACACACTGCAAACCTATTGTGTAGGAAGTTTAGTAAATGAAATTGAGCCTGTTATTTTTTATAATAAAAAAGGCATACTTCACAAGCGTTACGGTTTATAAGTATTTGCCTATGGACTTTTGGCTGCAAAAGAGAGATCCGCTGGTCCACGAAATCAGCTGCTGTCTACTAGATGGTCTGATGTATGTTAGTGAAAGACGGTGGATTTAACGGTGATTATACCCATGTCCCAATAATACAGGCCTGCTCAAATCGTTGACAGATTGCCGCAACTACGTCATAATGACGTCACATTCTCCTTGCCGTTTTTCAAATAAAATTATTTAGGGTAAATAATAACAGATGACAGCATTTAAAACATAATAATGCCAATCATTTACTCATCAAAAATGAATGTTTAATTGTTTCCAGTAATTATAACTACAGAATTTCTAGTCTAAATTGGTTTATTTTTATAAAAAGGAATCTTAGTTATTAATATGAGCAGATTCGTAGTTATTAGTCTGGCAGCATAGCGTGGTTGTTTTATATGACAGATACATGACAACTATCGCTTTTAGCCGTTTCTCTTTCAAACCAACCAGAAAACTAGCACGTACTCTTTCTGTTAACATTGACTCTCAAAGTTTTTCCAACCATGGTGATATGTTACATGAAAAATATACAAACTAATAAGTGGAACAATTGTAGGTACTCCTACTTTTGTTTCGTATGGTGAGTGAGAGCGCTGATGCCCTCCTTATCCTCTCCTTGTTATCCTTCCTTTTCACTGTCATTTTACATTTTCATTGCTTTTTGTATTATAAAATAAT
The DNA here is from genome assembly GCA_948253155.1 of Leucoma salicis. NCBI lineage: Eukaryota > Metazoa > Arthropoda > Insecta > Lepidoptera > Erebidae > Leucoma > Leucoma salicis. The sequence goes on along the minus strand of OX411806.1, from coordinate 1,259,298 downwards.
AATTGGGTGGGTATTATTTTATAATAATAACAAAACATAGCATCACGCCTATTTTCCCCGAAGGGGTAGGCAGAGGTATATAATAATGCTGGTTAGAATGGAGAATATAACGTTTAAATAGAAAATTTGAAAACAGGCTAAAGGCTAATTTATAAAGTGCCTTTTCAGAGAGGTATTATAATATCCAACCAGCTTATGGCGATAAATTGGAGTATATTTAAATATTTTTTTATAATTTTGTACGCCATATAAAAATTCCACCATTTTTCTAATCCAAGTCACGTTTATAACTCACGACTCATCTTCAAATTTTTAATCCTTACTATAATATAAATGTGAAAGTGACTATATTTGTTAGTTTTTTTTGTTACGCTTTCACGGCGTAACTACTGAACCCCAGAGTACTAGAGCTCAGAAAAGGACATAGGCTACATTTCATCCCGGAAAAATGAATGATATCTTCGGGTTAGCTATTTTTGCATAAAGCTAATTAAAAAAATATTTATATTCTGAAACCACCCTAACGGAGTTGTGGGTAGAGTCTAGTTTAATATATTTTAGCTTTTATAGACAGTAATACTTTTTTATTTCAGACTTCTAACCTTTAAAGGGGTTTGTGGGTAAATTGTGGGGAAAAAAAATTTGAGAGCCAATGTTGCCATGTTGATGACGTATGCACGGCAAAATTTTGTATGTCACTTCGCGATTTGAGCAGGTCTGTATTATTGGGCCATGATTATACCTACGTTGTGGCATAAATTAGGAAACTTAAGTCCGATTGATTGACGTATGTCTTGTGTCACAAACTTGTAAAGACATCAACATAAAATAATTATTCGTTGATTTCGGATCCGACACTTCTTTCACTGAAAAATAGTGTTAAATTTAATACCTTATTGCGTCATCAAAAAATTTTTCAGATTGGTTTTGATTTTCAATAAATAATTTTAAATGTAGCTAGGGCTAACCCTAAATATACATTAGGGCTGTGCATCTCAACAATGAGACAACGGGATTCGCTAATGCTGCTTTTGTCTATTAACGACCGTTGTACAGCCCTTTACTGCTTCGTCGTAATAGTTTTAATTAATATGTTTTAATGATATTAATGTAATTTAATTAAGCTGGTATTATGGAATACACATTTTTATAATTATATTATTTATTTAACTGTTATTTTATATAAGTAATATATCCGTTTTTGTTTGAAATTTGTTGTCGTTTTTGTACATCAAATTATTGTGAATGTATCGTTAATATTTCACAATTAGATGCACAATAAATAAAGATCATTCAGGCTGGAAGCCATACTCTCCACGTGCTGGAATCTGGTCCATATTCTTTTTTGCTACTGCCACCGCTGTTGCATTTCGTTGATGAATGAGAACGTCGAAAATTCAACACCTCTCCTCACTCTCTATAAAGATACTTCCTCTCTACCTACTCATCCCTTCTCTATGATCTATTTAATTACCTATTTTTCTAGGGTTGATAATAAGAGAGTGATGTATCCACTACTGCAGCCGCTTACAGTTGTCCTTATTTGCTTGTCTACTAATGCTGGAAAAGCGCGAAAAAATCGTTAATAAACCGTTAAACTACATTCAATCTACAAGTCTCACATAATGCTACTCACATTTAATATTATAATTTATAGTTTCACATCGACCAGTACAGCCTATTATTTATAGAAGTAGTTTGCGCGATATTAACCACCGTTCCCACCATAACGAACGACTTTAGGGATGGCATAAATAGCATCTAAGAAATTATTATGTCAAATCTCTTAAAGACATAAGTAATTATATTAAATAAAAGACATATTCTTTTGAACTGTCAAAGACGCGAAGTTAAAATAGTCGTTAAGTTTTCTGAAATTTACAGAAACTGAAATTTTGTCAAATTACAAAGGAAAGAACAAATTATTGTGTAAGTGTAAAAAGAGAGCTTTACTGCGAGCGGGATTCGAACCTGCGTCCCTTCTAATCATCTTCAGGGGACCGTATCCTTGTTTGCCACCGAAAAACTTATATTTTTTTTATTAATTGTCTTGCTACTCTTTACATTAATTGTATAAATTATTATAGTATATATTTTAGTAGTTATAGTATATATTTATCGTAATTAACAGGTGTAATAAGTTGTGCAATGATCTACCCGAATCTACCGTCTACTGGCGTCATGCCTCACCGAGTGTCGAGGCTCCACTGAAAACCAGCGTAGCTGTGCCCTATGTGTGGCCGCTTATTGCTGAGTGGAGACCTCATTGGTCCAACAGAGACACATCGCAATAATGACATTTATACTACCAGAATTAGTTACGGACATCCTTATATGTGTAATTAAGGTAAGGCGTTTTTTCCCTCTTAGTTTTCTGTAACCTGTTTTTATTTTTTTTGTGTCTTCTGTTGGTATACACTACAATATTTTTCTTTCAAAAAACACACTCATGCCTAGTCTTCAGCCTTACATACTTACACAAATACCTTAACACAAAAATACTGCCAAGATACCCACGTTATATCGGGCAGCTGATAAATATGTAGAGCTATTATAGTATCTAAATGCTTGAAGGTAACAATATTGTTTTTGTATGCGTGATATGAGCACATGTATCGTTTAAGCATTTTGTTGGGGTGCCTTTACGTTAGGACAATGTAGGATGCCAGCTTTGTGTAAGAAAGTATAATAGTACAGATTATATTTTTGTGAAAATAGAAAATGCATCGAACCCACGACTTATAGAATAACTTTTTTTTATTGCGAACTGTGGCAGACACACCTAATGGTAAATGGTAACCATCGCTCATTGACTAAACTATACCGAAAGTATTGTTAAGCCGTTGCTTACTATTTTATTTCACAGATATGAAATGAAAGACTAAACAACTGTCTCCTGCTATAACCAAAACACACCGATGTGCTTCATGGCCGGTCACACGGTAGATGGTGGTACCAACCCGCTCAAGCCCGATAGCAAGGGAGTACTTCCACTTGGTACCCAGCCCTACCACCAGTAATGCAATGGATGGTAATTGCTTACTTTCCTTAGTCACCTTGTACGACACCCATGGTAAAGAATAGGGTGATGACACTTGTATTCTTAGTCCGTCACCACACGGAAAACGCTGCACAACGGTACACAGTACCTACCGGTACATACGATTTGACTACCGAGCCATTCCAGATAGTATTCAACTTCTATATGAATGATGCATTTAGGTAGACATATTGAAACCATAAAGTAAGGCTATTTGTCTATATGTATATTAAAAAACGTGCGGCTGTTCTAATAAACTGATGGCTTATCATCTTTCTGAGCTGACCCCAAACTAAGTTGGATCGGATAGACGGTTGGTCGGATATGTTTGACTTTAGCTGATCCACCAGTGCTAACACAGAGCGACTGCTTCTTCAACTGGCGATTTTTTATTCAGGCTTCTGAGAACCTTTAATGTCTGCCAGGATATTATTTGACAACCGGGACCCACAGCTTACCTTGTCTTCCAAAGCAAGAAGGAGGATTTAGGCTTCCATCGCACTGGGCCAGTGCGAAGTGCAAATCTCACAAATTTTCCTTCACCAAGTAGTAATAGTTTGTAATTATATAATAAACTAGCTTCTGCCCACGACTTCGTCCGCGTGGAATAGTTACTTTGGGCTAACGTTAACTTCAGTAGTTGATCGTTATTTTGTTGCGATGTTATTTTAAAACTGCAATATCTCCTAAGATATTTATTGAAATCGAATAATGTAAAGGGCAATTTTGTTTTTAATTATATAATACTTGTGCTAAATAACGTTTAATTCAAACGATCATATATCGATAACGATTAATATCGTGTTCATAAAACACCTTCGCAAATAATGCATTATTTTAAAACAAATTTGGTTAGCATAAAAAAGGTTATAGTGAGTCAACCATAAAAGATAGACATATGCTGTCATGGACTTTATTTAGAACTTTTAAAAGGGAACAATTCTGTCTTACATGATTTTTACGAAACTTTAACCGTTTACGCAGCGCACGCAGTGGAAGCTCTCAAAAGAAAAAAAAAACCCTTGATTTTGAAACATTCTTTATTGGTGCTCCGCTCCTATTGGTCTTAGCGTGATGATATATTGCCTATAGCCTTCCTCCATAAATGGGCTATCTAACACTGAAAGATTTTTCAAAACGGACCAGTAGTTCCTGAGAATAGCGCGTTCAAGCACACAAACACTGCAGCTTTATATATTAGTATAGATATAGATAATTACGAAAAGTAACGAGTCGTGTGTCATGCGATATCTGGACCTCGGGAATCCAACTCTATACCACTGTCTTTGCGGTACTTAAATAAATAAATGAATATTCACGGACACAATAGAAAACACACAGACGCAGTACAAATATCTGTGTTCATCACATAAATAATTGTCCTAAGTGGGAATCGAACCCACGACCTCGTGCACGGAAGTCGGTTACACTACCAACTACGCCACAAGGTTTTAATATTACGCTATCATTGCTGTTTTTAAAAAAATCAGAGGTCTGTGCCGAGTCTCAGGTTCCCCCACTGGGGATCGAACTTGACACCTCTGACCTCGGTCTTATCCCTAGGCTATCGCTGGTTATTATTAATACTTAACTAATCATTATTCCACTTTCAATATCATATTGAAGTTCCACAGTTTCTCGTTTCCTTATCCACAAAGTCATGAAGGAAATTAAAAAACTTTTATTAATCTGCATAGTACAAGATCGAAGACTTTTAACAGCGTGCAAATAAAATTACGCCAAGAATAATTGATGGCTTCGTTCAATCAATTAATTCTATTCATTAATATTCAGATGGACGGAGGTGACGATGAAAAGGGGGAAAAAATGAGTGGAATTTCCCCCACTCGAGTCTCCCGCAGTTTGAATAAAACTCGGGTATTACTCAATTTGTATTTTAAATACTTTCTATTCAAGTTTGTGTGTGAAAGTTGGTGTTGTGAGGAGAATTATTGAAAGTATTTTACCTAAGATAATATTAACGCCTTTGAGCTATAAAAATAGGATGGTTGGTAGAATGGTTCGCACCAGGAACGTATCGCAGATGGTGGAAAATCATTATTGAAAACCTAATGAAATACATATTTATCAAAATAATTTTATTTGTAAATATCAGCATGCTTTGCAGTACCACGTAAAGAGAAAAAGTGATTTGATATTATAATTTGATTATCGAAGTGATTAGATACAGAATAGTTATGGTATTGCCGTTTGATGCATACAAAAATATGTCAGATGGTTAGCTAAACTCGTAGGCCATCGACATTTGTATTTAAGTGGAAAAAGAGAAATTTAGTGTGAGCGGGATTCGAACCTACGTTCCTTCCAATCCGGGGAAGTGCTCTAGACCGCTAAGTTATCGCACTGACCGATGGCCATACCCAATCTCCACATCACATTTGTCTTAACGACCCCCGGCATCTATCGGAGGCATTTACATGCATTAATCCAATATAGTAAGTTTAATTTTGCAATTAAAATTCATACTATTTGATGGCGTGATTTTTTAAATATTTTGATCTGTATTATAGCACTTGACATGCGCAGCTATTCTTTAAAGTAACTGAGCATGTCAAGTGCTAAAATACAGCTCAAAAAGTTTTATAAATATTTAACTATTATTCTAGTACAATTTGAACAAATTAAACTCAGTTTTGAACACAAACGAACGTGTAGCTTCATTACAGTTTGAATATTTATTGTAGAACGTCGTACTTTGCGGACGGCAGTGTACGGGAAGTTGTTCCAGAAACTATTGCAAGCAATTGCTCTATTGGGCATTAGTGTTGACTTAGGCCGGGCCGGCTTTGCAAATATCATTTGCTCCCCGATTCTGGTATAATGAATTTTTATTGAAGATCGAGGAGCGCTATTGGTTGCTAGATATTGTGTTATTTGTGTATAACATTACTTGGACGTGATTTCGGGAGTGAAATTTACTTGTCGATGCCCCACGCTGCACATGGGTTTCTACTCTGAACTGGCTCGATGGGTGGGTCCACGCGTTATATTTCTTTTAACCCATAATAGAGTAAAAGGTTAGGATTTAGGCCTTAATCTATGGGTTGGCAGACTTCAGAAGCCATAAGAAAATCTCTTAAGTAATCCTGTTTGATCTGCATTTTAGCACTTGACATGCTCAGCCACTTTAGAACTAATTATTTGAGAAATTGGAAAAAGGGAACTTTACTGCAAGCAGGATTCGAACCTGCGTCCCATCCAATCCGGAGAAGGTTCCTCAGATTGGATGGTAAAGCATGTTTGTCTCATAATGTTTTCTTTCACCGGGAACTGGTTATTTATGGTCAAATAGACTTGAAGTATGTATAATTTCGAAAAGTTTTTATGCTTTGCGAGCTTTCTTTTCTAGTTTTAAGTTGTATCTTATAGTAGCCTTTGCCCGCGGTTCCGCCGCAGCCAAAAGCTAGTTTTTAGGTTATATCTCAGGTTCCCGATATAGTAGCGGGATAAAATGATAACCACTTTTTAAGTCTAATTAACAGCTATCAACAAAAAAAGTTGCATTAAAATCCATTCAGTAGTTTTTACGTGATGCGCGAACGAACAAACAGACAAAAAATTTAGAAAAAATCGTTTCGTGTTTAGACACGCCTATATAGACTAATAAAGACATTTTTTCTCAAATATCTAAAATGTAAAGACATATCTCTGTTACAGCTTTATAATAGTAGCTTAAGATTACCAACACATGATTAAAGAGAGAATATTTAAAGAGTTAGAGAGATCCGACTCCCTTCTCCAATATCAATTAAATTAATAAAAATAAATATTCACGGACATTTCACACAACGTCCTCTGGTCCCAAACTAAGCTTAACGCTTGTGCTATGGGTACCAGATTACGGATATAATACATATATTACCTACTTGTTTTTTGTAAATACGTACATATAATATATAGAAAACACCCAGACGCAGTACAAATATCTGTGTTCATCACACAAATAATTATCCTGAGTGGGAATCGAACCCATGAGCTCGTGCACGGAAGTCGGCTACACTACCGACCACGCCACGAGATAGTTGAGAGTAAATAAAAACGTTTATTTTGTATTATTTTAGGCAAGAAATGGGCAGCTGATAGTAAACACTAAGCGTTGCACATGCGCTTAGAAAAATCTGGGTTACATTACATAATAATTATACCAACCCACTACCTACAGTGTAGATCTAACTGATAGTGTAAACACTACGTTCTGGATAGCATAGAAGAACAATTGAAAAAGTAGTACTTAAAAATAACATTAAAGTTAGTTTCTCTATTTAAAAATTGTTAAAAAATAACCGACAGTTTCTAGTTTCCCGCCATAATCAATACATCTCTTCAACTTTATAGTGGTAGAGCATTGCTTGTTTCAGCACGAATGGGCCAACTTGATCAGGGAAGTACCACCCGATCACAGAAGATCTTTTTTTATACTAAATGAGATAGCTTGCCATAAGCAATAAAAGAAAGATAAGTTTTTTCTTTTCTCTATCCGAAACGTACCTACTCCTAAAGTCTGCAGAACGAGTGCCAACGGTCTCCAAACTAAAAGATTTAATCGGAAAACTCAACAAAAGTTTTGTGTTTTTCTGTTAATCCAAAGCTTTCTAACGCTGTCTCGTTATCTTTTTACATTCTCCGTATTTATCTAATGTGTGTGACTTCGCTACGGTAAAGTTTCCAGCCCAAACTGAATCAATGTTACAGTTTCTAATTCTTGAGGAAACCGATTGATAAATGGCGGTATTTGAGCAAACATCACATACATTCTTACTTTGTTTTCTCTTTGGATGTGAAGTAACTTTACGGGATCGTAATTTGGTGATGTTCGCTATTTTTTTACACACATTATGGACCGATCACAATACAATAATTTAAGAAGGTTTTTTTTTTGTTTCTTTTTCATTACAAACCTAAACCTGTCCGTGTGGTGACGAACTAGAATACAAGTGTCACCACCCCATTATTTCCCACGGGTGTCGTATGAGGCGACTAAGGGAAGTAAGCAATTACCATCTATTGCATGACTGGTGGTAGGGCTGGGTACCAAGTGGGAGTACTCACTTGGTATCGGACCCGAGCGGGTTGGTACCGCCATCTCCCGTATGGCCATGATTATATTTCATTTCAAATCTGTGAAATGATTGATGAATTGGTGAGTAGCGGCTTGACAATACTCTTGGTATAGTCGAGTCCATGGGCGACGGTTACCATTTACCATCAGATGGACCGTGGCTCATCTGCCACTAATTGCAATAAAAAAAAACTATCGTAACACCTACGATAAAAAGAAATAGGGTATTTTAAATAGGAGTTCTTTTGATGCTCTTTCTAGACTGAAAAAGAAGAAAGTAAATTGTAGTTCAAAAAACTAAAAATTAAATTACCTATTTATTATAATATTATTTTGTGCTTTTAGTTCAACCCTAATAAAGCTAGTTTTTTAACTATATATTATTATAATTCTACAAAAGTTAAATAAGCATATCTAGCATATCTTAAACGATTATCGTAGCGTGGTCTATAGCAATCAGTATTATTTTAGACGCAAATTAGGTAGCTAAAAATCTTAAAATTATTACAGGCAAAATTAATTTAATGTCAAAGCATTTTATTTATAATTTTTGCAAGCTTTTCAAGGGACTATTTTAAAACAGTGCCATCTGTACATTATGCAAATACTTTACTTAATTTTACTTAATTCCTGTAAGTAACTGAGCCTGAGTCCTGTCCGAACCTGTTGAATGTTTACCGATCAATTCCACAAACAAGACTTGATCACACAATTTTAAAGCGCTGATTTTATTCATTTGTTTAAAACGTATTTGTTTTGTTCTTTGAGAATCAATCGTGCACAAAGAAAGCAGCGACAGCCTAATGTTGAGTCTGCCAAGGCAGAGATCGATCCTCAGTTTGAGGTTAACAGTCTCTGCCTTTTTGACTTGTGCAAACGTCAAGTCATTGTCTAAACTTGTAGTCTAAAGACGAGAGACGACTAAAGCCAACATCTTTTAGCCACTTTTACCATGATAAATACGTGTATATTTGCCGCTTTTGTTTTCTACTCAGTACGCTCCTAGACATCATTGTGGCATGTTAAGTATGGGTTTCTTCTTAAAGTGAGAGGTATTTAGGCTATTATGTACTAACACACTCGCCCTTTGTGGGTTGGTAGGTATACTTCATAACACGTCAAGAAAATCTCCAAGACATGCCGGTTTGCTCACGGTTTTCCTTAATCGAACAAGGATAAATAACTTGTTAACAAATACACCTATATTTCGAAAAAAATTGAAATATTTGGTGTTTACTGTGCTAGAGATTGCATCAAACACGACCGCACTGTCTTTGTAGTGGTGGTGGTTTTACAAGTAGGAGAGCCTAGCCACAGTTAGTATCAATTATTTTAATTTACACCGGAGATAGCCGACTGACCAAGCTATTTCGTATAATTACCATAAATCAGCTCCTTAACGTTTGTTTTGGCTAAGAAAGCAGTTAAGTTGTTGAAACGTTGGTTTATTTTGGCCAGTCCTAAACAAGCAATATCCCGGCATCGAACTTGAGACCCTCGCTACAATTTATGTCGAACTGTTGAGTTTTCCGATAATTTTCTGTTTGTATACTTCTAATAAAAGTTATGGAGAATTTTGGAGATTGTTTGGACTTGGAGTTGATGTACGTTTTGATGGAGGTAAATTTTGAAGTGGTTTTAATTTGCGTTGTTTTGATAAAGTGAGGCACTGGGTTGAAGATGGCTTCTTCATAATGTTAGCATATTTAAATAAGAATAATAAATAATCTAAACTTGGTTTTCTTTTTACAAAGGTTGAATGCATAGATGCGTTACTCCATCGCTGTTAGCTTTGTAGCCTGATGTAGTAGAACAAAGTTTGTAGCTCATATATTTCCTTTATTTATTTAAAAAAGAACAACCTGCAATAAGGATTAATCCTTGTAGCACCGGGGACTTTACAAACATACAACATTAATTTGTAAGGCCACAAATATTTGGCTTCATATATTAGTTAGGAATTTGTGAGGAGTATGTAATGATATCTCTAACTTACATTATGAGCGGCAAATCCCCAGCTCCCTCTCAAAAAATATGCTATGAATGTACTGAAATGCCCTAAGCCATGACTTATTATCGTACTTCGATTTATCTGCTTTGTCTAGGAAATATCTTTTTTATTAGAAAAATTGTTAAGTGTCGAGAGATTCGCCCAATTGGGTAATCGAGCAGATATTCAATATTTGACTACCCTAGGGCAACGAGATAGTTAAAAGTGAGATGTTAATCGTTTTATAATAGCGATTACTTTTTACTTTCCTTAGATTTCACAAACAGCTTACGCGAACATATCATTAATCAAATCTTTAGTTATAAACAAGCAGCAGTCAGGTTCCCGCCATTTTTTTACGATGATTTGCGCCGCAAGTCTCGGCGGACAAGCTATGACCGTATAGCGCCATCTATCGCACCGTTGTGTGACTTCTGCAGGAAACTCTAATGCTCTTTTTGTAAGTCATCGCCCACAGTTTTTCATGAACAGCAATGCGGTTACTTAACGAAGTAGGTAATAAACATTACATATACGTACTTCGTAAATGTTTTGTAAACTTATTGTAATACAGCACTTATTCTAATCTAAGATAAGAATCATAGACGAGTAGTTACATTGACTACGCAGATGGTAGCACGGGGTAGACCGGCCTCCCGTGCTGAGTATTGTGGATTGATTACTGCACAATATACTTCTTTGTTTGTTGCACAAATAACACGTCAAATATTTCTAAGTATACTAGGAATCTTTTTATATATAACTTCTCTACCCTGTTTTTCTGTTGGTCCGTGAGATCTTTCTTATTCGTTTATGAAATCCCATGATTTACCTCCTATTTTAAAGTTCAAAGTGCCGGCAAATGACGAAAAATAGATCCACACCAATTTCCAAAAATGTACAGCTTCTCTTAAATTTGAGATTTGAAATCATCTAAGAAGAGGACCTTCAATGGATGCGAAATTCTGCGCGGGTTCACTAGTACTTTATAATGTTGTGTGATCAGTCAGTACCTTAAATCGGAAACCTTAGAACGGTACCAATGGAAAGTGAAGGCTTCGTGCCAATAAAGCATAGATAGTTTCTTTTCTTTTCTGTTCTCTTCTTTCTTTTTTCTTTTCTTTTCTATTTTTCTGTTCTACTCCTTTGTAACGGTACAATCTGGACTTTTTACTCGCCACTTTAGCTGCCTAACTAATTTCTCTTACCTAAATTATTTGAGAAATCTAGTTGGACTTTTTTTTTGCGCAAGTCAATAGAATTGCGCAAATACCTGTCCCGTGAAGCGGAGTGGAGTTTCCATAAAATTCTATTGGTTAATCTTGGCAGTGCTCCACTCCGCTCTTCTCAGCGTCGGTGGACAGACAGCCTAAAAGGCCTACGTTTACTTGCTGGTATTTGGCGTTGCAGTGCTGTGCATCTCTTCTCTGACCCGATTAGCGGCCAGCGCGTGGAGTGGGATGGAGGTGGGAGGCGTGAATATCTGCGCCTGATGCCGCCCAAGCCGAGGCCGCGCGTGTAGCCTACCGCGAAGGTGTAGCATCCCAGGTGCACGGGGACGCCACTCAGAGAGGGAGCCCAACGGGGCTAGCCACCGTACGGACCACGGAAGTGAATTTACGCGGTATCATTGATCCGCCAAGAACTGGTGGGTGAGGGCACGCGGTGGGTTTTTAGTGGTGCTATGCTGTGCACTCAGATTAGAACTTATTACATTTTCAAATGTACGCCACCAATGTAACTACTCGTCTATGATTCTTATCTTAGATTAGAATAAGTCCTGTATTACAATAAGTTTACAAAACATTTACGAAGTACGTATATGTAATGTTTATTACCTACTTCGTTAAGTAACCGCATTGCTGTTCATGAAAAACTGTGGGCGATGACTTACAAAAAGAGCATTAGAGTTTCCTGCAGAAGTCACACAACGGTGCGATAGATGGCGCTATACGGTCATAGCTTGTCCGCCGAGACTTGCGGCGCAAATCATCGTAAAAAAATGGCGGGAACCTGACTGCTGCTTATTTATAACTAAAGATTTGATTAATGATATGTTCGCGTAAGCTGTTTGTGAAATCTAAGGAAAGTAAAAAGTAATCGCTATTATAAAACGATTAACATCTCACTTTTAACTATCTCGTTGCCCTAGGGTATAGGGTTCTACCACTGAAGGAATGTAATATGGTTCCGGTGGCCCGCCAACAAAGGCTGAGAGACGGCACACGGCGGGTTTCTTTAGTGGGTGAGGGCACCACACTACCCTGTTCGTTGCCTCGAACGACGGAGTGTGCGGTTAGGAACATTTTTACGCGATAACAAAAAAAAAAAGGGTATAGGGTTCTCGCCCTGTGTCATCCAAAATAGTTGGAGGCGCCAATAGGCTTGCTCCATAGTACTTAGGAGTTGAGAGAGGGACGATAAAGCGCTCTCATTCAGTAAAAGGAAATACCTCAACAGGAATGGCTACCGCTATCATACGCCAGTATTCTGTGAGAGGTTGGTACAGGTGGAGCTGGTCTCACTGCAAATGATTCATTATGCAATTGCTGTGGTTACAGTTTATCTTTAATGTCCTCGCGGCCAACAAGGCTCTCTTCTTTAACGGACAGGACTCTCTTGAGGTAGAGCCTTGCTTATCCTAACATGAGTAGACCGACATGATTTGGGAAGTAGATCTGCGTAAAACAACGGTAGGTACTCAGACCGTTGTGTTTCCTACGGTGAGTAAGAGCGCCGCAGGCTCACACCCACCTCCCTATCCTTATTATCCCTACTTTCCTCTCTTTGTTATCCTTTCTATCGTCCCCGTATTACACTTCCTCTTCATCTCATATCCTTTTCCTTGCAGTTGGCGACGTGCGAGTGATGCCTCTGGTATTGTTAGCGTCAATAGGCTACGGTAACCCCTTACCATCCTCATATAATATAAAATACAAAAAAAAGAGAAGTTACTTCGTTGTTAGTTTGTCACGTCTCTGTTGAATCTAATAATAATGAGAATCACACGATCCACAAATGGTTGTGATGAGTCTGGGTGTACTTTGTGTCCGTAAAATTTTATGTTTTTAAAGTCCCCCGAGATACAAGGATTATTCAATAGCGCAGCGTGTTGTTTTTTTTAAAAAAGCGTCGTTATTTTTGGTGTCAAAAGTTATGAAAGCAAACAATATAATTTTTTATTTACTCAACAATCATCCGTATAAACACAGCAAGAGGAAAACAAACAGAATGTGCATTTAACTTTGCAGCCGCCATTCAATCCGCCATATTGAATTGGAATCTATTCGAAAATTAACTTTTGGTTGTAATGAAACAAATCTGGAACATTCGGTGAATTGCTTTTGCGTGTATATAAATTGGTTTATTTAGTTTAAAATAGTTAATGCTATTTTATTCTCTATTCAATTTGGCGGCGCTACGCCCTATAGATGTAAGATATTTAACATTGTCTATAATTAAACACAAAGTGAAAAATGTGAAATCGAAAATAACAGTCAGGAGCAGGATTTGAACCTGCATCTTCTGGATACCGTCCAGATGCTTTACCAATTCAGCCATCCTGACAATTGCTCCTGACTGCTAATCTCGATAACACATCATACTTAACGTCTTTGGGTGACGCCTGCGCCATCTGTCGGACGTATTTTCATACATTATACCGACCAGGTAAACTTAATTTTACAATTAAGATTTTACCTAATAATGACGCAAACCCTTTAAATATTTAGATATTTTTATATACATTTTTAGCATTTGACATGCTTAGCACTATACATTAAACACAAAGTGAAAAATGTGAAATCGAAAATAACAGTCACGAGCAGGATTTGAACCTGCATCTTCTGGATACCGTCCAGATGCTTTACCAATTCAGCCATCCTGACAATTGCTCCTGACTGCTAATCTCGATAACACATCATACTTAACGTCTTTGGGTGACGCCTGCGCCATCTGTCGGACGTATTTTCATACATTATACCGACCAGGTAAACTTAATTTTACAATTAAGATTTTACCTAATAATGACGCAAACCCTTTAAATATTTAGATATTTTTATATACATTTTTAGCATTTGACATGCTTAGCACTATACATTAAACACAAAGTGAAAAATGTGAAATCGAAAATAACAGTCAGGAGCAGGATTTGAACCTGCATCTTCTGGGTACCGTCCAGATGCTTTACCAATTCAGCCATCCTGACAATTGCTCCTGACTGCTAATCTCGATAACACATCATACTTAACGTCTTTGGGTGACGCCTGCGCCATCTGTCGGACGTATTTTCATACATTATACCGACCAGGTAAACTTAATTTTACAATTAAGATTTTACCTAATAATGACGCAAACCCTTTAAATATTTAGACATTTTTATATATATTTTTATCATTTGACATGCTTAGCAACATACATTAAACACAAAGTGAAAAATGTGAAATCGAAAATAACAGTCACGAGCAGGATTCGAACCTGCATCTCCTGGATACCGTCCAGATGCTTTGCCAATTCAGCCATCGTAACCCTTGCTCCTGACTGCTAATCTCGATAACACACTCATACTTAACGTCCTCGTATATATAGAAATATCTAAATATGCCTAAATATTTAATTTAAGATTTTTTTACGTCGACAATGTAAAATAAAATTAATTTTCTTTCTTTATAATTAGACACTGAATAATGGTTTTAAACATGATAAATCCATTTATCCACGTACCAAAAACAATATATTCGTATCCTTTCAAAATGAAAATTCTTTGAGTAAAGGGCCACCTTAAGTAGAGGAATTGATGATACATTCAAACAAATAGTCCGTAAGCAGCACGTCGCTTAGTTCTTCTTTTTTGTTTATGGCAATAAGCTGAGCCATTGTTGCCAGTGTCAAGTGTCTTGTTGCTTCAAATAATTTTAGTAAAATTATTTCGCCACCAAATCACAATCAGAGTCATAAAAAATAGTTATAGGCAAGTCGGTCATGCCTCAGTAAAGTGGAGGCAAATTTTCTGGAAGCTTCTATGGAGTTTGGAAGGCAACATAAAAAACGTGTTAATTTTACAATTAAGATTTTACCTAATAATGACGCAAACCCTTTAAATATTTAGATATTTTTATATATATTTTTAGCATTTGACATGCTTAGCACTATACATTAAACACAAAGTGAAAAATGTGAAATCGAAAATAACAGTCAGGAGCAGGATTTGAACCTGCATCTTCTGGATACCGTCCAGATGCTTTGCCAATTCAGCCATCGTGACCCTTGCTCTTGACTGCTAATCTCGATAACACACTCATACTTAACGTCTTTGGGTGACGCCTGCACCATCTGTCGGAAGTATTTTCATACATTATACCGACCAGGTAAACTTAATTTTACAATTAAGATTTTACCTAATAATGACGCAAACCCTTTAAATATTTAGACATTTTTATATATATTTTTATCATTTGACATGCTTAGCAACATACATTAAACACAAAGTGAAAAATGTGAAATCGAAAATAACAGTCACGAGCAGGATTTGAACCTGCATCTCCTGGATACCGTCCAGATGCTTTGCCAATTCAGCCATCGTAACCCTTGCTCCTGACTGCTAATCTCGATAACACACTCATACTTAACGTCCTCGTATATATAAAAATATCTAAATATGCCTAAATATTTAATTTAAGATTTTTTTACGTCGACAATGTAAAATAAAATTAATTTTCTTTCTTTATAATTAGACACTGAATAATGGTTTTAAACATGATAAATCCATTTATCCACGTACCAAAAACAATATATTCATATCCTTTCAAAATGAAAATTCTTTGAGTAAAGGGCCACCTTAAGTAGAGGAATTGATGATACATTCAAACAAATAGTCCGTAAGCAGCACGTCGCTTAGTTCTTCTTTTTTGTTTATGGCAATAAGCCGAGCCATTGTTGCCAGTGTCAAGTGTCTTGTTGCTTCAAATAATTTTAGTAAAATTATTTCGCCACCAAATCACAATCAGAGTCATAAAAAAATAGTTATAGGCAAGTCGGTCATGCCTCAGTAAAGTGGAGGCAAATTTTCTGGATGCTTCTATGGATTTTGGAAGGCAACATAAAAAACGTGTTACGCCGCATTATGTCACTTGGCTGATACACATACACAAATAGTTAATTAGTAAAATACCACCACTTTCACACACTAATACATAAAATAATATACAAGCTATGGAAAAAAATCTCCCGCCACTAAGTTGCTCGTCATGTTAGTACTTACTTACTTACATATCATCACGCCATTTCCCTTGCGGGGTAGGCAGAGAGAACAGAGTGCCAAGAGGCTCTATTCTTGCATACATCTCTCGCTTCCTCAACATTCATAACTCTCTTCATACACGCTTGCCGGTTTCGAAGACTCCTGTCTCCACCGTCCTTCAATACATGACCAATTTGGTCTAGGTAGTTAAGTCTCGGTCTCCCCCTGTACCTACATCCTTCCATTTTCGCATTGTATATCGGCACTGACTACGTGAATCGCATATAAGGACATAATGAGATATACGAACTCATATGTAGTATAAAAAGTATGTATAATGTGACCAGACAGAAATCTCTACACTACTACATTTCAGACGCTATAAAAAAGATATATTTCGCTTTTTACCCGCATTATAATATTTCGCCAAGCCTTGATAGATGACGACTATTAGTAACTGTTAATATAAACTCTTAAGGCATAGTAATAAAGTTAAATTTCCTTTGTTATTTCTGTTGGTTTCCGCATATAAATAATTCATTGGTGGCCGACTGCGGAGGATTAACTATCCCGCGTTAAACTGTTCATCTTCTATTTAGTTTTTAGGAGCAGTATTAACATAAGTGGTGTGGTCTGAAATATTTGATGGGTTTGGATTATATTTAATAGTGTTTTAAAAGCTTTGGCTTTATATACTCACATTTACTGACGCTGTATATTTTTTTGTATTCAACTATAAATACTTCACCTTCTAGCACATAAATAATATTTATACAAAATAGCTATCTAAAAGAAACCTTATGTATTTTCATAAGCAACCTTATGTATTTTGCCGGGATAACAAGGCTTGTTTTTAGAGAACCATGGATTTGGGATATGATTATATCTGTCCTTTCTGATATAAATTAGGCGGTTAATATGTTATCATATTGAGCATCTCAATTATCCGATCTGAGTGGTGACGGACTAAGAATACAAGTGTCATTATTTTTTCCCACGGGTGTCGCATGAGGCGACTAAGGGCGGATTCGACCAAACTCGAATATATACAAGAATAACTATACCGAGAATAATCTATTACACGATTTTATTCTCTTAGATAATCAACAGTTGTTTTTCCACGCCATCTGACGTATCGCTTATACTTGGAATAGCTATTCGCGAATAGCGAATACCCGGCAAAAATAAATAGAGAGTTGGTCCTTAGGAAATTACGTGAACATATAAGCTAGTTATATTGTGATTTATATATACAACTAGGATACTAATTACTGCTGCACATACTTGTCATTTATTGCGAGCTGATACATATACTGTATGTAAGTAATAATATAATGTACAACGCAGATGCTAAGTATACTTCTCTCAACATGTAATACGTTTTTTATATAATAATATGTTAGTCTTTCTTGTGGTAAACGGTGTGGATATCACTATTATTCATATTATGTAACATATATTGCTTTGTTACCCCATTATTGTGATGTTGTTTGTTTACCCAAATAAATGAGAAAAAAAAATAACGAAGTTGTTCTACAAACGGGACGGTGTATAGCTTAACTCATCTCAACTCTTATGTGTCGTATTATAGCGTGGGAAAGTATCTGTCACTGTATAGTTTAAAAGTTTCGAATTAAAATGAAAGCACAAAAAAGATGACGCCCTTTTTTATATTCTTGGATTAACTCCTTATTCGATGCTTATCGGTGGTATAGTGACTATTCCCAAATAGGCTCGCTATTCTTCGAATTGTTGTTGGTAAAACGTACAATTGATTTATTCTCGAGTAAGTAGTGATTTATACTAGGAATAAAATTTATTCTTGTTTGGTTGAATCCGCCCTTTTTCTTTTTTGGTTTAGGCGGGAAATATTTTCCTAACCGCACACCCCATCGTTCGGGGCAACGAACAAGGTAGTGTGGGGCCTGCACCCACTAAAGAAACCCGCCGTGTGCCGTCTCTCCGCCTCTATTGGCGGGTCACTGGAACTATGTTACATTCCTTCTGTGGTCCGCCGGCGGCTTACCCTTTCGGGTACCCTCTGCTGAGCGACGCATCCGCACACGGAGCGTCGCACCTTCTCGGGAGGCCTTGCGGGTGGCGGACGTTCCCCGGTCCATCCACCCACAGCCTCAGCTAGGGCGGCATGAGGCGCAAGTACCTGTGCCTGCGCCGCCCCGGTCGCTGGCGGCGGTTCGGGTCAGCGGAAGAATCCTCCTCCCTGGCTCTCTCCGCCGCTTCCTTCCGCGAGATAACCTCCTCGCAGAAGGCAGCGACCGTGGCCCAGTTCCTGTCGGGTTGAATCCGCCCTAAGGGAAGTAATTTAATTCTTTCATTTCATATATGTGAAATGAAATAGTGAGCAGCGGCTTGACAGTACTCTCTGTATAATTAAGTCCATGAGTGACGGTTATAATTTACCATCAGTTGGGCCGTGGCTAGTCTGCACCCATAAGCAATAAAAAAAATAAATGTTGCTACCAACGAGGCAGAAAGCTGTAAGTACATGCAAAAAATATTTTCTCTCCTTCATGAGTAGTCTCTATTACAGAAGGTGGACAACCTTTCTTTTCCGGATGCAATTCCTTATTATTGGGCACTATCTAGATTTGTTGTAAGAAATGTTTAGGGATAAGATTTAGGAAAAATTACAATTACTATTAGAACAAAATGAACGGGGACACTCTAAGATTAAGACATGCAAAGTTCAAAGGCCAAGATTGCCCGTCGACTTTTGTCTGTTACATGTTCCTGTGAATTATTCATATTCCAGACCTGTGCCAAGACTACACTAAGTGTCGGAGTAACAACTTGTTGGAGTTATAGCGTAGCGTTGTCAACTGTAGATGTATGTGGCTCAATAGACTAGGACTCAATCTTCATTTAAGGTAACATAAATGTTATGAATAGTGTCTATGTTTATTGGACTTGCAGCACGTATGTTGCTCTTATCTATCCGATATCGTGATAAATTAAAACATTTAGATATTTTTATACATATTTTTAGCATTTTACATGCTTAGCACTATACATTAAACACAAAGTGAAAAATGTGAAATCGTCACCCAAAGACGTTAAGTATGAATGGGTTATCGAAATTAGCAGCCAGGAGCAATCGTCACGATTGCGGAATTGGCAAAGCATCTGGACGGTATCCAGGAGATGCAGGTTCAAATCCTGCTCGTGACTGTTATTTTCGATTTCACATTTTTCACTCTGTGGTTAAATTAAAACATTTCCTCGGGTAGGAGTTAGAAGCTTTTGGGAATGTGTTCCAACTGGTCTTTTTCATTTTATATACACGAAGAGAAATGGTGGATAGTGGCTTAACAGTACTCTTAGTTTGAGTCGGTGAGCGACGGTCACTACTTACCATCAGGTAGGCCGTGGCTCATCTGTTACCATACGCATTAATAAAAATAAGCTAGGCTGTCAATTGCCAAAGCTAAGTGAGCTTCAAGTTCAATAGCCATGTTGGGCGTTTATTAAGGCTGTCAGCTGACTGTTCAGACAAAATATGCAGCAGCTTGAACTAGCAGTTTAGCATGTTTTTTAAGGCACGAGTTTCATCACAATATTATCTATAACAAGCTATAACTATCAAGAAAGCTTTACTACTACAATATTCAATTTACCTCAACTTTCATTGGTTATCTTACGCACAACTAATATAGAACTAGTCTTTAACAATATCATGCAATTATGCAATATTTAGTGCAAACAATCATACAAAGTTAGCTCCCCCTGGCGGTAGTATACAAATAAAAGTTACACCAAACTTGAGAAGGTACTGCCCTCTAGAGAGTACAGTGTTTGTGAGACGATCGGTATTATAGCTTCATGTTATTCTGAAGTGAAAGTTCTGAATTGAATCAAGTATGTATGTGTTGTTTATTTATTATACACTAGATGCCGGTGAAAGAAAACATCATCAGGAAACCTGCAGGGGACATAAAATGGACTGCAAAAATAAATCTGCGCGACTTCGTCTGTGCGAGATTCATAATTTTAATTGATCAAGTAGTCCTACAGGAACTATGCACCGACTTCAAACACATCTGTAGGTGTCTAGCACGGAAATCGTATGTAAATACCAATTATTTTTTGCTGTTTAGGTCCTGGGTAGACACCCCAAAAGACTTCGAAGACGGTTTTTTTTTATTTAAAACTAATTTATTTATTGTAGTTTTTGTAGAATTTAACTGTTTCACGAGGAGTATGAGGTCTGGCATTATCATGTAGCAATAGGTAATGGTGAAGACCGATTGCCGAGTTGCTGCTGTTTTGCTGCAAGTTTCGCCATCATTGTTCGGAGTTCTTCACAGTAGTGCTGTTATTGTTTGACAGGATCTGAGGAACTTGTAGTAAATTATGCCTTAAAGTGTAGTTTTACCAAATAGTTATCATAATTTTTCTGTGGGTAAGTTTCGTTTTAGTGCATTGTTTTGGGGTTTAACCTGCTTTCCGCTATTTCGTTGTTTGTCTGCGATTGTAGTAAAGACTTCAGTTTTCGTGACATGTCACAATTCCATCTAAAATTCCTTCATTTCTTTATCGGTTAACAAGGTGCTGCTCTCTGCATGTCAGTCAAATCATGAGGCACAATTTTTTTAAGTTTATATAGTGATTTTAACGATTTGCTGCAAATGATTAAATACATACTGTGGTATGCTAACAAACCATCTTAGTCATTCTTTGGTAGTTTAACACGGATGGGTTTCCATCATCATCTTCAATTCATCGTTATATACTTTAATCCATCCATCCATCAGCCTTTCATGGTCCACTGCTGGACATAGGCCTCCCCAAAATGGGGGTTTTACCATAATCGCCACGCTGGGCAAGCGGGTTGGCGGTCGCAGTGGATGTTTTTAGTACACAGAGGAACGCTGCTGCCCGGTCCCCCGGTAATCCCTTAGTCGGCTTTTACGACTCCCATAGGAAGAGACGGGGTGGGCCCCACACGGCAAATATACTTTAATGGCTGGTGGGAAAACAGTAAAACCAATAACGTACAGAGCGTTTGTTAGCCGAATCCTCTCGAACACAGCATTGCATTCGTTTTGCAACGAAAAATTGTTTCTATTTTTTCTATTATTGTTCTTTTCTTTTTATTTTAGTTGGTACTTATTGTGTTAAAATCTGTCTTTCTATATTATCGTTGCAATAAATAAGTTCTTTGTTTCTTTCACTGACTTTATGAGCAGTTTCTGCTGCGTTAGTCGGTAGTCCCACTTTGTTACTCGTATTCAAATATTACTCTGTTTTTCGCTGTATCAATTTACACGTTAAATGCTGAATGTAAAAACAATTGAAAATCGAGCATCAATGAAGTGAAAAATACTAAAAAAAACTAAACAAAGTGAAACTACGTTTGTTTGCTTGTTGCGCCTTCACTTCTTAACTATTATTTGAGAATCATCTACACGATCGAACTGCACGGTCTTACAAATGGACATTAATAACGCTGTAACGCAATAGTTTAGCCCTCAATGGTGATAAACATTATAGGCGAACACGCTCGCCAAGATTTCACGACTACCGAATATCAGACACAACATAAGTCCCGCTAATAGCGTAAAAGACCTTGGTTCTTGGTTCGACAGCCAACTATCATTTCATGCTCACATCTCAAATACTTGAACAGTATTCCGAAAGTTTTTTTTTTATTGCTTGTAGTAGTAGACGAGCCACGGCCCATCTGATGGTAAATGGTAACCGTCACTCATGGGCTCAACTATACTGAGAGTATTATCAAGCCGCTGCTCAACATTTCATTTCATCAATATGAAATAAAAGAATAAACTATCTCCTGCTACAGCCAAAACTCAACGATGTGCTTCATGGCCGGTCACACTGGAGATGGTGGTACCAACCCGCTCGGGCCCGATACCAAGTGAGTACTCCCACTCGGTACCCAGCCCTACCACCAGTCATGCAATGTATGATAATTGCTTACTTCCCTTAGTCGCCTCATGCGACACCCGTGGAAAAGAATGGGGTGGTGACACTTGTATTCTTAGTCCGACACCACACGGAAAACCAACAGTCAAAAGATCTTATATTAGAAAGAAATGCCATAATTTGGAATCGTAATACAGTTCAGTGAACTCAAAAATTAGAGGGGGTACATAAGTCTTATGTACGTTACTTGTACAAATATATTTTTATTACCAGCATCTGTACCCCACACTGTATATTATAGGCATAGTAGACTGCAAAATGTTGGCAACGCGTCGAAACACGGCCCGATATTTTTTCAGACTCATATGAGAGTTTACCTTTAGCCCATTTTTACTTAGCACAAATACAGTTTAATGTACCTCGCCGGTATATGGGTACCCTATGCGAGTGACGCCAACCTCTAGTGCACGCACTAACATAGGTATCCTGCGCCATAGCACTAGACTTGTTCTAATGCACAGAGAGCAAGTTCATGCGTGTCGTAGACCGATATATTGAAAAGATAGCCTTTAGTAGCAGTAACGGTTAGCCTTACTATCATACTAACTTTGAACTTGAAAAATATTATATCTTTGTTGTACGTTTAAATACAAAAATATTGTAACTTACAATTATTACTAAACTTATTGTGTAAGGAAAAAAACTGTAAACAATGATTATGTATATAAATAAATAAATTATAGTGTTATTGTCTTTTGCGTCAAAATTTTCAACAGCGTCTTTATGTTGGATAGTTTGTAATACAGCAATCATAACAGGATGACAATATAGTTTTTACCGCTTCAGATAAAGCTGGATAAGGTCAGATTAAATCTGCATGATCTTACCCTTCGCAAACATTAATATAAACTATACACTCATTAGAGGAAGGGCAGTAGAACTAACTACCTTTCTCTAAGAACGGAACAACTAAAGAAAAATGTTCAAGAGAATAAATATGAGTCTGAAAACTACACACAATTGCAATAATTTGGGAAGAGTTTGGAGGCACGTCGCTACCAGAGCTAAAGACAAAAGTCATAATTTTAGTTGAAAAGCCAATAAGTGGTGCTGCCGCGAGAACATTTGTGTATTATTGTGTACTGTTCAATATTGCTGGACATTTGTGTGTATCATTGTGTATCGGCAAAACAGGAACTCTCTATCTATTTTATTACTTATAGCAGTGTTCCCAGTAAGAAATATGTCGACATTTTTACTATGGCAGCAGTGGCTGATTAGCTGACTGCCGTCAGCTATAGCAATTTTGGGTGCATAGTCAAATTGCTGCCGGTAGATAACAAGAATAATTATCTTCTAAAAACAGTTAGTTTTAACTCTGAAGAAATACAGCAGGATTCAAGTGAAAAATAGCTAAAAGTGTAGACATGATTAAAATAAAAAGCTGGGTATTTTTGGAATGGCAACATACATGACTATTCCATAGAATCGTGCCGTAATCGCCACGCTTGGCAGGCGGGTTGGCGATCGCAGTGGATGTTGTTAATACTCGAAGGAGTGCTGCTGCCCACTTCCCCGGTCAGCTCTTACGACTCCCATGGGTGGAGAGGGGTGGGACAATTCTAAAGCCGGCTACACAGCACAGCATTATGTAATATTGTTGTGGATTAAAATTATTTAACCCAAGTAGGGTGTGCGGTTAGGTACATTTTCTCCTGCCTTAACATAAAAAGGTCTCCTTTCAGAGTAAGAAGAGCTTTGACTATAATGCATTAAGCTGGACTAGTGCGGGTCGTCAGATTTTATGAGTCATCAAAACAAAAAATTTCGTAAGCTTTCCTTCAGAGCTATCATTTACTAGTCTTTGCCTTTTTTTGGTTATATCTGAAGTTCCCGATATAGTAGCGGGATAAAGTGTAAGTATACCAGCTTTTAAGTCTAATCAAGAGCTAAACTAAATAAAAAACTGTGCATCGAAATCCGTTTAGTAGATTTTGCGGGATGCGCGAACGAGCAAACAGGCGAAAAATTTAAAAACAATTGTACTATATAGCCTAATGCAGTCAGTTTTCTCAAATACCTTATATGTACAGACACAGCTCTGTGACAGTTTTATAATAGTTAGGATTAGGATAAAAAATAAACACGATTTCGACATAAACATCTTCCTGAATTAAATATAATTCCTGAATTAAATTTAATTCCTGAACATTTTTTTTTCAGAATATAATTTTAATGTTGCTTATGGCTATATGTAAAGGTGGGTATCCACTATCTTCGCGAACCTTTTACGCTCCTTGCTCCAGCAACTGCTCCACCTAATGGATACGCTTGCGAACTTGGAGCGTGCAACGTTGCACGCTCCGTGGCAGGCGATCCGATCTCTGTCGGTTTTTAGCGCAATCACAAAGTGGAGCGCATCAGCGCAGTGTGTGCGTGGACCAAAGCGTGGACGCGAGCATAGCAAGACGAAAGTGTGTACGTTCTTCACTCCGCGCACCTACGTTCGAATCGCATAAGAGAGTCTTCGGACGAAGAAAAATGTATCGAATTAATTGAAGCAAATCGAAATCAAAGCTTGTTGTGGAATCCTAAACAATAAAAATCTTAGTGTTAATGCCAATTTATCTTACACTGAGATAGCTTTTCGGAACGTACCTAGTATATATTTTTTATTATTGTAGATTTAACCAAACTATACAAATATTCAACATCTGATGAAGAGCGTCGCAGGAATTTTTTGTAATGTCCACTTATTTCTTGTGATTTCATCTTGTGATCTAACAGTAATGTATTTTTACATCTTTTCTTATAAAGATTTGCAGTAGTTATATTACCATTAGGTTGAGTAGCCTTGTGTCTAAAGCAGACTTCAGAGTTAGGAATGAATGAATATAATTATGTAAATCCCTGTCTTATTAGTCATGCACTATTCAACTTTGAGAAACGCTGAAACAAACCGCAAAATCTCTTATGCAATTGAATTATTATTAATGACCCGGTGAACTTCGAATCACCTAAAATTTATTGTATCAGCGATTATTAATCCTAATCAATCTCAATTGTCTTAAATTTTAATTTTGATAGGGTATTGAATGAAACTTGCCTGTAATGCAAATGAATTAGAAATAATGTTAGAAAGAAGAAAGCAGCTATTGTAGCAACTGCCTCGGTGGTGTAGCGGTAGTGTATGCGACTGCTAATCATGAGTTCTTGGGTTCGATCCCCGGGTCGGGCAATGTTATTGAGCTTTTTCCTAAAAAGACAAATTCTCAGTAGCAGCCCGGAGTTTGGAAATGTGCCCGGTAGACGTTAATAGGCTCGCCCCCTATTACGTGGGACTTAAACATAGTTGGCGAGTCGTGGGTGTGTAATACACCTCTGCCTACCCCTTCGGGGAATACAGGCGTGATGCTATGTTTGTTTATTTGTTTGTTTTGCTATTGTAGCTGTCATTTTGTCGTCTGTTAGCCAAATACCCATACGAAGTTATCAATATTGAATTTTCCACCACCATCCCTGCATTATAGCGAATAAAACAAAAAACAATTATTTAGATATTTTTATATATATTTTTAGCATTTGACATGCTTAGCACTATACATTAAACACAAAGTGAAAAATGTGAAATCGAAAATAACAGTCAGGAGCAGGATTCGAACCTGCATCTCCTGGATACCGTCCAGATGCTTTACCAATTCAGCCATCCTGACAATTGCTCCTGACTGCTAATTTCGATAACACATCACACCTAACGTATTTGAGTGACGCCTGCGCCATCCGTCGGAAGTATTTTCATACATTATACCGACCAGGTAAACTTAATTTTACAATTAAGATTTTTACCTAATAATGACGCAAACCCTATAAATATTTAGATATTTTTATATATATTTTTAGCATTTGACATGCTTAGCACTATACATTAAACACAAAGTGAAAAATGTGAAATCGAAAATAACAGTCAGGAGCAGGATTCGAACCTGCATCTCCTGGATACCGTCCAGATGCTTTACCAATTCAGCCATCCTGACAATTGCTCCTGACTGCTAATTTCGATAACACATCACACCTAACGTATTTGAGTGACGCCTGCGCCATCCGTCGGAAGTATTTTCATACATTATACCGACCAGGTAAACTTAATTTTACAATTAAGATTTTTACCTAATAATGACGCAAACCCTATAAATATTTAGATATTTTTATATATATTTTTAGCATTTGACATGCTTAGCACTATACATTAAACACAAAGTGAAAAATGTGAAATCGAAAATAACAGTCAGGAGCAGGATTCGAACCTGCATCTCCTGGATACCGTCCAGATGCTTTACCAATTCAGCCATCCTGTATGAAAATACTTCCGACGGATGGCGCAGGCGTCACTCAAATACGTTAGGTGTGATGTGTTATCGAAATTAGCAGTCAGGAGCAATTGTCAGGATGGCTGAATTGGTAAAGCATCTGGACGGTATCCAGGAGATGCAGGTTCGAATCCTGCTCCTGACTGTTATTTTCGATTTCACATTTTTCACTTTGTGTTTAATGTATAGTGCTAAGCATGTCAAATGCTAAAAATATATATAAAAATATCTAAATATTTATAGGGTTTGCGTCATTATTAGGTAAAAATCTTAATTGTAAAATTAAGTTTACCTGGTCGGTATAATGTATGAAAATACTTCCGACGGATGGCGCAGGCGTCACTCAAATACGTTAGGTGTGATGTGTTATCGAAATTAGCAGTCAGGAGCAATTGTCAGGATGGCTGAATTGGTAAAGCATCTGGACGGTATCCAGGAGATGCAGGTTCGAATCCTGCTCCTGACTGTTATTTTCGATTTCACATTTTTCACTTTGTGTTTAATGTATAGTGCTAAGCATGTCAAATGCTAAAAATATATATAAAAATATCTAAATATTTATAGGGTTTGCGTCATTATTAGGTAAAAATCTTAATTGTAAAATTAAGTTTACCTGGTCGGTATAATGTATGAAAATACTTCCGACGGATGGCGCAGGCGTCACTCAAATACGTTAGGTGTGATGTGTTATCGAAATTAGCAGTCAGGAGCAATTGTCAGGATGGCTGAATTGGTAAAGCATCTGGACGGTATCCAGGAGATGCAGGTTCGAATCCTGCTCCTGACTGTTATTTTCGATTTCACATTTTTCACTTTGTGTTTAAAAAACAATTATTCAAATCGGTCACGCCGGTTTAGTTTTAGTGAGACTAACCAACAGCAATTGATTTTTCTATACAGGGTCTGTCGTAAATAATGGATAACCCGTTAATAGAAGATAGCCCAGATGTCAAGCTACAAGAAAATCGACTTTTTATTTTAGGATTGCCATTGGTGTGTAAACGGTAGACAATTTTGTATTTTTTTAAATTTTCCTTCTTTGCTCATTCATTCGGTCACCATTTCAACAAAGTACTTAACTTTTTTTAATGTACTTTTTTTTTGTATCTGACTCCTGGTTACTTGTGTTATTATATTAGATTACTATATTAGACATTATTGATGTAAAATACTGTAAAATTTTACATTTTAAGCACTAAGTAAGTATTTTTTTTTCTTTATGTCAAAATTTTAATATTGACTGTGAAAAAAATATGTACTATGCTATAGCTGCCCATTATTTTAAAAACATGCCTAGTTTATGTAGATTCTAAAAAGGTATTAAACATGCGTACTTTATTGCTTACAATATTAGTTACACAAGCGAAATAATTTAGCAAGGTCAACATTTTGGTTTCAAGAAATGCGTCAATTAACGAAGATTTAGGCTCCTAATATGATTTTATTCAATAAGAATTCGATAATTTATCACTAAATTGTCAATTTAACTTTTAACTGTACCACAGAACTGTATTATTTTCATAGTCATAAATTGCATGCGACTAGCAAGTACTAGATATAGTACGTTACTATATCTACGCATAGTACATTTTTTTTCCCATCCATCCATCCATCCATCAGCCTTTCAATGTCCACTGCTGGACATAGGCCTCCCCAAGAGAACGCCACAACGAGCGGTCCCGTCATGGGGGATAATGCCGTAATCGCCACGCTTGGCAGGCGGGTTGCCGATCGCATTAGATGTTGTTAATACTCGAGGGAGTGCTGCTGCCCACTCCCCCGGCATTCCCTCAGTCGGCTCTTACGACTCCCGTGGGTAGAGAGGGGTGGGAAAATGAAAAATTTTACAGTATTTTACATTAATAATTTCTAATATAGTAATCTAATATAATAATACAAGTATCCAAGAGTCAGATACAAAAAAAATACAATAAGATACTTTGTTGAAATGGTGACCGAATGAATGAGCAAAAAAGGAAAATTTAAAAAAAATACAAACTTGTCTACCGTTTTCACACCGATGGCAATCCTAAAATAAAAAGTCGATTTTCTTATAGCTTGACCTCTGGTATATCTCCGATTAACAGGTTATCCATAATTTACGACAGACCCTGTGGATTACTTTACTGATACGGATGAATTTTATGATGCATAAATATGTTTTAAACTTCTTCTTTTTTATTCTAATTTTGTAATAGAACATGAGTCTCTGTGTAATTATAAATTTATGTGGTAAATTAAATAAGATTAATATGTATAAGTCTAGAAATTAAAAATTAACCATCCATCCATCCATCGATCTTTTGACTTCCATTGCTGGAAATAGGCCTCCCCAAGAGAGCACCACAACGAGCGGTCCTCTGCATCCGAATTTGTGCAAATTAAAAGCCAGCTGATCACGCAAATAGTCGCCAAATTGTCTCGCTAATTCAATTAATAATAATAGTAATAAATATAAATAATATACAAAGTGAGTCGACGTGTTGTTTCTTAATATTTATTTATTATTTTATAATTTATTTATTATTGAACAATTATTATTTTGGAAATTTTAAAGGCAAGAGCAGCAAATATTAACAGCCTAAGCCACTACTTAGTAGTATGTATTAATAAAGGATGACGCAAAGCATCTAGAAATAAGAATAACGGCACTCGGTAGTACTTTATCCGTCGCGGAAATGCACTTAACGTGCTCTTGATTTTAATGCAATATCATTGCTCGCTCTCTTGTAATAATGTTTTGAATACTCGGACTGCGGATGGGGTTCACTTTAATTATGTCAGGTTAATGTCTCTGTAACTTCGCGCAATCTTTGTTTATTTTGACCTTAATGCAACTAGCGCGAAAAGTTAAATAACAGTTTCCTTACTCGGTATCATATTTGTATTTTTCAGGTGTGTATAATCGAAGTGATTCATATCTTCGATTTCTCGATAGCCATTAATTCCCGTAGATATCTATCTCGAGTATCTACTCGAAGTGCAATCCATGATTGTTTGGAAGCTCAGAGTGAGATAGATTGAGGACATAGTGTTTGCAAGCCCTCGAGAAAATCTTTAAGGAATGCAGATTATCGTTGCTTACTTCATCGAGTAATAATATTTTGCTAATAAATCTTTTTTATAATATTGTATAATACTCATTTAAATATCCGAAAGTCTTATTACAAATCAATAGTTAATGTTGGCTTTATTCAGAGTTTCCGAGCTACATTTTTAGAAGTCACATAACGCTCACGTCGTTGCTCTGACGCTGGGGTCACAGCCAAATGTGCCGGAAAGATAAAAACAAGTAAAAAGAAAGACTGTCACCCTCTAAATCATGTAGTATCAAGAAAAGCCTTTGTGACCTTCTGCCATTCTGTTACATAGAAAATGTTTTGATACGAAACTATTTTCGTTGAATGATTTAACTTCAAACGTGGTTTGCGTTGTGATATACTCGAATTGTCATGTACTCTTTACTTGCGACTCACCTCATTTTGAATTCACTAATGAATACACATAGGATTTTGGAAGAACTACAACTATTCAGTGCCTACATTATTTTGATGTATAATGTATATCTCAAGGCTTAGACCATGTAAGCTACGATGCGAGCATGCCGTGTGGGGCCGGCTTTAGAATTGTCCCACCCTTCTCCACCCATGGGAGTCGTAAGAGCCGACTGAGGGAATACCGGGGGAGTGGGCAGCAGTACTCCTTCGAGTATTAACAACATCCACTGCGATCGCAAATCCGGCTGCCAAGCGTGGCGATTACGGCACTATCCCCCATTTATGGGGAGGCCTATGTCCAGCAGTGGATTTTAAAGGCTGATGGATGGATGGATGGACGTATAAGTACCTAATATTGCGTTTCTTTCAGTGAGTGAGAGCGCCTGTAGGCTTCCCCACTCTCCTTACCTTTCCTCCATCATCTACGCTCTTCACGTTTTTAATTACGTCTCTATCATCCGTTCTATACACCTCTAATCACTTTTCCTAGTTGGCAATGCGCGAGTGATGCCTTTAACTCCTCTGTGGACTGCAATAGTGGCATACCATCTCTTGGGCAGTAAATTTCTTTGTCATAAAGCTCACTGGATCGCTTCACAAATAATGAGAAGCCTCATCTGCAACGCGCATGTAGAACTCTAGTGTCTTTTGCGAAACGCGGATGCGATGATACCTGTAACAAATTACACCACAGAAATCCACCCTTAGAAAGCTACATTGTATTTTTAGCTCAAACTTGCTGAGCTTAGACTTACTATTACCACCACAATGTACCATTTGAACTACAAAGTACCACAATGCATCTAACGTATGCATCATAAACTTCACTCACATCTTAGTGTCAATAAAAATGTCATTAAAATGAGTCTTGATAGGGTTCCGTTAAATTGTCAGTTAATTGTCGTGAGATTTATTTTTCTAAAACTCAAGTTTCCACACTGAGCAAACGTCTATATAACCACAGTAGATGTTACACATACAGACAGAACAGCTATTTGACACAAACGGTTAGTTAGCAACATTACAAAACTCGATGTGTTTTATTTGTAAGGGAAGATATCGATCTCATCTCCACTCTCCGTTTAAGCGTATGCAGTATAATACTGCAGCAGATTTGATTTGTACTATACTAATTTAAAGTAAAATTGAATATAGTCTGAGCACAACATATCAAAACTTTATTTTTTGATTCTTATATCAATTCAAGGGATAGAGCCTTGCTTATCCCAGTATGAATGGGCCGACTCGATCGGGGAAGTACCACCCTCTCTCAAAAGATCACCGTGTAACAACGGTAGTTATTCCTACCATTATATTTCGTATGGCGAGTGAGAGCACCAGTGGCTCAAACCACCTCACCATCCTTTCCTTATTATTCTTCCCATCCTCTTCTTTCTTTGGAGATGGCGACGCGCGAGTGATGCCTCTGGTGTTGCTAGCGTCTATAGGCTATAGTGACAGCTTGTCATCAAGGTAAGCCGTAATCTTTTGCCACCTACGTAGTATAAAGTAAACGTAAAAAAATGTGGGTAAATGGGAATAAAGTTCGTATTGCAGATAAATTTCTGGAATGTTAGTGAAAAAATATATCATTATTTTATTGACTTAAATTTTTTAATTTAATAAGTTATTCAATTTGACATGTTTATATATATGCACCTATGCAGGTATATATGTAAATAAACTCATAGACTGTTGTTCTTACTAATTGCCAGATGGCGCCTTGCAAAATGACTAAGAGGTAGACCAATATAGAAGTACTTCTTAAAATTAGAGCTAGATGGCGTATAAGACATGAAACCCACATAAGTACTTTTTGAAATTAGCGCTATCTATGTGATTTATTGAAAACTACTTAGTAAGACCAATACATTATTAGTTACTTATCAAATAATCAATTTTATTGTGAAAAATGAAGATTATGAGGTATGCACTTTTGGATTTTCCAAAGTATTATTTCACTTGTCCCGTTTAAATCTTGCAAGCTAAAATTGACACACTTCCCGGTTTCCGATTGGGCTGAAATTTACACGCGTACGTATATCGTTTGACAATGCAATATTATGATGACATGGAGCTGATCTGATGATGGAGCTGGAAGGTGGGCATAGGAACTCTATAATGAAACGGCGCAACCCCATCGAGTTTGGGCTCGTATGATTCTTCTTGCCGAGTACTTTGTGTCTAGATGATATCCAGGGTCTGATGATGGAGCGGGAAGGTGACCACAGTAACTCTGTAATAAAACGACGCAACTCCATCGAGTTTGGAATCATTTGATTCGTCTTGACGAGTACTTTTTCTTTAGATGATATCCAGAGTCTGATGATGGAGCTAGAAGGTGGTCATAGGAACTCCGTTATAAAACGACGTAACTCCATCGAGTTTGGGCTCGTATGATTCATCTTGACGAGTACTTTCTTTGTAGATGGTATCCAAGGTCTGATGATGGACCTGGAAGGTGACCACAGTAACTCTGTACTGAAACGACGAAACCCCATTGAATTTGGAATCGTTTGATACGTCTTGGCGAGTAATTTGTCTTTAGATGATATCCAGAGTCTGATGATGAAGCTAGAAGGTGGCCATGGGAACTTCGTTATAAAACGACATATTCCCATCGAGTTTGGGCTCGTATGATTCGTCTTGACGATTACTTTGTCTCTAGATGGTATTCAGGGTCTGATCTATCATCAGTTGGAAAGTGGCCATGGGTACTCGGTAATTAAACGTCGTAACCCATCGATTCAGGGCTAGTTTGAGTTATCTTGAATAGTAGGTACCATAGTCCTAGATGATATTCAGGGTTTGATTATGGAGCCGGATGGCTATGGGCACTATGCTATAAAGCGCCGCAATCCCATCAACTTTGGAATCGTTTGATTAATTTTGACAAGTCCTTCGGTCGTAGATGATATCCAGGGCTTGCTGATGATGATTTATGTCCATTTCCGTTATTATTTTACACATGTCATAATTTTATAGAAGCACATTGAAAAAGTTATGATAATTTTATTTCTAGGTACTCATAATTTCCAAAAAATAATTTCGATGTTTTCACGTCTGGTAGACGTCGCGGCGCGTAATTTTTTTGTTATATATTTCTGACGTAATTTTTTTTTGGGACGTAATTTTTTTAAATATATTTTTGCATATTCTCATTATTGACGGCAAGCTGAATCGATTAAAAAAGTTTTGGTTTCCTATGTGATCGGTAAGTGCCTCAAAAATCACTGCAAAATCATGTCAGTTTCTGATGTCGTTTTTCATTGTTGCACGTTTATCGGTCTAACCCCTCAGCCAGAACGATAACGAGTTGTAAGAAAAAGCAATTAACCCTACTTAAAGAAGGTTTTTTTTTATTGCTTGTAGTGGCGGACGAGCCACGGCCCAACTGATGGCAAATGGTAACCGTTGCTCATGGACTCAACTATACCGAGAGTATTGTCAAGCCGCTGCTCACCATTTCATTTCACAGATATGAAATGAAAGAACGGCTATCTCCTGCTACAGCCAAAACGCAACGATGAGCTTCATAGCCGGTCACACAGGAGATGGTGGTACCAACCCGCTCGGGCCCGATACCAAGTGAGTACTCCCACATGGTACCCAGTCCTACCACCAGTCATGCAATTGATGATAGTTGCTTACTTCCCTTAGTCGCCTCATACGACACCCGAGGGAAATAATGGGTTGGTGACAATTATATTCTCAGTCCGTCACCACACGGACAAAACTGATAATTCACTTTAAAAGTGATAATTATTTACATAAATAATTAGTAAAACGTATATATTAGCTATCTTATCTCTATTATTCGTTTCCAAAACTAGCGACAGAACCACAGCTCATTCATTGTCTCACAACCAGTATTTATAACCTCTATTGTCATTGTTTACTTATTACCAGCCGGGAACGTGTATGAGCCTCATAAATATAACACACAAAGCATGGCGATTTTTTGCAAAAAGCACACCGCTCCACCGAAATGTACTTATTTTTTTTCTGCCAAAAAACAGCAATTAGCATCACCACGAATGCTTTTAATAATAGTGAGGATTTTTGAAACTTTTATCTAGACTTTTGTACTTCATGTTTTATTACGAGTACTTACATCGTTGTGTTTGATGATTTTTTTACCAACTTCAAAAACGAAGCATGCATTATGATCAGTTTTATGTATTTTTTCTTTGTGTCCATCCATCCATCCATCCATCAGCCTTTCGAAGTCCACTGCTGGACATAGGCCTCCCCAAGAGAACGCCACAACATGTGTTTTGCTCATATGGGGGATAGTGCCGTAATCGCCACGTTTGGCAGGCGGGTTGGCGATCGCAGTGGATGTTGTTAATACTCGAGGGAATGCTGCTGCCCGCTATTCGTATCTTACGACTCCCATGGGTGGAGAGGGGAGGGACAATTCTAAAGCCGGCCCCACATGGTAAATATTCTTTATGTATGTTAGCTGTATTTTCATCAAGTTTAGAAGTTCGAGATCCACGCAGAGGAAGTCCCGGGCAATAGATCTATAATAAAGGTTGGAAATATCTGTGATGCGTTGTTAATTTTATTTAAGCATTTAGTACACAATGTGCGAGAATGTGAAATAGAAATAATTGCCACCGGTAGTGTTTGAACCCATGTCTTCCGAATTTTAATTTAAAATATAGGTGTATAAAAAAAATCTACTTATTTATAGGGTTGTGTTATCATTTGGTATCATTCTTAATTGTATTAAGCTTATTTTATTGGAATAATAGGTATATGTAAATACATCCGACTGATGACGCAGGTGTTACCCAAGACGGTAAGAAAAAATGTAATATGGAAATTGATGGCATTTGCAACGGTAATCCAGAAGACGTACGTTCAAACATCATACATTTTCGCACTTTTTTTTATATAACGTGGGTGGCAAACTAGCATACGGCCCAACTAATGGTAAGCGGTTACCGTATATCGCCTATAGACGCTAGTAACACCAAAGGCATCACTCGGACGTCACCATCTCCAAGGAAAGGGACAGGAGGTGGACTGGAAGGATAATAAGGATAGGCTAGAGAGGGCTTTTGGGCCTCCGGCGCTCCTACTCGCCATACGAAGCACAACGGTAGGAGTGCCTACCGTTGTTTCACGCCAATCTGTGAGAGGGTGGTAAATCTCCGATCCAGCCGGCCCATTCATGTTAGAATAAGCAAGGCTCCACCTCTAGAGTGATGTATGTGCACACGCTAGACCTTTGCGTGATTTTAGTGTTAGGATCGCTGGTAAAAAATCTGGGCCGTTTCCTATGTTCTACTCAAGTTTTTTAGCGTCGAATGTGATGTGAGCATCGTTATTTGCATATAAATAGGACTGTACGTGTTACCGAACTGGTTTCGGGAATTGAATTTTGCTGCGAGAATTCTAATGTGCATCAGGAAGATTAGACCGCAGTATTAGCACAGAGAGACCGTGAAATTGTATTGGCCACGGATTTTGTTAGTCATTTCGTGAAATATGTGCCTGGCGTCTGTCGGATTTTACTCGATATACCACCGCTACCGTTACTCTCTTCAGTGGTCAGTACCAAGACTTGGTTGAATTATTTATATGTAGCCACTGCACTGAGTATGAGAGCAAAATCAATGCGGTCGAAATGCTGCGGAGTATCTGTGGAGTGAAGCTGACTGACTACATTCGTAACGACGACGTAAGAGAGCGAGTAGGTATGAAAGAGAGTATTGGTGTAAAGTTGCGAAAGGGAATACTCTGATGGACACTTCAATTTTAATTATTTATATGTATTTATCAAATGCTAAGAGTAAACGCACATTTAAAAAAGGATTATATATGTATATATATTTATTTGCCGAATCCATGACGGTATGTAGCATCGATATTACCCTCAATTAAGCCATAATATAACACACGTTACATCAAAACTTAACCATCAAATTATTGTTGTAACATTATTCTTCATCTTCGAAGCAATACAAAATAATCTTTATTGCTTCCCCAAATCCATTATAAGCTCTTATATGTGCAAGGGTGTGCTTAGATTAAGTGAGAGCCTCAGGCTTTTATTAAATTTGACAACCCTATAGACAGGGGTGGGTATACTCTGAATTATTTAAATCGGTTGGTTGTTAAAGGGACGATGGTGCATTTCTTGATAACCCTTTGGTGTTCCAGTGAGTGCCCTACTCAGAGTCAGAGGGTTATAGTTCATCACGGTGGCTTAAGTAGAGTGGGTTGACAGACATGTGAAATGCACTTGAGAATATTTCTAAGGTATACAGGTACCATCATAAATAAAACCGGTCTTGTTTTTGCAATTTACGAGTTCATGATCATAATTAGTACCAAAAAAGCCGTATGATACAAGATCAACAATCAGCTTTAGTCTCGTCTTTAGATTTATTTACAAAAAAAAATCTAAAGACTGCGCTGAACGCTTGACCAGTTGAGCCGAAAAACGTGTCAATTAATCATCAATTAAACTCACCGCATATCACTAGAGGTGTGTACGATTACCTACGTAATACTTACTTTATCAATACAAAATAATACCAATTTTCTTGCAGGTGTTTGTCTGATATCGTGTACGCGTTATCCAGCCTCTTTATCTCTCATTAGCCGCCAAAGCCGACTAGGTGGAACCATAAACCGCAATAGAGACTAATAAAACTCGCTGATAAGTTTTACTGGAGTTCCCTTCAAGCGCTATTCAATGAGAGTACAGTTATACTGTTTGATGGGCACATTTTAACGTTCCTGATTTGTGAATGTAATCTCAGAGATTGTAGATTAGTTTTTGAGTGGCTTTTAAGATTTCGCTTTTGATGTAACGAATGTCTTGTAAATTATTTCTGTAATTTTCGTCTTTGTTATGTGTTTATTAAATTATGTTATCAATTTCAATTTGATATTTATTATTTTATTGTTTGAAATGGTAAATTAAATTGAACATTATTTTGTAAGTAGAAAAATATAATTATGTCTGCAAGAAGAATTTTAAACGTCTATTTGAATTGACAAACGAAAAAATCGTTGATTGAAACTTGGAATATCAATACAAATAATATTTTTATCTCAAAAGACATATTTCTGTCTATTTATATTTTATACGTATCTTTTTTACAACATCCCGCACAACGAAATAATTTATGTATCGTTCCCCACGATTCACAAGCACAACTTCATGGATACCCGGTGTAGGAACAACCATTAAAATTTGTAGGTTAGAATGTTATTATCATGTGTGAGAATCGAACACATAACACAGGCATCGGAGGTCGGTTGGTGTCTATTTCGGTATGGTATTTTTTTATAACTTACTCAGGGCCGGATTCAAACTTAATGCCGCTCCTGAGCACCGGAAAAAAACCCGCCCCAATACTGGAATTTTACCTAAACTTATAGTTTATATATTTTATTAATCAAAATTAAAATAACTAGTTTATTGCAGAAAATTTATTATATTGTAGGGATTCTGAGAATTGCATATTGTAATGTCGCAATCACTTATGTATATAAGCAGCCCCCTGAGGCAGAATGTCATATTTCACGTGTCGACCGTATCGAGATCACTGTGATTGGTTGAGAAACCGACGTGTGATGTCACAATAATCCGTTGGCCAATCATGGTGATCGTACAAGCGAGACGATACGATCGACATGTGAGATATGACATTCTGCCTAACCCCCCAGGCTAGTATGTAAGGAGGTCAGTCGGCCACAGAACGCTATGTAAAATAATATACAAACATAACCAGTGCTCACCGACGTTTCATTATCATCCCCACAAGGAGCACCACACTGGTGAACCCGACGTGATCGTGAATGTCACTCTGGTGCTGGGGATTTAAATTTTTTTTTTGTCCGGTGTCGGTGAGCTATTTGTGGTTTCGCGTAGTTTTTACAAAAACGAGCGACTTGCACAATGTACGGTGTACCACCAGCATCCCAGGCTGCAGCAGAGTCCGCGAACGCGACTCTCGCTGCCATCAGCGTATCGATGAGGTTGCCCGAGTTCTGGGTTGATATGCTACGGCTGTGGTTCGCCCAGTTCGAAGCCGTGATGGCGCCGCAGAACCAGGGAGACGAGGCGCAATTTAACCCCCCCCCCCTGCAAGCAAGTGTGTTTTCGGGCAGTCAAAAATAGATTTTTTAGGTTATGAGGTCAAGGAAACGGGTATTAGTCCCTTACCTGATAAGGTTAAGGCTATAGAGACATACCCGAAACCAGAGACGATTGAACAGCTGCGTAGGTTCCTAGGGATGTTGAATTTTTACAGAAACCATATACCTAACGCAGCAACAGTTCAGGGAGTTTTAGATAAGTAACTACACGGCGCGATAAAACGAGATAAGAGTAAGATAGAATGGACGGACGAGGCAACTAGAGCATTCGAAAGGTGTAAGGAGAACTTGAAAAATGCTGCCACGTTATCTCACCCTATCGCGAGCGCGCAATTAGCTTTAATGACCAACACATCCGATTTCAGTATAGGCGCGGTTTTACAACAGAAAGAAAATAATACATGGAGACCCATTGGTTATTTTTATAAACGGCTTACGGAATCCCAAAAGAAGTACTGTTCGTATAATAAGGAACTTTTGGCGATTTATTCGGGGGTGGTTTATTTTAGGGAGTTAATAGAGGGAAGGAATTTTACGGTTTATACGGATCACAAACCTCTCACGTTTGCGTTCACTAAGCTAGGTTCGGATAAGGAGTTACCCAGAAGAGTTCGGCAGTTGTTGTATATTAGCGAATTTACAAGCGATATACGACACATAGACCTACCGTCTAATCAAGAATGCGGTCGCGGACGCGTTATCTAGGGTAGAGACGATACCGAGTCCGGTGACCTTGCACTAAAAGCAAATCGCGGAAGCACAAACGAAAGATGATGAGCTAGCATTCTATTGTGTAATACAAATGCGAATAATAATATTCGATTAAAACGCATGAGAATAAATAAGGAAATGATTTATTGTGAAACTTCTACTGGCCATGTTAGACCTTACATTCCATT
Organism: Leucoma salicis; assembly: GCA_948253155.1. Classification (NCBI taxonomy): domain Eukaryota; kingdom Metazoa; phylum Arthropoda; class Insecta; order Lepidoptera; family Erebidae; genus Leucoma; species Leucoma salicis. Next base: position 1,220,159 of record OX411806.1, on the reverse strand, counting down.
AGAATTTAGAAAAACTATATTTGATACTTTACATGGGTTATGTCATCTCGGAACTCGAGCTTCTCGAGCGTTATTACGTAAGAAAGTCTTTTGGCCTGGAATGAACGGGGATATAGGGAAATGGGTAAAGACATGTATTAAATGCCAAAAGTGTAAGATAGGACGTCACACGGTGTCTAAGCTTAGCCATTTTGAGGTAGGCGACCGTTTCGAGCATTTACATGTAGATATTGTGGGACCCTTGCCGGTGACAGAACAGGCCTTTCGTTATTGCCTAACTATGATAGATCGGCGTACGCGATGGCCAGAAATTTTTCCGATATAACGGCAGAGACGGTGGCAAGGACAGTTTACGAGGGGTGGATTTCAAGGATGGGAGTGCCTTTGAAAATTACGACAAACCAAGTGCGGCATTTCGTAAGTGATCTGTTCAGAGACCTTATGAGGTTATTAGGTATTGACAAATCACGCACCACCCCATACCACCCGCAGGCAAATGGTAAAATTGAGAGATGGCATAGGTCATTAAAAGCCGCACTTACATGTAGGTTAAAGAAATAATGTAGATTGGTTAACGGAATTGCCCACAGTAATGTTAGGATTGAGAGCTGCGTGTCAAGCGGATAGCGATTTTATAAACGCCGCGGAATTTACGTTGGGGCATTGTTTGAAGTTACCTGGTGAGTTTTGCAGCGAGAATAGCACTACAATAGATAATCCACAAGCGTACATAGTTAGGCTTAAGGATACGTTAGATAGAATTAGACCTAAAAGTAGGGACGCCAGTCGTAGTAAAAATAATATGTTTATACATGCTGATTTAAATTCCTGTTCACATGTGTTCCTGAGAATAGACGCTATGAGAAAACCCTTGACGCCGCCATATAGTGGTCCTTACAAAGTTGTACAAAGAGACAAAAATGTGTTCACCATTTTGGTAAATGGTAAGGAGTGTAAGGTCTCTATCGACAGGGTTAAGCCAGCATACATTCTGGAGGATTCCGTCAGCACGTGCAATAGCGATTTGAATCAACATTAGAATGTCAATGTAAACACGCCCTTAATAAAAAAACACAAAGTGGCAGAATTGTTAAAAGGCCCGTCAGGTTTATTGATTTGCAAAATAAGTTAATAAGTAGGTAAATGCAAAGTTAGCAAATAATATTATTGTGTATAAATTGTGTTAGTAGTATTAAGGTCATGGCATTTTATTGTTTTTTGGTTTTGTTATATTTTGTGATGGTTAATGATAATAAACATTCTTTTTTAGAAGGGGGTGTATGTGAGGATTCTGCGAATTGCATATTGTAATGTCGCAATCACTTATGTATATAAGCAGGCTAGTATGTAAGGAGGTCAGTCGGCCACAGAACGCTATGTAAAGTAATATACGAACATAACCAGTGCTCACTGACGTTTCATTATCATCCCCACAAGGAGCACCACAATATTATTTTATATATTCCAAAACCATAAATAAATATTTGTTTTTTTTTCTAACAATTATATATTTGGCACTAAGGGAGACTCATAATTGTATTATTTGAAATAAATTGATTAAATCATTTTGATTAATTTTTACCAAAAGTGTTAACATTATAATTCACAAATAATGGATAAATTGAATTTCTTGAATTAGGTATCAATTAAACAGAAAATTATTAATTAATAGATTAATTAATTAAATTGAGCAATAAGACTAAAAAAAAATTTTTCACTTTCAAAATTTTGCTGTTCTAAAAAATTTGCCGCCCTGGGCACTTGCTCCTAGTGTAAATCCACCGCTGATCTTACTTCCTAATAAAATTGTAAACGTGAAATTTTGTGAAGGTTTATGGATATTTGGATGTGTGTTGGACAGTCACGGCTAAACGACAACGGATATTTTTTTAATTTAGTAGATAAGTAGGTATATATACAAGACACGTAATTACTACGTAATTAATACTTAAGCAACTTTTTATCCCGAAAATAGTTGTCGTAGGATAGCTATTTTTGCTATATAGACCTTAAGACTAAACGGGATGAAAGAACATTTGGTAAGTATAGTATGACCTTTTTTTTTGTTTAGACGGGACAAAATGTACCTAACCGCACACCCCGTCTTTCGGGGCCCTCACCCACTAAAGAAACCCGCCGTGTGCCGTCTCTCCGCCTTTATTGGCGGGCTACTGGAACTATGTTACATTTCTTCGGTGGTCCGCCGGCGGCATACCCTTTCGGGTACCCTCTACTGAGCGACGCACACGCACACAGAGCATCGCACCTTCGCGGGAGGCCTTGCGGGTGGCGGACGTTCTCCGGTCCATCCTCCCGCAGTCTCAGCTAGGGCGGCATTAGGCGCAAATACTCACGCCTGCGCCGCCCCATTCGCTGGCGGCGGTTCGGGTCTGCGGAAGGATCAGCCTCCCTGGCCCTCTCCGCCACTTCCTTCCGCGAGATGACCTCCTCGCAGAAGGCAGCGACCGCGGCCCAATTCCTGTCGCTGCCAAGCATCGCTCTAACGACGCTCGGCAGCGAGAGGTCCCCCCCTATTGCCCCGACGAGTTCACGGCGCTGCCCGCCCCAAGCCGGGCACGACTCGAGCGTCTGCTGCGCCGCGTCGTCGTCGCAGCCGCAATGGTGACAGCTCGGAGTTGCTTCCCTCCTTGCGACTATGTGCAGATATCTGCCGAAGCAACCGTGCCCCGACAGCACCTGCACCAGTCGGAAGATAAGGACTCCGTGCCGTCGCCCCGCCCACTCCTCCAGCACAGGCTGGAGAAGTATAGTATGACCTGGATAAATAAACAGAATATGTTTTATCCCAAAGTAGTTGTTCCTGTGGAATACGCTTATACGATCACACATTTTTTATTTATTTCTTAAACCAAACCGTATATGATGGTGATAGTAAAACTATATAGCGCTGCTTCCAAGTGGGTAAGCAGACTTCACAAACGATTTGAACAAATTCACAGCCAAGCTTACGATGATTGCGTTCACTTGGTACTGTAGATACCCATATATAACAACACTTTACTGCAAACTTATACATAGACACAGACATATTACATGCAACACACACATTGGTAGGTACCAGTCCTGTGATACCTCAAATCCCCCAGAGAAACGTAATCACGCGAATAAACAACGAGAATTTTACGAAGATGTATAAAACATGTAATTGCATACTGTATCTGGACAGTGAATCAAACATTTTATGTTTATATTTTACGTTTATATCAAAATTTTACGCGAACGAATGCTAATAAAAGGTTTTTATGTAAAACGAATTTACGAGCGCGGCATGCAGTTAAAAAGTCGGGGCGATTGGCCGACAACTTCATGAGACATTTGAATTAGAAGTTATGTATGTGTGCTTGTTCACAAATGGTGATTTTATTACAATGACCTGTCTGCGTGTAACATTTCAGTCTTAAATTAAGTAATGTGGCTTCATGAATTTGTTATTATAATTTTTTCAAAGAGATTAATAGATCATTTCATCCCTGATAGATTTTGATGACGGTTTTTAAATTCTGTCAATCTATGTTGGGTCAATATGGTGGCCATTGCCTAAATACGAGTACTATAATTTTGAGATTATTCTTTATATATTCATCATAATTTATTTGCAAGCGCACGTACAAAATACATAATATTACTTAGTTACAATCCAGTATTTATACTTCAAGGGTGACAACACCCATTAAAAAAATGTGTTGAGCACCCTAGAGAACAAGAAAAATTGTTTTGTGCGTGTCAGCTCCGACGCACGGCTGGAGTTTACTCTTTACGAACGATTATAAAATTAGTAAATGAGAGTAAATGAACACATTTTAATAATTTTTTATCTATATTTTCTAGCATTTGACATGCTCTGCCACTTGAAAAGACAAATGTGATAAGGAGATTGGGATGATCGAAAGATCTGTATTATTATTTGCTCAGTGGCTTAGAGCACTTCCCCGGATTAGAAAATACGAGACTTCGATTCCCGCTTGAACAAAAAATCTCTTTTTCCTTATTCACAAACAATTTGTACATTTTAATAAATTAGTGAAAGTCAATTTTAATGTCAAGTTTAAAAAAAATATGTTTTTAAAATTTTGTTGTAGCTTTTAGTGGAGTGCTTATCCATTAAACTGCATAAGCATATTTAATTCAATAAAGAAAGAAATAAAGCATATTACTACACGTGCCAAAAATAATGAACATAGATATGGATATGGACAATTTATAAATAGTGTTATATTATAGGTATATCATTTATAAACGTGAGTTATGTTAACAAAAAATTAAGAATTAACTTGTTAATTTTCTCAATTTACGAATAAATATTAATTGATATCAATAAAAGTAAATTATAAAATTTAAGATCAAAACGCTGCAAGTTGATAGTAATTGTTGCATACCCTGTGCTGTGTCTGTGATGCGTAAGATTAGTTGCGCATGGAAAGTAACGTGTTACTGCGGCTGTACGCACATTCGTCGAGACGCCCCGAGGCAGGCCGAGGGCGAGTGTGTACATGGTAGCCTCGTCTCGTCTCGGGGCTCTCGCTATGTCTCGGAAGAGTGTCAGTTTTTTGTGCTCGAGTCAAAGGGTCTCGGTGAGTCTCGCGATATAACGAGACCGTGCCCGCCTGTACACAACACACTCGTTTGCTTAGTTGCCCGCTAACTGCGTTCGCGTAAAGACGTGCTTTCTGCGTGCGACAACGATGTGTTCTAACGCTTTTTAGAAGCCTACTAAAGGCAATCACTATTATGGAATCCTAAGAATGTAGGCACAAGTATTACACGACGCTTGGTTGCGGATAAGCAACGATTTTGATATCCCCGTGGAAGATTAAAAAAAATATATATTCCTGTTGAATAGTTAAAAAGTTCTTTTTGCCATGGTTTAATAATTTTTTTTTATGGTAAATGAATAAAAAATTACAATAACTAATAAAAAAAATAAATGCCGCAATTGTTTTTTCCACGTCGATCGCGATGGGCATCCGAAGTTCAATTGATACAACGAGCGTGTACATGGTGTGCTCTCGTATCGAGCTTCTACGAGACGAGAGTGGACGAGAGGTTGGCGAGACAAATAGACGAGTGTGTAGAGCTGCCGTTACGTTTGATTTACTGCCCATAAAATTTTATACCCGGGCTGATAATTATATGAAAATCCATTCTTAAGAAGTAAACTCCAATAACCATTTCTCTTCCTTTTCTCTTCCTTAAATTTAAAAACACCCCGTATCGGGGTTGCCAAAATTTAAAAGCACGCAAAATGGTCCTTATGACCAATATCGGTGATGTATTTCTTTTCATTTTTTTTTCATCGATTTTCTTAAGTTTTAATATTAGATTTTTATCTTTGCGCGCAAAAATGCGTCTCTTACGACGTTATACGCGTCGGGACTGATAAAGGATAAGAGATGGTGATGGATGATATATAGGGGACTTCGATCTCCAACGCTCTTCCTCACCTAAAGTTACAAAAATAGCAGGAATACCCAATTTGCGAATATTCTGTGTTAGGTTGGTATTTCCTTGGTCCAGTTAGCCCAATTCATGCATGAATTATCAAAGCCATACCACCATAAACAATTTCTATCTCAAATAATTGTAATATTAGAGAAGTATTAAAATGAATGCGATTAAAATCTACAATTCTATATTCGCCCTCCATACTTCACATTCGCGCCATTGTTCTCCCGCCATTAATTATATAACAATTGGATTCAAAGCATTTTGCTCATATTATGTTTTATCGATAAAATGGCGTCCGAGAATGCTGCCGAGTGTAAAAGTCTACAAAGACTTATTAACGAGTGCAATACGTTCTCATACTAAAATAAAACGGATTTTAATGGTGTGTGTTTTTTATTGGTTTTTTGAATATAATAATATGGTGGTTAATTTTTATTGGAATGTTGTGTAGGTATGTATTCATTTCAACATATTATAAGAAAAATCATACAGGTACCTACTGAATCTATCGCTGAGTGGTACGAAAATTTGTACTTATTGTATTTTTGTATCAGTCCTTATAGGTTCAATACAAATGAAATTAATTTAAGGCCCCTCCTTATACTACTAGGTAGGTACTCAATATATAAAAAAACAAGAGTTTATGAATAAAAAAGGTACACGCGCATTATAAAAAAAAGAATATAAAAGCTAGTTTTTTATGTTATATTTCAGGTTCCCGTTGAAGTAGGGGGATAAAATGTTTACCAAGTCTAATCAAAAGCTATCAAACAAATTCATAAAAATCCGTCTAGTAGTTTTAGCATGATGTTTAGAGATGCGTAAATAGCGAATACAGTATTTTTTTCAAATATGATAATGTAAATGCATCAAATATGATATCTTATTTGATGCATTTACATTATCATATTTGAAAAAAATACTGTACTTTATTAATATTATTATTAATATGCCTCTATGTGCTGTACCAAAATGTAAGTATTAATATTTCCCAAAATGGATCTTTCATAATTAAAAAAAGTGGGAAATGTCTAAGTAAGTGTTTAATCTTCTAAGTAGGTACCTACTTTACAGTTTAACAATATCGCTGATCAATCAGATTAAACAAAAAATAGCAAAGAATTCTCAGGCAAACAAAGCAACTACAGTTTGACGGTGGCCATCTCGCCGATAGCGCCATCTGCCCTCAGCTTTGCGCGTGTATTCCCATTGGATAAAAAAGAACGAACACTATTTTGAAGGGCAGTCTTCTCTATATTTTCAAACTTGTAATTTTTTGTTAAATAAAGACTAAATGCAAGTGTGGGTCATCATTACGGTTGGTAACTAGTTATTTGCTTATTTTACTATTACAAAGTGAGTTTATCGAAATAAAACGTTTATTAGATTTTATTACGTAGTTGTATTGCGCAAATTATAATTTAGGCACGTAAATTGATGATAGTAATGTGGTTATCTAACAACAGCTCGCTTATCACAATCCTCTCACCTTACAATAGTCTGTTTTCCAATTTATTTCTGAAATCTTCGTGTGTCCCCTACAGAATTAGTATTACAAAGAAAACATTAAATATATTTTTTGGTTAAATTTCTGACGTTGTTGTATTACCTAGGTACTATGGGATATATTTTAATGTACAAAAAACATATTAATATATCGAAATAACAATCCTATATTAAACATTTTTGATCTATATTTTTTAGCATTTGACATGCTCCGCCACTTTTAAAGTATAAATTATTTGAGAATAAGGAAAAAGAGATTTTTTGTACTAGCGGGAATCGAACCCGCGTCTTTTCCAATCCGGGGAAGTGCTCTAAGCCACTGAGCTATAGTACAGGTACTTCGACCATCCCAATCTCCTTATTACATTTGTCTTTACGACCAGCGCCATCTATCGGAAGCAATTACATGCATTAAACCGATATAGTAAGTTTAATTTTGCAATTAAAATTCATACTATTTGATGGCGCGATTTTTTAAACATTTTTGATCTATATTTTTTAGCATTTGACATGCTCCGCCACTTTTAAAGTATAAATTATTTGAGAATAAGGAAAAAGAGATTTTTTGTACTAGCGGGAATCGAACCCGCGTCTTTTCCAATCCGGGGAAGTGCTCTAAGCCACTGAGCTATAGTACAGGTACTTCGACAAAAAAATCGCGCCATCAAATAGTATGAATTTTAATTGCAAAATTAAACTTACTATATCGGTTTAATGCATGTAATTGCTTCCGATAGATGGCGCTGGTCGTAAAGACAAATGTAATAAGGAGATTGGGATGGTCGAAGTACCTGTACTATAGCTCAGTGGCTTAGAGCACTTCCCCGGATTGGAAAAGACGCGGGTTCGATTCCCGCTAGTACAAAAAATCTCTTTTTCCTTATTCTCAAATAATTTATACTTTAATCCTATATTAACCAAAAAGAAGCTGCATCGGCCGGGAATCGAACCCGGGCCGCCCGCGTGGCAGGCGAGCATTCTACCACTGAACCACCGATGCTTATACGTAATGATGCAAATTACTAAAATTTGTGTTAAACAACTGCTCACTACCGATAAACGAATGATTACAGTGTAATAATTTTATTGCGTCGTACTTTTATTTGAACAACTGTTATCTATCTATACTATTATAAAGCTGTAACAGAGCTGTCTGTACATTCAAGATTTTTGAGAAAAAAAGGCTGTAATAGGCTACTTATATAGGCGTGTCTAATCCCAAAACAATTGTTTTTAGAATTTTTGTCTATTTGCCTGTTTGTTTGTTCGCGCATCACGCAAAAACTACTGGACGGATTTTGATGCAACATTTTTTTATTTGAAAGGCCTTGATTAGACTTAACAACTGGTATACATTTTATCCCGCTATTATATCGGGAACCAGAGATATAAGCGAAAAACTAGAAAATTATTTAAACTAGATTTTTTTAGAATTTATTTAAAAATAAAAAAACTACTAGCCGGATTTTGATGAAACTTTTTGATTTGAAAGGCCTTGATTAGACTTAAAAACTGGTAGACATTTTATCTCGCTACTATATCGGGAACTTGAGATTAACCAAAAAACTAGCTTTTGGCTGCGGCGAAGCCGCGGCGCAAAGGCTAGTACTGTTATAAAACTGTAACAGAGCTGTCTGTACATTTAAGATATTTCAGAAAAAAATACTGTAATATATAGGCATGTCTACACACAAAACAATTTTTTTTAGAATTTTTGTCTGTTTATCTGTTTGTCTGTTTGTTTGTTCGCGCATCACGCAAGAACTACTGAACGGATTTCGATGCAACTTTTTTATTTGATAAATCTCGATTAGACTTAAAAACAGGTATACAGTTTATCCCGCTACTATATCGGGAACCTGAGATACAACCCGAAAACTAACTTTTGGTTGCGGCGGAGCCGCGGGCAAAGGCTAGTAGGCTATATAGGAGTGTCTAAACACAAAACAATTTTTTTAGAATTTTTGTCTGTTTATGTTTGTTTGTTCGCGCATCACACAAAAACTACTGAACGGATTTTGATACAACTTTTTTATTTGAAAGGCCTTGATTAGACTTAAAAACTGGTATACATTTTATCCCTCTACTATACCGGGAACTCTGAGATATTACCGAAAAACTAGAAAAATATTTAAACTAGATTTTCTTTTTAGAATTTATTTAAAAGAACTACTAGTTGGATTTTGATGCAACTTTTTTATTTGAAAGGCCTTGATTTGACTTAAAAACTGGTAGACATTTTATCCCGCTACTATATCGGGAACCTGAGATATAACCGAAAGGCTAAGCAAAGGTTAGTTTATCACTATTTAAGAATGAAATGGTGTTATAAATGATACCAACTTACTTCTATACTAATGTTCTCGTTTGCTTGCTTAATAATATAATTGATTTTGATGATTTATGAAATGGAGTATGGAGTAAACCTAGTTATGCTTTTGTGGCTTGAATAATCGGCAAGGTTAAGCAATGTTTGCTCGGCTGGCCTAAGATGGGTGACCAAAAATTAACATCTACTTATTTCTGCACACCTGGTCAATTGTCATGACGTCTCATGGCAGTCGTTACAAGCTGTCAGAGGTCTCAGTAAATATCTGACTGGTCTTGTTCTAAGGTCCCACTACTTTGGGTACTGGTGGATTAGCTTAAACCGACCAGATCGGAAGCTGACCCCAGTAAAGTTTGGCTAGGAAGATGCTCAGGATGACGATGGTACGGAGGAGTAAATATAAACCTTAAAATCAACAAAGTTTTTTTTTTATTGCATGTAGTGGCAGACGAGCCACGGCCCACCTGATGGTAAATGGTAACCGTTGCCCATGGACTCGACTATATCGAGAGTAATGTCAAGCCACTGCTCACCAATTCATTTCACAGATATGAAATGAAATATAAACGGCTATCTCCTGCTACAGCAAAACGCAACGATGTGCTTCATGGCCGGTCACACGGGAGATGGTGGTACCGACCCGCTCGGGCCCGATACCAAGTGAGTACTCCCACTTGGTACACAGCCCTACCACCAGTCATACAATGGATGATAATTGCTTACTTCCCCTAGCCGCCTCATACGACACCCATGGGAAAGAATGGGGTGGCGACACTTGTATTCTTAGTCCGTCACCACTCGGATAAAAGTATACTTTGATACCTTTAATTTATTTGTCCCTCGCAGGCATTGATTTATAAAATATCATTGCTCGCAGGCGTAAAATTGATTCTTCACTTTCACCATTGAAGTAATGTGACACAGTTACAGTGGTCTGTCAGTACAGACGGTAGTAGAGACACCACAGGGCGGGTATATTTAGTGTGTGAGGGCTCCATACTACCCTGTTCGAACGGCGGGGTGTGCGGTTAGGTACATTTTTTGCCCCTTTCACAGCACTTTTAACTATTGTATTGTGAAATCGAAAATAGCAGTCACGAGCAGGATCCGAAACTGTATGTCCTGGATACCGTTCTGGACCCCGATTCTCGTGCATTAGACTTATATCTCGAACTCGACATATGTCGAAAAAAATTGCGAATGTCGAGTAAAAACCAATTTTCGTAATCTCGGAATGTCACGTTAGAGATATGTCTACCACTCAGCGCACGACATGCAACGAGTAGTCTATAGCCATCGACATCATGTGTCGAATGCAAAGTCGAATGATAACTCGAACGTCACTTTGTTTTTGTTGTGAATAGTTGTGGACTTGTGGTTGTGAAATGTCTTGTAAACTTAAATTTTGTTCCAACCCAATCCTTGATATCAAGTGGAAGTCAAGAAAATGGGTGATGAGCTAATTGTCGCATTTATTAATAATCTGGTGGAGGCTACAGAAGATGCGGCACCGGGTATTCCACGTCGGCAAGGTCTGTGGCGTAATAACGCTATGAAGTTAAGTGATGCAGCGTTCCAAAAAAACTTTCGCCTATTGAAGGAACTGACGGATGAACTAATAGACATAGTGGAACCAGCCTTATGTCATAGGACAAGACTCTTTTTTTTTTTTTTGGCGGGAAAAGATGTTTCTAACCGCACACCCCGCCGTTCGGGGCAACGACCAAGGGTAATGTGGAGCCTGCACCCACTAAAGAAACACGCCGTGTGCCGTCTCTCCGCCTTTATTGGTGGGGCACTGGAACTATGTTACATTCCTTCGGTGGTATAGGACACGACCCTGCATTTTTTAATTATTCTATACTTAGAAACACAAATTAACAAACAAACGACACTGATAAATATAATACTATATTGTAAGATTTTTACTTTTTATCGTTTTTGGTAAAACATTTCGTATAATGCAAGTAGTCTTTCTACAATTTTTTGTTATACTATAATACATATATTAATATTGCACTAGGAGATCTTCTAACTGTGCAGTAATGAACAGAATTATAATATTAAATTGACGTTACATATATATAAACACCTTCTTTTTTTTTTAAGGCGGGAAAAAATGTTCCTAACCGCACACCCCGTCGTTGGGGGCAACGAACAGGGTAGTGCGGGCCCTCACCCACTAAAGAAACCCGCCGTGTGCCATCTCTCCGCCGTTACTAGCGGGCCACTGGAACTATGTTACATTCCTTCGGTGGTATATGTATATATAAACACCTAAAACATATTTTAAAACATTTTTATCGCTTAATCGATATTTTTCCCAACACAATCGATACTTTTATAAAATAATCGAGAAAACGGAACGTCATTTTTATATGTCTATAGAAAAGTCGAAGACAAGAATCTCTATTGTGACCGAGAATACAATTTTCTGATACTGTAGACATTTTGGCGACATTTTCCGTAGAGATTTTAAAATTAGAGATTATCTCTAATTAGACATTATCTCTACAAAACGAGAATCGGGGTCCTGATGCTTTGCCAATTCATATTAAAATGTATGTAGATAATTCCAACAGATGGCGCAGGCGTCACCCAGGACGTTAGGTATGAATGTGTTATCGGGGTTAGCATTCGGGAGCAGTTGTCACGATGGCTGAATTGGCAAAGCATCTGGACGGTATCCAGGAGATGCAGGTTCGGATCCTGCTCGTGACTGTTATTTTCGACTTCACATTTTCCACTTTGTGTTTAATGTATATGGCTAAGCATGCCAAATGCTAAAAATATATATAAACATTTCTAAATATTGTTTGCGATTTGTTTTTATGACTATTTATAGGTTAGATTTGTTTTATATCGCTTTTTTGTTAAATATGTATTGACTTGTAATAAAAGAGGTATTGTTACAATCAGAGACTAAACCTGTACCCATCCCATAGACGTTTGATATAAGCGATTCTAAGCCTGACGCAATTTTTTTTTTGTTTGCTCACACACTTATAAATTTTACAAGGTCCTGCGCTGTGACTGTTGAATAGACCATAGCCGAAATTCGGTTAAAATATTATAAAACTACATCATCAGAATTAACCCACTGAACTTTGGGATCCCAGTGGTATAAGTCGAGCACATTAGCAAGCGATATGGAAATCCAATGGAAGTCAGCTGAATTATGGTAATCCCGGATTTGTGGCAACTTTAATTATTTCTCGACTGCACGGCCCGTTCATAAATATTATAATTTAATCTGAATGCGTTAACAGATTCATAATTAACTGTTCGAATTGACTATGCGGTCAAACTGATAGAAAAACTCAGTGCCCGAACATTGACGTACTTAAAATACTTCGACAGGTTAAGAAGTGGGCCCGGCAGTCAAAGAACATCCTTTTTTTTATAGTTTAGGCGGGAAAAAATGAACCTAACCGCACACCCCCTCGTTCGGGGCAATGAACAGGGTAGTGTGGAGCCCTCACCCACTAAAGAAACCCGCCGTGTGCCGTCTCTTCGCCTTTATTGGCGGGACACCGACACCATATTACATTCCTTCAGTGGTATCAACTAACATCCTGACAGTAATTATAGGTTGGCAGAGGCCTTTTTTTTGTTTAGGCGGGAAAAAATTGTACCTAACCGCACACTTCGTCGTTCAGGGTTTACAAACAGGCTAGTGTGGGGCGCTTCCATCCATCCATCAGCCTTTCCAAGTCCACTGCTGGACATAGGCCTCCCCAGGAGAACGCCACAACGAGCGGTCCCGTCATGGGGGATAATGCCGTAATCGCCACGCTTGGCAGGCGGGTTGGCGATCACAGTGGATGTTATTAATACTCGAGGGAGTGCTGCTGCCCACTCCCCCGGTATTCCCTCAGTCGGCTCTTACGACTTCCGTGGGTAGAGAGGGATGGGACAATTCTAAAGCCGGCCCACACGGCATTACAGAGGCGCTTACCTACTAAATAAACCCGCCGTGTGCCGTCTCTTCGCTTTTATTAAGTTGTCAGAGGCCTGAATAAAAAATTGCACTCCGGTTTGGTTGTAACGTCGTCAGTTGTTCCCTTATTTGGGTCGTAAATGTCAGATAGGTATTCCATATAAATACTGATGGGTTAGCTAAAGTCGAACGCATTGGAATACGACCACAATAATGTTTGCTATAAGGCTAGGGGTATGATATTTATTTATTTTTGCTAATGACAGTAGGCCTGTCACCGCCTGGACCACCGAAGGAATGTAACGTAGTTCCAGTGGCCCGCCAATAAAGGCGGAGAGACACACGGCGAGTTTCTTTAGTGGGTGCAGGCCCCACACTACCCTGGTCGTTGCCCCCGAACGATAGGGTGTGCGGTTAGGTACATTTTTTCCCGCCTACAGAGGTGGTTTAAAAGAAGAACAAAAAATAGAGAAAAACTATAAAACCAATTTAATAATTGAAAAAATCTAAAATTTTAATTTGTATGGGAATCATATGTTTGGATTATGTACGTTACTATATCTATGGTATTATGGATACTACTGTCTTTTCGCTAACAGATGGCATAATGACAGTTGCTGTCATTCTTTGTAATAGATTTGAATTACAAGCAAGTATGCCAACGACAAGAACCATTAAACAAGAAGATACAAGCAAGTATCATTTTAATGACCTGTCTAGATTAAAACCTTATTTAGAGGATGACAATTTATTAGGATTGATAATCGCTGATAAAATAAATTGCAGGTGAGACAAAGTTCATAGGGTCATTTAATCACTTATAAATATTTACAAGTTATTACATAACTAAGAAGCTTGCATGAGAGATTTTCTCGGCGGCTTGTAAAGTCTGCCAACGACTAAGGCCCAAAGGCCTAAATCCCTCTCACAGAGGAGACCCGAACCCAACAGGAGGTTAGTAATCGGTTGTAAAATTACAGCATGATATCTGCGAAGATTCAAATATAACGATTTTCTTTTTTCGTTTATTCTCTTTGTAGTTAAATTACTAAAATAAATACAAATTGTATAAAAGGCTGGAAGACGCAATAAATCGCTAACCGTCGCCCCGGCCGCGTAGTGCTCCCGCTGTAATTAATTCCACCGCAAGCAGACCAGACCAAAACGATGCTTTTAATTAATACGCGGCTACTTTATTGATTTAATTATTATTATATTGCAGACTATCAATACAAAAATAGAACATTTAACACATCGGCGATGTAAAAAAAACTCTATCCTGTTATACAGAAAGATATAAAGTATTTTGTACTTTAAAAAGTAGCTGAACGTGTCAAATGCTAAAAAATATGGATCAAAAATGTTTAAAAAATCGCGCCATTAAATAGTAATGAATTTTAATTGCAATGTATGTGATGATGTAGATAGATAGATGGCGTTGGTCGTAAAGACAAGTGTGATGAGGAGATTGGGGTGACCGAAAAGGTTGATACGGTAGCTCCAGTGGCTTAGAGCATTTGCCCGGATTGGAATGGACGCGGGTTCGATTCCCACTCGTACTAAACAAAATCTCTTTTTCCTCATTCACAAATAATTTGTATTTTAGATATTTTTATATATATTTTTAGCATTTTACATGCTTAGCACTATACATTTCTCACTTTTTTTTCACTTTGTGTTTAAAATAATTTGTACTTTAAAAAGTAGCTGAACATGTCAAATGCTAAAAAATATAGATCAAGATATAAAGTAAACCACCCGCCGTGCGTTTTTTTTTTCTTGGAGCCATCATGCCAACGTACTTTGTATAGTTTGATGAATCAATCATATAATTTATTTATGTAATTGTATTGCAATTTTACAGAGTTTATTCCATGAGTAAATAATTTAGAGATAGAGATTTAGGTCTTGAACAACGCTCCTCCTTTACGGGTAAACGTTCACGAAGCAGTCGCAACAAGTGTGCAGGTTTCTAGATCTTGTTCTTTGCCGAACATTGATAATAATTTGTGTAAAATATACTCCTAATTTTGCCGTGTTTTGTGGAGTCTCAACTTGGGACCACGTATAATTCGAAACCCCTGTTTTGGCAGTCCTTGGTCTTATCTATTAACTACTGCTATATGTGTTGGAGTTACTATTCTCGTTTATGTTTATATACATATTGTGCCATCGAGTAAAGTTTCAAATCGAATATAATAAATACCTCATTATGTTTTGAAATGAAAACAAAGACGTTGTCGTTTTGAAATGTGATAGAATTGCATTTTCAATCTTTTCCGAATTATGGTGCTCTCGCTTCAAAGAATGCTCAAAATGTAATCAGTTTTACAGACAGGCTACTAAATTGTCGCTATCTTAATAGCGAAGTATTCTTGAGAGACTCATGGGACATAATTAGGTTTCCCGTATCTAGATATCTTGTATGGGTTGGTCGCAAATGGCGGAGTAGGTTAGATACCGGCTTCCCGCCCGATTATTGTGGGTTCGATTCCCAGGACAACTCTTTGTGTGATCCACAAATGGTTGTTCTGAGTCTGGGTGTAATTTGTGTCTGTGAAATTGTATGTTTGGAAAGTCCCCCGCAATATTAGGATTATTCCTTAGTGCAGGGTGTTATATTTAAAAAAAACACTTTGCTCCATGTGGTGACGGTCTAAGAGTCACCATCCGATTCTTTCACGCGGGTGTCGTACAAGGCGACTAAGGGAAGTAACCAATTATCACCCATTGCATTACTGGTGGTAGGGCTGGGTACCAAGTGAGAGTATTCATTTGCTATCGGGCTCGAATGGGTCGGTACCACAGTCTCCTGTGTGACCGGTCATAATGCACGTCAGTGTGTTTTGGCTGTAGCTGAAGATAGCCGTTTATTCTTTCATTTCTGAGAAATGAAATGGTGAGCAGTAAGTTGTCAATACTCTTAGTATAGTTGAGTATATTATGAGCGACGGTTACCACTACCATCAGGTGCGCCATGGATAGTCTGCCATCACTGTGTAACTCGTCAATGAAAAATATTATATATTTACTAAAATTTACTTGTATTTGTGTAACCTGACAGTAAAGTGAACCGGTATGTAACTATGATAGAGGAGTCTGGATATGATATACTCAACAGAAAAGAAGTGACACACTGTACTCGAGAAACACCTACAAGTAAAACAGTTATAGATCATGTCGTATCTAACCTCAAAAAAAACACTTTTACTTTGGGATAATTGATTCATCCATATACGATCACAAGAATATTTATATTGAACTAAATAATGTACCACCACCACGAAGGCAAAGAATACAGTATGAGGCCATTGACTACAAAAAACTATATAAAACGACAGAATCCACTGTCTATGATAATAGTAATCACAACTTTGATAACTTTGATAAATTCACTAAAAAAATGGTTGCAGAGAACAAATCAAAAAAATACAGAATAATTAATCAACCACAAAAATAATGGATAAATATACCCATTATAAGAGATATTAATTAAAAAAAATCGGCTCTGGAAGAAATTAAAGCAAAATTCTCAAGACCATATCAACTAGTAACAACAAAACGAAACACTAAAAACAAATATTTCTACGAACAGTTCATAAAATGCACATATAACCCAAAAAAATGTGGAAATTAATTAATTCACTTTCATCAAACAAAATTGTTAATAATTGTGGTCTCCCTAATCTTAAATTAGAAAATGATTTGATAGTTTCGGAACCTAAACAGGTATGCAACTTAATTCAATAATTTCTTTGTTAATGTAAGTATACAATTAGCTAGAAAAATTCCATCCCAATATCATGATAACAATACATACACATTGCCAACGCTTAATCCAGACACAGCACATTACAATCTCTCACAATTCAAACTATGTACTACAGAAGAAATCTCCACGATTATCGATAATCTTGATTCTTACACATGTGAAGGATTCGATGGCTTAACCATCAAAGCACTTAAGTGTCTAAAAAATTTAATTATTAAAAATTTAACTGGCTGCTTAAATAATTTATTAATTAATGGTTATTTTCCAGAATATTTAAAAATGGCTAAAGTTACGCCTATTTATAAAAATTGAACAAAAGCAGACCCTGGTAACTATCGTCCTATTTCAGTGACACCAGTACTTTCCAAGGTATTGGAAAAGGTTATATATACCAGGCTAAATGGCTACCTAAACAAAATCGATTTCTTATATAAACATTAGTACGGGTTCCGTGCAAAATCTAATACAGTTACCGCAGCCATAGACTTAATAATAAATATGAAAACAAAAATTGATCAAAAACATGCAGCAGTTGGTCTTTTTATAGATTTAAAAAAGCCTTCGACACAGTGACAGTGTCATAAACTTCTTCTGAAAAAAATATTGAGTATTGGAATTACTGGCACAGTGTACAAAATGTTACCTCTCTGGCAGATACCAAGTTGTAAAAATTCTGAATTTTCAAAGCACCCCACAGGCTTTAACATGCGGAGTACCATAGGGTTCTATTTTAGGTCCTTTGTTATTTCTTATTTATATGAACAATATCTCTCAAATAAATTTACACGGCCAACTCACTTTATATGCCGACGACACTTGTCTATTTTATTTCGGGACTAATCTTAATGAAATTATTCCACAAGCTCAAAGTGATTTAGATACGCTACATGAATGGTTCCAATACAACCTTTTAACAATCAACACTTCTAAAACTTCCTATGTAATTTTTTGTGCTAAAAATAAAAAACTGCCCGCTTGTGACAATCTGAACTTAAATGGAGAAATTCTCCAAAAATCTACCCAGGAAAAATACCTTGGACTTTTATTAGATAATAACTTGACATTTAATCCACATATTCAACAAATAAGAAGTAAACTGTCTAGTCTAGTGGGATCGTTGCACAGTATGGCCAGATGTATTCCATAGAATACTCGCAAATTAATTTATAATGCTCTAGTAAAACCTTAACTGCTTTACCTTATTGAAATATGAGGTTGTGCCGCTAAAACTAATATAAAACCTATACAAAGAACACAAAATAAACTAATTAAGATATTGTATAACTTTGACTATCTTACACCCACCAAAACTATTTACAAAAAAAACATGCTCATGAACATTCAACAACTTTACACGTATAATACATGCATACTTATATACAAAATTATCAACAAGCTCATTCACTCGCACATTACTTTTATAACTAAAGATAAAATACAAAAATACTCAACCCGTCGCGCAAACCCTCTTGTATCACCAGCCATACGAACTAACTATGGTAAAAATACTTTGAGATATGAGGGAGCACAACTATATAACAAACTTTCAAATGAAGTTAAGGAAGCGAACTCGCTCAGTGTATTCAAAAGAAAATTAGCAATTTATATTCACAATAATTTTTGAAAAAAATAATAATTAACTTATAAATATATTTTTACATCATATAACTCGTCACTTGGACCACCGACTAATATGTACCAACACGGAGCGGACTCGCGTCTTTACTAATATTTTATTATTCATCTACCCACATCGGGCTAATAGATTAACTTTAAATTATTTGTATTCTCATGTAAGTGACAATATTGTCTTAATGGGAAATAAAGAATCTTTAAACCTGTTTACAGGAACAGCGAGATATCATATACTTATGACAGGAGCTATTTTTATACATATAAGTACTCCAGTCGCGTTTTTTTTTCTGTCAGTGTGGATGTAATACACTTAAAAATTACTGAGCAGATTTTCATAGTGTTTTACTAATGGGCGGAGTGATTCATGATGATGGTTTAAATATATAATTCATTGTGGTTTACGAAATGGCTGAAGTATAACGCTTATTGTTGAATATATCAGAAAAAAACACACTGACTAGGAGCTTTAATGACTTACGTCGAGAAACCAATACAATAGTAAATACTTTGGAAAATCCAAAACTGCACGCCTCATAATCTTCATTTTTCACAATAAAATTGATTATTTGATAAGTAACTAATAATGTATTGGTTATACTAAGTAGTTTTCAATAAATCACATAGATAGCGCTAAATTCAAAAAGTACTAATGTGGGTTTCATGTCTTATACGCCATCTAGCGCTAATTTTAAGAAGTATTTCTATATTGGTCTACCTCTGTCATTTTGCAAGGCGCCATCTGGCAATTAGTAAGAACAACAATCCATGAGTTTACATATATACCTGCGTAAGTGCATATAATATATATATAAACATGTAAAATTGAATAATTTATTAAACTTTAAACAAAAAAAATTTAAGAAAACAAAAAGACATCGCTAGTTTCCTTACAAAAAAGCAATATTGTGGTTCTATATATACAACAGCAACTGAATACATCTAAAATTGCCACTTGCGACATCTAGGGCTGCATTTGTCAATATCTCTTTTACTTTAAAACAGCGACATCTATCAATAGAAAATTGAAACTTTGGACAATATTATACGACTTATTTAAAAATCAATAAGTTCAACAAGAAATCTCTAAACCATTTATCTCCCTAACTTGGTTGCCTTATAATTTTGTACTTTGTTCTAAGTAAAAACACCGTGACGCCAAGGCCACGCAAAAAAAAAGTGGAATGTAAAATATTTTCTTTTCGTGTTTTATTATTTACGTTGGTGTGTTATTATTTACGTGTGTCTAAACACAAATGTATTTAATTATTTTTATGGATAAAATAGTTATTATACTTGACAAATATCATCAGTTCGTCAAGCAAAGGTAAGAACTTTCTTTTAACAAAAAACAATGTAGGTACCGGCCGGGCGAACGACGTTCTTTTCTGTTGACGATAGTAAAACCACCGGTGGCTATGCGTACGTAAAAAGGTAGGTAGTTCTCATGAAAGGCACTAGTTTTAGTGCCGCGTCGAGCGTAAATGCCGTAAATATTCGGTATTTTTTTGTTTATTTAATAACAATTAAACCACATCGAATCAGAACGTGAAAAGTAATAGGGCTCTATTCCTAGTCATAATAAATCGTAAACGAATAAAAAAAGACTCGATTGGTAAAGTATTTTGGTCGTTATCGTGTTAACATACATTACCTACAGCTCACGGACGTCCAAGCCAGATTTTTTTCAAACAGTTTTTTAACTAGTTTAAATAACAAAAATGGCATCAATAATATCATGAGTGTTAAAAATAGTGTTTGTTCTTTATATGTGTGTGTAGATATTATTTTACAAGTGCAATATGTGATAAATAGAGACATTTTAAGTTTGAAAAATCAGCTGTACCTTGTCAACCGGGAGTAGAACACACCTCAACGCTTCGCTTATGAGGCGTGCAATAAATAACTATATTGATGTTTTTATATAATTTTTAAGAATTTGGCATGCAATTCGTGTATCGTAATAATTAAAATAATATAATTGGTTTATAAATATTATTTCAATCAAACTTGAAAACAACATAATATGTGGGTGAATTGAAAACGTCTTCCTTTTTCAAGATGATTTGTAGGAAATAATTTATTTTGTTTTTAAATAATAAGCTAACTTAAGTCTACACATACTTTTAAAATCATCATAAAAAAGTTGCTAGTCTACAATCATCTATCACTAAATATTGCTTAAAGCCTCTTACACAAATCAATAACAAGTGGGGAATTGCCATAAGCTTACTCAGATATCAACAAACGTTATAGTTCACTCATTTCACAGTGAGCTGTGCTTTGGCAGTATTCTTAGTATTATTGACTTCATGAGTGGCAGTTACTATTTACCATCAGGTTATGCGTCTTCCACCATAACCAATAAAATACAAATAGGTAGCTATCCACGCAGATATAGCTTCATAGACATTTGTCAATGTAATCAGTTCACAATTATTCAGTCGTACATCAAGCGACAAAAATCTGCTGATTTACGTTACCCATTCACTTTACAAGCAACAAATAGTTGCGCGACTGCAACTCTCATTTGCTCCGTAAGGCATCAAATATTGTACCTACAACTATCTAATTATACGACCTTACACTGTTTCCGTTTTGTTGGCTCTTTCGAATCTCTTGAAATAGGTAGAATGCTTCTGCAGCGTTCGTAAAATTGAATTGTTCTTTAAAAGATATTTTGTTTGTAGGTAATGTACAATGCACTAGATAAATGCTTATTCAGCTTTAATATTATATTTCCAGAACGATTTCAAAGTAATTCTAATGTACTGTTCTGTGTTATATTTCTACGTTTAATAAACACATAAAAATATATCGTGTAATAAGGTAGGTATAATCAAAATAGATTTCTATCTTATACTACGAGGGGGTAAGCATGTATACAATCAGCATAACAGTAAGGCCTCCATTGCACTCACTCACCATACGATATAATAGAAGTACTTACGTCCTTTTGCTTATAGCTGATCTCCTGTAAAAGGGTGGTTATTCTCCAGTTAAGCCAGCTAATTCATGCTGGGAAAACAAAACTCTATCACTGGGAATATTAATGTGATCGAAATAAGGAAAAGAGAATAGAATAGAAAAAAAAGTAAAACAGATATAAGATTTTAAACTATCGCGTTTCATTACTATGTATTTAAACTATTATTACGGGACTTAACGCGTATCAAATACCTTTTTACTTTTCTTTGTAAAAAGTTATTCGATACGCGTTAAGTCCCGTAAGATGCTGTGACAGTACAGAGTGGTAAAGATACCGATCTCCCACCTGCTTGTTGTGGGTCGATTCCCGCACAGTACCTATAACTCTTACTTACTTATCATTACGCCATCTCCCTTGCGGGTTAGGCAGAGAGAACAGAGTGCCAAAATGTTCTATTCTTGGATACATTTATGGCTTCTTCAACATTCATAGTTCTCGTCATACACGCCGCTTCTCTCACTCCTGACTCCTTCCTTCTATACATGACCGATCTGGTCTAGGTAGGATAGTCTCGATCTCCCCCTGTACCTAAATTCTTCCACTTTCGCATTGTATAGCTTCTTAACCAGACGCACGTCTGCCATTCTTTCCACATGCCCGAAACATTGGAACATTCCCTTTCGCATCTTTACACCAATACTCTCTTTCATACCTACTAGCTCTCATGCGTCATCGTTACGAATGTGGTTAGTCAGCCTCACTCTACAGATTCTTCGCACAGATCGCATTTCGACTGCCTTGATTTTACTCTCATGCTCCTTTTTGCATACCCAACTCTCGCTTCCATATAATAACGTTGGGACAAGCACTGCTTTGTGTATTGCGACACGTGCCTTCTGGCTGAGGTGATGGCTGCTGAGAAGTTGTCCGCATTTACTCTTCTCTCTATATCAGTGATGTACCTTTCATCCCGACTGAATCCACATCCAAGATATACAAACCCATCCACTTGTTCCAGCAACTAACTCTTTGTGTAATCCACAAATGATTATTCTTGTATGTTTGTAAAGTCCCGATACAAGGATTATTCGTTAGTGTATAATAGGGTGTTTTCTTTAAAAAAGTAAATAAATAAAAAAACATATCAATACACGGTTTACGATCATTTGAAGCATTAATCCTAGGCTACCGAGAATAACTATGGTGACTTAGTCGCATAATTTTAGATTAGAATAGATCTTATTCGTTCGTGGAACTTCAAAGCCATAATAGTAAGGAAACCATTAAGTCTAAAAGCGATATTCAAATATTAACTGAGCGCTTCCCCGCTAGAGGGCGGCACCGATGCAGGTATCAAACGTTGCACAGCGGAAACTCATTGCAATCCACTTCCGGTGGATAATCACTTCCGTTGTGCGGCTGCCGTTTGACTGCCGTCACTCGACTGTAGACCTATAGAACTTAGAACCATGTTCTTTTACTTTCTGATTAATTAATTAAATGTTTTAATATCTTAGAAATACTAATAAAAATAATGAAGCTGTAACAGAGCTGTGTCATACATTTAATAAACAATTTAAATAATTTGAGGAAAAAAAAATGTATTAGGCTCTATAGGCGTTTCTGCTCACGAAACATTTTTTTAGAATCTTTTTCTGTTTGTCTGCTTTATTTTTCGGGCATCACGCAAAAAGTACTGAACATAATTTGGTGAAACTTTCTTTTTGTGTATTAGATCTTAATTAGGCTAAAAAACTGGTATACATTTTATCTCGCTACTATATCGGGAACCTAACATTTAACCTAAAGCCGCGGGCAAAGGCTAAGTAGTGGAAAGGACTGATAGTGAAGGGAACACTCTCAATCAACGAACGAACCGCAACGATAGGAAACCTACAAATACCACACACCGATATTCTTCAAATCGATATCGGTCACAGTATCCAGTGTCAATTCAGTTTAGCCAGCTCATCTTCATACCCTTTCTTCCAATATTATTAGTGTTGGCTTTCAATATCTTCGGTTTCAGCTGACCACCAGTAAGAATTAGACTGGTTAGGTTGTTATTTGATAGCTGGGACCCCATTGCTTAATGCTCCACAGCACGGAAGGTCAGCTGTTCACAAACCAGTATCACATTTTGTCTTCTGTCAGATGCCGGCTAAGTATAAGTTGTTTAAACTTGCTGATCGTTCCAGCGGCAAGTGCACAACTACGTAGGAAATATTGTAGTGCAGGAGTCTATGCGCAAATGCAAGTGCAGTCTCTGTTTCCTTACCTTTTATAGTCCAATGGAACTGCAATCTGGCACGACTGGAGATCAAACGCTGGACCAATGGCTTTACGTACATTGCGGGGCACGGTGTAAAACACCGCCAACTACCTAACTCCAATCTCAGAATTGAAAACCCACTATTTTGATTGGGCCGTGTGGGACCCGCTTTACAATTTACAATCATTGCTCTTCCACCAGTAATCACTTATATCTATTATATTTGTTACGAATATTTTGATGAATCGAAACGCATAGTATTGGAGTTGCTTAAGGCCATTACTTTTGCTGTCAAAATGTGGCTTGTAACGCAGAATAATATGTCGAAATCTAACTATTTAAACCACTGCATAAGAGAAAGACATTTGAAAACTTTCGTCTGAAAACATCCACTCCCAAGAGCTAAAAGAACGAACTAAATCAAATTACCATAACCCGCGCCGAGTTTTCTTTGAACATAATTTACCATACGGAAGGTGTATAAAACCGATATTTTGCCTAAAATTCATATTATACACACCTGTTCGCTGAATTTGTGACTGAGCATCCCTTATACCTGAGGATTTGTCTAGAAATGTTCCTAAACTTTGCATATTTATTACTTAACCCGCCAAAGGCCAATGGGGTTTGTGAGGACAGACAATTTATCTTTTGTTTATGCTCGAGTTATAGTCAGCACGAGGTAAGGCTTATAGTGAGTTATAGTTTCCAGATTTACTTCGTGCTCAAATATGTTTACTAACTGGATAATAGTGTATGGTTATGGAACGCGGCGCTAATTTATAGCTAGGAGTTGTTAGCAGATACAAGTTACATTATTAGATTACTGCCTAAAATCCTGTGGTTTCTCGCTTAGAGTAATTATTACATGAAATTAACTCCAACAGTAATACGTTATTAATTCTTTTAGCAAGCTAAATAATAATCCTATTCCCGCCGCAAATGAGGAAATCTGTCTGTGTGGTGACGGACTAAGAATATAAGTGTTACCACCCCATTCTCTACCGCGGGTGTCGTACGAGGCAACTAAGGGAAGTAAGCAATTATCACCCATTGCGTTACTGGTGGTACGGCTGGGCACCAAGTGAGAGTACCCACTCACATGCTTCATGACCGGTCACTTGGGAAAGGGGTGGTAAGAACTCGCCCGGGGCCGATAATAGTGAGTACTTCAAATTGGTACCCAGCACTACCAGCAGTATTCCAAAGGGTGTTTATTGTTTAATTTTGCTAATATTTTATCCACGATTATCTTTTATAATTATGGATTAAGAATATATGCATTGCGCATTTCATTCCGCGGGTATTGTAAGAATTGACTTTGGAAACTACGTCACGGAAAAACATCTATGATAATTAATTTGCCAGTGTGGCATAGTAGGATAATCTTCATCGTGATGAAGGATGCTACTTAGAAGAGTTGTAGAAAATTGAAGGCAGGTGTAGACATTTTATTGCCTCACCATCATATAAATAATTCCACTCACTTCTAAAGGAATCGACATTGTATAAATAAAATGAATATGGGATCCATTTTCCATTGTACATACAACGCAATCCAAAGTGAATAATTTAGAATCTTTTGAATTATTACATAGCTTTCTCTGATAATATATCCTTTTCTATTCAGCGACCCGTGGTCGGTCGAATAGGCCCCCGACATGCATTTACATACTCGTGTTAAATCGCGGAGAAGGGTTGATCGCCCCACAAGTTAGTACCGAACTTTAATTTCATTGCGGTAATTAATTTGAGAGATACCTTCCTGTAGTAATAGCAGGGGCTTAGGGATATGTCTACATCGGTTTTTGTGATCAGATCGATATTTTAAGATTGCTATATCTTGTTCTTCTTAGTTTGGGCTGGAAATCTAAGAGTACATCTAATTAAACTTGAATCAAAAACATTTTTTTATTTTTGTGGAGATTGTCCAGCGGTTTTAAACTATGATCAAAATTTTCTTTTAATTCGTGTCTGGACACAATCTTTTATAACCTAAGCATCGCCATACAAATATTTAAGTCAATTGTGTAAAAGTGTCGTCAATAATGGCGCACGCAACTTCGTCGCACGATAAAAAATACGCTATGAATGGTTTTTGAAACGTGTTAAAAGAAGTATAACTTCAAAAGTAGTTTTTTTATTTCTTTTGATTTGTTGTAGGATCGATTCTCATACAGATTTTTTTATACTACCTTTGAATTACTAGGTACACATTGATCACCAATAGGTCGTAGCTGTTTATAATATACATTATAATTATTGAGATATAGTAAAAAGCACCCCAGGCTTTTTTATAATCGTTATTTTTTGTGATTATTATTTTCTACATTTCTATAGATTATTTTTTTCTTTTTAGTCTTAAAATAGCATCAAAAGTACTGCTATTTACAAGACACTATTTATTTTTTTATCGTATGTGTAACAATAGTAACGTTTGTAATAGAAAAAAAAACAGACAAAGTTCTTAAATTTTTGTATAGTTATCGGTATTTGATAAGTGTGTCAATTCAATCCGACATTCCAAAGTGAGTCAAACCATCCATATATCGTGAAATTAATACTGCCTTTTGATCTGCATTTTTAGCACTTAATATGCTCAGCTACTTTGAAGTACAATATCTTCCATTGCTATAGATTAAATATATAGGGCATAATTGCATTTACATTGTATTATGAAATAAAATTTGATTATCTTTTTAACGTCAGAATAGGGGCCTACGTGTGAATGTGAGCAAGACCAAAATAATGGTTTTTGAAAGAGAAGAAGCCAGTACAGATGTTAGAGTAGCAATAGGAAATGGTGTGATAGAACTAGTGGATGAATTTGTATATCTTGGATGTGGATTCAGTCGGGATGGAAGGTACACCACTGATATGGAGAGAAGAGTGAATGCAGGAAATAGAGTGAACGGAGCATTGAGACAACTTCAACGAAGTACGAAAAAAAAAACGCTAAACGCATGCGGAGCGTTAGTGGCATGTGGTGAAAAAAGTTCTTCGTGAGTGCCGACAACGCACATTTTAAAATACATACTGGTTGGTTTTATACAACACTGACGTATATAGGAAGCATAAATAGTGAGTTTATTTTCTAAAGGGTAGGTAAACAAAAATCAGAAAATAGTGTGTCAATAGAAGTGAAACTTTTTTATTACAAGGAAACAATTTGTTTTTATTTTTTATTTTCGTTTTATTTTTGTTCACCCGCGTGGATTTTAGAATATATAATTAACTCTGTAAAAATTGCTATCCCACGAGATCCAATCATTTTTATGGGATGAAAAGTAGCTTATGTCCTTTCCTGGGCTCTAAGCTATATGTATGCTAAATTTCATAATGATTGAATCAGTTGTTACTCGTACAGCATGAAGTCAATTACTAAAAACGAAAAAAGAAAATAACTAAATTTCACGCAGGTGTCGCGAGTAGCAGCTAGCTTTATATAAAAGGCGCAAATGATTTAAAAAATATTGCAGTTATATGTAATTATTTATTTTTAAGTAAATAAATTAAAATAAATTTAATAATAAATAATAGCAGTGAGCTACTAATTATTGTGGATATTTTATAATGCCGTCCAATTTTTAATTCATTCATAAATGCCACTGAACGCACCATTAGCGTTTGTAACTTTAGAAATGTACATATTTATCCAAATTATTTTAGTTACTGTAAATTATGTTATTGTTATAGTAGTAGGACTATAATTGATTAAATAAACATGTTTACTTAATTGTTAACACCTAAATAATACTAAAAACTTTCGTCATAAGTCGCGGCTAAAATCACTCGCCACAAACCGCTGTCAGTTTAAAAGTATAATTTCTCTATAGACTATGTAAGTGTTGTTATATGAGAAATATACATACTTGCGGTAGAATAAAA
Source organism: Leucoma salicis (assembly GCA_948253155.1). Classification (NCBI taxonomy): domain Eukaryota; kingdom Metazoa; phylum Arthropoda; class Insecta; order Lepidoptera; family Erebidae; genus Leucoma; species Leucoma salicis. Next base: position 1,192,425 of record OX411806.1, on the reverse strand, counting down.
AAATGGCAACATTTTCTGAACGTATTATGATTAACTTAAACATTATTCAAACCTTAACCAAACGCATACGGTGCGTTGCAGGCACACAACAAGAAAAAGCTGAAACGCATGCGTGTGCGTTGCTGGCACGGAATGGGTTAAACATTTCTTACTCAATAGAAAAAGAGGCTGAAAGGATTTTGATGAAATTATTACCTTAGATAGTTTACGCTTACTTTTTGTCCCGGCAAAAAATCATGATCTAATGTGACATAAAATTATGGTTAAAATGACTGATTTAGTAATGATTTTCCCCACTAGTAGTATGCGACTACTTTATTTATCTGGAGTGCAAACGATGCTATATACCTACTGTACAAGTGTTTATTCCAATAATTTTTTTAGCAAATCACAGATATTTAATTTCTTATTTGTGAAAGTGGATAAAGAGAGCTTTTCTGCAAGCAGGATTCGAACCTGCGTCCCTTCCAATCTTGGCAAGTGCTCTAAACCGCTAAGCTATTGTAGACACGTGCATTATTCCAATAAAAACATGCAGGGCAGTCTTTGGGGACTGCCGATAGAATATTTAGATATTTTTATATATATTTTTAGCATTTGACATGCTTAGCACTATACATTAAACACAAAGTGAAAAATGTGTAATCGAAAATAACAGTCACGAGCAGGATTTGAACCTGCATCTCCTGGACGGTATAATGTATGAAAATACTTCCGACAGATGGTGCAGGCGTCACCCAAAGACGTTAAGTATGAATGTGTTATCGAAACTAGCAGTCAGGAGCAAGTGTCACGATGGCTGAATTGGCAAAGCATCTGGACGGTATCCAGGAGATGCAGGTTCGGATCCTGCTTGTGACTGTTATTTTGGACTTCACATTTTCCACTTTGTTTTTTAATGTATATGGCTAAGCATGCCAAATGCTAAAAATATATATAAAAATTTCTAAATATTGTTTGCGATTTGTTTTTATGACTATTTATAGGTTAGATTTGTTTTATATCGCTTTCTTGTTAAATATGTATTGACTTGTAATAAAAGAGGTATTGTTACAATCAGAGACTAAACCTGTACCCATCCTATAGACGTTTGACTGTTATTTTCGATTTCACATTTTTCACTTTGTGTTTAATGCCGATAGAAGTGAAAACCAAGTAACTTGTGAATTGTATCGTGCACCGATTAATTAATCATTAACACTTCTTACTTACAAACCAAAAGTAATTCAAAAACAATAAATCTAATAGCTCGACGATACAATTCACAAGTTACTTAGTTTTCACTTCTATCGGATGACGATGACGCGTGTTCCATTATTTTTGTTCACCCAAAAAGTGCTTAAAGCGCCTAAAGAAGTTTTCACTTCAAAAATGCCACTCACCACTTTCACAAATACTTTCTTGTTTGAAGTAGCTGAGCATGTCAAGTGCTAAAATACAGATTAAAATATTGAATTTCTCTCTGGACCTATTTTGAAAATCCACGAAGATGAAGTCGGGGATAGAAACTAGCTTTAAATATAGCGTAAGTCGTACCGTGTAATGGGTGCCGACCTTAGTAAGATGGTTGGCAGTCGTCTGCCGTTTAGTTTATCTTTCCACTACATTTGCCGAGATGAGCGACGCGCTGATCCGACAAAAATATTGCTGTCCAATAGCGGCCTTAACCTATGTATGTACTATTGTCAATGTGTGGGTGTAAAGGGTGGTTTTTTGTTAATTATGAGGCTCTGCAATGAGGGTTAATGTCCGATGGAATTTAGTATGGGATTCGTGAAAGGGGTTAGATATAAAATTAAATATAAAATAACAAGGTGAAACGTATGAAGAATCAAATTTTATTTTGCGTTGTATTTATGATAAATATTCTTAGAATGTTTTTAATTTGATTTTTTTTTATACTAAGTACATGGATGGCGAAAAAGCATACGGGCTCACCTTAGCTTTTGGCAAAATCAATATATTTAATAATATAAACTAATAACCAAGATTGTCTTTTTACAGGTAGTACGTACTTAGTGGTACAATTTTTGAGCACTAAATAAAAACAAAATTGTACAGAAATTTTAGATCTATTTCTTTTAGGAATTGACATGCTCCGCTACTTTTTAAAGTACAAATTATTTATGAATAAAGAAAAAGAGATTTTTAGTAAGAGCGGGAATCAAACCCGCATCTTTTTCTCTTTTTCTTTATTCACAAATAATTTGTACTTTAAAAAGTAGCGGAGCATGTCAATTGCTAAAAGAAATAGATCTAAAATAATTTATACTTTAATCCACATCCTTTTTTTTTGCGGGAAATATTTTCCTAACCGCACACGCCGTCGTTCGGGGCAACGAACAGGGTAGTGTGGGGCACTCATCCATCCATCCATCAGCCTTTCAACATCCACTGCTGGACATAGGCCTCCCCAAGAGAACGCCACAACGAGCGGTCCCGTCATGGAGGATAATGCCGTAATCACCACGCTTGGCAGGCGGGTTGGCGATCGCAGTGGATGTTATTAATACTCGAAGGAGTGCTGCTGCCCACTCCCCCAGTATGCCCTCAGTCGGCTCTTACGACTCCCGTAGGTAGAGAGGGGTGGGACAATTCTAAAGCCGGCCCCACACGGACGAAGTGTGGGGCGCTCACCCACTGAATAAAACCGCCGTGTGCCGTCTCTCTGCCTTATTGGTGGGCCACTGGAACTATGTTACATTACTTCAGTGGTATCCAGATTCAATCCTGTGGTCGTATCCACCTCATAGTCAATTGCGAGACAGAGAAAGTACTATGTTTGATTGGTGATATCTCGTACCGAGTATTTTGGATTTGTCATTTGGTTAGAATGTAAAATACAAAATCGTATCATTGTCGCATCGTCTCATAGTGATTAGCTAAGGGATTATTGCGACGTCTTGGATAAAAGTTTGGTTTTTATATTATATTGACTCAAATTCTGAAGACGACGCGGACGAGATCGCGGCCAGGGTCTAGTCTTTCTATAGAATGGAGTCTGTTATGTTTCATACTTTAGAATATTGAATGGGTGGCTTTAAACTATAAACATGTCAGGCTTATAGGAAAGAGCATCGCGTGTCATCCACTTTTTGTGTCGCGACATTCGCATTCACATTATTTCTCATATTTCCCTCTTGGTTCTACTTATTACGACCGCATGCGGTTATGAATAATTCTAGAATGTACCACGAGCATTTCGTTTTAAATTGTCGTTCTACATTTGCCTTTGAATTTCATAGAGAAGCTGCTGTATTCATGAAATGGGTTGAGATCCGCAAGAGTGCAGTAGTATAGTAGGTACTCGAGTATTCTATATTCAAATGTTTTTAAATGAAAAACATAAAAAATATCAATTATTCAGATAGGTATTTATCCACCCATCAGCCTTTCATCGTCCACTGCTGGACCCTATGGAAACGCCACAGCGGACGATCCTGTGCCGCCTGCATCCAACGAATGCCAGCGACTTTGACCAGGTCATCGGTTCACCTTGTGGGCGGCCGTCTTACACTGCGCCGTCCGATACGCGGTTGCGATTCGAGAACCTTTCTTGCCCAACGGTTGTCGGTTCGTCGAGCGATGCGATCTTATCACGTAGATAGATCCCCAGCATAGCCCGCTGAGCGACTTTGAGCCTTGATATAAGGCCAACATTCAGAGACCACGCCTCTGTGCCGTAAGTCATCACCGGTAACACACACTGTTCGTAGACCTTCGTCTTCAGACTCTGTGGAATATTGGACAAGAAGATCTTCCTCAGCTTAAGATAGGTATTATTAATTTGAAATATTTTTTTAAATATTATTATTTCAGAAATGTATTCAAACGCTTAAAGCTGTCTCTGTCTGGTCAGAAATTATACATATAAACACACACACAACGGTATTGAAAGGCATTTGACATAAAAATAGGACATTATATGATTTTGTTAACACCATCAACCACATTATATAATTTATAGCCAGATTTTATTAACGAATAAAACGGCGAAGAATTATCATGTAAAAATTCTCTCTAGTAGTAGTTGTAGGCGCCATAAGCAATATAAATATCACACAAGACTAGATTGCCTATTTCTTGGTGATGTGGAATGAAACCAATATTACGAAAAGCAATATCAATGTAGCGTCACTGTAAAGCACAGCACTTTTTGCCCAAAACGTTTATAATACACGGTGCTAAGGGGATAATACCCACAAAAAGTCGGTGCCTAGACGGTACGTTATAACCATATAACTGTCTAGGAAAAAGTGTAGAATAAAGTTGAGAGCGCACTGGGCTGAAGTATCTACTGAACATTCTGTTTGAAAATATATACTAGTATACTTTGCATTAAATAGATGAGAGACGCTTAGCAGTACTTGCTTATTTCAAAGGGATATCGTGGCTAAGTTTGGTGCAGTCAGTTAAAGCCTGCTTGGTAAGGATTATCAAATTATGTTTCCTTTAGAATAAGACGTATTTGGGGCAAAAGAAAATTCGTGGCGTGATTTGTGATGCGATGCTGTTTTCCAATGAACAGGTTATTTTCCGCGGCCGTAGCGACAATGTTGCACGTATTGAAGAGTCTGAATAATGGATTCTATTTTGAAATGCGTAGCCCGCTTTCACATAGATAAAGAAGAGTCCGATGTAATTACCACTAAGTTTGGAGTGCAAGTAAAACCCAGTGCTCAACTTGGATTTGCAGACGATATTGTTATCGAGCAAAATTGCTAAACATACTTCAGTATCATGCCCAGCAGCAGTAGTAGAGTTTTTCAATAGTGGGTGAACATGAAATAATAATCTCATAATTTATAGAGATGAAACAATCTAGTCCATAGTGCTAGTGCAATGCGATTGAGATTCAAATTTGGTTTCCTTTAACGAGCAGTGATAATATGTGAATAAATAGTCAGAAATGTGTGTCAAGCAAAGTGTTGACCTCGAATTGGGCATTGAATTCGATACTTCCCTCTTGGTGGTACTCCATCTTTCTACTCACCATTTTTTAGGGCGATTTTAAAAGGGGCTCATGAATTTCTTGCCGGGTTCTTCTCATAAAAAGCCTTATTATGGAATCCAGCTGCGTATGGCGATTGTAATTGTGACATTGAGGTTGCACTTGCCTTAAGCGCTCGTGTTAGTAACTACTTTGACGATTTTAATAAGCCAAAAAAAGATTTTAATAAGTACTATATAACAAGTCTATAAAATAAAGATACTTTTAAATTTGAATTTATCATATCTTGATACATTCTGAGGCTGTCTTTCTATGTCAATGTACCCTAATTCCGGGTAACAACAATCGCAAAATATGATTTGACTCGTTTTGCCATCTCAAAACACTATTAGGAGATCTCATTAACAAGAATATACGTGGCTAAGTGTGCCCCAGGCACTATCGCCGCTGTGCGCCCTAATTACCGGCCATTTATAACGCGCGGACCGTCCGAGCGATTTTTATATTTTTTGCCTTCAAGCCACCTACGCGTTATATTTTAAGAGAAAAAAGCGTGCAGTTAAATGTTCACTTTGCTCTATGTATGCAACGGGTTTTTTGTGTTATAATTTGAGATTTATGTGACGTTTTTTGGAAGTTAAATTTTCTTTGTGCTTATTATAACAATGTAAATACGATATTATTAACTCTTAGACTTTTATAGTATGAAAATAACAAACAAGCAAACGACCCGCCTGATCATAACCGTAGCCTGTAGACGCTAGCGACACCAGAAGCATCACACACGCATTTTGAAGTCCAGAGAAAGCGGTAGGAGGTGTATAGAAAGTAAATACTATAAAAAATTTTGTCCGTGTGGTGACGAACTAAGGATACAAGTGTCACCACCCCACCTCATTCTTTTCCACGGGTGTCGTATAAGGCGACTAAGGGAAGCAAGCAATTATCATCCATTGCATGACTGGTGGTAGGGCTGGGTACCAAGTGGGAGTACTCACTTGGTATTGGGTCCCAGCGGGTTGGTACCACCATCTCCCGTGTGACCAGCCATGAAGCACATCGTTGCGTTTTGACTGTAGCAGGAGATAGCCGTGAATTCTTTCATTTCATATCGGTGGCTCGTCGTGCAACTACATGCAATAAAAAAATTACGACAGTAGCAATACTTACCGCTGTGGCGTGAAACCGATCTTATGTTCGAGGGTAATAATTACCCAGTCGAACCGGCTTATTCATGGGAGGAGCATGGCTCTACCACATTATGAACTGGAACTTTAAGCAATGCGGAAGAATTAAGTGTTTTGTCTCCCTTTATCAAATGTCGAGAAGAGAGCTACATATTGTGCATTCAACAAGTTTCGTATTGTATATAGTGTTTTGATTCGATAGCCTAAGGATATTGATAATAATATGGAACATTGTATCGTATGCAAACCCCAGTCCAAGGACCAGACCTTGTACGGCACGGACCTCTGACATTTCAAGATTTTTCGAAATTAATCACTTCTCGCTATGTATTTTTTTACAGAAGTCCGTGCGGACGGAGTCGTGGGCAGAGTATAATATACAATATGTATCGGAAGAGAAGCAGTATGTCGTTATTTTGAAATTGTCGAGAACCTTTAATAATAACTACCAAAAGCTAGTTTGTAGGTTGTATCTCAAGCACTATATCGGGAGATATAGTAGCGGGATGAAATGTATACCAGTTTTTAAGTCTAATCGAGATCTATGTGTTTAGACACGTATATATAGCCTAATACAGTATTTTTTTCTCAAATATCTTAAATGTACAGACACAGCTCTGTTACAGCTTTATAATAGTATAGTAAATAATCATTTATTTTCTCACCACAATAGATAGGTCTATAAGAGTAACATAAACATAATTAAGGTACATATTGTGGGAGACTGTTGCCTAAACTAGGCTCTAGGTCTGTATTTCAGGACACCAGGTCTCCTCTCCTTTCATCCACATGTCCTTTACGCCTCGAACACGAAGTCAGCGGGAGTAGAGCGATGGCGGCTTAGCTTTATAGAGCTTGCATATCCTAGCACGAATGGGCTGGCATGATCGGGGAAGTACCACCCTCTTACAGAAGATCAGCTTGGAACAACGGTAGGTTTTCCTGTCATTTGAGGGTGAATGGTGTGTGAGAGTGCCGGAGACCCTAACTCTCTCCCTATCTTCTCCGTATTATTCTTCCCATACTCTTCATCTATATCTCTTTTACAATATAACACTAGAGCGTTGCCATGTCTAGGACATGTATTGTGGTATTGTCTCTGGCGTTACTAGCGTCTGTTGGCTATGGTAACCGTATGCTTGTTTGCCACCTACGTAGTATAAAAATATCTACGGCTCTACTATGTTGAACATTATCAACTTGCAATTAATAAAGTAAAGACAATTAGGAATACTTTATTAAAAACGCAGCTTTAAATTAATTTCTAATGGTAGAGCCTTGCTTATCCGAGCATGAATGGGCCATCGGGGAAGTACCACCTTCTCTCAAAAGATAAGCGTGAAACTAAGTTAGGTACACCTACCGTTGTATTTCGTATGGTGAGTGAGAGCATCGAAGGCCCAAACCACCTCCCTCCACTCCTTAGTATCCTACCTATTCTCCCCTTAATATCCTTCCTATATAACTCCTGTCCCTTTCTTAGGAAATGGCGATGGTGTCCGTCTGATGATTCATCCATCCAATTTTCAGCCTTTCGACGTCCACTGCTGGACATAGGCCTTCCCAACATGAGGGATAGTGCCGTAATCGCCACGCTCGGCAGGCGGTTTGGCGATCGCAGTGGATGTTGTTAATACTCGAGGAAGTGCTGCTGCCCACTCCCCCGGCATTCCCTCAGTCGGCTCTTACGACTCCCATGGGTGGAGAGGGGTGGGACAATTCTAAATCCAGCCCCACACGGCATGATGATTAGGAACAGCATAATACATTCGAGGCTGTACGTTACTGAGATGATACTAAAAATGCAACAGCGTATTTGTTTGCTTTGTCTAAGAGAAAAAAAAAACAATGCTTAAAATAACGATTGGATTATTAAATAATTATAAAAATAGTTACTCAATTAGCTCAATTATGTGAAAAATAGGACAAAGCAGTGACGTTATTTTCAGATCATCAGGTAAGTGGTAATCACCATACATGGCCACATACCAGGACACTGCCAAGCCGCCATCGTGAACATTAACCGTAGCTTGAGGGAAGAAAACGAAATGTAAAGAGGACATCTCAGTTTCAAAATGGCGTTCATTTCCATTCTCACCAGTCCCTCAAAGTATAAATATTTATGAACTTTATTGCTGCCATAATCTGACTGCTAAGATAGTATGCTAAAAGTTTATATTTGGAAGATAGAGTTGGTCCCGTAGCGATTATCACTGCAATGAGCTCCTTATCGCGGCTCTACGGTCCCTGCAGATTATTTTGCTATTTATTAAGCCATAATGTGAGTTTACATTAGGCTGGGTCCGCTTCTGTCGGTCCGGTTTGTGTGTCGAGTCCGCGACAGTACAAGGTAGAGACGGCACACGGCTTGTTACTTAATGGGTAAGGACCCAATATACTGCACAATCTTACCACTTACCAGCAGCTGTGAAATAAAAAGAAATGCAATTTTGTCTATACTTCATATCGTAGTTAAGCGGCAATGTAATTTACACGTGATGAAGAAAAACATCTGAGATATCTACAACGAAAAGGTGGATATAAAATTTCGGTAGTAAACCAATCTCAATGGTTGTCGTTAAACGGAAAGCTCTGGGGAATTCTACTTATGAGGACTGGTAACATAATATAATTGAGATGAATGTATAATGACAGATAGTACTATGCCAGAAATTATGATAAATGTTATGCTTTTTTCTGCTAAGTCAATCTAATCACTCGAATTTTTATGCTCTCATATTTATAATAATACGAGTAAGATCTCTCTAAGGAATATGAAAGTAACATCATCTGTCTGTTGTATTTCCACGTTTATATTACTTTATATAATTCAGGTTCTTTGGGAAGAAATTATAAGCTTTCTCAGGCATGACGTAAGCTAACTTTGCGTCACAAATACTGTAAGGTAGAACAGGCCATAAATAATTATAGATTATATGACCCGGTGAACTTCGTATCACCTACAATTTATTATCAATCCTAATTAATATGCATCGTATAAAGTTTGAATTTAGATAGGTTGTTAAATGGAACGTGTTTTTTCCTTCCATCAGCCTTTCAACGTCCACTGCTGGACATAGGCCTCCCCAAGAGAACGCCACAACGAGCGGTCCCGTCATGGGGGATAATGCCGTAATCACCACGCTTGGCAGGCGGGTTGGCGATCGCAGTGGATGTTGTTAATACTAGAGGGAGTGTTGCTGCCCACTCCCCCGGTATTCCCTCAGTCGGCTCTTACGACTCCCATGGGTGGAGAGGGGTGGGACAATTCTAAAGCCGGCCCCACACGGCCATGACTCCCGAACTGGACTTATGTCGATGCCAAGGATCCCAATACTCTCGGAGACCGGGAGAGTTACCCCTTGGAACTGGGGCGTCACGACAAATGCGTCCTTCTTTGCAGTGAACTCGCAAACCTGTGTCTTCGTAGGGTTAAATTGAACCAAGTTCTTTTCTCCCCATTCCGAGGCCCGCCCTAGAGAGCGCTCGACTTCAGACACAAGTTTGATCCGCCTCTCCTCCAGCATATTCCGAGGGACTTTCTGGTGGTCGGTATATTGCGCATCACCCGTACTGTCATCCGCATAGCAATGCATACTCTCTATTGAGAGCAAGCCATTGATATGCAGGATGAACAGCGTTGGGGAGAGCACCGAGCCTTGAGGAATGCCAGCATTAATCTCCATGGTATCAGAGCAGCATCCGTCTACAACGACTTTGATGCTGCGACCATGGAGGAAGCCAGCGATCCATTTGGAGAGCCCCTCGGGGATTCCATACGATGGTAGCTTCGATAGAAGGGCCCTATGCCAGACACTGTCGAATGCCTTCGCGATGTCCAGGCTGAACGCCAAAGCTTCACCCCCACCCTCCAAGGCCTCTGCCCAGCGATGAGTGAGGTACACGAGAAGATCACCAGCTAATCGACCTTGACGAAAGCCGTATTGGCGATCACTGATCAGCTGGTGATCCTCAAGGTACTGCAGAAGTCGGCGGTTGATGACTCTCTCCAGAAACCTGGAGAGCAGGGATGTTATCGCGATTGGCCGGTATTCGGGTCCGACCGATCACCCCTTTTGGGAATAGGGTGAATATGGACTACCTTCCACGAAGTAGGAATCCTGCCGGTACTGTATGAAAGGCGGAACAGGCGCGTAAGGACGGGGATCAACTCAGGGGCGCACGTTCGAAGAACTACCGCAGGGATGTCATCCGGCCCACTCGACTTATGGACGTCCAGTAGCAGCAGCTCCCGCCTGACCGCACGTTCGTTATGCGGATTTCAGGCATGGAGCTTTCACACCGAGGGATGGTGGGTGGTGTGGCCACTCCGGCGACCAAAGTTGAGTTTGAGGCAAAGAGTTGGTCGAAAAGATCGGCTTTCTCTTTGGCACTATAGGCCAAATTGCCATCTAGTTTCCGCAGTGGTGGCAGACTAGACTGGCAAAAGTTGCCCTGTACTACCTTGGCGAGCGACCAGAAAGCTCGACTCCCATTGGGATAGCTAATAATTCCATCCCCATAATCACCGTTTCCGTGATACATTTCGCACAGACGTCAGGGTACCTAGAGGAGAAGCATAGCTGCTTCCAAGGGTAGGATGACCCATTCGCTGGAAAGCGATTGGTTCTCGCAACAGGGGCAGTGCAGCGGACCAGGTAGTGATCGGATGATCCTAAAGGAGCACCAACCACCACCCAGTATCCGTGTGGATTTGAAGTCAGCAGAAGGTCCAACAAGGAGGGCTCATGACTCTTAATATCTGGGACTCGGGTAGGCTGTGTTACCAGTTGAGAGAGACCATAAGTCGAAGCCATATTGAAGAGCTGCCGACCCGGGAGGTCAGTGGCATTGAAGTCACCAACCATTTCCGCAGATGGAAACTGCTCCAATATTTTGAATATCCCCCGTACGACGTTCTCGAAAAGATGAGTTGACCCCAAATCACTGCCATGGGACCTGTAAAGGCACGCGTAGATGCGGTCTGTTCCACCATATTCTACGCGTAGCCATAAAATAGACAGTTCGCCATGTTCAAGGCCCCGAAGGCGGTTACAGCAGACATCACTCCGAACGAATACGCACACCCCGGCTTTATGATGGAAGGAATGCTCCAGTTCGTAGCCAGGGTATTTAAGGTACGAAATGTCGTCCGGAGTGCCTATCTGCATCTTCGTCAAAAAGAGCAAGGCAGGCCGCGCCGTCTCGAGATGGTGATGGACGGCGTCGAGATTACTGTGAAGACCCCTGATGTTGCAAAACTCCACTGATGATGTGGATAGGGAGTCCGCAGTAAAACACTTACTCTTTTTATTTTTCTTTATGGCCATGATTTTTTAAGAGTTTGGAGGATATGGGCACGCGCACAATGGGTACCGGTGACACTCGGAAAAAATGGGTGGTGACACTTGGCGCATGGCTAGACAATGGGTTTTGTGAGGAGCTGACACGAAACACGGAAGGGCTCCCGGTGCCCCCCCATGAGTCAACGTCGGGTCTACACCGGTCTCCTACTCCGGCACGACGGCAACTCCACGGGATTTTCGCCGGTTGGCGGGACAGTGTCCCGAGGTAGGATTTCCCCGGGTTCGGGTCCCCTACTGACCGGTAGGTGGCCGGCGAACCATTCCCACCGGGTCACGCTGTACCCTGCTTCAGCCCCTCACGACCAACGCACAAGCCATGACCCTTATCAATGCCAGTTCCGAGCATCACCGAAACCCACCACGCGCTCAGGAAGGGAAAATGGACAGGGGCGGCAATCTCCCGCTACAACCAAAACACACCTAAGTGCTTCATGGCCGGTCACACGAGAGACGGTGGTACTGAGCCGCTCGAGCCCGATGCCAAATAAGTAACCCCACTTGGTATCACACCCTACCACCAGTAATGCAGAAAGATGATAATTGCTTACTTCCCTTAGTCGCCTTTTACGACACCCGCGGGAAAGAATGGGATGGCGACATCTGTATTCTTAATCCGTCACCACACGGAAAAATATATCATTTTTATATAGATTACCAAATTAGGGGTACGAAAAAACCGGAAAGAATTTCAACCGGAATATAAATATGTAGGCAACCTTAAGCCGGTTTTTAGCTAACTACAGACGTCGATTATGTCTTCAGTTTTAATGGGGGCGTTTAGCTTTAATAGAGATTAGGAATGTTTTATGGTAATTCTGGCGGAACTAATATTTACATACGTCGTGTATTCAATTAATTATATTTACTATATACTTTTAATACATAATAAACGTACTTTATATCATAATCCTGCTGCCCAGGGTAAAGGTAATAGTAATAAAAATCTAAATACCTTTTTTATTATGCAATCGCCGATTCGAAAATTAATCATTACGATAGCTGAATTGACAAAGCATATTTTCGCACTTTCGGTAAATTTATATGCTTCATCCATCCATTTTCTTTCGACGTCTGCTGCTAGACATAGGCCTCCCCAAGAGAACGCCACAACGAGCGGTCCTGTGCCGAACGCATCCAACGGCTCCCCGCGGCTTTGACCAGATCGTCGGTCCATCTAGTGGGGGCTGTCCTACGCTGCGCCGTCCGATACGTGGTCGCCACTCGAGAACCCTTCTTTACCAACGGTTTTCGGTTCGTCGAGCGATGTGGCCTGCCCATTACCACTTCAGCATACCAACCCAGCGGGCTATTTCGGTCACTCTCGTTCTCCTACGGATCTCCGTATTACGGATTCGATCACGTAGGGACATATCAAGCATAGCCCGCTCCGTGGCCCGCTGAGCGACTTTATATGCTTAAAAAATATATAAAACATCAAAATATTTATAGGGCTGCGTCATTATTTGGCATCCCATTATGGTGCTTGGTATTATTATAGTAAAAAAACTCTAAAAAGGCCCCGTAACTAGTAATTGTTAAAGTTCAAATCTAGTAAGAACTTTGGGTAGTTAAGTGCTAAATAAATTTAAGTGTAAGCTCAGCTCCAAACTGAAACTTCGTCTCTTTTGATCAGACAAGTGTATTTTGCTAATCTTTGAGAGTTTAATTACCAACATCAATGAGATATTAAGCAAAGTATATTTACAATTCTAATCTATGGAACATTGGACTCAAGAAATCCTAATTGTAGACAAAATTGTAGAAATAAATTTATTTACCCATGCGAAAGCACAGCCACTTGACATAAATACATCTACTAAAATGTTCTCAAAAATATGATAACAGAAATTTGAGAAGACATGCTATTGTTATATTACGTATAAGATAAATAATATTTGTTTTTAAGAAAATCCGAGAGCAAGCTTTTAAAGTATTACAACGAAATAGTATTTCTGGAACATTTCTAAGCATCGCTCCACGAAACCAATTTTCTAAATGCGACGGAACAAACACGGAGCGGTGAAAAATGCATTTTTACTCAAGATATAAACCACTGTGGTTGTTTACGAAGCTCTTAAAAGGGCAGATGTCAGGTTTAAAACCATTAGTGAGATAAATTATGGGTGCCCCGCCGCCGTCCGGACCCTAATCCTAGGATAAAGATTTTATTTTTGGTGTAAAATGAAGAGCCACCTAATGGCAGATGGTGTCGATTGAAAGCGTTAAGAGTTTATAAAAATAAATGAGTTTTTTTATTGATTAAGGCGGCAAATGAGCCTTGATTTACCGAATGGTAAGTGATCACCGTCACTCGTAAACTAAGCAATAGTAAATTCACAGCCAACCCACTACCTAACCTGAAGTTTAACCATTACGAAAAGCACGCAAAACCCGTTCGGATTTAGCAAAAAGTGATCACTTGGTGCCAAACCCTACTACCACCAATCCGGATGTATTTAATGGGAAGCCCCAAACTCCTGTCTTCATTCTATCTCTGTCATCCTTCCCAATTCGTTATCCTCTTTCTATATACCTCTAGGATATTTTATATACAAAGATAATACAAACTAAACTTATCCTAATATAATAAAAATAAATGTAAATAAAAAATCACTTGAAGAACTATAAACAAAATTATAAAATAAAAAAAAGCCAGCTGATAGGTTGTCAAATTTTTAGCTTTACAAAAATTTATTTTTCTTTATAAAACTAGTGCCCCTTTGCTCATAAAACTTATATGAACTAATTCAGTTTACGTATATGTACTACCACATATAAGTGTTGTTTTTCTTATTTGTTGTTTTTCTACATTTTACATTTAAATTATTCTTCGATGAAGACGTTGCGCATTTTTTGACATTTCTCCATAGCAACGTAGGCGTGTATTATCGTGTGACAGCTGGGCTTTGTTTATTCATCGATGGCTTTATATTTATTACAAAAGCCATTAAACAAGAAGATAAGATTTATATTTATTTACCGCAAAAAGATGCTCAATAGTTCAAAGTTTATATAAGTTTAAGTGAGTTCTCCTGTGAAAAAAAAGTTTTCGTGTATAGCTTGTGTCTATTGGATTCTGCTCTTTCCCACTGTGTTTTTATGCTTATTTTAATTACTTTATTAACTCTAGTTATTGTATATATATTTTTTATTTTTATGAGCCAGCCCCGCTCTATTTCGAAGCAAGATATGGCAAAGGAATGTGCAAATCAGAGTGCTTTATCGCTTGATGATCCCATAAAGTGTAACGAATGTTCTCAAGTTCGCTTTTTTAAAACAATCAGAGGCCTGAAAATTCATGTGAGTAAAGTGCACAAGAACACGAACCCTACATCAAGTTTCGATGTAGGTTTCACTAGGGCATGGTCGATGTAGGGTAGAGTCACTCAGGTGGGTTCACATTATTTAAAATTAACTCACACATGGCTTTTATATTAATCAGACATTGTTTATTTTTTCCAAAATTTACGTATGCTTTACGCTGTTGTCAACTCTGGAATTACCCTAATATTTTACAGCAGTTAGATAACATCGTTAAGGATACGTTCACTTCCATTATTAACGTTTCTTTAGACAATCGATCTTGGACCCAGTCTTCACTACCAATTAGGTTTGGAGGTCTTGGGATACGCAAAATTTAATAGTGTTCAAACATTGGTAAATCTAATATTAACACCTAGTTTGGGCAATATTGAAATTTCTTACCTAACTGAAGCTATGGATGCCTGGAGAATAGCTTGCCCAGATGGTTGTCTACCCAGGGACCCGTCCTCACAGAAACAGTGGGACGAGCCACTATGTGAGCTGGTACGGAATAATCTTTTGCAAACGTGCAGTGGCCTCACAGAGAGTGCTCGTCTCCTAGCTGTTTCTCGTTGGGAGTCTGGTCTTTGGTTAAAAGCTCTACCATCAACTGATTAGGCACGCTGTTAGACAACAGCACATTTCCTATAGCAATTTCACTACGTATCGGTGCTCCATGCATCGTTCCACACCGATGCATATGTGGCGATAGTGTAGATAGCTTGGGTCACCACGGGCTATCATGTATCAGAAGCGCCTGGCCGTTTAGCTCGCCATGGCACTTTAAACGATGTCATCCATCGAGCTTTTGGAACCGCGAATATCCCAGCAACCTTGGAGCCATCCGGCCTTTTACGGAACGTTGGTAAAAGGCCTGACGGGATGACACTTATTCCCTGGAAAATGCGGCGGCCATTAGTGTGGGATGCCACCTGTGTGGATACTTTGGCATCGTCTCATCTTCCAGAGACTACTCGGAGTGCCGGTGGTGGTGCTATGACGGCTGAATCACACTAACGGTGCAAATATTCTAACCTTGACAGAGGTTGCTTATTTGTGCCATTCGGAGTAGAGACCATGGGCCCCTGGGGATCCGGTGCTTTCGAAATCTATAAAGATTTAGCGGGGAAGCTTGTAGAGGCTACACGTGACCAAAATGCTGGTTTTTACCTTGGCCAAAGGATTAGCCTTGCTATCCAGCGAGGTAATGCCGCTAGTATTTTGGGCACGTTACCGATTGTAGAATGTCACTTGAATGAGCTTTAGTCCTCTGGGATTAGTAATGTACCCGAGTGAGAGATAGACCGAGAGAGAGAGCTCGAGCTTCCTGGTGTTGCTAGCATGTGTAGTAAGTTGTCAAACAAAAAAAATCCGACCCTCACTATAGCGGCTTAGCTGTGCTATTGGAATGGTTGTGCCTACGAGTGACGGACACCAGTCACTGTAATTACTAGTAAAAAATACTTTGGAAAATCCAAAACTGCACGCCTCATAATCTACATTTTTCACAATAAAATTGATAACTAATAATGTATTGGTCTTACTAAGTAGTTTTCAATAAATGACATAGCGCCAATTTAAAAAAGTACTAATGTGGGTTTCATGTCTTATACGCCATCTAGCGCTAATTTTAAGAAGTACTTCTATATTGGTCTATAGAAATTAATCTCATGAAAGGCGCTGGTTTTAGTATTGCACGCCTCAACGCGTGCAATATTAAAACGCTTGCTTTTTTTACATTAAACAAACAACAGCGTGCTGCGAAAAGTTAATAGCACTCGTATCGATATGATTTGGGTTCAACTTACGCCAACCACTCGACTAATTACTTACCCTTGTTTTTCCTAATTCTTGGATTTATCTGAGACCCTAAGAAGAGGGTTCTTCTAACATTTTGTGTATGGGGAATTAATTAGTAAACAAAATAGAGGCCACGAAGAGATATCTTAGTTGTTATTTTTAATTTGCCGGCTTACTTTGGCTTAACGTCGTTCGGTAATAAAACAAACTGCTATCGTGGATACTTGTGCGGGAGTTTATTACGAGATCAAAGTAATTCCCACGCGGGGATGACGTCAAACAAGTCACCATATTATTTACTACCTCCTGCTACGACTTCGCCCGTTTGGCTTACAGCAAAGTATTGAGGGATGATTTTGAAAAAAAACTGTGATACACGTGTCTCATAATTTTAATTGAAGAGCGTGTGTACTACCCTTTTTCCACTCAAACCTCCAACTCCAACTCCAACTCCACCGAATATGCCTTTCAAATTTCATGTCTCTAGAATCAGCGGTTTAGGCTGTGCGTTTATATTATGAGTCAGTCAGTGAGTCAGTTACAATTTTATATATAGATTTGCTGAACTCAATATACTAGGCTATTTCGTATGCAACTACGGATCATGAGGTCTCGGGTTCGATTCTTTCTCACTAGAGTAACAGGTATATAGCAAAATCCACCGTGCTGGCTCATTGCAGGTTGGTAGATTTCACGAGCCATTGAAAAAATCTCTTAGCCGTTTTGCTTGTGATTATTTGTAAAGAAAAAACTACTTACTGGTACATAGTTTTGTAAGTTTTCGAATAGTCATACTTTGTCTTATGAGGGTCCTGGACCTCCGACAGGACATCGAAATATATAGCACTGTTATTGTAGTCCTTGGTTCTACAGACTATAAATATGTGTTGTGAAAATTAATACCTAGATCACGGAAACAGAATATGTTTACAGAGAATTTTCATCGTTTGGTATGATTATAATTTAGGTATACAAATGTATGGGTAAAAATAATGTATATATTATTAATTTAAAAAATATATGGTGAAAAATAATGTATATATAGAATATAATGTAATTAATTTAAAATATAGTTTTATATAAAAAAATCCCTGTCACTGTCCGCGATGCACTCCGAATAATTATATTTATAATTATTTATATATAATTATATTTATAATTATTTATAATTAATTATTTATATATAATTATTTATGTCAAAGTATTTTTATTTATTTTTAATTTAAATACATTTAAACACATCTTTATTACAATTTTACGAAAAAGGTTTAAAGTATTAATTATATATAATTTCTGATATAGTAGCGAAATAAAACAAGCTAAAAATAGTTTTTAAGTCGTATAAAGATCTATAAAAAAGTCGGATCAATATCTGTTCAGCAGTTTTTAATGTGCAAACAAACAAACAGATACAAATTCTAAAAATATTTAGAAATTTTTATATATATTTTTATAATAGTATTTGACATGCTTAGCCATACATTAAACACAAAGTGCAAAATGTGAAATCGAAAACATATATATATAACAGTTACGAGCAGGATTTGAACCTGAATCTCCTGGATACCGTCCAAATGCTTTGCCAATTCAGCCATCATGAAAACTGCTCTCGACTGTTAATTTCGATAACACATTCATACTTAACGTCTTTGGGTGACGCCTGCGCCATATGTTGGAAGCATTTAGATACATTATACCGACCAGGTAAACTTAATTTTACAATTAAGATTTTTACCTAATAATGACGCAGCCCTATAAATATTTAGAATTTTTTATATATATTTTTAGCATTTGACATGCTTAGCCATACATTAAACAACAAGTGGAAAATGTGAAATCGAAAATAAAGAAATAAAAAATGAAATCGAAACAGTCACGAGCAGGATTTGTACCCGCATCTCCTGGATACCGTCCAGATGCTTTGCCAATTCAGCCATCGTGACAACTACTCTCGACTGCTAATTAATTTATTTTTGCCGAGAGCAGTTGTCACGATGGCTGAATTGGCAAAGCATCTGGACGGTATCCAGGAGATGCTGGTTCAAATCCTGCTTGTGACTGTTATTTTCGATTTCACATTTTCCACTTTGTGTTTCACATTCTAAAAAAATATGTTTTGTGTTCAGAGACGCTCAATAGCTTTATACATAATTGTTACCTTAAATGTGCAGAGATTGCTCTGTTATAGCTTTATTATAGTAGTACGGATTATTTTTAATTTATCTATAAAAACATTTATTACAGTTTCATAATAATATTGACAGATATTTAGTTCATAATCAGTCAGACATAATATATATCATATTGTGAATAAGTATTTTAAATACAGTTTATGCTATGAAATTACATATTTAACTTTACAGTTTTGAACTAAGAATCGTTAGATAAAATCTTGAGACTGTTCAATTAAATTTTACAACAAGAATTTAGTTGATATTTATGATTGTAATAAAAAGCAGAAAAGTTTTCTTATCGATACAATATGGAGTCGAGTAAATAAGCTGGTTTAGCTGCAGTACAACGGCACTGGCTAATGGAGATCTAGCCAAGTTGCATTCTTCATAGAATTGCGATCATTCACTAACGCTAACGATAACTATTAAAATGTATGTAAATTTGACATCTTTAACGTTAAGTCACGTGACTTAGCGTAATAGATATCGTTAAAGATATCAAATTCCCATACCTTTTATAGTTTCTATAGTGTTTGCGATCATAGAATGCAACTCAGCTAGACCCACTGATGTATACTTTGCCTCGGGTTAGTGGTAGTCTGAGGGAACACCGCGATATTTTAGCAGGTATACCGTGCATAATCTCTTCGTCCGGCTAGAGAAACGTATACATTTCTCACCTAAGAAAAAAAATACTAAACAATTGTAAATGTCTCATTTCTGCCAGGCATGTCAACCATTTTTTTATACTATTTAAAAAAATAGATATCTTGATATTTAGACTGACATTTCTCGAATAAATTAAAACAAATACTAACATAAAAAAAATAATGTACAATGTTTTTGTAACGGACTAAAAATTATGAAATAGTCCGTTATGTGAGAGGTGAACCATTTCGAGGTTCCCTACTTTTTTAAAGAAAAAAACAGAAAATTCAAATTTAATGGAGAATGTTATTTAAAAAAGTAGTTTCATTTAAAAAAGTAGGGAACCTCGAAATGGATCACCTCTTACAAACATGGTATTTATATTATTTTTTTTATCCGTTGCCACTTCTGAGCTAAGGTCCAAATTTCAAGTAGGTATCTAGCTCATCGGGAAATTAGTTAAAAAGCAATTACAAAATTCCACCCGGAAAATTGTATCACTGTAAATCGTAGAATTTAAATAGTATAATCACTTAGCACTAAATCACGAATGTCCTAAGAAAATTAAGGTTCTGCTAAAGAAATTGCCGCTTGTTTTAATTCAAGGCGATGCCTCGATGCGGGATCCAAAAAGGGCGGTGCAGGGCTTAAAGCCATTACTAAGATAAATTAAGGCTGTTGTGAATTGCCTCGTCTTTTGCCTGCCGGTAATCCTCTTAGGGGAGCTCTTGAGCAAAAAAAATACAAAACATTTGGGAGCTAGGAAATGTTTAAGTGATTTTTAGTGAGTCAAAGATTGCTAAAATGATGTAGTGGTTTTCGTAGTGATTTTTAATGAATGTTATAGGTTCAGTTTCTAGTGCAAATAGTTTAGGGAACCATAAATATAATAATATTGATCTCAGTTTTGACGTATTTTATAGACTTGTATACCTCAAGGCAAGCTCTTCAACTGGACTGGATTCGGCATCAACACCAATGGCGAATACATCACTCACCTTTGATATGTAGACGTTAGCTTAGTCATGACAGAATCGTTGGAGGACCTTGGTATCATGCTCAATGATCTTAGCAAGGTTTCCCGACTAGTGGGTTTAAAAATAAACATGGGTAAGATAGTCATTTATAATTCCCACGTCACTGCCACACCATTCCTAGTCGGAAATGCGCTTCTTGACTCTCTGGGACAAACAGCCCAGTTAGGTAGGCACAATTCCGAGTAAGAGGAAAGAGGAAGAAAGAGAATCGACGAATCTAGCTCCACTGCGTAGCGTTTTGGAAGTTAAGGAAGATCTTTTCCTCAAAAATTCCGCAGTGTCTAAAAACGAAGGTCTACAACCGATGTTTTATGCCAGTGATGATATATCAAACAGAGAAGTGGTATCTGAATGCTTGCCCTGCATCAAAGCTCAAGGGTCTATGCTCAGTATTTCTTTACATAATCGAATCTCTAAGACATCTGTAGGAGAACTCGAGTGACCGTCATAGCCCAATGGGTTGACATGCTGAAGTGGCAATGGGCATGTCACATCGCCCGATTAACCGATAACCATTAAGAAATAAAGGTCTTCGAGTGGCAAACACGTATGGGACGGTGAAACATTGGATGGCTTCCCACCTGACGGCCCGACGATCTGGTCGCAGTGGCCGTAGGGGGGCTACTGCATCAATGCAGTCATGGGATGGAGGCCTATATCCAGAAGTGAACATCAAAAGACTGTTGGATGGATGGATTTAACCTGAAGTGAGCGGTATCCTTTGTAACCTTAATGCTTTACCTACTTTATTTAGTATATCCTGCCATTGATTTTAGTTTGATTCCCACAGAAGAAATTAGGATTGCAGATTTTCCACATTATATTCTCCTTCACCATCTAATAATTTATGTTTCAGTTAAAATAATAATTGCGAATAAATCTTCAAAGTAAGTTCTTGTTACAGCTCAGTATAATAAACTCTATCGAAATTCAATAAAGCCAGATTTTTTGACGATATATATTTACGACTGGAGTTACGAGTGCGTTCCAAAGTAACAGGAGAACGGCCGTCGGAGATCAATGTTGGACCCTTTTAAATGACTCCGTAAAAATTTGATTGTTTTCCTTAAACCGAGTAGTTGCCCAGCCTTCTACTTTATAAGTAAAACAGAGTCAAGAAAATGCCCATCTATCATCATCCTAGTTTAACATATCGCTAAATTATGTTTAATTGTTTACAAATTATCTCTGGCCGGTGAAAAAATATATTATGAGAAAACCTTTACCAATACCTGAGAGATTTCTAGAAGATTTGTGAAGACGGACCGGCTTGGTGGACTTGTAGCGACATCTATCTCGCCACATACATTGTGAAAATAGGACAACAATGTATTACCTAAAATAGCGGTAGTGTATATACCTGCCGATCATGAGATTTCGGTTTCAAATCAGGGCTACAAACCAAAAACTATTAGCTGCCCGCAAATAGTTATCGGTTTTTTTACTTGCAGCTAGCCTAGTGGGGCCGGCTTTAGAATTGTCCCACCCCTCTCTATCCACGGGAGTCGTAAGAGCCGACTGAGGAAATACTGGCAGCAGCACTCCCTCGAGCATTAACAATATCCACTGCGATCGCCAACTCATCTGCCAAGCGTGGCGATTGCGGCATTATCCCCCATAATGAGCACACAAAAAAAGGATGCGGTCGGCACAGAACCGCTCGTTGTGGCGTTCTCTTGGGAAGGCATATGTCCAGCAGTGGACGTCGAAAGGCTGATGGATGGATGGATGGATTACTTGCAGCTAGCGGAGTTGGCAGTGTTTCTGCCCCAAGCCTAGAAAAGCACTTAAAGACTTTGTCATATTCCTGATATCTGTCAGGTCGTATCGGAATGCAATTTCATCGGACTAAGAGTGGATTCGACCAAACTCGAATATATACAAGAATAACTATACCGAGAATAATCTATTCCACGATTTTATTCTCTTAGATAATCAACAGTTGTTTTTCCACGCCATCTGACGTATCGCTTATACTTGGAGTAGCTATTCGCGAATAGCGAAGTGAATGTAATACCCAGCAAAAAGAAATTGTTCTACAAACGGGACAGTGTATAGCTTAACTCATCTCAACTCTTTATTTGTCATATTATAGCGTGAGAAAGTAGCTGTCACGCGCCTGAAACCGATATTGGTTTCGAAAAATGACAGCACAAAAAAGATGACGCCATTTTTTTTATTCTTGGATTAACTCCTTATTCGATGCTTATCGGTGGTATAGTGACTATTCCCAAATAGGCTCGCTATTCTTCGAATTGTTGTTGGTAAAATGTAAAATTGATTTATTCTCGAGTAAGTAGCGATTTATTCTAGGAATAAAATGTATTCTTGTTTGGTCGAATCCGCCCTAAGAGAGTTAGGGAACGGAGAATACACTTGTGTTTGCGCACACACGTTGCGTTTGTTTTTGACTAGTGTACTCGTATATTGATACCCGCTGTAATAAAAATAGGTTAGGTTATAGGTTTGCAGATCATTGTTTAAATTATTTAATTTAGAATTATTTTATACTTATTTAGATATTTTTATATATATTTTTAGCATTTGACATGCTTAGCACTATACATTAAACACAAAGTGAAAAATGTGAAATCGAAAATAACAGTCAGGAGCAGGATTTGAACCTGCATCTTCTGGATACCGTCCAGAAGATGCAGGTTCAAATCCTGCTCCTGACTGTTATTTTCGATTTCACATTTTTCACTTTGTGTTTAATGTATTTTATACTTAGTCTAGGCCACATATCACGAGAAGTAAAATTGATTTTTTGGGACAAAATAAATTCATTTCTCTTTAATTCAACACTGTAATCTGATTTAAAGAAGTCAACGTCGCTTTCGCGGAGTTAGTAATTCATCCGTCGTATTATAGTAATCCTTATCAGTAAAGTTTACGGTTTCGCCAGGAGTGAGACGTTAATCGCGAGCGCCGAGATTACGTCTTAGGACGGCTCGCCGGGTAACTAGGCCGATGAGGGAGGCACTCACACCCAACAAACGGTACGATATCTAATCGAATCTCGGAATTATAGGTGAAAATTGATTTTGATAGACAGATAAAAAAGAAATAAGCGAATTCTTGGGCACAAATTTTAATACCAGGAATTTTATTATAAACACCAATTAACCCTAGCTACTTATGAATGGTTTCAAACATTTAATTAATCTAGGTACTTAAAAAAGTTTGAATGACATGGCTGATGTACATATGCAAACCTTTCTTGAAGAGATAACTAAATGGCAGATAAATCAGATTCAAAATATGTTGTGTGGTTTGGAAGCAAGCGGATAAAATCTATATAAATAAAATTGAATGTTGCTAAGCGCAAAACTCGAGAACGGCTGGACCAATTCGCCTAATTTTTTTTTCGAACATATCCTTAAGGCCCACGGAAAGTTTTAATTAAAAAAAATTGTGTGGACAATTGCGATTACTTATAATTATAATTCTATCTATACATATAATAAAAATGAAGTGTCCGTTTGTAATGTCTAAATAACAGGTTTTTACTAAAGTTTACTTCTTTTAAAGTTTTTGTCTGTCTGTCTTCTGTTTGCTTCGGCTAATCTCCGGAACGGCTGGACCGATTTGGACGGGACTTTCACTAGCAGATAACTGTTTTTAAAAGAAGTAACTTAGGTTACTTTAATTTTGGAAAAATAATTTTGGTTCTACGCAAAAAAAAAAAACCATGAAGCGAGATGATATTTATAACACGAATTCCCATAATACCGTCGAATTTTCCCTTTAAATTCAAGACTTAAATTTCAGGGGTTGCTTTAATTATTTTCATGAAATTCCTCGCGGACGAAGTCACGGGTAACAGCTGGTTTTTAATAGATAAATAATGGAAGCGTACGTTAAGAGGCTTAATAGCTGTGCATCACAAAAACAGTAGCACCTATCCGTTCGTTTCTGGGATGACATCAAGTGTGAACTCGCCTTGGTAATAAAACTATTAATATAAAAAAAAACCTTGAAATCAATCAGTCATTCGATCTCAGTTCCCTGTTAAGCATATCTTCTTCATTTTACACTACAACTAGTTTGTTCCCAATGCCTTTCTGCCGCGGTACCTACCCTGTCTACTCCAGCAATCGTTGGTTCTCCAAGAGATATAACCAGCTCATGGCAATGGTTTTAGTTTGCTGAGTTTGTTGCAGTATCTCTGCAAGTTATATCTACAATATTACTTCTCTATCGGATAGACTCACTGTTTTGTCTTTTAAATTGTTTTGCTTTTAGTTTTTATGCGCATATTAGTTCCGTCCAGATATTTTAGCTACTTGTTTGATTTCTAAAGAGCCTTTTATTACCATACTTAGTTGGACATGCACAACAAACCTTGTTTGTAATAACTCATTCTAATTCAATTCCTCTCGATATTTGTGGTTGATCTTCACGTTGGATTCCGTTTTGGTTATTTGTCTTTGTTTAGTTCAGGGGCAGCGGGTGTAATCAGAAAGGTCATGGTTAATCCACTCCCATAAATTTTGAAATAAAACTACGTTTACGGAATCTATCGCGTTTACTTGTTTTTTATACTATCCCGATGTTTCGAATACTTTACAGCATTCATGATCACGGGTGGACTTAGATGGTAGGCGTCCAAAGCTGATATTATTATGTTGTTTCAACGGTTTCATCTACCCACAATCCACAACAATAATAATCCATAACTGTTGTTGCCTACTGAGTTTTCTGGCCGAATCTTTCTCGTGGTAGCTTTTTAGTCTTAGCTTCTATTAAAATCAATATATTTAATAATATAAACTAATAACCAATATTGTCTTCTCACTGGTAGTTTTTTGATTACTTAAAATTTTAATTGGTAGTAGTATAGATAGTATAGTAGGTAGTTTGTGGTAGAATATAAACAAACATTTTAAATATTTAGATATTTTTATATATATCTTTAGCATTTGACATGCTTAGCACTATAGATTAGCAGTATAGTCAGCAGTTAGAGGTATAGTCACCCAAAGACGTTAAGTATGATGTGTTATCGAAATTAGCAGTCAGGAGCAATTGTCAGCATGGCTGAATTGGTAAAGCATCTGGACGGTATCCAGAAGATGCAGGTTCAAATCCTGCTCCTGACTGTTATTTTCGATTTCACATTTTTCACTTTGTGTTTAAACATTTTAAAACTTAAAGAGAAGTATTATACTAATTTTATTATACTAGCTTAAAATCTCATACATTGTAAGCATAAAACTTAAAGTAGATATTTTTAATTGTGTTTCTGTGTTTTTAAACGAATATTATGTGGGTTGAAATAAATAAACTGTTTCACAAAAACTGTTCTATAAAATACGAACTAATTGAATTTATGAACTGAATTTATCCGTGTGGTGACGAATTAAGAATACAAGTGTCACCACCCCATTCTTTCCCACGGGTATCGTATGAGGCGACTAAGGGAAGTAAGCAATTATCATCCATTACATAACTGGTGGTAGGGCTGGGTACCAAGTGGGAGTACTCACTTGGTATCCGGCCCGAGCGGGTTGGTACCACTATCTCCCGTGTGGCCGGCCATGAAGCGCATCGTTGCGTTTTGGCTGTAGCAGGATATAGCCGTTTATATTTAATTTCATCTGTAAAATGAATTGGTGAGCAGCGGCTTGACAATACTCTTGGTATAGTCGAGTCCATGAGCGACGGTTACCATTTACCATCAGATGGACCGTAGCTCGTCTGCCACTACATGCAATAAAAATATATATATATGAAAAGAATTTTTCAAATCCGGCTTGTAGTTCCAGAGATTAGTGGATTTATATAAACACACTATTCAGCTTTAATATAATAGTTATAGAGTATGCACTCATAAATAATATAATAGTTATAGAGTATGCATTACAGTACGTGCGGCACTGTACTGCATACTCTATACAATACGGGTAGGCGGACTTTATAAACCAATTACTTTAGTTTTCAGAATAAATACATAAAATTAAATTAACTTATAAACCGAGTGCGGCGCTGTCCGTTACGCGGAGTGGAATTTTACTTACGCTGATGGATTTAAAACTGGCTCCACGCCTCGAGAATCAACAGTTATCATTAGTTTTCATAAGCCTGTTACACCCATTTACTGTTTTGCTTACCTCAGATATGAATCAATTAGTTTTTGTTGCTCTCTGTCATATTCGTAGCTATAGTAACTAGGTAACATACTTTTTTAAAGTTGGTTGTTGCCTGCGTTTTTGTTCTTTTTAATATTTTTTAATGACCAGAGGTCAGGAAATAAAAAAGCCTATATTTTGATTTAAGCCAAGCTTAACCTATCTTTTTATTGCATTTAATTCGCTTTAGTAATTTTAGAGATGCGTAATAACATAGCATCATGCCTGTATTCCCTAAGGGGTAGGCAGAGGTGTATTATACAACCACAATTCGCCAGCTATGTTTAAGTCCCACGTAATAGTGGCCGAGCCTATTGACGACTACCGGGCACATTTCCAAACTCCGGGCTGCTACTGAGAATTTTTCTTATTAGGAAAAAGCTCAATAACATTGCCCGACCCGAGGATCGAACCGGAGACCTCATGATTAGCAGTCACATACACTACCGCTGCACCACCGAGGCAGTTAATTATAAATTAAACAGAAAAAATTTGAAGCTCGTTGTTTGGAGCCTTTCTGTTATCATCCCCATTCAATTTTCGATATATTTTGTACAGATACACCAAATTCTACTGTTAATTTGATTTATAAATTTGACATGCTCTAATTATTTATTTACCGTACTTTAACTACACTATACCTACGCGTAGATTATTTAAAAAGGTAGTGTTATCATGAATAAATTCGACATTATCTCACGACTACGACGATAGTTAATGCCATTTACACACTACATGTTGTTAAGTTATTATAAAAAAAATATATACCTATTATGTAATTTTAAGTGCTGATACCATGAGCTGATATTACTTACTTTCAGTCACACTTCTAACCTAATACTATAAATAAGTCACCCTTTGCATATAAAGCCTTCAAACATTCTCACGAAACAAAATCAGCATTTCAGACACAGCATTCATCAAAACTGTATCTATATTTTAACTTGGGCTTCAAAGATAATCCACTAGGATCGCGCGACAGTCGTACGATGCTTGTTTACGAATCACTGTATTATCATAACGAGATATCCCGCGCCCTTTAAGTGCTTGCAATAAAACAATTACGTCTTCAAGACTAAGATTAAGGAGTGTAGATTGGACAAGGCACGTTAAATGCCTACGCCGGTCTGTTCTAGCAATCAAATTTGGAGGTCTATTTATATCATGTTTAAATATAAAGATTGACCTCATAAAATCAGATTTCCTGCTAATATTAATAAACATCAATATCAATAACGTTTACTGCCATAATTTGCTATTTTAGCCATACGATATATCGCTTCATTCAAGAAATTGGTGAATAATGGAAAGCAGAGGCACTCGCTAGAGCTAAAAAATTTGTAAAGTTTACGTCAATATTATGATTAACTTGAATCGTATGTAATAATATATGTATACATTCCAGTGGCCAGTGGCGCCAGTACAGCTAGAGAGACGACATAGCGGGAGTTTATTTACCCAGTTTTGTTCATTGTTCCCACCGTAACAAAAAAGACCTACAAGGAAATTTAGGCTTTGATTAAAATATACGTCATTCTGATAGCAAACCTCTTTTCCAGCTGTGGAACAGATGAAGGAAAAATTTACAACACATTAGATCAATTTTTGTAAAACTAAACAAAATCTGTACAGCCGTTTAAAGTTATGATGCCGCAAACAGACGGATACACTCACTCCCTATTGATGTATTTCGTATACTTACTGTTGCTTCAAGATGATGTTCTCTGAAAGGGTAGCTTCCTAAAGAAACAAGGTTCTATGACATCTTATACGTACATTTACATTTCTAAACTAGTAATGTAGGTACTAGTTTGATACCTAAAACCACTTCTGTTTCAACAATCTATGTGCCCCACGCTTGTTGCTATTTGCTTTTCTCGAGACGCATATTAATGGGGTCCTTATTTTAAATCCCGCCTGGATGAAGCGCGGTTAAGTCGAATTTCGGATGAATTACTTAGCGCTATAAGCGAGTATAACTCGGTATACTCGGGTTTTTGCGAGCAGATGGTGAATTAGTGATAATTTTAATTTTGCAAGCTTATCCTACTAATATTATAAATGCGAATGTTTTTGAAGATGGTTGGATATTTGTCCGTGAATCATGCCTAAATGACGAACCAGATTTGAATGAAATTTTGTAGGTACATGAAAGGGACACTGGATTATCATATGGGATTTTATTTTTAGCATACGTATTTAACGACTAAATGGATTTGAATGAAATTTGGTATACCTACAAACAAAATAAATTATGGCTGGGATTATTTCCTATTCTAGTAAGGTTTTCCTGTTGGAGGAAGTCTAAGCCATTTAATGGGTTTGAATACTGAAGTCCATGAAAACGAAGTCGTGGACAGAAGCTAGCAATTAATGGTTCAACGTGGCTTAAAAAACCAACTTCGCGTTTTAACGCGTATTACAATTCAGTGACCTGGGCGCTTATGTAAATAAAATAAAATATTTGTGTCAACTTCGATGGCCAGTCGAAACATCGCAAGCAATTGTGACTTTAAAAAATGTGTAGTTATTTGTACATAAATACACAGCCCAGTGAAGAAATATACAGGGAAACCTACATATGAGGGTGCATTTTGTAGATGACTCGTGAATTTTCCAAAACCCTAAACTATGCCCTAAATTTTGCTCGTTCTAAGGAAAGATCGTGTATTTTTTCTCCTAAATAAAACAAGATTTTTCCTTTGAACAAATGCAAATTTGTTAAGTATAATTTGAGATTATGCTGATCTGTGCTAATAGAAAAGTAACTTTATTTCCGTTGTTCTTGCCATTTTATCGGCTTTGATGTCGGCTAAATCTCCTGTACTTAAATCTGTAAATTGCGAATCGTGTGAAGTGCGCCTGACGTCCTTAGGCACAAATTAAAAATAAAATATATTTTTTTCAGAGAATTATTTGAATTATGATATATGTATAAAAATATTCCCTTATGAAAAGTGCCACGAAAGTCATACGCAACAATCTTTATGTGCCTAGCTATGAACTTCAGCATGAACTATATTAGTTGTGACATCCCTTCTCGTTGATATTAGCCTCCGAATGTCGCGGCGATATTGCTCCCTCGTTGACTATTGACACCCGGTGAGGACGCAATTCAGAGATTAGGGTGAGTTCACATATGGCATATAGTTAAACAATGTGTTTAGAAATAATAAGATTTGTCTATGCTATGATAAAGCTGTACCAAAAGCTGTCTGTACAGATTTAAGATATTTGAGAAAAAATGAATGTATTAGCTATTTAGGGGTATCTGACGGTAAAATATTTTTTAGAATTTTTGTCGCTTTTTCTGTTTATTCAGGTATCACCCAAAAACTACTGAAATTTTTTTTATGAAATGATAGCTCTTGATTGGCAAAGCATCTGGACGGTATCCAGGAGATGCAGGTTCAAATCCTGCTCCTGACTGTTATTTTCGATTTCACATTTTTCACTTTGTGTTTAATGTATAATTACATTATTGGCTACTATTTTTTACAGTATAGTAAAATATAATACTTTTATTAGGTTTTATTACTAAACTGATTGGTAAAGGTTT
This sequence comes from Leucoma salicis, assembly GCA_948253155.1. Taxonomy (NCBI): domain Eukaryota; kingdom Metazoa; phylum Arthropoda; class Insecta; order Lepidoptera; family Erebidae; genus Leucoma; species Leucoma salicis. The sequence goes on along the minus strand of OX411806.1, from coordinate 1,162,269 downwards.
TTCGTAATAACACAAGAAATAAAACAAATTTTACATATGTTTTTACGGAAAACTGTGTATAGTCGATTTTTTAATATTCTAACTTTTTTTACGTATAATAATTAGTACTATAAACTGGGCTTAGCATTTGTCTAGTTATATTTTCCAAAACAAAGACACTGGAATTTTTATAACCATTTATAGCAGCTTTTCATACATGGGCGGTGACAAGAAATAACTCTTGTTTAGTATTAAACTCTACTAACAATTATTTATCGTGATCACAGCTGGTACAACTAAGCTGTTACATAGAGGTTGATTAAAACAGATAAAGGAAGTGTCGATTATATAGTTTAATGTATCATTAAGGGAGTCTTTGTATGCAGGCGGCACAGGAACGTTTGCTGTGCGTTCTCATGGGGAGGCCTATGTCCAGCAGTGGACGATGAAAGGCTGATGGATGGGTGGATGGAAGGGAGTCTACACACCACAGTCGCCGACACCAACGAAACAGTCCGGTGACCTGGTATCAGCATCTTTATTTTAGAGAATAAAAAAAGAAGTTGTTAATTCGTGCCGCCGATAATGTCTTCCAACGAGATGTGAAACCGTCAACAACAAAGCCTGGTTATGTCAGCGGGTCGGCGACTCTGGCGTGTAGACTCACTACAATAATTATAATACATTTTAAACTTACTGGTATTATATTTAATACTTTTACTTTACTTATGACTCCCCAAATAAAATAATATATTTTCTATCTATTTCTTTTAGCAATTGACATGCTCCGCTACTTTTTAAAGTACAAATTATATGTGAATAAAGAAAAAGAGGGGGATCTCTTAGCGGAGCATGTCAATTGCTAAAAGAAATAGATCTAAAATGTTTAAAAAATCGCGCCATCAAATAGTATGAATTTTAATTGCAAAGTTAAACTTACTATATTGGATGCATGTAATGCTTGCCGATAGATGGCGTTGGTCGTAAGAAAAATGTGACTAAGAAATTGAGATGATCGAAAAATCAGTAGGATAGCTTAGTGGCTTAGAGCACTTCCCCGGATCGGAAAAGATGCGGATTCGCTCCTACTAAAAAAAAATCTCTTTTTCTTTATTCACAAATAATTTGGACTTTAAAATATATTTTCTTTTAAATTTTCGCGGATATTTCACACAACGCCCTCTGGTCCCAAACTAAGTTTAACGCTTGTGCTATGGGTACCAGATTACAGATATAATACATATATTACTTTTTTTTGTAAATACATACATATAATAGATAGAAAACACCCAGACGCAGTACAAATATCTGTGTTCATCACACAAGCGATTGTCCTGAGTGGGAATCGAACCCACGACCTTGTATACGTAAGTCGGTTACACCACCGACTACGCCACGAGGCCCAACAATCAATATAACACAAATGTTTCAAAGTTAGCAATATGTTATATGCTCATGATACGCAGCAAATAATTTGCTCAATGAGGTTCTGAATTTATTTGTTTTGTTATTCTATGTTTAAGTTACTTTGCTGAACACTAAAATTGAATTCAATGATCTTGTGGACAAACAGCAGTAAAAAGTTAGAGCCCATTGTTTAGTTATAGCGCAGTGACGGTAAAGTTAAACAATATGTTTGTAATATGAAATAAAACTGAGTTTACCGATTTTATAGTGTTGACTTTAATATTTACTTTTTAATTCTGTGCCCTTTATCGTGTTTCAAATGGGTTTGGTGAAGATATTCCATTCATAAATAAAATTACACTAAGAAAAGAGTATACACTAAGTTCTGCTCTTTTGGACCCGCTCCTTCAGACTTCGTCATTATTTTTGCGCAACCCCTTTCTTATATTCTACATGACTGATTGCCGTTAGAAAAGTTGCAGAACACTGCAGTCATATTTCCTTAAAAATCTATTGATTTTAATTTGTATCGGAATTTGAAAATCCGGTGTGTGGTCTATAAGAAATACATAAGTCGAGAAATATACAGATGCTGATATTGCTTTGACAATGAATATTTGCTAAATACAACATATTATTTAAATATCGAAGCATGTCAAATGCTTAAAGATACATAAAGATAATAAATAACATATTTATAGGGCTGCGACATCATTGGTATGATTCATAATTTAAAAGCTTATCTATTCTGAAAAACGTATCCAAATACATCCGAAAGATGTTGCAGGCGGTCAATTAAGAAAAAAATGAGTTATCAAAATTTATAGTCTCAAGCCTGTCACGATGGCTTAATTGGCAAAGTGCCTTTAACAGATGCCCAGAAGAGGCAGGTTCCTCCTGCTCGTTGCTATCATTTTCGTTTTCATTATTTCACAATTTGTCCTTATTTATATAGCATGTCAAATGCTTAAAAAAATTTGAATACAAATTAAAAAAAAACTAAGTGACTTCGGACATTTAAGTGTTCTGGTGAAAAAATGATGTGAACCCATTTTATGTGTAATTATGATAATCCATCCATTTTGGCCTGTGGGGCCGGCTTTAGAATTGTCCCACCCCTTTCCACTCATGAGAGTCGTAAGAGCCGACTGAGGAATTCCGGGGGAAGTGGGCAGCAGCACTCCCTCGAGTATTAACAACATCTACTGCGATCGCCAACCCGCCTGCCATGCGTGGCGATTACGGCAGTATACCCCCAATTTGTGGAGGCCTATGTCTAGCAGTGGACGTCGAAAGGCTGATGGATGGATGGATGATCCATCCATCAGCGTTTCAACGTCCACTGCTGGACATAGGCCTCCCCAAGAGAACACCACAACGAGCGGTCCCGTCATGGGAGATAATGCCGTAATCGCCACGCTTGGCAGGCGGGTTGGCGATCGCAGTGGAAGTTGGTAATACTCGAGGGAGTGCTGCTGCCCACTCCCCCGGTATTCCCTCAGTCGGCTCTTACGACTCCCGTGGGTAGAGAGGGGTGAGACAATTCTAAAGCCGGCCCCACACGGCCAAATAATGATAAAGTCTTCACTTAAGAACTTCACTCTTAAAAGACTGAAAAGATTAATTTTCCGATTTCAAAGAACTACTTCATAAACTAGAAATTTCCTTTCAATGAAGAATATTCTTTAGGACATTGTGTTCACGGTTTCTAAAAGGCGGGAAGAATACTTACTCCGTAAAGTCACCGTTTATTAATGCAATCGAGGTGCTGCGATAAAGTTACAAATACCTTTGAGGTTTCAAATGATAAAATAAGCTTTGTAATAAATAATGAACGATATTTAAGCAAAACAAGTAAGTTTTGTATTAAATGCTGGCGTATGACCGCAATTCGTTCGTGTGGACTGTAGAATTGAGTAGGTACACAGCATCAATAATAAAAATGTTAAAAATTTATACTATTATAAAGCTGTATCAGAGTCTGTACATGTAAAGCCTTATTCATAGAAACTAACACAGCGCTATAGCACTAATTTAGGTAAAACACTGTTTTGTCCCTTTTCAACAAAGTGCATTGAAAATTTTACAGAAAGTGACAAAACATCTGTCAGCTTAAACAGTGTTTTAAATCAGTTCTATTTTATTATGAATAAGGGGATTAAGATAAATATATTTGAGAAATAAAATGTCTGTATTAGCTATTACGGCGTCTCTGAACACAAAACAATTTTTAGAATTTTTGTCTGTTTTTTTCTATGTTTATCTATTAGACATTTTGATCTGTTTTTTTTAGCACTTGACATGATCAACCCATTCAGTAGTTCGTGAAGCTCACAAAAAAAAAAACAGATAATCAGACAAACTTTTCTGCTTTATTATTATATTAGTAAGTAAGTAAGGATGCAAGAATTATAAATTAGTATTCTTCATTCGTTGCCACACGAGGTACAGGTCGCAGGGATCGAACTAAGACAAGATATCTATTTTTGTTAACATCCTTTGATAGTTAAACTGCTTCTCAATAAAAACAAAACAATAAATCACTAGAAAGTATAAATCAGTGAGAATTGAAACAAATAAGACGGTTTCACCCCAAAACCTAACCCCTAACAAACAGGGGCTTAATCAAGATTAGAGTGGCGCTCAGACTGAAAGTATCAACGAACTATATTCCAACGTAATATAGAATTAACTAAAACAAATGACTGTTAATTCAGAAGCGATGGAACTTGTAGGCTGTGTACAACTTTGTAATGGAGGCTGTAATTTTGAACTGAACTGTCAAATTGTTCACTAAGCTAAGTTTAAATATCTTACAAGCGGTAATTAAGTATCACCATGATCCATTAGTATGGATTACCAGGCGAACATTTGTATGTCTAGGTATCATACAAATGTTCGCCCGGTAATACAAATTAGACCAGGTATAATATAACTGCCTCGGTGGTGTAGCGGTAGTGTATGCGACTGCTAATCATGAGGTCTCGGGTTCGATCCCCGGGTCGGGCAATGTTATTGAGCTTTTTCCTAAAAAGAAAAATTTTCAGTAGCAGCCCGGAGTTTGGAAATGTGCCCGGTAGACGTCAATAGGCTCGCCCCCTATTACGTGGGACTTAAACATAGCTGGCGAGTCGTGGGTGTGTCTCACCTCTGCCTACCCCTTCAGGGAATACAGGCGTGATGCTATGTTATAATATATTTTTTTATACTATGAGCATAGGGCCGTAAGCAATTAGCGTAGCTTTACTAACACTTCGCCACCTTGAAGGGTAGGATTAAGAGGTGGGGAAGAAGGATAAAAAGGAAAAGTAGGGATCAATAGAGGCTCAGGCGCTCTCACTCACCACACGTAACAAATCAAGGGTCATTCTCCGAAACCGAGGATTTTTGACTCATTGGTATGGTTCAATTTTTTTTTTAAATTCAGGTTGATAGTGGTATGTCTAGTACATCCTGGTCTACACATATTAAAACATATATCAAAGGCACTGATTTCTACCCAGTAGTTCAGGATATTTCGATATTTTTATATATATATTTAGCATTTGACATGCTTAGCAACATACATTAAACACAAAGTGAAAAATGTGAAATCGAAAATAACAGCCACGAGCAGGATTTGAACCTGCATCTCCTGGATACCGTCCAGATGCTTTGCCAATTCAGCCATCGTGACCCTTGCTCGAATACGAGTAAAGTAACTTTATTGCTATAAAATAAACATTCGTATAAGCGAACATATTAAAATTATAATATTTTATAGAATAGCTAAGATCACGTATTGGCACAGATAGTTTTCTAATAAAATTAAAAAAAATCTTAAAACAATAACAGAAATCGAAAAAATTATAAAAATCTTAAACAATTTAAATTAAAAAATAACTCTAGCTAACTCTTTAATAAAAGAAGACAATCAGACTTAATTCTGCAACAGGGACTTTGAATGTGAAATTGTAGAGTATAACTTAATGTCATAAAAGTATCAAAAATCAAAAATGTTCAACTATTCATCACTGAATCTATTAAATGTGGATCAACATTTTCTAAATCGACTCATAAATGGAGAATAGCCTGCCCAGATAGTTGCCTACCCAAGGACCCGTCCCCACAAAAGCAGTGGGACAAGCCACTTTCTGAGCTGGTACGGAATAATCTTTTACATTCATTATCATTCATTTTACATTCATTTCATTCATCTCATCTTGCAGTCTTCGCGGAGTGCTGCTGACAGTACTATAATAACTGAATCACACAAATGTCCCAAATATCTAACCTCGGTAGAGGTTACTTATTTATGCCATTATGGGCAGAGAGTAAGCCCCTGGGAGGCCTACCCAAGGACCCGTCCTCACAAAAGCAGTGGGACAAGCCACTTCCTGAGTTGGTACGGAATAATCTTTTACAAACGTTCAGTGGCCTTACATAGTGTGATTGTCTCTTAGCTGTTTCGCGTTGGGAGTCTGGTCTTTGTTTAAAAGCTCTACCATCAAATGTATTAGGCACGCTTTTAAGTAACAAAACATTCCGTATAGCCATTTCATGTCGTATCGGTGCTCCGTGCATAGTTCCACACCCATGCACTTGCAACGATAATGAAGAAACTTTACGGCTTTACTTATTTATGCCGTTATGGGCAGAAAATAAGCCCCTGGGGACCTGGCGCTTTTGAAATTTATAAAGACTTAGCCGAAAAGCTTGTAGAGTCTACTATGTGACCAAAATGCTGGCTTGTAACTCTTGGTCTTGGTATATGAGAATCCTGTTCTCTGTCTAGAGGGTAGAATGTTGGCTGCAATAAAATTTTAGATAGTTTTTTCTATAGTAATATCACTTATAATTCTTTTTCTTTCATTTAGTTTATTGATAGTTGTTTTTTTCTTTTTTTTTTCGGCGTATGTAAGTCAGTCGATATTTTTCTTGTTTTTCCTTCCATAATTTCTCATTATTTTAGATTTTTTTATATCTCTTTTTCTCTGTGAGTCTTGTCTTTACTAGCCTTTCTTCTTTTGCTTGTTTCTTTGGACTTGCCCTTTTTATAATAGTAAAGCTGAAAGAAGAATGTAACAAGAACCTAATTAGTATGTTATCTTCAAATTTATCTGGTCTTAAGAGCCAGATAAATCCAGATTAATGCGACCCGGATTAATTAGAAATTTAAAGTTAAGGAAGCCTAGCTTCGCTATTTATTAAAATTTGATATAAAAGATATACCATGAATTCATATCAATATTATAGGCCCTGGTTAGTTTCTGAGAATTAAGTAAAACATATATGATTATCTATTGAAGTCAGATTAATTATGCAACTTACGTGACAAACACCAGATGACAACTTTTGATCGTAACTTTTCACCAAATTAAACCATGTTTTGGAGCACTTCGTTTAACAGGACGATACTAACCGACGCGGCCAATCACGAGTCGATATTATTTTATCGAATACTTCATGTTTACATTAAAAAAACGGCTGATGAAATTGCGCCAGCTGAATTATCATTTTAGTTAGGGACATTTTTAAAAATAGTGTAATTACGAAAATGTACAATTATTTTTCATTTAAATCACATAATATCAAGGAAAAAGTATTTGAATATCGATGGAACTTGCTTATATCAGTATATTGCCGCAATTATATTACCAAAAAATAATAATGCTATAAAAATATTGGATGGGGACATACCAGATTAATTAGTTTTGACTGTTGTCTGCTAACTTAATTTATTACTGTTTTAATTAAGGATAATTCGGTATACATGCCTCGATAGACATCATAATTTACTATAAAACCTGAAATCAATATCTAAATTAGAAATTATTTTCATATGTTCTTCAGCGAAAAACACTCTAAAACTACGTTCCGAAGAATCACCCACAATAGAAGTATTTACCGTTGTTTCACGCTAATATTCTGTCAAAGAGCGATTGCCCCAGAATGTACTGAAATCAAATGGCAATGGTGCTTAAAAGTTTAGCCTTTCCATATAAAAAATTAATATAGTACAGCAGATGTTGACAAATGTTATTAAAATAGTACAGCAGATGTTGACAAAAGTTATTAATATAGTACAGCAGATGTTGACAAATGTTATTAAAATAGTACAGCAGATGTTGACAAAAGTTATTAATATAGTACAGCAGATGTTGACAAATGTTATTAATATAGTACAGCAGATGTTGACAAAAGTTATTAATATAGTACAGCAGATGTTGACAAAAGTTACACGGATAGCACAATACATGATTGTAAAAGTTCTATTCTCTTTAGTAAATATACAATTATTTTACAGTTTATAACTTGTAGAGCATTAGCTAAGGCCTTATTTATAATATTTTTTTTGCACAAAAAACACTACATAAACAGAAACGGAGAATTGGCGCATATGTTCAGTTTTTGTCAATTGACAGTATCAGTTTATCAGTTGACAGATTTATTGAGTGTTGCCATGAAATAAAGCAATATAATTATGCCTGTGCTTGTAAATTTTATGTATGATTTTATTATAATTAGTTATTGACTACTGGTTATGTAATATCAGATATTTTGGCCGTGTGGGGCCGGATTGGCCGTGTGGGGCCGGCTTTAGAATTGCCCAACCCTTCTCTACCCATGAGAGCCGTAAGAGCCGACTGAGGGAATACCGGGGGAGTGGGCAGCAGCACTCCCTCGAGTATTAACAACATCCACTGCGTTCGCCAACCCGCCTACCGAGCGTGGCGATTACGGCATTATACCCCATGACGGGACCGCTCATTGTGGCGTTCACTTGGAGAGGCCTATGTCCAGCAGTGGACGATGAAAGGCTGATGGATGGATGGAATATCAGATAATTCACAATTAAATATTAATATGAAACTATAGTAGGCTAGCGATACAATAATTTTTGATATAAAACATAACTACATATATGTATATTCGTTTATGGTTGCAATCAAAAGTATTTCAAAGTAAATTCAAATGGAAGGTTCGGCTTATATTATCTCTTAAAAACAGTGTGCTAAGCATGTCAAATGCTAAAAAAATATAAGTATTTATTTCTTTTTCAAAATTTTCACCATATCTGCTGTGACGTTTAAAAAGCTACATATCATTCTTATTTTTTTTTTTATTTACGATACTTTAACTTAGTGGAGCATGGGATACAAATTAATAAAGTCATTTAAGATAAACATTTATGAGTTTGAATGATTTTTTTTACTCTCATAATCTCTCATAATTGAGAGAATTAGAGACATATGTCTCTAATTCTCTCAATACCATTTTATACTATATTGTGAAATAAATAACTTTTATACCACATGCACTTCCCTAGAAATGACTATTATTATTACCAGGTTACATCAGTGCATAATTTCTTTATATAACTTTCATTTGTAATATTCCAAATAAATTAGCTATAACTGGTACAAACATAGCTTTACTTTTCATATTTGAATTTCATCTCAAATACATTCTCACCAGTGTGAACCGAGCTTTACCCACCTGCAAATGATAGACGATAAAGTCGTACTACGACGTAGTACCGTAGCGCTGGTTGACGCGTGCTACGGACGTGCGATTCGCCGCTCCAAGAACCGCATTTCATATCGCTATTTATGACACGACCTATGACAACGGAATGCAATGTTCTATAAAGCTCTATTTGTGTATATTATAAAGTAAATTTAATTTGTAAATATGTTATGACGAATATCAGTACTATTTATAGAAGATACAAAGTTTTTGAATTTTTGATATTTGAATTTCAGATTGGCTGAAAATGCAAAAGGGCAAAGAATTGAAAGGACTGTCGCTTAAAGTAAAATAAGTAAAATTTTAAGTTCACATGTTTTGATAAGCGAAATATCATACAGAATAAAAAAAAATCTGGAACACAATCACAGCGCCATCGCGTGCACACGCACGTTCACTCTAGAAACTCATTTAAAAAGTCTGAGGTACATTTGAAGTATCTAACACGGACTGAAAATCGAACTCGATACCTTTATCCTAGTAGCCCTTGTTTTTTCCCCGCCCTTTTTTTGTTAAGGCGGGAAGAAATGTTCCTAACCGCACACCCCATCGTTCGGGGCAACGACCAGGGTAGTGTGGGGCCTGCACCCACTAAAGAAACCCGCCGTGTGCCGTCTCTCCGCCTTTATTGGCGGGCCACTGGAACTATGTCACATTCCTTCGGTAGTTTGTTGTTATCCCTAGGCTATCACTGCAACTTTTGACTTATACCTTCATAGCTTCCGTACTAATAAATACATCAACATATTTGTTATGCAGTTTTTATATGTACTATATCATGCAAACATTTCCTTATAAAATATTATTCCTGTTGGCACAAGCGAATGGCTCATAAACTCGACGGTAAGGGTACAACACTACGTAATATACTCATGGTACAACACTAGTGGATAATGTACCGATATAGCTATATCACCCGAGTATGTAAGTAGAAGTTTTATGGTTATGGATATATCTATATTTATGCTTGTCTCATAAGGTTCTGCATTATTCAGTAATATGCAATGTAGGTAAGGTAATATTTATCTGAAGTTTAATATACCTAAGTCGTGCACATGCTACTTGCACGATCGGGAACTTTACTCGCCCGGTATGACGTGGACGAAAAAACAGTAGATACCTATTGGTGAACACCTGTCAAAGGCACCTTAAGCAGGTGGTCACGGGTGTAAAATGACATCCTGACAGTTATTAAAGGTTGTCAGAGCCCTTAATAAAATGAGACTCCGGTATTATTCTGGGATCACCAGTGTCCTTCTAGTTGGGTCGTATAGATCAGATAGGCAGTCGCTCTCTTTAAATACTGGTGATCAGCTAAAACGGAACAGAGGTCAACTCGATCAGGTAATTGTGCCATCGATTGTGACTGGGATTTCAACCTGTGGCTTACGAGGTGCCGATTCATTTCTATGTCATATCCGTTTTAATGTATATTGGGATACGGCTACGTCATCTATCGGATGTATATTAAAATATAAAAAATATGAGTGAGTCTATTCTTTACTTGATGTGTTTCATGTAAAGAAGTTAGTCAAAAAACATTGTCAAGTTGCATTCCATGATCGCTAACGCTATAGAAAACTATTAAAACTAATGGAAATTTGACATCTCTAACGTTAAGTCACGTTATTTAGCGTTTAGATATCATTAAAGATATCGAATTTCTATTCAAACACCCATACATTTTAAGAGCTTTTTTATAGCATTAGCGATCCTAGAATGCAACTTGGCTAGGTCCACTTATTATAAATTAGCCTTTGCCCATATAATAAAGTCCTCGTTAATATTTACAAGAAAAATACCTAATAATAGTGCGGCCCCTCTCCGTCCATGGGATTCATAAGAGCTGACTGAGGGAATACCGAGGCAGTGGGCAGCAGCACTCCTTCGAGTATTAACAACATCCACTGCGATCGCCAACCCGCCTGCCAAGCGTGGCGATTACAGCACTATCCCCCATTCTTGGGGAGGCCTATGTCCAGCAGTGGACGTTAAAAGGCTGATGAATGGATGGATGGATAGTTGGGCAATAGGAAATACTTACAAAGAGATTGTTGACTCCATCAACATAAAAATCAGTTTCTTGCAAAAGACGCAGAGTTTCTTCGAGGGCTTTCGCGCTAGCCTGCTGCGGCGTATGGCCTTATATAGTGTCTTACATCTTTTAGGTTCTACAATCTTACCTACAGTACCTACCTTACCATAAATTAGACTAGACGCTTTAAAGAGTACCGAAAGGAGAAGAAAATCTTAACATTTTTAATAAACAATGAAACCTGTCTTTTATCTTTGCGCAAATGAAGAGCTTCCATTTTATTAAAATTACGAATCTTAGCATCAGATCTAAGACCATTTTCGATCTTATTGTTAGTTCCAATAAGGTTTATATTGTAGTCATTGAAGGCTTAACGAATCACAGAAGAAATCAATTGATCTTGGATTTGAGCGTTTTTTTGCCAAATGAGCTAGAAAGATTCTTTAATCATTAAGTTAAACCATCTTTGACATATTTTCTTTTGTGTAAGGGCTGCAATTCATTAAGATCGCCCTTTTTCATCCCTTTTTGTCTAATTAATTGGTTCCTTTATAGCTTGGATAATTATTGATGCTTTTTAGGGCGAAAACGCTAGAAAAGTAATTATCTGTCTTCGGTTTAATTGGTTTTAGCATTTGAAAAGATTTAATTGAAATGGAGGCAAGATATTTTTTTTAATTAAAACTATTCTAACGTATATTATTACATAAATATTTAGTATTATATATACAAATGTTTCAGTCGTTTTGTAGCATTATGATAATTATTATGTACCATGTAGATGGTAAACAAATATACTACGGCTTGATGGTAAACGATCACCTTTTTTTTGTTAAGGCGAGAAAAAATGTTCCTAGCCGCACACCCCGTCGTTTGGGACAACGAACAGGGTAGTGTGCGGCATTCACCCACTAAAGAAACCCGCCGTGCGCTGTCTCTCCGCCTTTATTGGCGGGCCACTGGAACTATGTTACATTCCTTCGGCGGTGGTAAACAATCACCTAAGATTACATATATGCAACGCATGTATTACGGGCCTCGTGGCGTAGTCGGTAGTGTAGCAGACTTCCGTGCATGAGGTCGTGGATACGATTCCCACTCAGGGCAATTATTTGTGTGATGAATACAGATATTTGTACTGCGTCTGGGTGTTTTCTATCTATTATAGGTATGTATTTACAAAAAAATAATAATATGTGTTTTATATCCGTAATCTGGTACCCATAGCACAAGCATTATCCTTAGTTTGGGACCAGAGGACATTGTGTGAAAATGACCGTGAATATTTTTTATTTATTTATTTATGTCAATCTTATGAAGGTTACTATTTCTCTTCAAGGTTGACTATGCCTTGTATTGGAAGATCTAAAAACAGTGGTTACCACTTACCATCACATAGGCTGTATTCGCCTGTTACCGTAAGCGATTAAAAAATAACTAGCAGGGACGTCCACGCGTTGCTGTGGCACATGTTATAATTCATTCAATTATTAAAGTACAAATTATTTGTGAATAAGGAAAAAAAGATTTTTTGTACGAGCGGCAATCGAAACCGCGTCTTTTCCAATCCAGGGAAGTGTTCTAAGCCACTGAGCTGTCGTACAGACCTATTTGGTCATCCCAATTTCCTCATCAAATTTGTCTTTACGACCAACGCCATCTATCGGAATGCATGACAAATTAAGTCACAATATTCTCTGATTTATACATAAATACAAAATAAAAATAACACCAACTACGGTAGCAAAGCCAATTGATAGAAAAGAGCACTCTCCGGTACACCGTTATTTTTCATTAAACATTGGCAGACGTGACCTCGTGAATGCTGCAACACGCAAGAAATCATAATAGCTTAATGACAGAAATGGCATAGCGCCCGTTTCTATACGAATCACGAGTTACAAATGTAGACAAAGTTAGTTTAAATGTATTGTGATAATACTTTTTTCCTGATTTTAAATGAAACACAGTCTCATCTAAGCCAAGTTCTATCTACCTGTGAAAACCACATCATCAAAATTGGTTCAGCTAATTTTAAAGCAAACCTGCCCTGGGTCAACGTGTCGGCCTAAATCCTACTCAGAGTAGGTAGGGGCTCAGGGCACTCGTACCCAACAGTAGGATCATAATTAATTGAAAAAAAAAACATAAAACTGCTCTAAAATACAGGCTCAGCCTAGTTTAGATGCTAGTGCTTATTTACAGCTTAGTAATGTAATGTCTGAAGTACAATAATTAGAAACGTTAAAGTAATACCAAGATATGAAATCAATATCAATTAATACTACTACCAATGGAGCTATCGTGACATCCATCGGGCTTATTAATTTCAATAACACATTCTTTCTTAATGCCTTGGGTGCCGCCTGCGACATCTGTCGGATGTATACCTAGTTGCACGCCAAGAAACAGAAAGTAATGCTAGTACTGTTTAGTTTTATATATAGATACGCGTTATCTATATCTATTCTTCTATTTCCAATTATTATATTAGACATGATGAGCTATTAGATTATATTGTAAAATAATCAAGCTATCATAGACGGCATTAGACCTAAAAACTTTTGGAAATGCCTTGCCAATTTTATAGTATCATCATGTAGTGAATATAATATGTACTTGCATATCATATTAAGACCACGCCATCTATCGAGCTGTTAGCACATTATTCGGCTAATGAATTTAAATTTATATGTGTATTACATATATACTGCAAGCAATTTTAACAAAGGTGAAACAACAAAAACATTTTGTGCACTAAGATGATCATTAATTTTGTTGGCCAGTGTCGCCTGAGTCATTTCTATTCTCACAATTTACGATTCCTATGGCCGAGATGCATATTCCATGTATTTCAGCACCTCATTTATGCCTGCAGCTCCAGATAGCACCGCGATCTGTGCTTTGATTTCAACAATATCGTTCCAAGGAAAAATAATTTCTTGAAATATGTTTTCCTTGGAAATGTATGTTTAAAAGAAGGTATTGTAGTCAAAGGCTTTGCACCGAGATTGAAGTGCATCATTGTCGATAGGATACTACAATTTTATAAAGAATTTTACAAAGAATAATTAATGAGGAACGACTCCCAACTAGGGAACTCCAACAATAAGAAATAAGGTCTTGTGTAGAGATCAGGTGCATGTGCACCTGATAAGTAGGAGTGCATTTATAAATATGAGGATAAGAATCTTTATAAACATGTAGAGCTATTAAAGGAGATGGATTATTGCACCGTTTGTAAGGCAATGATGCAATGGTGTATGCGATAGACCGTTTCACCTGCGGGGTCCGTTTTTCCTTTTATTCCCCAAAGTATAATTTTTATAAATTTAATTGGATTGAGACCTAGTAAATGAAGTACACCCAGTCTTAAAGATAAAAGAAAATGCTTTAAAAGATAATTGCTAAGGTATTTTATGTCAGCGGAAGTCGATTGTATCCAATTAGTAGAACCACTGAGAGCCATTGTTTGATCTTTAACGATCTTAGGAATCAGTTGATGAGAGAACCGGTGTTCGTGTACTAAAATCCTCTTTTTTATAAATGTATTGGACCTCAAATTTGACTGCTTGCTTGGATATACGTAAAGGAAATATATAAAATGTACAGTATTGTTAGAGTTCCACGATAGATATAAAAAAAATGTTTGTCAATTTACGGTTAATAACGGTGAAAAACTGCAGTAATAGTAATTAACTACTACTACTCGGCACCAAACTAAAAGGCCCAAGTCTCCTAATTATCCTCGCCTTATTATTCTTTCTCTCCCCATCCTATTACTGGCTTCGGTAACCGCTTACCGTCGGGTGAGCCGAATGTTTGTATACCACCTGCATAGTAAAAAAACAATGGTAAGCCAAGTACAGGTGACAATTTAGCGAGTGACTACTCTGTTTTCTCCCCGGAAGGTAGGGTGTGCGACGGGTACAATTTTTATACCGACCCACTACACAATGATAACGTTTTTATACGTCATCTTATATACCATGTCGTATTTTCAATAAAACAAGACAAAACTCTTGAATTTCCCTTCCATATTTTTTACAAGGCAATAAAATGTTAATAGAAACTAACTCTTATCATTGACTTCGTTATGGAGTTGGGTCAAAAATGAAATGAAAAATGTAGCAGTCATTAAAAATATAGGAAAAATATTACCCATTAAATCGCGGTGTAATAGAGAAAAAAGACAGCTGTATGAAGCTGCGCCGTTTATTGTTGAGAATTAATACTGAATCGTTAACACTAATTGATAATAATTAGTTAGCTATAACAGATAAAAATAATTCCCAGTGTTTAAATAGAAAGTAAGCTATTTCAACGTCAAAGCTTTGGTGTAATTTGTATGTGAAATAGTATGTTTGTCCCACGCGATACAAGAATTATTCCTTAGTGCAAGGCGTTGTTCTTTTTTTAAATCATCCATATCTGTTCAGCCGTTCTTTTGCATTTTATTCTAAACTAGCTGTTGTCAAGTTGAAAGAAAATTTATACAATAAATATGTTAAATATAAATAATACCACATTTGAAGCTCTAGGCCGTGTAGGGTCGGTTTTAGAATTGCCCCACCCCTCTCTACCCTCGGGAGTCGTAAGAGCCGACTGAGGTAATACCGGGGGAGTGGGCAGCAGCACTCCCTCGAGTATTAACGACATCCACTGCGATCGCCAACCCGCGTGCCAAGCGTGGTGATTACGGCATTATCCTCCATGACGGGACCGCTCGTTGTGACGTTCTCTTGGGGAGGCCTATGTCCAGCAGTGGACGTTGGAAGGCTGATGGATGGATTGAAGCTCTTGTTAAAAATACCAACATTACTACTGTACATCCTTTCACCGCCTGTATTATTTGAAAATCCAGAAACCCTGTAACATGCCAGTTTTTAATAATGGTGAGTAAATACAATTACAATTTTCAAGTACTTACCTGTCATTAACACAAAGTATGAAAATGTGAAACCAAATACAACAGTCACGAGCAGGATTTGGACCTGCATCTCATTATTTATTCATGTTCAGTGGCTGTGATCCAAATTTTCATGTTTTCAACTATAGCAAAGACATTCATGTAAAGTTCCTCCTCGCATTTATTATGCTTATGTTACAAAATAAATCTCTTCTTCTTTCAGCTTTAAAGACTTAGTTGTTTTGGTTGTGCATTATCGTCAGTCAGTTTAACTGTCGCTAGCTGTAGTATTGTCTCGGGTTTGAATCCCAGATCGGGCCCATATGTCAAAAAGTTCTCAATAGCAGCTTACCCTATATCATAAATATAGACATTAGAAACAGACATTTTATTTGTATACATAGGTATCAGTAAGATATATTTCTTTAATAATCTTCAAACTGTTATAGCATCAATATAATATAGTATACTTAATACAATTTTCTATAGAGTGTTGGGGCTCGTTGCGGTGCGAGTAGACAATGTACATGTTTATTTTTACACGCGAGCGCCGAGTAGCGACGTTGTGACGGAATTGAATTCATTATTCACAGTGAATAACTCGCTACATTACTGCTTAGTTTTGTTTACTCTGACGGGAGAGTAAACGTGGACTTATTGCACATATACGAAGAGAAATGGCTGACCTACTATTTTAGAACAAAGTGAACAACTTCAAGAGGTTTTCTAAAATATTTATAGTATACTAGCTGATACTCGCCACGTCGCCCTCACAATTGGAATACTACGTGTATAATATAGGTACTTTACTCTTAGGAAATTAATTATATCTATGAAAAATAACTATTATACAGGAACTTAACATTAATCCAGATATTTTTTTTTATACTACATGGGTACAACAAGCATACGGCCCACCTGATGGTAAGCGATTACCCTAGTCTATAGATGCCAGCAACACAAACACCAGAGGCATCACTTGCGCGTCGCCATCTCCAATTAAAGGGATAGGAGGTGTATAGGAAGGATAATAAGGAGAGGATAAGGAGTGGGTTTGCGCCTCTGGCGCTGTCACTCATCACACGAAGAATAACTACCGTTGTTACACGCTGATCTTCTGCGAGAGGGTGGTACATCCCCGATCGAGCCGGCCCATTCATGCTGGGATAAGCAAAGCTCTACCACTAGTAATAAGCAGATTTAATGCTATTTGGCACAAAAATCCAAATCTATTCAGCCGTTTTTGCGTAATTGAGTAATAAACATAGGTACTAACGTCAAAATAAACTTAACTTTCACATTTTATAATATATAGGATTCATTATTGTCCAATATAGGGCAAGGGTCTACTTAGACCAAGAAGTCTTCTCGCAACCTCGCAAGCATGCGGATTTTTTATCATGTTGTACTTCCTCACTGATGATAATTTTCAATAAGAAAGGTATGCAGAAAAATTTTCGAAGTACCACCTCCGACAGAGTCGTTGTTGGTCGTTGGGTCACAAAGTTATAGATCACGGGCTCATCATCATTATCTTCCTAGCCTTATTCGAAAACTTTGTTGCCATTATTTAAAAGGAGTGACTGCCTATCCGACCTCCACGACCCTTGGTCTCCCCCTGTACGTATATCCGATCCTTCCACTGTTCCAGTTTTTTCACACACTTTCATCACTTATTTCACCTCCTGCAGTGTTCTAGTTAGATTATTATTATGAACTTCCTGTAATAATAATAATAATTTATTTCATTATCCACATCTACTACAATATAATCATTATAGAGGTTTCCACAGGGCTGACTCAGTCGTCATTAAGCGAAACCCCTGTAGGATTGGCACATGGAATGTGAGGACAATGTTAGTACCGGAAAAGCTGGAAGAGGTGAAGATGGAGATGGAAAGACTGGGAATGGATATTTTAGGATTATGTGAAGTACGATGGGAAGACGGTGGTGATTATTGGAGCGATGATTATCGAATTATATTCACAGGCGGAAAAAAGGATATAATGGAACAGCATTAATACTAAATAAAAAATGGGGTACACAGGTCGAAAATAAAAATTCATCATAGTGACAGAATAACTGCCGTAAAGATATGATCTTCACCAGCAAATATTGTTATAATTTAAGTGCAGTTACTCCGATGATGAAGTGGAAGAACTTTATAATGACATAGATAGCATAATAGATACAGTTAAGGATTCTGATAATTTAATTGTGATGGGGGATTTTAATGCTGTAGTGGGGGCGGGAAAAGTGGAAAATATAGTAGGTAACTTTGGACTAGGTAATAGGAACACAAGAGGGGAAAGACTGATACAGTTTTGTAATGAACATGATCTAATTACCACAAATACCTTATAAGAATAACCAAAAAGAAGACTGTATACATGGAATGGCCAGGGGATATAGGTAGATATCAAATAGATTTTATATTAATAAAGGACAAATTCCGCAAACAACTCAAGAATTGTAAAAACTTACCCGGAGCAGACTTAAATTCTGACCATAACCTCCTTATTAGTTACCACAATTTTGAAATAAAGAAAATTAGAAGAAAACAAAAACCTAAACATATTGATTTCACTAAACTTAAGAATAAAGATAGCAACTTAAATGTAAATATAGTAATAATATAGATACTAAGTTAGAAGAATACAGAGATAAATATAAAAACAATATAGAAAATATAAATATAGAGGATAGATGGAATAATACAATAGATATAATAACTAAATGTGCTACAGAACTTTTCGAGAAAGATAAAATCACACCAAGGAAAAAGTGGCTTACTCCTGATATCATCGATTTAATGCTCAAAAGAAGAGGGGTTAATAATAAAACTGATATTAATAGTCAAGTCGAATATAGTAAATTAACAAATCAAATAACACAAAAGTGCAGAAAAGCTAAAGAACAGGATACAGAAAACACATGCAATTTCCTAGAATACCTTATAAAAACGGGTAAAATGAGTCAAGCGTATAATATAATAAGAAATCTAGAAAATAAACCAAAGAGAAAAAGCACTGCAATATTAGACGAAACAGGGCAAATATTAATAGACAATAGGGATATAGTGGATAGATGGGTAAAATATATAGAAGAATTATACGAAGGTGAGGAGTTCATAAAAAATGTTATAGAAAAAGAAGAAGAAGTAGAGCTAGATGACTTAGGGCCAGAAATACTAAGAGATGAATTTGATAAAGTACTGAAGAGCATAGCAAACGGAAAAGCTCCAGGAATTGATAATGTCTACATTGAAATGATCAAATATGCCAACTCTGATATATTACATGATGAATTGTATCAAATTATTCAAAAAATGTACTTAACTGGTGTCTTACCGGAAGATTTTAAAAAGAGTAGAACCGTAACGCTTCCAAAAAAACCTAACACCTTAAATGCGAAGAACACAGAACACTCAGCCTAATTTAATAAGCTAGTAAAATGCTATTAAAAATATTACAAAACAGATTAAACCTCTATCAGAACGATATTTAGGACCAGACCAATATGGGTTTAGAGAAAAGAAAGGAACTATATATGCATTACGAATTATAGTTGACAGGCGACTGGATTATGATATGGATACCCATATAGCGTTTGTAGATTTAGAGAAGGCATTTGATAAAGTAAATTGGAAGACAATACTAGAAATATTAAAAGAGGCAGGTTTAGATTACAGAGATAGAAGAATTATATATAATTTATACAGGGAACAGGAAACAATAATAGAAATAGGAAAAGCAAAAGGTTCAGCATGGATCAGACAAGGAGTACGCCAAGGATGCCAACTGTCACCAATAATATTTAACATATTCATAGAATGTGCAATAAGGAAATTAATAGGGTCAGTGGAAGGAGGGGTCAAAATGCATGGAGAAATAGTAAAATTTATACGTTTTGCTGACGACATAGCAGTATTAGCGGAATCAAACTCTGATCTACATAAGATATTAACAGAGATGGACATTGTTTTGACACAGTTTGGCCTTAAAATAAATACAAATAAAAGCAAAACCTTAATAGTTGCCAAGAGAGATACCTACAACCCAATCATTCTTAACAATATTGCAATAGAACAAGTAAATTCATTTAGATACCTGGGAAGCTTAATTACTAGTGAATCCAGATGTTCACCAGATATCATCGCAATAATAGCAATGGCTAAAAAAGCCTTCAACAACAAAAAACATCTACTGAGCGCGAGAATATCAAAGCGTGTACGTAAAAAATTGATAAAGGTGTACACCTGGAGTATTGAATTGTATGGTTGCGAAACATGGACTATGATGCAAAGAGACAGACAGCGGCTAGAAGCTTTTGAAATGTGGTGTTGGCGAAGAATGGAGAGAGAAAGCTGGACAGAGAGAAGGACAAACGAAAAGGTGCTAAATATCGTAGAAGAGAAAAGGTGTATCCTTAATACCATTGACAAAAGAAGAGGCCAAATGCTGGGACATTTGATACGACACGATGATCTAGTCAAAACCATCCTAGAGGGAAAGATTGAGGGAAAGAGGAAGCGAGGAAGACCAAGAAGGACATTTATTCAGCAAGTGAAGGAAAGTCTGGATGTCGTGTCGTAAAAGGAAATTAAGGAAAAGGCACTATGCAGAGAGAGCTGGAGGATGCTCCACCGACAAGAGCTAAGCTCTTAAATGAGATAATGATGATGTTATTATAATATTCCTGCATGATTTAATAGAGTCTAGGTGTATGTTTAATGAATTAATAAAATGTTCAGCATTGTTATTAGATGGAGACCGATAAATACTAGTGATAATGAGGTTACTCATATTAATTTGAAGGCAGGATGCCTCAGCCAAATAAATTTCCTTAACACTGACTTTATAAGTGTTTTTAACATACAAACCCACTCCATCACAACGGTTTATATGTTGAGTAGTAGAATAGTTGCAATATAGATCCATATACGGAACAGGTTTATTGACATTGAGTCTGCATTCACTGAGTACTATTAAGTCAACGTCAAAACAGAATTGACTAAGGGTGATTTGTAGATCATGAAAATTTCTATAGATACTTCTAATATTTTGTGAAATAATTGTGAAATCTAAGCTTTCTACACGAATTTGCTTAGAGAAAGTGTATTAGATTCATGTGATTGTGCAATAGCAAAATCATCTATACCACCTAAAACAATTTGTGTACTATCCATTAAGAGTATTATATGGACAGAGGTTACAGTATCTCAATTTTATATTAATCAGATGATTTTTACACATTAATTTGGTATTATGAAATTTACATTTTATATAAATGTGATCCCGAAATATTGTATAATTTAATTTAGTTTTATTGTTTATAATATTAATATTGTCTGTATCCACTATGCAAGAGTATGCTTTAGTAATAATATTAATTCATTTTAATAGGTCTAAAGTATGAATTTGTACGAATGAAGGTAATGTAGTGAGATGTGTGATGAGAGATTGATTGAAGAGTATGTATATTGTCGTTCGTGTGGATGGTTCGTATATGTGAGTACAAGATGTGTTCAAAGTAATATAACTTATTAAAAAATGATTTTTAAAATACTTAAAGCATGCATACAAAATCATAAGTGATTTGGAAATACATAGTAATAATGCACTTAGTTTACATAGTCACTAATCTTGCATTAGAGTTGAGTTGAGTTCCTGTAAAATCCACAAATCTCAAAAAAAAAAAAAGAGATCGTTTAGCGGCTTACACTTCAAAAGGTGAGGTGATGTATGAGATAGAGTGTAGAGTTAGTATGTTCTATGATCATAATCAGCACAACCCTAGACACAAAAAATTGCACTGTGAGTTTAAGCGCGAGCGTAATAGCTGCTAGATAAATTGTACAGATGCCAAATATCTGTAAGTTTAGCCAGTCGTAGTTGTCAAATATACACAAGTTTGGCCCTACGATCAGTCTAGCTACTTGCAAAAATTTAAATACCTCCCTTATACCATAAACATAATAAAAATAGAGATATTATCAAAATTGGTAATAATAATGCTATTTTTTATTTTAACAATTTTATTCAGAACATATAAAGGAATAAATATTTTTTGATGAACTTTCATCAGCTACATAGTAATTATTATTACTCTAGGATTGATTTAGCAAAGTCCTGATACAGTGTATCATCGATCAATGACCTATTATAAAATTGGGCAAAAGCAGATGAATTTCCGCTCCATCCAGCTGTTCGCCGGATCAATTAGAAATTGACTTCCAGTCGTTGATCCATTTTTTCTCCATATTTCCACAAAAATACACACTTAAATGTTTGTTTGTTTGTTTGAAAAACACGTTGACAATGGCGCACAAATACTTATATGACAGGAGTTTAACAGGCGAGAGTGGCGCCATTCATAGTGTTGCCTGTGTAATAAATTGATTTGGGCGACTTTATATTTACGTGACAACGGTAGTACAAGTAATTTTTCAGGAGAACCTAGTGAAGTATAATTTTATTATTGATGAATGATTAATTAATGAAGAAATGTGTTACTCGTATACCTATTGTGTTCAAATATCTGCAGCAATAAAAACCGATAACAATTGGTACATAATACGTTATACTACTAATCTAGCTGTCTTTTTTATTCTGTGTTAGTAATAAAACTGAAGGCTTAAAAATAATTGTTTAGTTATTTGATGTCAGGAAATGATTGGATCCAATTAGAAGCAACGTTGAAATGTTCTTGCTCCATATTTAATGATCGCGGAATCGTAAGACCGTGTCTCATTCTTTATCGGAACAACAGATTGTAAATCGTTAAACATTTTGTAATATAATCATTTTGCCTTATTTAGGCAATAAGACAAACAATTATGTAACATGGAAATTAGTCCCGTGGGTATTCTCCATTAGCTTAGCAATATTGTATGGGAATAAAGTTCATGAGGTCTCGGGTTCGAATCCCGGATCGAGCAAAAAAAAGTTATTAAGTTTTATGAGCGGTAGTGTGAGCGACTGCTGATCATGAGGACTTGGGTTTGATCCCTGGGTCAGGCAGTGTTATTGAACATCATAGAATAGTAATTTACGACTTGTTCGTTCATCATAGAATAGTAATTTACGACTTGTTCGTTCATCATAGAATAGTAATTTACGACTTGTGTTCAAAAAATCACGCCATCAAATAGTATGAATTTTAATTGCAAAATTAAACTTACTATATTGGATTAATGCATGTAAATGCGTTCCGATAGAGGGCGTTGGTCGTTAAGACAAATGTGATAAGGAGTTTGGGTATGTCTAAAAGATAGTACTGTAGCTCAGTGGATTAGAGCACTTCGCCGGATAGGAAGGGACGCAGGTTCGATTCCCGCCTGTACTAAAATACTCTTTTTCCTTATTCACAAATTATAATTTGTACTTTAAGAGTAGCTGAGCATGTCAAGTGCTAAAATATAGATCAAAATCTTTGAGACAGTTTGCCGGGGTATGGTATTAACGGTAGGCTGCTACAAGCGGTGCAGTCCAACTACATAGACTGCAGAGCTTGTGTGCGGCTGGATGATGGAATGTCACCCTGGTTTGATGTCAATATCGGCGTTAAACAGGGCTGCGTTCTATCAGCCAGACTGTTTATCATATATCTGGATAAATGTCTACAAAGGCTGAATGAAATTAATGTGGGAGTTCAGATGGGCGACTCAGTGGTTGGCTCTCTGCTATATGCAGATGATGCGGTTTTATTAGCGCAGTCCGCGACTGACCTGCAAACCCGAGTCGACGTAATGGCAGAAGATTGTAAGAAAAGGGGCCTACGTGTAAATGTGAGCAAAACCAAAATAATGGTTTTTGAAAGAGAAGAAGCCAGAACAGATGTTAGAGTAGCAATAGGAAATGGTGTGCTAGAACAAGTGGGTGAATTTGTATATCTTGGATGTGGATTCAGTCGGGATGGAAGGTACACCACTGATGTAGAAATCATCACCTCAGCCAGAGGGCGCGTGTCGCAATACACAACGCAGTGCTTGTCCCAACTATATTATATGGAAGCGAGAGTTGGGTATGCAAAAAGTAGCATGAGAGTAAAATCAATGCGGTCGAAATGCGATCTCTGCGGAGAATCTGTGGAGTGAGGTTGTCTGACCGCATTCGTAACGACGACGTAGGTATGAAAGAGAGGACATGTGGAAAGAATGACGGACTTGCGACTGGTTAAGAAGATATACAATGCGAAAGTGGAAGGATGTAGGTACCGTATGGATGAGGTAAGACCGAGACTCACCTACCTAGACCAAATCGGTCATGATGAAGGAAGGTGGAGTCAGGAGTCCCCGAAACTGGCGAGTGTGTATGAAGAGAATTATGAATGTTGAGGAAGCGAGCGAGGTATGCAAGAATTTGGCCTTTTGGCACTTTTCTCTCTGCCTACCCCGAGAGGGAGATGACGTGATCATAAGTAAGTAACTAAGTAAGTACAATAACATTTTCAGTAATTAGGCAAAAAAACTAACAATATAAGAAGTTTTTTTAAATTGATTATGGCGGCAGACGGGCCACTGCCCTCCTGATCGTAAGTGGTAACAGCCGTTCGCGCACTCAACAATACTACAAAATATATTTAAAAAAAAACCATGACTAATCATTTTGTGTTTTATTTAGTTGAAGGCGCCAATCTCTACAAGTATTAGTGGCATTTAACAAAATGAATTATTAACTTTAAAGTTTATCGCATTAATCCAATTTGTTATGGACTGTGAAGCCAGTACAGTCTACAAGTTACATGACTGTACACTCAGTCAGTTCATGAATAGTTATAGCATAGATTAAATCTCTGAATTGATTAAAGACTTCTTAATTAATTAATTATTTAAAAGGTACATGAGATGTTAATATTAATCTTAGTCTAATTAGCTGAGTAATAAAACCGTTGCTTTGATAAGATCACAGAAAGAATCTCTTTACGGAGAAGCCATTAGTCAAATGTCAATATTTCATTGTAAATTTTAACGAGCAGTAATCCTGCTCAAGCGAAAATTCTTTGCGATAATTTTTTGTACGAAATTAAAAAAGTTTCGGTTTATTTCGTGAGGTGCATCTCTCTGTTATATCCACTTTATAAATATTTCTAATAACGAAATCGTCATTGTTTTCTTGTCGAAATGCGCAATTCAGATTCTTTTTATGTTGCTTACCAAATAGTTTCTAACCCCGATTTAAAATTTTGAATTAATTATGTTTTTATCCATGTGCTGACGGAATAACTCACCAATTCATTACTGGGGACAGGATGGATTGAATGGGAGTATTACTTGTTATCCCCGTGCCGTGTGGGGCCGGCTTTAGAATTGTCCTACCCCTCTCCACCCATGGGAGTCGTAAGAGCCGACTGAGGGAATATCACGGGAGTGGGCAGCAGCACTCCCTCGAGTATTAACAACATCCACTGCGATCGCCAACCCGCCTGCCAAGCGTGGCGATTACGGCACTATCCCCCATATGAGCGAAACACATATTGTGGCGTTCTCTTGGGGAGGAGGAGTCCAATTGTGGACGTCGAAAGGCTGATGGACTTGTTATCGAACCAATGCGGGTCAATACCACCAACCCATGTGACCATGAAGCATTTTGGTGTTTTGGTTGTAGCGAGAGATAGCCACGTATTCTTTCTATTTACATTTATGAAATAAAATGGTGAGCAACGGCTTGACAACACTCTTAGTAGAGTCCAGGTTACCATTCACCATCAGGTCGACCGTGGCTCGCCTGCTTTCATAAGTATAAAATAAATTGTGAATTTAGTGTGGCTGCCATTTAAAAATATATTTTTATCATCCGCATTCTGGCAGTTTCTGTAGTATATTTAAGTAAGTTAAGGAATTGACGTCCTTTTTTTCTTGTGTGGGCAAACATCAATAAAGATAACAAACTGCTTGCTCCTTCGTGGCCAACTGGCTCCGAAGACATCTCAGGCACAGTCGAAATACGTCGAAGTAATTTTCGATATCCTGTCAAGTCCAACTTCTGGTTCGTAACAACGTATACTATTTGCATTAAATCTTACCTCTCTTTCACGCTCCTCCTTTTTTATTTATTTAACTAAAAAAAAAGTAATTGATAACAGCCTGGTCGCTAGGACTAGCAGAATGAGACTAACAAATCATGCTTCTAAATATAAAATAGTTTTAAATGAAAATGTTCTATTCTCAAAGGTACGTGTCATATCGAAGACGTTTAAATTATTAATGTTGGTAGCCCAGTTTTCTGCTATCAACATCTAGATAATTTCCCTTAGGTATTGCCAATTGACTTATGGAATATTGTTACAGCAGAATTTTAACAATTCATCATTTGAGGTTGGTACTCGCCGTTCTTATTTTTTTTATGAACTTTTTACTTTCGATAACCAGTTTCCGTTTCTCCAATTTCTTATGAATATTTTCACCGCTCGCAATTTTTAATGGTAACGTCGGGTGTCAGATAATAAAATATTGTCGTCGCTTTCAAAATATATTTTATCAGGAATCGCTTTGGACTGTACGTATGTATAATTTGATTTGTGCTCCAAGTCGGAACTCGGAATTGAAATTTCGGTGATATTTTTGTAAGATGTCTAAAATTATTAGGAAAATATCCTGAAGTACTTGAATATTTCTTGAATGTTTCGTATGGAATAGGCTTGTACACTTAGATTAATAATGTCTAGATGGAGTTTCACTCTTATAAACGTCATAAAAAATCAGGCGGGAATTATTATGCGTGTGTGTGACAGCTGTCATTACGCTTGTGTAATTTGTGTTTGTGTGCGTGCGTAATGATACCATTTTCAGTGGTAATTCCATTAAATTATGGGAATATTATCATAGATTCAAGACATTCTTATAATAAAAAATGTTTTGTAGGTATATAGTCAATTATCTCTTTCTATTTACTCTCATAATTTCAATATATTTGAACGAGATTCTGTATAATAATAAATTGTGAGTATGATATCATCATATATATCATCTCGTTAAGGAGTTCCTATAGAGTACATCTACAGGAGCCTCTAGGGATTTTTTTATTATATTATATGAAAATCATATTTATATCATATAATCATATAAATTCAAATATATATATTCATAATCCTAACTATTATAAAGCTAAAAGAGAGCTGTGGCTGTACATTCAAGATATTTAAGAAAAAAATTACTGAACACAAAACTTTTTAAAATTTCTGTGTGTTAAAGTACAAATTATTTGTGAATAAGGAAAAGAGATTTTTTTGTACGAGCGGGAAACATTTCTTTTTCTTTATTCACAAATAATTTGTACTTTAAAAAGTGGCGCAGCATGTCAAATGCTAAAAAATATAGATAAAAAATGTTTCTGTTTGTTTATTCACACATCACGCAAAATGAATTTTAGTGCAACTTTTTGTTTAGTAGCTCTTAATTAGACTGAAAACTGTATTCGGCAATGCTTGTTATGTAAACGGCAGGTATATGGCCTAATAACCGAAGTTACGTCTGTGCATGGTGAGAATCGTGTGAACGTGGGAACCCACAGGCCACAACACTAGGGCGGAATATCGGTATCTAAACCATTCCACCATCTGCGCAGTTAAAACGAGTTTTCTCCCACCTTATTTCTTTCATGACTGTGATCATCTTGCGCCACAAAACTCACGCGCTCTTTTTTATATTGTGTATTTAAAAGCACACAGATGTGGAATAATATCGAAATCTTATTCAATATTGATTATTTAATGAGAATACTACTCTAACTGACGATAATGATAATTTTTTTTACTGCACCTAGTGGCAGACGAGCCACGGTCCATATGATGGTAAATGGTAACCGTCGCCCATAGACTCGACTATACCGAGAGTATTGTCAAGCCGCTGCTCACCAATTCATTTCACAGATATCAAATAAAATATAAACGGCTATCTCCTGCTACAGCCAAAACGCAACGATGTGCTTCATGGCCGGTCACACGGGAGATGGTGGTACCAACCCGCTCGGGCCTGATACCAAGTGAGTACTCCCACTTGGTACCCAGCCCTACCACCAGTCATATATGATAATTGCTTACTTCCCTTAGTCGCCTCATACGACACCCGTGGGAAAGAATGGGGTGGTGATACTTGTATTCTTAGTCCGTCAATACACGGCCAAAAAAAAAAGATAAATTTAAAAATGTTAACAATTTTCATCACTAAAATAAATAATAATATTACAAATAGTAATATTTTAAACACAAAGTGGAAAATGTGAAATCGAAAATAACTATTGATTTATATGGCTAAGCATGTTAAATGCTAAAAATATATATAAAAAATCTAAATGATAATATTATAATTAATTCCGAAAATGACAACTGTGCAGCTTTATGGATCCATTAAAAACGATAATAATTATGTTAGGTAATGTTTCTATCATTAAAATATCATCAACATTGCAAGATTTCGCGGGAAATTTAACTATAAGTAATTTATTTATTTTCGGAATATTTAAATGACTTATTTGACCATTTATGGTAGGGAATAATGTTACTAACCGATGATAAGAGATATCTTTAGTGCTCATTATCCGATTTTTGTAGTTTTGGCACACTTTGATTACATACGTTGACACGTTGATTAAATGACACGCTATTGCTCCTGGATACAACCGTGTCAAGTGACGTCACGATTGACACTAACAGCATTGGGATAAAAAGTTCACCCCATTTTTTGACGCGTTCACAACGCCGTGTGTCGATCTAGACATTAGACATATTATTAATCTAAGCTTGTAAACTAACTAAACTGTAAACTAGCTTTTGGCTGCGGCGTAGCCGCGGGCAAAGGCTAGTTAATTATAAATTAATTAAATATCATAAATATTGTTTCTACAAACGTTGTCACTATTGCAAAATTTTAAGAATTCTATTAAACTCTACCACTTTTAAAAGAATTGCCACTAAAATTAAAGATTTCAGGGCACTTATAATGCTTGCTCGCAGACTAATTAAAAATAGTTGTTAATGTGTGTCATGGGTCCTGGGGCGCGCTGTATCAGAGATAACAACTGTTCACTAAGCGAAAGGCCTCCTGCAAGTTTTAGTTAACTGATGTGACCAGAAATTATGAAATTTATATACTATGATATGCTAAATTCTGCCCCCGAATTCATGTGCGTGTTCCAGAAAAGAACACAGACTAAAATTAAAGATTTCAGAGCACTTAAGTCGCTCTACAGATGAACTATTTCAGTGAAAATATAGTTATCCCATAGAAAATGTCCAAAAATTGTCATTTCCTGGATTGAAAGTAACGTATGCCCTTTTCTGGGTTTAGGACTGTACGAGTTACTATGTGTATGCAACACATGATGATGGGTTCAGTAATTAAGCATAGCAACCAAGCAACTCCACTTTAAAATTTAAGTAAAAGTAAAATAAACTAGTTTACTTATATAACATAAGTTAGTTTTTGGTTAAAGTTTCACTCGTAAATTAGATTACTGGAGCCCAAATCAAAATTCTAATTCAAAAATATCTTTATTTCATGTCTGTTAAATAGCACTTAAAATCGTCAAGAATACACTAATAATTAACACGAGTGCCTCTTCGAATCCTCTCCACTACTTCCTTGCCACTACATATCCCTTCCTCTAAGGTTGATAACGCACGAGGAATATACTCAGGTATAGAGTTGCTGGAGTCTATAGTTTATGCGATAAAAAAATGTTAAAACGATATTTAAGTAGATAATATCCCAGTTGTACAAGGCAAAGCTAAGCAATTTTCGTTTGACCGACATCATATATGTGTGTGTCCTAAATTGTCCTCCATACTTCTAAAGGCAGATAAGGAGTGACCAGTTAAATTATAACCTTGCAGTCACAACCTATATGAAGGTCGGATAGGCAGACTCTCTGTGTATTGGTAGATCACCTAAAACCGAGGCCACCCCAGGGATAAAGCTAGGAAGATGATGATGCTTTTAATTTGATCAACTCCAATTTCAGCTGAGTGCATCAGCTATGGTCACGGTAGAAGCAACGAGACAGGTTAGCAGAAGCATCTACAACGTTCATTTTCTGGTCTTGTGCATGTATTATTTTCATTTTATTTTCTAACAGTCTAACAATATCCCGACAATATGGTTACTCTATTACAATGTTAAGGGGGAGACAGAGGCACTTAAAAATGCAATAACGCATCTACAGGTCGCTCGCCGTGCCTTCTCGTGTTGTTTTGCCACTTACGAAATATATTAAAGTAGATGCACCATATATGTGGTTGATGGAATTATAGCTAGATAACGCGATTGATATCTTTTTCTTATGGTGACAGACGAGCCACGGCTCAGTGGTACTTTACTAAGGGATATAACAATATATACCTATATCCTCCTAGAATAACACCAAGAAGCATCACGGTTGAGAACACGGTGGCAGGTGGTATCAACTGTCTCGGGCTCGATAACAAGTTAGCACACCAACTTGGTATCTGCCCAACCCTACCACCAGTAACGCAATAGGTGATAACTGCTTACTTTCTCAACTTGTACAAATATTTTCATATTACACGCCTCATAAGCGAAGCGTTGAGGTGGGTACTGCTCTCGTTTCATGCAGAACAACTGATTTTTCAAACTTAAAATGTCTCTATTTATCATATATTGCACTTGTAAAATAATATATACACACACATATCAAGAAAAAACATTATTTTTAACACTCATGATATTTTGATGCCATTTTTAGGGTTCCGTACCCGAAGGGTCAAAACAGGACCCTATTACTAAGACTTCGCTGTCTGTGTCTGTCTGTCCTTTCGTCTGTCACCAGGCTGTATCTCAAGAACGGCGATAGCTAGACAGTTGAAATTTTCACAAATGATGTATTTTTGTTGCCGCTATAACAACAACTACTGAAAACAAAAAAATATTAATATTTAAGGGGGCCTTCCATAAAAGTCTGTTTGTCCGTCCGTCTGTCACTAGGCTGTATCTAAAGAATGGCGATAGCTAGACAGTTGAAATTTTCACAAATGATGTATTTCTGTTGCCGCTATAACAACAAGTACTGAAAACAAAAAAAATATTAATATTTAAGGGGGGCTTCCATAAAAGTCTGTTTGTCCGTCCGTCTGTCACCAGGCTGTATCTAAAGAATGGCGATAGCTAGACAGTTGAAATTTTCACAAATGATGTATTTCTGTTGCCGCTATAACAACAGATACTAAAAACAAAAAAAAATACTTAAGGGGGGCTCTCATAAAACGTCTCTGTCTGTCCGTCCGTCTGTCACCAGGCTGTATCTCAAGAACGGCGATAGCTAGACAGTTGAAATTTTCACAAATGATATATTTTTGTTGCCGCTATAACAACAAGTACTGAAAACAAAAAAATATTAATATTTAAGGGGGGCTCCCATAAAAGTCTGTTTGTCCGTCCGTCTGTCACCAGGCTGTATCTACATAACGGCGATTGCTAGACAGTTGAAATTTTCACAAATGATGATTTTTTGTTGCCGCTATAACAGCAAATACTAAAAACAAAACAATATTTAAGGGGGGCTCCCACACAACAAACGTGACATTTTTTGCCCTTTTTTGCTTGCTATTGATAACGGCAACAGGTAGAAGTTACAATAGTGTAATGTTGTTTACCTAGTCAATGGTTTGGAACCCTTCGTGCGCGAGTCTGACTCGCACTTGGCCGGTTTTTTTGTTATTTAAACTAGTTATAAAACTGATTAAAAAAGTTCTGTCTTGGACGTCCGTGTGTTGTAGGTAATGTATGTTAATACGATAACGACCGAAATACTTTACTAATCGAGTATTTTTTTCTTTTACAATTCAGTGTAACTACGAATATAGTCCTATCACTTTTCACGGTCTAATTCAATGTGGTTTAATTGTTATTAAATAAACAAAAAAAATAGTGAATATTTACGCTCGATTTGACACTAAAACCAGCGCCTCCTTATTTTGTGAGAACTATTTCTATTGACCAATATAGAAGTACTTCTTAAAATTAGCGCTAGATGGCGTATAAGACATGTAAAACACAGTACTTTTTGAAATTACCGCTATCTATGTGATTTATTGAAAACTTCTTAGTAAGACCAATACATTATTAGTTACTTATCAAATAATCAATTTTATTGAAAAAAATGAAGATTATGAGGCGTGCAGATTTGGATTTTCCGAAGTATTTTATTATTTATTTTGGTTTTTGAAATACATGGCTTACATATATTAGATATTTCGATGTTTCTTAGCCATACACTCATCTAGCTCTGCTCGCAATAACATACACAAAATCACAATAGATTCAACTTTCATCGCACCACGAGCGGCTCTGATTATTATCTTCGCTAAGGGAGTTAATTTTATAAATAAAACAAGATATCTCTTGAAAAACTGTTGTACTTTTCCATATCTGAAGTGGCGAGTATCTCGCGAAAGAATACCTTTTGCAATTCCACTGGATGTTTTAATACTATGAGTGAAAAGTTACTCAGAATGTGTTTTAGTTGGACATTTTTAATGTTGTTTTAAAATTAACGTTTCTTTTGTAGCACAGGTGTAGGTAATGTATAGGTAGGTACTTATATTTTGTTTATTTAAAATCTTTTAAGTTCTCGCACGGAACACAATGTATGTTTATTGAAAAAATATTTTTTTCCAAAACTCTTTATTATTTTGGGCCTGTCATCTCTCACAATGAGAGTAATTTATACCATAAGTAAATTAATAAATAAATATTCACGGAAATTTTCACACAACGTCCTCTGGTCCCAAACTAAGCTTAACGCTTGTGCTATGGGTACCATATTACGGATATAACTATACATACCTATACTACTTTTTTTTTGTACATAGCATCACGCCTGTATTCCCCGAAGGGGTAGGCAGAGGTGTATTACACACCCACGACTCGCCAGCTATGTTTAAGTCCCACGTAATAGGGGGTGAGCCTATTGACGTCTACCGGGCACATTTCCAAACTCCGGGATACAACTGAGAATTTATTTTTTTACGAAAAATCTCAATAACTTTGCCCGACCCGGGGATCGAACCCGAGACCTCATGATCAGCAGTCGCTTACACTACCGCTGCACCACAGAGGCAGTTAAAAATACACAGTTTGTAAATACTTACATATAATAGATAGAAAACACCCAGACGCAGTACAAATATTTGTGTTCATCACACAAATAATTGTCCTGAGTGGGAATCGAACCCACGACCTCATGCACGGAAGTCGGTTACACTACAGACTACGCCACGAGGCCCGTCGAGTATTTTTGTAGGCTAAATATTGGTTCAAAGAATCTCACAGGAAAGAAGTTAAAAAATACATGATACCTAAAAATTAGAGGTCTTGCGGAATGACGAACTCAAAAGCCCTGCTTGGCAGTCCTTGGTGATACGCACACACATGCAAGCATGCACGCCCGCACCCACGTGCTTACATTATACACACACAAACACACTTCTTCTCCAGGGATGGAATTGGTTGATTAGTCCATCCCCAGACTTTCTAAATATATAATCAAAATCATAAACGAGACATTAAAATTTGGTTCTAAAAGGTAAATTATATAGGGTAACTTAGCCGGTTTGCCTTTGGTTTTCGGCCAATATGTGTTTATTACAAGGTAATAAGAAAATTATAAGTTACCCATTTATAAAACAACACATTTATTTTATCAAATGAACCCTACACTTTCTAAAATTTGTAGCATAATAACGTTTCAAATATCTCGTCAGTGGGCCTCCTAAAGTCATTCAGCGCAATCGTGTGTCTAAATAATAAAAAAAATAGTGAGCGCGTTATTTTTCTAAGGTAAGTTGTAATGTTGTTTATGGTTTGGTACATACGAATGTCATTATTGTGTATTGGTAATTAATTTAATTTGTGTTATTTTGATTGAAATATATAAGAATTGAGGATATATGTTTATATTACATGGTCGGATAACTAGATGTGATTTTGGTGGGTCGTCTACTTCTCGGCCAACATGCCGAAAACTAAATGACTTTCTATGAATTTTGTTCAATCATATTGTAATTATTTAAATATTTATTTGAAAGAAATAATTTAGATATAAATTTTAATATCTCCTCATTTGTGATAGATTTGTGATTTGTGGTTAGATTTCGGCCGCTTGTTTATAGCTAATATGAGAAGAAAAACCTTATTTAGTTTGTTTTATATTTGAAAAATACGTCATGGTTAATTTTCACTCATTTCCAACAAGATGACCGAAAATTAATTAATGGAGGTTTGGTTTTCAGCCGTATATAAAGAGATGACCGATTATAAGTTCATACAAGTCTAGGTTTTCGGCCAATATAAAAGATGCGGCCGAATAATTATTATTTCTCAGCCGTATTTGAAAAGACGGGCGAAAATTAGTTTGTAAGAACCTAGTTTTCGCAAATCTTTTAAATATTCTAAAGCGTGAGTGAGTTTTGGGATATTTTTTCAATTGTATATGGTCTATATAAGTTAATGTATTTATTATATTCTAACTTTATTTTCCAGATGCCCAGAAAAAAAATCGCTAAAAATATTAATAAAAAAGAGGACTCATTATCAGTACACAGAAGAAGCATTCGCACAAGCTGTTCAGGCCATAAGAACATAAACTAAAGGCATTAGAGAGGCATGTCGTAACTATGGCGTTCCTCGCTCTACAGTCCAAGATCGAATTTCGGGTAGATCTAAGGAACAGCCTCGAAAAGTAAGCCCTGTACCTATATTGGGTACCGAAGGTGAGCAAAATGTTGTAGATTGGATTATACAATTGGCCAAATGTGGGATTCCTGTGAGCAAAGAAATATTGCTGGACACAGTTTCAAAATTAATAAAAGATATGGCGAAACAACATAAGTTCCCAGAAGGTAGCTAATGATTTTAATAGCTGGTTATTGGGGAACCATATAAAAAAACCAATAATTTTATTCGTAGATGGGCATAAATCGCATATGTCTATGCACTTGAGTCAATTTGAGAAGAAACGAAATTATATTATACGTTCTACACTCTAACACTACACATATTATGCAACCAGCAGATGTTAGTGTGTTTCTACCTTTAAAGCAAGAATGTAAAAAAAAACTCTTAAAAACTGGCAGGCTAAACCAGAAAACTTGAACAAAACCGTGACGAAAACAATTTTTGTAAAGTATTTAAAGAAACTTTGGATACAGATACGACACAGAGTATCAAGAATAGCTTTAGGAAGTGAGGGCTGTTCCCATTCAATGTAGAAGCAGTAGATTTCTCGAAATGCGTAAAGGATTTTCAAGAAAGAAGAAAGAATCGGTCTGTATCCTGTGGTGGATTAACAGAATGAGACTTCTTTGGTGCATTAAAAGTAATTATATCAATAAAGGATAATTTATTAAAAAGGGGAATTAACCCAGATATGGTCCGTAAAGAAATAAAGTTAGCGAGATCTTCCTTAAACAAAAATCGACGATCAACGTCTTAAATACCTCAAAAATCTATTAAAGTTGTAAATTCTTCTACCTTTAAATCTTCTAAAAAAACCACTGTGCATGGTCCGCAAAGTAAGGAAAATTGAATACTGAAGGAGGTAGTGGCCGCTGTTCTGTGCTCGATGACATCTCAATTCTCGATGTCGGATCATACGTATCATTAAGTGAAATTTCTGTTCTGAATATAAGCGATATAAGCTATGACGACTCGAATACGACACATATTACAATAGAAGGAAGATAAAGAACATACCTTAGAACAAATGTTCAAAATGATAAAGTAGCTATAGCTAATACATCAAAAGTTATCACAGTTGCAGAAGTGCACATGATACAACAGTGCTAATAAGCTCGAATCTATTTAAAAAAACGTGAATGCTTAATAAAGAAACTTTGGTGAATGCTTCGTGTACGTTGCAAAATGATGCGTCAGTGGATCCATTTAAAAACATTTGAGATTCCCATTTAATTCAACTGCAGACAAAACTATAAAGACAAAAAAATTAAATCAATTTCCTAGTGCCATATCATCAAAAGCTTGGAGGGATTTTCACAATTTAAAGGAAAAAGAAAAAACTAGGTAAAATAGATGAAAAAAAAAAAATAGGAAAAAAGCTCAAAGAGAACAAAATAAACTAGAAATTATACCAAAGAGGCGAAAAATTATTACCAAAACAAAACTCAATATTTCTAATTATAAGAAAACCAAAGATAAAGAAGAGATTCACAAAGATGTAGAACCCGATAGTGATGTTGAAAATACTGATTTAAACGGAGTAGAAAATAATATTACAAAGAATGATGAAGAAAATAAGACTGACGATTTTGATGAAATAATGAATTATGAATTTAATATATTTTAATTAATGATTTACTTTTTGACCATTTTAATTTTATATAAGTATAACTGATTTCTAAGAAAAAGAGGCTGCATTATTATAAAAAAAAATATATTAGTTTAAACATTAATTAAATATGTTAAGACGATTTCCTATTAGATTGTCATTAATTATTGACAATTTAATGATAAAATTATTAAAGAGAGAGACATTGACTGCAAATTATAATAATACATTAAGTACGTAGAAGTGTTGTTTACATTGTTTTAACAGTATATGACTTTACGGTTGTCGATTGTTACAATCGCTAATTATTAAGAGAGTAATTAAAAAATTTGTTAATGTTTCATTTTAATAAAGACAGTAATCAAAATGTTTGATTCAATTATTTGGTTTTTAATCGAAAATAGAGCCTACTTAACAGCGAATAATGGTTATTTTTCAAATGGTAAGATACTGGCCGAGAACTAGCTAAATTCTGGCCGGGAACTGAAACTAGTGGCCGAAAACAGGCTAAATCGTTACTTTCAGATATATTTTTTTTAATAATTTTAATATGTCAGTTACAAGTAAATGAACCACAAAAATCAAAACTTCATTATTTTTCGATTTCAAAAATATTTAAGATATTGATCTGTGACTGAAGTGCCATTAAATAAATGATTTCGCAGTTATACGTTGGCTTAAATGGCCGGAATCAGGCGAAACTACCCTACTTAAGGATACTTTACAACGAAATATTTTAAAATACAACTCTTGGATAGAAATCTTACAAACATCTTAGGAAATCTCAAAAGTGTAATCTCGAAATTTGTCATCCACTGCAACCACTTTCAGTTTTCATCGTAGGTATACTTTAAAAAAGCAAAGTTAGGCACCACTGTGTAACTAAACAATAATATATTAAGCTATGATATCATATCAGTATATTTAAGATATTTAAAAAAAAAGGAAAAAACTGAATTAGCTTATTTAAGTGTCCCTGAGCACAAGCCATTATATTTAGAACTTTTGGTTAGTTTACAAACGCACATCACGCAAAAAATATTAAACGGATTTTGACGAATATTTTTTATCTGATAGCTCTAAATTTAAAAGCTGGTATATGTTTTAAGTCGCTATTACACCAGGAACCTGAGATATAACCTAAAAGCTAGCAATGTGTATTTTTAAGACAAACTTAATATTAATGTTTTTGTATTGAAAGGATTATAAGTTTAACTAATATATTATACACTATCTTAGCCGATTCATTTACATGGACTTCAGTTTTTTGTTTTTGTTTTTTTTTTGTTAATGCGGGAAGAAATGTTTCTAACCACACACCCGTCGTTCGGGGCAACGAACAGGGTAGTGTGGGGCCTTCACCCACTAAAGAAACCCGCCGTGTGCCGTCTCTCCATCTTTATTGGCGGGCCACTGGAACTATGTTACATTCCTTCGGTGGTACATGGACTTCAGACCTGGACCCAGATATAAAAAATATTGGGTTCAAAATTTCCCTTTTAGTTGCTTATAAAGAAAAATCGATGCAGCAGAAAATAAAAATAAATATTCACGGACATTTCACACAACGTCCTCTGGTCCCAAACTAAGCTTAACGCTTGTGCTATGGGTACCAGGTTACGGATATTATATATATATATATATATTTTTGTAAATACATATAGTTAAATAGAAAACAATCACACTTACACAAATATTTGTGTTTATCACACAAATAATTGTCCTGAGTGGGAATCGAACTCACGACTTCGGAACGCACGGAAGTCGGTTATACTAACGACAATGCCACGAGGCCCGTCATAAGATAGTGTTATCGGCAATTTAAAAATAAATAATCATTTTGATCTGTATTTTAGTACTTGACATGCTCAGCTACTTTAAAGAAATCCCGCACGCACTTAAATTCTCTTTTTCCACATTCACAAATAATTTGTTCAATAAATAATAATCAGTTAACAAGGCTTTTTTTTGGGGTAATTTTTTTATAATCAAGGTATTCTATGTATTAACTCAGGGTATACAAGCAAAATTGTATACCTATATCACGAACCGCAGATATAACCTAAAAACTAGCTTTTGTCTGCGGTGGAGCTACGGACAAAAAGGCGAGTATATAACATAAGTAAGGAATTTATAAATATACCTACTAGCAGTTGCCAAACGCTAGTTTTTAAGTTATATCCAAGGTTCCTAATTTAATAGCGGGATGAAACGTATACCAGTTCTTTAAGACCTATTAAACAAAAAAGTTTTATCAAAATCAGTTCCGTAGTTTTTTCGTAATAAACAAACCGACAGAAAATCCCTAGAAATAGTTTTTTTTTTGAGTTCAGAGACGCCTAGATAGCCTAATACATTCTTTTTTTCTTAAATAAGTGAAATGTACAGACGTAGCTCTATTACAGCTTTATAATAGTTTATGTAGAAGTCGGTTAAAACACATCTGTTAAAACTTGGCATCATCTATCGTCGAAAACATAAGTTTTTCTTTCAACTGTTGACATGTTCAATTAATGACTGGTGTTGTATTTAACAAATAAGAGTTATTCAAGCGGAACCAAACAGAAATACAGAATCTAATAAAGTGCACAAGAAACATTATCAATAAAACGGATTGGAGTATAAATCAGGGAAGGAATCTCCGCGGAATCTTTGTTTTGTGTCGGCTCCTTAATTGATGAAACGTTGGGAAACACAACTTTCGTGGAATGTTCTGGAATGACTTCGGTCTATTTATAAACAATCTATTGTAAACCTTTTATAAACCTTTTTAAATATGGCTTCAGGCTGACCTATTTTATTTCATGGTTTTTTTTTTATGCAATATACATCCCATAAGTAAGAAAAATTTTTGTAACAAGATCAAGCTTTCATTCCCCAAGGTATGTGAGAGCATTATATTGCGTTAAATCTATATAATTATATCATACTATACCTACTATCGGCTATGATGGCCGTTTTGACGTTTGTCCACTCATGAAGTTTCGTATTAATTAATAATTACATTTGAAGGAGCAAATTGCTGTTCTTTATTGTCAATAGTGACGTGCAGTTAGTCATAAAATTTATCGAATGTATAATTTAAGGACACAAAATTTATTTATTACATTGATTTCTAAACTATATAAATTAGGGTCACGCGAATATTTATTTTTTATTTTTATAAGATTATAATTATTGGTACCTACTTATTTACCACACAACTAGGCATTTGTTGTTCGAAATTCAAATTTGTTAAATACGAAATCTAATATGATCGTCACTAGGATTGCTGGCCAGCACAACTACTACCTCCGGCAAACTCGCGTCAATGCTCAATGCAAAACAAAGCAGTTTCGACTTGACGTTGCTTTAACCTTTTTAATCTGGTACTACTTGCAATAAAAACTTATAGATTTCATTATATTTTTTCGAGAATAAATTGACATTTCACATCACTATTGTAGTATGCCAAAACGGCCATTATAGCGTGCCGCAACTATAAGTATAATATTATAAATGTGAATGTGAGCAAATCCAAACTAATGGTTTTTGAAAGAGAAGAAGCCAGAACAGATATTAGAGTAGCAATAGGAAATGGTGTGCTAGAACAAGTGGATGAATTTGTATATCTTGGATGTGGATTCAGTCAGGATGGAAGGTACACCACTGATGTAGAGAGGAGAGTGAATGCGGGAAATAGAGTGAACGGAGCATTGGGACAACTTCTCGGCAGTCATCACCTCAGCCAGAGGGCACGTGTCGCAATACACAATGCAGTGCTTGTCCCAAAGTTATTATATGGAAACGAGAGTTGGGTATGCAAAAAGGAGCATGAGAGTAAAATCAATGCGATCGAAATGCGATCTCTGCGGAGAATCTATGGAGTGTGGCTGACTGACCGCATTCGTAACAACGATGTAAGAAGGCGAGTAGGTATGACAGAGAGTATTGGTGTAAAGGTGCGAAAAGTAATGCTCCGATGGTTCGAACATGTAGAAAGAATGCCGAACGAGCGACTGGTTATGAAGATATACAATGCGAAAGTGGAAGGATGTAGTTACAGCGGGAGACCGATACTCACCTACCTAGACCAAATCGGTCATGTATAGAAAGAAGGTGGAGTCAGGAGTCTCCGAAACCGGCGAGCGTGTATGAAGGGAGTTATCAATGTTGAGGAAGCGAGAGATGTATGCAAGAATAGAGTTGGCACTCTGTTCTCTCTGCCTATTCCGCAAGGGAAATGGCGTGATGATAAGTTAGTAATAAATGTGAATGTAAGTTTGTTTGTTACGCTTTCACGCGAAAACTACTTAACCGATAATCATGAAACTTTGTACACATATTCTTGGAGGTATGAGAAGCAACATAGGATAAATTTTTAAAATACAAATTATACTAACTTACTGCAATAATGCATGTAAATGCATTCCGATAGATGGCGTTGGTCGTAAAGACAAATGTGTTAAGGAGGTTGAGATGATCGAAAGATCTGTACGATAGCTCAGTGGCTTAGAGCACTTCCCCGGATTGGAAAAGACGCGGGTTCGATTCCCACTCGTACAAAAAAATCTCTTTTTCCTTATTCAGAAATAATTTGTATTTTAAAAAGTGGCGGAGCATGTCAAATGCTAAAAAATATAAACCAAAATGTTTAAAAAAGGCTAAATCTTAATAAAAAAAAAAAATTACGAAAAAAATTGTTTGTCATTTCAAGGGTTGCTTTATTTATTTTTATGAAATTTCTCGCGGACCAAGTCGCGGGTAACAGCTAGTATATATACATATATAAATTTATCTCTATTTCCCTTGGTCATCGCATCACGCGTGAACGGATTGAACAATTTTGCTAGTTATTTTTTTTGTTCTGTTTATTATTGTCAGGAGAAGGTTCTTGTGAAAGAAACAATTAAGAAAATTGCGCATATAATTAGAAAATTCAGAAAACTTAACGACTATTTTAACATAGCACATTTGACAGTTGGCAATAATTGAATGCTAAGACAGGACAACGTCTATCGGGTCAGCTAGTCTTAAATAACTGTGTCTCCAGTAGTAAGACAATGTTTGTTATGAATAATATTTAGATATTAAATACAGACAAGAATGTTTATTTAGATAAAAAATGTTGTGAGATTTACCTAGAGCGCGGCAAGTTTGTCACGATCAAAACAATTTGTTGTTTTAACAATAAACCATCTGTTTTTCATCGAGGTAAAGTAAGTCGTAAATCTTGTCCAGTGAGTTTTGTTATACAAATTACTAGGAAAGCTTTTGCGAGTCGATTGAGGAGTTGGACGAACAAGTTCGGGGCTGGACTAGTTTCGGATAACCCTCGCCAAGTCGGGACCAAGTTTGTGGTAATCTGCTCGTCCCCCGAGACTTCCCCCGGAACTTTAATTGAGAAAACGGGTGGGCTGGTCAATTGATACAATTTGACGTGATTTGTGTTGATGCAAGTTGAGAGTGGACGTTGTTACAAGCTTGCATTTATAGCTGAGTAATGTTCTTGTTAGTTGTCCCTAGATTCTTGCTACTTAGTGCTTTGTTATTTGATAATTATTAACTGACAAAAGTAAAGACTCACCTAGGTAAGTAAAGGCTACTAGGTAATAAAGACTACCAAAGAAAATGTTCACCTAGGTAAGGTTCTTGCCGGGTTCTTCTTATGAAAAACCTTTCTGCGGAATCCGGCAGCTTGTGGTGATTGTAATCGCGACATTGCGGACGCACTTACGTCAAGCACTCGTGTTAGTTATTACCCGTTGTTGGTGAACGAAAAACTCGTTAATACGACGCGACGCGACGCGACACGAAGATATCAAATACTTTGGAAAATCCAAAACTGCACGCCTCATAATCTTCATTTTTCACAATAAAATTGATTATTTGTAGTAGCTAATAATGTAATGGTTTTACTAAGTAGTTTTCAATAAATCACATAGATGGCGCTAATTTCAAAAAGTACTAATGTGGGGTGGGGTTTCATGTCTTATACGCCATCTAGCGCTAATTTTAAGAAGTTGGTCTATATTCTAGGTTATAGTTAAAGTACTCAAGCCAATATAAACTGTATCCTTGTAAAAACAAGTTGTAAAATCGCTTGCGCTCAGCCGTCAAAATGAACCGAAAAGTCATTACGTCAAGGTTGACATTTCAGTGTCGTAAAAATTGTGGAACGTAAAATATGTTTTTTTCGTGTTTTATAACGTTGGTGTGTTATTATTTACGCGTGTTTAGTGTTTTAATTATTGTTATGGATAAAA
This sequence comes from Leucoma salicis, assembly GCA_948253155.1. Taxonomy (NCBI): domain Eukaryota; kingdom Metazoa; phylum Arthropoda; class Insecta; order Lepidoptera; family Erebidae; genus Leucoma; species Leucoma salicis. The sequence goes on along the minus strand of OX411806.1, from coordinate 1,119,884 downwards.
TAGTTATTATACTTGACAAATATCATCAGTTCGTCAAGCAAAGGTAAGAAATTTCTTTTAACAAAAAATAATGTTCCGACCGGGCGAACGGCGTTCTGTTGTTGAAGATAGTAAAATCACCGGTGGCTAATTGGCTATGCGTACGTAAAAAGGTAGTTCTCATGAAAGGCGCTGGTTTTAATGTCGCGTCGAGCGTAAATATTCAGTATGTTTTTGTTTATTTAATAACAATTAAACCACATCAAATCAGATCGTGAAAAGTAATAGGGCTCTATTCCTAATCATAATAAATCGTAAACGAAAAAAAAAAGACTCAATTAGTAAATTATTATGGTCGTTATCGTGTTCACATATAGGTATTACCTACAACTCACGGACGTCCAAGCCAGATTTTTTTCAAACAGTTTTTTAATTAGTTTTAATAACAAAAAGGCCATCAAAAATATCATGAGTGTTCAAAATAGTGTTTGTTTTTTATATATGTGTGTGGATATTATATTACAAGTGCAATATATGATAAATAGAGACATTTTAAGTTTGAAAAATCAGTTATTCTAGAATAGAGGTTGTATGTACTTATGGGCTACGTTGGCGCCGAATATGAATGCAACGAAACGCAATTAAAGTATTAGTCACAATACGTGGCATCACGTCGCGTCGCTCACCTAGGGCAACGGGTTATAGTAACTGACCATTTTAAGTGCTATATAATAAGCCTTCTTTTTGTTAAGTTGGAAAAAAACGTACCTAACCACACACTCTGTCGTTCGGGGAAACGAACAGGGTAGAGTGGGGCCCTCACATACTAAATAAACCCGCCGTGTGCCGTCTCTCCGCCTGTACTGGTAGACCACTGGAACTATGTAACATTACTTCAGTCATATACTCGTATAGCACATATTATAATAAGCCTATGAAATAAATATATTTTTGATATTGAATTTGAGTGTTAAATTGTAAGCATTTAATAATACTAGATTAGTAGCAAAGATGCAATGATCGATGATATTGTTCATTACAAACGATACGGTGATGCTCATCTGATTGGCTTTTACACCGCACTAGAGCATGTGGCAGATTTGTAGCGAACTCGTTTACCAGGCAGTTGTTCCGGGTCACAAGGGTTTTTAAGGTAACTGTTTATTGAACTTACATTATTTTATACAAATGCTACAGGATATGACGAAATTAGAACTAAATTAGTTACATTAAATGCAAAAAGTATAGCGTTACCTTTAACTTATATAATCAACAAATCATTTAAAGAAGGTACTTTCCCAACAAAACTGAAGATTTCGCTAATAAAGGCATTATTTAATTATAAGAAATACTAAATGTGAATATTTCTACACCGTCTTAAGGTAGAATATGCATGATATATATTATGTCATAAGAACTTACTGTACCATATTCTGGGAAATAAACTTTCATTCATTTATATTCGACGGGCCTCGTGGCGTAGTCAGAAGTGTAACCGACTTTCGTGCACGAGGTCGTGGGTTCGATTCGCACTCAGGACAATTTATTTGTGTGATGAGCACTGATATTTGTACTGCGTCTTGGTGTTTTCTATCTATTATGTATGTATTTACAAAAAATGTAATAATAATATATGTATTATATCTGTAATCTGGTACGTTCCATAGTACAAGCGTTAGGCTTAGTTTAGGATATAGGACGTTGTGTGAAATGTCCGTGAATATTGATTTATTTATTTATAAGTCTTTTTTGAAAACAATTAATGACCTACTATTGGGCTTCATTAGGTTATAGTTATCATTATGGTATATTATTAGTTATCAGGCCCGAACGCGTCGGCGCCACTGTCGCCTGTGTGACCGACCTTGAAAAATCTGTGTTTTTTGGTCGTAGAGGGGAGATAACTTATTTATTCATTTCCATTTAGTGAAATGAAATGGTAAGCAGCGCCTCAGTAACGCTCTTTGTATTGTTGAGTCCAAGAGCCATCAGGCGCACTTGCCGTCTGCCACTATAAGCAATAAAAAAACCCCTTTCTTAGCAAAAAAAATGAGTGTGGTTCAATGAATTTGAAATACAGTGTAAGTGTTATCTTAACCCTGTGTAACTGGCCGTCATTTTCTTTGACGTGCACATTAATTAATCCTTCATGAGCTACCGCAGGGATCTGAGATCTCTCGGCTGAGATGACAACAATATCAGCGAAACTAATCTACATTTGTTTTACAAATACGTAGGAATCTGATACCAGTTTCTTAGTATTCGATTAAGTAAATTAAAATACAACGCTGTGATAATTAACAGCTTTAGCTTAACACAAACATCACGACACTTATTACTCAGCAGCAGGGTAGTGTGTGTGGTATTCAACTAATATAAACTTCCACACACTTCCGGTGGGTGCTGCGCTAATATCCGGTTCAGTCCCTACCGTTTCGCCTACATCAAACTTTAATTTTTGAGGTCTAGAAGTGAGGCTTTGCGTAGGCTTTCATGAAAGTTTTTAGTAGTTGGTGTAGTAAACTTAAGCATGTTAGAATTTATTAAAAATGGAACTCAATATTTCCACTATCGGGTACGGCCTACCCAAGAATAATTTCTTTTTATTGCTTATGATGGCAGACGAGCCACGGCCCACCTGATGGTAAATAGTAACCGTAGCTCATGAACTTAACTATGCCGAGAGTATTGTCAAGCCGCTGCGCACCATTTCATTTCTCAGATGTGAAATGAAAGAATAACACACTGAAATGCTTTATGACCGGTCACATAGGAGACGGTGGTACCGACTGTTCGGGCTCGATAGCAAGTGAGTACTCTCACTTAGTACCCAGCCCTACCACCAGTAATGCTATGGGTGATAACTGCTTACTTCCCTTAGTCGCCTTATACGACACCCGCGGGAAATGATAAATATTTAGGTTATAGCCAATCGCGCTGTCCTATAGTCGTTGGTGGAACTACACAAGCCACCAGGAAAATATTTCTGACACGCAGGTCTCCACATCATATTTTAATTCGAGGGGTAGAGAACATAGAGGTGATTCTCAATTAAAAATTTCAGTGCAGTGGATGGAAAGCAATAAAATTTAAATCTACTGAACAAATTTTTATGCGATTTAACAATGGATGGATGTTTAGGTACGTGGGTAGTGGTAGCTGTAGACACACATAGTGGAATGATTGTTGATGATATTAAAAAATAAATTATTTTTAAATAAAAAAAAAACCGCCTTCAAAAAGTGTGCCATGATGATGTTAATGTTATTTGTTGTTTTGTTATTTTTAGACTAGGCACCGACTTCAAACACATCAGTAGGTGTCTAGCACGGAATTTGTATGTAAATACAAAATTATTTTTTTGTTAATTAATTCAAGGTGTCTTTTGAAGGCGGTTTTTTTTTATTTAAAAGTAATTTATATTTTGATTTTTAGTGGTTATTTACAAAATAGGTGCGTAGGTTAGAAGTAGATGGTACATGATGGGTAGGCCTTCCTTGGATCACAGGAGTCTGAAAATGATAAATATGAGCGCCTAAAGCGCAGTAGAGAAAGAAATAGAAAACAGCGAGAGTGCCGAAGACCGTGAAGAAAGATTGGCGTACCCATATACATATAATATGGGTACGCTAACTAAACTGCCTCGGTGGTGCAGCGGTAGTGTGTGCAACTACTGATCTTGAGGTCTTGGCTTCGATCCCCGGGTCGGGCAGTGTTATTGAGCTTTTTCACAAAAAGAAAAATTCTAGGCAATGTACTAGCTTACTGACTTAAACATAGCTGGCAAACCGTGGGTGTGTACCACACCTCTGCCTATCCCTTCGGGCATGCAGGCGTGATACTATGCTAATTAAACGCACTGTTCCAATGAGCCAGAGAGTCGGTTGAAAATATCATCGAGGTATGTCCAGATGCAATCTTTTAGATTATTGTTGTTTCTTTAAAAACTGCTTTACCGATTTTAATAAAATTTGAATGGGACCATCTCTGATGTAGAACCTACCAAACATAAAAAGAATCATTGAAATCTATTCATAATTGGCGGAATAATCGCGTAACAAACACACCTCCTCCTTTTCGGAAGTCAGTTGAAAAATCATACTGATTGGGGGAGTATTGGTAAAACGCGACGCGTAAACCTATAGTTATAGTATACAATTTTAGTTATATCTCAGGTTCCCTATATAATAGCGAGATCTATCAAAGAAACATTATTTTATGATACAGTTATTTTTTCTCAAATATCTTCAATGTACAGACACAGCTCTCTTACAGCTTCGTAATAGTAAAGGTTGAAAACAACTAGCTGATTTCCAAATATGGAGGTAAATGCTTGTATGTAATCATTTATAAACAATATAGCAGTAGTTAAAACATTTGAATAACCCCTGAGGACCCCTTATTCAAAAGTAAGCACAAACAAACCATTAAACTTTTCCAAATTAAAAAACAAACAGAAACTTACGAACGTTCAAAAGCCAATCAACTAACATCGAACAACAAAACTAATTACAGAGTGGAACATGCCGTCCACCGTCCACCGTCAGGTGCCGACGCAAACAAACCAACAATCAGTGCGCACAAACATGGCCGCCGCTGATTGCGCCTCATAACCTGATCAACATTAATATTTCTGTTGCTCTTTGTTCTGTAGCGCGGTAAATCACTTGTACGCGCAACTGTACATTGTCAACTAGTACAATCAAGAACAGTCATAGCACTAAGTACTTTAAGAGAAAATATAAAAATATCTATCTTTAGCATAATATTTAGAAGGCAACATTATTTAAGACTATTGTGATTTGAAACTCGTAGTTACGAAAACCCACGTTGAAAAGAAACAAACATGAGACAATGAGATAGAATATAGTGATGATAGAAATAACTGCCTCTTTTTTATTTTTTTATTTTAGGTGGGCAAAAATGTCGTACCGCTCACCCCGCTGCCCGGGGAGACAACGGGGTGAATGGGGCTCTCACCCACTAAAAACCCACCGTGCGCCTCCACCCGCCCTTGCTACGGCGGATCACGGGTACCACGTCATTACGACCGCGATCCGCAGGCGGCAGCCCCTTCGGGCACCCTCTCTTGAGCGACGCCTCGCGCACTTGGGCGTCGCACCTTCGCGGTAGGCTTTCGCGGACGGCAGGGTACTCCCCGACCCCACCGTCCGCAGCCTCGGCTAGGGCGGCATCAGGCGCAGATAAGCGCGCGCACGCCGCCCCTCGCGCCGGCGGCGAATCGGGTCCGCAAAGAAGGATTCCTCACGGGCCCTCTCCGCCACCTCCTTCCGTGAGATGACAGCCTCGCAGAAGGCGGCGATCGCGGTCCAGGCCCTGTCACTGCCAACCATCGCTCGCGCAACGGCCGGCAGCGACAGGTCCACGCCTATGACTGCAACGAGTTCCCGGCGCTGCACATCCCAGGCCGGGCACGACTCGAGCGAGTGCTGCGCCGAGTCCTCGTCGCAGCCGCAGTGGTGACAGCCTGGGGTCGTCTCCCTCCTTGCGATCGTGTGCAGGTATTTGCCGAAGCAACCATGCCCCGACAAAACCTGCACCAACCGGAAGGTGAGGACCCCGTGCTGCCGCCCTGCCCATTCTTCCAAGATCGGCCGGAGCGCCCCCACGGTCCAGAGACCGGCTTGGGGCGTCTCCAGCCGAGACTTCCACTTTAGGACGGTGGCGCGGCGGGCATCTTCCCGCCACGATAACATTGCGCTCGGCGAGAGGCGGCTGCCCCCCGCCTGCGCCGTTGACGCCCGTCGATAGACGTCGGCGAGCACCTCCGCCTCCTGATACCACGGGGGGGTTCCGGCCAACGCGCAGGCTGCATCGGTCGAGATCGTGCGGTACTCGCGTATTGCCCTGACCGCTACGACCCTCTGTGGACGCCACAGAAGGGCCCTATTGCGAGCGGCCAGGGACTCCGCCCACACGGGCGCGCCGTACAGCGCCATCGACCGTACTACCCCCGCGTAGAGTCGTCGACACGCAAGACTCGGTCCGCCCAAATTCGGCATAAGTCGCCCGAGGGCGGACGCCGTGTTGACGAGCCTTGGCGCAAGACATAGAAATAACTGCCTTATTCAACAAATCTATCAGCACTCAAACCTTTCCTACTCAGTGAAAAAGCGCAACCATTCGACCTCTACCAAAGAACAGTGACCCTCAAAGTGTTAAAGACTGGATGCCTATAAGTATCCTACCTAGACAGGGTAGGATGCTTGTCTTATAGGCGGCAAGTCTTGTAACCGAACCTACCTCATCCATCATCCATCCATCCACCAGCCTTTTAACGTTCACTGCTGGACATAGGCCTCCCCAAGAATGGGGGATAGTGCCATAATCGCCATGCTTGGCAGGCGGGTTGGCGATCGCAGTGGATGTTGTTAATACTCGAAGGAGTGCTGCTGCCCACTCCCCCGGTATTCCCTCAGTCGGCTCTTACGACTCCCATGGGTGGAGAGGGGTAGGACAATTCTAAAGCCAGCCCCACACGGCAAACCGAACCTACCTACCTCTTGTAAACTAAACTACTCCTAATTATTGTCCAAAATAAAAGTAGCCTAAATTACTCTTTATAACATCAGCTATTCGTCGTCAGTAAAATCTGTCGTCCAAATTTGTCTAACCATTCTGGAGATTAGCCGGAACAAACAGGTAGACAGGTAGACGGATAGACAGCGAATATTTTGCATGCATATGTAAATTGGAGAACAATACAATATTAATATGACATAGAGCTTATGTGATGATGGAGCTGGAAGGTAGCCATGGCCACTCTGTAATAAAACGACGTTATGTTATCGAGTTCAGGCTCGTTTGATTTGAATTGATAACCTTAAATGATGTCCAGGCTCTGATGATTGAGCTGGAAGGTGGCGATGGGATCTCTGTAATTAAAGTACCCAACCCGATCGAGCTTGAGTTAGTTTGGTTGGTCTTGAGAAGTACCTACTCTGGGCGTTTATAATTATCCGGTGTCTGATGAAGGTGGCCATGGAAACTCTGTGATGAAACGATGTAGACCTATTTAATTTGGGCTCGTCGTGATCCTTGGGTCTATAGGTCTAATGATTAAGTTGATCGACTATTATATAAAATGAATACATATCTATAGATAACAATAACTAGGTACATCAAATTTCAGCTTAATTGAAATAAAGAAAAGAAATTTTAACATTAGATATTTTTTTTAAATATAAACAGTAAGCTACTAAAGAAAGTAAACTATTTTTTACATTTTGACAGCAAGAAAGAAAAAAGAGGGTGTAACATGCTTTTATTTGAAAACTTGAGACTGTGACAAGACTTATTTTAAAATTTTTAGTTCTTTTATATTGACAACCTAAAAGCTTGTTTTAAAAAAAATCTTGGTTTTTTTATGTTATTTATTTAGACATTAAAACAGACACTTAAATTTGATTTATTTGTATAGATTTCTGCTTGCCATAATAAATCATATTAGATATATACTACCTATACCGGCAATACCTAATTTGATTTTTGACGACATGTGTCGGCAATCCACCCCAGGGAGGCGCATCCTGATGATGAGTATCGGACTATCGGATATGCTCGAAACCGGGTCGACGTAATCGATTTTAAACGTGAGAAAAAAAGGACAGTGCAATTATGAATGTCAGCCCCGTTTCAAAAACTTGTCAAGAAATATGTTGAATTATGAATCGTAACTATTTTTATATGCAAGGGTACATTGTCAATTAAATATATAATATTAGATAATATAAGTATTTATAAGGGATTTTTCACAACTTGTTACCAGGCGTACATCACTCGCTTCGCGTATCGCCCACGATACAACTGACAGAGGGCTGCCGCACGCCCGCCTAAGCGCTCGCGCTTGTAGTATTTATTAAACTAAAATTGTTTACGTGATTTAGGGTATTTCAACGACAAAATTTAATAACCGAGAATTCAGAGCTATAACTTCAAACATATATGATCAACAAAAAACAAATTTATAAAAAAATAATCCGATTTAAAATGATATAAAATTTAATTAAATATAAGCTATTAGAAAACTAAACGACAGCTTTGCTGCGGTCGGTGGAGTCTCCGAAACCCGCCAGCGTGTATGAAGAGAATTACGAATGTTAAGGAAGCGAGAGATGTATGCAAGAATAGTCAGTTTGGCACTTTGTTCTCTCTGCCTACCCCGCAAGGGAGACAGTGAGATGATAAGTAAGTAAGTAAAATCATCATAGGTGCAACCCTAGCGCATTCGTTGCATGACGTGGTTGCACGTGGATAAGTGATGTTTCTGTCCGTAAGACTAGTATCTATTCTGTGGTATTACTATTCTACTGTTGGGTGCGGTTCCATTCATATTGACTTAGGACATTAGTCCCGTTTACTATTATAGTATCAGTGGGCAATAAGTTAAGTAATAAAATGTGAGTATATAGTACTTCTAACTACTGCTTTGGTGACTATATTTATGCACGAGTATGTACGTAGCTTAGACAGCTGTTACAAAAATATTTGGTGTGAAACCTTTTTTACCCCCGATGAACGTAAATATGTTATATGTTTAACGTGTGTGTGTGTGTCTACGGTATTATAGCTTCCAAACGGTTGAACGGATTTTGAATTTGGCTTTATTTGTATTAAAGGTAAATTGATTGAGGGTATCTTTGGTATTGGAGATCGCTTATGCGTGTGTTCAAAAGGTGGGTTTTCAATATAGTTGTCGTAATTATAGTGAACTTAATTAGTTTGTTAATATGTGCTAATTACATTTTTTGTGGGGCACTGACATAATATAATATTCACGGACATATCCCACAACGTCCTCTGGTCCCAAACTAAACTTAGTTGCTCATTGGTCTCTAGACTGTAACCAAGAACTGTAGATGGAGTTAAGAGGCAGGTCAGGGTCGGGTGTTTCCAACCGGACAAACGCATTCCAATGTAGGACATAAAAGCTTCTCTAATTTATGACACAAGGACGACTCTGCATACCCCATTCAATCTATTTGCATCGCCTCTTTTATTATATTTTTCTATTTCAAACAGATTTTCCTAAAACAATCAGGCTCTCTCACATCACTAAAGCCCATTGCGTTTCAGGATATTTGCAATGTAATTACAGCTACATGGAACTTAATTACATATTAGTACTAAATGGTACAAATAATTATCAATTAGGCATACGTACTGTTTAATTATCGTGTGTATTGCCCATGTATTAATTACGTTTCCAGGGTATTGAAAATTCCATTTGGATTCCCTTCCACCCGGGTTGTGATATCACTGATAGTATTAGCTACACTCCTAATATTGGATGTTTTATAACTATAGTTTTACATAAAAACTTATTGTTTACGTTATAAAATTAAACTTTATTCTACATATCAGGTTTCTAGATTTTGTAGTTTGTGTTTGTCGTCAGTCGCGACGATTTCATATATATTATGAAGATATTAGATATTGAATAGTTATATTTAACTTAATACTATTCGATATTTTCGCGAATATTATACACTAACTTGTGCCAGCTGCTGCGTGCACGTGTTTTGAGACAAATACATTTATACAATACATATGTAACTAAATAAAACTATATTTAAAATTCTGATTGAATAACTGCTTCTGCCTTACTATAACTGCTATTTAACATCAGAAAATCCTAAATTTAATATTCTGCTTCAAGCCTAGCTCTATGTACCGAACTTAATGAATACTGCATCAGTAAACAAGATAAATAGATAGACAAAAAATATAAAGTTCGTTTCGCGTTCTTTCTCGCAGTCATTCTACTATTTTTGATAATTATCTTAAATGTACATACACATCAGATTATAATGATTTATTATAATGTATGCGCAGTTGTTTTAGTTTGACGTATTTTGGGTTCGACAATTGCACGATTTCAAAGTGGGTTATATAGGGATCATTTACTAGAACGGCTTATTATTTTTAAAACAAAAAGTATTCTTAAGTAATGTTTAGTGGGTACCAATAAAAAATAGTGAAACATCTATCTTCTTTCTTGATGCGTATCGTACCAAGTTTCAATTTATACCGAACCTTGGTGAATATAAAATATATCAAGTACTTTATCTTACATTCTTAAATTCTCAACTTTTATGCTTAGAATAATATTAGTTTTATACTCGCGTACGGCTAGTTTCTAGTTCAAACTTTCATTTATATTGTTTGTTTTCAAAGTGTTTATAATGAAATACTAGGCCTTAGGCTTTCTTTATATTGGAATTAAAACTTTTATATAATAATAATATGATGACAATTTAAAATCATTTTAAGTAGGTATTAGAAATATATTTTTAACTAAAAATTTAAGTTGCACATAAACCTTTATCCCCTAATTAACCTCCTGAGGGATGTTCTTCATGCTTACTACGTACCAAATTTAACGTACGTACAAAAACAGGTCAGTGGTTCTGCCGTATTAGTGTAACGAGCAGCGCAGAGATAGTTTTTTAAAATATTAGTAATAATTAATTGTGTTTATTTAATATTAATTAATTGATGTCCACTGTTGAACACATGCCTCTCCAAGAGAGCGTCACAACCAGCCGTCATGTGCATCCGTGGGCTCCTTACCTACTGCTTTGACCACCGGGGATGGTACAAAATATTATACTTTTATTATGACATATAAAAAGTTGAGGGGAATCGGATTTATCACACAATTCATAAGCAAGTATCTGGGCTTAAAGTAAATAGATTTTGATAATTTTTCTAGATTACTATTACGTAATGATAATTGAAAGTCGCGTTAAAATCGGTGATGCTGTCCCGGGTTCCGGGGGTATATCGGAAGACGATTTGAATTAAAATTAAAAACTATACGATAGTACTTTTATTCGAGTAATATACCTAATCATAAGCGTAATGCAAATAACAGACATATTATTGTGCTGTAAAAAGAAATGATACGGCCTTCACAATCTATAAACAAGCCGACAAGTTATTTTTAGGCCATTCACCACACATATGAGCGTAAACAAATAAGTATTTGAAAGTAAATGTGTGATTAAATGCAGGTTAAATAAGCATATCATACAGAAGCAGTCGTGGCCGAGCGGTTAAGGCGTCTGACTAGAAATCAGATTCCCTCTGGGAGCGTAGGTTCGAATCCTACCGACTGCGAACCGACTTTTTGGAATCTGAGTTACGTTAAAGTTTTTGTACGTAGGGCTTCTTTTGTATTGATTTTTTTACGCTCAAATCGCAGTGGGCCTGATGAATTACAATTCAGGTACTTCCTGGGAGCGTCCGACAATTTCTATTCGAATTTTACGAATACGACAATATTGTTACTGTAACCGGAATTGCTTAAATTAAATTAGTAGATATTTGAATGAATACAAGAAGTAGGTATTCACAGAAGACTTTATTTTGCAAGTCGCTCTAATTATTTTTGTAAATAATCCAGTTGAATAATCCAGGTTATATATGAGTTAAGACTTAAATAATTGAACTTTCTGTTACCTGCGACTTCATCTGCATGGAATTTTACATTTTACTTCTTTTTTTGCTTAGAATCCCATAATTTCAGAATAAAAGAAGCTTAAGTTATTCCTTATAACATCAGCTACCTATTTCCCAGTGAAAGTGCCGCTCAAATCGGCCGATATAAAGATTAGCCGTAATAAATAGACGAAGGACATTTATAAAAAATGTTTTTTTTTGTTTAAACTTTTTGTTTTTTATGCATTTAGTAAAAATGTTATTAAGATATTACACAGATACACTTTCATTGTATTATTGTATAGTCCTTTGCAAATTAACTTGCACTCCTAGTTTTCTGGTTAATTTAAGAATTCAGACGATATCAGAAACAATAACTAATTTATTAATCAATCTGGTCCGGAGAGAAGTGGTGTACTTTCCCGTAGAGAGATGCTTGGCTGTGCCCCCGGTGTTAATGAATCCGTAAGTCACGGCTACCACTCATCTTCAGCTGGGATGCACATCACCTGTTGCTGTTATTAAAAAAGAAATATGTCTTTACATATAACCATAACAGAACGAGACGCTGTTTAAAATGAAGACGAATGTGATAAATACCTAAACGTTCAGATCTAAGAAGTGAGTGTGTTATATTTTACACAATACATTTATAAAATAACTAATACAATAAAGCTAAACAGTTTGTTTATTCGAACGCTCTAATCTTTGGAACTATCAGGTGGGCCACATAATTGACAACCGGGAATTAGGTATGTGGATTGTAATGCGATCGTTACATCACTAGCTACCCTCATTTGATAGATACAAAATGCACACACAGGGCAAACATCCCTATGTAATTCAATTCCACGATCCTTGATCTTGATTCCCCAGCAGACCAACACATATCGAAATACTATATATATAAAAAAAGAACTAAAACTAATTAATAAATATAATTTTTATATTTGTGTGTTTTCTATGTTATGCGTCTACAGCACAGTTGCTGAAACTCAGTGTTGTGATGTCATTATAACATCACAACTTTAAAAATTAGTAATTTGTTATAGGTAGCGTACCTATATACTCTCGTATACATTACACTTCAATTTTATTTATTTGTATAGATTTTATTTTAGTTACGTCTCTGACGTAGTGCGAAAAAAATATTTTCTTTCATCTAATGAAGTCCAAATACCTGTCGTCACAATCCGATGCTCTGTGAAAGCGTTGTATTTTCGGGTATAAGTCTGCCCATTTTTGCTGAAACCAATAAGCCTATCTTTAGAATAGTATGTTTTGTAAAACGGCATAGAATAGTTTTCAGTTTCTACATTAAAAAACAACAATGCCGAGAGCACTAAAGAAATATACCAACGAAAAAATCGGTCGAAAATTTCACATTGAAATAATTTCAATAAGCAAAAGAAATTCACCGACACACCGTGTACTCCGAACTCGAAACAGTATTACGGTTCAACACAAAAATCTGTGTATTTTTTGTTATTTGTTTTTATTTTTTTATTATAACGAGGGTACATGTTAATATGATCAAAACATTCAAGGTGATTTTATTAAAATTACTCCCAATATTATTTTTCGGTTAAATACATTCCAGGCATTTTTAAAATAGAATATATTTTACTACTAGAAGCTTTGAAAGCTCCAATAAATTGTCATCATCATTATCAACCCATGGCATTCCACTGCTGGGCTCCAATCTGTTTTGTTGTTTGGTAGATCGCATCCAGATGTTCGTGGTGATCTCTGCAACATCGTCGATCAATACACAAGGTGGGATACCAGGACTGAGTGTGACTCCACTGAGCACTTCCTACCTGCCGCCATCACACTGCTAGGCCAAGTCCCATTATCTTATTATCCAGTTACCATCGACTTGGCCTTTAGTCCTACTTGATTACCAAAGACGGTATTTCCCTACCTATAAAAATGCATAACGATGTAAGCCCATAATTATTTAAAAAAACATAACAGACATTGAAAACCTTATAGAAATCCTTTGCGTTTAAAAAAGATTCACAGATAAACAGATTTTGCATAATACTGTTTAAGTATAACTTACTTATTCACTTATTATCACGCCATCTCCCTTGGAGGGTAGTCAGAGAAAACAGGGTGCCACAAGGCTCTATTTTTACATACATCTCTCGCTTCCTCAACATTCATAATTCCGTTCATACTCGCCGGTTTCGGAGACTCCTGACTCTATCTTCCTTCTGTACATGACCGATTTGGTCTAGGTAGGTTAGTCTCGATCTCCCCCTGTACCTACATCCTTCTACTTTTGCATTGTATTTCTTCTTAACCAGTCGCTCGTCCGGTATTCTTTCCACATGTCCTAACGCTTCGAATCGCATCTTTACACCAATACTCTTTTTCTTACCTACTCGCTCTCTTACGTTGTCGTTAGGAATGTGGTCAGTCAGCATAACTCCACAGATTTTCTGTTTTTGCATTTTGCATACCCAACTCTTGCTTCCATATAATAAAGTTGGGATAAGCACTGCGTTGTGTATTGTGACACGTGCCTTCTGGCTGAGGTGGTGACTGCCGAGAAGTTATCCTAAGGCTCCGTATACTCTATTTTCCGGATTTACTCTTTTCTCTATAGTAGTGATGTACCTTCCATCCTGACTGAATCCATCACCAAGATATACATATTCATCCACTTGTTCTAGCACACCATTGCCTATAATTTCTTTAACATCTTAACCGTATTTTATTTAAGGATAACAATTAACCGTATTAAGCCAATAAATACTACTTATTGTTCAAAGTCGGTTACAAGTCCATACATCATTAAGTCTACGAGTGGTGATTGTTCGAATAGTTTCTTTGTTCACCTCACTGACCGGATTAGTCAATTAGCCGGTCAAGCCGCGCCTCCGGTTCGACCCGGTGACGCATTAGAGTATTCCATCCGGGCCATATTTGAATGATAACGACAAAAATTTATAACCGTAAGAGCATTTTAGCGTAGTGGTAAAACAAAGAACTGCAAAGACAAAAAAATGGTATCGAGTTCTACTGACTTTTTGAGATTCTTTAAAATTATGTTCGTATTCGTTTTTAAAAATTATCACTAAGTATTCCATGAAGGAAAATATCGTAAGGAAATGCATGCCTGGGCCAGTCTAGATTACGGCCTAAATCCTTCGATAACTCTGAATTATGAGACCCATGGGTATAATACTGGGACGGTAATGGGTTGAAAAAAAAAGTGATTTATAATATTTATATATATTTTTAGCATTTGACATGTTTAGCACTATACATTAAACACAAAGTGAAAAATGTGAAATCGAAAATAACAGTCACGAGCAGGATTTGAACCTGCATCTCCTGGATATCGTCCAGATGCTTTGCCAATTCAGCCATCGTGACAATTGCTCCCGACTGCTAATTTTTATAACACATTCATACTTAACGTTTTTAGGTGACGCCTGCGCCATCTGTCGGAAGTATTTTCATACATTATACCGACCAGGCAAACTTAATTTTACAATTAAGATTTTGACCTAATAATGACGCAAACCCTATAAATATTTATATATATTTTTAGCATTTGACATGCTTAGCACTATACATTAAACACAAAGTGAAAAATGGGAAATCGAAAATAACAGTCACGAGCAGGATTTGAACCTGCGTCTCCTGGATACCGTCCAGATGCTTTGCCAATTCAGCCATCGTGACAATTGCTCCCGGCTGCCAATTTCGATAACACATTCATACTTAACGTCTTTAGGTGACGCCTGCGCCATCTGTCGGAAGTATTTTCATACATTATACCGACCAGGCAAACTTAATTTTACAATTAAGATTTTTACCTAATAATGATGCTTTGCCAATTCAGCTAGACGGTATCCAGGAGATGCAGGTTCAAATCCTGCTCGTGACTGTTATTTTCGATTTCACATTTTTCACTTTGTGTTTAAAGTGATTTATAACCTAAAAATCTTAATAAACTTTTACAGATACAATAATCAGGTAATAAAAAATAATTCTAAGCGCTTGGCTCATGCGAAAATGTGAGGTAGAAAATGATAGCTACGAGAAGATCTGAACCTGAGTCTCCTGGGTTACCCTACCAGACCCTCTGCCAACTGGGCTATTGTGACATTTGCTCGGGATTATCAATTTCCATAAAATATTCTTTGTTAATGTCTTAGGTGATGGCCGTGCCATCTCTCGACTGTATTTAAGAATTTGCATAAACAATGCCCATTGAGTAAATGAAAAAATAGAAAAGGCGATGCTGTTGTCGGAATTTACTTTTGAATAAATTCGTGTTCCAATCCGAGTACCAATTTCCCGTCAGTTAGGATTCTTGTGCGAGATAATTTATTTATATTATTAAAAATGCTGAAAAATTGTTAGTGTTATGTAATATTGTAGATTAGTTTTGTACTAATCTGTGGTACATCTCTTGAATGTTTATCGTTCTCGTAAATAAAGTAAATAGGCCAGTGCGGGAGGGCAGTATCAGCCGCTTAGCTTTGCGGCCACGAGAACTTCTAGCGGGCTTATTGATTTAACGCTAGTGTTTAAAATTACTTATCTATTTTTTTTGTGTAAAAAGTCAACATCCTGCACTTGGGAATTATCCTTGTATCACGGGGGACTTTACGAATATACAATTTTACGGACATAAATTACACCCAGACACGTAAAACATTAGTGAATCACACAAAGAATTTTCCTGCGGGATTATCAAACACAGGCAGGGAGGAGGTTGGTGTTTAAACCCCTCCAGCATTTTTGTGTGAGAGAAGACATGTTTTGGTCGCTGACTTACATATATAGGAGTACCAAATTTTAACTCAATCGGTCCAGTAATTTTGGATCAAATTGGCTGTGACAGATACATGAGTGATTCTACAAGGGTTCCGTTATTTCCTTTTGAGGTACAGAGCCCTAAAAATAGAGTAAAATCTTAGAAACAGGGTTTCGTGGCCCCACACGAACTATACTCTATTTAGACTGTGTATTTATTGTTATTGTTTTAGTTTCGGCGTCCTATTCCAAGATTTAACTGGGCCTTTGTCCACTTGCATGCGCTTGTACACAGAAATAATCCCTTTCAATTATTGTATGGGATAACACAGTGTCTATATTAAGGCAGTGACATAAAGCACTTGTGACCTTATGTGAGTATTACATTCTGCTCACGTGAACTTTAGAATTCGTATGACGACTAACTTTCTAATCCCCTTCTATAATGTAGGTACACGGTTGGTATTCCCGAAAATAAGTACAATCTTTCAGAAATAAACCAAAGTATTAACGCAAATTATTGCGCATTGATTTACGCGCGTTAATTTTCATAAGTGTCATGATGGCTACTTATAACGTCACACCTCAGTGAGCTTGCTAAACAATTCTGGTCAAAACAGAGCTGTTTACTTTAATAAAATCTTGTTCCAACGTTGATAATTCTTAGATTATTTATTGTTAACGCAAAATTACGAATATAGAACAAATGAGCTAAATAAATGATGCAAAAAGGTCGAAACGCGTAAAGTGCAACAAGCAACACTGAAGATTTAGCTAAGCACTTAGGCGTGACGTCATTCGCCCTGATTGGTGTTTTAGTAAACATGACCGATTGCAGTATTTTATACTTTTTGAAATAAATATTTCTTTACGAACGCTTGACTTGGGGAGTAAGCTGGTGAATGCGTGACGTGAGCGTTACGATAAGTGTGATCGGGCGAGGCGGCTGGAAGCTGAGAGAGAGTTACGTTTCGTATATTACTGTAGGGGCAAGAGAGAGGTGCGAGCACACATTTTATTTCTCTCTTTCTCATTATTAAGATATTAACATTATTAATAATATATATATACATATATATTTATAGTTAAGTTTTACTTCAGTCGTGTGGTTTAAAGCACACTCGTTTTTATTAAATATCTTATTGACCTCAATGTTTATACTAAAACTTAGTTATTTTACGGAATCGTTATTTTAATATACTTACATATCTTTTAAAACTATGTATTCTTTGTTTTCATTACTGTCATTATACGTATTGAGTCAATGTAACTACATAAATATGGTTACGTCATCCTATGGCACAACAATAATCTCTTCGAGACCGTTGGGATTTTTTATTCTATCTATAACCAGACTGAAAACCAGTCACAATTGCCAGGATGTTATTTGATACCACTGAGGGATTGTAATATGGTCCCAGTGGCCAACAAAGGCGGAGAGACGGCACACGGTGGGCTTATTTAGTGGGTGAGGGCTCCACACCACCCTGTTCGTAGCCCCGAACGATGGGGTGTGCGGTTAGGAACATTTTCCCCGCCTTTAACAAAAAAATAGATGTTATTTGACAGCCGGGACGCAATGCTTAACGTACCTTCCGAAGAACGTAGGAGATCAGGGGGGTTAGGCAGAATGTCATATCTCACATGTCGATCGTATCGTGATCACTGTGATTGGTTGAGAGATCACCGTGATTGGCCGGATTATTGTGACATCACGCGTCGGTTTCTCAACCAATCACAGTGATTTCGATACGGTCGACACGTGAAATATGACATTCTGCCTAACCCCCCAGGGCCCGTAGAATGTAACTCACTAAATTGTATCGACATCGTATCGTCTCGCTTGTGATTGGTTGAGAATCCGACGCGTGATGTCGCTATAATCACTCTGCCAATCACGGTGATCACTCAACCAATCACAATAACACGATCTGATGTCGATACGATCGAGTGAGATATATTCTAAGGTGTCCACAAATAGGTGAAATTTTTTTGTCACTTAACTGATTGCCAGCTAGAACTTCAAATGCACAACTAGGCTGCGACTGCCTACAATAACTTATATATAAATACTAGCTGACCCAGCAAACGTTGTTTTGCCATATAAATTTTTTCTACATCGGCAGTAGAAGGTTGAAAATTTTGGGGTTGTATGTATTTTTTAATGCCGAATCATAATAAAATAAAAATTAAAAAAAACAATCTAAAAAAAAAGAAAATAGGGGTGGACTACCCTTAACATTTAGAGGGATGAAAAATAGATTTTGTCCGATTCTCAGACCTATATGCACACAAAACTTCATGAGAATCGGTTAAGCCCTTTCGGAGGAGTACGGTAGCTAGCATTGTGACATGGAAATTTTATATATTAGATTAGCTATCAGGCTATCATATGTACTGGAATCGTATATTTTTACCAGGATAAAAGTGTAGTACACCCTTACTATAATGTAGACCTAGGCAAATTTCATGATTATCAAACAAAAAACAAATGTAACGACGACATGAGAGAGCGAGTAGGTATGAAAGAGAGTATTGGTGTAAAGATGCGAAAGGGAATGCTCCGATGGCACGGACATGTGGAAGGATGTAGGTACAGAGGGAGACCAAATCGGTCATGTATTGAAGGAAGGTGGAGTAAGGAGTCTCTGAAACCGGCGAGCGTGTACAAAGAGATTTATGAATATAGGGGAAGCGTGAGATGTATGCAACAATATACTTTTTTGGCACTATGTTCTATCTGTCTACCCCGCAAGGGAGATGGCGTGATGATAAGTAAAGTAGCAAGTAAGTCGAACAAATATTTACTGCCTGAAAGCGTAGCAGACAAACAAATAAACTCACTTTCACATTTATAATATTAGAAGGATTTTTATATATATTTGACATGTTTGGCCATTTACTAAGACTCAAAGTGCAAAATTGTGTAAACAAAATTGAGTTTCGGTAAATATGCTATGATTATAAATTATAATAAATAAACTTATATCCTCAGATCACCTCAGAAAAAGATTTTTTTTATTGCATGTAGTGGTAGACGTATCACTGCCCATCTGATGGTAAATGGTAACCTTCGCTCATGGACTCAACTATATCGAGAGTATTGTCAAGCTGCTGCTCACCATTTCATTTCATATAAATATGAAATGAAAGAATAAACGGTTATCTCCTGCTACAGCCAAAACGCAACGATGTGCTTCATGGCCGGCCACACGGGAGATGGTGGTACCAACCCGCTCGGGACCGCTACCAAGTGAGTACTCCCACTTGATACCCCGCCCTACCACCAGTCCCAGTCACGCAATGGATGATAATTGCTTACTTCCCTTAGTCGCCTCATACGACACCCGTGGGAAAGAATGGGGTGGTAATACTTATATTCTTAGTCCGTCACCACACGGAAAAAACATCTATGCAAATACATCTGATACATTGCACGGCCATCACCCAAGACAGTAAGAACGAAAGTGATAAGGAATTTCGGGGTAGGTACCGCGTAAACTTCACCATAGCTAATTTGACAGAGCGGCTATTACGGTAACACTGAAGGCGAGTGTTCAAGCCCCGTTCGTGCCTTTTATTTTCTATTTCACATTTTATTTTCTACCACTGAACTTAATTAATTAATTATTTTTATTTATTAATTAAATAACTTATTCTTAATTATCTCGTCAATAAGAACTGATGATGTTCCTAGCAATATAATAAAAAGACATGTTGAGCTTCTGTCACTTCCTATTACTCACATATGTAACCTTTGTCTCTCCACAGGAGAATTTCCAGATAAACTAAAAAGATCACTTATTCATCCAATTCACAAGAGTGGCAGCAGGGATTGTGTCAATAACTATCGTCCAATTTCAATATTGCCAACACTATCCAAAATAATTGAAAAAGTAATTAACAAACAACTCATGAAATATTTACAATCTAACAATTTATTATCAGAAAATCAATTCGGATTTCAGAGTGGTAAATCTACTAACAATGCCATACATCAACTCACGGATACAATAGTAAGCAAGCTCGAAGAAAAGAAAAAAGTAATTACAATATTTCTTGATTTAGCGAAGGCATTCGACACGGTCTCTGCGCCACTCTTGTTGAATAAGCTAGAACATCTTGGAATCCGCGGTACTCAGCTCAAATTGTTCAACAGCTACCTCAATAATAGATTCCAACGGATAACAGTTGATGAATGGATAAGTGATAGTTGCTCGGTAAATATTGGTGTCCCTCAGGGTAGTGTTTTAGGACCTACCCTCTTTTTAATTTTCATTAATGACCTCTGCAAAACATTCATAAATTATGGTCATATAATTACCTTTGGGGACAATACAGCGCTTCTGTTCTACGGAGATACGTGGGAAGAAGTCTTCAATTATGCACAAATTGGTTTCAACAAAGTAACCACTTGGCTCCTTAATAATGAACTCACGCTTAATACAGATAAGACCAAATACATCACATTTTCTCCATGAAACATCCATCACACGCAAATCACTTCTTACTATATAAAAGCCCACTCATGCAATAATATCCACTCTACCTGCTTATGTCCCAAACTAAAAAATACAGACTATAAATTACCTGAATGTTATTATTGATAAACATTTGGATTTTAATATGCATATTGAACTTCTATCCAAAAGATTACGAAAGCTCATCTACATATTTAAGAATCTACGACATGTGGCTGATGCAAAGATCATAAAAATGGTTTATCTTGCTCTGTGCCAATCCGTTTTAACATATTGCATCACTGTGTGGGGTGGAGCATCTAAAACATTAATGATCAAAGCCGAACGCGCCCAACGAGCAATTCTAAAACAGCTCATTCCCTCCCTTTCTACTACCCCACATCGGAATTATACGATAAATACCAGGTTCTTACAGTCCGCCAACTTTTCATCATGCACACTGTGTTACGTAAACATTCACTTGAGACATATAACCCCACCTTAAAAGAGCATAAGCGCAATAAATCCAAAATATGCGTAACTAAGTTATATAAACTTGGACTGTCACATCGTCAATACGGCTTCCTTGGACCTTATTTATATAACAAGTTAAATTCTAAATTAAATATATACCCAATGACTAAATTAAAATACAAGCTTTGTCTCACCTCTTTTCTAATAAAACTTAACTACGATGACAAGTCGACCCAAAGTAAGTACAGCACCTACATACAAATACACACAAACACACGTATACACACTCCCCACACGCACCCCTACACACACCCAAATCACATACATGCACACACCACCATACACACACACGCACTCACACCGACACACATACATACAATTTTATTTTAATTTTCTTTTCTTTGCTTATAAAACATAAAATGTTGTAATAAAAAAGGTATCGACATGTATCCACATTAAGCTAACACGCTGTTCCATGGGAGGGCCTGGTAATCTGTGTGACAGGGTTTCCTAGTGCAGATACCAGTCTCCCACAGAGGCTGGAATTATTAATTTATTATGTAAAATTAGTTGTTAAGAAACCTTTGTGGAAGAGAATAAATTCATATTATTATTATTATTAATACAAACAACCCGGATTGCATCGATCATCTCCTCCTCTGCTTCCTATGGGAACCCAATTAGCATGACCTCTCCCTAGTGGTAGTAACTGTTCCACTAAACTTGGAAATTTAACCCCTAAAGTTGTAATTAGGGGTTTGGAGTTTTGTAAGATCAAATATGTAAACTTTGAAATTACTAAACCGTTTTCATAATTCATAAAACTACATTACAACATAGGCTATATACAATATTACGCTATAGCCTACGGTGGCGGGGCAGTGACTGTGATGGAGGTACATCCAGTAAAGTTATATAACACAACTTCACACATCATAACTTTGATGTAACAATCAGTAAAAATCCGTAAATATGTTATATACTTAAGTAATCATGGGTGGGCACGATGGGGGAAACAGCGCTTGACGATTTCCGGCCCGTTGGTTCCTCGTACGCGCTCAATGCGTACCGGAAGCGCGCAAAGCGGTGGGTAAGCCAACTTCCGGGCCCAACGACAACTCCAAACACGACCAAATAACTAGTGCGGCTCACAAAAGAAGCTTTTATAGATACTTTTGCAACCAGACCAGGTAAGTTTTATTTTTTGTTATTGTAACATATTTTTACAAGATGTGTTCCATTATTTTATTAAGAAGTCATTGCTGCCTCCTATGGTACGGGTCTCCCCTTAAAGTGTGAGGGATTTAGGTTCTAGTCTACTACATTGACACTGTATGGATTGGTAGATCTCACAAGCTGTCGAGAAAATCTCTCAGCTATACAGGGCCGTGTGTAACTGGTAACCGTTGCCCATGGACTCGACTATACCGAGAGTATTGTCAAGCCGCTGCTCACCAATTCATTTCACAGATATGAAATGAAATATAAACGGCTATCTCCTGTTACAGCCAAAATGCAACTGGCTGGTCACACGGGAGATGGTGGTACCAACCCGCTCGGGCCCGATACCAAGTGAGTACTCCCACTTGGTACCCAGCCCTACCACCAGTCATGCAATGGATGATAATTGCTTACTTTCCTTAGTCGCCTCATACGACACTCGTGGGAAAGAATGGGGTGGTGACACTTGTATTCTTAGTCCGTCACCACACGGAGAAATTTTAGGGAAAATTTGTATTGAAAATATTTCAATATCAGACCGCCTTGCGTGTTGTCGATCTCGGACTGGGGATTGACTTCGATACCACTGTAAATTCAAATTCAAATTAACAAATATCTTAATTTTATAGGCCTCTTATTAACACTTAAAATCGTCAAGAATACACTAATTATTAACACAAGCGCCTGAGGCGAGTTCATCCAATAATCAACAATAAAGTGGCGATTGCATTCACCACAAGCGGCCGGTTTCCGAGAATTCCGAGAACTGCGTTTCAGAGTATATATATGCAATATTTCGTACTGATTGGTTCAGTAGTTACAGCATGAAAGCGTAACAAACAAACAAACTCACTTTCGCATCTAAAATATTAGTAAGGATTAACCCAAACCCAGGATCCACGCAGATGATGGCCGTGGGCGGCAGCTTGAGTCCGATTCATTTAGAATTCTAATTTCAAATAAAACATAACATAGCATCACGCCTGAATTCCCCGAAGGGGTATGCAGAGGTGTATTACACACCCACGACTCGCCAGCTATGTTTAAGTCCCACGTAATAGGGGGCGAGCCTATTGACGTCTACCGGGCACATTTCTAAAATCCGGGCTGCTAATGAGAATTTTTCTTTTTAGGAAAAAGCTCAATAACATTGCCCGACCCGGGATTGAACCCGAGACCTCGTGATTAGCAGTCGCATACACTACCGCTACACCAACGAGGCAGTTTAATTTGTAATAATTTCGCCTTAAATCTTATTGAATTTCTTATTATGAATGTTAGCAAGCTTTTAGGCCTAGCCACTATGGGCATTTTGAATCCATCCATCAGTCTTTCAAAGTCCACTGCTGGTCATAGGCCTCCCCAAGAGAACGCCACGACGAGCGGTCCTGCGCCGACCGCATCCAACGGCTCCCTGCGACTTTGAACAGATTGTTGGTACATGTGGTGGGGGGTACTTTGAATATGTTGTATTGTATTTATTTTATGGATAACACTGATTAACCGCTCAACAGAGCATTTAAATAAAATTTATTACGTAAATCTATTTGCTACGCCATTAAATCGTAATTTAATAACAAAAAGCAAAACGATAACTCCGCAGCCGGTAGGATTCGAACCTACGCTCCCAGAGGGAATCTGATTTCGAGTCAGACGCCTTAACCACTCGGCCACGACTGCTTCTTACCCAAGTTACGAATAACGTGAGCGCTATTAATAAATTACTTACTTCACTACTTCGAAATATGAAACACCAAATCGTTTATTAAGGTTTGAAACGACCTCCCGTGCTGTATAGGTTCGATATCCACATACAACTGAAGTAGTGTACTCGTAACATAGCTCCAGTGGCTCGCCAATACAGGCGGAGAGACGGTACACGGTGGGTTTATTTAGTGGGTGAGGGCCTCCCACTACCCAGTTACCCCAAACGACGGGTTGTCCGGAAACGTTCATTTTTTCACGCCTTAGAAAAAAAAATGATATCCACATAGTAAAACGGTTGTACCATAGTTTAAATAGTTGTACAAGGGGTCCAGATTTTACCCAATACTTCACACGGGGTGTGTGTAGTTTGTTATCCCCGAATGAGACTTATTTAAAACCAAGTTTCTTACATTTTGATCTATATTTTAGCACTTGACGTGCTCAGCTACTCTTAAAGTACAAATTATAATTTGTGAATAAGGAAAAAGAGTATTTTAGTACGAGCGGGAATCGAACCTGCGTCCCTTCCTTTCCGGGGAAGTGCTCTAATCCATTGACGCAGGTTCGATTACCGCTCGTACTTAAATACTCTTTTCCTTATTCACAAATTATAATTTGTACTTTAAGAGTAGCTGAGCACGTCAAGTGCTAAAATATAGATCAAAATGTTTGAAAAATCACGCCATCAAATAGTATGAATTTAAATTGCAAAATTAAACTTACTACATTGGATGAATGCATGTAAATGCATTGCCGATAGAGGGCGTTGGTCGTTAAGACAAATGTCATGAGGAAATTCGGTATTTCTAGAAATGGTACGATAGCTCAATGGATTAGAGCACTTCCCCGGAAAGGAAGGGACGCAGGTTCGATTCCCGTTCGTACTAAAATACTCTTTTTCCTTGTTCACAAATTATAATTTGTAATTTACCAAGTTTCTTTTTATAAATTTACGTCCAGTATCATGAATTTAGTGCGTATTTCAATTAACATAGCATATGATTAAATAGATTTTTGCGCATGTTGTCATTATTCGAAAAAAATATTTTTTTGCTTTTACTCTTCTTCGGCACTTTAATTATCTTTATGCAATAATAGCTACTCTACAGGGAACGTACATTATTGCGGGATAAAAAATAGTCTATGACCTTTTTTAGACGGTCCGGATCGTAATTATGACATGAAATTGTAACAGACGTAGGTACAAAAGAACTTTCGTATTTATAATATGACTAAAGATCACAAATTAGCACTGCACTATGAAGAAAATATAATATATAATAATTGAACCGTGTGGTGACGGATTAAGAATTCGAGTATCACCACCCCATTCTTTCCCACGGGTGTCGTATGAGGCGACTAAGGGCAGTAAGCAATTATCATCCATTGCACGACTGGTGGTAGGGCTGGATACCAAGTGGGAGTACTCACTTGGTATCCGGCCCGAGCGGGTTGGTACCACCATCTCCCGGCCATGAAGCACATTGTTGCGTTTTGGCTGTAGCAGGAGATAACCGTTTGTATTTCATTTCATCTGTGAAATGAATTGGTGAGCAGCGGCTTGACAATACTCTCGGTATAATCGAGTTCATGGGCGACAGTTACCATTAAAAAAAAGTACGAGGAAACCTGTATTCTTAAGCGACATTCCCGTGGTTTGTGATAACCAGCGTTGGGCGTACGTGGTTGCTAATGGCTGTCAGACAGATCTAGGTATGTCTCATTTTGAGGTAAGACCCCAAGTCTTCTTCCAACCTAAAGTTGTTGAATACGGATATTGAAACTAGTTATAATTTGAATGTATAGTAGGGGGCGAGCCTATTGCTGTCTAACGGGCACTTTTCCGAACTCGGGCCTGCTATTGAGAATTTTTCTTTTTACGCTCATTAACACTGCTCGGCCCGGGTATTGAACCCGAGACCTCGACCTACCGCTGTACCACCGAGGCAGTTGAGTTGTTTGAATATGTATTTTTTTAATATTCTCTGCCTCTCTCACTGATGGTAAAAGAGCCCATATTTTGCTTATGAACGTACATGGTGTATAATGGAATGCAACAAATATTAGTTCTAAGTTTTGCCACGCTATGAAATGGAGTGACCATCAATGGAAATAAATTACTAAGAATATTATGTCGTCATCCATCTTGCTGCGTTTTATTCACGTACGTAAAACTAAATCCTATAAAAGCATGTATTCCCACACAACAAACTTTTGTTACATATCGACGTCCCTGTTAAGCATTGGCAAGCATTCACTGCATGCTTCTTACATATGAATCTATTCATTACACATTTTTTTCCCAGAAATCAAATCTGTATCTTTTGCAAAATATCTTTATTTTTTTACTTACATTTAAGGAAATCTACTTACGAGAGTAAATTACTTTACTTGGGGGTTAGACGGAATCTCATATCTCACAATCGACATCGTATCGTGATTACTTTGACATATAAAATATATTTATAGTTTTTAGAAAATCCTCTTCACAACGCCTGACAAGTTCTTAAAAAATTAATTATAAAATGTTACAACTAACCGAAGTCTATTTATCTACTGGTTGACAAGTCATTCTTTCTTAAGTGTTGAGCAATATCCGACCTAACATGGCTGTCAAATTAAATATCGTGTCTAGCCGTCAGCTGAATGTCACAGCTGTCATTACTGTCAACGTAAGTGAACGCCACAAATGAAACTAACAGAACCTATCAGCTCAACTATGTCATGTCATGTTTGGATAATAACTGTGCATTTTATTTTTTGAACAGTAGACAATATCTTCTGTTGTTATCTATCAAGTTAACCATCTGGTAACAGCCTTAACAAGTTTCCATTTTGGAGCTAATGATTAGACGAGCAACTGCTTGTCAGATGGTATCTGTCAACTAGTGTGCTGCTGTCACAGTGATGGCAGCAGAGTGCCCCTCCTTCCTGGCGAGATAAGTCATAACTTGGATATACTCATAGAATATTTGTATCCTGATAAAAAGTTCCTATGGAATACGCGAAAATTATGCCAATCTTAAAGATCACATAGTCGCGGGTTGTAACCAGTAGAAATAAGAATGTTCAAATGCAATTGTATAAAACTTAAAACAAATTACATTACACAATTACATAAGATCATTTAAAATATTACGCTCCGATAATTTATAGTCTTCTTCATTTAACACTATTCTCCAGATTTTTCGTTGAAGTCATGACTCCATTTATTATTATAAAGAACCTTCACCAAAGAACCCTTTAAATATCTGAGGCAAAATTGTCAAAAAAGTGTGATATATTAACTTGAATATTAAGGATTTTAGTATAAAGGGTTTAGTAAGAAAAGAATGAATGATCGTTTAGTCGTGAATTGAAAGTCTAGAAAATTGCTAGACCCAGCTGCTTTTGGCTTTAAAAACTCCCATTTTATGAATTACTTTATTAATAATATACTTTATGAATTCATAAAAATGAATAGTTGGAGTATAAACTTCATAAGCTGAAAAATTAAGCTTTCTGATGTAAGTGAATACTAGAACCAACATTTTGAAAATGTGAAATAGAAAATCCGCCGTCTTATTACGTTTAGTTCACAGATAATGTGTTATGAAAATTGATAGTCCCAAGAAATTGTTACCGTGGCTCAGTTTGCTGGAACGGTATTCCAGGAGATGCAGGATAACATTCTGCTCGTTTTCTATTTTACATTTTCGCACTCTGTATTCTGTTAAAAGGCCAAAAATAACAGGCACTCTAAAAATAAAGTAATATTTTTTTAATAACGTTTCGGGTTCTTCACAGCCATGGTTGTGGTAAAAGTGAAGAGGTCCATTAATCCCGCAAAAAAAATCCGCTCGTAAATATATTGAGGAAACTTTAGACTTCATTATTTAAAGCAAGGAGCCAGTAGCACAGTACACTAGTATTTTCTCGGAGGGTCATCTTAAACATGGCTATATTATATTCTTTTGTAACTAGTGCGTTGTGTGTATAATCTAGTATTTTCAGTAGCCACAAGAACATACCTACTACTACAACTACTTATCATCATGCCATTTCCCTTGCGGGGTAGGTAGAGAGAACAGAGTGCCAAGAGGCTTTCTTGCATACATCTTTCGCTTCCTACCAAACAACATTCATAATTCTCTTCATACACATTTTTTTTTAATTATTTTTTTATTGCATTTATTGGCAGACGAGCCACGGTCGATCTGATAGTAAATGGTAATCGTCGCCCATGGACTCGACTATACCGAGAGTATTGTCAAGCCGCTGCTCACCAATTCATTTCAGAGATATGAAATGAAATATAAACGGCTATCTCCTGCTACAACCAAAATGCAACTGGCTGGTCACATGGGAGATGGTGGTACTAACCCGCTCGGGCCCGATACCAAGTGAGTACTCCCACTTGGTACCCAGCCCTACCACCAGTCATGCAATGGATGATAATTGCTTACTTCCCTTAGTCGCCTCATACGACACCCTTGGGAAAGAATGGGGTGGTGACACTTGTATTCTTAGCCCGTCACCACACGGTCCACCGCCGGTTTCAGAGACTCCAGACTCCACCTTCCTTCAATACATGACCGATTTGTTCTAGGTAGGTTACATCCTTCCACTTTCGCATTGTATATCTTCTTAACCAGTCGCTCGTCTGGCATTCTTTCCACATGTCTGAATCATCGGAGCATGCCCTTTCGCATCTTTACACCAATGCCTGTTTTATTTATTTTATGTGAAACATATTTAGGCTCGATTTATAGTAACGTGTCAAAACTGTTGAATTGGGTGGTAATTTAAATTGAATAAGTAGCTAATAATGTTCTGCAAAACGTGGTATCATCGTGATAATCTCTAAATCTGAATGTTTAGTTGAAATTATCACCTAAAACTTCATCTGTCAATGCAGAATCAAATATCTTTAAACGAGCAATTCTTGTTATATAATCTGAATCTCGGAAATGGCTCCAACGATTTTCATGAAATTTAGTATACAGGAGAGGTTTCGGGGGCGATAAATCGATCTAGCTAGGTTTCATTTTTAGAAAACGTGGTTTTATCCGGGTTTTCAGGCAATGAAAAACTGCTACAATATTATTAGAATACGAAGGTAAATTTCGCCACCATCTACAAGGTTATAATAGCTCAGGTGGGAAATCGGGCGGTCCCAAAACCAGAAAACCCCGGTTCGACTCTAGATGTCTCCAGTACGACGTTTTCCCCCCTTTTTTTAAATTCTTTCTTTTGTGAGAAAAACTCTCAATTTACCAAAACAAAATACCGAGCAAAGCTCGGTCATCCAGGTACTAATAATAAATCTAGACGTTTCATATCTGTCAGGCGTTCCACGCCTCATTTAGTTTAATTAACTTAATTCATTAAACTTACTGGATTCAGTATTATTAAGCGGTTTAAATTTACATAGAACTTTTAAAATATACTCAACATCTGCACATCAGTTTCATGTTGCGTGCACTGTGGGCTATCGGTCTATCTGTGCTTTATACACGGACGGCTTCCGCGCCAACGGCTCATTTAACCACATACACTAGCTTTATCAGATATAGTACTAATAGAAATTACAGTGTTGTATGTTAGAGTTAAGGCTTAATTATGACCATTGTATGCTGCATTGTACAGATATACGGACATAATTCTTATACCGAAACAAAAATACCACTATCTACTTATATTTTTTTTTAAGGAAAAAATGTTATAAAAGAGATAAAACGCATACAGCCACGTTTTTTTTAATCTACGTGGGTGGCAAAAAAGCATACCGCCAACCGGTTATCCGTGTGGTGACGGACAATAACACCCGTATTCAAGAACAATACTATGAAGTCTCACAGTGCGCACGAACGCATAGGGCCTGTAAATCGGATTCATAAACAATACTTAAGCGGTGTGCAATGCTATGCGTTCATTTGGAACGTCACTTACGTAAAGTAGCTAGGCAGCAGTGGTAAATTTGGTCTTTGAAATTTTATTTGTATTCATATCATAGTTTGCGATATTTTATGTTATTATTCATATAAATCAGACCAGATGAGGCTGCAGGACCACCGCCTCCACATGTGCGTCTCATATAATTGGATACCTAGGATAGCTCCTTCTTTTCTTGGAATTTAATATTCTCTCAGCATCTCTTTAACTGCACAGTTTTCCTTTGAGATACGTCCGGTTGTGTATTGAAGGCCACAGCTGTTTTTTATACTAGATGGGGTGGTGAACAACCATATGGCTCACCTGATCGTAAGCGGTTATCGAAGCCTTTAGATCATCTTCAAGGAAAGGGATAGGAGGTGTATGAAGGATAATAAGGAGAGTATAGGGAGGGAGTTTGGGCCTCCAGCGATCTCACTCACCATACGAAACACAACGGTAGGAGTAACTACCGTTGTTACACGCTGATCTTATGTGAGAGGGTGGTACTTCCCCGATCGAAACGGCCCATTCGTGCTGGGATGAGCAAGGCTCTACGAACTTAGGTACCTATACTTGTTTTTAGAGAATCCGAAATCATATGTAAATCCATATTGTTCCGATAGTAATGTCGATAAAGGGACGAATCGCCAAGAGTCTCGAACAATACCTAAAGAGACTGTCGTTAGACAGCTGGATTAAGGGCTTAACGAAAAAGGCAGTACTCCTCGACACGGCACGTAGTTACCTATTGTAAGGGGGTTCCTTTTTTTTGGAGCCCTAATCACCGGCAGCTGGGTCCCTGCACCCGATGTCGGTGGGCAACTATTTTATACATTTCGAAATTATTTATATTCTGTTGTGTTTATTTATTTTTTGTGTTTTTATAGTACCTAGTGATTTTGTGTGAGCTAGTGTATTTAAAAAAAGTATGAAATATGTAACAAAATTAATAAAGAGAACAATAATATCAATAATAAAATAACACGTTTTAAAGATAGAGATAAATCCTCTGTTTTATATACAATACATTTTTTTTAAATTATTTATGTCATCCGCACATCTGCTAAATACTATACAGAACTTAGCAACAGAAAGGGACCAATCACCGTCGATCAATGTTGTACGAAGCCAATCACAGGTCTATAATTGACGCCGTGCGTTTGCTTAGTAAAGTATCGCTTGAAGATCGCTTGAGTATTGTTTGTGAATAGAATGGCTTGCCCTGACGAACGCAGTGAGAAATACCTTACTTAGCATAGTGCTGCTTGTTACCTTACCTAAGTATCGTTCTTGAATACGGGCGTAAGAATACAAGAGTCACCATGCCGTTCTTTCCCACGGATGTCGTATGAGGCGACTAAGGGAAGTAAGCAATTGTCATCCATTGCACGACTGGTGGTAGGGCTGGGTACCAAGTGGGAGTACTCACTTGGTATCGGACTCGAGCGGGTTGGTACCAACATCTCCCGTGTGACCGACCATGAAGCACATCGTTGCGTTTTGGCTGTAGCAGGACATAGCCGTTTATTCTTTCATTTCATATCGGTGAAATGAAATGGTGAGCAGTGGCTTGACAATACTCTCGGTATATTTGAGTCCATGAGCGACGGATACCATTTACTATAAGATGGGCCATGGCTCGTCTGCCACTAAATGCGATAAAAAAATAAAAATAAAAACAAAACCTGATGGTATGCGATTACCGATTATAGACGTTAGCAATCACTCGCGCCTCGCTATCTCCAAGGAAAGGGATAGGAGGTAGATAGGAAGGACAATCTCTTAGGCGAGATCTCCTCACGATGTTTTCCTTCTATGAACAGTCAAATGACCATGAAATTTTGGGTAGGTACGTAGATAATATGGTCCCGTATATAGTATTAAAGATAAATATTAGGGTGTCGTAGAGGGACCTATTTATGTTATGTTGAGACAGTTCTGAAGTTTACGGCGGTCGAAGATACTAGCAAAATGTGGTTATGTATAATATGATCATCAATATGAAGTAATTTTTTTTTATACTAGGTGGGTCGCAAACAAGCATACGGCCCACCTGATGGAAGTTACTGTAGCCTATAGACGCTAGCAACACCAGAGGCATCTCCAAGGTGGATAGGGAGGATATTAAGAAAAGTATGGGTAGGATACTAAGGAGACGATAGGAAAGATAATAGGCAGATGATATGGAGGGGATTTCGTAGGTACACCGGCGCTCTCAATCACCATACGAAACACAACGATAGAAGTCCCGACCGTTGGTTCACAATGATCTTTGGTCCATCTCCATCTATCAGCCTTTTATCGTTCACTGCTGGACATAGGCCTCCCCAAAATGGGGGTTTTACCATAATCGCCACGCTTGGCAGGCGGGTTGGCGATCGCAGTGGATGTTTTTAGTACATAGGGGAACGCTGCTGCCCGGTCCCCCGGTAATTCCTTATCTCTTTAGTAAGAGGGTGGTTCTTCCTCGATCGCGCCGGCCCATTCATGCTGGGTTAAGCAAGGCTCTACCACTAACAATACCTGCTAAATGGCGTGGACATCCAACAGCAGTAGGTGGCCGTTATAGCATCACACGCCCATTCCTAACCCCAGAAAAAGGGATAGGAAGTGGCTAATCCATCATCCTGTAATTGGCAGGTCACTGCATCTATAAATATATATCAATGAAAATAATTATTATGTCTTTAGGTCGTTATTCATTACATTTCGTCAACACACACCGAAGGTCAGCTTTACAAGTATACGTGAATCACCATAAATCCCTATATTATCACTTCGCAATCTGCAGCAAGCCCTCGAGACCTCGCGAATGATTCGAAGGAGACCGATTCCGGATGAAATCGGATAACGTCGGACGAAGCCGTTTAGCATTTGTATAGGGCGCAGTTTGCTACCGAATATGTAACAAATGATTGGTAAAGTTAATACGCTGCGATAATGTGCTGTGACACTAAAGGTGGCAAGATTTACCGCCGGCGGACCACCGAAGGAATGTAACATAGTTCCAGTGACCCGCCAACAAAGGTGGAGAGACGGCACACGGCGGGTTTCTTTAGTGGGTGAAAGCCCCACACTATTCGTTGCCCCTAACGACGGGGTGTGCGGTTAGGAACATTTTTCCCGCCTTAACAATAAAAAAAGGGTGGCAAGATTTAAGAAATAATTATTAGCGGGTGGCAAGGATTGATTGTGTATTTTCACGTACATTGGTATTTGGAATGGTTTGTCTATGGATGGGTTTTTGTTGAATTAAGCTGTTTTTAAAATATGCAGCGAATTTTATATTTTTCATTACTCATACTCTGAGTAGGCCTGAAGTTGCCTGAGGAGCGGGTTGAAAGTAGTACAGCCAGTCAATTACAGCACGATGTAAAATTGAAATAACATAAAGATAAGTATTCATTAAAGAATTTGTTTATTATATGACTTTATTTTAATATATAGTTGCAACTATATCTTTAAAATAACGAAGTTTTATATTTTTTCAATAATTAAAATGAAATACAATGGCTGAATAGCTGACAGGCCACAGAAAAAAAAACAAAATCGGCGGGAAAACGGCGATTCCAAATTCAATTTTTTAAAGTCTCCCATTTTTTCTTTAGCTAATTCATGATTTTTATTTTTAGTTTCTTCGTATTCGTAATGAAAAGCACAGTGTTTACCTCGGGATAAAGACTTATTTGCTGCTTATATGTTGCTTTCATCCCTAGGGTAACAATGTACTATTAATTGATCAGTCGGATCCAAAAGCCTGGACATAATCTTTAGTTAAAAGCCTTTGGATAGGTTCGAAGAATTTTAACACTAAAAATTATTTCCTTTATAACATCCTGTTATTAATTTCTTTTCCATTAATAAAAGATCTAGAAACCGTTATGGAACACGTGATGATATATTATATAGTATCTGTTAAAGTTGCACTATTATTAAGCGTATGTGATGTAACATAGGTGCCTTTGCGGCTGGCGTCGGTTCTTGCATAATGAATACTATAACGAGAGGTATTGTGGTTTGCAGTCATTTTAAGGTCCATCACCATATTCTATCTGAATTAAGCGTTACGTTAACTGATGTTAGTAAAGTACCAGTCGATTACTGCGGGTTTGACTCCCACGCAAATAAATTGCTTTGACAAATAGTTTTTTTTTTACTTTATTTAATATATTTTACCTACTATAAGGAGTGGGATAGGACATTCTTCATCTTTATGTATTATAAAGAATGCATGAGGAGATTGAGAGGATAAAAACGTAGAATTACAGAATTGTTATCCTACAGATATTACAAGCAAAAGCTAGTTTATTAGATTATATCTCAGGTTCCCGATATTCTAGCGAGATAAAAAGCATACTAGTTTTTAAGTGTAATCAAGAGCTATCAAATAAAAAAGATTTATGAAAATCAGAATACTTAATTTTTTTTTTTTGTATTTATATATTGTTATATATATATTTTTTTAGCATTTGACATGCTTAGCACTATACATTAAACACAAAGTGAAAAATATGAAATCGAAAATAACAGTCAGGAGCAGGATTTGAACCTGCATCTTCTAGATACCGTCCAGATGCTTTACCAATTCAGCCATCCTGACAACCTTTTCATATTTTTCACTTTGTGTTTAATGTATAGTGCTAAGCATGTCAAATGCTAAAAAAAATATATATAAAAATATCTAAATATTTAAAGGGTTTGCGTCATTATTAGGTAAAATCTTAATTGTAAAATTAAGTTTACCTGGTCGGTATAATGTATGAAAATACTTCCGACAGATGGTGCAGGCGTCACCCAAAGACGTTAAGTATGATGTGTTATCGTAATTAGCAGTCAGGAGTAATTGTCAGGATGGCTGAACTGGTAAAGCATCTGGACGGTATCCAGAAGATGCAGGTTCAAATCCTGCTCCTGATTGTTATTTTCGATTTCATATTTTTCACTTTGTGTTTATTTTTTTTTTGTGTTCAGACATACCTAAATAAATTAATACAGTTATTTTAACTCAGTACGTAAAGATATAGCTCTGTTACAGCTTTATAATAGTATAGATAGATGCAAAATATTATAATAGTATAGATAGATGCAAAATATTATAATAGTATAGATAGATGCAAAATATTATAATAGTATAGATAGATGCAAAATATTATAATAGTATAGATAGATGCAAAATATTATAATAGTATAGATAGATGCAAAATATTATAATAGTATAGATAGATGCAAAATATTATAATAGTATAGATAGATGCAAAAGTTTGTGAAGATGTTTGAATGTGTGTCCCGTCAATCATGCCTTCCTAAACAAGTGAATGGGTTTGCATAAAATTTTGTAGGTTTAGATGGAGGAGAAACTTTTGATGCTTTTATCCTGAAAAAGTAAGTAATTCCTGTATAAATATTTTCGTCACAAAGACCTAAACGACTAAACGGATTCAAACGAATTTTCTATACATTAAATATTTTTACTGCCAAAAAGAAATTCCTGTGTGATATACCTCAATGATTTTAACGGATTTCTATTTAATTGTCCACGCAGGCGCAGCCGTATGCAGAAGTTAGTCCTATTAATATTATCGACCAGCCATTGCCCGCGTAGTCTAAAGGTAGTTTTTAGGTCTCAGGTTCCCGAGATAGTAGCGGGATTAAATATATACTAGGTTTTAAGTCTAATCAAATTGAACGAACAAACTCACAAACAGACAAAAAATTAAAAAAAAAAAAAAATTTTGTGTTCATAAATGCCTACCTATAAAGCCTTAAATGTAGAGACACAGCTGTGTTATAGTTTTACTAAAGTGAGGATTAGAAATTTTGTGAAAATGTTTGTAAATTGTCAATCACGCCTAAACGACTAATCGGAGACGTAAATTTAATTAGGTAGATAAGAATTATCATATAGACTATTTAACTTTATCTCGGAAAAGTGACTGAATCCCGTAGGATTTTTTTTATACCTACCACTCAAGTGGCAAACAAGCATACAGCCGGCAATGGTAAGCGGTTACCGTAGCCTGTAGTCGCCACCACCACAAGCAGAAATCTAGACTCACTCTTATTCTGTTCATGATGCATTGCATTTACAAAACTAGAAAAAAGAAACGAATTTATCACATCTTATACAAGCAATACTCCTCTCCCTATTGTTACCGAAAGTAGAAAATAAATTCTGAATAGAAGACATTGTAAAATACTTTTATGAGTTATATCAACAATAAACTTCCCACAAACATACACGTTGTAGATTCTATTTCTGAAAATGTTAATTAAAATTAGAGAGAAAGCTCATGCCCTTGTTCGCTCGATATTGTTAGTATTTATGTAGGAATTATAAAGTTATGTACTTTAAGTTTATTTTGGTAACACACTTTTACTTTAAATGTTGTTTTATTTCACTTTGTGTTTAATGTTGTTTTATGTTTATTATCTACTCATATAATAGCAGGCATTAACCCACCCGATTGCAAACTATAGTTAGTACTATTCCACAATCTATGCATATTGTGGTACACCTTACTGAGAAACTATCACGTTATCAAATTTCGGCTTTGACATAGTAATTTCAATTTATTTCTAGATGTGTTATCTATCATAAAACATAGTAAGAATGTAACAATTTTTATTAATTAGAATTTTATTGTATTAGAAATACGCCATCTGTCGGAAATTATAAATTAAGTAGAAAACTTCACGAGCTCAGCTTTTCGCTAGTAATTATTGATCATTTTGATCTATATTTTAGCACTTGACATGCTCAGCTACTCTTAAAGTAGAAATTATAATTTGTGAATAAGGAAAAATAGTATAAAAAAATCACGCCATCAAATAGTATGAATTTTAATTGCAAAATTAAACTTACTATATTAATGCATGTAAATGCGTTCCGATAGAGGGCGTTGGTCGTTAAGACAAATGTGATAAGGAGATTAGGTATGTCTAAAAGATAGTACTGTAGCTCAATGGATTAGAGCACTTACCCGGATAGGAAGGGACGCAGGTTCTTTTCCTGCCTGTACTAAAATATTCTTTTTCCTAGTTCACAAATTATAATTTGTACTTTACTTATTGATCAGTCATTTACTATCATCCATCCATTCATCCATCCATCAGCCTTTCAATGTCCACTGCTGGACATAGGCCTCCCCAAGAGAACGCCACAACGAGCGGTACTTTGCCGACCGCATCCAACGGCTCCCTGCAGCTTTGACCAGATCGTCGGTCCATCTGGTGGGGGGCCGTCCTACGCTGCACCGTCCGATACGTGGTCGCCACTCGAGAACCTTTCGTCCCCAACGGTTATCGGTTCGTCGAGCGATGTGGCCTGCCCATTGCCACTTCAGCATGGCAACCCGGCGAGCTATGTTGGTCACTCTCGCTCTCCTACGGATCTCCGTATTACGGATTCGATCACGTAGGGAAATACCAAGCACAGCCCGCTCCATTATTTTTTTATTTTTTATTTTATGGCATTTAGTGGCAGACGAGTCGCGGTCCATCTGATGGTAAATGGTAACCGCCGCCCATGGACTCGACTATACCGAGAGTATTGTCAAGCCGCTGCTCACCAATTCATTTCACAGATGAAATGAAATATAAACGGCTATCTCCTGCTACAGCCAAAACGCAACGATGTGCGTCATGGCCGGTCACACGGCAGATGGTGGTACCAACCCGCTCGGGCCTGATACCAAGTGAGTACTCCCACTTGGTACCCAGCCCTACCACCAGTCGTGCAATGGATGATAATTGCTTACTTCCCTTAGTCGCCTCATACGACACCTGTGGGAAAGAATGGGGTGACAACACTTGTATTCTTAATCCGTCACCACACGGAACAAATCCATGGCCCGCTGAGCAACTTTGATATGAGGCCAACATTCCGAGACCACGTCACTGTTCCGTATGTCATCACTGGTAACACACACTGGTCGTAGACCTTCGTTTTCAGACACTGCGGAATATTGGGCGAGAAGATCTTCCTTAGCTTCCCGAAGGCTGCCCAGCCGAGTTGGATTCGTCGATTGAACTCTTTCTCGAAGTTGTGTCATTTGCTATATTTATAAGCTTTTCAGGTGTTTTTTTTAAGTACCACTTCTTAGGAGGCAATTCAATAACTGAGAGTGAAATGTCAAGGACGCGTCACTTTTAGCCATATTTTGTTACATGAGAGAGAAGGAAGCTATACATTCAAAAGAGACAAAGCGATAAAATAGCGGCAATAAAGCAATTTTTACTAATGAAAAAATCACTAGAATGTTTGAAGACATGTTTTGGTTTATCTCTTATGTTCGAGCCAGTGTTAAGCTACATCACCTGAAATCATTAAAACTCTTTACTTAAAAGAAGTT
Source organism: Leucoma salicis (assembly GCA_948253155.1). Lineage (NCBI taxonomy): Eukaryota > Metazoa > Arthropoda > Insecta > Lepidoptera > Erebidae > Leucoma > Leucoma salicis. The sequence continues at coordinate 1,081,534 of OX411806.1, read as the reverse complement.
TAATTAGGATGCATTATGCTGACAAATCTTCCTTGAAAAAATTCCTATAAAAATAATTTCAGAAGCCGTTGTATGTTTTAGACTGAGGATAAACAAACAGACATCGAGTTCATTAAACGTTCATTACGTACAAAAAAGGTTCTTAGTAGGCATACAACAAAATCGTATCTAAATATCTGAAGAAAAGTCTCGTTGCTGCGATGTATTTTCTGGTGGAGGTGACGGGCTGGGTACCAAGTGGGAGAACTCACTTGGTATAGGGCTCAAGCGGGTTGGTACCGCCATCTCCCATGTGACCGGCAATGAAGCACATCGTTGCGTTTTGGCTGTAGCAGGAGATAGCCGTTTATTCTTTAATTTCATATTAGTGAAATGAAATGGTGAGTAGCGGCTTGACAGTACTCTCGGTATAGTTGAGTCTATGAATGACGGATACCATTTACTATCAGATGGGCCGTGGCTCGTCTGCCACTAAATGCAATAAAAAAAACAATCAGATAAAACTACGTTTACGGAATCTATCGCGTTTACTTGATTTTTATACTATCCCGACGTTTCGAGTACTTTACAGCATTTATGATCACGGGTGGACTTAGATGGTAGGCATCCAAAGCTGATATTATTATGTTGTTTCAACGGTTGAGTGGCTTATAGTAGGTTTTAATTGAAGCTTTCTTGAGAATGTAGCCAATCTTGTCATTGAGTTTTTTCCGTAAACGTAGTTTTATTTCAAAATGTGTAAAATTCACGTAAATGTTAGAAAGTATTAAAATCGACTCTGGGAACTACACACTACATTTAAAATTCAACATAGACTACACACACTAGTTTTTTAAGCTTTTCTATGAGAGCACAACGATTTGTTTACTTATTATTCATCTTCTAGAGACCAGGATAACGTAAAAAAATGTTTAACACTTTGGTTTAAGATTATATCTTCATAGTAAATTGATATTTTTTAAATTGTCTAATTGTGGTACTCGCTACTTTGAAGCGTTGTAGTGCTCCTAGTTAGTGTGTATTAACATTTATTATCAAGTGGACTCTGATTCGGTTGCCACCCTGCAATAAATATGGTTTATTTTTGTGCTGATTATTAAAAATACAATAATACAAAACAAATTTTGCTCAATCTAATAGACTGCGAATCTGAATGAACTTCCTATACATGGTTTCCGATAATATTACCTAATAGGCGAATTGTGAAGATATATGTACACTCTAATATTTCTCCGCCTATCACGGTTAAACTATTGAGTTGACTAGATTGGATTTGATGGATATAATTTGACTAGGTTTATATCGAAAAATGTTTGCGTAAGATAGCTATTTTTTTTTAACCACTGTTGTAATGTCGCACAGTTCAGTGGTCTGCCAATAGGCAACAGCATAGCATAGACAACAGGCGCAGAGATAGCATACGGCCAGTTTATTTCGAGGGTGAGAGCTCCACACTACCTAGTTCACTGCTCCGAACGAGGGAGTTTGCGGTTAGGTACATTTTTTACCGCCTTTAATTAAAAAGAAAAAAAATAATAGTTATTTTTGGCATGTAAACCTAATGGCTAAACGAATTTAGGTATACCTAGTCAAGTTAAAAACGTAGAACATTTTTGTCTCAAAAAGGAGTGCCTGTGATACCTACATGTAAATGTCTTTGAATTTAATCCATCAAGATGAAGCGGGCAGTTGCTAGTTATATAAAAGTTTGTATAAAAGTGGTTTATAGTTCAGCGTCGTACACAAACCAGCATAAATATGCTAGTTTTCATGGGCAGAATAATAGCTGTTCTTTTTTTTTTGCAAATATTTGTTAAATTAAATGTACAATAAATTATACAGTAATACATAGTTTAACAACATCGCGTGTACATCGTCTGTGAGGCGCCCCCTATCTCTTGATCGCGGAGAGTATCGCGCGATCTTTCACAACGCGGTCACTCGCTAACGCTCCGGTTTGTTTTACGAACATCTGATACCGTCTTGTAGAAAGGCCCATGGCAAACTTTCGTAAAATAATTTGTAATATGACGTCAAATATTCTATGTTTAGATTTTATCTCGCCTTTGTTAAGCGGCAAAGTTTTGATCGCTCATTTGTCACGCTAAAACGCTTTAACTCGCGCCTGACAACTTTGAGTTAACTTGTGTTCTTGTTTAAGTATTTTTAATGATCGTGGCAGATTAGCTATGTTCTACCTTATAGTAACAATATTTTAATCTCAAGGAGCACCATAAAACCAGTCTGGCTTGAAGATGTTACTGACCTCGAGAGAGAAATGACAAAATAATAAGCTTTAATATACTCACATAATTATTGACTCCATATTTTAAACTGCTCAACACACGTTACCAAGCTTTATCAAGATGGAGGCTCTAAGAGCCAGCCAGTTTAATTCTAGCTGCGCTGTAAGTTTAGTATGCAAATAAGGACAGATTCACTGGCAAACGTTGCAAAATTCACCCGGCAGACATTGCAGATTTTCAATATAATGTTGTATTGCACCACATTGAATTTCAAAATAATTTAAGCATTAGTTTTTTTTTATTGCATGTAGTGGCAGACGAGCCACGGTCCATCTGATGGTAAATGGTAACCGTCGCCATGGACTCGACTATACCGAGAGTATTGTCAAGCCGCTGCTCACCAATTCATTTCACAGATATGAAATGAAATATAAACGGCTATCTCCTGCTATAGCCAAAACGCAACGATGTGCTTCATGGCCGGTCACACGGGAGACGGCGGCACCAACCCTCTCGGGCCCGATACCAAGTGAGTACTCCCACTTGGTACCCAGCCCTACCACCAGTCATGCAATGGATGATAATTGCTTACTTTCCTTAGTCGCCTCATACGACACCCGTGGGAAAGAATGGAGATGTGACACTTGTATTCTTAGTCCGTCACCATAAGTAAATAGCAAACGTTATTGATATCTTTTTTACTACGAGTACAGGGGTGGTAAATATCATATCAACTGCGTGATGATAAACAGTTTCTGTGTTATACGCCAGCAATACCAACATTATCATTGTACGCGTTGTCAATCTCAGGGATAGCGATAGGACATGGACGCTGGTAGAGGTACTAATTTACCGGTCAACCGGTTCATTCACAGTAAGACGTTATATATCGATTTATTAATTGTTTTTTCTTTATGCTACAGGTCTCTGAAACAGGCGAACATGTGTGAAGAGAACTATGAATTTTGAGGAAGCGAGAGATGTATGCAAGAATAAAACGTTTTTGGCACTCTGTTCTCTCTGCCTGCCCCTGATGCCGTGATGATATGTGATAATGCTAAAAAAGATTAAACTAAAATAGCTAAAATATCCTGCAATGTACCGGTTTTCTCAGATCTGAGGCAAAAAAAAATAAAGACAGGAAGCTGGATTTAAAAATAAAACTATATGAAACAACCTTCATTAGCAATTGTATCAACAAAGGCCAAATGGTATTCTGTATAATTATACCCTCAGGTAGAGCCTTGCCTTCAGGGTACTATTAGCCTGTTTGTATATAATACTTGCTAACATCTTTATTAAACATAGTTTATAAAACGATTGTGGATATGTTTACATATTTTTTTTTAATTATGTAAACGGTTCGAGTCTTCTAATACATGTAAATAATATAGAGAAACATTTATTTTGGTTTCTAAACTAACTAAATCTATTACACAAAAAATATTGTCAAAAAAATATTCGAGATCAAAATCTCAGCATGTGTTGCAGTACTAAAGACGAAGAAAGACTACGCGCAATTACTTTTGTATCGCAACAAGAAACAGCTCTACGCGGAAAACAAATCCATAACACTTAGCTTTAGTAATTTGAGTTCAGTATGTTAACCACTAAGCCATCTGTGTCACGAGCGACTGAAACACTGAAAATGGCTATCATTGCCTACATCTATGCTTGTAAAATCTCAAGAGCTATTAAATATGTTTAAGTAAATGTATGTAGTTTATAATTTTAATGTTGTACTTACTTATCATCATGCCATCTCCCTTGTGGGGTAGGCAGAGAGAACAGAGTGTCAAAAGGCTCTATTATTGCATACATCGCTCGCTTACTCAACATTCATGATTCTCTTCATCGCCGGTTTCAGAGACTCCTGACTCCACCTTCCTTCAATATATCACCGATTTGGTCTAGGTAGGCGAGTCTTGGTCTCCCCATGCATTATATACAAGTCGCACGTCTGGCATTCTCTCCACAGGTACGAACCATCGGAGCATTCGGCGTATCTTTATGAGGAAGCCCAATTCTTGAGGAAGGCTATAAGCTATCACACGATCTTTGGGAAGGGAGTAGAAAGGAAAAATTAAAAAAAAAACATCCATCCATCCATCCATCAGCCTTTCAACGTCCACTGCTGGACATAGGCCTCCCCTAGAGAACGCCACAACGAGCGGTCCCGTCATGGGGGATAATGCCGTAATCGCCACGCTTGGCAGGCGGGTTGGCGATCGCAATGGATGTTGTTAATACTCGAGGGAGTGCTGCCCACTCCCTCGGTATTCCCTCAGTCGGCTCTTACGACTCCCGGGGGTAGAGAGGGGTGGGACAATTCTAAAGCCAGCCCCACACGGCATAATAAAAAAAAACACTTAGTGAAAACTAAGTAAGCAGCAGGGCACGCCTGACCGATGAGAACCGAACTTTACCGAGAAGAGCCAAACTGTGCCTATATCTATACTAATATTATAAAGAGGTAAAGTTTGTGAGGTTATAGGGGGTAATCTCTGGATCTACTGAACCGATTTTGAAATTTTTTTACCAATAGAAAGCTACGTTATTTGTGAGTGTAGACTATATTATTAATCCGACAAATTAAAATACTTTTTTGTGGTAGTCGTATTTACAAAATAAGTCGGAGAAAAAACGGTCCAACGAAAGGTTTCTTACGCTGCTTTAAAGATGAGAGATATATGATTGAGTTCTAGAGAAAAGTTGTAGAGCTTAATAATGCCTACAAAAAAGTCAAGGACAGCATATGTCTCATTTTTATATTTAAGTCAAAAAAGTAGATTTTTATGTTTAAAAAATATATTTAAATCGTTACGTCATGTTTATAATGTATATTATCAACAATTATGAATTCTTATCAAAATAAGTAAATTAATCGTCTCAAGTAAACAAAAGACTTTCCTTTTATTGCATATATGTAATTTGGACAAATGGTTAAAGAGATTACGACATAGATATGGAAACGCGACCGTGTCGTAATCTATTGAGTGATATTTCTATTAGACGGTTTTTTTAAAATGTTGTAAATTCATCATATATCTATGCTATCGCCTATCTCCCCACAGTAACTACCAATTACCGGCAGAATGCGTTTGTGTGGCGAGCGAGCAATACACTAAACAAACGATACAAAATGCATAAATTTGATATTTTTAATGTTAATATGGAACAGATACGATGGGAACTTAGTCTAAACTTTTTTCAAAAAAATGTTGTCGATAATTTTATATAATTCTTTTTCTTTTGTTTTCTTTTTCCTCAATAATTTTCTGTTATAGTGTGGCTCCTGCGCTGAGTCCGTTTCTTTTAATTACTTAATGTGATACTTATCAGCGAAGACCTATTATTGGCTTTATGTTTCTTACAATAATTGTGTATTTCATACTATTATAAGCTGTTGGTCCTCCGAAAAATAAATAAATAAAATGTTTACCGCCCAACGAAGCGGGCACGAGTCAGCTAGTATTTAAATAATTTAACGGCGGTTGAAATCGTGAGCTTCAGTGTTTACATAATAACAATTCAATCACTCATAACATAATTATTAGTAGTATGTATTATAGTTTGTTTATTGTTTCCATTTCACACTTTCAGTTATCTCACATTCTATTTAAATAAATTAGAACCCACATAATCCCTTTTGCCTGCGTAACTTACCTACTTCCAAAATGTGCGAGGATATTGTTTCTACCGAACGTAGTTTCTAACTCCGTACTACGTAGGGGACCTACTGTGAATATTTTGATAAAAAATTTCTATAACAAAAGTGCGCGACCCGGTGTTTGTAACCAACACCTCGCGGTAGTAGGTAACTACAATTATGCCATAAATACAAAAGATTTGTCATATTATATGGCATTTTAATACTTATATTATAGGCAACTTAATACACCTTTGCTAATTTGTATAAAAATAGCAACATAACGTATAAAATATTCCGTACAAAGTGTAAGTCGTGAAATCGACAGACTCACCACGAAAGTTTACGGCACTTCACAACAAAAGTACCCTTACACAGCCAATATATCTCAACATAGTTGTAAAGGGTTGAACATCTACAAAAATACTCGAGGCCCAGACAAGAATTCATTTTGTTTATGAATATTATAAATTCTTGTCTCGTTTCCCGCCAACAATAACGGTGGCAGGTGATCGTGACAACTCAAAATATTCTGTTCCATTTTTAAATCTGTATTCACTTTTTTTTTCAAAATCGCTGCAGTTCTGTAGTTCTTTGTGGTTAGTTACAGTATTTAAAGAGCATTGCTGTTTTTTTAAGTAAAATGTTTTTATTCTGTATGTCTTTTTCGAGATGTACCTTTAAATCATCTAGATTTAATTTATTTCTTGTAGGTAGGCAAAATGACAGTGTCATCAACTGAACTTACGGTTATCAAGTAGACATATTTGTTGAGTTAAACTTTTCATTATATACAGTGGCAGGCGAACCACGACCACCATAGGGACCATAGGAATGTAACATAGTTCCAGTGGCCCGCCAATAAAGGCGGAGAGACGGCACACGGCGGGTATCTTTGGTGGGTGAAGGCCCCACACTATCCTGTTCGTTCTCCCGAACGATGGGGTGTGCGGTTAGGAACATTTTTTCCCGCCTTAACAAAAAAGAAGGCGATCCACGGTCTACCGGTTGTTGAGCGGTAACAGTCACTCATAGATTCAGCTATACATTTTTTAAGATGATAAATATAGTAAGTAAACCGTAGAGTGATTGCCTCACAGTCAACCGAACTTGCAGTTTTTTTTTATACTATGCGAGTGGTAAACACCACGGCGTACGGCCAACCTGATCGTATGTGGTTACCGTAGCCTATAGAGGCTAGCAACACCAGAAGCATCACTCGCGCATTGCAAACTCCAAGGAAACGGAGAGCATCTGGAATGGGGAAATAATAAGAGGAGCTTAGGAAGGATAATAAGGAAAGGTTTGAGCCACATTTCAAATATTAGTAGGACACTAATCCTACTAAAGATAACAATGTAACGTTTTAAAACAAGTTTGTTATTTGTAAAACAGTTTCAAAACGATGTTTACAATGTAAACGTATCAGTTACATAAAGGAACAACAGAATTATACGGCTAAGTCGAAAAGTATAAAATGTACAAACAGCAAGGGTGCTGACGCAAAAACGCGGTTTGATTTCAACCTGATAACGATAGGCGGGGTTGCCTCCTTCACGCCTTCATCGCGAGACATTTTCAAATAATTTTATGTTCAGTACATTGCTTGTATTGTTAGAACTATGAAACATATTAATGAGGTCCTAATAATTTTATAACCAGACTCTTTTAGAACTAGAAAAAACTGTAAAACTTTTTGCTGCTGGTCTAATATAACTACTGTTTGCTGTTTTATAGCCTGTAAAATATATCTGCATGTATAGTCCTCAACTATTAAATATCCCGTCGTGCGCCGTATAGTGGTATTAGCGTAACTACGTGCTCGTAGTTTTCATGTGATATTTCAACGACTTTCATAACATATATAGGTACTTATGTTTTTTTTTAAGTTTACCCTTAATGGATATTTGCCTATATACTAATACTTTAGAATTAAAAAAAAGAACCTTGGAGTGAAAGAACATTTACAAAAAGATTTAAGAAGAGCCTGTTAAGGTGCTTTGGAAAATGCGAAACACTAAGACATAATTATTGATCATCTAATTCGTTTCAAGCGGGTCGGTATCATCGTCTTCCGTATGCCCAACCTTGAAACACGTCATTGCGTTTTGATTGTAGCAGGAGTGGGCATCGATTTATTCATTTTTCATCCGCGAAATGATATGCTGAACAGTAGCTTGGGAGTATTCATAGTATTGCTGAGTCAATAAGCGGTTACCACTTACCATCGTCTGCCATCATAAGCAATAAAAAAGATGTACCCATGATTTCCCATGAAGTTACATACTGTAGTTATAACGCAATTTCAAGTTTTATGTAAAGCCAGCGATGTATACAAAAGAAGGGTAAAACGTCGATGGACATGTGTTTAGTGGTAAGTGTTCGAGCGGAAAGGCGAAGGTAAACAGCAATGTTGTTGATTAATCATTGTGAAATAGTATCAAGGCTGATAACGGCACACAGATTTGTATGTTGAACCTTTAATTTGTATATAAGCAGTAGTAGTATAGTGGTAAAGTTGACGACTGCTGGAAAGAAGGTTCAAGTTCAATCCTCAGTCTGATTTTTTTCTACTACTTGGGTGGTCAACAAGCATAGATACGGCCCATCTGATGGTAAGCGGTTACCGTAGCCTATAGACGCTAGCAACACCAGAGGCATCACTCGCGCGCTGCCATCTCCAAGGAAAGCTATATGGAGTGAATAGAAAGGATAATAAGGAGAGGATAGCGGCTTTGACCTTCGGCGCTCTCACTCACCATACGAAACACAACAGTAGGAGTCCCTACCGTTGTTTCACGTTGATCTTCTGTGTGAGGCTGATACTTGCCCGATTAAGACATTGATTCATGCTGGGATAAGCAACCATTATGAATATAAAGATTACAAAATTCTTCGTAATATATTATGTTCATGTTTTTGGTTAAAATTACTGCTGTAATAATTATAAAAAACATTAAAGGAAAACATGGTGACGAAAGTGTGGTCTATGCGGAGGAGAAGGTGGGGAAAAAGAATTATGAAGAATGATAAGAAGGATGGGTGAAGAGGTCCAGTGCTCTTATTTGATGAATGAAATGCAACAGCGTTCGTAAATCTGGAATACTCTTTGGAATTTCACGGACACAAAGTTCACCAACCATTTGTGAACCGTAAATTTTTTTTTCCTGTGTGGGAATCGCACCCGAAGCACTCGAGTGAGAGATCGGTATCTAAACTACTCTGCTATCTGTGCAAACCCCCTGATATAAGTATAGTCAATAATAAAAAAAAATAAACGAAATTTAATAAAAAATGCAAGCAATATTAACAAAAGAAATCCCGCAGTCGGTAGGATTCGAACCTACGCTCCCAGAGGGAATCTGATTTCTAGTCAGACGCCTTAACCGCTCGGCCACGACTGCTACGAGTATTGTACTGAAATTATAATCTAATACTAACAGCAGCTATTAACCATAAATCTTATCTATTGATACATTTGGCGAGTATTGTGTAGATTATATGAAGCGTATGATGTAATTTGTTTTCTTTGCTATTAAAAGCAAATAAAATGTAAGTGCTTATTAATATGTTATATCTTCATACAGACCATTCATTGGTGAAAGGTTTATTTCTTATCAGATCTCTGAGTGGTAAGTACTAATGTAAAAAAAAAAGGGTAGCGTAGTTACCAGTGAAGTAATGCAGTGGTCCACCAATACAGGTGGAGAGACGGCACACGGCGGCTTTATTTAGCGGGTGAGGGGCTCACACTACCCTGTTCGTTGCCCCATCCGTTGCGGTTAGGAAAATTTCCACCCACTTTCTCAAAACAATGAGGGTGGTACAGTTACCAATGAAGTAATGTTTTCTATTTACAGAGGTACGCCAATACAGGCCGAGAGATGACACATGGTGGGTTTATTTAGTGGGAGAGGGATCTTAAAAGAAAGCGGTGGCACAGTTGTGCCAAATTTCCGCTAGATGGCGTGGCAACAGACGGTAATAATGTGAGCAATACATTAAAAACATTGTGAGAAGTTTCTCTCTAGCTACTACTTTATTGTGTGTTTGGAATGGATTTCTAGTAGGTTCCATGCCCACTCTTTCCCTCCATATTATTCTTTCTTTTTTTTTTTATCTTTTGTTACAATAAATATATCCTTATGTTACAAACTTGTTCAGTGTGGTGACGGACTAAGAATACAAGTGTCATCACCCTATTCCTTCCCACGGGTGTCGTATGAGGCGACTAAGGGAAGTAAGCAATTATCATACATTGCTTGACTGGTGGTAGGGCTGGGTACCAAGTGGGAGTACTCACATGGTATCAGGCCCGAGCGGGTTGGTACCTCTATCTCCCGTGTGACCGGCCATGAAGCACATCGTTGCGTTTTGGCTGTAGCCGGAGATGGCCGTTATTCTTTCATTTCATGTCAGTGAAATGAAATGGTGAGCAGCGGCTTGACAATGCTCTCGGTATTGTCGAGTCCATGAGTGACGGTTACCATTTATCATCAGATGAGCCGTGGTTTGTCTGCCACTACGTGCAATAAAAAAAACAAATGAACAAGTATTTCAAGAGATTCAAAAATAATAAAAACATCTTTAAAAAATATTCGAAATTTTAATTTTGGGATCCGTTAAAAAACTGAATTTCGAATATCAAATTAAAACCATTATAATAACATACAGTTATTCACAAAGTTAGGATAACACTTTCTACCCTCCAAAGCCAATGATACAGTCGTAACGAGCAATTTCAGTTCTCAAAGTTACGTGTAGGCTCGGGAGAACATAAAGCTCACCGTATACTATGCACAATCATCAAAAGTATTCATCTCAACTTATATAGGTTAGCACAATTGGTGATATTTCTCTATTCATTGGTGGAAAATAAGTAAAGATTTATTTTGCTGTTATCAGTTAATTTTTCATTATCAATATGAAGTACGTTTTGAAATAAAATCAATAGGCCTAACAATATTTAGATATGCAATAATAATTTATTAAAGTACAAATTATAATCCGTGAATAAGGAAAAAGAGCATTCTAGTACAGGCGGGAATCGAACCTGCGTCCCTTCCTATCCGGCGAAGTGCTCTATCTAATACACTGAGCTACAGTACTATCTTTTAGACATACCCAATCTCCTTATCACATTTGTCTTAAGGACCAACGCCCTCTATCGGAACGCATTTACATGCATTAATCTAATATAGTAAGTTTAATTTTGCAATTAAAATTCATACTATTTGATGGCGTGATTTTTTTTAAACATTTTGATCTATATTTTAGCACTTGATATGCTCAGCTACTCTTAAAGTACAAATTATAATCCGTGAATAAGGAAAAAGAGCATTCTAGTACAGGTAGGAATCGAACCTGCGTCCCTTCCTATCCGGGGAAGTGCTCTAATCCACTAAGCTACAGTACTATCTTTTAGACATATCCAATCTCCTTATCACATTATATAGAATGCTCTTTTTCCTTATTCACGGATTATAATTTGTACTTTAAGAGTAGCTGAGCATGTCAAATGCTAAAATATAGATCAAAATGAATAATTTATTACATAGATAAACACATCGTTAGTCACTTTACTGATTCTTATTAGCTTATCATGTAGTAGTGTGTATCAAGATATTGTCTGGATGTTTTACCATATACATGTAGAGCTGGAGGCCCAAAACCCTTCCCTATCCTCTCGTTATTATTCTTCCTATTCTCCTCCTATCCCTTTCCATGGAGATGTCGATGCGTAAGTGATGCCTCTGGTGTTGCTAACGTTTATATGCTACGGTAACCACTTACCATTAGGTGGGCCATACGCCGGTTTGCCACGCACGTAACAGCTTTCTGCCAGCGTTTGAACCGTAGAATTGTACCCCCATTAATCCTACTATATTTAATATATTAAATGTGAGTTTGTTTGTTTGGATGTTTGTAATTCCATCACGTAAACTGCTAAAAAGATTGGATCATATTTTTAATATAGATAGTTTCTGGATTAAGTAATAGGATACTTTTAATCCCAGAAAAATGTTAGGTTACTATGGGACAGCTACATATTATTAACGTGTAATTAACTGATCTGCTTACATTATAACAAATTGACAATCAATTTTTCCACACTACATTTTTACCCATAATGCTTTCTTTAAAATTGGTTTGATGGGTTAACATGATTGAGTGTTACAGTGTACGGCGGCCTTAAAGTAGGCAGAACGGAATCTGGGGGTGACACGGGAAGGCTTCTAAGTTGAACGTCTTGTGTGACGTCATTGGACGATTTAGTTAATCGCTTGGACGCGTTTAGTGGTGCACTAGCTAGCACTTAGCACACACTCCCAGGAATCTCTTATTGCACTGCATGGGTTATGTTCTTAAGAGAAAAGTTTTTTTATAGTTTGTTTGGTAAAGTACGCGTAAAGAGTATATATTGCGTTTATTGTTTTGTTTTTACGATTGAAATCGACGTATACTCGATACGTATTACCTATGAAGGACGGAATGGTTTACCTCTGATACCATTTTGCCTAAAAAATACTAGAACGATAAAAATGTTTGTATAATTATACCGAATAAAAAAAGGATATTATGTTTTGTGTTAAAAGTCCCCGAACTAAGAAACAACTCCTGGGCCCCGGGGAATTTACAAAATATAGATACCTACCTCCAATAAACATTACAATGAATTCTCTATACCCGAGGGATTTTAACGACGTGGGCGTGGTGGGATAAAGAATAATCTCACTTTGAAAGTCCCGAGTCCGACAATTAGGACAAAAATTAGATGAAGAAAGGATTTCTATTCTATACCTACTATTTCTATCCTAGCATTGTAGTCGTTCCGTCAGTTTACACTTAACAATATGGGACAAGTTCAGTTTGCCATCATCAACAATGATATCTGATATGTGGACCAGTAATATTTTTAAAACGTATTTTATACTAGGATTAAGAAAATTCCCTCCATCTTAGGGGACTACAAAGCACAAAATTCACCAAACTCAGAAAAAACGTTTATGGATCAAATAAATAATTATCCCATGTAAAAAACATACCAACAATGTGCGGTACGGGGAGTATATAATTGTTTAAGCCACTCCGCCATCTTTCCAGTGTTATAATTAATATATTTGAGTGGCAAACAAGCATACAGCCCACCTGATGGTAAGCGAAGCGGTTAATGTAGCCTTTATAAGCACGCGAATGAGAGTGAGAGCAACATCAGAGGCATCACACGCGCCTCACCTCCTCCAAAGAAAGTAATAGGTGGCGGAGAGAAACGAAAATAAAAAGGGGATTGAAAGGATATGCTCTGTGGCTTCCTTACTGGGCAGGAAGCTAAAGAAAAACTTAGAATGTTCCAGTAGCCTTAATTTTGCTAGGCTGGTGGTAAGAGTCCACCAAATGGTAGAAACGTCATCCAATCAACGATTACAAAAGGAAAATTCTAAACAAACCCTATACCAACCCGTCTGGCCAGCGTGGTATAGTAGGCCAAAACCTCTTAACATGACAAGGCACCTAAAACAAAGGCCCCCAGTTCCCGGTAGTCCCACTGAACGCTGCCACGGTAGCGGTCGCGGTAACAGCGGGGCAGGGGGTGCGAAGAATCTCCGGGCTACGACTAAAGGCTACCAAAAACACCTGACCCTGGCTACGTACAATGGACGCTCTCTAACGCTGGACCAACACCTCACTGAACTCGAGGTAGAACTAGGTCGCATAAACTGGCACATATTGGGGTTATCCAAAGTCGGAAGACAGGGTGAGGATACGATAACCCTTAAGTCAGGCCACCTATTCTACTTTCGGGAAGGTGATCGGCCCTCTCAGGGCGGTGTCGGTTTCCTGGTCAACAAAGCTCTCACTAGCAACGTTGTGGAAGTTAGCAGTGTGTCGACACGGGTAGCGTACCTCATAATTAAAATCACTAATAGGTACACCCTAAAGGTGATACAGGTAAATGCGCCGACCTCGACACACTGCGACGACGTAGCCGAAGCCATGTATGAAGACATAGCCAAGGCATTACATGGTACCACCAAGGCTCACTACAGCGTTGTTATGGGGGACTTCAATGCCAAAGTGGGAGTACAAGAACGTGGCGAAGCGAAAATCGGACTCCACGGCGTGGGGCGCCGAAACCACAGGGGGCAGATGCTGGTCAATTTTCTGGAGTCGCAGGGGCTCTTCTTGATGAATTCTTTTTTTAAGAAGAAGCCTCACAGAAAGTGGACATGGCGAAGCCCCGACACTATGACGAGGAACGAGATAGACTTCATCATGACTGACAGGAGGTCTGTATTTAGAGATGTCTCCGTGATCAACAGGTTTAATACCGGCAGCGATCACTTGTTCGAGGCGTTCTAAATATAGACTTCAGGGCCGAAAGGCGTCGCATGGTGGGGTCTACTCTCAGACCTACTGCGCCTCAAACAGCTTTGGGGTCCGAAAAGTTCCAACTGGAGCTTCAAAATCGTTTCGACCTGCTGGAAACCGAAGGCAACGTTGACGAGAAAACCGACACAGTGGTCAAAACGCTACAGGATGTGTCTCGAAGGGTTTTTCCCGGAAAAAGCAGTAACAGAGGGTCTAAACTCTCATTCGAGACTCTCGAACTTATGAGGCAGAGACGGCAAATGTCATCCACGAAGGCGTCTTCGCCGGATGGGAGAAACCTCAACCGAAAAATCCGGAAGCTGGTGCGACGTGACCTCCGATGTTCCAACACCCGAGCCATCTGCGACTCCGGCTGCGATTGATCAGAACAGAGGCACCAAAGTTTTCGCTCGCCAGCTAGGTAGACCCCATCTGACGAAACTTAATACTGCGGATGGCAAAACCGTGACCTCCAGGTTCGAGATACTCGAGAAAATTGAGAGTTTCTACAAAAACCCGTACTCATCACGGATGACTAAAACCACAAGACCCAGCGCTGACGACCACAGAGCCCCACCAACACGCCATTACACTGAAGACATCCCTGATGTCAACCAGGACGAGGTCAGAGTGGCTCTCAAGCAGCTCAAAAACAATAAGTCGCCAGGTGATGACGGAATCACCACTGAGCTCCTAAAAGCAGGCGGGACTCCAATCCTAAAAGAGATAGCGAGCCTCTTTAATTCCGTCATCCACCAAGGCTTAACACCCCAGGCGTGGAGAGGGAGTGCGGTGGTTCTGTTCTTCAAAAAAGGTGACAAAACCTCGCTGAAGAACTACAGACCCATCTCAAGTTGTTCTCGAGGGTACTCACAAACCGCCTCGCCAGAAGACTTGACGAGTTCCAGCCTCCGGAACAAGCCGGGTTTCGAAAAGGCTACAGCACCGTAGAACATATACATACTGTTCGGCAGATTATACAGAAGACCGAAGAGTATAATCGGCCGCTGTGTATAGCTTTCGTGGACTACGAGAAAGCCTTCGACTCCATCGAAACTTGGGCGGTTTTGGATGCTCTGCAGCGGTGTCGCATCGATTGGCGCTATATCGAGGTGCTGAAATGTCTATATGATACCGCCACAATGACCGTTCAGCTCCAAGACCAAAAGACAGCCCCAACGAGCTGCGTCGAGGGGCGAGACAGGGGGATGTAATATCCCCCAAGCTCTTCAACAATACACTCGAAGAAGTCTTCAAGACACTGGACTGGACTGGGCGGGGCATTAACATCAACGGCGAATACATCTCACACCTTCGATTTGCCGATGATATCGTCATCGTTGCGGAGTCACTGGAACAGTTAAGCGGAATGCTGCATAGCCTAAATGGAGCCTCTAGAGACGTCGGCCTCGGCATGAACTTGGATAAAACCAAGATCATGTTTAATGAACATGTCGCGCTGGGACCGATCTACGTCGATGGTTCGATGCTCGAAGTTGTTCAGGAGTATGTCTGCCTTGGACAAGTTGTCCAATTTCGTAGAAACAACTTCGAGAAAGAAATCAACCGCAGGATCCAATTGGGTTGGGCAGCATTTGGCAAACTACGCCACGTCTTCTCTTCGCCTTTACCGCAATGCCTGAAGACTAAAGTCTTCAACCAATGCGTCCTACCTGTCATGACTTACGAGGCCGAGACGTGGACACTCACAGTGGGACTAGTCCACAAATTGAAAGTCGCGCAGCGGGCTATGGAGCGGGCTATGCTCGGCGTCTCTTTGAAGGATAAAATTCGTAATGAGGTAATCCGACAAAGAACCAAAGTTACCGACATAGCTCGCAGGCTCAGTAAGCTGAAGTGGCAATGGGCTGGTCACATCTGCAGAAGGACAGACGGCCGATGGAGCAAGCCTGTCCTAGAGTGGAGACCGCGACTTGGTAAGCGTAAGGTAGGACGGCCCCCAGCTAGGTGGACCGACGACCTCAAAAAGGTCACTGGGACAGACTGGATGCGGAAGGCGGAGGACCGTGTGCAATGGCGCGTGTTAGGAGAGACCTATGTCCAGCAGTGGACTGCAATAGGCTTAGAATAGAATAGAATACACTTTATTGTACACCAAACATAAGATAAAAACAATAATTTACAATAAATTGATTGGTTGAGAAAGGATATTAAAGAAACGATAGGAAGGATAATAAGGAGAGTATAGAAGCGGTTTAGGCCTCCAGAGTACTTACTCACCGTACGACACACAACAGTCGAAGTAATTACCATTCTCTCACGCTGATCTTCTGTGAGAGGGTATTATTTCCCCAATTGAATCGGCCCATTCATGCTGGGATAAGCAGCGCTCTACCACTGGAATAATATTTATGATTTCAATGAGAAATCGAAAATAAGTCTTGAGCAGGATTTGAACTTGCATCTCCCACTGATCGTAAATGGTTACCGTGCGTCGGTTTCATGGACTCGATTATATCGGGAGTATTGTCAAGTCGCTGCTCACCATTTCATTTCACAGATATGAAATGAAAGAATAAACGGCTATCTCCTGCTACAATCAAAACCGAAGTGCTTCATGGCTGGTCATACGGGAGATGGTGGTACCAACCCGCTCGGGCCTTATAGAAAGTGAGTACTCCCACTTAGTACCGAACCCTGTGATCAGTAATGCAATAGGTGATAATTGCTTACTTTCCTTAGTTGCCTCGTACGACACCCGTGGGAAAGAATGGGGTGGTGATACTTGTATTCTTAGTTCGTCACCACATGGACAAAAGCTTTGCTGAAATTGCAATGCATCTGGGACGGTCTTATATTTATTTAGGTCTTATATCTTATACGTGTCGCGTAGTTTGTCAGCAATGAGCTTTTAAACTAATGAACTGATATTATAAAATTTTGCACACCGTGTGCAGATTAATCTAACTTGAGAAATAGTATAATTTTATCCCGATTGTTTTCTTTTTTGATGTAAAATTAGCAAACGAATTACAAAGGCCACAGCAGTGCGTGGTCGGGTCTGCTGTGCGAGCTGCTAGTGTAGCTATAATCTAAACTCATGTTTATAATTATAATACGGCAATATAGCTGTGTCGATCTGTACATTAAAAAAACTGTACTATTAGGTTATTGAACTGATTTTCATGCTGCTTTTGTTCGATAACTCTTGTATAGAGCTAAAACAAGTTTACATTTTCTCTCGCTACTATGTCGGGAATAACTAAAATACTTTGGAAAATCCAAAAATGCACGCCTCATAATTTTCATTTTTCACAATAACATTGATTATTTGTTAGTAACTAATAATGTATTGGTCTTAATAAGTAGTTTTCAATAAATTACATCATCCATCCATCCATCAGCCTTTCGACGTCCACTGGTGGACATAGGCCTCCCCAAATTGGGGGTATAGTGCCGTAATCGCCACGCTTGGCAGGCGGGTTGGCTATCGCAGTGGATGTTGTTAATACTCGAGGGAGTGCTGCTGCCCACTCCCCCGGTATTCCCTCAGTCGGCTCTTACGACTCCCATGGGTGGAGAGGGGTAGGACAATTCTAAAGCCGGCCCCGCACGGCCAATAAATCACATAGATAGCGCTAATATCAAAAAGTACTGTGGTTTTCATGTCTTATACGCCATCTAGCGCTAATTTTAAGAAGTACTTCTATATTGGTCTATAGAAATAGTTCTCACGAAATAAGGATAGCGCTGGTTTTAGTGTCGAATCGAGCGTAAATATTCACTATTTTTTTTGTTTATTTAATAATAATTAAACCACATCAAAACAGTCTGTGTAAAGTGATAGGGCTCTATTCGTAATTATACTGTATCATAAAAGAAAAAAGAACTGGATTAGTAAAGTATTTCAGTCGTTATCGTGTTAACATACATTACCTATAACACACGGACGTCCAAGACAGAACTTTTTTAAAAGTTTTTTAACTAGTTTAAATAACAAAAATGGCATCAAAAATATCATGAGTGTTAAAAATAGTGTTTTTTCTTGATATGTGTGTGTATATACTATTTTAATTTTTCTCAACGCTTCGCTTATGAGGCGTGCAAAAGGCGACTGATATAATATAACTGAGAAGACATCTCTGCCACTGACATCTTAACAACATATTATTGAGTTGTAATAAAATATTTCAGAATTCATTTATTCACTTCAAATGCCGCCACTAAGCTTAATTTGAAAAAAATATTTAAGAGCTCAAGCATCGAATTTAAGACACATAAAGTGTAACAAAGGCTTTGTAATACTTAAGGTTTTGATCAAATAAATGTGGGATTTGCTTTGTTATAACAGCATTTTGTATAAAGAGATAGAAAATAATGTGTCTGAAATAAGCCTACTTGAATTTCTCTGAAACATGAATTACGAGGCCGTTAAATGATCTTAGAGTTATTTATTCGCTTTATTATTTAAAATTGAAGTACCTACTACTACTAATTCTAAATATTTAAATATTTTCAACGCGCTTATAATTATTTGCTTGATATTATTGGTATCTGTGCATCTATGTAACGGAATTTTTCAACGTCTTCTTCTTCTCCTCCTTCAAAAAGTCGGATTGATTTGAAACTTTGCACACTTATCGAGAACTTATGACAATGCAATAATTTGAGAAGTTTATTCATTTATAGGGTTCCGTAGTCAATAAGGAACCCTTAGAGTTTCACCATGTCCGTCCGTCCGCTGCTTACAACTTAGCTCAGAGACTAGTAATAGAAATGTATATTCATGCCAACTTACACTTCGACAAAAGGATAACATCAAATTTTGACAAATAATTTGGCTACCCTCTACACGTAAAGTGGGTATATTATTTTTTCTCGTGTCTATCCCATAGAAAAGGGTGTCGTTAGATAGGTCTTTCTAAAATATTGTGGGTATGTGAAAACTATTTTTCGAATAAGGGATCCGTTTGTGAAATATTAAGCCTAAAAGCGCTAATTTTTGTTGTCAAATGAGCCAGCTTAATGGTTGTTTTTGGATATGTGAAAAAAATAATGGTAGTAGTATATATAACGAAGTTTAAAGGAAATTTATCACAGCTTAGTACGTTTTATTTCTTTTGAATGAAAGTACTTTAAATACTGTTTTGTGAATAAAAAGAAGAAAATAAATTATAGTTAAAGAAACTAAAATGACACGCTTTAATAGCCAGTTGAACAAAAATGTAATAAATAATATTACAATAAATAATGATTGTAAAAATGTGTGGGGTGCTTGACATCAAATGTTACAAGTATTTCATTTATTTTTCTACTTAGTAAAAAAACACCTCACACTTTTTTATATATTTTATTTAACCTATAATTCATTTACACTACGTAGCTTTTGTCCGTGTGGTGACGGACTAAGAATACAAGTGTTACAAGTGTCACCCCATTCTTTTCCACGGGTGTCGTATGAGGCGACTAAGGGAAGTAAGCAATTATCATCAATTGCATGACTGGTGTTAGGGCTGGGTACCAAGTGGGAGTACTCACTTGGTATCAGCCCGAGGGGGTTGGTACCACCATCTCCCGTGTGACCGGCCATGAAGCACATCGTTGCGTTTTGGCTGTAGCAGGAGATAGCCTTTTATATTTAATTTCGTATCAGTGAAATGAATTTGTGAGCAACGGCTTGACAATACTTTCGGTATAGTCAAGTCCATGGGCGACGGTTACCATTTATCATCTGATGGACCGTGGCTCGTCTGCCACTACAAGCAATAAAAAAAAAACACCAGAGGCATCACTCGCGCGTCGGCATCTCCAAGGAAAGGTCCTATACCTTTCCTTGGTGGAGAGGAGGGATAGTAAGGAAAGGATAGTAAGGGTAATAAGGAGAGGATAGGGATAGGTTTTGGGCTTCCCGCACTCTCACTCACCATAAGAAACAACTATAGAAGTAGCAAAAATTCAAAATTAAAAAATTTCTTTATTTCATAGGCCTATTAAATAGCACTTAAAATCGTCAAGAATACACTAATAATTAACACGAGCGCCTGAGGCGAGTGCATCCGCAATAACAAAGTGGCGTGGGGATTCCGAAGTAAAGCCTTTCATGAGAAGAACCCGGCAAGAAACTCATGGGCCACTTTTTTAAATTGCCAATTTATTACAATTTAATATAATCTTTATAACTAAAATGACATTATATCATACAAAACAATTTTGAAAATTAATAAATGAGGAGCAGCTCAAGCCCATTTTGTTTTGTCCTCAAGATAATCCGAAACAGTGTAATAACCTTGATTACAAAGTCTAATTTTTATGGCTTTCTTAAACTTATTTAGTGGCATGTTTCGGACATTTTCAGGAATCTTATTGTAAAAGCATATACATTGCCCCATAAAAGATCTACTAATTCTGTGGAGACGAGTACTGTGTGCAATAAGATTGCCTTTGTTCCTAGTATTAATGTGATGAACATCGCTATACTTATCAAAGCTTCCGATGTTTTTCTTGACATACGACAGATTTTTGTATATAAATTGAGACACAACAGTTAGAATATTTATTTCTTTGAATTTCTGTCTAAGGGAAACTCTCGGGCCCAGATTATAGATTACACGAACAGTCCTTTTCTGAAGTACAAATATGGAATTTAAATCGGCGGATCATCCCCATAGCAGTATGCCATAGGACATAAATAATACTATGAAAATAACTGAAATAAACTATTCTAGCCGTTTTAACATCAGTCAATAACCTAATTTTTTTTACCGCATATGCCGCTGAGCTTAACCCACCTGACATTTTTTTAATATGGGGGCCCCATTGGAGTTTGTTATCTATAGTGATACCTAGGAAAACTGTGGACTCCACAAGGTCCAGTTCAACGCTATTCAATTGTACATTGGTTTCGCCATACCTTACATTGGGTGTAGTAAATTTTATACATTTAGTTTTATTTTCACTTGAAACTAGGTTATTAGTATTGAACCAATGAACAACTTTAGATAGTGCATTGTTCACATCGTCATAATTAAGCAGTTACTTTCTTAGTTTAAATAATAAAGATGTATCATCTGCGAACAACACAATACTTCGATTATCTCCTACGTTGTATGGTAGGTCATTAATATAGACTAGAAACAGAAATGGCCCCAAAATGGACCCCTGTGGCACACCCATTGTCATGACAGACCCAAGCGATAACGTACCATTAACATCGACCCTTTGAATTCTATTGCTCAAATAAGAAGTTTTTGACTTCTTCAAATAAGAAGTCAAAAGCTCGAGAGCCCTGTTCCTGATTCCGTAATGGTATAACTTTTTAATGAGGTTTTCATGATGTACACAGTCAAATGCCTTAGACAAATCGCAAAATACGCCTAACGCATCATGCGAATCTTCCCAGGCTCTAAATATGGTTTTTAACAATTCTATACCTGCATCAGTAGTAGAGCGATTCTTTGTGAAGCCGAACTGGTTTTTATGGCAAATTTTATGGTTGTCAAAATGATTAATCATTTGTTTGAGAATAAGCTTCTCAAATACTTTACTTAGTGTCGGTAGTACAGAAATTGGACAAAAACTATTAAGTTCTCAGGTACTACCAGATTTAAACAAAGGAATTACTCTACTAAACTTCAGAAGGTCGGGGAATACACCATTAACAAAACAACCGTTAAACACAGATGTCAATTGGGGAGCAACAATATAAATGATTGAGTTAACTAACTTAACAAACATACCCCATAAATCCACAGTGTTTTTAATATTGAGACTTTTACAATTATTTATAACACTGTTTACATTGACATCTGAAAATTCAAAGGAAGCATGACATATCAGAACACATTGCCTAAGGAGCGATTCGGATACAGTAGGAGACAGTGTCAGATGTTATGTTGTTAAAACAGGAATATTAGTAAAATAATTTTCAAATGCCGTTGCCACTTCTCGATTCGCTCTTATATTTTTGTCATCTATTTTCAAGTTAAAGTCCCTCTTGCGCGGTTTCACTGTTTATCACCTTCCAAGTCATTTTAATAATATCGCCGGATTCTTTGATTTTATTTTTCAAATATAGTGATTTAGCGCAGTAACAGGCTCGTTTGAACGTTTTGGAATATTTTTTTACATATTCTAAAAATATTGGGTTATGATTATATGATTTTTCATTATAAAGTTCATATAACCTCAGTCTGCTTTTATAAATACCACAGGTTGCCCATTCACTAAACCCCCGCGCGAGCGCCAATACTTACAGTTTTAGGTTTAAACTTCTTGTTGAATTCATTATTGATCAACTGGAGTAGAGCAGTATAATAAAATAAATAATAATAAATATTCACGGACATTTTCACACAATGTCCTCTGGTCCCAAACTAAGCTTATCGCTTGTGCTATGGGTACCAGATTACGGATATAATACATATACTACTTTTTTTTTTGTAAATACATACATATAATAGATAGAAAACACCCAGACGCAGTACAAATATCTGTGTTCATCACACAAATAATTGTCCTGAGTGGGAATAGAACCCACGACCTCGTGCATGGAAGTCGGTTACACTACCGACTACGCCACGAGGCCCGTCCTCCCCGTATACAAATCGTCAGGGTTGTCATGAAAAGGCAACCGCGGTACTTTCTCAGATAGATTACATTTAAAAAGCTCTAAGCGGCTAGAGTTCATTGGAACAAAGGTAACTTTTTCTTTATGGACCCTACTAGTTCCAGGAAATACCACCAGTTGTCCACAATGATCAGATTCCAGTTTATTTATGATAGATTTATTGATTGGTTTTGCATTTGTAAATATATTATATAAACAAGTTGCGCTCAAAGAAGTAATCCTAGTAGGTTCCAAAAAAACATTGTACATGTTATAAGATTTCATAATAGTTTTAAAATTTTTTGAGTGATAGTACTATTTTAAAGTAAATTTATATTAAAATCTCCACAGATCACAATTATTTTATTTGAACTATAGGTTTTAAATACAATGTCTTCTAAGTGTCTTTCAAAATCATCATATGGTGAACAAGGGGGTCTATAAACACAAGCGACAATGAACTGCTCAGACTCAATACAAGCAATTTCAATAATCCGTTCAACAGAGAGGCTGACTTTATCATTACGTACCTTATATTTCATTTTATTATCTATAATAGCCGCCGTGTGGGGCTGGCACCAAGAATAGCTCCACCCCGTCTCTTCCTATGGGAGTCGTAAAAGCCGACTAAAGGATTACCGGGGGACCGGGCAGCAGCGTTCCCCTGTGTACTAAAAACATCCACTGCGATCGCCAACCCGCCTGCCAAGCGTGGCGATTATGGCAATACCCCCCCATATGAGTGCACACACACACACATCGGCCCCCAGTCACGGCAGCTCCGCTATTCCGTGGCCTAACGGTAGCGGGCCCGGTAACGGCGGAGCAGGGGGTGCTAAGAATCTCCGGTCGCGATCCGGCTACCAGAAACGACTTCTGGCCCTGGTAACACACAACGTCAGGACACTGAGGACTGACGAGAGGATCACCGCGCTGGAAGAGGAGCTGAGCAAGATCCGATGGGACGTTGTAGGATTATCAGAAGTGCGAAGACAGGGTGAGGGCACGATAATCCTCCAGTCGGGTAACTTGCTCTTCCACCGGGAGGGCGACCAACAGTCCCAGGGTGGTGTCGGGTTTATCGTTCGCAAGTCTCTCATAGGTAACGTGGAGAAGATTGAGAGTGTGTCGAGTAGGGTAGCGTACCTTATACTCAGAATAACCAAAAGGTATTCCCTGAAGGTCATACAGGTTTACGCACCGACCTCGACACATTCCGACGACGAAGTGGAGGCCCTTTACGAGGACATCTCGAAAGCCATTCACGCGTCTAAAAGTCACTTCACGGTGGTTATGGGAGATTTCAACCCAAAACTAGGCATAAGGAGAGACGATGAGCTGAAGGTGGGGCAATATGGATTTGGGCAGAGGAACCACAGGGGCCAGATGCTGTCTGATTTTCTGGAGAAGGAAGGCCTCTTTATGATGAATTCCTTCTTCAGGAAACAGCCCCAGCGAAAATGGACCTGGATTAGCCCTGATGGTTCAGTGAAAAATGAGATCGACTTCATCTTAACGGACAAACGACAGATATTCAATGATGTCTCAGTGATCAGCAGGATTAAAACTGGGAGTGATCACCGCTTAGTTAGAGGCATATTGAATCTAAATATGAAAGTCGAGAGGTCACGCTTGATGAGGTCTACGCTCCGACCAACACGTGCTCAATACCAGAACCCCGAAAACTTTCAGCTCGAACTACAAAATCGCTTTCAATGCCTAGACGAGTGCGATTCAGTGAACGATATGAACAACAGGTTCGTGGAAACTGTCCAAGCGGTCGGGTCGACCCTTTTTAAGACCAGTCGCGTCAATAGGACTCAAAAGCTTTCGGACCAAACTCTTAAGCTCATAGCGACACGGACAGAAATGACGGTGCAGTCTTCGGCTGATTGGTCCAATCAGAGGCGACTAAACAGACAGATCTCCAAGTCTATGCGACGAGACATTCGCCGATTTAATACCTTGCGTATTAAAGAGGCGATAGAGCGGAACCAAGGTTCCAAAGTGTTCGCAAGAGATCTGTCTGTTGGGAAAAGCCAGTTGACCAAGCTGAAGACCAATGATGGTACTGTTGTTTCTTCCAAAGATGAGTTATTAAGAGAGGTCCACGAGTTCTATGGACAGTTATACAGATCCCAGAACCCTGTTGTCAGCTTGGTCCATGAGCCCAGATCCAAGCTAACTCGGCACTATACCGAAGATATCCCGGACGTCAGCCTGTACGAGATCAGAATGGCTCTCAAACAACTAAAGGACGGAAAGGCACCGGGAGACGACGGAATTACTATAGAGCTTCTGAGGGCAGGCGGAAAGCCGGTCCTCAAAGCCCTTCAGAGGCTATTCAATTCCGTCGTTTTCGGGGGTGACGTTCCAGAATCGTGGACCAGGAGCTTGGTGGTGCTGTTCTTCAAGAAAGGTGACAGAACCCTCTTGAAGAATTACAGACCCATCTCGCTCTTGAGCCATGTCTATAAGTTGTTCTCGAGGGTCATTACAAATCGACTCACGCGCAGGCTTGACGACTTCCAGCCTCCCGAACAAGCCGGTTTCCGAAAAGGCTATAGTACCGTAGACCACATACATACGCTACGCCAGATTATACAGAAGACCGAGGAGTATAATCGGCCTTTGTGTCTAGCGTTTGTGGACTACGAGAAAGCCTTCGATTCGATCGAAACTTGGGCGGTGCTGCAATCCCTTCAGGGGTGCCAAATTGACTATCGATACATCGAAGTGTTGAAGTGTTTGTATAGAAACGCCACTATGTCTGTCCGAGTTCAGGACAAGAGCACGAAACCGATCCAACTGCAGAAAGGTGTTAGACAGGGAGACGTCATGTCCCCGAAACTCTTCACCACTGCATTGGAAGATGTTTTCAAGCTCTTGGACTGGACCGGATTAGGCATCAACATAAATGGCGAATACATCACTCACCTTCGATTTGCAGATGATATCGTGGTCATGGCAGAATCGCTGGAGGACCTTGGTACCATGCTCAACGACCTCAGCCGTGTCTCCCGACTAGTGGGTCTAAAAATGAACATGGACAAGACGAAAGTCATGTCTAATATCCATGCCATTTCAGCACCGGTTCTGGTCGGGAGCTCGCTTCTCGAAGTGGTCGACCACTATGTATACCTGGGACAAACTGTCCAGTTAGGTAGGCACAACTTCGAGAAAGAGGTCGATCGACGAATCCAGCTCGGCTGGGCAGCGTTCGGGAAGCTGAGGGAGATCTTCTTGTCCAATATTCCGCAGTGTCTGAAGACGAAGGTCTACGACCAGTGTGTGTTACCAGTGATGACTTACGGCACAGAGGCGTGGTCTCTGAATGTTGGCCTTATGTCAAGACTTAAAGTCGCTCAGCGTGCTATGGAGCGGGCTATGCTTGGGATCTCTCTACGTGATAAGATCCGTAATACGGAAATCCGTAGGAGAACGGGAGTGACCGACATAGCCCGCCGGGTCGGCATGCTGAAGTGGCAATGGGCAGGCCACATCGCTCGACGAACCGACAACCGTTGGGGAAGAAAGGTTCTCGAGTGGCGACCGCGTAACGGACGGCGCAGTGTAGGACGGCCTCCCACCAGGTGGACCGATGACCTGGTCAAAGTCGCAGGCAGCCGTTGGATGCAGGCGGCACAGGTCCGTTCACTGTGGCGTTCACTTGGGGAGGCCTATGTCCAGCAGTGGACGATAAAAGGCTGATGGATGGATGGATCTATAATAATTAGGGCACCACCCGTATACTAATGTCTCTGTTGAATGAGCAAGCAACCTAGTGATTGGGAAAATTGAACATGTATTGATTATTTTTCAGCCTTGTTCTGTAATACAAAGAATATCTACATCACAATCATTAATAAATAATTCTATTTCCAATTCCTTACCAAGAATACCTTGAATATTCTGATGCACCAGGTTGACTGGATTTAATTTCTTATTATTACTAGAGCAAGAGGGTGTCTCTTTTGTCTTTATTAAATTATAATTACTTGATAAACTATTTTTTAAGCAAGAGGATATCTCTATTGTCTCCTATTGTAATTTAAATTAGTATATGAAATGTCATTATTTTTATAACTATAAATGTCATCATTTAAATTACAAATGTCAACATTAGATTGCTCAATAGAAGCAAAGTTGTTAGCCAAGTTCGTGGCTGATGTATAAAAAAAAAAAATATGATAGAGAAGCAGCTACCTGTTGTTTAAAATATTTACAAAGATAATATCTATCTTCTGTCAAATAATGATAACGCTTATTAACATAATTGTTACAAAGTGTAAGTATATTAATTTTCCAACTTCGTCAATTTTCTTTTATAGGGAAATGTGAACATAACTATTTTCTTTACATTTAGATTAGAAAGTTTCTTACTATATTGCAATAACTGTCTCTTGCTCACATTCTCCCTATTTCCTGTAAATATTAATAGTATATTATCGGGGACAAAATTATAATCAAATATTTTTAGCATAATATTGTGATATGATTGTCAGATTGAGAAGGAGGTTTCAGGTGTGGAAGGGGATGCATGGTTTTCTCTGCGCAACATTGTGAAGAAGCATTTGGCTGTAGGCCAGAGGGTTTTCTGCAGTTTTGTGGATTTGGAGAAAGCATTGGACACTGTTGTACGAAAGGAACTTTGGGACATTTTGCCGGAGTATGGTATTAACGGTAGACTGCTACAAGCGGTGCAGTTCAACTACATGGACTGCAGAGCTTGTGTGCGGGTGGATGATGGAATGTCACCCTGGTTTGATGTCAATATCGGCGTTAAACAGGGCTGCGTTCTATCAGCCAGACTGTTTATCATATATCTGGATAAATGTCTACAAAGGTTGAATGCAATGAATGTGGGAGTTCAGATGGGTGACTCAGTGGTTAACTCACTGCTATATGCAGACGATGCGGTCCTATTAGCGCAGTCTGCGACTGACCTGCAAACCCTAGTCGACGTAATGGCAGAAGATTGTAAGAAAAGGGGGTGTGAATGTAAGCAAAACCAAAGTAATGATTTTTGAAAGAGAGGAAGCCAGAACAGATGTTAGAGTAGCAATAGGAAATGGTGTGCTAGAACAAGTGGATGAATTTGTATATCTTGGATGTGGATTCAGTCGGGATGGAAGGTACACCACTGATGTAGAAAGAAGAGTGAATGCGGGAAATAGAGTGAACGGAGCATTGGGACAACTTCTCGGCAGCCACCGCCTCAGCCAGAAGGCACGTGTCGCAATACACAACGCAGTGCTTGTACCAACGTTGTTATATGGCAGCGAGAGTTGGGTATGTAAAAAGGAGCATGAGAGTAAAATCAATGCGGTCGAAATGCGATCTCTACGGAGAATCTGTGGAGTGAGGCTGACTGACCGCATTCGTAACAATGACGTAAGAGAGCGAGTAGGTGTGAAAGAGAGTATTGGTGTAAAGATGCGAAAGGGAATGCTCCGATGGTTCGGACATGTGGAAAGAATGCCGGACGAGCGACTGGCTAAGAAGATATACAATGCGAAAGTGGAAGGATGTAGGTACAGGGGGAGACCGAGACTTACCTACCTAGACCGAATTGGTCATGTATTGAAGGAAGGTAGAGTCATGAGTCTCCGAAACTGGCGAGCGTGTATGAAGAGAGTTATGAATGTTGAGGAAGCGAGAGATGTATGCAAGAATAGAGCCTCTTGGCACTCTGTTCTCTCTGCCTACCCCGCAAGGGAAATGGCGTGATGATAAGTAAGTATGATTGTCCCGGCATACAGTGATTGATAACTGAGTGTCCCTTATCTGATAGAAGAGCACCCAAATTTTTGCCACTGTCATCACTAAATATCACAATATTATTGTCTTGAGTTTTAGATAGAGAACTAAGGAAATCGACAGCAGGCACCAGGAAACTGTTAGTGGAACTAGTTGTGCTTACTATATTTAAATGTGGTTGCTGAGACTCCCTAGAAGTACACACTGGCCCTGAACAACTTAGAGACAGCCGATTACTTAAACTTATTAAACAATATTTGTCATGTTGACTATCTTTGTCCATTACTAGTTCATTCATTGCCTATTTTTCTAGAACTAGAATATTTATTTGTCATAACTTCTAACTTTCCTTGAAGACAATTTATTTTTGTCTTGAATTCATGAATGCCTTCATTGTACTTTAAAGTCTTATTTTTTAATTTTACACATAACAATCAAGCTTGTCAATTAAATACAATCTTTCTCTGTTCAATTTAACATTTTTAATAAAGAATCTATGCTTTTTCACAAGTTTTTGGTTTTTTTTTATATAGTTATTAATTAATATGAATCTTTCAAATCTATGAACTTTATTCTTTTTACAGCAAATTGCCTCCTCATTACAAGATTGAATTAATTTGTCAAGGGGAATAGATGAGGCATTTGGAACAGCTGACACCATGCTCGGGGCAGTGCCAATCAATTCATCGAATAAGCTTTGGTTCATTGAAGCAGTTGCATTATATTTATCCATTTCCATTTGTGATATAAGGGAGTGTGCTTCCTGTAATTCATGTTCCAATGTACTTATTCGACGAAGAGCACTTTCATACTCAATGCTACATTCTTGAAATCCGTCTACAACCAGTTGGTGTCTGTCCCGGGCATGAATGACTTAATTGCAGTCTGCATGAAGTTTTTCCATTTCAAATTTTAAATTTTTATTTACATTTAATAATTCTAACAGCTCCCTTTCGCTGATATCACGTTCTTTATTCAATTCACTACATAACTCCTTTGCTGCCTTTAATTCGCTCAAAGCCAATGGAGTTTAGTCTCCTCTTGGCGAGCCAAAGCTCTACGGGTCATCATTTTACAATATAAAACAGCAAAAGAGTGATAAAATTACAAAAATATCAGTGCTATTACTTATATTAAATTTATTTATGTGTTTTTAATGTGTTTACACTTTTTAAGCTAGGTTGCGGTTAGGGTTGTTATAAGTTTTTAGTAAGTATTTAATGTCAATTACCCTTTTTTTTTTGTTTAGGCGGGAAAAAATGTACCTAACCGCACACCCCGTCGTTCGGGGCAACGAACAGGGTAGTGTGGGGCCCTCACCCACTAAAGAAACCCGCCGTGTGCCGTCTCTCCGCCTTTATTGGCGGGCCACTGGAACTATGTTACATTCCTTCGGTGGTAATGTCAATTATCCTACTTAATACATTAATTATAAACAAAATTAGAGTAAAAATTAGGTACCTTGTGATGAGACAACAACGGGAACAGCAATGAATTTTCTAAAGCACAAATGCACAAAACATCGGTAAAAACTTCTGACACTTATTTTCGGACTAAAAATAAATCGAGGTTTCGTAAAAGTGGTGTTAAAACTAGTATTCTAATGGTTAATTATCACTTTAGGTTACATAATAAAGTGTTATAACACAATAATATTAAATATTTATATAAAACAATTATTAAAAACTATTGGAGCAACTTACAAAACAGCTGTTCGCCCGGTGTTGCTACACCAAAAAAAGCTACGGTTGTTTCAAGCTAATCTTCTATGAGAGGGCGGTACTTCCCCGATCGAGCCGGCCCATTCTCTATGCGAAAATAGTTATATTATAATCATCCAATTTTATGGGATAAAAGTAGCCTGTCCTTTTTGGTCTCCCGACTGTATGGATAGAATTTTGGTGTGAAAGCGTAACAAAGAAACAAATTCACTTTCGAATATCAGTAAAGGTAGTATTTTTTAATTAATGTCATATTACATTTACATAAAACTCATGCATTTACAATAGCAAATCCTTCACTACCGTGAAGGATTTGAAGTACCCTTCTAAAGTAAGATCCGTATGTTTTATCTCGCCTAGCCACCCTCGCCATTCCGCGTCAGTTTTATATAAATCTGGAAATTTTTCCGCCAAGACTCCCAACAAGTTTAAAAGTTTCAAACTGTGTTGATACATGTGATGGGTATTAGCAAGTTCGAGCCCCACCCATCCGGCGGGCTGCTTTTTGTTTTACTTTCTTTTAATCTTTGTCTGAATGTGGGGATTTCGGTGAATAATGGCTGATGTTAGCTTGTCTGATTTTAATAATGCTACTTTCTACTTAGACTTGTTTGAGTTTTTATTTTGTTATATTATTGAATAGGGTTCAAAAGAAATGAATTTTAATTAAATATTTGTAATTAATGTTGTCGACAAATATATTTGATCAAATTAATTCCGGGAAAATAGATAATTCGTTTAGAATAGCTATTTTACCCGGTGATCATTAGTTTATTTATTTTTTATTTTATTGTATATAATGGCAGACGAGCCGCGGCCCATCTGATGGTAAATGGTAACCGTCGCTCATGGACTCAACTATACAAAGAGTATTGTCAAGCCGCTGCTTACTATTTCATTTCACCGATATGAAATGAAAGAATAAACGGCTATCTCCTGCTACAGCCAAAACGCAACGATGTGCTTCAAGGCCGGTCACACGGGAGATGATGGTACCAACCGCTCGGGTCCGCTACCAAGTGAGTACTCCCACTTGATACCCAGCCATACCACCAGTCATGCAATGAATGGTAATTGCTTACTTCCCTTAGTCGCCTCATACAACACCCATGGGGAAGAATGGGGTGGTGACACTTGAATTCTTAGTCTGTCACCACACAGAACAAACCATAGACCGACGTACTTATTTATATTATCATACTAGCCTTTGCCAGCGGCTTCGCCGCATACAAAAGGTAGTTTTTCGGTTATATCTCAGGTTCCCGATATAGTAGCGCGATAAAATGTCTGTAGCAGAAAATAGCCGTTTATTTTTTCATTTTATAGCTGAGAAATGGAATGGTGCAGCGGCTTGACTATACTCTCAGTATAGTTGAGTCCGTGAGCGACGGTTACCACTTACCATCAGGTGGGTCGTGGCTCGTCTGCCATTATTAGCTATAAAAAATCATCAATGTATAATCAATTACTTATTCCGTACCCTGAAGGTAGCATTGGAATCTTATAGAAGGACTCAGCTTGGTTACTCACCAGGAATTATTAGCTCCATAAGTGGTAATTGTTATTATCCCAAGTGGCCTGTATCTCACCTGCATTTAAGCACTTAAATAATAGATGTTCAATCAAATCTGAATCAATAATAAGCGACTGCACAGATGGCTGAGTGGCTTAGGTACCGGCTTCCCGCCCGAGTGTTGTGGGTTCGATACCCCACACTCTTTGTGTGATCTACAAATGGTTTTTCTAAGTCTCGATGTACTTTGTGTCCGTAAAATTCTAGAGTTTGTAAATTCCCCCGCGATACAAAGATTGTTCCTTGATGCAAGGTGTTTTGTTTTTAAAACAAGAAGAAGAAGCTATTATTTATTTATTTATTATTGAGATAAAAACGGAGAACTATTTACATTCATCTTATTTCCCTAATGTATCCCAGTTTGGGGAAGTGCATCAGAGACCCATTTTCTTGTTGGTGAAAGAGCGCGGTGATCATCTCTCAAGTGATGTGGTGGAGGACCTGCATCGTTTGTTAGTGGAGTGTGATAGGAACCGGAGTCAAAGGGAAGCGTTGCTGAGAGAGTTTGGGCTGATTAGAAGCAGTGTGGGTATTTTCCAATACATTCTGGCAGAACCCGCTTCAGTTGCTGCAAGAAGGGTATATAAGATGATAAGATTGTTATTAGTTAATAGTACAATGGGACTGGCATATCGATTCAATAAAAGTCCCGAAACTAAATAAATAATAAAAAAACCTCAAAATTATTAAATTTTAATCATATAGGTTCTTAACAACTGACCTTATACTAGATCAGCAAAGTTCTAAGTGTCAGGAAACTATTTATTTTAAATTGTGTGATACGGAAGCATAAATCTTTACCTTTAGAGGCAAATTTTTTGAGATTTAGTATTCTGTATTTTATTTATGTGTTCAAAAAACTGCCCTTCTGCTTTTAGCGGAACTCAAAGCACGTAGCTCTCTAAATAAACGTAACCTGGAAACACCTGATAAGAAGTATATTGATGTCCTACAAAGTTGACTGATTCCTCGACAACCCATTTATGATGTTTACTTCGGAGAAAATTGAACAATATTTTTAGACTTGTGACGCGATTTAGCGTTAAACGATCGTAAATATTTCGCCAGGTTTTTTTTAAATATTACACTATGTTTACTGTTAGTCGAGCATCAAGGCCACAATAGAATATTTTGTGTTTATCAACGGAGAAAGGGACTTTTTACGCAGTTCTAAATATATACATCCGAAATCAATTATTTGAGCAAATAAACAGCATTTTAAAAGGTTGCCTGTGCATATATTGCAAAATAATGCTCATTCTCAAGCTCCGGAATAATTCGTTGTTCCTACCACTGAGCTATAATTATTATGCTTTATTATTATGCCGTTTTTAAAATGTTCACATTCACTATTTTCAATATCCCTTTAGTCTTTTGAAACCATTCACAAAATTATCTTAATTGACTTCAAAACAGTTAATCCATTCAGCAGAGGCGAGATCCGTTTTATATGGAAACAATTCCGCGGATCCCGCATTAAAAACTGGTATTAGCAGTACCACTAACAAATTATAGCAAGGATCACCAAGTTTAATTGGCGCCTACCCACATTAACCCGTGCCAATTCCAAACCAAGATAACTGTACTCGATTCTTTAAACTTTGGCAATAGCTTAGGGCGGAGACAATCTGGAGCAATTATCTTAAGCTTAGTGCCTTGCGTTTGACTTGCCCGTTCAGCGGGATCCGATTTTAATTGTTCTGATGCGGTAAAGCTGATGGATTGTGCTGGCTTCTAGTTGGGATTGCTTTTACTAAGTTTCGTCTGTGAAAGGGCTTGTAGTGAATTACTGTGACCCAATTTTATGCTCATTTGGGTTATCGGCGATTTATGTTACTTAATTCCAGTAAAAGCTTTTTAATACGAGCTATTACTGTCCTATTGTTGACGGCAAATGAAAGAGGCCATAGGCTAGAATTCTAGCCTGACGTGGGTTGGAAGTCTTTACAAGTCATTGGAAAAATCTCTATCTCTAAGCCAGCAAAGGTGTGCGCTTTGAACTCAAACTGGAAACTGAATTCAATACATTTGCAATAAATTATTGTGACAACGCAAAAAAATCGCCACCTGCGAGCAGGATTTAAAGCCCCATCTTTTTTTTATACTACATGGGTGGCAAACGAGTATATTGCCCACCTGATGTTAAGCGGGTACCGTAGCCTAAGACGCTAGCAACACCAGAAACAGCACTCGCGCGTGGCCATCTCCAGGGAAAGGGTTGGATAGGAGGTGGATATGAAGGATAACAAGGAGGATAAGAGAGAATAAGGAGGGGGTTTGGGCCTCCAGCGCTCTCACTCAACATACGAAACACAACGGCAAGAGTAACAGCCACGCTGATCTTTTGTGAGAGGGTGGTGGCTTCCCCGATCGCGCCGGCCCATTCATGCTAGGATAAGCAAGGCTTTACCACTAATAAACTCCTGGAATGTAGATAGTCCCCGGAGTGGTCACTATTTTTCCTTTTATATTGTGTTTTTGGAAGATACCTTATCTTTATACCTCAGTTTTGCACTATACATCAATTTTATCCATGTGGTGACGGACTAAGAATACAAGTGTTACCACCTCATTCTTTCCCACGAGTGTCGTATGAGGCGACTATGATAATTGAGGATGATAATTGCTTACTTCCCGTAAGCAATTATCATCCATTGCATGACTGGCGGTAGGGCAGGGTACGTAGTGGGAGTACTCACTTGGTATCGGGCCAGATCGGGTTTGTACCACTATCTCCCGTGTGACCGGCCATGAATCACATCGTTGCGTTTTGGCTGTAGCAGGAGATAGCCGTTTATTCTTTCATTTCATATCGGTGAAATGAAATGGTGAGCAGCGGCTTGACAATACTCTCGGTATATATATATATATATACAACCCAGGATTGCAATCTAAAACTTCGCAGTTATCATAAATCTGTAATACATGTTTTTAGATCAAGTTAAAATCAACTTGGTTGGATGGATATGACATGTACACAGAATTGAGGCATTCACGAAAGGGTGGTGGCATAATTGTATACGTAAATAAAAAACATAAATGCACTACAATCAAAACAAAAACACTACATTTTGAATGTTTATACGGTAAAATAACTACCTCAAACAACTATACCTCAATTCTGTGCGCAATCTATCGCCCCCCCCAATACAAGTAAGCATTTGTTTGTAGACGAATTAAAAAAGTATATAGAGAAAACTGACAGCACTCTTGACTTTATACTATTGGGTGATATTAACCTGGATTTAAGATCGCAAACACCTGTTATACACTAATATAATAATATGTTGTACAGTTGTGGACTTGTATGCGGGATCTCTAACTACACTCGAATTGAAATTTCAAATAATAAAGTTAGTAAGTCATGTATCGATCATATTTATGTTAGATCCCCCATACAGGACGTGTATACGGCGGCGCTCGGAACTGTACTAGCGGATCATCGCATGGTCGCGCTTGCTTGCGTCGACCCCGTGCAAACACGAAAACTACAGGATGTTACAAAATATAAGACTACATACGATTATAATAAACTTCATAAATTATTAAAAAAAGTTGATTGGCAACCGGTTAGTAATGTAACATGTTCTGAAGAAATATATCAACACATAAAAAATAAGATAATGAATTGTTATAACGAATGTAAACAACAAATAAAAATAAATAACAATTTGAAACGAATAAAAAATAATTGGATAAATTTCAAAATAAGAAAAGCATGTAATTTAAGAGATATTTTATTTAATCAATGGAAAAATGATAGCAACAACATGACTTTACGATTAAAATACAATAAAGCCAGAAATAAAGCTAATAAAATTATATACAAAAGTAAAAATAAACATATAAAAGATGAAATAATTAAGAATAAAAGGGATCCAAAAAAATTATGGGATATATTAAATAAATTAACAGGCAGAATTAAGAAATCTATAGATAATATCATAAAAAATGCGTTTGGAAAGAAAAACTTAGGACATTCAGACATAGCTAATAACTTTCTCAAAACTTTTAACGACGGTGTCCAAAATATTCTCCCTAAATGCAATAGAAATCTACTGGATAAAAAGGATTATTATGTTCCATCAAACATTTCAATGAGGCTCAAAAAAGCTACACCTGACAGCATACAGAAAATTATTATGTCACTTAATACTAATAAGGCTCCAGGAATCGATAAAATCAAAGCCCTTGATATTAAAACTATTTGTCACAACATAACATCGGTAATAGTTCAATTGATTAATGCTAGTTTTGTGGAAGGTAAATATCCTCAAGAACTAAAGACAGGAATCATTAGGCCAATACATAAATAAGGTAGTTTTGATGAATATGAAAATTACAGACCTATAACAATACTCCCAACTATCAATAAAATTGTAGAAAAGTATTTATCCATTCAAATACACGAGTTTTACAGAGCAAATAAAATTCTCAGTGAAAAACAGTATGGTTTTCAACCGCAAAAGAGCACTACTCAACTTCTTAGTTCATTTACAGACTCTATATATGAACACCTTAATAACAAAAAACATGTGTTAGTAGTGTTCATCGACTACAGCAAAGCTTTTGATATGTTGAGACATGACGTACTATTGAACAAACTGGAATTGTGCGGTATACGAGGTCCCGTGTTAAAATGGTGCGAAAACTATCTTGAAAACAGATACCACTGTGTGAAAGTCGGTGACGCCACTAGTGAAATTATTAAAGTTAATTATGACACAGCTCAAGGGTCGGTTCTAGGGCCATTACACTACATTACTTATTGCAATGATCTCGTAAATATCATACATAAATGTGAGATATATCAATTTGCAGATGATACGTGTCTTTTGGCTGCCGATAGTGATCTAAAAGTAGCTTTTGAACGTCTTCAATTAGACTTTAAAACACTGAGCAAATGGTCATATGATGCTGGTCTAGTGCTAAATGCTAATAAGACTAAAATGATGTACATTAGCTCAAGTCAAAATAGGAAGCAACTTCAATTTAGACTTATAGCACATACACAACAATGTCTTCACTCTAATAAAAAAAGTCGGTGTGCTTGTGAACCTATAGATATGGTATCTAGACACATGTATCTAGGACTTATTATAGATGACCGTATCAAATGGACCGATCACATACAATATATCTGTGATAAACTACGAGCTATCCTTGCGAAACTTGTACTCTTAACTGAGAAAATACCACACAGCATTCTATTAACACTTTACATCGCATTAGGTGAATCTATTATATCTTATGGACTAAGTAATTATGGTCGAACCTATAAAACACATCTAGATCAAATATATAAATTGCAGTTACGAATACTCAAAAATATAGTACCTGTTAAGATAAAAAAACAATACGAAAATAGTTACTCTGACTTGTTTCCTTTTTGTCGTATGATACCAATACACGATAAAGTAAAATACACTGTTGTGCGAAAACTATTTTAATGAAAATTTACGAAAATTTAATACTAAGCCTAACATGACATTACGTAATACATATAAAAAATTAATAACGCCCGTGTTTACTAATTTCTATGGTAAATCACGATTAGCAAATATCCTACCTGAATTAATAAATGCGCTACCTCTGAATGTAAAAAATGAAATAACTCCCAAAAACATTAAATATAAACTTAAAGAATACTTTATTGAACGAACAAAAACTAGTAATAAAATATATTGATAAATGATAATATTATGATCATTGAAAATCACACTGTTAGATATAAAACTTAAACATGCTGTATATACTATTGTATAACATAAGAAGGCGGTAGGTGCGTACGCGCGCCATATATTGTTTTGTGTTTACCCACTTCATTTGTAAAGTAAAATTATTACAATGTTTATGAGTTTACGACTAGTGATTGTCGACGGTTCTGCTGGTGTACAGAAAAACCTAAAAAGGTTTATGTTTGCACCGTAGCTATCTAAGTTTTATGTAAGTTTTGTATGATGAAATAAATAAATAAATAAAATAAAAATAACTAAAAGCGATTCGTAAACTAATTTGTCACAGAAATGTAAAATTATAGCTTTAGTTCAAATTATTAAATGCCATACTGAGTCACAACTTCATCAGTCCGAAGTGAAATTCTACTGCCAATAAAATACATTTAACTGTATTTCAAAACCAGAAGTAATTGACGGGGTGGGTGGAGGGTGGAAGGATTGGTGCGAGTCTTATTGGTAATTACCGTGCGACGGAACGCAGTTAATTCTGACGTCTACTTGGGAAAACTCAAACAAAAGAAGGAAGACATCAAAGGACTCATTAAGTTGCTCCTTAAATAATGGCGGACGAATTTAGACTGGGAAAGGCTTGCTGCAAGCTGTTTTGGTAATGTAAAGCAGTTGTATTAATATCTGAAGGAACGGGTTTGTTTTGCGCATTCGTTTGTGGGTTGCCTTAAATCAAATGAAAGTTGTATGCCTTGGTTTTATTGCATTTCTGTCTAGATAGATGTAGTTAGATATTGTTTTGTAAGCTCATTTTAGTCTGTAGTTAAATTTCCCTGCCAGTCATAGATTCAGCAATGTTAAGGCCGTGAACCGATTGATGTTATACATAGTACTAAATTTTACATGATCTTCCTAGTCATAACCCAAAATTTATTAGAATCGGCTTACGATATGTTCGAATTTAGCTAATCACCAGTATTCACACGGAGCTATCTGATCTCAATAACCCAATTGGTAATCGTGGAACAAGACCGGCGTCAGAATTTTATGTGACGACTACCAAGATTTCATTTGACAGCGGAAATTTTCTGCTTACCGTGACATCTAAAGCATGGAAGTAATTAGACTTCTAATTTAGATATTTTAATAAATTATTCTTTCAGCTTAGGTTTCATTTACATATCTGAAGGTAGCAGATATTATTCTTCTTCTCCACCTCTTATGACTTTCCTTGGAGACGGCTCTCTGGTGTTGCTAGTGTCTTCAGGCTACGGTAAAATGGTAAGCCCATTAGGCGGTATGTTTGCTTGCCACCCACGTAGTGAATAAAATGAATGTAAATTATCTGACCGAAAGGCTTATTTATCCATGTTTACATATTTTTAATTTTGCTCTGGACTTGACTTCAAAGTCCACGATGAAAAAATTCAAGGCAGAAGTAAGTATAGATCATGAATCTTCTATATATATTTTTTTTTGTTTTGTTCGTTCTTATACAGGGCTGGATTCAAAGTAAAAAAACAGGAACCTTAATATTCGATATTGGTAACTTTGTATGGGTATCTATTTAGCTAACAGGCGTGAATGTCCGATGCTAACTTTCTAATTAATTTGCATTACAAGCACGTTTCATTTAATAACCTATCAAAATCTAAATCTTAGACGATGCAGATTAATTAGGATTGATAATCGCTGATAAAATAAATTAAAGATAATATAAAGTTCAAAGTTTAGTTATCAATATATTTTTAAGTACACCACTATGCTTAGAATATAGCAAAAGTGTAGAACGACCCGCAAAAGCATCAATTTTTCCTCACATTTCTTGGTCCCACGCCATCTATCGAATGTGCGCAAAATTATTCCAAATTATGGTAACAGACGCAAAATTTGTTTACATAATCTACTATAGCTACTTAATAAAATTGTAATACACTGATTTCTGTACTTATGAGATTTAGGAAAAATATAAGGAATATTTATAATAGCAACAGAAGCCATAACCAACATTTCTAGAATTTTGTTTTTCTGTATTTATATTTGTTCGCGCAACGTGTAAAATTACTGGACTGATTTTGATGAAACATTTTTTTTATAGGTCTTGATTAGACTTAAAATTGGTTTACATTTTACTTAATACTAACTGCCTTTGTGGTGCAGTGATAGTGTGAGCGACTGGTGATCATGAGCTCTCAGGTCGACCCCAGGGTTGGTCAGTGTTATTGAGCTTTTTGTAAAAAGAAAAAAAAATTACGTCAGAAATACATAAAAAAATTACGTCAGAAATATATAAAAAAATATGTCCCGCGACGTCTGGTAGACGTCTACCAGATGTGAAAACATTGAAATTTTTTTGTGGAAATATTGAGTACCTAGAAATAAAATTATCATAACTTTTTCAATGTGCTTGTATAAAATTATGACATGTGTAAAATAATAACGGAAATGGACATAAATCATCATCATCAGGCCCTGGATATCATCTACGACCAAAGTACTTGTCAAAATTAATCAAACGATTCCAAAGTTGATGCGATTGCGGCGCTTTATAGCATAGTGCCCATGGCCATCCGGCTCCATAATCAGCCCCTGAATATCATCTAGGACTATGGTACCTACTATTCAAGATAACTCAAACTAGCCCTAAATCGATGGGTTACTACGTTTAATTACCGAGTACCCATGGCCACTTTCCAGCTCTATCATCAGACCCTGAATACCATCTAGAGACAAAGTACTCGTCAAGACGAATCATACGAGCCCAAACTCGATGGAGTTATGTCGTTTTATAACGGAGTTCCTATGGCCACCTTCTAGCTCCATCATCAGACCCTGAATACCATCTAAAGACAAAGTACTCGTCAAGACGAATCAAATGATTCCAAACTCGATGGGGTTGCGTCGTTTCATTACAGAGTTACTGTGGTCACCTTCCAGCTCCATCATCAGACCCTGGATATCATCTAGACACAAAGTACTCGGCAAGACGAATCATACGAGCCCAAACTCGATGGGGTTGCGCCGTTTCATTATAGAGTTCCTATGTCCACCTTCTAGCTCCATCATCAGATCAGTTCTATGTCATCATAATATTGCATTGTCACGCGATATACGTATGCGTGTAAAATTTCAGCTCAATAGGAAACCGGGAAGTGTGTCAAAGGAGAATGCTATTTTTCGCCCTGAACGATAGTAGCATAGGGGCTATGATAATTATTAGTATTTTTTATACCCACACCCATGGGAGTCGTAAGAGCCGACTGAAGGAATTCCGGGGAGTGGGCAGCAGCACTCCTTCGAGTATTAACAATATTCACTGCGATCGCCAACCCGCTTGCCAAGCGTGGCGATTATGGCACTATCCTCCATTCTTGGGGAGGCCTATGTCCAGCAGTGGACGTTAAAAGGCTGATGCATGGATGGATGAAACATACGTGGCGAACTGTGGGTGTGTATTACACCTCTGCCTACCCCTTCGAGGAATATAGGCATGATGTTATGCTAGGTTTTCATTACTATACCCGGAGTCACTCATAATTCCAGAGAAACTACTATTTCCTACGGCGGGCGGAGCCGAGGGTTCTGGCTAGTATATATAAAAAGTTGCAATGGCTCTATTTCAGGCTGTCAATCTTAACATTCAGTCTTTATTATTACGATTTACGATGGTTAATTCACACTTGTGTAACTGGATAGTTAATTTTGTCTGCTATTATCAAGTTTCCGTAGTGTAGTGGTTATCACGTGTGCTTCACACGCACAAGGCCCCCGGTTCGATCCCGGGCGGAAACATGTATTTATTTTGTTTAAAAAATCATTTTTTTAATAGTATACAAATATCGCAGCCTTTTTTAACCTGCTGCAGGCCTACCATGAACTCTTAGCTTGCGATTCAATTCCGACACAATTCAAAATAGGTGTGTTGTTGTATTTCGTACCATGATGTGTAATTGAGCGATCTTGTTTATGTTGATCTTGTTTGAGTTCATGGTACGAATTTCAATACAAAGATGTCATGTTTGCGATTCAGATTATGTACAGATAATATAAAAATATGATTAGGCAAAAAACAAAAGATTGCGTCTTTGACACGTCATGGTACTAAATTGCGATTCAGTTCAGTTTGGGTCCTAAACTGTATCGCAATCAGATTTCATTTTAAGCCTGCTGCTCGAACCAGTGGCAAGAAAATAATCTTTATAAGAAAACTTATACTCGTACTTGTGCAACTTTTAGTAGCCTACTACTGCGTAGAAAAATGAATAGCTAAATTTTAAATATGGGGCATAGCATCACGTCTGTATTCCCCGAAGGGGTTGGCAGAGGTGTATTATACACCCACGACTCGCCAGCTATGTTTAAGTCCCACGTAATAGGGGGCGAGCCTATTGATGTCTACCGGGCACATTTCCAAATTCCCGGCAGCTACTGAAAATTTTTCTTTTTAGAAAAAAGCTCAATAACATTGCCCAGCCCGGGGATCGAACCCGAGACCTCATGATTAGCAGTCGCATATACTACCGCTACACCACCGAGGCAGCTAAAAAAAATGGGGCTGGCTATGGCAAATAAATAAATCTATTATAAAAAATAGAGAAATAGTTAAAACATACCAAAAATACTAAATAAATAAAAGTTCTCAAAACATTTTGAATTTGAGAATATTGTTACAATAACAAAGTAGACATAATTATGCTTCCCAGACTGCCAACTAGAACATTCTCTCATTATTTTTTTACAATTTAGAATCGTTGTACAATAATATACGTAGATTACATTATATAATAATGATTAGAAGCACTAAAAATGTTCAGTTATTTTACTAGAATATGGTGGTTATTAACCGAGAGATGTTGTAGACTTTCCTATTAGCTGCTGAAGAAGTGAAATAAACATTGCTTGATGGAACTTTGATTAGGAATTATTTGTAGGAGTAATTTTATATTTTGTCACAATTATTTATTCTGTGTTATCCCACACTACCCTGTTCGTTGTTTAGATACTCCATGCCTATGTTGAGGGTTTGATACCCACGCAGGGTGACTCGTTGTGTGACCCCACAAATGATTATTCTGAGTATGGGGACTATGTCCGTAAAATTGTATGTTTGTAAAGTCCTACACGTTTATTTTCTAGTCTTTAAAATAAAATCCAACCAAGACATCTATTTAATAAAAAAATTCATCAAAATCCATTTGATAGTTTTCGCGTGATGCACGCCCAAACATAAATTCTAAAAAAATATTTGAGTTCAAGCAATATTTTTTCAGGAATATATTTATTGTACAGATACGGATCTGTTACAGTTTCATTATAGTACTAGCCTTTGATATCTAATATGGGAGCGACATAAAATATATACTAGTTCTTAAATATTATTTTATCAAAATCATATAGCTTTTGTGAGATATACATAAAACAAACATCAATTCTAGAACAATGTTTATGTGTTCAGAGACACCTAAATAGTTTATACCCAGTATTTTTTTCTTAAATATAAAGATATAGCTCTGTTACAGCTTTATAGTAGTATAGACACATCAAAAAAGTTTGAGATCACTAGCAAAAAATGCTGTATTTTTTAAAATTTCACCCTATAAAAGAAAAGTGCTTACGTGATATTTTTTAAATAACTTTATTGAAACTAAAATATTAACTCTTTTTTTAATTATATTACAAATAAAAATTTGAATTGAAAATTTTAATGCAATTGTGACTAAGAAATAAATGAAAGAAAACGACGAAACGGAATTGTTTTTATTTAGTCCTCCCCTAGCTCGAACACAAGCAGCAATTCTCCTGGGCATGCTGAGAATCAAGTTATTGAAGATTTCTTGTGGTAACCTGTCCCATTCTTAAATGGTAGCTTCGCTGATCTCTGGCACTGTCTGGGAAAGTGGCTGACGGTTCCAAACAGCTCACTTTAGAGCATCCCAAGCGTGCTCGATCGGGTTCAAGTCAGGCGAACCGGCAGGCCAGTCTAACCTGGCAATGTTGTGATCACGGAGAGCAGCATTGACTCGTTGAGCTCGATGTGCGGGTGCATTATCATCAACCAATACAAATTGGTGGCCACGATTTATTCTAAATGGTCTGGCAATTCCTTGGATAACAACATTTTGGTACAAAACTGCAGTCATCGAGCCCCGATACGGGATTAACGGCGTTCTAGCTCCAATCATTATTCCGCTCCAAAAGGACACCGGTTTCCCGCCTTTTTGAACAGTACCAGTGGCAGTTCTTTGTCTCTCTGCATCCCCACGACTTCTCCAGACACGGACACGATGGTTGACTGGATGAGTGCTTATTCTTGTTTCGTCAACGAAGAAGCAATTTTGCCAAATGTTTTCCTCATCATCATCTTCATTTTGGCGGAGCCTAGCCCACTGCAATCTGTGTTGCTGTCGTTGCCGTGAGTTCAGAGGTGTTCCTTAGGATCTCCTTGCTCATAATCCAGCCTGGTGTAAGCAATTCCTGATGGTCTGAGATCTTACTTCTAGTCCAGTGGCAGCCCGCAACTCAGCTCTTATTTTAGTGGCATTGATTGTTGGGTCGCAGGCAGTCAGCAGTCTGATGTAACGTTTCTAGGCAGCAGTAAGAACAGTTGGGCGACCACTGTGAGGTTGATCAGCAAAGTTATCCATGCCGTGATAACGACGTGTTCACGACACAGGATTGGGACCATCAGCAACTCGGCGAGCAACTATTTCTCTCATAGAATATCCCAAAGTAACAATTCTTGCTCGTAAAGCTTCAGGCAATCCTTTCAGCATCTTTCTAAATCAACTTTATACACGAAAAATTAAAAATATGCTTGAATCTTGTCGGTTAGATTTCTGAGTAAGCGTAATCAAAGATTCGATTTCTTTTTATAGGGAAAATCAATTGTTTTTGAAATTTTCTTGATATGTTTTTTT
Source organism: Leucoma salicis (assembly GCA_948253155.1). NCBI lineage: Eukaryota > Metazoa > Arthropoda > Insecta > Lepidoptera > Erebidae > Leucoma > Leucoma salicis. The sequence continues at coordinate 1,037,045 of OX411806.1, read as the reverse complement.
GATCATATATCACATTTTTAAATGAAGAATCACAGACATAAAATTACAAAAACTTTCACCATACTACCAACAAATTGATCTCAAACTTTTTTTGACGTGTGTAGATAGATACATAAAAGATACACCACTTAAATAAGCTAGGTATTTTTAAGTTAGTTAAATTCCATGCTTATTTCAACATAAGTACTACACGTTTGTAACAATCGAGGTCAAACGACAGACCCGGCCCAAACCGACAAATTGCGTTCGAAGTATGAAAATGTTTTGTGAACTTTATAAACTAATTTGGACAAGCGACGGCCAACATTATTGTTTTAAAACCTGAATATTTTGGTGCCGATTGCTTCATAATTTCAATTTCAATTGTTCTTATTAAATTCGCAAGCAACGGTTTTTTTATTGATTTTAGATGTTGTATCATGTTAGTTTTGTGGTGGTCTTTTTGTACATATATTATTTTATTATCTTTTAACTTTTGTACATAGAACAGACTTGTTTCCTTAGGTATGCAGATATATTGGAATTCCACTTGCTAAGATTCATGTTTTCATTCATTCATTCAGTTGTGATTCATTCTCTTACTACATTTGGCCAATGTATATTTCTTACGTTAACCTTCTTTGTGATGTGTGTGAAAAAGAGAGCTTTATTTATTAATTTATTTGCGTACAATGTGGTAGGTACAAACATGATATAGATAACTTTAAAAGAACAAGACACATTATGACATGATATCATGCCATACAAATGTTTAGCATAATAATATAATATTTAAAACAATTGTAATTTCACAACACAGCACATAATAAATAATTATCACAAAAGATAAAATTATTCCTTCAGATAGGTATTTCCTGATCCATCAAGCAATAAATTTATATTTCACTTCTTCGGTAGTGCAGCGGTAGTGTGTGTGACTGCCGATCATGAGATCTCGGGTTCGATCCGGGTCGGGCAATGTTATTGAACTTTTCGTAAAAAGCAAAATTCTCAGTAGCAGCCCAGAGTTTGGAAATGTGGCCGGTAGACGTCATTAAACTCGCCCCTTATTACTTGGGATTTAAACATAGCTGGTGAACCGTGGGTGTGTAATACACCTCTGCCTACCCCTTCTGGATATAGAAGTGATGCTATGTTATGTTCTGTTGTTACTTCTTCAGCACCTAATGGAAACGCCTACAACATATCTCGGTTAATCTAGAGACTATAAACCTATCAGGCAATCCACCATTTACGAGTATTCTAGTAAAATAACTGACTATTTAGTGCTTCTAATCGATATCACGTGATTTATGTATTTTATTATTATTAGATTATGGTAAAAAAATGAGAAAATGTTCTAGTTGGAAGTCTTGGAAGCATAATAAAATTATTACATTATTATTGTAATAATATTCTATTGTGAGTCAATATTTTCGGAACTTTTATTTATTTATTTCGTTTGATATATATTTTTATTGGTATATTTTGTTAGTTTTAACTATTTGTCTATCTTTGATATTAGATTTATGCACTATTGAATCAAATCGAATGTATTAAAGTTTTTTTAAGCCTATTCTTGCCAATGGTTCAAGCGGCAAGGTTAAAAAGGGCTGTGACGTTTGTATCTAAAAAATCCACAAAATATATCCATGTTTCCGCCCGGGATCGAACCGGGGGCCTTGTGCGTGTGAAGCACACGTGATAACCACTACACTACGGAAACTTGTTAATCAGTATCAAAATTAAGAATGTACTTCCATAAATGTAAATAATTTACTGTCGTATATAATCAAAAGTGAAAGTTGAGGTAATAGAGCCATTACAACTTTTTATATATCACTAGCATTTGCCTGCGGCTCTGGCTAGTTTTTGGGTTATTATATCTTAGGTTCCCGATATAGTAGCGGGATAAAATCTATACCAGTTTGTAAGTCTAATCAAGAGCTATCAAATAAAAAAAGTCCGAGTATAGTAGTGAAATAAAATGTATACCAGTTTTAAGTATAATCAAGAACTATAAAACAAAAATGTTTCACTAATATCCGTTTAGTAATTTTACGCAATGCATAAAAACAGACGCTAGGCTAAGCTTCTGTTGCTATTATAACCTTTCATATGAAAATTAACTTATAAACATCTCATAAATACAGAAATCGGTCCAGTAACAGATCAAATACTTTAACAAGTAATCTGTTCATCTGTAACACACTTTCAAGTCTTTTAAGCAACTGTAGATGCTTAGATTCAACGGCCACGGAGACGCTACACATCCCTGCTTAACCTTTCCAACGTTTAGGTTTTACGTTTTCAGAAATCCCTATACCTACCTACAAAGAAGTTCCAAGGCCTCATTTAGGTTGCTAACCAAACCGGCCTTGGACAATACCATATGCTTTTTAGTTATAGAGTTTTTACCATTTCAAATTCATTATTTTATTATCGCAAGTAAATAATGTTTAGGATCGATTACGTCATTATTATGGCGAGTGCAGCGTCTGCGAGCTCCCAGCACCAATGTCGCTATGGCATTTATACAACAATAGTTATATTTAAAACGTGTCACACTTAATATCAAAAACTTTTTTTTTGTTTCTAATGATGGCAGATGAGGCATGGTGTAGCCACTGATGGTAAGTGGTAACCGTCACCCATGGACTCAACTATACCGAGAGTATTGTCAAGCCGCTGCGCACCATTTCATTTCTCATATAAGAAATGAAAGAATAAACGGCTATCTTCTGCTACAGCCAAAACACACTGACGTGCTTTATGTCCGGTCACACAGGAGACGGTGGTACCGGCCCGTTCGGGCCCGATAGCAAGTGAGTACTCTCACTCGGTACCCAGCCCTACCACCAGTAATGCAATGGGTGATAATCACTTACTTCACTTAGTCACCTTATACGACACCCGTGGGAAAGGATGGGGTGGTGACAATTGTATTCTTAGTCCGTCACCACACGGAGAACTTATATAAATAATACAAGCTAAGTGTTTTAAACCAATAATTGCAAAAACAATATGCTTTGAAGCAACACTGATGATGGTAATAAAGGCAATTTTGCGGATTATTGCAAGTTTATTTCGGGGCTGGCTCTACGAGTGTTTCAAATGGCTCGAGGCGAGAAAGCATTTGGTAAATAAATGTGAAATAATAATCTACGAAAATGGTTTTATATTACTACCTTCTTATAATATTTTGGGTTACTATAATTGAAGCTTTTGGTGCTATCATATAAAGTAATAGATTCCTTCGTATCTGAGGAATATTGGAAATGATTGGTTGGTGTAAGAGCCTTCTTGATTCGAGCACGAGTGACTCGGCTCGGGAAGTAACACCCTCGAATAGAATATCGATGTACAAAGGTATCCTATTATATCCTACTGTAGTGTTATGTTCAGAAAATGAGTGCAGGTTATGCTTTCCTGCACTCATTTCGTTTAGCGTTGATTCGACGCGCGAGCAGCCGCAACGCCAGCAATGCCTAATAATACTAAAATCTCTTGAAAAACTTATTGACTGTCCATTTTTCTCTCGTTCTTTCTGAATAGCGTCATTACATTCACGCACGCAGTTAAGAGTTGTTACGATTTCATAAAATTAATGCTAAATGAATGCTATATCTACATTTAAATAAGATTATATATGTATCTACAACTTTTGCCACATTTTCTAAACACAATTTATGTATACATAATTTATAGATCAATGTCTATAAGCTAAAGTTTATCAAAAGGTGAATATTGTATGCATTAATCTGCGATAGATTTAACTAAATAGAAAATAGGTATTCAACGCTCTGTATCGTTTTAATATGTCGCGTGTATTGGTAATGTATAGAGCTTTTTATTTTTTACAATTAATTTTATATGAGTTGATAGCTCACTATGTTAAGCGCTTAAATATAACATTCATGTATGTATTGTTGTCGTGAATAAATTTATTTTAAGTAAATCGATCAAAATCGTTCGCCACAGCGATCAAACAGCAGGTATTTTTTTATATGGACGCCAACCGCATTTGTCAGGTGCAATGATCGGAGTATTGCAGATTATTTTATAACTATGGTTTATTTTATTGGGTATTAAAATATATGTCTATTCAACTCGATTACACAGTGTACAAACCAGCTGTGCCCGCGGCTCCGCTCGCACAAATTATAGAATTATTAAGCTCTTTTTATAAATAATTGCTAATGTGGGAAATTATTATGGACGTTTTTTTGCTAGTAAAAACAGCACACGCCTGTATTGCCCGAAGGGGTACACACCCACGATTCGCCAGCTATGTTTAAGTCCCACCTCATGATTAGTAGTCGCATACACTACCGCTACACCACCGAGGTAGTTAAGATATTTGAGAAACACACACTGTAATACCTAAAGGAGGGTATGAACACAAATAGTCGGTGCTACACACCGATATAGAAAAACCACAAAAGCAATACTTATACTCATATAACAAAAGCAATAGGTAGGTATACCGACTTCAAACATATCAGTAAGTAGGAGATTATATTTAAATACAATTTATTTTTTGCTTTTTAGATCCTAGATGTCTTTTGAAGGCGGTGTTTTTTATTTAAAATTAATTTTTTTTTTTGCATTTAGTGATTTTTTTATAAAATAGGTGCGTAGGTTAGAGTATGTGGTACATGACGGGGAGACCTTCCTTGGGGTGCATCTTGTATGAGAAAATGTCGTGCACAGGAGTCTGAAAATGACAAAGATGAGCGCCTAAAGAGCAGTAGAGTAGGAAATAAAGCACAGCGAGAGTCTTTCGAAGACCGTAAAGAAATTTTAGGGTACCCATATAACTATATGTATAATATAGGTACGCAAACTAAATGCACTGCTCCAATAAGCCAGAGAAGTTCAAAAAGAATCATTGCAATCAATTCATAATTGGTGGAATAGTTGCGTATAAAACATACAAAAAGAAAATACAACTGAATGGAGAACTTCCTCCTCTTTGAAGTTTGTTGAAAAGCTAATCCGCCGTGTAAGGCCGGCTTTAGAATTGTCCCTCCCCTCTCCACCCATGGGAGTCGTAAGAGCCGACTGAGGGAATATCGGGGGGAGTGGGCAGCAGCACTCCCTCGAGTATTAACAACATCCACTGCGATCGCCAACCCGCCTGCCAAGCATCGCGATTACGGCGTTATACCCCCAATTTGGGGAGGCCTATGTCCAGCAGTGGACGTCGAAAGGCTGATGGATGTATGAAAAGCTAAGACAAAAATATATTTATAGATATAGGTAAAACAATCTTATAGAAGACACTGTTTGAGTATGTGGAGTCTATTCTTTTAGAAGAGGACTTATCAAAACGAATCGCACGATTCGTAATTCGAAGTATTTTGTTGTAGCTACGGAAAAATTTTACTAATCACCTCCTGGCTCTACATTTAGAAGCGCGTTACCAAGTCCAATTAGGCTCGTCATGGCAAATCGCATGAGCCGGAATTCTGGAGATTTACAAGAGCCACTAAAGAGTTTAAATATTCACCTGGCTTCATCATCGAATTAGCGCCAGGGTACTAGATTATAATATTGCCGTCCAAATTACATACACGTTAAAAGTTTATGTAATATGGAAGATTTCGATACAACTTATCAAATTACCTAGGTTTAATTTTCCTTCTGACGGGCCTCGTGGCGTAGTCGGTAGTGTAAGCAACTTCCGTGCATGAGGTCGTGGGTTCGATTCCCACTTAGGACAATTATTTGTGTGATGAACACAGGTACATATTTGTACTGCATGGGACCAGAGGACGTTGTGTGAAATGTCCGTGAATATTTATTTATTATTCTAAGATTTGGTAAGGCTTAGATAACAACCTCCCCTACCGAGTGTAGTGGGTTCGATTCCCACACAACAATTATATGTTTGTTTCACAAATTGTTGTTATGAGGTTGTGTGTTGTGTCCGTGACATTGTATGTTTGTAAAGTCGCCCGCTATATAAGGATTATTTATTACTTAGTGTAAGGCGTTGTCTTTAAAAAAATCCATCTACTGTAAGCGTATTCAAAACATAACGAACAGTCAATAAATAAAAAAAATCTACATCATAAAGTTTGAATATAAAAAAAATAAAAAATAACCTTAAAACATCGTAGGTTCAATACGATGAATGGATGTATATGTTTGCGTGTTTTGCGAACCGCTGCAGTATGCAGCGGTTCGCAGTATATTTTAAACCATCAGAATTTACTTTATCTAGCCTCAAAGGGATTTTTTGCATAAATCCTACTATTAAATTGTGGTGAAATGATTGTAGGTGGGTGAGTTTACTGAGCTATCAATTATGTAGTAAGGGTAAGCCTGACGCAATTTTATTTACATGCGCAATAACAAGTGAGTTCCACTTGATTAACTTTACTTGAATTAAATAACAAATTATTTGTTATTGTGGAAAAAGAGTTAAGTGTGAGCGGGATTCGAACCTGCATCTGATTGTATGGGCCTCCGGCGCTCGCACTCACCATACGAAACATAACGGTAGGAATAAATAACGTTGTTTCACGCTGATCATATGTGAGAGGGTAGTACCTTCCCGATAAAGATATGCTGGGATATTACTTGCTAGGATTTATCCGTGTGGTGATCCATCTCTCCATTAGCCTTTCGACGTCTACTGCTGGACATAGACCTCCCCTAGAGAACGCTGCAACGAGCGGTCCCGTCATGGGGGATAATGCCATAATCGCAAAGCTTGGCAGGCGGGTTGGCGATCGCAGTGGTTGTTGTTAATACTCGAGGGAGTGCTGTAAACATTTATCATCACAGGGAAGTAAACATTTATCACCCATTGCATTACTGGTGGTAGGGCGGGGTACCAAGTGAGAGTACTCACTTGCTATCGGCTTGACAATACTCTCGGTATAGTTGAGTCCATCAGCGACGGTTACCATTTACAATCAGGTGGGCTGTGACCCGACTGCCACCATAAGCGATAAAAAAATTGCACGGCTCTACCACTTCCAAAATAGTTAGCTAGTCCCATGAATGGATGTAAGTTTCTTTTATTTTTTTTATTGCATGTTGTGGCAGACGAGCCACGGTCCATCTGATGGTAAATGGTAACCGTCGCCCATGGACTCGACTATCCATCAGCCTTTCATCGTCCACTGCTGGACATAGGCCTCCCAAGAGAACGCCACAACGAGCGGTCTCGTCATGGGGGATAATGCCGTAATCGCCACGCTTGGCAGGCGGGTTGGCGATCACAGTGGATGTTGTTATTACTCGAGGAAGTGCTGCTGCCCACTCCCCCGGTATTCACTCAGTCGGCTCTTACGACTCCCGTGGGTAGAAAGGAGTGGGACAATTCTAAAGCCGGCCCCACACGGCCCTAGTGGGGCCTGGACTCGACTATACTGAGAGTATTGTCAAGCCGCTGCTCACCAATTCATTTCACAGATGAAATGACATATAAACGGCTATCTCCTGCTACAGCCAAAACGCAACGATGTGCTTCATGGCCGGTCACACGGGAGATGGTGGTACCAACCCGCTCGGGCCGGATACCAAGTGAGTACTCCCACTTGGTACCCAGCCCTACCACCAGTCATGCAATGGATGATAATTGCTTACTTTCCTTAGTCGCCTCATACTTGTATTCCTAATCCATCACCACACGGACAGTACCTTTTACAAGTAAACTGTAATTCGCATTTCAGTTTCAGGCAGTTAGTTGGCCTCACAAACTTGCAACAGTAAGTTAAGTATCTTGTTTGGGTTCATTTGAAATTGTATCAGTGAAGGTTTTAGATGGATGCTGTGGTAATCAGAGTATGCTGATGCAGAATAGAACAGAGAGTCGGAGGGCTAATGGGCTTTTCACTTTTAATTTGTGCTATGTCTATTATGTAATTTGTTTGTATAAATATGCTATTTACATTATTCGTTCTTATAACACAATGATTTATATTCTTGGATTCTATTTCTAATAAAAACTAAAATAATTTTCATGAAGCGTAGGTATGCGGAAATGTTACTTAAATATTTAATCTCAGAATATAGCTATGGACACGTGTAGGTGAGTTAAACTTTAAAAAAAAAATTGAGTGAAACTAATATGATCAGTGGAATGAAAGATTGATAAAATTTTCAAGTGCTTAGAAATAAGTGCAAGAGTTCATGTGTGTCTAGGTGCAACTCCATTTCGGAGAGAGAAAGTATAATAATATATTTAATTAAATCAAGTAGGTATGCAACACTTGTGGGCGACCAAATTGAAAGCTAAAACTAATTTGTAGTGAGTCCTAAAATGGCGTCAAACAATTGCGCACCAAATTGATAGCGCTGCGTCGAACACTTACGGGGCATAGTGATGTTGCCGTTGTGAGATCGATTAGAAAAAAAACATTGTATTGACTGCATAAGCATTTTATTAAAAACTAGCTGACCTGAAAGTGTCATTCTGTCAAAAAAAAAAACAGTTAAGAGCAGTTTGAATGGGTAAATAATATGGTTTTCACGTTTTTCCGCGATTTTTTTCCAATTTTTCTGTTCAGAACCTGCTTCGGACTTATAACGTATAATTTAAATAAAAAGCAGGCGAATTTGTCCTGCTGTTCTCGAATTTTACGCTTAGCAACACAACAATTTATTTATATATATATATAGATTACGTACGCATATATAGCAGTTACATAATAAGTACAGATATAGTAATTATCGCAGAATACAATTTTTTAAATTTTGTGGAGCTTAGCCTCTTCTCATCTTCATTCTATTTCCTTCTTTTTTCTTCTTCTTTACCTCTTATTCTTTTGAATAAGGTTGTCAATGTACGTGTGATGATCCTAGAATTGCTAGTACTTATGGCTAACGTAAACACTTATCATCAAATAAACCGTATCTATCCGCTTTTGTCGATTAGAAGTCCTAATGCCTTCTCAAAGAGGATTGATATTAGTATATCTGGGCAAAATTGTATCTATAAAACGTTCTCTATATGTTGTTTAGTGAGGCACAAAGAAGCCAGCTGTTTTTATTTGGCGTTCCATGGCACACGTGTTATTGTCTTAGCCTATTATTTTGACCTTGATAATAAGTGGTAACTGATGCTCGCACAAAAATCAAGAGCATAATAACTCGCTGCTCTACGGGAAGATCAACCATCTCGATCGAGGTGGAAGGTGATTGATTTTTCACTTGTTATTTTTTTTTTTCTTATATCATTACAGAGTGGCCTGTGTTTGTTACTAACTAGGGCTGTTTTTGTAACCACCTAAAATACCAAGTTTATTCCAAGGATGATGTAAAAAGCTTTACAACGTTAAACAACTTCATTGTTGCTACTTTTGAACACTTTGTAACGAACCTAGAAGTAGCATTTGTGAGTGGAACAAATTACATGATGTATTAGAAGAACGCTTGGAGCATTTGTTGTCGACTTTAGTGCAATAACTAAGAAGGAACTTCAGAACTGGATAGTTTGAGCTCAGCTGTTTATTGATGCATTGTAAACTGCTAGTATTATTTATATGTTTTTATGCTAGTAGAAATCTGTTTGAACAGTTATATTTATAGGCACTTTACATGAATGCCATAAGTGATACTCGTAGTAGGGGGGTTTTCAAACTGAGGGTATTTCCATACTGGATAATTATTATTATTTTGTATCTGTATTACAAGAATGGCAAACGAGCATATAGCCTGCCTGATAGTAAGTGACCTCTATAGTCTGTAATCAGGCTCTTCTACCAAACATAAGTACCAAAACTAAAAACCAAAATAAATTCTAATTATTCTAATATCGTTATCCAATTAAAAAGCATCGAATAATCGGTGTGGCACGTCACTAGACCAAAACAAATGAATTGTATGTAAATGAAGGGGTGATTAGTAAGCGGACGAGCGGCGGTGGGCGATCAAATTATATTTAACGAGCCTCGCTGTGGGACCGATCCGATCCCCACTACATCACTAGTGCGCCGTGGACAAATACCTATAAGCAAATGCTGACTGGCTAGATAAATATTTTGAGGCTATATAATATGACCTCTTTTGCTATTTCGATTTTAAAATGTCTATGGGGAACAAATTCAGTTCCTTCCTATCTTTATTCAACCAATGTTAAACATAGCTTTTCCCGAATGAGCTACAATGAATGTTCTATGCCGCATGTATCAAATGGCTGCTGCACACAGCAATTGTGGAATATCATATTTTTTTGGAAATATCTAGTTATATTTTTTTTATTTGAAGATCTTAAAATGAAAGCTAAGGTACCTTATTATTATGTTTTGTGTTAAGTTTTAAAATATATTATTTTTTAATATTTATAATAACAATGTAATCTCGCATGATAAGTCATACAAAAAAGACATTCATTACATTCCTTAGAAAAAAAATAAACCTAAAAAGTTGATTCGCAGTCGGTAGGATTCGAACCTACGCTCCCAGAGGGAATCTGATTTCTAGTCAGACGCCTTAACCGCTCGGCCACGACTGCTGTTGGATATTATGTTGTAAAAGAATATGATATTGATATTAGAAAGTACACTAACTGTGGTCATAGCTGTTGAAACATCGCCAAGTATTATGCAAGTACATCATTCATAAAACAAGGCTGTTGTATCTATCGATTTACAGCTGAATGTTTATTACTGTTATAGGTGTATAATAGCAAGTAAGGATTTGATCATAATTAGGTAAGTAGTTACGGAGTGAAAGTAGAACAAAAAATAAAAAATATTTTCCTTTATAATATATACATATACCTACTAGCTTGTTGCGCGAACAAGCAAACAAACATAAGTCTATATACTATTACATATAAAGCTGTAACAGAGCTGTGTCTGTACATTTAAGATATTTGAGAAAAAATGACTGCAATAGGCTATATAGGCGTGTCTAAACACAAAACAATTGTTTTTGGAATTTTTGTCTGTTTGTTTGTTCGCGCATCACATAAAAACTACTAAACGGATTTTGATGCAATTTTTTTTATTTGAAAGGCCTTGATTAGACTTAAGCACTGGTATTCATTTTATCCTGCTACTATATCGGAAACCTGAGATATAACCGAAAAACAAGAAAATTATTTAAACTAGATTTTGTTTTTAGAATTTATTTAAAAGAACTACTAGATGGATTTTGATGCAACTTTTTTTATTTGAAAGGCTTTGATTTGACTTAAAAACTGGTGGACATTTTTTCCCGCTACTATATCGGTAACTTGAGATATAACCGAAAAACTAGCTTTTGGCTGCGGCGAAGCCGCTGGCAAAGCGCTAGTTCTAAATAAAGTTGTTTTAGTTTCTCACACGCCAATAAATAGCCTAATACACTATTTTTTTTTTCCAAACATCTCTAGCCGTATACTATTTGTGGATTTGCAGTTCGATCGATCGGCAGGGTTTAACCTTGCCGTAGTCGGTAGTGTAACCGACTTCCGTGCACGAGGTCGTAGGTTCGATTCCCACTTAGTACAATTATTTGTGTGATGAACACAGATATTTATAATGCGTCTGGGTGTTTTCTATCTATTATATGAGTGTATTTACAAAAAAAAAAGTAATATATGTATTATATCCGTAATCTGGTACCCATAGCACAAGCGTTAAGCTTAGTTTGGGAAAAACAAAAAATCTTTCACTCGGTTGGCAATTAGATGGGTGACCAAAAAGTGACACCTATTTCACCTAACCTTCACCGTGTTTCGGAAGGCATGTTATGTAGTGGTTCCCGGCTGTCAAACAGCTTCCTGGCAGTTGTTAGAATCCTGAATATAAAAATCAGACTGGTCTTGTTTTAAGGTCGCCAGTTTTGTACCCTTAGTTGCCGGCCGTGGAGTACAGGTAGGATCCTTGTCCGCCTTAACAAAAAAAAAAAGAAAAAAAAGGCTCCTTGTAAATAATGATGGATCACTAAAAACAGAACAAATCGGAAACCGACTCCAACTAAGTTTGTTATAGGCTAGGGACATGATGAATAATTACATCTCTAACGTACATCCCGTATAAACATTATGACTTCCATAGGCAATATTTTTGAGCAGGTAAAACTACATTTTCTGAAGATGTTTCATGAGCTCAGCTAGATGTTGTCTTGGAAATAAACTAACTTGTTTACAAAATAAAATCACCGGCTCCTTTCGGCTGCTTTATCTGTCACTGAACAATCTCCTTCGTATGACGGTCTATTCGATATCTCTACGCGACATTGGCAAAGTTGTGTCTATAAGTCTAATAACGTCATTAAATCATGAACTGAACTACAAAATAAATAGTGACAATTATATGACAATTTAACGCAGTTCTTGGAGATGTGATAAAAATAAAAGAAATGTACTTTGAGCGCGCAGTTGGCAGTGACGACTAAATATATTGTTAAAAACAACAACGAACGAAAGAAGTATTTACTATGAAGTTGTATTTTTGTAATTGCTTATCAAAGCAGATGAACTACCTTCTTGAAGACCTTCTGTCATTCCAAAATGTGCGGGATTAAGATCTTCGTTTGCATACCTAAGGCGTGTTGGCAAACTATACATGCTGCAAAAATTACTTTAATCATTTGTAATCAAAAACATACATGATTCCTGATAGTCCTGATGTTGTCCATACTAAGCAACACCCGGAAGCAAAGGCAAGTAGCTGACATCCGTCAAAATCCGAACATCACGAAATAAGGCATACATATAGCTCGGAGGTCGTAGCACAGTTGTGGACGACTTGCCGCTGGAATGGTCGACAAGGTTAAGCACAAGTTTCACTCGGCCGGCATTAGATGGGTGAGCAAAACATTGTATTATATACCGTCCCCCTGCTGGCCCAGGATGCGCAGTATATGAATAACGATTTAAAAATATTTTTATATTATTTGGATTATGTTTTTATTGTTTATTAATATAATAATTATAATTTACAACATTTCTTAACTATATTTAATCTAGTATGTACTCGCATGTATGTACATGTGTGAAGGCATGCAGATAGATAATTATGTTGCCTAACACGTTCCCTGCGCCATTATTTTCAAAGAACTTTCAGCTGGCGCTTTGGAGACCTAAAAGATCTCGAAACTAACCTACCCCTTGGTGCGTTTGAGACCTAATCAGTCTCCTAAAAATACAGTTTTGAAAATAATTTATATCTTCCAAAAAACCAATGACATATATTTCGAAGTTTTTGTGGGTCAAAGATAGCCTATTGCTCTTTATTTTGCTAGGTTCGCACGCAGTTAGAATAAACTACAAATACAAAAAAAATATTAAATATTGATTGTATCTCGTACCGTAACCGAAGATAGTTCAATATGTGTAGTAAGTAGTAATGGGAATAAAATAATATCTCAGTTGTCGATTGAAAAAGTTTTTAAAGAAGTTTATTTATAAACTATGCAAAGTGTTTTTCATTAAAACATGGTAAACACATTGATTGTTTGCATTTCGCGCAAATGGTTATAATTATTTTAGCTTTTTTAGAAGCGTCAGTGCTGTTTAATGTGCGGCGTAACAACCCACACGTATTTTTTTGTCGCCACGTTGGAAAACATGATCTGTACATCTTCCTTCGGGGAATTCTGTAATAAAATGCATGATATACCTCTAAACAAACAGCATGCAACCACGTCGGTGAAGTAAATGCAATGGAATCTAATTTTATTAGTTTTTCTTATAGTGAAAAGTTATTCGAGTGTCTCGTGTGTATTTTTGATTTAAAATTTAAAAAATATATATGTTGGTATTAAATTAATGACCTTTTTTGAAATGGGGAGTACAGAAGCAATAACTGAAAACGTTCTGAATATTTAAAAGTCAAAATTGAAAGTCTTTTTTTCAACTTTTGTATGGCGGCATAGGGCAGAATAACAGACTATCAGCAACAAACTCATTTTTTTAAATATATTTTTATTTCAATTTATATATTCAGAATGTGTGCAGTTATCGCTTCTGTACTCCCTATTTCAAAAAAGGACGTGAATTTAATTCCATCCTATATATAATAATGGGACACCTGTATAGTTGACACATATAAAATTGGGTTTCAAAGGTCTCTTGTAAGTTTACTATAGCAAATTTTTGTTATAATAATATAATAATCTCCTCTCTCGATGCTAGGACAACACTAAATCGAGTCACGCAGCGCCCGCGCCGCCCATTCTCTCTCTCTTGCGTCTACGAGGCGTACGATTCCACGAGTATCGACATGTCTCCTAACGCAAGGAATGAATATTATTATACTACTGTGCATTAGGGACCTAATCCATCTCTAATTTTTTATTTTATGTCCTTGAATTCAGCTTTAAGTAGGAAGCAAATATGTATATTTGTCTAACTCATACTTAAAGAACTTTACACGTTAGAGCCTCCCGCAAGGAGTGAAACAACACGATTATAGTCAACGCACAATACAAAAGTCCTGCAAGAGATCTGATAGATCTTGTAATGCAACGAACGTGTTAATTCAAAAATATAACATAGCTCCGCGCTTGTATATTGCCGAAGGTGTAGGCAGAGGTGTATTACACCCACATTTCACCAGTCATGTTTTGGTCCCAATAGTATAGCAACAGAGAGCGAGCCAATTGCCCTCTACCGGGCACATATAAAACTACTATAATTAACATATTTAATACATTATAATTATATTGTTTTTCTTAAAAATGATAACTATTTGTCACATGAAATATCTATAAGTATAAACTTGATGAAAAGGAACCTAAAATGTTTGTATCATTGTAGGTAAGTACTTAAACGTCTAAAATATAACCTTATTTCATGAACTACTCGAAAACGCGGCACTAGCTAGAGATATTGTATTATTTGTAATTTGTATGTATTGTTAAAATGCTATAAATTAAGGTTAGTTTCATTAATGCACAACATGATACAATAGAAAACTAGAATCCATACTTTTATGGACAACCTCCTTTAATTATAATCTTGTAATACCATTGTATTAATTGAAATGTTTATCTTTCCATACTCATACATATCTTTCCATTAATATATGGTAACTTCAGGTTAATATTCCATTTTACAGGTTCTCGAGTGGCGATCGCGTATCGGACGGCGCAGCATAGGACGGCCTCCCAGGTGGACCTGGTCAAAGTCGCAGGCATTCGTTGGACACAGGCGGCACAGGACTGTTCGCTGTGGCGTTCTCTTGCGGGGGCCTATATCCAGCAGTGGACGATGAAAGGCTGATGAATGGATGGATGGATGACACAGACATTAGTCGCGCCGTTGCTTCGGTTAGGAAACAGTTGCTTGCGACACAAATCATTTTTTTAAATACAACCCAACGCTGTAAAACAGAATGATCGATCACGTAATGTATAGAACCTTTAGTGACATTCCCAATATCTTCCATGTACTCTTGCAATTAAAAGACCTGAAGAAAATCACAAAAACCAAATGATACTCCAAAAATCTCGAACGTCTTCCCAATTAAAACGAATGTGCCATAAACATTGATCGTTTTGAACTCTCCGTATTAGATTCTGTCGAGTCAACGGGATCTCTCAATTATTTCTATAGAGGGCACTCCCATCATTTCGTTCGTACTTAATACTTTCGTATGACTGGCTTTCACAGCTCTAAGGCTACATGAACAGATTATTTGAAGATCAAAGCTTTTGAAGGTGAGATTAGTTTTGTAATCCGTTCAATAGAACTATATTACGATTCTAAAATTAAAGTTTAATTTTAGCTTGTTAGAAATATTTATTATATTAAATATATAATACGAGTGCATATATAAGTTTGCATGTTTAGATGTTTGTTGTTCAATCGTGTACAAGCGGATGAACAGATTTGAATAAAAAGTAGATAGTATAATATATTCTGGCTAAAGGAGATGTACCAAATTCCCATACATTCTCGGCCAGGAAAGGACATACATAAAACAATATGTTTTTTGAAAATAAATGACTATCCTATTTGCCCTGTGTATTTCTTTAACACTAAAACTTTTGGATGATGAGATAAAAGACATCTAAGATGGATATCATTTTGAAATTAAAATACCTCAAAATCGAATATTTGGTTAAAAATAACACCATAATTATAAATAGATAAAATAATATCTATTTAGATATTTTTATATATATTTTTAGCATTTGACATGCTTAGCAACATACATTAAACACAAAGTGAATAATGTGAAATCGAAAATAACAGTCACGAGCAGGATTCGAACCTGCATCTCCTGGATACCGTCCAGATGCTTTGCCAATTCAGCAATCGTGACTACGATTAACCCCCCAGGGAGTAAATTTAGGTTAGGGGATTTAGGTTTAGTACACACACTCGTGCACTATAGTATTTCCAACATACATAGCTAGTATCGCTGGCCGCTATCGAAATTAGAAAGAAATAAAGAAAGAAAACTAAGTTTTATTTTCACGAATCTCAATCAGAATAACATTACATATTAGGTAAAGCTAAACATAACACAATTACATAACAATAGAAAAAAAATCTGGCGATAATTTTTTTTATTGCCAACGGTGGCAGTCGAGCAAGGGGCCCACCTGATGGTAAGTGGTAACCGCCGCTCATGGAATTTAGCAACATGCTTCAGTGCTCCTTTAAAAACCTCGTTTAAAGAGGGACATGTCGTAGCTCCGGGGAAACACCGTAGCAGGTAGTTACACGTGCGTGGTAGAAAAGAACGCTGAAAACGAACGGTCTATGACGAAATCGTTTCCAGGTGGTGTGGATGAACCCTACCGCGACGTCTCGTGGTTCGGTGGTAAAATGGTGATGTTGGTACCACCTTAAACAGCTCCTTCAAGCACTCCCCATTATAGAGCCGATAGTGCACACAGAGGGACCCGACGTCCGCCACTCCAACGGCTCCAGACCCTCCGTGAGATCGAGATCATTGACAATTCGAATAGCAGGCCTTTGCAGGGAGTCAAGTGGGTCTAGTTGGTACTTAAACGCACCTGCCCAGAGATGTGAGCAGTACCCCATATGAGGGCGGACCTATTTATGTATATTATTACTAGATGACCCGGGGAACTTTGTATCTCCTACAATTTAATTTATCAGCGATTTTCAATCCTAATCAATCTGAATCATCTAAGGTTTCAATTAAGTTAGATTACTCAAATAAAATAGAAACAATGACCGTAGCAGTCATTTTGTCTTCTATTATTAGGTCCATAATCCAATTCTCGTTCAAAATCTCAATTTTGATTTATTAAGTATTTTGCAACTATTTGATGGGTTTTCCCTATTTTTATAAACCATCCCTGTATTAGAACTATCAAAATGAAAAAACCATTACTCAAATTGATCAAGCCATTTCGGAGTTTAAAGAGACTAACGAACAGCAATTGTTTTTTATATATAAAAAGGCTAGATGTTTATTTATCTACATAATTCTAAATATCACAATTGCTCTCGCGAGCTCACGTCCCATTAATGCAAACGCGAACGTTTCACAAGCATACACTAAACATCTATTTAGGTTATAACGGTTGGTATGATAAATAAAAATGATGCGAATTATTACAAAGGTCATGCATAGGGCCGGCTCGCGCCCCTTGCCCTATTGTTGTCAGCCAATTATATCGCATGTCCTATTCAGACCCTGACCTATTTCCGGTGGTGTGTCTGAGTACAAATGGCAGAGAGTGAACATCAACGTTTGGATCATTTTGACAGCCGAGGCTTACGGTCTGTGTAGTAGAAGTAGATTTGTGATAGCTCTTTTCAGTTGTGTTTGGCACATACTTTTTGCTAAAAAGGTGTTAGAAGTTTGATAGAATACCTTCATTTTGATAAAAATAATAGCAATTATACAGTGACTATTATATTTGTTAGAGTCTTCGACGGGAACACAAAAAGAATTATGTCGTTACTGTACATTATTTTCCAAAACTTGTGTTATTTCAATTATTAATGTTAAAAGTGGTGGTATTTTGCTAATTAACTATTTGCGTATTTGCATAAGTGATGCAATGTAACGTAACTTGTTTTTTTTTCTTTGGTTGCCTCCATAATTCTATAGAAGCTTTCAGTAAAGTCGTCACAGTAAAGCATGAGTTTACTTATGAATAATTTTGTATGAATTTGACTTCGACTGTGACTTTTTTGATGAATTAAGTTTACATGTGAAGAAGAAATACACCCTAAATAAGTCAATGGCAAATATTTAAATAAAGTAGCTATTATTGGCATTTACTGTCCGCTAATTCACATGACATGTGTGACAAAGTTCTCTATAGTAGTAAATATAAAAAACTAGCCTTTGCCATCGGCTTCGCCGCAGCCAAAATATAGTTTTTCGGTTATATCTCAGGTTCCCGATATAGTAGTGGGATAAAATGTCTACCAGTTTTTAAGTCAAATCAAGGCCTTTCAAATAAAAAGAGTTGCATCTAAATTCATCTAGTGGTTCTTTTAAATAAATTCTACAAAAAAATCTGGGTTAAATAATTTTCTCGTTTTTCGGTTATATCTCAGGTTCCTGATATAGTAGCGAGATAAAATGTATACCAGTTTTTAAGTCTAATCAAGGCCTGCTCGTGACTGTTATTATCGATTTCACATTTTTCACTTTGTGTTTAAATAATATCTACATATATAAACAAATAATGAGGCTTATTATCACTAAATATATATAACTTACACTCATACAATCACAATACAATATTCACGATACACAACAACAACAGTAGATGAGTAGAATGACATCACATGACAGATGTAAAATATTTTGCCAATATTTTGAATCATAATTGTTACTCTTGATTAGAAATAATATCAGTTTTCACCAAATAATTATAAAAAACATTTTATTAAATAGGCATATTACTAGTTCTTTCACGAAATTATTTAAGAAATAACTACGTAATATTGTTTTGTAATATAGTACCAAAGTTTTTAATGTTGTCAATTCAGCGTAACGGCAATATCCTATTAAATTTTCAACATATAACCATTATCCACTAATAACCATTACGATAAGGTACAAATTCAAAATTATATATTTTTTTAAACTATAATCTTTTTCTAAAGTTCTATTAAGAAAAGAAAACCACTGACGGATTTCATAAATTATTAGTTTAATAATTTTAAATATTGAAAACATTATGTCCGCTACAAGCCGTAAATGCCACATGTCTTTAAGAATACCGGTAACTTGGCTTACTAATTCTAAAATTACTGATTTAGTACTAAACTGCATCATTTGATGGCTTTTTTATACTGCAAATATTTTCTTTAGCAGGCTCTAACATCCATCATGTCTCTATCAATTTTCCTTTTCACCTCCTGTTCCTTATCCTGGGATTGGCAACACATGATCAATAGAGGATTGATATCGTCTATTCTATATATGCTACAGTAAGTGTTTACCACGGTGGGCCGTATTTACGCTTGTTGCGTAATAATGTAAAAAAATACATTTTTGATCGACTACTAATTTTAACGTTTAGCTTATTAGCAATTTTGCTCACCATTAGTAACAGTACATAAAAAAGATAATTATTTCTCTTTAGAGCCAGTTCTCAATTTCTAACTCCATGCAGACGAAACCTTTGCAGAAGCTATTCTTAAATAAAATAACAGAGAAAAGAGATTAAGTATAAATCTTTTAAGGCGCTTTTTGTAGAACACTAAAAAGATCACAATTTATTTTTGGTAAGTAATATTAGGTACTCTTTATGGTATATAAATGTCTAAGTAACATTATACACTTTGAGAAGGGTCAAGAAGACTGTATTATGTAGATATACTATATACATGTATATATTAACTGCCTCGGTGGTGTAGCGGTAGTGTATGCGACTGCTAATCATGAGGTCTCGGGTTCGATCCCCGGGTCGGGCAAAATGTTATTAAGCTTTTTCCTAAAAAGAAAAATTCTCAGTAGCAGCCCGGAGTTTGGAAATGTGCCCGGTAGATGTCAATAGGCTCGCCCCCTATTACGTGGGACTTAAACATAGGTGGCGAGAAGTGGGTGTGTAATACACCTCTGCCTACACCTTCGGGGAATACAGGCGTTATGCTATGTGTATATATCTACATAATACAGTATATCAAAACTAAACAAAAAGTGCGAAAATGTGAAATCGAAAATAAGGGGGACAGATGCTTTGCCAATTCAGCCATCGTGATAATTGTTTGGGACTGCCAAGTTTCGGCTTGGGCTGAGTTGCGCTGTCATCTCACAGAAGGAAGCAGTGGACAGGGCCAGGAAGGGAGATCCTTCCACTAACTGGAACCGCTGACAGCGACTGGAGCTGATGCCTACTTAGCTGAAGCTGCGGATGGATGGACCGGTGAACATCGGCTAACGTTATTTCACGCTAATCTTCTGTGAGAGAGTGTTACTTGCGTACGGCCCATTCATGTTAGGATAAGTAAGACTCGGCAAAACAGTCTATAGTCTCAAAGAAACATTATTTTGTACTTTTATCACACAATCGGATTACGGTCTTTATGCTCTGTGGGTGTACCAAGATCCTACGCAACGCCGTAAATCCCTCAAAGTAAAGTATAACGAATTCCAGTGGAAAACTCACAAGGGGTGTACATATTATAGTTATTCATATTTATGATTATACTCACCTGTGCAGCAACTTCATCGGCGTGGGCTGGCAAATTGCGTTTAGAAAGAAATTAATAAATGTGAATTGAAAAATAGTGAGATAAAACAATTATATACCTCTTATAATGTTGCACTGAAAAACTGAAGTTTAAAGCAAAAAAAATCTTGTGATGGAATTTAGTAGTTAAGTAAGTATTCATTTAGTAATCCTAAGGTGCAGCGCAGATGACACACTTTTTGTGCGATCGAATCTGCGGCGCACAAAAAGTCTGCATGGCGCGCTAAAGTCCGTCGCGGATTTTTCGCAGACTTAACGCACACGACGCACATCTACCCCTCTGGTCTGGTACAAAAGTAATCTCTCTATCAGTTTGTGTTGTTGTGTTCAACAGTGTTTACATAGGGAGCCATTTTATAAAAGATATTGTTGTGAATTTATATAATAATCGTGTGATCACTACAGCACACTTCAGTCCACATTGTTCTCTTTAAATGTCTATCATGATATTCTGGCTTAGAAGTATTTATCATAAATAAATTGTTGGGCTGTTTTGTACTTCTTGTATTGACATCGATACATCGATCTCTAGCGCCATACTTTACCTCCACCACTTAACGAGTGCAGATTGCAGATTAAAGTGTGCGCCGTCTGCGTTAACGCTCGTTGAAGCAAACGTTCTATTTTTTTCGCGCACTTTTTGTACGGCGCGGCGCGGCGCGGTCTGCAAGAATCATGCGGATTTTTTATCTGCCGGACAGATATTTGAAAAATAAAACTGTTACTATTAAGCGTATATGAACACACAACTATTTTTTTTTTTGATTTTTTGTCCTTTTGTTCGTTCGCGCATCACGTAAAGGCTACTTAAACGGAACTGATTATGATGCAACTTTTTTATTTAATAGCTCTTAATGAGACTTACAAACTGGTTTTATCCCGCTACTATATCGGGAACCGGCTATATAACCTAAAAACTAGCTTTTGTCTGTGGCAGAGCCGTAGGCAAACGCTAGTTTTAATATAAGTTTAAGCAGTAGGATGTAACACATATTATTATTTATATGCATAAAAATATTTATATTACATTGACTAAATCAGGCTATCATATTTCAACCATTTTTAGTGATTGACTAACAAACACAGAAACGTACAAAATTTCACGTTTACAGCATTAGTAGGATTACATGTTTGATCCCATTATATTTTTTGTGCTACACCTGCTCGGAAAGTACCTTATTACTTACCGAAGCAGAATACAGATACATCATTACTGTTATACAAATACGCGGGCGGGAAGTGTATGAAAATATTTTATTAACAAGCTGAGCTGGCAAGAAAAGTACATAAAAATCTATTGTTAACGTGTTTGTGATGCTAACGTACGGATGTAAGGTAACTCTCGCTGTTTTGAGACCGTGAGGGACTAAGTACAAATCGTGACATTAGGTTTAGAGTGTATTGTGAAATGAAATATTCTTCTATTATTAATATTTAATCTTATTATCTAATAGAAAATAATACCACTTTTACGAAAGCTATCACGTTTATTATATTATTTAAAACTCATTGTATAAAGCTTCGGTTCTGCAGGACATATGGTAGCTATCCAGCTTAATTAAGAATTATAAAAATAATTCGTTTTATATATTAGGTCACAAAATGTGTATACCTATCGTTACACGGAGGTTTTTCGGTTTTGTATCGCGTTATACTTAAGCAGTAACTATGTAACTAAAGAACAGCCATTTGCGGATGATGCAAAGAGTTGTGGGACCCGAGGCTCGAATGTTGGCAACGCGGGAGTGCAACGGTAATCGCTTACGGTCAGACGGGCTATACTTACTTATTAGCCTCCTGTCACCCTCGTAGTACAAAAAGAATCAAATTTTATTCTATTACATAGTATGTCAAGTGCTTCAAAAATAACAAGTTGCTATGTAGATGTATTTGTAAGATTTTCGCACAAACTAACACTGAGTGAGTACTTGAATCTCTCTGAGGCCACAAGATCTGATCAAAGCTATTGTGTGCAAAGAGACGCTTGGCTGGCTCCAAGCAAAAGATATCATTCTTCAACATACAAAAATATTTATTTACTAGCTTTTGGCTGCGGCGAAGCCGCCGTTTTTCGGTTATATCTCAGGTTCCCGATATAGTAGCGGGATAAAATGTCTACCAGTTTTTAAGTCAAATCAAGGCCTTCCAAATAAAAAAAGTTGCATCAAAATTCATCTATTAGTTCTTTTAAATAAATTCTACATAAAATACTAGTTTAAATAATTTTCTAGTTTTTCGGTTATATCTCAGGTTCCCGATATAGTAGCGGGATAAAATGTATACCAGTTTTTAAGTTAAAAAAGTTGCATCAAAATCCGTTCAGTAGTTTTTGTGTGATGCGCGAACAAACAAACAGATAAACAGACAAACAGACAAAAATTCTAAAAAAAAATGTTTTGTGTTTAGACACGCCTATATAGCCTATTACAGTAATTTTTTCTTAAATATCTTGAATGTACAGACACAACTCTGTTACAGTTTTATAATAGTATAGATTAGAGGCTAAACTACAAAATGTAAATCACTCTATTCTGTCACCAGAATTGTCATTCTATTAATAGTATAAAATAAAGTTGATCTCAGCGATTTTTTTTCTGTTGCCAATGGAGCGAGAGGACCCAAATCTCACCTAATTATAAGTGGTGCTACTCATGGGCTCATCAATACCCACTTTTCTAGTTAAACCACTGCTATTTCCTTTCCCGTTTAGAAAATTATTAAAATACTGTTGTGTATTTCTCCGTCTTCTTGTAAGAGTAAACTTAGTAGTATTTTTTTTCTTGCAAATCCTTAGAAAATTAAATACATAATTTAACTCTAAGCTGAATTAAATTACTAAAATCTGAAGCACGCCCTCTTATTATGTAGCAGGCTTTTGATCAGCAGACACTATTGTTTTATTTCATTCAGAAATAAATTACTGTAAAAATTAAATTATTTCGTTTTTGGTAATACCTTGACAGAAACAAAAACATTAAGGGGCTCGTTTTAGTGAAATAATATTATTAACAACACTCAAGGAGATTTGGGAATGGAATTGATTATATTCACACCAAATTGTCTTAAAAATAAATAATAAACTAAATAAATAAATTATGTGTTTTTTTTAGCTTTGAATTTTCTCTTCGTTCTTAGTTACGAGTACCTTGCTGGAACTAAAATTTGTGAAAGTTCAAACAGGATGGATCTTATACTCGTAGTATATCGAAAACAAATGTAAAAAACAAAACAAAGAAACAATTGAAAGCACTCCCCGGATAGGAAAACACACAGGCACAGTTTAAATAAAAACGTGGTAGGTATATATCTGTGGATTGTATTTTAGCACTTGACATGTTTCACCTACTTTATAGAACATAGTTTAGCGATCCAAAGCACTTCTACGGATTGGAAGGAACGCGAGGTAGAATTCTGCTCGCAGTAAATCTCTCTTTTTCCACTTTCACAAATAATTTATTCTTTCCATCCATCCATCCATCAGCCATTCATCGTCCACTACTGGACATAGGCCTCCCCAAAATGGGGGTTTTACCATAATCGCCATGCTTGGTAGGCGGGTTGGCGATCGCAGTGGATGTTTTTAGTAAACAGGGGAACGCTGCTGCCCGGTAATCCCTTAGTCGGCTTTTACGACTCCCATAGGAAGAAACAGGGTGGGGCTATTCTTGGTGCCAGCTCCACACGGCTTTATTCTTTAAAACGTACTATTATGTAATGTTGACACAGGTTAGAATTTTACTCCAAGTAAATCATTCTTGACAAATAATATGTTCCAGTAAAATATAATGCACTTAGCGAAAGATTGATAATTTTTAGCACAACCATCTCCCTAACAAATTTCATCAAATAATTCTTTATTCAATCTCCGATAGTTTCCGACAGCACGCTTTCCATCGCGGGCTCACATTGTTAGATTTATTACAGTGTCAATACATTGCCAGCATGATGGATGAGTGCAGCATGATCCACGTATTCACAAAATGTATTGTGAAAGCAAGATAGATGGATGCTAGTTTAAAGACTTAAAGGTTTTCAATCCTGGAACCTGCTTTGTCCTTGGCTGTGTTATAGTCAGAGAGATTTGAGGTAAAGTTAATAATGTTTTAAAATTGTTGTTGTATTTCTTTAAACATGTATTGCTCGAGATTTCGTTCTGTGAGGTTTATTTCAATACAAGACCTTCCTTACTTTACATGCGTAAGTCAGTTTGTTTGTTTGTTACGCTCACACACATCAGTAAATACTGAACCAATCATCATTAAATTTTGCATACACATATAATCTGGAGCTCAGAAAAGGACATAGGCTACTTTTAATCCCCAACCAGTAAATAATGTGAAAGTGGTGGCGGTTGTTGCCTTTTTTCGGTAAGTAAGAGCACTATAGACTCCTCGTCATCCCATATCTACTTCCTTTCCGCCTCTTAACTCTTTCCCAAGGCTTCTTACAGGGTTAGAGTGCACGAGTCACCTAACCCTGGTGAAACCAGGCCACGTTACAGGAGCCGCTTACCTTTAGGTAGGTCGTTTGCTTGTAGTTACACTATTGAAGTATAAAATACAATGAGTATTATAAATGCTCGTTAGAAAAAATCTAAGTTATAGTTTTTATCATTATGTGGTAGAAAGCTATACTACTATAGCAAATTAACACCCCGGTGGTAATACTCTATCAAATCACACGAAATAACTGTAACCAGTGTAATTATCACACCAATTCTCGTTTTACACTTTATAATATATGCAATTACGTTAATTGGCTTGTCGCCGACGAACCTGCTCACAGCAACTTAAGGCCAGAACACACGATCCGGTTATAGTTACGGATTTTTATTCGGTTTCTAAAAACCGAATAAAAAAACGAATGTATCGTTTTTTTCGAGACGGTGGTATTGACTCAGTAAGTCCCGATAACAAGTAGATTCTCCCACTTAGTAAGCCTTTTTTTGCACCCTGCACTAAAGAATAATTCTAGAATGGCGGAGGACGTTACTATCATACAAATGTCACGGACATAAAAAACACCCAGACTCTTTGTAGAGCATACAAAGAGTTGTCCTGTGTGGGAAAACAACTACACTCGATCAGGAGGCCGATATCTAAACCAATCCGCCATCTGTGTAGTGTAATGCAATGTGAAATAGGTATATTATATATTATTATGTTGTTTGATAGCTTATGAAGCACTGAGATACACGATTGATATTAGTACCAGATATACGATACAACGTTGATAACAACGTTCTATCATCCGTTACGTTCGCTGTCTACAATAATGTTCTTCTAGCAGCTACAAAACTAGTCTTTGCCCGCGGCTGCTGCAGCCAAAAGCTAGTTTTTAGATTCTATCTCAAGTGCCCCATATTGTATATGGATTAAAATACCAGTTTTTAAGTCTAATCAAGAGCTATCAATTAAAAAAGTTGCATCAAAATCTGTTTAGTAGTTTTTGCGTGATGCGCGATCTAATAAACAGACAGACAGATAAACAGACAAACATCTAAAAAAAATTGTCAAATATCTTAAATGTGTACAGACACTTGCCGTGTGGGGCCGGCTTTAGAATTGTCCCACCCCTCTCTACCCACGGGAGTCGTAAGAACCGACCGAGGAATACCGGGGGAATGGGCAGCAGCACTCCCTCGAGTATTAACAACATCCACTGTGATTGCCAACCCGCCTGCCAAGCGTGGCGATTACGGCATTATCCCCCATGACGGGACCGCTCGTTGTGGCGTTCTCTTGGGTAGGCCTATGTCCAGCAGTGGACGTTGAAAGCCTCATGGATGGTACAGATACAGCTATGTTACAGTTTTACAATAGTTAGGAAGAAAGAACTCAGAATCTGTTCGTGTTAGTTAACACTGTACCGAAACGTGAATGAGGGCTCTATGAATAGAGGCACAGTATTGGTGAAGTTGGCAAAGCGCAGGTGTATTAAATGTTATTATTCCTTGGAGTACGGCACGAACCGTTCTTGACTACCTCTTGTGGGTGCAAAGTAGCTTAGTGCAATGGCTCCATTTTTTATTTTATTTTGTTTAGGTGGGAAAAAATGTACCTAACGGCACACCCCGTCGTTTGGGGCAACAAACAGGGTAGTGTGGGGCCTTCACCCACTAAATAAACCCACCGTGTGCCGTCTCTCTGCCTTTCTTGCCACCGGAACCATATTACATTCCTTCAGTGGTAGTGCAATGGCTCCTAAGGTGAAATTAATTAGACTTATTAACAGTATCTTTTTTAGATAGGTCAGATTTTAATACTAACGATATCAGATGAATTAAGATCCTCATTAAGGAGTTTCTGGATCCACTGTCTTTCTCTACTACCAAATTATACAGAGATGCTTATTGGTTGCTTAACACGTAGAAGGCAAATTAATATTTTACTGTGGTGGAGCCTTATTAAGTAAAACAAAGTGTGTGAGTCTTGCTTGTTCCAGCATGCATGTTCCGGATCGATTGGAGAGGTGCCTACCTCTCACAGAAGAAAAAAAAAACATAGTATCACGTCTTTATTCCCCGAAGGGGTAGGCAGAGGTGTATAACACACCCACGACTCACCAGCTATGTTTAAGTCCCACGTAACAGAGGGCGAGCCTATTGACGTCTACCGGCCACATTTCCAAACTCCGGGCTGCTACTGAGAATTTTTCTTTTTTTTCTATTCCGCGTGAAACACAATAGGTACTCTGCTGTTGTATTTCGTATGGTGAGTGAGGGTGCCGGAGATCTAAACCCCTTCCCCATCTTCTCCTTATTATTATTCTTCTATTTTTTTTGGAGTTGGCGACGCACGAGCGATACTACTAGTATATATCTGTACCGTACAGTTATATACTGCACTTAAATAGTATAGTGGTGGGTTCATTTCTCAGTTGTAGTAATTATTTATTTTAGCAAATAGTCCACCATATTAATTACAAGATAAATAACAATCGTACTATTATATGATAATAAATAGCCTGAGTTACAAATATTTTTTCGTAAAACCTGAATTTTAAATCCATCCATCCATCAGCCTTTCATAGTCCACTGCTGGACATAGGCTTCCCCAAGAGAATGCCACAGCGAACGGTCTTGTGCTGTCTGCATCCAACGACTGCCTGTGACTTTGACCAAGTCATCGGTCCACCTGGTGGGAGGCCGTCCTACGCTGCGCCGTCCGATACGCGGTCACCACTCAAGAACCTTTCTTCCCCAAAGGTTGTCGGTTCGTCGAGCGATGTGGCTTGCCCATTGCCACTTCAGCATGTTGACCCAGCGGGCTATGTCGGTTACTCTCGTTCTCACGGATTTCCGTATCAGATACGGATCTTATCACGTAGAGAGATCCCAAGCATAGCCCGCCTAATGGCGCTGCCACGCTGAGCGACTTTTAGCCTTGATATAAGGCCAACATTCAGAGACCACGCCTCTGTTCCGTAAGTCATCACTAGTAACACATACTGGTTGTAGACCTTCCTCTTCAGACACTGTGGAATTTTGGACGAAAAGATCTACCTTAGCTTCCCAAAGGCTGCCCAGCAGAGCTGGATTCGTTGATTGACCTCTTTCTCGAAGTTGTATCTACCTAACTGGACAGTTTGTCCTAGGTATACATAGTGATTGATCATAGTGTTTGCATTTCAAATAAATATGCCAAATTATTTTACAAAGAGAAGTAACATTTAAACAGTGTTATCCCAATGGTAAGACCAAGCATAGCAAAGACATGGGTATCGAGTTTAATACCCAGTCTGAGGCAGATACCTCGAGAAGCAGATGTAGATATTGTGAATATTTGTTCAAGAACTATCACAGCCAGGTTAAGGTAAACGTCGTGAGGAAATCTATAAGCCTAAGTGATTCTCTTCACGGCTTACGAAGTCTACAGCCAGCGTTGTACAAGTTGGACTACGGCCTAAATCTTTTTTACTCTGGAAGGAGACCGGTGTTCCACATTGGTAACCAAGTGGTAGTTAATAGCACATGTCGGGCGCAGTTGGTATACCGTTAATTCCAGTTACCAATATTTAGGACAGTCTAGGAGAGTATTATTTTTATTACAAGCGCGGAAAATGCATTCCTCTGTGTGAATTACAAAGTGCAGATCCATTATAGTGTTTAGAAAGATACTAAGTTGTATCCAGCAGAGATCCAGAATATTTCTGTGTGTATTCAACCTTAAATTATGTGTAAAGCAAATTTCCTTCGACTCAATTTGGTCGTCAAGTGTACATGACACACATAATAAAATTGTTCTACGAGAAACATGTGTTATTTCAAGATAAAAATTATTCTATATGTGAATTTAGTAGTGTCTCATATAATTCTCTACCAAATTTCATCGAAACCTTTAAGTCATTTAGGCGTGATAATCTTCCAAACATCTGCATTAACCTTCGTATTTATAACGTTAATAAGGTAATGACATCAAAAGTAACTATTTTAGTGCATTTCAAAGCCTTTTCATAACACCGACAAGTCTCTTCTCAACTTCTCTCTTACCGCATTACCGTGCCTACTAATAGTTTTGATTTATACTCGTACTTAACTAAGTGTGGGTAAAGCATTTACAAAACTAACGTTCAACTTATACGAGCTATGAGTTCCTGTTGAAACATTACGACTTGAAGCTTTGACGCAACAAAACTTAGTATATAAACTTTGAGAGGCTCGTGACTATTAAAAAGTTGATTTATTTATATATATGTATAAGTACTACTTAATGACCCACGCTCGCTTCGTACAGATGTAATTGACTAATGTAATCTTTAGGATTCTTGTAGAACTACAAGTCTAGTATAGTATTTAAATAGGTATATATCTCAAAGTGTAGCCAGCGTATACCGCAAATTAATTGATTAAATTATTTTTTTCTATTGTTATCTATATAAACTAACGTTGGAAAATTATTTAGATTATAGTGAAAGCCGTTTCAAATTTGTGTGTGGTTTAGAAAAAGAAAATAACTTCATCATTGTAATTATGATAAGTACTTATAAATCGTGCGGTACATGTCCGCACGATTTATAAGTACCCTAGTGTCCCCTGTTGATCGCAGCGTAATGTTATATAACAAGGAAGAAAGAATTCTATGTCTTCCCAGGTAGTAAGGCGCAAGTATTCTGTTAATGTCAATAGTTTATGACTACGACACTTGCAAATAGAGTATCGTATAATTATTTGACACAAGAACATATAAAGTACCAAATAGTGTATTAATTTTGTGTAGGTTAAAAACATGAGCTGTTTTCGTTCTATAAGAAGCTTTTAGTGGAACGTCATGGCGTGTGGTTTAAATTCTGTCACATCATCTGTCATCATCCATCCATCAGCCTTTTGACGTCCACTGCAGGACATAAGCCTTCCCAAGAGAACGCCACAACGAGCGTTCCTGTGCGCTCATATGGGGGAACAGTATTTTTCCCTCAGTTGGCTCTTACGACTCCCGTGGGTAGAGAGGGGTGGGACAATTCTAAAGCCGGCCCCACAAGGCACTGTTTGTCACATACTCCAGTAAATTTATTAATTTATTGAACATTACAGAAATATATTTTTATAGTTTACATGGTGATGAAAAAAGCCGCTTCAGATACAACAATTTCACTCTATAAATACTTTTATAACATCTGTACGATATTTCAGACATGTGTTCTCACATGATGATGTAGGTAATGTATCCGAAATGTCAGTATCATAGAAAATCTAATAAAAGCAAAGTTGCCGTAAAAGTAGTTTTATTTGATAATTCATTGTACTTTTAAATTCTTCGAGGAACTACGCAAAGGCGGGTCCTTGTAGAATAACAAACAGTGTTAGCAAGTGAGCGCCAACGAGATTCATTAGCGAAACGACATTTCGGCGACGATGTTAAATAATTAAGCGCATCCAGCTTCATATGATAACTTTTTAATAAGACAATCCGAATTAGTGGCGGGAGTTTAACAAGTACACACGTATGTTACTGGCAAAACTTGATTTAAGGATAAACTAGTTTTGTCTAGACTGTACTAGTTTTAATTTGCTCTTAAGAAATATATGTCTTATAATATAATAATAGTACCTATATTATTTTTTCCAGAGTTTATATATAAATCTTGAAAGTATAAAAATAATAAAATATTTTTAATACTTTGTTCACTTTAATACTAAACATATTGTCGGTACTAATAGATGTATAGAAGTCTGAAAAAGAGTATTTCATTTTAGATTGTGCCATATTTATTTCCTTTCAAAAAATATTTCGATGTTTCACATCTGTTAGGCGTCCGGCGACATCTCACAGTTTTTCAAACCCCTCCCTGTCACTGGTCAATAACAATTAACATTACCCTCATACTTACCTATATCTTCTATAATAAGCATAGGAGTTTGTGAATACTAGTCTTGATTGACGTCCGTTTTAAATATGAGTGTAGATAAAAAAATAATGTGTTGATCTTATCATCATCATCGGTAGGCAGTCGTTGAATGTAGTCCGCCGAAGACCGGCTTCTTGGGATTTTTTCTGTCCAGCAGTGGACGGTAGAAGGCAAAGGCAGCTCCTGCAGGAGGTCGGCCCACCACAAGCATCCGGATTCGGAGTAAGGCTATTCATAAGAAGAACCCGACAAGATACTCATGAGGCACTTTTTTAAAACTCCAATTTCTTACCGTATTTTAATTATTATACTTAACTAATGCAGGGGCTAACCAAGAACATACAATAGTATGAAATAAAATTATTAACACAACATTATTATCACACTAATACGCTGGCCCAGTGCGAATCGGCAAGCTTCAAGACGTGTCGAGGAAATCAATCAGGCTTCAGATTTTTATTAGGTTTCAGCCAACGCTGATTTCCTTTACTGAGTAGTGATAATAATATTTCAAGACATACTTTACTCAAGAAGCTACTTTCATTTAAATTCCACCGTTAAGCAGTTACAACGAGAAGAAGTAACAAATTTACATGCTCACAAACTTTTGTGTTACGAGAAATATTTTATAGCTAAAGTTACGTAGAATGCATGCATAGAAAGTGACGCAGAAACAACGCGTATGTAAAGTAACTTGTTTTACATATCACTCCTCTGTTGAATATTATTACAAAAAACTCCTTTTTGCTCTCTATCATCTATCTTTCGACTTCCTATTACTTTCCTTGAGGTAGCCCTGGTATTTACTAGCATTCACCGGCTACGGTAACCTTTTTCCCGATCATAGCCTTTTTTTATTTCAAAATTAACTATTTTTATATCCGGAGAGAGAATCTGAGAAGCGGTTACCCCATCAATATTAGGTAAACATTTTAATAATAACATAATAATTGAACGAATCATAAGTGTAGCACAGCATCGCGTATTCGGTTCTGCTAGTGAAATATAAAAACAAGGGTAAACCAAACATTAGTTCGAAACCCGCTCCGAAAACAATCTTGTTTGTTATTTTTTATTATTGAAAAAGAAACATAATAAAAACATATCGTACATCCATTATTCTCGATACCAAGTTAATAACGAGACACAAACGTGAAGCAATGAATCGTATTAACTTGAGAGGGCCAGCAAACATTTTATTAATATTTGTAGAAAAGGGTTGGATTCCTAAGGGATCAAAGGCCGCGGCAAACTCAAGGAATAAGGGGAGAAAACGAAATGTTGGGGGGTGTATGTAAATTTTGTCAAAGTAACATCTGGTTGGGAGCCACGTAAAAATAACACAAGCGTTGATTGTCTGTCTCAATATACATATTTCATTATAGGCCCTTCGGCGTTTCTTGCTTGTAGTCAGAATTTGTTTACGACTCTTCAAGTGAGACTATTTTACTTACTGTATCATATAAAATCTTGGAAACGTACGGTGATGTATAAACGATAAGGATTTTAGCACTTGACATATTCAGCTAATTTAAAGAACAATTTTTTTAACACCACGTGTGAAAATTTGACATCTAAAATAACAGTCACGAGCAGGATTTGAACCTGCATCTCCTGGAATACCGTCACGGATGCTTTGCCAATTCAGCCATCGTAACAATTGCGCGGGACTGCGAATTTCAATAACACATTGACGATGGCATGATGAAGCATCGGGGACGGTATTCCAGGAGATGCAGGTTCAAAAAACAAATCCTATTCGTGACTGTTATTTTTGATTTAAAACTTTCACATCTTATGTTAATTTATTAGGCTGGCATGTCAAATGCTAATAAATATAAAAATATCAAATCAAATTATTTGTGAAAGTGGAATAATGAGAAATTTACTACAAGCAGGATTCGAACCTGCTTCCTATCCAATCTGGGGAATTGCTCGTGACAGCTAAGCTATTGCAATAGCTTTTTATAATTTGTTCTTTAAAGAATACAAGTATTACCACCGTTTTCTGCGGGTATCGTACGAGGCGACTAAGGAAGTAACCACATAACATCTATTCCGTTACCGGGGGTAGGGATAGGTAGACCACTGAAGTGATAAGGGCCTCACAGTACCCTGTTCGTTGCCCCGAACGACAGGGGGTATGGTTAGGTATATTTTATCACGCCTTAATAAAAAAGGGTTAGGTACCAAGTGGGACTACTCACTTGCTATATAGGGCTCGAGCGGGTCGTTACTAACGTCTGCTGTCTGACCATGAAGCAGTTCAGTATGGTTTGGTTGGAGATAGTCATCCACTAATTCGTTTCTCATCCACGAAATAGAATGATGGCAGTTTAGCAGTATTCTTACCATGATGATTTTGTCCGTGTGGTGATGGACTAAGAATACAAGTATCACCACCCCATTCTTTCCCACGGGTGTCGTACGAGGCGACTAAGGGAAGTAAGCAATTATCACCTATTGCATTACTGGTGGTAGGGCTGGGTATCAAGTGGGAGTACTCACTTGCTATCACGCCCGAGCGGGTTGGTACCACCATCTCCCGTATGACCGGCCAAGAAGCGCATCGATGTGTTTTGGTTGTAGCAGGAGGTAGCCGTTAATTCTTTCATTTCATATCTGTGAAATGAAATGGTGTGCAGCGGCTTGACAATACTCTCGGTATAGTCGAGTTCATGAGCGCGGTTACCATTTACCATCAGATGGGCCGTGGCTCGTCTGCCACAATATGCAATAAAAACAGCAGGAGACGCAGGTTCAAATCCTACTCGTGGTTATAATTTTCTATTTTACATGTTCGCACTATGTGTTCTTGTAAATAGGCGACCATTTTAAGTGCATATTTATACATTATAATAAAAAAAACAAAACAAAAAAGAAACAATGTTTTCTGTGTTTAGTGACGGTATTATTAGTATTAGTACTTAATTTTTTTTGTAACTGGAGGGTGATTGCTAATTTCCCAAGAGGACCAGTTGGTTGGGGGAACGTGGTTATGGTGTTTGCACAGAAACTCAAAATAATCTAAAAGCAATTGGGAGGTGGAGATTGGGAGTTGCCTTCAGTGACTGCGATGGCTTAGCTCTAGAGCACTTCCCCAGATTGGAAGGAACGCAGGTTCGAATTCCACTTGCAGTAAAGTTCTTTTTTTCCACTTTCACTAATATTTTTTTATATAAATTACCTAATTGAGCATGTCAAATGCAAGATCAAAATACTTTACTAAAATGATAAATCCGTTTTGTAGAGCAAAATGAGTTAGGGATACGTAAATTGTAACGGCCTTTTATTTAAAAGAAGAAGCGCCTGGTGTATAGTTATTGACAGTGTTTCTCACTGGAAACTCACTCTTAAATTTGGATCACCAGTAATATAGTTATTAATAAATCTTAATCAACTAAATTGTGCAATAGTTCTATTGCACAATTACAATTCAAAGCTCTTTATAAAAACGTTGTAGGAGCCACAGTAATTACCAAACGTAGTGAAGGAAATGTTTTCATTCCACGAATACCTACGTTAATACCATCACAGTATCCTGAACAAATTAAAATAATATAAAAGAATAAAGATCCCTCTTAATGTGTGCTTTGCCGTAACAATTAACAAGTCCCTAGGTCAGTCACTGAAAATGACTGGCATCGATTTAAGTAAGGACTACTTTTCACATAGACAGGATTTATGTTGCATGCTAGTGAGTATTTAGAAAAGGAAACACTGCAAACGTCGTTTACAAAAAGATGCTCACTATAGTAATTAAACATAAAATTTTTATGAATACTAATGGTTTAATTTCATTTAGAGACAGTATTTTTTAACAAAATCGTTCCTATTTCAATATTCATTTATTTGCGCGAGCGAAGCCGCAGGGAACAGCTAGTATAATATATAAATAAACTGTCTCGGTGTGGTGCAGCGGTAGTGTGTGTGACTGCTGATCATGAGGTCTCGGGGTTGATCCCCGGGTCGGACGATGTTATTGAGCTGTTTCGTAAAAAGAAAAATTCTAAGTAGCAGCCCGGAATTTGCAAATGTGCCTGGCAGACGGCAATAGGCTCGCCCTTGTTACGTGGGACTTAAACATAGCTGGCGAACCGTGTAATCCTCCACCACTTCTGCCTATCCCTTCGGGAATACAGGCGTGATGCTATGTATTATTCAAAGTTCTGTGAGTATTTGGCTCACTTTGGTTTGCCCTCACCTCCTGTTACTGCGTGTAAGTGTATTTTTTATATTCTTTTTGGTGCTTTATCTTGAGTTCTAAGTACTGTTATTTTATAAATAAAAAAACAGCTTGTATGTCAGTTCCTTGTCCTATCACAATGACTGCAAGGAAGGCGGAGGGGTTAAAATCATAGATTTAGTATATAATATAAATCTATGGTTAAAATAATATATATTACAGATGTAATACTGTCTCTCTAACAAATTTAATCTATAAATCCATTCAGTTCTTTAGGTGTGATTGACGAACATACATCCAAATATCTTGACAAGCTTTCAGCATTTAGCTATAATATTTGTGACATTATACCCACAATGGACTTATGATACCTTTATTCGTATACTTACATTTATATTTTAAAGATGTAAATAATATATCATGTTAAAAAGAGTCGAACAAATAATATTATAGACTAGATACTGCTTTTGACTCCACCTGCGTGGATCTTAATTATTCATTCTTTTTTCCAGAATAAATGTAGCTTGTGTTGCTACTTATATATATTATATTATATCTGCCAGCAAAATGTCCGGCAAAGCCATTTAAAATATTCTCTGGAACAATTAGACATTTTCGTAATTGGTTTTATAGTAGTGTGTAAAATCATATTATGCTGCTATTTTGGTATTACAAACAGAGTGTCTGTTAATTTAATTATTTGTATAGATGTATCCAGCTCAACATTTTGTATTTTAAACATCACGACTCTGAAAAAGCTTTAGTATATCCACATCATATATTTCGATATGTAGTTTTTTCAAAGGATCATCGTTATCTCCGAGTGATTCTATGTACCGTCATAAACCGTCTTGCTGTGAAATGTTGTCAGGTCCCTAGGGGTGGACACTGGTTTAAATCTCTGCCAGCCTAGAGTGCTGATGTGGTGCTATTGAGGACATTGTTCTTATCTTCACATAAAATATTTTTGGGTTATCTTTTTAGGTAGAAGTTTACGCAACGTAATCTATCTTCTATATATCTATATAATATATAAAAGAATAACTGACTGCCATATCAACGCACAGCTTAAACTCCTGGGGACAGTGAAAATGTATGATGAGCTTCATCGATACTGTAGGTGAGGTGTACCTATAATATACGATTGATTTATATAAAACGAAGCCGATTAGAAAACTAAACACACTCACATTATCATACGCGTAGTTTTAAACAATGCCCAAGTATTTTATTTTACAAACTAAATTCTGCCTGCGAGATGGTCCGCATGAACTTGAGAATGCACACTAACGATCTCTATTCAAAAATATGATAAAAAGTAGCCTATGTACTTTACTGGGCTACAGTCCAGACAATGTAGGTATATTTAGTACGTGTGGTGACGGACTAAGAATACAAGTGTCACCACACCATCTTTTCCCACGGGTGTCGTACAAGGCGACTAAGTAAGCAATTATCATCTATTGCCTGACTGGTGGTAGGGCTGGGTACCAAGTGGGAGTACTCACTTGGTATCGGGCCCGAGTGGGTTGGTACCACCATCTCCCGTGTGACCGGCCATGAAGCACATCTATGCGTTTAGGCTGTAGCAGGAGATAGCCGTTTATGCTTTCATTTCATATCTGTGAAATGAAATGGTGAGCAGCAGCTTGACAATACTATCAGTATAGTTGAGTTCATGAGCGACAGTTACCATTTACCATCAGATGGGCCGTGGCTCGTCTGCCACTAAATGCAATAAAAAAAAATATATTATACATTTTATGACAGAAGTTTTAGTAGTTATTGCGTGAAAGAGTAACAAATAAACAAACGAACACACTTTTGTATTTAAAAAAAAAACAATTATCTTATACTTAGGTATAACCTTGGTAACGCGTAGGACTTCACGGACACAAAGCACACCCAGATTTACAGCGAACCCACCACCCACGGGTGAGAGATCCGTATCCAAAATACTTCACCATCAGTGCAATCAAATCCTTACTAATATTAATTATGCGTAAGAGAGTTTTGATGTGAAACATCTAATGCGGAGGGAGAGTAAAATCGGCTGTTAGCGTGGCGACGCTTTAATTTTACTTGCCCCGTTCAAATATTGCAAATTAAATTTGACACACTTCCCGTTTTCCGATTGAGCTGAAATTTTACACGCATGTGTATATCGCGTGACAATGCAATATTATGATGACATGGAGCTGATCTGATGATATAGCTGGAAGGTGGACATAGGAACTCTATAATGAAACGGCCCAACCCCATCGAGTTTGGGCTTGTATGATTGGTCTTGCCGAGTACTTTGTGTCTAGATGGTATCCAGGGGCTGATGATGAAGCTGGAAGGTGGCCACAGTAACTCTATAATGAAACGACGCAATCCCGTCGAGTTTGGACACGTTTGACTCGTCTTGATGAGTATTTTGTAGTATAGGAACTCAGCTATAAAACAACATAGCTCCATCGAGTTTGGGCTCGTATGATTTGTCTTGACGAGTACAAAGTCTCTAGATGGTATCCAGAGTCTGATGATGGAGCTGGAAGGTGGCTACAGTAACTCTGGAATTAAACGACGTAACCCTATGGAGTTTATACTCGTTTGATTCGTCTTGAGGAGTACTTTGTCAAGTTATAATCATTTTATTTCTACAAAATAATTCCGATGTTTTCACATCTGCTAGACGTCCCGCGACGTCTAGTTTTTTTTTTAAAGACAACACCCTGCTCCTTGTATCGCGGGGGACTTTACAAACATACGACTTCACGGACGCACACCCAGAATAACCATTTGAGGATCACACAAAGAGTTGTCCTGTGTGGGAATCGAAGTCACAACACTCAAGCGGCACGCTTGTATCTAAACTACTCCGCCATCTGTGCAGTCCAAAGTCGCTGTTTGTTTGTTTGTAACGTTTTTCGACATAACTACTGAAACAATCAACATGAAATTTTGCACATAATATAGTCTGGGGCGCAGAAAAAAATAATCGCTACTTTCATCCCAGAAAAAATTATGCTTTCCGTGAAATAGTTATTTTTATATGCAGTAAAATATTGTCGTGTACTCTGAATGTGTTGGTTCGTTGAAGTTGAGGTTGTAATTAGAGGAGACAAATAACAGCACGTCCAGTCGCTTTGATGTCCATACAAGTATTTATTAATTCAACTTACATACAACATATATTATTACTAAATACTATGCGGCCCTAAACGTTCAGTTTAGGCCAGTGGCACACTCACACACTATAGTATAATGTATTTATATTCTGAAGTCCACACGTTCGGAGTCACAGGCATCATTTAGTTTAAAATATTATAAAGGATTTACCATAGTTTTAGTGGATAAAGCTTTTAAATTATTATTTTTTAAACTACGAAGCAGTGAGTGAGGGCGCCGGAGGCCCAAATGCCTACCCTTATCCTTCATCCTCTACTTATTTGACTTCCTGTCCACCTCGTATGCCTAGTCCTCTTCACGTCCCAAACCTTTCCTTGGAGTAGACGATGTGCGAGTGATGCCTTTTATTGTTGCTAGCTTCTTAGGCTACGGTAACTCCTTATCATCAAGTGGGCCGTAAGCTTGTTTGCCACCCACGCAGTATAAAAAAAATTACTGCAACATGTAGAGTCACGATAAAATTAAGTATAAAATATTAAACCAAAAATAACTGCAACATATAGAGTCACGATAAAATTAAGTATAAAATATTAAACCAAAAATAACTGCAACATATAGAGTCACGATAAAATTAAGTATAAAATATTAAACCAAAAATAACTGCAACATGTAGAGCTACGATAAAATTAAGTATAAAATATTAAACCAAAAATAACTGCAACATGTAGAGTCACGATAAAATTAAGTATAAAATATTAAACCAAAAATAACTGCAACATGCAGAGTCACGATAAAATTAAGTATAAAATATTAAACCATAATAACTGCAACATGTAGAGTCACGATAAAATTAAGTATAAAATATTAAACCAAAAATAACTGCAACATGTAGAGTTACGATAAAATTAAGTATAAAATATTAAACCAAAAATAACTGCAACATGTAGAGTCACGATAAAATTAAGTATAAAATACTAAACCAAAAATAACTGCAACATGTAGAGTCACGATAAAATTAAGTATAAAATATTAAACCATAATAACTGCAACATGTAGAGTCACGATAAAATTAAGTATAAAATATTAAACCAAAAATAACTGCAACATGTAGAGTTACGATAAAATTAAGTATAAAATATTAAACCAAAAATAACTGCAACATGTAGAGTCACGATAAAATTAAGTATAAAATACTAAACCAAAAATAACTGCAACATGTAGAGTCACGATAAAATTAAGTATAAAATATTAAACCAAAAATAACTGCAACATGTAGAGTCACGATAAAATTAAGTATAAAATATTAAACCAAAAATAACTGCAACATGTAGAGTCACGATAAAATTAAGTATAAAATACTAAACCAAAAATAACTGCAACATGTAGAGTCACGATAAAATTAAGTATAAAATACTAAACCAAAAATAACTGCAACATGTAGAGTCACGATAAAATTAAGTATAAAATACTAAACCAAAAATAACTGCAACATGTAGAGTCACGATAAAATAAATTATAAAATATTAAACCAAAAATTTACTTTAACACCAGCCTTTGTCCACGGCTTTGTCACGAATACAAGACAATTTTATATTATATCTAAGGTTTCCGATATAGTAGCGGGATATGTTTTATGTTTAGAGACGGCTAAGTAGCCGAAGAGTAAATTTTCTCAAATATAATACATTCTGATATTTAC
Organism: Leucoma salicis; assembly: GCA_948253155.1. Lineage (NCBI taxonomy): Eukaryota > Metazoa > Arthropoda > Insecta > Lepidoptera > Erebidae > Leucoma > Leucoma salicis. The sequence continues at coordinate 997,131 of OX411806.1, read as the reverse complement.
GCGAATGTTACACATTTTGAAATAAAACTACGTTTACGGAATCTATCGCGTTTACTTGATTTTACTACTATCCCGACGTTTCGAATACTTTACAGCATTCATGATCACGGGTGGACTTAGATGATAGACATCAGCCTTGGACGTCTATCATCTAAGTCCACCCGTGATCATGAATGCTGTAAAGTATTCGAAACGTCGGGATAGTAGTAAAATCAAGTAAACGTCATAGATTCCGTAAACGTAGTTTCATTTTCTCAAATATCTTAAATTATATTCTGTCTTCAGAAAATAATTATATCACTCTGTAAGGAATAATTCTTGTATCGTGGGGGAATTTATAATCATAAAATTTCACGAATACAATGTACAGCCAGACTACGAACAAACATTTGTAGATCACACAAAAACTTGTTCTATGTGGGAATCGAACGCACGACACGTAAACGGGAGGACAGTATCCAAACCACTCCGCCATCTGTGCAGTCAAGACGTTCCATTGTGAACGTGTAAAAAAGAAACTCACTTTCCCATTTATAATATTATGAAGAGGATGTACAGACGTGGCTCTGTAATAGCTTTATAATAGTACATATATATGAGTTAGAAAGTTATGCTATTTTCCGGGATAAAGAATAGTTTATGTATTTAATCCAAACTAGCAACTAAACTATCCATCCATCAGTCCTTCGACGTCCACTGCTGGACATAGGCCTCCCCAAGAGAACGCCACAACGAGCGGTCCTGTGCCGACCGCATTCAACGGCTCCCCGCGGCTTTGACCAGATCATCGGTCCATCTGGTGTAGAAACTAAACTAAGTCTCCGTTAATAATTGAGTACCAAATATACGACTTACCAAGCGATTAAGGCAGATAGAAAAGCTAGCATGAGGATGACTTAGACTTGTGGTGCTTTCTCTCACCGATTGAAACAATACAGTAGGAATACCTATAGTAAATCGACATCCTGTAGGTGTAACAAAACTCTATCCATGACAAAAGCTCAAGTAATATCACCAGCAACTTTGTACCTAATCTCTACGTTTTTATATATTAATCTAAGGCAGTTAAGGACTTAGCTGTACGAGAATAAATTAGCCTACTTTGCCCCTTTTCTGCTTAAGTTCGTTTATTATTTAACCCTTGTCTGGAAAGTTTTGGATAACTGGAAAACTCAAATAAGTATGACTTAATGACATCTTTTAAAATTTTGAGTATGAGCTGATAGTAAATTAAATGATAGACGATGTATATATGCTAAATGTAGTACATTTGTACGTAGTAAATGGACTTGCACAGATGGTGGAGTGGTTTAGATACTGGCCTCCCACTCGAGTGTTGTGGGTTCGATTCCCATACAAGATAACTTTTTGTGTGATCCACCAATGCCCAGTCAAATTAAATGCAGTGCCCGTCAAATTATGTGTTTATAAAGTCCCCCGCAATGCAACTGGACTGCCGATAGAAGTGAATAGTAAGTAACCAATTAATTGGCATTAACACTTCTTTACAAACCAAAAATAATTTAAAAATAATAATATCTAATAGCTCGACGATACATTTCACAAGTTACTTAGTTTTCACTTCTATCGGAGCATTCGGTGACAATGACGCGAGTTCCACGATTTTTGTTCACCCAAAAAGTACTCAACGCACCTAAAGAAGATCCCCCTTAGAATGAAAAACGAAACGTTAGATGAACTTTTGCTTCGAGCCATTTGTGATTGATCAACAGTCCGACGCGTGATTCCTGATTAGTCGAGATTTTGACGCGAGATTTTGACGCGGCGACCAATCACAATAAAGCAAAATGAAAGTTCGTCTAACGTTTCGTTTTTATTCTAAGGGGGCAGAGCGTTCGGTATTTATGACGTGAGTTCCATGATTTTTGATCACCCAAAAAGTGCTCAACGCGCCTAAAGAAGTTTTCACTTCAAAAAAAATTTATATATACGAAAATTTGTGACGATATTTTATATATCTTTAGATACTAGTACACTAATCATGGCTAAATGATTTAACGGATGTGGGTGTAAAGGATAATGCCGATTTTTCTATGAGAGTTGGGGTATTGTTGCGTCTTAACCAAATTAACTGTAGAACATTGAAAATGTACTCAGGCTCTTTAAATAAAAATATCATTGAGATATCTGATGGGAGTTTAGAGAAATCTGACTTTTAATTTTTAGTATATAGGTTATATATTGTTCGTTGAAATCCATATATTTTATTCTATTATAGTATAAAATGTAGTATCAATAGTATTTTAGAGTACCTATGTAAGAAATTTAGATAGGATATAATGCTACGGCTAACTATTCTGGATCTAGATTACATTCTAAGAGTCCTGGTCTTTGTACCACTAAAAAGTCTATCTCACACTACGTCACGCTCTTTTTTTTTATTACTCAACGGAGAGCTTGCTGAACTCAACGTTAAAGTAAACACTGAACAATAATAAAAAAACCACTGCTTTTCCACAAATGAAGCAACACATAACCGTACATCAAACACAAATCAAATCATGACAAATTGTCAATCAAATTTAAATCAATAAGGGTTGCTAGTAAAATAACAATATATATCCTAAAATATTTTTAGAAATTGATAATATATGTATTATATTTTTAATTTAAAAACAAAACTTCATAATTATGATTTCATAAATGAATCTTCGACTAATACTAAGTATTATAAGAGGATGTGCTCATGTGGGTTTGTGGCATATCAATATTCTTAATATTTGGCTTTAAAAATAGGTAGGTATAGTAATAAACTGGCGACATTGACTATCCAAGCCTTCCAATAAATATGGCAGTTCCGCTTATATCGAATTTAATAATATGTATATCTTTTTTTTATAACTTTGAAACCCCACTTCGCTTACGACTAAAATAAATACAAATAATATCATCATTCAAAAGACGGTTTTTTATGTTTAGATAGTTAAGACGCACGACGGGCATAAAAAAACCTAGTTATCGGCATTCCCTTTTGGTAGGTAGTTCATTGAGTATTTATTTTTTGAATGCAGTATTAAATTAAATATTTTTAGTGGCATAGTTCTGTTTTGGCGTATAATGACATGTATAAACACGTTTAATAGTATTTTATCTCGATAAGGAGTTCTTGTACAAAATGCCTAAGGGTTAATACATTTGAATTTTTAAAGTTCACCAAATTTAAACGCCTTTAAAAGCTAGTAATAGCTAGTAAAAGCTTTTAATTGGAGAAAGTAGTATGAAAAAATTAAGAGGGTTTGGCTTGGTTTCGCCAGGCAGATTTCTCCGTAATGGTAAGCATTCACCGGATTTATTTGATTTGATTTTTTTTATTGTTTTCTTTTTATTGAATATACAGATTGAGGACCATTACAGTAGGCTATACCTGTAAGTTACTTTTTAACTTTAAATATAAATTTCTTCTATGTACGTGTTCACTAAACTTCACCTAAAAGGCTTGACCAATTGTGGTGAAATGTTAGAGTGTATTAGAGTAAGTCTCTGAATGGTTTAAATTTACAATTGGACTCAGTAGATAGCGCTACGACCGTGTTACAGGATTTTAAATTTAACTCAATCAAAATTTAAATATTGTAATAAGATTCTGGAGAAGTAACAGCAGGCATAAAACATACATACATAGCATCACGCCTGTATTCCCCAAAAAGGTAGGCAGAAGTGTGTATGGTGAACTGTGGGTGTGTACATCCATGGTTCACCAGCTATGTTTGAGTCCAACGTAATAGGAGGCGAGCCTATTGCCGTCTGCCAGGCACAATGCTACTGAAAAAAATCCTTTTAACGAAAAAGCCCAGTAACACTGCCTGACCCGGGGATCGAACCCGAGACTAACAGGCAGGCAAGCCATATTCGGGCAAGACAGTGTCTACCAGTTCCACTAGAGGTTTAATAAATAGTTATATAATATATTCTCCTATTTCGGTTAATGTATAACCAATAGTACAATGATATCTTTATCAGAGTTATATGTCTTCGTTCTTATTAACGCCTAGTATAGAATAGGTCTATGAAGTGGCTGTGTAGACTTGTTGGTGACTCCCTTGGGACGGAACGGTTTCTTAAATCTAAGTGCTCGCGATATTTTTGTTCGTACGCACTGGAGTGGAAAAACGCTGTGATTACATTACGTCTACTTCGATTTTTTATTGATATTGACAGCAGATGAGCCATGGTACACCTGATGGTAAATGGTAACCACCATCAATGGATTCAACATAACTAAGAATACTGCACAGCCACTGTTTACCATTGCATTTTTTTATACTACATGGCTGACAAACAAGTATACGGCAGCTGATGGTAAGCGGTTACAGTAGCCTATAGACGCTAGCAAACACCAACACCATAGGCATCACTTGTGCGTCGCCATCTCCAAGGAAAGTGAGGTGAGATAGATAGCAAGGATATTAAGGAGAGGATAGGTAGGATACTAAGAAGAGGATAGGAAGAAGATAACAAGGAGAGGATAGAGAGGGGGTTTGTTCCTCCGGTACTCTCACTCACCATACTAAACACAACCGTACGAGTAACTACCGTTGTTATATCCATGCTAATCTGCTGTGAGAGTGTGGTACTTCCCCAATTGAACCAAACCCATTCATGCTGGGATAAGCGAGTACTGGGGGGTTAGACGGAATCTCATATCTCACAATCGACATCGTATCGACTCGCTTTTGATTGGTAGAGAAACCAACGTGTGATGTCGCAAACATGCATTGATTAATACTTCCGACAGATAGCGCAGGCGTCACACAAGACGTTAAGTATGAATGTGTTATCGACATAAGCAGTCAGGAGCAATTACCACGATGGCTGAATTGGCAAAGCATCTGGACGGTATCCAGGAAATGCAGGTTCAGATCCTGCTCGTGGCTGTTATTTTTAAAATCTAATGGCTAATCATGTCAAATGCTAAAAATATATATAAAAATATCTAAATATTTATGGTGTTGGCCGTGTGGGACCGGCTCTAGAATTGTCCCACCCCTCTCTAATCACGGGAGTCGTAAGAGCCGACTGTAAGAATGCCGGGGGAGTGCGCAGCAACACTCCCTCGAGTATTAACAATATCCACTGCAATCGCCAACCCGCCTGCCAAGCGTGGCGATTACGGCATTATCCCCCATGACGAGACCGCTCGTTGTGGCGTTCTCTTGGGCAGACCTATGTCCAGCAGTGGACTTTGAAAGGCTTATGGATGAATGGATTTATAGTGTTGCGTCATTTATTAGGTAAAAATCTTAATTGTAAAATTAAGTTTACCTGGTCAGTATAATGTATGAAAATACTTCCGACAGAAGGCGCAGGTGTCACCCAAGACGTTAAATATGAATGTGTTATCGAAATTAGCAGTCAGGAGCAATTGCCACGATGGCTGAATTGGCAAAGCATCTGGACGGTATCCAGGAGATGCAGGTTTAAATCCTGCTCGTGGCTGTTATTTTCGATTTCACATTTTCCACTTTGTGTTTAATGTATATCGCTAAGCATGTCAAATGCTAAAAATATATATAAATATATCTAAATAGATATTATTTTTTTAAAGATATTTGATACTCAATTAAGTACTGCCTATGATATCTTATCGGTTATAGCAACTGCTTGTGTCAATGGTTAGGTACGTTATGTTTGGAATATATTTTTAGAAAACGTGGGTTCTGAATACTAATATAGTATAATATTTTTTAAAAGAATTTATTCTAGCATAGGTATAGGTTTGTCAATTATAATAATATAACAAGTAAGATGAAATCCTTTGTACCAAAAATAATTTTGTTACCACAAATATATATTTGTCATGATATGTGGGTCTCGAGTTCACAACAGTCGGCATCGCTTATTATATTGAATTGAAATTTGTTGTTTACTAAAGAACAAATTATTTGTGAATAAACTATAAAGTAAAAAACATCATCTTATTTTATCGAATGCGATTATAAGAAAGAAAAGAAAAATAAACAATTATGAGATCCTTATCCAAGACAATGAAATTCGATCAAATCTCAATACTGTCGAACCATTTCATCAGCTCTATTGTACACTTAGTTATAGGCAAAATTCAAACGCAAATACGGGTACATCAGCCGGCGGGTGTTGGCGTAGATTTATTAATTACCCTACACTACCCGTAGGCCCTTCTCCTTGCTACCCTACTCAGAAAGGAGGTAAATATAAAGGGCTAACTGTAGGGCTATACCTTCGCATTGTGCAAATCAATTAGCTAGCGTTAACGTGGGTATGAGTTTGTCAGGTGTTAAGTAGTTTCGGGAATCAAAGTGGCTATCAATTAAACACAGGAAATTTATTTTGCTATACATTGAGATTTAGTTTCGGATAAATGTTATAATAAATTAGCCGATGACTTTGATTGAAGTAGGTAACTTCAGTCGCCGTCGCACAGACAGCAGTGATCAATTTCTATATTCCTTTGTTTTATCACAATAATTTACGCATATATACTTATTTCGTATAGGTACGAGTAAAACAAAAGCGTATGTTTTTTTTTCTAATAAATCACGTCACTGATTTTGGAAAGTTACCGCCAAAGAGTAAAGTAATACTAAGGGAAGTTACCGCTGTCACATATATTTTTAGAGATTGTTTGTGTGTTTTCATAGGTGACACATATTAGTGTATTACTGTATTATATACATTATAGTGTGCTATATCCTAATAAAAATGTTTTAAGTAGAGAAATTCAATGTTTTATAATGGAGTCACGAAATTGGCGAAGGAAGGAATTGATTGAGGGGCGAACATAGACATATAAAAATATTCGGACATAGTCTCGCTAACACAACTTTGTGTCGCTCAGAGTCGGCCAGTTTGCTGTACGTACATGCCTAAACGCACACATTCGCACGTTAGTCAGCCATTGCCCGAGTAAACGTTATCAAAGTCGGTACGTCTACGCTGCAAAAAAATATTAAAACACAGCATGTCTTGTATGGTGAAATGGTGTAACAACCGTAGTGACCGAAAGAAAAAAGGAGTCCAGGAGTCACATTTCATAGGTAAACGAATAATTTAATCACTTAGTTCCCTATTTTATACATTAAAATTAATATTAATTCACTAGAAGAAAATTATTCAGTATTGCTAATATTCACTAGTGCAAATTACCCGAAATATGGGAGTTTTATAGTTCTATATTTATTACTTTTTTATACTTTGTTTTTTTATTTTGTAGAGTAAAATGATATTTGATTGCCACCAATCGTTAATAGTGTTATTGTAGTCTGCGTTATCGAAAACAAATTATTCATATTTTCTTTATTATAATAAATTTTCTGATGGATTATTAATTTGAATTTGCGTTGGTCAGTAGTATAAGTAGCATGAATTTATTACTGTAGTGGCATTTACAAAATCAATAGTAAAGTAATCATACCTATTGTAACATGTTTTAATGTAATAAAATTGCATTTGCGAGTGTTATTTATGTTCATAAGAAAATCGCATTTAACGAAAGCGACATAAAATAAGGTGCCTACCGTATATGTCTATTTGTCTGCTTATTAACATTTTAGTAAACATGGAAAAAAATAAAAGAGATCTTTCTTAATCACTATTTATTTCTGAATTCTTATTGGAGAATCTGAGTCTGTTACATTTAGGTACTAAGAATCTTTTTGTTACAATCAATAAGGTGAACCAGTAGCATCATTTTATTTCTTTAGTTTATAACATACTCGATATATCTGAACTACCATTGCAGTGTCAACAACTTTAGCCCGTCAGTAAATAATTATTTAATTTCGGCCATTTTAAAACTTGTTATTTCTTGCGACATGCCCCTTTACCTGTGTCCAAACACACTCGCCGGAACAGAACATAAATAAGCCTAATTAAAAATATAGTGGAAAAATATTACTAAATACTTAGATATGAAACCATTATGATCTCATTCGATTGTTTTGTTAATCAAGTAATAACTTTTGTATTGGTCAGCACTACTTGTGACTACTATACTCTTTCTTCATACAGATTTGTGCAGTAACAGTGTTTTTTTGGCTACTATCAACCTTTTCAAATAGTGCGGTATATTTTATATACATTTCCAATAAATTTGTCTGCCAATCTGTATTTGTTAAAGGGTAAATTTGGCTAACATGGTATCCCTAAATTCACTCGCACATAGATAGCCGCCGCCATTACCTTGCCTCAATTCTGTCTTAGCGAGACGCAGTCCGTTTCTTATACGTCCATGGCGGCGAAATTGATTTTCACATGTTACGCTGGCTAAATCTTACGAGACAGTTCTTTAAGAATTAAAAAGTTTTTTTTTCATTAGTAATGTGCATGTAGGAAGGAATGTAAACATGAATCTGAAACATATCTAACTAAATAAATAGAATATTTCTTTTTATTTCTTCACAAATAATTGTAAGTACATAAACATTACAGTATCTCGTATTCGGCCTCATATACACATATTATGAGTACTGTGTAATACGCACTTTTTGGTACCAAACCGCCAGCGCTTATTGGCGTAGTGCGTACACATCATACAAGCAGTGCGTACGACTCTCGTTGAAGAGATTTACGGTAATAGAAATGTGAGTTATTAACCCTTCGCCCCCGGTTACGTTATCTTGCGATTGGCTCAGCAATGATCTCCGGATAGAGGTTTTATTGTCGCCCCCGAAGCGGAACAAACGGCTCTTCGCTACAATAATATTAGTTGGAATATTCCGATGTGTACATAGGATTATATCCGAATAGAATCGTTCATCGATATGATTTCTGTACGTTGTAAAATGTTATGATAATCGATTTGTTGATATATTGCTGAGGGGAAAAGTTTCGGGTGAAATTGTGTGAATATGTATTGACTGAGCGTAGATACTTAGTTTGTAGTTGTACAATGTAACCAATATTTTCTTAGATGTGATAAAAAATGATGTAAATTTGATTTTATAGAAGATTTTCCAGCAGGGTGGCTACTGATCCAGAAAATACTGAATCTATGAGAGACAGTTACCATTAGGTTTTTTGCTGTTTTGCACTGTTCTAAAAAAAAGCGAAAACCCCAGTCCCAGATAGACAATAATAGCGATCTTATGGTAACACAATACGTTTAAAAACGCGTCTATGCGCGCTTAATAAGTACTGTCAACCCCCTCCCTACCCTGTCTTTGTAATCCTTCTTCTCAGAATCCTATTCTTTTATTTGGAGTTGGCGACACGTGAGTGATGGATCTGGTATTGCTAGCCTCTATAAGCTACAGTAAACGCTTACCACCAGGTGGGCCGTTTGCTTGGTTGCCACCCCCGTAGTATAAAAAGAACTATCCTTTTCCAGCGGCTTTGTCCCAGTTTTTTGGACTGGTTTCCGACATAATAACGATTTTTAAATTATATTAGGTAGTCTTTAAGTCTAATTGAGAGCTAATAAACAAAAAAGTTTCATGAAAATCGATTCGTATCACAACGGTTCAGTAGTTTTTACTTACAACAAACAGATAATAATAAAATTCTAAAAAATGCAAAGACGCCTCAATTTTTTTTTAAATTAAATATTCTTGGACATTTCACACAACGCCCTCTGGTGCCAAACTAAGCTAATAATAACCATTAATATGCCATCTCATCTGTATAAAATGTTATCGTTTCGATGAATTCGAGATGATCGTAGTAGAGTTATTTTAATACATTATAGTTTTAACATTACAATATTTTGTTAGAATAATGAGAGTTTATGTTTTGACGGATATATTTATTTTGGTTCTATATTTTCTTTGGAATCTATTTTATATAATAACTTCTTATGTTTACTCTACTCTAATACACAACAGAGCTATGTCTGTACATTTAATATATTTCGAAAAAAGCCTATTTAGGTGTTTCTGAAAACAAAACATTTTTTTTTGTATTAATGTATCTTTGTCGAAAACTGCTCAACGGATTTTGATGCAACTTTTTTGTTTGATAGCCCTTAATTAGACTTAAAATCTTTTATAAATTTTATTCCACTAATATATCGGGAACCCGAGATAACATCCCGAAATTAAAAATAAGCTTTTGGCTGCAGCGGAGCCGTAGGAAAAAGCAAGTTTTCTATAATATATCTATAATCAATAATACATACTATATTTTCAAATCTCTGATCTCTATCCGAGCCGTTATAAACTAATTTTGAAGAATCCGATCCTTGCAAAGCCTTGAACTTAGATTAGCGATACCTATGTCTAGGAAGTAGGTCTCTGTATATTTAACAGTAGCTTTTCGAAAAAAAAATCTAATACATATTTTTATCAGTTACCAATTCAGACTCAAAAACCATTTACAACTTACATACAACAACCGAAGAGGACCTACTTGCTTTTTAACACGCTTTTGTTAGGGTCATACGTACGAGTATGTTAATATGTAACGGAATCTTCGAACGTGATATTCAACCACTTCAAAACGTCGTATTGATTTGCAATTTTGTACACTTATCAAGGACCGATGACAATGCAATCATTTGAGAAGTTCACACTGAATGTTTTTAGAAGATAAAAAAAGGATTGATGTCAAAGTCTGTTAACATTTTTATTGCTTTTCGAAATGTCTCCGTTCCTTTCTAACCATCGTCGCATGCGATGGAACCATTGATTTGAAGCAGTAGGCCCACTCTTCTTTAGAGATTTCTTCTATGCCTTTTCCAAACGCAGCCACGGCATCTTCAGGGTTCATAAAACGACTTCCTTTAAGTTTGTCTTTTATTTTTGGAAATAAATAAATGTCATATTCCATTATAGTGAGTTTAATTTTGCAATTAAAATTTATACTATTTGATGGCGCGATTTTTTTATATTTTGATCGGTATTTTAGCAATTGACATGCTCAGCTACTTTAAAGAACAAATTACTTGTGCTGTGTGTATGTTATTGCAAGCACGGTTTGAACCTGCGTCTTATCCAATCCAGTGAATTTGGACTGGATTGAAATATATTATTGGTACCTACTACTAATTATAAGAACTCGTAGGATAGCTATTTTTAGTATTATACACGTAACGACTAAACGCATTTGATCTACTTATCTATACTATTATAAAACTGTAACAGAGCTGTGTCTGTACATTCAAGATATTTGAGAAAAAAATGACTGTAATAGGCCATATAGGCGTGTCTAAACACAAAACAATTTTTTTTAGAATTTTTGTCTGTTTATTTGTTTATCTGTTTGTTTGTTCACGCATTACACAAAAACTACTTAACGATTTTTTTTTATTTGAAAGACCTTGATTTCACTTTGTGTTTAACCTTGATTAGACTTAAAAACTGGTATACATTTTATCTCGCTACTATATCAGGAACCTGAGATATAACCGAAAAACTAGAAAATTATTTAAACTAGATTTTTTTGTAGAATTTATTTAAAAAAAGAACTACTAGATGGATTTAGATGCAACTTTTTTTAATTGAAAGGGCTTGATTTGACTTAAAAACTGGTAGTCATTTTATCCCGCTACTATATCGGGAACCTGAGATATAACCGATGCCGATTTGCCGATGGCAAAGGCTAGTTTTTTATATTTTCTACTATAGAGAACTTTGTCACACATGTCATGTGAATTAGCGGACAGTAAATTTCAATAATAGCTACTTTATTTAAATATTTGCCATTGACTTATTTAGGGTGTATTTCTTCTTCACAGGTAAACTTAATTCATCAAAAAAGTCACAGTCGAAGTCAAATTCATACAAAATTATTCATAAGTAAACTCATGCTTTACTGTGACGACTTTACTGAAAGCTTCTAAAGAATTATGGAGGCAACCAAAGAAAAAAAAAACAAGTTACGTTACATTGCATCACTTATGCAAATACGCAAATAGTTAATTAGCAAAATACCACCACTTTTAACATTAATAATTGAAATAACACAAGTTTTGGAGAATAATGTACAGTAACGACATAATTTTTTATATGTGTTGCCGTCGAAGACTCTAACAAATATAATAGTCACTGTATAATTGCTATTATTTTTATTAAAATGAAGGTATTCTATCAAACTTCTAACACCTTTTTAGCAAAAAGTATGTGCCAAACACAACTGAAAAGAGCTATCACAAATCTACTTCTACTACACAGACCGTAAGCCTCGGCTGTCAAAATGATCCAAACGTTGATGTTCACTCTCTGCCATTTGTACTCAGACACACCATCGGAAATAGGTCAGGGTCTGAATAGGACATGCGATATAATTTGCTGACAACAATAGGGCAAGGGGCGCGAGCCGGCCCTATGCATGACCTTTGTAATAATTCGCATCATTTTTATTTATCATACCAACCGTTATAACCTAAATAGTTGTTTAGTGTATGCTTGTGAAACGTTCGCGTTTGCATTAATGGGACGTGAGCTCGCGAGAGCAATTGTGATATTTAGAATTATGTAGATAAATAAACATCAAGCTTTTTTATATATAAAAACCAATTGCTGTTCGTTAGTCTCGTTAAACTCCGAAATGGCTTGATTAATTTGAGTAATGGTTTTTTCATTTTGTTAGTTCTAATACAGGGATGGTTTGAAAAAAAAAGGGAAAACCCATAAAATAGTTGCAAAATACTTAATAAATCAAAATTGAGATTTTGAACGAGAATTGGATTATGGACCTAATAATAGAAGACAAAATGACTGCTACTGTCATTGTTTCTATTTTATTTGAATAATCTAACTTAATTGAAACCTTAGATGATTCAGATTGATTGGGATTGAAAATCGCTGATAAATTAAATTGTAGGAGATACGAAGTTCCTGGGTCATTTAGTAATAATATACATAAACAGGTCCGCCCTCATAAGGAGTACTGCTCACATCTCTGGGCAGGTGCGTTTAAGTACCAACTCGACCCACTTGACTCCCTGCAAAGGCGTGCTATTCGAATTGTCAATGATCCCGATCTCACGGAGGGTCTGGAGCCGTTGGAGTGGCGGAGAGAGGTCGGGTCCCTCTGTGTGCGCTATCGGCTCTATAATGGGGAGTGCTCGGAGGAGCTGTTTGAGGTGGTACCAACATCACCATTTTACCACTGAACCACGAGACGTCACGGTAGGGTTCATCCACACCACCTGGAAACGATTTCGAGACCGTTCGTTTTCAGCGCTCTTTTCTACCACGTACGTGTAAGCTCTGGAATGACCTACCTGCTACGGTGTTTCCCCGGAGCTACGACATGTCCCTCTTTAAACGAGGTTTTTAAAGGAGCACTAAAGCGTGTTGCTAAAGTCCATGAGCCGCGGTTATCACTTACCATCAGGTGGGCCCCTTGCTCGACTGCCACCGTTGGCAATAAAAAAAATTATCGCCAGATTTTTTTTCTATTGTTATGTAATTGTGTTATGTTTAGCTTTATCTAATATGTAATGTTATTCTGATTGAGATTCGTGAAAATATAACTTAGTTTTCTTTCTTTATTTCTTTCTAATTTCGACAGCGGCCCGTGACACTAGCTATGTATGTAGGATATACTATAGTGCACGAGTGTGTGTACAAACCTAAATTTACTCCCTGGGGGGTTAGGCAGAATCTCATATCTCACATGTCGATCGTATCGTGTTCACTGCGATTGGTTGAGAAACCGACGCGTGATGTCACAATAATCCGTTGGCCAATCATGGTGATCTCTCAACCAATCACAGTGATCACGATACGATCGAAATGTGAGATATGAGATTCTGCCTAACCCCCTATTCCGTCACCCTAAGTCAGTCCGGAACGGTATTTCGGCACGACCGGAGAGAGATCACGCACAGGATCAACTGCCTTCCTCGCTTTTGGAGGTACAGGGGTGAAGTCATTCCGGACTTGACTGAAAGCGCTTGAGTAGACTGAACTGATATACCTATATTTTACCTTGCTACTACATCGAAAACCTGAGATATAACCTAAAAACCCAGTTTCCTCGCAGTAAACAGCTAGTGCCCAGCTAAACAGCAGGGCGAAAGCTAGTTTATAATAATGTGAAACGTTCGAAATGTTAACTTCAGACGGTTATTAAACTCTATAATTATCCATCAGTGTCTTTGGCTACCCTTTCGAACCGGTCAATACTTCAGTGCTACCATCAGTATTAAAATAAATATAAAGTAATCTGATACTATTAACATAGTTTAGTTAAAATTGACTATAATATCAGTTAGCCGCATACAGCGTCCACTTTTCAGTACTCTATGTACTGAACGTCGCTCCAGGTTATGGCAGAATATAAATTGGAACTTGTTTTGTATTTTTTGCTTCGAACACGTTTTAAAATATTTTTTGCAATGATAGTTACTTAAATAAAATATCTTTCAGGTTTGGGGTTTTAGTCAACTTAAAACAAGGGCAGGTTTTGATTTATTTGTAGTATGGTTAAAATATACTAGCTGACCCGACAGATGTTTGATATCCGAATATTGGTGTTTCGTTTGGATAGAGTAATAAATACACAAGAGCAAGAAATACACAATTTTAGATACCTGTTATTTAGTATTAGACTTTTTACTAAAAGTTAAGTACACTAGACTTTCTGATATCTCTCTCGTCTAGCAGCTAGTACATGCACATGTATCAGTAGAGGTTCAAATCCTGCTCATTCCTATTATTTTCGATTTCACATTGTCGCAAAATGATTTTATGTTTATTTAAACATAGCATCACGCCTGTATTCCCCGAAGGGGTAGGCAGAGGTGTTTACACACCCACGACTCGCCAGCTATGTTTGAGTCCCACGTAATAGGGGGCGAGCCTATTGACGTCTACCGGGCACATTTCCGAACTCAGGGCTGCTACTGAGAATTTTTCTTTTTAGGAAAAAGCTCAACAACATTGCCCGACCCGGGGATCGAACCCGAGACCTCATGATTAACAGTCGCATACACTACCGCTACACCACTGAGGCAGTTTATGTTTATTTATAAGGGTAAATGCTTAAAATTTAGTTCTGCGTAGAAACTGTGATAACGTTTTATAGAGTTTCGACGTGATATTTACAAAATAATAATCATATCTATAAATATAATTCTCTAGTAAGTGTGTTCGTCATCGAAACTAAACGGCTGAAGCGAGTATGTTGAAATTGTTTGTGTTTCGCCGGTTTCGGAGACTCTTGACTCCACCTTACTTCAATACATTACCGATTTGATCTAGGTTGATGAGTCTCGGTCTCCCCCTGTACCTACATCCTTCCACTTTCGCACACAATACACGTATAATTCCGTAAAATCCGAGTTCAGCTTGACTTCAGGCTAGAGATTGAGCCAGACTCCTCTGTCTGCTCATTTTCTGGTCTAATTATATATATATAATCACTGCACAGTTAATGTTACACGCAAGCATAAATTAGGTATTACTTACTCTCTGTGGCCATAAGTTGAGAATATTGTGAAGGTAAAAGTTGGCAGGAATCCAATTCGAATCGTTTAAAAGTCATACATTTTGAAATACATTATAGCTGTATAATTTTATATTTTCTCGAACCAAAATTTTGAAATTACCTAATTCATTTGTAAACTAAATTTGTAAACAAAAATGAATTTGCTACAAACAAATAGATGTGTTATTGGTTTCTAAAATTATGATGTTTTTCAAGAGCGACTGTTCTTCTCATATAAACTCAATTATAATGTTAACACAGTGTCAATTACAATATTTTATATATATATATGTCGGATTGAGTATAAATGATGAATATAAGATGCATGATAGGGAACGGAACATATGGACAATGAGGTAACATTAAATATAGGAGTGATAGGGACGGCTGTAGGTGAGTGAGTGAGAGGACGTAAGATAGATCGAAGATGGCATTTTGACTTTATATTCGGAGACGAAGACGGGGACATTACGATGGTTAACAATTATAATACTGTAAGGATATAGAAATTAAAGAAGATTACCTGAAAATATAAGAAGTTTTTATTTGTACATATACATATACTCGTACCTACCTGCACTTGACCTACTCGGCCATTTATAGAACACAAAGTGTCAAAATGTGAATTAAAAAACGTATCTGAACCATTGACCCAGGCACTCTGGTGTAATCCCTGTTTGTAGTTAGGTATAATTCACATTCTCCTATGGTCAAATTTATGATAAGTATTTGTCCGTGTGCTGACGGACTAAGAATACAAATGTCACCACCCCATTCTTTATCACGGGTGTCGTATGAGGCGACTAAGGGAAGTAAGCAATTATCATCCATTGCATGACTGGTGGTAGGGCTTGGTACCGAGTGGGAGTAGCATTTAAGTAATGTTCTAAGAAAAGAAATTAAATATTTTTATCAAATAAATTACGGCGTACACTAGCAGCTAGCTACATCTTAAGATTTACTTTAAAATATGATAATATAGAGTTATAGCTCATCAAAAATCCTAAAGATATTTGCAATATTTAATGGCATCTATGCAGAGCAAGGGCGGTTCAGTAGTTTTACTACGACTACTACTTATTATCACGGCATTTCCCTTGTGGGGTAGGCAGAGACAATAGAGTGCCGAAAGGCTATATTCTTGCATACATCTCTCGCGTCCTCCATATTCATAATTCTCTTCATACACGCTCGCCGGTATCTTAGACTGCACCTTCCTTCAATAGATGACCAATAATTATACACCATAATATTACACTATATTACAATATCACACACAATAATACTACACTACAATAATATACTTTTTACAAGAAAAATAGCATTCAAACGCATATATTCTAAACAGCGGTCGTGAGTGACCATATATTTTGGACTTAAACAAATTTGGTACATTAGTTAGGCTCCTTTTCTTTGTGTTGTTAAAATGGGCTAGTCTAGACACAGTAATTGATGTATTGCACGCACTATATCATCTAGCAGTGCTCCATTTCGACTGCCAATTTTATTTAATATTCACGCACGGTTAGGCCTTTTAGGAATGCAATTTATTAATAAAAAAAACGCTAGGTTTTATGAAGAACTACAAAGCTTGGCGATTACGGCATTATCCCCCATGACGGGACCGCTCGTTGTGGCGTTCTCTTGCGGAGGCCTATGTCCAGCAGTGGACGTAGAAAGGCTGATGGATGGATGGATGGACAAATCAAGTTTTTGAAAGTTTTTATTTTGGCAGAAACATGAAAGGGTCATGTTGTTACTGTACATTATTTTTCAAAACTTATGTTATTTCAAGTATTAATGTGTAAAAGTGGTTTTATTTTGCTAATTAACTATTTGTATAAATATGTGTTAGCAAGTGATGTAATACAACGTAATAATATATGTTATTTCGTGTTGCCTCCAGAATTTCATAAAAGCTTCTCAGTAAAGTCGTCACCACTTTACTGATGAGCAATTTAAAACAATGTGAAATAAAATATAAATTGTTTAAAATATAAGACTTTACCAGCTTGACCTAAAGGCCTGAGCTACCAGGTTATTAAATTAAAAAAAAAGAACTACAAGGCCTTAATAGATAGGTACATTATTTTAATGTCTGTCTTAAGGTTACTAAACGCAACGCGTTACGTTTAGGCATATTTCGTTACATGAGAGAGAAGAAAGCTATAATTATGATGATAAGACTGCGACTGACTGCTGCTGTGCTGTTGCTTCCAGGTCATTGAAAGACGTATTACTAGTGGTGTGGTTGGGTGCCGAATGGGTCGGTACCATCGTCTTCAGTGTAACGAAAAACCTAGATTTAGTTGTAGCGGGAGATAGCCGCCAATTTATTTATTTCCCAAATCGCGAAATGAAATGGTGAAGCAGCTGCTAGTCAGAATTTTCGTTATTACTGATCCCATTAACGGCGGTTACCACTTATCATCAGGTGGGCAGTTGTTTGCCACTATAAGCAATATAAAATACCTTTTTTTAAAAGTGATGGACTCTACTTTTATGTGGTAATATTTTTTTCATTTTATTACTTAACAATGCATTGAAAATTAACATTATAAAAAGGACTGGAGGGTACTCTGTTGAGCAAAAGGTTAAAAAGTTCTACGTAACCGGTTACCGTAGCCTATAGAAACTTAGTGACACCAAAGATATCAAGTGCACATTGCCAGCCCCAGAGTATAATGGAAATGGAGAGGAAAGAGAAAAGGAATGCTTTATACTAATATCCTTCAAGAGGGTAATCAATCTCCACATAAGAACGTATAAGTATGTAACAGTTTTATCTTTATAAAGTGCTCAGGCATAGAGATTTATTGGCTAAAGCGGTTACTATGACACAGCGACTAAATTAAGCAGACACCATTTGTAGTAAAAGATTGCGTTTCGACCGCTAATACCATTTTTATACATAATATCCGGTGCAGCGGAGTAATCGTGACTACGCACTATTGCCGATAGTGAGGAGAAACACTAATCACTATCGATACGTTTACTTACATATATTTTGGAATTTTGAACACAGATCACTTAAACACAAAGTGAAAAATGTGAAATTGAAAATAACAGTCACGAGCAGGATTTGAACCTGCATCTCCTGGATACCGTCCAGATGCTATGCCAATTTAGCCATCGTGACCACTGCTCTCGACTGCTAATTTCGATAACACATTCATTCTTAACGTCTTGGGTGACTTCTGCGCTATCTGTCGGAAGTATTTTCTTACATTATACCGACCAGGTAAACTTAATTTTACAATTAAGATTTTTACCAAATAATGACGTAGCCCTAGAATTATTTAGAAATTTTTATATACTTTTTTTACTTTTACTTTTTTTTCACATTTTTCACTTTGTGTTTAATGTATATGCCTAAGCATGTCAAATGCTAAAAAAGTATATAAAAACTTCTAAACAGATCACTTAAACCAAAGATTACAAGTAGAATCACCGAATTTGGTGACCTTCCATGCAGGAAATTGTGTATGTCCCATACTACGCATGCTATGCGTCATTCTCGGATCTACGTGATTCTCATGAATAGAACTGTGACTAGAAGTACACATCTAGAAGTACACAGCGTTGTGTTTGTTATATCATGTAGGATGGATGGCTTAAAACTTACCACAAATTTATCTCATCCAAGTCGTATTTTCTGTGCTCTTTTATACCACATGCAGGCTCTGGAATGACATTTCGGCTTTTCTGACGTATCCTTATTTAAACGAGGTTTGATAAAATCTTTTCACTCACGGCAGACCGCTGCTTGACTGGGTCCTTGGTGTTATCAAAGTGCAGGTATGGCGGTTCGCACTTAACATTAGGCTACTTGCTTGTCTGACAATGTAGAAAAAGGAGATAGAGAATCCAGGTTTCTACGAGAAATTTCTAGGAGAATGCTACAACACATCCAAAGAAATAGTTTTGATTTATCATATTTGGACCTCGTTCATCGTGAACGAGAAGCATGAAAAAATAGGGCCTTTGACTTGTTTAGGCCCACCCTAAGAAAATCTGCACACCTGATTGATAAATTGAAGGTTTGTGAAGTCTGCTAACCCCAATTGGATCAACGTCCACCACACTGTGCCCTAAATCCCTTAGCATCTGAGAGGAAGACCAAAAAGTAGTACAGTAATTGGTCGTAAAATATTATTTTTATCGATATCCATAGAGCTTACCCATCTCTAACGCAGTACGGGTGCACATTTCCGTTTGCGTGATGAATAGTTGTGGCGATCCGTCGGCCGCGAGTCGTGACCAAACAGTACATGTCATCTATTAGACCCTACCACTCATATTGCAACTACTGACCCGGTTTTTGTACATCCATTACTATTTCAAATATATACATAGTCTACATATATTTTATTTATTACGTATTAAGTCAAGAATGTATTATTTTTTAAGTGACTTAGGCCATAAGTACACCACGCTGGTATAGCGCAGGTTGGCAGACTTCACAAGTCATCGAGAAAATCTCTTTGGCATACAGGTCTGTTTTATACTACGTGGGTGGCAAACAAGCATACGACCCACCTGATGGCTAGTGGTTATCGTAGCTTATGGACGCTAGTAATACAAAAGGCATCACTCGCGCGTCACCATCTCCAAGGAATGAGATAGGAGGTGGCGAGGAAGTATAATGAGAAGAGGATAGGATGGATACTAAGGAGAGGATAAGAAAGATAATAAGTTGAGAGGATAGGGAGGGGGTCTGGGCCTCCGGAACTCTCACTCACCATACTCACTCGAGACTCTCACCAGATTCTGTCAACACGTAACGACTACCAGGAATGTAACATGGTTCCGGTGGCCTGCCAATAAAGGCGGAGAGAAGGCACACGGCGGGTTTCTTTAGTGGGTGAGGGCCCCACACTACCCTGTTTGTTGCCCCGAACGACGAGGTGTGCGGTTAGGAACATTTTTTCCCACCTTAACAAAAAAAAAAAGGTGCTAGTTGACATTTGGAAGCTACCTATTAAAGTGCCCTCCGAAGTACGAAGAAGGTCAGATGTTCACAAATAGCTGTGACTCTTTAGTCAGCCGGTGCTTAACCTTCCTAATCGTTCAAATTGCAAGCATAACTGGGTTATGACCTACGGAAATCCTTCCCTTTTATAATATTTGTATAAACAAAAACAAATAAACAAAAAACCAAACATTATATTACTATTGAAACAAAAGTATTTTTTTATAATTTACAGTGTTTTTTTGTAAAAATTTAAGGCACACATCATTCCGAAGGGACGAAATTATGCCATCAGTTTATGAGATACAATATCTATGTATAGTACACACTAAAATTGCTTGAAATAAGTCTCGTGTAACATTTCAGGAATTGGCCGTCGTTAATATTTTATTGCGAAAACAATACAAGTGCATACGTAACATTATTATTCCCGAACGCGGTAATTCCGCTGAGTTCCGAATAGATGCACCATGCTGCAGTCATTATTTGTGGTATAGTTTTAGTTCAAGGATTTAGTCTTCGAAAATTTTTAAGAGTAGTAATCGTAGATTTTCGTGATGAGTTTCGTCTTCGCTGTAGTTCTGTTACCGTCTAAGATGCAGTTACCACATCTGTAGCTCAACCATGAGTTTTGCTCACGTAAACTCGCTAGCGACTACGTAAAATATTTGTATGACAAACCACAGCGCCTCTGGCGGTTACCTCCTATCGAAAGGAATTCGATAGCGACTTGGCATTTGTATAGTTTGTATACAAATTTGGTACCATGAGTTATGAATTTGTCTTATGCTATCGAACAAACCCGTTTTGATTGTAGTTACGTAACTCACTGCATTATTGTGTGGTGAAAGACTTAGTTTATCTATAATACTTACTAAAGTTTAGGTGTAAATATCTGAAAGAGAGCATATTTAGCATGGAATATGTTAGTAGTGGCTGAATATGAGGATAACCGCCGGGAATAAAGAAAAACTCAAGCTAATATGAGAATTATAGTTTGATGTTCATTAGAAAATATTAGTGAGAATACGTTTGCAAAACTTTACAGGCTTAACAAAAAAGTCGTTTTAAGATTATTTGTGCAATTTTACCTCAGTTTACAGAAATAAAGTCTTCACAAAGGGTTTCATTGGAATCAAAGGTAAGTTATGATGTCACAATAAAATATTGTTGGGTTGGGTATGTTACAACCCGCCGGCGACCACCATCATACACTCCACTAGTAATTGAAATCGAGAGACACTGGTTCTCATAATATTAATACAAAAAAGTTTCACAACAACAATACCGCACATTACCGATCGCGATCTACAATAAATACAATGGGAATATAAACAGATGTGAGATTGATTGACTCGGCAATATTTTGTTGACATTAGCCACTAACATTTGTTTACATTAAAGAGGCAAAATTCAAAATCGAACTATTACGAATACACACTTAAACAAAAGCGACCCATCTATTTAGTCGGATAACAGCACGAATTTGTCGAGCTTACTTGAGCAAGTGACGTAAGCGGCAATTTAACTCATGGTACGAGTACTATCGAAATCTATCCTATACACGTATAAACGCTAGCGACTCTAATTACCTATCGTATCTTTATAGCATAAACTCATGGTCGAGCTACTGGTGAGCCATGGCTCTGCTTGGCTCGTCCGCTGCCTTAAGCAATAAAACAAAATAATTGACACAAAACCACAGAATAAATACTAGTCCTACGGACAGAACCATCACTTCCATTAAAACTTGTCCAAAATCTCCCTATAATAGCCTACAAAATCTTAATAATAATACTAATTATTCGTAGCGAGAAGAAATGTACCTTATGAACACAGAAATACAGTTGTTATTGTTTTGAAGGCGTCATTCAACGAATGCGCTAGGGTTGCACCTATGATGATTTTACTTACTTAGTTATCATCACGCTATCTCCCTTGGGTAGGCAGAGAGAACAGAGAGACAAAAAAAGGCTCTATTCTTGCATACATCTCTCGCTTCCTCAACATTCATAATTCTCTTCGTACACTCTCCGGTTTCCGCTCGCCGGTTTCGGAGACTACTTACTGACTCCACCAACAAAGCTGTCGTTTATAAAACTTAAAAATTTATTTTTCTAGTTGATTCTATTTGATTAATTTTTATATCATTTCAAATGTTATTTTCAAGTCGGATTATTTTTTTATAAAATTGTTTTTTTTTGTTGATCATATAGGTACGTTTAGAGTTTTAGTCCTGAATTTTCGGTTAGTAAATTTTACTGTCGAAATACCCTAAACCGCGTAAATAATTTTATTTTAATCAATACTACAAGCGCGAGCTTTTAGGCGCGCGTGTGACAGTCTTCTGTCGGTTGTACCGTGGTCGGTACGCGAAGATGTAGGCCTGACAAAACTCAGCAGCGTACTTTATTATTCTAGATTTTTAAAACTAATATTTCTGGCCAGTATTGAAAATTTAACTGAAAGATACGTATAATTTTATCATTCACACTTAAGATGCCACTGTCTTGTAATTTAAAACTCAACAATCGTGATAACTGCTGAATTGGCAAAGCATCTAGCACGGTTTTCGGCCTGGAGATGCAGGTTCAAATTCTGCTCGTAACTATTATTTTCGATATTTAGATATTTTTTATATATATTTTTAGCATTTGACATGCTTAGCACTATACATTAAACACAAAGTGAAAAATGTGAAATCGAAAATAACAGTCAGGAGCAGGATTTGAACCTGCATCTTCTGGATACCGTCCAGATGCTTTACCAATTCAGCCATCCTGACAATTGCTCCTGACTGCTAATTTCGATAACACATCATACCTAACGTCTTTGGGTGACGCCTGCGCCATCTGTCGGACGTATTTTCATACATTATACCGGCCAGGTAAACATAATTTTACAATTAAGATTTTACCTAATAATGACGCAAACCCTTTAAATATTTAGATATTTTTTATATATATTTTTAGCATTTGACATGCTTAGCACTATACATTAAACACAAAGTGAAAAATGTGAAATCGAAAATAACAGGATTGTCAGGATGGCTGAATTGGTAAAGCATCTGGACGGTATCCAGAAGATGCAGGTTCAAATCCTGCTCCTGACTGTTATTTTCGATTTCACATTTTTCACTTTGTGTTTAATGTATAGTGCTAAGCATGTCAAATGCTAAAAATATATATAAAAAATATCTAAATATTTAAAGGGTTTGCGTCATTATTAGGTAAAATCTTAATTGTAAAATTAAGTTTACCTGGCCGGTATAATGTATGAAAATACGTCCGACAGATGGCGCAGGCGTCACCCAAAGACGTTAGGTATGATGTGTTATCGAAATTAGCAGTCAGGAGCAATTGTCAGGATGGCTGAATTGGTAAAGCATCTGGACGGTATCCAGAAGATGCAGGTTCAAATCCTGCTCCTGACTGTTATTTTCGATTTCACATTTTTCACTTTGTGTTTAATGTATAGTGCTAAGCATGTCAAATGCTAAAAATATATATAAAAAATATCTAAATATTTAAAGGGTTTGCGTCATTATTAGGTAAAATCTTAATTGTAAAATTAAGTTTACCTGGCCGGTATAATGTATGAAAATACGTCCGACAGATGGCGCAGGCGTCACCCAAAGACGTTAGGTATGATGTGTTATCGAAATTAGCAGTCAGGAGCAATTGTCAGGATGGCTGAATTGGTAAAGCATCTGGACGGTATCCAGAAGATGCAGGTTCAAATCCTGCTCCTGACTGTTATTTTCGATTTCACATTTTTCACTTTGTGTTTAATGTATTATTTTCGATTTCACATTTTCGCACTTTATGTTTATTTATATGGCTGGAGATAAAGGTTCAAATCCTGCTCGTGACTATTATGTTCGATTTCACATTTTCGCACTTCGTGTTTATAAACAAGAACGCTACAACGGCTAAGAAATAAAATAATTTTTACGATGTTTATAAAGTTAAATATTTTAGTTCTCAATTTTTAAGAAAGTTAGTCTGGGAATTACCAATATCATGGACACCTTAACTTAGGGCACTGTATCGGCCGGGCGAGCGGATGCGCGGAATCTGACCGTAGCATTTTTCACGGACCAAATCCCTCCGGGAATATTAACACGCTCTCCGGATACATTGTGTGTACTTAGAGCTAATATACTTGCGCTATGCACCCGGGGATTACGGGATTTGAGGATGCATATAACATTATTGTATGAAAGCGTTATTATTATGGTTATTTTAATGTTAGTGCTAAGTAAAAAGGTTTGTTATTAGTGACGAGATTGTGGTTTTAGCATAGGAGCACTCGAAGTATCCACAAGAATATACAAATTTCGTCCCGTTAGCATCAGATGGGTCCATTTTGTATAGGTACTACGTGTTTAGGTGGTTTGTAGTGGTTATATAGTTCCTACCGGGATATCAGAAAAACACAACCCACAGTCTACACTATATTATTTAAAAAGTGCTTACAGTTTAAAGTTAGAAGGCACAGCGGAGCATTTAAAAGCATCTGTGCACAGGTATAGCGATAGGAATATAGAAATGAATAGACAGAAAATCGAAAGCATAGAAACACTAAATCTAATAAGGTATAAGATACTAGCGTTTAATCGTAGCGAGAGCTTCACGTCAGAGTTAAGTCTCGACTAAAGCGTAGTGATTATATACTCTTTGGTCTCGACTGGACTACGTGAACACTGCGCGAGCGTCGGGCCGGTGCTACAAAACCTGTTACGCGGTGCGCGCGGTCTAGGGATAGCCGGGATTGAGAATATCGATGTTGATATAAATATTGTAATAAATAAACCGTATAAATGATTATTAACAGATAATGATTATTAATGAGAATATATATTGGCCAATTAAAACAGTATCAAAATAAAAGTATATAAAAATACTTTGAAAAATCTAAAACTGTACGCCTCATAATCTTCATTTTTCACAATAAAATGTATTATTTGATAAGTAACTAATAATGTATTGGTCTTACTAAGTAGTTTTCAATAAATCACATAGATAGCGCTAATTTCAAAACGTACTAATGTGGGTTTCATGTCTTATACGCCATCTAGCGCTAATTTTAAGAAGTACTTCTATATTGGTCTACCTCTCAGTTCCGGGCCGCGCGCACGCCAAGGCCACAAAAAAAAGGGTCCCAGCACCGCTAAAAATATTCCGTTGGTGTGTTATTATTTACGTGTGTTTAGTGTTTTAAATTATTGTTATGGATAAAATAGTTAGTACCGGCCGGGCGAACGGCGTTATGTTGACGATAGTAAAACCACCGGTGGCTATGCGTACGTAAAAAGGTAGTTCTCATGAAAGGCGCTGGTTTTAGTGTCGCGTCGAGCGTAAATATTCAGTATTTTTTTGTTTATTTAATAACAATTAAACCACATCGAATCAGACCGTGAAAAGTAATAGGGCTCTATTCCTAATCATAATAATTTGTAAACGAATAAAAAAAGACTCGATTGGTAAAGTATTTTGGTCGTTATCGTGTTACCATACATTACCTATAACTCACGGACGTCCAAGCCAGATCTTTTTCAAACAGTTTTTTAACTAGTTTAAATAACAAAAATGGCATCAAAAATATCATGAGTGTTAAAAATAGTGTTTGTTCTTTATATGTGTGTGTAGATATTATTTTACAAGACAATATATGATAGATAGAGACATTTTAAGTTTGAAAAATCAGTTGCTCCGTGCAAAACGGAAGTAGAACCCACCTCAACGCTTCACTTATGAGGCGTGCAATATAGTAGTCATTGCTAAGCCATTATAACACAGAGTACTTTTTAACATAGGGAACATTATAAAGACACGACAGATTCAAATTTAATATAATAAGTATGACGTATCGCCAGACGTATCTCCACGAATTCAGCCAGTCTTCCGCACGCTACGACGACCGTAACCAAAGAGGACGATTTTTTCTAACAATATTATATCGACTATCGATGTTTATATATTTATGTAATATAATATAATAATTTATATGTAGTTGTGTAGGTTATGTATAGGTATATAATTATATAATATATGTAATATTGTATGTGTGTATGTATGAGTAGGTGGGTCACACGTGGTAGGCGAACAATCCTACCGTGTGATGGTAAGGGCTTACTGGATCCTATAGACGCTAGCAACAATAGAGACACCACTCAAGAAGGCAAAGGAGGTAGATAAGAAGGATAATAAGGAGAGGATAGGGAGGGGGTGCGTGCCTCAGAGTACCTACCGTTGTTTTACGCTCATCTCCCGTGAGAGGGTGATACTTTCCCGATAAAGCTGTCTCATTCATGCTGGGATAAGCAAGGCTCTAATATTAAAGGTACTCTACTATAGAAACCACGTTCGTCAAACAGGTTGGCATAATTTTGTAACTGGTTACACCTTGATTAGTAGTAATATCAGCTGCATTTTCCTTTTTAAGTAGTTTCTAAAGGCATAATATGGTTATTATATGGGTTGGTAACACAAGGAATCCTGAGACACCTCAAAGAATCAAACAAAAGGCTCTTTTGCAGTGTGTGATGGGCTATAAATATAACAGTAAACAAATATTATGGAAGCATCAAAACCACCTTTTTTATTGTGGATTCAACTATACCGAGAGTATTGTCAATTTTATTTCACATATATATGAAATTAAAGAATTAACGGCTATCTCATGCTACAACCAAAACACACCGACCTCCTTCATGCCCAGTCAAACAGAAGATGGTGGTACCAACCCGCTCGGGATGGATAGCAAGTAAGTACTCCCACTTGGTACCTAGCCCTACCACCAGTAATGCAATGGGTGATAATTGCTTACTTCTCTTAGTCGCCTCGTACGACACCCGTGGGAAAGAATGGGGTGATACTTGTATTCTTAGTCCGTCACCGCACGGAAAACTTCTCATTCTTTTTCTATTTTCTGCCCACCTCACACTTGTTTAACTAAGGCTGGTAACGTGTTTGTAATTAATTTAATTTATTTCTTAAATAAACTTTAAACGCTTGATATATTCGACCGTTTGCCAAGAAAACACGTGGAAAAATGTCTCTCCTGGGCCACTGCCCCAAGTGCTCTTCCAACTAAGCTATCGTGACATTTTGCTCGGGACTATCAATTTCCATGACACATTCTTTCTTAATGTCTTGGCTGACGATCACACGATGTGTTATTTAATATTGACAATTGTCTGTCTATCTCAGGTCAACTCCAACATTCTCTTCCTCCATTATATTCCTCTCCTAAAATTATATTTTGTCATCTAACGCAAAAACGTAGCTTTTCATAACAAAAATAAGTGTTATTTTATGTTCCCGAGTTTTCACAGATTAAACCGGCTTAGAGGTGCCTGTGAATAATTGAAAAAGATCGTAATGAAAATTATACTTTTAAGTATTCGTACATCCCTGTGAAGTGAGCGATGGGGTTTTTTAATATGATTATGACGAACTGAATGCTGGCTTTGTTTTGTTTTATAATAAATTAGTACAGTAAATGATGCCTCTTCTATTTGGTTATCGTTTTCCTGAGAGTAGAATGTAAAGAAATGTATGTTCTATTCATTGGCAATGTGAGCTTAGAATTGGCAACATGATTTTGTTATTAGTTATGATTCAAAATGTCATAAAAAATAATGATTTTTACAGGTTGTTCGAGTTGTCACTGGTCTTTGTAATATACACTTCCTATCAACCATTAGGGTAATGTTACCTAATTTAGATTTTACAAGAAAGAACATAAAAACAGTTTTTTCGTATTATCCAGTAAATAAACCAACTTTTCTCCAGTAAAACTCTTGTCCGGGCCTTCACAAATATCCCAAAAGTTGCGTTTAACGTAACGAACGCATTTAATTTTTATTCAAACAGATTATCAATATGACATCAAGCGAACGAAAAATTCATAAATCTAATGTCCATATTAGCGGCCCTTTGCTTACGCAGCCGGAACGTAAGGTACACATAAATCTCTTTAAAAGGCAATATAACTTCCTGAAAGTTGTTCATCGTGATAGAAAAAAGGTCTAACGTCTTTAATATAAAGTAATAAATGTAAAATATCAAAGAGATCTCGCTGGATTGACAGTAAAAGTTAATTAATATTAGCAAAGAATTTATCTAATTAGCTCCAGACGTTTTAATGTGAGTTTATTATACGAGTATTTTATACTTGCTTATACACTCGACTTGTATGGTTCATGTTACAAGCGCATAAATAAGATATTTATTACAACTACTAAGTTTTCGCTTTAGTTTATCCTTCATCTAAATACAAGTGGTTAAATATTGAAGGGTTTTATAACAACGAGAATATGTGAATGCGAGACTGTGTGAGAATATGTTTAGAAGCAACATTTATTATCTCAGCATGAATGGATTACCTCTACTAGTACTAGTAATAGTACCACACTCTCAGAATGTCGACTTGAAGTAATACCTTGATAGGCATTCTTACTGTTGTGTTTCATTCGGTGAGTGAGAACACCGATGACCTAAACGCCCTTTTCATCATACTTTATATTCAACTCCTCTTCTATTCTCTATAACTCTTGCTCTCCACCTGCGTCTATAGGCTACGGTGGTCGCTTAACATCAGGTTGGAGATATGCTTGTTTGCCTTCACTTTATAATAAAAATCCAATCGCATGTGTGTCTCTATTGTATTGTTAACCTATTACTATGTCATTTCTGGACATGGATTTTCCTTAACAATATTTTTTTTGTGATAAAGCCTTGCTTGTCTAAGCATGAATGGGCCGGCTTGATCGGGGAAGTACCATCCTCTCACAAAAGAACAGAGTAAAAAAACGGTAGGTACTGCTATCGTTGTGTTTCAAATGGTGAGGGAGAGAAAACCAAAATCCCTCCTTACCATCTCCTTATTATAATTCCTTTCCACCTCCCCCCTTTTCTTGGAGTTGGTAGTATGCGATTTATTCTTCTGGTATTGCTAGCTACGTTGATAGCTTACCATTAGGTGGGTTGTATGCCTTTTGCCACCTACGTAATATAAAAAAAATCTATCAGCCTACCAACGTCTACTGTTGGCCATCTTCTCATGAGAACGTCATGACTACCTTAATTAGACAGCTCCAATAATGAATGGAGCAAACTATATAGAAAATTGAAGGCATGGTTTTATCACAATGTTTTCCTCCACAGTGATAATTTGTAAATAAGGATATCGTTTCACATTATTTCACATCATTTTATTAAATTAGAAGTTGCTCTATAAAATCTTAACCTCATACGATCAAAAATCAAGCTTAATAAACGAATAATTTACCTATACATAACACTCAAAGTGTATACAAATAATGTACATATTCGTGTGTACTAAATATTCGGGAAGCCCCACTAAATCTGGTCGGAAATCCTCATTATTCTACTTACACTCAATTTGAAACACTGGTTTATTGATTGTTTGACAATTTGTATGTTTTCTGTAGGCCTTGGGACTTAACTCAAACAATCGTTAAGTTGGAATTTACATTCGTCTGGCATCAAATGGGTGATCAAATATCACACCTATTTGTAAACACGTGACCTTCATGCTTCGGAAGGCAACAACAACTACCGGCGGACCACTGAAGTAATAAAAATGTTCAAGTGGTCCGCCAATACAGGCGGAGAGATGGTACACGGCGGGTTTTTTTAGTGGGTGAGGGCCCCACACTACCCTGTTCGTTGTATTGAACGATGGGGTGTGTGGTTAGGTACATTTATTTCCGTCTTAAAAAAGGCAACAACAACTAGGCAGTCAGTAAAAATCTGACTTCTGAAGTTGGCAGTTGACTTTGTGTTTATTGTAAAATTATGTTTACCTGGTCGGTATAATGTATGAAAATACTTCCGACAGATGGTGCAGGCTTCACCCAAAAACGTTAAGTATGAATGTGTTATCGAAATTAGCAGTCAGGAGCAAGGGTCACGATGGCTGAATTAGCAAAGCATCTGGACGGTATCCAGGAGATGCAGGTTCAAATCCTGCTCGTGACTGTTATTTTCGATTTCACATTTTTCACTTTGTGTTTAGTGTATGTTGCTAAGCATGTCAAATGCTAAAAATATATATAAAAATATCTAAATATATATAAGTCAGTACACTAAAATATTCCGCCATTTGTAATAATTTTAAATTACCAGTAACCATACACATATTATGTAAGAAATTATATTCTTCAGAATCTGAAAAACCAAAGCTAATTAAGTCCATATATTTGACTAATGCTCAAGGTAATGGCATTTCACAATCATTTTCCGGAAGAGATTCCCATTATTATTAAAAATTACGTTTAGTTACAAAAACCAAAAAATTGACCAAATACTAAAAATATATATAAAAATATCTAAATACTGTTTATCAGCTAATTCTGACAACAGATTGGAAGAAGACTTTTTTTAATGTCCGGCGCTCTCACTCATATGAAACTCATAGTAGGACCTAGACGCGAGTACCTACTTTTGTTTCACAATGATCTTCCGTGAGAGGGGGGTACTTCACCGATCGAGCATTCGTGCTGGAATAACCAAGGCTCTACGACTTTGTGATCTAAAAAGTTCTTCAATAATTAATTTCTCAATATAAAAGACGACGGATCTCACTCTACAAACATGTTATTTTATACCGGAGTGTTCTATTTAACAGACCTACACAGTATAAGGAACAAATTCAATCAATTTGGCTTGTCGCACGCAAGCACGGGGCACAGCTCCAACTATGGATTTCTCATGTAAATTTAACTATTGTCACTGTAGTAAGCGTTATTCTGCAGCGGTAAAGTTGAGAATGGAATTGACTGGCAGGAGTTTTATTTTTGAAGTAAAACTTCTTTTGCCATATTTTTTTTATTGGTAACGGCCTGTTTCATTGTAGATAGTAATCGTCGCTCATGAAGCTAATATATAGAGTCATAGATGCGCACTAGCTTTGTAGTTTTATT
The DNA here is from genome assembly GCA_948253155.1 of Leucoma salicis. Lineage (NCBI taxonomy): Eukaryota > Metazoa > Arthropoda > Insecta > Lepidoptera > Erebidae > Leucoma > Leucoma salicis. The sequence continues at coordinate 965,836 of OX411806.1, read as the reverse complement.
GAATACTAGATACTGCCCGCGACGCCGTCTGCGTTGACTTTAGAATATACGTTCTACGGCGCATTAATTATCCTTATGCAAAAACAGCTAACCCACAGGAACTATGTATATATATATATATATATATATATTTAGGGATAACGAGTAGCCTATGTCCTTATATGGGGTCAATACAATATGTATTCCAATTTCATGATGTTTCTCGGGTGCGATCCCCGGTTCGGCCATTGTTATTGAGATTTTTCGTAAAAAAAAAATAAGAAAAATTCTCAGTAGCAGCCCGGAGTTTGGAAATGTGCCCGGTAGACGTCAATAGGCTCACCCCCTATTACGTGGGACTTAAGCATAGCTGGCGAGTCGTGGGTGTGTAATACACCTCTGCCTACCCCTTCGGGGAATACAGGCGTGATGCTATGTTTATGATGAAAGATTCAGCAGTTACGGCGTGAAAGCGTAACAAACAAACCAATAAACAAACGCGTAAGCTGAACTCGCCTGACATTGTAATAACCGAATGTTGGCTTGTTTACTATTAGTAGCCCCACATTTTAATTCCGGGAAGTATAGTGGTAAAAGTTTGAGGTGAAATATTGATGCTATATTTATGTACGCAGATTATGTAGAAATCCCCAAAAATTTAAAGTAAAAGTTTTTACACACAATTATAGCACCATCTACCGATCCAATTGTAAATCTAAACTATCCAGAAACACACTTAAACATCCGACCGCATGGTTTTACAGTTTATATACATAGATTATCGATAGATAGACATATGCTGGTACACCTAAATATTTGGTGGCATAATATTACTTACTGCTTATCAATCGAAATAAAGCTAACATTCAAGATATTGAATGTTTATAGATCTGAATGAGTAGCTTTAAGTAAAACCTACTTTAGTTTATCGATCTTACGTAATACCCAAAATCAATAATTGTTAAAAAAAAAAAGCTATAAAGGATAATAAAATGTGCAAAAAAAAAAACAAAAAAAAATTTGTGAAAATGCCATTTTAAAGTAGACCACTGGTCTGAATGCCCATCCACTTATCTGATGACTAAAAAATACGGGAAGAATAGACTGGATTCAGGCGGTGAATCAGATGGTGTGGTCTTCAGAGTAGCCTTTGCCCTGGAGCGAATCGCTCATTGATTTTAAAAGAAAGAAAATACTAAATCTTAGTAAGGCCTTTTTTGTTTATATTTCCACAGAAGCTCATGGTAGGGGCTGTTAAATATAATTTCAGCAGTTTATTATATATTATTCAGTATCCGGTATCGAACAAGCTATCCCGTACTCGACATGCTACCAAAATAAGCTGTGACATGATCTAAGGTTGAACGCTGCTAGTAGATATATTTACACCTTCTACTATGCAGGCGAAATTAAGCGAGATATTTTTGGAAGTCATAGGAAATGTGATTGCACAGATGGGGGACTGGGTAAAATGCCGAGCCGAATCATGCATTCGTTTGCCATTTTGTTTGTTTTTTGTGATGTGGTTGTTCTGAGTCTGGGTGTACTTTGTGTCCGTGAAATTGTATGTTTGTAAAGTCCCCCGCGATACAAGGTTTATTCATTAGTTGAGAGTTTCTTAGAAAAGAAGTAAAATATCAATTATTCTTATTTAGAAACTATACTTTACCCGCGGCTTCGCCGCAACCAAAAGCTAATTTTTGGTTATATCTCAGGTTTCCGATATAGTAGCGGGATAAAATATATACCAGCTTTTAAGTCTAATCAAGGCCTTTCAATTAAAAAAAAATCCATCAAAATACGTTCAGTAGTTTTTGAGTGATGCGCGTACAAACAAACAGATAAACAGACAAAAATAAAAAAAAAATTGTTTTGCCTATATAGCCTATTATAGTACTTTTTTCTCAAATATCTTAAATGTACAGACACAGCTCTGTTACAGCTTTTTAATAGTATAGATAAGATAGATAAAAGTTTTAGAATATTTTTTATAGCCAACGACTTGCACGACTGAATAATTCCTGTATCGCGGAGGACTTTGATTTTTAATACAAAGTATGCCCAGAGTCTCGTCTGTGGATAATACAAAGAATTGTTTAGTGTAACCCACCATACTCGGTATCTAGATCATCCCATTCAAAAAGCCAGATGCAGACTAACTTTTAAACCTAGGTACTTTACGAATCGAAGAATGTGACATAGATCCAATGGCCCACCAATAATGGCGGAGAGACGGCACACGGCGGGTTTCTTTAGTGGGTGAAGGCCCCACATTACTCTGTTCGTTGCCCCGAACGACGGGGTGTGCGGTTAGGAACATTTTTTCCCGCCTTAACAAAAAAAAACAGAAAAACGTACTTTACGAATCTATTATTAAGTAATCTCGCGTGGGCAAAAGAGGTCCAACTTGGGTCCCTATGTAAACTTACCTAAGTCATTTATGGTAATTTATATACCTCGGAGAGTTTGAGTTATAACTAGATTATAAAAAATGGTATCTATTTACAGCTTATGCTTATCATTATTAAAAGCAATAGTCACAGTTTAATTAGTATGGAGTATGTTTTTTTACTTACTTATCTTCACGTCATGTCCCTTGCAGGTAGGAAGAGAGTGGTTCGGCCGATGGCGTTATACGGCGCATCTGCGTGGGCGGAATCCCTGGATGCGCTGAACAGGGCTTTTTTGTGGAGACGACAAAGAGTCGTCGCGTTCAGGTTCATACGCGGATACCACACGGTGTCGATCGAGGTGGCCTGCGCATTGGCTGGAAGCCCCCCGTGGGACTTGGAGGTGGAGGTACTCGCCGAGGTGTATAGGCAGGCATCGCAAGAGTGGGCGAGGAACGGTTGTCTCCTGCCTAGCGAGGTGGCCGGGCGACGCCCGCCGAGCTGCCATGGCCAGCCGGAGGGCGCGGCTGGAGATGTCCCGGGCCGATCTCTGGACCGTAGGGGCGCTCCAGCCTGTGCTGGAGGAGTGGGCAGGGCGACAGCACGGAGGCCTTACCTTCCGACTGGTGCAGGTGCTGTCGGGACACGGTTGCTTTGGCAGATATCTGCATATAGTCGCAAGGAGGAAAGCGACTCTGGGCTAGACATAGCGCGGCACAGAGCTATGCTTGGCAACAACAGGAATTGGGCCGCGGCTGCTGCCTTTTGCGAGGAGGTTATCTCGTGGAAGGAAGTGGCGGAGAGGGCCAGGGAGGACTCTTCCGCTGATCCAAACCGCCGCTAGCGACTAGGGCGGCGCAAACGTAAGTACTTGCGCCTCATGCCACCCTATCTGAGGCTGCGAGTGAATGAACCGGGGAACGTCCGCCACCCGCAAGGCCTCTCACGAAGGTGCGACGCTTCGTGTGCGGTTCACTGAAGTAATCCAACACAGTACCAGTGGTTCGTCAACACAGGCGGAGAGACGGCACACGGCGGGTTTCTTTAGTGGTGAAGGCCCCACACTACCCTGTTCGTTGCCCCGAACGACGGATGTGTGGTTAGGTATTTTTTTTACCGCCTAAAACAAAAGGGTAGGAAGAGAGAATAAGAGAATCGTTTTTTTTCAGTAACATTTTATATACAAAATGTATTTATTTTTATTGGCTATGCAGCCAACCGCTTATCTGATGGTAAGCGGCTGTTTATTCCGAAAATATATTCTTTGAATCTTGTTTAAAGAAGGACATATCTATCATAGTCGAAAGCCAAACTGCCAAACTGGAGCAAGTAGTTTTTCATTCTGGAGTTTGTAAGTATGAGACGCAGGCAACAATACGAATACCCAGTTCTAGACGATATCGTTTGTAGTTGGTGCGTATAATGCTTGCTGCGGTGGGAAGCAGTACAAATCATCCCCTTCTCGACCATCATCTCAATCATCGACTTTTCGACCTTCAGCAAATCTTGAGACATTACTATTTTTCCGTCTTGAACTAGAGCCGTCTAATACAGACTCTAATAAAGAATTTAAAAAAAAACTAGATCGTTTCCATGAGGTATGGATGAACCAACTGTGACGTCTCGTTGTCCGGTGGTGAAAGGGCGATGTTGGTACCACCTCAACAGTGTAGTTAATATTTGTATTGTATAAAGTAACTTAATATGTGTCTATACAAACTTCTGTCAAAACGAAAACGTTCTACCTCGATCAATGAATTCGGACTTCCAAACACATTCCACAGATGGAGCTAACACACCTATACAGTAAAAGAATGAAGCTGGAGACAGAGCTGTTAGTCGACAATAATTTTCCTTTAAAATTTAAAATTTCATCCATATTACACCGCAATCAGAGGTAAAAATAAAACATGAATAAAATGGGCCATTGATCTCTGCTCTAATGGTCCCGTATTCGATATCCTTGTCTACTATATTGTTACTGAAAGCTCACAATAATATTCGGATTATAAAAATATATTCTCTTGATTTTGTCCGTGTGGTGACGGACTAAGAATACAAGTGTCACCACCCCATTCTTTCCCACGGGTGTCGTATGAGCTGACTAAGGGAAGTAAGAAATTATCATCCATTGCATGACTGGTGGTAGCGCTGGGTACCAAGTGGGAGTACTCACTTGGTATCGGGCTTGAGCGGGTTGATACCAATCTCCCGTGTGATCAGCCATGCACCAGATAACCGTCTCCAGCAGGAGATAACCGTTTATTCTTTCATTTCATAACGGTGAAATGAAATGGTGAGCAGCGGCTTGACAAAACTCTCGGTATAGTTGAGTCCATGAGCGACGGTTACCATTTACCATTACATGGGACGTGGCTCGTCTGCCACTACATGCAATAAAAAAAAATACCACTCAGTATGTGATTTTTTTTTTGTGTGGCGTTGGTTGTTAGCCTCAGATGGCTATGACAACCTTACCCGGACAATTGGTGAGCGCAGAGGGCTCTCAACCCAACATTTAAGCAAGGCTACCCGAGGGCACCCCCTGTGGGGTAAGGACCTTGGCTCGGGCTGTTGCTGGCAAAGTGGGATTTCCCACGTTTATGATTTGACCGCGACACGTCTTTCGCCCCCGTCGGCGGGGACGAAACCGTGGGTAATAACTTGTATTAGCTGCGCGAGCTGTGTACGCTCCTGATCTGAGCGTGAGTTATGTTGTCGTTGACTTCGTCGAGGCTATTTCGCGGTCTGCGTACGCGCGATATATTAGAGGGGTTGTACCTAGCCGACTCAACCACTAGAGGGTTGGCGTGAGTAATGGCGGAGTCAAAGAAACTACGTGAACACCGTTTCATAAATTGCTTGATGGTAGGCAATTGCAAGTCTATGTGAAGGTTGACATTGCGTATGAACCACGGTGCACCCGTAGCTCTGCGCATGAATCTATTCTGTAATGTTTGTAATCTATGGATCCTGTGTGCCTTGGCGTGTGAAAATACTACACTGGCGTACGTCATGACAGGACGTATGCAGGCAGTGTAGAGTCTGACCTTATACCTAAGTGAGGGTTTTGACCTAGAGTTTAACAGATAGTGCAAACGTCCCATGACAAAGGCTGCGCGCGAGCGTACCACCTGAATGTGACGGGCGAATGTGAGTCTGTTATCTAGAATTACACCTAAGTATTTGGCTCGCCTACTCCAAGGAATAGGTTTACCAAAGATGCTAATCTGTTTGATCTTCTCCGGGGGATACGTATGTCGGGGTAGTCTCCTATGAAACATGACCGCCTGGCTCTTCTCGGCGTTGATCTCTATTCTCCACTTGCTAAACCACGTACTGAAGGCAGTGGCTGCGGATTGGAGTTTCCTATGCACTGTGATAGGGTTGAACCCTGCATAATAAATAGCTGTATCGTCTGCAAAAAGTGCCGTCTGCACTTGTTGATGCTGAGTCATGTCGCTGGTGTAAAGCGAGAAGAGGATTGGTGAGAGGACGGAGCCCTGTGGGACCCCGGCGAGTAGGGGGTGGGGGGAGGATAGTGTCCCTTCCACTCTATAGCGGAAACTGCGGTTAGATAGAAAGTCTCGTATGATGAATACGAGATACCGCGGTACTCCTAAGTGGAGTAGTTTGTATACTAGGCCGTTGTGCCAGACTTTATCAAAAGCTTTCGATACACCGAAGAAGAGTGCACCTGTGAAAAGGTTGTTTTGTTGCATTTTTTAGTAGGTATACTCAACTATGCGGTGGACTTGTTGCACACTGGAGTGCTTGGCTCTAAAGCCGAATTGGTGGTAGGAGATGAGGTTATTAGCATCGGCGTATGCTTTCAGCCTACACAAAACTAAACGCTCGTAAATCTTACCTAAAACTTTGAGCAGACTTATCGGTCTATAACTAGTTGGTTCGGATCGCTTTTTGCCGGGTGTGTGGATTCCAATTACCACGGCCTCTTTCCACTGAGGGGGAAAGATGTTGTTGTTGAGCGCTGCGTTATATATACATGTCAGAAGGACTAATAATGAATGGGGGAAGAGTTTTATGACCCTATTCGATATTCCGTCCGAACCGGGGGCTTCTCCAGTCCACTTCCCTATCAATGAAGGCGTAGTGTGTATCATCTACGTGTAATGTGCTCGGCGTACATTGTCGCTCCAGACTTTCGGCTAGGCACTCGGGATTCTCCTCGTCCTCGAAGGCGGGTGAAAAGTTGGGTCTGTTAAGCGGAGGCATGGTAGACACACTGTCGTTTTTGAGAGTGCCGGACAGTTGCCTGAATGCTTGATGGGTCGGTTCTAGGTCTCTCAGCTTGGTTTCCCACTCTGATTGACGTAGAGAATCAATTGATTTCTTAACAGCCCTTTGTAGTGAGCGCATTATGATGCGGCTATCCTCGCATGGATGACGGTCATAGGCACCGATAGCCGCGTTCTTCTGCCTCAGCAAGTCACGGACGTCATCGGATAGGCGCCAACGACGATTTCTCGTGTCTGGTACCTGCCGAGAACAATCGTTAATTAACGATTGTACGGTGCTTGTGAAACAGTCGAACGCGGCCACCGTGTCCTCTACATTACTAATAATAGGGGGGACTTGGTCTAGGTGTACAGGCGACGACGACCGGAGTTTACTCTCCAGTCATCCCCAGTCTGTCACCGTTATCATTTTGTCCTGTTGGCCAGACGGGCCAGGGGAGGGGGAGGCGAGATCTATCACAGGACGGTGGTCAGAGTCTAACTGATGTAGCACTTCTACCAAACGCAAACGTAGGTCCTCGTCATTGAGGAGCAGCTCAAAAAAGGCCTGTTGGGCCATACTTGTTTCGGAGATGTACCGGAACAAACAAACAAACAGAAATTAAAACGTACAGAACGCAGGTCCCTAGCGTCCCTAAGTCCTCGGGTGGGATCGCCCGGGGATGTGTGGGTGTAACGTCCCTCCCAACCGGGTGTAGGTTGGGAGGATGTGCTTAAATAGTGTGCCCTAAGTTTGTAATCCCTCCGCCAATCTTATTGTACGAAGGGTTCCTAACAGCCTCGGTGCCGGGTTGGTATGGGCCTTTGCAGGCGCCGGCCTTTCTCCACCCAAACTAACACCAGAGGGATTGATTTAAGGTAAGGTAGGGTGGAAGGGGGGCGATGGCTAGGTCAGACTAGTCGCCTCACCCGACTTCGTTGACACCGCGAGGTTTCAACCGGGGAACTAAAAAAACATTGGCTTTACCCAGAAGGGGACCCTGAAGGGGCCAATTTCTTGTTATTCGTTATATAGAAATAGATTTGCAATTGAATTCACGTACGTACTCACTACGAACGAAAAAACAAACACAAAAGTTCGCCTTGAAAAAGACGGTTGCTACTTGGTCTGGCAAGTAGTATACAGCGCGCTCCGCTGTATACTGCGCGCATGGCGCGGAACATGGCGCTGTGAGATGGCGGGAGCGTGCGGAACGAACGCAACACGTACGTTCGTTAGGACGGCAGACCGCGGAATGGAAAAAAGATGCGAAATAATAAATAGATGTGGTGATATATATTCTTTATACAAGTGACTATCCGTATTTATATTCACGAGGCTATATAAACGACAATTTTAAGCATTTAGGTACCATCAGCTGGTACAAAGAAATTTAAATTACTGCAAACAACAAACCACTAAATACATAATCATTTTCTTAGCATTACTCTATATTTTATTGGAGATGTTAGATCTGTTCGGTTTTCAGTTATCACCAGTATTTACACAGAGTGACTGTCTATCTGATCTGCACGACCCAACTAGGAGCTAACTGACGACCGCAGCGCTAGACCGAAGTATTCTGATAAACTATAACGACTACCAGGATGTTATTAGACAGCTGGGAGCCACAGCTAAATGTGCTTTCCGAAGTACGAATGAGACCAGTATCCTCATATTTGTGGATATACTGGTATACCTATTGGTATCATATTTTGTGGATGCCGGCTGGGAGAAAGGTGCTTAACTTTTCCTATCATTATCATAATAATATAATAATCCATTTATTTAATCAAATATGGTATAGCACAGGTGTCATCTTAAATCTAGGAACATCATATTCTGCCTCTTCAGGCGTGCAAATAGTCTTATTAGTATAAGACTATTAACTCATTATGTATGTATTTACAAAAAAAAAGTAGTATAAGTATGTCCTTCCATCCATCCATCAGCCTTTCATCGTCCACTGCTGGACATAGGCCTCCCCAAGAGAACGCCACAACGAGCGGTCCCGTCATGAGAGATAATGCCGTAATCGCCACGCTTGCAAGCGGGTTGGCGATCGCAGTGGATGTTGTTAATACTCGAGGGAGTGCTGCTGACCACTCCCCCAATATTCCTCAGTCGGCTCTTACGACTCCCGTGGGTAGAGAGGGGTGAGACAATTCTAAAGCCGGCCCCACACGGCCAAGTATATGTATTATACCCATAGCACAAGCGTTTAGCTTAGTTTGGGACCAGAAAACGTTGTGTGAAAATGTCCGTGAATATTTATTGATGTATTATTATGTAATAAAATATATAAAATGTCAATGTGTAAAGGGAATCAAAGTTAATTATATTTTAAATAATGTCAATTTATACTTGTTAAATTATTATTCTTAGATTTATTGTATTAGTGAATTCATGTCATTATCTCTCACCACATTAAACAATTAATTGATAATGTCTTCAAAATACTCTTTAGTGCTGTATTAACGTTTGTTCATTAAAACACTGCGCAATTCTTTTTTAAATTTCTGAAGCTGCAACACTCTAAGTCTAAATATTTGTTAAAGCATTCGAGCGTGATATGTACGAGTAGAAACAAATACTACGAAATGAACTCGTAAAAATCACTATATCACGCGTAGTTTGTGTCTTAATAATTCGTTTCTGTTAATCAGATATAACAGGATGGCGTTTTAATCCGAACGTCCGAGCCCGATTATCTTCCGGACGGCAGTGACAGCTGACCTTATCACATTTTGACATACTTCCCGAGAGGCACACGCGAATGCCATGTAGTGGTAATAATTATTCATTCATACTCTAATTGGTTGATATATTTGAGTGTTTATTGTTAATAATACACAGCTTCTTGGGCATGCAGATATTCACACGATGCTTTCCTTCATCGGGAGTTATATACACATTTAATTACAAAAATTCCTAGCGAAGTCTCGATTTCATGTACAAGTTTCAAGTACATTTTTCTTACCAAAATGAACCACTAATAGCTTATGGCATAAAATATCACATAATCGATACTTTATGTACGGCAACCTCTTAAAATATTGTTTATAGCTTATACTTTCTCGAGGCCAACATTAAAACATGCAAATATATGAAAGAATAATTTATTGAAAAAGCAGTTATAGATTTATTAGGCTCTTAAATAACATGGAAAATTTCGTGCACGCTGTCCATTTGGTGAATATTATAAGCGTTGTTAATTACAGAAAACATGAGCAAATATGTACCAGTTTTTACTTAGGCAAGAAAAAATGTTCTTATCCGCAAACCTCGTCGTTCGGGTCTGTGAGGGCTCACACCTACTAAAATAACACCGTCGTATGTATTCTCTCGATGGCATATCTTAGCGGCCCACTGGATCTGTTTTTATATTACTTCATTGTTCGGAAACTTGTAACTATGAGTGACAGTTCTTTAATTTATAACAAAATACAAGCAGCCAGTGACGTCGTATGAGGAAGGACTTTACGATACAATAAATAGCTATCCAACGAGAATTTCACTTTTTCCGGTATAAAGTATACTTTATGGCCTTTATTCTTATCTGCGTTCCAAACTATTTATATGCAAAATATTGGTTGAGTACAAACAAAGTGTATTTAACAAACAAACAAACTCACTTTCACATTTATAATAATTATTACAGTACAGGAAGAAAGAAAAAAAGAAAGATTATTCTTGGATATTATCACAGTGACGGCAAAGGTATCACCCACGCGTTAATTACCACAGGTAAAGACATAGGAAATGGTGAGAAATGATAATAGAGTGTGAATTTGTGTGTCAAGCCGGACCAATCACGCCGTGATCAAAAAGTTCTATGGCCGTAAAACTATGATCACAAAAATAGTTTTCTTTGAATAACCTCGACGTTCCCGAGTCGAATACATCGGATGTGGTAAAGCGCGAACAGTACCACAAAATATAACCACTAGATGTATTATTATTATGATGGTGCTCCCCAGACCGTAATTTTCCCTTTTTGTCTTGCCAACCCACTTTTTTTTTATTTTTTCGCGAGGAAATCCTTTAAGGATACCTTCTGCCGGGCAGGCAGAAAGGTTATGCCGGAGTCCCAATTTTCACAATTGGTATACCTGCTAAAACTCCGCGTTATTTATTCCGACTTCTTGTGGCCAGGGTAGAGGTATACGCTCTTCGCATGATTTCCTCCACCCCTGGCAGGTCTAGGCCTCCAGTGCGCCGCCATCTCGGGCCTGCTTCTGTTAGGGGAGCGGACTGCCCTGGTTCCATCACCCTCAGGCCAGCGCTTATGGGGACCGGAGGTCGACAAGCGCCCCTCGGCGATCGATACGTCTTCTGCGGTACGGGAGATGGCTAGTAATCTCCCGCTCACGCTCCGCCGCCTCCTTTGCGCGCATCACCTGCTTGCAAAAGGAGACAGCGGCGTCCCACCCACTCTCGCTCCAGTTCATGGCCTTTACCACAGCTGGGAGCGAAAGCATTTCTACCCTGACTGCCGCGGCGAGTTCGCGGTGCTGCTCTGCCCAAGCTGGGCAGTCCACTAGCATATGCAGCGCTGTGTCCTCAGGGCAGTCCCCGCAGTAATGGCACCGGGCTGTCTCCTCTCGGTCTATGCGACACATGTACTTTCCAAAGCAACCATGCCCCGAAAGCACCTGCGTCAGCCGGAAAGAGAGGGCACCGTGTCGTCTTTCCAGCCACTCGTCCATTATGGGACTTGTCAACAAACACTAGCCATGTAGGTACATATGCAGGGGATATTATAGTGCACGAGTGTGTGCGCTAACACAAGTGCACTCTCTGTCTCTTATTTTCAAAGTCCGATGGTACGGTATTCCGTAACGACCGGAGAGAGATCAAGCGCAGGACTAAAGGCTTTGACCACTGAAGGAATGTAATATGGTCCCAGTGGCCCACCAATAAAGGCGGAGAGACGGCACACGTCGGGTTTATTTAGTGGGTGAGGGCCCCACACTACCATGTTTGTTTACCCGGAACAACGGGGTGTGCGGTTAGGTACATTTCTTCCCGCCTAAACAAAGAAAAGGACAAGGCTTTACATGCTTTCCGAGGCACGGGGGTGAAACACCGGCAACTGTTTAATTCCAGGCTGCTATTAACAAGTTCTTGACGGAAACCGTTGGCTCCACTTGGGAATGGAATTTGAGACCTCCGCAGTCACCTATGCTGCCGCTAAACCACCGTGGCAGTTAATTTTTATATAGTGTATTATAATAATATTATAAATTTTGGATATTTTTCAGCGTGTGCTGTGTGACTGAGCATAAAGCAACTTAGTGACAGACTAATTAAATAACTAACTTATCATCACACCATTTCCCTTGCGGGGTAGGCAGAGAGAACAAAGTGCCAAGAGGCTCTATTCTTGCATACATCTTTCGCTTCCTCAACATTCATAATTCTCTTCATACACGCTCGTCGGTTTCGGAGACTCCTGACTCCACCTAGTCTAGGTAGGTGGGTCTCGGTCTCTCCCTGTACCTACATCCTCCCACTTTCGCATTGTATATCTTCTTAACCAGTCGCTCGTCCGGCATTCTTTCCACATGTCCGAACCATCGGAGCATTCCCTTTGGCATCTTTACACCACTACTCTCTTTTATACCTACTCGCTCTATTACGTCGTCGTTACGAATGCGGTCAGTCAACCTCACTCTACAGATTCTCGGCAGATTCTCCGCAGAGATCGCATTTCGACTGCATTGATTTTACTCTTATGCTCATTTTTGCATACCCAACTCTCGCTTCCATATAATAACGTTGAGTTAAGTACTGCGTTGTGTATTGCGACACGTGCCCTCTAGCTGAGGTGATGACTGCCAAGAAGTCGTCCCAATGCTCCGATCACTCTATTTCCCGCATTCACTCTTCTCTCTATATCAGTGGTGTACCTTCAATCCTAACTGAATCCACATCTAAGATATAAAAATTCATCTACTTGTCTAGAACAAGTTACACCATTTCCTATTGCTACTCTAACATCTGTTCTGGCTTCTTCTCTTTCAACAACCATTATTTTGGTTTTGCTCACATTCACACGTAGGCCGCTTTTCTTACAATCTTCTGCCATATTACGTTGACTAGGGTTTGCAGGTCAGTTGCGGACTGTGCTAATAAAACCGCATCGTTTGCATATAGCGGAGAGTTAACAACTAAGTCGCCCATCTGAACTCCCACATTTATTTCATTCAACCTTTGTTGACATTTATCCAGATATATGATAAACAGTCTGGCTGATAGAACGCAGCCCTGTTTAACGCCGATATTGACATTAAACCAGGGTGACATTCCATCATCCAGCCGCACAAAATCTCTGCAGTCCACGAAGTTGGACTGCACCGCTTGCAGCCATTTACCGTTAATACCATACTCCGGTAAAATGTCCCAAAGTTCCTTTCGTACAACCGTGTTAAATGCTTTCTCCAAATCCACAAAACTGCATAAAACCTTCTGGCCTACAGCCAGATGCTTCTCCTCAATGTTGCGCAGAGAAAACACTTGATCCATGCATCCCAAACCTGAAACCTCCTTGTGCCTCAAACAAAAATTTATCAGACACCATCCTCATTCTCTTTTCAATAATCTTAAATTAATAATTTTGGCTGCCAAACTGGTCAAGTTTATGGCTCTGTAGTTTGCACAGTCATAACGTGAACCCTTGTTTTTAAACAAGGGCACGATGACTGCACTTCTCCAGTTCTTGGAAACCATTCCTGAGCTCCAACATAAATTGAGAAGCATCAGGAAGGATTCCCAGACACATGAGCCTCCAAGCTTGATCATCTCAGCAGACACCGTATCAATACCCGCTGCCTTAACATTTTTCAAACTTCTAATCACCTATTCAACTTCATCCATACTAATGTCATCAGAGGATGCTAATATCGAATGCTGATCTGTTAGACATGTGGCACCGGCATCACCCTGAACATCCGCATATATATCTTCAAAATATTCCCTCCATCGGCTTAACACATCTTGTGTTTGCGTAAGAATGTCTCCTTGAAGCAGAATTCCTGCGAAATGAAACGATGAGCAACGTCTCAAAATTATTCTTAGCACTATTAATTCCATGAGCTTTACCACTTACCCAGATGGACCGTGGATCGTCTGCAACCAAAAACAAAAAAAAAGTTTAAAATACGTTCCTTGATTTAAAACTTCTCAGTTTTCAAATCAAATTCGTTACCTCTATAGTTTTAATCTAGGTAGGTATTACTATCAGGCTATCACTACTAATACCTGACTATTAAATATAAGTACTGTTGAAAAGTAAATCTCATGTTGATTCTATTGAAATAACATTTTGCTATGCGCATATCTAAACAAGCAAACTTGTAGCGTGAAACAGAATATTATAAATGTTTCACTTAGAGTACAAAACTTATATTTTATCCCTGACAGCTTTACAGCACATTTGTACTTATACAGCGCTTTAGTTTCACTGATATTTCATTCACGCCTTGATGTAGTCATATCTCTATTTGCATCCTATTTACAACTCCCTCGGACAGTTAAAAGGAGTCAAAGAAAGCCTATCTCGTCCGTTTACACATTTGCAGTGCTAACTTCGCTGGGGCGATGTTTGTCTATGTGTGTTTTACATGTATGTATGTAGGGTTGTCACTGCCCTACTTTTCGACATCGTCTGCAAAATGGGACGTTTGTGAAGATCCGTGACGCTAATTACAGACCTCCTTTCACGCGTCCAATGAACTTTTTTGCGAAATGTATTAAGAAGTTTCTTAGCTATATGAAACGTTTAACTTTACGCCTAAACCTTCAGCTTGCATTACGCTTTTAGTTGCTTTTCCTTGGGTTGGCAAAACGCTATTGGGACCCTTAGTGTTGTTAGATTCAGTAAGCTGTGGTGGAGCGTGTGGAGTAAGCGTGTTTGTCATCCCTGTAGTACGAAAAAATATAGCTTGACAACCCTGTGTAGTGAGATGCTTTGTCATAATACACAGCATCATTAACGCGAAACGAGTCGGATGTACTCATAAAAATTTCATTTGACAATCTACATGGTCCGTAACTACGTACACAGGCTGCTTATTGACAATCTTTTATAGGAGTTTCCTTTCGTTTTGTTCGTGCGCGACGCATTTTGGTGTTTGAATTTGTACGTCGCGTTTACGTTTGATACGAAAGAAATATAGGAGTAATTTGCGGAACACCACTATGCCTTTTTTCTTAAGGCGGGAATAAATAAGGTTCATTTATTTTTTTTAATGTCCACTTCGTGCTTCAGGGCAACAATCAGGGTAGTGTGGAGCCCTCACCCACCAAATAATTGTGTGGCATCGCTCTGCCTGTATTGGTAGACCACTGGAACTATGTTTCATTACTTCAGGAGTGACACCGCTACGCCTACTACTAAAATAAATAAATAAAAATAAAATAAGCCTTTATTGCTGAGTGTAAACTCAGCAATAAAGGCTTATTTTAATTGTTAGTATTACTATGGATTGGTACTTTTTTCCTCAGCTTGTCTTTCGACATAGGCCTCCTCTAAAGATTTCCACTTATCCCTATCCCTCGCAATTCTCATCCATTCTGGACCAGCAGTTCTCTTAAAGTCTCCTTCCCAGCGTATTGGTTGTCGCCCTTTGCTACGGAAAAACTAACAACGAAAATAAATGTATGCCAAAACGGAATAGAGAGAAGTGTAATTGGTGTAAAAAGGCGAGATAGGGTAAGATTAGAAAATATTAAAAAAATAACTAAATTTAAAGATGCGGGCAAAATATGTAAAACATTAAAATGGCAATGGGCAGGACATATGTTAAGAGAGAAGAATGGGAAATGGACAAAAACAATATCAGAATGGTACCCCAGAGATGGGAAAAGGAGCAAAGGGCGACGCCTACTACTAGAGAAACGCTAACATTTAGAGGAGGGAGGGCAGTATTTTCAGCGTGGGGACCACGCATTTTTATTGGGAACCGGGCCAACGCAAGAGATGCTAGAAACACAAATATAATTATAGGTACTAACTAAAACGTATATAAAATTACAAACAATAAACAACTAGTAGGTATGAAAGAGAGTATTGGTGTAAAGGTACGAAAGGAAATGCTCCGATGGTTCGGACATGTGGAAAGAATGCCGGACGAGTGACTGGCTAAGAAGATATACAATGCGAAAGTAGAAGGATGTAGGTACAGGGGGAGACCGCGGTCATGTATTGAAGGAAGGTGGAGTCAGGAGTCTCCGAAACCAGCGAGCATGTATACAGAGAGTTATGAATGTTGATGAAGCGAGAGATGTATGCAAGAATAGAGCCTCTTGGCACTCTGTTCTCTCTGCCTACCCCGCAAGGCGTGATGATAAGTAAGTAAGTAACAATAAACAGACATTGTTGGCAATTTTTTTAGGTGGGCATAAAGGTCCTTTCGCGCAACCCGTTGCCTAAGGAGACAACAGGGTAGTGTGGGGCTCTCACCCACTAAAAACCACCGTGCGCCTTCACCCGCCCTTATTAGGGCGGATCGCTCATCACGAATGCACCGCGATCCGCAGGTGGCAGCCTCTTTGGGCACCCTCTTTTGTGTGACACTCCGCGCACTTGGGGATCATAGCTTCCACCGTCCACTGGACACGTCCAGTGGACGGTGGAAGTCTTTCTTTCTGATTTAGATAACACAGTAGAAACTGCTCGTAATGTCAATGCTATATTTGGAGAAGATACGGCTAACGAATGCATCGTGTGTGGTTTAACCGTTTATGTAGCAGACATTTCGATGCAAGAATAAGCGACGAGGAATACCAGCCACTAAGGTAAATAACGATGAATTGAAGGTGATGATGGCAACCGTTCTGTGTCAAACTACCAAAGAACTAGCGTGTTTTTAGGAAACAAAAAATATTGATTAATTTGCATAAAATCGGTGAGTTTCTCAATAACATTAGATATCTATATTATATATATAACGACATACTCGTTCATGGAGGCGAAACTCGCAACAAAACGGTCAGTTTTCACAATTATTGTTTCAAGATAACGCGCACCTCACGCTGCTTATGAAATAGTTTTAACACTACAAGAACTGCAGTTGAAAACCCTCCGTCATCGTTCATACTCACCGCACCTTTCCCTAAGTGACCACTACTTTTTACCCGATTTGTCGAATTTTTCCACAGAAAAAAGTTCTTTCCAGGAGTCCGTACAAAATGCATTCATCATTTTGTGCCAGTTTCAGTATTAGATGGCAAAAAAAATCTGCATACATTTAATGTATTGACAACGAGCGTAGATATATTAATTAAATAAATATATTATATTCCACTCACCACAATAAAAATGTTTTAATTTTTCTTTACGAAACGGCATTTTCATACTTTTACCATTATAATTTAAAGAATCGTATCTCGTTTAGCAATATAACGTTATATTTATGCTTCTCAGGTTAAAAATATACAGTTTCTACTTAAGCATACTAATAATGCATAGCTAGGAAGTCTGGGTACTTACTTGACAAGTTCTCTAAAGAAATATACAAACTGTCCCAGGACGTTGCATCAGTTGAGGCTCTCTAGGCTACTCGTAAGTCAAAGTTTTATATCACTCGCAAACCCTGTTCTCATATCCATCCTTGTTATTATAAAACAACTTTTATTTGTTTAGAGATTGGTACTGGTAGTATGCTCGAGAGGTTTGCTCGACGGCTTGTGAAGTCTGTGACTTACACTGGGCCAGTGACTAAGCCTGTCATGTAGGCGAAACCTTATTCAACCTTGAGTCAATTGGTTTTGGATAATTTAACGTTGACTTAAAGTTAGCTCCGGTAGCAATTTCTATGAGACCACCTTGATAGTGTACCCAACAAAAGATTATGTTATTTTATTGCTAAAGATGACCGACAAGCCACAGCCCACCTGATGGTAAGTGGTGATGGTAGGTGTAGCTGCGCACCATTTCATTTCTCAGATATGGAATGAGAAAATAAACGGCTATCTTCTGCTACAGCCAAAACACACTGACGTGCTACATGACCGGTCACACAGGAGACGGTGGTACTGACCCGTTCGGGCCCGATAGCAACTGAGTACCCTCACTGTGTACCCAGCCCTACCACCAGTAATGCAATGGGTGATAATTGCTTATTTCCCTTAGTCGACTTAAACGACACCCGCGGACAAAGGATGGGTTCTTGACACTTGTATTCTTAGTCTTTCACCACATGGACAAACAGGGAGCCAGAAATCAGGGAGAAATCGATGTACTTACATACATAAAAAGATATACCACCAACATAATAACCTTCTTGTGCTATCCTGTTGGGGATTCTATAAACAGATAACTAAAGAACAAGAATGATGTTAAGTTATTCTTCCCGGCTGTCATAAACATGTAGGAAAGTACGACGGAAATCAATATTCTCAAGAATCTTGGAGACTAATCGTACAACATCACTATCTTAGGTTACAGAAGTTATTAACTGCGTGAAAATTCGACTTCATCTCAAATTACTACAATAAGGATAAACATACTGTCTGACAGGTGGTGGAAATAACGATAGCCTATATTGTAATTAACGAATGTGTATTCTAGCCTAGGAAAATGGATTGGAGAGGGACAGGAAGCAAAAGGCCAATGAACAGGTAGTTTGGGTATTCCGCATTTTCACTTACGGAATGAAAATAGTAGATTCTAAAATATGTAGTCTAATAAAAGTTATTGTTCAAATAATCTGCATAACAATTTGCAAAATTTAGCTCTATAATCTAACGTATTACGATTCAGACGGTCGAAATATTCTTTGACGCGGACCGCTCAAGCTTGCGCGGCGGCACGCAGTCTTCAGTTGTACTCGTGCCTCGGTGGCGGACGGACGTCGCGTGCTTCCGTAAGCGTCTGCATATCACATCGAGTGATTGTGAAACGAAAAAATAAAACAACAAATGTGACAGTGAATGTGTCAGTGAATTTATATATTTGTGTTTGAGGTGCATAGAACGTGGATTAGCGTATCGTGTGTGGAACTTCGTAAGTGTGCGATCTTGATTAAGGTAAGCTAAGATTAAATCTGAAATCAGTAATGTTGAAATTGTGATTATGTAAAAGGGTAAACTGGAATGTAATTAAAAGCTACATTAGAAGTTCAACGTTTGACGGTTTCCTATTAAAACTTTGAATGAGTTGGAAAATCTATTCACATTTGTTCCAATACAATCGTGGATCACAATAGCACGCATTGACTATGCGTGTTTCATAGTAACCCATAATTTCGTCCGGTCCCACGTTGTGCGCCAATTAGTGTGGCGTGAAACTATTTTCGTAAATTTAAAACTGTTTATGGAACACTGTTAAAAGTATATGTTACAATTTAATATAATCTCCTTAATACACTGAAACTGTTTTTAAAAGCGTTTATTTTCGGAATATGCATCATCTAATGGCTCGTTAAACAACAAAAGGCTTCATAATCGAGTAAATAAACCTTTTAGGCGTGTTTTAACATGTATTACGTGCGTAAAAAGGTAGAGAGCGTACTCTGTTTAGAGTATTAAACATTAAAGAGAAATTTTCAGTATTCGCTGCAACATTTGAGTTTCAACGTTACTTTTTCAGTAAGCATCTTTTATGTGGGATTACTTTATAAGGGCTTGAGATTATATTTAAATTTTCTATGAGGCTCGGACGTAAACCGTAAAGTGGCCTAACTGTACATCATGTGAGATATATAGGAAGCAATGTAATACAATTAATGAAACATATTCTGTGTTTGGATTGTAGGAATATAGATGATCCTGTCCCCAAGGTCCGCTTAGGTTATAGGTAGGTACTCGTGAGTAATTTTGAACTTAATCAAGCCCCTCTAGGGCTTGATTACGTTCAAAATTAGCGATTACCGTTTAAAACTATAAAGTTTGTAAATAACTGTTATAGCAGAAAAAATAAAATAACAAACAGAAGAAAGTGTTCCAAAAATAAAAAATAAAATTTAAATGTAACTGTGTCTAACGATGTAATATATTCGATACTTACATCGTTAGCGATAATGGAGGAATTATTCCATATTTTGTTTGTAAAAAATTTACTAAAAATCTATATTCAAACGCGAAACCAACGAACGATGGGAAAGTAATAAAAAAGAGTATGTATTGCATGAGCCCTATGATGGGTATAAAAAAAGCGAACACACATTGCAAAATAAACTGAAAATCTTCATAGAATCCTGATTCAAAATCTCACAAAGAACTAAAATATTGACAATGTTCGAAGTAGGTATAAGCTCTCATTCAAAAACTTGGACTAATTTTAACAACTTCTAAGGCAAATGCTTTTCTATCTCCTTGACTGTACCTTCAACTTCGGTCATTACTTCGGTTACGTGTTTTTAAAATATGATGATGTGAATGACTTGGCCCAAGTTTTTCATAGATAGAGGTCCGGAGCTCCAATTTTATGTAAATCATCTACTGGTACAGAAGGTTGCGTAATTTTTAGGAGACTTTGTCTTAAACACAAAGAGTTAATAAGCATGTCATGCTAAAAAAATATATAAAAATTATCTAAAGACTTTATGTCGCTGGTTTCAAATAATTTAATGCTTGCCGCATCGTTCGATCAGATCACCTATTTATTGTTATTTCTGAGTAAGTCTAAACTTTCTCTTTCTCCACCCTACACTCTATTCTTAAAACCATTTTAAGTCCCATTGTCGGATTCGTGTGTTTTCAGAGTAAAGGATTTAATTCGTAGTCCAACACAAGGGTCTATAGACTTAAAGCTGTCGATAAAATATCGCACGCAGGTTTTCTTATGATATATTTTATTCAATGGGTCATTCGTAACACGACTTGGTTATTACTGTCCCACTATAATCTTAACTATTATAAAGCAGTAACTGCTATGTCTGTACATTTAAGATATTTGGGAAAATATGTACCAATACTAGACTATTTAGGCGTGTCTGAACACAAAAATTTGTTAAGTCTTTGTCTATTTGTTTATTCGCACATTACACAAAAACTGCTGAACGGGTTTTGATTAAACTTTCTTTGCTAGTTGCTTGTATACATTTTATCTCGTTACTATATCGGAATCCTGAGATATAACCTAAAAACTAGCTTTTGTCGGCGCGGAAGCCTTGGGCCAATGATAGTTTACAATAAACAAAATATTAAGACTTCTGTATTGTTACAACAATAAAATAATGAAGTAATGTTTTAGTCGTAAAATTAAAACTTTTAGACATGAACTGTTTATATCAATATTTAAAATTTTACAAATTAGGATATTATGTATAATCATTTTGCTTTTATCCGCGAGCATAGTTTGAAATCGTTGAATATTATCAATTTATACTTTAAATAGGTATAGGTTACCTACTTATCGTTAGTTCCAGCTGCCGGCATTGAAGTATGGATAGCTACATATTACCACAGACAAACCAAACCATTATCATAAGTTATACGCGCTATCGAAGATCTAGCAAGATGCGATCAGCAAATAATAAAATGAAATCTTGACAGAGTCTGGGACAAACGTAATTTATAAATTACCTATTCTAATACTTGTACGTTTATTACGTACTAGCAGTGCCCGCGGACTCCGTTCCGCGTTAGAAATATTTTTGTCCCGGCCCGTTTGTCCCGCGTAATACTTCAGTAGCTCAACCATGAGTTTTGCTCACGTAAACTCGCTAGCGACTACGTAAAATATTTGTATGACAAACCTTACAGCGCCTCTGGTGGTTACGTAGGGAATTAAATTCGGTAGTATGAGTAACTTAATATTTCGATGCGTAAAATACCTATCGAAAGGAATTCGATAGCGACATGGCATTTGTATAGTTTGTATACAAATTTGGTACCATGAGTTATGAATTTGTCTTACGCTATCGAACAAAACCGTTTTGATTGTAGTTACGTAACTCACTGCATTATTGTGTGGTGAAAGACTTATTTTATCTATAATACTTACTAAAGTTTTGGTGTAAATGCCTGAAAGAGAGCATATTTAGCATGGAATATGTTAGTAGTGGCTGAATATGAGAATAATCGCCGGGAATAAAGAAAAACTCAAGCTAATATGAGAATTATAGTTGGATGTTCATTAGAAAATATTAGTGAGAATACGTTTGCAAAACTTTACAGGCTTAACAAAAAAGTCTTTAATGATTAGTTGTGCAATTTTACCTCAGTTTACAGAAATAAAGTCTTCACAAAGGGTTTCATTGGAATCAAAGGTAAGTTATGATGTCACAATAAACTATTGTTGGATTGGGTATGTTACGACCCGCAGGCGACCACCATCATACACTCCACTAGTAATTGAAATCGAGAGGCACTGGTTCTCATAATATTAATACAAAAAAGTTTCACAACAACAATACCGCACATCATCGATCGCGATCTACAATAAATACAATGGGGATGTAAGTGAGATGTGAGATTGATTGACTTGGACATATTTTGTTGACATTAGTCACTAACATTTGTTTACATTAAAGAGGCAAAATTCGAAATCGAACTATTACGAATACACACTTAAACAAAAGCAACCCATCTATTTAGTCGGATAACAGCACGGAATAGAACTTTAGCATTTTTCTCTTTCGTTTATACCAAGATAGTAAAGGAGAACCATAACAAGTCTGAAGCTAGCTGTAAGTTTACATTGTGCCAACATAACGACATGCTAGGTAAATCTACTGTCGAGCTTACTTAAGCAAGTGACGTAAGCGGCAATTTAACTCATGGTACGAGTACTATCGAAATCTATCCTATACACGTATTAACGCTAGCGACTCTAATTACCTATCGTATCTTTATAGCATAAACTCATGGTCGAGCT
This sequence comes from Leucoma salicis, assembly GCA_948253155.1. NCBI lineage: Eukaryota > Metazoa > Arthropoda > Insecta > Lepidoptera > Erebidae > Leucoma > Leucoma salicis. The sequence goes on along the minus strand of OX411806.1, from coordinate 943,402 downwards.
ACTGGTTAAAACTTCGGGATAAATAAAAATTATAATGATGAAGATTTTTTTTTGTTATTTTGGTTTTTTGTTTCTTGTATAGTTTTTTGATTTTTTTATTGTTTTTTGATTTTTTTATTGTTTTTTGTATGTTTTTTTTATGTTACTGTTTTTTGTTGTTATTTTTATTACTTGATGTTAATATACATTATTTACATCATGTTTACTTATTTTAATTGTTCAAAACTTCTCGATACACTATATTAGTAGTAATGTTATCATTTGGTACTAAAATATATTGTCTTTCAGGAGTTCCAACCCGAGATAAGCCAACATATAACTGCCCATTGGAAAAACAGTACTTTCTCAGGTCAATGCCCACCAGAGAAAATGTTTGACCCTGGGACTTATTAATAGTGAGGGCAAAAGAGACCTTGACGGGATACTGTAACCTTTTACACGGTATAGGTAAATCAGGTGGAATCATGGGTATCCGCGGAATATAAGGAAGTTGTCCCACTGCTGGCCCTGTGAGAATGGCCGCCACGATTATATTCTCCAGCAACTCTTTTATGAGCAGCCTTGTGCCATTATACGTGTTGGGGAGTCTCAAGTTCCTTAAAAGCATGATAGGAATGCCAACTTTTAGCATAAGGTCGTGGGGAGGTAAGCCAGAAGGACTCAAAGAATTTAAAAATTCTTGAGGATAGTGCACTGTATCCTCAATATTACACACCGTGTCAATGAACTTATAATGTTTGACTTGACCGGGAATTTTTCCTTTTTTTTTTGTTTAGGTGGGAAAAAATGTTCGTAACCGCATCCCCCCCACTCCCTCGAGTATTAACAACATCCACTGCGATCGCCAACCCACCTGCCAAGCATGGCGATTATGGCATTATCCCCCATGACGAGACCGCTCGTTGTGGCGTTCTCTTAGAGAGGCCTATGTCCAGCAGTGGACGTTGAAAGGCTGATGGATGGATGGAACCTGTGTAATATGTGACCTAACCGATTGTCAAGTTTAATGTCATCCCTACTGTTAGGACAGCAAATTTTTCGTTCTCCAAGATTCAGTAGTGATGCGGAAAGTCGTTATCGTAGTTGTCGCTCAAGTGGGCTCTCATGTTTGTTCGTAAATTGAGAGTTTCAACGGAACTCCATAAGCATGTTAATTTTAAGCATGCCCTGATGACATCGTGGCGTGTTCCTTTTATTACTGGCAGCATTTGCCGAAAATCGCCCGCAAAAACAAAAGTAACACCACCCATATCAGCGTCTGAGTTTCTGATGTCTTTTAGCGTACGGTTCACGGCTTCAATATGAGCTCTATGACTCATGGTACATTCATCGCATATAATTAAAACATATTTATGTAGATATAAATTACTATCATATGGGCTAAATAAGCTTCACAAAAATTATTTTTAATCCACAATTTCAACGGTAAAAGCAGTTATTGTGAGTTATCCATAGGAGATAGGCATATGCTATCATAGACTTTTTTACAGATTTTGATACGTTCTTTAATATTGTAGTACATTGTTTTGTTCTATCCTCAAAAGTTTCCGCAGCACACGTGATGAAAGCAATTTTTTTTACAACTTGGATTACATTATTCAAGTTTAAGTAAAGATGCGTAATTAATTTTGAAAATTATTATAGCCTATGACACTCCACAATAACGTAGCTTTCTATTTATTAGTGAAATCATTTTGAAAATCGGTTAAGCAGATCCAGAGATTACCCCTTACAACGTCACAAACTGACAAACGTTACCTCTTTATAATAATAGTATAGAAGTATAGGTTGTTATAATATCAATATTAGTCGAATAATTAACAAATTATTTGTGGAAAAAGAGAGATTAAATACGAGCAGGGTTTGAACTTGCGTCCCGTCCAATCCGGATAAGCGCTTTGAAACTTATTTATTTCACATTTGCTTTTGGATATATTTTAGACATAATTTGTTTTTTAAAGTAATTGGGCATGTCAAGTGTTAAAATACAAAAAAAAATATATTAGTCAAATGTTTATTTTCAATCACACAGTAATGAGAACCTACCTAGATTATGTTCAAGCCTAAGAAATAACGCTAATCATTTGAGCTTTGATATAACTAATATAGTTATCTCTTCTAACCAGACAAAGCACCCCTTGTTATTGTTGTTATATAAGAGGTTAGTATCTACTTAAAGCGCGATTAAATTATTCATGAAATAGTTATTTAAATTAAATAGACCTTGAGAATTACGGGTAACTAGCTTTATATACTTATAATTCTCGTAAAGAAGCAACGTGCCATCACAGATAGGATCGGAGAATCGCTTTTTGTTGTAACATAATGGAATCTTACAATCTCCGTTACACGATCAATTTTGTTAAGATATGCAAATTGTGATCCGATGTAATCTTATTTCTGTGTACATCTATAAGTGAAAGGAAATCGAATTTCATCTTAGCAATGTTGTGCCTAAATCCTTAAGAAATAAAAGAAAAGATTAACAAAGTACATATTACTGTCTACCTACATATAAAAACATTTATTTTTCTGAATAGACAATTTACAGCTTAGCTAGGCGATACTCCTTTTCTAAACCCATTAATGTCTGCCTATAGGGCACGAATCGCTTCTCGTAGTGAGAAGAAATTTAAGCCGTAAATCACCCCGCTAGCCCAGAGACAGATTCCACAAGCCGTCAAGAAACTACGGTATTCAGATTTCCTTATATGTTCCTTCTCCAAACAGTTATAATTTGCACTTCTAAATTTTTACAAACAGACTGGAGATTTATATCAATACTACTGTCTTTGCAATCCTTGATTTTACCACTAGGTTAAAGGATAGTACTTGCTGTATATACTTGAAACTAAAACTATTTTCAAGATTTTTTTTAATCTCAATGAGTACCCACAGACACGTAAAATGATTTTAGGCGGCTTATCAATTTCACCGATCCTGCTCGATTTAGTGTAAAGGCGTTTAGTGTAATGTTAATTTTAAAATCTAATTTAGTAAAACCAGTAATTGTAACATACACCTTTTAAAAGGCAAAATCTGAAAAACAAACTGCATAAATGTGATATAGAAAATTATAGCCAACGTATAGCATACGAGGGTTTGAATTTTCTGGAATACCGTTTTTATTTTGTTGTGCTCTGTCAACTGAGCTATGCTAACATCTACTCGGGGCTCAAAGTTTTTGGGATCAGTTATTTCGTACTTTCAACTCAAATAAGTAGATTTATTCTTTAGCTAATAATTCATTTAGCAGATAAGGCATAAATTCGAAAAATCTCGATAAGTCAGAGGTGTGTACCTTGCAAGATCCTGGCAATAATAATCGAACTCGATACCACTGTCCGTGTTCTTGGTTTGACCGCTAGGCTATCACAACTGTAGCAGAAATAACTGTACCTCTAACATTTAATTACTGAAACGTATTAAATAAATTTGTATAAATTAATCATTTGGAGAAAAGACATGTATGTAAATTAAATCTGTTACGTAATTGGAACGTTTTGCCCAAGGTGGGCGTTAGGTCCCAGGGTGAGCATTTAATAAATGATTAATTTGACGCCCCGGGCAACCTACTCACTTATGTATAGAATTGTGTACTCTGGCAAAGGACCGATTGTGTTCTCCCTTACATTTTTTATTAAGATGTGTTTGAGACAGTACTTAAATACTGTTCCGAGAAATTCGGGAACAAATAGAATGGTCATCGTTATTTTTAGTTGCTTTGAGTTGAGTAACAAATTATTTTTGTATATTGCGGGTGTGTTTACAAACATAAAATACTTTGGAAAATCTAAAAGTGCACGCCTCATAATCTTAATTTTTCACAATAAAATTGATTATTTGATAAGTAACTAATAAAGTATTGGTCTTACTAAGTAGTTTTCAATAGATCACATAGATAGCGCTAATTTCAAAAAGTACTAATGTGGTTCTTATGTCTTATACGCAATCTAGCGCTAATTTTAAGAAGTACTTCTATATTGGTCTATAGAAGTAGTTCTCACAAAATAAGGTGTAGCGCTGGTTTTAGTGTCGAGTCGAGCGTATATATTCACTATTTTTTTTTGTTTATTTAATAACAATTAAACCACATCGAATCAGACCGTGAAAAGTGATAGGACTCTATTCGTAACTATACTGAATCGTAAAAGAAGACAAAAATACTCGATTAGTAAAGTTTTTTGGTCGTTATCGTGTTAACATACATTACTTACAACACACGGACGTCCAAGACAGAACTTTTTTAAACAGTTTTTAACTAGTTTAAATAGCAAAAATGGCATTAAAAATATCATGAGTGTTAAAAATAGTGTTTTTTCTTGATATGTATGTGTATATATTATTTTACAAGTGCAATATATGATAAATAGAGACATTTTAAGTTTGAAAATTCAGTTGTTCTGCGTGAAACGAGAGTAGTACCCACCTCAACGCTTCGCGTGTGAGGCGTGCAATATCACGTATAGAAAGTACACACAGACTCGGAACAAATATTTATGGCCCACTCAGGGAATTATTCTGTGTGGGTGTTGACCCCAAGACACTAAGCTGGGAGTTGGACGCTGAACCACTCTGCTATCTGCGCAGTCTGAGTTTGAGAAAGTAGAGAAGTAACATAACATCTTCTCTTATCACTACCCGATCTCTTTTTATTGCATATTTTTTATATAATACTAGATGACCTGGTTAACTTCGTATCATCTATAATTTATTGTGTCAGCGATTATCAATACTAATCAAACTGCATCGTCTAAGGTTCGAGTTATTAAATGAAACTTGCTTGTAATTCAAATTAGTATAGAAATAATGATAGTAGCTGTCATTTTGTCGTCTATTAGACAAAAGACAAGATTTCCATAATCCAAAGAGGCGATTCCCAAACAAAATTACCAATTTTAATTTTTTCAACTATCTTTATGGGTTTTCCCTATTTTCTTCTTTCTTTCAAACCACCCCTGTATTAGAGTGTAAAAAACAAAAACAAAAGTATTCAAACAGGTCAAGCCTTTTTTGAGTTTTAGCGAAAATAACGAACAGCAATTGATTTTTAATACAGGAGTATAGGGATGACAAAATTAAGCACACGGCTAGCTTGTAACATTGTTATCAGCTACCGTACACAATCATATGCAATGAGATTGAAAAACGTTATTAAAATTTTTTGTTACCACTTCCGATGTTAGCTAACTACGGGTCACCTGATGGTAAGTGATAACACCGCTGGACTCGACAGTACCAGGAGCTCGGCGCAACCGCACCCCACCATGAAGACCAGCCTACGCTTGAAAAGAGTTTGAATCAGAACGGCTATCTTGTTTTGCAATCGAAACACGTTGAGGAAGCATAAGGCAAGCAGGGGTCAAGGATCCGCAATTTCTTGTAGAAGTCAATTGACAACTGTTTCCACTGACTGCAAGCGCAAGTCGCTTGCAGAAGTGTGTAGAAGTTAACTTGCTGCAAGATCTTGCAGAACCGGTTCCACACAAATTGCATTTTACTTGAGCAAGAGCGGTCAAACAAGATGCCTAGCTGCAGAAAAATACGAGCTGCGTCTATTGTGTGGTTGGGTTTTCGGTGGGAATAATGAGAGAAGTCGCACTGCGAATAATCGTTTAATGACAACGGGAAAAGAAGATTTGTGCAGCGCCCCCAGCGCCTGGTGGCCCGGGCCGGTACCGATAAGTATTCTAGAAGCTCTGGTGCCACCTATCGCCAGATAGCGCTGTTAAAGTATTTAACAAACATTTAATAATAATAATAAATATCTTCAACAACCACACAACGCCATCTAGTCCCGAACTAAGCGTTAGCTTGTACTATGGGTACTACAATAACGGATATATACACATATTATTTTTTTTTGTAAATACATAAAAGTACATATTATAACATAATAAACACCCAGACACAGTACAAATATTTCTGTTTATCACAAAAACATTTGTCCTGAGTGGAATTCGAACCCACGATCACTCGCACAGAAGTGAAGATAATATTAACTGACTCTAAAACTTTCAACTTTATTGTGTAAACCAAATAAAGGCGCAAGTGCTTGCTGGAAGTTCAAAATAACCGTATACACGTGACACTTCGCTTAATAAGTGCTAACTACCTAATATATCTTCATTCATTTATCACATTCGTCTTGAGATATAGCGAGTGTTGTGTATCGGGCAAACATCGGTGTGGATCACCCAACAAAGTGTCGAGGAAAAATAAAGCAGCTCGCCTCTCCAGTTGTCCCGTGACCACGGCTGCTGCAACGCAGTTGAAACGTCGGGATAAAGGTAGTTAAAATTTTACCTAATTTATACGCGAAAAAAGACCCGTTTATGTTGTTTTAAATAACGGGCCGGGAACTGACGTTACAAATTGTATAGACATTTTAAACGGATTTTAACGTGTATACAGGTTTTGGTAGAGTACCTTATTTATTCCCGACATTTCGACTGGGTGAGGTGACGGGTATTATACTCATAATCACCGTGTGGTGGTACATTAATAACTCTAGAACTGCTATCTCAAAGGCACCGTCCATGTTACTGAGATATGGAGTAGCGTGTACTATTTCTGGACTTCTGACTAAATGTGCATGCTAAATTTTATGATGATTGGTTCAGCTTTCACCACTTACAACGTAACAAACGAACTCTTTCGCAATTATAATATCAACAAAAGTAATCTTGGCGATATCTCAAACTCAAATGATAAATTAATGAGAGATTTTGAGAAGAGAATTTAAGTTTATTCTTCAAGTATACGATTGTTAGTAAAACAGCGAGTCAAGTTTAGATTTTCATTAGCCATGTTCAATTCATCAGGCATGTTAAAATATAATGTAATCAGCTCAAAACAGACGCTTAAAACGAAACATTGGATGTGCTTCTCGCAATTTTACCTCGGAATTTTGTTTCCCCAACGGTAATATTCAATTATGAACGCTCCTGTTTAAACGATTCCGAAGCTGAAAATATTTTTATTCTCAAATCAATTTAGTAACAAGATTTCTCTTTTATTGTCTTTAGCCGACTTCAGCAAGGAAGATAATCTTTTGTGTAAGCAATAGTTTTTAGCTATATTAACTATTTATTAAGAAGAGAGGATAAATGAGAAGATGAAAAAGGGATATAAGCCGCCCGCATTCTAACTCACCATCAAAAATACAGCAGTGAAATGAAATGGTGAGTCGCGGCTTAACTGCACTCTTAGTATAGTTGATTCTATGAGCGGCGGTTACCACTTACCATCAGATGGGCCGTGGCTCAACTGGCATCACAAGCAAAAAAAACTTTTGCATGATGAACGCGAGTTGAGTAAATATTATTTTTGAAGTAAAAACTTCTATAGGAAGGTTTGTATAAGGAGTAAATTCATGTAAGTCGTCATCGACATGGTAACGTGACGTGTTAACGATGAAGTAAAAACTTAAAAAATGTTTCCTCAGAGTCTTTCCCACCATTCGTTCCTTGAACGACAGCGTTTAGGTACATTTTCCCCCGCCTTAACACAAAAAAGATGTTCTGCTATGAGCTTTGCATTAATTTCAATACGGTTAAGTATTATTTTAAAACGGGAATTTGCTGTAGATTAAACCAACTTATATGAAATTATTTTGTCATTTTATTAGATAAGTACTAGCTGTTACGCGCGACATAGTCCGCGTGGAATTTATTTATTTTATTTTTTTGAGTGGAACCCTTATTGTTTTTCTAAAACTTAAAATAGCCCAAGTTAATCCTTACAACGTCAGCTATCTGCCTGTGAAAGTCCAGTCAGCAGCATCGTTTCAGCCGTTACGGTAATTAGTCGGAACTATAAAAAAATTGCGATTTTGTTATAGGTAGCGTATACGTAATACTTTGATAAATATGCATTTAGTATCTATAGCTCTTATGTAGACATTAAGAACTGACACGTCAATTTTATTTATTTGCATAAATTTCTTTCTTAGATTCTAGATCTGAACTGGGTTGGTAGGGACTAAATATAATCTCAGTCAGATTTATTGATTTTATGGTCAAATTATAGCTGACTGTAGCCATGGAGACAAGACGGGAAGGGTACTTGACCTCACGTAGAGTAGCATCTTAATTAATTCCAAGTAGCCAGGCAAATTACGGAGAGTTGACAGACTGATACGAACCCATAATTAGAGTTTACCAGCGTAAATGACAATGTTTTAATAAAAAAGAACATTAAACAGAATAAAAATGTTTATCCCTAATTTTGTCTAGGTTGTCATTTGTTCCAGCATCGTTGAGTTTATTTCAACATTATTTGAATTAAAATGCGGAGCGCGATCAAACAAAAGATTGTGAGTTTGATTTGTGATAAAATTTATTGCTAAGTATGTTTATTTTTAACTCACTTTTATTAGCTTTGCCTGTATATATCTATAGATCTATGTAACGAAATCTTTGAACGTGATTTTTATAACCACTTACATACGTCGAATTAAATTGAAACTGCACACTCATCAAGGACCGATGACAATACAATAATTTTGGGAGTTTCGTTTATTATTTTTTTTTTTATGTGACGAGTCACACGTAATATAAAATAAATTATGGTAAAAAAAATTAAAATCTCGGTTTAATAACCATTTGAACTAAAAAATGGAAAATATTATTAGTACTATCCCACAATCTATGCATATTGTGGTACACTTTACTGAGAAACTATCACACTTTTAGATTTGGGCTTTGATATAGTAATTTCAATTCTCTCTTACTGAAAGATAGTATGGTAAATACAGCGAAAAAAAATACAGTGAAGTATGTGGATGCTCAAAGAAGCATAGGAAAGTGAAAGGTGATACATGGTGGGATACGGAAGTAGCAGCTTCCGTAGACCAAAAGAAGAAAGCGTGGCTGGACTATGTATCTTCTTTGAACCTGAGTGCAAGTATGAAAGAACAGAAGAAATAAATATACCGGCAACGTAAGAATGACACCAAAGCCTTAGTGAAAGAGAAGCGTGATAGAGCAAATATGATTGCAGAAGAAAGGCTGACCAAAAACTTCGAGAGCAACACCAAACTTTACTGGAAGAAATCTCGGAGTGGTTGGTCGGCTTTCAGAATGAATAAAATAAGGTCTAAAGGTGGAGACATTCTTACGCAAACACAAGATATGTTAAGCCGATGGAGTGAATATTTTGGAGATATGTATGCGGATGTTCAGGGTGATGCTGGTGCCACATGTGGTCTAACAGATCAGCATTCGGTTCCGGTATCCTCTGATGACATTAGTATGGATGAAGTTGAATGGGCGATTAGAAGTTTGAAAAATGTTAAGACAGCGGGTATTGATATGGTGCTGAGATGATCGAGTTTGGAGGCTCATGTGTCTGGGAATCCTTCCTGATGCTTCTTAATTTATGTTGGAGCTCAGGGATCGTTCCCAAGGACTGGAGAAGCGCAGTCATCGTGCCCTTGTTTAAAAACAAGGGTTCACGTTTTATGACTGTGCAAACTACAGAGCCACAAGCTTGACCAGTTTGGCAGCCAAAGTGTATGGTAAGATTATTGAAAGGAGAATGAGGGTAGTGTCCGATGAATTTTTGCGTGAGGCAGGCAGGTGTGGAAGGGGATGGATGGATCAAGTGTTTTCTCTGCGCAACATTGTGGAGAAGCATCTGGCTGTAGGCCAAAGGGCTTTCTGCAGTTTTGTGGATTTGGAGAAAGCATTTGACACTGTTGTACAAAAGGAACTTTGGGACATTTTGCCGGAGTATGGTATTAACGGTAGACTGCTACAAGCGGTGCAGTCCAACTACATGGACTGCAGAGCTTGTGTGCGGCTGTATGATGGAATGTCACCCTGGTTTGATATCAATATCGGCGTTAAACAGGGCTGCGTTCTATCAGCCAAACTGTTTATCATATATCTGCATAAATGTCTACAAAGGTTGAATGAAATGAATGTGGGAGTTCAGGTGGGCGACTCAGTGGTTAACTCGCTGCTATATGCAGACGATGCGGTCCTATTAGCGCAGTCTGCGACTGACCTGCAAACCCTAGTCGACGTAATGGCAGAAGATTGTAAGAAAAGGTACGTGTGAATGTGAGCAAAACCAAAGTAATGGTTTTGAAATAAAACTACGTTTACGGAATCTATCGCGTTTACTTGATTTTACTCCTATCCCGACGTTTCGAATACTTTACAGCATTCATTATCACGGGTGGGCTTAGATGATAGACGTCCAAGGTTGATATGTTATTTCAACGGTTTCATCTACCCACAGTATATGATTTTACAAAATTTTTTTTTTTGGTTTATTTATTTTATCCCACCTAATATTCGTTTAGAAACACAGTGAAAATATCTACTTTAAATGTTTATGCTTACAATGTATGAGACATTAAATCAGTATATTAAAATGAGTATAATACTCCTCTTTAAATTGTAAAATTTTTTGTTTTTATTTAGTGCTCAAAAATTCTACCACAAACTACCAATTACTACCAGTAAGAAGACAATCTTGGTTATTAGTTTATATTATTAAATATATTGATTTTGCCAAAAGCTAAGACTAAGAAGCTACCACCGGATCGGAACGCGGCCTGACTGAGAAAGATCCGGCCAGAAAACTCAGTAGGCAACAACTGTTAATCCATAACAGTTTTTGCCTACTGAGTTGGTTGCCTACTGTTGCCTACTGAGTTGGTAATAATCCATAACAGTTGTTGTATTGGACATTATTATTACTTAGTTACTTATCAAATAATAAATTTTAATGTGAAAATTGAAGATTATGAGGCGTGCACTTTTGGATTTTCCATAGTATTTTAAACTATTATTTATTTATTTCGTTGTGCACATGTTGTCATAAATAAAAACAAATATAGGCATAACTTATTATTTATTTTTTAAACACTTTAAATGAGAGAGAGAGCCTTGCTTATCCCAGCATGATTGCGCCGGCTCGATCGAGGAAGTGCCACCCTCTCACAGGAGATCGGCGTGAAACAACGGTGGGTAGTGCTACCTTTGTGTTTCGTATGGTGAGTGAGAGCGTTGGAGGCCCAAATCTCCTCCCTGTCTACTCCTTATTATCCTCCCTACCCTCTCCTTATTATCCTTCCTATCCTTTCCTTAGTATCCATCTTATCCTCTCGTTATTATTCTTCATCTCCACCTTATATCCCTTTCCTTGAAGATGAGGAAGTAGGTGCGAGTGATGCCTCTGGTGTTGCTAGCGTCTGTAGGCTACGGCAACTGCTTTTGTCAGATTATAGTAAAATTGTATTTTTTATCTATTTTGAAAAGGCATACAGTAATTTAATAAATGAAAATGCAAGGCTTGACCTTGCATTATCGATTAATGATTGCAATATCAGTTGTGTATACTTACCTACCTCGTTACTCACCTAGACAACGGCTTTTCATTAAAGTTATAAAACCATAATGGATTTGCTAGTGGTAGAGCTAGCTTATCCCAGCACAAATGGGCCGGCTCGATCGGGGAAGTACCACCCTTTAACAAAAGAACAGAGTAAAACAACGATAGATACCAACACATTCTGTTGTGTTCCGCGCAAAATTAACTTGATTTTTTTATACTGCATAGGTGGCAAACTAGCATATGGCACAAGCATATGGCCCCATCTGATAGTAAACGGTTCCCGCAGCCTATAGTTGCTACCAACACCAAAGACATCATTCGCGCGTTGGGTACACCAACGAAAGTGATAGCGAGATGGAGAGGAAGAGTTATAAGGAGAAGACAAAGGGGTTGGGTTGTTTGCGTCTCCGGCGCTCTAACTCATTATACGAAAAGTACCTACTGTTGTACATTTGTGCATTTACATTCCTTACTTTGATCTTCTTCCTTCCATCAGCCTTTCATCGTTCACTGCTGGACATTAGGCCTCCCCAAAATTGGGGGTTACCATAATCGCCACGCTTGGCAGGCGGGTTGGCGATCGCAGTGGATGTTTTTAGTATACAAAGGAACGCTGCTGCCCGGTCCTCCGGTAATCCCTTAGTCGGCTTTTACGACTCCCATGCGAAGAGACGGGGTGGAGCTATTCTTGGTGCCGGCCCCACACGGCAGATTGATTTTTGATTGATTGATCTTCTTAGAACAGTATAATTGTCACTTATGATACTCTTAAGAGCAGCCGCGCGCTTGGGGAGGTGTGCGGTATTGGATAATTAGATTTTACTACTGTTACGTAGTACTTCTTAGTACATCTCTATCGAGGAGTGACTTAGAATTTTATAACGCAGGAAACTAATAATTATTTTGTAATGTTCTGCAAATTGAATGGATATCCAATATCGAAGTAATAATACTGTTTGTAAAATAGAAACAGAACTCGCTACGCTCCATTCAGCGACAACATCTAGTTTAAAACTTTGCGAAACTAATACAACGCTTCCGAAATATAAAAGTTCCGGACAAGCTCGTTCTGTTGTTGCTCAGCTAACAATACATAAATGTATTCCTATAGTTTCAATTAAAACATAAAGATTGGTAGGTACTTTAATTGTAATATTAAGTGCATAGATGACGAGTGCTGTGAGTTCAATTTGCACATAAAATAATTATATATATGATATACAAATTATTATTTTTGATACAAGAATTATTCCACAATGTAGTTGTTATTTTTTTTTTAAATATGGTTGATGCAAGGGTCGCGAACGGTCCTCAATAACATAAGCTTTTCTGTTATTAGGTTCAGATTAACTAACCTATGCAATGTAAGTACAGCAAATTATATTAAAAATAGGCTATTTCGCGTCTCTAAAAAAATGCTAGCAGTTATGTTATGTACACATTACCAATTAAGCTACTCAAATTCAATAGATAAAGCAGCGCCTGATTTATATTGCAGTTATTTTACTAGAACTGCAATACAATAATAGTATACAGCCGCTTAAAATTTTATATTACGATATCATTGTCTATATTCAATCACATTTTTCATCAGTGCTCTTGAGCCATTTTGATGTCAATTATGAAATCACGGGGAGAATCTATTCTAGTATCATATAAAATAATTCTAACATAATTTTATTTAACACAAAGTGAAAAATGTGAAATCGAAAATAACAGTCACGAGCAGGTTATTTTCGAGTTCACATTTTTCACTTTGTGTATAATATAATTAATTGAATGAGGCGACACTTGGCGGAAGTCCATTGTTACTATTATAGAATGGATTTTAGGAGGAGAGCCCACCACTCACCCACGGATTGTCAATCCCGGTTATCTTTGGACAAAATAACCTAAGATTGCCAATCCGCACTCTCACATATAGAGGAGAATGTGATAATAGCAAAGTAGCATGCACGATAATGACAAAAAACTCACCAACGCGACACAACCATGCGATACGGTAGAACTCTTAGAACCACAATATTTCAATATTCCGCAAAAATCCGAACATAAATTCGACACGTGTTTCACCTCTAAACGAGGCATTCTGAAGAACGCTCGGCAACAAATGAGCCAATTTGGCAATTTCACATTCTCCTTATCTGTGAGAGTGCGGATTGGCAATCTTAGGTTATTCTGTCCAAAGATAACCGGGATTGACAATCCGTGGGTGAGTGGTGGGCTCTCCTCCTAAAATCCATTCTATAATAGTTTGTGTATAATGTATAGTGCTAAGCATGTCAAATGCTAAATATATATATATATATATATATATATATACCTAAAATATCTAACTATAATTTTATTTGAAAGAAAAATAACTTCTTCATTTTGAACTTAAAATAGACATTCTCACTTCTTATAAGTCTGGTATTATATGTACTTTACGTTGAACATTCTAGATGCGACTTTTCTATCGGACGTGGAAGCTTTTAGACTTCAATTAATTAGAAGGATTATTCCGCTCGCCCCCAGAGAACCTGATATAAATCTAAATGAAGATACTCCACCGCTTCAATTACCTCTAATTTTTTTGTACCACAGTAATAGCTTTTTACTTTATTTGATAGATTGTAACCTGTTTGATTTAGTTTGTAAGAAATGCATGTATATGTTTTGATAATACATTTAATGAGTTCTATACATACTATTATCTATATCTATGCTATTATAAAGCTGTAACAGAGCTGTGTCTAAGATATTTTACATTTAAGATATTTTAGAAAAAGTTACTATAATAGACTGTATAGGCGTATCTAAACACAAAACTATTTTTTTTATTTTTGCATGTTTGTCAGTTTATCGGTTTGTATTTTGTTCATTCGCGCTTCACGCAAAAACTACAGAACGGATTTTGATGTGACTTTTTTTATTTGATAGATCTTGATTAGACTTAAAAACTGGTATGCCTACATTTATTATTTATCCCGCTACTATATCGGGAACCTGAGATACCTACAACCTAGCAATTGGCATTTGGCAGGCAAAGGCTAGTATGTTATATAACAATAAAATGTTGACTCGCTACATTAATTTTGAAAAAAAAAAAAAATTGTAAAAACCTAAGAAGATTGTTGCAGAGACACGCCTCTTTTGGTACGAATCCTAATTATTTGAAATGATTAGTCTTAGCTGATCGGTATAGTATATCCAACTAAATACATATTTAGTTATCTTTCAATATAAGAAGATTTGAAGTAGAAATTCTTAGGTTCTAATTTTTTTCACGGTATTCCTTGTTTTATAAAATAACGTTAATACACTCCTGGATAATATATCTCTCCTCTCGTCTATGCATTGTCTCCGTAATGCTACTAATAATTATTATAAATGCGAAGGTTTATAAATTTCGATGTTTGGACATTTGTTATCATGCAATGCAACTGAATTGGTTTCATTTAAAGGAGAATACATGGTTTCGTTTTGTTCCAGGCTAAAATTGGTCTCAAAAATTAAAATTTTAACCACAATATCTTCTCAAATATTAATCCAAAATTTCGATGCATAAAAATCTGCTAATTAAAAAGTAATTTACCTACTTTGATCGTTTGAGTACTACCATATGTAATATTGGGCGAGCCTATTGCCATCTATCGGGCATCATTATCTAAAACTAGCAATAATTAACATTTAATACATTCAAAAACATTGTGAATGTATTGTTTTTCTATTTGTCACATCAAATAACTATACGTAAAAATTGAATAACAATGAAAAGTTTTTGTATGACTGTATGTACTTAAACACGTAAAATATAATCTAATTTAATGAATTTTATTAGCCTTTTTCTCAAAAATCCGACAAACTAGGGATATTGTATTATTTGCTGCGATGGGGGCTGCCACCCATCACGCCTTGCCCAGTTTGGCGAGTCGAGGGGAGCAGAGTGTCGAGTAGGCACGTAGTAGGAATGTAGGAGGTGGTGTGGAAGATAAGTTACACGAGCTGGTAACCGTCATGTCGAACAGACAGCTTGATGTGCTCTGTGTAACAGAGACCAAGCGAAAGGGTAGCGACGCCTGTGATCTTCTTGGTGGCGGGTTAGCTATGTGGTCTGGTGTACCGCAGAGCGATCGGGCCAGCATGGGAGTGGGGGTAGTTGCTGTTCGCTCGCTTGGCCTCAGATGTGAAAGACTACGGAATGTTTGATCCCAGACTTCTAAGGGTCCAAATAAAACTAGGTGTCACCAGGGTCTTCATGGTCGCAGCTTATGCTCCTGTAGGCTCTTCGGTAGCATCGGATCTAGAGAAGTTCTGGGATAATGTTAGGGAAGTTCTGGATTTGGCAGAAGCTAGTGAACGCGTGATCGTATGCGGAGACTTGAATGGATGGGTTGGGACCAAGCGTCCAGACTTCGAGAACGTGCTTGGTTCATTTGGTGATAAGAGAGTGAATATTGCAGGTAGGCACATTGCGGATGTATGTATGGAGAGAAACCTTATTGTGAAAAACACATTTTTCCAACATAAGGATATCCATATGTATACATGGAGAAGGAATGTACACAGAAGTATGATAGATTTAATTCTAGTAGACAGTCGCCTCCGAAGTAAAATTCTGGATACAAGAGCCTACAAGGGTCCCACTGTCGATATGGACCACTATCTCGTTATTGCGAGATTTTGTGGTCTGTTTAGAAAGTGGAGACACTGGCGAGAGCGTGTCCACTTCGGAGGGCTTGAAAGAATAAAGATTGAAAAGTTGCAAGAAGAGAGTGTAAGAGCAAAGTATGTAGAGGGTGTCCGTGAACGGCTGACAATGGCATGTCAGCCGGGATCTGACATAGAAGAATGCTGGAGAGTATTGAAAGATAGTATGGTAGATACAGCGAA
Organism: Leucoma salicis; assembly: GCA_948253155.1. Taxonomy (NCBI): domain Eukaryota; kingdom Metazoa; phylum Arthropoda; class Insecta; order Lepidoptera; family Erebidae; genus Leucoma; species Leucoma salicis. The sequence goes on along the minus strand of OX411806.1, from coordinate 927,178 downwards.
AGAAGTATGTGGATGCTCAAAGAAGCATAGGAAAGTGAAAGGTGATGCATGGTGGGATACAGAAGTAGCAGCTTCCGTAGACCAAAATAAGAAAGCGTGGCTGGACTATGTATCTTCTTTGAACCTGAGTGCAAGTATGAAAGAACAGAAGAAAGAAATATACTGGCAACGTAAGAATGACACCAAAGCCTTAGTGAAAGAGAAGCGTGATAGAGCAAATATGATTGCAGAAGAAAGGCTGACCAAAAACTTCGAGAGCAACACCAAACTTTACTGGAGGGAGGTGAAGAAACTCCTGAGTGGTTGGTCAGCTTTCAGAATGAATAAAATAAGGTCTAAAGGTGGAGACATTCTTACGCAAACACAAGATGTGTTAAGCCCATGAAGTGAATATTTTGGCGACATATATGCGGATATTTAGGGTGATGCTGGTGCCACATGTGATCTAACAGATCAGCATTCGGTACCGGCATCCTCTGATGACATTAGTATGGATGAAGTTGAATGGGCGATTAGAAGTTTGAAAAATAGTAAGGCAGCGGGTATTGATATGGTGTCTGCTGAGATGATCAAGCCTGGAGGCTCATGTGTCTGGGAATCCTTCCTGATGCTTCTCAATTTATGTTGGATCTCAGGAATGGTTCCCAAGGACTGGAAAAGCGCAGTCATCGTGCCCTTGTTTAAAAACAAGGGATCACGTTATGACTGTGCAAACTAAAGAGCCATAAGCTTGTCCAGTTTGGCAGCCAAAATGTATGGTAAGATTGTTGAAAGGAGAATGAGGATGGTGTATGATGAATTTTTGTGTGAGGCACAAGGAGGTTTCAGGTGTGGACAAGGATGCATGGATCAAGTGTTTTCTCTGCGCAACATTGTGAAGAAGCATCTGGCTGTAGGCCAGGGGGTTTCCTGCAGTTATGTGATTTTGGAGAAAGCATTTGACTGCACTGGCACTGTTGTATGAAAGGAACTTTGGGACATTTTGCCGGAGTATGGTATTAGCGGTAGACTGCTACAAGCGGTGCAGTCCAACTATATGGACTGCATAGCTTGTGTGCGGCTGGATGATGGAATGTCACCCTGGTTTGACGTCAATATCGGCGTTAAACAGGGATGCGTTCTATCAGCCAGAATGTTTATCATATATCTGGATAAATGTCTACAAAGGTTGAATGAAATGAATGTGGGAGTTCAAATAGGCGACTCAGTGGTTAACTCGCTGCTATATGCAGACGATGCTGTCCTATCAGCGCAATCTGCGACTGACCTGCAAATCCTAGTCAACGTAATGGCAGAAGATTGTAAGAAAAGGTACGTGTGAATGTGAGCAAAACCAAAGTAATGGTTTTTGAAAGAGAAGAAGCCAGAACAGATGTTAGAGTAGCAATAGGAAATGGTGTGCGCGAACAAGTGGATGAATTTGTATATCTTGGATGTGGATTCAGTCGGGATGGAAGGTACAATACTTATGTAGAAAGAAGAGTGAATGCGGGAAATAGAGTGAACGGAGCATTAGGACTACTTCTCGGCAGCCACCACCTCAGCCAGATGGCACGTGTCGCAATACACAACGCAGTGCTTGTCCCAACGTTATTATATGGAAGCGAGAGTTGGGTATGTAAAAAGGAGCATGAGAGTAAAATCAATGCGGTCGAAATGCGATCTCTGCGGAGAATCTGTGGAGTGAGGCTGACTGACCGCATTCGTAACAATGACGTAAGAGAGCGAGTAGGTATGAAAGAGAGTATTGGTGTAAAGATGCGAAAGGGATTGCTCCGATGGTTCAGACATGTGGAGAGAATGCCGGACGAGCGACTGGCTAAGAAGATATACAATGCGAAAGTGGAAGGATGTAGGTACAGGGGGAGACCGAGACTTACCTACCTAGACCAGATTGGTCATGTATTGAAGGAAGGTGGAGTCAAGAGTCTCCGAAACGGGCGAGCGTGTATGAAGAGAGTTATGAATGTTGAGGAAGAGAGAGATGTATGCAAGAAAAGAGCCTCTTGGCACTCTGTTCTCTCTGCCTACCCCGCTAGGGAAATGGCGTGATGATAAGTTAGTTAATTAGTTGTATTATTTGTAATAATTTTTGGGCATTTTCCTTTGACACATTTTAGGTCACATAAAACTACTGCCTCAACAAATGAGATGGCCTTACGAATATTATCAATTTTCGTTAGACCGATATAGTTCAGAATTTCTTTTCTAGATGGCGCTGTAAAACATGCGCGTATTTTTTTCTATTACAACGCATGTGATATAACGGCTAACCTTATTATCACATTACATTTTAGTTACTCGCATTTAACTTTTAATTTCTCTGGAGCTAATATTTCTAGTTTGGGACTTATTATCGAGAAGTGTATTTGCACGAGTGACTATGCATCGTACTATGATATGCTCTTAATAAAAATACTAGTAACTACTTTGTTGTAGACGGTACCCGTAGCTCCTCTGTGCCCGTTATTAAAAATTTACTTAAAACCGACAGCAGGTAGAGGCTCGCCTCTCAAGTTTTAACTCAAAACAACGTACCTTCTCTCGTTCCTAAATTCATAATTTAATAAGTAAATTGAATATTTATTGAAATTGACGTGAAGATTTGACATTCTAATGAAAGAAATAAATATTTTGTTGAAACTAATAATGACTGACATAACAAAACAATAATAGTGAGAGACTAGTATAGTGGTAAGCAATAGGTGAACCGAGGTTCGTATCCATACTAGGAAAGGTATAAGCCATGTGGCACCAATATAACTACCCATTCATTATAACAAGCACGCATCTTTTTTATTAAATACTAGATAATATCCGCGACTTCGTCAGCGTTAAAGATTTACTTTCTAAATTCGACCCCTTTTTACCCGCGATTTTATAAAGCCATTGAAATGTATGTGTATCCTATTTACATAAATTCTTACGTCACCCAAAACTCGAAACGTTATCATTCGTTTGCTGTTTTCATTTCAATTCAAATCAGCATTACCTGTCATGGCAATATATAAAATTCATTGGAATGATAGTTGCGCCATCTATCGGAGATAGGTCGTATCAACTCAGAAATCTTCGTGGGCTCATGCACAACACTTTGCTGAAGATCATCATATGATCAAATGCATAGTTTACGATTCTATAAAGGGCATACAGACAAATATTAATTTTTATATATAGACTAGATTCCTACGACTTCGTTCGCATTGGCTCCAAAATATAAATACTTCTTCTCCACGGCACATTAATGATCTCTTGGTTTTCCCGAGATAAAAGTTATTTGTTTCCTTTTCTGTATCCTAAACTGCAAAATGTCATGATGATCGGCTTAATAGTTATGCATAAAAGCGTAAGGATATACGTAAATTGGGGAAAATAACATATGCCTTAAAACTTTTTTCTCCGTTTCTAAATTTTTATTGTATTTATTCTACTTGGATCCATTGCAAAAAGATGTCAAGTATATATATAGTATCAGATTTTAATGTTTGATCAGTGATCATCCACTGCAAACGCGTCACAAGAGAATGAAGTAAATGTTGAATTTGTTACTCACTGCTCAATATTATACTTTTTTATATTATACTGATTCATCAGGTTTTATTTTGCAAGTGGTCTCTGATGTCTTGTCTTGATATGTAAGAAACGAAACATCAACTGAAGTGTAAAGAGTTATTCTGAAACAGTTAGGTACTTAGGTAGCAGAAGGTAGTATATAAGTGATTGAAAATTTGAGTGCACTTATAAATCCTAAAGTTGAAAAAAAAATGGAGGAATCATACGAGTGTCTAACTCGTGACTGCTTTTTTTTTGACATAAAATAAAATAGTAAATTAAATGCAGTGATTTTTTGAGGCAAAATATTTTTATGAATAATTTTATTTTTATAAGAATATTAACAACATGATATTAATATATTTAATATGTGTCAAATAAGTGTGAAATCTTAAATAACAAAAAATAAAGAAAATTATTTGTAGGTACATAATATACCTACAAATAATTTTCTTTATTTCTTGTGGGGCCGGCTTTAGAAATGTAATTGGGAGTGGTAAGAGCTGACTGAGGGAATATCGGAGGAGAGGGCAGCAGCACTCCCTCGAGTATTAACAACATCCACTGCGATCGCCAACCCGCTTGCCAAGCGTGGCGATTACGGTACTATTCCGCCATATGAGCGCACAGGACCGCTCGTTGTGGCGTTCTCTTGGGGAGGCCTATGTCCAGCAGTGGACGTCAAAAGGCTGATGGACATAATATAGGTATACACTTTTGTTCATACTGATATTGTTAGTCTGTGTCATTATTATATCACGAAAACACCTTGTTTAATGTCAAAATTTTTGCAAGCGCCCGAATGCGACTGACGGGGTAGCGGGCGTCGCGGTATGTCATCGCATCGCTAGACATTCTTCAAGTTTTGGGATAAATATTAATTAAATTTGATTTACTAGTTAAAGGACTTCAGTTGAAAATTAAAATTTAGCAGGTTCTCTGTAGAATTTATAGAGCAATGTGTCCATATAAATATTATGTGAAAAGTTTGAAATTTTCTCAACAAATAACTCGTTTTAGATTTTGTTTTAGGTTGTTTTCAGGGTTAAATATAATGGAGTAAAGTACATCCTATCGTATAACAAATTAGCACATTCCTTAGACAATATCCTTAAGTATCTCGCATATTTTTTATTACACCGTTATTGAATAGTAAATACCTAAACTATTTAATCTAGTAAAACAGTATTTTCCTGCGGTGAATCGCCTTAAATAGCAACTTGTTATAGTTTTATACGGTTTATTATAAATAAAATAGCATGACACTTACTACAACCTAAATAACAAATATGATTATTAAAAAATGGGGAATATGCTTATTTTAAATTAGGAATGTAAATTGAGCAAGGCTAAGACATTAGTCTTAAAGTTGTTGTAGTATGTGTAAAAGGACGTATAGTAGTTACAACGGATCTTTGGGTCTCTGAAGTTAGGCACAGAGCGCGAAGTGGGGATTTTGACAGAATCATACGATAAGTGCTGACCAATTTATATGTTATTACTTGATTAACAAAACAATCGATTGCGATAATGTTTTCATATCTAAGTACCTATTTAGGTTCTATTTATTATTTTTATATAATAAAAAGTATACAAGCGATTTGAGCGAATACGCTTTAATCTAGATTTAGAACAGTCCACATCTTTTAGTATGATCGATAAATTATATAATTATCGATTACAATTGTTAAATTTTAATCGAAAAATTTTCGATAAATGTTAACTGTAGAAGACAGACATGCCTTGCGACACAAAAATGGCTACGGCGCAGCGTCTTGCAGCCGACTTCAGAGACACAAAGATTCGTTGTGACTACTGTATCCACTTTCATCTGCCACATAATTAGTAGATGCGTCACGTGATTAGAATACCATACTCATATTCAAATATACTGCTCCAGCCAGCAAGAGTCTCACAAGTCCTGCAGTTAGAACAACGTGACACAGTTGGAAAAGACCAACCTAATTAATTTGATAATATTTAAAGACAGGTCATATAGGTGCGTGGTGATGGACTGCAAAACCAAGACTAAATTTTCCTCTAGTCTGAAATACATCTCTTGTCACATGAAACAAGAGAAATAAATTAATAAACGATTGATGTACCAAAATGACTCAGTTTATTAAACTGCCGCTAGGTTGCGATACAATACATAATCAAAAATATTATGATAACTAATTAGACAAGAACAGAAGAGAAGCAATATACTTGATTGTCCAAGTAACAGAATTAAACATTCCCCTAGACTTAAAAACGTTGGAGGGTCTCTTTAAAGTATTACACAAATAAAGATCTGCTTGCGAAATTTTCGTTGAAAATATTGTTGATGAAGTGGCTTCGGTTGATGGACGTTATTATCTTGCTTTAACTCCTTTTATTAATAAAATGCGTTGATTATTTATGGCCGATAACTTCTAGCATAATAATGCTTAAAATGTTGAAAAAAATTTGACTGAATAAGTACTCATCTGTAAGATTTATTTTAAAACAGTTTTTAATGGGGTTGGGTTTAGGTTATGAAACCGTTTCAATAGCCTTTAATATTTTTAACCTGTAGTTATTTTTCTAGCGTTTTTCTTCTCCTGATGTATATAGATTACTTCTTCCCGGAAAATGAAAGATTCCCATGAGATAGTTTTCTTGCACAGCAATAAATAATATACCGTATTCCACAGTGTTGTATTTATATTCTGCAGTAGACGGAGTCACAGAAAAATTCTAGTTAAATTTTAAATATAAATTTTTTGTATCTTTTTTTTTGGCTTCACGTAACAACTACTTAACCGATCATCATGAAATTTAACATACATATGTATGTAGAACCTTATACAGAACATAGGCTTTTTATCCCGCCACCGAAGAAGGCGGAGAGACGGCGCACGGCGGGTTTCTTTAGTGGGTGAAGGCCCACACTACCTTGCTTGTTGCCCCGAACGACGGGGTGTGCGGTTAGGAACCTTTATTCCCACCTTAACAAAAAAAAGGCTTTTAATCCCGAAAATTGAATGGTATGAATATTGAATGGATGTGGTATAGGTATTTTTGTGTAGGGATACTTACCTATATTGATGTAAGATCTCTACACAAAAATACCTATACCACATCCATTGATGTACTTACCTATATTATTTGATCTCCATCCATCCATCCATACGCCTTTCGAAGTCCACTGCTGAACATAGGCCTCCCCAAGAGAACGCCATAACATGTGTTTCGCTCATATGGGGCATAGTGCCGTAATCGCCACGCTTGGCAGGCGGGTTGGCGATCGCAGTGGATATTGTTAATACTCAAGGGAGTGCTGCTGCCCACTGCCTCGGTATTCCCTCAGTCGGCTTTTACGACTCCCATGGGTGGAGAGGGGTGAGACAATTCTAAAGCCGGCCCCACACGGAGAATTATTTGATCTATAGATTTCTAATGTAGACACGGACGAAGTTGCGGGCAGAATTTAGTGGAGTATAAAACAACGGTTTATTATTTTGTCCATCTGTCTGTTTAACAGTTTTGTGCAATGACTAGACGGATGTAATTCTATACATTCCGGCGGCGCATTTATTATATTTCAGTTAGAGAGGTAAAATTACCTATATTTTTACTCCTCTGTTGCAGTATTGCTAAGTTCATGAACGACAGTCTCCACTTGCCTTTATAAATAAACGTCCTTTCTGTTGATTTATGTAATGAATGTTGCTTACTATCTACATATTAACACCTAATTCATATTATCTTCTAATGAAGAAGATTCGTTACCTTTTCAACAAATTAATTTGTTACAAATTTATATACTTACTTGTGTCTGTATAATTACTTTTTACAAATGGAAGGTCCACACGATGGAACTTTTAATTGGAAAAAAGTTACGTATCGGCTTATAAAGAAAAGTTGAATCATTAATATGGGACAGAGTTTGCAATACGATACGGGGTATGAGATACTCATTAGTCAAGTTTGTGATAGTTTATATCATATTTGCTGATGGATTTATAATAATCGTTCTTATTTAGATTAAGATGTAACAGATATACCTATGCCTCTTTATTGAACAGGTAAGAACCATGGCCGAGTTGATAGTTAGTGGTGAGGGTTCTTTTTTAAGACATAACTGCACCAGAGTCATGCACGAGTTGGATTCTACTAGGAAGGCTCAAGGGAGAAATTGTAACAGAGATAATTCAACCTTGATTGCATTGATGCCATCCATCCATCCACCAGCCTTTCGAAGTCCACTGCTGGACATAGGCCTCCCTAAGAGAACGCCGCAGTGTTTTGCTTATATGGGGGATAGCGCCGTAATCGCCACGCTTGGTAGGCGGGTTGGCGATTGCAGTGGATGTTGTTAATACTCGAGTCAGCGCTGTTGCCCACTCCCCCCGGTAATCCCTCAATCGGCTCTTACGACTCCCATGAGTAGAGACGGGTGGGACAATTCTAAGCCGGCCCCACACGGCAAGGCATTGATGCACCGTGACCGTATATGATAGAAGTAAAACATTTGTAATGAAATAATCACATGATACAAACGTAAATATTCACAAAATTATAATTACATAGTGCTTGGCGCGTGCACGCACTACTGCACAACTTTATTCTGTCTATATACATACAATTGCCTCTGTGGTGCAGCGGTAGTGTGAGCGACTGCTGATCATGAGATCTCGAGTTCGATTCCTGGGTCGGGCAGTGTTATTGAGCTTTTTCGTAAAAAGAAAAATTCTCAGTAGAAGCCCGGAGTTTGGAAATGTGCGTGGTAGACGGCACGTGGACGGGATTACGTGGGACTTAAACATAGCTGGTAAACCGTGGGTGTATAATACACCTCTGCCTACCCCTTCGGAGATTTTCATCTCATACTCATCTCGAACAATACATAAAACGTAACAATATTGGTGTTCTCTAAACATTTTTTTGTTTGGCGGTTGGCGGTTATTCTTAAATTAACTGAACGCTATTTCTACAAGGTATTTGTTAATTTAGAGAATATAATTTCAACGCGATGAGATAGTGTTTTTATAAACTTAAGTATATTCTTAATCTATGGGTGTTTTTGTTTTTAATCAGACAGTTATATCCCACCTTAAAATAGACTCTGCTATTTTGGTCCTTCCATTCGTTTTTTAATCTGTTTAATATAGGTAGGTTAGTTCAATGGTAGCAGGATTACAAATTTAAGATTAGTTCCTGTTTTAAAATAGTAAGTCTGCATAATTTTATTTTATTCTTCCTAAACTTGTGAGACTCTCAAAAATAAAACATGCGATATAGAAATTGATTATTAAAGGGTAAAACTTGCAATAGCTTAGCGGTTAGCGTGTGTGAATTGGGAATCAGTTCAATCCTACTAGCATTAATTTACACAAAATATGATTTAATAATACACGTGTTTGAGTAGGTGCTCGAATCTAAAATTAGAAGGTGCTTCAAGTTTAGTGATCCCGGTTGAAATATTCCGCCCTCCAAGATACTTCGAACAAAGGCGCTTGTATGATTTATCCACGCGGTTTTACTCGCTAATTATCGCTAAACACCCTATCATCCATTACAGCCCTTGTATCCCGTAAAACTGTCAAATTTCCAACAAGTTTACGTTGGGAAACAAAAGGGACGGTACGTACTGTTCCCATGGATGTGTCGGTGCCCTTAAGTGGGCAATTCTAAGCGGTCTATAATTAGTTCTCGTTTAACAAAGAAGGGTATTACTTTGTTTAAACCCAAATAGGGAAATAGCTTGTTTTTACTGTTTAAAATTATTTGTTAGTTTATGTTAGTTATTAACATTACATGTGGGTTGATATGATACAATGCTCTTGGGTTATGAGTAGATATCACGTTGACACTCAATTCTATTTTATTGATGTTGACTTGTAAAAATGTGTTATTATTTTTGCGGTGATAGCACAATGATCGAACCATCGACTGCAAAGTCTGGGGTATCAAGTTAAGTGCCCAGTCCGAGTACGAAACCACCATCAAATTCTGATTATTCAAAATTACTATTTACGTATATTTGTTTACTGCCGTGTGAAGAAATCTGAATATCTGAGAAATTTTCTACATGGCTTGCTCAGTCTTCTAACTGTCATCTTGGTAGATTCCTCTCACCTTGAGAGGAGGTCCGTACCCAATAGGGGGACGCGCGGATAGTACTCAACATTTCTTATACCTATTTTGATCTGTATTTTAACACTTGACATGCTCAGATACTTTAAGCTACAAATTTGTAATTTCCTCCTCTATAATTGCAGAAAAGTTCTCTTTTTCCATTTTCACAAATAATCTGTAATTTCTTATACCTTGATATTCTACAAGTAAAAACCGAACGAATACAAAAAAACTGAAAGCTAAATAACTGAACATACATCTACATCTCAACCTAATACGATTTAAACTTTTAATAATAAGTAATATATTTTATAAAATTTTATAAATTACAGCAAATACGTAATAAAATTTTGTAACAAATGGCAAAAATATCAACTTTCTCATGTACTAAAAGTAATTTTAACATTATACAATTTAGATGATGACTGGGTTAGACTAAGTTACTCTTATTTTTTAAATATCTTTCATCTTTGGCGTGATTCATCAGAAAAATAAATAAGTAAAAAATATTCTTCACTTTAAGTTCATATCTTCAAACTGACTCTCCACCTACGTCCAGTATTTAAGAAGCAATAGTACAAAAAACGTGGTAAGTTATTTTATTCTAAAGGTGACCCTTTAATTTTATTTCAAAGACATGTTCTTTACTACGGAAAACATGATTATAGAATGATGACAATGGAATTTATTTCTTTTAATGGACAATGAATTGATAAAAACCTTTAAAATAATTAGATATTGGAATAAAACTACTCGACGTATATAAATTATCCAGCAAATTTTCAGGATAAAACTTGTCTTGCAATATTTTTGAAGCAATTAACAACTTATTATAATCTACAGCTCAGCTTTAACAAAAAAAGTTTACTCTTAACAGCTTTTAATTTATAATTTATTATGATAAAATAGATAAACATAGACCTGGCTTTCTTATAAGAGTAGAAAGAGCTTCTTAATATTTAAACTCAAAAATTGCTAAAACAGCGAAACAGCACTCACCTATTCAAATTCAATCTTACAAGATTACGTACAGAAAATGTTTAACCACTTTTAGCTGAGGAAAATAGAGTGGATTGGAGTTTCGAGAATATTTTTTTAAAAATAAGGACTGAGATAATAGTTCTTTTTGCACAAAAGAAAAATGTTTTTTTTTTTACGAAATACCTGTTGTAGGTAAGAGATGATGTAGTTTTAGAAGTACTTGATTATCAGTGATATAGTGATTAGAGACAACACCAAGGAATATTCAGAGACTAGTTGTGTTGATGACTTCGCTAGATATGAGATTACCTATCTTAGGTACAAGAAATTAGTTGGACACGGGGATCGACTCCAAGTGCGGGTAGACTCACGGTTTTTATTGAGAATTAAATAACTTTAGTAGGTTCTTTATTAATATGGAAGACAAGCCACGGCTCCTGCCTGATGATGGTAATCGCCCTAAGAAATCCTAAGAATACTGCTAAGCTGTGCTTACCATTTTTCGCGGATGGGAAATGTAACTCCCGCTACAAGCAAACACACAGACGCATTACGGTCGATGACACGGTAGACTACATAAAACACAAAACACACGGAAATTTACAAAATAAATACTAACTTGATTTCAGAAAGGTTTCGGATTGCGTAGGTACAACTATGCTCTGTGATCTCGTCTTGTCAATAGGAGGGGACCTCTCGCTGCCGAGTATCATCAGAGCGATGCTTGGTGGCGACAGGAATCAGACCGCGGTCGCTTCTGCGAGGAAGTCATCTCTCAGAAGGAAGCATCTATGTAGTGGGTGAGAGCCCCACATTATCCTGTTTTTTGCCCTGAATTATGGCGTGTACAGATAGGTACATTTTTACTTCCGAAAAAAGTACAACTATGCCTATTTACTGGCGTACTGGTGGTAGGGCTAGGTACCAAGTGAGAGTACTCACTTGCTATTGGGTCGGTACCACAGTCTTCTGTGTCACCGGTCATGAAGCTCGTCAATGTGTTTTGGCTGTAGCAGAAGATAGCCGTTTTTATTCTTTCATTTTTCATATCGGAGAAGTGAAATGGTGCACAGCGGCTTGACAGTGCTTTCGGTATAGTTGAGTTCATGAGCGATGGTTACCACTTACCATCAGGTGGGCCGTGCCTCGTCTGCCATCATAAAAAATATTTGATTAGTAGCCTTTACCCACGGCTCCGCCGCAGCCAAAATAACCAAAAAAAATTAAAAAAAAATTATTTTTTCCATACACGCTTATATATTATTTTCTCATATATTATATCTTAAATATACAGACACAGCTCTGTTACAGCTTTATGATAGTATAGATACCTAAATTATTGAGCTATGACTGTTCAAATAGTACAAAAATGCAAGAGAAAACTTGGCCCTTAAACTCTTATCTTCTTACACACGTAAGCAACTCTCCGTGTGATGGTTTTCCGCGCCATAAAAAAGCGATGTTCCCATCGAAATCACATAAAACCTTTAGACAAACCGCAGATATCTTTGACATGTCAGAGCAACTGAATATTTTCTATCAATGGTTCAAAGAGGTCAGTCATTCACTAAAACATTTTATAGAAGTTGGTCTTAGCTTTGGTGACATATTCTCATAAAACTAATATATACTTATATGTATGTAATATAAAATATGTTATATAAGTTATGTCTGATTGAAAAAGGTGTAATTAGATATCGCTATATTATTTAAATATGTAATCTATTTTATATTGACATTGGTCATTCAAAGAGAGCATCACAACGAATGGACTCGTGACGTTAGATAGTTAGATGCAAGTCTAATGGTCTGCGATTTTGACTAGGTCATCAGTCGGCACTGTGGGAGGCTATCCTACTGCTCTGTCCGATACGTGGTTGCCACTTGAGAACCTTCCTTCTCTCAAAGGTTGACGGTTCGTTGAACGTTGTGACTCACGCTATGTCGATCACTCCTGTTTTGCGTATTATGGATCCTCGTCGTCACACAGAGAGACACTGAGTCGAGCTCGCTCTATAGTACGGGGGGTGATTTTAAGGTTTCGTTATGAGGCCACTATTTAGAGACCTCTGTTTGATAAGTCATCTCCGGTAGCACACACTGGTAATAGATCTTCGTTTACAGACACTGTGGAATATTGGACAAGAAGATCTTCTTTGGCTTTCCGAAAACTGCTCAGCCAAGCTGGATTCGTCAATTAACCTGTCTCAAAGTTGTGTCTGCTAATTGAACTGTTGGTCCCAGGCAGACATAGTCATCGACAAATTTTAGAATTGCATGCCTGACCAGGACCTGTGCTGAAGTAACAGGGTTATTGTATATGACTTTCGTATTGTCTATGTAAATTTTTAGACCAATTAGTTGAGAAACCCTGCTGAGGTCGTTGAGTATGGCACTAAGATCCTGCAGCAATTCTACCATGACCACGATATCATCTGCAAATCAATGTTGAGTGATATATTTGCCATTGATGTTGATGCTGAATCCAACCCAGTACCTCCAAAACATCATTCTGCCGATTTGATAGCGACGAGTTTTGGGCTATGGTATCATCATCGTGTTTAGCAATTATTGAATGAGCTAGTGAATGTTTGGATGAAAGAGAAAGTTGTTTAGGTGAATATGAGAGATGTGTACACATTTCCAAGATCGGTATAGCCTTTTCAAGATCCGTTTACACTGTAAGAGAAATTAGCTATCGTACTGTGATTAGAAAATTTCAAAACAGAGGTGGTTAGGAGGTTTATTTTCCTTAGGCCTAATAGGCATATAATATTAAGATGCTGTAAGTTCTTTCGCAAAATTTATCACTATTTTTTATAACAAGCGTACGGCCAATCTGATGCAAGTGGTTATCGTATACTATAGATGCTAGGAATACCAGAGGCATTACTGGCGTGTCGCTAACTCTACCAACTAACATTTTGATTCGTATTTTAGCACTTGACTCAGCTACTTTAAAGAATAAATTATTATTATAATGTTAATGTCTACTCTTTTTATAAAAATAAGGAAAAAAATAAGGAAAGGATAAGGATAGGGTTTGGGCCTCCGGCGTTCTCACTCACCATACGAAACACAACAGTAGGAGCTGAGCACCTAACGTTGTTTCAATAAGCGTGTCTGTAAGAGGGTGGTACTTCCCCAGTCAAGCCAACCTATGCCAACTGCTACATCACAACGATTTGATCAGACTAATAAAGGTTATTCATCATTTATAATTTTATTAAGTACATCTGCACTTAATAGCTACAAATAATGGTAACGTTTGGCACATACCACTGCAAGAATGTAATATAAAATATAATAAAGTTTTGCATAGTAACGAGTCTCAATGTTCTTTTATCAGGAGTTAAATTTATCAAAATATATAATGCTTTGTTGAGAGTTAAACAAAAGAATGTTACACAATTAAAATTGTACAGAGAGTTTTGAACGCACAGTTTACAAGTATAACACCATTTTTTATTTTCAGTTCAGTAGCTACAATGAAAAAAGATATCGTGTTTAACAACTCTTGTTTATCGATTTTGTAAGTTTATATGAAATGAAATAAACTTTTGCGTGATTAATGTAAATGTACAGAGCGATATAATATTATTTGGTGAAGGGAGATGTTGCAGTTACAAGCGGTGATTGGTTCAGGTGCAGTTTACTAACATAGAAAATATCGAAGATTTTTGAACAGCTACATATCTTTACTTAGACGATCTCGGCTATTTAAACAATTCTATTGTGTCTTGATTTTAAAATAGTATTTAATAAAAGGTTTCATTAAAACATAATAACATGGAAAACCATTTAAAATGATTTACGTGGTTTATATAAGATCTTTATTGACGTGGACTTTTTTGTACCTATATTATTTAGAAATAGACTCATCGTCTCTCCATAATTAAAGGCAGATGAGAAAATAATAATAATAAATATTCATGGACATTTCACACAACGTCCTCTGGTCCCAAACTAAGCTTAACGCTCGTGCTATGGGTACCAGATTATATAGGTAATATATGTATATTTTTTTTGTAAATACATACATATAATAGATAGAAAACATCCTGACGCAGTATAAATACCTGTGTTCATCACAAAAATAATTGTCCTGAGTGGGAATCGAACCCACGACCTCGTGCACGGAAGTCGGTTACACTACCGACTACGCCGCGAGGCCCGTCAAGATGCAATACAAATATGCTAAATTCTTACTAATAAAGGCAAAACCGACTTCGTTTCTTTGTTTATTAATCTTTCACGCCTTAACCAAACATCATGAAATTTAGCATTAATATAGTATGGAATTCATATGATACATTCTACTTATCCCGGAAAATAGACGCTTCTTATGGGATACGATTTTTTGCGTACAGACAATTCATGTACCGTATGAAAACCTCGGGCAGAATCTGGTAAAATAATATATCAAGGCTGGGTCCATTTTACAAGGTCCGAAATGGCCCAAAATTGTCTGATATCAGGTCCTACAGATGGCAATAAACACATAATGAAACTAGCAGTGGGGTTGAGCCTCCAGAGACGTTAAACATTTGCAAAACATCATAACGCGAAATAGGTACTTAAAATAGTACTTAGTACAATTCTATTTTATTTATGTATCTATAATAATATATCTATTTTATAGTATTATAAAGCTGTAACAGAGCTGTGTCTATATGAGAAAAAAATACCGTATTAGGCTATATAGGCGTGTCTGAACACAAAACAATTTTTTTTTAGATTTTTGTCTGTTTGTCTGTTTATCTGTTTGTTCGTTGGCGCATCACGCCAAAACTACTTATCGGATTTTAAGGCAACTCTTTTTATTTGATAGCTTTTGATTAGACTTAAAAACCGACATACATTTTATCCCGCTACTATATCGGTAACTTGAGATATAATATAATCTAAAAACTAGCTTTTGGTTGCGGTGGGCAAAGACTAGTATATTATAATTTTATTTATAAAAGCTTTAGAAATATAGAATATCCTTATATTTTTAGAAATTTTAACAAAAATATTATAAATATTTCTCAACATAAGTATAACCGTATTATACTATTACCTATTTAGATATTTTTTATATATATTTTTAGTATTTGACACGCTTAGCACTATACATTAAACACAAAGTAAAAAATGTGAAATAGAAAATAACAATCACGAGCAGGATTTGAACCTGCATCTCCTGGACACCGTCCAGATGCTTTGTCACCCAAAGACATTAAGTATGAATGTGTTATCGAAATTGGCAGTCAGGAGCAATTGTCACGATTGCTGAATTGGCAAAGCATCAGGACGGTATCCAGGAGATGCAGGTTCAAATCCTGCTCGTGACTGTTATTTTCTATTTCACATTTTTCACTTTGTGTTTAAACTATTACCTATGTTTATAACTTTTTAATTTCGTTTTCACCTCCTATCCCTTTCTCTCGAGATGATAACACGCTAATGTTCTTGATTGTTATCGTCTATGGTTTACAACGACCGCTTACCTTCAGGAGGGGTTCGTGACTGTTTGCCACCCTCGTAGTTCAGAATAAATACACTTATTATTCATGTACTTTAAAAAGGTTATGCAGTTCCCTAAAGATTTCCTTAAAATTTTCCGTATAACAATGTTGCTTGTTTTCCTCATTGCAAAAAGAATATGTATTTCTTAATTTTGGTACAACATCAAATTTGAGTACAAGCGGTCTCGAGCCTCGTGGCAATACTACAACTTAGTAAATGGGAAGCTTTTGTGTAAGAGCAATGTTTGCACTGCGATACTTTTGTGGAAGTTTATAGTGTAAGGCTTCTATTGAGGCCATAGTTTACAAACTAGTTCAAAACTGCTATGTTTTTGCCACATAAATTGAAGGGAATCTGATATTTGATGCTACTAGGGTAGCTCAGAGTACTGTCCATTCGCTGCTCATCATTCTATTTTACGAATGTAAATTTGCTCAGCAGCGAAAGGACTTCCTATGGCCGAACGAATTTATGGCGTTGCTCGTCCCAAGGCGGGAACGGCTCGCGAGTGTATGCCACGCTAAAGATCTCGCCGCAGCCACAAAAACCTTCTTTAAGAAAACATCTAAATGACATCACATTAACAGTAGATGTTATGCTTATTTTTAAGCGTAGAAAGTGACAATATAATGTAGGCCATCTCTCTATCTACCTTGTGTACCATGCTGTTCGAATTGTCGACGATCCCAATCTCACGGATGGACTGGAGTCGCTGGGGCGGCGGAGAGACATTGGGTCTCTTTGTGTGCTCTATCGACTCTTCAATGGGGAGTGTTCCGAGGAACTGTTTGAGGTGGTACCAGCATCCCCTTTTTACCACCGGACCACGAGACGTCGTAGTAGGTTTCATCCACACCATCTGGAAATGATCTCGTCCAAAACGGTTCGTTTCCAGCGCTCTTTTCCACCTCGTGCGTGTAGGCTCTGGAATGAACTTCCTGCGGTATTCCCCAGCGCTGCGACATGTCCTTCTTTAAACGAGGTTTGAGAAGAGCACTTTAATCACGATAGGCGGCGGCTTGGCTGTACTCCTGGTAATGTTAAAGTCCATGAGCGACGGTTACCACTTACCATCAGGTGGGCCATTTGCTCGTCCACAGCCGTTGGCAATAAAAAAGAAGCATACTTTGTGAATGCTAATAAACAAAAGAAAAAAGTTAAGTGGTTTTTGCTATCTAAGCTCAGTAAAAGCACACTTTAGGTGAGATATACTCAATCATAAACATGTACAGGTAAATAACAACATTCACGTAGGATCACGCTATTCCAACTTTCAAACACCGTGAAATACGACCATAATTTGCAATAAAAATTCAACCTATTATTACCTGTGTAGTTATATATCAGTTTATTTCGGGCGGCTCGGCCGGCGTTTTATTGGCAACGTTATGGCTTGTGGACATTTTCGGCTCGAAAATTACGTCACGGGGTACTTGCGATATTGAGCGGCGAGAACGGTGACCATGTCGATGGTTGTTGAGGGACAGTACATGAAATAGTCTGTCTTTGATGTTGTTTCTTGAAGGAAATATCTCAAAAACATGTCAAATTTGTATGGTTATTATAATATGATTGCTTGAACCCATATCAGATATTGAGCTAAGCCGTGATGTGCTGCTGTTTAGTCATTTCGCTTTTCTTAGTTGAAAATGATAAGATTCTTAATTGCAATAGGTAATTAAGTTTATTAAAATCGGAACAATAACAAAAAATTAGTATTTAAGAAGGTAATGTTGAGTTTAAAAAATCTCTCTCATGCCTTTTGTACTAGGTCTCCACCTCGCATCCCATACATTGTTTTAGGCTAACACCTCATGAACGATGGCTCTAATGTCTAACATTTCATGGATAGTGAAATAGTTGGTCACCCTATCACTATCTCACGGAGTAGGCCAAGGGAATAATATATGAGAAAAAATATACACTCTGACTATAACTATGCAGTATACGGTCTTATGGAGAATTTACGATGAGTATACATAGACGATATGTTGCCTTGTCGAGTTAGCGATATTTCTTAACGGCGCGACCACTATAAATGCACAAAATTATATGACATTTACAAAGTTGTATAATTTTTACTAGAACTAATTATTATTGAAAGTGAGAAAAAAAAACAAAAAAGAGAGATTTAGATATTTACTGATTTAATAGTCCCAAGTGTATATCACGTTGGCTGATAGCCGGCTCGTAGTTATCATTTTTCCATTTCCGTTTTGTGTTCTAAAGCTACGCGTCCATTTATCCGCGCCGTACGCAACGCAGGCAGGCATTTTTGTTCACTTTGTATGAATTTGTTTAGCACTGCGTTCACTTTTCCGCAAGCACGCGCCGCAGTCAGGCATATATTAGCTATCTGGTTAAATGCGGATGACGTCTACAGCATTTTTCGAAAAATGCGGATGACGTCATCCGCATTTGGTCCCCCCTCACAAAACGCTTAATGCGTCGCGGCATACAACTACTCAATAACGTAATTTAATACAACCTATAGCACCATTGGACTTCACACTTTAGTTGATTATTGAATTCACATCGCTAGTATGATAAGTTAATAATGGTCATTTCACTAGTAGAGAATTCCCCGGAAGATTAGATGTTCTTCAATCGATCGTTTTCGTTCTTTCATACGTACTTACGATATTCATTCTACTGTTACGAGACTTACAAACATGAACGAAAGTAGTGAAAGAAGATTGTAATATAATATGCAGAGGAAAAACAGTGACACCTAACAGCCTACTACCCCTAAAATCTGTCTGTTAATCTGAAATATTTTTATGAATTTTGTATGGATATTACATATTTGTATTTTATATCCTTATATATTTGTATTTAATATCCTTTAATCACTATAATTATAAGAACAATATCTAATTGTGTGTTTAAGTCTACATTGTGATTGAATTGGTTTGAGACACGGCAATTTTTCAGGTTTTACCACAAAACACGGCACCCAGTATTTAATTAATGGCAACCTCATCAGCAAAAGTTTGACATCAGCATAATGCTGAAGCAATGGACGCACCCTTTCGACAAATGCGTTCAATGCTATGCGTACGGCGCGTGCGTGCGGACTAATGGACGTCCACCATAAAAAGTAATTTATTTCCAAATCATTTATAGAATTTTAAATGGGATCGTTAGTATTAATTTTCTTGTGTTGTATGTAATATGTATTTATTGTTAATCAAAAGTTTTAAGAACCATTTTCTCGTATAATTTGAAAATATTAAATAACTGGAGGCGAACTTCCGAAATTGAGTTTTGATTTGGATACGGTGATATTTAGCTTTTGTAGAGAGAGGGAGAAATACGCGGAGGGGGACAATTTTCTAACCTAATAAAGTGATGATCGTATTTCTCGATCAGATTGGTGCTAACGACTTACATTTTTGTACGCCCATATTCCTTATCAAAGATACACGTTACGAAGAAATTGTTATGAACATTATGCAGATTGTAGTATGTGGCGTAATTGTCTACTAGTACTGATGTCTGACTGCACAAACGATGTATATACCGTAACGATGGAGGTAGCGTATATTCACTATAAGTACCATGTAGGTGCTTCTAAAATTCATATTACTATATCATGAACTAAAGTCCCACTAATCTTATTTGAGAGTTAGACGCCGTAAATCTCAATAACATAAGACGGGTTCTCATTGAAGTTCAAAGCCTCTAAATTTATTCCGCGCTGCGAACTCTCACGATTATAATAGGATGAATATGAGCTTAAACTTAATGGTACAAAGTCAATATAAAAGCCTCAGCTTTGCTCACGCGATGCAACGAAAGAAGGGGTATTGGTGGCGCCATCTGTGAGAGCTGTGTCGCGTACAAACGCGGGAATGAAGCGAACGTGTCCGATCGTGACAGTTCGAACTGTAGGGCTGTTGAATATTTATGTTATACTGGTAAATAAGAAGGCGATCTTGTAAGGTTGAATTGATAAAATAAGGAATCGTCCGTGTGGTGACGAACTAAGAATACAAATGTCACCCACCCCATCCCATTCTTTCTCACGGGTGTCGTATGAGGCGACTAAGGGAAGTAAGCAATGATCACCCATTGCATCACAGATAGTAGGGCAGGGTACCAACTGGGAGTACTCACTTGCTCTCGGGCCCGATCGGGTTGGTACCACCATTTCCTGTGTGACCAGCCATGAAGCACATCGATTCGTTTTGGTTGTTGCAGGAGATAGCCGTTTATTTTTTCATTTCATATCTGTGAAATGAAATGGGGAGAAGCGCCTTGACAATACTCTCGGTACAGTTGAGTCCATGAGAGACGGTTACCATTTACGATCAGATGGGCCGTGGCTCTGCCTCCACATGCGATAAAAAAAGGAATATTACCACTCTCACAAGGGATTTTACAAATATAATAAATAAATACCATAAATTACCTTGCCTTCACTCAGTTACTTAAGCTTAGCAGAAATAGTCTTTTCCAGTGGAAACTCTGGGCAATGTGTCCAGGAATCCGCGATCGATTAGGTCCTCTAATTCCTGTCTGATTACAATAATTTAACGGCTACTGCTGACATAATTATATAATTATTTTGCAAAAACTCAATAGTTTTTTATTATTGTTTTTTATGTGTACGCCCTTACAACAAACCCGATTACCTACCGAGTCCAATTGAGGATCTAAATCATTCCATCCATCCATTCATTAGCCTTTCGACGTCCACTGCTGGACATAGGCCTCCCCAAGAGAACGCCACAACGAGCGGTCCTGTGCCGACTGCATCCTTTTTTTTTGTGTGCTCATTATGGGGGATAATGCCGTAATCGCCACGCTTGGCAGGCGGGTTGGCGATCGCAGTGGATGTTGTTAATACTCGAGGGAGTGCTGCTGCATACTCCCCCGGTATTCCCTCAGTCGGCTCTTACGACTCCCGTGGGTAGAGAGAGAGAGAGAGGTGGGACAATTCTAAAGCCGGCCCCACATGGCTAAATCATTCAGGGATACTTAAATACACGTTTTCATAAAAATCTTTCTAAAGTTGGGAGACTAAATATCCGAATACTGTAGTATTTCTTAAATATTTTAAATGTACAGAACCAGCTCTATCACAGCTTTATAATAATTGGAAAGTATATTGACAATATGTAACAAGACTTACCTATACCATATTTTTTTTTTAATTGCTAGTACACCACGCTACCATGTTTGTTGTCTTGCGGTGGGTACATAATATATTTGCCGGCCTCAACAAAAATAAAAGAGTTGTAAACATACAAGTGATACTTGTGATGTCAATAGACAGTATACAGACAGTAAACATTTACATTCAGTAGCTCAACCATGAGTTTTGCTCACGTAAACTCGCTAGCGACTACATAAAATATTTGTATGACAAACCTTACAGCGCCTCTGGCGGTTACGTAGGGAATTAAATTCGGTAGTATGAGTAACTTAATATTTCGATGCGTAAAATACCTATCGAAAGGAATTCGATAGCGACTTGGCATTTGTATAGTTTGTATACAAATTTGGTACCATGAGTTATGAATTTGTCTTATGCTATCGAACAAAACCGTTTCGATTGTAGTTACCTATCTCACTGCATTATTGTGTGGTAAAAGACTTAGTTTATCTATAATACTTACTAAAGTTTTGGTGTAAATACCTGAAAGAGAGCATATTTAGCATGGAATATGTTAGTAGTGGCTGAATATGAGGATAATCGCCGGCAATAAAGAAAAACTCAAGCTAATATGAGAATTCTAGTTGGATGTTCATTAGAAAATATTAGTGAAAATACGTTTGCAAAACTTTAGAGGCTTAACAAAAAAGTTTTTTTAAGATTATTTGTGCAATTTTACCTCAGTTTACAGAAATAAAGTCTTCACAAAGGGTTTCATTGGAATCAAAGGTAAGTTATGATGTCACAATAAAATATTGTTGGGTTGGGTATGTTATAACCCGCCGGCGACCACCATCATACACTCCATTAGTAATTGAAATCGAGAGGCACTGGTTCTCATAATATTAATACATAAAAGTTTCACAACAACAATACCGCACATTATCGATCGCGATCTACAATTAATACAATGGGGATATAAGTGAGATGTGAGATTGATTGACTTGGCAATATTTTGTTGACATTAGCCACTAACATTTGTTTACATTAAAGAGGCATAATTCGAAATCGAACTATTACGAATACACACTTAAACAAAAGCGACCCATCTATTTAGTCGGATAACAGCACGAAATTGAACTTTAGTATTTTTCTCTTTCGTTTATAGCAAGATAGAAAAGGAGAACAATAACAAGCCTGAAGCTAGCTGTAAGTTTACACTGTGCCAACATAACGACATGCTAGGTAAATCTACTGTCGAGCTTACTTGAGCAAGTGACGTAAACGGCAATTTAACTCATGGTACGAGTACTATCGAAATCTATCCTGTACACGTATAAACGCTAGCGACTCTAATTACCTATCGTATCTTTATAGCATAAACTTATGGTCGAGCTACAGGCCTTATGGATCTGTAGTAAAAAATGATAATAATCTTCAGATACCTGTCACGGCGGTAACGCTAACACACACTAGCCAACTACATAGGAGATATTATAGTGCAAACGTAAGTACCTTCCCTGTTCCCCCATTTTATTAGTCCGCTTAAATAAGACTTTGACACGACCAGAAATAAATCAGGCACAGGATAGGTGTGATAGCACCAACCTCCTAACTCTGAACTGATATTGAGTATTTCTGTGACTGAAGAATTTAATTATTCGACCAGAATCTCCTGATCCATAGTCGCAAATATCACTGCTGGATCTCTGAGGTAGCTAAAAGGCATCTGTGTTTGTGCATAAAAATCTCCATTGAGATTACTCAAAGTGACTGAAATTCAGATCATAGGATATCTTAATCCTCCTACATTCCTTAAACACTTCTTATCAGAAACCAAATAACCTGCCGACTCCTTAATCCATCCAGCCATCAGCCTTTCAACGTCTACTGCTGGACATAGGCCTCCCCAAGAGAACGCCACAACAAACGGTCCCAACATGGGGGATAATGGCGTAATCGCCACGCTTGGCAGGCGGGCTGGTGATTGCAGTGGATGTTGTTAATACTCGAGGGAGTGCTGCTGCCCACTCCCCCGGTATCCCTCAGTCGGCTTTTACGACTCCCGTGGGTAGAGAGGGGTGGGACAATTCTAAAGCTGGCCCCACACGGCTAGATACTCCTTCACTAGATACAATTATCGTCCAAAACTTATCCCAAAATGTTTTTGGCTTTCGATTCCGTTCTAAAAAATCACCAGTATTTATACGGAAACACTCCTCTGAATGATGCGACCCAACTATGTTACACAAATAACCTAAACAGCAGATAACGAGTAAATATCAAAGCGATATAGAAAACAAAACATGTTGAATAACATGACAGTAAATTAATAAAGTTTGACAACCCTATCATTTGGGCCGCGTATGATTTAACGAGAAATGCCTAAATTTCAATGATGCATTAACGAGATACAATAGCAGGGCTGCCACCAAAATATGTCTAACATCAGTTACGTAACACGCGGTCTCTTTATTGTCATTATTACTTCCAAGTTTCAACTTGCTACGAGTTTTGTTGGGGCTGAAACGTTTTGAAACACACATTTTGGTTGAAACAATAGTGCCATCGAGAGGAAAAGTTTAGCATGTGTTTGAATTAGTTTTATACCCATAGCGTAGTGGTTTAAGAGCTTTCGGCGGTAAGGGTTTGGCGAGCTAACAACACGCTATGTCTCTTAACCGTGGCCGTGTGGGGCCGGCTTTAGAATTGTCCCACCCCTCTCCACCCATGGGAGTCGTAAGAGTCGACTGAGAGAATACCGGAGGGAGTGGGCAGCATCACTCCCTTGAGTATTAACAACGTCCACTGCGATCGCCAACCCACTTGCCAAGCGTGGCGATTACGGCACTATATCCCCAATTTAGGGAGGCCTATGTCCAGCAGTGGACGTCGAAAGGCTAATGGATGGATGTCTCTTAACAGAGAAGAAATCAGTAACTGAGCAAGCAGGTACAAGAAAACGAAAAATATGTTCAGAAAGCAGAAATTAGGAACCGATTTTAAGAGTGATTTGCAAAGTCATGGGTTTAAATATTGTTAGTGCTACTTTCATGAAGATTTCAGTTTTTCAGATCCAGGAAAAATGTCTCTTTTGGAACTATTGAGCAGTTATAAGTGTTTAAGTTATTTATAATAATATTATAAAATCAGAATCTTACTGACTACGAATTTAAATTACACCTTCCGTTTTAATTTTCATAACATATATTATTTTTAGTATTTCCTAAAAATTATATAATTTTGAACTTTCACAGTAATTAAGACGGCAGTAGTTAACTGGTATATTAAAATTAGGTCACATTTTTCCTGTATGTAATTGTAGGCATATTTTATTACAAAATTTATCCATGTCTTTCCATCTTTTCGCCAATATCACTATACAGTATGTTCACCCGTCTTATTGAAAATGCCCTTTATCCCTTCACACGGCAAGTCTACACTAAGAAAAACATTTCCTTTTTATTTCCTGATATAGGAAATACTTTTAGACTTCTTGTACATCTCCGTATTTCATCTAATATTGTCTCTACAAACAGCAATTTCAATTTCCGCTATTAAAACTAACATTTTTAAATGCACTTCTGTTGGTCGTCCTACTAATATTATAAATGCGCGAAAGTGACTTTGTTTGTATATTCGCTTATTACTCTCTGATTACTAAATTAATCATCATGTATAGACTTTTTGTGGCGGAAAAAATGGTAATTCCTATGGGATATTTATTTTTTTGCATAGAGATAATTGGAGTGCTATAGAGTGACTAAGTGAGTATTAATATAATGAAGTCCAAGCG
Organism: Leucoma salicis; assembly: GCA_948253155.1. Taxonomy (NCBI): domain Eukaryota; kingdom Metazoa; phylum Arthropoda; class Insecta; order Lepidoptera; family Erebidae; genus Leucoma; species Leucoma salicis. The sequence continues at coordinate 902,135 of OX411806.1, read as the reverse complement.
GACGGAGTCACGGGCATAATTTAGTATTATATATAACAAAATGGGTAAATAATACTAATCTACGGCTTAAAATTGTATTCCATCAAATATTAAAATTTATAAACGAATTACATGGGATTTTTAACAAGAATAATTTAGTGAAATAAAGTAAAGCGAATAATGATCATAATATTTTAGCTACGCCGTGAACCGAAAGCCGGTTGTTGGGATCCAAAATTCGAATATGGAATCAATACGTCACATGACGTCACATACGCACTTCAGATTGCCGACGTTTGAATTCATCTGTGGCGTTATTAAATGAAGCACACGCGCTCGTGTCAAAACTTCTGATTTGAGAGTTTTCATGTTTGGTCGTGATGATATCTGAAGTATGTTTTCACTCATAAATAAATTTTCATAATCATGATTATTTGCAAAATTACAAACACGCGTATAAAATTCTGATTGATCTCTCTTGTTGTAGCCCTGGTGATTCCAGCACAAAATATCAGCGTGTAGTAATGATAGTTATTATCACTATTACGTTTTAGAGTCAGATACTAATTGATACCTTAATCATTATTATTTTTATTGCCAACGGTGACAGACGAGGAAACGGCCCACCTGATGGTAAGTGGAGAACGTCGCTCATGGACTTTGATAATACCAAGGGCACAGCCATGCTGCCACCTACTGTGAGTAAAGTGCTCTTCTCAAACCTCACACAAACGAACATGTCGTAGCGCTGGGGAAACACCGCAGCAGGAAGTTCATTCCAGAGCTTACACGCGCGTGGTAGAAAAGAGCGCTGGAAACGAATAGCCTTGGATGAGATCGTTTCTAGGTGGTGCGAATGAACCTACTACAACGTCTCGTGGTCCGGTAAATAGGGGATGTTGGTACCACCTCAAATAGTTCCTCAGAGCACTCTCCATTGAAGAGTCGATAGAGCACATAAAGAGACTCAAAGTCTCTCCGCCGCCCCAGTGAAACCAGTCCATCCGTGAGATTGGGATCGTCGACAATTCGAACAGCACGCCTTTGCAGGAAGTCAAGTGGGTCGAGCTGGTATTTTGGTGCGCCTGCCCAGAGATGTGAGCAGTACTCCACGTGAGGGCGGACTTGTGCCGTATATAGTGCAAGTCTCTGCCTCGGTGTGAAGTACCGCTTGGCTCTGTTCAGAACGTCCAGTTTTTGCTCGCCAATTTGGTTTTGTCCCTTAAATGACTCCCGAATTGGACTTTGGTTAAAATGTCGATGCCGAGGATCCCAATACTATCGGAGATTGGTAGAGTTACTCCTTGGAGCTGAGGTGCCACGAAAAATGCGTCCTTCTTTGCAGTGAACGCGAAAATTACATTTCTTTTCCACATTCTTATCTTTCTGTCATACTTGTTGTCGATTCTCTACCAAGATAAATAGTAGTTTCCAGTTTGTGTAAAGTGTATAAAGTCCCACGTGACACCGGGACTGTATAGCGCTGGGTGTTGTTTTTAAAACTGATTATATGTAGGGGCGACATCGTCGACATTCAACGCGATGACAAAACGTAAAGATGCCAGTTTAAAGCTATGCAATGAACATTGTATCTAAGATGGATATCGCTATCAATGTCGAGATTGCCAGCCCTCGTAACTGAATCCCGTTAGTGAATAAACTGGATCTTTTAAACGATGTACAGAGAAATACTGAGACTTTTCACGTGTTTCGTAGATTTTCGTGTATTTTAACTTATACAGCTAAGACATATTGTGATGGTTATACTCTAGATTTTCTATTCTAATTAATATATTGTTTAGTTAGAATAGTCATACATAATATTGGTTGAACTTAAAAAAACAATTAATATAATTTATTTTGGGTACACACCATCGGTTGTCCCCTTAACTACCCCATTAATTAAACGTTAGCGGTTCGGATATTCGCACGTTGTGAGCTAAAACTTTGCTTTTCATAACTTCTTTAATTTCACCTCGGATTTCCTTCCACTGAATATTCTAACGGTGTTTTGTGCAAGTGCGAATAAGGTTAAATTGCCGCCATTTTTCTTTTAGTTTATTCCTAGAGATGCACTCTAATGAACGTTTCGCTTGTTCTAGTTTAAATATGTATGCAATGCAATCGGTTCTATAAAATAAAGAATCGGTTTTTGCGAAATATTTAAACAATTTTTTATTGGTTAATCTGATAAAGCTATTAATTTTGCTCGTTAATTAATAAATGTTGCTAACACAATTAATTTAACTGACAGAAGCTTGCGGGTTCATCCCACTCGTGGTGATATTTTATTATTTTACAAAATAACCTGTTTACATTGCTTAATTTAATATTTACATACTTATATACATTTATGGCCGTGGTGATGTGAGGTTTATAGGGTTATGTTTACTATCAGGTAGGTCGTAATCTTGCTGGTCACCCTCGTCCTTACTAAAGTATTATAAATGCAAAAACTAGATTGTTTGTTAATTAATTTAAAAAAATATTGAAAATTTTGCTTACATATAGTCAAAAGCTTAGAAAATAATATAAGCTACTTTTTATAGCGAAAAAATGAATGGTTCCCGTGCAATAACAATTTTTTACATACAGAAAATCAATGTACCATAGAGTGTCGTATGTACATTCTAGAGTCCCCACGGACGTAGTCGCGGGCAGTATCTAGTATTTTATTAAAAACATGCACAGTGGCAATGACGAAATAGAAGCAATGACTTTTTATCTCTCAAAATTTATTCTAAAGGAAGTACAATTCACTGAAAAGATAGGTACGATTAAAATCTAAATATTCTATGAGATGAATGATATACTCTATCCCATCTCAAGGTAGAATCGAAAGGAAATGTATTAAAAAAGGTGGGTACGTGCCCCAACCGTGACTTACTCGGGAGGCTCGTGATAAATAGAGCCTTATTAGGATTCCGAACGGGGCCACGATGATAGAGGTCACGGCGGAATCTAACAAGTATCCTTTTGAGAATGATCCGAGAACAGATATTACGACGTTAGGGATGTACCCGGAATTACTTAGTGACTGCTTTTGTTTCAGCTAATATCGTTACAAAAATATACTACTAAAATATGAATACGTATAGAATAAGCTATGGTAAAAATAATATTGACAATTGTGTCCGAAATCATTGCGTAATTACAACAGTACAGCAGCAACATAGCCTGTGATTTAGTGATTGGCAGCATAGTACCTATATAATTATCTCTCCCAGACAGTACGGTTTGTAGTTAAAATGCAATATTTAATTTACTCTACCGTATACAAACTTGAACTGCTCCTCATGAAATACTGTTTTAAATCAGCTCATACCCCATTTTATTGTATTATATTATATTTATTTAGCACCTACGTTTATAAATTTAAACATTATAAGAAATTTGAAAATTAAAAAAAGTGGCACATGAGTTTCTTGCCGGGTTCTTCTCATAAAAAGCCTTAGTACGGAATCCGGCCGTTTGTGAAAATAAATGTAATAAAGTAGTAAATAAAGATATTTTTGAATTTGAATTTAACATACTTCTTATTCTTATTATAATATTATAAATGAGATGAAAAGTGATTTTGTTTGTTTGTTACGTTTTCACTCTGAAACTATATCGTCATGAAACGTAGCATCACGCCTGTATTCCCCGAAGGGGTAGGCAGAGGTGTATTACACACCCACGACTCGCCAGCTATGTTTGAGTCCCACGTAATAGGGGGCGAGCCTATTGACGTCTACCGGGCATATTTCCAAACTCCGGGCTGCTACTGAGAATTTTTCTTTTTAGGATAAAGCTCAATAACATTTGCCTGACCCGGGGATCGAACCCGAGACCTCATGCTTAGCAGTCGAATACACTACCGCTACACCACCGAGGCAGTTCAGTCATGAAATTTAGCATAAATATAGAGTGGAGCCCAGAAAAGGACATAGGCTACTTCATTCATTCATTCCGGAATAACTAATGATTCCCGTGCGATAGCTATTTTTACATAGAAATAATTAACGTATCGTAGAGATGAGAAAATATTTAACCGATAACGTAACGTAGATGTGATGTATTTATATGCTGAAGTCTGAGACGGAGTCGCAGAACTCAATAATATTATAAATACAAAAGTGCAATCGTTTGTTACGCTTTATCGCCATAATTACTCAATCGATCATCATGAAATTTAGCATACATATACTTTAGATCTAGAAATGGGCATATACGTTTTATCACGGATAAACATGGATAGTTTCTGTGCGGGAGAAAACGCGGAAAAAATGGAAAAATCTAGAAGCTTTTTTTCTCTCTGATCCCATACTAAGCTTAATGCTTGTGCTACGTACCAGATTACGGATATAATACATATATTACTGTTTTTTTTTGTAAATACATACATATAATAGATTTCTATCTATGCATGTATTTCTATCTACACCCAGATGCAGTATAAATATCTGTGTTCATCACACAAATAATTGTCCTGAGTGGGAATCGAACCCACGACCTCGTACACGGAAGTCGTTTACACTACCAGCTACGCCACGAGGCCCTTGATAAAGCAGTTGATACAAATATTAAAATAATAAAAAAATCGTGACTTTATCCATCCCACTAATAATTAATTAGCACACAAAATTGTTAAATAGATGAAATAAACATAATATTGCATCTATTTCTCTGCTACAAGAATGTAATTAAAGCTCATAGCGTTCTTAAATAAAATGAAACCTATTTACAAATAGAGCACGAGTGCAGTCGAATCGGAAGTTTCACGTTTGAAGTATCCACTTTGTGCACGAAGGCTTTATTCAGCCGCGGACGGTCGTAACAAATTAACGAATTAATTTTCATATTTATTTCGCAGCCTGTTGGAAATGCACAATAGTTAATTTAATTGACCAATGAAAAAGTATTTAATAGTTTTTCTTTGTTAAGTCTCATGGTAACTTCTGAACTTTTAGAAATGACTGGTGGATCTAGCAGATGTTGTCTTTACCGAACATCAAAAAAATAATTTATAAGACCTGATAATAGTGCCATCCACTAGGTCCAATTATGTATCTAAATCATTCAATGACCCACTCAAATAACCTATTTATCAAAATCGTTTTCCAATTTCCAAGTTGTTATTGAGAATTTCTTGAAGGAAAACCCAATACTTAACCCAGGATTCAAACCGAGACCTTGTGATCTGCAATTGCTACGCTGCTTCTAGATCACCGAGGCAGTAGTATACATTTATTAATGAAACTGATAATACCAATTTATTTCTAGATTGTATTTTTCCACGAAACATTGCATATTTTACAGCATTATGTAAAAAATCTTCAATGGTATTCCTTTTAAGCGTTCTTCTTACCTATACCTAGTATTTATATATCGTATTTCACTGTAAGTTAACGTCAAACACATTTCGCCGGTATAATCTATCAAGATCACCATAACGGCCGAGGAGCACATTTGGGATGTAAATAGTCCTACTTATACTGTTTTTTACCAAATATCCAAACAAATTTATTCAGTAAAAAAGCTGAGATCGATTTGGTACAAAGACAAAGAGGGTTGTGTTGGAAAGACGAGAAATCATTGCGTTTATATATCATTTTAGGCAAGCAGTTGTACGGCATGTGTTGATCTGTTTTTATACAACATGGCTCGCAAAAAAGCATATGGCCCGCCTGATGGTTGATGATAAGCATTTATTGTACAGCAGCTAGAAATCCCAGAAGCATAACGCCTGCATGCTGGTCCTAGAGCAAGAGATATTATGAGGTGAAAACAAAATATAATAGAAAAGAGATGAGAAGCTGGACACGAAAGATCATAGGAAATGAGAAGGAGGTTCAGGTCTCCAGCGTACTCACGAAGGATACACGAATAACTTTTTTTTTAGTGAGGCGGGACAATTTAGCTATCGAACTATAGTTGTCTTAAGATATAACGGGGTAGTATGGGGCTTTTATACACTAACAACCCCCATGCGTTGTCACCTGCCCGTACTTGGCAGACTAATGATGGCGTTTAATTACTGCTTGGTCCGCATGGCGAAAAGACCCATCAGGCTCCCTTCCTGGAAGCGACGACACAGCGTACCTCGGATGTTGCACCTTCACGGTAGAAATAGTACGATTACCTACCGATATTTTGAATATATAATTCTATAGTAGTACCATGCCGACTAGTTCAATTCCCACACCGGAGAATTCCTTGTGTATCCAGGCGTATTTACTGTTCTTTAAATATTGTAGGTTTATAAAGTCCCCCGCAATACTATTCCCTAGGGCTGAGAGTTGACTTTTAAATATTTAAAAAAAGAACAGCAAGGATGAAGGACGTTGAGGATTTTTGCTTAACTGTTATATATATGAAGCTTAAAACTTATTATATAAGTATCTGGCTTCTTACTCACTACAAACCAATCAAGTGCTCCTCGCCGTAATTCTCGAAGGATGAGTCTCTAAAAAACATAAAAGAATAGTTTTAAATACATCTAAAACTATTCATAAACTCTAAAACAAAAAAATAAAATAATGATGACAACATATTTAAACTAACAAACTCGACTACAAGGTGTGCATGGATGAACTTACTAAAGAACTTATAAGTACGTAGCTCTCGGAAGAAACTTAAGTAAATACTCGTAGGTAACAATACTTCGAGGTGTCGATTGACTTATTTGTGGAGGTGTTACATCGAGCTATTTTGTGAATTATAGAAAATACTTATTAGAAAATAATGCACTAATAATATGGTAAAGCTTTCATTTTAAGATGGAAGATTACCAAGATGGAGATCTCTATTATAGATATATAATTATTTTTAGTATTTTGTAAAACATAAATGCATTGACAAAACATCGTAATACATAGAATTGAACTGTGTCATATTTATGTTGATAGTATTCGTGTTTGCTCGCGTAAAGAAACTAAATACTTTGGAAAATCCAAAACTGCCTCATAATCTTCATTTTTCACAATAAATTGATTATTTGATAAGTAACTAATAATGTATTGGTATTACTAAGTAGTTTTCAATAAATCACTAAGATAGCGCTAATTTCAAAAAGTACTAATGTGGGTTTCATGGCTTATACGCCATCTAGCGCTAATTTTAAGAAGTACTTCTATATTGGTCTACCTCTGTCATTTTGCAAGGCGCCATCTGGCAATTAGTAAGAACAAAAATCCATGAGTTTACATATATACCTGCATAAGTGCATATAATATATATAAACTTGTAAAATTGAATATTTTATTAAACTGTAAACAAAAACAATTTAAGAAAACAAAAAGACATCGCTAGTTTCCTTACAAAAAAAGCAATTGTGGTTCTATATATACAACAGCAACTGAATACATCTAAAATTACCACTTGCGACATCTAGGGCTGTATTTGTCAATATCTCTTTTACTTTAAAACAGCGACATCTATCAATAGAAAATTGCAACTGGACAATATTATACGACTTATTTAAAAATCAATGAGTTCAACAAGAAATCTCTAAACCATTTATCTTCCTAACTTGGTTGTCTTATAATTTTATACTTTATTCTTTGTTGTTCTAAGTGAAAACACCGTGACGCCAAGGCCACGCAAAAAAAATTGTGGAATGTAAAATATGTTTTTTTCGTGTTTTATTATTTACGTTGGTGTGTTATTATTTACGTGTGTTTAGTGTTTTTAATTATTGTTATGGATAAAATAGTTATTATACTTGACAAATATCATCAGTTCGTCAAGCAAAGGTAAGAACTTTCTTTTAACAAAAAACAATGTACCGGCCCCGCCAGTACATTGATGAACGGCGTTCTGTTGACGATAGTAAAACCAGCGGTGGCGGCGGTGGCTATGCCTACGTAAAAAGGTACCTAGTTCTCATGAAAGGCACTGGTTTTAGTGTCGCGTCGAGCGTAAATGCCATAAATATTCAGTATTTTTTTGTTTATTTAATAACAATTAAACCACATCGAATCAGAACGTGAAAAGTAATAGGGCTCTATTCCTAGTCATAATAATTCGTAAACGAAAAAAAAAAGACTCGATTAATTAAGTATTTTGGTCGTTATCGTGTTAACATACATTACCTACAATTCACGGACGTCCAAGCCAGATTTTTTCAAACAGTTTAGTTTTTTAACTAGTTTAAATAACAAAAATGGCATCAAAAATATCATGAGTGTTAAACATAGTGTTTGTTCTTTATATGTGTGTGTAGATATTATTTTACAAGTGCAATATATGATAAATAGAGACATTTTAAGTTTGAAAAATCAGCTGCGCAGTGTCAACCAGGAGTAGAACACACCTCAACGCTTTGCTTATGAGGCGTGCAATTACCTGATATTATCGAAATAACAGAATGAAACATTTTATTTTCCATCTGCATATTTTTCGATCAACTTTAATTACTGCCGCAGTCAAAAGGGAGATTAAATTATCGCAGAATTTCATAAAAATATTCGATTGAAATTCTCAAGCTTTTTAATTTATTGCTCTCACTGCTGTTTTATTAAAATATGGAGTTGGACATTTTGTTAATAAATTTACATTTTATTTTTAAATGTTTTATTTAAAATTATGTTTTTGATACATTACGAGTAATTATGAAAATTATTTTGACGAATTTGATCGAGTTGTACTACACTAGCAACGTATCCTAGTTTTATACGCGTGATAAATCATTTCAACCCTTAAAAAATTCATATTACTTCGTCATTTTACAAAGAGACAGAATACAATTTTATTTCTCTAATTATATAAAAAAACATGCGCCTTTTCAAATGCGGTTGAGTTTACTTAAAATATCCCCGCTATGATTAAAACTTGTGCTCGTCGATAATATTAATCAATTTAAATCGGAAAATATTGAGGTTAAATAAAGATATCGACAGTCCGCCTTATTGATTGTCCCATAAAGCCGGTATTATGAAGCTGTATTTATTAATTACTCGTATTTTTTTTATTGATAGACTAGCTTCTGCCTCCATCGTCATTTACTTTAGATTGGTTCAGAGAAAAGAACAAACAGAAAGACAAGACATTAAGGAAGAACTCCAAAAATAATTTGATGACCACCACTGTATTTTACGATAAGTTAGTTAGCGGGGACTCTGAATGGTATTCAAAAAGCGCGGGTTCAGTCCCCGGATGTGGCTATCATTTCTTTATCATTGCATATTTTCGCACTTCGTGTTTAGGGAGTTGAATGTAATTTTATGGTTGTTATAATTTCTAAAAATTATGAAAAAACATTTTCATCAAGTAAATTTAATCAAAATTACTCCAGCGGATTAGACGGAGTTCAATTAGGTACATACACATATACAAAAGCAAACCTATAGAAAGATAACTATTATATTTATAAGGTGTCCATCATATATTATTAATTATTCCCAAAAGCTGTGTTGTTTGAAAAAGTAATATGAAGGATAGATCTATTTTTTCTCATTATTTATATTACAGTGACGTTTTAAAAATATATAATGATATCAAGCCATTATGTCCCCATGGGAGTCATAAAGGTTCATTAAGGGAAAACATTAGATATTTTTGTTTAGATAACTAGCTGTAGCCCGTGACTTCTTACGCGTGGAATCTTTATTCATACTAATATTATAAAAAGTGAAAAAAAGATAAAATAATGTATGTTTGTTTGTTTGTTAGCTCTCGACGCTGTAACTACGAGTACTTAACCGATCATCGCGAAATTTGGAGCATATAGTTTGGTGTACAGGTAGTCTGATCAAACACTGTCAGGTATAAGTCGGTATAGAGCATGGCAATTACCGCATAATCAACATATCGTCCCAGCCTTCTCCGACAGTGGGATAACTATAAAAGGATTCCTGACAAAAAAAGTGATGCCTGTACATTTAAGAAGTTTGAGTAAAAAATACTATTTATTAGGAGACTCTGAACAGAATTATATGTTCTATGGCCACCTTCATCCTCGCACCTAATATTATGAAACCATCATGCCTGAGAACTATGGTCATCGGCTAGTGAAGTTTGCTGGCTACCTCTAGGGCCTAGGCGTAGGACATATATGTTATTCAAAACAAATGTTTGATACGTGCTGTTGCTCAATTTTGTTGTATATTTATACATTAGAAAGGCAACACTTAGGGAGGTTCAACGTGCCTACTCCCATCTAGTTTTTATCATCACAGTCGACGAAGCCACAAGAAATAAAGGGCCGACGTGATTAGAATAACACATTTTTGGTATATAAAAGTATTATTTGAGGTAATTCTTTGAAATATTTGCGTCGGGCTTGTTTGAAGAGGATGTTGTTGAAACTTGATTTATTTTTTAGGGGTTTGCCGGTCAAAATAGCTTAATAAAACATTAGGTACCTTTATTTTTTATATACTTAGGTACTAGTCATTGCCCGTGACTCCGTTCACGTGGACTTGAGAATGTAAATACATCACTCTACAGTATATTTAATATCGCGATGTAAAAATCTATCCCGCAGGAACCAAATATTTTTCCATGATGCAAAGTATAGACTATGTTCGTTTCTGGAATCCAGTCTGTATTTATGGAAATCAATAACAGGATGACTGGTTAAATAGTTACGCCATGAAAGCTTTACAACCAAACAAACTCAAATGCTAAAAATATATATAAATATTTATAGGGTTTGCGTCATTATTAGGTAAAATCTTAATTGTAAAATTAAGTTTACCTGGTCGGTATAATGTATGAAAATACTTCCGGCAGATGGTGCAGGCGTCACCCAAAGACGTTAAGTATGAATGTGTTGTCGAAGTTAGCAGTCAGGAGCAATTGTCAGGATGGCTGAATTGGTAAAAGCATCTGGACGGTATCCAGAAGATGCAGGTTCAAATCCTGCTCCTGACTGTTATTTTCGATTTCACATTTTTCACTTTGTGTTTAATGTATAGTGCTAAGCATGTCAAATGCTAAAAATATATATAAATATTTATAGGGTTTGCGTCATTATTAGGTAAAATCTTAATTGTAAAATTAAGTTTACCTGGTCGGTATAATGTATGAAAATACTTCCGGCAGATGGTGCAGGCGTCACCCAAAGACGTTAAGTATGAATGTGTTGTCGAAGTTAGCAGTCAGGAGCAATTGTCAGGATGGCTGAATTGGTAAAAGCATCTGGACGGTATCCAGAAGATGCAGGTTCAAATCCTGCTCCTGACTGTTATTTTCGATTTCACATTTTTCACTTTGTGTTTAATGTATAGTGCTAAGCATGTCAAATGCTAAAAATATATATAAATATTTATAGGGTTTGCGTCATTATTAGGTAAAATCTTAATTGTAAAATTAAGTTTACCTGGTCGGTATAATGTATGAAAATACTTCCGGCAGATGGTGCAGGCGTCACCCAAAGACGTTAAGTATGAATGTGTTGTCGAAGTTAGCAGTCAGGAGCAATTGTCAGGATGGCTGAATTGGTAAAAGCATCTGGACGGTATCCAGAAGATGCAGGTTCAAATCCTGCTCCTGACTGTTATTTTCGATTTCACATTTTTCACTTTGTGTTTAATGTATAGTGCTAAGCATGTCAAATGCTAAAAATATATGTAAGCTTTATGTTGACATTGACACTGACATTGACATTTGAGTATGTATCTGTTCATCCATAAGAGGGAGCCACCAGTGAGGAGAATGTAAAAGAATAAAACATGTTTTTTCTATCGAATAATAACATATAGTTAAATTACAATTGATGTTTAATAATTTCTTTGTTATGTTTGTGAATTTGCTTTAATTTAAAAGTGCAAAAGACGATTCAAGTTTTTATAATAAGAATAGTAAAGCATGAACATTTAATTGTCGATTCTCTGTTTTAGGTTAGCAAGTATTTCATTAGTTGATATTTGTTATGTAAAACTTATCTGTATTTAATAAATAAAACTCTGTTTTAGATGAATCATATTGTGTTGTGCTGCAAGAAGAAAATAACCCCTGGTCTTATAAATCGACAATATATATACATGTGAGAAAAAAAAATTGTTAACCTATACAATGGAGAAATTAAGATTTGAATTTATTATAAAAGCTAAACCGGATGATAATAAGACAAATATTTATGCCATTACCTCCATTACGGATACACAAAACCAAACTTTTGTTGTGCCTAGAGAGTATCAATCAGTGCATTTACACAAAGAAATATTCAAGCATGAAATATTTGACAAAATAAAAAAATCTCTCCAGAAAAGGCACGAAAAGAGACAGGTTTGGATAACATTAACCAAGGAAATGAAATCAACATATTTAGATGACGGAAACTTACAATTTGATGGGTTTTTACTTGAAAAATTAGAACAAATTCATGAGTCATCATTAACAGAACCAACATTGTTAAAAAAAACAGAAAATAAGACAAGATTAGTAGCAGAATTTTCAATAGAGAAGTTTTCAAGAAATACAACAAATGTTAAACAATGGTTAAATACTTTTGAAAGTGAATGTGCACGTTTACAAATAGATACAGATTTACAAAAAGTAGAAATTCTAAGATTACTATTGGAAGATACTTGTAAAGATTGGTACACCTCAATGATTATCAAACATACCATAGATTCAGATTGGTCTGTATGGAAGAAAAGTTTATGTGAAACATTTGCTGATAAAGGCTGGGCATCAATCAGGTACGCTATGAATTTTAAATATATACAAGGATCAATGTTAGAATATGCCCTTAAAAAAGAGAGACTTTTACTAGAAATAAACAAATCAATAGATACACAAACCCTGATTTATTTGATTGCCACCGGTCTACCAAACTTCATAATGGATAGAATAGACAGAGAAAGCCTTAAAGAAGTAAATGACTTATTTAACTGTATAAGAGGACTAGAAAGTTTAACAAGGAAAAACGACACAAAGAAAAACTTAAGCACAGGAAATAAATACAATAAACAAGAAATAAAACAAACTGAAAAAAAATCATGCAGGATTTGTGAGAATAAAGGAAAATTAAATAGATTTCATCCAGAGCATGTTTGCTGGTATAACTATGAAAAAAAAACAACCGAGGACAAAAACCTTAATTCTAATTCAATATTAAAAGTTGAACTGAGTAATGAAGATCCAAAAAACTAAAATTCCCTCCACTAATTGAGATTACGGTGATGTTAAATAATATATTAGAAGCCAAGGGGCTGTATGACCCTGGTTCACGAATAACATTAATAAATTCAAAATTAGTTCAGGTGACGAATATGAAGCCAAATTATTGTTATAACACAATAAAAACAATAAGTGGAGGGGGTAAAACTAAAGGATTAATTACACTGGATGCGGAGTTATTGCATAAGAAAATTAAAATAAATGCATTTATCTTTGAAAATGAAAATTTTGAGTATGATCTAATACTAGGATTGGATTCAATACATAAATTTGGGTTGACTCATGATGAGAATTTAAATATCCAAATACAAAAAACAGACAATCTCAAAATAAGTAGTATAAAATTTTTTGAAGATGAACAGATTGAAAATTTGGAAATAAATATAGAAGAAAAAGAATATGCAGTAAACTTTAATGAAGGTATAGATACAAACAAATTTAATATAGATACAGAATACTTAAATACTGATCAAAGAAAACAGATAAACATATTATTGGATAGTTACACGGAAAAATAAATATGACACTGGAAAAGTGAAGAAGTATGAAGCCTGTATAGATTTACAAGTTGAAAAATATTGTTATAAAAGACCATATAGATGTTCAGTCCAAGACAAGATAGAAATAGAAAATCAAATCTCACAACTTTTAAAACATGAATTGATCGAGGAATCTTACAGTCCGTTTGCGGCACCTGTTACCTTAGCTTTTAAAAGGGACGAAGGAAAAAAAAGTAGATTATGCATAGACTTCAGAGATTTAAATAAAGTAATTATACCTCAATCACAACCATTTCCTCTCATAGAAGACTTAATAACAAAAACAATAAATTGTAATTATTTTACAACCCTCGATATAAATTCAGCTTTTTGGTCCATCCCTTTAAAAATTACAGACCGATACAAAACTGGTTTTGTAACTCAAGAAGGTCATTACCAATGGACCTGTTTACCCTTCGGCCTTAAGACATCTCCAGCCATATTTCAACGGATTTTGGGAAACATTATAAGGAAAAATGGTCTGACAGGATTTGCAGTGAATTTTATTGATGATTTATTGATCTTCTCTAAGACATTTGATGAACATATAACACACTTAAAAAAATTGCTGGAGGCTATTCGAGATGAAGGTTTCAGGCTAAAATTAACAAAATGTAAGTTTGCATGTAATTCTGTTAAGTATTTAGGTCATATATTACAAAAGAACACGATTACACCTCTCAAAGACAATTTGAAATCAATAAAAGATTTCCCTGCTCCTCAAAATAGAAGACAAATACGACAATTTTTAGGAAAAATAAATTTTTATGGAAAATACATTCCGAGTGTCTCAATAGTTCTTGATCCTTTACATAAATTGCTGAGAAAAGATCAGAGATTTAATTGGACAGAACAGTGTGAGGATGCATTCCGGAGAATTAAAGATTATCTATGTTCCAAACCCATACTAGCCATTTATGATCCACAAGCACCAATATTTATTTATACAGATGCCAGTTCCATAGGAATAGGGGCAGTTTTAAAACAAATTCAGTACAATGGCGAAGAAAAACCGGTAGCATATTTTTCTAAAAAAATAAATGAATCACAAAAAAATAAAAAAGCAATATTTTTAGAATGTTTAGCCATAAAAGAGAGCATAAAGTTTTGGCAACATTGGTTGATTGGAAACTATTTTACCGTCTATACAGATCACAAACCTCTAGAGAAGTTGAATATAAGAAACAGACCTGACGATGAATTAGGCGATATGTCACATTATCTGTCACAATATAATTGTGAAATAAAATATTTTCCAGGAAAAAATAATACAGAAGCAGATTGTCTCAGCAGAAACCCAGTATTAGACATTGACGCAAATAATGAAGATAACTTAAGAACGGTAAATATAATTGATATTCATGACATAAAATATGATCAAGCACAAAATTTGCAAATAAAAGACCAAATAAAAAACATTATTTTAGAAGATGGAATTTATTATAAAAAAAGTGGGATAAATAGGAAAAAAATAGTTCTAAGTGAAGATTACAGTAGAACTTTAATAAAAAAGACACATGAAAAATATTGTCATACTGGAATAAATCAAACAGAATCTAAAATAAAACCCTTTTATACTGCACCGAATCTATCAGAAAATATTAAATATATATGCAAAAATTGCGAGATATGCATAAAAAATAAAACAAAGTTAAATAGAAAATATGGCTTTATAACGCAATTAGGCCCAGCTAATAAACCCTTTCAAATAATGTCACTGGACACAATAGGAGGATTTGGGGGTCAAAGATCAACAAAAAGATATTTACATCTACTAGTAGACCACTTCACCAGGTACGCATATATCCTATGTTCTAAGAATCAAAATGCTCGAGACTTCATTAAACTTATAGAAAAAATTACTAAAGAAGAAACAATAGACATCTTACTATCTGATCAATATCCAGCTTTTAATTCGATTGAATTCAAAAATTACCTTAAGAACCGAAATATTCAATTAATACTTACAGCGGTAGATGCACCGTTCTCAAACGGTTTAAACGAAAGGCTAAACCAGACTATTGTGAACAAAATAAGATGCAAAATGAATGAATCAAAAGGAAAAACAAATTGGTCAAAAATAGCAGAAGAATGTAGAAATAGATACAATGAAACAAACCATTCTGTAACAGGATTTTCTCCTAAATATTTACTATCTGGTGAGTCTACAGACTTGTTACCACATGAATTAAAAGAAAAACAGTTATTAACAAAAAGTTTGGAAGAAGATAGGAAAATAGCACTCCAAAGGTCAATAAAATCGCACGAATATAATAAAACTTTATTTGCCAAGAATAGATTACAACATGAATTTAAAAAAGGAGATAAGGTATATGTTGACTATGGAAACAAATTAAACAGAAAAAAGATGGATGAAATTAGAATTGGTCCCTTTGAAATTGAAGAAAAAATATCGGATTCAGTTTTTAAAATAAATACCGGTCGTGGTACAAGATCTATTGGATTATATCATGTCACAAAGCTCATTCCTATGCTTGCTGAATTTTAAATTTCGCAGCTAAACTTTACTCAACTAAAGTTGAAAATTTTGAATTTGCATTTCGAAGGGGGGTGATGTAAGCTTTATGTTGACATTGACACTGACATTGACATTTGAGTATGTATCTGTTCATCCATAAGAGGGAGCCACCAGTGAGGAGAATGTAAAAGAATAAAACATGTTTTTTCTATCGAATAATAACATATGGTTAAATTACAATTGATGTTTAATAATTTCTTTGTTATGTTTGTGAATTTGCTTTAATTTAAAAGTGCAAAAGACGATTCAAGTTTTTATAATAAGAATAGTAAAGCATGAACATTTAATTGTCGATTCTCTGTTTTAGGTTAGCAAGTATTTCATTAGTTGATATTTGTTATGTAAAACTTATCTGTATTTAATAAATAAAACTCTGTTTTAGATGAATCATATTGTGTTGTGCTGCAAGAAGAAAATAACCCCTGGTCTTATATATATATAAATATTTATAGGGTTTGCGTCATTATTAGGTAAAATCTTAATTGTAAAATTAAGTTTACCTGGTCGGTATAATGTATGAAAATACTTCCGGCAGATGGTGCAGGCGTCACCCAAAGACGTTAAGTATGAATGTGTTGTCGAAGTTAGCAGTCAGGAGCAATTGTCAGGATGGCTGAATTGGTAAAAGCATCTGGACGGTATCCAGAAGATGCAGGTTCAAATCCTGCTCCTGACTGTTATTTTCGATTTCACATTTTTCACTTTGTGTTTAATGTATAGTGCTAAGCATGTCAAATGCTAAAAATATATATAAATATTTATAGGGTTTGCGTCATTATTAGGTAAAATCTTAATTGTAAAATTAAGTTTACCTGGTCGGTATAATGTATGAAAATACTTCCGGCAGATGGTGCAGGCGTCACCCAAAGACGTTAAGTATGAATGTGTTGTCGAAGTTAGCAGTCAGGAGCAATTGTCAGGATGGCTGAATTGGTAAAAGCATCTGGACGGTATCCAGAAGATGCAGGTTCAAATCCTGCTCCTGACTGTTATTTTCGATTTCACATTTTTCACTTTGTGTTTAATGTATAGTGCTAAGCATGTCAAATGCTAAAAATATATATAAATATTTATAGGGTTTGCGTCATTATTAGGTAAAATCTTAATTGTAAAATTAAGTTTACCTGGTCGGTATAATGTATGAAAATACTTCCGGCAGATGGTGCAGGCGTCACCCAAAGACGTTAAGTATGAATGTGTTGTCGAAGTTAGCAGTCAGGAGCAATTGTCAGGATGGCTGAATTGGTAAAAGCATCTGGACGGTATCCAGAAGATGCAGGTTCAAATCCTGCTCCTGACTGTTATTTTCGATTTCACATTTTTCACTTTGTGTTTAATGTATAGTGCTAAGCATGTCAAATGCTAAAAATATATATAAATATTTATAGGGTTTGCATCATTATTAGGTAAAATCTTAATTGTAAAATTAAGTTTACCTGGTCGGTATAATGTATGAAAATACTTCCGGCAGATGGTGCAGGCGTCACCCAAAGACGTTAAGTATGAATGTGTTGTCGAAGTTAGCAGTCAGGAGCAATTGTCAGGATGGCTGAATTGGTAAAAGCATCTGGACGGTATCCAGAAGATGCAGGTTCAAATCCTGCTCCTGACTGTTATTTTCGATTTCACATTTTTCACTTTGTGTTTAACAAACAAACTCACTTTCGCGTTCAAAATACAGTAACTTCCTTAGTAATAAATGTTGTATAACCTCTGAATAGTTATTCAGTGTTTTGTCTTTGTCACTAATATGACAGTTTGACGTTGAAAAAACAGAACGAAACACTGAATAACTATTCGGAGCTTCTACAATGTTTATTAATAAAGGGGTAAGGATGTAAACTATTCCTTGGAAAATTATTTAAACTACAATGATTAGACGTTTCCAATCTGTTGCGTGGTTAAGAAGAAAACAGAAAGACTTTGTTCTATGTACTTATAAATAAAATACAATGATAATTAAACACAAAGAGAAAAATGTGAAATCGAGAATAACAGTCACGAGCAGGATTTGAACCTGCATCTCCTGGATACCGTCTAGATGCTTTGCCAATTCAGCCATCGTGACAATTGCTCCTGACTGCTAATTTTGATAACACATTCATACTTAACGTCTTTGGGTGACGCCTGCGCCATCTGTCAGAAGTATTTTCATACATTATACCGACCAGGTAAACTTAATTTTACAATTAAGATTTTACCTAATAATGACGCAAACCCTATAAATATTAATATATATTTTTAGCATTTGACATGCTTAGCACTATACATTAAACACAAAGTGAAAAATGTGAAATCGAAAATAACAGTCACGAGTAGGATTTGAACCTGCATCTCCTGGATACCGTCCAGATGCTGAATTGGCAAAGCATGTTCAAATCCTGCTCGTTAGTAGGATAAATTTTATGTTAATAGGTATATAAATTATATATAGAAGAAGCTACTCTGTAATCAATACAATGCTGTTCCAATTTTGTTGAATTGAAGGCGCAAGTTTGAAACTCGAGACCATATCGAAACTCTGTTTTAAATATTCTTAAGTATGTGTTGCATAATGTATGGCAGTATACAAAGACCTGTCATTATTTACATAGGTAAGTCCTCGAGCTTAGTGGAAGAAAAAAATATTGTTTAATATTCTGTCTTTGAGTAAATTACTTTATTGTTTTAACCATGATTATAATTAATGCTAAAGTGGGCTTATTACACTTTACTCACTCAACTGATTATCAGTTTGGAGACCCGAATGGAAAAAAGAAAAGACCACCTTTATTAGTTTTTTTTTACACTATTCATACGATGACAATTTAGTAAGCTAAATTATATACAGGGAAAATAAAAAAAAAAAAACATAATGGGTGTTGGACTCAACTAGCCGACATGAGACACGCCAACCGTTGATTTTCAGTCCAAGCCTACTTAATCTACTACACAAAAGCTTTTGATTGTAAATAAATGTAGCTCTTAAACAAGAAAGAAAGAAAATCTTTATTTCAACACACAAAAAAGAAATAGGTACTAGGTGTTAAATATATGTTCAGTACAATTTTATCGTGCAGAAATTGGACGAATTGACAGCTGGTGTTGCTATACGTACCTATATGTACTATAGCAACGCTGATTTTCAGCAATGTCCTCTTTTAACGGTTGACATTCAAAAAAGGAAAACGTTAAAAAAAACGAGCCCTACAACAATAGAAATTACCAAACTGATTATGTTCAAATGTACCTTTTGGACTAGTACAGTGAATTTAAACTATATATGAACCAATTAAATTATAGGTTATGTTGTGTGTAGGTACACATGCATAATCTTACATCCATCTAAGGTAACCAGCAGGGTGAAGAACCATCATTAAATAAACTAAATAACGAATATTTAAAAAGAAACTTACATATTGCTGAACCAGAAAGTATTGCTAATCGTTGGAGTAAGTGTTCAAGTGGTAAATAAGACATTAATAACAAAATTGTTATATAATGGCAACATTTTGAAATAATCTATTAGTATAATATGTATATAGAACCTAGACTTCAAATATCCCTGGAAAATTGAGGATTCCGGTGCGGTAGCAATTTTCATTTATTTTCTCAGAGAAAAGAATTTATTTAGTTGACCCGATTCTGAAGTCTACTCCAACGAATTCACAGACAAAGTCTAGTCAATTATAATTCATTTAAAGTTTAGTTAAAAAGACGAGTATTGCCAAAAAAAAGGTTCCGAATTTGATTCCCAGTTTAAAGTATAGTCTTGATACGCCCTATTTACGTTAGACGGGTCTACTCTAAGAGTCAGAGACATTAAGGCCGTGGTCCACCATGCTGGTCCAGTGCGCTTTGGTAGATGGCTTCTAAATGTGTTGGTATTTAGTTATATATAAATTACCACTACCTGGTGAAAGAAGCCTTCTGAGAAAATCTGCATTTCAGTGATTCATTCATGTCTCAATCACAGTATGATCTCGGTGGTAAACGGTGGCTATATTATACATTATCATATTACAAAAGAAGTAAAGTAATTTCTGTAAACAAGATATATACGAGTATATCTACAACGCACTATGGAATTATTTTTACAATACATCCTTACAGTTATCGGACAGAAAATACACCCACATTCTGAACAACCATTTGTGGATCACACAAAGCATTTTTCTGTGTGGCAATCGAACTCACAGCACTCGGGAGACCACTCCGCCATTCTGTGCTGTTACTGCTAAATAATATTACGAGCAAGTAAGTATTTATATATAAATAAAATTGCCTATTCGATAGATGATGCGAGTATCGCCAAGTAAAAAATAAATAAAACTACGGGTAGTATACCTATAACAGGTTGGCAGTAAAGCGCTCATCCTGTTCACACCTACCTTTCTCAGTCCTTTTTGCCTATTATTTATCAATTTATTATTTTGCTGAGCTGTCAAATGATTAATAAAGATAACAAGTAAAAAAACTGTTATAGTTGAGTGTACTTCACTCGCCAAG
Organism: Leucoma salicis; assembly: GCA_948253155.1. NCBI lineage: Eukaryota > Metazoa > Arthropoda > Insecta > Lepidoptera > Erebidae > Leucoma > Leucoma salicis. Next base: position 881,480 of record OX411806.1, on the reverse strand, counting down.
AAACCGTTGAAAAACCGAATTACTTTCGAGCATTCTTTGATTTTTATATCTCTATAACAGAGAAAATATAACAATGGGGAGTCCATTGAAGGGCAAACGATAAACAAGAAAGACAAACAGAAAAAACCGTCTACAAAGGGTCCACTGATCTTTTGATGGTTTCTGTTATTTCAAAGCTCGATTTTGTATAAATGTGAAAACTATTTGAAAACTCAAACAGATTTGTGGCTTCCAGCTTTACTTTAATTCTAGATAATGCTCTTTGGGAATACTAGGTATTGTGAAGTAAGCTTTCTATTAAGTAATGTATTTCGGTTAATCCATTAAAAAGGATTTAATCTAATCAGTACACGGAATAATTACAGTACTTAACCTCGCGTTCTAGTTTTCTAGGCATATACAGTGGTAATTACATATATTTTAACGCGAATCCTAATCTATACTATTATAAAGCTGTAACAGAGCTATGTCTTTACATTTAAGATTTTTGAGAAAAAATGACTAAATTAGGCTCTATAGGCGTGTCTAAAGACAAAACGTTTTTCTTTAGATTTTTTCTGTTTGTCTGTTTATCTGTTTGTCTGTTTGTTTGTTCGCGCATAACGCAAAAAACTACTGAACGGATTTAGATGCAACTTTTTTTGTTTGATAGCTCTTGATTAGACTTAACAATTGGTACACATTTTATCCCACTACTATTACGGGAACCTGAGATATTACCTAAAAACTAGCTTTTGGCTGCGGCGAAGCCGCTGGCAAAGGCTAGTAATATTATAAATGTAAAAGTTTGCATGTTTGTTACTCAATCACGCAAAAATGACTGAACAAATTTGAACGATATGTGACACACAGATAGTTTATTACTTAGATTACCCATATTTTATATTTTATTCCGGGAAAATATTAGGTTCCTGTAGGATAACTATTTTTGTATAGACACAAGTAACTATAGAGTCGAGTACTTATATTATTTTGACCTAATTCCGAACTTCACGCGAATGAAGTGATCATTAAAAGATGTAAAAGTGAAAGAATTTAGTTAATTATAGTAAAATAAGGCTGCGATATAGACTTCCTGGGCAGAGTGGGTCTAGTCTGAGGTCTCTTTTGACTTTTGGAAATTGCGTGCGTATTACCATAAGCTGCACACTGCCAGGTGAAGGAACAACAAAGAGGTCTGATGTGTGTAGCATCAGTGTGGTGTACTAAACCCTAAATTATGTTCATTTTGAAAAGAAAACCGGTCCCCTAAATGGTCCCCAAATATAGGAATGAGGAAATAGTAAATTGATCACTGAGGCGAGAAAGTGACAGATTAGGGCTCGAGAGTGTTGCTCTAAACGCACCCGAGATCGGGATTCGCACTTTCTCTCCCGTGATACATAAATCTTACTTTATACTATTCTTGCGGGAAAAATTAAAGATATTTTATTTAACAACGAGTTACGAATTTCACACATAAATAGGTAAATTATAGTTTAAAAAACTAAAATAACACGCTCATTACTATATAAGTGAACTATTTGTAGCATTTGATTTCAAGCACCTAACGCTTTTTTACAATTATTATTTATCGTACTTAATATTATACTACTTTTTAGTTCAACTATTTAAAGCTTCTTGTTATTTTAGTTTTTTAAACTATAATAGCATACTATAGCAGCCCGGAGTTTGGAAATGTGCCTGGTAGACGTCAATAGGCTCGCCCCCTATTACGTGGGACTTAAACATAGCTGGCGAGTCGTGGGTGTGTGCAGAGGTGTATTACCTCTGCCTACCCCTTCGAGGAATACAGGCGTGATGCTATGTTTTTTTTTAAACTATAATTCATTTTATTCTTTTTCGTCTCAAAATAGTATCAAAAGTACTGTTATTTAAAAAAAATAAAACTTACTAAGCTGTGATAATTTGCCTTTAAACTTCATCGGACGGACGAACGTGGCGAAACTATAAGGGTTCTTCATTGGCTACGGAACCCTAAAAATCATGGGATCAACTTGCCATCGGTCCTTGATAAGTGTGCAAAGTTTCAAATCAATCCGACGTATTGAAGTGGTTGAAAATCACGTTCAAAGATTCTGTTACATACATACTAACATACATAATATGAAGCTAATAAAATCGTTAAACACAAAGTGAAAAATGTGAAATCGAAAATAACAGTCACGAGCAGGATTTGCACCTGCATCTCCTGGATACCGTCCAGATGCTTTGCCAATTCAGCCATCGTGACACTTGCTGCTGACTGCTAATTTCGATAACACATTCATACTTAACGCACTACAGTCTGTATAATGTATGAAAATACTTCCGACAGATGGCGCAGGCGTTACCCAGACGTTCACTCCCTCGAATATTAACAACATCCACTGAGATCGCCAACCCGCCTGCCAAGCGTGGCGATTACGGCACTATCCCCCATATGAGCGAAACATATGTTTTGGCGTTCTCTTGGGGAGGCCTATGTCCAGCAGTGGACTTCGAAAGGCTGATGGATGGATGGATGAATGCTCCTTAATCGATATATCTATTTTATCTCGAAAGGAATTCAACCCCCATTCATCTTCTTCGTGTATCTGTGTTACGTAACACACTCGACTTATTTGTCTTAATAGAGACCATTCCACAATTGACGGATGGGAAAGTCGCTGGTTTGCTGGTTGTATTGTATCCATTTTGTATTTCGATCATTTCTATTTCTTGTTACAATACAATTGTAGTTCAATAGTGAAACTTGCGGTTAGTAGTGATTTGTTTGGTTTAGAATGGATGGCTTAATGTGAAATATTTATCATTGTGAGGTATTTAGTTTGTTCTTATAGTAACTAGTAACTTAAAAATCTTGACAAATTAATCATAGTATTATGTATGTTGCTTACCACTAAACATTAGAGGGGCCGTGGTTCATCTGCTTCCATAAATAAAAAAATATATTTTGTACGCAATCCGCTTGATGGTATGTGTAAGTGTAAGCCGTCGCTCGTGGACACCAGGAGCGCAGCCAAGCCACCGCCTATCGTTAGTAAATTGATCTTCTCAAGTCTCCTTTAAAAGAAGGACATGTCACAGCACTGGGTAACCAATTGAGTTCACCCATACAAGCTGAAATTAGGCTAGCTGACACCACAAAAAACTTGCACATATTCTTATTTGTAAACAATTACGTACCTGGATCTAGAACCAAAGGACATAGGCTTTTTATCCCGGAAAATGGAGGGATTTTACAGGGTGCCTATATTTGCACCGCCGTTATTTATCAGATGGTGACGTGTTTAATTACAGGTGGCATATGCTTGTCACTCCTTATCTATCTATATATATATAAATGAAACTCTATTTCCCTTGGTCATCACATCACGCGTGAACGGATGAAACAATTTCGCTAATTCTTTTTTATTATGTTTATTATTGTCAGGAAAAGGTTCTCATGAAAAAAAATAAGAAAATTGCGCATATAATTGGAAAATTGCAGAAAACGACTATTTTAACTTAGCACATTTGACAGTTCGCAAGTAATGAATGAATAATGTTGAAATAATTAACCAAAAAATAATGAATGAATGTTCATAGCAAACAGGAAATCGTCTGTTGGATCAGCTAGTTATTAATATTTTTGCGATAATGACCTTGAAGATCGATGTTTTTATTTCGAGCGTTGAATGCTAATTAACACAAAGTGAGAAAATATGAAATCTAAAATGACCTGAGCACCAAAGTTTCAACATGCACCCTGAAACCTGCATTAAGAAGAAAATAATGTGTTATCCAAATTCGCAGTCCTGAGCAATTATCACGATGGCTGGATCTGGGACGGAATTCCAGGAGATACTACGATTTCACATTTTCGCACTTTGTTTGTGTGTATGTGTATGTTATATGGAGCATGTCAAATTTAAAACATATATAAAAATATCAAAATAATAATACATAAACGATTACGATGTTATGTATCTCTAGAGAGCAGTCAAACATTAGTATCGACAAAGTGATTACAAAAACACCCTTAGTTTAGGGCGTGGGTCTAAAACACTTATGTAGTCTACCCTTCGAGGGTTGCAAATCGAATTTGCCCTAAGCAGCCTTTCGGGCTCTCAATAGTTGACATAGATGATATACCTAATTCTTTATTTACTCAACCACGTGATTTCATTTTCATATCAAAATTACATTCAATAACAATTTCAGGTACTTATTATAAATGACGCCGATGGATCACTGAAGTAATGTAACACAGTTCCAGTGGTCCGCCAATATCGGAGGAGAAACGGCACACGGCGGGTTTATTTGGTGGGCGAGGGCCCCACACTACCCTGTTCGTTGCCCTGAACGACGGGGTGTGCTGTTAGGCAAATTTTTTCCCGTCACCATAAAAAGGTGTTATAAATGAGAATATTAGAAAATGACAGTGATTATTAAAGATAAATAAACTATATTTTCTTTTAATAATATCTAGGTTTATTTGAATTAAATGGACTAGTTGTTAAACCAATGACTGTAAAGACAACGATCCTTGGTCCGAGGTCCTCAAAACCTGCATGCCTGAGAGATTTTCTCAATGGATTGCGAAATCTACTAACTCCTACTGGGCCAGCTTTATGGCCTTTTTTTGTTTTGTTTATGCGGGAAAAATGTTCCTAACCGCACACCCCGTCGTTCGGGGCAACGAACAGGGTAGTGTGGGGCCTGCACCCACTAAAGAAACCCGCCGTGTGCCGTCTCTGCGCCTATATTGGCGGGCCACTGGAACTATGTTACATTCCTTCGGTGGTTATGGCCTAAGGCATAAATCCCTCTATGAGAGGAGACTTGTGCCCAATTGTGGGACAGTAATTGTATAAAAAAAGGAAATATGGTTTTATTTAGATTTTTAGCTTTTCACATAATCAGCTATTTTACTAGAAACAAATTTTTGTGAGTGTGGAAAAAGAAAAGTTTTCTACGAGAAGGATTCGAACTTGAGTCTTCCTCTATCCGGAAGGATACTTTAGACAGCGCAAATATAAATTCGTCACTCTAAGGCACGCTTATGATCGCTATGCAAACTTTTTGACCCATGGGAACTATCCATTTATTCGGGATAAAAATTTCCTTTTCTGGATTCTGAACTATATCTATGCTAAATTTTTTGATAATTGGTTAAGTAGTTATGGCGTGAAAGCGTAACAGATAAACAAATAAACTTATCCATATATTGTAGACTATCCGTTGCCCGCGGCTCCTCCGCAACCAAAAGTAAGTTTTTAGGTTTTATCTCAGGCTCCCGATATAGTAGCAGGATAAAATGTATACCAATTTTAAGACTAATCAAGATCTATCAATTAAAAAAGTTGCATCGAAATCCGTTCGGTAATTTTTGCGTGATGCGCAAACAAACAAACCAAACAGAAATATTCTAAAAAAACTTGTTTTATGTTTAGACAAGCCTATATAGCCTATTACCGTCATTATATCTTAAATGTACAGACACGGCTTTGTTACAGCTTATAATAATTAGGATGTGATATATTCGTGTATATATCCGCAAGTATTGTAAAAAATGGTTATCCTGCAATTTCAGATATACTGTTATCTTGAATTGCCTTCAAATTTTAGACAGTTATTGTGCATTGGATATAAGCCTCAAACAACGTTCGGTCTTGTGCCATCTGCATCCAACCGACCGACTACTGATTTTAAGCGCATCCTCATCCATCTAGTGGCATGTGTCCACCCTTTATGAATTTTGTGTACAAAAGTAGATATTAAAATTAGAATTAGCTATAGTGAAAATTAATTCAGCGTCTCAAATTTATATGAAGAAAAGTGTAAAAATATAACCTCACAAACTAGCTCTAAACTCACGTACGTTTAAAAGAAAAACTGAACTAAACATGAAAAGTTGGTAACGTTATACTCCGTAGAATTAAAAGGCAGCCAGGGCGCAGCCTGAGACCACCTGCGATATTAAAACTCACGTCTTACCCTGAACAAGGGGTAAAAAGGAAGGGTAAAACTTGCAGACGGCGCTCCGAATAAAATATTCACCTGAAACATATTAGCCAAGTAGGTCATGATCTTCACAGTGAAATTAAACAAGTTATGAATAGGGTAACTTTTAAGGACGGGATTTAATAGTCACGGATAAGTATTTAAGCGAGTTTCATTAGATTTAAACATTTTATGAAATAAGTTGAGTTTATAAATTATTATTTTACTAGCTTCTGCACGTGACTGCCTCTGCGTGGGCTTAAATATTAGGTCCAGAGAGATATTTTACCTCACCTATCAACAAATTTTATCAAATTCGTTCAGTTGTTAAGAGCTTTATAATATTAGTGATATTTTTAACTTTTTTTTTATTGCAATTAGTGGCAGACGAGCCACGGTCCATCTGATGGTAAATGGTAACCGCCGCCCATAGACCCGACTATACCGAGAGTATTGTCAAGCCGCTGCTCACCGATTCATTTCACAGATGAAATTAAATATAAACGGCTATCTCCTGCTACAGCCAAAACGCAACGATGTGCTTCATGGCCGGTCACACGGGAGATGGTGGTACCAACCCGCTCGGGCCGGATACTGAGTGAGTACTCCCACTTGGTACCCAGCCCTACCACCAGTCGTGCAATGGATGATAATTGCTTACTTCCCTTAGTCGCCTCATAAGACACCCGTGGGAAAGAATGGGGTGATGACACTTGTATTCTTAATCCGTCACCACACGGAACGAACTGGAACAAATTAGACTTTGACCACACTTCGACTTTGCGTGAACTTTAGAATTGGGTCAAATAACATACCCAGATGAATCAAAAAGTTCTTACAATCTTAATAAAAGAAAAAGAAAATATGTAACAAAAATATTTTATTGTTTTATGTAGTCTTCCAAAAAACATTTAGAACGCTTACGTAGTCTACTTCTTAGACAAATAAATTTAGAATATCACATTTCTAACTTCTTTGTTACTTTCAAAAAAATGTATTTTTCAAACTCCTCTATGATAGCCATTACCGTGAAATTGTGTTCCACGACTATGCTCTTTTAATTTTTGGAATACGTGAGAATCACCAGGGGCTCATTCCGGAAAATATGGTGTTGAAGCCAGCACTGCAGATTGCATTGAGCGCAATTCGTGATTGATGAGCAGGAGCGTTATCTTGAAGCAACAACACGTTGAAGTTTTCCACGACGTTTTTCTTTAATTGCTTACCGGAATTTTGGAATTATATTTGAATAACAGGATCCAGTAATCGTGTGTCTTTTTGACAAGTTAGCAATAAAAACTATTTCTTCACTATCCCAGATCACTAAGGCCATAACTTTACCAGCGCTAGAAGTTACTCGAAATTTATTTACGGACGGAGATGATGGTCGTTTCCAAGACATGCTTTATTGCATAGTTTATGGGATCGAAATCGTGGACACATGTTTATCCATGGTGACAGGGCGATGGCAAAATTGATCTGAATCACGCGGGAATATTTGGAGATTACGCTCAGAAATTGGCAAATGTCGCTTTTTGTTTTCGTCGATTAAAATTTTTGGCATCCATCTTGCTGACTCTCAACCCCAGAATCAGTCAAGTCAAATAATATTTTTAGGGTCTCAGCTAAATAATTTATGGTCATCTTTCTCTCTTCCAAAACCAGCTTTTATACCTCTTTCTCCTGTAACCGACGTTTAAGGCCGCCCAAAACGTGGATCATTTGAGTTCGATCTACCTTTTTAAATTGAGCCACCCAGTAAGCGATCATATAAAGACTTTTAAGCTTTCGCGATTTGTACACATTATACACAAATATTTACATATCGGGTCTTAATCGCGTATATAATGTTGAGGTTGAATACATTAATTCCCCGACGTTTCGACCGTATTGCATGGGCCGTGGTCACGGGTTGACTGGTGTAGTTCAGCGTTGCCTCCGTGAAGCGCGTGTGTCTATAATTACCCTCGCCTCGTTTATATTTTGGTCTCCGAAACTGTCAGTACTTCGACACACCACACTAACGACATCCTCACACTGGCGCGCAATGTTTGTTCGGCGATATGTACACTTACTGATGACAGGATTCCATGATGTTGATGTTGGCTTCACGGAGGCAACGCCGAACTACACCAGTCAACCCATGACCACGGCCCATGAAATACGGTCGAAACGTCGGGAAATTAAGGTATTCAACCTCAACATTATATACGCGATTAAGGCCCGATACGTAAATATTTGTGTGTAAAGCGATCATATATCCTATGTTACGGGTTTAGTATCATCCCCTAATGTCTGCTGTATGTCCAAAAAAATTATTTCGTAGACTTTTTTTTCAAGCACAAATACTTCATTATCACCACACGTAATTTGTTTTTCCCCATATTGTTTAGTTTATAGTGTTTTTAACAGTATCTAGTTGCACAAAACAATTTGTTTTTTGCGAACTTATTGATGCAATGTATAATATATGTATATGCATACTAGGCACTTTTTTATTCACCCTCGTAAATACATTACTGTATGGTACATTATTTATTTCTATATTAAAAAAAAATGCTACCCCTCAGGCGCCTTCCGTTTTTCCTGGTTACAGTGTAGTCTGTCCTTTTCTGGGTTCCGAACTATCCATCTATCCATCCATCAGCCTTTTAACGTCCACTGCTGGACATAGGCCTCCCCAAGAATGAGAGATAGTGCCATAATCGCCACGCTTGGCAGGCGGGTTGGCGGGTTTCCGGACTAGAATACGAGTATATGTATGCCTAATTCCATAATGATCGATAAAGCAGTTACGACCTGAAAGCATAACAAAATAAATCCACTTTGCATTTATAATATTAAATAAATTTCTAACTTCATTTAAACATTAAAGGACTTTCCACAAATAAATTTCAACTAGCTCTATGGCTAAAACTATAAATATCTTTAAAACGGTGGATTTCTTTCTTTTGTCGGAGTCAAGCTAAATCCTTGAGCGCATTAGTAGCGTTTCACTCCTGACAGAGTTAACTGACTCTTTAACTTCTCTAAATAAACTTGGGAAATCACTTTGAAGTTTCGCTTATTAATATACTTCTTAAGGTTTTGCTTATTATTTTAACGACGAATATTAAAATGCTTATGATGCTTTCTCTTATTTACAGGTGCTTTATTTAGCATAGCCTTATTCTTCTTCTTTATTGTTTATGGTATCAGATGAGCCTTGACACACCTGATGGTAAGTAGAAATACTAGGAAGAATGCCAAGCAGTTGCTGGTACAGACTCGCTCGGGCCTGATAACATGTGAGTACTTGCACTTGGTAGGTCTGTCAGTAATAAAACACCAATAAGTTTTCTTACTGCCATTCTCTTATCACCTGGGAGCGTGCATTCTTTATTTCCATAATAGCCTAATCTTATAAATGCTTTTTTTTATTGCATGTAGTGGCAGACGAGCCACGGCCCATCTGATGGTAAACGGTAACCGTCGCTCATGGACTCAACTATACCGAGAGCATTGTCAAGCCGCTGCGCACCATTTCATTGCACAGATACGAAATGAAAGAACTTTCTGGGCGCAAATTTATTTGTTATGCCTACACTTGCAATGGACCGGCATAATGGTATTACGTGCTGTATTCTAATCAATGTGCGCTAAGTACAAGTTAAAAGACTCCCCTTGGTTAGCAATTTTGTATGTCGAGACCTTGTACCGGGGATCAAACTTGATACTATTTATAGTATAAATTATTTGTGAATAAGGAAAAAGATATTTTTAGTACGAGCGGGAATCGAACCCGCGTCTTTTCCAATCCGGGGAAGTGTTCTAAGCCACTGAGGTCAGTACGATGACCTATTCGGTCATCACATTTGTCTTTACGTCCAACACCATCTATCGGAATGCATTAGATTGGGATGACCGAATAGGTCAGTACGATAGTTAGTGCTAGTGGCTTAGAGCACTTCCCCGTATTGGAAAAGACGCGGGTTCGGTTCCCGCTCGTACTAAAAATCTCTTTTTCCTTATTCACAAATAATTTCTACTTTAAAAAGTGGCGGAGCATGTCAAATGCTAAAAAATATAGATCAAAATGTTTTAAAAAATCGCGCCATCAAATTGTATGAATTTTAATTATTGCAAAATTATACTTACTATATTGGATTGATACTATTATTAATTTTTCTTTATATATTGACTGTTCGATATACGAGCCTTATTGTTGGGTTATCGTCGCTTACATCCAGACTTGCGTGTACAAAAATCTGTTGACACGAGCTTCTTGCAGTCAGTGCTACCTCAGCACAGCTCACACGTCTACAATATCGAAGATACCGCAGAAAACCAAGTCTCGTCTGTGAAGAGTGGTAAAGGAGAGTAGCTAGACAAGTCTCACTCTTCATTGAGGTAGTGATAGATTTTAGCATGTCTTCGCAGTGCTCGTGGTACGGTTAGATCAATGAGCGGTCGTCACTTATTATGAGGTGGCTCCCCGTTGCAAACAATAAAAATAAGAGAGCATTATTAACTGCACACTATGCGACACAGATCACTTAATCTCAAAATAAACAAGAAAACAAACAAAAGTCAACAAAGAGATTTGGATTTGTTTTATGTGTCGTTGCTGGGACGAGAATTGTTGGTCTCTCCCTAATGAATTGACCTCTGCCCAATCGTTCGTGTAATCCTTGAGTGATTGCTCTCTCAGATTCATCTGATTTACTAAGATTTTATGTGATAGTAAATGATTATTTTCTTGAAATCATTTTATTTAGATATAACAGTTACAACGTTTTAGAAGCGTTATTAAAAGTAAATTTATAATACAAAATAAATATTGCAATAAGAATACCGAAGGTTAATAGGAGAGTCTCGAGAAGAGGCATCATCGAAAGGTCCATCCGTGATCTGGTACCCATAGCACAAGCGTTAAGCTTAGTTTGGGACCAGAGGACGTTGTGTGAAATGTCCGTGAATATTTATTTATTTTATTTATTTATTTATTTTTTGTATTTATTTATTTTAAACAGATATAACGAAATAATTTAGTAGATATAATTATTTCTCCACTATTGTGTCCTCTCCACCCGTGGGAGTCGTAAGAGCCGACTGAGGGAATACCGGGGGAGTGGGCAGCAGTACTCCCTCGAGTATTAACAACATCCACTGCGATCTCCAACCCGCCTGCCAAACGTGGCGATTACGGCACTATACCCCCATATGAGCGCACAGGACCGCTCGTTGTGGCGTTCTCTTGGGGAGGCCTATGTCCAGCAGTGGACGTCGAAAGGCTGATGGATGGAATTGTGTATATTTTTTTGTAAGTTAGGTGGCTATTATTTTGGTATATTTTGTTACAAATAATTATTGTAAATATACAAATTAAAAATATATACATATATATTTTATGTTACCGAACAAGTTTCCCAGCTTCCTACTTGAATCGACTTTCCAATTCGCTAACTTGGGACTTTTCAAAGAGCTTCCTGAAACTTTATTGAATATAAAACATCTTGGAAATTTAGTACGGTTAAATTTAAGTATATTTTAATAGTAGAGGTTTTTAAATCTATCAAAAACCCAAATTCAATAAAGTAACTAAACAAGCGAAACTAATAAAAACGTGCTAAAAAACTTAAAAGATCGATTTGAAGCGGTTAATTTTGACATAAATAATTAATTAATTTTCAAGATGGCGTATCGAACATTAATCATGGTAAATGATTAAACGAGTTATTTCATACCCACAAAAACACCTTTGTAATATATAATAAATAATGTTTTATGTGTCATTACTGGTCAGTGATGATCAGTGACAGCCTAGCGGTAAAACCAAGGACTGAAAAGACAGTGGTATCGAGTTCGATCCCGAGTCCAAGGTCCAGAACTGGAACGGCACGCTCCACTATCAGATTCTTCGAAATTATGTGTTTACAATTTATCACTGCTTGGTGAAGGAAAATACCATGAGGAAACTTGCATGCCTGAGGGATTTTCTCGACGCCTTGTGAAGTCTGCTAACCCGCACTGGGCCAGTATGGTGAATTATGACCTAATCTCCGAGCCCAAGAAACCTTATCATGCAGGAGATATTACAGTGCACTAGTCTGTGCCCAAACACAAGTAGACTTTCTACTCCCTCATTCTCTTAGTCTGATAGAAGACGGCATTTCGAGATGACCGGAGGTAGATTAGGCGCAGAAGCAACGGCTTCGCGTGCTTTCCGAGGCATGAGAGTTAAAAACCGTCAACTTTCTAACTCCGACCTCTTCAAACGCACGTTGGTTCTAACACACGTAATTTGTTTACGAGAAGCCAATTTACAATTACAGGCAAAACTAATTTGTCAACAATGCTTGCAAATAATGTCTGTAGTATACAACATTTACTTAGAACTACCTGAATGTGTCAGTTTTAGGTATAGGGATGGTGGGGGCGGACACAGCGGACATAATTTAATACATTGACGACATCTTCGTGCAGGCTGGGCCCACGTTGCGTGACCCTCGTACCTAACCGTTGACCTGATAAAAAGGTGATCGGTACGCTTTGCCTAAGCTACAGGAGATAGCGGAGCGATTTCTGTGATACAATATTAGACATATGTGTCAATCAAAAGTAGTTTTATGATTTTAGCATGCCGTCGAGAAATATCTTGGAGATGCAGATTTACTCGCAATTTTTTTTGAAATATTTTTGAAATATTTTTATAAACACCACACGGTTAGTATATAAAAAAAAATACCGCAATTTCGCGCCCATCAAAACTTTCTTAACAAAACGCCAATATCTTTTAGCATAGACCACCCGCAAAGGTCTGCAGATACAGCAATCGAAGCGATTTTGCCGGACTCCGAATATATTGTCCACCCACTATCTTTGTCCCACTTATCAAGGACGACGTTTTGTGAACAAATTCTTTACTTTTTCTTCGTTGTTCACTCGAATTTATGAAAATAAGGTCCGAACCAATACATTGTACGCAGTAAATTACTTCGCGATTGTTGATCTCAGATTTTATGGTAGAGTTATGTGGAAATAGGGAAGTTGGGGACGAGGTTAAGGATGCGGTATAACGAGGCTTTGAATGGGTTTCTTACACATAGCTTTATATATTGCTAAAGAGATTATTTTATCCGAGATCTGTAAATGATTGGGACGTCTATGCCCTAATCTGTAAGTGTTAAGACGTGGATCCAGAAAATACTGACACTAGATCCAATGAGCATATTATATTTATTAAAAACAAACACTCACTAAATAAACTTTAACACGTAGAAATCGTAAAAAGCAAAATAATAACACACACATATAAGCGTGCAAGTAGGTTGTTTAGTATTAAATAATTATTGTATGAATTTATTAAGCTAATCTGTGAGCTTTAGTTTTAAAAACACACTCATGTCTGTTGCAATGTTGAGAAAAAAAGTGTAGACAGGAAAGCCGACTTGACCAAGGAAGAAGAGGAAGGCCTCACACAGATCAGCGTGAAGCAACGTTAGGTGCTTCTAATATTGTGATTCGTATGGTGATTTAGGGCGCCGAAGGTCCAAACTCTTCCCTTTCCTGTTATCCCTTTTCTCATCTCCTTTATATTATCCTTCCTCTCCACATCCTATGCCTTTATATGACATTGGCAATGCGCATTTGATACCTTTGATATTGTTAGCATCTATTGGATATGGCAGACGTTTACCATCAACCAGGCCGTGTATTGTATTACAATAAACACTCTCTCAGGCTATGGTTTTATGTTTTTTATATTTTCGTGCATTAAAAACACAAAATAAAAATATTCCTATTAAATTGTATCAAATTATATCCAAACACTACTCAACTTTAAATTTCCACCGAGAAAATTCCTTACCTGCCATTTATCTTGGCATAAATTTCAACTCAGATTCCAATCATTTTAACGTAAATTTAACACAGATATCGACTGGTAATTTATGATGTACTAATATACCACCATTCAAATTTCCTGTGGTGGTACATACCATCCCACAGCTATGTATTCACACTTCGTCACATCCCCAACGGTATCTCAGTCAATTTATCTCACACCGCGATAAAGTACACGTCAAAATTGAGTTTACGTCTAAAAACCAATTTGGATTATCTGATTTGCGAGTTTATATATAAAAATGGATTTCGCTGTTCGGGATGCGATGATCTATGTTTATTTATTTTGCGTGGACAACTTAAGGATCACAAAGCACTAATTATGGCTGGTCGGGGAAGGAAAATATCGTGGGCTATCGTGATATCGTAACCAATCCCTGTAACTTTGAAATACGATAATTGTTTAGTATTAGTAGAGGAACAGAATAACTTCTAAACTATAGAAAATCTATTAGGAGCAAACAGTGTGCATGGCGATGGCACGGAGTCCTTACCTTCCGACAGGTGCAGGTGCTGGCGGGGCACGGTTGCTTCGGCAGATATCTGCACATTGTCGCAAGGAGGGTAGCGACTCCGGGCTGTCACCATTGTGGCTGCGACGAGGACACGGCGCAGCACACGCTCGAGTCGTGCCCGGCTTGGGCCGAGCAGCGCCGTGAACTCGTCTCGGCAATAGGGAGGGAGCTCTCGCTGCCGAGCGTCGTCAGGCTTGGCAGCGACAGAGAAGTGGCGGGGAGGGCCAGGGAGGCTGATCCTTCCACAGACCCGAACCGCCGCCAGTGACTGGGGTGGCGCAGGCGTCAAAATTTGCACCTAATGCCGCCCTAGCTGAGGCTGCGGGTGGATGGACCGGGGTACCGGGGTTGAGGGTACCCGAAAGGGTAAGCCGCCGGCGGACCTCTGAAGGAATGTAATATGGTTCCGGTGGCCCGCCTATAAAGGCGGAGAGACGGCACACGGCGGGTTTTTATTGTCACACTACCGTGTGGGGCCCTTACCCACAAAACCCCCTGCCCCGTCGTTCGGGGCAACGAACAGTACCCTGTTCGGTAGGAAAATTTTACATGCCTTAACTAAAAAAAAAAATAAGTGTGTGTTTCAGTCAACAGTCAGTGTTTTTTTTTGTATTTTTTGAAAAATCCTAAGTATTGTACGTTTTTGTCACTATCGAAGAGTATTTCAATAAGCACTAAGACAGAATGAGCTACGTTAAATACTGCGTGTACGTCACATGCAGTAATAGTTTTTAGAAGTAACTTTGTTTTCCTGACACTATCCTGAATTTTTAAATAAAAATGTTAGAAAGTATTATCCTGAATGTGGTAACCACTTTCGTATTGCTGAGACCCAAATCTGATATCAGTACTTACCATAATGTGAGCTGTTTATTAATCTGTCTTCGTGAGCTCTAATAAATAATACTTACACATTAATTCTCTTATACTCGTAAACGAAAGTATTCAAAGTACAAATATAAAAATGGAACACATGTAATGTATGTTGTTATTTAATATGCACACAGAACACCCCGTCCACCCGTGAGCATAAATGCTGTAAAAGTGTAAAGACTGTAACGTATTGAAAACGTCGGCGTAGTAGAAAACCCTATAAACGCTATGGATAGATTCCGTTCCATCCATCCATCAGCCCTTCATCGTCCACTGCTGGACATAGGCCTCCCCAAAATGGGGGTTTTACCATAATCGCCAAGCTTGGCAGGCGGGTTGGTGATCGCAGTGGATGTTTTTAGTACACAGGGGAACGCTGCTGCCCAGTCCCCCGGTAATCCCTTAGTCGGTTTTTACGACTCCCATAGGAAGAGACGAGGTGGAGCTATTCTTGGTACCGGCCCCACACGGCTGATTCGATTCCGTTAACATAGTTTTATTTCATAATAATTTGTACACATTTACCTTAATAGCGTGACAATACAAATTTTAAAAATAGAACAAACAGCTGCTAACTAACAAATTCAAAATCCGAACTTCACTACGATATCGAATCGTAATCGATTCTTGGTATCATTCGTCAGTAGACCGTATATCGACTCCGGTCACGTAGCCACCGTATCTTTATTCCGCGACCTATTTGCCGTATCGCCTCCCAATCGTTTAGTTCCCGATTGACTTTATTAGTTTCGTATCGATTCAGCTTTGTTGGCGTCATTAACGCTGATTCATGTTGTCTTTTTTATTTGTTTTGGTTTCGAATGCCATTGCACGGATTTTCATGAGCATGTTCTAAACGTCACAGAGTAGGTATGTGTTACATGCTCAGTGATGATAACTAACTTATTCGTATAGTCGATCACAAAAGTGAAATTCTATAATAATTTCTGACGATTTCTTGAACATAAGTTTAAAAAAAACCGGCCAAGTGCGAGTCGGACTCGCGCACGAAGGGTTCCCTACCATTGACTAGGTAAACAACATTACACTATTGTAACTCTCTGTAACCATGGTGTTTGGCTGTTTTATTTTAATTATTTATTTTTAAAGTGAATATATAACTAAATATTCTGTGAATATTTCAAGCGTTTAACTGTTGCCGTTATCAATATCGAGCAAAAAAGGTCAATAAAATCTCGTTTGTTGTATGGAAGCCCCGCTTAAATATTTTTTTATTTTATTTCTAGTATCTGCGGCAGCAGAAATACATCATTTGTGAAAATTTCAAATGTCTAGCTATCGCCGTTCTTGAGATACAGCCTGGTGACAGACAGACGGACAGACAGACGTTGTATGGAAGCCCCCCTTAAACATTATTGTTTTTTTTTTTGTATTTGTTGTTATAGCGGCATCAGAAATACATCATTTGTGAACATTTCAACTGTCTAGCCATCGCCATTCTTGAGATTCAGCCTGGTGACAGCCGGACGGACAGACAGACAGACAGTGAAGTCTTAGTAATAGGGTCCCGTTTTGACCCTTCGGTTACGGAAGCCTAAAAAAACACTCGTATGAAGTTTATAACAAATTAATCTTTATTAACATCACTATAAAGTTATTCTTAAATAAGTTAATTCTGCGCAACATTGTGGAGAAGCATCTGGCTGTAGGCCAGAGGGTTTTCTGCAGTTTTGTGGATTTTGAGAAAGCATTTGACACTGTTGTACGAAAGGAAGTTTGGGACATTTTGCCGGAATATGGTATTAGCGGTAGACTGCTACAAGCGGTGCAGTCCAACTACATGGACTGCAGAGCTTGTGTGCGGCTGGATGATGGAATGTCACCCTAGTTTGACGTCAATATCGGCGTTAAACAGGGCTGCGTTCTATCAGCCAGACTGTTTGTCATATATCTGGATAAATGTCTACAAAGGATAAATGCAATGAATGTGGGAGTTCAGATAGGCGACTCAGTGGTTAACTCGCTGCTATATGCAGACGATGCGGTCCTATTAGCGCAGTCTGCGACTGATCTGCAAACCCTAGTCGACGTAATGGCAGAAGATTGTAAGAAAAGGGGCCTACGTGTGAATGTGAGCAAAACCAAAGTAATGGTTTTTGAAAGAGAAGAAGCCAGAACAGATGTTAGAGTAGCAATAGGAAATGGTGTGCTAGAACAAGGGGATGAATTTGTATATCTTGGATGTGAATTCAGTCGGGATGGAAGGTACACCACTGATATAGAAAGAAGAGTGAATGCGGGAAATAGAGTGAACGGAGCATTGGGACAACTTCTCGGCAGCCACCACCTCAGCCAGAAGGCACGTGTCGCAATACACAACGCAGTGCTTGTCCCAACGTTATTATATGGAAGCGAGAGTTGGGTATGTAAAAAGGAGCATGAGAGCAAAATCAATAAGGTCGAAATGCGATCTCTGCGGAGAATCTGTGGAGTGAGGCTGACTGATCGCATTCGTAACAATGACGTAAGAGAGCGAGTAGGTATGAAAGAGAGTATTGGTGTAAAGATGCGAAAGGGAATGCTCCGATGGTTCGGACATATGGAAAGAATGCCGGACGAGTGATTGCCTAAGAATATATACAATGCAAAAGTGGAAGGATGTAGGTACAGGGGGAGACCGAGACTTACCTACCTAGACCAAATTGGTCATGTATTGAAGGAAGGTTGAGTCAGGAGTCTCCGAAACCGGCGAGCGTGTATGAAGAGAGTTATGAATTTTGAGGAAGCGAGAGATGTATGCAAGAATAGAGCCTCTTGGCACTCTGTTCTCTCTGCCTACCCCGCAAGGGAAATGGCGTGATGATAAGTTAGTTAGTTAAGTTAGTTAGTTAGTTAGTTATAAAGTAATTTTTCTTAGTTTAACAGTATTTTAACCAGATATGTTTTTAATACTTATCAAAAGATCTGAAGTTTGGGGGCTATGTAACTTACGTATAGTTTTGGGGAAACACAAATCAAAAAACCAATATTCATAATTGTGCATGAATCATCAGAGTTAGGCTGACTGACCGCATTAGTAACGACTACGTAAGAGAACGAGTAGGTCTGAAAGAGAGTGGGGCGGAAACTTCGAGGAAGCGGCGTTTCTGGCCATCTTAGGGACCTCGGAGGTGTTCAGGAGGATCGGAGCGCTGGGGCTTAGGTTGGCCTTGGTTAAGTCGGAGGCCGCACTTTTCCATGGGCCCCGATGTCGGCCACCTGCTAGCGCCTCGATCACGGTGGACGGGGTCCAAATTGAAAGTTCTGAAAGAAAGTATTGGTTTAAAGATGGGAAACGGAATGCCGCGATGGTTTGGCCATGTGGAAAGTGTGCGGGATGAGCGATTGGTTAAGAAGATATACAATACGAAGGTGGAAAGATCTAGGTCCCTGTACCCACCGAGACTGGAGACCGAGACTAACTTACCTAGACCAAATTGGTCAAGCATTGACGAAAGGTGGAGTCAGGGATCTCTGAAACCAGCGGGCCTATACGAAGATAATTATGAATGTTGAGGAAGCGAGAGATGTACGTAAGAACAGAGCCTTTTGACACTCTGTTCTCTGCACCCTCGCAAGGGTGATGGCGTGATGATAGAGTAAGTATGATTTTTAACAGTACAAGGGTCTGTATAGACATAATAAGATAGAAAATCTGATTATATTATAGCGAGCGTACGATCTATTCAAACGGTCACGTCGGGTTTTGTATCTGGTATTGAATAAAATATTATCATTGAAGTTAATCTACATACAACGAACATATCGAGGAACATACATATAAAAAACCCAGCCAAATTTAGAACCTTCAGCTCTCTTTAAGCCAGTAAAAAAAATCAGCAATAATAATCACACACGAAAAGACATCATTCGCGTTAATCAAAGACTAATTAAGATTAATTTTATGTAACGTTAAGCTTGATAGTTTCACCAAATCCCCGCTATAAAGTTACTAATAGTACGCTATCAAAAACTCCGCCATCTATTAACAAACATAATCCCTAAGGCTCGGGGATTCCCACACATCCTATTAAAAGGGACTAACAATAAATTGCAAATAAAAGTGGGCAAATCCTCAGGGTGGACTTAGATGGTCCTTCGAACCAAAAATACAGTACATTCTTACAGATACATATTGACAAGAGTGCACGTATCGTCTTTAAGTTTTGGTCTTTAGATAATCATAGGTACTGTTGAAAAGAAGTAAAAGCATGGCAGAAATATCTAGTTCTAATCTGGGTCTAGGGTAATTATTTCGTTGGGTATTTTTACCTTTCCTTTTCGAATCAACACAAAGTGTGAAAATGAGCAGGATATTGTTATTTTCGATTTCACATTTTCACACTTTGTGTTGATTTATATGGATAAGCATGTCAAATGCTAAAAACATATATAAAAACTAGTCAAAAGCTAGTTTTTGGTGAGTTATATCTCAGGTTCTCGATATAGTAGCGGGATAAAATGTATACCAGTTTTTAAGTTTAATCAAGAGCTATCAAATAAAAGGTTGCATCAAAATCTGTTTAGTAGTTTTGGCGTGAAGCGCGAATAAACAAACAGACAAACAGATAAACAGACAAACAGATAAAAAATCTAAAAAAATCGTTTTGTGTTTAAACACGCCTAATACAGCTTATTACAGTCATTTTTTCTCAAATATCTTGAGTGTACAGACATAGCTCTTTTACAGTTTTATACTAGTATAGATATCTAAATATTTCCTTTTCGAAATTATGTATTTTTCACAAAGTAGGTATTTAGTACCCGGGTCTGCAAAATTGATCCACAACGTGAATTATTTCCGGTTATATATTTTTAATACTAAGTACCCGTTGAAAATTAACGTGCTGAAACCTGCTTACCTGAAGGATTTTTTCGACGAATTGTGAAGTCTGCCAATCCGCACTAGGCCTCTGTGGTAGACTATGGCGCAATCCCCATAAGAGGAGACGAGCCCCGTGCACAATCGAAAGATAGAAAAAGGGTTGAAAAATGTTATTTAAAAATCCAAACACTATAAACGAAAAAAGGTCAGCCAGAATTAATGTAAGTATTATTTACGAACCGTGGGTGTTTAATACACCTCTGCCTACCCCTTTGGGAAATACAGGCGTGATGCTATGTTATATTTTTATACATATAATAAAAAAATGGATAATCTTGTCTTCACAGAAAAGAAAGAAGGAAAGTAAATGTAATAAATAAAACACTCACCTGTAATAAAAGAAAATATTTACTGGTATTCACAGTCAAATTCTAAAGAATATAATCCAGCGAGTTTTCTAGAACCTCTTGCCGCTCCAGCTACACTTAACTTGATACTCGCAAATCCATTAAATATTGTATTACTCAAAGCAAGCGATGACAACTAAATAAACTTGATACTTGGTTGAAACAGTTCAATGGTATAAAAAGCTCCTGTGACAGGTTGCCTTTTGTAAGCCCGTCAATAACCCATTTCAGTTCGTTGATTTTAGAACGTGGGTAGCATTTTAAGAAGCGAGAGGCTTTTGAAGATTCGACTCTATACTTTGGTACGTGTATATTATACTTTTAATATTTTAAGCTATAAAATTGTAGCTTTTTGTAACGTCATAAAATGTCTGTAGATGCTAGAGGTATCACTCGCTTTACCAAACCCAGGGAAAGGAAAAGAATTTTATTAGTTACGGTGGCAGATGAGCTAAGGGTCAATAAGGGATGTCAGGAGCACAGCCAAGCCGCTGCGCACCATGAAGATCAATCATTACGCTTCAGAGGAGTAGGAAGCAGAATGGCTATCTTTTTCTGCAGTCATCAAGATCAAGATGCTTTGCGGTTGTTACAAAGAAAATAGTGCCACCTAAAAATAATTAATTTCATCTCAATTTTGTCCGTGTGGTGACGGACTAAGAATACAAGTGTCACCGCCATCTTTTCTCGCGGGTGTCGTACAAGGTGACTAAGGGAAGTAAGCAATTATCACCCATTGCATTACTGGTAGTAGGGCTAGGTACCCAGTAAGAGTACTCACTTGCTATCGGGTCCGAACGGGACGGTACCACCGTCGCCTGTGTGGCCAGTCATGAAGCAGTAGTAGTGTGTTTTGGCTGTAGCAGAAGATAGCTGTATATTGTTTCATTTCATATCTGTGAAATTAAATGATGCGCAATGGCTTGACAATACTCTTGGAACAGTTGAGTCCATGAGCGATGGTTACCACTTACTATCAGATGGGCAGTGGCTCGTCTGCAATCATTAGCAATAAAATAATAAATGCAGATTAAAGTAATAATCTTTCTCGCAAGACATATTCAGTTTAATGGATCTGAATGCTAAGGTTAAGCCGGAATAAGCTGTCAGCAGTTCAATATTTACACCAAAAGTTAATAATGTAACTAGGTCCTAAGAAAACAGAAGGTTTGTGAACCCGATTTATATTCAAGTCTTGTACAACATCAATAACTTAGAATGACTCTCACAATTTATTTTCTATTCCAATAGAAGTGTCTGACTAATAGAGGGTTTTTATTTATATTATAAGTAGGTAATATTATTGTTGATATTAGGTACCTTTTGTAATTTCGAGACAAAGACAAGCTCGCTAAGTTTCTTGCCGGATCTGCATAATGGCCGCGAGGGAGCTGCTTGATCCCAGATTATAGAATAAATAATATATTATGTATCACCCGGCGATCTTAGTACCGCCATATTTTTTTTCGTGAATATTTAGCAATGAAAATTATTAAAGTACTAATATCGCCATTGAAAAATAGGGGTAGGCAGTAGAAGGAAAAAATTTTAGGTTTAATGTTTTTTTTTTTTTTTATTGCATGTAGTGGCAGACGAGCCACGGTCCATCTGATGGTAAATGGTAACCGTCGCCCATGGACTCGACTTTACCGAGAGTATTGTCAAGCCGTTGCTCACTAATTCATTTCACAGATATGAAATAAAATATAAACGTCTATCTCCTGCTACAGCCAAAACGCAACGATGTGCTTCATAGCCGGTCACACGGGAGATGGTGGTACCAACCCGCTCGTGCCCGATACCAAGTGAGTACTCCCACTTGGTACCTAGCCCTACCACCAGTCATGCAATGGATAATAATTGCTTACTTCCCTTAGTCGCCTCATACGACAACCATGTGAAAGAATGGGGTGGTGACACTTGTATTCTTAGTCCGTCACCACACGGACAAAATTGTATTTTTAATCCACCCATCCATCATTGGCAAGTGGAGATGCCTAGTGCAATGCCACGCCGTATACCGACTAAAACTGACAGTGTTCCTTCAGACTATCTGTAGCCCAGGGAGGAGGGTCACACTCATCGTATTCCTCATTCCCCCCTGGGCAGGTCTTGGCCGCCTTGCTCCATTCCAAGGCGGCCCCGCCTGTTTTGGAGGGACTAGCCCTCCCTCCTTTGAGAGGCGCACGCGGAACACGGGCGCGCCACCTTCTCGGGCCTGCTTCTGCTAGGGCAACGGACGGCCCTACGTCCATTGCCCTCAGGCCAGCGCTCATGGGGGCCGGAGATCGTTCAGCGCCCTCCGGCGCCTGGTGCGTCTTCTGCGGGTCGGGAGGTTGGTGTTAGCCTCCCGTTCCCTTTCCGCCGCCTCTTTGGCGTACATCACCTCCTCGCAAAATGAGGCGGCGGACTCCCATGCACTCTCGCTCCGGACTATGGACAGGAGCAAGGTCGGTAGCGAGAGCACTTCCACGTCTGTTGCCACGATCAGATCACGGCGCTGCACTGCCCACGCTGGGCACTCCACCAACGTATGCAGCGCCGTGTACAACAACGAGCGGTCCTGCGCCAACCGCATCCGACGGCTCCCCGCAGCTTTGACCAGATTGTCGGTCCATCTGGATTCGATCACGTAGAGAAATATCAAGCATAGCCCGACCCATGGCCCGCTGAGCGAATTTGAGCCTTGATACGAGGCCAATATTCAGAGACCACGTCTCTGTTCCATATGTCATCACTGGTAACACACACTGGTCGTAGACCTTCGTTTTCAGACACGTTTAAATATTGGACGAGAAGATCTTGTATGTATTTTTAATGCCAAATCATAAAAAATTAAATAAAAAATTCTGTCCAAAAAATAAAATAATATGTTTGGGGTGAACTACCCTTATTACTTAGGGATATGAAAAATTGTTTACTACCTATTATCAGACCTACTGAATGTACATTATATTACGATATATATCTTTAAAACTTTACTTACTTACAACCTACGTTACAATCTCATTTCTTTATCAGTATTTATGAGTTTATTTATTTGTTTATTACGCTTTACGCCGTAACTTTTAACAATAATAATGTAATACGGAACCCAGAAGAAGACATATGCCTCTGTGCGCTAACAAATACATAAATAGACAGACAATATTGTCCGTGTGGTGACGGCCTAAGTATACAAGTGTCACCACCCTATTCTTTCCCACGGGTGTCGTATGAGGCGACTAAGAGAAGTTAGCAATTATCATCCATTGCATGACTGGTGGTAGGGCTGGGTGCCAAGTGGGAGTACTCATTGGGTATCGGGCCCGAGCGGGTTGGTACCACCATCTCCCGTGTGACCGGCCATGAAGCACATCGTTGCATTTAGGCTGTAGCAGGAGATAGCCGTTTATATTTCATTTCATATCTGTGAAATGAATTTGTGAGCAGCGGCTTGACAATACTCTCGGTATAGTCGAGTCCATGAGCGACGGTTACCATTTACCATCAGATGGACCGTGGCTCGTCTGCCACTAAATAATAAATAAATAAAATGTGAAAATGTCCGTGAATAACGGACATCTTCACACAACGTCCTCTGGTCCCAAACTAAGCTTAACGCTTGTGCTATGGGTACCAGATTACGGATATAATACATATATTACTTTTTTTTTGTAAATACATACATATAATAGATAGAAAACACCCAGACGCAGTACAAATATCTGTGTTCATTCCACAAATATTTGTCCTGAGTGGGAATCGAACCCACGACCTCGTGCACGGAAGTCGGTTACACTACCGACTACGCCACGGGGCCCGTCAAAAATAAAAAATAAAAATAATAATAAAAAAACATTGTTTTGTGTTACCTTTCTCTTAAAAGTACACACACACAAACACACACACACACATCGGGTTCTACTATTCTACTATTTAATGTAGTACGAGTATATATTGACAACATAAAATCCTTTTCTAAGGCAAAATAAATACCTAGATGTTTTCATGGCTAAGAACTAAATGTTCCTAATAAATATGATAAAATACCTATATATTTGTAATTAGTTAAAATATATTTTTACTAAGCTATCTTTCACTAAATAAAATCATACAACGCTTAAAGTAAAATGTTTAGATACTTTTGTGGAAGTATGGCTGCTCATTCATTCCGGATATCTTATTTATTTTCTGGCACTTAAGAATTGTAACGACTTTTTTAGTATTTTCCTTGTACAAACTGAAACAACATTATCATTAACTGTTTCTTAAATGTAATTTTACCAGTTTATTAAGAACCGGCCCTTGTTGACGGAGTGTCGAGATTTTTCGGAGACAGTCAAAAATGTAGGACCTGTATGGGATACACGCGGCACAGTGTTTGATGTTGTTGTTGTAGTTGCATTCTATGATGAAAACTATTAAAATACATGGAAATTTGATATCTTTAACGATATCTATAACGCTAAGTCACGTGACTTAACGTTAGAGATCTCAAATTTCCATAAATTTTAATAGTTTTATATAGCATTAACGATAATAGAACACAACATAGCTAATCCCACAGGTTCGTTAAAATGTGATATGATCTTATGTCCAGTAGTGAACGATAAATAAATAATTGAAATCGGACTAATATAGTTCCAGAGATTAAATGTGTTTTCGGCACTTCATTATTTCAGCTTTATTATTTAGCATAGATTGCGATATTTAACATCTGCCAGGTGTCCTGCCTGTGACACCTCAATAAAAGTGCTTTACTACTTTTTGATCTGTATTTTAGAATTTGACATGCTCAGCTTCTTTAAAGAACAAATAATTTGTGAATGTGGAAACAGAGAGTGGTCTAGAGCACTTCTCCTGATTAGAAGGCACGCAGGTTTGAATCCCACTCGCAGTAAAGTTCTCTTATTCCACATTCACAAATAATTTGTTCTTTAAAGGAGCATATCAAGTGCTATAATATCAAAATGTATAAAAACACGCCATCAAATAGTATGAATTTTAATTGCAAAATCAAACTTAATATATTGGATTAATGCATGCATTTAGCATGCGATAGGTGGCGTGGGTCGTAAAGACAAATGTGAGATAGAGATTAGGAATGGCCGTTGGTCACTGCGATGGCTAAGCGGTACTTCCCCGGATTGGAAAGGACGCAGGTTCGCATCCCGCTCGCAGTAAAGTTCTCCTTTTCGACATTCACAAATTATTTGTGCTTTTAGAACTTATTAATTTCATGTCTCATTTAGTTTTTTTAAACAAAAAGTTTTGTGTCACTTCTTTTGTTTCAGTCGCACATTAAAATTTTAGTCATACCTAAAAAGAGTCCTGTACTTAACATCACTTGACTTGATTGTACTCGAAAATACCTAGTGACACAGCTCTAGAAGTGGACGGTCATTTTTATATTGTACTCGCAATCTTATCCGCTAGGGAAATTATAGATCCTACTAAATACATTCTTCTTGTACATAATTATGTTTTTTACACAATCATTTTTATTAAAAACATAGCTCTTACTGCTCATTATTAATACTTGATTCTATGAATTTACTGACATAAGGGACTAACAATGTCAACACCCCATTCTTTCCCGCGGATATCGTACCAGGCGACTTAGGGAAGTAAGCAATTATCAGCTATTCCATTACTTGTGGTAGGGTTAAAAACCAAGTGATAATACACACTTGTCATGGGGCCCAAGCAGATCGGTACCACCATCTTTCGTGTGATCGACCGTGAAACATATGGGTTTATTTTGGTTGTAGCATTCATTTCACATGTGCGAAATTAAATGGTGAGCAGCGGCTTGGCAGTATTCTTAGTACTGCTGAGTTTATCATATATATATGCATTGTTGTATAAAAAGAGAAGATACACAATGAGAGACTAAAATTGGCCACTATAAATGAGTACAGATTATCCTTTCCGGTACTGATTTCGTGTAGTTTTGTTTCGACGCGCGAGCAACCGCAACGTCCGCAACATAACAACATGCCTAATAATACTAAAATCTCTGTTGAAAAACTCATCGACTGTCTCTTTTTCTCTCGTTTTTTTCTGAATAGTGTCATAACATTCACATACGCAGTTAAAATAAATTAATGCTTATACATTTAAATAAGATTATATACACAACTTTTGCCTCGATTTCTAAACACAATTGTGTATCCATAATTTATAGATCAACGTAAATTTATATCAATGTATATTTACCTTTTGCTTTCAAATCATTCGCATCCACGGAGTTTCGTACTCCGTGTTCGCATCTTAGATGATCACTCTCACGTGACCATGAATCAAACGCGATATATTCCAATAGATCCGTATTAAATAATATTTTATTTCAACACATTCGTTCAGAAGAGAATGCTGCAGCAATTAAATTATGAATAGGTATAGGTACTATATCAATGAGAAAAGAACTTCAATACACAATTATTAAAGTATAAATTATAATTTGTGATTAAGGAAAAAGAGTATTTTAGTACAGGCGGGAATCGAACCTGCGTCCCTTCCTATCCGGGGAAGTGCTCTAAACCACTGAGCTACAATACTATCTTTTAGACATATCACATTTGTCTTAACGACCAACGCCCTCTATCGGAACGCATTTACATGCATTAATACAATATAGTAAGTTTAATTTTGGAATTAAAATTCATACTATTTGATGGCGTGAATTTTTTTAAACATTTTGGTCTATATTTTAAATTGTAGATCAAAATGTTTAAGAACAATTATGAGAATTACGAATGGCTACTGAAATAAACCGATATACTGTGCCGTGTGGGGCCGGCTGTACCGTGTGGGGCCGGCTTTAGAATTATCCCACCCCTCTCCACCCATAGGAGTCGTAAGAGCCGACTAAGGCAATACCGGAGGAGTGGGCAGCAGCATTCCCTCGAGTATTAACAACATCCACTGCGATCGCCAACCCGCCTGCCAAGCGTGGCAATTACGGCACTATCCCCCATATGAGCGAAACACATGTTGTGGCGTTGTCTTGGGGAGGCCTATGTCCAGCAGTGGACGTCGAAAGGCTGATGGATGACTGAAATAAAACAGTCTTTAAAAAAAACTAAAGTGTCGTTTTAATATCATACAATTCTGTCTCCTGGTCTTCTGGCTTTCTTATACGAGTAGTATTAATTTATTTTTTATTGGTATGCTCAATGTCTATGTTCGTGTAGCTGGATCTATCATGCTCGCTTAAAGATCATTGCTTGTGGCGGCGTCATTATTCGGGTCATCCCCTTTCCTCTAATATGGCTCAACCATCACCCATGGCTGAGCCGTATAAAACTGTTACAAATGGGTGGTTTTTTTCTCATGAAAAGCCTTGCTTCGGAATACAGAGTACATGCTATGGATGCACTTGCCTTAAGTTAATTAGTAGTAATTCAAAGAGTTTAAGTGCCACAAATACAATAATTTAATTCAAATTCAAAGTCAATTAAAAATCTAAGGCGTACAATCAATTCATGCTGACACTATGAATGCGAAAGTAAGTTTTAATATTACCGCATTTAAGTGCAAGTGCTTGAATGATGTATTTATATAACGTCAATTACTTTCAATCCATCATCATCTCACTAGCCTTATCCCAAACTTTGATGAGGTCGGCTTCCGAGCTGGTCGGTTTTAGCTGATCTATTAGTATTTACACTGAGTGATAGCCTAACTGATCTCCACGACTAAACTAAGAGGACAACTGGTGACTTCAGAACAACACCGGAGTCAGGGTAATTATTCAGAACTATGATAATGTTCGAACGATAATATTATATGACAGCTGGAACCCACTGCTTAATGTATTTTCTACTAAAGCACTTAGTTCAGTCATTATCGTGTTGCCTAGCTCAAGGAAAAGTACTAGAAGGTGGAGAAGAAGACTGACAGAGAGGAGTCGAGGATCTTCAGTATATAGACAATT
Source organism: Leucoma salicis (assembly GCA_948253155.1). NCBI lineage: Eukaryota > Metazoa > Arthropoda > Insecta > Lepidoptera > Erebidae > Leucoma > Leucoma salicis. The sequence continues at coordinate 853,088 of OX411806.1, read as the reverse complement.
ATTAGTGAGGTGATGAGAGGATTTTATTGCTATTTTACTTGTTACATCGCTTTACTGGTGGTGGCTTGGGTACCTAGATGGAGAACTCACTTGTTATAGGGCCAGAGCGGATCTGTTCCACCTCCTGCCGTGTGAACAACCATGAAGCGCCTCGGTGTATTATAATTGTAGCCGTACATAGTCATTTATTTATTTATTTCACGTTCGCGAAATTGAAAGTGGAACAACGTTTTAGCCGTATGTTGAGTGTATTAGCGCTGGTTACCACTTACTATCAAGAAGATCTTCTGCCACCATCATTCATACAAAAATTAGCAAAGAATGCGAAGATTTCCAATATAAAAAAAATATGGTTGTTTGTAAAGTCGGTTAACGGACGATAATTTTACGTGATAACGTCATATATGTTTTCTGGAAGTTGTAAACCAATGCATCGGTCGCCATACATTTTTGGGAACGTGACACTTTATCGTGCGTGCGGCCGGCGTTTATCGATTTATAAGACGTTATCTCGTCAAAAATTAAGTTGCAATTATTTATAATATAAATAATATATATATACATATAAGTGTATTGCTTACACTTAGAATTCTTACAGATATAAAAATACTAAAGTGAGCTTGTTTGTTTTTTACGCTTTTAGGCTGTAACTACTGAGCCAATCATCGTGAATTCTTGCATACATATAATCTGGAACCTACAAGATGATATTTTTATCTCTTATTTTTACTTAGAGGTAAATAGTGTGCGTAGAGTGATTATATTCTTAACTCCATGTGGACGGAGTCACAGGCAGAATCTAGTAAATCTTAATTTTCTCAAACATCTCTGAGTAACTGATTGTTTCAAATGTAAACAGTTTTTCCCCATTTGCCTCTATAATCTCTTCAGAAAGGTCCAATGTTATTTGAATACAACGGAATTAGTTCTATATTTTCCGTCCGGATTCTCAGTTGTAATTAGAGAAGCTCATGATACTGTAATGGAAATACCGTCAAAGGTATTTCTCTGACTAAAACTTCGTTGTGAAGCGCTGCAATAGGAATGATGATAATACTTAATACGTAGGTAATAACTTCGTTACGTTTTGATGTTTAATTATAAATATCGTTTGAACTATATAATTTATTAACGAGACGCTGGAAAGGCTCTGCTAGGGAATTATTATACAGTTTACTCAGGGACAGTGACTCACTGCTTAATGAGCCTTCCAAAATAAGGAGGAGGTTCACAAATAGAGTTGTGACATTTGGTTATCGGCCGAGTGGAAGTTGCTCAGTTTTGCCGATCGTACCCTTGGTTCATCGGCTATTGTAACAGCACCAAACAAGAGTTCTCTTTTGATTTATTGATCTGAACTGATAGATGTCCTTCAGTCCTCATTCTCTGTCCATCATCCTTCCACTATACCTGCTACCCTTTTTCCTGAGATTGGCAAATCATAAGTAATGTAGTCCATATGGTAAATGACTAAGAATACAAGTGTCACACCAACCTATTCTTGCCCGCGGGTGTCGTACCTACAAGGCAACTAAGGGAAGTAAGCAATTTATCACCCATTGCATTACTGGTGGTAGGGCTGGGTACCAAGTGAGAGTACTCACTTGATATCAGGCTGAACGGGTCGGTACCACCGCCTCCTGTGTGACCGGTCATGAAGCACGTCAGTATGTTTTGCAGCAGAAGATAGCCGTTTATTTAAGTGAAATGGTGCGCAGCGGCTTTACAATACTCTCGGTATAGTTGAGTCCATGAGCGACGTTTACCACTTGCCAGCAGGTGGGCCGTGGCTTGTCTGCCATCATTAACAATAAAAAAGTAATACTTTTAGCATTTCTAGTGTCTACGTTACGATGCTCGCTTACCATCAGGCAAGCCGGATGTCTGTTTACCAACTTTGTAGTGTAAAAAATAACATAAAATCACTCCAATTGCGTTTTTCGTTAATTAACCTTTACTTAAAATAATTCAAGGTGACCAAATAGCCTTAGGAAGCATTGCTTAACTGATGTTACGCACACGAGGTGCATGCATGCGTGCGTCCTTATCGCGAGATCAGGGGACACTTGACCTTACCCCAAGCCAAGGTCGGCAAGAGCATAACACTAATTTATTAAGTGTTGGATTAAAATTTCATCTAAAGGAATAATTAATATAGGTATATTGTTAAGAGGTAAACTAACACATTTGATTATAATGTTTGCAATAATGTCTTTATATATCAGAATTTCATGTTCGTCTCTACGATGAACACCTAAATAAATTACTTATACAATGTTGACTTTTTTTTAGGGTTCCGTACCCGAAGGGTCAAAACGGGACCCTATTACTAAGACTTTGCTGTCTGTCCGTCCGTCTATCACCAGGCTGTATCTCAAGAACGGCGATAGCTAGACAGTTGAAATTTTCACAAATGATGTATTTCTGTTGCCGCTATAACAAAAAATACTAAAAACAAAAAAAAAACTATATTTAAGGGGGGCTCCCATACAACAAACGTGATGTTTTTTGTTCTTTTTTGCTCGTTATTGATAACGGCAACAGGTAGACGCTTGAAATATTCACAGAATATTTAGTTATATATTTACTTTAAAAATAAATAATTAAATTAAAATAAAACAAATATTTATGGGGGCCTCCCATACACAAACGTGTTTCTTTACTTGTTTTTGCTCTGTCTGTTCGTCCGTCTGTCACCAGGCTGTATTTCAAGAACGGCGATAACTAAACAGTTGAAATTTTCACAAATGATGTATTTCTGTTTCCGCTATAACAACAAATACTTAAAATAAAATAATAAAATATTTAAGGGGGGCTTCCATACAACAAACGTGATTTTATTGCCCTTTTTTGCTCGTTTAAATATGTGATTTATTCCAACATAAGAGATAGGATAGCTTATATCCCGATAATTTATTTTTAATTATTAAAATAACTATTTTTATATCTGGAGAGGTAACCGAAAGGCAGTGGGAAACGGCTATTAAGAATTTTAATATAAATAATAATTATTTTCTTCTTTCTTTTTTTTTTTAAAGACAACACTGCACTAAGGATTAATCCTTGTATCGCGGGGGACTTTACAAACTTACTATTTCAAGGACACTAAGTACACCCAGACTCAGAACAGCCATTTGTGAATCACAGAAAGAGTTGTCCTGTATGGGAATCGAACCCACAATTATTCAGTCGGGAGGCCGGTATCTAAGCCACTCCGCCATCTGTGGAGTGAAATACATGTGTGCCACAGATTACAAATACCTAATAATAGATATTAAACCTTTTTGATAAAAGCTCTATATTATTGAAGTTAATCGATTTTGTACAGTATTCATAGTCATAAGATTTATACTTGCTGTCTAATTATTATTAATTAATTGTTATACTTTTATAAGAGACGAAGAAAATACCTCAGTCATGCGTATTTCCTCACGATGTTTTTAGATAGGTAGATAATTTCAAAGGGTGTGAACTGAACGCCTTGCAAACTATTTTAGCATAACGCGATTCTACCCCCTTTTTTGTTAAAGCGGGAAATACGTACTTAACCGCACACCCCGTTGTTCGGGGCAACAAAAAGGATTTTTTTTTATTGCATGTAGTGGCAGACGAGCCACGGTCCATCTGATGGTATATGGTAACCGTCGCTCATGGACTCAACTATGCTGAGAGTATTGTCAAGCCGCAGCTCACCATTTCATTTCACCGATATGAAATGAAAGAATAAACGGCTATCTCCTGCTACAGCCAAAACGCAACGATGTGCTTCATGGCCGGTCACACTGGAGATGGTGGTACCAACCCGCTCGGGCCCGATACCAAGTGAGTACTCCCACTTTACCAAGTGGGTACCCCCAGCCCTACAACGTCTACCTCAGCCGTCACCAGTCGCCTCATACGACACCTGTGGGAAAGAATGGGGTGGTGACACTTGTATTCTTAGTCCGTCACCACACGAACAATATATATAATATATATAGGATAGTGTGGAGCCTGACTTAAAAAACTGTGTAACAATATTTCAGTGGTACCTAGCCTCGAGGTAAATTCTATCACTGTTGCCTAAAACTAGGTCACACATATATATTTATAAAATAGAGCCAAGCAATCAAGCTTTAACTTTTAATAATGATACAAAACATTTATAATTATCGTAAAGGAAATTACTCGAACGCATGACAAGTTACAGAAAAGTTTGTACGCGTCGTGACTCGTTCTATAAATGTTATTGAAACAAGTTTTGTAAACAATTTGACAAAACAATAAGTAATTATGAAAGTTTTCTAGTAATTTAAGTGACATTTTTTTTTGTAGAGGGATGATTTTGAACGACGCGATGTGTGGGGGGAATAAATGTTTTAGAAAGCTCAAATCAAGTAGGTATTTTTTTAATATTGATCTATAGTGTATACAGAAGAAAGGTTAAATGTGAAATCTAAAATAATAGTCACAATCCGGATTTCAACCTGCGCCTCCTGGATAACTTTTACAGATGCTTTGTCAATTCAGCCACGGTGATATCCGCTCGGGCCCACTAATTTCGATATCACATTCCTTCTTAATGTCTTGACTGACGCCCTAGTAGTTCTGCTCGAGAGAAATATTTTTAATTTCGCATTTTCGCACTTTCTGTTCATTTATTTGGATAGACACATCAAATGTTTAAAAAATAAATCAAAATAAGAAGAAAGGTTCTTTCATTTCATATCGGTGAAATGAAATGGTGAGCAGCGGCTTGACAATACTCTCGGTATAGTTGAGTCCATGAGCGACGGTTACCATTTACCATCAGATGGGCCGTGGCTCGTCTGCCACTACATGCAAAAAAAAAAAAGGTTGTTTAGCAAGAGTGGGTATATGTACAGTAATATAGTAACTTGTACTATGTAATAAACTCCAGAAATTAAGTTACTGATTGAAATTTTTGTGACTGAGACAATAATAATAAAGATATAAATATTTTTTTCTAGCTACAAATTTTATTTCATTATGATGATTGGTTCAGTAGTTACATCCTGAAGCGTAAAAACAAACAAGCACTACTTTCGCAGTTATTATATTAGTAAGGAAGTAAGGATGACTATTAATTAGTGGTCAGTGTGGTAACGATCTAAGAATAGAAGTTCACTCCCACGAGTTTTGTTCGAGGCGGCTAAGAAAAAAAAGTAATATTATCACCCATAGTATTCCCCGAAGCTACAAAAAACCTCATTACTATCGTTATGACACTTTTGTCTAGGTTATTACCATTTATTAAAAATCACTAATAACCCTAACAAAAAAATGAGCCGTCACAGGACGTCTCGCAGATGTGAAAACATCGCCTTTCTTTCTTCAAATATTGTTCAAGTCTTATATAATTCTTGGTTAGCGCCCTCTCTTTATCCATAGATCAATTAAAACTGTTATTGGTTTATTGATTGAACATTATGCTTCCTAGTTAGATGCTTTTGTCAACAGATGGCGTTAAAACAATTAAACAGTTGGTGTTACCCTCACTCCGCATTATGTATTTCCACATCAAAAGTAAAAAGTAGAACGCCAGACTTACTTGTGAAACGCAAAAAAAAATACTTTATGGTAAAATTCTACCACGATACGAGTCAAATCATGGTCAAGCAACACTGCGGAACCATAACGAACATCTGCTTAACGAACAAATATTGAAATCCCAAGTTTAAATGGAATTTTGATTTGATTTCTTCGCGGCGTATTATAATTTCAAATAAGTCAGAGATGAAAAATCTGGATCGGACCATCGAAGTTTCGGACGCGGCCCGGACGAGACAGGCGTGCGCAACGAGCCGCAGGGGTGGTTCCAGCTTCGCAAATACTTTGCGTTTGGATCGTTTTACGTTTAAACTGACTTTTAATGTAGGTAATGCCAAAAGTTTTAATGTAATATCTATTTGAAGGTAGATCGCAATTCTTCAAATTATTTCAAACTCTACAAAGAACATTAAGGTTTTTAAAGTACAGTAGATGATTATGATTATATACTTTGCAGAATAGGCACTATTTTAAAAGACAACAGCAGTAAGAAATAATCCCTGTATCGCGGGGGACTTTGCAAATATACTATTTCACGGATACAAAGTACCCCCAAACTCAGAAAAACCATTTGTGGATCACACAAAGAGTTATCATGTATGGGAATCGAACCCACAACACAACAGGTGGGAGGCCTGTATCTAAACCATATCTGCAGTCATTGTCATTAATATGATCTATGGTTCTATTATGACTTTTAATTTCTTCTTTAATTTCATTGCTGAATATGAGATCAACAAAAACATGTATCAAGATACAGTTAATTAATTAGATTTCTGTTAGTTTTATCTTACTAAAATTGGAGTTAATAGAATTATCTAAAATATATATATATGAATTATATTGAATGGGGTAATCCCGGAATAAAAAGTATTCTATGATATGTGTTAGGTAGTGCAGATTTTGTACTATCTATGTTTGCACTCATTTATGCTTAGAATCCAAAAGGGAAGTGCCACCATTTTCCTTGTTCACGATCGTGAAACATCTCATGGTATTACTGAGAAAACACGCAGACTAACCACATACAACTAGAAGAGCCGTGGGTCGTCTGTCAATATATTAAAAAATATTTTCTTTATATGTATCAATCCCACGATCGTTTCTATATAATTACTATCCATATATATAAATGATGTATGTATTTCAATAATATTCTAGCTTAGTCAATTAAAGTATACACGGTTACAAATTTCTTAATATATTAATACCCTGCAGTCACTGCGACGTAAAATATGAAAGGGAAAACATAGTAGAAAACGACGGTACAGAGAACAGCATTGAGCGTTTGCCGGGAAAATGTAATGACAACTCAGTATGGGTTATGGGAACGTTATGTATTATGTGTGGCCCCAGCATCGCTCCTTACGGCACTCTATTCAGGGCGATACAATGGAACTATGTTATTATATACATAGGCTTATGACAATAACTTACCTGTTATTGTATTATCGTGGTCTTTATTGCGAAAAGAGGCTAAAATAAAGGAGAACCTTTATTTCAATTTCGCTGTTCGTTTAAAATGTATTTTGTAGGTTAAATTGAAAGCACTATTACTGCGTATATATAACTACTTAATATTAGTATATAAGACGAAATGTATCAAGACTGTGCATTAAAAAATAAGAATACATACCTATTTTTAAATGTCTATGAAATCAATTATTTGAAAATTAATTTTAATAAATCAAATTGATACCTATCTCATATATTATATATCTACTTACCTACTCGTATTGGGATTGTGTATGGATCTCGAAAGAAAGAAAAATGTTTGTGAAAGTAGAAAAAGAGAGCTTTATTCCGAGCGGCATTGTTTATGCATTAAGTAGGTATTTAGAAAAAAAAATGTCTATTGAAATTTTTTGTACGGACTCTACACAACTTTCTGTAGTAAATGAACTGATTAAATAACAAATATTATAATTTAGTTTTCTGCTGATTTATAGATGAAATTTTCTACCGGTGAGTTTTCGCCATAGATTGTTAAAAGAAAATTTTCAAAATCGTGAGGTAAAAAGTGCACAATTCAATAATATAATAACAATGATCAGTAAAACGGTTTATTCAATATTTAACGCCCCGCTCATAGTAATTGGAATCATGACTGTAGTATCTCCATCAAATCAAGTTGAACGACTCAAATGAAACAATTAAGATTGAACTGAGCCGACTTATGAACTTTGCAGGGGCAAATTTTGGAATCCCCCAAAATCAATTAAATTCTTTATAAAACAATTTATGAAATACTTTATATCATTGAACAGCTTATAGCTGCGGTTATTAGTTTAATATGAATATCTGTTAATATTTTTTATTTATAATATTTTTATCTGTCGTATACAGATGAAAATATTTTTATTTCGTGACCACATTTGGCCGTGTAGAGCCAGCGTTAGAATTATCCCACCCCTCTCCACCCGTGGGAGTCGTAAGAGCCGACTGAGGGATTACCGGGGAAGTGGGCAGCAGCACTTCTTCGAGTATTAACAACATCCACTGCGATCGCCAACCCGCCTGCCAAGCGTGGCGATTAAGGCACTATCCCCCATTCTTGGGGAGGCCTATGTCCAGCAGTGGACGTTAAAAGGCTGATGGATGGATGGATGGATAAAAATATTGTTTCGGCGCGAGAGCAAATAGGTCGCAAGAGTTGCTTACTTGAGCTGGAGTAATAAGTCGCGTTGTGATTTGGAATACTGCAATTGCATTATTGATCTTGATATCTGGAAATAAAACGCGCATTTGTCCAGCGTTTAACCGTGAGTGTAATAACTTAATTGTGATTTGATGTTGAGAACATAAACTAAGACTAAGATGGACATTATGTATTAGACAATAATATAAGTCCGCGATTTTCACGTTCTACCCTCATCCGTTGGACTCAGATACCTGCCTTACAGCCACCACGACACTGGTCTGTTGTTTTCTTCAACTGCGCATAATGGGCCAGCAGGAGGAAGGTATACAAGAGAGTATTGTCTTTCTTTTATAGTCTCACGTGGCCGTCCACGTGATGACTCCGACTTCTTAGTCACGGGCTGAATCTAGTGCTAAATAAACACAAACCTCATCCCTATCCTTTCTTTATTATCCTTTCTATCGTCTCCTTGTTATTCATCCTATCGTCTCTTTATTATCCTTCCTCTCCACCTTCCTTTTTTTGAAGTTTGCTACACGCAAGTGATGATTCTTTGTGTTGCTAGCGTTAGCGTCTATAGGCTACGGTAACTGTTTTCCATTAAGTGGGCCGTATGCTTGTTTGCCACTCACGTAGTCTAAAAAATACCAATTTATTGTCAATTGGATTGGACGCAATACTGACATAATGTTTTACATATTCTGTTCTAACGAACTGAGGCAAAGCAATAGCGCAAAACAAAATAAGAGGTCACTTGTGAAGTGCACTTTTATTTGCTGAGACGGAGTTTTTGGGCCGACGCGATATCTATTGCATTATTGATCGAAGGTCTGAAGCGAATATTCAAAATAATCCTAAACAAAAATCTTATACTGAAAGATTTTGTGATTTAAACCACAACATGCCTACCTGAATCATGCAGATGATCGTATTTTTATAAATAAAGCAATTCTACAGTCACAATAACATTCTGGCTTTAGAGTAAATGTATTGTAATGGTTTTTACGTTAAACAGTTTTATTTTCATTAGATTGTACATACACTAGTCACAAATCACAGTACATTGAAAAAATAAACGTTAAATATGCACGTAATCACAAATACAAAAAAAAGTAATCTCGATGATCCGACTGAGATAGCAGGTATCACTTTGAGTTCATTACACTTAAACTTGTAAAGAGATATATTTTCTCCAATATTAAGTTTATTTCCTTCACAAGTATCTTAACACGTTGTTTACAAATATGGCCGTGTTAAACATAAAAGTTTCGGCAACTTTCGCCAGCAGTTTAGGTGTTACGTGCGTGGACTCCGGCTTCTATATTATTGGTTGTTGGATGAGATCGGGGGAGAGGTAAGTAAGATGGGGCACGAGCGGGATGAGAGGATACGTTGGCTTTCAATGTGGATGTTTCCGTCAGGTCTATAATATTGCATCTATTCAGATAAAGTTGCTCATAATTTTGTTACTGATTGAATATGGGTAGCGCAATAAATAGCCATAATTAAGGTATATAGATATGTTTCAGAAGTTTTTCGAGATTTCGGTCCATATATCGATAAACTTAATATATTTATTTCAGCATTAGCATTTGTAATCAAGTGAGAATGCTCCATCCATCCATCCATCCATCAGCCTTTTAACGTCCACTGCTGGACATAGGCCTCCCCAAGAGAACGCCACAACGAGCGGTCCTGTGCCGACCGCATCCAACGGCTCCCCGCAGCTTTGACCAGATCATCGGTCCATCTGGTGGGGGGCCGTCCTACGCTGCGCCGTCCGATACGTGGTCGCCACTCGAGAACCTTTCGTCCCCAACGGTTATCGGTTCGTCGAGCGATGTGGCCTGCCCATTGCCACTTCAGCATGGCAACCCGGCGGGCTATGTCGGTCACTCTCGTTCTCCTACGGATCTCCGTATTACGGATTCGATCACGTAGGGAAATACCAAGCATAGCCCGCTCCATGGCCCGCTGAGCTACTTTGAGCCTTGATATGAGGCCAACATTCAGAGACCACGTCTCTGTTCCGTATGTCATCACTGGTAACACACACTGGTCGTAGACCTTCGTTTTCAGACACTGCGGAATATTGGACGAGAAGATCTTCCTTAGCTTCCCGAACGCTGCCCAGCCGAGTTGGATTCGTCGATTGACCTCTTTCTCGAAGTTGTGCCTACCTAACTGGACTGTTTGTCCCAGGTAGACATAATGGTCGACAACTTCGAGAAGCGCACTCCCGACTAGGACCGGTGCTGAAATGACATGGACATTAGACATGACTTTCGTCTTGTCCATGTTCATTTTGAGACCCACTAGTCGGGAAACCCTGCTGAGATCATTGAGCATGGTGCCAAGGTCCTCCAGAGATTCTTCCATGACTACGATGTCGTCAGCATATCGAAGGTGAGTGATGTATTCGCCATTGATGTTGATGCCGAATCCGGTCCAGTCCAAGAGCTTGAAGACATCTTCCAATGCAGCGGTGAAGAGTTTCGGGGACATAACGTCTCCCTGTCTAACACCTCTCTGCAGTTGGATCGGTCTCGTACTCTTGTCCTGAACATGGACTGACATGGTGGCGTTTCTATACAAGCACTTCAGCACTTCGATGTACCGATTGTCAATTTGGCACCGCTGAAGGGACTGCAGCACCGCCCAAGTTTCGATCGAATCGAAGGCTTTCTCGTAGTCCACAAACGCCAGACACAGAGGCCGATTGTATTCTTCGGTTTTCTGTATAATCTGGCGTAGCGTGTGAATGTGGTCTACGGTACTATAGCCTTTTCGGAACCCGGCTTGTTCGGGAGGCTGGAAGTCGTCAAGCCTGCGCGTGAGTCGATTTGTAATGACCCTCGAAAACAACTTATAGACGTGGCTCAAGAGCGAGATGGGTCTATAGTTCTTCAAGAGGGTTCTGTCACCTTTCTTGAAGAACAGCACCACCACGCTTCTGGTCCACGACTCTGGAACGTCGCCCCCGAGAACGACGGAATTGAACAGCCTCTGAAGAGCTTTTAAGACCGGCTTTCCGCCTGCTCTCAGAAGCTCTGTAGTGATTCCGTCGTCTCCCGGTGCCTTTCCGTTCTTTAGTTGTTTGAGAGCCATTCTGATCTCGTACAGGCTGACGTCCGGGATATCTTCGGTGAGAATGCTCACTTATTACTAAATGGAAAGACAGTACATTTATCTTCATTTTAAACGGTGTGAAGCAGTTCACTGTGTTTTGATAGTAGGGAAACAGAGGTGATCCGATTTTTGTCATAAAGCGATTGATCGCGCATTGATGGCGCGATCACTTCGCAATTTTCTTCTATCGCAAATAATTAGGTAATAGGACCGCCGGCCTCTAGTCTTATCTTCTATCACGATGGACATTGGCTCAGCTTTGTATCTGCGGTTAGTAACAATAAAGAAACATCAATGTAAAATTAGACTTTCTTTTTGTGATTCAAAATATTATTGCAGTAAATTTTGTTCTCATTAATCTTACTCAGCTTTGTAAAAGTAGCACGTCTGCTATTATTATCAATAAAATAAATTGAAGTTTTACATCTTTATGATTCCACATACAGCATCAATCATCACTATAGAGATTCAAAATTTATTTTGTTTCTTTCTGTTACAAATATTGTCATACAAAAGATGTTATGTTAATCATATTATCATCATCATTTATTTATTTATTCAGATAACAGAGATCCATATACAATGCAAGAGACATTAATTACATTATACTAAAAAAATCTATTTAAAAATAATTATATAATTGCTATTTTTTTTAATGAAAGAGAATATTGGTGTAAAGACACGAAAGGGAATGCTGATGGTTTGGACAGTGAAAAGAATGCCGGACGAGCAAGCGGTTAAAAATATATACAATGCAAAGTGAAAGGATGTAGGTACAGGGGGAGATCGAGACTATCCTACCTAGACCAAATCGGTCATGTATTGAAGGAAGGTGGGGTCAGGAGTCTCCGAAACCAGTAAACGTGTATGAAGAGAATTATGAATGTTGAGGAAGCAAGAAATGTATGTAAGAATAGAGCCTATTGGCACTCTGTTCTCTCTACCTACCCCGCAAGGGAGATGGCGTGATGCTAAGTAAGTAAGTGTATAATTTGTAGGAAACTTCTACAAGTTTAATGCAAATTATAATAAATAAATAAATATTCACGGACATTTCACACAACGTTCTCTGGTCCCAAACTAAGCTTAACGCTTGTGCTATGGGTACCAGATTACGGATATAATACATATAAAAAAGTAATACTTTTTTTGTAAATACATACATATAATAGATAGAAAACGCCCAGACGCAGCCATACAAATATCTGTGTTCATCACACAAATAATTGTCCTGAGTAGGAATCGAACCCACGACCTAGAGCACGGAAGTCGGTTACACTACCGACTACGCCACGAGGAATTTTAATTGTAAAATTAAGGTTACATGGTCGGTATATTGTATGAAAATACTTCCGACAGATGGCGCAGGCGTCCCAAGACATTAAGTATGAATGTGTAATCGAAATTAGCAGTCATGAGCAATTGTCACGATGGCTGAATTGGCAAAGCATCTGGACGGTATCCAGGAGATGCAGGTTCAAATCCTGCTCGTGACTGTTATTTTCAATTTCACATTTTCACACTTTGTGTTGATTTATATGGCTAAATATGTCAAATGCTAAAAATATATATAAAAATATAAAAATTTTAATATAATTTATATCTTAGAAAAAGCTATCGTGATTTTGGCTCCCAAATGAAAATACCTACTGTCTGCAGTATGTAGCATAACTAATTTAGCACAGTCGTCACTCTCATACAACAAATTCCCTAGACGCAAACTTCTTAAATACTAATTAAATTGATTAAAATCGAGATCTCTCGAACATGTAAGTTCATTTATTTATTCAACTTCTGTTTAGTTGCAAACTTTGGACCGCTCTATAATCAAAGAATTAAACTTGAGTAAGCACTTTAATCGCTTGGCAATTTGTAGATGGAATCCAGCCAACCACGACAGTCTCTGGCATCTCGACGTACTCGTAGCTGGAGTAAAAAATAATAAATATGTACAAATCAAGTAAATGTACTAAGATTATAAAATTTTATTTAGAGTCAACTCTGGTACAGTTTTGTAATAGAACAGAAAAATCATTTAACTCGTGTATGGGTACGCACATGTTTTACTATAGACTACCTGGCGCCTTTGAACATTATACATAAAAAAAAAAAATAGGTGGTACAAAGTGGAAAATGTGTATATTATGGCTAAGCATGTCAAATCCTAAAAATACTTTGGAAAATCCAAAACTGCACGCCTCATAATCTTAATTTTTCACAATAAAATTGATTATTTGATAAGTAACTAATAATGTATTGGTCTTACTAAGTAGTTTTCAATAAATCACACATATATCGCTAATTTCAAAAAGTGCTGTTTCATGTCTTATACGCCATCTAGCGCTAATTTTAGGAAGTACTTCTATATTGGTCTACCTCTCAGTCATTTTACAAGGCGCCATCTGGCAATTAGTAAGAACAACAATCTATGAGTTTACATATATACCTGCATAAGTGCATATATATAAACATGTAAAATTGAATTATTAAACTGTAAACAAAAACAATAAGAAAACAAAAAGACATCGCTAGTTTCCTTACAAAAAAAGTAATATTGTGGCTCTATATATATAACAGCAACTGAATACAATGATATCGACATTTAAAATTGCCACTAGCGACATCTAGGCCTGCATTTGTCAATATCTTTTTTACTTTAAAACAGCGACATCTATCAATAGAAAATTACAACTTTGGACAATATTATACGACTTATTTAAAAATCAATGAGTTCAACAAGAAATCTCTAAACCATTTATCTCCCTAACTTGGTTGCCTTATAATTTTATACTTTGTTCTTTCTAAGTGAAAACACCGTGCGGCGCTTGGCGAAGAGCACGCAAAAAAAATTGTGGAATGTAAAATATGTTTATTTCGTAATTTATAACGTTGGTGTGTTATTATTTACGTGTGTTTAGTGTTTTTAATTATTGTTATGGATAAAATAGTTATTATACTTGACAAATATCATCAGTTCGTCAAGCAAAGGTAAGAACTTCCTTTTAACAAAAAACAATGTACCGGCCGGGCGAACGGCGTTCTGTTGACGATAGTAAAACCACCGGTGGCTATGCGTACGTAAAAAGGTAGTTCTCATGAAAGACGCTGGTTTTAGTGTCGCGTCAAGCGTAAATATTCAGTATTTTTTTGTTTATTTAATAACAATTAAACCACATCGAATCAGACCTTGAAAAGTAATAGGGCTCTATTTCTAATTATAATAATTTGTAAACGAATAAAAAAAGACTCGATTGGTAAAGTATTTTGGTCGTTATCGTGTTAACATACATTACCTACAACTCACGGATGTCCAAGCCAGATTTTTTCAAACAGTTTTTAACTAGTTTAAATAACAAAAATGGCATCAAAAATATCATGAGTGTTAAAAATAGTGTTTTTTCTTGATATGTGTGTGTAGATATTATTTTACAAGTGCAATATATGATAAATAGAGACATTTTAAGTTTGAAAAATCAGTTGTGCCATGTAAACCGGGAGTAGAACACACCTCAACGCTTCGCTTATGAGGCGTGCAATATAATATAAACATTTCTAAACAAATAAGTACGTTAAATTTTTGACTAAAAAATTGAATTAGAGATGTTATCAAAAATACTGATACAACCATATGAATTGGCATTGCCCATTAGCTCTTTATGAATGTGAAAATTCTAAAACCTCAGAGTAAAATTTTTTAAATAAACCTGTATTTCAAAATTTTGCTTTCTAGGTTTAGTAGTTTCGTCTGTACGTTCTTATTACGGGATCTAGCCGCTTGTGGCAGTTGCAATCGCGACACTAGTGCTGTGGTTGCACTGTCCCCAAGCGCTCGTGTTAGTTATTAGTAAACTTTTAAAGATTTTAGGTGCTATATTATAATAGATCAATGAAAAAAAATTTGAAATGTTATGCAATATTATGGATAAATATTTCAGTGAGTTGTTTTTATAAATTTCTTTCTTCCCAAATTGTGTAGTACTGCGGGCAGAAGCTAGCAAAATATATGGGAACAATCAGCTGTTATTGATCAACACTTTACAACATTAATTAAAAAACATTACTTTAATACTTTGTTATTGTAATCAACATCAAAACATTACACAAAAAAATTACAACAATTACGAGTTTCAATTTGGTAACATTAAATATATTTAATTGTTAAAGTTGTACCATCAAAACATTTTTATGTGAAAGGGGCTAATACGGCTATTTAGTTAATTACGGCTATAATTTTGGAGGTTTCAACTGCTGCAGGAATGAATACTGTTGCCTTACTAATTAATGTTAATAACTTTACCTCACATACTGTTGTCATCGACTCGAATATCGATTGCTATTTACATTGAATATTTTTTATTATAATATTAATTATATATTATGCTACTGTTGTAAACTTCTCTCAAATTGGAGAAAGGTCAGAGCTAAATAAACGGTACGGACGATTGTTAAAGTACCTATGTGTGTTAGTAGATATTGTGGAGCAAAAGTGATGAATAGAGATTATAATATATATACTATATTGGTATTGTATAATTGCGGTACTATTTAAGTGCCGTTTCATTCCAGATTTCGTTAATGATTTCTAGAAATAAAATAATATTATAATATTAATACAGATAATTTCAGAAACGCAAATATCTTTAAAAGTAGGTTTATTGTCCACATCGTCGTGAATTTGTTATAATTTGATTAGTTCACAAATTTCTAGGAGAGTAATAAAACCGTAATAATTAATTAATTAATATTTAAATTTGACGAGCTAGAAAGAATTTTTTTTACATGCTTAAGGCAGTCGTTTGGCCATGTTCTTAAGCCCATAGTTTAGCTATTAACGTGGGCAGAATTTACGTGCCAGCGTGAAAATATCTACGATGAATAATAATATAAATATTCCCTATGATGACGGACTAAGAATACAAGGGTCACCACCCCATTCTTTCCCACGGGTGTCGTATGAGGCGACTAAGGGAAGTAAGCAATTATCATCCATTGCATGACTGGTGGTAGGGCTAGGTACCAAGTGGGAGTACTCACTTGGTATCGGGTCTGAGCGGGTTGGTACCACCATCTCCCGTGTGACCGGCCATGAAGCACATCGTTGCGTTTTGGCTGTAGCAGGAGATAGCCGTTTATTCATAACGGTGAAACGAAATGGTGAGCAGCGGCTTGACAATACTCTCGGTATAGTTGACTCCATTTACCTACTATCAGATGAGCCGGGGCTCGTCAAAAAATTCAATTCACATAACTCTGACCATGAATAATATAAATATATATGGAATGTCGGGATAGTAAAAAATCAAGTCGACATTATTGTATCGGTAACTCCATACTTTGTACTTTTCGGGTGTCATAAGAAGTGAATAAAGGAAGTGAGCAGGTAATCCTATTGCATTAATGGTGGTAGGGTTGAGTACCTAGTGGGGGTACTCACTCGGCCCGAGCAAATCGGTACCACCCCGTGTGACCGTCTGTGAAGCACCTCGATAAGTTTTGGTTGTAACGAGATATATCCATCCATTCAAGGATTTCTCGTTAGCGAAACAAAATAGTAGTGAGTCCATGCGGAATGGTTAGAACTTACCATCAGCTACTAAGACAAACGAGATCTGAGTCAAATTTTATTTAAAATTCTGAAAACCTGTAACCACTTCTAGGGTGTTATTGAAGAGTTACCCACTTCAATTACTAAAATATCTAAACTATTAATTATTTTCTTAATAATTAAAATAATTTTTGTCCAACTGAGATTTAAAATTCTGCAGGTTGGAGCTCATAATATTGCCGTAACGATATTGAGACGTTTGTTTCTGACCTTTCACTGCCTTTCCTTCTACCCAATACTGAATAACTGCTAATAAACGGGGATGAAACACTGCATCAATCGGATTTATTTCGATATTAACTCGCGGTCGTGCCCAGAGTTACTTATCGCCGAAGCGCTTCATTGCTCAATATTACCCATTTTCTTCGCTGTAAAAATTCTATGAAAAGTTATAGGTAAAATTAGAATTATGAGTGTAAAACGATTATGTAAAAGTTTTTTAGTAAAGTTGGGAGAAGTTTTCATAATTATAGACTTTTTGATTCCACGGTAAAAATTAATGCGGGTTTTGGAATTGAATCATTTATTGCATACTAACACATAATTGCATTTAAAAAAGAAATATGCTATACGGTAGTTGTCTGGTGGTATAACCATAAAACTTTTACCCCCAACTAATAAACATTGTTGCTCTAAATAGTAATACAGTGTTTTGTTCCATTCTTTCAACGTCACACTGTCATATTAGTGACAAAGACAAAATACTGAATAACTATTCAGAGGTTATACGATGTTTATTAGTAAGGGGCTTAGTATATTCTACTGTCATTGATACGTATAGATGTGCTACTTTAACCTCTATTCTATCTGGACTTATAACTCTTTTATTAAATAACAGGCTAAGATACATTTCCAAACGCAGCGCTGTATAAGCAACGTGTGAAAATTCTATACCTAAATAGCAAAGTGAAAATAATTGCGATCGCTATTAAAATAAATTATTAGTTATATAATAAAATGACTTGCTACCGCGTTAATAATATCATATTATCAAAGTTTAATATTAGAATATGAATAGGTCAGTTAGAAACGTGTTCATGTGTATTCATTCCCATATTTGGGAATGAATACACATGAACAACTAAATGCTTCTGTACACGAAACATTTATCATGCACAGCTACACTAATTCTGAAGACAATCATTGCAAACCACTTCACGCAATGAAAGCTAATAAATTAATACCAAAATAATTGCATGCTCCCTGTGCTATTTTGTTTTGTGTGCACAAAACAATGAAATTCTGAGAATCAAAGGTAACAAACAATATTTTTGTTGATTGCACACTCCGTGATATTTAGGCCATGAAACCAGTTGTTTATATTAATTGTACTCGTATAACAATTTTGTGTCTATTGTGACGAAATAAGTGTCTTGATAGTGAAAATATTAAAATTTTGCAGTTTAATTTACTTATTTTATCCATCCATCCATTAGTCTTTTAAAGTCCACTGCTGGACATAAGCCTCCCCAAGAATGGGGGATAGTGCCGTAATCGCCACGCTTGGCAGGCGGGTTGGCTATCGCAGTGAATATTGTTAATACTCGAAGGAGTGCTGCTGCCCACTCTCCCGGTATTCCCTCGGTCGGCTCTTACGACTCCCATGGGTGGAGAGGGGTGGGACAATTCTAAAGCCGGCCCCAGATGGCCTACATACTTACTTTACTTATTTTATAGGAAAACATTTTAGGCTTAGTTCTTAAAATCTAGGTAGGAAAATAAAATTGAGGATGTATTTGCTGGTTATCTATATAATATATAAAAGATTAACTGTCTGTCTGATATCAACGCATAGCTCCAACTTCTGGAGCTAGGACCGTTAAAAATGAGCATAATAAAGAAAGGATTTTACGCAAATTCTATCATACATGAGTTTATCACTATGATACTATGCCGAGGGTAAACGTAGCGAAATTTCTGTGCGATGACGTCGTTCTCTTCAACCAGCCTATAGAGCAAGAAAATATACTTGATTAAACCCTCTTTTTCTTATAATTTTTACATGATTCAAGTAATGAGAGGCTCTACAGATGAATGTGACTTGGTTGCTAGGGAACGTTGTGATATATTTGCATGGTAGACTTGGCAGGCTACGTTACCACTTACGATATAGTGGGTCATGGTGGTCACGTTGATAATAAAGCCTTTATAAAGCAAATGAGATTTTAGTATTACTGGTATTTTGTTTACTTTCTGTTGGATGAAGCCGTTCTCCGTTTTCTGCTGTCAAAAGTATTCAAAATGGTGAAAATAATAATAGCACGATATCACAATAAACCTTAGTTATATCACTGACTGCTGTCAATGCAGATATGCTGGTATACATCATAAATATGACTATCAACTATAATGGAATGTCCACATGAGTCAACGGGCTGGCAAGCTTAGTTTATCGGCTAAAAACGCTGACCTGAGCTCCAATAGTCATGAGAGATACGTGTAAATGGATGTTCGGCTCTGATACCTCTATTTGTTACCGACAGTTTGGGTAATAGCGTATGAAAAAAAGAAATGTACTGACCGGTTGTGAAATACGGGTAGCTGTCCAATATATTTTTAAATAGATTTTTTATGGTGTTTACATAGATGTATACCTAAGCTGAAATCCGCTGAAATGTATTCAATGTATGTTACCTCACTAGCTATAAGTACTAGAAAGCTAGCATTATTTTTCAAAACTAAATTCAATTATAAATTAGTAATATTATCGGTTATTGTTACATTTGCGATATTGAATGCAGAACGACTAGAGGTATCCATGACGCGAAGTCTAATTAAAGCGTGTGACGTGTACACGTTATGGGCACTATCTCAGCTGGTAAATGACGCGGAGTCGATAGATACGTTTTGCATGAATTATCGATATCGATATAATAAGGAGTCAAATAATACAATTAGAAATCTATAAATACTAAATATTTTTTTATATATAGCAAGATTAGCATATGGAATACAAATCGCCTGATGGTAAGCGGTCACAGCAGCTCATAGACGGTAGCAAAACAAAATAAATAAATAAATATTTGCAGATATTTCACACAATGTGGTCTCTGGTCTCAAACTAAGCTTAACGCTTGTGCTATGGGTACCATATTACGCACATAATATATACATATTATATATTTCTTCTTTTTTTTAAATACATACATATAATAGATAGAAAATACCACGCGATGCCAGCTCCAAGAAAAACACAGGAGTGGGAGAGGAATGGCAAAACAGATTGGAAAAGGAGGTGGAAACAATGGATGATAGGTATGAGATGATAGATAAAGAAGATAGATGACGAAGCAACGCTAAGGAGGTGAATTATGACTCCGGCCTTTTCATTTACTGAACACTAGTAGAAATGTTTTATGCCAATATGCTGCGAAAGGACGGTATTTCACGGAGAGCCTATTTATGCTGGATTTAGCAAGCCTCCTTCATTGTGTAACTTATGTTTTTAAATTCTTTTCTGGCCCTGAACTTAGTCCATATGGTAAAACAGTTTATTTGTAACAATATTCCATAAATTAAAATTCGTAACATTCAACAATCGGACCAGGGTGTTACATAACGTAATTATCGTTGCCTATTTACCACTAACCTCGACTAAACATTTTTACAGTTAATTTCACGAAATGTTAATTTCTCAATGACTACAGTATTATATATATATCGCGTGTGCTATTTCGTACTTTGATAATTAAATCAAACGTAGTGGCCAAATTTATTAACTCCAGTTTAGCATTAAAGCGTTAAATCGTTTTGTGGCTTGTATAATTTATTATTTTTATAGCCTTTTTTATTGCAAATGAGAGCTAACGAGCTTTCGACCTGCCTGGTGGTAAGAGGGGATACGACCAGTGAATGGCGCTATGTAGCTTACCACCTATTTAAAGTGGCACAATATATTTTTCTAACGTCGGTAGAAAGTTAAAAAAACAACACGTGATTATAGATTAGAAACTTCAAAAATATCCTACTCAAAGTCGTAAAGACAAATGTGATGAAAAGATTGGGATGACCGAATAGGTCAGTATGATAGATCAGTGGCTTAGAGCACTTCCCCTGATTGGAAAAGACGCGGGTTCGATTCCCGCTCGTACTAAAAATCTCTTTTTCCTTATTCACAAATAATTTGTACTTTAAAAATTAGCGGAGCATATCAAATGCAAAAAAATATAGATCAAAAATATCCTACTAATTATATTTTCTTAATGTTAAAGTACTTTGAATGTTTGGAAGTTTGACGGTCAATCACGCTTAAGGTAGAGATTAGATTAGATGAAATTCATTAGATACGTATCTACGTTTCATCTGAAACACTGGATTAACTTTATGTCTGGAAAAAAAATCCTATCCATTACTACCCTATTTATATCCGCATTACTCGCCTAACAACTAAACGTTTTGGTATACAGACAAACTATAGCCTGAATATCCATCCATCCATCAGCCTTTTAAAGTCCACTGCTGGACATAGGCCTCCCCAAGTATGGGGGATAGTGCCGTAATCGCCACACTTGGCAGGCGGGTTGGTGATCGCAGTGGATGTTGTTAATACTCGAAGGAGTGGTGCTGCCCACTCCGTCGGTATTCCCTCAGTCGGCTCTTACGACTCCCATGGTTGGAGAGGGGTGGGACAATTCTAAATCCGGTCCACACGGCAAATACCCATAGTATACTTTTACCCCGATATCTGGAATTTAGTGAACTGGAGTTGCTGTGGCATTTTTGTATCACACGGTCCACCTGATGGTAAGCGGTAACCGTAGTCTATAAGCGCGGCATTACTGGGCAAGAAGGGTAATAAGGAGGGGTTTGGGCCTCCGGTGCTCTCATTCACCAGGAGTACCTACAATTATTTCACTCGTATCTTCTGTGAGAGGGTAGTACTTAAACGAACCGGCCCACTTATGCTGGGACATCAAGGCTTTGCCACTAAATGACTCTATGAACCAAATTTTGTGGTAAACGCAGATGGAGTAGCGGGCAGAAGTTATTTGAAGTATATTTCTGTTTCGTATGTACTAATAATTTTACAGACGTCATGGCATTATACACAAATATTAATATATCGGGTCTTAATCGCGTATATAATGTTGAGGTTGAATACCTTAATTCCTCGACGATTCGACCGTATTGCATCGGCCGTGGTCACGGGTTGACTGGTGTAGTTCAGCGGTGCCTCCGTGAAGCGCGAGCGTCTGCAACTTCCCTCGCCTCGTTTATATTTTGATCTCCGAAACTGTCGGTACTTCGACACACCACACTAACGACATCCTCACACTCACATTACGCGCCAGTGTGTGTTAACATTATATACGCGATTAAGACCCGATATATTAATATTTGTGTATAATGTGTACAAATCGCGAAAGTTTAAAAGACGTCATGGCGTATCTTTATAGCATTGGGATATTTTACTTACTTTGCTAGCTATTTGCCCTTGCTTTTATATTAAATAGGACACTGTTATTAAATGGGCATATTCGAGCATGTAGTTACTTTGATTTCTACACCCCATATGTGAAATGATAAGGTGATCAGAGGCTTGACAGTATTCTTAATATTGCTGAGTTTTCATAGACTCAGTTCATCATCATATGACATCACCACTTACCATTAGGGCTGCTTCTCACCTGCCATCATAAGCAATAAAAATCCTTCTAAAGAAATTTAACTTCTAAAACTATATCGATATTTCCCATCACTAAACCATCGCAGCTGTCACTCACCTTGCACAAAATGCAAACTCTAAACAGAAATTATTATATAACGGCTTGTTTTACATACTCTTTATTGTATCTATAATTCACTAAAACTGTCAAATTTTCTATCTATGGCATGTATGTATTTACAAAAAAAAAGTAGTATATGTATTATATCCGTAATCTGGTACCCATAGCACAAGCGTTAAGCTTAGTTTGGGACCAGAGAATGTTGTGTGAAATGTCCGTGAATATTCATTATTATTATTATTATTTCCCCACAAATTTATTGAAATATAAACAAAGACACTTTTTATTTTAACGTTCTAAACGTTATTTAAACGTCATTTACCGAGCATCAAATCGTGAAAACATACTTAAACTAAAAGTTACGTATCCCGGTATTGAAAAACTGAAAGCTAATTTGTCCTCATAAGGCTGTTGTTTTCTGGAGCCAGAGTTAATAAAGGCCAGCACAAGTTCGAAGTTACCAATAATCTTGTTACAACAAACAGTCGCGTGTTCCGCACGTATGAACAAAATAAACATAGATATGTGTATTTAATTTTGTCCTCGGGAGCGAAAACATGGACATTTGCACAGATTTCCGTTGGCAATATTAATCAAGGGGTATAGTGGGCATGGTTAGTAATGAGCGCCGGACAGTCTCATTTCCGGATTTATTGGACGATGTTGGGATGAGATATTACCTACTTATTAGGCTGTGTAACAATCGCTTGTGATCATTATTTGCATATAAACAATCTTGCTGTCAGTTTTCATTATTTTGACTAGACGTAGATTAAATAAAGTTGCGCATTATTCTTGTTACTCTATTCGACAGCACAGATGGCATAATGGTTAAGAAGCCGACCTCTTAACTCGAATGTTGGTTTGATTCTCACATAGATAATTTTAAACACAAAGTGGAAAATGTGAAATCGAAAATAACAGTCACGAGCAGGATTTGAACCTGCATCTCCTGAATACCGTCCAGATGCTTTGCCAATTCAGCCATCGTGACAATTGCTCCTGACTGCTAATTTCGATAACACATTCATATTTAACGTCTTTGGGTGACGCCTGCGCCATTGGTCATCGGTCGGAAGTATTATCATACATTATACCGACCAGGTAAACTTAATTTTACAATTAAGATTTTTACCTAATTATGACGCAAAAATCAAAAAATCTCTGGACGGTATCCAGGAGATGCAGGTTCAAATCCTGCTCGTGACTGTTATTCTCGATTTCACATTTTCCACTTTGTGTTTTATTTATAAGTGCTAACTTGCTAAGCATGTCAAATGCTAAAAATTTATATAAAAATATCTAAATATAGATAATTTTTTTATGTGATCTACAAATAATTGTTCTGAGTTTAGGTGAGCTTTGTGTCCGTTAAATTGTATCCTTGTGCAGGATGTTGTCTTTAATAAAAAAATATCCTGTAGCAGTCTCATGCAGTAGTAGATATTAACTTTACCTAATTCCACAAATCCTATTCGTTTTTTTTATACTACGTGGGTGGGAAACAAGCTTCCCACCTGATCAGATGGCAAGTATTTACCATAGACTCTAGCCACACCAGAAAGCATCAGTCGTGCGTCGCCATCTCCAAGAAAAGTATCCGGTAGGAGTACCTACCGTTGCCCCGCACTACCCTGTTCGTTGCCTCGCACGACGGGGTGTGCGGTTAGGAACATTTATTCCTGCCTTAAAAAAAAGTACCTGCCGTTGTTTCAAGCTGATCTTTTGTGAGAGGGTGGTACTTTCGCGATCGAGCCGGCCCATTTACGTTGGATAAGCAACGCACTTAGCAGTAAATCGCTCTGCCACTAGGAGTTCGCCTCAACCCGACGACAGGCCCAAAAAAGGGGGGGACCAGCCAATCGGCCCAGGCTGCCCCCCCTAGCGTGGCTTCGCCACCGTCGCGGGTGGAGGAGGATATGGTTACGGCTTAAAATTCAACCGTGACACTATCCTCCTTCAGGCGAATCTCAACCACGCCGCCGGGGCGCAGGATTTACTCCTGCAAACCATGGTGGAGCGGTTGATTGGTGTAGCCGTAGCCGCGGAGCCTTATTGCGTTCCTGACCGCCCTCACTGGGCGGGCAGCTGTGATGGCTCCGTGGCAATCGTCAGCTCTACGGCGCTTCGTTCCCCGCCCTTGTTGATCAGAGACAGGGGCACGGGATACGTTGCGGCCGACTGGGGGGGAGTTACGCTGTATGGCGTATACTTCTCCCCTAACCGGAGGCTGGCAGATTTCGGGGTCTGGCTTAACAGCCTAGAGACCTCGATACGGCGACTGGCACCTAGCCACGTTCTGGTCGTGGGGGACTTCAACGCCAAATCCACGGCGTGGGGGTCCCCTGCGACGAACGCCCGTGGAGCGGCGGTGGTAGAGTGGGCGGCGTCGACGGGCCTCTGTCTGCTTAACAGAGGCTCCGTCAACACGTGCGTGCGGCGACGGGGTGGGTCGATAGTGGACCTTTCGTTCGCTAGCCCCGACGTCGCAGCGCGAGTGAGGAACTGGTGTGTCCTGGAGGAGGTTGAGACCTTGTCCGATCATCGGTACATCCGGATTGAGGTCTCCCGGTCTCTTCAGGGCCCCAGTAGGGGTCACGCGGTGCGCAGAACTCCCGCGTTCCCACGGTGGGCTGTGGGCAGGCTAGATAGGGACCTACTGGCGGAGGCAGCCATCGTTCAATCGTGGCTGTCCTCACCGGCCCTGACCGAGGGGGTGGACGTTGAGGCTGGCCGATTTCGCGCTGCGATTACGCAGGTGTGCGACTTGGCCATGCCCCGTGTGCGACGTCCTCCTCCAAGGAAGGGGCTCTACTGGTGGTCCCAGGAGCTGGCGGACCTCCGTGCGGCGTGCATTCGTGCCCGGAGGTCCTACACCCGCAGTCGGCGGCGCAACCGCGATGAGGAGCGGGAGGGCCAGCTGTACGAGGCGTACCGCACTTCGCGAGCCGCGTTCAAGTTGGCCATCTGCCGCGCCAAAACGGAGAAAAGGCAGGAGATGCTGGACGGTCTCAACCGTGACCCCTGGGGTCGCCCGTATCGTGCGGCTCTGAACAAGCTCCGCACTCAGGGCCCCCCCCTCACAGAGACCCTTCAGCCCAGCCTCCTCACCGAGGTGGTCGAAGGCCTATTCCCACGACGGGCGGAGCACACGCCCCCGGTCATGGCACAGCCAGTTAGCGACCGGGAGGCCGACCTCAGTGTGCCACCCGTCACCGCGTCGGAAATGGGGGCGGCTGTTTCGCGGATTCGTTCCAAGAACACCGCCCCCGGCCCGGACGGGATAACCGCCCGGGTGCTGGCCCTGGCTCTGGACCACCTGGAACCCCGCCTCAGGGGACTGTTTGACGCGTGCCTGGCGTCCGGACGGTTCCCTGACTGCTGGAAGGAGGGGAGGCTGGTACTCCTGCCGAAGCCGGGGCGAACGCCGGATTCGGTCGGGGCCTTCAGGCCCATCGTGCTGCTGGACGAGGCGGGTAAGCTGTTGGAGAGAATCCTCGCTGCCCGCATTGTCCAGCACCTGCGCGACGTCGGACCCGACTTGTCGGACGCCCAGTTTGGTTTTCGAGCTGGTCGTTCGACGGTCGGCGCGATTATGCGCCTGAGGGCCGCAGCCGCGGCGGTCGTCGCCGGCGGTGGAGTGCTGTTGGCGGTGTCGCTTGACATCGCCAACGCATTCAACAGTCTGCCATTCAACTGCATCGGGGAGGCGCTCCGGTATCACGGGGTGCCTGTATACCTGAGGCGGCTAGTGGCAGACTATCTTGAGGGCCGCAGCGTTCTCTATGAGAGCCGCATAGGGGACGTTGTGAGGAGACCCATGTCGTGCGGTGTCCCACAGGGTTCGGTTCTAGGGCCGCTCCTGTGGGACATCGGTTACGACTGGGTGCTACGCTGTCGGCTCCCCCCCGGGCTGGCGGTCATCTGCTATGCGGATGACACGCTGGTCGTGGCCCGGGGTGGAAACTTTGAGGAAGCGGCGTTCCTGGCCACCTTAGGAACCTCGGAGGTGGTCAGGAGGATCGGGGCGCTGGGGCTTAGGGTGGCCCTGGACAAGTCGGAGGCCCTGCTTTTCCATGGGCCCCGACGTCGGCCACCTGCTGGCGCCTCGATCACTGTGGACGGGGTCCAAATTGGGGTGCAGGCCCATATAAAGTATCTGGGTCTAGTGCTGGACGGGCGGTGGCGCTTTCGCGAGCACTTCCGTCAACTGTCCCCAAGGCTCGTCGGTGCGGCGTCCGCCCTTGCACGGCTCATGCCGAATATGGGCGGACCCAACAATGCGTGCCGACGGCTTTACGCGGGGGTGGTCCGGTCGATGGCGCTGTACGGCGCCCCTGTGTGGGCGGGGGCCCTGGACGCACTAAACAGGGCTCTTCTGTGGAGGCCACAGAGAGTCGTCGCGTCCAGAGTCATACGCGGATACCGCACGGTGTCGACGGAGGCGGCCTGCGCGTTGGCCGGAACCCCTCCGTGGGACTTGGAGGCGGAGGTGCTCGCCGAGGTGTATCGGCGGGCATCGCAAGAGCGGGAGGGGGGTGGTCGGCCCCCACCCAGCGTGGTGGCCAGATGGCAGGGCGACGCCCGCCGAGCTGCCATGGCCAGCTGGAGGGCGCGGCTGGAGGCGCCCCGGGCCGGTCTTCGGACCATAGGAGCGCTCCAGCCAGTGCTGGAAGAGTGGGCAGGGCGACGGCACGGAGTCCTTACCTTCCGACTGGTACAGGTGCTGTCGGGGCACGGTTGCTTCGGCAGATATCTGCACATTGTGGCAAGGAGGGAAGCGACTCCGGGCTGTCACCATTGCGGCTGCGGCGAAGACACGGCGCAGCACACGCTCGAGTCGTGCCCGGCTTGGGCCGAGCAGCGCCGTGAACTCGTCGCGGCAATAGGGGGGGACCTCTCGCTGCCGAGCGTCGTCAGAGCGATGCTTGGCAGCGACAGGAATTGGGCCGCGGTCGCTGCCTTCTGCGAGGATGTCATCTCGCGGAAGGAAGCGGCGGAGAGGGCCAGGGAGGAGGATTCTTCCGCTGACCCAAACCGCCGCCAGCGACCGGGGCGGCGCAGGCGCAGATACTTGCGCCTCATGCCGCCCTAGCTGAGGCTGCGGGTGGATGGACCGGGGAACGTCCGCCACCCGCAAGGCCTCTCGCGAAGGTGCGACGCTCCGCGTGCGGATGCGTCGCTCAGTAGAGGGTACCCGAAAGGGTAAGCCGCCGGCGGACCACCGAAGGAATGTAACATGGTTCCAGTGGCCCGCCAATAAAGGCGGAGAGACGGCACACGGCGGGTTTCTTTAGTGGGTGCAGGCCCCACACTACCCTGGTCGTTGCCCCGAACGATAGGGTGTGCGGTTAGGAACATTTTTTCCCGCCATAACAAAAAAAAAAAAAAAAAAAGGAGTTCGCCTCAATATTATAATACCCTCAAGGTTATTTGAATTTGTTCATTCATTATCTGATATGCAATGTATTTAGGATATTTCTGATCCTCGTCCAGCAATTATAGTCCTATTATTTTTCATTTCTCCCAATCCCAACAAAAATAGATTGGGATATGGGGATGATAGTGAGGAGTTTTTAGTGTACGGGTATTTTCGTAAATCTATTTCCACATTCGAGCAGGTCTTTATTAAGGAGGATCTTTTTAGTTCAAGTTTAGTTCAGAACCCCAATCCTTATCCTCTCCTTACTATTCTTCGTCTCCATTGTATATCTTTACTTGGAACTGGCAATGCATGAGAGATGGCTCTGGCATTGCTAGCGTCTGTAGCCTACGGTAACCGTTTACCATCAGGTGGGCTGTATGCTTGTTAGTCACTAGCATAGTATATAAAAACTCCTGACCATAGATCTTCCTTGTTTATAGATGTTATAATCCTCTTAACATCTCTCTCAATCAATATAAATTCCCCATTAGCTTTCAGGAAGTTATCTTGTGTATAGAAATCCATCCATCCATCCATCAGCCTTTCATCGTCCACTGCTGGATATAGGCCTCCCCAAAATGGAGGTTTTACCATAATCGCCACGCTTGGCAGGCGGGTTGGCGATCGCAGTGGATGTTGTTAATACTCGAGGGAGTGCTGCTGCCCACTCCCTCAGTCGGCTCTTACGACTCCCGTGGGGCCAAGGCCCCCTGGTAATCCCTTAGTCGGCTTTTACGACTCCCATAGGAAGAAACGGGGTGAAGCTATTCTTGGTGCCGGCCCCACACGGCAAAATAATATATAGAAATAATATATGTATATAAGTTTTAATCGCATGCTCCTGATTTTGAATTCCAGATTAAACTTGGCTGTGTAAGTAATATTGGACTTTTTTTGATCTGTATTTTAGCACTTGGCATGCTCAGTTACTTTAAAGAACACTTCCGCGGATTGGAACTAAAGTTCTCGCAAGTTATCTTTTTCCACATTTCACAAATAATTTGTTTTTTTAATATTTGGAGTTTTGTTTTCAATAGCAATCCGGGAAAAGAATAGCAGTAGATGAATGGTTCTATATGGGAAAAACGCAGCAGAACGTTCTGATTTTTGATGTTCTTTCAGTTGTGTAAGTATGTGAAGAGATATATACAATAAAATCAGTCATATTTTAAGATTTATTATGCTCTGATCGATAGATCTGTAAGGTACAAACTCAGCGTATCTAGTTAAAAAGTTCTGTAAAAATAAAATTAAACCATTGACAAGCACATCCTTTTATATAATAAAACCTCTTTAACGGTCACAGATAACAAGAGTCGCAAAAATTTTAATAACCATTATAGGGTCTCAGCGCCCTCCACTGCGGAATAAGGAAATAACTGATGACGTCATAAAGCCTATCCAAGTAAGTTACTCAACTGAGTACCCACTAAGTTTGTAGCTTTTTTAATAGCCTTCAAGGAAATGACTTCTACCTCTTCATTGATACTGAGTGGCAGCTTGATTTGCTCAATCAGTATGCAATTGCTCACTTGGATATTGTTTTTTGAAAAAAGCACTTAAGTAGTGAGTATATTTTATAGCTTATGGTGACAAGCAAGCCATAGGCCATTACCACAGATATACATTGCTCATTGACTCAATACTAAAAATGCTCAGAGGTGCTTCAAGGCCGGTGATACTGCAAACAACGGTACCGATCCATTCAGGCCCGATAACGAGTGAGTTGAGTATTTGGTGTCCATCCATCACCGAGCGATGCGAGGGGTACTAAAGAAGTTGCAAGCATTTAGATTTGTAGTCTGTTCGACGGTAATTTGTCACTCGAAATACAGCAGAGAAGATGACCTGTCGAAGGTCGTGGTTCCCCGGTCGATCTGGTCCCTTAATGCTGGAAACAGGAATGTTCTATCAAAAGAAAGATTTAGAAGTCAGGGTTACGTCTACCCAGTCTAATCAGAAGCTTTCATAGCCTTAACTCAAGCGTTATTGATGACATTCTCTAGTATATCATCCACTAATATTCTCTAGTATATCATCCACTAATGTTTATTGATGATATTCTCTAGTACATCATCCACTAATGTTTGCGGACAGCTGATATTTATGACCTAGCCTACTAAACCTTCGCAGTAAATCGGCCAGGGATTAAAGTGGCGCTATAATTTACGAGGAGCGACGTCCGCGTGGCGGAATTTATTCATGAAAGTAATAAAATCTGAGGATGACCAGCCCCAGCCTAGGTTCATTTCTTTTTGAATGTTTTTCAAACCTTGCAAAAATTTATGTGATAGACTTAAAGATTTGTCTAAGTGTAACGATATATTCAGCTTTAAGCAACGCAGTCTTTTATCCACTCGGATCAGAATATATTTGCTGCCATGTTTTTTTAGTATTGATAAAATACTGCATTGAATAATTCTGAAATTACCTTACATTTGTATTGTCATATCGGCAGCGCTCACATTTATATTTACTTTAAATAACATTGAAGTTTACTTATACTACGCAGTTTAAAACAATATTTTGTTAACATTAGTGCTTTAAGTTAAACAAACGTTTTAGTTATTGCGCGTATGTTTGTGTTATTTGTAATTATTAGTCGTATATAGTCGTATCGCCGTGTGGGGCCGGCACCAAGAATAGCTCCACCCTGTCTCTTCCTATGGGAGTCGTAAAAGCCGACTAAGGGATTACCGGGGGACCGGGCAGCAGCTTTCCCCTGTGTACTAAAAACATCCACCGCGATCGCCAACCCGCCTGCGATGCGATTATGGTAAACTCCCCAATTTTGGGGAGGCCTATGACCAGCAGTGGACGATGAAAGGCTGATGGATGGATGGATAGTCATATATATTTATATTTTTACTACGTTTAGAAATTGAAAAAAATAAAAGGATTTAACGTCTAATTTGGATAATAGTTCTGAGGCTACTTCTGTCACCTTTCAAATAAGTTATATTACCTTAAAGTACTATTTAATTACACGTTACAAGTTTAACGATAAAATATCTTATCATCTTATTAGTTCGCATAAGATAAGATCAGCTTCAAAAACTTATAAGCTGAGGCGGAACGAAGTTAATCTAAATTTTACTTTTAATTTACTAACTTGAAATTCAAAGAAAAATCTAAATGAGTAAGCGTAGTGTCATCTAAATTATAACTTTCTTTCTTTTATCTCAATTAAGTAAGACGTCAGTTTTTAATTACGTTATTAATGGTTGTTAAGCTGAAGATAAATCTTTGTTATAAGAATAACATAAAGATAATAATTTATGAATATATTAACTACACTACGCAGAGTCCAAGGGAATAAAATTACTTGATCTTTTGCGTATTACGAGTATGTATATTCGTGACCGCAGCTGATGTAACTCTGACAAAACGAATTTGTGAAAAAATAATTATACGAGTACGTGTAAATATAGATCGATAATAATATATTTCCAGAAACCGACACTTACAAAAATACATTAACAAGATTCTTTGTTTTAAACTACGCGATGGCAATTCCTGATAGTAACGGTTTCATCAAAAGAAGTATTTGGACGTTGCCTTATTTTTTCTTCTTAAGGCGGGAAAAAAATGTTCCTAACCGCACACCCCGTCGTTCGGGGCAATGAACAGGGTAGTGTGGGGCCCTCATTCTTTAAAGAAACCCGCCGTGTGCCGTGGTCCGCCGGAGGCTTACCCTTTCCCTACTACGTACCCTCTACTGAGCGACGCATCCGCACACGGAGCCTCGCACCTTCGCGGGAGGCCTTGCGGGTAGCGGACGCAGGTACTCGCGCCTGCGCCGCCCCACTGGCGACGGTTTGGGTCAACGGAAGAATCCTCCTCCCTGGCTCTCTCCGCCGCTTCCTTCTGCGAGGTAACCTCCTCGCAGAAGGAAGCAACCGCGGCATTTGGACCTTGGCCTACTTATGTCTTAGACTAAATTTAAAAATCCTTTCATATAAATGCAGCTAGTTTACCGAGCCCAAATAAGTGAGTAGAATTAGTCCAGGAGCCGCCGCCTATTTATTTAGTGATTAATAACAGGCTGAATATTTGTGAGTAGGTTCCGTTTGATGAGACACGAAATTTTTTCTCAGTGAAAAATCATGTAAGAGGTAGCTATTAAGTGTCCTTGAATTCGACAACTTTCAAGCGTGGGACAGAAAAAACGTACCACTAAATTTGTAGGACTATATGACCATTTAATTATACAAATATTTACAAATCTGCATTAAAAAAATCAGATCGTTAATAATTTGAATGACCTCTTTATTTATATTTGTCTCTCTATATTTGTTGAAGAGTACGCTCCATTCAAACTACCCATTTTGTAGGACAATTGTTATTCCGAGTTTATTATCTAATTATCTTAACATTTAAACTTACTGTTAGTCAGACAACTTCGATACCCCATCAAATCGAAATGTTTTATACCTGCGCTCTTTATTAGCTACCTCTATCGAGATTTTTCACAGAGAAAAACTTGGGCGTCTCGTCGAACGGAACCTACTCACAAAGATTGATCCTGTTATTAATCACTTAAAAAAATAGGCGGCGGCTCCTGTACCATATACTGAATTTATATCAAACGGATGAAATGATTTTTTTCGTCCACAGAAGCGCCATGAATATCGAGGCGCATTACACAGCGGCGGTGGCTCGCTCTCGCACGTGACGTCACACGCCGGCCATGACACCACACGTTGCGCTTTTTTTGGTGCTCTGCCTCGTCCACTGTGACACCAAGACAGTGCTGCAAGATAAACTTGGTAAGTTTTATAGAACTACTTTATCAATACGCATGAAGAAGAACTACTCCTCATCAGATGAACTGATAAAAGCAGCAGGAAGCCAGTGATGGAGGTACCATAAGATCACACGTTTTTCGTTGTGGTACTCTCTTTGGTAGACATTTATCCAACAGCATGGCAGATGAATGATTGAGGCAGTCTTAACAAAAATTGTTGAACTGATTTATTTCTTATTTTATTGGCGAATGTAGAGAATTCCTACAAATTTAATGATTAAACACAAAGTGAAAAATGTGAAATCAAAAATAACAGTCACGAGCAGGATTCGAACCTGCATCTCCTGGATACCGTCCAGATGCTTTGCCAATTCAGCCATCGTGACCCTTGCTCCTGACTGCTAATCTCGATAGCACATTCATACTTAACGTCTTTGGGTGACGCCTGCACCATCTGTCGGAAGTATTTTCATACATTATACTCACATTTTTCACTCTGTGTTTAATGTATGTTGCTAAGCATGTCAAATGCTAAAAATATACTCGTATATAAAAATATCTAAAAAAATTTAATGATGTTAATTCAGTATCGTATGATCAACGTTTTTCATTTATTTACTACTCTTTGCTTTGGGTTATGAAAATATATGATATTTGAAATTTAACTATGAAGAGGCCAAGTACCTAATTAGTTATGAGAATGGCTAAACAAACACACACACACACACACATGCACGTACACGCATAGAATCACTCATACACAAAACAATTTGATTCTTTTTAATAATAATAATCATTTATTCACAATAATGTAGTGTATTTACAGTGGTGATGGTACATAGATAATGTGTCACAATGACATTCTATCATAACAATGGTGCGTAAATACCTAAAAAAAGCAATACAATTACCTAAATTCAATTCAAGATAATAAAATAGAACATTATTAATTAAATATATTATTTTAATTAAATTTTTATTAGTTTAGTTTGAGACGGTAAATGAAGATAGTAAAATAATAGTAAATGTCAATATAATATCAAATAAATTCAATTAATAATTATGATAATATACTTAACAAAACAATTAATTATGATATATACTTGAGTGTCAATATACTTAATGTCAAGTAAATTCAATTATACATAACTATAATGTACTCGTATACGTTAACCATTTAAAATAGAGACTAATTAAATATTTAAATTGTTTTCTTTATAATGTCATGAAATATTTCAAATGGTAAATTCGTTATTTTCGATTTCACATTTTTCACTTTGTGTTTAATGGTAAAAACATTTATCCTTGAGCCAGAATGTTATTCTTTTTTTTAAATATGAAACCGTAATTCTTTAAAAACATTAGGTAACTTATTATTGCACGCCTCATAAGCGAAGCGTTGAGGTGCATCAGTTGTTCTGCGTGTACTCTCGTTTCACGCAGAACAACTGATTTTTCAAACTTAAAATGTCTCTATTTATTATAATTATATTGCACTTGTAAAATAATATATACACACACATATCAAGAAAAAACACTTTTAACACTCATGATATTTTTGATGCCATTTTTGTTATTTAAACTAGTTAAAAAACTGTTTAAAAAAGTTCTGTCTTGGACGTCCGTGTGTTGTAGGTAATGTATGTTAACACGATAACGACTGATATACTTTACTAATCGAGTCTTTTTTTTTCTTTTACGATTCAGTATAATTACGAATAGAGACCTATCACTTTTCACGGTCTGATTCGATGTGGTTTAATTGTTACTAAATAAACAAAAAATAGTGAATATTTACGCTCGACTTGACACTAAAACCAGCGCTATACCTTGTTTCGTGAAAACTACTTCTATAGACCAATATAGTAATTCTTCTTAAAATTAGCGCTAAATGGCGTATAAGACATGAGAACCACATTAATAGGTACTTTTTGAACTTAGCTCTATCTATGTGATTTATTGAAAACTACTTAGTAAGACATTATTAGTTACTTATCAAATAATAAATTTTATTGTGAAAAATGAAGATTATGAGGCGCACTTTTGGATTTTCCAAAGTATTTTATTATTTATTATTTTTATTGCATGTAGTGGAGGACGAGCTACAGCCCGTCTGATGGTAAATGGTAACCGTCGCTCATGGATTAAACTATACCGAGAGTATTGTCAAGCCGCTGCTCACCATTTCATTTCACCGATATCCTGCTACAGCCAAAACGCAACGATGTGCTTCATGGCCGGTTACACGGATTTTTTTTTCAAATATATCTAATCGACATCTTGGGTGGTATAGTATAATTTCGATTCAGAAGTTTACAACCATAAAAAAAAACTTGTACTTTATAAAGTAGCGGAGCAAGTCAAATGCTAAAAAAATGGATCCAAAATTCATAAAAAAAAATTGAGTTCTGTGATAGTGTGATTTTTAATCGAGAATGTGGAATTTGGACTTTTATATTACCAGCGACGGCAAAAGATGAACGGTCTACCTAATGGTAAATAATTTTTGCTAACATGGTTAGTACCATCAGAAAGGCAAATACACGCCACAATTACTACTGCTCGGTGAATTAAACTATTGAAAAATTGGTAGTCCACCTAAATCTCTCTCATGGTTAGACGCGATTCGCGCCGAATAATATGACAATAAAGGACTGATAAAAATTTGCAATTAAGTTTCGTTATTACTTCATGTTACTTTTAAGACTAGGAGACTTTACTGCTAACATTTTACATTCAACTTTGACCTTCGCTTCATTACTAAAACGACTTCTTTATGAGTTTCCAACATCTATATAAACGGAGTTTTATCATTTAACTGTCGTATCTCATAATAAAAAGTTGGTTGACTCTTACTAAAAACGTTTAAAACGACCGCTTCACGTGGGAGTCTGTTCTGAGTGAGTGATCAAAGCCTCCCTGTTTGACTTAGCGTATTTTGTATATACATGATGAAAAGTGTATCAAAATTATGCAGCAATATTAAAACATATGCTAATGTATAAAACGGATATATAAATCGCAAGCACTAATTTTGTTATTTGTTATACGACAAGGGTTGCAACAACCATACGACCTACTTGGTGTTAACCTTTATTGTAGATCATAATTCTACCTTAGGTATGTATGGGGTGAGAGGTGGAGAAGAAATATAGGGGATGAGAAAGAGATTTGGGCCTCCAGGGCCCGTAGAATGTAACTTACTAAATGGTATCGACATCGCATCCTGTCACTGTCATTGGTTGAGAGATCATCGTGATTGGATGGATATGTCTCTACTAAATACAAAAAAAAATTAGACGTCGCGGGACGTCTACCAGATGTGAAAACAGAAATTATTTTGTAGAAATTATGAGTAGAAATAAAATGAGCATATCTTTTTCAATGTGTACAAATTATGACATGTGTAAAACAATACTTGGACATAAATCATCATCATCAGGCCCTCGATATCATCTAAAGACAAAGTACTCGTCAAGATGAATCAAACCATTCCAAACTCGGTGAGGTTGCGTCGTTTCATTACAGAGTTACTGTGGACACCTTCCAGCTCCATCATCAGACCCTGAATACCATCTAGACACAAAGTACCTATTTGTTAAAGTGAATCGTACGAGCCCAAACTCAATGGGGCCATGTCGTTTTTTAACAGAGTTCTATGGCTACCTTCCAGCCCCATCATCAGACTCTGGATATCATCTAGGACTGAAGTACTAGTCAAGATAATATTCAAACGAGCCCTAACTCGATGGAGTTGCGCCATTTAATTACAGAGTTCTCATGGTCACCTTCCAGCTTCATCATCAGAGCTGGATACCATCCATAGACAAAGTACTCGTCAAGACGAATCATACGAGCCCAAACTCGACAGGGTTATGTCGTTTTATACACAAACAAAATTATAACGAGCAAAATTATAATATTCAAACGAGCCCTAACTCGATGTAATTGCGCCATTTAATTACAGAGTTCTCATGGCCACCTTCCAGCTTCATCATCAGAGCTGGATACCATCCATAGATAAATTACTCGTCAAGACGAATTAAACGACTCCAAACTCGATAGGGTTGCACCGTTTAATTATAAAGTGCTTATGTCCACCTTCCAGCTCCATCATCAGATCAGCTCCGTGTCCGCATCATAATATTGCATTGTCACGCGATATACATATGCGTGTACAATTTAAGCTCAATCGGAAACTGGGAAGTGTATCAAATTTAGATTGCAAGATTTGAACGGGACTAGTACAATAAAAGCGTCGCCACGCTCACAGCCGCTTTTACCCTATTAGATGTTTCAAATCAAAAGACGATACGACGCGATACAATTTTGTGAATCACATTCTAAGCGGGCTGTGCTCTCATTCACCAAAAAAAAACGTACTTTAGCAGTCGAGGTAGTTTATTTATACTGAAGTTAGCGAGGCTCTACCACGGCACTACCAAATAATTACATCAATAATATTTGTTTGATAATCTACAAAATGATGACACTTTATTGCTACAAATAATAAAAGAAAAAGACATGAGTTTGGTTCAGTCGTATTATTCATAGCAAACGTTCAAATATGCCTTTCAAATCTGTTTGAAAGTAAAGTTCAATTTATGAACGGGAATGTTGACCATATTTCACAAATGACCAAAAAATAGTGAAGAACCCTACCGCACACACATTTCTAGGTGGTGGCAAACAAAAAAAGTTCGAAATGTATTTGAAATGCTGACTACTTGGTTTTCTGATCACGTTTCGTACTCTTGTGGGGATAACGCGTGATCATGTAGCATATCATGCGAGAATGCAATTTGCCAGCTTTTTTGGCCTCTCCCTGATATTTAGACGAGGCGCCGACTTTCTCATTCCCCTGCGACTTAACGAATAGTTGTTTAGATTCGGGACATGTCGAGGTCGCAGCCGGCCGGTCCTGTTTCCTGTGACAGATTACTTGCCTCCATTAAGATGTAACATATTATACCTACTCAAGGCTCTATAGCTGTTTGTAGATAACGTTTTCTGGAATTACTTTTGCGTACAAAGGCTAGGAGTACTAAAACGAGTCGTTGTATTGTCAGTGATTTCATTCATTCTAGCAGAGTTTTCAATCATTTTGCACGTCTAATATCGAACTGTTTTGTGACTTTTTATTGAAATATCCGTTATTTGTATATATATTTATATCAAAATAGTAAAGCATCAATAAATTCTTGTTTTATTGAAATTAGCAATTTATTTTGATATTTTTATATTTTTTTTAGCATTTCACATGCTTAGCCATATAAATTAACACAAAGTGTGAAAATGTGAAATCTAAAATTACAGTCACGAGCACGATTGGAACCTCCTGGAATACCGTCCCAGAGGCTTAGCCAATTCAGCAATCGTGACAGTTGCTTGGGACTACGAATTTCGATAGCACATTCATTGTTAACATCACACAGAGGACAGATGGCGCAGGCGTTTTTAGAATTTAGTTGAATGGATTCATATTTTTATATCAGAAGCAATACCACAATGTTAAACAATTTTCTTTTTATAAAATTCTAAATGTTTTCAACAGTTGGAAAACGAATAACTTGGTAGCCTTATAAAAGTAATATACAAATGTTTTCGTTAAATCATTTTAGCAAAATACTTTTTTTAAACTATTTCAGTAATAACCTAATTTGTCTTAGAATACTTTCTGATATTTACGAAAAACTCGGTACGTAAAATTTAATTTAATTTTCCTCGTGATATTCTTAAGTAACTAACTTACTAACGAATTTATCATCACGACATCCCTTGCGGGGTAGGCAGAGAGAACAGACTGCCAAGAGGCTCTATTCTTGCATATATCTCTCGCTTCCTCAACATTCATAACTCTCTTCTCGCCGGCTTCGGAGACTCCTGACTACACCTTCCTTCAATACATGACCGATTTGATCGAGGTAGGTGAGTCTCGGTCTCCCCCTGTACCTACATCCCTCCACTTTCGCATTGTATATATTCTTAACCAGTCGCTCGTCCGGCATTCTTTCCACATGTCCGAACCATCAGAGCATTCCCTTTCACATCTTTACACCAATACTCTCTTTCATACCTAGTCACTCTCTTACGTCGTCGTTACGAATGCGGTCAGTCAGCCTCACTCCACAGATTCTCCGCAGAGATCGCATTTTGTCCGCATTGATTTTACTTTCATGCTCCTTTTTACCCCAACTCTCGCTTCCATATAATAACGTTGGGACAAGCACTGCGTTTTGTATTGCGAGTCGCAATTTGCGACACGTGCCCTCTGGCTGAGGTGATGACTGCCGAGTAGTTGTCCCAATGCTCCGTTCACTCTATTTCCCGCATTCACTCTTCTCTCTACATCAGTGGTGTACCTTCCATACCGACTGAATCCACATCCAAGATATACAAATTCATCCACTTGTTCTAGCACACCATTTCCTATTGCTACTCTAACATCTGTTCTGGCTTCTTCTCTTTCAAAAACCATTATTTTGGTTTTGCTCACATTCACACACAGGCCCCCTTTCTTACAATCTCTCCTAAAGTAATACTGACAATATATATAATATTATATTTCTTACAGTGTTGTCTACTAACTTTTCAAAATTACAAGAACACACTGAAGGTAATCATAGCTACTCGTAATTCTTATAAAAAATGACGAAGATTGCGGCTGGTACTTCTATTGTTACTGTAGTGTTTATATCATTATATATATATATATATATATATATATATACTAGGTTCTGCCGCATCTTCGTCCGCATGGACCTCAGAAAATAAATACGTTGCTAGAGCACACCATCTATGGCGGAGTGGTTTAGATACCGGCCTCCCGCCCGTGTGTTGTGATTTCGATTCCCACACAGGACAACCCTTTGTGTGATCCACATATGGTTATTCTAAGTCTGAGTGTACTTTGTATCTTTGAATTTGTACGTTTGTAAAATCCCTTGCGATACAAGGATTATTCCCTAGTAAAAAAGATCTCTATAAATATTAATCTATACTAATATATAAAGCTGAAGAGTTTGTTTGTTTGCTTGAATGCGCTAATCTCAGGAACTACTGGTCCAATTTCAAAAAGTCTTTCAGTGTTAGATAGCCTTATAGAGGAAGGTTATAAGCAAGTAATATATCATCACGCTAAGACTAATAGAAGTGGAGCACCAATGAAGGATGTTTAAAATCGGGGTATTTATTTCCTTCCGAGAGCTTGCGCTGCGTGCGCTGCGTAAACAGTTAAAGTTTCGCAAATATCA
Source organism: Leucoma salicis (assembly GCA_948253155.1). Taxonomy (NCBI): domain Eukaryota; kingdom Metazoa; phylum Arthropoda; class Insecta; order Lepidoptera; family Erebidae; genus Leucoma; species Leucoma salicis. The sequence goes on along the minus strand of OX411806.1, from coordinate 813,012 downwards.
TGTATGGCAGAATTATTCCCCTTTAAAAGTTCTGAAAAAATATCTGCGACAGCATATGTCTATCTTTTAAGGTTGGCTCACTATAACCTTTTTTATGCTAACCGAATTTATTTTGAAATAAAACTACGTTTACGAAATCTATCGCGTTTACTTGATTTTTATGCTATCCCGACGTTTCGAATACTTTACAGCATTCATGATCACGGGTGGACTTAGATGGTAGATGTCCAAAGCTGATATGTTGTTTCACCGGCATCATCTACCCACAGAAATATGATTTTAAAAAATTTTTGGTTTATTTATTTCAACCCACATAATATTCGTTTAGAAACACAATTAAAAATATCTACTCTAAGTTTTATGCTTACAATGTATGAGATTTCAAGCTAGTATAATAAAATTAGTATAATACTCCTTTAAGTATTAAATTTTTTGTTTATATTTAGTGCTTAAAAATTCTACCACAAACTACCAATTAAAATTTTAAGTAATCAAAAAACTACCATTAAGAAGACAATATTGATTATTAGTTTATATTAAGACCCAGCCATCTTCTGTATTGAAATTCGGATGTTTCTTAATTTCAATAGCCTCACGTATCATTCTAGAACTATATCGATGTTCTTTTACGAGGATTTGAGGTTTGTCAAACCTGATGTAATGGTGGGTGTGGTCCTGTGTATGCTCACAAATTGCAGACTTTGTATAGCGACGGTGCTTCACATCAGCTATGTGTTCTTTGATCCGAGTTCTTATGGATCTCTTTGTTTGCCCAATGTAGGAGAGACCACAATCACAATCCAGCTTGTACGCTCCTGCATCCTGTAAGGGCATATGGCACTTGACTGGTGGTAAAATTGACAAATTCTTTTGAGTGGCTTATAGTGGGTTTTAATTGAAGCTTTCTTGAGAATGTAGCCAATCTTGTCAGTGACTCCCTTAACATAGGGCAGGACTGCAGGGATGCGCTCAACTCTGGGTGGCTTCACTCGGTTTCTGTGACGGCGGCGTGGAACCTGCAGCTTATTAACATGTAAAACTTTCTTTACATGCTGCAACTCCCCAGCCAGGTGTTCTTCATCACAGATTCCTTGTACTCTCTGAAACATAGATTTAGACACGGTAGCTAACTGTGAAGGATGGTGGTGAGACTCTCCATTTAGGTACTTATAAGTATCGGTTTTCTTTCGATACACTGTATGACTCAAGGTGTTGTTGGAGTTACGGATTACCATAACATCTAAGAAAGCTAAAGAGTTATTTGACTCCAGTTCCATAATGAATTGAAATTTAGGATTGATGGAGTTCAGATGGTTAAGTAATACGGTTACTTTATCAGATGGTAATATAGTGAAAGTGTCATCTACATACCGCTTGTAAAAACGTGGGACCACATGTGAGGTTTTTAGGGAAGTCTCCTCGAAGTCTTCCATGAAAATGTCAGCAACAACGGGAGAGACTGGCGAACCCATGGGCACTCCGTCCACTTGCTTGTAGAAGCCGTTATTCCACATAATATAGCCAGATGTGAGGCAGTACTTTAACAGTTCAGCGTATTCCATAGGTATATTGTTCTCTGATAGTTTCTTAGATACAATTCTGATGCAGTCTTCCACAGGTAGGCAGGTAAAAAGTGACTGGACATCAAAACTCACCATAGTTTCATTGTTAGCAAGATGAAGGTGTTTAATCTCACTTACAAAATGGTATGAGTCTTTTATGAACGCATCTGTGTGTCCTTGGAGCTGTGAGAGAACTTTTGCCAGTAACTGAGTGACTTTATAAGTAGGTGAGTAGATCTGGCTTACAATAGGTCGTAGTGGTGCGTTTGGTTTATGTATCTTCGGCAACCCATACAATTTAGGTGGTTTTGCACAAGGTGGTACCAGGGTTTTTACATCTAGATTCAATGCTTCGGAGTGCTGGTTGAGTAACTTTTTCATGTTATTTAGTGTACAGTTGGTCGGGTCAGTTTTAACCTTTTCATATGTAGACTCATCCGATAAAAGGTGTTCAATTTTGGCATTATAATCTGATGACCATTAATTCAGGTTTGACAAACCTCAAATCCTCGTAAAATAACATCGATATCGTCCTAGAATGATACGTGAGGCTATTGAAATTAAGAAACATCCCAATTTCAATAGAGAAGACGGCTGGGTCTTACCATCAAGCTGGAATCCTGTGATAGGCCTCACCAAACATAATACAAGGCACACCACAAGATTGCAAGACATAGTTAGCGCTTATTGTGTAGATAAAACCCACAGTAGTGATTAGTTAGTATTTTCCGCATAAATTTAATAATCCATAACAAGTTGTTGCCTACTGAGTTTTCTGGCCGGATCTTTCTCAGTCAGGCCGCGTTCAGATCCGGTGGTAGCTTTTTAGTCTTAGCTTCTATTAAAATCAATGTATTTAATAATAGAAACTAATGATCAATATTGTCTTCTTAATGGTAGTTTTTTGATTACTTAAAATTTTAATTGGTAGTTTGTGGTAGAATTTTTAAGCACTAAATATAAACAAAAAATTTAAAACTTAAAGGAGTATTATACTAATTTTATTATACTAGCTTAAAATCTCATACATTGTAAGCATAAAACTATTTTTAATTGTGTTTCTAAACGAATATTATGTGCGTTGAAATAAATAAACCAAAAATTTTTTAAAATCATATTACTGTGGGTAGATGAAGCCGTTGAAACAACATATCAGCTTTGGACATCTACCATCTAAGTCCACCCGTGATCATGAATGCTGTAAAGTATTCGAAACGTCGGGATAGTAGAAAAATCAAGTAAACGCGATAGATTCCGTAAACGAAGTTTTATTTCAAAATGTGTGAAATTCGCGTAAATGTTAGAAAGTATTACAATAACCGAATTTATTCTAAAATAATGCATTATATGCGAAGGTGTTTTTATAAACATGATATTAATTCTTATCCTAATAAATACATTATTCATCACAAGTATTTAATTTAAAACAAAATTGCCCCCAAAATGATGTACGATCATTTGATTTCAATGAATATCTTAGGAGATATCGCAGTTTTAAAATAACATCGCAGCAAAATAATGATAAAGTAGGTACTAAACTTAGCGTTAGCCGAAAGTAACTATTCCACGCGGACGACGTGGCGAGTAGAAGCTATTAATATATAAATATTGATTAACCACAATGAACTGTCCGTTTATCCGGGATAAAAATGAGCTTATGGCATTATCGGACCCCTAAACTACCACAATGCAAAATATCGTGTCCCCTCTGAAAACAAAAAATAAAATAATTCTATCCCAATAGAACCGCACATTTTCGGAATAAAAAGCCTATGTACTATTCCACACTAATATATATCTGTGCTAAATTTTATCCAGATCCGTTCAGCCGCTCTGGCGTGATTGAGTAACAAACATCCATCAAAAGTTTTGCTTTTATAATATTAGTAAGAATTTATAATATTAGTATGATGAATAGGATAATTATTATGTACGTGTGTTTATCACCTCTATCTCTCAAATTACTAGACCGATTTTTTTTATCTATATTTTCTGTAGGTGGCATTTTTTGGTTTCATTTTTTGACAAAATTGTTTTTTTAGTGTTTTATGATTTTACGCATATCATTCATTATAACCATTAAATTGTACTCCAAACTGCACCACCACCCTATCGAGATTAGAGAAATTAAATATAGAAAAAGTTTAGACCAGTTTATATTAAAGAAACCTTTACAAGTATTTACAACAATTCATTGTTATAAAATACTTTCCATTCGTATAATTATTATATCCGTTATGAACCTCGTCAGATGAATACTTTAAACAGGAAACACCGATAACAGTTTCGGAGACATGACTCCTTATGTGGTTGGGAACTGACATATCAGCATATAGCCCAAACTCCTGGGGCTCCTGCGACCGAGAAAATTTACATAATTATGAGTTTCTTTGATACTGTAAGTAATCCTTAAGAAAGGACTTTAGGCAAATCCTACTAAAAATGGATGTTTCATCGACACGACTATGACGCGAGCAAAGCCGCTATTATTTCGATAGAAAATAATATAAAACGGCATTAAAAAATCAAAACGGCATTAAAAAGTTTGAAATACGGTTCTAAAACGTTCGTTTTTTATTGCATTGAAATGCGTTCAAGGCAATAATCTGATCGTTTTACGAGCGCGGCTGTTCTAAAATTTGCAATTGTATTTTGTAACACCGCTCATTTTGTAATAAAAAGTAAATTTATTGCTTTACAAGCGCTGAAACATTAACATCTGATATTACGGGCCTAGCTTATCTCATATTGGACGTATCAAAATTACATTTGTGCTTGTGTGCATTCAATTCTGACAGACTGTTTTTCATCATAACATGGTATTAACGCAAAGTTGTAAAATATCAATAACTTGTTCTTCTAAATAGCCTTCTATAAAGTGTCTATGTAAAGTTCTTAGGAAATCTATAGGTATCTATTACTTGTTATGCTTATAAATAACTGAAGTGAATTTAATAAAAACGAAATCACGTGGAAGTTGTTGATTAAAGAACAAATTATTTCTCTATATCTAATATATAAAATTTCCATGTTACAATGTTAGTTACCGTACTCCTCAGAAACGGCTTAACCGATTCTCATGAAATTTTGTGTGCATATTAAGTAGGTCTGAGAATCGGACAACATCTATTTTTCATCCCTCTAAATGTTAAGGGCCTATTTTTTTATTTTTTATTTTTAAATAATTTTTTTTATTTTTAATTTATTATGGTTCGGCATTAAAAAATACATACAACCCCAAAATTTTCAACCTTCTACTGCCGATGTAGAAAAAATTTATATGGCAAAACAACGTTTGCTGGGTCAGCTAGTATATCTATAAAATTGCGCCAGCAAATAGTATGAATTTTAATTGTAAAATTAAACTTACTATATTCGAATGATGTATGTAAATGCATCCGATAGGTGGGGTGGGTCGTAAAGACAAATGTGATGTGGAGATTTGGAATCGTCGAATACTGCGAGCAGGATTTAAACCTGCGTCCCATCCAATCCGAGAAAGTGCTTTGGACCGCCAAGCTATCGCAGTCACCTAAAAATGTCACCCAATCTCTACTTCATATTTATTTTAGGTGTCTTTACAACCCACGCCACCTATTGGATGCATTTACATACATTATACTAATATAGTAAGTTTAATTTTGCAATTCTTTTATGGCGCGATTTTTCAAATGCTAGCGGTTAAAACACAAACTTTCAACATTCACAAATAATTTGTTCTTAAAACTGAGCATATCAAGTGCTAAAATACAGATCAAAATATTAGACTATTAAATCAAAAGTTAGAACATAGAGCGACAGAATGACTACTTATCATTCGGTATGAAAATCTAAATATATGCTAAAGTTAAATACATGCTATGTGTTTACTTCCAACATAAATATATATAGTATATAACCCTACTGTATAGGCCACACATCCCTTAAAGTTGAGGTTTTAAAATAATCTCACGTGTAGTGTTTGTTATGCGTGGTAATAAATAGGTGTTTCTAGTTCGCTATATGGACTGTTGTTTTCACGGGTTGTTTTATATACAATACAATTTTCATATATTCATTTTATGATATGTTAATTCTCCTCTCAACTCTGATGCCAATTAGCTACTGTTTGTTTATCAATCAATCGAGAGAATTGATTACTTTATGGAACAAACATAAATGTTACATAAACTATTGCTAACAACCGGTTATGAACAACGCTTTGAATGTGCCACTTAACGCGAGTAATTAATTAGCGGTATGTTTTACAAGCCCATTCATTATTTAATCAATCAAGTCTCTATTTACATCGATCTGTTTCAATAATATATGATGCGCTGTAGAACACTCGTAAATAATGAATCAATAATGTTATTTATTAGTACTACAAGGTCTCCTAAAAAGTCGCGGAGTATTACATTTTTTTTTTCTTTATCCCACGCGGGTGGCAAACAGGCCCAAAGCCCATCTGATGGTAATCGGTTCCGTAGCCTACGATAGATGCTAGCAGCAACAGAGGCAGCACTCATGCGTGGCTAACTCAAAGGAAAAGCGTAGGAGGTGGACAGGAGGGATAATTAAGACAGGTTGGAGTATAAAAAGGGGATTTGGACCTCTGGCATTCTCACTCACCATACGAAACTGGGATTTCCCATCGTGTTTTCGCGCTGATCTTCTGTGAGAGTGTGCTTAAAGGCACTACCACTAATCCTTACATTCCTTACCACAGGCGTAGGATTTTTTCTCTAACGTCGTATTTTAAATGAAAAATTGAGTTTGTTTGTTTATTACGCTTTTTTGCTAACTTCAATCCCACATCTCTCATATTTCGAGTGGGAACATTGTAGACCGCAATATCTTAATTTATACCTTCACTTTCTAGGTTTCGTCATAAAGATCCCACTGTTGGATAAGTGATTAGATTTCAAATATAAAAAAAAATATTATTTAGCTTCAAATTGTTTGTGGTTTTTCCCCGGCGCTATGACGTGGCCGTCTTAAAACGTGGTCTCATTGGAGCATTTTTCATATAATAAGCGGCAGGTTGGCTGTACCCTTGGACTACTGGAGTCTATGAGCGTCTGTTACCACTGACCATCATGTAGGTCGCTGGCTTGTTTGCCACTATTAGCAAATAAGACATATATTATCTATATTTTGTACACCGAAAATGTGTGTGTGTGCCTTGAACTTGATCAAGGGATAATGTCAAGGTTTCTCCTTGAACTTTAAACCTTTTAGTTAAATTATCCTAATATGGGTTTTGTTATTGTGGTTTAGTTATTGTTTATGTAATTTACAAATTGAATATTAAGACTCTTAATTTAAACAAATGTGACCTTTAATCTGTGATCAATCATCATAGCTTTGATCAATCATCACAGCTTAAAGGTTTTACAAATAGAAAAACAAGATATAATAATTATTTTATGTTTTTTAGCATTTCACGCTTATCTATTTTACTATAACAAAGTGTAAAGCAGAAGATAATTTGATTTCCCTAACCGGGCACTACTTTAGATTACATTTTCTACTATCACAAAAACGGTTCTACTAAAAAAATATCTGTTAATATTTCTCATTACAAACCCGGTACTTACCTACTCTACAAAAATTTAAACTCACATTTACCACCCCCGTTAAAGTTGAAATATCAAAAATATTATTTTCTTACCAATGCTTACATCTATCTACTTAGGTAATCTATCTTCTTCTATACTATTATAAAACTGTAAAAATTCAAGATATTTGAGAAAAAAATTACTGTAATAGGCTTTATAGGCGTGTCTAAACACAAAACAATTTTTTTTAGAATTTTTGTCTGTTTGTCTGTTTGTTTGTTCGCGCATCGTACAAAAACTCCTGAACGGATTTTGATGCAACTTTTTTTATTTGAAAGGCCTTGATTAAACTTAAAAACTGGCATACATTTTATCCGCTACTATATCGGGAACCTGAGATATAACCGAAAAACTAGAAAATTATTTAAACTAGAATTTTTTGTAGAATTTATTTAAAAGAACTACTAGTTGAAAATAAATCTATGTTACAAATTACAGGCTTATAGATAGAATAGCTTAAGCTATGCCTCGTTAGTTAGCCAGAAAGTGATCGTAGCTTAGTTTTTCACTTGCAGCTTAAACGATCGGGAAGGATAAGCAGCTTTCACTCAGCTTACCATCGGACGGATGACTAAAATATTAAACCAACTAGAGGCCATCTGACCTCCTCCGTGCTTCGGAAGGCACGTTAAATTCAAATTCAAAATTCAAATTCAAAAATAGCTTTATTTCATAGGCTTATTATAATAGCACTTAAAATCGTCAAAGTTAATTACTAATAACTAACACGAGCGCTTGAGGCAAGTGAATTAAGTAGTGGGTCCCGGCTGCAAATAACATCCTAGCAGTTGTTACAGATTGTCAGAGTCCTGAATAAAAAATCTGATTCCGTCTTGTTCTAAGGTGAGTTGTAAGGGGTAGTTATATCGTCAAACAAATATTATTTACCATTTAAATCCAGAACCTAATCGCCTCCGCCGCTAATGAGACAGAAGCCTTCGGCTGCGCCATGAATTATAACGATCGCGTGTTAACAATTCATTTTAATTCTTATCACTAAATAGTCTGTCTGTATCCTGACACAAGTTTGTTTATTGCATTAACGCGGTGAATTAGTGTCAATTTGTGCCTTTATATATTTATCATTCTTTAATACATCTATACATTTATGCCATACGCGGCGTCTGTGTGTTTGTCCAATTTTTCTATTGAACCATGCAACCAATTTTTAAACAGTTTCCATCTTTGTTTAGATATTTTTCCAAATGTTTATCTGTACAGTAGGGTATGTATAGGTATATCTTTATACTTTCTTTTAAATAGAGATAGATTTTTATTTAATCAAGTTTATTTTTCAGTAGTTGGAGATCTGTAGACCAACATCGTATATGGTAAAATGCGATGAAATATGTTAAGTATAATGTTACTTTTGGTAAGCAACCGCAATATAAGCTCCACCTGATCCTCGATCCTCATTGATCATCATCAATGAGGGTGAAAAAATCGGCAAGTTTATCATGAAGTGATCAAACATTCTCGGTGCTAAATTTAATACAAGTCCGTTCAAACAAAATTTTAAATTCGTATACCTCTGCGTCTAAATGTTCGTTAATATTTATTTATTGTTTATTTTATTTATTTACCTAATTATAGTAGGATTGATAGTAGCTATAATATCTCTTACCACTAAATTATGATGGCATATTGCGAGATATTCCACTGTCAATAAGCCTAGTCGTTTGATAAGAGTGTCGTGAACTATCAATTAACTCATCTCTGGCTTTAGTAAATTATTTATATTCCATCCATCCATCCATCAGCCTTTTAACGTCCACTGCTGGGCATAGGCCACCCAAGAGAAAGCCACAACGAGCGGTCCTGTGCCGACCGCATGAACGGCTACCCGCAACTTTGACCAGATCGTCGGTCCATCTGGTGGGGGGCCGTCCTACGCTGCGCCGTCTGATACGTGGTCACCACTCGAGAACCTTTCTTCCTCAACGGTTGTTGGTTCATCGAGCGATGTGGCCTGCCCATTGCCACTTCAGCGTGCCAATCCGGCGGGCTATGTCGGTCACTCTCGTTCTCCTATGGATCTACGTATTACGGATTCGATCACGCAGGGAAATACCAATCATAGCCTGCTCCATGGCCCGCTGAGCGACTTTGAACCTTGATACGAGGCCAACATTCAGAGACCACGTCTCTGTTCCGTATGTCATCACTGGTAACACACACTGGTCGTAGACCTTCGTTTTCAGACACTGCGGAATATTGGACGAAAAGATCTTCCTTAGTTTCGCGAACGCTGCCCAGCCGAGTTGGATTCGTCGATTGACGTCTTTCTCGAAGTTGTGCCTACCTAACTGGATTGTTTGTCCCAGGCAGACATAGTGATCGACAACTTCGAGAAACGCACTCCCGACTGGTGCTGAAATGACATGGACATTGGACATGACTTTCGACTTGTCCATGTTCATTTTGAGACCCACTAGTCGGGAAACCCTGCTGAGATCATTGAGCATGGTGCCAAGATCCTACAGCAATTCTGCCATCACTACGATGTCGTCGGCATATTGAAGGTGAGTGACGTATTCGCCATTGATGTTGATGCCAAATCCGGTCCAGTCCAAGAGCTTGAAGACATCTTCCAATGCAGTGGTGAAGAGGTTCGGGGACATAATGTCTCCCTGTCTCTAATACCTCTCTGCGGTTGGATCGGTTTCGTATTCCTGTCCTGAACACGGACTGACATGGTGGCGTTTCTGTACAAGCACTTCAGCGCTTCGATATATCGATAGTCAATTTGGCACCGCTGAAGGGACTGTAGCACCGCCCAAGTTTCGATCGAATCGAAGGCTTTCTCATAGTTCACAAACGCCAGACACAGAGTTCGATTGTATTCCTCGGTTTTCCTTTCGGAAACCGGTTTGTTCGGGAGGCTGGAAGTCGCCAAGCCTGCGCGTGAGTTGATTTGTAATGACCCTCGAAAACAACTTATAGACGTGGCTCAAGAGCGAGATGGGTCTATAGTTCTTCAAAATGTCACCTGTCACCTTTCTTGAACAACAGCACCACCACGCTTCTGGTCCACGACTCTGGAACCTCGCCCCCGAGAACGACGGAATTGAACAGCCTTTAAAGAGCTTTTAAGACCGGCTTTCCACCTGCTCTCAGAAACTCCGTGCTGATTCCGTTGTCTCTCGGTGCCTTTCTGTTCTTTAGTTGTTTGACAGCCATTCTGATCTCGTACAGGCTGACGTTCGGGATATCTTCGGTAATGTGCCGAGTTAGCTTGGATCTGGGATCTTGGACCAAGCCGACAACAGGACTCTGGGATCTGTACAACTGTCCATAGAACTGGTGGACCTCTCTCAAGATCTCATCTCGGGATGAAATGACAGTGCCGCCGTTGGTCCTCAGCTTAGTCAACTGGCTTTGGCCGACAGACAGACCTCTTGCGAATACTCTCGAGCCTTGGTTCCGCTCTATCGCCTCTTTAATGCGGATAGCATTAAATTGGCGACTATCGTGCCGCACAGCCTTGGAGATCTGTCTGTTTAACCGCCTCAGGCAGGACCAATCGGCTGAAGACTGGACTGTCATTTCTTTTCTCCTTTCCATGAGCTTGAGAATATGGTCCGAGAGTTCACGAGTCCTACTAACGCGACGGGCCTTGAAGTAAGTTGACCCGACCGCGCGGACACTTATATATATAGCTCTATATAGCTCCCTGATTCGCACTCATCTAGACATTGGAAGCGATTTTGTAGTTCAAGCTGAAAGCTCTCAGGATTCTGGTATTGGGCAGGGGTTGGTCGGAGCGTAGGGTTCATTAAGCGTGACCTCTCGACTTTCGTGCTATTTATATTATACTCATTTAATAGTTTTCACAAATATACAAGAAATAAAGGAAAATAATTTTATTTAAAATCTTCACACTAGTTATTAGCTATGTACAACTATGTAAGTAGAGCAAATCAGTTTGTGGAGGCATGAAGGTCAAAAATAAGGTATCCATCTCAGCTTGTGCTGCAACACTTTGATGCTCCAGCACTGATATTCTGATGGGCCCAAGATAGAGTAACGAATACCAAGTACGTAGTTTTACCGTTGTTACACCCAAGTATATTATACAGGAATATAAAAACAATGTACCTATATATATAAATAAAAAAATAATGAAGTCGAATAATCTTCATTTAATTATCTTAATCTTCAAAATTAAGTGTGCCTAATTATCTCCAGTATTCCACTTAATATTGATTTAAAAAATAGAAAAGCTTGGGCTAGTAGTTTGAACTAATTATTAGTAACTATTAACAACTTATTTCTACTACTAATGTACCCGGCAGAGGCTATTAGCGCCTTTACATTATTTTTTTAAAGTGAAATTTAGCGATTTTATGTTTATAATATGCGGCACATTATAACACAACTCAAAATCAAACTATCATAAACAACGGGATTAAAAAGAACACTTGTATCGCTACCTGTCCTATCAATTGATTTAACTATATAAATCATCCAAGAACTCACTCATGCACACCTAAAATATTTCATCAAAATTGAACCAGTTAGGAGGAGTTCAATGATAAACATGTCTACAGAATAATTATATATGTAATGATTTTCCAGTAGTTTCATAGTAATCCCTCGATAATTAATAAAACAGCTGTATAAACCACATTTCCATGTTACAGCTATATTAAAGCCTCAACAAACGCGAAATACTCTATACAGAATGCGGAGATGTAAAAGTAATTAACTATAACGGCTATTTACAGCGTTTTTAACGTTTCCGTGTTATTGGGGGCCGACACGCACGCCCCCACATTCGTGGTGAAATCGACGAACTAACATATTTACTAACTTTTACAGCTTTATGCACTATTACTGAAGTTTCTTTATGGAGAGCAGTTTAACGACCTTCTTGAACAGTCTTGTGGGGTACTGGGCCCGATTTTTATGCAGTGCGAACATTTTTTTAAAGCACTAGGAAAAATTTACTGTATTGCGGGACTTACAAAAATACAATTTAACAGACAGAAAGTACAAGCCTCAGAATATCACATTGTGGAAAGAAAGAATTGCCCTGCATTGAAATCGAACCCACAACACCTCGCATATCTAAATAACTCTTCCGCAAATAATTGTTAGTTGTGTGTTTGTCAAGTCCTCCGCGATAATTCGAAGCTTACCTACTTTGTCCCGTGAAAAGAATTTCTAACTCTATGGAAAATTTAAAACAAATAGTTAAGTTATATTTTTTATTTCCAGGTTATATTCGTCCGAGGCTTAATCATATAACATAAATACAATGAAAGTAACAATTCTGTTTTCATATCAGTAAATAAATAGTCTATTAAAACATAATTTCTCTGTACAACGTGTAGTTTCTATTATTTCTGTACAAAACCGCTCATACAAAACTGTTTTTATATAATACCAGTGCATTGCATTCTGTAGTAAATTTGTACCACTTTTTATACTGTGGGACGCACCGGTAATAAACTGGCTACGAATGTGTAACATGTTTTATTTTGTTGCGAATATTATACATGCTGTTCACGAGGGATTTTCGTTCGCTGGCAACTTAATTATACGTACCTATTTCTTTTTTGTTTAGTAGCTGTATTTCGTCGTCTCACTGGGAGAGACGACCCTTGTTATATAGAATTATGAATATTTCTACTTAGTTCTAAATGTAAATTCTAATCGAGTCAGTGTTATGTCATTCAATTTTTCTACATCAATTTCTGTCGCGTCTTTGGGTGGGGTACATCCTTCTAAGAAAAGTAATAGTAAAATACTGACTGATTTCTACATATTATAATTATGGAGAATTCTTTCATAAGGACTTATTTTGTCATAAACGTTTAGATGGATTAAAAGAACAAACAATTTAAGTAGTAGGTAAATCTTCTTTGACGCTAAACAGAATGTTTTTTTTTTATTTTTTTTTTTTGTTTGTGTTCATCAAATGATGAGCTAAGTTCAGGATAAGGGTAGGGAGATAATGAGATAGAAGTGGCACTGTAATAATATATATAATACTTACTACTAGTTTTATATCTCCAGCCTTTGCCCGCGGCTTCGCCGCAGCCAAAAGCTAGTTTTTTGGTTATATCTCAGGTTCCCGATATAGTAGCAGGATAAAGTGTATAGCAATTTTTGAGTGTAATCAAGGCCTTTCAAATAAAAAAAGTTGCATCAAAATCAGTTTAGTAGTTTTTGCGTGATGCACGAACAAACAAACAGACAAACAGAAAAACAGACAAAAATTCTAAAAAATTGTTTTGTGTTTAGACACGCCTATATAGTCTATTGCAATATTTTTTTCTCAAATATCTTAAATGTACAGACATAGCTCAGTTACAGCTTTATAATAGTATATAGATGTACTCTATATAGTGGCGGGAAAAAATTCTGCCTCAGTTTTTAAGTCCATTCAAGAGCTATAAAAAAAGTAAAAGCTTCTGTAATCTTTGAGTGACAAATAGATACAGCAATAAGACAAACAGTTACAGCTTTATAATAATACTAGCCTTTGCCCGCGGCTCCGCCGCAGTCAATATCTAGTTTTATCTTAGGTTCCCGATATAGTAGCAAATTAAATGTTTACTAGTTTTCAAGTTAAATTAAGAGCTATCAAAAAACATGACAATCAATGAAAAAATGTAATCAAAATCTTTTATGTAGTTTTTGCGTGAAGCCCGAACAAACAGATAAAATTTTGAAATAAATTCAAAGTTCACCTAAACGCCTTATTTTTTTCTTAAATGTCTTAAAAGTACAGACATAGCTCTATTACAGCTTTAAACTGATGAATATTTGCCAATTCAGCATCAGGACGGTATTCAGGAGATGCAGGTTCAAATCCTGCTCGTGACTGTTATTTTCGATTTCACATTTTTCACTTAGTGTTTAATGTATAGTGCTAAAGCATGTCAAATGCTAAAAATCTATATAAAAATATCTAAATATCTATTATAGCTTTATAATAGTATAGATAGATTCTGGCCAAATTGATTAGGTATTATTTTTTATTACTTATTATGGCAGACGAGCAACGGCCCACCTGATGCTAAGTGGTAACGTCGCTCATGGACTTAACTACACCGAGATTATTGTCAAGCCGCTGCGCACCATTTCGTTTCTCACATATGAAATGAAAGAATAAACGGCTATTAAACACAAAGTGAAAAATTACATGTAATTTTTGGTCTCGTCATAATTACTCTATAGCCGATCTATCTATATATTATATCTATGAGCCTAACTCATCATCATGACTTAGCTGCTATTATAAGCAAGAACAAAATTATGGTGCAAGATACTCATAAGCTGATCGTGACAAAAATCATCTTAAGTCTCGTAAAAAGCTCACTCACAAAAGGTCATCTATATATTTCAATAATTCGCCTTTTACTTGGTGAAAACCTCAGTAATATGGATTGCCCGATCACAAAATAGTACTGAACTATATGACAGAAACAATGTAGCTTCAAGCAATACAAAACTGCTTCGCTAGCCACAAAATAACTATCTCATTCCTCGTTTATTGCCCACAAAATTGGTTGCCAACATTCTTCGCGAGTTCAGAGTTTCAACGACTCCAAAGACATCGCAACCCCTTATTTGCTGATGTGCAAGAACTATCGATATGCAGTAAAATTGAATGGTACTCATCTAAAAAGGGCGTCGTTTAAAAACGTACTAATATAAATCGGTTGGTTAACTGAGTGGAAGTGTTTAAGTTTCACGCTTGCATTTATGAAAATTAGGTTTTTAAAATCTCGGAGAAGGTCACGGATCTGTAAATTAAGGTTACACAATTGTGTATAGAAATCGTGGCAAAAGTTGTATATGTATATCATCTTACTTAATTTAATGTTTAGCATTCATTTCGCATTATTTTTTTAAAATAGTAACAACTTTTAACTGCGTGCGTGAGTGTAATGAAACTATTCAGTAAGAACGAGAGAAAAAGAGACAGGCAATGAGATTTTAAGTATTATTAGGCATGTTGATACGTTGCGGGCGTTGCGGCTGCTCGCGCGTCGAAACAACAAATATTTAGATATTTTTATATATATTTTTGGACGGTATCCAGGAGATGCAGGTTCGAATCCTGCTCGTGACTGTTATTTTCGATTTCACATTTTTCACTTTGTGTTTAATGTATGTTGCTAAGCATGTCAAATGCTAAAAAAATATATAAAAATATCTAAATATTTATAGGGTTTGCGTCATTATTAGGTAAAATATTAATTGTAAAATTAAGTTTACCTGGTCGGTATAATGTATGAAAATACTTCCGACAGATGGTGCAGGCGTCACCCAAAGACGTTAAGTATGAATGTGTTATCGAGATTAGCAGTCAGGAGCAAGGGTCACGATGGCTTAATTGGCAAAGCATCTGGGCGGTATCCAGGAGATGCAGGTTCGAATCCTGCTCGTGACTGTTATTTTCGATTTCACATTTTTCACTTTGTGTTTAATGTAAGATTTATTTTAAATTAAAAGGTGGGTGAAACTGCCAGGCACAGGTTGTATTAGAATATAAAGTACGCATCATTATTTATAATATTCTTACTTTATTAATAAAGCCAAGAAGCTTAATTAATAATTAAATATTACATACATTTGATACACAGCGTCGCAGTCGGCACCTCCAAATATACTAAAAATAACTAATAATAAGTTTATATATCTATTATCAAATTGATGTTAGTACCAGAGACCCTTGTGCTCGTAGTAGACAATATTCCAAATAATAATATATTTCAGAATTAATCTCACAACAAAGTTAAGCTGTAAAGCTCATTGGTCGTAAATAGTATCGTTAGAACCGTACTCACTAAAGCTCATCTTTAAATAAATCCTGCAATAACTATGCTTTATTTGTATAAATTACACATAAAAGTAATTGAGAAATGTGCTTAAATATGTTTTAGGTTAAGAATATGAAAATTTGTGTTAATATTATGTATAGCTGCTAACCGCGACTTCGTTCGCGTGGGATTTAGCTATTTTTTACGACGGAAATTTCATTGTTTTTCTAAAATAAAAGCACCCTAGTCTAAGCTACTCATTAAAACATCAGCTATCTGCCACTAAAAGCCCCGTCAAAAACGACTATAGCTGTTTCAGAGATTAGCCGGAACAAAGAGACAGACTGACATATAAACAGACCGACAGCTTCCAGCTCTCCAGTCGATGCAAGCGAAGTCGCAGGCATAAGCTAAGTTACACTATATAGACCTAGCATCACGCCTGTATTCCCCGAAGGGGTAGGAAGAGTAATATATACACACCCGCGGTTCGCTGGCTATGTTTAAGTTCCACGTAATAGGGGGCGAGCCTATTGCCGTCTACCGGGCACTATTCCAAACTCCGAGTTGGTACTGAGAATTTTTCTTTTTACGAAAAATCTAAATAACACTACCCGACTCGGGGATCGGACCCCGAGACCTCCAGGTCAGCAGTGCTCATACTATCGCTGCACCACCGAGGCAAAACTATATAATTTCACTTTATAAAAAACTAAACTTCATAGAATTAATAAGTAAATACAAGACCATTATACATAACTATTAACTTTATACTCCCCGCATCAGATACACCGAATCAAAACTTCACATATAAATTGTACTTCCAAACTAACATTTGTAATCTCCGAATAAACGTGAACATAATATTAATTACTTACAAAATTACTGTTAGAAAAGTACTTTAAACTTTGCAATTGCTGATTAGAGGTAGTAGGGGGTCGATTACAAAGACTGGATTGTTTTGTGTAACGCTTCACTTTAACTTGTAATTACACGCTTTGATTGTAATCCACTTTGTATAAATATTTTTGGAATAACTTTGTATTAAGAATTTTTTATACTGTAAAGGTAATAATCTAACTTACTAGGACGCAATATATGTACCTATATATATCACCTCCTAGTAAGCCGTTACTGCAGCTTATAGATGCTAGTAACAGACGCATTATGGAATGTAAGGATCATAGAAAGGCACAAATGTACGGCCCACCTTATGGTAAGCGGCCAACTCCAAGGACAGGAGTGGAGAAGAAGGAAGATAAGGAGGAGGGCCTCCGGCGCTGTCAAAAACAGGGCCGAATCTTTTGGTTTTTCACTCACCCAACGAAACGAAATAACAGGTAGCCGATAGTCTGTGAGAGGCTGGGAGGTGATTCCCGGTTAGGCTGGCCCCACCATGCTGAAACAATCTAGGGTTTAGTTATTACGCATTTAAGAAGAAATTACCCCTGCACTAAAGAACAATTATTTTATCGCGGGAAATTTTATAAACATAAAATTTCACGGATACAAAGTACATATTATTTGCTACATAAATATAGCCGTTATCGCCGTTCCTTTTAAATAATATAGGTACAAATTATTTGTGAATAAGGAAAAAGAGATTTTTTGTACTAACCCGCGTCTTTTTCAATCCGGGGAAGTGCTCTTACCCACTGAGCTATAGTACAGATCTTTCAATCATCCCAATCTCCTTATCATATTTGTCTTAACGACCAACGCCATCTGTCGGAAACGCATTTCATGTAAATGCGTATTTAATTATCCAATTAATATAGTTATACTAGCTGACCAGGCAAACGTTGTTTTGCCATATAAACTATTTCTAGATAATTTTAGGGAATTTTAAGCATAGAAAACATAACTAACTTATAGGTATGCCAGATCATAAAAAAAATAAAATTAAATATTTGGTCCAAAAAATTAAATTTGTTTTTTGGGATGGACCACCCTTATCACTTTGGGTATGAAAAATAGTTAACATCCTATTCTCAGACCTACTGAAATACACTCAAAATATCATAAGAATCGGTCAAGCCGGAGGAGAATAGCGACAAACACTGTGACACGAGAATTTTATATATTAGATACAGACAAATTACATTCGTAAACACTATTAAAAATGTATCTGTGCAACAAGAACGTTTCAATTGTCAATTTTGTAACGTAGTAATTAATACACAATTGATATGAGTACACTAGCTAGTAATTCCAATTTACAATCAGCAAAAAAATATAGGAAAATTTATTAGATTTCAATACAATATATTTTCATAATTTCAAAGAAGAATTTTGATTATATTGTAATGGGAAAACTAATATGATAATAAACTAATAAAATGCTGACACTGAATAGTAGTTTATTTTATGTTTATAACGAACAATTAACAAAATATGCGTTTAATTTTAAATCTCTTAATTATATGTGGCTCGAACTCGCAATCACTGCGCTTTATATAAACTTAGCACCACTCCTCACTTCACCACTCCAGCGCTCCTCCCCACCAAACACCATCTCGCAGTCGGCCATCCTGAAACAATTGCACCGCAATTGGTGCACACACCTCGTTAGCTCTCAAGTAAATCAATCAAGTCATCCCTAGCAACTGCGTCATCGTCACTACTGGTCTCACTGCACTCAGGAGCACTCCGATAAACACGAAGAGAATCTGCTGCTACAATACCCGTGAATTTTTTGTAGCCACGCATTCCTTTTACACTCCTAATTTCGTAGCGACCATTATTTAACACTTTTTGTACAATATAGGGGCCAGAATATAGAACTTTTAATTTATTATTTACACTTTTAACTTCACCACCAGAAGGAGATTGTTTCCAAAGAACTAAGTCCCCCTTTTTAAAAGTGTTTTCAGGTTTTCGGCGCTTATCATAACGTTGCATCATAATTTTGGCCTGCCGTTCTAAATGCTCAGAAGCGTTAGTACGCTTTTCGCCGACCGGTATAGACACCTCATTACCAGCTAAGTTAGGCATTAACTTACCTCTATGACTAAACATAATTTCATAAGGGCGATAACCTAGACTACTGTTCACAGTATTATTCATACCCCAAAATGTATGATTCAGTCCACATATTAGAGTCTACATTACGAGTACGCATTGCATCTAGCAATGTACGGTTGTAGCGATCCACTTGCCCATTGGCACGCGGACACGCGATGGCATTTAGAGTGTGATGGAAATTGTAACTGATTGCAAATTCCTTGAAAGTCCTACTCGTAAAGGCTAAGTTTCTGTCTGACACAACTCTTAGGAAAACTGAACAGACTGAACATATCCTTAAGAACTGCAACGGTCTCAACTGAATTAATTATTCTGGTTGGAAGTGCTAATAAAATTTTCGAAAAAGAATCTACCAACATTAGGATATACTGATAACCCTTTTTAGTTCTACTAAAGGGACCAAGGTGATCGATATGAACAACTTCCATTGGTATGGAAGGCTTAGGAATAGGGTGCAGTTCACCGTTAAGCTACCCGTGATTACTTTTGGCATAAGCGCACTCTAAACAGTTAGTCACATTTTTTTTTATAAATCGGGTCATCTTCGGGAACCAATAGTCAGATTTAATCAATTCTTCGCAACGACTTGTACCTACCTTGCCCTATTTGGTCATGGAACTTCTGCATAAATTTCCATCTAGCAAATGTGGGTACAACTAACCGATCACTGTTTAAAGTTTTTCTATATAATCGATCGTTTTTAATTTTATAGTTATTTTTTATATCGTTGCACGCATTACCCTCAGTTAATTGTATAATTATGTTATATAGCTTATCGTCCTGTAATTGAATAGTTAAGTACCAATCATCGCAAGATATCATATTTAGTTCTACGCCGATAGGAAACGATTGTAACATATCAATATTAACATCTACCGCTCCCGTAGTTGATGGGTTACGACTCAGAGCGTCTACATGTCTCACCCTGGCCTGTGGTCTATATTCGATTTGAATATCATACTCTTGAATCGTAAGCCACCAACGTGCTATGCGCGGGACCAAGTCCTTTTTTAACAAGGTATACCTAACGGCAGAGCAGTCTATCACTATCTTAACCGAACGTCCGTAGATGTAGACTCGAAAACGTTTTAAAGACTCACAACAGCCAATGTTTCAAGTTCATAGCTATGATATATGGATTCCTCACGAGACGTTACTCTGCTAAAACAGAACACTGGTTTAAGGTCGCGTTCATTTTGTAACTGAAATAGAATACCTGCAATACCTTATTTACTGGCATCCGTATGAATTTCACACGGTAAAGAGGGATCTTACAGAGCGAGTACGGGTCGTGAGCATAACTTTTGTTTTCATTCATTAAAACACGAATCATGTTTGTCACTCCATAACCACACAGAAGATTTTTTTGTCAAATCATTTAATGGCTTTGCTATAAGAGCGAATTTATTTATGTACTTTCTAAAATAACTGCACAAACCTAAAAATTGGCGTAACTGATGTAAATTACTTGGTCCAGGAAAATTGTTTACCGCTGCTATTTTTTGGTCACAAGGTCTAATACCATCTGAACCTATTTCGTAGCCAAGAAACAGTATAGTTGATTTCAGGAATGTACATTTTTTCATATTTAATTTTAAGTCTGCATACCGCAACTGAACTAGCACTTTTTCTAATAATTCTAAACCCGCACAAGCCGTGGACGTAGAGAGCAACATGTCATCCATGAACGTGATTATTTCATCACTACCCACAAGTTTTGTTAATTTTTGAATAACGCGCATAAAAACAGACGGTGCATTGGCTAAGCGAAAAGGAACTCTCAGATATTCAAACAAACCATCAGGTGTAATGAATGCAGTCTTATTTATAGAATCTGAATGTACTCTCAAATGATGGTAACCAGAAAATAAATCTAAACATGTAAAGTAGCTTTTACCAGCCAGTTTTTATAATTGGTCATCAATGTGGGGCATAGGAAAACGATCCTTAACAGTTACAGCATTTAGATCCCGATAATCAACGCACAACCTAAACTCGCGCTCGCTTGGTTTGTTAGTGATCAATTCTATAGTCATTTCTCCTAAATTAGTGCAACCAATTTCTTTAATTGAGCTAGCAAAGAAATGTTTGTACGATTTCATTAGTTCAATCAATTTAACACCTAAATTTGGTTTAATACCGCCCATATCGAAATTGTCCGAATTATCTCTCCTCAAAGTAAAACATTTTGAATTCACCTCAATATTAGAAGTACACTTCTCAGCTCGAGTGACCACCATTCATTTCTTCCATGCAATGGGGCCGGAGCCGATGTTGCAGACTCGCAGGTAACCATTGCCGTTGCGTAGCACCGCGCTAGCCACGGCATACACAACGCCACCCATGCTGTAACGTCTGGGTCTTGTGCAGTAGTCCCCCGGTCCTGTTCCCTGGATTGATACTCTTATCAAGTTGTCTCCAACGGGAATAATCGTGTCTTCAAATAGCTCTACTCTGAAAGAAACCGCTTCATCACACATATCTATATTCATTAAATCATTGGGGGTATGTTTAACTCTAGACAAAGTGACTCCATGTTTAGAAACAGTTAACATAATGTCACCCCTGTTGATGATGGTCTGACCAATAATTAAGACAACGTCGCCTAAATCAGCATCCGTGACGACGGCAGTGGTCTGAATTTGTACTTTATCCAGAAGTAAATCGAACGTGACTTCGCCTAGCGCACGAATAACAGAATAACCATTAAAACCTTTAAGGACAACATTAATAGGCGTCATTTTCAGTTTAAGGGCGTCAGCCACTCCTAAATAAATTACATTTGAGTTCGCTACCTGTATCTAAATAAGCTTTCATATAAACCTGATTTAGTTTAACCCTTTTTTTATAAACATCGTTCAGGTGTGACAAGAACTGAATTTTCTTAACACTCGCTTGATTATTCTCACTTGAACAGGCACTCGCTACATGGCCCAGTTGACCACATCTATAACACTTACGCTTGTCAGGTAGACTACAAGATGTAGCTACGTGACCCACTTCTTTACAGCGATAGCAGATCGGTGGCGGCCTTGACGTGTCTTTCTGCTGACTACTAGGCCCTTCACTACTCTTCAACGCGCCGGTTACTCTACTAGGTGGATTCTGGGTTTTCATAATATTAGTTTGGTAAGAATCGGATGCCGATAGAAAACCTTCATATAAGTCATCAGGGCTTGTGCATTGAAATGCTTGGGCGTTTGCCCGCAGTTCATATGGCAAGCCTATTATAATACAAGACACCGCAGCTTGATCACTCAATTGACATCTATAACACATAGCTACCTTCTCTTGAAGATATTTGGTCATAGGTTCTGACGACAATTTCTTTCTACCTACCAGTTCATCTAACAAGGCGGCATAATCATGCTGGCGAGAAAAGGTTCTAATGATCATAGATTTCCATTCCTCCCAGGAACGTTCGTATGACTCTAATCTATTAAACCATAGTCTTGCTTGTCCCGTCGATTTCGATTGTAAAATAAACGATTTTGCGTCGTCATCCCAAAGGTAAATTACGCCTAATTGCTCGATTTTCTTGATCCAACTCTTTATATTTAAATCTCGGTTGTCTGGGTCGAACTCTGGTACTAACTTCTCAGTATTTTGGAGTTTTGTTAACTTAGTTCCGACCTCATTATTAAACATCTTTTAACTGCTTCATCTACCTGTCTATTAATAATTTTCCTTAGTTTCTCTGTACGCGAACTAGTTTCAATATCGCTATGACTTACTTGTGAATCACACGATTTCTAGTTCTCTTAGAGTGTGGCTGATGTCCTGAAGTACTACCAAATCTCTTCATACTGATTTGTTTTTCTTCTTTAGTTTAACTATAACTATACCCACTTCTGAATGTAATGGGAAAACTAATATGATAAATAGACTAATAAAATGCTGACACTGAAAAGTAGTTTATTTTATGTTTATAACGAACAATGAACAAAATATGCGTTTAATACTAAATCTCTTAATTATATGTGGCCCGAACTCGCAATCACTGCACTTTATATAAACTTAGCACCTCACCTCACCACTCCAGCGCTCCTCCCCACCAAACACCATCTCGCCTCACCTACCGCCTTCCGCCGAGTCAATTGAATTTCTTTCGTTACAATATACATGACCTACACCAAGAATAGCTCCACCCTGTCTCCTCCTATGGGAGTCGTAAAAGCCGACTAAGGGATTACCGGGGGACCAGGCAGCAGCGTATACTAAAAACATCCACTGCGATCGCCAACCCGCCTGCCAAGCGTGGCGATTGTGGTAAAACCCCCATTTTGGGGAGGCCTATGTCCAGCAGTGGACGATGAAAGGCTGATGGATGGATGCATACATACATACATACCTACTCAGGATTTTTTTTGTGTGATCCACAAATCGTAGTTCTGTCTGGGTATACTTCGTAGCCGTTCCTGGTATGCTTATAAAATTTACCGTGATTATTTAGATATTTTTATATATATTTTTAGCATTTCACATGGCAATATACGAGTACATTAAACACAAAGTGAAAAATGTGAATTCGAAAATAACAGTCACGAGCAGGATATGAACCTGCATCTCCTGGATACCGTCCAGATGCCTTGCCAATTCAGCAATCGTGACAATTGCTCCTGACTGCTAATCTCGATAACACATTCATACTTAACGTCTTTGGGTGACGCCCGTACCGTGATATTTAAAATAAAGATAATACTAGCTGCAATAGAAGGGAAAAAAACACGGGTATTAACTATGGCACGGAAATCTTTACGAGATTTCACTTTAGTTCAAATAAAAAAATGGGTAAATGCTTTTAAATGGCGCACAATATATACGCTTACTAGAGTTTGTTATCACAACTCAACTGTTAAATTGTTATAATTTTTCCAAAGAATTCTCACCACTTGACAGGTCATAGTCGGCAGAGTCTGCTCAACGGTAACTATAAATAGGTGCCTCAAAATTATTGGAATATATACTGTGTACTTCCAATTTTGAATTGTTTTGCTGGCCTTACTAAAGCCACCAATACAGCATTCCGTATGATTGAAGAGAGACTTATTAATGAAGACATTTGATATGGCAGCCGTTTACAATGTTTGAGTGACATCAATGTTTGTAGAACTAAAAACGGCATTTATTAATCTTTATAGATTTCTGTGAATTAACAAAATGGTACATAGAACATTTTGGATAGGTATTTTTGTGTAGATTTTTTTTAAAGAAATATCCTGCACAAAGGATTAATCCTTGTTTCGCGGGGGACTTTACAACCATACAACTTTACGGAGACAAAGTACATCCAGACTTGGAACAACCATTTGTGGATCACAGAAATATTTTTCCTATGCGGGAATCAAACCCACAACATTGGGCACCATCTGTGCAGTAAAGTTAAATATAGAAGTACTTGTAGTAATGATTTCGGACGTTATTTCCTCTCACGTTGAGCGTGCTTTGGAGCGAAATCCTGCAATGTACTGCCAGCATACAAATAAATTATTACAAGCTTGGATTGTATTATCAACTGTTTTCAACCAAGCTTTATTTTTTTGTGCTGTTTCCAAACAAAAAATCCGGAACGCTACTTCCGGATAAGGGTGTTTGTTGCAAATCATCTACCTGCAATGTCAGTATCAATCTTAATTACCGGGTGTTTTACTCAGATAGGGCGTGATATTTGTCAATCTGATTGATGGAAGTGCGTTTGCCAGATTACAAGGTTTTATTTAGGCCAGGAGCTGTTAGAAATGGTATTATTTTTTTCTAAGAAAATAGCACATTTTTTTTACGATTTATAAAACATGGTGCTATAAGTTATTCTTAATAATATAGTTTCATTATTATGAATGTACAATCCCATGAGCATGCACGCACCACGGCACATGCATAAACGCACCACACACATACACGTACGCGCGCGCGCGCGCGCCAACACAATACCTAAAAAGAACCCCTAACAGAAACAGACACACACACACACAGATATGGCAATATTTTGTCATATAATTTACTGATCCCTATATAAACAGGCTTGCCTAGTTTGGGATTCCGTATTTCCAAAATACCACTCCTGTATACAGTGCTTTATAAAGAATTGTAACGTTGGGTCCATTACGAATCATACTACTTGTAACACAGGTTAATTCCTAGTGCGAAAGTGAGATATCGATATGGGCAACGACGATGCTATCGAAAGAATTGTACCTGTTTGGACGGTATTTTATGTAATCTTTTATTGAAATAAAGTTATTAATATTATTATTATTTCTAAGTCAAACTGGCGGGCGAATGTTATATACAACACTTATGTATTATTAAGCGTCTAAATAAGATTAACCTATAAATACAATATTTTTTAGAGTAAACATAATTTATAGTTGTGTTCCCAGAGTAAAAGTAATTTAAGTTATGTATCTATTTGTTTTGTAGTATATTGTTTGTTTAAGTTTATTTACCTACAAACTCATCACGCTAGTTAGCTCAATCACTGGCCCTAATATTTACGAACAAACGTACTCCTTTTTTTGATGGATTTCTTCGAATCTATACGGATTTACCACGGGACATTGGCAAAGTTCTGTTTATAAGTTTAACATCTCCATTAATAAAAAATTGAATTCAATTATGGAATAATGACAATTTTTTATTTAAATAATATGCCCAGTATATTATCGAGTTAATTAAAAAAGATTTTCATATTCACATAGGCAAATAAAAAATAAAAACCAAGTTAATATAAACTTGCCTTTCTAGTAAATAAAAATAAAAGTGATTTTGTACTCAGATAGAAAAAGCAAAAGTAAAATGTTATTTTAAAGAATACGATGCCTTACTGGACTATTTATTAGATTTAATTATGAAATGGATTTCCACTTTTTTAATTAAACAATTTATTCAAGATGAAAGGCATTGTTTTAACTTTGAATGAATTAATGCCAGTCCAAGTAAACCTAAACAAATTATTTTCGAAACAGAAAGAAATTATGTCAACCCTTTTTTTTTGTTAAGGAAGGAAAATATACCTAGCCGCACACCCCATCTCTAGGGCAACGAACTAGTGGTGTGGATCCCTCACCCATTAAATAAGCCCGCAGTGTCGTCGCTCCGGCCTTACTGGCGGACCACTGGAACTGTATGGCATTCCTCCAGAGGTATGAGATTTCAACCAGCAGCTCATTGAATACCTGTCGAATCGGTCAATTTTGGATGTATTTGCATATACAGGGTCTGTCGTAAATAATAAAGTGTGAAAGGGGACAGTGCACTTCTTCCATGTAACAACGAATATAAATGGTCCTTTTGACATGCAGGGAGGGCTCTTTGTTGTCGTGTTTGTTCATGTTTATGTTGTATCCCTTGAGGGTTCTTTGTTGTCGTGTTTGTCCATTTTTATATTACTAGTTTGTATGCTTTTGAATTTGGAATACCTAGTGTTTTGATTGAAAATTTTGAAATAATTTTCGAGTACTTGCTAGTCGTATGAAATTTATCACTATGAAACAAAACAGTCCTGTGGCAAATTTAAACGTTACATTGGCAATTTAGTGATGCGAATTATTATTGAATAAAATCATATTAGGAGTCTAAATCATCGTGATTTGACACATTTCTTGAAACCAACATGTTGACCCGTTATTTTGCTTCTGTAACTAATATTGCTTATAAAGTACGCACATGTAATGCGTTTTTAGAATCTACATAAACTAGGCATGTTTTTAAGATAATGGGCAGCTATAGCATTGTAGATTTCTTTTTCATACTCAATGTTAAAATTTTGACATAAAGAAAAAAAAAATACTTACAAAGTGCTTAAAATGTGAAATTTAACAGCATTTTATATTAATAATGTCTAATATAGTAATCTAATATAATAATACAAGTATTCAGGAGTCAGATACAACAAATAGTACTTTAAAATAAGTTACTTTGTTGAAATGGTGACCGAATGAATGAGCGAAAAAGGAAAATTAAAAAAAATACAAAATTGTCTACCAATTTCACACCGATTCCTAAAATAAATAGCCGTTTTCTTGTAGCTTCACATCAGGGCTATCTTATTTTTATTGCTAATGGTGGCATATGGGCTAATATAATGGTATGTGATAACTGCCATTCTTAAACTTATCAATATTTAGAACACTACCAATCTGTCTCACTATTTCATTTTGCAGATGCTAAATGAACACACCGAGATGTTTCTCTTTTTTTCTTTCTTGCTTTCTTACTTATATAATATATTTTAATAATTTCGCAATAATTTTTCTAGTATGGGACCGAGCGTGTCGGGTGCTTACAATTTAAAATAACAAGTAATCAATCCTTGAATAAAAGTAATATTAATAAATAGAAGCGAGTTAACATCAGTGCGCGAAGCGTTCCACACAGATTACAAACAAAATGCAACAAAAGATTCAAGAGACCGAAATTGTCCCGGACAATGCACATTGTGGGTTCTGGCAGTAACAGGGCTGGCTAAACACTAATGGATTAATATTTCACAGATATTATATATTATTCCTCTTATAAAAGACCATCCAAATTAATCACTACCTAAAGGACCTTACACTAATATATTTATTATTATTTATTTTTTGTTCCCATAAGAAAGTTTGAAAAACAAAATGTGCATATGTATACATACCTAGTATAAACGTAACATGCAGTAAAGCCGTCCCAAGCAAGGTAAAAACCTATGTTTGGCATAAACAGAGTTATTTCCAAAAATGCGCGTGTAGCACTGTCCACGTATTAGTAGTGAGACTTCTTAAAAAATCGTCATAGATAATATATATCTAATCAAAAAGTTACCGAACATAAATATTTGTTTCATCAGAATTTTATATCAAAACTACACTATTATTTTAAAATTGCAATATTGATACAGTTGCAATTTTTCGTTATGCTATCTTACGGGAAAAATAATGCCACTCATTTTTATGGCAGTACGGCCAGCATCGGTGACAAGGTTTATTAGTCTCCTGTCACTGTCCAAGTTTTTCTGCATTTCCTCTTACTTCTAAACCACGCAACGAAGTTTGCCATATAAACAAGGTTTTTGTTTTGTATTTGTTTATTTATAAAAATATATATTTGTAAAGGTGGACTTTGGGGATACTTTCTTTAGTGATAGAGCCTTGATTATCGCAGTAGGAAGGATAGATCGGAATACTGTACTAGAGAGTTGTATTCTGCAAGAAACATGAAGCTAGAGGCTTTCTTTATTAGTAAATTTCACCCGTGAAAAATAGGGACGGGTATATATACATATTATTATTTAGATATTTTTAGCCATATAAATCAACGCAAAGTGTTAAAATGTGAAATCGAAAATAATCCTGCTCGTGACTGTTATTTTCGATTTCAAATTTTAACACTTTGTGTTGATTGATATAATATATATTATTGTTTTATGGAAACACACCCTTCAATTACAAGAAAATTTTTAGAAAACTTGGACGTAACAAGACCGTTCAAGATGAAATGTTATGTTAACATCGGACGAGCGCATACCTAACGTTTTTAGAACAAGATTGCCTATTACGATTTCCTCGGGCAAATTGGGCATCCCTGAAGAGCGTCGAGAAATGGGAGATGGGCGCTCGTAGCAGCGCGAGCCGGCGACCTCGCCTAACCAAATTGCATTTTGATTGTATTCACCCATCTTACACGTGGTTGGACGCAATTATTTGACATTATTACTTTTTATTACACCAAAAACGTCATTTCGTTCGGATTCACGCTCCGATTGTAATTTAAATTTCATTTTGGTCCTTCGCGACGTGATGCAGAAATGTTTCTGCATTGCAGGGGTTAGTTGGCTTCTGAAGTATTAAATGTTATATATGTTTTGCGTGCTGTACTAGTTTTATTGTTAAAGATTATACAAACTTTATTTAATCTTCACTTCAAACAGAAGTAAATATTATTTTTGTATTATATGTAAGATGGTTCAAATTAGTTCAAGAATACAACAATATCGCCATCGATGCAAGCTGTTGGTTGATATTTTCTTGCGTGAAAATCAAACCGATAATAATAAAATTTGTTCAGAAGATTGGTATGGAATTATGGAGCCTTATGGCATGTAAATCTTTACTGTCCAAACTTCTATAGTGGCATTAACTCTCTAAAGACTTCACTGAACACTAAAGTTTTGTAAGCTTCAGTAATTTCTGCAAATTAAACTGGAACACCAAAACAAGAACAGCCATCCCACAGTTTATATTTTTCTCAAATCTTTGTTCATTTTTAATTTAAATACTTCTTTCGGCCTTTGAATGAAACAATAACACCAGAAAATTTCCTCCAACGAGCAATTATGAGATAAAAAGGTGCGACCGTTCGATGGAGGCTTATTAAAAACTGAATTTTCTGAACAACACGTAGCGTGAAATGAAGCCTTTGCATTTTAAAAAAGATTAGAGCATAAAACATTTTATAACTCCCAACTAAAATAGATGAATTAGGAAAGGAACTCGTTACTTCGGTAATAAGATTTGGATCACTTACACATTAGCAACTTTTGTAAATTCTTAATTTATTTAGAGCGTCACTAAAAGTTGTTGAATTTTGGGGCTCAATAATCCTTATAATAGCAATGAAACTATTAATTCTGAGTCATATAATTGTGTATCAATAGTTTCAAGTATTACTTTTATGAATGGTAAAGGGCCTGACTATCATAAATATAAATAGAGATTATTTTTAACTTCATTATGTTAAACAGTGAAACTTAAAAAAGAGGAAATGTCTTAATAAAACCGAAACGAATCAATATTTCAGAGATATCAGATATTCGAAAACAGAGCACAAATTCTCGGCCAGTTTTCTCGTTTCTCGTAATTTGCGTTTGCCGATCAGACATTGATTTTCAATCTCGCAAACTTTTTCACTTGGCTTACTTAAACTGTCGTAATGCTGGCAAGATAAACTGGAAGAACAGAAAATGGTCCCCGCTGCCCTCTACTTACCGCCCACGGACAATTCTTAAGGAATTCTGCGCCTGACAACTTCTTAAATAGATTTGTAGATTTGAGTCCCACTCGTCGCCATATCAGTTTATTTTTTTACATTTTTATAATGACAACGTATTTCTTTTAGGTTCATACTTAATACAAGCGATTGCATGTATAAGAACATAAAAAAATAATTACAATAGTTAAGTAGTTAAGATCTATTTTTTGAGATCAAGTTTTAGCTGTGAAAATTGATTAAAAAAATATAAATTTTATTATAACAGTCACGAGCAGCAGCATCCTGCTCGTGACTGTTATTTTCGATTTCACATTTTTCACTTTGTGTTTAATATATAGTGCTAAGCATGTCAAATGCTAAAAATATATATAAAAATATCTAAATATGTGAAAATTTATTATTATTTTTTCTATACGATTAAATGTATTCAGTAATCGCTTTAGTAACAGAGACGCTTTAGTAAAAAAATATTCTCAAATCATTCGGTAAGATAAGAAATAAATGTACAGGAGCCGCCGCCTATTTTTTTAAGTGATTAATAACAGGTTCAATCACTGTGAGTAGGTTCCGTTCGACGAGACGCACAAGTTTTTCTCTGTGAAAAATCTCGATAGAGGTGGCCAATAAAGAGCGCAGGTATAAAACATTTCGATTTGGTGGTGTGTCGAAATTGTCTGACTAACATTAAGTTTAAATGTTAAGATAATTGGATAATAAACTCAGAATAACAATTGTCCTACAAAATGGGTAGTTTGACTGGATCGTGCTCCACTACAAATATAGAAAGACAAATATAAATAAAGAGGTCATTCAAATTATTAACCGTTTGATTTTTTTATTGCAGCTTTGTAAATATTTGTATAATGAAATGGCCATATAGTCCTACAAATTTAACGGTACATTTTCTCTGTCCCACGCTTGGAAGTTGTCGAATTCACGGACACTTAATAGGTACCTTTCACAAGATTTTTCACTGAGAAAAATTTGAGTATCTCATCGAATGGAACCTACTCTCAAATATTCAGCCTGTTATTAATCACTTAAAAAAATAGGTGGTGGCTCCTGGACCATAAAGTAGAAAGAGCTAAACAAAAATTATATAACGTAACATTTAAAAATTACAAAATCAGAAATTTTATTTATATAAAGACCTTGTAAATATATTTAGTATTGAATAAAATATAACTTTACACTTCAGATGCTTGTCGGAATCAAGACCTTTTCGGGTTCAATTTTATGTCTATGCATCATTTTCGAGTGACCAATTTCTTAGTAATACTGCCTTTTTACTGCCCTCAGGCAACAGAAATACGACAATCCTTTTGAATATGTACGAAACTAACACGATAAGGGGACCTCTCGTTTATTTTTAGCAAATACAGAGATAAATTATGTATATTACAATTTCGACTTGTAGGCCGAGCTACCGAAAGGATACGACCCACCGATATATTATTTACCTGTGAACCTAACACCATAAAATTGGTGAAGACAATAGCGGTGGATTTGTTAGGAATAGTATACAGGTCCACAAATGAATAATAAATTGTAGTTGGTCACCGAATAAAAGATCCAATTTATAACAATTCCATGAATACGAATGAACAGATGGTAGGTAAAACTATATTTTGTGGGTGTAAGATGCAAGAGAACATCGGAATCTGCGCTCACAAGGAGACTTTTTTATAAGTTCAAGCTCGTATCTTTATCCTGATGGACTATTTATATGAAAAATACGACCAGTCTTGGTCCCAAAATATGACCTTGAATAACTGAAAGAGTTAAAAGGCGGTTGTAAAATCGTTCTTCACGTGTTAAAAAGACTAAGAAAACTCACAAGCCTAGCAGCTGTTAAAGAGTAGAGATCTTAACTATTTTATTAACTTTTGGTAGCCACTGTAATGTGAGGTAGCTTTACAGCGTTACCAGTGTACGCTATTATAATATTCCGTACTTTATATTTTCAAATCAACATTTTGTATTAAATACGTCTAAAGTCAAACTTTCCAAAACTGCTCACAAAACTGATAGAAGAAAAGTCCGAAAGAGCCCTACAGATTCTGCAAAAGATCAGCTAGAATAATAAGCAACTTCTGACTTTTTCGTTATCTGTATGAGGAAGAAGTTGACTGAAGCATAGCACAGAGCAGTTCAGTTATTGATAAATCATGGTATGCTATCTCAGCAGTTGTTACGTTAGAAACGGCACTCAGGATTCCTACATTCATACCCTTGACATTCTATTGTTTATAAATTTATATTTTTAAAACCACATGTACTATTTCGTGCGCCACATTTCTCTGTATTGCATTAACCAATGTCAGCATTTTCATTTGCAGTTTTGTCGTTATATTGGATTGTAATTTAATTTTGGTATAAGAAATGTTGCCCTGCCATTGTGTCTTCTGATGGACAAGGTTAGATCTTAACTAAAGGCAATTCCAAAATTTACGGCTGCTTTAAACACGCCATAAGTTTCTTTTTTACAATTTTCTACTTACGTTTACCTAAGTCTTTATTAATTTAAAGATCGTTTGTTGAGCGATAGCTTATAGCGGTCCAAAGCACTTCCCTGTATTAGGTGAGATGCAGGTTCGAACCCTGCCCGCAGTAAATCTCTATTTTCTGGCTGAGCATGCTAAAATACAAATCAAAATACTTTGTTAATTTATTTATGATTGGTTCATTACATTTATATACACTTACACGCAACCGAGCCAAGTTACTCATAATCATATAACAGTACAAACTGCCGCTTACTATGGGAATAATGCTTGTCTCCAAATTTTACACCTTAAGCGCGCTGCAAGTTACTAATCTTAAAGCGTTACAAAACTGGTTACTCTTAGTTATAACAATTTACCTACTCTGTACTGGTTACTGTAGCGCGCGAAGAAATAAAGTTCATATAAACGTTGTCAAAACACACAGCTATCTAAAGCAAGTTAAAACAACGGATCTGTTTCAGAACGAAAGCAATGTTACTGTTCGCTTCTGTAACATTTGTCACACCTATTGCACTCACACACTCACCTCGCCAAACCCAATTGATCCCGACCAAAATGGGCTTCCATTTCAGGAAACCTATCTTGACTAGTACCTATTGTTATAGGGGTTAGTTTGAATTAACTAAACACGTATTCAATGGGACAAAGGAATGCCACAGGCCGACTACTACACAAAGCCTGGCTCGTGTTTATCTTTGTGAAATTAGGGAATAAATTGTTTACCTTACTAATATTATAATTGTAAAAGTCTTTGTTTAGTACTCAACTCATGAAACCAGCTGAAATTCAACACAAAAATGCCTTATGAACTGGATTTATACATGAAATACTTTTATAAATTTTGTCGAAATGCGATCTCTGCGGAGAATCTGTGGAGTGAGGCTGACTGACCGCATTCTTAACGACGACGTAAGAGAGCGAGTAGGTATGAAAGAGAGTATTGGTGTAAAGATGCGAAAGGGAATGCTCCGATGGTTCGGACACGTGGAAAGTACGAATGCCAGACGAGCGACTGGTTAAGAAGATATACAATTCGAAAGTGGAAGGCTGTAGGTACAGGGGGGACCGAAACTCACCTACCTAGACCAATTCGGTCATGTATTGAAGGAAGGTGGAGTCAGGAGTCTCCGAAACCGGCGAGCGTGTATGAAGAGAATTATGAATTTTGAGGAAGCGAGAGATGTATGCAAGAATAGAGCCTCTTGGCACTCTGTTCTATCTGCCTACCCCGCAAGGGAAACGGCGTCATGGTAAGTTAGTTATAAATTTTAATCTAATAATTTTATCCGTATGGTGATAGATTAAGAATACAAGTGTCACCACCCCATTCTTTCCCACGGGTGTCGTATGAGGTGACTAAGAAAAGTAAGCAATTATCATCCATTGCATGACTGGCGGTAAGGCTGGGTACTAAGTGGGAGTACTCACTTGATATCGGGCCCGAGCGGGTTACCATTTACCATCAGATGGGCCGTGGCTCGTCTGCCACCAAAAGCAGTAACAAAAAAAAGAGAGCCGTTTATTCTTTCATTTTATATCGGTGAAATGGTGAGCAGCGGCTTGACAATACTCTCGGTATAATTGCGTCCATGAGCCACGGTTACTATTTACCATCAGATGGGCCGTGACTCGTCTGCCACTACATGCAATAAAAAAAAAGCAGTAAATGTTTACTGATTGTTTTAAATTCACGTTAGAGTTATCGATTTAGTACTGAATTCCGTCATAAGATGAAATTAACTTATACTGCGCCTATTTTTATCTATTTAAGAGCTTATGAAGCCTGATAATAATATTTTTACTACTTGTACATCACATTCAATCGTTTATTTTGTATGCAATTATATCGTTTGAAAGTTTGGTAAATTAGCTTAATACTCGCGTTAAAGATTCTTTAATCGTTGAAAGTTTCTGGCATTTTTGCCAGTAATTGAGATGATTCCGATAGGATAGCTATTTTTGGTATAGATACTTGTTGACTGAGCAAATTTAAATAATTTTCAGCTTTTAGATTCTTTATGTCCTGGATAATACACATAAATATTTTTTATCCCAAAAAGAATTTTATGTGAGATACGGCTGAATATGCAGACAAAATCACGGGCACAAGCTAGCAAATAGTAAATACAATGGTAATCAAAACAAAGTGTCTAAATATACTTTATATGAAGTGCCTAAATAAAAGATTTAATATAGTGTGTGTCCTCCTTGTCACTCTTAGAACCTATTTTGTGGGAAGCTTGTCACTTGTGACGAGGGACGCTCCCCGTTGGCCGAGGAATGTTACAATACGTTGCATGTGAACTGACATTTATCATCATTCTCAAGCAAATTTTCCTTTTGAAATCTTTTTAATTTGCCAGTCCTGATAAAATAGATGGATATATTTTTAAAATAAAAAGGTGACCAACAGCTTACGGTTCAAGTCCAATCGTAGCCATCGTATTAGAGGCATCAATTGCCTGTTGGGAAATAAAGATATGGGAGGGTGAGAGCCCAAATAATAGAGAGAAAGAGGAGCAAGTTTGAGTCTCTATCGCTCTCACTCACCGAGCTAACCCATATTGGAATTAGCACAGCTTTACCACCAGTGGTTGTGTCTTTAGGTAGGTGCCGTTTACGGACCAATGATCAAATTTGTTGGATGCAGTCAGCACAGTACCACTCATTTTGGTGCTCTCTTGGAAGGCCCATGTGGACCACAGGACGTTAAAAAGCTGATGGTGGCTGATGGGGATCAATAATATCGATACGTCTTTTTCGATTTTGTATATGAAAATTGTTTTTTTTTTACAAATGGACAACATCGAATTTCTCTTTAATATATTTTATTTTGATTCGTAAAATCATTTCTGTGTTTTTAAAGAAATAAGCGAATAAAAAGACCGACGCAGATAGTGATTTTTTTATGTTACATATTTAGAAAAGAGATGTAAAACGTACATTTATACGTACTGGGGGGTTAGGCAGAATCTCATATCTCACATGTCGATCGTATCGTGATCACTGTGATTGGTTGACAGATTACCGTGATTGGTCAACGGATTATTGTGACATCATTTGTCGGTTTCTCGACCAATCACAGTGATCTCGATACGGTCGACACGTGAAATATGACATTCTGCCTAACCCCCCTGCTTAGAGATCAATACAAGTACGCGATTCGTTTTCGAATAGATACTGTGATTAAGTTCGTACATTAGCACCTAAATAGGCAATAACAATGCAAGATCCCTCTGATGTTTATCACGTTGTATCAATAAATTGACTGTGAACCAGCTGTGTCTGTAAAATGTTGGCATTTATGTTTTAATATATGCGCGGTCACACCTTCATTGTACTTCACACAGTTAAACCTTACAACCAGCCAAACAATACCAGTCCTTATCTCTGTGTACGAAGACGTTCAGCACCGCAAATGTAAGCGTGTATTTCAGTAGCTGCATTGCTGTAATGTAAACGACATTGACTTTTCAATACAAAACAGCAATACGATAATTATCGGGAACTCTGTACAGCGGTGTCGTTGTCGTTTTAGCGTAATGAAAATTTATATGACTTTTTTTCAGCTTTGTAATGAAGTCGTGTTTCGATGTTTTTATGACTGAAATTGGAAGGGAGTTTTGTTTTATTTGTTCGGATATTTGTTTGTAATGTTTTTGATTAAACAAGATCGGATGAGTGCCTAAATGATTATTACGGTAAACCCGCGAAAGAAATCACGAGTGTGACTTATTATAAGATCTAATATTAATGTGGCTAGCTCGCCAGGAGAAGTACCATCTTTGTATAGATTATCGATATTTGTGTAATTGTACGCATTTTTAGTACCGGTGAGAGTGCCGGAGGCCAAAATCCATCTACATCATTTAACTATGACCTGTCTTGGTTATCTTTTTTCTCTGTGGTTGGAAATACATAATTAGTGTTGCCTCTTTCGTCTATACGCTACCGTAGCCATGAACCATCAAGCAAGCCGTGTGCTTGTTCACCGTAGCATAAAAAATCTTTTAATAATGCATGAGAATATGTAGACTGACCACTGCACAGATGGTGGAGTGGTTTAGATACCGGCCTCCCGCCCGTATGTCGTGGGTTCGATTCCGATACAGGAAAACTCTTTGTGAGAACTACAAATGGTTATCCTGAGTCTGAGAGTACTTTGTGACCGTGAATTCGTATGTATGTAAAGTCCCCCGCGATACAAGGATTATTTTAATGTTCAGCTGAAGGAATGTAATATAGTTCCGGTGGCTCGCCAATAAAGGCGGAGAGGCGCGTGGCGGGTTTCTTTAGTGGGTGAGGGCCCCACACTACCCTGTTCGTTGCCCTGAACGACGGGGTGTGCGGTTAGGAACATTTTTTCCCACATTAACAAAAAAAAAGGTGTTGTCTTTATACAGAAAACAGAAATAAATAAAGATATCTTATCATTTCAGTATGTGTAGTATAAATTACTATTATTCGGCGGTGAATCATAAAAAATACGGTCCTTAAAAACTTATATTAGGTACTTACTAAATTCTGCCCGCGGGGGCACGGGGATCTAGTATCCCCGTGGACTTCAGAATGTAAATACATAGATAATAGTAGCCGGAGAGTGTCCGGCTACTATTATCTATATAACAGCTAACCCACGAGAACTATTAATTTTTCTGAGATAAAAAGTAGCTTTTGTCCTTTTCTGGGCTCCACACTATATGTATACAAAATTTTGTGGTGATTAGTACAGTAGTTATAGCGTCAAAGCGCAACAAACAAACTCACTTTCGTACCTACTTTGAATCGGTATTTTCTCCAAATCTTGACGAAATGACACGATGAGCAGCCGCTTGGCAATAATCTCAATATTGTTGAATCCAAAGCTTAGTTACAACTTATAATCTGGTGTGCTGTGGAGTTGTCTACCACCACAAGCAATTTAAAAAAAATGTGTTAAAGACAACACTCTGCATGTAGGAATAATCCTTGTATCGCGGGGGACTTTACAAACATACAATTTCACAATGTACACCCAGACTCTGCACAACCATTTGTAGATCACACAAAGAGTTTTTCTGTGTGGGAATCGAATCCACAATACTCGGGTTGGTATCTAAATCAATCCGCCTTATTTTTGTTTAAAGCTTTTTTTTAAAGTACAAATTATTTGAGAATAAGGAAAAAGAGTAAATGCTTCCGATATATGGCGCTGGTCGTAAAGACAAATGTAATAAGGAGATTGGGATGGTCGAAAGACCTGTACTATAGCTCAGTGGCTTAGAGCACTTCCCCGGATTGGAAAAGACGCGGGTTCGAACCCCGCTAGTACAAAAAATCTCTTTTTCCTTATTCTCAAATAATTTGTACTTTAAAAAGTGGCGGAGCATGTCAAATGCTAAAAAATATAGATCAAAAAAGCTTTTTTTTTTATTCGACAGCGATTTTTTTTAAATTATTGAGTAGGACACACTCGTCAATTAATATGTGAAATTTAAGGTATAATTTTCTCCCTAAAAGAGGGAAGGTGGGGAGAACGGTAAATACATCCCAACACAAGTGATAGACTAAAAATATCTCTCCTGGGAACAACCGCTCATAAAACGGTACATCAAGTGACAGATGAAATATCTACCAAAGCGCTTAGGGAGATTTCAATCTCCTAAATTATTACATAAAAATATGGCGAGGTCCCTGTTACTATCAACTTATAAGGTCGAATTTTCCTACTTTTTATCTGTAAGAAATGTTGTCTTGAAGCACTGAGTTTGAATCTATTGAACCATAGTCTTTTTTTTTATTTAAGGCGGGAAAAAATGTATTTAACCGCACACCCCGTTATTCGGGGCAAAGAACAGGGTAGTGTGGGGCCTCACCCACTAAATAAACCCGCCATGTGCCGTCTCTCCGCCTTTATTGGCGGACCTAAAAGTTGGGATACTTTGAAGTATAGTCCCAAACATTCCATGAAGCATCTCATTCGTATTTTGTAATTTTTTGCAGACATTTTGTAAACAAATAGGCTATATTTATTTTTGAATACACGGGTAGTTAACACAAAGTGTGATCGAAAATAACAGTCACGGGCAGGATATAGCTGCGTCTCCTGGAATACCGTCCCGGATGTTTTGCCAATTCTGCCATCGTGACAATTGTTCGAGACTGTGAATTTCGATAACACATTTATTCTTAACGTCTTGGGTTCGATAACACATTTTAAGACTTTGTATTAATTTAAATGCAAAAACTATATCAAAATATATGGGTATTACGAGGGTAAATTGACGGCAAAATATTATGTAAATGGCATTTTCTTTTTAGGTATCGATTGGATATTGGTAATATTAGTATTTATTTTTTCTGAATCATCCCATG
This sequence comes from Leucoma salicis, assembly GCA_948253155.1. Lineage (NCBI taxonomy): Eukaryota > Metazoa > Arthropoda > Insecta > Lepidoptera > Erebidae > Leucoma > Leucoma salicis. The sequence goes on along the minus strand of OX411806.1, from coordinate 774,223 downwards.
TTTTTCATACAGTTATTAAGTCATACTATTGCGATATAAACTCGCATTCATATCCAAAATACAAGATTCCTATCAAATCGCGTGGGATAACACATTTTTACAGATTCAATCATCTACTGCCGAGCTACCTCGAGAGTAACCTAGTTACCTCGCAACGCAGATGTATTCGCTCTAAATTTCGCATATTCTATCAATCTTAAGTATTAAACGAATCAGTGTCTTGCAATATAGTATTGGTATACAAATAACATAGATTCATGCAAGGATAGTCTAGTGGTAAAACCAAGGACTACAGGGACAGTGGTATCGAAATCGATCCCCAATTCAAGGTCCTGACTTCGAATGGCACATACCTATGACTATTCCATAATTTTCGAACTTATATGCATATAACCGACTTACCTGCCTTAGTCTTACATAGGTGCTGATGACCATTTTTATTTTATCTCAAACTTATAATGAACTACAACTCCTTAGTAAGTAATTTTTATTTATTTCTTCACATTTTGCTGGCATGTACCGCAAACCGATCTTTTCGGGCCTTGAACATACATTTTTACCGGTTTAATTAAATGTATTATACATAAAAAACAGTTTGATCTATACTTTAGCACTTGACATGCTCAGCTACTATTAAAGTACAAATTATAATTTGTGAATAAGGAAAAAGAGTATTCGCGCTCGTACTAAAATACTCTTTTTCCACAAATTATAATTTGTATTTCACAGAAAACAGGTTTGCGCTTAGGCTCGTGAGGCCCCAGGGCTTAGATCCAGGTCTAGGACAATATTTGAGAGGCTTCAAAATGTAAAAGGCTCTTGAACTTTCCCCATTTCCCTGTCCCTTCAAAAGTCAAAGTTAGTTTTTTCCAATTTATTATTGTTCAAAGAGGTACAAAATGTCTGTGAATATAACTTTGACTTTGTACTGGAAACTCTTAGAGGCAAATTTCTCTTGTTAGTTCTACCCGAGAAATTGGGAACAAAAGAAAAGTCACATTGTATTTTAATGATAATATTCTGCTTTGAATTTCTTAAAAACTATAATCCTGCTCATATTTTATTAGTAGCGGCTACCTTCGAGTTGGTCTGCGAGGAATTTTATAGTTAAGTATTCAAGCTATTTTTTCAAAATAAAAACCTAAGTTACTCCTTATAATATCAGCTATCTGCCAGTAAAAGTTCCGTCCAGATCAGCCGCGTAGGTTCGGAGATTTGTAATTATCACCGGGATACACACATCGGAATTAGTAAATACTTTTGTCGAGCTCGAGTGAGTCAGTACCACCATACAACGTGTGACCGTCGTGAAACGACTAGGTGTCCTTTGTTTGTAGAAAATAACTGTCCATTCGTTCATACCCAATCCGCGTAATAAAATTGTGAGCAACGACTTAGCAATACTAAATATTGCTGAATCCATGAGTCGTACTCATTTTATCATCAAACAGGTCGTATATTTATTTGCCTCTATAGTGTAAAAATAAAAAAACTAGACGTCGCGGGACGTTTACCAGATGTAAAAAAATCTAAATTATTTTGTAGAAATAAGATGATCATAACTTGACAAAGTACTCCTCAAGACGAATCAAACGAGTATAAACTCGATAGGATTGCGTCGTTTCATTACAGAGTTACTGTGACCACCTTCAAGCTCCATCGTCAGACCCTGGATACCATCTAGAGACAAAGTACTCGTCAAGACAAATCATACGAGCCCAAACTCGATGAAGTTATGTCGTTTTATAACGGAGTTCCTATGGCCACCTTCTGGCTTCATCATCAGACCCTGGGTACCATCTAAAGACAAAGTACTCTTTAAACACAAAGTGAAAAATGTGAAATCGAAAATAACAGTCACGAGCAGGATTCAAACCTGCATCTCCTGGATACCGTCCAGATGCTTTGCCAATTCAGCCATCGTGACCCTTGCTCCTGACTGCTAATCTCGCTAACACATTCATACTTAACGTCTTTGGGTGACGCCTGCACCATCTGTCGGAAGTATTTTCATACATTATACCGACCAGGTAAACTTAATTTTACAATTAAGATTTTACCTAATAATGACGCAAGCCCTATAAATATTTAGATATTTTTATATATATTTTTATATATATTTTTAGCATAAATGCTTTTTAGCATATATAAAAAGAGCATCTGGACGGTATCCAGTTCCGACAGATGGTGCAGGCGTCACCCAAAGACGTTAAGTATGAATGTGTTATCGAGATTAGCAGTCAGGAGCAAGGGTCACGATGGCTGAATTGGCAAAGCATCTGAACGGTATCCAGGAGATGCAGGTTCGAATCCTGCTCATGACTGTTATTTTCGATTTTACATTTTTCACTTTGTGTTTAATGTATGTTGCTAAGCATGTCAAATGCTAAAAATATATATAAAAATATCTAAATATGACAAAGTACTCGTCAAGACGAATTATACGAGCCCAAATTCGATGGGGTTTGCGCCGTTTCATTATAGAGTTCCTATGTCCACCTTCCAGCTCCATCATCAGATCAGCCCCATTTAATCATAATAATCCATTGTGACGCGATATACAGATGCGTGTGAAATTTCAGCTCAATCGGAAACCGGGAAGTGTGTCAAATTTAATTTGCAATATTTGAACGGGACAAGTAAAATAAAAGCGTCGCCACGCTAACAGCCGAATTTATTCTCCCTCTGCATTAGATGTTTCACATCAAAATATTTATACGTCAAAGCGAACTCTAAATAAACATATCTAACTTCAAATATACACCGAACAATAGTACCCTCCCCTTTCGAATAGGCTGTCATTCCAACGCTTTATTCAAATCACAGAAATAATTATCAAAAACAATGTAGGTGACGTCAGTTTTTCAATTATATTGTATTTTGTGTTTGTGATAGCTTCAAACAAAGAAATTATTTGTAAAGAAATTATTTATCAAAATATCTATTGATTTCAGTGAAGGTTTGTAAAGGATATTATAAGTAAACTTTTGTAAACTGATAATTATACGACCCTCTGTTCCGTGTGGTGACGGATTAAGAATACAAGTGTCATCACCCCATTCTTTCCCACGGGTGTCTTATGAGGCGACTAAGGGAAGTAAGCAATTATCATCCATTGCACGACTGGTGGTAGGGCTGGGTACCAAGTGGGAGTACTCACTTGGTATCCAGCCCGAGCGGGTTGCTACCACCATGTCCCGTGTGACCGGCCATGAAGCACATCGTTGCGTTTTGGCTGTAGCAGGAGATAGCCGTTTATATTTCATTTCATCTGTGAAATGAATTGGAGAGCAGCGGCTTGACAATACTCTCGGTATAGTCGAGTCCATGGGCGGCGGTTACCATTTACCATCAGATGGACCGCAGCTCCTCTGCCACTACATGCAATAAAAAAAAGCTAATAGTTATACCTATAATTTTCTATATGTTAAACACAAAGTGAAAAATGCAAAAAATGCAAAAAAAAAAAAAAACTTGGTGTAAAGATGTGAAAAGGAATTCTCCGAGGGTTCGGGCATGTGGAAAGAATTCCAGATGAGAAATCGGTTAAGAAGATATACAATGCTAAAGTGGAAGGATGTAGGTACAGGGGAAGACCGAGACTATCTTACCTGGACCAGATTGATCATGTGTTGAAGGAAGTTAGAGTCAAGAGTCTCCGAAACCGTCGAGCGTATATAAATAGAATTATGAATGTTGAGGAAGCCAGTGATGTATGCAAGGATAGTCTTTTGGCACTGTGTTCTCTCTGCCTACCCCGCAAGGGAGATGGCATAATGATAAGTAAGTACGACTCGCGGGGGTCAACTTCAGGGAAAGGAGGATATGAGGTGGAGAGGATTAATAGGGAATGTAGAAGTGGCCTGGTCTACCTTGATTTTCAACTGTACTTATTTCCTTAGACCCCTAAGGACATTGATCATTGGCCATATTAAACAGTTAATTTATTTCTATTGATCATTCCAAGAAAGCTTACTAAGTGCTAGTTACAACAGTTGTAGTCATATAACATTGTGACCACAAACAGACAAACTTCACTTACAACATTATAAAAAATCCGCAAAAAGAATTTACAAATTAATGTGAAAATATTTGAATACCGCTCCGTAAGTAGCATATTTAAATCCCGCAGATCTTTTTTCTAATTTATTCTACTTAGAAGTACAGCAAATCTAGTTTAATAAAAATAAGAAATCCAAAAAGAATTTAAGACATTTTCCTAAAAACAACTTTGTAACCTAAACGTATATTATTTAATAGCAAGTTTTGTAATGTTCGGTCATAATTCATTTTTGCATTAAGAGGGTGTACGCCCTTAGGGATATTTGGACCCTTGTATGGTGGTCCTATCATACAGTTGTAAATGACACCAGTAGTTCAATCACAGCTTTATACAAAGATGGCACAATTTTAACTTAAACACCATCCATCCATCAGCCTTTCAACGTACACTGCTGGACAAAGGCCTCCCCAAGAGAACGCCAAAACGAGCGGTCCCGTCATGGGGGATAATGCCGTAATCGCCACGCTTGGCAGGTGGGTTGGTGATCGCAGTGGATGTTGTAAATACTCAAGGGAGTGCTGCTGCCCACTCCCCCGTTATTCCCTCAGTCGGCTCTTACGACTCCCGTGGGTAGAGAGGGGTGGGATAATTCTAAAGCCGGCCCCACACACAATTTAACTTAAACACACTAGCGTTGAATCCTCTGAATCATTCTATTCATATACCGGTGAGATTTCCACCCATGGTCCGAAAAAATGCTGCTGTGCTTTAATTATTGAACTACTGTAGATAGTATAGTGTCAATCAATTTATATTTTTATATATATTATGAAATGACTGTGCCATACGTTTAATGTATTTAAATTCATTAGTTTGTTCAAGTAAATAATGATTGACGTACAATCCTTAATTTTAATCAGAAGAGGACGTTGATACTCTATTTCGAGATCCCACCGAAATCATGTTCTACACCCATGTGTTTTTTTTTTAATTAAAAAAAACCCTATGTTATCGGGCAGAGAAAAAATAGCTTTAATTTGTTATACCACTTATTAAAATACGTAAATAAATTTTATGGAGTAATCCCATGTTAACTCCCGGTTGCCAATAAGTTGCAGCTAATTAAGAAATGGCACTCGGGCTTTTTTATATTTTTAAAAGTAGGTAAAAGTATTTTAATTGTGTATGACATCAATTTTAGTTCACCTGGAAAATACCCCTTCGGGGAATACATGCGTGACGCTATAAGATTTATATTATTACTACTACTAAAGAAATGTTTTGTGTACGTCTCTCAGATACCTAATTAGCCCGATGCAGTAATTATTTTGTCAAATAAATAAATGTAGAGACACAGCTCAGTTACAGTTTTATATAAGTGCATACTATTAATATTAACAAAAACAGCATTTAAAAAAAAACGCGCGTGCAGAAATCGTTCATTTGGGTATCTGTATTACTATATGTAACCTTTTGTAGTATTTAAATAGAATATCTAGCTACAAGTTCTTATTCAGCAGTAATATATATAAAAACAAATCTCACTAAATCACATAAACAAAAAAACATCCTGTTTTGTTCAGGAACTGAACCTACAACACTCACCTTAAGCTACAGCGATATATTTGCAGTTATTTATTGAGTAATCGATATTGATTGTCACAAATGCAACCATTACCATGCAACGACGCCATCACGGCTGCCGGCCTGTCCAATTAACGCTAATAATTCAACAAAGACATAGTCTTGCTCTAGGAACTGATAGGGTGAAAAAAACTGATGTATAAATTCAAACTAATAAATAAAATGAGCCGTCAGATGTGAAAACATTGATTTTCTATATTTCTTCAAATAATATTTGTGTCTTATGTAACTCTTGGTAAGCGACCTCTCTATACCCATTGATGAATTAAAACTGTTTTTTGTTTATTGATTGACATTATACTTGCTAGTTAGATGCTTTTGTCAATAGATAGCGTTAAAACAAATAAATTATTTCATATTAATTTCATATTTCATTAACAGCCGGTTTTACCCTCCCTCCGCATTAGATGTTTTCACATCAATAAATATGGATAAATACTAGCAATACTATAAGATATGTCATAAACTAGTCGTAATCTTGCTAGTAGAACAAACAGCAAGATTAAGTAACACACACAACACCTGACATTGTTGCAGTTGTTACAGGTTATCAGAATCCTGAACAAATATGACCCCGATCTTTTTCTTAGGTCACCAGTTGTCTCTTTAATTGGAGTATAGTGGTCGCTTGTTGTATTTGCTGGTGGGTGATATGATAACCTAAAACCGAACCAATCGAAATCCGATCCTAACAAACTTCATTAAATACTTATTCTTTCAAAAACATAAATGTGAAATGAGAGCCATGTTCAATATTATGATAATACTAGCCTTTGCCAGCGGCTTCGCCGCAGCCAAAAGCTACTTTTTCGGTTGCTGTGTGCTTTCGCGCATCACGCAAAAACTACTGAACGGATTTTGATGTAACTTATTTTATTTGAAAGGCCTTGATTGGTCTTAAAAACTGGTATACATTTTATCCCACTACTATATCGGGAACCTGAGATATAACCGAAAAACTAGAAAATTATTTAAACTAGAAGTACAAATTATAATTTGTGAATAAGGAAAAAGAGTATTTTAGTACAGGCGGGAATCGAACCTGCGTCCCTTCCTATCCGGGGAAGTGCTCTAATCCACTGAGCTACAGTACTATCTTTTAGACATACCCAATCTCCTTATCACATTTGTTTTAACCTGAAGAATCGGTTTGGTGTGGTTTGTGGGCCGGTGGAATCATCGGTCCATATTTCTTTAAATATGATGCCAGTGCGAACGTAACCGTCAATGGCGACCGTTATCGTACCATGATAACCGACTATTTGATGCCTGAAATTGAAGCTCGTGATATCGGCGACATTTGGTTTCAGCAAGACGGCGCCATTTCCCACACATCGCATCAATCAATGGATTTATTGAGATAACATTTCGGTGAGCACATAATTTCACGTTTTGAGCCGGTCGATTGGCCACCAAGATCGTGTGATATCACACCCTAAGACTTTTTGCTGTGGGTATATGTAAAGTCTAAAGTTTATGCGTACAAACCCGCTTCGATTCAGGCCTTGGAAGAAAACATCACGCGTGTCATTCGCCAGTTACCAGTCGAAATGCTCGAACGAGTCATCGAAAATTGGACTCAAAGGATGGACCATCTGCGACGAAGCAACGGCCAGCATTTGATAGACATAGTCTTCAAAAAATAAATGCCAAAGAATGCTCTTTCAAATGATAATAAACATTCTCCATTAAATTTAAATTTTCTGTGTTTTTTTCTTTAAAAAAGTAGGGAACCTCGAAATGGATCACCTCTAATAAAGAATCTAGATCTAAATGGGTGCCAAGTTCAATGGTCAGTCCTGAAATTTATTTATAACAACTTAAAATATTTTATAACAACTTAAAATATAAAACATAAAAAACATAGCATCACGCCTGTATTCCCCGAAGGGGTAGGCAGAGGTGTATTACACACCCACGACTCGCCAGCTATGTTTAAGTCCCACGTAATAGGGGGCGAGCCTATTGACGTCTACCGGGCACATTTCCAAACTCCGGGCTGCTACTGAGAATTTTTCTTAAAGACTTTTAAACTTTCCCGATTTGTACACATTATACACAAATATTAACGTATCGGGTCTTAATCGCATATATAATGTTGAGGTTGAATACCTTAATTTCCCGACGTTTCAAGGTATTGGCCGTAGTCACGGGTTGACTGGTGTAGTTCAGTGTTGCCTCCGTGAAGCGCGGGTGTCTGTAACTACCCTCACCTCGTTTATATTTTGATCTCCGAAACTGTCGGTACTTCGACACACCACACTAACGACATCCTCACCCTGGCGCGTAATGTTTATTCGGCGATATGTACACTTACTGATGACAGGATTCCATGATGTTGATAAAAGGTATCGATCTTCTTGGTTGAAATTAGCATGTTTTTTGATTTCAACCGCTTCCCGCGCCATCCTGGAGTAATAATAACGGTCGGTGGAGAGGACCTGTGGTTTATGCAGTTCAATCCAGTGTTTGGATCCCGCTTCCAGCAAGTGTTCCGCTATAGATGACTTTTGTGTGTGTCGGTGTTTTACAGCCGCGATACGTTCTTTAATCCTTTCCGCAATTGTACGTTTGGTTTGTCCAATGTAAGAACTACCACAGCTGCAATCCACTTTGTAAACGCCAGGGGTGTCTGCAGAGGGATTATATCTTTTGGAGTACGTAGGTGATAGGATACTTTGGAATGCGGACTATATACAGTCTTAATGGAGTATTTTTGTAGTACTGTTCCAACTTTGTCCGTTACTCCTTTAATATACGGTAAAAAGGCTGGTGCCCTGTCTACCCCAGCTCGTGCCTCCTTCTTCCGCAGTTGTCGTGTGCTACCTGTAAATCCGTTTCGTTTAAGTACCTCCTGAACATGTGTGAGCTCACTATTCAATTGTTCAGGGTCACAAATGTCGTATGCTCTATTGGTCAAAGATGCTACTACGGATTGCAGGTGTCGTGGATGGTGGTGCGAGTTAGCATGCAAGTATCTGTCAGTGTGCGTGGGTTTTCTGTACACAGTATGTGATAAGGTACCGTTTGCTTTGACCCTTAGTTTTACATCAAGAAATGCTAACGATCTATCCATCTCCATTTCAAAAGTAAACCTGATGTTGGGATGTATGGAGTTCAAATCCTTAGCAAATGTTTCCACTTCTTGTCTGCTGATCTTCATAATGCAGAATACGTCATCAACGTATCTCTTCCTCAGTTTAACCTGGGACAGTTTCGGCTTGATAATTTCTTCAATATGTTCCATCCAGATATTGGTCATAAACGGCGCCACTGGGCTGCCCATGGCTACTCCATCGATCTGGAGGTAATACTGTCCCTGGTAGATGAAGTAGTTGCCTTTTAGACAGCTTTTTAGTAGAACATTGTACTCACTGGACAGATCATTCGCTCCTAGTTTTTTCTCAATGACCTCGAGGCAATCATGAATGAGAACGTTGGTGAACAGTGACTCCACATCAAAACTCACCATCACCTCATCTGAGTCTACTTCCATGTTCTTGATGATGTCCACAAAATGTCTAGAATCATTCACGAACTATGCAGTCCCACCGACTAATGGTTGCAGTATTTTGGCGAGGTGTTTAGCTAGATCGTAAGTAGGAGAGTTAATTTTACTTAGATCGGGCGAAGTGGCACGTTGCTTTTATGGATCTTTGGCAAACCATATAACTTAGGTGGCTGAACGCTTTTAGGTCTAAAAAGCCTTTCATACACATCATCCACGAACAAATCCTTGTGGTCCTTAATTAGTGCTCGCATACGTTTCGTGACTCTAGCTGTAGGGTTGTACGACACTGGCTTATACACAGAGGTGTCACTCAACAGACTCCGTATTTTCTCATCATAGTCACCGGAATTCATCATCAAAGTGATATTTCCCTTTTCGGCCTTTAGCACTAAAATATCCGTGTTATCACGCAGCTCTTTCAGCGCCAGACGCTCTTCTGCAGTGATATTTGGTTTAGGCAGCTTTGATTTTCGAAGGATAGCGGCCACATCCTGTCTGAGCGTTTCGGCATCGGCAGACGGCAACTTGTTTCGCATTATCACTTCGTCAACATCATGGAATCCTGTCATCAGTAAGTGTACATATCGCCGAACAAACATTACGCGCCAGTGTGGGAATTTTTCTTATTTTTTTTTACGAAAAATCTCAATAGCACTGGCCGACCCGGGGATCGAACCCGAGGCCTCATGATCAGCAGTCGCTTACACTACCGCTGCACTACAGAGGCAGTTAATTTCTTCTTATAACTTAGGATAATATATTGAAGCCTAAGGTCTGACTTGGCTAATTTTCGTATAGGTACGAATTATATTATAGCCTTTGCAAGTTCTAAAGGTGTAATTTCTTATTTTATTCTTCCGACAATTTGGCTTGCTGGTAGAAACTAGCCATCGAACATAGGGCTCATCCATGACTGTTTTAGTAAGTAGGTACTTAATAATAATTTATATATTAGCCGTTAATGTGTTAATTTCATATATATTATGTAAAATGAAATAGTGAGCAGCGGCTTGAGAGTACTCTCTGTATAGTTGAGCCCATGAGCGACGGTTTCCATTTACCATCAGGTGGGTCGTGGATCGTCTGCCACCATAAGCAATAAAAAAAAAGTTATAAACGTAATATGTTTTAATCAATAAAGCAAAAACGAATTAATTTATTTTGATTAATAGTTATCACACACGTTTATATTTTTAAGAAGATTAAGATTTCTATTTTATAAATTGTTATAAACAACGAATTACATCGATTATGTATGTATCTTCGTATTTAAATTTAGTACACGGGATAAAAGCACCGTTGACAATCTCCATCCCAACAAAACTTAATTATACGACCCAGTTATGTTTGCGGGATGGCACTCAACACAAGCCACGTCAAAATAGATGGTAACTTTGATTAAATCCAACTACTTGAAACTGTGAATCAAAGGACAAATTAGCAAGTTTGTCGTAAATGGTTGAAATACCTAAAATGTACTACATTGTTGATAACAGTACCCAACATTGTATCCGACAGTGTTCGTTGTAATTTTATTTTCATCAACCCTAAAATGGGGGAGGTTCTCAACTAGTCCGTATAATTTAGGGTTGTATAAGTATTTGAGAATAAAATATTTGATTTCTGAAGCAAGGTTGTAGAGTGAGGGTGCACACGCACTGACCGCTAATCGTGGAAGGCTTACTTATAATTTTGCATTGCAGACAATGATATTTTACACAAGATAATAATAGGTATATATGTTACGTTCATAGTAAATGACGTTTAAAATCTGTTTCCGCATTACTATTACTTACGCGCACTATTATTGCGCACACTACTGACAAGTTGCACTAATAAACAGTGCAAAAGATAGGATAACCATATATGTGAAAGAGATAGCTCTATCTTTTCAATTATCAATTATATTTTATTTTAGTTTATTAGGAAAAACAAACAGTTACACAATTTTCTTATTCTAAAATTTATATTAGTTTAATTATCATCTTCGAGGTATAGATTATGATTTTTTGAGACCAACCAACAGAGCCGACTATTTCGGAAGTAGGTAAAAAAGGTAGGTAAATGAAATGTGATAAAATAGTTAATAGATATTGTATGAATCCTGATTTTATTCAGTATATTAAGTATTAAAACAAGTTTCATTTGTTACAAATATTGGAATTATTTATATTATTATCTAAGTTTAATAAATGTAAGAATATTATTATAGAATGGATAGTTTAGGAGGAGAGCCACTCACCCACGGAATGGAAATCCCGGCTATCTTTGGACACACACAATAACCTAAGATTGCTAGCCCCCACTCTCACAGATAGAGGAAAATGTGATAATAGCAGTACGATAATGATAATGTAGCATGCACGATAATGACAAATAATCAATATACAACCGAACGATACAACCATGCAACACGTCAAGAATCTCAAAACCGCAACGTTGCAATATTCTGCAAAAATCCGAACACAAATTGGACACGTGTTTTGCCTTTATACGAGGCATCCTCAGGACAACTCGGTTAGAAATGAGCAATTAATTAGATAATTTTCTTAAATGTAAGAATATAAAAAAAAAATTAGCTCTTTCTGAAATAGAAATACTTTGGATTTTGTACTATTCCGACGTTTAGAATACTTTACAAGCATTCATGGTCACATGAAATGAAATTTTGGACGTCCAATAGTCGATTAATTGACGATAATTATTATAAATAATTTATATTGTAAGATTTAACAAGTAAACACATTCGAAAAGATTTAATTTATTTCTTATAACTATATCTATCAATAGCTTTGAAGTGATCAATACCATTTTCTGATTCTTTTTGAAGGCAACCAGTCGGTTTCATTTCTTTGTAGACGAACAAATGCGATCCACTATTGCAGTCGGACCTCATTGTTAGGAAACCTTTACAAAGAAAAATAATAACCGTCTTACTAATAAACTTTTATACACGGCGTATACACGATGTATAACATCAATGTTACTAATAAACAATATTTTGACAGTTCTGTTGTATACATCTGTTATAACGCGTGCATAACTCTATGACATTTACCCAACTGCTATATACCTCGCGACCGTTGTTTATGTACTGTCTTACTAATAAAATTTTACACACGGCGTATACGAGATGTGTAACATCAATGTTACAAATAAACAATATTTTGACATTTTTGATCTATATTTTTTAGCATTTGACATGCTCCGCCACTTTTTAAAGGACAAATTATTTGTGAATAAGGAAAAAGAGATTTTTTTGGTTGTAAAGACAAAATGTGATAAGTAGATTAGGATGATTGAAAGATCTGTACTATAGCTCAGTGGTTTAGAGCACTTCCCCGGATTGGAAAAGGCGCGGGTTCGTTTCCCGCTAGTACAAAAAATCTCTTTTTCCTTATTCACAAATAATTAATATTTTGGCAGTTCTGTTGTATGAAAATACTTCCGACAGATGATGCAGGCATCACCCAATGACGTTAGGTATGAATGTGCTATCGAAATTAGCAGTTAGGAGCAAGGGTCACGATGGCTGAAGTGGCAAAGCATCTGGACGGTATCCAGGAGATGCAGGTTCGAATCCTGCTCGTGACTGTTATTTTCGATTTCAAATTTTTCACTTTGTGTTTAATGTATGTTGCTAAGCATGTCAAATGCTAAAAATATATATAAAAATATCTAAATATTTATAGGGTTTGCGTCATTATTAGGTAAAATCTTAATTGTAAAATTAAGTTTACCTGGTCGGTATAATGTATGAAAATGCTTCCGACAGATGATGCAGGCGTTACCCAAAGACGTTAAGTATGAACGTGATATAGAAATTAGCAGTCAGGAGCAAGGGTCACGATGGCTGAATTGGCAAAGCATCTGGACGGTATCCAGGAGATGCAGGTTCGAATCCTGCTCGTGACTGTTATTTTCGATTTCACATTTTTCACTTTGTGTTTAAAGTTCTGTTGTATACATCTGTTATAAATGGATAAATTGTATGAGAATTTACACAACCGCTAAACACTCCACGACCCTAGTTTATCTAGCGTGTAACTTAAAATTGTATTCATTAAATTCAAATGAGAATGAATTATTTAGATCATTTCGAAGTTTTTGATGAAAGTTACAGAAACAAGTACCAAAAAAAAATATTTATACAAAATTACCTCTAATGGTAGTAGATTCAACATGGGATTATTATTATTGTGGGATTCTTGCTATGACTTAAGAAATTATTTACTCCGGTTCTGAATCCCCATACTGAGATACACAGAGATTTAGGTATTTGCTTCATGGTTTCACTATGTGTTTAATTCATGGTTTCAGTGTGTTGCCCTAGTCTCCTATTGTACAATTTCGCCATTGACATGAAGTAAGATATTGATTTTGGAGAGCCTGTTATCCTTATTTTATATATAAAACAGATATAAAAGTGAGTCTGTTTGCTCGCCGGGTTGGCATGCTAAAGTGTTAATGAGCAGGCCACATCGCTCAACAAACTGACGACAATTGGAGAAATAAGGTTCTCGAGTGGTGAGTGGTTTCGGACAGCGTAGCACCAGATCGTTGGTTCCACCAGATGAACCGACGATTTGGTAAAAGCCACAGGGAGCCGTTGGATACAGTCAGCACAAGACTGCTCGTTGTAGTGCTCTCTTGGGGAGGCCATGTCCTGGGTGTTGAAAGGCTGATGAATAGATGGATGGATGAGAGTGACATTTATATACAGCAGTCCACGCGGACATAAAAATCCGCCAAGACATAGACATACTTTAAATAGTATAGTCTGGACAAGCTTCGAGAAGACTTTTTACTAAAACACATTTTGAATAAACCGTCTTCTTGTCATCTATGGCTTTTTGAATGTGAAGTACCTACCTATCATTATAAATAATTAAAATTAAAGCAATTGTCGCTACTATGTAGGTAGTATAGTAGGGTTTGAGAGAAAAACAATGATAATAATATAATGATCCTTTAATTATTATTATCGATTTTAGTGGATATATATTATGTTATCTAATTGAATATTTTCTCTATTTTAGTTGACATTTCTTCTTTATTAAAAGTTTGTGTACTTCTAACATACGTTTTATTTTGGAATATTGTGCTCTTCTGTAGCTAAACCATGATCTTTATTCATATTTTTGAGCTTTTTAGCTCACCTTCTTCAGCACTTAACAGCACGACTATTTCTTTATATTTATCAAATCACTGGCCAATATTTCGCAATAACAATATCAGGTATTCAATTTAACTTCTTGAATTAGAGGACAATTTTAAAATTAGTTAAAATTAGGTTTACTACATTATTTCTATTGCATTTATTTCGATTTCCAAACGGAGATCAGATGTTAGATATCTGCAACTTTGAAGTTTACATTCTCATGACGCTCAAGTTTGAAGGAAACGTTCCAACCCATAAAAATAATAGTTACCTATCTTGCATATGAAATCTTTTTTCATAAAAAAGTAATCCATTCATTTCTTTGTTTATTAAAAACACAATTATCGTAACATTATAAACAAGACAAACATTAATCAACATAAAATCATCTTTTCAAGTATAACATAAATACATTCATAAGTCTCAGCCCAAACATCAATCTAACCGAAAATTACTTGATATAAGTTTTAAAACGCTTTCAGTGAATGTTGCCAGTATTTTTTGTTATAACCAGTGTGTAACTTACTTGATATAAGTTTTAAAACGCTTTCAGTGAATGTTGCCCGTATTTTTTGTTAAAACCAGTGTGTAACTAAACAATGATTAAACACCTTTTATTAGTAAGGAAGGTGTGTAACTTCTATTCACTGCTTACAAATTCTATAAGAACACAGTTGTTATACGTCTATTTTGTAATTCTTTATTAGTCCTTACCAAGTCTTCTGCAGCGTGTAACTTAAAATGAAAATGAATTGTCTACGTTGTGTATGTGTCATTTCGAAGTGTTGGTGAAATATTAAATAATTACTAAGAAAATGTGCCGTGTGAGGCCGGCTTTAGAATTGTCCCACCCCTCTCCACCCACGGGAGTCGTAAGAGCCGACTGAGGGAATACCGGGGGAGTGGGCAGCAGCACTCTTTGTTCCGTGTGGTGACGGATTAAGAATACAAGTATCACCACCCCATTCTTTCCCACGGGTGTCGTACGAGGCGACTAAGGGAAGTAAGCAATTATCATCCATTGCATGACTGGTGGTTAGGGCTGGGTACCAAGTGGGAGTACTCACTTGGTATCCGGCCCGAGCGGGTTGGTACCACCATCTCCCGTGTGACCGGCCATGAAGCACATCTTTGCGTTTTGGCTGTAACAGGAGATAGTAGATTCATCTGTGAAATGAATTGGTGAGCAGCGGCTTGACAATACTCTCGGTATAGTCGAGTCCATGGACGACGGTTACCATTTACCATCAGATGGACTGTAGCTCGTCTGCCACTACATGCAATAAAAAAAAAGAGTATTAACTACATACACTGCGATCGCCAACCCGCCTGCCAAGCGTGGCGATTACGGCATTATCCCCCATGACGGGACCGCTCGTTGTGGCGTTCTCTTGGGGAGGCCTATGTCCAGCAGTGGACGTAGAAACGCTGATGGATGGACTAAGAAAATGATATTTGTACAAAATTACTTCTAATGGTTGGTTGCATGTTATTATTATTATTATGGGATTCTGGCTATGGCTTAACAAATTATTGATTTACTCTAGATCTGATTCCCCATACTGAGAATGAGAAAACTTATAATTTAAAGGTGTTTTAGAGCCTGAAAGCATATCGGGTGGTATTAGAAAATATTAATTATACATTGTGGCCCTAGTCTCGTATTGCTCAATATCGCCATTGACATGAAGGAAGATATTGATTTTGGAGAGCCTGTCGTTCTCACTATAATTATATATATGAAAAAGTGAGTATGTTTGTTTGCTTGTTTCTTTCTTACGCTTTCACACTGTAACTGTAACCACCATGCTCAATGATCTCAGCAAGGGTTCTCGATAGGTGGGTCTAAAAATTAACACGAACAAGGCGAAAGTCATTTCTAATGTCAAATAAAGTATTGCTAATGATGGCAGACGAGCCATGTTCCACCTGATGGTATTGTAGCGGGAGATAGCAGTTTATTCTTTCATTTCAAATCTGTGAAATGAAATGGTGTGCAGCGGTTTGACAATACTCTGGGCATAGTTGAGCCCATGAGCGGCGGTTACCATTTACCATCAAATGGGCCGTGGCTCGTCCGCCACCACATGCAATAAAAAAAAGCTAATAGTTATATCTATAATTTTCTATATGTTAAACACAAAGTGAAAAATGTGAAATTGAAAATAACAGTCACGGGCAGGATTCGAACCTGCATCTCCTGGATACCATCCAGATGCTTTGCCAATTCAGCCATCGTGACATCGTGACTCCTGACTGCTAATTTCGATAACACATTCATACTTAACGTCTTTGGGTGACGTCTGCGCCATCTGTCGGAAGTATTTTGCATACATTATACCGAGGTAAACTTAATTTTACAATTAAGATTTTACCTAATAATGACGCAAACCCTATAAATATTTAGATATTTTTATGTATATATTTTTAGCATTTGACATGCTTAATACTATACATTAAACACAAAGTGAAAAATGTGAAATCGAAAATAACAGTCACGAGCAGGATTCGAACCTGCATCTCCTGGATACCGTCCAGATGCCAGTCGGTCGGTATAATGTATGAAAATACTTCAGACAGATGGCGCAGACGTCACCTAAAGACGTTAAGTATGAATGTGTTATCGAAATTACCAGTCAGGAGCAATAGTCACGATGGCTGGATTGGCAAAGCATCTGGTCGGTATCCAGGAGATGCAGGTTCGAATCCTGCTCGTGACTGTTATTTTCGATTTCACATTTTTGACTTTGTGTTTAATGTATAGTGCTAAGCATGTAAAAAGCTAATAATATATATAAAAATATCTAAATATTTTCTATATGCTTACAGGTTATAGTAGATCCCTTCGTGTTTTATTAACTTTGATATCGTAATTTGTACACTTTTTGAACACACGATGGCATATTTGTTATTTTGTTACTCAATGCACATGACAGCTCATGAGTTTACTCGTCGCCTGCTAGACGCGGAATAAAGGCAAAACGTCCTAATGAGGACGTTTTCGAGTCTTCACAAAACGCGCGTGTAACATATCTGCCTCTTTTTACATACAATATCATTGATTGCAGAGTAAAAATGTTAATCTTCACTGTAAACATAATAACCACATAATCTGACGGTTTATTGTCTAATTCCTTGGTACAGGTATTTAGCTTAAGAAGGAATTAGGCCATGCTCCATAACAACATTAATCCAAAGAAAATATATTAACATTTGTTGTATTCCAAACGTTGTCCTCTTTCACATATATCATTTTTAAAAGCCAAAGGTTATGCCTTAGTCTCGTCTTCGGATAGGGCGTTGAACTCGATAATATTTTATTTATTACACGTGTTACAAATTAAGAGCTATGAACTCATTTTGTTACGTAATCCAGTCTCGTGAATATCATATAACCATTAAGGGAAGCCAATTAATCAACAATATAAATAGAATATAAGAAAAATATAATATAAGCCTATTCTATATTTTAAATTGCAAAGATGGCAAAGAGGTTTAGTGCTAAACTCCCGTGCTGAGTGTTGTGAGTTTAATCCCACGAAGAATAATATTTATATTTGTGTGATCAACGAATTCTTGTACAGAGAGATTACTATGTACGTAGTCTTTTGTTTAAATAAAAATAAAAAAACATGGATTCCAATTTTACAAAAGGATTTAAGTCATTTTACGTATTTTGAAATCCATATTTTAGTTGTTATGTTATTATTTAGTTATAACGTTATTTATATAGTAAGACCGTCAAAACAGAAACATCAAATTCGTTCCCCAATTGAAGGTTGAATTTTCTAAAATGTATTAATTATCACAACTTGGCGAAGGAAAACATCGTGAGGAACCCTACGTGCTTGAGCCATTTTCTTGACGCTTATAAAGTTTACCAATCAAAATTGGTCGACACTTTGAAAATTATTCTGACGATATTTATCCTTGCTTATAATAAGATGTTAATGGATGGATAAAAATAATAATAATAATAATTTGCTATTATCCATATAGTGAACATATAACATACACTCGATGTTGTGATACATGTGTAACCACAAAAGAGCTTTTAATAACCAAACATTGGATTATTATGACGACTCCGCGAATATCGCGTAGTTTATGTATCATCACATTATTCGTCTTATTCTCATTTCGATTATTTATAATTTATGATGGCCTTAACCACCTTCGTGATACAAAAACATTACCTCCAAATGTTAATGTGCAAATATCATTTTTTTATTCACAATCCGATTGAATATTCAGTCTAGAAATCGCTATCGGTTTAAAAACGAACGCTAAAACGGATCGCATAAATTTGCATGACAAACGCGCCGCCCCGACGGGGCATTACTTTTTTTAAGAAAAATATGACGACCTTCCCCCGATGGAGTTTCCAGGTCTATTTCCATAAATAATAAATAACGATCGAGGACGGAGCAAAGAGTATTCCGTAATATTTATTCTGATCGCGAATTCTTATCCACTTATCGAGTTTTTAGTCGTTTATAGGAATTGTCGTTGGTCTGAGACACGGAAGGGTGAGACTGGCTGTAGCGTTCTACCTTTGTTTATAGCTAAAATAGAATATAGATTTTTAACAAATCATTACTTTCTTACTTTTAGCACTTTTTGCACTCAAAATGTGTGAGACTGGAGCCATAATTAAACCACTGCTGAATCTGTGACATAATTTCTAAAAATCAGACATGTATTTCTTGCGAGGTGTTTTCGTTTTAGGCTTTACCACTGCACTTCACTGTTTATAGTTTTATCTTACTATGAAGTAAAAATTCTTAGTATGATTGCACGTGAAGATTGTAATAAGGAATTTGAAAAAAGAATCAAAATGAAAGCAGTCCATCATTATAAAACAGTATCGAGTTCTCTTCTCAATATCGAGCTGACACGTACAATTGCTGACATTCGCTAAAAGCCATTGAATTTTTGATTCGCTCGATCCACAGAGGGGGACCGCTTTGTACTCGGAAATTAACAAACAAGCTAATTCAATTATATTGAACGGTTTGACAAAGAAGAATGTTTGAAGTTGATCAGGAGACTTTGAAGATTCTAAGTACTTAATCCAAATTAATTGTAAAGGGATACAAACTTTAATCGAACTTTTAAGGTAGGTAGATGCAGAATAGAGAGAGAGTTAGAAAATACATGGTAGTATTAATTGTCTTATCATGGACCGAGGTCCAAGGTCCATGGTCTAAATTAAGTATACCTACAATTATAGAAATTATTTTTTATGTGTTTGTTTGTTTGTTCTTTGTTGTGAACATGTTTCTTTTGTTGTAAAAACAAAATAATATTACTGCAGGTATGTCATAAATAAACGACGTCTTTAGGTATCTATTCCGAGTATTTTAACTACATGCCTGCCGCCCTCTATTGAATATATTTACATTTACTATTGCGGTCAGGTAAACTTAATTATTGATATCGATTTAGTATAAAACTATCGCGTTTACTTGATGTTTATACTATCCCGACGTTTCGTATACTTTACAGCATTCATGATCACGGGTGGACTTAGATGGTAGGCGTCCAAACCTGATATGTTGTTTCAACGGTTTCATCTACCCACACTAATATGATTTTACAAATTTTTGGTTTATTAAAACACAGTTAAAAATATCTACTCTAAGATTTATGCTTACAATGTATGAGATTTTAAGCTAGTGTAATAAAATTAGTATAATACTCCTTTAAGTTTTAAATTTTTTGTTTATATTTAGTGCTTAAAAATTCTACCACAAACTACTAATTAAAATTTTTTTTACGCTTACAATGTATGAGATTTTAAGCTAGTATAATAAAATTAGTATAATACTTCACTTTAAGTTTTAAAAAAAATTGTTTATATTTGGTGTTTAAAAATTCTACCACAATCTACCAATTAAAATTTTTAAGTAATCAAAAAACTACCAGTTAGAAGACAATATTGATTATTAGTTTATATTATTAAATATGTATATTGATTTTATTAGAAGCTAAGACTAAAAAGCTAACACCGGATCGGAACGCGGCCTGACTAAGAAAGATCCGGCCAGAAAACTCAGTAGGCAACAACAGTTATGGATTATTACATTTATGGGGAAATACTAACTAATCACTACTGTGGGTTTTATCCACACAATAAGCGCTAACTGTGTCTTGCAATCTTGTGGTGTGCCTTCTTGTATTATGTTTGGTGAGGCCTATCACAGGATTCCAGCTTGATGGTAAAACCCAGCCGTCTTCTCTATTGAAATTGGGATGTTTCTTAATTTCAATAGCCTCGTATATCATTCTAGGACGACATCGATGTAAAGTATTCGAAACGTCGGGATAGTATAAAAATCAAGTAAACGGGATAGATTCCGTAAACGTAGTTTTATTTCAAAATGTGTAAAATTCGCGTACCTAAATGTTAGAAAGGTTTATATAAAACTAGATTTTGCCTTAGAATTGGGTCTTTATATAAATACATCATTACTTTATTATGTTTATACAAAAGCAGCTACGTAACTCTCAGAATCCATACAGTTTTTTAGGGCTCTCCGGACTAAAGAAAATGTTGATAAAAGGTTAAAAATTTCGTGAAAATAATTTTCGTGAGAAACTGATAATAATTACATGAAAGTGTATAAAAAAAATAATTACTTTCACATTTATATAATGTTATTAGTTAGGAACAGCACTCCTTCGAGTATTAACAACATCAACTACGATCGCCAACCCGCCTGCCAAGCGTGGCGATTACGGCAATATCCCCCATTCTTGGGGAGGCCTATTATGTCCAGCAGTGGACTTTATAAGGCTGATGGATGGATGGATGGATTAGTTAGGAGGATAAGGTGGCTTTATGTTCTTAGTTATTATTTAACTAGTGTCCTGGTCTAGCTTACCATGAATTTTATTTCTTATTGAAAAATATACCTAGGATTGTTGATTCTCGAGTGTATTTTGTTCACTCCGCGCAGACGTTTAGGTGTCACTGACGGACTTAACATCCAAACATCTTTTCAAACTTACATATTGATAATATCAGTAGTGTTTGTGGAAAACTCATAGGCACTTCTATAATGGAAATAAAATTTTTAATTAATTTTTACGGGTCTATTATTAATTTTTAAAGGATAATGTAGAATGTATTATATCTACTTTTTTGTTTTATTACTCCATTTTTGTGATACACTGTGATTATTAAAGATTTTTAATATAGTATCAAGCATTGCTAGTTGTATAGGTATAAATACGAAGGTATTCCTTTTAATTCGCAGACCTCAGAACTTCGAATTAAATTAGATCTGTGAAAAAAATAGTCTTTAACTTACTTTTTTTCTAAAACCTTTTTTATTTCAAAGAAATCATTATTTTTCTCTTTTCAGTAAAGAAATCTTTATATATTTTTCTTTGAAACATCTTTTACACACTGACTTTGAACTTCATTCCTAAAAAAGTCTATGTGCAAATCAACAAAGAAACAACACAGTTCAAACTACAACTGTACGTTTGTGGGTCCCACCCGTGACGCTCCCAGTCGGTTAATTACCCCCCGCAAGTGATTCCCCAGCAGGGCTCTTCCCAATTACACACGCAAATTGGACCACATTGGCCTCAGATAAACGAGAATCTATATTGAAGGCAAAAATAAACGTAAAAAGGTTTTTGTTTTCGTATATTAAGCCATGGAAATTTACGGTGACCTCTGGAATGCGATAAATTTCGACTGCGTGCTGATTTCTATCGGATACTCTTGTATTTTGGGAGTAAGAGATTCGATGTAACGATTGGTTGAAGTAAAATTGTTATCACGAATCAACGCTATCTCTCTCGTCCGTTGTATGATGTACCTACGTCTTAAATAAATATCATCTTCATCTACCATCAAAATACATTAATGTTCAGAGCGTAATAAAGAGACTATGCTACATGCCCGTTTGGATTGAACAGGCTAGAGCGTTACTTAGTACTAGAACGATGGTTGATTTTTAAAAATTACCGTGTTCCTGTAACATCGGCAGTAAATATAACATTTAGATAAACTCTACGGTCAGTAGGCTTTGACTTTTAACCAAACTATGCTAATGGATTCTGTCTTGTTCTCATTTCACTTGCTAATGCGGTCATGCAGCCGGTCCGGTCCGATGTCCTCGGAGTTTTGTATACAGACTTATCATTTCAAATATTGTTTTAGAAATATATAACCGTAAATCACTTACATTGTGAATCGATTTTGTCGACCCGGATTTCGAGCATATTCGATGCTCATCATCAGGGCGAGCGCGCCACGGTGTCAACGAGTTCCAGTGCCCGCCGTGAACCACAACGTGATTGATTTCCGGTTATATATTTCTGATATGTATCAATCTCACGATAGTTTCAATAACAGATATTGTTTTGTTTGATTAACTATATAAGGCAACGATTTGTTTCGTTATACCACATAAAAGCGATGTACCTAGTTAAAATCGCTTCAGCTATTTAATCGATCTAAGAGTACCTATAATACTTTCTGATATTTATAGGTAACGTAGAGGTCTACATGGTCATCAAGGTTGAAAAAGTTTTGAATAGATTCAATGCGGCACGTGGATCGAACGGTGTGGCGTAAATTTTAGAAGCTTAATATATTCGATATAAGTATAAGATAGTGCGGATAGAGGTAAAATAGTATATACCTATATATGAGTGTGTATGCATACATATTCTTAAATTTTCAGTGTAACAAAACGAGATGCCAGCATTTTTGTTAAATATGGTGAAGGAACTTGATAAGTCATTGATCTATCTATACTATTATAAAGGGGTAACAGAGCTATATGTCGGTACAGTTAAGATATTTGAGAAAAAATGCTTTTTTAGGCCATCCATCCATCAGCCTTTCCTCATTCTCTGCTGGATATAGGCCTCCCAAAGAGAACGCCACATTGAACGGTCATGTGCTTCCTGCATCCAATGATTGCCTGCGACTTTCACCTGGTGTGAGGCCGTCCTACACTGCACCGTCTGGTATGTTTACTTTTAGGCCATGACTACAATAGTAGATTGTATCGTAAGAGAGCAAAATAATATTTTTACGGCGAGGGCACATTTTTCCTCCTCCTCGCTACGTTTAGGATTCTACTAAAGAATCCCCCGCTACGCTCGGCATTCTACTCTGGAATCCCTCGCTTTGCTCTGGATTCAAAGTATGGCGCCCTAGCCAAAAATATACTTTGCGCCCTAGTGATACACTCTACTTTTCATCACCCACTATGAGAAAATAAAAAGTGCCTTATATTTTATTGTAATATTATTTTTTAATAAAAGATAGAGTAACAACTACATTGAAATTAAATAGTATCTAATAATAAAATAACTAAACAATTATATTTACATTTGAGACATTTTCGCAATTATGAAAATTTATACACAGTTTTATTAGGATTAGAGATTGTACTATGGGCCGTCGTACCAGCCATTCTTTATTCAAACAATATTTGCGTTCAATTTCTTTGGCGCTGAACACTAAGATGTTCCAAATTCAAAATTGCGCGGCAAAGATAATTGCGGCGCACTTATAGTAATTAATAGTACATTGTTACCCTAGGGATGAAAGCAACAGGGTATGGCGCCCGAGCCTAGCAAGGACTCCAATAGTTCGAGGGACTAAATAAGTCTTTATCCCGAGGTAAACACTGTGCTTTTCATTACGAATATGAGGAAACTAAAAATAAAAATCATGAAACACAAAGTGAAAAATGTGAAATCGAAAATAACAGTCACGAGCAGGATTCGAACCTGTATCTCCTGGATACCGTCCAGATGCTTTGCCAATTCAGCCATCGTGACCCTTGCTCCTGACTGCTAATCTCGATAACACATTCATACTTAACGTCTTTGGGTGACGCCTGCACCATCTGTCGGAAGTATTTTCATACATTTTACCGACCAGGTAAACTTAATTTTACAATTAAGATTTTACCTAATAATGACGCAAACCCTATAAATATTTAGATATTTTTATATATATTTTTAGCATTTGACATGCTTAGCAACATACATTAAACACAAAGTGAAAAATTTGAAATCGAATATAACAGTCACGAGCATGATTCGAACCTGCATCTCCTGGATACCGTCCATCATATCCGTAGCATCTGGATGGAGATTAGCAGTCAGGAGCAAGAGTCACGATTGTTGAATTGGCAAAGCATCTGGACGGTATCCAGGAGATGCAGGTTCGAATCCTGCTCGTGACTGTTATTTTCGATTTCACATTTTTCACTTTGTGTTTAATGTATGTTGCTAAGCATGTCAAATGCTAAAAATATATATAAAAATATCTAAATAAAAATCATGAATTAACTAAAGAAAAAGTGGGAGACTTTAAAATATTGAATTTGGAATCGCCGTTTTCCCGCCGATTTTTTTTTTGTGGCCTGTCAGCTTTTCAGCCATTATTTTTCATTTTAATCATTGAAAAAATATAAATCTTCGTTATTTTAAAGATATATCTAGTTGCAACTATATTAAAGTAAACTCATATAAAAAACAAATTCTTTAATAAATACTTAACTTTATGTTATTTCAATTTTACATCGCGCTGTAACTGTAAAATTGAAATAACATAAAGTTAAGTATTTATTAAAGAACTGTTGACTGGTTGTACAGAAAATAGAACTGTTTTTTTTTTATAATTACTCAGCTGTCAGTTGAAAGTAATTCTCCCTAGGGCTGAAAAGTATTACTTTCAACCCGCTTCTCAGGCAACTTCAGGCCTACTTTCAGAGTATGAGTAATAAAAAAACTCATTACTGCCTGCTAATAGTTTCTTATAGAAAACACAATCTTTGGGTGCACTTAAAGACGAACCATGTCGTCCTTTTCGAATAGATGGGATAAAAAAATATTTGTTGTGTAGTTTGTTCGCGCAACATGCAAAACAACTGAACGGTTTATGATGACATTTGTTTCGGTGTATAACTCTTGATTAAAGTTAGTATACTAGACGGCTGCGGAGCCGCGGGAAAATGCTAATATTCTAAATTTCCACTAGCGGATTCGGCCAGGCGTTGCTGTGGCACATTTATACATACACATAATTCGTTCTATACTTACTTACTTATCATCACGCTGTTTCCCTTGCGGGGTAGGCAGAGAGAACAGAGTGCCAAGAGGCTCTATTCTATACATCTCTCGCTTCCTCAACATTCATAACTCTCTTCATGCACGCTCGCCGGTTTCGGAGACTCCTGACTCCAGCTTCCTTCAATACATGACCGATTTGGTCTAGGTAGGTGAGTGTCGGTCTCCCCCTGTACCTACATCCTTCGTTCTATTATTATTTATATTAAAATACTTCGAAGCCATTTCTCATGTTCTCTCTCCGAATATATATTAGCATTATTACAATTTTATAATAGTAGAATAAGTACCAGTTATTCTGCCATTCCGAGGGGAGACAAATCCAACAAATCAAAGATCATAAAAATCGGTCCAGCCGTTCTTGGCTTATAAATAGTGTAACTAACCCAACTATATCATATTTTCATTTACTTTATATGTATAATTTTTACCGTGAGTAGGCATTGAAAATTTTTCGTTATAAAATAATCGAATAGCAGTGAAGTGGATCGCCACCATCCTAGGGCACTAGCCCAGAACTTTAGTAATCTAAAAAGAACAATTAAAATAGGTTTGTAAAGAAAGTATTATTGTTACTTAAAACCTTCCGCAGGCTGGTTCTCTATCACCACAATAAATATGATCACTTCATCTTCACGTAGACAAATGGAATATGGTCGTTTTTTCATTGTGCTAATCTTGATAAAACTCCTCCGTATTATTAATAGTCATTATTCCTAAGAATTATTCTCTTAAAATATCTCCAGCTAGAGAATTACGTAAGGCTTTTTAATGTAAATTTATTCCATCATGGCGGACATTTTAATAACAAAAAAAAACGCCAGCCTTACAACTGCATCTTGAATACACTGTTTTTGATTAAAACAAATTGAAATAACTTTTCAGTTTGTTATCGTAATGTTGTTGGAATATAGCTTTTGTAATATTAGCTTATCTATCTCACAGGAAAAAAACATTTTTAAAATTGCCTTTTCTACTTCCTACTTTGTACTATAAATAAAAGCAAGATTTTATGATGACCGGCCATGAGTTACGTGTTGTGTAACAAACAAATGTGTAATTTACTTTCACGTTATAACATTAGGATTTAATTGTATGTTTTTTTTTTGTAAGTTAATAAATGTTTTTAACATCTAACTTATATAAATGTAATCAACACGTAGTTTAATTTATCTAAATTAACTAACACTGTTCAATGAAAGGTCGAAAAAAACAGAAATTTCTCTACAAGTGTCAGCATCCCATTCTTTCCCATGGATGCCCTATGAGATAACTAAGGGATCTTTGCAATTATCACCCACTATTAGGGTACAAATGTAGGAGTACTCAAAATTTTTACGGGCGCGATAGGGTCATTTCTATATGGCCACCTGTAAAACATGTCAGTATATTTTGATTGTAGAGGGATATAGCCATTCATTCATCATACGTGAAATTAAATAATTTGCTGCGGCTTGGTTATATTTTTAGTATTGCTGAATCCATTGAGCGGCAGCTACCACTTACCATCGGATGGGTCTAGGCTCGTCTTAAGCAAAAAAAGCGAAAGCCACGTGTCCCCAGACTCCTCTAGCTAGCCGAGTTTACAAATTTGCGACCGTATATATGATCACGAACTTTCAAAGCCCGATGAAGAAACACGTATGATTTTTTTTTTGTGCATGTAGTGTCAGGCGAGCCACGGCCCATCTGATGGTAAATGGTAACCGTCGCTCATGGACTCAACTATACCGAGAGTATTGTCAAGCTGCTGCTCACTATTTCATTTCCCCGATATGAAATGAAAGAATAAACGGCTATCTCCTGCTACAGCCAAAACGCAACGATGTGCTTAATGGCTGGTCACACGGGAGATGGTCGTACCAACCCGCTCGGGCCCGATATCAAGTGAATACTCCCACTTGGTACCCAGCCCTACCACCAGTCACGCAATGGATGACAATTGCTTACTTCACTTAGTCGCCTCATACGACACCCGTGGAAAAGAATGGGGTAGTGACACTTGTATTCTTAGTCCGTCACCACATGGACAAAGTTTTTCGTGATTTTTTTTTTAATATTCACGGACATTTCACACAACTTCCTCTGGTCCCAAACTAAGCTTAACACTTGTGCTATGGGTACCAGATTACGGATATAATACATATATTACTTTTTTTTTGTAAATACATACATATAATAAATAGAAAACACCCAGACGCAGTACAAATATCTGTGTTCATCACACAAATAATTGTCCTGAGTGGGAATCGAACCCACGACCTCGTACATGGAAGTCAAGTCAAGTCAAGTTACACTACCGACTATGCCACGAGGCCCGAGGGCAGAAAGGAGAAAGCCGATTTTTATATGAGAGTTGGGCTATTGTTGCGTCTTAACCAAATTAACTGTAGAACATTGTAAATGTACTCAGGGTCTTTAAATAAAAATATCATTAAGATATCTGATAGGAGTTTAGAAAAATCTGACTTTTAATTTTTCAGTATGTTTTTAGTATATAGGTTATATATTATGCGTTGAAATTCATATATTTTATTCTATTATAGTATAAAATGTAGTATCAATAGTATTTTAGAGTACCTATGTAAGAAATATAGATAGGATATAATGCTACGGCTAACTACTCTGGATCTAGATTACATTCTAAGAGTCCTGGTCTTTGTACCACTAAAAAGTCTATCTCACAAGACGTCACGCTCTTTTTTTTAATTACTCAACGGAGAATTTGCTCAACTCAACGTTAAAGTAAACACTGAACAATAAAAAAAAAACCACTGCTTTTTCACAAATGAAGCAACACATAACCGTACATAACACGTTATATCGGCAGTACAAATGTCAAATCTTGTCAAATAAGGGTTGCTAGTAAAATAACAATATATATCCTAAAATATTTTTAGAAATAGATAATAAATGTTATTATATTTTTAATTTAAAAACAAAACTCATAATTATGATTTTATAAAATAATATTCGACTAATACTAAGTATTATAATAGGAGCTCATGTGGGTTTTCTTTTATTTAGGTATTTCATTTCAATATTCTTACTATTTGTCTTTAAAAATGGGTATAGTAATAAACTGGCGACATTGACTATCCAAGCCTTCCAATAAATATGGCAGTTCCGCTTATTTCTAATTTAATAATATGTATATCTTTATTTTTATAACTTTGAAACCCCACTTCGCTTATGACTAATCTAAATATATATATAACATCATTATTAAAAGAAGATAGTTAAGACGCACGACGGGCACAATATAGCCTGGTTTTTGGCATTGTCTTTTCGTGAAGTCTGGCTATATGCATTCGGATTTGGCCTGTCCTATGTTAGTCGCAGCACCTGACAGTAGGGCATTATTATTGTGAAATATAAGCATTTTTAAGAAACCTAGAAAAGTGATTTTAAACATAACTACTGACTCACCTCAACTACCTTGACCGATCAGTCATAATTTATGTGAAAATTATTGTATGTTTGGTATCTTAGCATTTCATAATAATTTCTATAACTATTAAAGTAAAATAACCTCTAAATAACATTCAGTGTCTTCATTTGATATTCAGTGACTCTGGTATACTATAGACATTTGTAAGTGTAGAAAGCTCTATATCTAGTACTTGGGTCTTGAACTCCACCGATCTGTTATTTATAGACACCGTCAGTCTCGACCTGTTACGGGTTAAGGCTGAATAGAGGTACTTGATACTTTGACTTCGATATTGTCACACGGTTGTTTCATCGTATTATTGTCATAATTAACTTTAATTTCCATCTATTCATCCATCCATCAGCCTTTCAACGTCCACTGCTGGACACAGGCCTCCCCAAAAGAACGCCACAACGAGCGGTCCCGTAATGGGGGATAATGCCGTAATCGCCACGCTTGGCAGGCGACTTGGCGATCGCAGTGGATGTTGTTAATAATCGAGGGAAGTGCTGCTGCCCACTCCACCGGTATTTTCTCAGTCGGCTCTTACAACTCCCGTGGGTAGAGAGGGGTGGGACAATTCTAAAGCCGGCCCCACACGGCCAACTTTAATTTAATTACAATTAACTAGCTCTTGTCGGGTGCTAACCACACGTGAACTCGTATTCTTAATAGGCAAAAAATTACAACTGTCTAGAAATGGAGTGATATGTTTTTCTCTAATACAAAACTTATTTGCTTCAGGTGGTTTAGGGGTCAGAGTGCTTATCCCGGATCGGGAAATAACGCAGATCCATAATTATTTTTCCACAAACAAAAAATGATTCTCGGAAATTATCCAAGTAAAATATACTCCTAATGGAGACTGATAGCTCCTCATCGTAGGTGGATAATTTTGCTTTTATGATTCAGCTTCTTTAATGCTTTTACGTCATACCTTCGTGATGACGTCACGTTTCTCTAATTCATTTTATGAGGAAAGACGTTGTCAATTATATCGTATATTCCTTCCTGACACAGACTAACGTGTCCGTTTATATTTTATGGTTTACTGCTTCTGATGTTACAGACATTCGTATTAAAGCTTAAAGTGAAAATTATTATGAAAATCTAAAAATATTTCAAAGAGTGTGCGATTCAAGCTAGTGAATCTCTAAACCAAGTTCTGCTTGAATCAATATATATACCCTTTAAATTGCCGTGCATTATATCGGTAGTATTACTACCACAGTGATGTTGCTTTAATTTCCAAAGTTGTTTCAAGTAAATTGAAGAGTTTTTCATCGTAATACTAAATGAAATTAACGATGAGTGGCATGATGCGATAAAAATTAACATCATGAACTTAAACAGTGACAGCCTAGTTGTAAGTTCTTGGTATTGATCATGATGATTGATCTTCTGGAGTAGAAATATAAGAGTATTTGTTTACAAATTATCACTATACGGTTAAGGAAATATACTGAGAAAATATTTCATTTGAGAAAACCAGCACCTTGCCAGTATGGTAGACTATAGTCTAAATCCCTTCCAATCTGACTGGAGGCCCGTGCCTAACAGTATAACAATAGTAGCCTGTTAAAAGTTTTTATTCAAATTGTATGCGCTTTTTGTTGGTCGCTTTGATTCTGATTTGATCGCATTTTTTTTTTTCAAAATACCAGTATCCGCATCCTAAACCATTATTCTAATAAACCAATGTAATACTTACTTATCATCACGCCATCTCCCTTGTGGGGTAGGCAGAGAGGATATATGAAATAATTGCCTGGAATTTTATAATAAATATTGTAGCATTTAAATTTAATAGCGAGGCAAAGATCAAATGTATAATGAATAACATAATGCTCATACATAACATAACGGACTTGAACACTTCATAATATTTGTCATCAGAAGTGGGAGCGAACAGTCTAATAATAAAAGCTAACGACGTAGATGACAAAGCAGAAGCCCTTATGCAAAATTTTACACTCGAAAATCGAATGCGATACTTGGGTAACATTATTATACCAACATTTGGTGCTAACGACCAGCTTTGTGATCACCAAGAATGAATTAACGAGCGATATGCGATTAGGGACGAACAACTTTTCGATGTTGTCATCGAAATTTTAAGGCTAAAATATTATCAGTTCAGTCCAATTCTGGGAAGTCAATTTCATTTCATGTATATAAGTCCATTCCTGTTCCAACCATTTCTATATGCAAAAGCACGCTCGGTACAAGCACCCTAGTAAAATGAAAACAGTGTAATATTATATTTTCCATAATCGCATCACTTGTCAACCATAACAAAAAATGACGTTTTTACTAGCTTTTTAATATCTTATAATACTTGGTCATCTCTACAAGAATATATTACGCAATAAAACTCTGTCTTTTCTCGTGGAAACATAAAACCATATCGTTACAATTAGTGGTGGACTGAGTACCATATAATGAAGTCAGTTCTACTCACATGCCCGTCCACAGAATATCATACATTATCACGAGCACTTAATGCAAATTAACGACTTGTGAAGTGTAAAGCGTTATTATGACGTCATACAAACCGAGCTTATCGGGTTATATTTATTTAGGCGTTTTAAGGTTAAGTAATTTTGCTCAATTACGCACATATACCGAATCTATCTATAGTAACTATTGTTAAAAAGTATGAAACAGATTCTTAACTTTGAAGCTTAGGCGTAATGATTTTACGTATTTTGAAAACGATTTATATTTTGAAATAAAACTACGTTTACGGAATCTATCGCGTTTACTTGATTTTAATACTATCCCGACGTTTCGAATACTTTACAGCATTTATGATCACGGGTGGACTTAGATGATAGACGTCCAAGGCTGATATGTTACAAAATTTTTGGTTTATTTATTTTAAGCCACCTAATATTCGTTTAGAAATACAGTGAAAATATCTACTTCAAATTTTTTTAAGCTCACAATGTATGAGACTTTAAGTTAGTATATTAAAATGAGTATAATACTTACTCCTCTTTAAACTATAAATTTTTTAAAGTACAAATTATTTGTGAATAAAGAAAAAGAGATTTTTGTTTCCTGCTCCTACTAAATATCTCTTTTTCTTTATTCACAAATAATTTGTACTTTAAAAAGTAGCGGAGTATGTCAATTGCTAAAAGAAATAGATCTAAAATGTCTGTAAAATTTTGTTTTTATTTAGTGCTCAAATATTCTACCACTAAGAACTACTATCAGTAAGAAGACAATCTTGGTTATTAGTTTATATTATTA
The DNA here is from genome assembly GCA_948253155.1 of Leucoma salicis. Taxonomy (NCBI): domain Eukaryota; kingdom Metazoa; phylum Arthropoda; class Insecta; order Lepidoptera; family Erebidae; genus Leucoma; species Leucoma salicis. The sequence goes on along the minus strand of OX411806.1, from coordinate 742,101 downwards.
AATATATTGATTTTGCCAAAAGCTAAGACTAAGCAGCTGCCACCGGATCGGAACGCGGCCTGACTGAGAAAGATCCGGCCAGAAAACTCAGTAGGCAACAACTGTTATGGATTATTAATTTTTGTACGGAATTACTGAGAGCTAAAGTTTTTTAAAGTTTAATTTTTTTTTAAAGGCAAATACTAATCACTACTGTGGGTTTTATCTACACAATAAGCGCCAACTGTGGCTTGCAATTTTGTGGTGTGCCGTCTTGTATTCTGTTTGGTGAGGCCTATCACAGGATTCCAGCTTGATGGCAAGACCCAGTCGTCTTCTTTATTTAAATTGGGATGTTTCTTAATTTCAATAGCCTCACGTATCATTCTAGGACGGTATCGATGTTCTTTTGCGAGGATTTAAGGTTTGTCAAACCTAATGTAATGGCGGGTGTGGTCCTGTGTGTGCTCACAAATTGCAGACTTTGTATAGCGACGGTGCTTCACATCAGCTATGTGTTCTTTGATCCGAGTTGTTATGGATCTCTTTGTTTGCCCAATGTAGGAGAGACCACAATCACAATCCAGCTTGTATACTCCTGCATCCTGTAAGCGTATATGGCACTTGACTGGTGGTAAAAATTGACTAATTCTTCTGAGTGTGGTATATAGTAGGTTTTAATTGAAGCAAATTCTCAAAGTTAGGCTACGTTCTCAAAAAAGCTACCAATTTTGAAGTCAAATGACTTCAAAACTGGTAGACATTTTATCCCGCTACTATATTGGGAACCTGAGATATAACCGAAAAACTAGCTTTTGGCTGCGGCGAAGCCGCTGGCACAGGCTGGTTGCTTATAACATTAGTGTAAAGGGCAAAAAAAAAGGTAAAAGTCTTTTCTTTATACTACGCGATTGGCAAGCAAGTATACGGTATACCTGATGGTAAGTGGTGACCGTAGCCTATAGACGCTAACAACGCCAGACGCATTACTTGCGTGTTGCTAAGTCCGAAGAAAGGGATAGTAGGTGGATTGGAATGACACTAGAAGAGGATAATGAAAACTTTTGGGATTCCGGCGCTCTCACCCACCATACAAAACACACCAGGAGAAGTACCTGCCATTATTTGGCGCTGAAGTTTTGAGACGTTCTCACTTACATCCGCTATCGAGTCGGCCCATTGATGCTGGGTCAAACAAGGCTTTACCACTAGAAGTAATTAATTGTAATTAAGGTGTTTAACGTATTAAAAAATGTACGTTAACATACTCAACAGATGGTGGGAGCATTTCCCAATAGACCTTAGGATGTAAAGTAGAAACTGATTATGAAAACTAATATCTAGTGTCTCATAATGATTAAAGCGTTGATGTATCCACCCGAGGTAATCATTTTTCATAACTTTTAATTTTACTAAAGCTCATGCAAGACCATCTAATAACTACAAGTAAACGAATTATGGTCTAACAAACCCACCCCGTACATCAAACCAGTTTAGCAGCTCAAATATTAATTTAAAAATAGTTTTTAACATCAAGCTGTAGTACAGAATGCAATAGCAAGCGCTTCTCACATTCCGCACGTTAATAAATCTGCTTGGTTCAACCAACGTAGGGTCGGGGGTTCCAAGTCCCCCCAATTACCGGTAAATTGCTCTCTCAGACGGCAAGGGTTCGACTCCCGTGCGACAACGTGTGAATGTCGACGCTATGCAATTATACACTTCGTTGTAGCACAAAATTGTAGGAGCTAGTAAATCACATTTAGTTTTTAAAGTATTATTGTGTGTAGAGTTATATTTTCGACGGTTTTATATTGTAGACAAAAACTGAAGCAATTTAACAAGATAAGATTATCTTTTTTTCTCAACGCATTACGTTCCGCTATTGAGCACGGGTCTCGTCTACGATTAAGTCGGATTTAGGTAATAAAATAATATAATAGGTTGGCAGACTTCACAAGCCGTCAAGAAAAACTCTAAGTTTTGCGGGTTTCCTTACAGTGATATCAACAATATTTAAGTATAATTTCAAAATTAAATTTATTTAATTTTTTGAAAATATTTAAAAATTATTGTTGCCGTGCGAACCTTGATCTCGATCGGGTTGAACAATACCAATGTCGATTTGTCAGTAATGCTTGGTTTTACCATTAAGCCTAACAAAATAATATTTTCAATCCATTACTTGCCCATTATTGGTCATGGGTATGCTCTTAGAGTGAGGGGGATTAAGGTCATAATCCACCATGTTGTGTGCTTCGCAAATCGTTGCGAAACAGCTAAGTTTCTTCAAGGAGTCATATTTCACTAAGGATTCACAACTTATGATGAAATAAACACATAATTTAGGAATGTCACGAGTGATTGTCTAGCGTGGTCTCCGCCTTGGGCTAGGGATCGATATCAGTACCCCTGTTATTGCATACCTTTGTCTTTTTATCAAGATCCAACTGCTTTAATAAACAATACTACATGTTCATAACTCGTAGGAATGCTATGGAGATTTTTAATAACGTTCATACGAATGGCGGCCATGTTTCAATATGACAATTGGTAATCCGTTATATCTGCTAGTCTCTCTGGGCAACATGCATGTCTCTATGTCTGTATGTATATTATACTCTATGTTTAAAATTAAACCTTGTGCAAAAACTGTTATTTTCCCAAACAAAGTAAGCTCTATGATTCAGCGGTCACACAACACAAATTAATTACATTTGCTTGCCTTCAGGCCAGGCGTTCATGTAGAAAATAATACTGTATTTTCAAAAGCATTTGTATAATACTTACTATTTAAAATTGGAGTATATTACATTACGATATTTAGCCAGCGACTTTGTCCACATGGACTTTATAATTGAATCCATATAGTATAAACATATCACTCCACTATCCACTATATATAAAAAAGCAATTTTTTTTATTGCATATAGTGGCAGACGAGCCGTGACCCATCTGATGGTAAATGGCAACCGTCGCTCATGCACTTAACTATACCGAGAGTATTGTCAAGCCACTGCTCACTATTTTATTTCACCGATATGAAATGAAAGAATAAACGGCTATCTCTTGCTACAGCCAAAACGCAACGATGTGCGTCATGGCCGGTCACACGGGAGATGGTGGTACCAACCCGCTCGGGCCCGATGCCAAGTGAGTACTCCCACTTGGTACCCCGCCCTACAAGACAAACGTTCTTTTGTAAGTCATCACATAAATATGTATGCAAAACATCATGATAATCGGCTCAGAAGTTACGGCGTCAAATCGTAACAAATAAACAAACTTACTTTCACAATGATAGTAATATATTAGTGTTTTTAGGTTGTATCATAGGTTCTTGATATAGTACCAGTTTTTAAGTCTAATCAAGGTTAATGTATCAAAGAAAAAGGTTTTATTAAAATCTATTTAATATTTTTTATCAAACAAAAAATATTTTGTGTTCAGAGACCCAAACTAAATGTATAGACACAGCTCAGTTACTTCCCCTATCGAGCCGGCCCATTCGTGCTCGTGGGATAAGCAAGGCCTTACCACAGCTAAAAAAGTTTTGGTTGTAGTGGGAGACAAAAGACGCGAAATGAAATGGTAAGCAGTGGCTTGACAGTACTCTTGATATAGTTAGTGCATGAGCGGTGGTTACCACTTACCATAACGTGGGCTGTCGCTCATCGGCAACCATAAGCAATAAAAAAGCTAAAATGAAATAATAGCCCAGACAGACAGCAACTTGATTTATACTTTGTATCGATGACAGCAAAGTCTGCATTTTATCGGCCCTATAGAAGCACAGTTGACAGATGTTGTTTCGAAATTCAACTGACATATTCCTATTTAAAATCTGTAGGAATATGACATCGACAAATTTTCAGCTAAACAAAGCCCAAAGGTGGCGTTGTTAGAAAAAGATTGGATATTCTCGTATGACAGAGAAAAATATAGAAACGGACTGAAGATTGGCATCCTACATTATTGCAGCCAGCATACACCAGCATTATCTGGATGAGAATAGAGATTTCACATCAACGTATTTTGTTGTCTGCATATTTTGGTCGTAAGTTCAATAGTATTTTTTATTATTAGCTTTTAGATCCTGTGGGGTTAATCACTTGATACTACTAACAGTATATACAGCCCAAGAGCGGCGTCTACCACTTACAACCAGTGCCGTGGCATGTCAGCTACCATAAGCAAGAGTATCTTTAAGAGCATTATGTTCTAAATATTTGTCGCAGATTTTAACTCGGTTACATTTTTTCCGCTCTTTTATTCAATGAATGAATAATTATTATGTAAGAGTAGTCACATAAAATTGTTCAATTGTATTTTCTTTTGCTCGGTTGTTCGGCTCAACGTCCCGTGAGGTTACAGTAATATAAATTTCTCACATAAATTCTAATTTGACCGAGTAAATCTACATTAAAATGTTTTCGTTTTTAGTGAGGTTCTGGAATTAATTATAGGTCTTTTGTCTATTGGTGGAGTTAGATACTCAAGTGTTTAGATGAAATTGGAAAGTATAACTTTTACAATAGCGGATAGAACTCCACTCTACGGTCTCTCAACCCAAGAGGCGTACTTTGAATTTCCAAACACGGGTGTGTACATAGCGTTATTGTAAGAACACAAAATGTTAAAATATGAAACGTTCAAGATCATTAAATTCCATATTATATTTTTTCTTATCATTTTGGGTATTTCATGTGTCAGATGTATGTGCATACATCATGCCGACCAGTTAAGCAACTGCATGTTATGATAGCTCAATTGGCAGAGCAACTGTATGCTAATCCAAAAGAGACGGGTTCAATAACAACATTATTATAAATTTTGTTGCTAGCAGGGTGAAGGTAAACATTCTGAAACAATAAAAAAAAATGCCTGATAGTTTTCATGAAGCCGGCTTTACTGATAGTAAGTCGTAAATAATACTCACATACATCGCAATATTAGGGTCACAGCTAAGAAAAGGACCACTAATTTATTTAAGGAAGGTTTCACAAAAGGCATCTGCCACTTTCGTTACATCACTTGCTTTATTGCATTCTATTTTCATACAAGGGTGGTTTATTCAATCCGCTACTAAGGTTATTATTAGAGACCTTTTTCTCTATTTATGTAAACCTAAACCTTGATAATACAAAACGAGCAAAACTTGATACTTCTGCTGCCATTACGTTTAATGAAGGCACGTACATCTGGGCTTGTTTCACTGCGAATATTACATCTGGCTTTAATATTTTGACCTTATTATAAAATTTTAATTCATATGAAAATCACAATGTGAAATTTTATTTACCCTTGGTGGAGTATCATTATTTTCATGTTCATTTCTTACTCAGGGTATTGTAAAATGTAGTGTAAGGTATATTGGTTATAGATAGAGTCTCAGGATGAGATTTTTCTGCTATGCTCCCCTACACTGGCCCAAAATAGATTGACAGACTTTACAAGGTCTCGAGAAATTTTCTCAGCCATGCAGGTCACGTTGTTTTTTTTACTAGATAACAAATTCATATATTTCATTTGAAAGTCCGCTCAACTCCGCTCTGCTCAGCTTACACTGTTTCCATTGATACAGAGTGAATATTTCGAGTACTATGATTGGCCAATTTACGGTCCGCTTCTCTCCACTCCACCCAGCTCCGCCTTAGTGGAAACGCACCCTAATCGTGCCCATGCTCACAAGGAGGACTTTTAGCGTCGCCTAAGGCTGTACTTTGTTAAGTTCAACAATACTTGTATATATAGTTACATTATACCGCATATGCATATGCCGGACCCTTTATGCATAAGTAACTTAGTTAGTGAAGATTATAGTTGAAATAGGTTGTGGCTAACCCCATGCTCTATTAATATTTAGCTAGTTAACGATACTATGGAGCAGAGTGTTCAACTCACACTAATGTACAAGTTTAAGAGCCTATGATAGCCTAGTGTGACTGCTAAATGATAGCTATCGATTTTGAATCTCAGTTTAAGGTGGAAAAATTCTACTATTCATAAATTATCAATGATCAAAAAAATATCTTGAGCAAATACGAAAAATTGGGAGATTTTCTCCAGGGGTTCTAAACTATGTTAGGCTTACAGACCCATGCTCGATAGTGGCACGGTAATGAATATAGGTATTTCTTAAATGTTCCTTATGGCTATGTTAAACGATTTAAAAGAACCGCGTGGCTAGAACGTTCTTTTTAGGAGGCTTATGTTCAGGAAGGAACTACAAAGCGCTGATGGATGTTGGTTCATTTCATAGAATGCATCATCATTATCATCATGGACAATTAACAGCCAATACCATATGAATTGTTGTTTTGAATTTCTTCTGTGAGAGAGATATTTATTTCTTTGCGTATAACAATAAAGTAACAGTCCATGTCTCAACTCCCAAAAAGGCCCCTTTAAGTATAATTTTGTGTAAAAAATAAAATGGCAAACAAACGCCATCCTCTGCCTTGCTCTTTGGGGAACGCTTAGATGAAATAAACTTAGCAGAGTATGTCAAATGGGGTCTCGACCCCTAGTTACAATTTAAAAATTATTTAAGTCATATTCTAGCAGAAATATATTTCGTTATTTTAGCATTGTTGAAACTTTTCAAATTTCTTAAAACAGAACTGTACTTATTTCAGTTTACTATACCCAGATTTAGCGTAAAGTGTAATGTGTTTCAATTAATAATTTTTTTTTGATCGTCTGACAGTGTAGTTTGCCAAGTAGCCATTAGAGCCTACAGTGGCTAGCAACTCTAGACGTCAATCCTAGTACAGAGTGAATAGAAAAGATGAGGGAAATGGATGAGGTGGTAGAAAGAATCAATGAAACATTAAGTATTGAAGAAAAGATAATTATATAAAGAAAAAATAGAAATGATTTTTTCTCTAAAGGGTCAAGGGTAAAGTTTGAGATACACTGTTGAGAACTATTGTATAGCACGACATCCCATGGCAGGGAGGTATTACTGCTAAAATGCTACAATTTATGGGCACGCCGATAAGATATGGGAGTTAGGACACATTAAACTTCCGCGATACGAGAAACTATTCGGTATTGTTATAACTTATTTGAAAAAAAACACTGTGAATCTCAACACACGAATGATAAACGAATATGTTAAGTATTTCTTTTTCTTTTTTTTTCATAATAGTTGCAGCTATATATCAGCTAATGGCAAGATTCACCACTACGTTCGAAAGAGGTTGTATATCGGCTGGTCCAGTCGTGCTCTTGGTCAGATAGGAAGTAGCTCTGTGTAAATAATAGTAATTAGTTAATACCAAAAGGATCAGAAGCCGACGCTAACAATGTTTGGTTTATGGCTAGGAACATATATTATCTTTTACACCTATAATATTAGGTTAATGACGGGTGTTTGAAATTGGTACCTATCTTTCAGGTCCGGCTGCCTACCAAATGGTAATTGGTAACCGCTGCTCACGGACCTTCATAATATCAAAACACCTTAGATGTAACTACAAAATAATAATTCTATAATATTTATATGTTAATGTGAGTTTCTTTGTTTGTAACGTTGTAACGCCGTAACTAAAGTCATCTTAAACTACTTTCAATCCGGAAAAATAGACCGTCTATTTTTTCCTTATTAATATGGCGTAAAGTGATATACTTATATCCATTCTATATTAATAATAGCCAAGTGTCACCTCATTCAATTAATTATTTATATATAAAAAAAATATATTCACGGACATTTCACACAACGTCCTTTGGTCCCAAACTATGTTTAACGCTTGTGCTATGGGTACCAGATTACGGATATAATACATTTATGATGCTTTTTTTTTGTAAATGCATACATAATAGAAAACACCCAGAATCAGTACAAATATCTGTGTTCATCACACAAATATTTATCCTGAGTGGGAATCGAACCCACGACCTTGTGCACGGAAGTCAGCAACACTACCATTTACGCCACGAGGCTACTTATATTTACTAACCCAATTTTAAAGTTCACGTAGATGTGATGAGTAGAAGATGGTCAAGCAATATAAATTAGATACTAGATTCAATAAACACAGCCTTGCAGTAACCAGTGGACCGTCAAGTAAATTCATCCTGTCGACCTCAATACTCCAACGTGACTTCCTTTGCGACTGTTTGTGGCATCAAAAATATACACAGTTTAAGCACTGCGTATGACGGACCGGTTGTTTGGGTAAACTCACAAGTGCCATACTAAAATATTTATCAATATCACATAATTTCTTAGCATCGTGGGCTTGCTTTGTTTGCACAAAGTATGCATATATTTCCGACGGATGGCGATAGATATTGATCACTAGGTTAAACTTTGCTCACAGTTATCTTCTTTATCAACATTTTATTTCAGTAGCCAAACATATCCAGTGCTTAAAATAAGAAAAATAAATTATTAATAGCATTTTAGACAAAGGAGAGCAAAAGATATTTGTATGGATCTTATTATGGAAGACTTAACTTACATTGGAAAAAATCAGAATGTGAGCTATTTTTGACCGCTTAAAATAGTCCAGTATTATAAATCTGAATCTACTCAGCATGGGATTCCTCAAAACATTAGATCATCTTTAGTTTTTCTAAAAGTACTCAATAAAATAATGCAATTTAGTTTGTAAAATATATTACTCGTATTATATATAAAATAGACCACCATTTTGCAGGCTTATATTTGATGGTCACTAAAACACGGTACTTGTGAGTTCATCCCGGATGGCAGTGCACTGCCGGAACTCCGGATATTTAATATTATTACAACATTTCCGAGACGGACGTCTCGAGTGGTACCAGTACGGCTCTCAGTCAGAATTATACACTGATTCTATTTCAAAACTTGGGTCTAGAGTAGTTATTAATAAGAAAATATTTCAAATTCAACCAAAGTAGCTTATATACTAATTTTAAATTGCATTATAAAAATAGACTGCCTGTGACTACGTTTGTGTGGAATTGTTTTATCTTAACATATTCAAATGTGGATAACTTTATTCTGAATTAAATCAGATTTAAGTAAAATATAATCTATAATCTGCTCCAAGCTATCTACCGGTGAAAGCATATAAAAATATGTTCACTACCTTACACTTTATGCGTCAACAATTGTTTGTTGACGCATAAATTTTAATAAATACATACAAATGTTAAAAAGTAACCAGAACATTTTCATCTTATTCTTATTGTATCCTCTTACAGACACCGCATTTCATTGACAAGAGAAAAATATGCACTTAGGCGTATGTTCAAAACTGAATTCAAAACTGGTGATTATGTGGTTTACTGATTTACACAACCGCTGGACACAAATTACGTGATACAAAAAGGTTCAAAAAGAATCGGCCCCGTATTTCCGTATTATTTTTTACATGTTTAAATTGTTTTTCTCCAAGAATTAGAGCAATATGATAAATATCATCACATGTTACCCACAACAAGTTTCGAAAGAAATATTGAATCGAAAGATTATTATCAATCTATGCTTCTGTAGCGCGTTGTCATAGGGAAATTTTGCGGTTATTTTGCGGGATTTTCAAGGTCAACCATGCAACAATTAATACAATATTTTCAGACACCTTCAGCTACATTGAAGCTAGTACCTCGACCTTTATCTATAATTTTATATAATTACTTAACCTGAATGTCGATCAGCGCATGGCCAAAAGTACTAAGAATACAAAGAAGAAATTTGGGACGTATGTTTATTTTATATGGTAAATAAGCGCTAAGAAAGAATTTTTGGAATTCCAATATTAAGGAGGATAAATTGAAGGCGAATCTTTATGTCAAAATCTTTGTTCTTTGCAGATAAAACATGGAAATTTGAAATAGAGTTAATGAATTTAAATAAATAACTACGTGCTTCAACGTTTTTCGTATTTAAATATTAAGTGGGAGAAATGTGGGATTAGTTTTTGAATGGATGTATCAGCTTATATTCCTTTTTTAGGAGGGGAAAATTAGTGGTGAAAGTTTGTATGGGAGTCAGTCAATGTTTTAGCAGAAACTTTAAAATTGTATCATTTAGTTAAATATTCAATTATTCAAGTAAAATATAATAATAACTTTGCCGTCCGTGCCAGCTTTAGAATTGTCCCACCCTTCTCGACCCATGGGAGTCATAAGAGCCGACTAAGGGAATATCGGGGGAGTGGGCAGCAGCACTCCTTCGAGTATTAACAACATCCACTGCGATCGCCAACCCGCCTGCCAAGCGTGGCGATTACGGCACTATCCCCCATTCTTGGGGAGGCCTATTTCCAGCAGTGGACGTTAAAATGCTGATGGATGGATGGATGGAAATATTCAATTCTATGAAATATATTTTTTTAGACTGAAGCATACGTGCAAATCTGCTGGCACCAGTTAGATTCCATAATGGTTGTAGCGGCTAGATCTACGGCGTAAACATTATATCTCCGTAGGCTTTCACTACAGTGTAGTAGAAGCTACGGCGTAGGTCGCAGACTGGTCTAGGTATATTTAAAAATCCATACTACCCTGTTCGTTGTAGTTTTGCTTTTTATAATATAATATAATGTAGCTTGTTTTTTTTATTTTAAATATTTAACAAGTATTGCAGAAAATTAAGATTTTATTATTTAAGAATTGAAATCCTGTTGGGTGAGTTTGGTTTCTGGAATCTAAGGTTATATCTATATTGATTCTATTTTGATTGGCGAAATACACACATACATTATTTCCTGAGTTAAACGACAGCGAAACTATGAGACAAGCTAGTGTTACTTTAAAACCTATATTTATGTCACCAGTAAATTTTAAATATTTCATAGCAATTAACACAAAGTGCATAAATGTGAAATCGAAAAAGCAGTCACGAGCAGGATTTAAACTTGCATCTTCTGGATACCGTTTAGATGCTTTGCCAATTCAGCTATCGTGACAGTTAATCGGGACTGCGATTTTCGATAGCACATTCATTCTTAATGTCTTGGGTGATGCTTGCACCATCTGTCGGAAGTATTTGCATACTATACTGACCAGGTAAACTTAATTTTACAATTAAGATTTTTACCAAATAATGACGCAGCCCTAAAGTATTTGCTTGGATATTTTTTTAGCATTTGACATGCTTAGCCATATAAATTAACACAAATCCTTGTTTTTTATTTCATATTTTCACATTCCCCTTACCACTGTTTTTGGAGTCCTTAAATTTACCGCTCGTCTATCATTGCAGATAAAAAGTCTTATTTTACATTGACGTAACAAATCATAGAATAAATAATGACAAGGCGATATTTGCTAAATACGAACAAGAATCAGGGCGCAGCGGTAAACGATCAATCTTAATATCGGTGGCAATATTTTTCTTCGTTTCTCAGGCAAGGCCGGTGTCAATCACTCTGATAGACTGCTGATAATATTGTGAGCTACTGATATGACTAACGCACATCGGCTAAATTGAAAAGACTCGATTATTGGACTGACGAGTATTATTAAACCTATATAAGTTATATATTTGACCATAAAGTGCGAAAACGTAAAATCTAAAATAATGGTCACAAGCAGGATTTGAAGCTGCATTTTCTACAAAACATCCAACAGATGGCTCCGTCGTCACTTGAGAAGAAGGAATGTGGTTTCGATATTTATCGTCCTGAGCAAATGTCGCAGTGGCTGAATTGTCAAAGCATCTGGGACAGTTTTCCAGGAGATGCAGGTTCAAATCTTGCTCGTGATAATATCACATTTTTTATATTTGTGTTAATTTATATAGTTAATATGCGTGTTCTGTCTGCTATTTCATCTCCGTGTACTTCAAATGTGGATGCATAAAGAGATTAAGAACGTGTGAGTAATTAAAATTTTTAGACGTGATAACGTGTTATAAATAGATAAACGCCGGCTGCACGCACGAAAAAGTCTCACGTTCCGAAAAATGTATGGCAACCGATGCATTGTTTTTGAAACTCTCACAAAACATATATGACGTTATCACGTAAAATTATCGTCCATAAACCGAATTTACAGACAACCATATAGTTTTTTTTAAATATTTTGATCTGTATTTTTTACATGCATTTGACATGCTCAGCTACTTTAACGAACAAATTATTGTAAAAGTTGAAAAAGAAAGATTTACTGCGAGCGGGATTTTAAAAGTTACTTTTTTCGGAATAAAACATCTCGTGAATTTTAATTCAATGTCTGACCTATCTACATGCAAAATGTCATCAAAATTTAGTCGTCTAGGCGTAATAAACTGACAAAGATCCAAACATGTTTATAAACTTACGTTAGTAGTTACGTAGTCGTAATTTAATAAGATGCATCTCTAAAATACCAGCTGTTACAGCGGTTTTACCCGTAGTTGATATTTAAAAGGTAACTGATTATTATTTGTAAATAAATTAGAGTACCCTCAGTAAAGACGATATCGGTTATCGCCTATGCTGTATTCTTCGTGTTCACTTTGACAAACCATCCATCCATCCATCCATCAGCCCTTCGAAGTCCACTGCTGGACATGGGCCTCCCCAAGAGAACGCCACAACATGTGTTTCACTCATATGGGGGATAGTGCCGTAATCGCCACGCTTGGCAGGCGGGTTGGCGATCGCAGTGGATGTTGTTAATACTCGAGGGAGTGCTGCTGCCCATTCTCCCGGTATTCCCTCAGTCGGCTCATACGACTCCCATGGGTGGAGAGGGGTGGGAAAATTCTAAAGCCGGCCCCACACGGCAGTTTGACAAACCATCCCCTACTAATTTGAAAGTGTTTCTAACTACGCAGGTTATGACTAAACAAACACTCTATAGGTAGTAGAACAACATCTTGGTTTGTGCGTATATTATAAGTTGTAACCGATTCTATCTGCTTTGGATTTTATTTGTGGTTCTTTAAGATAGGTATTTAGGTATTGCCTAGTGTTGTGCTTTAATCACTTAGGGAATACCAGGAGTGTGAGTAGTTGTAATACCTACCTGGAGTTATTGAGTTTCTTCTTTATTATTAACTAGCTGATACCTGTGATTTTGTCTGCGTCGTTTATTAACATCATGAGGAAAAGATAAGAAATAGTCCCGCGGCAATGTAAATACACATCACTGACGTCGTGTGGTGCTTTTAAAAATCATTGTTACTTAAAGTTGTAATAGTTTTTAAATGAAGACATCGCAATAATTTTCAAGTACTAAGTGTCTAAGCAATAAAACTCGGAAAATTTAATTGGATTCTATCCAGTAGTTCTTCTGTGATGCGCGCCCAACGCAGACCTCATATCATTTTATTTAATACTAGCCTACTAGCCACCGCAGCCAAAAGCTAGTTTTTAGGTAATATCTCAGGTTCCCGATATAGTAGCGGGATAAAATGTATAACAGAGTTGTTAAGTCTAATCAAGAGCTATCAAACAAAAAAATGCATCAAAACTCGTTCAGTAGTTTTTGCGTGATGCGCGAACAAACAAACAGACAAACAGATAAATAGACAAACAGACAAAAAATCTGAAAAAAGAAACGTTTTGTGTTTAAACACGCCTATATAGCCTAATTCAGTCATTTTTTCTCAAATATCTTAAATGTACAGACAGCTCTGTTACAGCTTTATAATAGTATAGAAGAAGATTTAAATTGACGACACAAATGATAATTGTTTGTGTCTTACTAAAACTTGTATTGAGTTGAGCTTTGTCAGTTAATTGTACTTTGGTTCCGTGTTTTGTGTACCACCGTAATATACATACGGTGGTCAGTAGTTGCAGGGATAGTCTAGTGGTAAAACTAAGGCTACACAGACAGTGCTGTCGAGTTAGATCCCTAGACAGAGGACCAAATCGGCACACATTTACGATCTCTAAATATGTCTTTTGGATTTTTTTTCTGATTGTTTGTTCGTGCATCACCCTAAAACCAAGGAATTGATTTTGTTGAAACTATTGTTATATCATAGCTTTCGATTAGAGATCGTTACTACAACTTTTTCTAACCATAAGCTAGTTGGGATAGAACTAGCTAGAAAAAAAGCAAAGGCTAGTCATATGATGAGACTGCTCAAAAGCAATTCGTTTAACCAAACTTATTTATAAAATTCGTGCAATATCTGCATAGCTAGGCGTCTCCTTTTCCAAGCTTTAGGGCCGTTGTCTCTAGAAACAATACCATTGTTGATAGTCTTTGTGTGCCGTTGAGCGCCAGGCCACGGGGCGGCTCAACAAAATGATAAATATTCACCATTCCACGACAGCTAATTATACGAAATGAGTTGTGAAGTCACTTGAATGATTCAGAAATTGTGAATTGATTTGGTATTGTTTTGAATTTATAGCAGTGAGTTTTGAAGTCTGGTTTTGGTCTGTTTATTTAATGAACGATAATAACAATGGCATAATTAATAAAACAACTTTGGATGCCAATCATACAATAGTTAACAAATGGAGAGCTGGTCACAATTTTGCTTATACTTGGTTTACCCTTTCGTGAATTATTTGAGAATAAGGAAAAAGAGATTTTTTGTACTAGCGGGAAACAAAAAAAAAAAAAAAAAAAAAAAAAAAAAAAAAAAAAAAAAAAAATCTCTTTTTCCTTATTCTCAAATAATTTATACTTTAAAAAGTGGCGGAGCATGTCAAATGCAAAAAAATATAGATCAAAAAAATAACATTGTGGTTAGACCAATGGCTGCCAAGACATTGAAAAGCAAGATAGCAAGTTCGATCCCCAGTTTCAGATTGAGTCTCTTTAAGGCTACTATTGGCTTCTCGCTATAAAGTGTATATTTTTTAAACATACAAATCAATTACTGCGTCGTGAAGAAAAAACATCGTTAGGAAACCTGAATGGTTAAATGCCTTTCACGTCGTACGTCACGTCAGGGTGGTGATCTATGACATGGGCCCCTCACTTTTTGGTAAACCCAAATCCAATATTGGAGCAGTAATCGTTATAGAAAAAATAATTACTATTTCTTATAGATCTTAGCTGGTATTAACAAATAAAACAGACTTCAAGCGACTACTCTTAGCAATATATTCACGATGTACATCATACAAAGCGGGTTTCCAGGACAAGAGGGCATCGTAGCTGAAGTGGCAGCCATCGATGTAGGGACAATGTGCCTCTCGCCACCACTTGATCGTTCATATTCGTAAGACTTTTGCTGATGCTGTATATGTGAAGTGGTTAATGACTGTATTTTAAATGTAACGATTATATGATGGAGTCCCACCCTCGCATCATTATATTATGGAGGAGAGCGGAAAAGTCTTTTCTCTACTTTATTTACTTTAGGTTTATAGCTACCTATTATTTTCGTAGAAGAAGTCGTTGTACCATGACCATAGACCATGTTGTCAAAAGCACTACAGAATTGGTTCCAAAGAGAAATAAAAAGCGAGCGTTTTTAAAGGTGGGAGATTCAATTTAGGACAGATACTATAGCTGTTATTTATAGCTCATACTGATAAAGCAGGTTGATAATAGTTAATAAGCCAGTTCCGGGATACAAAATACTCTATAAACACAGATATATGAAAATATACGTTTAAAATAGTTATTGGTATAAAATAAACTCATAAATTAATAAATCGCAATCGAAATGTTATTCTACCATCACTCTTAACTCACATCAATGCGTGTGACCTAATTAAAGCACTCAGCACAAAATCCTAGTTTTTCCTTTAACAAAAGACGGGGAGGCGTGCCGTATCGCGTCGTGCGTGCTGTACTTCAGTTAGTGTATATATACAGCAACGTAGACAATCACTAATAAAGTGCTTTAAATGTATATTTGAACGATAGAGATGTTCCTCGCAAGGTGATCACATTTGAGATTGTGTATATTGTCTCGTGATTTACGACGAGGGGTTACAGAATTGGATTTGAATAAAATTTTGGTAAAGGTATGAGTAAAAAGAACTCATTAGGGACGGGTATTGGAGTGTATTTGGTCCGGGAGTATAGAAGTTATTGTCTTTATTAGTGAAACTTTCTTTTTTATCTCGAATTTAATTTAAAATTTATGATTTCAAGATGAACCGGACTTTTTGTTGATTGAACTTTTTTTAATTTATGCGATCACATTGATTTTTAAGTGCCTTCACTATCATCTTGATAAAGAAACCTACACCGTAACATCCGAGAGGGTGTTTTGGTTGTAACAAGAGATAACCGTTTATATCTGGGAAATGAAGTGGTGTTTGTCGGATTGACAGTATTCTTAGTATTACCAAGTCTGTGATCGGTGGTAACCACCATATGCAATAATATGCTATAAAAAATTGTATATCTACAACCAATTTAGACCCAATTTTAAGTATTCTCTTCCAGTACGATGTTTTGATTAACCAAAGTGTGTAATTACCGAGAAGGGCGAAGTTCAGCAGATAATTCATTGTCGGTATTAGGTATATTACCGGTGTTACAAGGTATTAGCGCTGAGCCGATACGTTGATTGCGCCATTTTGGAAACTCCTGATAAACGGCTTGAGAGTTGGTAATGATGCGTAAAGTAGACTAAATTATATTTTGTATACTATTAGGGTGGCGTGCGGCTCATCGAAAGCTAAGAACATTAGGAGTATCACTTGACCGTGGCTAATTTAAGTCTATGGCGCTCTCACTCGCTGAATGAAAATAAGCAGTAGGATTAAAACGTTGCTTCACGTTGGTATTCTGTAAGTGGGTTTTACTTCCCTGGATAAAACTATCCTTTGATGTTGGAATTGGCACAGCTCTATCACCGATAATGTTATGAGCACATTCCTGAACTACTGCAAGTAAGTTTTACTGTACAGTTAAAAGGTTAAAAATGACTGATTTTATAACTTCCCCAATATTGATAAAAGTTATTATGGTTTTTCCTCGCACGTCATCAATTCTAAGAAAAGAGATATGATGTGGAGAGGAAGGATATTAAGGAGAGTATGAGGAGTGGATTAATGCCTTTTTTTTTATTGCTTGCAGTGGCAGACGAGCCACGGCCCATCTGATGGTAAATGGTAACCGTCGCTCATGGACTCAACTATACCGAGAGTATTGTCAAGCCGCTGCTCACCATTTCATTTCACAGATATGAAATGTAAGAATAAACGGCTATCTCCTGCTACAGCCAAAACGCAACGATGCGCCCCATGGCCGGTCACACGGGAGATGGTGGTACCAACCCGCTCGGGCCCGATACCAAGTGGTACTCCCACTTAGTACCCAGCCCTACCACCAGTCATGCAATGGATGATAATTGCTTACTTCCCTTAGTCGCCTCATACGACACCCGTGGGAAAGAATGGGGTGGTGACACTTGTATTCTTAGTCCGTCACCACACGGACAGCGTCTACCGTTGTTTCACGCTGATCTTCAGTAAGAGGGTGGTACATCTCCGTTCAAGCCACCCCCATTCATGCAAGTAATATATGCAAGTAGTATATACCACTAGTAAAAATAGTATAGTCCATGACTCGACTCTAACAGAATATTGGCGTAAAATTACGGTACATACTGCTGTTGATGTGTTTTATATAGCCAATAAGTTTGCTACAAACAAACACACGTCTCATCCTCATACCTTCAATCATCGTTCTTTTACTTCCTATTCCCTAGATATTGACTATATTAACTGCCTCTGTGGTGCAGCGATAGTGTAAGCGACTGCTGATCATGAGGTCTTGGGTTCGATCCCCGGGTTGGGCACTGTTATTGAGATTTTTCGTAAAAAAAAATCATATTAGCAGCCCGGAGTTTGGAGATGTTCCCAGTAGACGTCAATAGGCTCGCCCCCTATTACGTGGGACTTAAACATAGCTGGCGAGTCGTGGATGTATAAGACACCTCTGCCTACCCCTTCGGGGAATACAGGCGTGGTGCTATGTTATTTTTTTAGATATTGGCCGAGTAATGCACCTACTATTGTAGAAATAGACCGCTTATTATTATCAGGTGTATACCATAATACGTTTGTTTACAAAATTCGCACAATAAAAAAATGCCTGCGTTTACTTACGCGCGTGAGAAGTTATACTTCTTTGGCATAATTAATAAATTCGTAAATATTATTCAAATTGATTATTTTAGTTTGCATCACTGTAACACAAAAGTAACAGGTTGAAGCATGCTATGTTATCTTCGAACATGACTTTAGCACTGAGTCTTTAATTCATTTAACAGCGCCATCTATCAAATTGGTTAAGATAACATAACATGCTTCAACTCTCCTTCAACCTGTTACTTTGTGTTACAGTGAAGCGCGCATCTTAAAATTTCACTCTCATCATTTTATCATAACGCGCCTGAAGAAGTATAACTTCAAAAATATATTCAAGCCAAACCAATTCTTCTTACAAATTAAAGCCATTGTTCTAAGAGCTGCTATGTGCAAGGAGTATTTAAGGAACGCCCGTAAAAACAATATTAATAACGAAATTACAGAACTTAATCAATTACGTACAGAACAAAGCGGGGTCCATTAATTATGTACCCGGAAAATTGCGATATAAAACAGTTAAGACAGATAAACTGCGGTTTCTTTAACGCGATTATGAATATTAATTGGGGTTAGGCAAGTCCCCGTAGTAGCCACGCAGCTGCTCAAAATCGTCACGCAGTCGTCACGCACGTTTTTAACGAAAACAGATGCCCCAATCCAGTAAGTGCTGGAGTTGTATCAACAGTGTTTTTCAAAGTATTTCAAGGCGTAGCCCCCTCAAAGGATTTTTTTTATGTAAATATGTGTCTACTAGTGTTAATGGTTCCCGTGACTCAATATTTTTTATATTTGTATAAACTACTGCTACCCCCTCCATTATACCTAATTTTTTGCTCAACCCCATACTGTACTACTTCTGGACGCGAGTTGTCTTTCACAGCGAGAAGGCCATAGTCTGCCATGGTGACCCAGAGCTTGAATGATAGTTTCCTCGCAAAGTTAAAGTTTTCACTCACCAAGTAGTAAAAATTTATAAAAAAGACAAATAATTTCGAAGAAAGATTTTTTTAGAAGAACAAATACACACGTCATTTTGAAAAGGCAGATGTATGTGCCGAGTGAGACCCGGGCAACGGGCTGGGGATCGAATTCTATACCGCTGTCATTGCAGTCCTTAGTTTTACCAATAGGCTATGAATGTTTAAATATTTTAATGATTAACCTTTAAAATTGTAAAAATATTACATTTTGAACTAGATTGCTTTATTATAAGGCGGTATCAGTTCCGTCTGGGATTTACGACGTAAACTTTGAAAAACACTGTTATTGAATATTTGAATGGATGTTTGTGACGTTGATGAGCTGTTCTCTAAATAAAAGAGCAGTGTCTATTACAGTATTATTTTAAATCACAATGGCAACTCCGGTAGGATTGCGCCGCTGCAACCTAATTGGTAGCGAGTTACCTAAAGTGTTACGTCAGATATAAGGGTGAATATTCAGTTTGAAATAGTTTTAAATTATAAAATCAGGTGGGGAATTGTTGAAATCTTATTTCATATTCGTCGTATGTTGCTTTTAATTTAAAAACTATCTGTTCACCTTTAAACAGGATCTATCTTTATTTAGGACTCGCAGCCAAAAGCTAGTTTTTATGTTATATCTCAGGTTCCCAATATAGTAGCGCGATAAAATATTTACCAATTTTTAAGACTAATTAAGAGCTATCAAATAATACAAAAATTGCATCAATACCCGTTCAGAAGTTTTTGCGTGATGAAATGTTTTGTGTTTAGACACGCCTATAAATATGTTATAGCCTATTACAGTCATTTTTTTCTTAAATATCTTAATTGTACAGACACAGCTGCTCTGTTACAACTTTATAATAGTATAGATATACAATGTCGCTGCCCATGTCATCTGTCTATTTCTCTATTTACTTCTTCTAAACGTCTAACTTTGTCCGTGTGGTGAAGGACTAAGAATACAAGTGTCAACACTCCACCCTTTCCCACGGGTGTCGTACAAGGCGACTAAGGGAAGTAATTAATTATCGTCCATTGCATGACTGATGGTAGGGCTGAGTACCAAGTGGGAGTACTCACTTGGTATCGGGCCCGAGCGGGTTGGTACCACCATCTCCCGTGTGACCGGCCATGAAGCACATCATTGCGTTTTGGCTGTAGCAGGAGATAGCCGTTTATGCTTTCATTTCATATCTATGAAATGAAATGGTGAGCAGCGGCTTGACGATGCTTTCGGTATAGTTGAGTCCATGAGCGACGGTTACCATTTACCATCAGATGGACCGTGGTTCGTCTGCAATTAAATGCAATAAAAAAAAAACTATGCAATGGATTTTGAAACATTTTAGTCGATTGTATACATTGTAGTTAAACTTCTTTTGAATAAAAAAAATATATTTTATATACAAGTCATCCTAATTTTTTCTTCATTAATAATTTGGCCCTGCGCGAAGTAAGTGTCGGTGGTATAAGAATATAAAAAAGTTCACTTCGTGACGGTTTCTAATTTTATACAAAATTATATCAAATCTACAGATATCTTAGGGCCTTATTACACTGACGATTTACCAGCGAGTTCTAAGCGAGGTGAGAAAATAGCGGGCTCGACCACGCGTTGAACGTGCCACGATACTGGCACGCAGCAGGCTCGCCACGAATAACACCGTGGACGCCATTTGAATCGAAATTTCAGCGAAGACTCGCTTGCTAAACTTTAGTGTGAAAATACCCTTAGCTGATGAAATTAATCAACAAAATTGTATAATATATTTCGTACGCATCATGGCTTATACAACCATCAGTCTCGGTAAAACACTTGAGCAACAAACCGCTGTAATAAGAGAAATAAAACCGTATTACTTAATTAATTAGACACCAACCTGCGGAGGAAGGTGATCAATCAAGATATACAGCGATTGTTTAACAGTGAAATATGGTGATATTAACCACCGGGGTGGCAGAGGGTACCCCGCGGTCCAGATGAGACGCCCTGTAATTTTCTGACGATCATCCTCCCTCATTCGTCTTCATTAAATTATTATTTTGCACCAAAAATAGCATTCTGATAAAAGATCCCATAGATACTTAATTATATATGTAAAAGTTTATATAAATTAAATGTACACAGATAATCTTATAATCAGGATTAACATATATAATATCCTTAATATCCCAATAAATGACGAACTTTACGGACTGTTATCAATTTACTCGTATATTCAACTAGCTACTGCTCGCAATTTTGACAGAGTGGGCGTCAAAATTTGGGCAATAAAGTCATTTATATATATGTTTAACAGGAACTCGTTTTTAGGTTAAACCGTATTATATGTGTTAATCCATGCTATGGTTTATCAATTTAACAACAACAATAACATTTTTTATATTTAAAATAGAGTACCTACCTACTACTTTTTATATTGGAAAAATGGATGGTTCCTGTAGAATAGCTAGTTTTGCATAGAAATAATTAATATGGTGTATTATGATGAGTCACGGGCAGATACTAGTATGTATTACTAGGGAGTAATATTAACTTTTGAAATATATTTCAAACTCGTTATAAAGCTTACAGAGTTTTGATTAGGTAATGATGTTTCATTTATTTGCGCCAAAATTTATTTCTTGGAATGCTATAACTCAATAAAACATTTTCTTAAAACATGCCAACCTTCATTTTCATAGTAATTTATATTGATTTTTCACAATTTATTTCTGTCTCAAATAGCTATGCCCTTTAGCTGAATTTTATTTTTCTTTTTGTTCACAACGGTAAAAAAACAACCGCACACCAGAATGTTAATCTCCAGTCTATTGACTCAGTAATAAGACTAGGACCACAGCATTTGACTGCACGAATGATGGTTGCCCGTGCGAGTGTTATGGGCTCTATCCCCACATGGGACAACTCTTTTTGTGGTCCACAAATGGTTTTTTCTATGACATTGTATGTTTGTAAGTGCAGTAAACCACTGAAGCAATATAACATAGTTCCAGTGGCCGCCAATAAAGGCGGAGAGACACGCACACGGCGGGTTTATTTTGTGGGTGAGGGCCCCACACTACCCTATTCGTTACCCCGAACGACGGGGTGTGCGGTTAGGAACATTTTTTGCCGCTTTAACAAAAAAAAGAAACACAAGCATATGGCCCATCTGATGGTAGGCGGTTACCGTAGCCTACAGAAGCCAGCAACACCAAAGGCATCACTCGCGTGACGCCAACTCTAAGAAAAGGGATAGGGGGTGGAAAGGAAGGATAATAAGCAAAAGATAAGGGGGAGGGTTTGTTTGGGTTTCCAGCGCAGCATACTAGCTTATAATCACACCATTTCCCTTGCGGGGTAGGCAGAGAGAACAGAGTGCCAAGAGGCTCTATTCTTGCATACATCTCTCGCTTCCTCAACATTCATAACTCTCTTCATACACGCTCGCCGGTTTCGGAGACTCCTGACTCCGCCTTCCTTCAATACATGACCGATTTGGTCTAGGTAGGTGAGTCTCGGTCTCCCCCTGTACCTACATCCTTCCACTTTCGCATTATATATCTTCTTAACCAGTCGCTCGTCCGGCATTCTTTCCACATGCCCGAACCATCGGAGCATTCCCTTTCGCATCTTTACACCAATACTCTCTTTCATACCTACTCGCTCTCTTACGTCATTGTTACGAATGCGGTCAGTCAGCCTCACTCCACAGATTCAGCATTCACCATATGAACCACAGCTGTGGAAGTACCTACAATTGTTTCACGCTGATCTGTGAGAAAGTGGTACTTCCGCGATACAACAAGGCTTTACCACTAGACACAGATTGCATTTATGCCGAATATTAAACGTCTATGTTTTCTATTTAGATATTTTTTTTTTATATATATTTTTAGCATTTGACATGCTTAGCACTATACATTAAACACAAAGTGAAAAATGTGAAATCGCAAATAACATGCACATGCATCTTCTGGATACCGTCCAGATGCTTTACCAATTCAGCCATCCTGACAATTGCTCCTGACTGCTAATTTCGATAACACATCATACTTAACGTCTTTCTATTTTCGATTTCACATTTTTCACTTTGTGTTTAATTCTATGTTTTCTAATATAATTATTGATTTTTCTCTATGCTCGTTGTTGCAATCACAAGTACGCCGAAATAGTACAGTAGTTAAAATTACTCAATAATTTATGCTACATACACGTAAGTGATTCTGTATAAAAGCAATTCGCGTAAAATCTAACCCAGTATTTATCTAGCTTCATCTATCTAGATTGTATAACACTGTACCGTTGCATCACGGATAGGTATGTGATACATTAACCTCATAGCTGCTAATTTTGATTATAATGAAGTATTATACAGTATCAGGCCTGCAATGTTTAGTTTGCGTGTTTTAAACTGCGATCGAGCGTGACTAAAGTGTCACACAATAAAGCGATACTCATCGTTAATTAAAATCTCATCGCATAGAGCCACAACCCATTTGGTAATTGAAATCTGTGAAGATATGGGACTGGTTTTTATTTGTATGTTATGGATGGCTTAGTTTTGATAGCGAAGATTGCTAATTTTATGGCAAAATAACTAGATAAATCTACCTAAATATATATAAAAACTTTAACAAACATCTATAGGACAAGAAGGACCGGTCGAGTTATCATTTGTAGTTGGTCCCACACTTAAAAGTAAAGTTTGTAAACTACCTTGTTAACAAAAAGGCATGGATAGCTTCAGCGATTGAGCTGATAAACGTAGGGGAAGAAATACTTTTTTTTCCGCCTAAACAAAAAAAAAGGAGGGAAGAATAACCTTGAGAATTTAAGAGCGGTCCTACCAGCTAGGCTAATGACCTTGATAAAGTTCTCAACATTTTAAACAGCGTAGATGCAAGCAAGATAAAATTTCTTTATTTTAGAATATTTTATGCTAAATAGAGGAACAGTAATGGTTGAAGTATCTTGATAGTATATAATATGTTATCATCTAGAGTGTGAGTACGCGCAAAACTGAGCCACATCACAAATACAAATACATTCAAAACAAAACTTCTCATCTCAATACATTATCATCTCAGCCTTTAGTGACGTATTTCAAACATGGAAGTTTAACAATTCTACTCAAGTCTCGCACAAAACATCACAAAATACTCAAGCATAATGCACGATATAAATGCACGAAGTTGTCGAGCGCCGCGCACCCTCGCTCTCGAGTTTCGAGTCGAGCGAGACTCGAGCGAGCACACACTCGAGCACAATGGACTGTTCCAATTATCGAGTATCTCGTCTCGAGCTACGTCTGAATGTAGTTCGGTTTATTTGGAATGCTTTCTCAGTAGACATATTGTGATTTTATACAAAGCAGGCTCAACTACAAAAGACCAGTCCACAAATATACTTTATACAAATCCTTTGATGTTCTATCTTTTCGATGGTATTTACAAATTTGTTTAAACAAAACTGAGCATGAATTTTGCTCAAAGAATTAATTTATCTGTTTCTATGTATGATGTTTGTATGAAAATGTAAGTATAAATGTAATGTTTTAACAAAATAGTGTATTTTTAGGATAGATATTTTTAGGATAGGACCTATAGGATGAAATGAATGGTAAGCAGTGGCTGCTCATGGATTTAATAATATTAACATCATAGCCAAATTACTACCTTCAGTGGAGAAGCAAAATAAAGTGAGTGTGGACATCGTGACGTCCAATGACCATCACTATATTCAATTAAAACTTGCTCCAATCACTTGGCTACGGAGTTTATTCGGTTTATTCTGTTTTCATTGACAACGACTCCAAAGACAGTACCTAGTATAGAGTTCGCTCTGACATCCATTCAGGCCTCATAAAGAACACACCTCGAACTTTTCAAAATTACGTATAAGAATTATTTAACGGATCAGTATTTAGCCGTGAATTGCAAGCCGATATTGTAGTTATATTTATAGATTATAAATATAAATCTAGTGGTTTTCAATTAAAATTCGGTGTGTGGGTGTGTGTGTGTTATACGCATTAATATATGTAAGATAAGCTGAATTATTATTATTATTAGGCTTGATTCTGAAGTCATATCTTTTATAGTACAAGGGGTTAATGGTACAAAACAAGCTAACAAACAAATTCATATTTTTAATATTAGGTAGGTTTATTTAATAGTTCATATTTTATTTATTTCTTGGTATACTAAAAGCATAGCAATCACTTGCATAATTTAAGCCCGTTGTCCAGAATAATTGCTAGTCGACAACACCTGGGATACATCAAATGAATAATTCAGCAATGTGTTGAGAAGGCCTATAATCCATGTCACGAGAACAATTAGTGTTCTGTAATTAAAAGCCTCAGGCGATAGTCGTTAATTGGCATTGGCACTGTGCAAGTGCACAACATGAAATCACCGCGCTGACGTCCCCCAACGTTATTCGATATGACCTCAAATGTTCGTATAAAATAAATCAATCATGAAAAACTACATCATGAAAATTATCTCCAGACTGTTATTTTATGAAACTGCCTATGTGGTGTAGCGGAAGTGTAAATGACTGCTGATCATGAGGTCTCCGGTTCAATCCCCGGGTCGGGCGGTGAGTAGGTAGTAATGAGCTTTTTCGTAAAAAGAAAAATTCTCAGTAGCAGCCCGGAGTTTGGAAATGTGCTGGGTAGACGGCAATAGACTCGCCCCCTATTACGTGGGACTTAAACATAGCTGGCGAATTGTAGGTGTGTTATACACCTCTACCTACCCCTTTGGGGAACACAGGCGTGATGATTTGTGTTACGTTTGTGTGTTAATTTTATGGCAGCCAGTGTCAACACACACTAGCTATGTACGCTGGAGATTTAGGAGATTAATCTGCGAGTATGTCTTGACGTGCTTTCCCAGGTACGGAGGTGAAACTTGAGAATTTCTCCGATCTGGAAATCGACCCCGAGACCTCTTGATCCAAAGTCGCTTCCCACCGCGACAACAAGACTACATAAACGAAAGTTGTTTAATAAGTTTTTTTTGCTACTCATGTACCTACAACGAGAAATACGCGTATAAAAATTATAGTTTAAATATACATGTTTTAACATTCAACGAAATCGGAAAATGTTTTAATTGCTTGTTATATAAAATGTTCTATATGAGATTCCAAAAACCTTTTTTGTTTAATTGTACAGTTAAATAGACTAGCGCAATAAAGCATTTTAAGATACCTATTGTGTTAATTATTATTGATATATATTTTCCTAGCCTTATCTGAAACTTTGCTGGGATCGGCTTCCGATCTGTTTAGTTTAAGCTGATTTACCCAGTATTTACACAGAGTAACTGCCTATCTGACCCCCACAACTCAACCACAGTCTATGTTTAGACTGTGGCCCAACGAAGGGAACATCTAGCTACCTTAAAACAAGACCGAAGCCGAATTTTTTGTTTCGGGTATTTAATTAAGTATATATCGAAATGCCAATTATTAATCGTAATTCCCACCTACCATTCCTATAAACATATCTCCCGAGCTTATCACATTTACTTCTTTAAATGAGATTTGACGTTTTTCTACGATGTGCAGCGTCACGATCAGCGATCACTACAGATTGACTACAAGCTCGAATGCCACTATTTTTAGTAAACACATTTATATATTTGTTCGGATAGGGCATAATATAATGTAACAGTCACGTTAGAGCAAACAGCAAGCCCTAGTTAAGAGTTGGCTATTAAAAATTCATTTCTCTTGAATAGTTCCGGGTGACAGCCCTGTCCCCTCATTAGGGGTACAAATTTGGCGATCGCTCACTAAAAGTCTAGGGTTCCCGCGTCGCCTTGATCCATAGTAATGTCCGCGAGTAAGATTGAAACTAATGCCTCTAATAGAAGCAGGAAATTATTTTTGAAATGATGAAAAATGTTGATTTGTTGAATGAAGCGCTTTCCTTTATTGACATTACCATAATAACAGATCTTTAAAGGAAAATTTTATTTGTAAATTTTATAAATGTGCGCCTTTGGTCCAGAGAGATAGAGAAAACAGATTTCTACTAGCTACGATCTTTGTTCATTTATTTTGCCTGGCTCTCTTTGAGGATGTCTCTAATTTGTTTAGATAATGTCCGAAGAAGTCTTCCCCTCGCAACTACGCCATACACATTTGCCACGGCTTTTTTTTATTGCTTATAGTGGCAGACGAACCACAGCCCATCTGATGGTAAATGGTAACCGTCGCTAATGGACTCAACTATACTGAGAGTATTGTCAAGCCACTGCACACCATTTCATTTCACCAATAAGAAATGATAGAATAAACAGCTATCTCCTGCTACAGCCAAAACGCAACGATGTGCTTCATGGTCGGTCACACGGGAGATGGTGGTACCAACACGATCGGGCCCGATACCAAGAGAGTATTCCCACTTGGTACCCAGCCCTACCACCAGTCATGCAATGGATGATAATTGCTTACTTCCCTTAGTCGCCTCATACGACACCAATGGGAAAGAATGGGGTGGTGACACTTATATTTTTAGTCCTTCACCACACGGACAAAAAATCACTTTCATAAATCTTCTTCCATCCTAACTACCATTTTTTTACTATTAATACTACGTGGGTGGCAAACAAGCGTATGACCTACCTGTTGGTAAGCGGTAGCGGTAGCCTATAGAAGCTAGTAACACCAAAGCGATCATTATCGTGTCGCCGTCTCTAAGGAAAAGGATGGGAGATTGAGAGAAAGGACCATAAGGAGATGTTAGGAAAGATACTAAGGAGAGATTAGAAAGGATAATAAGGAAATGATAGGTAGAGAGCTTGGGCATCTGCGATCCTCCTCAACTCCGTTTTTAAACGCTGATTTTCTGTAAGAGGCTGGTAGTTCCCCGATCGAGCCGGACTGTTAATGTTGGTACAAACAAGGCTCTAACACTAGATGCCTAAACCATCTTTAACATTCCTTACTCAATATTTAC
Organism: Leucoma salicis; assembly: GCA_948253155.1. NCBI lineage: Eukaryota > Metazoa > Arthropoda > Insecta > Lepidoptera > Erebidae > Leucoma > Leucoma salicis. The sequence continues at coordinate 714,252 of OX411806.1, read as the reverse complement.
CTATTACTATATTTTATTTCATACCACACCATTCTCTCACTTCACAGTTCTTAATTTAACTTTCAATGTCACGCCACATATAATACCTCTTAAAGCTCTCATATTCACTGCATTTAATCTACATTCTTTTTTACCTCACCCATACTTTCGTTCCTTAATGTTGGTACTAATACACCATCGTGGACCGCCAATCAAGCAAGTATATCATTGGACACAATAAAAAACAGGTTCATAAACAATAATAAATTGAACCCATTATCAGAATTTGAATACGTTACGGTGGCAACCCTAAATGTAGTGCAATTGTTACAGCTCGCCACAAGCCGTGGTCTCGTTATTGGGATAAATCCAGCACGATACGAGTACTCTTTGTGTCCTTGTTATTGACTAACAATATTCTATATTAAATTCATCCTTTACATATTCGGTGCTCGTTGGACCAGTGGCGTTGTTATTGGATTTTTTGTTGCTTATGGTAGCAGCTACTGCTATCTGATGACACCTACCACATATAGTTTCAGTGATACCATAAGCCCAATTAATTTATGGTGAAGAAGGATAGAGAATCTCTATTTCCTTTGTAATTAGCTCTTTGGTAGTCTGAAACAGAAATTACCTTGCTCTATGGAATAACTGTAAAAGGAATTTATTATTTATTTACGTAGACTGATGACCTGATAAAAGTGTTGGGAAAAGTCTGGATGCAGCACGTGAAGAATCAGACGTCCTAGCGTAAACTGAAAGAGGCATACATAATTGAATTGACCTTAGCTAATTCATTGTTTTGAATTGGAGTTTTACAAAAAAGAAACAGAAAAGCAGGCACAGGCACAGTCAAACTCAAAACATTATTTGGATTATTTTAGAACTGAATCCAAAAAAAAAACAGGAAGATATTCTAAGGCATTTATATTTTGGACTTTGTTTTTTATATATTGAAAGTCGGTTTTAACCAATTCGTACATGAAATACATTTATCATTAATTGTATTTCAACAAACAAATTAATTTGAAACATTTCTGTAATGCAAAATTTTATAACAATTCTCAAGTTTGTTAAATCCTGCACAGTCATTCTGAACGGAATGCTGGCGACATAATTAATAACCTAGACGTACAAAGAGCCTAGTGTCTGCAGACGAGCACTACATAATAGCTTACTATACGATTACAGAGAATAGACTCAACACATCTCAGAGATAGTACGTATAATTGAATGGAAGGATTCCAGTGACCCCAATTCGAATATAAATTATAACGAAGAGGAATGATTTATATCCCACCTGTGTAATTGTACTTTATCATTTCGGACCTCTTGTTAGAATGTCCAGCCCCATTAATTATATGATTTGGCAAAAAGTAATGACAGACTTATTATACATTATTTTGTCACTCTCACGTTGATTTTCTACTTTTAAGGTGTTACTGCAACTAAGCTAAGTAGCAATAATATGAACACCAATCTATACTAATAAATGGAGAGCCGGTTTTTTTGTTCGTTTTTGTGCAGTATAACTGCAAAAACTACTGAACCGATCGGAATAATACTTATACCATAAGATGCAGCGTGTTTCGGAGAAGGTTTATATATGTATATATGATATGTTGGTACTTATCCGGAACCTATATTTTTGATGTGAAACATCTAATGCGTAGGGAGGATGTAAACGGCTGTTAGCGTGGCGACGCTTATTTTACTTATATAATTTCGTGTCACACTGTGACATGTTAATGTATGCTACAGCAACGCGTGGCCGGGTCTTCTAATATTTCAATATAATGAAGAGCTATCCAACGAAATAAGAGGCATTCAAATCTCTAATGTCTGCACAAACAAACATATGTCCATCCATCCATCAGCCTTTCGAAGTCCACTGCTGGACATAGGCCTTCCCAAAAGAACGCCACACCATGTGTTTCGCTCATATGGGGGATAGTGCCGTAATCGCCACGCTTGGCAGGCAGGTTGGCGATCGCAGTTAATGTTGTTAATACTCGAGGGAGTGCTGCTGCCCACTCCCGCCGGTATTCCCTCAGTCGGCTCTTACGACTCCCATGGGTGGAGAGGGGCAAACATACGTAAATGATAAAAAATAATGGTTAATATTACAGGTTATAAATAATAATTGTAAAAACCGTGGGGTAGTTTTTACTATATCAATGAACTATTTGTAACATTTGTTGTCAAGCACCCCACGCTTTTTTACAATACCGTGAATTTTGTCACATATCTAAACAGCTGTCTCACTTGACTCATAACAAAAATTAGCACTTAAAAGCTTAATATTTATCAAACGGATTCCTTATTCGAAAAAAATCACACACCCACATTATTTTTTAAAAACCGAAAAATCTAGCAACACCCCGCACTATGAGGTAAATGAGAAAAATCATCCGTATTTTACGTTTAGAGGGTACCCTACAGTTTTTCCACGATTTAATTTTTTTTGGCGTGACTAATATTTATATTACAGCTTTCTAGTACTAAGTCTCTGAACTAAGTTGTAAATAGTGGACGTACCCACACGTTGTTGGCTACGGAACCCACAAACGGATTATGTTGTTATTAGTATTTGATAAGTATGCTAAGTTTCAATTTAGTTAGACATTTTGAAATGAGATTGAAAATCACGCTTAAAGATTCTGTTACATACAAACACATTCCAAGGTAGTAATAAAAGCGTGTTAACAATGTCTTGTGTAAACACACCTAAATAGCTTAATACAGTTATTTTTCTGAAACATTTTCAACATTTTGACAAAGCTCTCTTACCGTTTTATAATTGTATAGATACTAAGCCCAAATGCTATAAGCCGTACAATCAGAACACATAATCTCATAAGACACTGCGTATAATTGTGCTATGTTCTGCCTCAAGATGGAGTCCTGGCGTTCCGAAGTTGCCTCCGATTCCATATCTTGTTATCATACTAATAGACTCCGAGGGAGTGTGCATTATTATATTGTTGCTACTCCTGGGAACCTTAACTGTCGCGGCTGGCATAACTATATCTTATGCTTTAATGAATTGCATTGCATCTATTATACATAAATAGTTGACTTACATAACACACGTGTTATATTATATCGTACATAATTGTTAATAATAGTGAGTAGGTAAAAGTAAAAGATTAGGAGAAGGTGGCCTTATTAGGCTGGAAAAAAAATCAAAAAGTGCATAATATATAATATTCTAGATGTAGCAATACACCAGATGAATCGAGATTTCCGAATAATTTCTTAGCCTGGTCAGCCGTTGCCAGGAATATTCGTAAGGGATTTCATCATTCAGAATTGGACATGAACATCACATACATGATAGAAGTGAAACTTATTAACAATTTAAGCAAGAGAATTGTGATTATTTTCCTGAGATATATATTTTTCAATGTAAATTAAAAAAAAAACTAGATGTCACGTGACGTCTATCAGATGTGAAAACATTGAAATTTATTTTTTAGAAATAATATGATCATAACTTAACAAAGTTCTCCTCAAGACGAATCAAACGAGTATACACTCGATAGGGTTGCGTCGTTTAATTACAGAGTTACTGTGGCCACCTTCCAGCTCCATCGTCAAACCCATCCAGGGACAAAGTACTCGTCAAGACAAATCATACGAGCCCAAACTCGATGGAGTTATGTCGTTTTATAACGGAGTTCACCTTCTAGCTCCATCATCAGACCCTGGATACCATCTAAAGACAAAGTACTCATCAAGACGAATCAGATGTGTCCAAACTCGACGGGGTTGCGTCGTTTCATTATAGAGTTACTGTGGCCACCTTTCAGCTTCATCATCAGGCCCTGGATACCATCTAGACACAAAGTACTCGGCAAGACAAATCATAAGAGCCCAAGCTCGATGGGGTTGAGCCATTTCGTTATAGAGTTCCTATGTCCACCTTCCAGCTCCATCATCAGATCAGCTCCATGTCATCATAATATTGCATTGTCACCCGATATACACATGCGTGTAAAATTACAGCTTAATTGGAAAACGGAAAGTGTGTCAAATTTAATTTGAACGGAATAAGTAAAATAAAAGCGTCGCCACGCTAACAGCCGATTTTACCCTCCCTCCGCATTAGATGTTTCACATCAAAAAGCTTACAAAACGCAGACGCGTAGCAATGCACCAACAATAGCACAGCATGTACGCCCACTCATCTCAGTGATTTAAGAACATATTTTGATAATGATAAAGTCTACATTTGTGTGCTAAAATTCTTCAGTAAAGGTTGTAAATTGCCTAAGCGCGATGTCTTCCAATTGTCAATTATCGAACTGCTGCCTAAGGAACTTCACTTCAATAATACGGTTAATCTGAGCAGGGTCGCTGGATTTTGCTTGATGTATAAGACGTAGAACCAGGTTTGGGGGAATTTATTGGATGAGTTCCATGTCCAACTAGGGATTAGAACAGGATGATAAATTCATTATATACACGCTAGAATAAGAAATCCACATATTTCAAAGTTTTCTTTTAGATTGATCGTTTTAGTCGTAGATATAAGATAATATAATATATGGTCCTTCAAGCTTTAAATAATTAAAGAGAAACTGGTTATATAAAATTACAATTCTATAACCCTAGTATCTTCAGGTGGAACAGTTTGCCAGGACATGTTCTTACATGTTTTTGTTGTCCTCAGCTGGTGTCAGAACAGTGGACGTGCAGGCAGTCGAGGGAATGGTAGCGCAGTTCCCTTGTGACCTTGGCACTGCCAACGACAAGGTCTACATGGTGTTCTGGTTCCGGGATGATGCTGGCATCCCTTTGTACAGGTAAGTGTTTATCATAGTTTAATACCTAAACGGGAATCGATAAATTTTTGGAACCTATATATAATATAAGGGTGCTGATATTCAAGCAAACATTGTTGTACATTATGAAATAAATTATCTGGTGTAACTCTCATGTAATGTGTTCTCCCGCGACAATAGATGCTGTAAGGTATCCAAAACATTGTGTGTGACAGTAAAATATCAAACGATGTGGGTAGTTTCTATAAAATAAGTTTAATAACTAACAATCCACGTTTCAGTTCTGCCCCCTATCCAAGTTGCATAAACATTGTAGAATAGAATAGAAATAGAAGGCTGCGACAACGTAAGCGTAACCGACTATCAATCCCATACATTGATTATTCTATTCTATTCTAATCTACTAACGTTTATGCCACTTGGCTTGGGGGGCTGGGTTGTTAACTAACAAAGAAAATCATTAAGACGGTTTCTTTATAAAATATTTAAATTATCTGCTGCAAAAAAATTAACTGAGGTGTTTTATAAACATACAAACTTGCTTTAAAATAAATTACAGTAAAAATAATTTTAAAATCCGTTGCGAGGATACAGGGAAAGCAGAGAAACACAAGTGGACAGTGGCTTAATTTTTAAAATGGTATCAATTTAAAGCTATAGGAAAATTACCAATTAAGGCTAAAAGACATAATGAACAATTTGGGCAATGCTGCAGGGAGCCATTGAATGTAGGTGGAACAAGTTTGCTTATTGCTATATGCTCTCTTGGAGAGGACTATGTCTGGTAGTGGACAAATTATTAATACTACTTCTACGGAATCTTGTGCGTTTATATGGTTTTCTATTGTCCTAGAGTTTCAAACACTTTAGAAAGAAAGGAAGACAGAAAAATTGATGCCGAGTAGTTTGCATTTTTAACCGACTTTAAAAAAAGTAGAAGGTTCTCAATTCGGATATATTTTTTTTTTTATTTATGTTCGGGCATAACTCCGTCATAATTATATTGATGGACTTGCAAAATTTTTTTTTATTTCAAATGGTTTTATTTCGAAATGGTCCCAATTATATTTTATCGAAATCGGTGCAGTGGTTTTTAAAAAATCAACAAAAATCTAAATAAAATGTATTACATCGATGATATTTTTTCGTTAAGTCTAATTTCTTTTTTTTTTGTTTAGGGAGGCCTCGCACCTATTTTATAAGAAAAACTATTCCATCCATCCATCAGCCTTTGAAAGTCCACTGCTGGACATAGGCCTCCCCAAGAATGGGGGATAGTGCCGTAATCGCCACGCTTGGCAGGCGGGTTGGCGATCGCAGTGGATGTAGTTAATACTCGAAGGAGTGCTGCTGCCCACTCCCTCGGTATTACCTCAGTCGGCTCTTACGACTCCCATGGGTGGAGAGGGGTGGAACAATTCTAAAAACCATTAAAAAGCAAAAATAAACAATTAAAAAAGAAAAAAAAACTGCCTTCAAATGCACCCAGGAACTAAAAAGCAATAAATAATTGGTATTTAGATACAATTTCCGTGCTAGACACCTACTGATGTGTTCGAAGCCGGTGCCAAGTCCAAAAGTAACAAAAGCCAATCCTATAAATATTTAGATAACATTAAAAGCATTTTTAGCACCGGCTTCAAACACATCAGTTACGGAAATCGTATCTAAATACCAATTATTTATTGCTTTTTAGTTCCTGGGTGCATTTAAAGGCGGTTTTTTTAATGTTATAATAGGAGTATTCACGTAAATATTTAATAACGATACATCACCAAATTCATTTGATACTACACAAAATATAGTCTTAAATAAGAACACTAATAACTAATATTGTAAAAGTTTAGCGAAACTGTGTCTTTAAACATTTAGGTCGGCGCCGTGAATACTGGAAGTTTGAAACAATCTTTTATTTACACGTCTTCTTTGGGGGGTCTTATGTCGCGAGACAAAACTCCTCGTCGCAAGAAACAACAGCTTTGCAGCTCTATAATTAATTCATAGCGTGTTTGGCAGAGGGTGTCACGCGACTTCGCCCGCGACGTCCCATTGCCTCACCAAGGAACCTTGCCTAATAAAATAACACAAACTTTCATCCATTTACTCCAAAGTTAAGCAAATTTAATCTAGTTTGGAAGTTTAAAGTTTCCATCTATTTACTACTATTATATTGCATTAGTTAAAAAAAACTAGTAGAACCTTTTACAAAACATTGTCTCGATTGCTCTGAATGTTGATAGTATCATCAATATGAAATAAAACTACGCTTACGAAATCTATCGCGTTTACTTGATTTTCTTATCGCGACGTTTTGAATACTTTACAGCATTCATGGTTACGGGTGGATTAAGATGTTGGACACCTAGTGGTCAATCAATTGTTACAACAGTTTCATCTACCTACAGTTAAAATGATTTTACAAAATTCAAATTATTCAGAATATCTCTGACATTCAGATTTCCTCGTGATGGTTTCCTTCATTGGGCAGTAGTATTTTATGGAATATATATCTCAGGAAAGTTTCGACGTCTGTAGGAATTGAACTCGATACTTATGTATTGGATTGGTTATTACCATTAGTTTATTTTACAATTACGCATGTATTCAATTTTTCTATTTTTTTTTCATTGCTTATGATGGCAGACCAGCTACTGCCCACCTGCTGGTATGTTGTAATCGTCGCTCGTGGACTTAATTATACCGAGAGTATAGTCAAGCCGCTGCGTACCATTTCATTTCTCAGATGTAAAATGAATGAATAAACGGCTATCTTCTGCTATATCCAAAACACACTGACGTGCTTCATGACCGGTCACACGGGAGATGGTGGTACCGACCTGTTCGGGCCCGATAGTAAGTGAGTACTCTCACTTAGTACCTAGCCCTACCAGCAGTAATGCAATGGGTGTTAATTGCTTACTTCCCTTAGTCGCCTTATACGACACCCACGGGAAAGGATGGGGTGTTGACGCTTGTATTCTTAGTCCGTCGCCACACGGATAAACTTTTTTTTTTAACTCTGATTGTGATTTTAGTCGTATAAAACTCAATAGAAAAAATTTCCCCAGATTATTTTATTTTATAAACTACATGAATAAGTGCTTCTGTAATTGGCGATAATTGAATTTTTTTACACAAATATGTATCTGTTAACTAACGGTAATTGGTACGGCTAGAACCCACACTTTTAGGGCACTGGTTGTTTCCAATACCACGCTCTCAAACTAATTTAATTTCATCGAATTTGCGAGGCTACGCTACGCGTGGATTAATACTATGGACTTTTAATATTACTGTCTTGCGTCACCGATTCAAAATAAAAATAAAATAGTTTGTTCCCAATTTATTCTGGTTAAAGTCTTTTTTATTGCTTATGATAACTAACGAGTGAGTGGAAACCGCCTCTCATAGACTCAGCAATACTAAGAATACTATTAAGTTGCTGCTCACCATTTCATTTCTCACATGGTAATTTAAGTAATGAACCACTAGTTGCAATGGGTGATAATTATTTACTTCCTTTAGTCGCCTCGTATGACACCCGTGAAAAAATTGGAGTGTTGACGCTAGTATTAATAGGACATCACCACACAGACAGAAAAATCACAAAGACCATGTTCATAATTGCAAGACCAAGATCGCTCGAGCAAGACTAAAACTGACAAGAACAAGATCGAGAATGAAATAGCAAAAGTAAATGAAATAGACTTACTAACATTAATGTATTTCCCCAGTGGAAATCGGACCCACGATAATTGGTACGGGAGATCAATAAAACTATATAATTCAAGCAGTTGAAAAGTATTTGAATTATATTTAAGGCAAAAGGGTATTAAGAAGACTACCCAAGTTCAGACCCATATAAGATATGCAAGAATGAGATCTCATCAATAATTTCCATGGGTATTTAAGCAAAAAATATCACAATAATGGCACTAATGATAATGAAGGCAGCAATGATATCCAATTAAAAGCGGCAAGATGGCATGTTATTCAGCATTCATTGTCATTGCATCTATTCACGTAAAAAGTATAAAATTTCAATTAATTAAACGACTAACTATATACACGTGCGCTAACATCGCCTATCAAAGTCACTTCTGAGCCATTTTCCGAGTTTAATCTATCCGAGTCAGAAATATTTCATTTGTTTAACGAGTTCATTGTCTAACTTTATGATTCCATATTTCCCGTATTTATAAAAGTTTCCCTCGAAGGTATTAAAGAGTCGCGAGGCCGGGTGTCACCTCCTGTTCATTAGGGTGTATTTATATAATTAAAACACACAATGAAGCAAGGTTTTAGCCTCGCTCGATCTCAAGGCCCGGGGACGCTCAACTTTTCGTATTAATTAAAAACGAGGCACTGGAATGCGTCGTCACCTCTGGAAAATCGCGAACAACCGTCCCTCCCTATCACTCCTCACATCCACGAAAGGTCCAGCTAAACTTTAATACGCTTTAAAACTTCCCGAATATTTTACTACTTTAGCCACTTAAGACAAATTGCGGGCCCGTTTTAGGGTTATTTTTTCCTCGCGCGTGAACGCGGTGCGGCCCGTAATTTCACCGTTCGTTGGTTAAATTTTGGCGGCCAATTTTGGCGTTTTTCAACGGGTCGAGGCGTCGGAGTGATGGTTTATGTACTTAGAGTTACAAGCGCGGGGAAGTTTACAGCGCGCTCCATTGCACATCAGGCAGGCGTGGGTCATAAACAATTTTTAGACTGAATTTTAATGTTATATTTATTTAACAACTAAACACTGTCATCAACTTCCTATCGGTAGCCTAAATTTTATTAGGGCTGGTTTTAGATTTTTTGTTCGGTTTTAGCTGATGGCCAGTATTAAAAAGAAGCGACTCATATCTGACATCCTAGACTTGGGGTGAACTCATGATGTCAGAACAAGTTCAGAGTTTTTATTCAGTTCAGCATTTGTAACGATTTCCAGCCGGGACCTATTATTTAATGACTTTCCTGAATATGAAAGAAGTCAGATATTTAGATGCGATGAAAATAGTTTCAACTGGTTCTAGCAGCAAGTGTACATTGGTAGATCTAACATAACAATCAGTAACCAATGTTATTTATCGGGAGTGTTCAATCCAGGGCATAAAGTTACCGTATGCTAAATTTCATCTAAGTCTGTTCTCCTATTTGTGCATGATTCAGTAAAATATTGCAATATCTTACACAAATTTTATATTGATATTTTTTACATTACACTTACATTACACTTATACTATGATTTTTGGACAGAATGATATACCTAGTTGAAATGATATTTGTTTCGTGTGTTGACGGACTAAGAATACAAGTGTCACCACCCAATTCTTTCCCACGGGTGTCATATGAGGCGACTAAGGGAAGTAAGCAATTATCATCCATTGCTTTGGTACCACCATCTCCCGTGTGACCGGCCATGAAGCACATCGTTTGCATTTTGGCTGTAGCAGGAGATAGCCGTTTATTATTTTATTTCATAACGGTGAAATGGAACGGTGAGCAGCGGCTTGACAATACTCTCGGTATAGTTGAATCCATGAGCGACGGTTATCATTTACCATCAGATGGGCCGTGACCCATCTGCCACTAAATATATGCAACAAAAATAGTTCATTGTTACCCTAGGGATGAAAGCAACTTAACCTAGTCCCTCGAACTATTGGAGCCCTCGCTCGGGCATCTCTAAATAAGCCTTTATCCCGAGGTAAACACTGTGTTTTTCATTACGAATACGAGGAAACTAAAAATAAAAATCATGAATTAGCTAAAGAAAAAATGGGAGACTTTAAAAAATTTAATTTGGAATCAACGTTTTCCCGCCGATTCTGTTTTTTTTGTCTGTGGCCTCTCAGCTATTCAGCCATTATTGCACGCCTCAAATTTTTCATTGTAATCATTGAAAAAATATAAATCTTCGTTATTTTAAAGATATACCTAGTTACAACTATATTAAAATAAAGTCGTATAAAAAACAAACCATTTAATAAATACCTAACTTTATATTATTTTAATTTTACATCGCGCTGTAATTGACTGGCTGTACAGAAAACAGAACTGGTTTTTTTTATAATTACTCAGCTGTCAGTTTGAACCCTCTTTTTCTGGATTACTAAACGCTCTGCTAATTGAACAATCGTAAAATATAACTATTACGTTCCTGCTGGGAATCTACCCAGCTAAACCTAGTACAAATCAGGTAAATAATGTTAGTGAATGACGCGGAGCGACAGAGATGAATATTTCACATCGGCCGCGCCACACGACCACACTGCATACTCGCGCACCTAATGATTTGTTGACAACCAGATTGATGAGATTTGTGACGGCTAAAATATTACAATTTAATGTGAGAAGATGTTTAGTTATTTATCCATCCACCACCCTAAACGACTAATGCCCGGTTCCTATAATAATAAAACGGATCGTTTTGCTTACAAACGGTAGAATATTCTACCAGGCGTAAGTATATTTTGTTCCTATAAAATACCAGTCTTAATTGAATTATTTCCTATGGGAGTCGTAAAAGCCGACTAAGAGATTACCGGGGGACCGGGCAACAGCGTTCCCCTGTGTACTAAAAACATCCACTGCGATCACCAACCCGCCTGCCAAGCGTGGCGATTATGGCAATAATCGCCACGAGGCCTATGTCCAGCAGTGGACGATCAAAGGCTGATGGAGGATGGATGGATGAAGTGAATTAGCTGACAGTTTGCAATTAACGGATAGGAGGGTTTTCACTTACAATCTGCGACAATAATCTATGGAAATGAAGATTTATGGTGTTTCAATAAAAAAAAACAGCCGATAGTTATGTTGTCAAATATACCAACCGTAGGTGATGTACTTACCGGCCGATTTCGGACGGTTTCGAGAAGTCATGTGCTGGTATGTGCTTATTGAGGCTTACAAACGGAAAAGATATCGAACTCTGAGATTGAAATGGAGACTGCATTTACTCTCAGAAATCGATCATTAATAAGTACTGCGTTGTACGTAGTATTATTACTTCCATGATCTTTATGTAAGGGCCATAAATTATAGAAAAGAGAATCCTGTGGCTATGGTTGTTGTAATAATTATCTTATCTTATCTTCTTGTTTAATGGCTCTTGTTGTGGCAGTGTGAGCACAATTTCGCCAAATCATAATTATGATTGTTGTTCAAATTGACAGTAGTGTTTAGCTTGTTAGCGTTTCGTTTAGATGTAGGCATTAAATAGTAATAATGTTTAACATAACATATTAAAGTATAAATTGTGTCTTAACTTTTTAATTGTTAATAAACTATAATTTAATTATTTGTTATAAAGTTTTGTTTAAAAATAACTACATTTATTTTTAAAACCCTCCGTTTTTTCTGAACATCATGTGAAACGATTGATGTAATAATGAAACGCAAAGAGGTTCACGGGTATTCTTAACCGACAGTTGCTCGTTACTGCTATACATGATAAAAATGTTGTGAAACACCTGTGAAGCTTCGGTATCGATAACTTGAAAACTTCTGGTAGCTGTTATACAATGACGATTCGTTGAATATAGGAACCGGACATAATTGGATTTGTTTTTTTTTTTGGGTAGATAGATGAGAAGTAGAAAAAATATTATTTCCATAGCATACCTAAATATTTTTGTTAACTTAAGATTAAGTCTTTACTAAAAATTATAAATGTATTTGTTTATTTGTTTCACGCTCTGACTACTGAACCTACAATCTTGAAATCAATGTAGTCTGGAGACCAGAATCATATATAGAAATCATACAAAATATCAGATACTTTTTATCCCGAAAAAAAAAATGGTTCAGTCAATAAGTAGGTTATCAAAAAAACTACACGAATACCTGATAAGCCGTTTTAGCGCTAATGCACCTTTTAGTTCCTAAGTTAGAAAACATTTAGCTAATCCTCCTTAAACATACGAAAACTCGCTAATGTTGATGCATTCTGTTTAAAGTATTTAACCTGGATCCAGTAGGGGTTGTTAAAAAGCTTTTAGAACACCACACATCGCTGGAGACTGAAACATTTTATCGTATTTTCTAGACTTCCATTATTATGTTGGTAAGATGTTAAAATTTTTGAGATGAACTATTGGATGGATGGGAAGCCGAATGAAGACTTGAAATATATTATAAAACTTGTTATTTTTAGTGTTTAAGCCGATATACACGGCATACACATATTCACCTGCCCAATGCCAGAACCCCGAGAGCTTTCAGCTTGAACTACAAAATCGCTTCCAATGTCTAGATGAGTGTGAATCAGCGAGCGATATAAACTGCAGGTTCGTGCAAACTGTCCACGCGGTCGGGTCGACTTACTTCAAGACCCGTCGCGTCAGTAGGACTCGTAAACTCTCGGACCATACTCTCAAACTCATGGAGAGGAGAAAAGAAATGATAGTCCAGTCCTCAGCCGATTGGTCCTGCCTAAGGCGGTTAAACAGACAGATCTCCAAGGCTTTGCGGCACGATATTCGCCAATTTAATACCACCCGTATTAAAGAGGCGATAGAGCGGAACCAAGGCTCGAAAGTGTTCGCAAGAGATCTGTCTGTTGGCCAAAGTCAGTTGACTAAACTGAGGACCAACGACGGCACTGTCATTTCTTCTCGAGATGAGATCTTAAGAGAGGTACAGCAGTTCTATGGACAGTTGTACAGATCCCAGAGCCCTGCTGTTGGCTTGGTCCAAGACCCCAGATCCAAGCTAACTCAGCACTTTACCGAAGATATCCCGGACGTCAGCCTGTAGGAGATCAGAATGGCTCTCAAACAACTAAAGAACGGAAAAGCACCGGGAGACGACGGAATCACCACAGAGCTTTTGAGAGCAGGTGGCAAGCCGGTCTTAAAAGCTCTTCAGAGGCTTTTCAATTCCGTCGCTCTCGGGGGTGACGTTCCAGAGTTGTGGACCAGAAGCGTGGTGGTGCTGTTCTTCAAGAAAGGTGAAAGAACCTTCTTGAAGAACTATAGACCCATCTCGCTCTTGAACCACGTCTATAAGTTGTTTTCGAGGGTAATTACAAATCGACTCACGCGCAGGCTTGACGACTTCCAGCCTCCCGAACAAATCGGTTTCCGAAAAGGCTATAGTACCATAGGACTACATCCACACGCTACGCCAGATTATACAGAAAACAGAGGAATATAACCGGCCTCTGTGTCTGGCGTTTGTGGACTATGAGAAAGCCTTCGATTCGATCGAAACTTGGGCGGTGCTGAAGTGCTTGTATAGAAACACCACCATGTCAGTCCGTGTTCAGGACAAGAGTACGAAACCGATCCAACTGCAGAGAGGTGTTAGACAGGGAGACGTTATGTCCCCGAAACTCTTCACCACTGCATTGGAAGATGTCTTCAAGCTCTTGGACTGGATCGGATTCGGCATCAACATCAATGGCGAATACATCACTCACTTTCGGTATGCCGACGACATCGTAGTCATGGCAGAATCGCTGGAGGACCTTGGCGCCATGCTCAATGATCTCAGCAGGGTTTCCCGACTAGTGGGTCTCAAAGTGAACATGGATAAGACGAAAGTCATGTCTAATGTCCATGTCATTTCAGCACCGGTCCTAGTCGGGAGTGCGCTTCTCGAAGTTGTCGACCATTATGTCTACCTGGGACAAACAGTCCAGTTAGGTAGGCACAACTTCGAGAAAGAGGTCAATCGACGAATCCAACTCGGCTGGGCAGCGTTCGGGAAGCTAAGGAAGATCTTCTCGTCAAATATTCCGCAGTGTCTGAAAACGAAGGTCTACGACCAGTGTGTGTTACCAGTGATGACATATGGAACAGAGACGTGGTCTCTGAATGTTGGCCTCATATAAAGGCTGAAATTCACTTAGCGGTCCATGCAGCGGGCTATGCTTGGTATTTCCCTACGTGATCGAATCCGTAATACGGAGATCAGTAGGAGAACGAGAGTGACCGACATAGCCCGCCGGATTGCCACGCTGAAGTGGCAATGGGCAGGCCACATCGCTCGACGAACCGATAACCGTTGGGGACGAAAGGTTCTCGATTGGCGACCACGTATCGGACGGCGCAACGTAGGACGGCCCCCCCACCTGATGGACCGATTATCTGGACAAAGCTGCGGGGAGCCGTTGGATGCAGTCGGCACAGGACCGCTCGTTGCGGCGTTCTCTTGGGGAGGCCTATGTCCAGCAGTGGACGTTGAAAGGCTGATGGATGGATGGATGGATGAATGGATGGATGGACACATAAATATATTTACTGTATTGGTATAATCAATTTTGGTTTTAAACTACCTCAGTGGTCGATTGGTATGCATTACCGCAACTGCGGAATCTGCGGATCATGAGGTCTTGAGTTGGAATTCAGAGTCAGGGCCGCAATAATTTAATGGGTTTTTCCGTGAATCAATATCAGCGCGAAGTTGCAAATTTTGCGGTGTTTTAACTCCTTCGGAAAGCACGTAAAGCCGCACAATTTTGCACTATAATATCTCTAAAAGTAATTTAAGTTTCTGTTTAAAATTTTCTTTTACAATCAAATTATTACAACTTTTCTAACAAATTTTCATTTGTCACTATTTTTGTCTATACCAAGGTTGCCTGGAAGAAATTGCAGCTTCCTTTTTTATAAAAAAATTCTGTTGTACAATAAAGAGTATTGTTATGTTATGTTATGTTATCTCCTGCGTACATGGGTTATGTTTTATGTCACCTACTGGCAGCCGTGATTGAAATTAGGGCTTAGAGCTCATTATTTACAAGGAACTGATATAACATCTATTTAAACTATTATAAAGCTACATCAAAGCTATATCTCTACATGTAAGATACTTGAGAAAAAAAAAATTAATGTTTAGGCGCGGTTACTGAACACATGCGTAATTTTCAAATGTTTCAGTTTCCTTTTACTTCTTAATAAAATGTAATTCTTAGAAAATCTAGATTTATTGATATACCTACATGATTATAATCATTGTAAGCATAATTAATACACTATTTATGGTATGAATTAATTAACGTTGCTCTGTAATCTAAATAATTATTTGTAACAAAAGCGTTCAGATCGTTACTAAAATAAATTGTAAAAATTAAATTTTATCGAATCATAATTGTTTGTGGACCGTGTGGGGCCGGCTTTAGAATTGTACCACCCCTCTCCACCCATGGGAATCATAAGAGCTGACTGAGGGAATACCGGAGGAGTGGGCAGCAACACTCCTTCGAGTATTAACAACATCCACTGCGATCGCCAACCCGCCTGCCAAGCGTGGCGATTGCGGCACTATCGCCCATTCTTGGGGAGGCCTGTGTCCAGCAGTGGACTTTAAAGGGCTGATGGATGGATGGATGGAATTATTTGTGAATACTATTTATTTACATATAATACGTACATAATTGTATAGTTTACCATAATAACTAAATAAGTTCAATTCTTTAACTTCTAAGTATCTTCAAGTAAAATAATATCCTCCCCATTGAGTGTGGCTGGAACACACGATATATCATAATGATATTAAGTATCAGTGCTTCAAAATATCGGGTCTGTTCAGGAAGCTCGCCCGGGCGGTGCACTTCCGTAAGGAACGCTTCTTGTGTAGTATTAATTTTATAAGGATTAAGTGTGTATGATCTTATCGAAATATTACTTGGAGCTTAGAGTCTGTAGACAAATTGACTTCTATAGTATAATCTGAATTATTAACTTTATAATGAATTATGTTATTGTTTATTTTTAGTTTATCAGAAAGCCTTACGTTTTTAAAAAGCAAACAAGTTTACGGCCCTCTTGATGGTAAGCGGTTACCGTAGCCTATATACCTACGCTAGTGATAGCAGAGGCATCACTCGCGCGTCGCCATCTTCAAGAAAGAGATAGGAGGTAGAAAGGAAGAATAATAGGGAGAAAGAAATACTGAGGAGAGGACAGGGAGGATAATAAGGAGAGGATAGGGAGGGGGTTTGGGCTACCGGCGCTCTCGCTTACCATACGAAACAAAGCGGAGGAGTACCTACCGTTCCGAACGACGGAGTGTGTGGTTAGGTACATTTATTACTGCCTTAGAGACAGAAATGGTGTAAAAAAAATTCTACGTACTATGCACTATAGATTTCAGCATAATAGGCTACCTTATTCGCAGTTACTAGACAGGTATAAAATTTTAAGACGCATGCTACTCAAGGTCATGTTCCTGCATGGCATTTGTAATAATAAGTTCGATTGCACAGAATTATGTCACCAATTATGTTACACTATTCCTAGAACTGTAATACAGCGGGAGGTGCGCGCGCCACTGTAATTCTACACAGCTCGGTGCGACTAACGTTGGTGCTCGCGCTCCACTGCGTTCCTTACTAGAAACCTATAACTCACACTTTATAAATCTTGATAGTTTTGCAATGTCAGAAACAAAATTTAAAAGTAAGGTCACTGAGACACTTAGTACTTACAAGTTAATTTAAAAATACATAAATGTGCCACATTCAGTAATGAAGCCAACAACAGACGCACATTGAACATTATTTCTTATTCATATATATCACTTCGAGGACATTTGTGTGGGTTACACGTTTAGTACTAAATAATTATGTTTTTTGGTCATTATATATAGCGTGTTACTTTTATATTTTATGTCCCATATAAATAAAAATAAAAAAAAAAAGAAGGTGTGTCTGTATATTTAAAATATCTGTACTAGTATTTTAGTATAAATGTGTATATTCGCACAAATATCATTCACATTACGAGCACTACAATGCTTATCCTCTTTAGCATTTCATCC
Organism: Leucoma salicis; assembly: GCA_948253155.1. Taxonomy (NCBI): domain Eukaryota; kingdom Metazoa; phylum Arthropoda; class Insecta; order Lepidoptera; family Erebidae; genus Leucoma; species Leucoma salicis. Next base: position 696,712 of record OX411806.1, on the reverse strand, counting down.
AAGTATTGAGCGTTTGTATTCCAGTAGAGTGAGCTAATTCGCTTCGGTTATGTTGCGTAGCCATGGCAACTGGTGACTTCACTAATCCGAAGATCATACGCCGCGGGCGATGCTTTTGTGCGTGTCATTAAAAGTTTGCAAGGATGCTAGGCGTATATTATAATGTGTGATGATTATAGAATATTTTTTTCTTAAATAAGTTCTGAAATTATAATTATTTATGCAGTATTTGAAAAGAATCATCATTTCATCATATGCTTTTTGAAATGTATTCCTACTATTAAAGAATGGATATTTTAGAAGGAGAGCCCACCACTCACCCACGGATTGTCAATCCAAGTTATCTTTAGACAGAATAACCTAAGATTGCCAATCCGCACTCTCACAGATAGAGGAGAATGTGATAATAGCAAAGTAGCATGCACGATAATGACAAAAAACTCACCAACGCGACACAACCATGCGATACGGTAGAACTCTCAGAACCACAATATTGCAATATTCCGCAAAAATCCGAACATAAATTTGACACGTGTTTCGCCTCTAAACGAGGCATTCTCAAGAACGCTCGGCAACAGATGAGCGAGCTTACTCGTGTAACTTGCTTTTATGCCCCTTCAACAGTTATGACGTATCGCTCGAACGATATGAAAACAAGTTTAGTAGTGGGGAACTACAGCTGGTTTGTTCATTCAACAACATTTTACTATTGACTTTAATAATTTCTAATTATTCTAAAAGGGATTTATTTTTATCACAAATATGCAAGGGCTCGAATGTATGACTATTATCTCATGAATGGTTACAATCTAATAAATTTTTCGCAAAATGTGACTTTTCAGGGTAATTATGCTTATACGCAGCTATATTTTCTTTATAACGAGTCTCAAAATTACTTACGTAATTTATTTTGTAAATATATGGATTTTCATGCCATGCCATTTCATTTCACGCATTTAGGTACTCCTACAGCTGTGTTTTATATGGTGAATGAGAACGCCAGAGACCCTCTCCTTATTAACCTGCCACTCTATTTCTTATCCTATTTCTTAAATTGGGTGACACGCGAGTGATGATTCTGATTACCTCTGATGTTGCTAGCGTCTATAGGCTACGGTAACCGCTTGCTTAAAAAGGTGGATAAAATCAGACAGATTTCTAGTCCCCTCTTCTATCACTAACCTAAATAAACCAATAGAGTTAAATAAAAGCACTAGCTTACGCCATGGCGTATTTGCGGGTAAAACAAAAAAATAATAATATAAAATACAAAATAATACCATGATCTTCAACAAAGGAAACAACATGTCAAAATATTAGTTTATGTTTCACTGCACACAATAAAGTAATACTTCAGCTATTCAAATGAAACCAAAGGCATATCGCTGTGTTGTCAAACCACTTATTGTATTATATCGATATTCAATATCAATACCACTTCTGTTAGAAATACTTGTGTGATTCCATCATAAATATATACAATATTTATATATTACTGAACCTTTTACTGAACATAATATATGAAAACAATGCATCTTTCCGCATGTAAATAATAATATTGCGTTGCGATTTGTGAGATTCACCATTTACATTGCAACCATGGCCCAATAATACTGGGCCATGATTACAACCATTTGTTTTCAGATTCAAATTAAGTTCTTGTCTTCTTTTTGTTTAATGGCTCTTGTTGTGGCAGTGTGAGCACAATTTCGCCAAATTAATCAAATATTACCAAATTTAGTTTGATTCAGTTATACAATGACGTCAACAAATGACGTGTCAACACAACACGTGTATGTATTTAAATAAGTTTTTATACTTTTGGCTTATTGTAGGCTTTGGCAGGACCATCAGCCTAACATAAGGTTGAATTATAGTATAGATTTAGTTGTTTTTTTTATTTTTTAATATTGTAATAGTATAGGAAAGTATATTTTAAATTTGAGTATTTTGGTTTTTGTGGTTTTTGTGTGTGATGGGTGTGAACGACGTCCGTGACATCACCAAGGCGCCCCAACGGAAGACCAGCGCAGGTCTATTGACCTGTTTTATGCTGAGTTGGGGTCGTTTTGTAGCGCATGTTTTTTTTTGTTTTTTTTCTGTTTTATTTATATGTATAATGTTGTTCGTTACAATAAATATTTTCTTTCTTTCTTTCTTTCAATATTTAATATCGCTATTAATTATTACTCTAAGGTCTTGGAGAAGGTTATTAACCGCCGGCTCCTGCAGAACTTAGAGGATCACCAGCTGATCAGTGACCGCCAATATGGCTTCCGTCACGGTCGGTCCGCTGGTGATCTTCTTGTGTATCTTACCCAGCGTTAGGCTGAGGCCTTGGAGAGTGGGGGTGAGGCGCTAGCAGTTAGCCTGGACATCGCGATGGCGTTCGATAGGGTCTGGCATAGGGCCCTTCTGTCGAAGCTACCATCTTATGAAATCCCCGAGGGACTCTGCAAATGGATCGCCAGCTTCCTGCGGGGTCGGAGCACCAAAGTCGTAGTAGACGGCTGCTGCTCTGATACCATGGAGGTTAATGCTGGCGTACCACAAGGCTCGGTGCTCTCCCCGATGCTGTTCATCCTGCACTTCGATGACATGCTCTCGATAGAGAATATGCGTTGCTATGCGGATGACAGTACGGGTGATGCGCGATATGCCGGCCATCAGAAAGTTCCTCAGAACATGCTGGAAGAGAGACGGGCACAACTTGTGTCTGTAATTGAGAGCTCTCTAGGGCGGGCCTCAGAATGGGGAGAAAAGAACTTGGTTCAATTCAACCCTACGAAGACACAGGTTTGCGCGTTCACTGCAAAGAGGGACGCATTTGTCGTGGCGCCATAGTTCCAAGGAGTAACTCTCCCAATCTCCGATAGTATTGGGATCCTCGGCATCGATATTTCAAGCAAAGTCCAATTCGGGAGTCATTTGGAGGACAAAACCAAATTGGCAAGCAAAAAACTGGGCGTCCTGAACAGAGCCAAGCGGTACTTCACACAGAGGCAGAGACTTGCACTTTATAAGGCACAAGTCCGGCCGCACGTGGAGTACTGCTCACATCTCTGGGCAGGTGCACCAAAATACCAACTCAACCCACTTGACTCCCTGCAAAGGCGTGCTGTTCGAATTGTCGACGATCCCATTCTCACGGATGAACTGGAGTCGCTGGGGCAGCGGAGATACTTTGGGTCTCTTTGTGTGCTCTATCGACTCTTCAATGGAGAGTGATCTGAGGAACTGATTGAGGTGGTACCAACATCCCCTTTTTACCACCGGACCACGAGACATCGTAGTAGGGTTCATCCACACCACCTGGAAACGATCTCATCCAAAACGGTTCGTTTCCAGCGCTCTTTTCTACCACGTGCGTGTAGGCTCTAGAATGATCTTCCTGCTGCGGTATTCCCCCAGCGCTACGGTATGTCGCTCTTTAAACGAGGTTTTAGAAGAGCACTTTACTCACGGTAGGCGGCGGCTTGGCTATGCCCCTGGTGTTGCCAAAGTCCATGAGCGACGGTTACCACTTACTATCAGGTGGGCCGTTTGCTCGTCTGCCACCGTTGGAAATAAAAAAATAATAATATAGTAATAGCCGTTTAAGGTCAGATCAAGACCTCGCAAGGTATTGCCAATGTTTTAATTATTAATCCAATGTTAGGCACAAGTTTCCCCGCAGTGTGAGAGGGACTTAAGACGCATTCCATAAGACTGGGGGTGACAAAGTCTGTCACCCCGCACTTATAGAAGCCATCGAGACAATATCTGATGTTTTTCATGAGATTTTTCTTCATTGGGCAGTGTAATTTTTCAACAAACACCCATAATCGTCTAATAGTAGTTTAGGCAATCACTACGGTTTTAATTTTAAATTTGGCTTAATTTTGGTATAAAAACAAAAAAAAAACGGAAATATTTGTCAGTATAATCCATAATTCGTTTATAAGCTACTTCTATACATTATTGACTTCCTTACTTACCTACATAAAGTCCAAAGCGAAGTCTCTACAGGGTACCATAACATAATTATCGGCTTTAAATTAAACAGTTCCCTAGCTGCTAAGTCTGTCTCTAGTCGATGGAACAGCTAATGTGATTAGCTATCGAAGCACTTCGGGATTGAGCTCCAACACCTACATAACTCTACTAAAGCGTTTACTTAATAACTCGAGATGTCGGCGATGTTTGCACGAATTCAATAAAGTCGAAATGCTTATAAAGAATCTCTTAGCGTATTTTTTTAACTCTGTAAATATTTTATCAAAACATTTATGATAATTTAATGCAAGTAATTTCGTTATTCCATTTATTTATGTATAAATATGTGTACATGCCTTGCCTCATCTTTTAAAGAATCAAAAGTACATTAATTTTATAGCGTGTAATTTTCTTGAAAGGTATTTTGGGACAATCCATTTTGTAAAACGCTTAATGTAAATCTACGTTGGCCATTTTTAAACTTGAATTTAAGTTTGAGTGGAAAAAGTTATATTTTAAGTAATTTGATAATATTTATATATATTTGTAGCATTTGACATGCTTAGCACTATACATTAAACACAAAGTGAAAAATGTGAAATCGAAAATAACAGTCAGGAGCAGGATTTGAACCTGCATCTTCTGGATACCGTCCAGATGCTTTACCAATTCAGCCATCCTGACAATTTCAAATCCTGCTCCTGACTGTTATTTTCGATTTCACATTTTTCACTTTGTGTTTAATGTATAGTGCTAAGCATGTCAAATGCTACAAATATATATAAATATTTATAGGGTTTGCGTCATTATTAGGTAAAAATCTTAATTGTAAAATTAAGTTTACCTGGTCGGTATAATGTATGAAAATACGTCCGACAGATGGCGCAGGCGTCACCCAAAGACGTTAAGTATGATGTGTTATCGAAATTAGCAGTCAGGAGCAATTGTCAGGATGGCTGAATTGGTAAAGCATCTGGACGGTATCCAGAAGATGCAGGTTCAAATCCTGTTCCTGACTGTTATTTTCGATTTCACATTTTTCACTTTGTGTTTAATGTAATTTGATAATATTTAGGTAGATATTTCTATATATATTTTTACCATTTGACATGCTTAGCACTATACATTAAACACAAAGTGAAATATGTGAAATCGAAAATAACAGTCACGATCAGGATTTGAACCTGCATGTCCTGGATACGATCCAGATGCTTTGCCAATTCAGCCATCGTGACAATTGCTCCTGACTGCTAATTTCGATAACACATTCATACTTAACGTCTTTGGGTGACGCAACGTGCGTGTAAAATTAAGTTTACCTGGTCGGTATAATGTATGAAAATACTTCCGACAGATGGCGCAGGCGTCACCCAAAGACGTTAAGTATGAATGTGTTATCGAAATTAGCAGTCAGGAGCAATTGTCACGATGGCTGAATTGGCAAAGCATCTGGACGGTATCCAAGAGATGCAGATTCAAATCCTGCTCGTGACTGTTATTTTTGATTTCACATTTTTCACTTTGTGTTTAATTTGATAATTATATAAAAGTCGCTTTATTGGCTTTGTTTGTTGTATACATATCAAATTATAGGTTAAAAGTCTGGTTCTCAGTATAGTAACCGGTAGACATAATCCTGGCTTATTTAAAATATTCGCTTCCCGTACAAAGTTTAATTGGAAAACGCGACTCTTAGGTCGGAATTAACACAGGGCGGGAAACTCTTAGCTGTAGCTTCCATGAATCTACTACTGTACATTGGACGATAGCTCGAAACTTATTAGGACTTATGTATTCGTTGTATATTTTATGGTAGCATGGCGGTTTTAATTAAGTTTAGTTATGTAATTGTTGTTTACACTGCTTTGTACCTAGTAGAGCATAGGAATTCCAACCATTTCTCGCTCTAGCTCACATGCTTTCTTGATACACGAGCTTATCCTATTTATTGTGTATATTTGCTACTTTTATTTATAATGTTCTAGATTTTTCCCGCCAATCCGGCCACGTCATCAGAACATGCTAGAGTACTAATTAGTTTTGTAACATAGCATTACGTCGTTATTCCCCGAAGGGTTAGGCAGAGGTGTATTACAAACCCACGACTCGCCAGCTATGTTTAAGTCCCACGTAATAGGGGGGCGAGCCTATTGACGTCTACCGGGCACATTTCCAAACTCCGGGCTGCTACTGAGAATTTTGCTTTTTTTTTACGTAAAATCTCAATAACACTCCCCGACCCGGGGATCGAACCCGAGACCTCATGATCAGCAGTCGCTTACACTACCGCTGCACCACAGAGGCAGTTTTGTAATCTAGTGCAAAGATAAAGCTTTTGAATTAAAATTTGTCATATACGGTTAATTTGTGTGTCCCTATGCCTCCTTATAGTGTACGTTGCTGCATTTAGTTGTTAAATATATCATCATTACAGTATTGTTAGGTTGACTGCACAGATGGCGTAGCGGTTTAAATAGCAGCATTTTTTTTTATTGAATGTAGTGGCAGACGAGCCACGGTCCATCTGATGGTAAATGGTAACCGTCGCCCATGGACACGACTATACCGAGAGTATTGTCAAGCCGCTGCTCACCAATTCATTTCACAGATATGAAATGAAATATAAACGGCTATCTCCTGCTGCAGCCAAAACGCAACGATGTGCTTCATGGCCGGTCACACGGGAGATGGTGGTACCAACCCGCTCGGGCCCGATACCAAGTGAGTACTCCCACTTGGTACCCGGCCCTACCACCAGTCATGCAATGGATGATAATTGCTTACTTCCCTAAGTCGCCTTATACGACACCCGTGGGAAATAATGGGGTGGTGTCACTTGTATTCTTAGTCCGTCACCACACGGACACAAAGCTCTAACAAAGTTCCCGCTCGAGTGTTGTGGGTTCGATCCCCACAAAGGACCACTCTTTTTGTGATCTATAAAATATAGTTGTTCTGAGTCTGGGTGTAATTTATTCCGTGAAATTTTATATTTGTAAAGTCCCTCGCGATACAAGGATTATTATTTAGTGAAGGGTGTCTTTTTAAAATAAAAACTGTTTAAAAATATACCAGTCTTCATTACTACTACAAATAACGTAGTCACGTTTAAAGTAACACTGTAAGAGGCCTCTAAAATAGATAGTTTCTATCAATATTTACAATATGTGAACAAAATTAAATGCACAATTTCATCGTCATTATTCTATTCAAACAATTTCAATACCTTCTACTAAAACCACCAATGAATACGCCCCAAAATAATGAATACGGAATAATGAACAACATGACAGTAACTGAACTACGTAAAATTATTCATAACCCTAATTCAATAGCTACACTTATTGAAACGGTACTGAACAAATATGATTTATTTTCATTGTGTTAAACGCTCGCCGTAACTTTGGCCACATATTTAAAACTATTTGGTCTACAAACTCATTTTACATTATTATTTTAAGACTTCCTAATTTGAAACATAAGTAAAAGAAATAGAAATATTTTATGAGCTCTGAAGGTAATTTTTAATGCTTGATTTGTGAGATCATTTTCAATTAAGGTCTGACTATTTTACATTTACCCGCCTAAAGAAATTTGATTTCAGAATTATATTGATATTTATTATATTTTTCTATAGTCACAGTTTTATAAAAATTTTAATGTGAGTTTCCACCACTAGGTAATCCAAAGATGAAAAGTCAAATCAGAATGGATTGTTTAATTGTGTAGTTTAGCTAATCTTGTTTTCTACCGTAGCGAAGCAAGAAGAATTATGCCATAGTATTTTGTTTAAAACATAGCAAAATGAAACATCTCTCATGAAAAATTTAATTAGATATAAGTTTAGCTTTATTGAAAATATTTTAACAAGAGATATGTATTTTCTTGTGAGCTGAACTTTCCGAAGGATGTGTGAGATGTCCATGCTTTCCATAATTACACCCTATTTACCTTGGCTAGCTATCGTTTATAAAGCTATTCTACTCTATCGTGACATTTGCGCGGTACTATGAATTTCGATAACACATTAATGGGCCTTGTCGTTGGTTCGATTCCCACTAAAGACAAATTATCTGTGTGATGAATACAGATATTTGTACTGCGTCTGGGTATTTTCTATATATTATACTAGCATTTGCCAGCCAAAAGCTAGTCCTAAATATAAGTATACTGAAGTTATGTATTTACAAATAATTAACCTATTTCAATTTAATAACTAAAATAACCGTGCCGTGTGGGGCCGGCTTTAGAATTGTCCCACCCCTCTCCACCCATGGGAGTCGTAAGAGCCGACTGAGGGAATACCGGGGGAGTGGGCAGCAGCACTTCCTCGAGTATTAATAACATCCACTGCGATCGCCAACCCGCCTGCCAAGCGTGGCGATTACGGCAATATCCCCCAAAAAAAATGAACACCCAACAAAAAACGGCCCTCAGTCACGGCAGCTCCGCTATTCCGTGGCCTAACGGTAGCGGGCCCGGTAACGGCGGAGCAGGGGGTGCGAAGAATCTCCGGTCGCGGATAGGCTACCATAAACAACGACCTCTGGCCCTGGTAACGCACAACGTTCGGACACTTCGGACCGACGAGAGAATCACCGAGCTGGAAGAGGAATTGAGCAAGATCCACTGGGACATTATAGGGTTGTCAGAAGTCCGAAGAGAGGGTGAGGGTACGACAATCCTCCAGTCCGGGAACTTGCTCTTCCACCGGGAGGGCGACCACCAGTCCCAAGGGGGTGTCGGGTTTATCGTTCGCAGGTCTCTCGTAGGCAACGTGGAGAGGATTGAAAGTGTGTCGAGTAGGGTAGCGTACCTTATACTCAGAGTAACCAAACGGTATTCGTTGAAGGTCATACAGGTTTACGCACCGACCTCTACACACTCCGATGACGAGGTGGAGGCCCTATATGAGGACATCTCGAAGGCCATCCACTTGTCTAAAACCTATTTCACGGTGGTTATGGGAGACTTTAACGCGAAACTAGGCAAAAGGACAGACGATGAGCTGAAGGTGGGGCACTATGGATTTGGGCAGAGGAACCACAGGGGCCAGATGCTGGCTGATTTTCTGGAGAAGGAATGCCTCTTCATGATGAATTCCTTCTTCAGGAAGCAGCCCCAGCGAAAATGGACCTGGATTAGCCCTGATGGTTCAGTGAAAAACGAGATTGACTTCATCCTGTCGGACAAACGACACATATTCAATGATGTCTCAGTGATCAGCAGGATTAAAACTGGGAGTGATCACCGACTAGTCAGGGGCATCTTGAATATTAGAACAAAAGTCGAGAGGTCGCGTTTGATGAAGTCTACGCTCCGACCAACACCTGCCCAATACCAGAACCCCGAGAGCTTTCAGCTCGAACTACAAAATCGCTTCCAATGTCTAGATGAGTGTGAATCAGCGAGCGATACGAACAGCAGGTTCGTGCAAACTGTCCACGCCGTCGGGTCGACTTACTTCAAGGCCCGTCGCGTCAGTAGGAACCGTAAACTCTCGGACCATACTCTCAAACTCATGGAGAGGAGAAAAGAAATGATAGTCCAGTCCTCAGCCGATTGGTCCTGCCTAAGGCGGTTAAACAGACAGATCTCCAAAGCTGTGCGACACGATATTCGCCAATTTAATACTACCCGTATTAAAGAGGCGATAGAGCGGAACCAAGGCTCGAAAGTGTTCGCAAGAGATCTGTCTGTTGGCCAAAGTCAGTTGACTAAACTGAGGACCAACAACGGCACTATCATTTCTTCTCGAGATGAGATCTTGGGAGAGGTCCAGCAGTTCTATGGACAGTTGTACAGATCCCAGAGCCCTGCTGTTGGCTTGGTCCAAGACCCCAGATCCAAGCTAACTCGGCACTTTACCGAAGATATCCCGGACGTCAGCCTGTACGAGATCAGAATGGCTCTCAAACAACTAAAGAACGGAAAGGCACCGGGAGACGACGGAATCACTACAGAGCTTCTGAGAGCAGGCGGAAAGCCGGTCTTAAAAGCTCTTCAGAGGCTGTTCAATTCCGTCGTTCTCGGGGGCGACGTTCCAGAGTCGTGGACCAGAAGCGTGGTGGTGCTGTTCTTCAAGAAAGGTGACAGAACCCTCTTGAAGAACTATAGACCCATCTCGCTCTTGAGCCACGTCTATAAGTTGTTTTCGAGGGTCATTACAAATCGACTCACGCGCAGGCTTGACGACTTCCAGCCTCCCGAACAAGCCGGGTTCCGAAAAGGCTATAGTACCGTAGACCACATTCACACGCTACGCCAGATTATACAGAAAACCGAAGAATACAATCGGCCTCTGTGTCTGGCGTTTGTGGACTACGAGAAAGCCTTCGATTCGATCGAAACTTGGGCGGTGCTGCAGTCCCTTCAGCGGTGCCAAATTGACAATCGGTACATCGAAGTGCTGAAGTGCTTGTATAGAAACGCCACCATGTCAGTCCGTGTTCAGGACAAGAGTACGGGACCGATCCAACTGCAGAGAGGTGTTAGACAGGGAGACGTTATGTCCCCGAAACTCTTCACCGCTGCATTGGAAGATGTCTTCAAGCTCTTGGACTGGACCGGATTCGGCATCAACATCAATGGCGAATACATCACTCACCTTCGATATGCCGACGACATCGTAGTCATGGCAGAATCTCTGGAGGACCTTGGCACCGTGCTCAATGATCTCAGCAGGGTTTCCCGACTAGTGGGTCTCAAAATGAACATGGACAAGACGAAAGTCATGTCTAATGTCCATGTCATTTCAGCACCGGTCCTAGTCGGGAGTGCGCTTCTCGAAGTTGTCGACCATTATGTCTACCTGGGACAAACAGTCCAGTTAGGTAGGCACAACTTCGAGAAAGAGGTCAATCGACGAATCCAACTCGGCTGGGCAGCGTTCGGGAAGCTAAGGAAGATCTTCTCGTCCAATATTCCGCAGTGTCTGAAAACGAAGGTCTACGACCAGTGTGTGTTACCAGTGATGACATACGGAACAGAGACGTGGTCTCTGAATGTTGGCCTCATATCAAGGCTCAAAGTCGCTCAGCGGGCCATGGAGCGGGCTATGCTTGGTATTTCCCTACGTGATCGAATCCGTAATACGGAGATCCGTAGGAGAACGAGAGTGACCGACATAGCCCGCCGGGTTGCCATGCTGAAGTGGCAATGGGCAGGCCACATCGCTCGACGAACCGATAACCGTTGGGGACGAAAGGTTCTCGAGTGGCGACCACGTATCGGACGGCGCAGCGTAGGACGGCCCCCCACCAGATGGACCGATGATCTGGTCAAAGCTGCGGGGAGCCGTTGGATGCGGTCGGCACAGGACCGCTCGTTGTGGCGTTCTCTTGGGGAGGCCTATGTCCAGCAGTGGACGTTAAAAGGCTGATGGATGGATGGATGAACTAAAATAATATATTTATAAACTAAAATTAATATTATTTACAAAGAATATTCAACCAATATTATTAATAATTATATTTACAAAATAATTAACTAATGTAAATAAAAATAAAATTTAAAGTTCAATAAATAAAACAATAAAATAACCAAATATAAAATAACAAATTAAAAAAAAAACAATTTTTTTTTTCGAAATGGATTTAATTAATTTGGATTTAGAACAATTAATAGTAAATGGAGATAAAACATTTGGACCTCACGATTGGTCTCATGAAATTAAAAAACAAATAATTGGTACGTCAATAATAGTCATTATTTGTCTATCATGTTGATTTACATGGTATAAATCTCGTAAAAACGTTTAGAACTTATGTCTCATTGTTAACGCCCACCCCCGCAATCCATATTGGGGGTAGGCTGTCATTAAATCCGCTCTTGAATCATTACTACATCCCATAGAACAGATTCTTACCAAATTTGTAGCCTATAGGAGCTACAACTCGGAAATTTAAAATTTTCATTGTTAAGACCCACCCCGCACTCCTCTGTGGAGTGGGATATCGTAAAATTCGTTCATAAATTATTTTTACATCACTTACACAAAATTCATACAAAATTAGGAGTCTGTAGGAGCTAGAAGTCGAAAATTTTTAATTTTCATTGTTAACGTCCACCCCCGCAATCCATATTGGGAGTAGATTGTCATAAAATCCACTCTTAGATCATTTCTACCTCGCATATAGCAAATACTTATCAAATTTTGAGCCTTTAGGAGCTACAGCTAAAAAATTAAAAATTTTCATTGTTAAGACCCACCCCCGCATTCCTCTGTGGAGTGGGATATCGTAAAATTCGTTCATAAATTATTTTTACATCACTTACACAAAATTCATACAAAATTAGGAGTCTGTAGGAGCTAGAAGTCGGAAATTTTTAATTTTCATTGTTATGTCCACCCCCGCAATCCATATTGGGAGTAGATTGTCATAAAATCCGCTCTTAGATCATTTCTACATCACATATAGGAGATTCCTACCAAATTTGAAGTCGATAGGAGCTATAGGTTAAAAATGGGAATTTTCTATTGTTAACGCCCCCGCAGCCCCCCCTTGTGGGTGGAATTTCGTAAAATCCGTTCTTAGCTGACCTCTACTCGGCGAAAGGAATATTCCTACCATATTTCAAGTCGCTACGCCTTATGGTAGATATCGTGATGAGTCAATATATAGGTGGGAATCTCTTATATATATATAGATGTATGTATTTACAAAAAAAAAAGTAATATATGTATTATATCCGTAATCTGGTACCCATAACACAAGTGTTAAACTTAGTTTGGGACCAGAGGACGTTGTGTGAAATGTCCGTGAATATATATATTTATTCCGTCTTGGGTGACTCCCGCGCTATCTACCAGACGTATTTTCATACATTATTCCGACGAATGTACCCACTGTAATAGTTTTACATAGGTGGGAGGTTCCTCGGCGACAGGGGTTTATTTCATTCGGTAGGCTTTTTGGTTGACCTAAGATATTATTAATAGAGTTACTACGTCACTTAGCTATGATGGAAGTAAACAGATTGTTTCATAGCCTAGCTTTGACCTTACCCACCGCTTCGCAACGTAGTACATCTATCCATCCATCAGCCTTTCGACGTCCACTGCTGGACATAGGCGTCTCCAAACGGGGATAGTGCCATAGTCGCCACGCTTGGCAGGCGGGTTGGCGATCGCAGTGGATGTTGTTAATACTTGAGGGAGTGCTGTTGCCCACTTCCCCGGAATTCCCTCAGTCGGCTCTTATGACTCCCATGGGTGGAGAGGGATGGGACAATTCTAAAGCCGGCCACACACGGCAGTACATCTATAGTGAAAATGTATTGTTAGTCTGTTTGGTATATTACAGAACTGCGAGCTGTATTTGCGTTAGTAGTATTCGTGACCGATCCACTTATGAAGAACAAAACTGTATCACCATTATCTCTAGATGTCTCTTAACGGAAGTGGCGGAAACGAGCGGCGAGTGTCGATAATGGCGTCGCTTCGATAGCGGAAGTGACGCTTCTGCCCGCACAACGCCTGTACAGGAAACTTCAACTTTGTCTCAAGTGACACGTTCGCACTTGGCCAATTATCTACCTCGGCTTTTTCTTGTAATGAGCAAAGCTCATGCTAATAAGATAAAAGGCGATGCAGGCTATTCGAAAGTTTCAACAACTTTTACATCCCGTATATTTTATATTAACATTAACGCCATCTATTGATTGTTTTTACGTAATAATTTTGCTGGAAAATTTATATTACAGTGAAAATAAACTTGACTAAATTGGCACGCTAGGTTAACGATAATGAGACAGTAATTGGCAATTACTGGTAAGCGCTGTGGTAGGTTGGTTCAAAGGAGTTGTAATATAATGATACCTAAAAGGCGCGCAACATCTGTGAGAAATGTTCTAAAAACAAATCTTAGCACGTTTCAAATATGAGTTACCTATTGTGTCTTACATGAATTATGAAATGGGGTCTTGTGTGCTTAGGGCATGGCAAGCGTTTACAGAAATTTGAGCTTAATGAGCACAAAGTAGAGCCTCTTTTTAAAGTACAAATTATTTGTGAATAAAGAAAAAGAGATTTTTTGTACGAGCGGGAAACGAACCCGCGACTTTTCTGTTAAGTTTAATTTTGCAATTAAAATTCATATTATTTGATGGCGCGATTTTTTTAAACATTTTTGATCTATATTTTTTTAGCATTTGACATGCTGCGCCTTTTTAAAGTACAAATGATGATGTGAATAAAGTAAGAGAAAAAAAAAAATCTTTTTCTTTATTCACAAATAATTTGTACTTTAAAAAGTGGCGGAGCATGTCAAATGCTAAAAAATATAGATCAAAAAAAGTAGAGCCTTCTAGTAGCCTAGCCTTGCTTTCCAGCATGAATGGGCCGGCTCGTTTGGGGAAGTATCACCCTCTCGCAGAAGGTCAGCGTAAAACAACGATGGGCATCCTTACCGTTTTGTTTTGTATGGTGAGTGAGAGCGTCGGAAGCCCAAACCCCCTCCCTATCGTCTCCTTATTATGCTTCCGTAGCATAAATAAATAGTGCGTATGTTTACTTTTTACGCTTTCCTGCTGTAACTACTGAAATAATCATTATGCAATTTTGCATAAATATAGTCTGGAGGAGGTCACAGCCTAATTTTGCACTTGCAGTTTAAACAATCGGAAAGGTAAGCAACTTTCGCTAGGCTGATAATTAGATGGGTAACCAAAAAAATGTGGATAAATTAAAATCGAATAAATCGGAAGCTTACCCTAACAAAGTTTGGGAATTGGCTATGGAGATGAAGGTAGTCCCAGAAAAGTATTATATCTATACACTTACCTATATACGCAACTTATTGCTCCGGAAAATAGACCATTCTTGTAAGATCAGTTTTAAGATATAATATATAGAGACAAGATAATATATAAAGTGCCCTAGAATGACTTTAAACTGATCCAATTTTAAAGTCCAAGCAGACATAGTTGCGTGCAGAATCTAGTAGAATAATTATATAAATCCTACACTTTCCCTATATTATTTAGTTGTATTAAGGTACTGTTGTAATAAGGCCCTTGAGGCGGGGCATCTCAAAATCTACTTCGGATATAACACACTTTGAACTGAATTCTCGGCTAATGTTGTGTCCGCAACCCGATATTCTGCGCTACCGTTGAAATATAACACACAATCTCGCCTCAGACCGAAGTAATTTAAACAGGAGTGATTTATGTAAGTAGGCGGCGATAAGGCTTTCATTCAAATCTATGTTTATATTTGGGGCTTGGCCAGAGCTTTTATGAATAAAGATTACAGATAGGAATTATAAAATGTTTGAAATGTTTGGGAATATTTTTGATACAAAGAGAATCCTGTAATCGTCTTGTTGCTCAACTTTATTTTATTTGCAATGATTTAGCGACTCACCAGATATTTATGTAATATACTAGAGACAGTATAATAATGAGCAATAATAATAATAATAATAAATGTACTCTTTCGGCATACTCAGGTGGACTCAGACTGAACTCGATGCCTTGGAGGAGGGTCCGCAGTCTCATGACCAGATATCGTATGCATCACCCTCGTTCTTCAGTAATGAGGTTTTACATCCCGCGAAAGTGTGGAGGTCGAGGATTCCTGAATGCCAAGACCTTGCACAATCGCGAGGTGTGCAACCTTAGGGAATATTTTCTCTGTGCTGATGGGGTTATGCATCGTGATGTGGTCGCTGTAGATTCCGGACTCACCCTACTCTCCTTGGCTAAGGAGAAATGGCGCAGACCTGTACTACTCAGTACTGACGACCCCAAGAGTGTATGGCAGAGCAAGGAGCTCCATGGAAGGTTCTATCGGGCCTTACATGGACCCGACGTAGACTTTTTAGCTTCCGTGGCCTGGCTACGTTTCGGCAACCTCTTTGGGGAAACCGAAGGTTTTGTCTGTGCAATTACTGATGAAGTTGTCATGACGAACAACTACCGGAGACATATCCTTAAGGACGGGACAGCAGACATTTGTCGTGCCTGTCACCGTCCAGGTGAGTCCCTTAGGCATATAGTCTCGGGTTGTTCTCGTCTGGCTAACGGCGAGTATTTGCACAGACATAATCAAGTAGCTAGGATTATTCACCAACAGCTTGCTCTGAAATACAAGCTTGTGGAAGTCGATGTTCCGTACTATAGGTATGTACCTGAGCCAGTTCTCGAAAATGGCCCTATCACACTGTACTGGGATCGATCAATCATCACAGACAGAACTGTTGTAGCCAACAAACCTGATATTGTGGTGGTTGATCGATCTAAGCACCGTGCAATGATTATTGATATCACCATCCCACATGACGAGAAGCTCGTGAAGGCCGAGAAGGAGAAACAAATGAAATATCTGGACTTGGCTCACGAGATTTGTGACATGTGGGATATGGATTTGGCGATCATTGTACCGATAGTCGTTTCAGTCAATGGACTGATAGCCAAGAGCCTCGACCAACATCTTAAGAGGCTCACGTTGGATGGCTGGGTCAAGGGTCTGATGCAGAAAGCGGTACTTCTGGACACGGCACGCATTGTTCGGAGGTTTCTGTCTCTGGGACCCTAGCCACTGGCAGTTTGGCCCCTGTACCCGTTGCCAGAGGGTCTAGACACTTTATATATTTTTAAATTTTGTGTTATGTTTTATACTATATTATTTAAAAATGTATTTAGTGATATTATGTGAATAAATGATGATAATAATAATAAATTTTTATTTGTCACTAGGTAGTTACAACAAAAGGGCTTAATCTAAGTCTTAAAATGATATAATAGGTACTGAAACTGGATCCCAAACTAGGCCAAAGCCTGTATTTTGGGAGACAGTGCTCAGACAAAACATTAGACACAGTGAGATGTAAAGACATTAAATTATTTTAGAATTTCAGTAAATCTCTTTATTAATTACATAAATTAAGTAAAGTCAGCACTTTACAGTCTGCGTAAATTTGTTCAGAAGGGTATCTACGGGGTTTTTTCAATATTATTTTCAGCACAGCTCTCTGTGCTCTTTCCAGTTCAAGGAAGTGTGTTTTAGAAGACCCTTCCCAAACCACAATGCAGTATTGAACAATTGACTGGCATAGAGCGAGATATACCAGTCTTAATCTTTCCAAAGTGGTCACATCGCGAAGGGTTTTAAAGAGGTGAATCAATCTTCTGACTCTAGTTTTTACAGCTTTAATCTGGACGTCCCACTTCAGACTGCTATCAATATAAACGCCTAGATATTTCGCACTGTAGGCTCTAGTGTTCTCAGGACAAGTGCAGTTTATACAAGAATGACAGAAGTGAGCTTTGATAGAGTAGTCACGTAATGGTGTTTTAGTTTTAGACAAAGAAAATGGGATATACAGTGTTTAAGTTAGATTTAGTGTTAGCAAATTATTCGAGAACCACACTATAATTTGTTTTAGGGAGTGATCAGTCCTCTGTTTTACAATGGACCAGTTTGAGCCACTGACTACGATTGCTGTGTCATCTTCATAAGTAAATATGTCAGTATACGGGAGATACATTGTGCAGAGGTCATTTATATACAGCTGGAATAGTGGACCCAAAATACTCCCCTGTGGGATTCCAAAGCATACAGGAAATTCATCACTTATCTGATCACCAATTTTTACCCGTTGACTTCTGTGCTGCGTCCTCAGTGGAGACGCCCGACCGAAAACCATACTGATCTTTAGCTAATATTTTAAATTTTTCAATGTAGTTTTTAAGTGCGTTGTTAAGAAGCTTCTTCAGAATTTTTGATAAAGTAGATAGCACTGATATGGGGCGATAGTTATTGACACAGCCTCTGTCTCCACTCTTATAAATCGGGTGGATTATTGCTTTTTTTAAAGCATCCGGAAAAACTCTAGTATTTATGGCACAATTGCAAATATGGGTTATCAGCGGGATGATTTTTCCACGAGAGTGTTTCAAAATTCGAGATGATATACCATCCCATCCCGTGGTGCAATCGAGACGCTGTTTCAAAATGATGGTCTCTATTTCTGCCTCAGTCACCTCAAGTAAAACCAAAGAACTATTTATAGATTTTGTAAAAAGAGACGTAGGCGATGCTTTCATCGTGCTGTTAGAGCTAAAATGGATAATTTTTTCTGCTAGGTTTTTGCCTATGTCCGAAAAGAACCTGCATACGCTGTTAGCAGATTGCTTAGGGTTATTTTGATTTGTTAAGAGTTCTATAGGACTGTCCTTACTCTTTTGAGTATATAATTTTCAAATTACGTAGAAGGCGGTTGCAGAAGTTCCGATATCTGGTGTAATTTATTTTGAGTGTCATATTATCAGGGGACTTTCTAGACTTTAGGTGAAGCTTATCACGGTTTCGAATGCATCGAATTAGACCTGATGTCATCCAAGGCTTCAATATCCTGTTTTTTTTAGATATTTTAGTAATTTTTGTATGTGTAGCTATAATTGTTGACAAGATATTACTAAAATGTTCAACGCTAACTTTACGTCAACTATCTTTAAAATGGAAGAAAAATCTGTTTTATCAACGTCTGATTTTATTCTACTATAATCCGTATAAACTTTTGTATAACTGTGATTAGAGGCGGGTTTTTTGTAATCTAAGTAGTAGAAGGGAGATTAGATTTCAGAAAAACATGGTCTAAACATTTTTGACTGTTTCGTGTTGGAAAGGTGTGAGTGGAAAAGAGGCCTAAGGATGCATTGAGAGTTACATAGTCCTCACGTAGAGGATCAGTACTATTTGGGCATATATCGATGTCCATATCGCCAATAAGAATCAAGTGTTGCGCTTTTAAATTATTGTAAACATTATTCAGGCTGTCAATGAAATTTTGATGATCATCTAAAGTGTTTAATGACGGTGATCGATAGATAGTAACAATTGCAATATTTCTGTTATTTTGAAAAATCAAGCAGCAGCCACCTATGAAATATGGCTCGCTAATTATACATTCGATGTCTTTACTAGTGTAAATTATAATACCATCATTTTGGTTCCGTAAAGATTTTGAGCGATGTGCTAAATAACCACCTAGGGTTGGTAGAGTAACGACTTTACTAAGCCAGCATTCCGTAAAGACAATAACATCAAATCCAATTTTTGTCTGTGGTAGCATAATACAAAATTAATCGAAGTTTTTGTTTATACTGCATATATTTACGTGAATTATCTTAATGGCATGTTTATGATTATGGAGATATTTTTGGCACTCCTCAGGATAACAGATATATGACTGTGATGTCGAGTTTGTATCTAATTCATTATTTATTTCAATTATATTAGCCATTTATATACAATTTTAACTTAATAAAGGCTCTGTAGATGAAGCGATAATGTTGCTTATTTTTAGAGTGCAGAGTTAAGAAGGTATTAGGGTGTGTTACGCGAGGTATGTGTGAGTAGATTGTGTGTAAATGCAAGAATATATTGTGGTCTAGTTGTAATATTATTATTGTACGTGTTATGAGTAACGTTCCGTGTGTAGATTTAAGTACGTAAAAGTGAGTGTGTATTATTATATTATAAATGAGTTTTAAATAGCATAATTTGTCAATGCTAAATATTGAAGCTTACATAGCTTGGGTTACAAAGCATGCAAAAATAATCGTAAGAAAACATTTATTTAAAATAAGGCACAAGATAAACTAATGTAGAATGCGTGACTATGTATTGCAATATTAGTCAGTTGCTTTTACGCAGATCTAATAGAGACTTATCTTCAGTAATTAAGATTTGGTTTTCTCCTTCCACCTTGCGAAGAAAAATTTTGCCGTTTCTGGTCCAACAATATTTGTAACTATTTTGATTCACAAACTCTCGTGCCATGTGGAACAGTTTCTTTGAACTGGCTGAAAGATAATCGGAAACGTAGACAGCTTGTCGCTTACCGGGGATATGGATCAACTTAGAATTTAGCTTATCTTCAGTTGTTTTACCTTCATTAAATTTTCGTACAGCAGACATTGTTTGCAGTTTCATTTGTACAGTCTGAAATTTAATAACGATGGGACGCGTTGAGCCCAGTTTACCGGGTAAGCGGTATACATCCCGGAAATCGGAAGGGGAGATAGCCGTCCCGATTATCTGCCCAATTTTACATACAGTGTCTTTAAGACCCGCAACATTTTTGTTATTAGCCACAGGTATGTACCTTATTTCTATATTGGAAGATCTACATTTTAGTTGAAGATCCTGTATTTTTCTCTCGAGGCTACACCTTTTTTGTTCCTGTCGTTCCTTTTGTAAACTGTCCAGTCCAGCTTTAATTTGTTCATATTGATTGTTAATGAAGGTCATAGATTGCACTACATCATCGTTTGATTTTTGGAGTTTACTATTTTGAGATTTTAATTCTACGATGTCCGCAGATAGTTTGTTAAAAAGCGAATTTTGACTATTTTTCATCTCATAAATTTTGGCATCAAATTCTGCTTTCCAGGTGTTCAACATAAGCATAATTTCTTTATTGGGATTAGACTCCGATTTCGGTGGACTAGGTTGATTGGAGCGAAACCGTTTATTTATATTTACATTGGCAAACGATATATTGTTTTGTTGCAGGGCATTTATGTCTGAATCAGACTGAGTGTGCTCCACAGAGGCAGCCGAAGTAAAGGCGGGTGATCGTCGTGCCGACATTCTAGTTATATGTAGAGAATAGATTACGGCAATGACTCGTTAAACAAACAGTGTAACTGCGATCGTTGTTAGCGATAGATCAGTATAAAACTATAAACAAGTAGCTATATCAGTTGAGCTATAAGATGCACCGCGGCAGCCGCGTCTAGTCGGCAGTCTTAAGCATAATGAGGCAGAGCGCTAGAGGAGGATGTAATATGTCACCTGTCTCTTAATAGCTCACACCCGTGAGGGGCGCACCGAAGACACCCGGCTAGTCAGCCAGATACCTCAGCTTGCAACAATAAGGTTGATCTTCACGTGCAGGATTTCGTAATTTATTGTACGCAGATAATAATTTTATGCGTTGTATTACAAGTGAACTTGAACGGTGTAGATTTATTAAATTTAATTATTTTTCAAAAGTGCATGCAACACGTTTTCACTACGCCAAGTTTCGGACGTAAGAGGATTCGGAATTTCTTTAGAATTTATACTGGTTCTGGACAGGACGATTCCACATTATACGATATATTATTATTTTCTAGCTTTCTTTCGACGGGGAAAAGTCGTAAGTACTACGTATCTATATTGACAGACGAGTTAATGGCCCACCTGATATTAAGTTAAATGTTGCTCACGGGCTTAAGTGACACCACACAGTTAGGCAAGAAAATATTGCCTGCGGACACTGAAGTATTGTAACACAGTTCCAGTGGTCTGCCAATACAGGCGGAGAGACGGCACACGGCGGGTTTATTTAGTGGGTGGGGGCGTCACACTACTCTATTCGTTGCCCCGAACGAGTGACGGCCCCGAATAGGGTGTGCAGTTAGGTACATTTTCTCCCGCCTTAACAAAAAAAAAAGGCAAAAGAATATTCTCCTGAATCCCTCCCCCCTCCCATCTCTGAACAAGAGAAGCATATGTCATTGTACTTGGGAACCACCACAACGAGAATTCGTTCCAGAGCCTGCACGTACGTACGATTAACGGACACGTGTTTATTTATTATCTTTACTTTGAAATTATATTAATTAAAGCTATTGGAATTATAGTTATTCATTAAACACAAAGTGAAAAATGTGAAATCGAAAATAACAGTTACGAGCAGGATTTGAACCTGCATCTCCTGGATACCGTCCAGATGCTTTGCCAATTCAGCCATCGTGATAATTGCTCCTGACTGCTAATTTCGATATCCTGCTCGTGACTGTTATTTTCGATTTCACATTTTTCACTTTGTGTTTAATGTATAGTTAGCTTAGCAGCATGTCAAATGCTAAAAATATATATAAAAATATCTAAATATATTTATTCAATTTGTTATTATTAGAAATAGGGCTATATTCGCATCAAAGAAGAAAATACAGAAACAATGCCCGTTTTAATGATACCGAAATAGCGCCATTAAGAATGAAGTATCAAAAGTCGTTCTAACAAGAAAGTAAGCTCACACAAATCTCCTTAGCAGCATCGACTAGTAATGAAGCCCCTAATGCGTGTCTCGGAATATGAACATTGAATTATTATCTGAACTACTTTGACGCCATCTTGAAACTTGAATTTCAAAAATGGGGTAATAAAGTATAATATAAAGCTTACATATAATTTAATACTTTCGTTTTTTTCTTACTGGATATAGTTACAACCAAAACACACTGAGGTATTTGATGGTCGGTCACACGAAAGGTGGTGGTAACGACCCGCTCGGCCCCGATAATAAGTGAATACTCCCACTTGGTATTCAACCGGCCATATTGTCGCGCGTACATCCCGATATATCCATGAGGATACATACGATTACGTCAATATGAGAGTGATAGCTGAGCCACGTGTCAGATTTGTAAACGGGTGCTATTGGTGGCAACTATAGTCGGAATTTTAATTCGATTCCAGGTTAGACAATTTCAGTGTTGCAACGTTATGACAAGTACTAAATAGTGACGTTGCGAAATTATTCGATACGGAAATGGAATATTTCCGGATCGATTCCTCTCGTTTATAGTAGTATATCTAAACAACTACTACTTTAATAGAAACTAAGTATATCAGGAAATTAAATATTTCTGAACGGATAATTTATGTAGTTATGACGATTAATTTTGTTAAGGATCTGAGAGTTTTCTTTAATAATTGTGCGTGAAATAAATAAAAAAATGTGATCATGAAGGAACATGAGAAATAAAACAAATAGCTGTATTATGGTAATATTTTATTTTATAAATCGTCGCCGTCATCGCTATCGCTATCGCTGTCACTTTCTGTAACATTTATTATAAATGTGTCTGTGATATTGTCAATTAACATATCTAGCCTACTCATTTTTTCCTCTTCTTTGACAACATGGGATACGCATTTAGACCATTCGGTAGCCGTAATTTTTTGAATGCCTTCCTCAAATAAATTTCTCACGTCTGTCAATTTGAAGGTTTTATTATTTTGAGCTACATGCCCCTTTACCTGCGCCCAATTCGATAGGGTTCAGCTCGCAATGGTAAGGGGGCAGTCTTAAAACCGTGATTCCATGTTGTGCTGCCATTTCGTCTACAGCGTAATAAGTAATTAAAAGACTCGTTATGTGGAATCAGTTCTAAAAGCGTAGCTTTAACCATATCTGGTTCGTAATAAATATTTTTATTTAAAAGCCAGTCTTGAATTGCAGCTTTTTTCCAGCTCATTTTTGGTGCCGTTTCCAATTTTCGGGAGTGGTAAGGTGCATTATCCATCACCACAATTGAGTTTGGTCTTAATTTTGGTAAGACTCCAGCGAACCACTCCTCAAAACAAACTACATTCATCTTATCATGGTAATCTTCACAATTTTTCTTTGCTTCAAAAATCATGACCGCCTCTTCCAGGAAGCCTTCTTCACTACCTATATGGCAAACGTCTCATGTTTGCCTTTTCCAGATGGATTTTTTAATCCATTGGTCAGTCCCTCCAAAAACGCTTGCCGAGATGATGTGACTTTCTTGTCCACCCAAGTTTTTTTTACAGTATGACCTAAAAATAAATATAGTACATGAACATTCAATATTACTATTAAATTTAATGTAAAATGTATATAAATTCAAAATGTTAGCCTTACCTGCGTTAACCTAAGTTTCATTTTGATAATATATATGTCTCCCTTCTCGTCGAAACTGACATATAGATCGCAAGTAACGCTGGCGCCATGTTATTATATCATTTCGATCAATAAGTGTGCTCTTGCGTGATCGTGCCACAAATTTAAAATTAAGATGCTTCAAAATTTTTCTGAGGGTGTCTTTGGAAACCTTGGGCATTTCTGGATCATCGTTCATCACTTGTAAAATCTAAAATAGTAAATTTTGTAATAATTTGGAATCATTAGTTATATATAAAGATGTAGGTATAAAATAATACTGTCTGACTGATTGACTAATCTTTGCAATGGTTGGAGGTTCATTTCGGTAAAAGAACTGATGAACAATTCGTATTGCGGAGAATGTAAATTCATCAATTTTATCTTTGAAACTTCGCTTTGGTCCATTTTTTTTAGGAGGAGTTGGCGGCGCACCTTTATTTACTTCCTTCAAAACGTTACAAACAGAGCGTGAGGTTATTCCTAATATATCAGCAACTTTGCTCATACATTCATTTTCTTCCACAACTTCAAAGGCCTCCAATTTCGCAGAAGTTTCATTTTTCACGTACTTGTAGGCGTTGCGGATCAGTACTTTTTCAGTAACAGTGAAAGCTTTTCGTGTACGTTTTTTTTCTTGGGGACAAGAAAACATCCACGTCTTTTTGTGATGTACTTGGCTGAGGATCCATTTTGATGGAAAACCAAAACAAATAGATTTACTCAAAGTTCACAAAAAAACTATAAACGTAACAACAAACACAACATAACAAAAACCCAACAAAATAACAAAATATCGATTCGCAATGAAACAAGATATTCGTGCAGTTAGACTGGGAGAATGAAGCCGAATGACAAGATAAACAAAATGGCGATAGCTGCACGAACGCGCACGGGTTGCCAATACAGAAAACTATCTAGGCTCTTTTATTATAAGTTTTATTTTTAATATAAAAAACAAAAATATTAACTTTTTATAAAATAAAGCAGCGGTTACTGATTAATAAATAATTATTATAAATAATTATGTATTTATTTAAATAAAAATCAATAATTTAGTCTTTAATTGGCACACCAATATTATGATTACATAAACATAAATCACGATTGTTTATTGATTTTTGTGTTCATCACTACACTATTAATATGTGGTATCATTATTTTACAAAATGACAGTAGCTAATGACAAATGTGGAATCGAATTATAATTCCGACTATAGTTGATCCCGCTGTCTTGGGCGTGAGTGATTGTTGCGGGAATCAGTCAATCAAAATCAGTGCCTGTTATTCTGTTTCAGTAATTAAAGTGCTATTTTTGTAGTACTACATTCTGTTCAGGTGAAGCCTTTGCTCATTGTCCCGATATTTATATTGATTTAATTTTTGTTTTATTTTCACGCCCTAGATGGCGTTATTTGATTTTGCTGTATCGCGATATGATATTAGATACGCCCCCTTCACAAAGAATAATACTAACACTAACTATTCAATCTGCGTTCCTACATTAAGTATAAGTACTTTTTAATTATACTTGATTAACAATTAATTTTACTTAATGAATTATACGTGTTATCTTGGTTACAGCAACTTTTATGCCAGTTTACTTGTAATAAACCTTATAAAAACTGTAGCAAATTGGGTGTTTTAAAAATAATTGCCTATGAGTTTCTTATCGAGTTTTTCTCATGAAAAACCGTACTGCGGAAACCGGCTGCCTGTGGCGATTGTGAGTACGATACTATGATGCACTTGACTTGCTTGTGTTATTAGTGAATTGACTAGTTCAGTCAGCCAGTTCAGTTCAGTGAACTCCTTATCGCATACAACGCCATAAATGACTTAAAAAGTTAATTATTTATTTTCAATTTATACATTGTCTTTAAATTTGCAACCAACGTTGAATCCTTATACGAGTACATAATTTCTTCGTTTAACGGAACGTATTTTTTGTTGCCTATAGTAAGTGCAATCTGTCATAATATTGGAAGTTATATTCAGCGTGTCCAACCGTTAGAGTGCAACTAATTAGTGCTAATTTTATTAATCGGAAAATAACAATAAAACGGTAGGTAAATAAGCCTAGAATTTCAAAATACAATGTTGTTAACATTGTATTTTGAACTTACTTTAATAAGAAATAGTTTCGGCATTTTTCGTGTTTATTCTTTGTTTTTGAGCTATATTTCGATATTTCTATATTTGGTTTCTTTTCATCATCTCCTTCATAATTCATGCAATAAGGGGTTAAGACCTGTATCTTTTATTGCTTATGGTGACAAACGAGCCACGGCCTAATGGGTAACACGCACATGGGCTCAACCATGCAGAGAGTATTCTCAAGCCGCTACTCACTATTTTATTCCGCAGACATGAAACACCTATAAAATAAAGTTTTTTATGTTTGAATACTTACTTCCTTACTTATCATCACGCCATCTCATTTGCGGGGTAGGCAGAGAGAACAGAGTGCCAAAAGGCTCTATTCTTGCATACATCTCTCGTTTCCTCAAAATTCATAATTCTCTTCATACTCGCTCGTACGTTTCGGAGACTCCTGATTCCACCTTCCTTCAATATATGACCACTTTTGTCTAGGTAGGTGAGTCTCCGTCTCCCCCTGTACCTACATCCTTCCACTTTCTCATTCTATATCTTCTTAACCTGTTGCTCGTCCGGCATTCTTTCCAAATGTCTGAATCATCGGAGCATTCCCTTTTGCATCTTTACACCGATACTCTCTTTCATACCTATATCCGTCCATCAGCCTTTTAACATCCACTGCAGGATATAGGCATCCCTAAGAATGGGGGATACTAGACGGAAAAACCCAATAACTTTTTGTTGGTGCGACACGAGAATCGAACCCAAGACCTCATGATACGCAATCTCACTACTGCTAGACCACCGAGTTAATTAAACAATTAATTTAAAACATTTGATTACGTGGCCCTGTTTTCGTACTTTTTTAGAACTTGCCAAACCGTCTCCAAAAAACGCGCCAAGCCACCTTCTGGAACATAAAATGTGAAAAAGTAAATGATAACTACGAGTGCGAATTGAACCTGTATCTTCTGGAACACCGTTTCAAAAGTTTAGCTTTGTCAACGGAGCCATCGTAGTAGTTACTCGGAGCTATCAATTTATAAATCACTATATTCCACCGTTTTGGGTGATGTCTACGAGCATTAAAGCGCTAATAACGAATTTCCCGAAGGTATTAGAATTCATAGTAATTGTAAATATTTGCTCAATATGCTAATTAATATACTTAAAAGCTCTAGTTAATAGCTTATCAAAATCTTTGCGTAAATAACTTCCACTAATGAACTAGTAGCTTCTTGAAATTTTAAGCAATTTTAATAAGCCCTCGAGAATAAGACTAGTACGAGTTAGAGTGGGGGAGGGGCCACCACCGCCCTGTCTGTGAAGTCGAACTTACAAGAGAAACTTCACTTGATCTCCTAAAGTCTTCCAACTGGTTTGAAATCGCCAACTCTGTCATGCACTATTCATTATACCTTACAATTCAGAAATCCGGATATTTACCAAGCAATAATTATTTATTAAATATCAGAAATCAATGTGCAAAATTAGCCGAGCAAGGATATTTTACCTCCGAAAATATATTATCAAATTTAAAATTAATGTTTTTTTCCTGTAAAAGGGAATGCCGAAAAACAGGCTATTTTGTGTTCGTCGTGCGTCTTAACTATTTAAACATAAAAAATCGTCGTTTGAATAGTTGTTAAATATGTTATTTAAGATGTTATTTATATTTATTTTAGTCATAAGCAAATGGGGGTTTCAAAGTTATCAAAAGAATATATAGCATTAAATTCGAAATAAGCGAACCTGCCTTACCTATTCGAAGGCTTGGATAGTCCATGTCGCCAGTTTATTACGATATCCATTTTTAAAGCCAAACAGTAAGAATATTGATATAAAATTAATGAAAGAAAACCCACATGAGCTCCTATTATTTTGAAATAAAACTACGTTTACGGAATCTATCGCGTTTACTTGATCTTACTACTATCCCGACGTTTCGTTCGTATATGTTTCGTTCTTCGTTCCATATCAGCCTTGGACGTCTATCATCTAAGTCCACCCGTGATCATGAATGCTGTAAAGTATTCGAAACGTCGGGATAGTAGTAAGATCAAGTAAACGCGATAGATTCCGTAAACGTAGTTTTATTGCTCCTGTTATAATACATATTATTAGTCGAAGAATATTTTATGACATCATAATTATGAAGTTTTGTTTTTAAATTAAAAATATGCGAACTAATAAGAAAATATACATAAATATTCACGGACATTTCCACACAACGTCCTCTGGTCCCAAACTAAGATTAATGCTTGTGCTATGGGTACCAGATTATGGATATAATACATAACTATTACTTTTAACACAAATAATTTGTCATGAGTGGGAATCGAACCCACGACCTTGTACACGGAAGTCGGTTACACTACCGACTACGCCACGAAGCCCGTCAAAATATTTTAGGATATATATTTTTATTTTACTAGCAACCCTTATTGTATAGTAATTGATAATTTAACCTGATTTGACATTTGTAAAGCCGATAACGTGTTATGTACGTTTATGTGTTGCTTCATTTGTGGAAAAGGAGTGTTTTTTTTTTTATTATTGTTCATATTGTTTACTTTAACGTTGAGTTGAGCAAATTCTCCGTTGAGTGATTAAAAAAAGAGCGTGACGTCATGTGAGATAGACTTTTTAGTGGTACAAAGACCAGGACTCTTACAATGTAATCTATATCCAGAGTAGTTAGTTAGTAAGTAGCCGTAGCATTATAACCTATCTATATTTCTTACATAGGTACTCTAAAATACTATTGATACTATATTTATACTATAATAGAATAAAGGATATGGATTTCAACGCATAATATACCTATAACCTATATACTAAAAACATACTGAAAAATTAAAAGTCAGATCTCTCTAAACTCCCATCAGATATCTTAATGATATTTTTATTTAAATACCCTGAGTACATTTACAATGTTCTACAGTTAATTTGGTTAAGACGCAACAATAGCCCAACTGTCATAGAAAAATCGGTCTTCTCCTTTAATAGTTAATTCCGGCAAATGTATGAAATTCAATGAAACACTTTAATAAACATACTGTTACTAGATTACAGGATTGCGATAAACAAATTGTTGTAAAATTGCCGCATTACTGTAATAATGTAGTCAATTTACGCGCGTGAAGTATACATTGATGTAATTAAACTTAATAAACTGTGGTGGTGTTGCAGTTGATTTGACCACCCAGCATGAATTAAACAGGGAAATACCATTCTCTCTCATGCAACATGAGTTGACCAGGGAAATACCATTCTCTCTCTCAAAAGATCGTTGCAAAGCGTCGGTAGATACTCCTTCTGTTGTATTTCATATGGTGTATCTGAGTTCCGGAGGTCCCTCAGGCTCCTTTTTATAGTCCACCTCATCATCTTCTCTCTATTATCCACCCTCTCTGCCTTCTGTCCATTTCCTAGGCTTTTCCATATATGCAAAAATATTTAAAAAGAATTAGGATGTGTTTTTGGAATTTTTAAAATAACCTATTTGAGGAACAAATTATCTGTGAATGTGGAAAAAGAGAACTTTACTGCGAGCGTAAAAATAATGTATTTGATGAAATTTAAATATAACAGTAAAACAGTATAACATCAATACAAATTAGTTTGAAACAAACCTTTTAGAAACGCCCTTCTATTTTTAAGGCAAAAAAATGCAAAAATCTTATGGTTGGCTTCGTTTATTGCAAGATTGATATCAAACGTTATAGTATCATCAAACTATACTCGCTTCTTTCTGTAACGGCAGTAACCATTATCATTATAGTTGAATATAAATCTTTGCCGTAATTCAACCCTATAAGAAATGGCGTTAATGGCCCTCCTCCAGTGCTCGTACAGATCCCCTAGCCGATAACATAATCTCCAATGTACAGCGCGTTATTTCAATAGAGGTCACACTAAATTGGGCCACTTCATAAATTAGTTCCGATCTTGGATTATGAAGCTCAAAAGTTATCTGGAAAGTTATAGCTTCAGGATTGGTTTGTCTGAATTTCAAGCGATTGAGGAGACACTTTTGAGAATTAATCTGATCATTAATTTGGATGGTGGATATTATAGTATGTTATTGGATCGTTCGGTTGGATTTGGGTCTTTGTATAGTTCTATGTTATTGAGTTGGCTCGCATTCAACAGAAACTATATGAGATATTGTATTTTAAAAATATAAATCGTATTGTGTGGAGAGTTTTCGGTAACAAATAAAATGCGGCGTCAGTCGAAGTATTGTGGACGAATTTTCCTCGTTTTGTAATCTCTGTTTATTTCGTAAAGCGTTTAATGTTTTTGTTTCTTTCCAAGTTTGTTTTGGGGGATTTTTGTTTGAGAAAGAAAGTTTTGTATTCAACTTTTGCGTGTTATTGTTATTGAAATTAGTGTCGTGATTATTTATAATCATTTCTCGTTTTATTAACTGACGTTTTTTTAAATTTGCTGTTAAATTTGTTTTATGTGTAAATTTACTATAGTTAGGTGTTTTTTAAGTATAATGTACTTACGAGTTTTATTTATCTCAAGAATATTATTGATTGTTGAAAGGAAAAATACATACTACTGCTAAAAGCATTCAATCCAACATCTGTAGAAACCAGTCCCTGGAGCTTTTCACATTATTTTGCTGTACATGCTAATTAAAGTATTTTATCATCTACGAGTATTAGAATCAATTCGCCATAACTTAAATAAACTTACCCATTTTTTGGCAAAACAGGCAAAAATGTACCACACACCTTGTAGTTTGGGACAACGGGTAAGGTAGTGTGGGTCTCTTACTCACTAAATATACCCGCCGTGGGCCGTCCCTCCGTCTGTAGTATATCGGACCACTGGAACTGTATGACATTATTTCAGAGTAGGTAATAATACGTGTATCGTGGGGGCCATTCTATGTTGTTGAACTTCCAAACTGAACATTTATTTGTGGATCACACAAAGAATTGCCCTATGTGGGTTTCGAACCCATAACACTTGAACCTGTGGGAATTATTTTATTGCATGTAGTGGCAGACGAGCCACGGCCCATCTGATAGTAAATGGTAACCGTCGCTCATGGACTCAACTATACCGAAAGTATCGTCAAGCCGCTGCTCACCATTTCATTTCACCGATATGAAATGAAAGAATAAACGGCTATCTCCTGCTACAGCCAAAACGCAACGATGTTCTTAATGCCCGGTCGCACGGGAGATGGTGGTACCAACCCGCTCGGGCCCGATACTAAGTTAGTACTCCCACTTGGTACCCAGCCCTACCACCAGTCATGCAATGGATGATAATTGCTTACTTCCCTTAGTCGCCTTGTACGACACCCGTGGGAAAGAATGGGGTGGTGATACTTGTATTCTTAGTCCGTCACCACACGGACAAAACGCGCAAAAACACGGTAGTCACTATACTAACCACTACGCCCTCGTTGCAGTCAATATCCTGATTACGTAAGATTTATAATTAGTGATGTATCAAATAACATTAAAGGATTAATTCCAGCTCGTAGTAAGTCGGAAATATGCATTGATCCTGTACCATCGAGATATATCTCTAGTCTACTCCACTACGCTCTGACTAATTATTTATCAACACAAATTTTATAATGTCAACGGTGGCAGATGAGCAAGCAGTCGCTCTGATGGTAAGTGGTAACGACCGGTCATGGACTTTGATAACACTAGACACACAGACGAGCCGACTACCGTGACTAAAGTGCTCTTAACAAAAATATATCGTTATATAATATATCGTAACACTGGGGAAATACTGCAGTAGGGAGTTCGTGCCAGAGGTTACATATCACAGTAGAAAGATAATGGCACTAAAAAGGAACCATCTTGGACCACAACGTTCTCAGGTGATAAGATAAACCCAATATAAATTATGAATATTTATGCCTTGTTGTTCACGAATTTTCAGTGGTCCAAACTAGCAAAGGACACTTTAGGAAACCTGTACACATGAAAGAGCGAATGGCTTTGAGCTGTTAGAATTTCGTAGGGACTTCGGTTCCCTCTACATTTTCTACATGTTGTACCACCAGGAGTACTCCCAGGAATCGCTTGATTTGACCCATACCATCTTCACCGTTCTATAATCGTACCATCAGCCGTAGCAATAAGGTTCATCCACACCACCTGAAAGCGGTATCGTGCAATACCGTAAGCTGTCAGTGAAGAAGAATCAATACAATAGAATTAGAAAACAGAATAGGAAACTCATACCAAGCGAGAAAAGTATTGCATTCTACTTAAAAAAAACGATATTTCCCAGCAAACGTTAGAATACATGCATTATTTAGATTAACTGAGAACTCAAATTCAAAAAAGTTGATACCGACACCACAATCTTATATTTTTGAGGGGAGTAATGCAATCTTTTGGTTAAAGCAAAGTGATACATTTCGAAATGAGCATTGTATCAACATTTCCACTCAAGCGGATAGTTTGATAAAACATTAGACAAAAGCCAGACAAACTACAATAGTGGAATGGCGAGTGTGTAATATATATTTTAGTGTCCAATGGGCATTGTGCGGTCCAATGCCAGCTTTGTCTCGAATAGCGGCTCGTTAATCATTGTGACGTGCAATGGACGTCGTGCCGATAAGCGCTGACACGACGATGAAGTCTTTAAGTATTTCACACATAGGCATTATGTGAGAACTGATTTCCTGCCGCGACTTCTTCTGTGTGAGCTTCGAAATTCAAATGTAGTTTATGCGTAACCCGTAGGAGCTCCTTATAAGGAAAAATATAATGTGTTTATCTAAGTCACACTTTACTTTTACACTAGATTACATTCATATCCGTTTAGTCTCTAGATCTGTACGCCAGAAATAGTAAACCTGTGGGAATTATTATTATGTCAATCCGGTATCTCACCCGTTTCCAAAAATTTAACCAAATTTGTTTGGTCATCCGGGCCTGAATTACAGACAAACATCCAAATATCTTCACAATTGCAACATTGTATAACAATAATGAAATAAATAATCCTTTAATAGACTTTACCGCGTATAATCAATCATCTACTATCTTGACGTTGCAAATACTTTACGTGAATATAGTTAGAGTAGATTTTTATAATATTTCATAACCTGTAATATTCGCGTAAATATCAGAAAGTATTATTTTTAAATATTTTAGAATATAACAAATAAGACTAGTTACAAGAAAATCATGCTCTCACTGTTATTGGTCACTCAAGATGAATCTAATTTCTGTAAACCTGTACCTGTATTTAAGGCATTTTATGTAAACACTGCAACAAATCGATCCAAAACCCTCTCTCATCTCTTCTAACTCCTTTAACAGTTTACATAATGTAAAAATAGCAATGCGTGTCTGATGTGCCCCTTTTGTTTGTATAGATTTTTTTAGGCGGGATAAAGTCTACCTACCGCACACCCCGCTGTCCGCGGAGAGAACAGGGTAGTGTGGGGTTCTCACTCACTAAAACCCGTCAGGCGCCCTCACCCGCCCATACTCGGCGGATCACTAGTACTGCGTATATGTTCTTCAGTGGTCCGCGCGGCGACTAGCCCGGTCGGGGCTAACACAAAAAAAAATACTTTTTTTAGACAAGCCACGGTCCACCTGATGGTAAATGGTAACCATCGCTCATGGACTCAACTATACAGAGAGTATTGTCAAGCCGCTGCTCACCATTTAATTTCAGATATGAAATGAAAGAACTAACGGCTAGCACTACTTACAAAGCACCTATAGAATAATATAGAAGCTGAGTCTGGGTGTTGATTGTGAATTGGATCAGTTATTTCTACATATGTTTGTAAACGCTTGCGTGATACTGGTAAAGATTGTATTCTAGTGCACAGTCAAAGAGTACCATCTACATAATAGTGCATAAGATATAATTTATCTATGCCTTACAGCGACAACCCAGCACAGCTCTAGACACTCTGCAGGTTTGTTTGACTTCCATTCGCTGAGATGAAATCTGAACTATTACGATTAAGTACAAGGTTTGCTCTCGAAAACTAAACTTAAATGAAGGAACTCCGCTATGAATTTTGTAGAAGGAACTTTTGAAAGGTTGATAAATTATACATTTAGATGCTGAATGATAAGAGACAGGGTTCGAATTTCACAATACTCTTAGTATAGCTAAGTCTATGAGCGATGTTTACCACTTACCATCAGGTGGGGCTTTCTCTTCTGGTACCACAAGCAATAAATAATACAATAAAGTTACTCTTGTTATAACTAAGTCTTTTTATTATACTAGGTGGATGGCAAACAAGCATGCCATATGCTGCATCTGATGGTAACCGGTTGCCGTAGCCTATAGACGCTAGCAATACTAGTAGCATCATTCGCGCATTGATATCCGAGGGTAAGGATAGGGGGTGGAGAGGAAAGATAATAAGGAGAGGATGGAAGAGGGGTTTGGGCCTCTGGCACTCTCACTCATCATAATAACTACAACTGTAGGAGTACCTCGACGTTAAATATGAATGTGTTGTCGAGATTAGCAGTTGTCACGATGGCTGAATTGGCAAAGCATCTGGACGGTATCCAGGAGATGCAGTTTCAAATCCTGCTCGTGACTGTTATTTTCGATTTCACATTTTTCACTTTGTGTTTAATGTATAGTGCTAAGCATGTCAAATGCTAAAAATATATATAAAATATCTAAATAATACCTACCATTGTTTCACGGTTATCTTTTGTGAGAGGTTGTACTTCCCCGATCGAGCCCATTCATATTAGGGCAAGCAAGGCTCTATTATTGAATAAAGCACAAATAAAGATTACGAAGGTGAAATGCTTAATGTATATGGGCGTGACCAAACTTTAACAAACATTTATTATAGACGAGCGTCACGGATTATCGATATGAATTAGGCGCTGCTAATTATTTATGTTAGAACTTCCAACTAAACTAACAGTTAATATTAAATATATAATTAGCAACAGATTTCTTGGTATTGAAGCCGAATTAATCTACTTCAATCTTAGAAGCCGATTTCATAGTTTAATCAGCATTTGCGCGTAACCTTTACTACTTAACTCGGTGTAATATTCACTTGTAACACCCAGATATAATAATTTCACGGTGATTCTTAAACTGCTACAATATTGAAACGAAGTTCAGTTACGTTTATTTTTTCGCGCTCTAAGAAAAATATTTTTTTTGGGGCCGTGTGGGGCTGGCTTTAGAATTGTCCTACCCCTCTACCCACGGGAGTCGTAAGAGCTGACTGAGGGAATACCGGGGGAGTGGGCAGCAGCACTCCCTCGAGTATTAACAACATCCACTGCGATCGCCAATCCGCATGCCAAGCGTGGCGATTACGGCATTATCCCCCATGGCGCTCGGTGTGGCGATGAGGCCTATGTCCAGCAGTGGACGATGAAAGGCTGATGGATGGATGGATGGATGGAAGAAAAATATTTTTCCAAAAGAGTTTTTTATTGATTTCTTAATTTTGCTATAAATAGATACCAATCCCCAGAGAGGAACATCCATCATCCAGAGGAACATAGGTATATGTTGATAAATGCTGAAATAGGTGCATTTACATGATATGATAGTTTTTTTAGATATTTTTATATATATTTCTAGCATTTGACATGCTTAGCACTATACATTTACATTTTTCACTTTGTGTTTAATGATATGATAGCTTGGAAATTACATACGACTGCAAAGAGAAAAGTGAACATATAACCGAATGTTTCTCAATAATCACGAAGATGTTCTATAAAATGTAGAATAATGTAGATTTTATTATATAAGTAACTGCTAAAGTCTACAAAAATTGACCAATATCATTTGGTACTATCACCAAGTAAGTTTTCTAAAGAGTTTTTCATGTCCTAAGTCACCTCCGACGAATCTCATGAGTAAATTTAAACGAGTATAAGTAAGTGAAGGATTGGATAAACCCATATATTTATTCATCCTGATATGTCATTTGAAACAAAGAAAGAATAAATAATTAGCCCATTTAATACATACACATACATAATCATAAATAATTAGAACATTTTGAAATAAAACTACGTTTACGGAATCTATCGCGTTTACTTGATTTTTATACTATCCCGACGTTTCGGATACGGACTTAGATGGTAGATGTCATCAGCTTTGAACATCTACCATCTAAGTCCACCCGTGATCATGAATGCTGTAAAGTATTATTTATTTAAAAATGTGTAAAATTCGCGTAAATGTTATAAAGTATTAATTAGAACATTGTTTATGATCATATTATGTCAATAGCCAAAAGATTGATAGCTCTGCACAGTGCTAGACAGAAGCAAGATTAAAAAGCACCTGACACTGCTATTCTGCTGCAACCCCAAGGAGAGACACGCACTAAAACGATACTACACAAAAGATACAGCGATAAAGAATATAATTTTAGCTATCATAAGTACTATAAAGTTAGTTGAAAGTACTAAGATATGACATGTAAATCATATGTTGTTACTTTCTGCAACAAACCCATTTTAATGTGTACCGATATTTAGTCTGTGACAGTTATGCCTAAATGACCTATTAGATTTGAATTACGAAGTCCAAGCAGATGACAAGCTGAAACTACAGTAGTTTATATAAATAAAATACAAAGCGCAAACATTTAGGAATGGAAATGTTATTGTATTTATGCGTTTGAACGACAGGTCCTGGAGCTCCGCGGGTAATTCAATGAGACCGCCCCCGCAGCGCTCTAGGTCCCAAACCGACTACGACTCTAGTTTACAAACTAAGTCAACTACAAATTTACGCCAGGAATTGTCAGGTTTTTGAGCCATACCTGTTGGAATAAACTGTTTTTAAATGTGTTTTCAGCAGTGATATTGGAGCCTGATCATTTTGTAACGTAGATAGTAATACTGAAGGCTGTCAGCATGTTGTGTCGAGTTTAATTACCAGAACATTTTAAAGAAACCTTAGAAATGCTTTAATTTTCTTGAAAGTTTCTCAACACAACTGTTGTTAACAGTAGAATAATAGGTAATGGTCAGAGGTTCAGTCCTCAACGCACGCAAAAAAACCTGTTAGTGTCGATTGTTACAATTTTTCATAATTTAGCTTTGAGTTACGGCAGCCACCTCCAGTAGAATTTGAAGTTGAGTATTTAAGTCGCATTTGTTGAGTGAACAAACCTTGCCCAACAATAAGATTGTAATGGCACATGTAAAAGGAATTCCAGTATCAATAACATACTTACCAATAATCCCAGATAAACGATGAACTTAATTTTTTTAGGGTTATTTTTTTTAAAACACTGATTGCGTAGAATGTGATAGCCATGAGCAGGATTTGAATCTGCGCCTTCTGGTTTACCATTCCAGATGCTTTGTCAACTGAGCCTGTTTCTGAACATGATAAAACAAAAACATAGCATCACGCCTGTATTCCCCGAAGGGGTAGGCAGAGGTGTATTACACACCCACGACTCGCCAGCTATGTTTAAGTCCCACGTAAAAGGGGGCGAGCCTATTGACGTCTACCGGGCATATTTCCAAACTCCGGGCTGCTACTGAGAATTTTTCTTGTCTGAACATGATACTACTATCCAAGTCTCTACTCAATTTTGTTATTTATGCAGGGAGAATCACGCTGGTATTTAATATGTGTAGAATTCGTTAAATTTGACTCGAACAATTCAATTACATTATCAAAATTGGTGTAGAGTTTATTTAATTTGGATAGGTTATTACTGCTTAATAACTTCAAAAACAATAATAATTATAGCATATTCATTACTATTCTACATTGTCATAACAGTGCCATCTAACAACAAATAGCAGTAGCGCTACGTAATACAGCCAACTAAATATTCGTGACATCTAGCGGTCCTATGAAGACCTAAGTATCAAGTGACTAACTTGCATATGGCCGTGTTGGGCCGGCTTTAGAATTGTTCCACCCCTCTCTACCCACGGGAGTCGTAAGAGCCGACTGAGGATTATCGGGGGAGTGGGGAGCAGCACTCCCTCGGGTATTAACAACATCCACTGCGATCGCCAACCCGCCTGCCAAGCGTGGCGATTTCGGTACTATCCCCCATGACGAGCACACAATTTAAAATGGCCCCCAGTCACGGCAGCTCCGCTATTCCGCGCCCTAACGGTAGCGGGCCCGGTAACGGCGAAGCAGAGGGTGCGAAGAATCTCCGGTCGCGGAAAGGCTACCATAAACAACGACCTATTGCCATGGTAACGCACAACGTTCGGACACTTCGGACCGACGAGAGAATCACCGAGCTGGAAGAGGAATTGAACAAGATCCGCTAGGACATTATAGGGTTGTCAAAAGTCCGAAGAGAGGGTGAGGGCACGACAAACCTCCAGTCCGGGAACTTGCTCTTATACCGGGAGGGTGACCACCAGTCCCAAGGAGGTGTCGGGTTTATCGTTCGCAGGCCTCTCGTAGGCAACGTGGAGAGGATTGAGAGTGTGTCGAGTAGGGTAGCGTACCTTATACTCAGAATAACCAAACGGTATTCGTTGAAGGTCATACAGGTTTACGCACCGACCTCGACACACTCCAACGACGAGGTGGAGGCCCTATATGATGATATCTCGAAAGCCAGCCACTCGTCTAAAACCTACTTCACGGTGGCTATGGGAGACTTTAACTTTAAACTAGGCAAAAGGACAGACGATGAGCTGAAAGTGGGGCACTATGGTTTCGGGCAGAGGAATCACGGGGACCAGATGCTGGCTGATTTTCTGGAGAAGGAAAGCCTCTACAAGATGAATTCCTTCTTCAGGAAGCAGTCTCAGCGGAAATGGACCTGGATAAGCCCTGATGGCACAACGAGATTGACTTCATCTTGTCGGACAAACATTCAATGATGTCTCAGTGATCAGCAGGATTAAAACTGGGAGTGATCACCGACTAGTCAGGGGCATCTTGAATATTAACACGAAAGTCGAGAGGTCACGCTTGATGAAGTCTACGCTCCGACCAACACCTGCCCAATACCAGAACCCCGAGAGCTTTCAGCTTGAACTAAAAAATCGTTTCCAATGTCTAGATGAGTGCGAATTAGCGAACGATTTGAACAGCAGGTTCGTGCAAACTGTCCACGCGGTCGGGTCGACCTACTTCAAAGCCCGTCGCGTTAGTAGGACACGTGAACTCTCGGACCATACTCTCAAGCTCATGGAAAGGAGAAAAGAAATGACAGTCCAGTCTTCAGCCGATTGGTCCTGCCTGAGGCGGATAAACAGACAGATCTCCAAGGCTGTGCGGCACGATGTTTGCCAATTTAATGCCATCCCCATTAAAGCGGCAATAGAGCGGAACCAAGGCTTGAAAGTGTTCGCAAGAGATCTGTCTGTCGGCCAAAGCCAGTTGATTAAGCTGAGGACCAACGACGGCACTGTCATTTCATCCCGAGTTGAGATCTTGAGAAAGGTCCAGCAGTTCTATGGACAGTTGTACAGATCCCAGAGTCCTGTTGTCAGCTTGGTCCAAGATTCCAGATCCAAGCTAACTCGGCACTTTACCAAAGATACCCCGGACGTCAGCCTCTACGAGATCAGAATGGCTCTAAAACAACTAAAGAACGGAAAGGCACCGGGAGACGACGGAATCACCACAGAGCTTCTAAGAGCAGGCGGAAAGCCAGTCTTAAAAGCTATTCAGAGGCTGTTCAATTCTGTAATTCTCGGGAGCGACGTTCCATAGTCGTGGACCAGAAGTGTGGTGGTGCCGTTCTTCAAGAAAGGTGACAGAACCCTCTTGAAGAACTATAGACCCATCTCGCTCTTGAGTCGCGTCTATAAGTTGTTATCGAGGGTCATTACAAATCGACTCACGCGTAGGTTTGACGACTTCCAGCCTCCCGAATAAGCCGGTTGCCTAAAAGGCTATAGTACCATAGACCACATCCACACGCTACGCCAGATTATACAGAAAACCGAAGAATACAATCGGCCTTTGTGTCTGGCGTTTGTGGACTATGAGAAAGCCTTCGATTCGATCGAAACTTGGGCGGTGCTGCAATCCCTTCAGCGGTGCCAAATCTACTATCGGTACATCGAAGTGCTGAATTGCTTGTATAGAAACGCCACCATGTCAGTTCGTGTTCAGGACAGGAGTACGAAACCGATCCAACTGCAGAGAGGTGTTAGACAGGGAGACGTTATATCCCTGAAACTCTTCACCGCTGTATTGGAAGATGTCTTCAAGTTCTTGGACTGGACCGGATTCGGCATCAACATCAATGGTGAATACATCACTCACCTTCGATATGCTGACGACATCGTAGTCATGACAGAATCGCTGGAGGACCTTCGCACCATGCTCAATGATCTCAGCAGACCCTGCTGAGATCATTGAAACCCTTCCCGACTAGTGGGTCTCAAAATGAATATGGACAAGACGAAAGTCATGTCTAATGTCCATGTCATTTCAGTACCAGTCCTAGTCGGGAGTGCGCTTCTCGAAGTTGTTGAACACTATGTCTGCCTGGGACAAACAGTCCAGTTAGGTTGGCACAACTTCGAGAAAGAAGTCAATCGACGAATTCATCTCGGCTGGGCAGCGTTTGGGAAGCTAAGGAAGATCTTCTCATCCAATATTCCACAGCGTCTAAAAACGAAGGTCTACGACCAGTGTGTGTTACCAGTGATGACATATGGAACAGAGACGTGGTCTCTGAATGTTGGCCTCGTATCAAGGCTCAAAGTCGCTCAGCGGGCCATGCTCCATGCTATGCTTGGTATTGCCCTACATAATTGTATCTGTAATACGGAGATCTGTAGGAGAACGAGAGCGACCGACATAGCCCGCCGGGTTGCCATACTAAAGTGGCAATGGGCAGGCCACATCGCTCGAGGAACCGATAACCGTTGGGAAAGAAAGGTTCTCGAGTGTTGACCACGTATCAGACGGCGCAGCGTAGGACGAAAACATGGACCGACGATCCGGTCAAAGCTGCGGGGAGCCGTTGGATGCGGTCGGTACAGTACCGCTCGTTGTGGCATTCTCTTGGGGAGGCCTATGTCCAGCAGTGGACGTTGAAAGGCTGATTGATGGATGGATGGAACTTGCATAACCTGTTGATTGAATTTAAAAGATCACTTCAACGATCGTCGCTATCTTTTTATCCATCAACACAAGAGGGCGTTGTTTTTACAAAATGAAAGAAATTAAGAAGATGCTTTTAACTATGCAAGAAGAAATAAGACAACAAAAGGTGAATATGTAAGATATGAAAGAAGATATAAAAAACACGATAAATATTGACACCAACGAGAAATTGAAACAAATAGAAACAAAACATGAGCAACGTGAACAAAATTTTGAAAAACAAAAATCCGCAATATGTAGCTTGGAAAGATTTAAAAGAAGAAAAAACCTTATATTTTTCGGAGTTGAAGAAAATGAAAGAAAACCATGGCCTAGAAAAAACTATACTCGAGATTATAAGAAACATTCTAAAAATTCGGTGTGAGAATGATTGCATAGAATATGTCAGGAGACTAGGAAAGAAAGGGAGAAAAGTAAGACCTATTGTTGTAACGTTACTTACGATGGGATTAAAAATAAAAATACAACATAACAAGAAAAAATTAGAAACAACACAATACTAAATAAAAGAAGATTACCCCATAGACGTTCCAAAGAAGCGTACAGCACTACAATCTAAAGTCAAGAAGGAAAAAGAATAAGGTAGAAAAGCCATTATTAAGTACGATAAACTTATTATTATAAATAACGATAATAAACAACTCCCACTATCGCAGGGAAATTATAATAAGAAAAGAAGCTTATCAGAGTCCCCGGAAACTACAAGGAACCCCTTAAACCATAGGAAACAGAGCGCTAACCAGCCGAAAAAGATTAATAAAAAGAATAAAATGGACAATTTTATCATAAAAACTTCAACATATCCAAAGAAAATTCCCTCTCAACAAAAAAGTGTAAGCAACGAAAATAAGTAGCAACTACCGCCGCCCCCTCCCAGTCTCCCACCACGGCTTGTTACCGCGGGAGATAAAGACTACAACCCTCGAAGACAACAAGTATTACACATCGGTATAATGTAAGAACTCTGTTGAAACCACAACAAATGGAATTATTAAAATACTCTCTAATCAATATTAAACACGATATAATCGGACTATCTAAGGTGAGAAGAAGTGGAAACCGCATTATTGAAGATGAAAATTATATATCCTGCTATACAGGGAAAACCAAAGGACTACATGTTGGCTTCCTGATAAAAAAAGAATACAAAAACATTGAAAATTATACAGGGATATCGGAAAGAGTGTGTCTGTTAAATCTTAAATTTGGAAAAATCCACCTGTCATTTATCCAAGTATATGAACTACCACTAGTGAATCCACAAATGTGGAAATAAATGTCTTCTATGAGCTAATATGCTATGCTAGGAGACTGGCAAACGGTAAAGAAATACTTATGGGAGATTTCAATGCCACCATAGGACAAAGAAGACGTGGAGAAAACGCAATTTTAGATCACAAGTTTTACGGAAATAGGAACCATAGAGGAGACTGACTGATAGAGTTTGCTATACAAAATAACCTCACTATAATTAACGCAATATTTAATAAAAAAATAAAAAAATCTATGGACTTGGATTGTAATCTGGTGAACCAGATAAAAAAAATAAGAATCAAATTGACTATATTACGAGTAACTACCCAAAGATGTTTAAGAACATAGAAATCCTAAACAATAAAACTTTCCTCAGTGACCACAGACTTGTAAGACCTAAAATACAGATACATAAAGAAAAGAAATGTAGAGCATTTTTTGGTAAAAGTCCTACTAGCCTATTAAATGAGCAACACAAACTGGAGTATATCTCCACCTTAAAAGTTAAGGTGGATGGGACCCACTGGAATAACAACGATGATATAAAACATAGCATCACGCTTGTATTCCCCGAAAGGGTAGGCAGAGGTGTATTACACGCCCACGACTCGCCAGCTATGTTTAAGTCCCACGTAATAGGGGGCGAGCCTATTGACGTCTACTGGGCACATTTCCAAACTACCGGCTGCTACTGAGAATTTTTCTTTTTAGGAAAAAGCTCAATAACATTGCCTGACCCAGGGATCGAACCCGAGACCTCATGATTAGCAGTCGCATACACTACCACTACACTACCGAGGCAGTTCAGCGAGGAGCAGACGATGATATGGAGACCTTTTATTCAATAATAAAATTATCTATACGACAAAGTCTAAATACGCTAACAAGAGCAGAACCAAGGAAAAACATATGATCTAAAGAAACAAAACAATTGCTCAAAAGAAGCTCTACTCCTACATAAGCCTTTAAGAAAAAATTAAAAGAAAAAGGAATTAGCATCACTCTACAAAGCTACGAAAAAACTTCTAAAAAAGGACTATGAAATTGACTACAAATAATAGAAAAAAATTTGCTTAAAACAGGAAGTAAAAAAAGAGCCTATAAACAACTAAGCTTTGAGAAAACATAGATACCAACATTGAACTAACAAAAAGCAACAAAAAAATGCAAACACGAAAAGAATTAGTAGAGATCGCCTCAGATTTTTATAAAAAGCTCTGCAATGACGCCCTCAATTATAACTACCTACAAAAGGAAGACGAGTGTCAAAACTCGCAGCAGGTTACAAGTGCAGATGTTACACCGTTCGATGCACAAGAAATATTAAAAAAGATAGAGCGTTTAAAAAATGAAAAAGCCCAGGACCAGACAACATACCGAACGAAGCATTAAAAATTGGAAAGGATATACTGATTAAACCTTTTACTATATTATTTAATAAGATACCCAAAACACGAACAATCCCAAAAAGCTGGGCAGAATCAAGTATAATTCTCCTGTATAAAAAAGGTGACCCAGCAGATATCAACAACTACAGGACAATCAGTTTACTGCCTGCAGTGTACAAACTGTTCGCAATGTGTCTGGAAAAGAGGCTAGAATCAAAAATAGAGGAAAATCAACCCAGTGAGCAAGCGGGCTTTAGATCAGGTTACTCTACTATAGATAATATTCACACCCTGGAACAAATCATACAGAAATATCAAGAATTTAACAGCCCACTATACTTAGCATATATTGACTATGCGAAAGCATTCGACTCTATTACACACAACAGCATTTGGCAAGCGCTTAAACATCAATGTATCCCAAGTACGTACATTAAGATAATTAAAGACATATATAAAAAAAGCACAAGCCGTGAAACTAGACAGAACAGGTCCCATAATAAATATAAGAATAGGTGTAAATCAGGGCGACCCGCTCTTTCCAAAGTTATTTATATCGGTGTTACAATACATTCATAATGAAAGACT
The DNA here is from genome assembly GCA_948253155.1 of Leucoma salicis. Classification (NCBI taxonomy): domain Eukaryota; kingdom Metazoa; phylum Arthropoda; class Insecta; order Lepidoptera; family Erebidae; genus Leucoma; species Leucoma salicis. The sequence continues at coordinate 652,626 of OX411806.1, read as the reverse complement.
TAAACTGGGAACGAAGAGGACTCTACATAGATGGAAAATATCTATCTAATCTTAGATTTGCAGACGATATAGTATAGTTTTCAAAAACACCATCTCAGCTAGAGAAAATGATAGAAGAAATATGTAGAGCAAGTGAAAATATTGGTCTGCATCTTAACACTTCAAAAACTAAAGTCTCTTCAAATAGACACCAATTCCCTATATCCGTTAACGAAACTCCGCTGGAATACGTAGATAGCTACATATACCTGGGAAAACAAATATCGTTTAAGAATTCCAGACACATAGTTGAGGTAGAAAGTAGGATAAATATCAGTTGGAAGATATTTTGGAGTCACAAGGACATCTTCTAAACTACCATTAACACTAAAGAAAAAAGTAATGGACTCTTGTATACTGCCCAGCTTAACATACGGCTCTCAGACCTGGACTTTTAATAACAAAATAAAAAGTAAAATACAAACATGTCAACGTTTAATGGAAAGGAGCCTTTTAAATATAAAAATTAGCGACAGACAAAAGTGTATAGATATCAGAAACACAACTAATATTATAGACGCTCTACATCACTCCCAACACCTGAAGTGGATGTGGGCAGGGCATGTGGCACGCGCACCGGATGATAGATGGATGAAACGGGTCACTACATGGCCAGGACCAAGCAGCCATAGAAATAGAGGGCGCTCCCCAAAGCGGTGGGTCGACGACATTCGAAAAGTAGCTGGAAAGAACTGAAAAAGAAAAGCAGAGGATAGAAATGCATGGAGACAACTGGAAGAGGCCTATACCCAGAAAGGGGCCTTAGCTTTCTGTTTTTTCTAATATCTTAAATTGTAAAGTTAAGGACAATAAAGGCTTATTATTAATTTATCAAGGTAGATAGCACACCAGCTAGTAAATGGTAATCACATCGACTTGAACAAAACTGAAGAAAGCGAATCATCAAGCGCTTATCGTGGAAATAATGTACATCATGGACTAGGTATATTCATGTAAAAAATGGTTTTGGATTTCATTTTTTATAGTACAAAGGTACTAAACAATGCTTGGACGTCACTTGACATAGCCTGTAAACGTCTACAAATTCAAGGCCATCCCACAGATATTGATAATCTTGAAGAAATAGCTGAGAAAGTAAAAAAGAAATAGAAAGGGACACTTCACTCACTCTCCGTCATTTCATCTCTACATGTTTACCTTTTCTCTTAGTGTCAGCAGAGAGTAAGAGCATGTGATACTCAAGCGTTACTAGTGTTTATAGAATGCAGTGAACGTTTGATCAAGTGGGCGGTATATTTAACAACAATATAGTATTTAATCGAGCAATTCTCGTTTAATTTATGTAGTGATACATACATTTATTTTAGCGTATCTCGTAAATGGCTCAATTTGGATATAATTTGTACTTGTTTAATGTATCTATATAGAGTATGTCCTAAAAACTCTTTTTTTTTATGAAAAAATAATTAAAACATATTTACAAGATCTCGTGAATCTTTAAGGCTTTTTATGTGATTATTACCTCAAAACTATACAAGATGGCGTTAAAAATATTTTAATAACCGTTTTGCTTTTTATGTTTACGTCTTTAAAAAAGCAAATATAGTAGGTAGGTAGGGTAGGTAGGTAAAGCTTCGTCGCCCAGGTACTAATTTATAATGTTTATAAAATAACACAGTACCGCAGCAGGACCGAGCTTATATTTAGGGGACGTAGCTAACGAGTAATTATGATAATTACGTTATCGACTGATTAATAAACCAATGTTTATGCTCGTTCGTTGTTTCAAGAACAGACACACACAATCTGCGATAATCAACAGCAAACATTGAAACGTAATGTTTTGATATCAAACCGATGTTTACGTAATTGAAATTGTAGGAGATTGACACAATTAGTGCGAGTCAGACTGATGCTACATGATATTAGCATTTAAATTGCTCCATACGATTATTAAACCCTCCTTAATTGAGCATCTACTTAGGTGCTATCTAAAGCCTTGGAAAAGATCTACCTACAAAGTTATCACAGCTATCGTACTAATAATATACCTAAGTGAATGTTATATAATTTTCGTTATTTAACATCTACAGCTAGAGAAAAATCACAAGCATGCAAAAACTTCCGTACTGTGTCTTAAAACATGGTATACCTAATAGGTAGTTGCTATAGTTAACATTGACCATTGTCATAGTTTAATTGGAAGAACTGTTGTAGCCGACTAGGAGTCGACATTGAAAAGTTAAGATAATAAATAAATAAATATTCACGGAAATTTTTTCACACAACGTCCTCTGGTCCCAAACTAAGCTTAACGCTTGTGCTATAGGTACCAGATTACGGATAAAATACATATACTACTTTTTTTTTGTAAATACATACATATAATAGATAGAAAACACCCAGACGCAGTAAAAATATCTGTGTTCATCACACAAATAATTCGACACCCCCATGCAAAAACATTGTAACTCATTTTTTATGACAAATTGAGTAACAATGTTATTGCTATGCAAAAAAAATAGTTTTTTTTTGTGTGTAATCGTCGTAACTCTAAGTCTATTCGTTTTGAGTTATACAAGTGACAAAAGCATTGTAACTTAGCAAAAAAATTACGATTGTCGAACGAAATCATTGTAACATAATTTACAAAAACAAAAATATTAATATATAAATGATGAAATACAACAAAATTGTAATTTTCTTTACAATCTTTGTACAAGACTACTTTGGTGTTTATGAACACTAAATGTAATGGTAACTTGAATTACAACGTTATTGCACGACTATTTATAATATTTTTTAACGTGTCATGACCTGTATTATGCGTTAACCTTTTACTTACTTACTTATCATCACGCCATTTCCCTTGCGGGGTAGGCAGAGAGAACAGAGTGCCAAGAGGCTCTATTCTTGCATATATCTCTCGCTTCCTCAACATTCATAACTCTTTTCATACACGCTCGGCGGTTTCGGAGACTCCTGACTCCACCTTCCTTCAATACATGACCGGTTTGGTCTAGGTAGTTGAGTTTTGGTCTCCCCCTGTACCTACATCCTTCTACTTTGGCATTGTATATCTTCTTAACCAGTCGCTCGTCCGGTATTCTTTCCACATGTCTGAACCATCGGAGCATTCTCCAATACTCTCTTTCGTACCTATTCGCTCTCTCACGTCGTCGTTACGAATGCGGTAAGTCAGCCTCACTACACAGATTCTCCGCAGAGATCGCATTTCGACCGCATTGATTTTGCTCTCATGCTCCTTTTCGCATACCCAACTCTCGCTTCCATATAATAATGATGGGACAAGCACTGCGTTGTGTATTGCGACACGCGCCTGAGGTGATGACTGCCTAGAAGTTATCCCAATGCTCCGTTCACTCTATTTACCGCATTCACTCTTCTCTCTACATCAGTGGTGTACCTTCCATCCCGACTGAATCCACATCCAAGATATACAAATTCACCCACTTATTCTAGCACACCATTTCCTATTGCTACTCTAACTTCTTATCTTTCAAAAACCATTATTTTGGTTTTGCTCACATTCACAAGTAGGCCCTTTTTCTTACAATCTTCTGCCATTACGTCGACTCGGGCTTGCAGGTTAATCACGGACTGCGCTAATAAAACTGCATCGTATGCATATAGCAGAGAGCTAACCACTGAGTTGCCCATCTGAACTCCCACATTCATTTCATTCATGTTTTTGTAGACATTTATCCAGATATATGATAAACAGTCTGGCTGATAGAATGCAGCTCTTTCTACACCTGAAACCTCCTTGTGCCTCACACAAAAATTCATCAGACACCATCCTCATTCTCCTTTCAATAATCTTACCATACACTTTGGCTGCCAAACTGGTCAAGCTCATGGCTCTGTAGTTTGCACAGTCAAAACTTGAACCCTTGTTTTTAAACAAAGGCATCATGCCTTCTGCGCTCCTGCGCTTCTCCAGTCCTTGGGAACCATTCCTGAACTCCACCATAAATTGAGAAGCATCAAGAAGGATTCCCAGGCAAATGAGCCTCCAGGCTTGATCATATCAATACCCGCTGCCTTACCATTTTTACCAAAACTTCTAATCGCCCATTCAACTTCATCCATACTAATATCATCAGAGGAAGCCGGTACCGAATGCTGATCTGTTAGACCACATGTGGCACCTGCATCACCCTGAACATCTGCATAAATATTTCCAAAATATTCACTCCATCGGCTTAACACATCTTGTGTTTGCGTAAGAATGTCTCCACCTTTAAACCTTATTTTATTCATTCTGAAAGCTGACTAACCACTCCGAGATTTCTTCACCTCCCTCCAGAAAAGTTAACCTTTTTTTAACACAAATAGCTGACGAAAATAACAGTGATGATGAAAATTAATAGTTGCTAAAGTTTATTGTTTATTTATTTTGATGCAAAAGTAAGTTGTAAATTACTATTATATAATGTCAAAGTTTTTAGCCATCTTGGTGAGCCGTTAGTTATTGATGTTGACGTCATAAAATTTAGCTGTACCTACTGTAGACTATGTTTTAAAACTAGAATACGGATTAAGATCTAGTCAATATAATCATTGATTATTATTAAATTTAATAATTATGTTTATTTTTTATTCTTACTATCAAACATCATATTTATTATCTATTTTATATATTATTATTATATTTAACTACATGGTTATCACAAGAGAATTCTTGAGAGGTTTATTATTATTTTCATGAAAAACACTTAAATTTTACAATGAAAAACACTGTTACACTATACAACATTTCTATGCAGTATAATCGTAATTTGGAGTTACAATTATCTGAAGCCAAAAAAAGAAAGCCTCATAAAAAATCTTGATTGTAACTCAGACATACAATGTTTGTCATTGTAACATAGGTGCTTTTATTAAGTATTGTTTTGACGTAAGTCCTGAAAAACCATGAAAATGAGTTTTCTTGTAGAATCTTAAAGTACATACAAATAGTGCACCTAAAATGCACTAGATAGCGACTCTTTCAAAGATTGTAGGGATTAACCTTGAGAAGATAGAATTTTTTAAATATTATTTTTGCTCTCACCAAAAAACAAGAAAAAATAATTACAATGTTACTGCATGGGGGGTGTCGAATTGTCCTGAGTGGGAATCGAACCCACGACCTCGTGCACGGAAGTCGGTTACACTACCAACTACGCCACGAGGCCCGTCGTATTTATTAATAATATCTCTTTTTTTGATCTATATTCGTCGTTAAGACAAATGTGATAAGGAAATTGGGATGATCGAAGGATCTATACCATAGCTCAGTGGCTTAGAGCACTTCCCCGGATTGGAAAAGACGCGGGTTCGATTCCCGCTAGTACAAAAAACTCTTTCCTTATTCACAAATAATGTGTACTTTAATAATATCTCTTTGTTACACAATTCAATGTAACGGCTTCACTAGGTACTATACTTGTAATTATGAAAGTACAACTATAATTTTATTAAGCTTAGCTTATCGGGACAATATATAGATATGCAAGTACCAGTTCCAGCAATCTAACAGATGACTTGGACGGCACCCAATAAAGTATGCCAAAGTAAAATTACAACTTTCGATATCTTAATAGCAGAGCGTTGTGGTTCTATAACGTGCAGAGTCAAACTCCACTAGAAGCTGTCTTATACTTTTATAAAAAAATGTTCTAATCTTTAAAATAAAGTCAGTACGTTTGCTTATCGAAGTCAGAAGGAAATTTGGTGATGTGTATGTAACATAAACATTGTACGTTTGACTGCTATCCCTCCAAGCGGTGGCCGCGCTCGGGCGCATCATAACTCATGTTTCCAAGCGACGGGACCCATTGTGATGGTTGTACTTTTTCTGTATTCGTTCTGGCAACATGATTGTTTAAAATCACAGAGCGTGTACCTTCTGATAAGATTTATGTACTGCTCCTGACACTTAATTTCGCTACTTGACGCAGCGGCGGGATTATATTTTCGCTTTTCTATTTTCACGTTCTATGTATTTAAACGTGGTATTTGTTTTAATATTTCATATTAAAACTTCTTTTCGTTTTATGTCTTTGAACGAGAATAAATTAATCTTCTTATGTTTTAAATAACTAAAGATAAAAGCTTACCGTTTCAGAAATTATGTTCTATTTGAAATTTGTATTAGTAACGTTGAATTATATTTTAGTAAATAAACTAACACGTTTTATATTTAAACATCATTAAATTTTACTAGCGTTCATTCCTTACACACGTAAGGAATAAACGCGAAAGGAACAAGATTATTGAGGAACTGAATATTTATAAGTTCGAGTTCACTAGCTTTTTGAGTCCGCCTACGTCTCGTGACCTGAAGCTTATTTGCAGTTTAGTCAGTTTAAATTAATTTAATTTTTTAAAATTTGTTTTATGTAAATAATTTAACTTTATAAAATATGTCTAATGTAAATAATTTAACTTTAGTTCATGATGGTTCTGACATGAACTGTGTTCAAAAGATCCGATTAAAATAAAGAGAAAAAAAGCATTATTTACAATTTTCAAAAAAACCTTATTATATCAAATTTTGAGTGCACTTAGCGTGCTGAAGCTTGTCTTTTTAATTAATTATTTAGAAAAATATATCCTCTTTATAAACGTTTAACTCAAAGGCGGTTCAAATGTCAAAATGAGGATGTAAAGGACGTCACTAACAATGCGAAGTGCTTCACAGGACGCTGTCTAAAATTTGGATGCCTTTTGCTAATTAACACACAGTTAATTAAGTTGCGGACAGAAATAGCTCTGTTTAAAGAGGCCAGCGGTGTGTACCTTCTCAGGCAACTTTCACCGCAGTGTAATTCATAAAAGATAAAATACAAACATGAAATTATTTTACATATTTAATATAAAATATCGTCAGGAGACGTACTCGATTTTTCTTTTTTTTTATTGTTTGTAGTGGCAGACGAGCCACGGTCCATCTATTGGTAAATGGTAACCGTCGTCCATGGAATCGACTATACCGAGAGTATCGTCAAGCCGCTGCTCACCAATTGATTTCATAGATATGAAATGAAATATAAACGGCTATCTCTTGCTACAGCCAAAACGCAACGATGTGCTTCATGGCCACGACACGGGAGATGGTGGTACCAACCCACTTGGACCAGATAACAAGTGAGTACTCCCACTTGGTACCCAGCCCTACCACCAGTCGTGCAATGGATGATAATTGCTTACTTCCCTTAGTCGCCTCATACGACACCCGTGGGAAAGAATGGGGTGGTGACACTTGTGTTCTTAGTCCGTCACCACACGGACAAAATGTGTGGATGTGTTTTAAGAGTCCTGTGCGTGATTGGTCTCGACTACCAGACATTATTATGGACTTTTGATAGTAGTAGTGCCTTGCTTAGTGACGCTTGAATAGTGCCTCTGGTGTTGCTAGCATCTATAGGCACGGCACTTACCTTCAGGTTAGCCGTATGCTTGTTGCCACCCGCGTGGTATAAAAAAATAGTGGATTCGGTTTTTTATTCTATCATAATTATAATGAATAATTATACTTCTGATTCTTGAAACCAGCGTAAGAGATAAAACAATAGCTATAGAAATTTATGATCTTATTCATTAAAAAAATACTTTCTCTTAAAATATTTATGGCATACCATAAACATCTCCAGATGTTAAAATTTATTTTTACAAAGTTGTAATTAAATTCCACAAGAATTCGGAATTAGCATAGCGTATCTTATAAGTGTTAACACTCGCGCGGCGCGTACGTGGCACGGAGACAAGGCCCTTTCACCCTTCCCTAATGAATTTAATTAGCAGCCGTGTTGTATTCAATCGGGGAGTGCGAGATGCTCTGATAATAAAATAATTTTTGTAAGTAGTATTATGTCTTGGATCGTTATCTTATTTAATAACACACCTGGTTATAATTATATTGTATACCTACATACATTAATAATCTTTCAGGAATTAACATTAGACTATTAAAGACATACAGTTGGACTTGTGTATCCTCTCAGTGTGATGTTAACTCCATGGGTTATGTTGCTGACATAAAGCCGACTCCGCAAGTTTATTTTTTTGGTTATGATGGCCGACGAGCTAACGGCCCATCTGATGTTAAGTGGTAACCGTTGCTCATGGACTCAACTATACTGAGAGTATACTCAAGCCGCTACGCACCATTTCATTCCTCAGATGTGAAATGAAAGAATAAACGGCTATCTTTTGCTACAGCCAAAACACACTGACGTGCTTCATGACCGACCACACAGGAGACGGTGGTACCGACCCATTCGGGCCCAATAGCAAGTGAGTACTCTCACTTGCTACCCAGCCCTACCACCTGTAATGCAACGGGTGATAATTGCTTACTTCCCTTTGTCACCTTATACGACACCGTGGGAAAGGATGGGGTGGTGACACTTGTATTCCGTCACGTTACTTTTGCAATACAAATAAATTATTTTGAATAACAGAGAGTTTTCCCATCTGAAGTCATCTGTAGTCATGACTATAGTGGAATTTCATTACTCTGTTTTGTCAGCCGTCAATGTTACCTCTACGTTATGATCGTTCCTATAAATAGACAGAGCATCGACATAATAAAACGTTATTAGTTATATTTCTACATTAAAATAACTATCCCACGGGATCCATTCATATTTTCGGGATAAAAGGTAGCCTAATATCTTTTCTTGCTCCAGACTATACTATTCTGTAAAGAAAAACCGCGAAAAGATCAATAATACACAAATTTTTTGTTATTCATCCACATTTATTTTATTACCTTCAAAATATGCTCCTTCAGAAACGATAGACTTAAGCCAACGAATAATCCAATCATCAAAACATTTTTTAAACGCTGTTTCCGGAATTGAGTTTAGTTCTCGCCGCGCGAATTCTCCTTTATGTCTTCTACCGATTAAAAACGGGTGCCACAAAGTGGTAATTTGAGTTTAGGAAAAAGAAAGAAGTCGGCTGGAGCCATATATGGTGAATATGGTGGTTGCTCGATGGTATTTGTTGAGTGTTTGGACAAAAATTCATTCACAATGATGGCCTTGTGCGAAGGCGCATTATCGTGGTGCAAAATCCAAGAATTTTCTTTCCACAAATCTGGCCTTTTTCGTCGAATTTGCTTCCCTTAAACGCCAAATAACGCTCAAATAATATTCTTTATTTACCGTTTGACCTTCTGGCAAGAATTCCGAGTGCACAACACCGCGATAGTCAAGGAAAACAGTGAACATGACTTTGACTTTTGATCGACTTTGGCGTGGTTTTTTTGGTTTCAGTTCAGTTGGAAGTCGCCACTCCGAAGCTTGTTGACTAGTTTGCATGTCAAACTCGTAAACCCACGTCTCATCACCAGTAACAATGCGTTTCATGAATTTTGGGTAGGAATTGACTAATTCTAGCATGTCCTCAGCGACTCTCATGCGATTGAGTTTTTGGAGAAAATTCAGGTCTTTTGGGACTAGCCGAGCGGAAGCATGTTTCATACCCAAGTGATTATTTAAAATGGTACGGATCGACTCGTGATACACAGAAAGTTCGGCGGCTATCTCTCACAAAGTTGAATGAAGATTTTCAGTCACTATTTCCTTCACTTTTGCAATGTTAACTTCAGTTGCAGATGTTGATGGCCTACCAGAGCGAGGCAAATTTTCCATCACATCTCAACCGCTTTTAAACGCTTTGTACCACTCATAAGCACGTGTTTTTGATAAAGTCGATTCATCGTAAGCCTTCTGTAACATTTTCAGTGACTCCGATCACGAAATTCTATTGGCGATGCAAAATTTAAGACAAACTCTTTGTTCGATGTTTTTGTTCATTATGAAATTCGCAATACACACTAGATATGATATAACTAACAGCAATGTATTTAATATAAATAACAGATGCAACTCAAACTCCGCGCCAAAATGGACAACAGTTGTGCCAATCTAACAACTAACAAAAATTTAAATTTGAGACCATAAACAAATCATACATTCCCAATACTTTCTTGACTGAATATGTATATATATATATATATATATATATACATTCAGTCAAGAAAGAAAAAAAAAATATATATATATATACGCAAAATTTGATGATGTAGATCAGTAGCTAAAATGTAACAAACAATCCAATAAATAAACGAGCAAACTCACTTTCGCATTTATAATACTAGTAGTTCGTCCGTGTGGTGACGGATTAAGAATACAAGTGTCACCACCCCATTCTTTCCCACGGGTGTCGTATGAGACGACTGAGGGAAGTAAGCAATTATCATCCATTGCATGACTGGTGGTAGGGCCGGGTACCAAGTGGGAGTACTCACTTGGTATCCGGCCCGAGCGGGTTGGTACCACCATCTCCCGTGTGACCGGCCATGAAGCACATCGTTGCGTTTTGGCTATAGCAGGAGATAGCCGTTTATATTTCATTTCATCTATGAAATGAATTGGTGAGCAGCGGCTTGACAATACTCTCGGTATAGTCGAGTCCATGGGCGACGGTGGACCGTGGCTCGTCTGCCAATACATGCCATAAAAGAAAAAATAGTAATGATGGATGGTTTCAACTTGTAATCACCTACAATTACGTTTGGGGTTCGTGTAAGTCGTTCACAGCTTTCATACAGTGATGATTGTCAAATTAATAATTTAGTAGATGGCCTACATTAGGATTTCTTCGCTGTGAAATTGTATTAAAAAAAATTTAAAGCAAATAAAACTGATGATTTATTTTCCAATAACATACCAGTCACCTGTTATTTTGTATACACTATACCATGTAAATTCAACGAAGCCACGAATACTTTACGGCGTCAAATTACTATGCGCTCCGAAAAAAAAGTATATTAGCTTTAAATGTTTTATCCAGCTATACACTAAATGTAGGCCATAGTTTGGGCATCGGAAAATCTGCGATACTCTGCAATTTGGTCGAATTGGTGCCATGAATCAACGTAGCTTGCATGTCCGCAGCGAGTTAGGACCGCCCCATTTACTCGTAACAGTTTAAAATGGCCGTGTTGAACATTTGCAAACTGCTGTTATGTGTAAGTGCTATTAGAAAAAACCTATGGGATCTCTCGAAAGTTTTTGCGCTAAAGAAAGAAAGAAAGGCTAGGTAAGGTTACAAGTATTGCCATTTTGATATTAATGCAAAAAGTGCGTGCTTAAAGATGAATGAATTATTATCAACATTACATAAAGTGCCAACATCTGTTATAAAGAAAGGGCCAGTAGAAACCTCGTAAGCAGTAATGCATCGTTAGGCACCCTTCTACTAATGTTACGGTCATATTAGATATTGCGGGCAACCCTTGGATGCAATGGAAACATGAAATACTCCTGGTGACTTTACCTCAGAAGGCTTGTTAATAATCAACGAAAATCTAATAATGTATTGAGTAGTAGGAAATTGCAGCCGTTTTCCTGTTCTTCTTATAAGAACATGGTATACTAAGTATTTAGATATTTTTATATATATTTTTAGTATTTGACATGCTTAGCACCATACATTAAACACAAAGTAAAAAATGTGAAATCACTTTTCACTTTCACTTTGTGTTTAATGGTATACTAAGGATTGAGCATTGACTTTAAAGTATAATTCTGCCACTTGACCGTCTTATCCCAGCAGTTTCTTATTTTATCTTGACAAAGTATACTGATGTTATCAAATGGCGATATTGATATTGGAGAAGAACTATTTAGTAATATTTTACCCCAGAAAGTAAAGAAAAGAAAAGGCCCTGGGATACAATGATTTAGGTTAGTAGCCCACCAACCTAGCCCAGTACGAGATGGCAAACACAAGTCATCAAGAAAATCTCAGGTATGCAGGTTTCGTCATAGTATTTTTTTTTTCAATGAGCAAATAGCCATATCTTTGGTATGTAATTTCAAAAAATCTCGATAAGTCAAGAGATTTGTGCTGTATGAGGACCTTGGACCGCGGGTATCGAACTCGATATCATTTTTTTTGGTGTCTTTGGTGTTACCACTAGGCTATCACTGATGTTGTTGCGGTTGTTGTTGATGACATGATTAGGAGTTATATAGCTAATAAACTAGACCACCTAGATTCTCAATATTAATAACTATGCTCCACGGTTACCATCATCTAAAACCGATAAGCCGAATAACAGCAAATAATGTAAATATTCAATAACTCTTCCTAATCGTGTTCATTCAAAAGTAAAAATAAATTTAAGTTATCTCGTGCGAAAGTGGATTAAAGATTGAAAAATAGAAAACGTTTCCTGGCGCCACGACTCTTAATAATACATTTTTCTTTTCGAACAACGTAGCGTTTTGAAACAATTACGTGTTCATTGAATTTAATAAATCTAGTGCAGCAAATCCGAGCTATAACAGGGCTGCAATTTAGCTGTAATTTGTAAGTAGTGCGTTGTACTACATACTGCGACTGCGACTGGCTGTGTAGCCGCGACAATTTGACGAAGGAGCAGTTATTAGGGGCGCGCAAAGGTTTCAATTACGCTGCGTCACTAACTGGCGTCCATTTTACATCTGAGTCCTGCAGCGCAGCTATTGCTTTAGAAACATTAGGTCGTGATATACAATTGCATTTAGATGGATAAGGTGAGTAAGAAAAAAAATCATAGTACTAGAATAATATTATTAGCTGCCCTTGAAAGTTTTAAATGTAGGTACGTTATTCTTTCTAACTCGAGAAGGTAAACAAAAAAAAATGCTCATTTAAAAAAACGTAGCCGTAGTGTTTTAAATGAGTATTACAACATATTGTATTCTTTTTATACTTAAAACCTTTTCAATAAAAAGTCCTATCGAAACGCAGTACTTGAGTTTAAGTGTCAACCATAAACAGTAGGTCACAAAGTGGTTCTGACTGAACAATAACCTTAATGGCTTTCGTTGGGATTCGAAGGCCGAATATGCGACACATTTTCGTCAAAATTTGTAACTTTTGCCTCGTGACCGGACAAGGATTGTTACTGGGAGGTATGTTATGTAGAACAGTTGTGAGGGTTGGAGTAAGCATATAAAATGTTAGGTTATTGTCAAACATAAATGGGAGCTAAGTGTCTCCATAGAGAATTGTAGTAAAATTGTAGTAAACACAAAGTGAAAAATGTGAAATCGAAAATAACAGTCTCGAGCAGGATTAGAACCTGCATCTCCTGGATACCGTCCAGATGCTTATCCATATAGATATGGTTATTTTTTGTTTTTTTTTTTTATATAAAAGACATCCTGCCATTTTTATCTGATTTATATTCGAAAAGTTTGAAAGAAATTAAAATATTCTTGGAACAAAATCGGGATAACACATACCGAATCCATTTGTGATCTACGCCATCTAAAACATAAAAATTTGGTCCAGCGGCTTAGGAGGAGTCTAGTGATATACACACACATAGAGAAGAATTATGTATTTAAAGACTAAACACGACTGAAATCATTTATTGTTATGGCCTCAGTATGTAGGACGATCTTTTCATGGATACATTTTGATTTAAAAGGAGCTTAATTATTTTAAAAACGGTTTCGCCTTTTAATTTTATCAATTTAAGGACTATTACAAAGAAAAATTGAACAAAACAGACACACTGCTAATGTATGTATCGTTAAATTGTATTTAACTAAATTAACTTTGTGCGTGCGTTTTATACTTTTACGACAAATGTTTTAATGGCATCGTTAATTACGAGAATCGTTACAGCTTTTTAGTGTATCGCCGTATGTGACGAATTACTCTAAATATTAAATATAATTTTATACTAAGTGTAGATTACAGACGTGAAGAATTAATTTCAGCGGTCGTTTCGAGGATATACATATTGCTAGCTGTTAAATTTACGGGAAAAAGGTATCTAATATTAGTTGACAACCATTTCTGACATATTGTTATTACGAACGTAGATATTATACGTTAACATTTAAGTGATATAAATATTAAGCATTAACCTCTACTTATTAGAATTCCTTATTTTTCTAAGGTCATCAGTTTTTTTAGTTGTGTCGTAGAGGTCAGATAGGTAGCCGCTCTGAGTAGATACTGTTAGATCAGCTAAAATGGAACAGATCAGTAGCCGAGCCCAAAAAGCTTTGAATAAGGTTAGGAACACGATTAATGTATGTATGTAAATACATCTAATACATGGCGTAAACGTCTTAAGGTCTGAGGTCGAAATTGATTACTACGAATATAATCTAGGATTTTACCTATCCTTTTAAAGCACAAATTATTTGTGAATGTGGAAAAAGAGAACTTTAGTGCAAGCGGGAATCGAACCTGTGTCCCTTCCAATCCGGGGAAGTGCTCTAAGCCGCTGAGCTATCGCACTGACCTTCGGCCATACCCAATCTCCACATCACATTTGTCTTTACGACCCACGCCACCTTTCGGATGCATTTACATGCATTAATCCAATATAGTAAGTTTAATTTTGCAATTAAAATTCAGTACCTGGATGACGAGAGCTGGCGCGGCGAGCTTTGCTCGGTGTTTTTTTTATTTGGTAAATTTTGGAAATTATATTTAGATACGAATCACATACCTACTGACGAAATATGAATACTATTTATCGATCTTACTGACATAATGAAAAAACTAGACGTCGCGGGACGTCTATCAGATGTGAAAACAACAAAAAATTATTTTGTTGAAATAATATGATCATAACTTGAAAAAGTCCCCAAGACGAATCAAACGAGTATAAACTCAATAGGGTTGCGTCGTTTCATTACAAAGTTACTGTGATCATCTTCCAGCTCCATCGTCTGACCCCTGGATACCATCTAGAGACAAATTACTCGTCAAGACAAATCATACGAGCCCAAACTCGATGGAGTTATGTCGTTTTATAACGGAGTTCCTATGGCCACCTTCTAGCTCCATTATCAGACCCTGGATACCATCTAAAGACAAAGTACTCGTCAAGATGAATCAAACGATTCTAAACTCGATGGGGTTGTGTCGTTTCATTACAAAGTTACTGTGACCACCTTCCAGCTCCATCGTCAGACCCTGGATACCATTTAAAGACAAAGTACTCGTCAAGACGAATCAAACGATTCCAAACTCGATGGGGTTGCGTTGTTTCATTATAGAATTACTGTGGCCACCTTCCAGCTTCATCATCAGCCTCTGAATACCATCTAGAGGCAAAGTACTCGTCAACGAATCATACGAGCCCAAATTCGATGGGGTTGCGCCGTTTCAATATAGAGTTCCTATGTCCACCTTCCAGCTCCATCATCAGATCAGATCCATGTCATCATAATATTGCATTGTCACGCGATTTACAGATGCGTGTAAAATTTCAGCTCAATCAGAAACCGGGAAGTGTGTCAAATTTAACTTGCAATATTTGAACGAGACAAGTAAAATAAAAGCGTCGCCACGCTAACAGCCGATTTTCCCCTCCCCCCGCATTAGATGTTTCACATCAAAAATGGTTGGTGGTTATTTATTCATTGCCTGAAAATAAGGATAAATCGACGTTTTCTAAAAATGAAACCTAGCTAGATCGGTTTATCACCTCCCAAGCCCCTTGCATACTAAATTTCATGATATACATCATAATATACAAGAATTTCTCGTTTAAAAATATTAGATACTATTTGATAGCGCGATTTTTTAAATATTTTGATATATATTTTAGCACTTGAGATTCTCAACTACTTTAAAGTACAACTTATTTGTGAATCTGGAAAAAGAGAACTTTAGTGCGAGCGTTATGTTAATATTGTCTCCCTAGTGGTGGAGCCTTGATCCCTTTCTTTGGGGATGGCGTCGTGCGAGTAATGACCATTTCACTTCTCAGGTATGAAAAATGAAAGAATAAACGGTTATATTCTGCTACAGCCAAAACATATTGACGACTTTCATGACTGGTCACACAGGAGACGGTGGTACCGACCCGTTCGGACCCGATAGCAAGTGAATACTCTCACTTGGTACCTAGCCCTACCACCAGTAATGCAATGGGTGATAATTGCTTACTTCCCTTAGTTGCCTTGTACGACTCTCTCTGGAAAGGATGGGGTGGTGATACTTGTATTCCTAGTCCATCACCACACGTACCTCTGGTGTTGCTGGCGTCTATAGGCTACCGTAACCACTTACCATCAGGTGGTTCGTATGCTTGTTTGCCACCCACATTGTATAAAAAAAACTATCAATGTTGGTATAGCATAATTCTGAAAATTATTTAGAGTTATCATGATTTGTACAAAACTGTCTGTTATCTACAACGTGAATAATTGCATTAAATGGCTTATGAACCATATAGGTATATTATGCATTAATACGGAACACAAAACCACGTCTGCTTAGCGCGTCCATTAGTTGTCATTGGGTTGGTCTGGGCCTTGATTGGCACTCATCGGGCCGACTTTAGACAATAATGGAATTTAGGACCGCGCTGTATTGATATGCATTATTTTTAGTACTTTTTGTATAATGATACTACTACCGCACTAGGGAATACTCCTACATTTCATTAATGCGGTAAATTGCCATTCAGTAAAAACAGACTCAAATCTTTTCATATTCAAGAAAAAACTATTAAATCACGCTTTAGTTCATCTAGCTATTGGAACTAAAAAGTAGAAAATATTATTATAAAAAATAATGATTATAAAAAAGCTTGGGGTTTTAGTACATAAATGAACTATTAGTAACATTAGTGTTTTAAGGATCCTTGTTGGCTACGGAACCCTAAAAACCGATAATTTTTTCAAATTATTAAGTGTTGTCATTGGTCCTTGGTAAGTAGCAACAAGGCCGTCTGGGGCCTGCTTTAGAGAGGGCTCTACCCATGGGAGTCGTAAGAGCCGACTGAGGGAGTGCCGGGGGAGTGGGCAGCAGCACTCCCTCGAGTATTAACAAAATCCACTGCGATCGCCAACCCGCCTGCCAAGCGTGGCGATTACGGCATTATCCCCCATGACCGCCATGTAGGGACCGCTCGGTGTGGCGTTTTCTTGGGGTGGCCTATGACTAGCAGTGGACGTTGAAAGGCATGGATGGATGAAGTAGCAAAGTTTCAATTTGATTCGTCATTTCGAAGTGAGACAAAATCTCATTCAAGTATTCCATTACATACACACATACAGGCGAAGCTAATAACATCGTGTTAAAAGCATAACCATTATGGACTGTATATCGAAAACTAAAACTTTAAACGTCATTATCTCGAAATCACTTTTATGCAGTTGGTATATTTTGCCATAACTGTAATCAATATTGTTACGTGTTGGAACCAAACCGACAATACTTACTTGTTCTACAGTAACTAACATTTGTACAGCTTCAATTACATTAACAGTTATTAAAATTATAAGGTGTAACAGAGCTGTGTCTTTACATTTAATATATTTAAGAAAAAAATACTGTATGCCTATATAGAACTCAAAACATTTTTTTCTGTTTTAATGGTTGTTTGTTCGCTCATCACGCAAAAACTACTGAAGGAATTACAAAATATTGGATGCATGTAAATGCGTTCCGATAGAGGGCGTTGGTCGTTAAGACAAATGTGATAAGGAGATTGGGTATGTCTAAAAGATAGTACTGTAGCTCAGTGGATTAGATCACTTCCCCGGATAAGAAGGGACGCAGGTTCGATTCCCGCCTGTACTAAAATACTCTTTTTCCTTATTCACAAATTATGATTTGTACTTTAAGAGTAGCTGAGCATGTCAAGTGCTAAAAAATAGATCAAAATGTACTGAAGGGATATTGATCCAACTTTTTAATTTGGTAGGTAGGTCTTGATGAGACTTAAAAACTTATTTAAACTTTATCCCACTACTATATCGGGAACCTGAGACCTAATACAAGTAAGCAAAAGCTAGTAGTTAAAATAAACCTATAAGTAAAGCGTTTTTATTTGATAATCTGCTATAAATATATCTGTATAAATAACTTACAATTACCTCATAAATAATGTAAAGTAAAGATCCTATTTGTTTTGTGTGGTATCGGTGTTCCCCCTGGCCTCCGATTGAATCCTATCATTAATCATAGCGTCCGCGTTACTGGGTCACTAACAAAGTCAATAGTGAGTTATACCACTTAAGTTTGTGTCGAAACGTTTATACTTAATAGTTTAACACAAATTGAGCTTCTGGCACGATTTTTAACGGAATGAAAAGGTTTAATTATGTTCTATTATGTTCTATATTATGCTTGTGAGTTCGGCTGCAAGGAACTTAGAATTTCATACGTCACTAACTCGGTACATTGTGTATATGATGAAAAGGCTATTAGCCTATGTCTATCTAACCTCCGGAATAGTACCTATGTAAGCAAGTTGACGGGTCTAGTCGGTAGTGTAACCAACTTCCGTGCACGAGGTCGTGGGTTGGATTCCCACTCAGGACAATTATTTGTGTGATGATCCCCTCTTTTTTTTAAAAAAAATTAATATATGTATTATAACCGTAATCTGGTCTGTCGACTATACCTATATAATATAACTAGTAAGGCCAGCCACGATGTGGATCAGTTATTGTAGGCGGTCCCACTGGAACCATCCATTTTTTCGAGGTACAATTTCATAATTATAGGATAAACGGTATGACAGCGCATGAGATATATAGATATACATTTTTGCCCATAATTTATATAAAAACTTATATTGTATGTTTAATTAAATTTTATGCGTCTACCTTCAAGTAACAAGCTTTCGACCCCTAATTTACCCTCTTACGGGTAAAATTATTTCTAACTAGAAACAATTACATGTATGAATCTTCATTTATTTCTAGCTTGCATACAACCGTTCCAAACTCTATACTATTTACAATTACCTACTATTTTGTCCGACCCGATATTCGAACCCAAGAACAATACACCAATGAAAGCCTTTGAATGTAAATACCATGTAAATATAACAGCTTACGCTAAACATATAACCCATTCCATTCATATTACTGCCAACAATTTGAAAACAAAAAGGTAATCCATTTAAATTCCCTGTTATTAAAAGCATCGAAACAAATATCAAATATTTTTGCAATTTTATACGTAATTGTTCAATGTAACGGTATTTATTTGATGATTTACATTTTTTGGAAGGTCCTAAATAGATTGATCAGCGTTTTATGTGAACTTCGTGGGACCTTTATGAGTTATATAACTGATATACCTATCATAGGTTTTTATGTACCTTGCGGTAAGGTCGAAGGCTGTGAAGACAAGAGTCTAGTTTGATCAGAACTCTGTGGTCACCACTTCTTCTTCTAATATATAAACTTAGTACATACTTGTATACAAATAATGAAAGGCTAGTCAAGGAAATATTGTAAGAAGACATGACAACGATGGCTTGTGAAGTCTGCCAACCCGCAATGCCAGCGTGACTATGACTAAAGTCACTTTCATTGTCAATGCAGCCCGAAAACAAATATATTTATACTACGTGGGTAGCAATCAAGCATGCGGCCCACCTGATGGTAAGAGGTTACCGTCGCCTAATAGATGCTAGCAACACCAGAGGCATCTCTCGAGCGTCGCCATCTCCAAGGAAAGGAATAGGGGATGAATAGGAAGGATATTAGGGAGAGGATAGGTAGGATTATATGGCAAGGATAGGGTTTGAGCCTCCAACGCTCTTCCCACCATACGAAACACAACTTAAGGGCTACCTGCCGTTCTCTCACGCCAATCTTCTCTAAGATGGTGGTGACATGCTAGAATAAGCAAGGTTAAACCACTAGAATACTGAAAATCTCATCATGTTCAGTATTTTTTTGTTTATTTAATAAGAATTAAACCACATCGAATCAGACCGTGAAAAGTTATAGGGCTCTATTCGTAGTTATACTGTATCATAAAAGAACAAAATACTCGATTAGTATAGTATTTCGGTTGTTATCGTGTTAACATACATTACCTACAACAAACGGACACAACTTTTTTTAACAGTTCTTAACTATTAAACACAAAGTGAAAAATGTATAGTGCTAAGCATGTCAAATGATAAAAATATACATAAATAGTTTTTAACTAGTTTAAATAACAAAAATGGCATAAAAAATATCATGAGTGCCAAATATATTGTTTTTCAAGTGCAATATATGATAAATAGAGGCATTTTAAGTTTGAAAAATCAGTTGTTCTGTGTAAAACGAGAATAGTACCCCACCTCAACGCTTCGCTTATGAGGCGTGCAATAGTACATTAAAAGTATGGCGTTTTTTATTTTCGGTTAGTAATATTAAACAGTATTTCTATTTCATACATATTTTGTTACTTTAGTCGCATTTTTTTTTGTTTTTGAATATATTTTGTTTCAAATTATCGACGATGGCCCTGTATGAACCAGTCAAATGGAGTAGTCACCTTATTGTTTTTTTTTTATATTTATTAAGTAATTAGTTCAGTAATTAGTTCTGCGCCTTGCTTGCCCTGCTTCTGCCCGTGACATCGGTTTCAAGTCTATTAAATTGTTTGCGCATATTTTGTTGGAACTCCTTATAGGAATAGAAATGTTCGTGTTTTAGGTCTATACCCCAAAGAATGACCAAAAGTATAGATAAATCCTTCGGTAACTTGAATTTTTGGTATAACTATTAAGCTATATATTTAAACTCTGATTTGGATTAAAAACCAATGCATTAACTCTCTACCTACCAATTTTTTTATGTAGTACTACACTAACATAAAATTTAAAAGCTACTGCAAGGATGCCTTTGTCCCGTTGACTGGGCTAATGTTTGGTTTCAAATAATAAAGTTATCTCTATCTACTTAAATAAGTAGATAGCGATAGATATTGTTTTAAGATTGAAATTACTAGCACGCAGTAAGAGTTGTTACTCTTTTATGAAATTAATGCGAAATGCTAACGCTATACATCTAAGTATGATTATATATATACAACTTTTGCCACGATTTGTAAACTCAATTGTGTGTCCTTAATTTATATATCAATGACGTTAACATTATAGAATTACTGAGAATTTCTTGACAGAAAAACCCAATTGTTGTGATTCGATTCATAAACTCGTAATACATGAATTATTCTCTAGCATGTGTTGTCTTTAAAAATGATGACAGGGTATCTTGTGGTTGTTGTAGGGTCCAAAATGGTAGGCAATCAGTGTGCGAAGTGGTAGACCATTTTTTTATATTTGGCCGGCGTACGTGCAACTCGGGTAGAAATGTCGCTAGGACGCGTAGGGTTATCAAAGTACAGTTTGTTATAAGAGTTTTATTATGATAAAAATACAAAGTTTCCTTGACAATCGTTTCAAAATGTGTGATATTATTTTAACTGCTATAGTTTTCTAAAATTTGGTTATTTACTAAACCCTAAAAACGACTGCGGCTATTTTAAAGAATTTTTAAACTATTGTTATACATTTTTTTCTTAGCGGATTTCAAAGTTACAATATCTGGTATATTTGTTAATAATAGCAATTCGGGTAAAAATTTCCAAAGTTCTAAACATCTCCACAATTTTTTGCTTTTATAATGTTAATAAAATTGTTCATAGTCATTAGAAAATAAAGAAACCTTTAAGCTCAAGTTAAGTTTAACTTGAGCTCAACGTTTATAATATCGACGTGTAAATAGGTTTCTTTTTGAGTCCAAGAATAACTCTATTAGCCCGACTCTGTTAACAACCTGGTAGTTATTGTCACCCTTAACTGTTTATAGCTTAAAGTGTACTTTTAATAGTTTTCTCTTCATTCCAATACCTAATATTGAAATGGCGACATGAGAATAAAGAACCTTCACAGTACATAAAGGAGAAGTAGCGTCAATATTTTTTTTTAATTTGATAGCCACGCCGTCTATGGGTCAGTAATGGGTATTGAAAGAAGCAAATATCACAATCACCTGATATTTTTTAATATCTATTTAGATATTTTTATATATATTTTTAGCATTTGACATGCTTAGCACTATACATTAAACACAAAGTGAAAAATGTGAAATCGAAAATAACAGTCAGGAGCAGGATTTGTACCTGCATCTTCTGGATACCGTCCAGATGCTTTACCAATTCAGCCATCCTGACAATTGCTCCTGACTGCTAATTTCGATAACACATCATACTTAACGTCTTTGGGTGACGCCTGCGCCATCTGTCAGAAGTATTTTCATACATTATACCGACCAGGTAAACTTAATTTTACAATTAAGATTTTACCTAATAATGACGCAAACCCTTTAAATATTTAGATATTTTTATATATATTTTTAGCATTTGACATGCTTAGCACTATACATTAAACACAAAGTGAAAAATGTGAAATCGAAAATAACAGTCAGGAGCAGGATTTGTACCTGCATCTTCTGGATACCGTCCAGATGCTTTACCAATTCAGCCATCCTGACAATTGCTTCTGACTGCTAATTTCGATAACACATCATACTTAACGTCTTTGGGTGACGCCTGCGCCATCTGTCAGAAGTATTTTCATACATTATACCGACCAGGTAAACTTAATTTTACAATTAAGATTTTACCTAATAATGACGCAAACCCTTTAAATATTTAGATATTTTTATATATATTTTTAGCATTTGACATTAAACAATGCAGGTACAAATCCTGCTCCTGACTGTTATTTTCGATTTCACATTTTTCACTTTGTGTTTAATGTATAGTGCTAAGCATGTCAAATGCTAAAAATATCTAAGTATTTAAAGGGTTTGCGTCATTATTAGGTAAAATCTTAATTGTAAAATTAAGTTTACCTGGTCGGTATAATGTATGAAAATACTTCTGACAGATGGCGCAGGCGTCACCCAAAGACGTTAAGTATGATGTGTTATCGAAATTAGCAGTCAGGAGCAATTGTCAGGATGGCTGAATTGGTAAAGCATCTGGACGGTATCCAGAAGATGCAGGTACAAATCCTGCTCCTGACTGTTATTTTCGATTTCACATTTTTCACTTTGTGTTTTTTAATATCTTCTAATAAAATACAAAAAATAATGTAGACAACCCTAACGTGCCAATCTGCTGCCCCAGCTCGCCGGACTGATGCCACGTATATTTTGTTTTGACGAACAAATACATGTATTTATCGAGCTTGGTGGATATTTTGCTGAATCGTCAATCGAGTTACAGTTATCGGACTTTTTAGTGCTATACTATTATTCGGAATAGGTTGGATGAAATATATGCCGCTATAATATATACTATCATAAAACTGTAACAGAGCTGTGTCTGTACATTTAAGATATTTGAGAATTTAATATGATTTAACGTGACATAATTTAATTTGATCTTATTCTATTTGATGAGTTTAATTTTACTTCTGTGTATAGAAATTATTAATTGTTAATATGAGAAATGTACATGCTATTTGGCGAAACGTGATAGCCTAGACTAAGTTAAGAATATGTCGGCCTCGTTTCAAGCAATTAAAAGAATTAGAATTTGAGAAAAAAATACTGTATTAGGCTATATAGAGGTGTCTGAACACAAAACAATTTTTTTTAGAATTTTTGTCTGTTTGTCTGTTTGTTTGTTCGCGCATCACGCAAAAACTACTGTACGGATTTTGATGCAACTTTTTTTTTATTTGAAAGGCCTTGATTATTCTTAAAAACTGGTATACATTTTATCCCGTTACTATATCGGGAACCTGAGAAATAACCTAAAAACTGACTTTTGGCTGCGGCGAAGCCGCGGGCAAAGGCTAGTATTACTATAAAATTGTCGGCTTTGTGAATTAATACACTACGTAACTTTAACTTTAATAAACTGATGGTGACATTGCTGGTAGTCCTAAAACTTACCACTATCTAACGCTATATATCTATCGACTGTCGCCTCTTACTAGGCTGGTTTGTCGTGACCGCTGCAGTCACTGCAATGCATCACACTGTTTTAGTGTTACGCCAATAGGGAAGTGAAGGGACGGCACACTGCGGGTTTATTTAGTGAATGTAGGCCCCATATTTACCTACCCTTTGCGCTGAACGACGGGGTATGCGGTTAGGTCAAGCTTTTCCCACTTTAAACTATTTTACATACCTATACCTTGCATTATAGAGTTTACGAACACAAAATTTTATTCAGACTCAAAACAAACATTTTCTGGGCATATCTCCTGCATGGGAACCCACACTCTGCACAAGCAGTAGACGGAGTAACGTAGAAACAAATTACTACTGCAAAACAAATATAGCGACCTGATAGAAAAATCACTTCTAGTCAGTTTTCAAAAGACAGTGGTGACCATAATTCCTTACTCATCCGCTTATCTCATCTCTTTTCGAGTTTATAAAGAGATACTACTGATTTTTCGTCGATAACCATTAGGCAAGCTGTACGCGTACATTATTTTGCTTACTTTGAAGACTAAAACGAAAATATATTTGAAAGAAAAAAATCCATAGGTTAAATCGTAGCCACCTGATGACATTGTCACATGTCACGTGTCTACGTTCGTCACTCGCAGTTCGCCACAAATTGCTGTTGAAATAAATATTTGGCTGTTTTCTATTTTGCGATCGTGATTAATGATATTTTTGTCGTTATTATTTATGTCTGTTACGTATTTTTGCCGTCAATTTGACAACGCTTCGTTGTGACCAAATAATTCTACTTTTTACTAATATAAATGTAAAAGTTTGTTAAGATGTTTTATCTGTCAGTCATGCCTAAACGACTGAACATATTAGGATGGTATTAGGATTTTTTTATTCCATGAAATGTACCTATACTCTGAATTAAAAAGGCCTATAACTTATAAATGTTTTACTTTATGTAAGTAGGAAAAGAAAGCCTCAAGAGAGGCTCAAGAGAGCGTACTGAGGTTTCAGTAAGGTAAGAAGCACCATAGCTCAGGCTTTACGAGTTTTTTGAGTAACGGATACCATTTACCATCAGATGCGTTTAACTTGACTGCTATTAATAATAATCAAAAACAATCTAGAGTAATATAAACTGTAGTTAATTACTTGGTTCTTTTAACTAATGCTTTTAGAATAATTGAACTACACCCACATTGTAATTACGAAAATGCTAACAATATAATATTGTCTAGAGTCTAGACCACCTAGTCATAAGTAAGATACACTCCAATTTAATAAACCTATATGAAAATAATAATTTTCATGTAGTTAGTTATAGTTTAGGTATATCAATCAAAAAAAGTTTCATCAAAATCCATTTATTCACAAATAATCTATACTATTATAAAGCTGTAACAGAGCTGTGTCTGTGCATTTAAGATATTTGATAAAAACTACTGTAATAGGTTATATAGACGTGTCTAAACACAAAACAATTTTTTTAGAATGCGTGTCTGTTTGTTTGTTCGCGCATCACGTAAAAACTACTGAACGGACTTAGATGCAACTTTGAATGAAAAAGAATTGTCCCACCCCTCTCTACCCACGGGAGTCGTAAGAGTCGACTGAGGAAATACCGGGGGAGTGGGCAGCAGCACTCTCTCGAGTATTAACAACATCCACTGCGATCGCCAACCCGCCTGCCAAGCGTGGCGATTTCAGCACTATCTCCTATATGAGCGAAACACATGTGTGGCGTTCTCTTGGGGAGGCTTATGTCCAGCAGTGGACGTCGAAAGGCTGATGGATGGATGGTGTTTAATGTATAGTGCTAAGCATGTCAAATGCTACAAATATATATAAAAATATCTAAATATTTATAGGGTTTGCGTCATTATTAAGTAAAAATCTTAATTGTATAATTAAGTTTACCTGGTCGGTATAATGTATGGAAATACTTACGACAGATGGCGCAGGCATCACCCAAAGACGTTAAGTATGAATGTGTTATCGAAATTAGCAGTCAGGAGCAATTGTCACGATGGCTGAATTGGCAAAGCATCTGAACGGTATGCAGGAGATGCAGGTTCAAATCCTGCTCGTGACTGTTATTTTCGATTTCACATTTTTCACTTTTTGTTTAATGTATAGTGCTACGCATGTCAAATGCTAAAAATATCTAAATATAGGAGATAGCCGTTTATTCTTTCATTTCATATCTGTGGAATAAAATAGTGAGCAGCGGCTTGACAATACTCTCAGTATAGTTGAGTCCATGAGCGACGGTTACCATTTACCATCAGATGGGCCGCGGCTCGTCTGACACTACAAGCAATAAAAAAATACTGTTAAAACTAAAGACATGTGGGTGACCAGACTATGAATATATTTGCTACAATACAAAATAATGAAACCATCGAGAATAGCTAGTTTCTATATAAAATTAATAAGCCACAAGACCGAGTTATTAATAAACGAATATAAATCGCTGTAAATGGTTCATGCTAATTTATACATTCCGTGCGGATGATGGGGGCTCACGACGAAGTAATGGGCTAATTGATGCGGACTAATGAAGGTCGGACTAATATTTGATAGTACAACGCAACTTTTAACCGTCAGCATATAATTTATAGCCTGAATTGTAAGGCCGCTATACATGTGCATCTTTCTTCTTGGAAATGGCTTCATAGAAATTGTAATATTGCAACTGCGGCTCATGTGGTCTTCTCGGATTCGAATCCCGGGTTCGCGCAGTGAAAAGGTATTACCAGTTAAAGTTTTCTTTTTCATCAAGATATTTTCAATAGCAGCTCGAAGTGAAGAAGTTGATGGTGTTTCACCGTCCTCAGAAAGCACGTAAAACCGTTGATCATTCGCCTGATTTTCACTCCAGTTGTATAGGAATAAGGGAACAGAGAATTCACTTGTGTGTTCTACGTAATTGGCTAGTTTTGACACTAGCTACCGTGACTAAAATTGGTCTGAATATCAAAGAGAATATAACCACTTGCTGAAGATTATTAAAATATCTGTTTCATAACGCTAGTTCTTTGTTTATTAGTGGCCAGTGTTCTTACGCGTAGTAAACTTATACTTCACAATAAACATGAATTCTTCAAACAAAGGTATTAGATCGATTTTTACTTTTTGTGTAGTCGAGCTCACAACGCCGTACGCAATTTTTTTTAGTTTTTGTGGGCGTTGTAACGTTGCTCGAACGAGCCCACTGGTGGGTCACTTGTTTTTCCTTGATATTTCTGATGATTTATGGTATCCTTACACAGCTGCCCAAAAAAGGAGTGTAATGTTTCCAGACTTCATGTACTTATTGTATGTGTATATGAAAGTTTCTTTATTCCACGATAACTTTTAAATGTCTGAACAGATTTGTATTTATGGAATATCGTTACAATCCTTACATCAGCGGGCTGTGTGACACTGAATTCCGAAGTACGTAAGAGTTCACAAATAGGTGTCATATTTAGTCCCTTATATACGTAATGCCAGCCTGGCTGAAACTTGCTTGATATCTAAACAAAACACAATACATATTGTAGGCTTAATAATATTATAAGCCAGATTTATCCTCAGTTTTAGTATAATAGTTTCTTATACATATAGGGCCTCGTGGCGTAGTCGGTAGTGTAACCGACTTCCGTGCACGAGGTCGGGGGTTCGATTCCCACTCAGGACAAGTATTTGTGTGATGAACACAGATATTTGTACTGCGTCTGGGTGTTTTCTATCTATTATATGTATGTATTTACAAAAAAAAAAGTAGTATATGTATTATATCCGTAATCTGGTACCCATAGCACAAGCATTAAGCTTAGTTTGGGACCAGAGGACGTTGTGTGAAAGTGTCCGTGAATATTTATTTATTTATATTTATTATAATACCGATTTATAGAACTGTCGTAATTAGTCAGTATCATAAATTAATTAATCGATTAATGTCAACCGCCATGTTACATCATAAAATGATATGATCTGATGTTCAGTCGGTTTTTGAGATTCGTAGTGAAAGCATTAAAACTACAAATCTAGAAGTAATTTTATTGCGTTTAACTGAGCTCGTCCTAGCTAGATATTACAATATTGGGGAAGTTTTAATGGTCTCCTTTGACACAAAGGTTTAGCTCTAGCCCGGGGGTATGTATAAATTAACCAAAAAATTAAATAAGCCGTCCTAGGAAACCTATTAAAAAAACAACGTTTAAGAAGAATAAACATTTACTTGCATACAACAAATAATTAAAAATAAACAAATGAATAAATAATAATATAACATTCAAGTAAATAACATTAGCGAGGCAATAATTAAAGTTCTTACCGCCATAATAGGGCAATAAAGCTGCCATCTCGTCCACTAAATACCTCTTGAGAGCATCCGATGATATAAAAGTGCGTTTAATTACACTTTACTGACACGTTGCCAACATTATTACACTAAGAAGCTCATAGATAAACGGGACGCTCATCCGACACGACACAAAACACCCTCTCTTCAACCGCTCTCCTGCCTCAACATACATTGTTTTCTCACCATTTGTAACAAGAGACGAGATGCTCACAGAACGAGCAATGTGGTTTGTTTAAAACAATACAGTACAATGTCGAGAGATATAATAAGTAGCTGCGTCTTCATGAGGCTCTCGCTGCTGCTCGTACTAAAACAATACAACGGTAGTTTTTATTTATATGCGTAGTTACTATTACGCGTTTTACCTCAGTCTTTGTTATGGGAGATAAATGCTGGAACGCAATGTATGATGTGCTAGTAGAAATGTTAGGTGTTGTGGGAAACTGACGTGTTCCTCGGTTATGGCAAATGGCTTTGAGGGTAACCTTTTACCTTTAGTTGTGTAGTTTCTAAAATTTAGATCTGAAACCTAAAGCTATATATACTGTTAAATATAGTTTTATGCTGTTAAATATACCTTTTTTTTTTGTTTAGGCGGGAAATAATGTACCTAACCGCACACCCCGTTGTTCGGGGCAACAAACAGGGTAGTGTGGGGCCCTCACCCACTAAATAAACTCGCCGTGTGCCGTCTCTCCGCCTTTATTGGCGGACCACTGGAACTATGTTACATTCCTTCGGTGGTTTGTTAAATATACCTACACTATCTTTTAAATTAAACTTGTACTCATTGAGAAAGTTTAGATATTTTTATTTTTTTAAATACTAGTGGTACAGGCTTGCTTAACCCAGCATGAATGGGCCGGCTCGATCGGGGAAGTACCACCCTCTCGCAGAAGATTGGCGTGAAGCCACAGTAGGTACTCCTACCATTGTTTCGCATCGTGAGTGAGAGCGCCAGAGGCCCAAACCCCTCCTAATCCTCTCCTCATTACTCTTATCCATTTCCGTGGAGATGCCGACGCTCGAGTGATGCTTCTGATATTGCTAGCGTCTATAGGCTACGGTAACCACTTACGATCAGGTATAAATAAAATGAATAAATAAAAAAAAAATAGGCGTCACGGGACGTCTAGTAGATGTGAAAACATCGAAATTATTTTGTAGAAATAAAATGATCATAACTTGACAAAGTACTCCTCAAGACGAATCAAACGAGTATAAACTTTTAGTTTGGGTTGCGTAGTTTAATTACAGAGTTACTGTGGCCACCTTCCAGCTCCATCATCAACCCCTGAATGCCATCTAGAGACAAAGTAGTATTTTTGGTTTGTAAAGAAGTGTTAATGACCAAAATTGCTCGAGCGTTCGGTGACGATGATGCGAGTTTCATGATTTTTATTCACCCAAAAAGTACTCAACGCGCCTAAAGAAGATCGAAGCGTTCGGTGACGATGTATACGATGATAGAATTTCTGTTAATAAAATTAAATTACGAAATAGAAAAAATGGAGTCCTGCGCCGTGCTATATTAGAGAAGTTTTAAAACTCTTCCGAGAGATGGCGCAACTTTGTCAAAGGACCTAACTTGTCAAGTAGTCACATAGAATTAAATATTAACATGAAATATAAGATTGCGATATTATTTGTATGAAACCTAATTGAATAACAGGGCACGCGAGTCCTAAGATAAGTAAAACGCTTCCGATGGATTTTAACTTTAGTGATAATTCTCCACTTAATTTTGCTTCTTTAACCAGCTCCTCTGATATGGTATTCGCAATCATTCACTTTAAGGGCCTTCTACCTATTGTACTAGTGTAGCTGCGGCAATTAAGATGAATCTGGTATATATCCCATATCATTCTCATCTTCAAAGCCTGGTCGTAAGCATAGTTGGGGTTGGCTTACAATGTATTAATTGGTTTTGGGTGATTACAGTAGTACACTAAGCGACTACTTACCTCCAAAAGGGAGCGAGATTTTTATTCAGTTTTCTGACAAAATGTTACAATTTCTAGGGTATTTTTGAACAGAACTTACTTCTTAATATGCCCTCCAAAGCACGAGGGATTAGGTGGTTAAATGTCGATATATAGGTATCAATATTTGGTCCACCATCTAATGCTGGTTAGGCGATACTTGCTTAACCATACCGACTGTTCGGGCGGTAAATGCACAACTAGGACCTCCTAGAAATCGAAACCAATATCCAGCCTGATTTAACAAATCTTTATTTACGAGGTCGTGTTAAAATTATTACTTATTTCTGTATTCATAAATGTCTTTAAATTCATAGTTTCGCTTTATATTGCTTAGTAGTATGCGGGAAATCAGATTTTTCTATGAATACTCAATGTTTTTGGACAATATAAGGCTATAGAGTTATATAGTTAAATTGGATTTACATAAATTGCAGTAACTAGTTGCAACATTGTGCCTAAATTGATTTTAATACTAAGTTCTTTTAAGTTCAACTGAAGTCTCGATTTCTAAGCTCAGCCAAATGTTAGACATAATATTATAATACTTAACTTTCATTTCCGCTTATTATAAAGTGAATAATTTCTCGGCCATTAACCGAACCACATAGCCTAACATGTGAAATAGAAAATGATAACCATTAGCAGGATTTGAGCATGTCGCTTAAAATATAATATATTAAGCTTACCTGGTAGAAACATACGAATAGATCCCGCCTATGGCGCAGCCGTCACACAAGACGGTATCAAAGATATTTCTCTAGTTTACAGAGCATTTAAAGGGTAATCCTGCTCGTGGCTTTTATTTTCTATTCAATATTTTCGCACTTCATGTTTCAGTAAAAGGTAGAGTAGTTCTTTAGTAAACGATTATTTTTATAATTCTTTATATGCAAACTAAAAATAATATTTAAGATTATGACATGAAGTTGCGTGTATAGTATATGTGTATCGGTATATCATATCATAGAATTGGTGACTTTATGACGTGGCCGACCATTTCATGAAATAGTTATTTCACGATATGGCCAGCTAAAACTGGCCAGCTAAAACTGGCCATATCGTTTAAATGTCAACGTTTGATGAAATATCAATCTGCTAGCTTTCGTTGGACCAACCTAGTGAACTACAACCATCGAAAATATGAGACTAGACTCCTAGTATAGAACGTAGGTAGTCATTTGTCATTCAATGATCAGATTTACGACATATATGTCCCGCTACACTAGGAGAGTGATGAAACAGATAGTACATTAGTATTTGCAACACACTTGTGCACTACAATATCTCCTATGTAATGGGTTAGTATCCGTGAATACTGGCCGCTGGGACGGAAATCAGTCTGGAAATCAGTATGACTGGTGCAACTCAGTTGATTTATCAGTTTAGGCAAAATAAAACCATTTATATAAATACATCATTCTTTTTACTTACACATTATAGACACGAGGTCTATGTCCAGACGAGGACGATGAAAGGCTGATGGATGGATTGATACGTTAGAAGTCTTAGCTTTTCTTATCTATGCATATAATCAGTCGCTATTTTCTTTACATTCCTTTTTTACAAAATGTTTTAAGACTCTTACTAAAACTTTATGTAGGAAAAGAAATATTTAGATATTTTTATATATATTTTTAGCATTTGACATGCTTAGCACTATACATTAAAAATCTTAATTGTAAAATTAAGTTTACCTGGTCGGTATAATGTATGAAAATACTTCCGACAAAGACGTTGTGTGATGTGTTATCGAAATTAGCAGTCAGGAGCAATTGTCAGGATGGCTGAATTGGTAAAGCATCTGGATGGTATCCAGGAGATGCAGGTTCAAATCCTGCTCCTGACTGTTATTTTCGATTTCAAATTTTTCACTTTGTGTTTAATATAGGAAAAGAAATATTTTATTAATTTGATTTAGTAATATTCACAAAAATATTTATCTTTCTTGTGTGGATTGAGGGACCACAGTTTAGTCGTTATATATTTTTTATCTTTGATTCTTTGTGGTCCATAATTCAGTAAATATCTTTTACTAATTCTTTACTAAATGCCTGTAATCACAAAACCTTAATTTTCCAAATACTTTCCAAGATCTGGCAGATCGTCTGTGAGGACTGAGGGACCACACTTTAAGGGCTGTTGTTTTTAATATATCTTTTTACAAATTCCCAGATTTGTTCTACAATTTTTTCAAGTCTTCTACTAAATCATACTATTTTTGTATTGCAAAATACCAGCGTGGTCCCTCAGTTCACACGCACGTATATAATCAGCGTCGGACTGGCCATATATAGTCGAGGAGGCGTTTGCCAGCCGGGCCCCAGCTTGCGCGGGCCCCCTACGGGCGTACTTTGCGGGGCTTGCTAGGTAGCATAGGGGGCCCGCGCAGACCTGAACACAGAATCGGATCGAGTTATTAACAGCTTAGCTGAAACTGTACTTTAGGTACCTAATAATATATCCATCCATCCATCCATCAGCCTTTCATCGTCCACTGCTGGACATAGACCTCCCCAAAATGGGGGTTTTACCATAATCGCCACGCTTGGCAGGCGGGTTGGCGATCGCAGTTGATTTTTTTAGTACACAGGGGAACGCTGCGGCCCGGTCCCCCGGTAATCCCTTAGTCGGCTTTTACGACTCCCATAGCAAGAGATGGGGTGGAACTATTCTTGGTGCCGGCCCCACGGGTGGGCGGTGGCTTCATTTATAATTTATATATTTCATCGTTGATCATTTATAATTTATATATTTCATATTTTACGATCTTATCCCAGCTACCATAATCCAGTCTCGGGCCCTGACGGGAGCCACCCGGGCCCTTTCGACCCAGTCCGACCTTGCATATAATTAAACAGAGAACATACATCTGTGCATTGACGTATGTCATCGTGTATCAGTTATGGAGAGGGGACGTTAAAAGACAAGACAAAACAATGATTCCTGATTATTTTTTTGTCTGTCTGTATCATTCATTTATTACATCTTTGAAATCATTGAACACATTTTAATGTGGTTTCATTGATATATAAAAATTTATTTGGAGCAGAATCTATTCCATTTAAATTGGGTAACAAGAAAAACATCACCATATCGGTGAAGATATTATAACATTCTAATTACTGACTCGTTATCACGGCATTTCCCTTGTGGGGTAGCCAAAGAGACGGACAACAACTAGTAATGAATACCCCATTAAAAACATAAATGTGAAATGAGAGTCAAGTTCAATATTGTGATATATGCCTTAATTGTTGACTGTTGTGTTGTGTGTGTGTGTGTGTGTGCGTATGTTTGTCATTGAAAAAAGAAGTGAGATCTAAATGGGTGCCAAGTTCTTCTTATAACTTAGGATAATATATTGAAGCCTAAGATCTGACTTGGCTAGTTCTAATATACGAATTATTATTAAGTACCTACTAAAACAACAATAGAAGAGCGATGGCTAGTTTCTACCAGCTGTAGCGTAACGGTGAAGCCGTCACGTCACAATTATTTAGGATCTACCTAGGGGTCTTAACTCTTAAGAAATTAAACAAGAAAAAACATTGAAACAAATTTTAATAAATATACAGAAACACGTGAATTAAGAATAAACAGAAATTTTGTAAGAAGCAACTTTAGTTAGTTAAGTTATTAATGTATTTACCTCGAGATATTATTCACAGCAACACTTAGATAGCTTATAGACGATCTTTGTACGAGGATTCACTTTTATATAATTCCATATAATCCCCTCTCTGTATTGGAGGGTCAGACTCGGTCTTAGGACCGGACCTTGAAGTCCAACAGTAATACGTTGTTGAGATTACACCTGACATATCTGAAATATCTTCAAGTGAAGAATCAAGACAAACTTCAAGACAATCTTCAGAATAGTTATGTTAACTTTCAAGTCAATCTTTAGAATAAGAGTTTTGACAGCTATCTTTACAGGACCACGTCTGAGTACAAAATGAATCTACAACGTTTATGTTCCAGTTTATATTTTATTCAAGGTTTTTCAGACTTTTGAATTTTAAAATAAATGTTTCTTTTCTTTAAGGCCTATCATTTGTAATCTATTTAGAAAAGAAGGATTTAGGTAATATTAGAAAAGAGGATTTAGGTAATATTATTACACAGCAAGCCAAATATTCAGAAGAATAAAATAAGAACTTACAGCTTTAGAACTTGCGAAGGCTATAACATAATTACTCTCTTGAACTCTTTTGAAGTCGGTTTAATTTTTTTTATAAAGAATAATTTATAATCTATCTTATTATTATAATATTATTTCCTAAAACAAGTTACCATATTTTAGATAGGTACAGCTGCGGTGTGGAGCCTCACCGCTATGCGCTAGCAACAGATTGTTGGACAGTGTTTGGAGAAATTTTAGCAACGCGCCGCTGCCCCGTGTTCAACTAATGAAATTAACTCACGACCGGATTGAGCCAGCTTCAAACATTGTTCCAGTGTTTTGTCTAAACATAATTTGCTTACTATAACTGTTATAGTAGAGAACATTGAAAAACAAATTCTCTCACTCACCATACGAAACACAACAGTGAGCACCTACCGTAGTTTTATCCTGATATTCTGTGAAAGTGGTACATCCCCGATCGAGCCGGCCCATTCATGCTAGAACAAACAAGGCTTGAAAAAAAAAATAAGCTGTCACGGGATCTCGCAGATGTGAAAACATCTATTTTCTTTCTTTCTTTCTTCAAATATTGTTCGGCCTATATGATTTTGGTAATCGCTCTCTAGTTATCCATAGACAAATTAAAACTGTTAATGGTTTATTGATTGATATTATAATTCCTAGTTAGATGCTATCTGTTGACAAAAGTCAACAGATAGCGTTAAACACAACTAAATAAATTGGCGCCAACAGCCGGTTGTACCCTCCCTTCGCATTAGATGATTTCACATCAAAAATGTCGTATGAGGCAACAAAAAATAAGTAACTATAAAGCTAATACCACCAGATCAAAATTGCATCATAATCGAGATCACGCTCGGATATGATTTGAAACATTTTGTATTACAGAATCGTTACTAAGTTAACTGTGGAATATCTATATACTTACGTACAGTCATATTAATAGTTGTTGGGATGTTTTATGACCCATCCGTGCAGTGCGAATGGTGATTCACAGCCAATAAGCAGACAAGTCTGTCATAAACTGTTGTAAGTGTTATTGATTTGATATGACGTCACAGCCACCGGCGATTACAAATACCTACTACAATTTCCCCTTTCACACTCAACAGTATTGCGAAAGTAAAATTTGTTATACAAGCTCAAGACTCTTTCATTTGATTGCAAAATAGTTTCGTCGTGAAACTCTGATGAAACATGATTTATTGAAGTCAATAAGTTATGCTTCACTGGCGCGAATATTGCAAAACATTCTCATCACACCGACCCTTTGTGATATCTCACCCGCACTCATATCCCGGATTGTTCCCAGAAATTCAATTCGCGGAACACAGCACAATTGATTTTACGATGACATCAGAACCCGAATACCGAGTCTTAGAGTCTACGAAGCGTACACACCAAAAAAATACAGCGCCATCGATCCGTAAAAAGGGAAACTCCAAAGCTTACGCAATAAAAAGCCCGCTAATACCAAAACTGGCACAATAATAATAATTTGCATGTGAAGAAATGCTTCGCCTAAGCGAATTTATTCTCTTTTTGAAGGGAAAGTGGGATATTCACACGCCTCCGAGGCTACGGCCGGGCCCGACAAGTCGCTTTTATTACGGGCGCCAACGAACTAGTAAAACTGAGTTCAATTTTATTTCTGGACAATAATGTCGGCGAATACTGATGTATGTTTGATGCGGGAACTTTGCGTTTCGTTTTGTTGAAGTACGTGGCCTGTGTGCCTGATTAGTTTTGTCCTTGTTTGTAAGTAGAGAAATGAAAGGTTTTTAAAGATCATTTGTTTTTTAGAATCACTTAGATACTCTTTTATTTATTGCATTTTATATTGGTTAGTTTACACCTGCCTAAAAAACAATGCTTCACAAAGTGATGTCAGAGCGATATAGATAAGCCCGGCCATGCTTAATGTCATGGTTTCAATTGATTTTTCATTCTTTTGTATAATATGTTTTGTACATATTTGCGAGATAATCTTACTCATATTATATTTAATTATGTAAAAACAGTTGATCCTATTTAAATGGAATTTGGTACATATTAATTTTTTGATTTCCCGATGATTATTATCGATTCATGTTAATATTACAGATTTTCTTAAGTTCACTATTTAATGACGCTGTAGTTTTTATATACAATTGCTCATATAACTAATTATAAAGTCCACGTAGATGAATCCGAAAGCAGAAACTAGTAACTTTATAAAATCCTCAGAGATATAGGATATAATGATTATATTAAAAAAAACCTTCATGTTCCTTAAGTGAAGTGTCCTAACATAAAACTAGTTTTCTTATCGCTGTATAATGGCCTAACTCATTAAGTAAGTATAAGAATCGTACTGATTAGGCTTGGACTGGGTCGGTGGAGCCTGGCGGCATTATAGAGGGCCCTTTGACCTGACAGCGGTAAAACTCAAATGGAGGGCAAGGATATCTTTAGTATACTTCGGTACCCCTAAAGCTCGGGGGCACGATATCATTGGCATTTTCAATTCATAATTTACAAGATCTAAGCATAAGGCAATTTGCGCACAGAATCATTCTTATCGCAATTTTACCCACACAATCAGAACGCACATCCATTGTTTCAACCACGAAAACTTTTACAACCAAAACATAGAAGGAGTACTGCTCGTAATAAAAAAGAAAAATGCACCTCCCAGATATGGAGAATTGGCTCCACATGTGTACAGAATCAAATAAACTTTTTGGAAGTTTTCTCGTGTTATTTTTCCACAGCTCCTTCATATCTTGGGTCGTTTTTTTCACACATCGTTGTACGCCTCGCGTTATACTTTCAATTTCCACAATGACTCAGCTGCCGCCTTTATATCCTCGCCTTCTGAACTCACTACTGTTGAAACTATTTTTTACGCCTTTTCTCGCCGCGTTTTTGCCGAATGCCGCGAGATTACAATTCTATTTCCAGGTTTGGCACCTATTTTATAGCTCGTAATAATGACGTAGAATATTGTGACGTCTTTTTTATCACAGTGACACAGAAACCGCGGGCTGTCTGAAGGCAAATGGTGACCGCCATTAATGCTGGTATACCAGGGGTAAACTGATGCTGCTTAATGATCTTCCACCACGTCTAGGAGAAGAGTTGGTAGGTTCGTTTATCTCCTTGACCTTTATTCTAACCACACGCTTAGGGCTGTTGAATATCGTACAGATAATAGTATCACTCTTCTCCACCTCTTATCCCTTTCTTCGAGTTGGCGATGAATGAGTGATGCTTCTGAT
This sequence comes from Leucoma salicis, assembly GCA_948253155.1. Lineage (NCBI taxonomy): Eukaryota > Metazoa > Arthropoda > Insecta > Lepidoptera > Erebidae > Leucoma > Leucoma salicis. The sequence goes on along the minus strand of OX411806.1, from coordinate 615,115 downwards.
GTTGCCAGCGTTTATAGGCTACGCGGCTTATGCTTTCTTTAAGGTGGGCGTATGCTTGTTTGCCACCGTTGTAGTATGACAAAATACCCTTTTTGGTTCTGGCAACAATTGAGTACTCTGGTTAGCGGGAACCGTTTATTAATTAATATTATTTATTGTATTATCGATATGCTATTTATATCGTAGTACCTTGCTTATCTCGGCATGAATGGGCCAACACGATCTGTTCACAGAAGACGAACTGAACGTGAACCAACGGTAGGCTCAAACCACTTTCTTATCATCTCCTTATTATCCTTCCTATCCTCTCGTTATTGTTCATATTCTACACCTCCTATCCGTTTCCTTATAGGTGACGACGCGCGAGTGATACCTCTGGTGTTGCTAGCGTCTATAGGCTATGAGAACTTTTTACCAATATGTTAGCCGTATCTATGCTTGTTTGTTACCCAAGTAGTATTATAAAAAATCTTTTGACTAAATTTTCTTATCACTAATTGAATAATCAAACGGAAATATTGATTGTTATATTACAAATGATATGAAGCGACAAAATAAGTCACCTCACCCTTTCTACCTACCCCCTGCAATTAGGAAGGGTTGAGGAACTCTTGTGTAGGGGGCGACGTGTACAATTTAATATAAGTGCGTTCTCGCCATATCATGGACTGCATCGTCGCACAATATTGACTTCATAATCGCTCGGGTGCTCGGAACTTCATAAGTAAGAGTCTGTATTATGTACGTATTTCAACTTAATATTGCAGTATTAAGTTCCTTAAAAGTGATTTTCATGTATAGACATTAACTAATTATTTTATAGGTTCAAGGTAGAACTAGTGCAAATACATATTATGTATCTTTTTATACCTATATAATTCTTCTCTACGTGTGTATTTATCACAGAATTCTTTCTAAGCGATTGAGGCATTTTTCTGTGAGCTTATAAGAAAGCCTCTGTATAGCAGTACCTAGAGGATCACCAGCTGATCAGTGACCGCCAATATGGCTTTCGTCACGGTCGTTCCGCTGGTGATCTTCTTGTGTATCTTACCCAGCGTTGGGCTGAGGTCTTGGAGAGTGGGGGTGAGGCGCTAGCAGTTAACCTGGATATCACGAAGGCGTTCGATAGGGTCTGGCATAGGGCCCTTCTGTAAAAACTATCATCTTATAGAATCCCCGAGGGACTCTGCAAACGAATCGCCAGCTTCCTGCGGGGTCGGAGCATCAAAGTCGTAGTAGACGGCTGCTGCTACGATACCATGAAGGTTAACGCTGGCGTATCATAAGGCTCGGTGCTCTCCCCGACGCTGATCATCCTGCACATCAATGACATGCTCTCGATAGAGAATATGCGTTGCTATGCGGATGACAGTATGCTGCTATGCGGGTGATGCACGATATGCCGACCATCAGAAAGTTGCTCGGAAAATGCTGGAGAAGAGACGGGCACAACTTGTGTCTGAAATCGAGAGCTCTGTAGGGCGGGCCTCGGAATGGGGAGAAAAGAACTTGGTTCAATTCAACCCTACGAAGACACAGGTTTGCGCGTTCACTGCAAAGAAGGCCGCATTTGTCGTGGCGCCATAGTTCCAAGGAGTAACTCTCCCAATCTCCGATAGTATTGGGATCCTCGGCATCGATATTTCAAGCAAAGTCCAATTCGGGAGTCATTTGGAGGACAATGCCAAATTGGCAAGCAAAAAAACTGGGCGTCCTAAGCACAGCCAAGCGGTACTTCACACCGAGGCAGAGACTTGCACTTTATAAGGCACAAGTCCGGCCTCACATGGAGTACTGCTCACATCTCTGGGCAGGCGCACCAAAATACCAACTCGACCCACTTGATCCCAATCTCACGGATGAACTGGAGTCGCTGGGGTGGCGGAGAGACTTTGGGTCTCTTTATGTGCTCTATTGACTCTTCAATGGGGAGTGCTCTGAGGAACTGTTTGAGATGGTACCAACGTCCCCTTTTTACCACCGGACCACGAGACGTCGTAGTAGGGTTCATCCACACCACCTGGAAACGATCTCGTCCAAGACGGTTCGTGTCCAGCGCTCTTTTCTACCACGTGCGTGTAGGCTCTGGAATGATCTTCCTTCTGCGGTGTTCCCCCAGCGCTACGACATGTCCTTTTTTAAACGAGGTTTGAGAAGAGCACTTCCGCACTACTCACGGTAGGCGGCGGCTTGGCTGTACCCCTGGTGTTGCGAAAGTCTATAAGCGACGGTTACCACTTACCATCAGCTGGGCCGTTTGCTCGTCTGCCACCGTTGGCAATAAAAAAAAATAGCTCAAATTCAAAATTAAAACCAGTAGGTCGCGTTGCGATCGTGTTCTATAAGAGGACGATATATTTACATTTTTGTGCTGAAATTTATTAATTTTATTAACTTGTTACATTTACTTTGTATTAGTTTGCATTAGGTATTGTTTTTAATTTAACATGAATTTTATTTATTTTTTACAGTTTGTTTAATCTTTTCAGACCCACTATATAATATACGTATATCATAGTTCGTAACTATGAATAATAAGTATCCATTTATACTATTATAATCAGTGCAGTCGAGTAAACGTTCTTAGAAAGGAAATTATTGCGATTAGTTATTATTGGCAAATTAGTTCTGTCGACTATTTAGAGATACAGTTTAGGGGCAAGGCACAATATCCAAGTTTTATAATAAAGTTCTATATTCGAAAGTTATAGCTCCATTTCAAAGAATATCATTCTAACTCACTATAATTTTTATACACCAACGACTTAGAGCGTTTAAAATTAATTTGTCTTTTTTGACGCGAGATTTACAACGACACTCTACTAAATGAAATTGCAATGATGCTTGAAACGAGACGCGTCTAGTAACTTGTTGATGTGATGTTCTCGTATAATGTCATATACGTACTATTTATGTATAGTCACAATTATTGTAGAAGATTTGAAACATTTCTATTCTTACTAATGTTAAAAAAATGTTAATAAATTAGATTCTGCCCATGACTCCGTTAGTGTGGACTTCAAAATATAAATACGTAGGTACATCAATCTACGGCGCACTACTATGGCTATGTAAAAGTAGCTCTCCCACGGAATCTATTTATTTTTATGGGTTAAAAAGCCAATATTCTTCTGAGCTCCAGACTATATGTATGAAAAATTTTATGATAATTGGTCCAGGTGTTCGCTGGCGGCTTAGCCCTTCAGTTATCCTCTTTGAGCGACGCTTCCGCGCACTGGAGCATCGCACCTTTACGGGAGGCATTGCGGGTGGTGGATGTTCCCTGGTTCACCCACCCGCAGCCTCAGCTAAGGCGGCATCAGGCACAGGTACCCGGCCAACGCGCAGGCCGCCTTGGACAACACCGTGTGGTATCCGCGTAGGTACCTGGACGCTACGACTGTATTTGATCTACATCAGAGAGCCTTATTAGGAGCTACCAGGGACTCTGCCCAAATTCTAAATTTCTTCCACAATGAGAATAACGATACTAAAGTTTACGGGCGGACTAAAGCTATCTAGTTTAATATAATATTAAAATCTCGTTTACTGTACGAACAATCTAAAATCGCTACGGAATTTCAAGAATAGATAACGACGGCAAATATTACTATTTTAAAATATTGAATTATACCTATATATCTAGCATTTGAAAGAAGTTATTTCGCATTAGTTAGTTCAAAGGTTTCAGATGAGTGCCGCGATAGCCAGAGCACGAAACAAAGACTCTAATGAACCCATTCAAGTGTAATGACGATAAAATAGCGATTGCTATTTTTGTTTCAACTTTTTGCCAATGAATTTATAAAGTGCATTTCAAAGGAAAATAGTTAGAACAAGTTTTTTCCATTCCATTTGAGCAAAGAGAAATTTACTTCTTTGTGTATGTGTCGAGTGAGACCGCACCTTATCGCATTTGTAGTAAGCACCTGAGCACGCGGTTTTGTGAGGATTTTTTCCCAGTGACGTTTCGCTACTTCGTAACAGACTTATAATAAAGAAGCAGATCAAGCATTATATTCAGGTATACTATATCTGCTCGAAAAGTGTCTTCGTCTTCTTCATTTGAAAATGATGCAGAAAGTACGATATTACGTTACTGTCACACGAACATGCGGGAGGGGAAAGTGTATGAAAATTATTATTATTATAGGCTGGTTGCAAACTGTCTAATCATTATCCTTATATTTTACTACTATTATAAACTAGATTTTGCTTGTGACTACGTCCGCATGGACTTGGGAATATACTTATCGTAATTACTCTACGGTACTAACATAAACTTTATCGATGTCTAAAAATAGCTATAACATGGGAACCATTAATTATCCAGGATGAAATGTAGCCTACGTCCTTTTGTGGGCTCCTGAATAATTATGTATATTTTTTAGCAAAACATGTAATAACAATATTTTGGTCAGTAAAGACACGCGCTTGCACCAACCGCCACAAAATCACGAACGGGGGCGGGCAGGATGTATGTTATGCGACAGAGCAGCTGCTGCGCGCTATCAATATAAATATCTGAAATATGAAGAGTAGCCGCTTTGCCAACTATGGCCGCTTTAAGCTGACCTCCCCTAGGTACCTATGCAAAATTTTATGATGATTGCTTCAGTAGTGCTTGACTGAAGGAGAACAATAAATTAACGTTAATAAATGTAACCGTTAATTAATAAATATAAACTCGTTATAATTGAACTTTGCATACATAATTATAGGTCATAAACCAAAAAAGTACAAGGCTACTTTTCATCCTGAAAAAAAATAGATTCCTTTGGGATAGTAATTTTTGCATAGAGATCATTAGTGTGTCGTAGATTTATGTTCAAAAGCCGATGAATTTTGTTCTCTGGGCAAAATGTGCAATAATATGTATCCTAAAATAAAGCCGGCTGTACACACTCGTTGAGACACAACGAGACAGGCCGAGGGCGAGTGTACATGGTAGCTTCGTCTTGTCTCGCGGCTCTCGCTATATCTCGGAAGCGTGTCGGTTTTTTGTGCACCAGTCAAAGAAGGTCTCTGTGAGTCTCGCGATAAAAACGAGAGCGCGCCTGTACACACTCGTTTGCTTAGTTGCCCGCCAACTCCGTTCGCGTAAAGAGGTGCTTTCTGCGTGCGACAACGATGTGGTCTAACGCGTTTTAGAAGCCTACCAAAGGCAAGCACTATTATGGAATCCTAAAAATGTCAGGCACAAGGATAAGCAACGTTTACACGACGCTTGGTTACGGATAAGCAACGAATTTGATATCCCCGTTGAAGATTAAAAATAAAAAATATATTCCCGTTGGATAGTTAAAAAGTTCTTTTCGCCATGGTTTAATATATATTTTTATGGTAAATGATTAAAAAATTACAATAACTAATAAAAAATTAAACGCCGCTATTGTTTTTTCCACGTCCATCGCGACGGGCATCCGAAGTTCAATTGAAACAACGAGTGCGTACATGGTGTGCTCTCGTGTCGAGCCTCTACGAGACGAGAGTGAACGAGAGGTTCGTACATCGTGTCTGTATAACTCATTTAAGAATATAAAATTAGATAAATCAATTTATTTAATAATAGACCAGCATTTATTTCCCAAATTATAACTCTTTGCCACAATATATCTTTTTTCTATTTTGTGAAAATAACTTCTAGTTTTCAAACACGAAACATAGTTGAAACTCGAAGAATATCAATCAAACTCCGAAGCCTCGTGATAGCTTATAATGATGTCTGGAACGTGTGACTTCATACTCTCTGATTGTAGATCATTGTCATTTGATTTGAAATAGATTTAAGTAGGTTTTATTACATATTAACCCCTCCAAGCTCAGTTCACGACAGGTGCACAGACTACTATGAGAACATGTAAAAAAAAACAGCTGTGCGTATTGTTTTTTTTTTGTTGATATTTTACACCAAAGAGAATTTAACCACTACGTATATTTAGAATACCATTCAGATAAATACCTAAAAAAATATATAGATCACCTATCCCAGATATGTAAACGGTATTGGCTTTGTGAATTGTTACTTTATATAAAGTAATAAAGCTCTAAAACTAATATCAACAATAGACTACATAAAAACGGAAACAATACGACAAAGATCGTTGATTTCCTATAATCGAATGTTATGTGGTTAGAAATCAATTAGAAAAGCATAAAGAAAGTCTATTTTTAATATTTCAATAATAAGATTATTTCGTAAAAATAAGAAATATTTTGAAATCTGAATTTCTTCATTTTCGTACGAAAACAGGCTAGTGTTGTAGTGATGCGCTGCGTCCGCGATCGACATATCGATACGTGCGATCGATAGAATCGTAATATCGTTTTTAACTGTATGTGTTATATTTGCTATTTAAACTTATATGTAGTAGGTGTATATTAGTAAGATATACGATATCGTTATGCTAAACGTATTGTTTTATTTGGAAACCATCTTATAAATAAATATTATGATGACGAGTTTAGGACCAGATACTTCTCAATATTATAAATTATAAAGTTTAGAGGAATCGACACAAAATATATTTTGGGTTTCATAAAGCCGGTTTATTGTTCATTATTTTAGCTTTAGTACTATAACTTGTTTCGGATCTCTAGGTGCTAATTTATTTATTTATTTTATTTATTTATTTAAAGCTTTTGCACTTATATAAGGTACAAGGCGGACTTAATACCTTAGGCATTCTCTTACAGTTGACCTGGGGTGGAGCAGAAATTAACGATGGTAGGTGCAATAGACAAATAAATGTCAATACATAATAATATATACATATATACCAATACATATAACTAATACTATGATAAACCTACATAATGTACACACCTAAAATAATATAAGAAACATATATATGATAAATATACTTACATAAATATATAATAAGTATCGAGTTGATAAGAAGTATCATTAAGGGGACTCTGCCAGACGATGGAGATACAGTTCACGTACACGGGCTTTAAATATGTCACGACTTGTAGCCATCCTGATCTCCAGAGGCAACGCATTCCAAAGAAGGATAGCCTGTACATTAAAAGAAGAATGCACAAGACTAGAAGAATGAGGTGGACAGTGTAGAAGAAGGTTATTAGAAGAGCGAAGATTTCAGTCATGGGTGGTATATAGAAATTCAAAATGAGGCTTTAAGTAAGTAGGAGCGTTAGGGGAGTATAAGAGGGAATATAAAAGTGAGAGCGCCCGATAACTACGCCTTTGCCGGATGGGCAACCAATTTAGTTGAGAGCGAAATTTGGAAATATGATCGAATTTACGAAGATTAAAAACGAATCGAATGCAATTGTTAAGAAGTCGGTCAAGTTTATTGAGCAGATCTGCATTCAGGTCGAGATAGCACACATCAGCATAGTCGATGATAGGGAAAACCAAGGTCTGAATCAGCATTGCCTTGGTCTCAATGGGAAGAAAATTCTTTAGTCGATAAAGAGAGCGAAGAATTCCTGTAACTCTCTGACTGATATTTGTAATTTATCTGCTCAATTTAGTTTTTTTTTTTTTGGTAATTTTATAGATATTTACGGATATACAAAATATTGGAGATTTTACATAAGGTTGTAATTACAAGAATAAAATATTAACATTATTAATATATATATTCCCACCTATAACATTTCAATAAATAAAATGATCCCGTAGATAAACATTAGACTAAAACAATGTGAGAAAATATGAAATAGAAAATGATAGACACGAGCGAGGATCAAACCCGCGCCTTCCGAATTACCTACTTTCAGACGTTATTCCAAATAAGCTATCGTGACATTCGTTTGGGGCTATCAAATTATATAAATATATTATTATTTTTATATAGAGAGATTTTTATATCGCTCTGGCTCGCTGGAGGTCGAGGGAGAAGCGGGTGGCATCCAGTGTGTTGTGGATCTGAAATAAATACATTGCCATCAGTATGTCGTGGCAGACGAGCCACGGCCCACCTGAAGGCAAGTGGTAACCGCCACTCATGGACTCAAGTATATTGAAAAGTCCCAAGGCCCTCCGTCCTTATTATCCTTTATCTGCACGTGGTATGCTTTTCCTTGTAGCTGACGACGCGCAAGTGATTCTTCTGGGGCTGCTAGTATTTATAGACTCCGGTAACCCCTTACCATCAAATGGGCCTAATGCTTGTTTGCCACCCATATAGTACAAAAACGTCATCCGTGTGGTGACGGACTAAGAATACACGTATCATAACCCCATCCTTTCCCACGGGTGTCGTACAAGGCGACTAAGGGAAGTAAGCAATAATCACGCATTGCCTTACTGGTGATAGGGTTGAGTACCAAGTGAGAGTACTCACTTGTTATCAGGCCCGAACGGGTCGGTACCACCGTCTTCTGTGTGATCAGTCATGAAGCACGTCAGTGTATTTTGGCTGTAGAAGCATATATTGGATGCAGAAGATAGCCGTTTATTCTTTCATTTCATATCTCATAAATGAAATGGTGCGCAGCGGCCTGACAATACTCTCGGTTTAGTTGAGCCCATGAGCGACGGTTACCACTTACCATCAGGTAAGCCGTGGCTCGTCTACCATCATAAGTAATAAAAAAAAACAATGAAGTACTCGCTGAGACTGTAGCCATGGTGGTATAAGGGGAGCATGGCGGTAACGAAGTCTGTCGATTAACTAGATTTGCCTAAAAACGAGTTAGCAAGCCCGTGGTATCCCCTGGGCACTCTGTCAATTCAATGATAATAATTACTGACTATCCTTACAAAATCAAAATATAATAAATATTAAAGTGAGTTAGTTTATTATGCTTTCCAACTGCAACAACTACTGAACCAATCTTCATGAAAATTTGTCAATCTGAAAGTGCCTACGGCCCTTTTTGTCAGTCAATCTCTTCAAGAAGTAAATACCACTACCACAAGATCAATATATAGAAAAAAGTAATCAGCTCCTCCACCTGAGGAGTCTCCGTATATATCTAGTTGGCCGACCTTGTTCGTCTCATCCTCGTCCTCACTAACCTCCGCATACCGAATAATTAGGTGAAGTTTTCTGCTCGCACGTCATTTTCTCTAAAACATAAATACTTAGAAAGGACGAAAAAAGCTGGTGAATGGAGATTATGTCTCAGATTCCTGATATAATAACAGGATAAAACGAATACGAATTTTTAAGTCTAATCAATAGCTATCAAACAAAAAAGTTACATCAAAATCTGTTTAGTAGTTTTTGCATGATGAGCGAACGAATAAACAGACAAACCTATAACAATTCTAAAAAAAAATTTTGTGTTCAAGCACGCCTAAATAAATAAAGAATAATACAGTTTTTTTTTTAATTTATTAAATGTACAGCTCTGTTACAGCTTTATAATAGTTAGGATAAAATCTATATAATAATAATATAATAAAAGTTAGATACATGACGACGGTGAAGCTATCGACAACGAACATAATCGATGCCCATCACTATAACACCAACCTTTTTACCAAAATTAACTGAATTTTCCCTCTTCATTTTTAGACTTATTCTTAGTAATATACAATTACTTGCATAAATAATTATTATGAATATCATTATGCAGTCTATTACTATTTTTTTTTTCAAACTTTGTTAGCCACACATCAAAATAGGGTAATTTATATTGCCTATTTTCGGGATGTAATTAATACAACTACAATGAAATCCACAAATCCAATTATGTAAATAACTTTACCATATCTAAAATAACATACTATTTATTGTGTAAAATAATGCTCTTACCTTTTATAACAATAATTTCCACCAAGCACTAACACTCCGCAATACATTTTTTTTAAAGCGGTAAGGTACTAACCTCTTTAAAAAAAACTCTTTGTTTGGCTGTACCCGGAGCCAGCTCCGGCGCCAAGTCGAACCCACAGAGCACCCTAGTATATACGGAAATACGTATATACGGAATATGTATATACGGAAAGCCGAGCCACCGGTGGCTCTCGGGCCCCTGAGGGTTAATTCTATAAATGAGGCAACCCGTGTTTGCCGTGTGGGGCCGGCTTTAGAATTGTCCCACCCCTCTCTACCCACGGGAGTCGTAAGAGCCGCCTGAGGGAATACCGGGGGAGTGGGCAGCAGCACTCCCTCGAGTATTAACAACACCCACTGCGATCGCCAACCCGCCTGCCTAACGTGGCGATTACGGCATTATCCCCCATGACGGGACCGCTCTGCGTTGCGCTGGCGTTCACTTGGGGAGGCCTATATCCAGCAGTGAACGATGAAAGGCTGATGGATGGATGGATGAAAATGAGGCAAATAATCTGTTTTTAAGTATTTTTATCTCAAAAACTACCGCTTTACTTTAGAGTTATATATCTTTATTTGAATGCAGTCAACATCCTAATCGATCAGATAAAAATAAAAACTAACTCTAAGCCTACTCTTTAACGAAAAAGATTGTGTTTCCACATGTAGATATATTTTGTAGTTGAAATACTGATAAACACATTAGTAAATTTATTATCACATTATCTGCAAATAAATAAAATTAATGTGTCTGTTTCAAATTTTTCAATAACAGGTTTTTAATAAATGCATATGAATCTATGTACCAAATATAACCTAAAATGAAAAATGCTTATAGAAAGAGCAATATTTGTAAAAGATCAATAAAATTAGTATTTAACTGCACAGTTTTAATATCTACAACTAACCAAGATTCAAGTGAGCTGTGGACTTTTTTTTTAAACATTTTGGAAAAAAAACTAGCGTATATGTATCTTTATGCATTATATAAAAAGTTATTTTTTTAAATGACTATTATTTTTTTCTTACAAAACTTAATGTTTATACATAACCCTACATTACTGAAGTTTTAGTAGGGATCTCTATTTTTCTTATAGTTTTATTTATACTTTTTGTAGTTTTATTTAAATATAGCCTATATTACTCAGAGATAATGTAGCATTCTAATAGTAAAGAATTTTTGAAATCGGTCCATTAGTTTTTCTGTTTATTCATTAAAAACACACAAAAATACAAATCTTTCTTCTTAATAATATTAGTATAGATTACTATGGAAACTAACTTTTACCACGTGACACTAATAATTTCCTACATGGAGTTCAGAATAATGTTCAAAGATAAATTAAATAGACTCGTATATACTCAACTGATTTAAAATTACTCTGCATACCTGAGAGGCCATTCCGCGTATTTCCACGCCGATACCCGTGTCGTAATTTTTATATACCATAATTAATTTATAGAGTGACAGTACATTTTCATTTTGTTATCTTCTACTACGTGGATGGAAAACAAGCATATAGCCCATCTGGTAAGAGGTTATGCTGATCTTCTGTGAGAGGTTGGTGCTTCCCCGATCGCACTAGCCCTTTCTTGCAGGGACAAGTTTCTTCTACCACAAAAGCGCATGAGCAAATAAATTAATTTTAACATATTTTATGAGATTATAATTAACTATTTATTTTAATTATTAATTCATCTGTTTCTCAACTGTTATGAATGTTGCCACGTCAAAAACAAAAACAGAAAGCTTATGTCTAAAAGTTGTACATGAAAAGTGTGTTTAATTGAAACTATAAGATTTTGTTATCTTAGTATTTGTTTAAATTGCTTTTTGTTACTTTTGGACTTGGCACCGACTTCAAACACATCAGTAGGTGTCTAGCACGGAAATCGTAACTGAATACCAATTATTTATTGCTTTTTAGTTCCTGGGTGCATTTGAAGGCGGTTTTCTTTTTTTTAATTGTTTTATTTTTTGCTTTTCAGTGTTTTTTTTTATAAAATAGGTCGTACATGATGGGGAGGCCTCCCTAAACGAAAATGAGACAACGAAGAAATATCATCAATGTATACATTTTTTTTTAGATTTTTGTTGATTTTTTAAAAGTTACTGCACCAATTTCGATAAAATTTAAATAGAACCATTTCAGAATAAACCCCTTTCAAACCAAAAAAAGAATTTTGCAAATCCGTCAGCATATGACGGACGGATGAACATACATAAAAAAATAATATAAACATCCGAATTGATAACCTCCTCCTTTTTTTGAAGTCGGTTAACAAATAATTGAATGATTGCAAAGTCTGCAATCATTAACTTTGATATTAAGAATGTATAATATAATTGGACCCGTAGTTATAACATCTATAATTGAAACAAAAGATATAAAATGTCTCTCCTTCAAGGGTCCAAGCGGGAGGGGGCTACACTAAAGTGTACAACGAGATGAAAGGGGTGTAAAGGAGAGGGTCTATTCAAAAACTTTCGCTCAATTACACGCGCGAGACTGTAGTTTAATACAGAGTTCGTGTAATAAGATTAGCCGTAATGCGATTATGTTTATTACGTGGTGTTTCGTTTAGCGCCCTCTATTGTGCATGTGGAGATAATAATCTGTCGGGCAATAATTTGAAAGCTGGTTTTGAACATGTGTGAGTAAAAATAACACTCGTTCTCACGTAATTTGCTTGTAAATAATTGCGCTATCTACCTTTATGAGGTTCATTTATTTCTTTGTTGGGTTAAAATATTGTCCAAAATATTTAATGTAAAGGAAATGAAAGAAAAATACAGACAAAGTGATGTTATTATCTCACGCGAGTTGTTTGCGAATGTTTGTGTCGAAATTCCTCCTTTCATGTACATTGAAAATATTTTAACAAGTTTAAACTACTTGTTGCAATACTCTATTGTATTAGTAGTTTTGATATTGCAAAATTCCTTATGGAAAACCAAATCGACCTTTTTACACAACCCTGAATTCAAACTATAGATCTCCTTTACACTCGATTAGAAGTTGCACAGTTATAACTAATGTATATTTGTATAGCCCGAAAAATATATCTAACTGAAAATGCTGTCCGCGGAGACAGCGCGGAGCAGGGCATTCTTAGGCCCATTTATAATGTTAAATATTATTTACCTCATAATAGATTATATTACGGGGAGTTTGGTGTCAAGTGAGAGCCCTCACTTGTTGTAAGACCCAAAGGTATAGTTCTGTTTTCTTTATTTAAAAAGCCACAAAGTACATTCTTGTGATTTGGTTGTAGAGGATATTCGAGTCTATAACCTCTTCACTGGAGTGTACTGGTTGATCTTCATGAAGAGCAGTGATTTGTCTTACTACTGGTAAAGCTGAGTCCATGGGCAGCGGTAACCACTTACAATCAAGTCACTGGCTGGCCCGTTTCCGCCGTAAACATTAACAAAAGATATTGGTTTAAGTATTTACTTGTAATCTTTACAGTTTCCACAAAATGAAGCCTTAGGAGCATTTCTTCACAATGCTTACGACGTAAATTAAATTATTGTGAAATAAAATAAGCTTTATGTGTCCATTTCCTAGCTAGAGTTTTCTGTTATAGTGAAAAATATAAATTATTTTCTTAAATCCACTAAGAAGCCACCCTTGTTTGATGCAATTATTATATAATCAAGACCATCTCTAAGATGGATTCTTTAAAAACACTTGCCTTTGTCGCGGCTCCACCTTAGCTATCTAGTTGTTGGGTAAGGTATAATCTCAGGCAGGCCCAAGTAGCGAATAAAACTTATATCTACCAAATTTTAAGTCAAATTAAGAGCTATAAAATAAAAAAATACATTAAAATGCGTTTAGTAGTTGTTACGTCATGTAAGAATAAAAAAAATATCTTTGGCGTAACAAGATAAAACTCTTAAAAAAAGAATTATCTTTCGCCTTATTCTACGTTTGTAGAAAAAACGACACTAACAATAGAAAAAAGGTATTAAATACATTGAAAGTTTTATTATAACACATTATCTATTTAAATATCATATTATATTTATTTAAATATCACAAAAAAAAAACTAAAATATTGACTACCTATAGCTAACTTCAGGGTGTCGGTTTTTCGTGACGGTGTGCGCGCGCATCGTAAAAATTTACTCTCATCATTTCTCCCTAACGCGCCAAAAGAAGTATAACTTCAAAAAACAGAAAAATCGATAAATCGACCCAATACTAAAATTTCATTTCAGAGGCGCCTAAATAGTCTGTCATTCTTTCTCAAATATCTTAAATGTATAGACACAGCTCTGTTACAGCTTTATCATATTAAGTACAGATTAAATTTCTGTAGATTAAAGTTGAATAAGGAGGGATGTGTTTAAACTCTGAACTACAGTAAAAGCCACTTGACCATACATTGAATAGTTTAGAAGAAGTAAGCGAGGAAACGGACAAATGCTGACAAAGACTTTATACTATTTAAAGATCTTTTCTCTTCTGTCTCATCCCTTTCCATAGAGTTTCAACGTGCAAGTAGTTCTGCTAGCATCTATTTGCTATAGTGATCGCTTGCCGTAGGTTTGTTTGCCACGTGTTATATAAAAGTATTTCAGTCAAACAAACGAAGCACGTATAAGCCCTTTCTTATCTTTCCTTGTGTTTACGTATACGAGGAATTTACAATTCAATCCCATTAGTGAGTGCGCAGTTCTGAGGTAAGAGACCACGCCCTTTGGCGAAAACAAAAATTACAACTTCATTACGGTTAGCGGCAAACTTGTTATCTTTTTAATTGTTTTAATTGTGATTTAGCGTTGTTTGTTTTGGAAATCTTGTTTTTGTGAGCAATAAAGTTATTTTTGCTTTAAAATGAATACTTTTGTGATACTTTTATTGTATTCCTTTAGTACTATGGTGGCAGACGTGCCACTGCGCGCCTAAGAATATTATACTGCCTCTACTCATTATTTCATTTCACGTATGGGAAATAAATCTCTCGCTACAACCAAAACACAGCGAGGTATTTTATAGTCATCACACAAAAATGGTGGTAACAATTCGCTCCAGCCAGATAATAACTGTGAACTCCCACTCGGTATGCATCTCCACCACCAGTAATTCAATGGACGATCATTGCATAATTTCTTTAGTCGTCTTGTAAAACACAAGCAGAAAGAATGAGTTTTTAGCGGTAAAGCTTTACTAATTCCTGTTTCTATTTACGGAGACATGTTTAAAAATGCTGGTGACACAAACCCTTTGTCTTTTCAAAAGAGAGTAGATTTAACGGACAAAAACAGTTTGAAGTACGTAAGTCTCTTTTGCTCAACACAATGATATTTTTGTAGATAATTTTCTATAGGAAATAAGCTATTAAATCTACCATAATGTCATTGCTCTGCCTCGGTGGTGCAGCGGTAGCGTGAGCGACTGCTGATCACGAGGTCTCGGGTTCGATCCCCGGGTCGGCCTGAGCTTTTTCGTTTGCAAATGTACGCGGTAGACGGCAATAGGCTCGCCCTTTATTAATGGGTACTTTACTTCACATAGCTGGCGAACCGTGGGTGTGTAATACACCTCTGCCTACCCCTTCAGGGATAGAGGCGCGATGCTATGTTTATTGAAAACTATTAAAAATGTGATGTAGGACCGAATTTTTCTAAAGAATAAAATTTATTTCTAAAATAAGAAGTAAAGGGGTGGCTGGCAAGCATACATCCCACCTGATAGTAAACTGTTACGGTAGCTAGCAACACCGGAAGCATCACTCGCACTTCGCCTACTATAAGGAAAAGGATAAAAAGTGGAGTTGGAGGATAATAAGGCGAGGATGGAGCCTCTGGCGGTCTCACTCACTGTACGAGTACTAGGAGTAAGTACCGTTGGTTCAAGCTGATATTCTGCGAGAGGCTGGTACTTCCTCGATCAAGCAAGGCTCTGCAACTGTCTTTGCTTGTAAAGTCGTCCGTAATATAGGGTTTATTCCCAGCTACAGGACGTTGTTAATGATTATTTCGCTTACCTTCAGGTACATTAAATGAAAGAAAGAAAGAAAGAAAGAAAATATTTATTGTAACGAACAACATTATTACATATAAATAAAACAGAAAAAAACAAAAAAAAAACATCCGCTACAAAACGACCCCAACTCAGCATAAGACAGGTCAATAGACCTGCGCTGGTCTTCCGTTGGGGCGCCTTGGTGATGTCACGGACGTCGTTCACACCCATCACACACAAAAACAACAAAAACCAAAATACTCAAATTTAAAACATACTTTCCTATACTATTACAATATTAAAAAAATAAAAAAAAACAACTAAATCTATACTATAATTCAACCTTATGTTAGGCTGATGGTCCTGCCAAAGCCTACAATAAGCCAAAAGTATAGAAACTTAATGCTTGATAGGTATTCTTGTGCTATAACGAAGAAGTTGCGCGTTTGTGAAAAAAGAAGGTATTATATTTCTCAACTTCTACGCAATCATATCACAAAGTGTGATCACGATAACACCATTATAGTTACACAACAAATCTGTCGCCAGAAATCAAAACATGTAAGCGTCGCCCACCTCACAATGTTTCGAGTTGCCAGCACAAACCTGCCACCACTTATCGCTTGGCAAGTTTCCCTTGTCTTCACCCAACCACCCCCACCTTGACGTCTGTCCCCCCCACCAACCGAGCGGAAAACTGTAGCAAGTTGGGAACTGATGTTTCACTCAATAGGACCGCCAACAAGTTTCCAAGTTCTACCGTCCCGATATAAATGTTTTAATTGCAGTGCATCTCTGTTGATAAATACACGTATCTCTTATATATACCCCTGTCGCTACTGGCGACTAAAAACCTAATATCATTACTGGCTCTCGCCCATGACCTCGTCTACATAGAATAAGAATATAATTATTCCCTTCTCATAAGCGATTTAAATTAAATAAAGCCATGCACAATCTAAGACTAAACCGCATGAAAATCCGTTTAATAATTTTAGAATGTTCTCACAACAGACAGACTGTTCTATTACCTCTCTTAATGAGCTTTTTCAATTTCAAACAACAAAAAAGGCATGTTGATTTCCCAACGATATTTTCTTTCACTGTAATTTGAGATCATATATCTATACATAGCATTTCTAAACTTATGAGGTCTCGTGAAGTGTTCTAGTTTTGATTTTACTCAATAGTATTTGTACCCAAAGAGTGCCTGTACCTTACCACCAAGTCATCACAGCTCTTTTACTATATTGTTAGTTGTAAATTAAATGCAAAGAGGCTTGAACAAAAGAGGTGTTAGACCAATATTCATTTCCTCCGCGCGCTCTTCTTAGGTTCTTTAATAAAAATTATGAACAAGAAGACGACTTGAAAGTAACGGATATTGCAAAAACTATTCTTCATAGATTTTTTACAAGAATCTTAAGTAGAGGTTTAGCACGGCCACAGCGCTGATAACTTGTTCTTTAAACTTTTAAGAACGTAAATATGTATATTTTTAACGTGTTTTAAGTAATAAGAATTTTTTTAAGAAAATCGTCACATTAAGAAATAATTGTTGTGTCACAGAGAACTTTACAAACATAAAATTGACAGACACAGACTGCACCCAGACTCCGAACGTCCATTGGAAGATCACGAACAGTGCGGGAATCGAACCCATAATTCTCGGTTTAAGAGGTCGATATCCGTGCAATCAAGTTATATTTATACTTATACCTTGACCTACTTAAAAATACTTATTTTTAGTCGCCATTTTACAAATAACGAGGTAGCCTTCTGATATTTTATTTTGGAACCACGCTGGCAATATTCACTTCATTACGATTATTAATTTGATAACAGTATTATAGTCATTTATTTTTGAGCTCTACATGCTCGGATATTAAAACAAATTATTGCAACATTCAAAGATACATTTAATAATTTTCCTAACAACTTCTTGTTATCAATTGCAAAACACTAAACTACCGTAGACAGTACTCTCGGTAATATATCTGCTTCTTATCGGTACCGTCTATTAAGAAGCGTCTATCTTGGCTTGACCGTCACTCATGGATTCAACTATACCGAAAGTATCGTCAAGCCACTGCTCACCATTTTATTTTATATACATGATTTGAAAGAAAAAACGGCTATCTCCTGCTACAAACAAAACACACCGGCTTCATGGCCGGTCACATGGGCGATGGTAGTACCAACCCGCTCGCGCCCATGTGATTACTCCCACTTGGTACCCAGCCCTACCACCAGTAATGCAATTGGTGATAATTGCTTACTTCCCTTAGTCGCCCCGTGTCGTTCACCCGTGGGAAAGAATCGGGTGACGAGACGTGTATTCTTAGTTCGTCACCACACGAATGTGCAACATTATCCTATTAGGTAAGCCTAATTATTACAATTTTTTTATACTAAAAAATTATATAGCAGTTTTGTGGCACAAACTTTATAAACAAGCAAACGGTTGGCCCGCCTGGTGAGTGTAGCAATATTAAAGGCATCACTCGAAAGTTGCCAGTCTCAGGATGGAGAGGAAGGAAGACAGAGGGTATAAGCTAGAGGTCTAGCCACCGAGATGCTCTCACGCACTGAACGAATGATATTCGAATTTGAATTGATTGTTACTATACACCGAAAGTCTGTGAGAGTACTTACAGGGAGCGGCCTATTTATGCTGAAGTCGGTAACGTGTATGAAATGTACGAGTATCATTTATTTTAGTCCGTGTATTCATAATTAGTTAATATATGTAATAAGATCTATTAACTTGTTGTTATTTTTTTCAGGTAACGTTGGCACTATATGCAGTACTAAGGTAGTAAAATATTATTTCATAAATATATTTATTGAAATAAAAACTGCAGAAGGTACAGTAAAAGCTTCTGACAAGATCCTGAGTTATAAGAAAAAAATAACACAGGCCGTCATGAGAACTGCCGACAGAAGTGAAAACTTAAAGGAAAAAAAAATGCTAAGTCATAACAGTTAGTACTGAATTTAATTATTATATGGCGCCGGCTATACTGCAGCTATATTTTCTAATATAGGGCAAACGATATAATTAGTATTTTTATCCCATTTTCTCACACAAACGATTAAGGTACCAAGCTTATACAGCAGGTTAATCAAACTATAAAGGAGGTAAATACAAAAATCTTTAACTAGCGCAAGCAGTCAAACTGTTTAATTGGGTTTTTCGCGCTTACTCTACGGTTTTCTAATTGGCTTTTGTGTTTCAAAAGACGGTAAGCTATGAGGTGGAAATAGATTACTGCGAGTGCAATCAATGGCAGCTCAGTCTATAACCACTTAATATTGATTTTGTTAATCAATTCATCGTGGCGCTCGTGGTTCGTGGCGGTCGTAGGTGCGTATACCCACCATATTAATTTGATGTATCCTTACTATTATTATATATTTGAACGTGAGTTTCTCTTTTTGTTCATTTGTTACACTTTCACGCCTTAACTACTTGACTGGCCGTCATGATATTTTTCATATAAATATGCTGGAAACATGAACAGAAGCTACTATTTCACGGAAATATGAACGGTGCCTGTGTTATATATATGTAAACTACTTTCGCTTGGAAATACATAGTTATAAATATACCGTAAATTGACGTATTTATACTATAAGTATTAACCTAATATTGAAGCCTACACAGCATAAAGATGCAGGCAAAGTCAATTTCTCATAACTTCTTAGGATATCGAGTACCTAAATACAGACTGTTGGATTTCTGAAAATAAGACATGAGTCAAGTTCGTTGGCCACTGCACTATAACATATCCAAAATTGAGACTGTGGAGCATTAGTATTGTATACTCTTTGTACTCAGTCATGCAGATACATGCTCATTTGTTGCCGAGCGGTCCTGCCTCGTGTAGAGGCGAAACACGTGTCGAATTTGTGTTCGAAATTTTGCTGAATATTGCAACGTTGTGGTTCCGAGAGTCCTGTCTTATCGCATGGTTGCATCATATTGGTGAGATGTTTTTCATTATCGTGCATGTTACTTTGCTATTATCACATTCTACTCTACCTGTGAGAGTGCGGATTGGCAATCTTATATAATAACCGGGAGTGACAATCCGTGGGAGAATGGTGGACTCTCCTCCTCCTAAAATATCCATTCTATAATAATTACTAGATATTTCTTTTTGAGCTCTTTGTTTGCTCGGCTATGTGCTAAAACAAATGACAATATGTGGAATAGCTTGCCACTAAATCTGAACTTAATGGGACCCAATAGACATTAATCAACTGCAACAATATAACAAAGTTGCATTAACACTTGGTTTGATTACTAGACTGCTCTGTCAAGTGACGCTATCAACGATGTGGAGACCGAACGATGCGGCTAGAACAATTCTGACAAAGTTTCAACAGTTAAGTTAACGAAACTGTGATTGAGATATAGGTATATTGTTTATATAGCTATTACTCTGCTATCAGAAGAAACTTAGATGGATAGATATATTGTACTAGCGTTTGCCAAACGTTGTCCACTAGCAAGCCCGACCACGCGTTGCTATGAAATACTTATCTATAATTCAATCTAATATATAAAATTCTCGTGTCGCGGTGTTTGTTACCAAACTCCTTTGAAAGGGCTGGACCGATTTGTATGAAATTTGTGTGCATATCGGGTAGGTCTGAGAATCGGCCAACATCCATTTTTCACACCCCTAAATGATAAAGGCGACCCCTAAATATTATTTTTTTATTTTGACAATTTTTATTATGATTTTTCACTAAAAATACATACAACCCTAAATTTTCACCCTTCTACTGCCGATTTAGAAATAATTTATGTGGCAAAACAACGTTTGCTGGGCCAGCTAGTTATTATTTATAAAAAAATACATAAAAGCCGTTTCTCAAGTTCTTCCTCTGGAATACCTCTCCGGATATAAAAATCGTTAATTTTGTAATATAAAGGAAATAAATGAGATAAATACTATCATATCTTTCAAGTTCGAACAATGCTCATATTATGAAATAAAACTTTATGATCGGATAAGTACTTCCGAAGTGAACTTCACAAACAACAGAATAGGAACAAGCAAAGCAACACTATTATTTTAATAATAAAGATTTAAAAATAGACCTTGAAAAGAAAAAGCAAAGAGACTTATGAGCTCACAAAATTGGCACAAGTCAAGAAATAAAGGAGTATCGTTAGTGGAAGTGGGCAGCTAAGTCGCTTTACATTACGTTGTTATCCCAGTTAATGGCATCAGAATCCTGCTGATAGACTTACCCGCGTTATCACGTTTTTAAGGAATTTGGTGTGTAGGTATGTGCTATAAAAACTTGGTGTGTCGGTCGTATATTGAAACGTCATTTATTATTTATCTGCTAGCCTTTTCCTACGCAATCGTCTGCGTGGACAACAAAATTTGGTCCACAGAGTTTTTAGGATATATCCTACAGGAATTCCTTGTCAGGCTAATCATATTTTAAGTGTTCATCCATATTATCATTTACCTGTTTAAATAACAGTCACGAGCAGGATTCTCGAGTTCACATTTTCACACTCGGTGTTTAATGTATATGCCTAAGCATGTCAAATGCTAAAAATATATATAAAAATATTTAAATATTTATAGGGCTGCGTCGTTATTAGGTAAAAATCTTAATTGTAAAATAAAGTTTACCTGGTCGGTATAATGTATGAAAATACTTCCGACAGATGGCGCAAGCGTCATCCAAGACGTTAAATATGAAAGTGTTATCGAGATTAGCAGTCGAAAGCAGTTGTCACGATGGCTGAATTGGCAAAGCATATGGACGGTATCCAGGAGAAGCAGGTTCATATCCTGCTCGTGACTGTTATTTTCGACTTCACATTTTCACACTTAGTTGTAAGGCCATTAGCAAACAATAGATATTCTACCAGGAGCTATTATTTTTTCGGGATTTTATAACGTTTTCATAACAACTTTGTACTAATTGCATATAAAAGCATATTATGGACGATACCTATAACAAAATATCAATTTTAAAAGTTCCGGGTAATCCCCGAAACAGATGGAGTGATTTGGATGTGGCTTTTACTGGCAGAAAGCTAATGTTATAGGAATAACTGAGGCTACTTTAATTTTGGCAAAATAATTAGTCTTCTGCAGTAAAAAAGAAAATACCTAAATTGCACGTGGATGAAGTCGGGGATAGCAACTAGACCTATATAAATTTAAAGCTGATACAAAATCTAACCTGCAAAATAATATTTTCTTTCGAATATCTCCTTATAATGTTAGTTTATGACACAAGCAGTATTAGGGCAGGTCTCCATTAGCGCAACTCGTAAAGTCAGTTTATAGTGTCGATAGGCCGCCAACTTTCTGATTTATAACGAGCCCGGGTGTACGGGCCCCGAACATTGCGCTTCTTATGTAATAGACTGTACACGGGAGTATCGCACAATTTTACTAATAGTATTAATAGCTTTAAATGCACCTATTCACTAATAGTATTATAGGCTTTTAATGTACCTTCTTTATTGTTTGTACTAACTGGAAAAAAAACTCGCAAAGATAAGTCTAGTGAAATCAATTGTAAATCTAAATAAATAAATAAAATTAAAGAGTGTTTGTGATTCGCTAAATGTATACAAGAGTATTTACGCTACCTATAAAAAAATACGTTGTTTAGTTTTTGTCCGTTTGTCTGTCGTTCTGTTTGTTGTGGCTAATCTCCAGAATGGCTGTACCTATGTGGACGAGACTTTCACCAGAAGATAGCTGTTATTACAAGCAGTAACTTAGACTACTTTTAATATGAAAGAATCATTAGGGTTTCGCGCAGAAAATATAAAACCTATGAAATTGTGGATGAACACCATCTCCAGAACGGCTGGACTGACTGGGATGGGATTTTCACAAGCATCTGGCTGTTGTTATAAAGAGTAACTCAAGCTACTTTTGTTTTGGAAAATTAATTAGGGTTCTACAAAAAGAAATCTAAATTCCACGCGGACGAAGTCGCGGATTGCAGCTAGTTCTAAATAAAACCACTGAATAGTTCAGTCATAGAGAGTAGAAAAGAAAAACACTGCAGCGCTCTCAATCACCATATGAAAAACAATATAAAGACTACATATCGTAGCTTAAAAGCGAATCTTCAAATCTTCTCTGAGAAGGCGGCACGTCCCCGGTGGAGCCAGCACATTCGTTCGCAAAAATCAAGATTCTATCTCTGCAATAATATCCCTATAAGTCAAAGTATAAGAGGAAGTCCCGACAGATGCTGGTGTTTTAAATGAACACCACAAAAAGAAGATATGGATGCCTAAACCTCCTCCCAATCTTCTCCGTATCGTCCCTCCTATCCTGTCCTTGTTATCCGTCCTCTCCACCTCTTATACCTTTCCGTGGAGATGGCGTGAGTGATGTTTCTGGTGTTACTAGCGTCTAAAGGCTACGGTAACCGCTTACCATCAGGTGGGCCGTATACTTAGTTGCCACGTAGTATAAAAAATATGCAGTATTTTTAATGAAAATATGAAGGAAATATAATAATTGTTACATTTCTTTCCACACAACATTATCATGTACGTAGGCAACGCTAATACCTTGCAAATTGTTCCTGGAATACCTACTGAAAGACGACGCTTTTCAATCAGCATTTTAACAAGGCTCAGACCGGATATTACGTATACTTTGAAAACCATAATTAAATTTCCAAATATTATTTCATTTTGGAACAGTTCATCTTATCTTATGATGTTTTTTTGTGAAATAAACTGAGGAATATCACTGTGGACGGCATCTGAATCTCAACAGATTTACAAAATATGAATAATCAAATAGTTCAAATAAGAAACTGCCTTAGTGTAACTACTCTAGCCGTAATGTCGAATCAAGGGTTGTGTCAACTAAAAATCATTGTGTTTACCTTAGCAGCTTTGAGTTAGGATGTTGTCAGTATTTTACCTCGTGCCACGAAATCACGTAAAATGAATAATCCGCAGCTTGTTCTCCCTCCAGTCGTCTCAAAGTACTAACCGTTGGAATAGGGGAAAAAGAGAGTACAGTTGTGTTTACACATTCGTGCACTATAATGTCTGCAACATAGTCGGCCGTGGCCGCCATCGTTTGGGACTAACGGAAGTAAGCAGTTAGCATCCTTTACATCACTGGTTGTAGGGTTGGGTATCAAGTGGAAGTGCTCACTTGTTATAGGGCTCGAGCGGGTCGTTAGCAATGTCTACTGTGTGACCGGTCGTGTAGTAATTTATTTATATACCCAGTGAAATGAAATGGTGAGCAGCTGCTTGGGAGTATTCTTGATTGAGTTTATTAGCGGCAGTTACCAACTACCATTAGCTGGGCCATGGCTCGTCTATAATCATAAGTAATAAAAAAGCAATGTTTTAATTAACCACGCAGGCAAAGTTGCAAACAGGAGCTGGTTTATCATATTTATTTTTAGAAAACCAACACCCTGCGCGACTGAATAGTCCTAATATGCCGGTGCTGAATAGTCCTAATATCCCACGAACATAGAATTTAATGGACACAAAGTTCACCCAGACTCAGAACAAGCATTTGCGGATCCAACTAAGAATTGGCCTATGTGGAGATTGATTCCACAAAACTTAGCAAGATAGGTCAGTGTCTACACCACGCTGCCATCTGTACAATCGTATGTCAATTCATATATTAGTTGAATTAGGCCAGACAAACAAATACGCTGACATTGAAAAAGTAATACGAAAAGCATCAATGCTCAAGATATTGTAAATATAGAATACGGTACCTATATTGAGACTCACAAATATAGAAGAATTACACACTAATGCAATACAATTATGTGCCACAACAGGAGATATGGGAATCAAACATAAAATAACACTCTGTAAGCTTCCTATCAATCAACTATCACACACAACCTCATCAACTATACATATTTTCACAGTTCATATTTTTGGAGTTAATAATACATTCTAAAAGATATAAGGTTGGATCTTTTACGACCCTTTTAGTACTATCTTGTTACTTCTGCTAACTTTATAGTACCTCTTGGGTGCCTTAACCAACGTCTGACGGAACCTAACGTACTTTGAAAGCTTGATTTAAGTTTAATCTTTCATTTGTATGCTAATGTAAACTTGAGGTAGTTCCGATGAAGATTTCTCTAGCTATATAAAAGAGATCTTCTAATATGTTATGTATAATAGGTGAACCTCGCTTTACTATAGATACTGCAAATGTATCTAGGCCTGATAGTAATTGATTACTAGCAGTACGAATTGCCAACTTCAGGAAGAGAGATAGGAGAGAGAGCGAAATGTCTTGTAGGTATTTGGTCCCAGGCGCTTTAACTCACCGAACCAAATGCAAAAGCAGGAACATCTATCGCTACTTTACGCAAACATTTCGTGAAAGTGTGATACTTCAGCTTGCTGGAATATATTCAAATATATACCTATCATAGACTCACGTCTGTTTGCCAAAGGGGAACTGCCATTTATCATAAAGGCCTTCTGTAGCCCTCTTTTTATTTCCATGCAAACATGATGTAACGGGTTCGCTGCCCTTCGGATGATTGCTACAAAAATCTCCATAGTGATTGGAATTATCTATATTTTATTATTAGAGCTGCTCGCGACTTCCTCTAAATGGACATCAAAGTTGGGTTACTATAATATAAGGACTTAACTCTATGGTACAATAATTATCTCTATTTAAAAATAGCTTTCCCGCAGTAACCTATCATTTTACCGAGATTAAAAGTATCCTATGTGTTAGTCCAGCTAATAAGCAATGTTGGGACTTGCGGTATGAGCAAGGAGTGAAAGAAACTGCTGATCGATACTACTGAACTAATAATTTATTATTATATAGTATTTGTATGTATATATGTACGAATAAGATTGGCAAGGGAAGTATTATAGTCCCGTTTGATGCATTGTTAATTTCCAAGCCGACTCGACATATTCGATACTACATAATATACATGCTTTCTTGAGGCCGGCACAACTATTTCTGTGCCAAATATCATCCAAATCTTTGTTGTCGTGTTTGCGTGATTAAGTAACAAACATTCAGACATACAAGCTTTCACGTCTATTACGTAAGTATATATAAAAATCTATTGCTGTACGTTAATCTCGCTAAAATTCAAAAATGGCTTTGAAAAATTGTTTTTTTGGTTTGTTCACTCTAATACAGTGGTGGCATGAAAGTCAGAAAAATAGGAAAAACTTATGAGTTTTAAACAGTAAAAAAACATTAAGATATTTTTATATATATTTTTAGCATTTGACATGCTTAGCAACATAGATTAAACACAAAGTGAAAAATGGGAAATCGAAAATAACAGTCACGAGCAGGATTCGAACCTGCATCTCCTGGATACCGTCCAGATGCTGCTGGTCGGTATAATGTATGAAAATACTTCCGACAGATGATGCAGGCGTCACCCAAAGACGTTAAGTATGAATGTGCTATTGAAATTAGCAGTCAGGAGCAAGAGTCCCGATTGCTGAATTGGCAAAGCATCTGGACGGTATCCAGGAGATGCAGGTTCGAATCCTGCTCGTGACTGTTATTTTCGATTTCACATTTTTCACTTTGTGTTTAAAGTAAAAAAACATTTTTGATCTATATTTTTTAGCATTTGACATGCTCCGCTACTTTTTTTTTATTTGTCTATGACCAACGCCATCTGTCGGCATGGATTTACATACGTTGGTCGTAAAGACAAATGTGATGAGGAGATTGGGATGATCGAAAGATCTGTACGATAGCTTAGTGGCTTAGAGCACTTCCCCGGATTGGAAAAGACGCGGGTTCGTTTCCCACTCATACAAAAAATCTCATTTTCCTTATTGACAAATAATTAGTACTTTGTAAAAAAAAAAAAGAAAAATTGGTAATTTTGAATGATTTCCATACCGCCTCTTTGGATTATGACTTGACAATGACCGACAAAGCGACCGCTACTGTAATTAATAATAATAATAATAATAATAATAATAATTTATTAACCAAATAATACATCCATGCGCCATCTTAAATGCTAAATTAATACATAATAACAGTATTTCGTTGAACACTGGTACCCATAGTAAGATTTAACTTGTGGCATGGGTACCAGGTCTCCCGCAGGTCAAATCTAGCTTATTTGTAAAATAGATGGATGTGTGTGTTTGTGTTTGTATGTGTGTGCGTGTTGTATGTGGGTACGTGTGTGTGTGTGAGTGGGTGTGGGTGTAATAGTGCGTGTGTTGATGTGGTAATGTGCAAATGGACATGTTTGATGTTACAGAACGCTTAATTTTAATAAGTTTTCAGTTTCCAGATAAGTTTTGTCGATGAGCCAACTTAATACTTTCTTTTTGCATTTGCTTCGAACTAGCGGGTATATATTACAATATCTATTGATAATATTATAAAGGTAGCAACTGAGTACACTATAATGCCTTGCAGCTAAAGAACTCTTGAAGTATTTTACCTCACATACTTTGTGACTACGGCGTTTATTTAAATTGTTAGGTTCATACTGCAGAGAAATGTGTTTTCTAGTAATAATTTCCAGCACGAACAGCTGCCTCACACTAAGTACCTTACAGTCCAAATATAATTGTGTAGTTGGATATCTGAAAGGCCTGAAACACATAACTTTAAGCACAGCCCTCTGTGCACGTTCCAGAGGTAGTAAATGTGTCTTATGTGCTCCACCCCAAACAACAATGCAATATCTCAATATAGATTGGCATAAAGAATAATATACAATTTTTAATATATCAGTGCTAGCAGAGTGCCGCAATTTTTTGAAAACTGATATCATTTTTCTCGTTCTGGAGGTAAGACAGACTAAATGATCCTTCCAACTCAATAAACAGTCTATGTATACTCCGAGATATTTTGTTTGAGTAGATCTACTTAGTGCCAAACAGTCACACGTTGCCATATTTTCAAAACATGTATGAGCTTTAAGAGTATATGCGTCTGATGTCGGTTGCGTCAGTTTCGATAGGGAGAACGTCAAATAAGTCGTTTTAACTATATTAATAGTTAGGCGACTTTCTGAAAGCCACTGCATAACACGTTTTAACGCTTGGTTAGCTAGCATGAAAACATCAGCCCAGCTTTTGCCGTAAACCAACAAGGCGGTGTCATCGGCATATGAATATAAAGAGCAGCAAGGTAGATAGAGCTTACATAATGAGTTAATATAGAGAAGAAAGAGTGACGGCCCCAAAACTGAACCCTGAGGGATGCCAAAACTCAATGAAGCAGTGTCGCTAATGTAAGGACCAATCTTCACACATTGTGTTCTCTCAGATAAGTAGTCCTTAAATATTCGAAGTGCATAACCTCGTATTCCCATTCTCTCCATCCTCGTCAATAGAAGTGGAACAGAGACAGTGTCAAAAGCTTTTTTAATGTCAAGGAATATACCTAGACATTTTTGTCCATTATCTAGCCTATCAACTACTTCATTGACCAAGGAAGCTACTGCATCCTCTGTAGATTTACCAGCCCTAAAACCATACTGGTTTTCTGCAATTATATGGTTATGATTCAGGAAATTCATGAGGCGCATGTTAAGTAGTTTTTCCAGTACTTTAGAAAGTGCCGGCAAAATTTATATGGGTCTATAGTTACTCACACTGTCCCTGCTACCATTCTTGAAGATTGGATAAACAATAGCTCTTTTAAATGCTTTTGGGAATATACCTCTGAACATAGAGATATTACAAATATGAGTAATAACCGGCACTAAAGTGTCTGAGCACTTCTGTAAAAGTTTTGTGGTGATTTCATCCCATCCAGCTGCACTGTCACTACGCAGACTTCGAATAATTCTCTCTACCTCGTACTTGTCTGTTGGCAGTAGCACTAAGGAACCGACTGTCGTGCCATCGGCTGATTCTAGCTTAGAAGAGGACATTCTTGGACCAAATTGACTTGCCAGATCTTTACCAACACTAACATAATACTCGTTTACTTTATTGACAGAAGACATTTCATTTTTTTCTAAATTTAGAAGCTCTTTTGAAGAGTCTCTCAATTGGCTCATCCCGATAATTTTCTTAATAACATTCCATGTACTTTTAGGATTATTTTGTGCTTTTTCGAATTCATGTTTTTCATAAGAATGTTTAATGTTTTTTAATAATTTGTTACAAAAATTACGATATCTGACATATGTTAGCTTTAAGTTATAGTTTTCAGGATCACGCTTCAACCGGCGACATAATGCGTCTCGATTACGAATACACTTTAACAGTCCCTTCGTAATCCACGGCTTAAAAATTCTATGTTTTGAAGGAATAGGTTTATGAGAAGAGCTTGATTTAATAACTGTTCTGATCATTGTAATCAGCATCTCTGCTGCTGTGTTAGGATCTGAGTTATTCATGACTATGCTAAAATCAAGGCGCGATATTGTTTCATAAACAGCGCAATAGTCTACTTTAGAAACGAAATTATTTTTGTGTTTAGGAAGTTCTGACTTTGTTTCAATATTAAGAAAGATAGGTGCATGATCAGTAATGTAAGTGTCGAATACCAACGTGGTGTTTTTTAAATCAGACTTTAATAATATATGATCTAAACAATTTTTATCTCGAGTCGGAATTCTTTCTAATTCATTTGAATTACAAGCAAGTTTCTCTATCTAAATTAAAACTTTAGATTATGGAGATTGATTAGGATTGATAATATTATTGATAAAATAAATTGAAGGTGTTACGAAGTTCACCGGCCGATTAGGATCTCATTTTACTAACTTGTTCCTTAGATTTGGGAATCTAATATTGTATCGCCATTGAACATAGTACTATTTACAATTTTCTAGTCTTAATTAAATCTAGCTATAAATAAAATGTACGAGGAAACATAAAGGAATTTCCTCAACATAACACCCTCGTAAGTGAGATGACGTCATAATAATAGAGTAACTGCTAGTCAATTTTTTAACACATAAAAGTTATAAGCTCGCTCGTATATTCCAGTACAATTACAGAGATGACTCAAAATTCTTAGTTCTAATTCAGTTTTACTAGCACCGGAGTGAGCTCTAAAATATTCAATATGGCACTTTCAACCAATGAGATTATTTACGAGCCAAATGTTATGGAAAATATAGTCGTATAAGGCCACGCTCTGAAGCAGAATTACATATACATACATAGGTACATACTTATTGCTTTATTTTGGGCTATGCTTAAAATAGAATTATTGTAATGAATAAATTAAATAATAAGAATGTAAAACTAAAACTATGCGCAGTGTTTTTGATTTATCTATAGGTATCCTCCACAAAGTGGCATAATGTGTAAAATTGGCAAAGCATCTCGGATGGTGTTCCAGGAGATGCAGGTTCAGATCCTGCTTGTGACTGTTATTTTCGATTTCACATTTTCGCACTTAGTATTAATTTCGATGGCTCAAATGCTTAAAAAATGTATAAAAATATCAAAATATTTATAGCGCTACGTCATTATTTGGTATAAATCTTAATTGTAAAATTATGCTTATAATGCTGCAAGCATTATAATGCTGCATGCATTCTAAGCATAATTAAAAATACATCCGAAAGATGGCGTAGGCGTCACCTAAGACATTATGAAGGAGTGTGTTATCGAAATTGCAGTCCCGAACAATTGTCACGATGGCTGAATTGACAAAGCATATGGGACCATAGATAGATAGGAAGTCCAGGAGATACAGGTTCAAATCCTGCGCGTGACTGTTATTTTCGATTTCACATTTTCGCACTATGTCTTAATTTATATGTCTAACAATGTCAAATGCTTAAAAAATATATAAAAATATCAACATATTATCTATATCCTTATGAAACTATAACAAACTGTGACTGTACTTTGAAATTATTTGTGAGAAAATACTGCATTAGAGTATTTAATGACTGAAATGAATATTTTTTATCTATTTTCTGTTTGTTTGTTTGCGCATAACAATAAAACTACTAAACCTATTTCGATAAACATTTGTTTGATAGCTCTTGATTAGACTTGAAGACTAGTATACTTACCTACATATTATATTACTTTATATTTTAACAAGATATATAAAACAAAATATTTCTGATATTGATTCTAATTAAATAAAGATTATAGGTACCTCAAGCTCACCCGTTCGTGAGTGCTTACGCTTTACAATTACCTAGTTACCATACTTTTTTAATAAATATTGAACACTTTAGAGCGTCCCATACCCGATTTTGTAACGAGATACGAGCACATCTACCCACATATGGTGGTCGAGGGGCCACATTAAATGATATAACTATTCTTAATTAAAATTCAGGTGCTTCAAGAGTACCTAACCGGATATAAAACTCTTTTCGAAGGCTATAGTAGGATACATAAACCGATTTAGTATTGCTTTGTTCTTCCTCAGACATCGTTTCATAAATTTAAAGATATGATGATGAGAAATGCCTTACAACATTCTAACTTTCAATATTTTATTTATTACATTGATTGAGGAGTGGTTTAGATACCGAGTGTATTGGATTCGATTCCCACGCGGATAACTTTTTGTGTGATCCACAAATATGGTTGTTCTGAGTCTGGTTGCACTTAGTGTCGATACACGTCCGTCCCCAGGGATACAAGGATTATTTCTTAGTGCAGAGTATATTTAAAGAAGAATGAATTTTGGATCCGTTATAGATCTTCAAGATTCTTGTTTTCGTAATAGCCAAAAGGTAAAGAAAAGTAATAACGTTTACTTCAGTAAAATTGTATACATACTAAAATATCGATTTTTATTCTACAGTTTAAAATTTGCTATGCAAAGTGCGTCATAAGCTAAGGATACACTGGCAAAAGCTTCAAGATTTCTTAGCGTAAATATCCTAAGAAACATAAAAATTCACCATTTTGGTAACTTAAGTAATGATATCGAAATTGTTTTAACAATTTGGTATATAAAATAATATTGTGCCAATATATCAACTAAACTTACTACTTATTTATTTAGTAAAATTATTTATTCAAATCACTTCTTTTCGCGTTGGAGCATTACAAACTCGATTACTATTATAGAATGGATTTTAGGAGGAGAGCCCAACACTAACCCACAGATTGTCAATCCCGGTTATCTTTGGACAGAATAACCTAAGATTGCCAATCCGCACTCTCACAGATAGCGGAGAATGTGATAATAGCAAAGTAGCATGCACGATAATGACAAAAAACTCACGCGACACAACCATGCGATACGGTAGAACTCTCAGAACCACAATATTGCAATATTCCGCAAAAATCCGAACATAAATTCGACACGCGTATCACTTCTAAACGAGGCTTTCTCAAGAACGCTCGACAACAAATGAGCGAAGCTTACTCGTGCAACTTGCTTTTATACCCCTTCCATTATACAACAGTTATGACGTATCGCTCGAAC
Source organism: Leucoma salicis (assembly GCA_948253155.1). Lineage (NCBI taxonomy): Eukaryota > Metazoa > Arthropoda > Insecta > Lepidoptera > Erebidae > Leucoma > Leucoma salicis. Next base: position 582,982 of record OX411806.1, on the reverse strand, counting down.
GATATGAAAACAAGTTTAGTAGTGGGGATCTACAGCTGGTTTGTTCATTCAACAACATGTTACTACTGACTTTAATTATTTCTAATTGTTCTAAAACAGACAGTCTAATATTTTTATCACAAATATGCAAAGGCTCGAATGTATGACTATTATCTAATGAATGGTTACAATCTAATAAATGTTTCGCAAAATGTGACTTTTCAGGGTAATTATGCCTATACGCGGCTATATGTTCTTTATAACGAGTCTCAAAATTACGGCCCGTTTGCCCTATATAAACATTATTACATATTTGACATTCCAATTTATATACACCAGACTTTTTACATTTATCAATACTATCTTTACCGTTACAAACATTTTTAAGCGAAAAGTTAGGCCTAAATGCGGGGCAGATACCGTGAACCCTCAGTGTCTTTGCTAACCTGTCTCATATGCCACCAAAGTAACACAAAGTACACGTAAAATTAGTTTGTTCTACTGTAACAGGATACAAAAGTTGTTTTACTATGCTGGACTGTTTTTTTTTAACCAATTTGTCGATCAAGAGCCTATTATATCCGTTTGATTGGGCTATATTATAAATGATATTTAATTCTTTATTGTATGCTACCTTATCCAACGGAACATTAAAAAGACGGTGAATCATGCTATGAAAAGCGGCCAATTTATGCTGCCAAGGATGACAGGACGAGGCGGGTATAACCGTATCTATATATGTCGGTTTACGATAAATTTCGAACTTATGTTTGTTACCCACGCGATAAATGGAAAGGTCAAGAAAATGCAAGTAACGATCCTGTTCTATTTCTAGTTTAAATTTTGTTCCTGTATGCGCAGTATTTAATTCATTAACGAAATGATTAAGTTGTCTAACAGTTCCTGTCCACACTAACAATATATCGTCTACATATAAAGGACTTAAAGGTGACCCCATTGCTAAACCATCATTTTGAATGTAATTAAATAATTGAAATACTCTTTATTAAATTGAAAGTAATTTTGTTTCATATAAAGTTCTGTAAGACGTAATATATCACCCACCTCTCCCGAGTGCAAATTGAGACCTTGAATCAGATTTTTTAAATAGACCAAAGATTCTCTGTTTGGGACATTCGTTAAAAGGCTCTCTACATCTAGAGACACTAGTTTTGCATTTGGTGGTAAACAAATATTTTGTATTTTTTGTATCAAATCAATACTGTTCTTGATACCATATTTAGGCAAGAAACGAGTTTTTGTTTAATGAGTATGTTTAGATGCTTTGCCAATTTATATGCAGGAGCCCTGATATACGAGACTACTGGACGAACGGGCACTTGTTGTTTATGCACTTTAGGTAAACCATAAAACATTGGACAGTGAGGGTTCATGGGTACTAAACTTTTAACGTAATTTATTGTTGAAGGAAAAAGTGAACTCGCGATTTTTAAACATAATTTCAAATCGGCATGAAACCGTTTCGTGGGATCAGAGGACAAGCGCTGGAAAACATTATTTAATAAGACTTCACCTATTTTGCAGTCATAGTCCGACTAAGGCATAATCACAACAGTATTACCTATATCTGCTTTACTTACGACAAGATTATTAATTTGCAATCTACTATGAATGGATTTTTGCATTTTGAACTCAACATTATAACAATTAGCCGATTTGTAAGACTTAAGTTGATGGGCTACAAGACTCTTAACTATATTATCCTTGTTGTTTATATTAACTGCAATTTCTAAATATACCGCTAAACGTTCGTGAGACTTTTCATTATTATTCTGATGTAAACTATATTTCAAACCCTTATCCAGCAAAGTAATTTTATTATTACACGTGTCGAATTTATGTTCGGATTTTTGCGGAATATTGCAATATTGTGGTTCTGAGAGGTCTACCATATCACATGGTTGTGTCGCGTTGGTGAGTTTTTTGTCATTATCGTGCATGCTACTTTGCTATTATCACATTCTCCTCTATCTGTGAGAGTGCAGATTGGCAATCTTAGGTTATTCTGTCCAAAGATATCCGGGATTGACAATCCGTGGGTGAGTGGTGGGCTCTCCTCCTAAAATCCATTCTATAATAGTAACTGTTCATACTTCTCACTCCATCAACATATATTCAATACGCTTTCGACATCTCGCGACAAGAAATTAAACTAAACGTAACGCCATATCTTTTTCTATCGGTCGCGATTGGTTAAGTTTAAATAATTGTACCCGCACCCCCTCTCCTTGAGCTATGTACATTTTACTTAACGGACATTACATGCAATTTTGATTGTGAACTTAACGCATCTTTTATTTCTCAACCAACAATATCTTCGAAACTCATCATCACCTTTCATCCATCATCTTGGGTTCATCAACCCCTCACCGCTGCCGCTACATTTTGGTCCTTCGAGCCGGATAATTGAACAAAGTCGACGAGCGACCTGTGGATCGTGGATCTTTGCACGCGGCGGTTTGAGAAGAAAACGCAAATATCGCATATATTCGGACGAGTTTCGAAGAAATAAGCTGCCAAACGAACCAACGGAGGCCAAGCGCACTGGAATTGAAGTTCGTTGGCGTTTCATCGAAAATTACACGCAAATCGGTGGGGCCAATCTTTCTCTTTTCCATCACCTCCTGTTCTCTTGGTGCTATATTGTGCCTGTGCTTTCAATTTCAGTGAATTGCTGCATCGTATTCTCGGAATATCGCAATTTCCAGTCTTACAAATCTGGTGACGTTGCTTGCATCAGTGTGGTCTGATTGGATCATAAAACCGTGAGTACTCCTCTTTTCACTGACCACCAAAATGCCTATTGAATCCGCTAAATCACGGGATAAATCTCCCATTTTGCTAGGTGTAGAAAGTAGTGAGGTAGTTCGTGATTTGGTTAGGAAACGTGGTATAATTAAGGGCAGGCTTACCAAATTTAATAATTATTTAGAGTCTATAAAGGATGATCAACATTTTCCCAATCAAAAACGCATTGATTTAAAGTTAAGAATTCAAGGATGTTCTAGTTTATTTTCTGAATTTAACGACATTCAAACGAAAATAGAGGAAAGGGTTTCCGATAGTGAGTTAGGTGAACAGTTAAATCAGCGAGAACTATTTGAAGATAATTATTATAGTTTAATATCTCGTGCCGAATTTATGCTCAATGCTGATGAGGTTACCGATTGCTCCAAGTCATGTCATAGTCATACTAATATTAAACTACCTACCATATCTATGCCTACGTTTGATGGATCGTATGAGCAATGGCTGGAGTTCAGAGACTCATTTACCTCACTCGTTCATAATTCTAAAGACATTTCTAACATTCAAAAGTTCCACTATCTCAAATCGTCCCTAAAAGGTAATGCCGAACTAGTCATACATTCCATAGAATTTTCGTCTAATAACTATCAGGTTGCATGGGAGTTGTTGCTCAACCGATATAATAATTGCAGACTTTTAGTCCACAATCACGTAAAAGCTTTGTTTACTGTACCCGCATTAACTAAAGAGTCACCTTCTTTGATCAGAACATTAATTGACACATTTCTAAAGAATGTACGTGCACTTAAGATCCTAGGTGAGCCTACGGATACCTGGGATACTCTGATTATTTTTATTATAGTGTCGAAGCTAGATAAAGTTACTGAAAGGGAATGGGAGACTCATAAATGCACATTGTTCCCTAACCCGATTGATAACAATCCCACGCGATTAACTGTGGAAGATTTAATTAATTTTCTTCGTAACCGAGCGGACATGCTGGAGGCATTGCAGCGTTCATATTGTAAAGACGCACAAAACACTAATAATCAAAAACAACACACAAAATCTCGCAACATATCACACTGCAATGTATCCAGCGGGCCGAGTAAAACGAACGATAAACAACAACGCGGTAAGTTATCATGTGTAAAATGCAATGCAAATCACCCACTGTATACGTGCAAAAAGTTTATCGATAGTGATTTAGATTTAAAGCTTAAACTTGTACGCGAGCACAACTTATGTGAGAATTGTTTACAATCGGGACACTCGGTAAGTAACTGTAGGTATGGGCCGTGTAGACGTTGTAGTCAAAAACATAACTCATTACTACATAATGATAACGCAAATAGTTCAGTCGCATGCCATTCTACAACAAACACTGAGGTGTTGAGTGCGAATGCGAGTGATGCGCTTGCACCTCTCCCCGCGGCCGTACCAACCTCCTCGGGATCCGCCCTTCCTATCCAGGTAAACAAGGCACACATGCAAACACAGTCTACTAGATCTATAGGTGTGCAATCCGTGTTATTGTCAACAGCTATAATTGAGGTAGCCGATGTAAACGGTACATATCATAAAGCGCGTGCGCTCCTTGATAATGGAAGCCAGCGCTGTTTCATCTCTGAATCACTATGTCAATTATTAAAAGTACCATTATTACAGTCCACAAACGAAGTTCGAGGCGTAGGTGATTCGGTAGTACATTGTTTGCAAGCTTGTAACATCGATATCAAATCCTACACCAATAATTCATTCTCTACGCGCATTTATTGTTATGTTCTATCTAAGATCACGGCTTCGATGCCCGCTGTATGTAAACTAAGCGCGCAAGTCTATATTCCAGACAACATACGGCTGGCCGATCCGGAATTTTTAGAATATAAAACCATCGACATTTTAATTGGCGCAGATAGGTTCTGGGATCTGTTAGAAGACGGAAAGATTCGTTTGTCTAGTGGTCCATATCTACAAAACACAAAACTAGGCTGGATTATTTCCGGACCTATTATTAATTATTCACGCAAAAATACGCCGATTCATTGTAATATTAGTAATTCATTAGATACGCAACTTCGACTGTTCTGGGAGATTGAGGAGCTGCCTAAGGTCAGAGACGCGCAGACTGAGGAAGAACGTGCATGCGAGGATCATTTTATTGGCACCACTACACGCAATAGTGAGGGACGATTCTGCGTGCACATTCCACTTCGTCAGTCACCTGACACTTTGGGAGATTCTTATACCCAGGCAGAACGTCGATTTTTTGCATTAGAAAAACGATTGCAACGTTCGCCAGAATATAATCGTCTTTATGTTAATTTTATGCAAGAGTACATTAGTCTAGGCCATATGACACAGGTAGATTCTTTTCAATCCCCGTGCTATTTTATGCCGCATCATGGCGTGTTCCGCGAGCTCAGCACCACCACCAAGTTGCGCGTGGTATTTGATGCAAGCGCACCATCGAGCTCCGGTAAGTCACTTAATGATTTGCAACTAGTTGGCCCTCCTATACAGGGTGATCTCGTTGCCATTCTTCTCCGCTTTAGGCAGCACAAGTACGTAGCATGCGCAGACGTGGAGAAGATGTACCGGCAATGCTTAGTAGATGAGGGTCAGCGTAGCTTGCAAATGATTCTGTGGCGTAATCATCCGTCAAAGCCGTTAGGTATTTATAAATTAAATACTGTGACGTACGGAACGGCTTCCGCGCCTTTTCTTAGTGTTAGGTGCCTAAAACAATTAGCGTCTGAATCTCCTAATCCTGATGTTTCTCGGGCCATAAACGAGGACTTTTACGTTGACGACTACATTACGGGTTTAGATGATAAAATTAAATTATTAGATTTATGTGATGAAACCCAGAAAACGTTACAATCAGGCTGTTTTCCACTCAGAAAATGGATATTTAATTTTAAACGCGATGATGACAGTCATTGTTTTAGTCAATTTAAACCATTAAGTTTAGATCAAAATGTTAGTTCTAAAACCTTAGGTATAAGCTGGCACAATGCAAACGACAACTTTTATTTTAATTCACATATTAATATTGATAAAAACAAACCAATTACTAAGAGGTCTATTTTATCAAGCATTTCGCAAATTTTTGACCCTCTCGGCTTGTTAAGTCCCGTCATAATTGTAGTCAAAGTACTTTTACAACAATTATGGTTATTAAAACTAGGTTGGGATGACAATGTACATGATAGCACGGCGCGCGCGTGGAACCAGTTTGTTATATCATTGCAAGCGCTGAACACAGTGCGTATTCCACGCCATGTTATAGGTACGCAGCCTATGTATATCGAACTGCATGTTTTTAGCGATGCATCTCAGTCGGCGTACGGCGCGTGCATTTATGTTCGCACAGTTAACACTGATCTAACGGTATCGGTTAGATTACTATTTTCAAAAACAAAGGTCGCGCCGTTGAAACCCGTAAGTATCCCACGTCTTGAACTTTGTGGGGGGTTATTAGGAGCTCGTCTGTATGACAAGGTACGTAACTCATTACGCTGTAAGTTTAATAACGTCGTATTTTGGACCGATTCCACGATAGTCTTAGGCTGGCTACACATGAGGCCGAACCAACTTAAAACGTTTGTCCAAAATAGAGTTGCGGAAATACATGATCTGACACCTGAGGTTCTGTGGCGTCACGTCAGTGGTGAAAATAATCCCGCTGACCTAGCATCACGGGGTGTTCGTTTAGAAGAACTTTCATCTTCTACCTTGTGGTGGGAGGGTCCTGAATTCCTTCGAAACCCTAATTTTTCAATAGACGATCACAGAAGTTCAGACTCATTCAAACATCGCGAGTTACCTGAGATTAAGTCATGCGTCACAGCGGTCATAGCTAAAGATTATAGTGAATTGTCTTTGTTCCCATTCCATCGGTTTTCCCAATTTAAGCGTATAAGGCGTGCAGCTGCCTTTATGTTGCGTTTCATTCATAATAGTCGATACAAAACAAATAAGCGTACAGGCGGCCTTAGTGTGGATGAGTTAGACTACGCTAATAAAACATTAACCCGATTATGCCAAATCGAATCTTATCCGACTGAATATAAGGCGTTGTCTGATAACGGGACTATTAAAAATAAAGGTTGTTTATCTAAATTAAATTTATTCCTAGATGACTACAAATTAATGCGCGTGGGTGGCCGTTTAGTTAATTCCAATGAATTCATTTACGGTAAAAAACATCCTATTTTAATTTCAAGTAAACATTATTTTGCTACTTTATTATTTCGCCATGAGCACACTCAGCTTCTCCATGCTGCTCCACAGGCATTACTTTTTCATTTACGCGAATCATGGTGGCCTGTGGGAGGCAGGAACTTAGCTCGCCAGGTAGTACACAGTTGTGTTACCTGTACACGCTTTAGAGGTAAGACGCTTACTCCTATGATGGGTAACTTACCTAGAGAAAGAGTTACACCTAGTCTTCCATTTATTAGGTGTGGGGTGGACTATGCTGGGCCAGTGCTCATTCTGAACCGCAAGGGTAGGGGAGCTAGACTTATTAAAAGCTACATCTGTTTATTTGTTTGCTTCGTGACACGCGCGATACACTTGGAACTAGTCAGTGACCTCTCCAGTGAAGCATATTTATTAACTTTAAAAAGATTCATTTCACGCCGCGGTAAACCTGCAGAGATTTATTCGGATAACGGTCGCAACTTTGTGGGACTTATGAAGGAATTTTCAAAATTTTTAAATACTTGTAGTTTAGATATTTTAGAATTCGCAACTAGTGAAAATATTAAATTTCATTTTATTCCCCCTTATTCCCCGCATTTTGGTGGTCTGTGGGAGGCGGGAGTAAAGTCGAGTAAATACCATATCCGTCGTGTGATAGGGAACGCGCACCTTACGTTTGAAGAGTACAGCACAGTACTGGCTCAAATAGAAGCCGTATTAAATTCCCGACCTCTGTCCCCTCTTTCTTCCGATCCACAGGACTTTTCCCCGCTCACTCCAGGTCATTTCTTAATTGGCCGATCACTAACTGCCCCAGCCTGCGATGACCTGCGTGATGTTCCAGCGAGTCGTCTCCAGCGGTACCAGAGGGTGGAACAACTTCGCCAACATTTTTGGAACCGATGGGCGAAGGAATACATCTCAGAGCTGCAGGTACGGACAAAGTGGACGACGAATAAGGACGAGCTCAAGCCAAACTCCTTAGTGGTTATTAAGGATAATAACCTCCCACCGTTGAAGTGGCATTTGGGTCGTGTCCTTCGCACGATCCCAGGAAAGGATGGCATATCCCGGGTGGCCGATATACAGACGTCATCGGGCGTAGTGAGGCGCGCATTCGCCAAGATTTGTCCTCTTCTCCAAGATGTGGTCAACACTGATACACCGGCGGAAGACCATTGAAAGCCACTGCTTCCAAGGCCGGGGGCATGTTCATACTTCTCACTCCATCAACATATATTCAATACGCTTTCGACATCTCGCGACAAGAAATTAAACTAAACGTAACGCCATATCTTTTTCTATCGGTCGCGATTGGTTAAGTTTAAATAATTGTACCCGCACCCCCTCTCCTTGAGCTATGTACATTTTACTTAACGGACATTACATGCAATTTTGATTGTGAACTTAACGCATCTTTTATTTCTCAACCAACAATATCTTCGAAACTCATCATCACCTTTCATCCATCATCTTGGGTTCATCAACCCCTCACCGCTGCCGCTACAGTAACAATGGACTTCCGCCAAGTGTCGCCTCATTCAATTAATTATCTTAAACTCGATTACAATAAAAAAACATTACAATTTTGGAAACTATTATGTTATTATTAGGTTAGTATTCCAAATTAAAAATACATTAATATTAAAAATTATAATCACTTCACATTTGAATATAAAACTGATTAAAAAAACGTCAGACAATTACTTAAGAACAAGTAATGACTTGTTTATAGATACGGGCGATAATGTAAACAACGGTAACATTAATTAAATTGCGTTAATTTTTTTAATGACCAATAGCGTAGACCTGATGTTAAGTGGTAACCGCCGCTCATGGTCACCACAACACTAAGAATACTGCTAAGCGGCTGTTCACCATTTCATGTCACGGAAGGGAAATTAACGAATAGACGCCTATCTCTTCAACCAAAACACAGCGAAGTGCTTCACAAAACATAAAAAAACATAGCATCACGCCTGTATTCCTCGAAGGGGTAGGCAGAGGTGTGTTACACACCCATGACTCGCCAGCTATGTTTAAGTCCCACGTAATAGGGGGCGAGCCCACTGACGTCTACCGGGCACATTTCCAAACTCCGGGCTGCTACTGAGAATTTTTCTTTAGTGCTTCACGGTCGGTTGGTACTCGCTTGCGTCCGGCAACAAATGAGTACTCCCTACCTACCCAACCCTACCATCAATAATGCAATGAATGATAATTAATTACTTTCAATAGTCAGCAGTCACCTCGTAAGATATCCACGAGAATGACTAGCCTGGGGGGTTAGAATGTTTCTCACTAAATCGTATCGACATCGCATCATGTCATTGGGATTGGTTGAGAGATCACCGTGATTGGCTGAGGGATTATTGCAACATCACGCCTTGGTTTCTTTACCAATCACAAGCGAGACGATACGATGTCGATATGGTTTACTGAGTTACATTCTACGGGCCCAACTGGTGGCATTTGTTTTCTTAATCCATTACCAAACTTTACCTTCTCATATTTCAATATATGAGTGTCCGTCTATTTCTCATCCGTACCTACATTCTCTAAATGATATTGTTTTCAAATACAGGACTTATTACGTGAACTTAATCTCAAGGGATTTACCTGTAGTGTTTACTTGAGCGGTGTTTATGAAGGCAAAGATGAATCTCAATACAATTTTTATCATGTCGCCGTGTAAAAACAAACATTTCTTATTATACACAAGCAGGAAAACAGTGCTCAACAAGGCGTAAGCGATTTTTCATCCGAGTTAAGTCGGCAGTCATCAGAGCGTGTGATAAAGAACAAAACAAAAATGGGGGATGCAACAAATGGATTTGATATCTGGGGAGAGAAATGGGAAAATGGGAGGGGGAAGATGAGGTGGAATGGCTGTTGTGTCGTCAACGCGACGGTGGGATTAGGGCAATGTACGTTAAGAGATCTCAACGAGATTTGAAAAGTAACTGCCATGGGGCGTTCATTTAACAGGACTGACTTTTACTTGTAAATAGATGTACCATAGTAATCGTATATGAAAAGATAGAAGTGGTAACTTTAATGTATCTTGGTTGATATTTTGTCAAATTTTAGAATAAATCGTGTAGTCTATACGATATAACGAAACTATTTGAAATACTTCACACATTTCTTAGTTCCTGCTTTGAAACCTAGAACATGCGTCAACAATTTTGTATGAATACTTCCAACGTGCATCTAACGCTACGTATAATATTATATTCTGAATAACAAGTTAGGATCCTCGTCTTGATACACAAACAACAATACTTATAGTTGAAACAGACAGTTCTACTAACAACTCATGCTATACGAGCTTTACCAACACAACCTCGAACTCCCAGACGTAAAAAGTTCATTATAACTTGCAGCCAAAGAAAAATATGTAGTGGAACCACTTCGCCGAGAGCGTGCATAGAGTAGTTTGAACCGTCAACCGTGCAACTTTCTGGTGTAAATCTCGCGAACAAACGATCTTTGCGCGACTCTAGATATACGTAGCTATGAGTTGTAGACTCAGGTACGTGACAAGCGTGACCGGGGTTCACTACCCTATTTTTCCTGATACGTTCCCTGAATACTGAAACGAAACGTTTTACCTAGCATGCTTGTTAATAAATTCATGGTTGTTTTCGTTAGATTCCTATCGGTGTAATTGGAGTTAGTGAAATTTGTTGGACATGATTAATCGCGCGACTAAAATTGTGCTATAATCGTTTACGTTTATGTTAACTTTAAATTTCTTAATTAAAAATGGAGTTGTTGCCGCAAAAGTGTCTTGACCCACTTTTTTATTAAGAGTTGTGACGAGAAATATAAGATTTATGTTAAAACTGTACTTAGATATAACATTAAATTAGCGTTGGGATATTTAATCCGTTTATTTAAATAGGTATTTTTGTGATTATTTGCTGCATACATAACATTCACACACAGCAGTGATAGCCTCGCGGTAAAATCAAGGACTGCAAAGACAGTTATAAGAATATATAAGACTACTGCATACCTCTGATTTTACGAGATTTTTCGAAATCATGTGTGTGTGTTCTTTACAAATTATCCCTGCTCAGTGAAGGAAAACTTGCATGTCTTAGAGTTTTTCTTAATGGATTGTGAAGTCTGCTAATTCGAACTAGGCCATTGTGGTAGACTAATGCTTAACTCCCGTTCACTATGACAGCACACATGAGGCACGTGCTCAATAATGGGATAGTAAAAGGGTTGACAAAACACATAACAAGAAAAAAAAAATGTTGAGACCTCTGAGATAACCTCTGACCTTTGACTTATCAAAATGATGTGCCAAATGTGGGGAAACCTGCTTGTGAATATTTATCATATTCTCTCGATATATTATGAAGGCTGCAGGCTAAACTGGCCTAAATATTTTTCATTCGAATATAAAGTTTATGCTCAATTCGGGATAACGATGGATTATGATAAAAGACAACTTTTTTATGTTTTTCTCTATGTAAACTCTCTCAAACATTCATTACTCTGTGATTATATCATGTTCACCAATTTAACTAATGTATAAACGCGCGAAAACAGCATTACCTTAAATATACTGCATATTTCGTGCAAATGGAAACTTATTGAATTTATTTTGTACTCGTATTGTTGATATGCTTACTGGTATAGTTATGGTTTAGTTTATTGATAATAAATAATAAAGTTATAACATCTAATGACTCAGATTTAAGCTAATAGACTCCTAATTTAAAAAATATACTAACAAATATAATATAGTTTCTACATAATGACATAATTCAAAGTTACCATCGCTTATGCACTACATTAAGTGTGATTTTTTTTAATCTTTATACAAATTTGCGTTTCATCATTTTCTATCAGCGAAATGAAATGGTGAGCAACACGGTGGCAATATCCTTAATATTTTTGAGCAAGAAACGTTATCAAAGTTAATCAAAGTTGGGAGTTCAATTTGCATACATTTTATTCTAGCTGTTTGCAACTACATTCATATGCTTGAAACAAAAATAATAGCATTAATCAATGAACTTTTGGTCCGTGTGGTGACGGACTAAGAATACAAGTGTCACCACCCCATTCTTTCCCACGGGTGTCGTATGAGGCGACTAAGAGAAGTAAGCAATTATCATCCATTGCATGACTGGTGGTAGGGCTGGGTACCAAGTGGGACGCACTTAGTATCGGGCCCGAGCGGGTTGGTACAACTATCTCCCGTGTGACATCACTGCGTTTTGGCTGTAGCAAGAGATAGCCGTTTATATTTCATTTCATATCTGTGAAATGAATTGGTGAGCAGCGGCTTGACAATACTCTCGGTATAGCCAAGTCCATGGGCAACGGTTACCATTTACCATCAGATAGACCGCGGCTCGTCTGCCACTACTTGCAATAAAAAAAAGGAACTAATGAAATCGCAAAGGAGTATCTAAGCAGAACAAGATTTAGATAATCACCTAAACATAATATACCTAATATGTATAACGATTGGCTAAAGCAAAGGAAAACCGACAGGTAAAAATTGTAACGATGCATTGTCGGCTCAGGCGACATCCGTTAATCTGCCAAATGATAATGAGCTACAGTCAGCCTTTGTATTAGACGTGATGCCTCCTGTGAGGGGTAAGAAAGAAATTACATCCCTCATGATTAGCCCTGTGACTGATTGAGGAATATCGTATAGGTGACATTACTTAAAAACGTGTAGATGGCGTCATATAAATGCATTTACTTTGTTGTTTAAGAACTAATTTAGATAATTCTTTGCTTTTTATTAAGAGGGGAGACTTAAAAAATAACTCCACTTTAATTTCTTTGGCATCGAATATTAAACTTAGGAGATACGAAGTATATAAGGATTTAAATATTGGTGGGTTTATGACATCCAATAACAAAGTGTGTTTCATCCAAAAACTATAGTCAAGTGTGTTCTGGGCTTGTCTTGGATTTCAAATGCACATTCATCAAAAACGAACAGTACGATTATATATGCCATTCAAATAAACGCAAATTGAAGAGTATGAAAGAAAAAAAACAACAATAAAAACTAGACGTCGCGGGACGTCTAGCAGATGTGACAACATCGAAATTATCTTGTAGAAATAAAACGATCATAACTTGACAAAGTACTCCTCAAGACGAATCAAACGAGTATAAACTCGATAGGGTTACGTAGTTTCATTACAGAGTTACTGTGGCCACCCTCCAGCATCATCATCAGCCCCTGGGTATCATCTAGACACAAAGTACTCGGCAAGACAAATCATACGAGCCCAAACTCGATGGGGATTTGCCGTTTCATTATAGAGTTCTTATGTCCACCTTTCAGCTCCATCATCAGATCAGCTCCATGCCATCATAATATTGCATTGTCACGGGATATACACATGCGTGTAAAATTTCAGCTCAATCGGAAACCGGTAAGTGTGTAAAATTCAACTTGCAAGATTTGAACGGGACAAGTACTTACAATAAAAGCGTCGCCACGCTAACAGCCGATTTTACCCTCCTTCCGCATTAGATGTTTCACATCAATAATAAACTAATAGTAATAAGTTAATTCACATACGACAAATTTATATTTCTTTCAGAGTAACTTATGCCATATGAACTTTACTAGTCTTATACGGTTGGATATGTATGCTATGGTCCCGCCATAGAATTTTGGCACGGAAGATGTTTATATGGCTCACGGCGCTGAAACTGAAGCGCCATCAAATTGTCATAATGTAAACTTACCGTTAGAATGTGGTTTACTACCTAATAAAGAAATTCATTAGGAAAACTTGCTTTTATAACAATGTATTTCTCTATTTTAAAAAGATAAAGTTGGGTGCATTATTCATACAAACCTACTCCGGACAAATATCTATAGACAATGAAAATCGTATCAACATAATTATGTTACGTGGTTTAGAAGTAAACAGAGAAACAGACAGACGCGTATTGAGACTTATTACTATTACTTATGACTTATTACTTATTATTGACTTTATGTTATACTATCTGTAGATATTTTACTTACGTCCGTTTCCGCGGTATTTGTTTATTTATTCATCATTTAAGAACAAAGACATTAAATATATATACCATTGAAATTACAGCTGAAGATGACATGCAAAAAATTAATAACTTAGAAATTTTTTTAAATATAATTGATTCAATAATAATCTGTTAAGATGGGCTAAGGTATAATTTATCCCAAGAATACTGAGCTTTTAATATTGATACAGTATCAACAAAAAAACCCACTGACCGAGCCTTAGAGAGAGCATTATACTGCCTGGTGATTCTCAATAAATGCGCGTAGTGTCCTAGATTAGACTTTCCTTTCTTTACAAAAATTTGTGAACATGTCTGTTCAACTATAAAAACATAATTTCGGTATATTAAAGGTTACCTGTGAAATACTATTATTGTCATTCTTAGTATCATAAAAAGCTATCTCAGTTAGTTAAAAATTGTAGCCTACTTCTGGAGTGTAAACTTAATGCCCGGCACAACTTCTCTAACGAGGTAAAAAGCCGGGCAGAGCAGTTTACGAGCTGCGACCGTTAATGTATTCATTATCTCATAACATTTACATTTCTGTCACTAGCTATGATATGTATTTTGTTGAATGAAACGAGATTCTGTGATACTTTTAGTTCTTTTGAACTATTACTGGGAGGGAAAAATTCACGTTGTTAATGAGACAGTAATGGTTAGATAATCATGAGCGTAAATTGTTTTGTGTGTCTTTACTCCGGAAAAATCACATGCCAATCCCTACTGCAGACAAAGCTTTTTTTTAGAAAATATGTTTGTTGTAATGTGAGAGAAATTGATTTATCACTCAAAACGCAAGTAATAAATTGTTTTTACTAAATACTATTTGGATAGTTTTTTTCAGCAATGTATATTTGCTTAGTTAATTATGTACACATAAATATCTACATATTTGCCGTGGAACGATGCGATCCACGCGGGGAAAGCCAGCAGTAATTGTTAGTAAGTAATACATAATATTCCTTTCATCTCTAGAGTTTGTTTTTATACCAATAAAACTATTTCTTCTCCCCTACATGACCTACATAGACTTCGATGCGTCACCAATACACTCGTCTATACTATTATTATAAAGAGGTAACGTTTGTGAGTTTGTGACGTTGTAAGGGGTAATCTCTGGATCTACTGAACCGATTTACAAAATTATTTCACCAATAGAAAGCTACGTTATTGTGGAGTGTCATAGGCTATAATAATTTCCAAAATTAATTACGCGTCTTTACTTACACTTGAATAATGTAATCCAAATTGTAAAAAAAATTGCTTTCGTCGCGTGCGCTGCGGAAACTATTGAGGATAGAACAAAACAATCTACTACAATATTAAATAACGTATCAAAATCTGTAAAAAAGTCCGCAATAGCATATGCCTATCTCCTACGGATAACTCACAATAACTGCTTTTACTGTTTAAATTGTGGATTAAAAATATTTTTTGTGAAGCTTATTTAGCCCATGTGGTATTAATTTATATATTTATAAATTTGTTTTTTAGAATGAAAATTCAATGTAAAATATTTGTGCCCTTTACTCTATACAGTTTAAACAAATATCTTCAAAGATATTAGCAAAATAAAAACGTGCGGTGCGCGCCGCCCCGGCCATTGCGTGGCGATATAGGCAGTATTATCATAGAGCAACGCGGACCCCCGGCGAACCCACGTTGCTCTATGAGTATCATACATCAGTCATCAGTATACATCTATTACTTTTGTTTTTGCGGGCCATTTTCGGCAAACAGGCAGTAATAACAAAAGGAACACGCGCCGATGTTATCAGGGCATGCTTAAAATCATCATGCTTATGGAGTTCCGTTGAAACTCTCAATTTACGAATAAATATGAGAGCCCACTTGAGCGACTACTACGATAACGACTTTCCACATAAACTACTGAATCTTGGAGAAGGAAAAATTTGCTGTCCTAATACCAACAGTAGGGATGACATTAAACTTGCCAATCGGTTAGGTCACATATTACACAAGTTAGAAGATCTGATAGACGCAATATATCCCGTTCTTGAAAGTTTTATGGAAAGAGATTATCATTGGCTTTGTTCTAGGGCAATAGTCCCAGAAACGATTCAGTGAATGAGATAAATAAAATTATTTTAGGAAAAATTCCCGGTCCATTGACGCTGTGTGTAATATTGAGGATACAGTGCACTATCCTCAAGAATTTTTAAATTATTTGAGTCCTTCTGGCTTACCTCCCCACGACTTGGCATTCCTATCATGCTTTTAAGGAACTTGAGACCCCCAACATGTGTAATGGCACAAGGCTGCTCATAAAAGAGTCGCGGGAGAATATAATCGTGGCGACCATTCTCACAGGGCCAGCAGTGGGACAACTTGCTTATATTCCGCGGATACCCATGATTCCGACTGATTTACCTATACCGATTAAAAGGTTACAGTATCCCGTCAAGGTCTCTTTTGCCCTCACTATTAATAAGTCCCAGGGTCAAACATTTTCTCTGGTGGGCATTGACCTGAGAAAGCACTGTTTTTCCCATGGGCAGTTATATGTTGGCTTATCTCGGGTTGGAACTCCTGAAAGATAATATATTTTAGTACCAAATGATAACATTACTACTAATATAGGTAGTATATCGAGAAGTTTTGAACAATTAAAATAAGTAAACATGATGTATTTATGTAAACAGTGTATATTAACATCAAGTAATAAAAATAACAACAAAAAACAGTAACATAAAAAACAAAACATACAAAAACCAATAATAAAAAACCAAAAACTAAAATAAAACAAAAAACCAAAATTAATAAAAATCTTCATCATAATTTTTATTTATCCCGAACTTTTAACCTGAGCAAAAATATTTCTAACGCGGAACGGAATCCGCGGGCACTGCTAGTATTATATAAAACTAGCCTTTGCCCGCGGCTTCGCTGCAACGACATGCTAGTATTTAGGGTATATCTCAGGTTCCCGATATAGCAGGATAAAATCTATACCAGTTGTTAAGTCTAATCGAGAGCTATAAAACAAAAAAAGTTTGTCTGTTTGTTTGTTCACGCATCACACAAAAACTACTGAACGGATTTTGATGCAACTTTTTTTATTTGAAAGGCCTTGATTAGACTCAATAAGTGGTGTACATTTTATCTCGCTACTATATTGGAAATCTGAGATATAACCGAAAAACTAGAAAATTATTTAAACTAGATTTTTTTTAGAATTTATTTAAAAGAACTACTGGATGTATTTTGATGCAACGTTTTTTATTTGAAAGGCCTTGATTTGACTTCAAAACTGGTAGACATTTTATCCCGCTACTATATCGGGAACCTGAGATATAACCGAAAAACTAGCTTTTGGCTGCGGCGGAGGCGCTGACCTGGGCATCGAACCGAAGACCTCATGATCAGCAGTCGCATACACTATCACTAGACCTTCGATGCAGTTAACCTGTCAAGCCGAGTAAAAATAAAGTTCACGACATAGTATAGCATAATAATAAAGTTGAATTGTTTTCTTTTTGTTCGCTTTTATAAGTTAAGTTTTGCTATTGGAATCTATTTTAATAACATATTTATACATTTTGATCTATAATTTAGCATATTAACGAAGAACTTCTGATTGACAGAGAATAGTTACTTTCTTATCTACTTCTCATGACTCTTGCGGGGTAGACAGAGAGAACAGAGTGGCAAAATACTCTATTCTTACACACATCTTGGAAAAGAGAATAGTTGAAATATGAATTCTGTTTTCTCTACAGAACCTATTTGTTTTTAAAATTAAACGCAATATAAACTATTAAATCAGACCCTCACAAAGCAAAAATACTCACTATCTATAGGAACATCATAAATCTATTTAACAAAATAAGTCGGTACTTAACGCCAGACTACTCCATTCCCCTCGAACTAACGACCATCAAAACAAATAGGCAGAAAACCCAAAACACAACAATTGCGTTTTTCCTGCAATAACAATAACTCAGTTCTAATCGTATGTAATACAATGTTCGTAGTACATTAACGGCAAACAAACAAATTTGACGACGGTATTTGACTAACGCGCAATGGTCACGCTATAGAGGTAAAGAAACTGAATGTGGCGAGATTATCGTCTCGCCCACCGGATTTATGAACGCTAATTGATTAATTTCAGCCTCTTGAGGTTAATGTGGAGTCCCTCTTTAGTTTCCCATGTAGTTATCTAAGTATGTGTAAGGGTTTTAATGGGTGGGTTTACCACCGAAGGAATGTAACATGGTTCCAGTGGCCCGCCAATAAAGGCGGAGAGACGGCACACGGCGGGTTTCTTTAGTGGGTGCAGGCCCCACACTACCCTGGTCGTTGCCCCGAACGATAGGGTGTGCGGTTAGGAACATTTTTTCCCGCCATAACAAAAAAAAAAAAAAAAAAAAGGGTTTTAATGGGTTTGTTCTTGTAATTCAGCATTTGTTTTATAAAACGAATATAACTCAAATAATTAATTAATAATTAAGTTTTCTTGCTATAAAACTTATATTTATTTATTGAGGTATATTTACAGTGCAAACACAAACATTTACTTAGTACATGTCAACATAAGGCGCGTGTGCTACGCCAATTACAAATATACACAATATCACAATAGGTATACGAATAAAACGTGCTAAAAAATTTACTAAAACTTAATTAACTACATGCAATACTTGAATGTTAAATAACAAAAAAACAAAAAATAAATCGATATATTTATTCCTATGAATAATTTTGTATTTAAAATGTTCAAAATGGTCTGAAATATATCGAGACTAAGTTTCCTATAACAGTGGTTATAGATTGCAGTTACTCTAGCAATAGGAGATTGTGCACCCGAGTTTGTTCGGTGTCTACGTACTTTAAAGAATAAGAAATTATTCTTAATTCTAGTGAACTTGTAGTTTCGTCTATATTGAAAGGAACGTTAGTTAACGTGCAGAAAAATTAACCCCAGCGAATTCCTGGAAAACTTACATGAACAGAAATATTGAGAAACAGCCAAAAGAAAACCAGCAAGTTTTTGCGAGAGTTACGATATAGAATTTCTTAGTAGCCATTTCTTTGAATTTAAAACGATGAAGTAACTATATCAAACTGGGTTTTGTTAAAAATTGCTGGAAATTATATTTATTATTAAGTGCTCAAAGCATAGAATTTTTCTATTCTATTCTTTATAAAATATGTATTATTTATATTATGCTTACGTTGTTTTTTATATATTGCGTGGGTTGAAACAAACATACGGCCCAAACGAACAAAAACTGATTTTTGTTTTGTGTCTACTGGAACTGTGTGACATTTCTTTAGTAATATGTTCGACCCTGCAGGTTTCTTTTTATTTCAATATTTTCCTTCAAATAACAGGTTATGAAAAGCTCTTGTTTTATTATTTTTGATTGGGGTACTATTTACATATTCACTACTTAAACAGGAAGGGAGGGAATATATATTACTTTTTCACAGAACATCGACTAACAGTGACCTCTCCCGTTTGCCATCGACCAACTATTACCCATTTCCGCGGGGCTAGCAACGCGCGTATAATATCTCTGATATAGCTAACGTTCTAATACACTACGGTAGTCGGACATATTTTTCCTCAAAACCTTATTATTCTTCCTATCTTCTTGTTACTATCCAACCTATACTCTCCTTATTATTCTTTCTATCCACCTCCTATCCCTTTCCTTTGAGATAACGACGCGCGAATGTTGTCTCTGGTGTCGCTAGCGTCTATAGATAACTGTTTACTATCAGAGGAGCCGTATGCTTGTTTGCCACCCAAGTAGTAAAATATAAAAAATAAAAATCGTAAAGTAAAAAGAACAATATTTTTTCTTTTCTTTGCTAATTCGTAAAAACTGTTTCTTATACGTAGACCTGTTTTTTTAATAATATAAATATTTAACGAGTGATCTTAAGTACGTTTTACGTTTTGTTAATTTTACCACAATTTGTTTGAGCTTCTGCTGAGCCAACAAACTTTGTTATAGTGTATGTTTTACTTCTTGAGGTAAACCGATATTGCCCTGCGGTGTAGTACAGAGTTATGTACTAGAATTTAACCGATATTTTGTTAGTAAGATAACGAATCTAAAAAGCGATCCCAATATTTTTTTGTTAATTGATATAAATCAAAGTTATTGTTTCATTGCAATAGAGTCTATTGAATATACTATATTTTAACTGTTTAAACATGCAAAATAATTAAATATCACAGTCTTTTTACCCAGGAATTAAAACCACAACATGATATCGATTACCAGAAGTATCAATAAACGTAAGGGATATTTTGGCGAAAATGAGTTATATATACCATTGGATTAAGAATATCCCGCACTATCGACTGCTATTATTTCTGTATCGTTAAAAAAAATGTCCTTTACAGTACAAATTATTGGTCTACGTAAAACGATTCATGACAAAAAAAATTATCTAACAGTCATTATCATATTTTCTTCTCGGAAAAATAATGTAACTCATCGTGTTAAATAATTTCCACCCTTACCTTAAAACTAAAATCAGTAAATTTAAACAACATCTTCCTTACTTTATTTCATGATTATTTAAAAGATTAGAGTATTTAAAAGAATTATTCTCTTACATTATTATCTCATAAAACTATTTTTATTATATGCTCCTTACTGTAAAACGTGGAATACTCAGAAAGTTTTGAGAAACTAAAAAACTAACTTCTATGGATAAAATATTTTAATTAAATCTTTTTAAAGAACTCTCCACCAGTCTATATACAAAGTTTCATGCGTGTGAATCAATTTTCGAAACATTTTTTCCAGTCAGCCGCAGACACCTCTTCCACGGCCTTGTCGAACGCTGCTAGCGCGTCTTCCGGCGATGAAAACTGTATCCCTTTCAGTTGATTTTTTATTTTAGGGAATAAAAAGAAGTTGCTCGGTGCCAGATCAGGGCTGTAAGGAGGGTGACCCAAGACTCTGACCGATTTGGTGTCCAGGAAGTCCCTCGTTTTGAGCGCTGAGTGCGCGGGCACGTTGTCATTGTGAAGCAGTACCCCGCGGAGCCCGGTGTTCGGACGCTTGTTGCTCATTGCAAACAAAACTTCTGGCAGGCATTTTGTGGTATACTATTTGGCGTTGATGCTGCTTTGGCCTCGTAATGGAATTGAAACCAGATACCCTGTCAAAGTGAAGAAACTAGCGATCAAAATTTTCCCAGCGCTTCTCGATCGCTTCACTTTCGTTGGTTCGTTTTGAAACAGCCAAACTGTCGACTGACGCATTGTTTCTGGATCGTATTTATAAATCCAGGATTCGTCACCTGTCACAATGTCGTAAATGCGCCGATACGAGCCTGCTTCAAATTTTTGAATCATATCACGGCACCACTTCACACAGGCTTGCTTTTGAGCTTCGGTGAGGTTCTGCGGCACCCAGCGCGAAACTATCCTTCTCACGCGAAGGTGCTCGTGCAGAATCTTGTGAACGCTTCCCGAACCAATCTGCAGTGTATGCTGAATCTCTTTATATGTAATTCGCCTATTTTCTTGAAGTATTTTTTTACTGCCAGCACACTTTCTTCCGTGACAGCCGTCGTAGGACGACCACTCTTTTATTCATCGCCCAAATTAAGGCGACCGCGCTTGAATTATCTCACGCGAGTTGTTTGCGAATGTTTGTGTCGAAATTCCTTCTTTGATGTTGCAAATATTTTAACAAGTTTAAACTATTTGTTGCAATACTCTATTGGATTAATAGTCTTGATATTGCAAAATTCCTTCCATTCATCCATCCATCAGCCTTTTAACGTCCACTGCTGGATATAGGCCTCCCCAAGAATGAGGGATAGTGCCGTAATCGCCACGCTTGGCAGGCGGGTTGGCGATCGCAGTGGATGTTGTTAATACTTGAGGGAGTGCTGTTGCCCATTCCCCCGTGTTCCTTAGTCGGCTCTTACGGGTGGGTAGAGAGGGGTGGGAAAATTCTAAAGCAGGCCCCCACAAGGCAAAGCCAAAAAAGTTATAGAGAGATTTAAAAAAATATAATTGTTTTTGGATCTCCTGAAAAACCTTGGTTACCTTACATTAATTGATACTTCTAGTATCGATATTCTGATTTTTTAAAGAAAATCCGCATTTACAATGCATTGTATCTTTATATTATCTGCAAAACAATACGAGGAAATAAGATACAAGATTTCATATTCAGAGTGCAGTATACGGAAATACAGTTGGATTTAGTAAAGCCTGAGCTTAGAACACAAAACTCCGCCTGGCTGATTCGCTCAAAACGATCTGATAGGGCGCAGTGCTAGGCGACAGTGCAAAACTATTCCGAGCACTACTATAAACACACGAAACTATTTAGCCATACCCTTTCTCACTTTGTTATCACGTCAATGTAACTCAATTAGATAGTTTAAGTAATCAAATTGTGTTGATATTTCTAAACATAACATTCGCCTAACCTAACACAAGTTTTGTCTTCCCAGTTTCTCGAGTTTGAGATTGGGCAAGCGAGAATATAACATGCTAAGGCAATGATAAAGACAAGTCAACGTTTAGTTTTATTAAATTATGTTTGATTTGTAGCGGTCTACCTCTCGACTCTGCTTGCTGATTTACTTCAAATATTATAAGCATCGATTTTTGTTTCCAACCCTTTTTCTGTCCCACTATTGGGCACGGGTCTTCTCTCATGGTAAGAGAGGATTAATCCATAGTGCACCACTCTGGCCCAATGCGGGTTGGCAGACTTCACAAGCCGTCGAGAAAATCTCTCAGGCATGCAGGTTTCCTCACGATGTTTTTCTTACACTGATCAATGATAAATTGTAAACAAATAAACACATAATCTTGAAAAATAAGAGATGTGTGCTGTACGACGTCTGCACCTTGGACAAATAAACATTGATTAAATTAGTAAAAAAATATTTGTTTAAAATACACTGTATTGGAAAATTCTTACAAGTATATTATTTAACTGCAATGTAAGGCGATTGGTTTTGTCAAGTTATAGTAGACACACAGAAGGAAGCCCAAGGTTTTTTTAAAGAGTCTCATTAAGTTTATATATAACGCTAAGAAATTGGCTACTCTGTACTTGACCAAATGAAAATGAGCCTTTTAGCATGTATTTCCACACTAATCGTGTAAATTCTAATAATAAGCTTTGAGGCGTCTGCTTTCGCCAATATCTTACTAAACACTTAATTGTATTATTAACTTTTTATTAAATTATATATTTTAGGATTGTTATATCTGAAATTATTATTAAAATAAATTTGATTTTTGTTATAAATTCTGGACCTATCATTTGAATTAGTATTGCACATATCTTACTAAAGAGGTGATTCTGTACTTTAACACTATAACTGGACTACGCATGTTTTAAACTAAAAATAACCTATTCATGTCCCAAAAACTTCATCAAACTCAGATAAATGCCGCCAAAAAATAACTCCGAAATATCTGTATGAAATGACTAACTATAACAAAAGCGACAAAATAGCGCGACTATGCAGATAGTTTCTATAGTAGCGCCTTTAGAGGTAGCCTCTTTGTTGTAGGCAGTCGACGCGCTGCAAACTAGCTGAAACAAATCTCGCTGGAACTAGGTTATCCCTTCCTGTGTGTTGGATATTTGTCCGCAAACGCCATAACTGCCGGTACGCATATGAAATATCTCGCTCAGGATATTAAGTTTCCAATAACGTTCCGTTTGCATGCAACTATTATTATTCATACACATACTTATATTGTAGCAAACCCGGACTCCGTCCTCGTAAACTTAAATATATAAATACGTCACTTTATGGTACACTTATTATCTTTTTGCAAAAGTAGCTGTACCACAGGAACTTTGGTGGAAAAGGTTTGGTTCAGTAGTTACAATGTGAAAATGTATAATATACTCAATAAACAAATGAACTTACTTTCGCTAATATTAGTAAGAAAGTAAGAATTGAATTCTGAAGTGGACTGGTTAAGAAGATATACAATACGAAAGTGGAAGGATGTAGGTACAGGGGAAGACCGAGACTAACCTACCTAGACCAAACCGGTCATGTATTGAGGAAAGGTGGAGTCAGGAGTCTCTGGAACTGGCAAGCGTGTATGAAGAGAGTTATGAATGTTGAGAAAGCGAGAGATTTATGCAAGAATAAAGTACTTTGGCACTCTGTTCTCTCTACCTGCCCTGCAAGGTAAATAGTGTGATGATAAGTAATTATTAGGATAGCCACTGATCGTTTCTCTTAACAATCCATAATAACGTTTTCTACTGGATACGAAACGAGAGCTTTTATTTAACTGACGAAACGAAACTAGTCAGGGGGTGATGAACAGATGCCTTAGTAATTATCTCCACCTCAGTTTTATTAAAGACCCGCCTTAGCTTCACCCGGGTGTAATTTATTATTGAGTAAAATCTCTAGTAATTTTGAAGAACTACAATTCTCTGTTATATTATGATGACATGTTATCGTATCTCTTAAGTTTTTTCCAGCGTGCTCTAAGCACGTTTTTGTTGTCATGCCACTTGACTAGAAAAAACAAATTTCTTCACTTATAAAAAAATTGATAAGGATATGTTCCACGTATAAACCTTCTTGTAAAAAATATCTAAACGAGAGACAAAATTTTATAAAAATGATATTATATCGGAGATATAATAGCGGAGAAATCGACATAAACGGACAGCGACTTTTTTAGAGATATAAACACCCAACAACGTGTAGTGATACTGTCCGGTAGACCGCATGTCACCTTATCCAATACAACATAATTATGCTAATATAAGCTTCTACAGAGGATATCAGATGATATCATTTAGGAGTCACATTCTGATATTCACATTTATGGTTTCCTCAGATCCTTGAATGTAATTGTCACAAGGAGTAATTCATTCAATAACTATTCAACAGGGTGGGTGCTTCAGTAATCGCGGTTTGATCGATCGGGGACAATTTCATACATAATTTAACGCTTCATAAGTGGCTTTGAGGAAAGAGATGAGCGATGGAGTATGGGTAGTAGTAATGGGAGGATTATCTATAGAGCATTAAGGTCCCATAGATAACATATTTATAATTCAAATAACCACGAATATGAGTTCTATACTTAGGGATGCAGTGTGGGACAGGCTTTAGAATTGTCCCACCCCTCTCCAACCATGGGAGTCGTAAGACCCGACTGAGGGAATACCGGGGGAGTGGGCAGCAGCACTCTTTCGAGTATTAACAACATCCACTGCGATCGCCAACCCGCCTGCCAAGCGTGGCGATTACGGCACTATCCCCCATTCTTGGGGAGACCTATGTCCAGCAGTGGACGTTAGTTTTCAATAAGAGAGGTAGTAACTTTGTTTTTGGTAGTAATAATTCGGGGCTACATGTTCTTATATGCGTAAGATGACAAATGAATAATAAAAAAAAATACCTCAGTAATTGTTAGTAAGAACCCTGAAAACTCCAAACCATCCAGAAACCTACTCGAAAATACATAAAAACATTATCAAAATTGGCCCAGCTATCTTCAAATTTTTGTAAGACAATTGATTTCAATAAAATACGTAGATACATAATCAGTGTAACCAGTGACTATACATTTTGCTGAAGTAACTTAATTGTACGAAGCATACGAGGTAATGCGCCCTACCTGATCCACTTCAGGCCATTCACAATTCCAAACCACATTATTATTCACCTACCGTTTAAAATTTGTAAACTTGTGGTACTAAGTGCCTACCTGCCTTTCAGTTGTGCTCAGAAAATATAAAAGTTTATTCTACACCAACACGATATAGAAGATTATTTCCTTTGTGAAGAAGTAAAATTGTGTTACCCGCTACAGCTTGCACCTTGCACCACCCAACGTCACGTGTTTGCCAATTGTTAAAGCTCACGATGAGCTCGTGTTTGTTCACATGCTCCTTGCGCTAATGAATCCTGCTTTATGTCCTTGCGTGAGCCTTACACTACACTCTGTTAACACTACAGAGAAATTTGGAGTTATTTAATTTTTTTTAAATAACTTCCTTGAAAAATTCGCCTGTTGCATAGAAAAGATATTTGGTCTTAGTTTTTTAATTTTATCTACTCGACACTCATGCCTGAACATTGAGTGAGTCGTAAGTTGGAATAAAAATAATTAAATAATTTAAGGAATTAAATTGTATATTATCAGACAACTATAATAGTTTATTGTTATACTACATGGGTAGCAAACAAGCATACGGACCTGATGGTAAGCGGTTACCGTAGGCTATATATGCTAGTAACACCAGAGGCATCACTCGCACGTCGCCATCTTCAAGGAAAGAGATAGGAAGGATAATAAGGATATTTATAAAGAATAGTAAAGAGAGGATGAGAAGGATAATAAGGAGGGGATATCGAAGGATCTTGAGGGCGGTACTTCCCCGATCGAGCTGGCGGCCCATTCATGCTGGGATAAATAAGGCTTTACTAGGTACTAAAGTTGTAGGTATTTAGATGGTTTATGCAAAACTATTATTTTTAAATGGATAAAGAATTTGATGTTAATAAATTAAACTGACGAGCGAAACACAATAATTTGTCACAATCACATTACGTTAGTGCGCACAAAACTTTTATACTATTTTTAAGAGAACGCATTGTCCGCTGCAGACGGATTATGTTTCAATACACGATACGGACGTTTGCAATGTCAACAGAATTTCAACGGAGCGAGTTCAAAAAGCTTTGTCGGCTACAGTTTAAGAGCATTGTGTGTTATCCGTCTGAAATGAAATATACCTGTGAACCAAACACCCGTGTTATAGAATGCGCATCACTACCCACGGTCGGATTATATTTTAGTTTGATAGATTGTTCGTGTGAGCAAAGCTGCAATATAGTAATTTGTTTTGATCGTGTTTATAGATTTATGAGGTGTTATTTCATACACGCTTGTGGCTTGTTATGTCTTACATTTATTTTAGTTATTGTTCAGGAATCCAGTGATTTTAGGATTAGAAGTGGTCCTTCATAAGACATGCGACTACTGCGACGAGAACTTGAGGTTACTATTGCCAGAAATCAATGGAATAAACGCCCATCTATTAATCTAAGCCAGAATACATCAGTTATAATAATCAATGTCTGTCCTACAGAGGCCATACACTATTCTGAAAAAGTATGTAGTTACAAATCAACTAGAGTTTACTAGCTTATAAACAAAGGAATTTTCTTCGCTAATTTAGGTAGGTAGGTACGTTTTATATTTCTCGCTGCCGAACGTCGTCAGAGCAATGCTGGCAGTGGAAAGAATTGGGCCGCGAACGCTGCCTTCTGCGAGGAGGTCATCTTGCAAAAGGAAGCGGCGGAGGTGGCCATGGAGGAGGATCCCTCCGCTGACCAGAGCCGCCGCCAGCGACTGGGGCGGCGCATGCACCTAATATTTTTTTTAGGTAATAAGACGATACTTTTGTTTGTATAAGACAGCCTACCGGCTCATATTTGTTTACATGTGCATCATAAGGAAGTTAAATTTAAAAAGGTTCATCTAGCGTGCTACAAAATGCCACATTTCCATCTACAACTTCAGAAATGATAACTATTATTAATACAATTATAAGCCATTATAACAATTGTTCAATGTGAGATAACATACGAATAATATACTCGTAGATTTAAAATAAAATTCTTCAAGTGCTTCATTCTTTAACAAACAACCGTTTTCTAAGCAATACTCTTTTGCTATCTATCTATCTATTTGTAATTCTCTGCTGTTTCTCCACCTGATATCTATTTGTATAAACTGTTAGCTCCAAAAACGGTATTAACTTGATTCAGTCTTTTGTATAAACTGTATTTTAAAGCCTTTACAATGTGTCAAGATAGTAATATTTACTTAAACTTCGTGTTTACGCACAACTTGCTTTCGTTCTGGATAAATCATTTGTCTAGTTTACTCACAGGATAGTACCTAATTCTTCTAACGCTTATAAAATCTACTTTGTCCGTCAGGCACGAGGACGTAAACAGCTGTGAGAAAGAAAAGTCAGAATCGTAACTTCATTCATAGTTCTTTATTACATGACTGTAGGTACTATCTCCTGCGATATCTTCTGCTTCGGCCTATAGATTAGGGTAACATTTTTTCCCGACATATTTTATTGGAAATCCCCAAATTTTGCTCAAAGCTAAGCTCTATATACCCGTGAAACCCGTATTAAAACTCATTCAATCATTTTAGATACTTATATTCTGTAACAAATAGTCACACATATAAAAAAAAAATCGTTTTTATAAATAACTTCAATACACAGAGACACAATATTTCTTGAAGTTGTCGACGACTATGTCTATTCTGGGAGAAACAGTCCAGTTAGATAGGCACAACTTCGAGAAAGAGGTCAATCGACGAATCCAACTCGACTGGGCAGCATTTGGGAAGCTAAGGAAGAACTACGAAAAACGAAGGTCTACGACCAGTCTGTGTTACCAGTGATGTCATATGGAACAGAGACGTGGTCTTTGAATGTTGGCCTCGTATCAAGGCTCAAAGTCGCTCAGCGGGCCATGGAGCGGGCTATGTTTGGTATTTCCCTACGTGATCGAATCCGTAATACGGAGATCCGTAGGAGAATGGGAGTGACCGACATAGCCCGCCGGGTTGGCATGCTGAAGTGGCAATGGGCAGGCCACATCGCTCGATGAACCGACAACCGTTGGGAGTGAAAGGTTCTCGGGTGGCGACAAAGTATCGGACGCCGCAGCGTAGGAGGCCCCCCACCAGCGAGATAAAACCGATTTATTGTTTTATCTAAATTTCTTGTTAGGTAATAAACCATTAATACTAACCATAAAAACTACAATATATTGAAACCTTCGTCAGGTTTTTTAGTCGCGTTGTTAATGATTCGATGGCAGCCTAACTTTGCAACCCGTCGTTATAATGATGACGAAAATGGCATGGGACATAATATTATTACAGTTATTTGGGGACATCTTTCCCTGCAGTTATCGGCATGATGTCATTTACACCCGGAATATATATAAAAAAGCTAGACGTCGCGGGACGTCTACCAGATGTGAAAACATCGAAATTATTTTACTGAGACCACCTTCCAGCTCCATTGTCAGACCCTGGATACCATCTAGAGACAAAGTACTCTTCAAGACAAACCATACGAACCCATACTCGGGGATGCGTTGTTTCATTATCGAGTTTCTATGTCCACCTTCCAGCTCCATCATCAGTTCAGCTCCATGTCATCATAATATTGCATTATCACGCAATATAAGTACATAATGTGTGTAAAGTTTCAACTCGATCGGAAACCGGAAAGTATGTCAAATGTAACTTGCAAGATTTGAACGGCACAAGTAAAATAAAAGCGTCGCCACGCTAACAGCCGATTTTACCCTCCCTCCGCATTAGATGTTTCACATCAATAATAACATATTTATCTGCATTCTGGGGCTGCATCATAAATGCAATGTAAAATATTAAAGAATTTCTCAAGCGTTACAGAGTATATTCAAATGAACGTCATTGTCATATCGAGTTATCTACTCTGTGTCACAGTGTTGCTATCGTTATGCATCATGTTCATGAACACCGGTGATATTCACTTTATAGCTTGTCAACATTCACATATTTTCATGTGAATTAAGTTCTGGTGTATGTATTATTAAAATCTCGTCCCGTATTAAAAAAGATGCATATTTAGTTATATAGAATGTATAAAATGAGCGTGATTAAGCACGTATGTTTTTGCATAATGTCTGAATGTCAAGATTGATAGAAAATTAAAGAACTTTTGCATAATGATACGTGTGAATTATACGACTTCATAATAAAATAATACTTCATAGACTTCATAATAAATATGCTGTGTGGGGGAGCGAGTAGGTATGAAAGAGAGTATTGGTGTAAAGATGCGAAAAGGAATGCTCCGATGGTTCGGACATGTGGAAAGAATGCCGGACGAGCGACTGGCTAAGAAGATATACAATGCGAAAGTGGAAGGATGTAGGTACAGGGGGAGACCGAGACTTACCTACCTAGACCGAATTGAAATACATGACGTATTGAAGGAAGGTGGAGTCAGGAGCCTCCGAAACCGGCGAGCGTGTATTAAGAGAGTTATGAATGTTGAGGAAGCGAGAAATGTATGCAGGAATAGAGCCTCTTGGCACTCTGTTCTCTCTGCCTACCCCGCAAGGGAAATGGCGTGAAGATAAGTTAGTTAGTAAGTCTGTGTGGGGCCAAGAATAGCTCCGTCTCTTCCTATGGGAGTCGTAAAAGCCAAGGGATTACTAAAAACATCCACTGCGATCACCAACCCGCCTGTCAAGCGTGGCGATTATGGTAAAACCCCCATTTTGGGGAGGCCTATGTCCAGCAGTGGACGATAAAAGGCTGATGGATGGGGATGGATGGATAATAAAATAGCTTCCATGCGAGACTTTATCACCGTGGACTTTAAAATTTAAATCCATTAATCTTCACCATACCACAGGAAGTCCTAAAACCCCTAGGGATAAAATTACCATAAGCAGTCATGAGGACTGCCGACAGAAGTGAAAACTTAAAAGAGAAATGAAAACATTCCTCAGTCTTCAGTTTTTTTATGTATCTAAGTAGATCTCATTTGGGCTGAAAATGCATGCAATTATTGTTACTTATAAAGGGAACAGTATTTAGTGAAAATTGTTTCATTCGACGGCGTTCTACATAAATATATATAAGATTGAGTAAACAGATTGCGCTTTGTCACGAACTTACGAGTTTTGTCAGCTCTGTGTTAATTTCGTAATTAAAATTCAATAATTGCGTTTTTTGATAATATGGCTAGCTTAAAAAATAACATTACAGTTAACTTTGACAATGCTGTTTTACAAAATATTGTATCCAGTAATGCACTTAGGAACCGGTCGAATGTAAGCCGGGCGCCGTTCATCGTAGCTCGGGGGGAAATATTTAATTCAGTGCACATTTCCAATATTGCTCTAATGGCTGGACTCTGTGTGCTTCTACACCGATCATTTACACAATACATTCGTTTTAACGTTCACTAGCCAATAAAACTTTACCAGTGTTAAATAAAATTGTAACTTTTTTTTTACACTACGTGGGTGGCAAACAAGCATACGGTCCACCTGGTGGTAAGCGGTTACCGCAGCCTATTAGGTAAGCGATAGCACGTGGAGATGTAAATCAACTTGACTGCACAGATGGCGGAGTGGTTCAGATACCGGCGTCCCGCTCGGATGTTGTGGGTTCTATTCCCACGCAGGACAACTCTGTGTGTGATACACAAATTGTTCTGTGTCTGGGTGTTCTCGATATTGAAATAATTTCAAGAATCATTTCAAGATTGCAAATTTCTTCCACTCAATTCGGCTAGAATCAGTTACATCCGTTCACAAAATGTAAAAGAGTTATCAGTCTTCACGTTTTTCCCAAATCCATATACAAATTTTAAGTGTCTGTTTGCAATGTCTAAATAACAGCTTTTTACTAAATGCATATGAAAGTATATAGATACGTTACCTATACCATGACATACACACAAATACCATTTTTTATAGATTTTGTCTCTCTGTCTGGCTGTTGGTTCCGCCTTATCTCCGAAACGGCTATATCAATTTGGCCGGGACTTTAACTGGTAGATAGCTGATGTAAGAAGAAGTAACTTAGGCTACAAACATGTAAAATATATTATATATGACGAAGTCGTGGATTGCAGCTAGTCATAGATCAAACCTCAAAAAAAAAGAACATATCAAAACCCGCTATTTGTAAGTTATGACGCCACATACAGATACGCATAACACGTTAAAGTTATAGCACCTTTCTGTTTAGGTTGTGTTGTGTGGGGTGTGTGTTTTATATTAATTTAGGAGTTTGTCGCTTAGCGGTAACATTGTCCAATAGGTTTATATATGTATATTATTCTAAAAGTTTTTACGGGATTTAAACCATGTTCCTAGATTTTTACTTACGAGTTTCCGATATTTCGGCACTGTTGCAAGCGCCATGATCACGGAGCAACTAAAGTCTTCGCGGGTGGGAATAGACGAGAGTATCTGAGGATTGTGAAAATTGTCAATGTTGTGATTCGTCCCTGCCTCCAAAAGTAAAAATTTACATGGTATAAATCCTGCAAAAACGTTTAGAATAATATACATATACAAACATATTGGACAATGTTACCGCTAAGCGACAAAGTCCCTGTATAGAATAACATCCTTACTAATATATATAACAGTTTTGCCTCGTCTGCGGATGGATTCGCCAAAATACCCTAACAGAAACTAACATCAATTATAGTCCAAAAAACGAACCTCGTAGACTTAAATTACTTGCACACCCCATCAGAACATGTTGGATACCTTCAACAACCCCACACGACGGAGCAGAGTTTAGGGTTAAAACCGTGTCAAGGGAAGACTGATAGATTTTTCACGGGGATAAACATAGAGTTCTGACATGGATTTATTCACTAGACTTTATAATCATTAAATATATTACCACAAACGTGTCTAACTACCAAACCATAGACATAACTCGCGCTCGATAGGCGCAATACACTTAACAAGTACAAACACACGAAGGGTACAAGTAAACATGAATATTTATGTAAATATCAATTAACATATTAAAAGGAGGTTGTATGTTGCGAGCGACATAAATCGGGTAGCGGAAGCGGGGCGGGTTGTATATCATAGCGTACGTCAGTCGCGGCTCTCGGGGCCACGACGTTGCATTAAAATATGAGTTACTGTGTCGTTGTAGTTAACAATAATGATAGTGTAGTGATATTATTTATACAAACGCGCCGCCGCTGCAGGCAGTGGTTAGATATTCAGCTAGTTTATCGTTATATCTCAGAGTTCCGATAAAATAACTTGATAAAAATAATGAAGACCAGTTTTTAAGTCGAATCAAGTGCTACTAATCATCAAAATATGTTTAATAGTCCATGATGCGCGAACAAACAAACAGATAATTAGATTAAAATAATATTTATAGTTCTGAGATGCCTAAATAGCTTAATACAGTTTTAACACACTTTTATTAACTTCGCATGTACTTACCTATCTATATATATATCTATTTTTATTGGATCGGAATCTTTGAACATGATTTTGTGTTGAAGTGGTTGACTTCAACACTTTGGATAAAAATGGAAATTTGCACACTTATCAGGAACCGATGACAATACAGTAAATAATAAGCTTATCCCTTTCTATGGGTTTGTAGCCAACAAGGAACCCTTATAGTTTCGCCATGTCCCTCCGTCGGCCTTTCCACAGCCTAGCTCAGAGATTTAGTACTAGAAAGCTATAATTTGGCATGAATATACATATTAATCAGGCCGAAAAAGTAGTGCGGCCGGCGGGCCACTGAAGGAATGTAATATGCTTCCGGTGGACCGCCAATAAAGGCGGAGGCACATGGCCTGTTTCTTTAGTGGGTGAGGGCCCCACACTACCCTGTTTATTGCCCCGAACGACGGGGTCTAAACAAAAAAAAGGCCGAAAAATTAGTAATTAAAATATCTTAATTAAAAAATATTGTACCTCCTGTACTTGTAAAATGAGGATGTTATTTTTTTTCTTGAATAGGTACCTTAAAGTGAATTGATACCTCATTGTTCGAAAGGTCTTTCAAAAATATTGCAGGTTTGTTAAAACAATAAGTACCCATCCATTAGTGAAATATAGAGCGTTAGAGCGTAAATTTTTGTTAGATCGAAGAGAGTCAGCTAAATGGTTGTTATTGGATATACTATATATTATTAGTGGGTAGGTACATAGTAGTTAGTTGTATTGTGTTCATAGTAATGAAACAGGGTTTTTTCTAGTGTTATGGTTCATTCGGGAAGTGAGAGCACCGAAGATATATACTGCTACTACTATCTGTGTAGTGATGTACTAAGAATAGTGTCACCATGCCATTCTATGCCTTGCCTATCGTACAAGGTGATTTTTTTGGTTATGGTGGCAGACGAGCCTCGACTCACCTGATGGTAAATGGTAATCATCGCTCATGGACTCAACTATACTTAGAGTATACAACCCGCGCAAAATGGTGAGCCCATTTCATTTCACAGATAAAATGAAAGAATAAATGCAGGAGGCGGTGGTACCGACCTTTTTTTTTTTTTTATTTTTTTTTTTATTTTAGGTGGGCAAAAATGTCCTACCGCACACCCCGCTGCCCGGGGAGACAACGGGGTGAATGGGGCTCTCACCCACTAAAAACCCACCGTGCGCCTCCACCCGCCCTTGCTACGGCGGATCACGGGTACCGCGTCGTTACGACCGCGATCCGCAGGCGGCAGCCCCTACGGGCACCCTCTCTTGAGCGACGCCTCGCGCACTTGGGCGTCACACCTTCGCGGTAGGCTTCCGCGGACGGCAGGGTACTCCCCGACCCCACCGTCCGCAGCCTCGGCTAGGGCGGCATCAGGCGCAAGTAAGCGCGCGCACGCCGCCCCTCGCGCCGGCGGCGAATCGGGTCCGCGAAGGAGGATTCCTCACGGGCCCTCTCCGCCACCTCCTTCCGCGAGATGACAGCCTCGCAGAAGGTGGCGACCGCGGTCCAGGCCCTGTCACTGCCAACCATCGCTCGCGCAACGGCCGGCAGCGACAGGTCCACGCCTATGACTGCAACGAGTTCCCGGCGCTGCACATCCCAGGCCGGACACGACTCGAGCGTGTGCTGCGCCGAGTCCTCGTCGCAGTCGCAGTGGTGACAGCCTGGGGTCGTCTCCCTCCTTGCGATCGTGTGCAGGTATTTGCCGAAGCAACCATGCCCCGACAAAACCTGCACCAACCGGAAGGTGAGGACCCCGTGCTGCCGCCCTGCCCATTCTTCCAAGATCGGCCGGAGCGCCCCCACGGTCCAGAGACCGGCTCGGGGCGTCTCCAGCCGAGACTTCCACTTTAGAACGGTGGCGCGGCGGGCATCTTCCCGCCACGATGACATTGCGCTCGGCGAGGGGCGGCTGCCCCCCGCCCGCGCCATCGACGCCCGCCGATAGACGTCGGCGAGCACCTCCGCCTCCAGATCCCACGGGGGGGTTCCGGCCAACGCGCAGGCTGCATCGGTCGAGACCGTGCGGTACCCGCGTATTGCCCTGACCGCTACGACCCTCTGTGGACGCCACAGAAGGGCCCTATTGCGAGCGGCCAGGGACTCCGCCCACACGGGCGCGCCGTACAGTGCCATTGACCGTACTACCCCCGCGTAGAGCCGTCGACACGCAAGACTCGGTCCGCCCAAATTCGGCATAGGTCGCCCGAGGGCGGACGCCGTGTTGACGAGCCTTGGCGCAAGACGGCGGAAGTGCTCGTCAAAGTGCCACCGTCCATCCAATACCAGGCCCAGATATTTGATGTGGGCCTGGATTGGGAAGCCCACACCGTTGACCGTTATCGAGGCGCTGGCGGGCGGGCCCCGTCGGCGCCCATGGAAGAGTAGAGCCTCCGACTTTTCAAGGGCCACCCTAAGCTCCAGCGCCTCGATCCGCCTGACCACCTCCGCGGTACCTGAGGTGGCCAGCGTTGCCGCCTCCTCGAGGGTCCTGCCCCGGGCTGTGACGAGCGTATCGTCTGCGTAGCAAATTACGCCCAGCCCGGGGGGGAGCCGGCCACGGAGGACCCAGTCGTAGCCGATGTCCCACAGGAGCGGCCCAAGAACCGAACCCTGCGGGACGCCGCACGACATAGCCCTCCTTACAACGTCCCCTTCCCGGTCCACGAAGAGGACGCTGCGGCCGTCCAGGTAGTCTGCCACCAGCCGCCTTAGGTAGAGGGGCACTCCATGGTACCGGAGTGCCTCCTTGATGCAGCCGAATGGCAGACTATTGAAGGCGTTGGCGACGTCGAGCGACACCGCCAACAGCACTTCCCTCGAGGCGACGGCCTCCTCAGCCGCGGCCTTCAGGCGCAGAATGGCGTCGACCGTAGACCGACCCGCCCGATATCCAAACTGGGCGTCGGACAGGTCGGGGCCGACCGCTCCTAGGTGCCGGACGATGCGGGCAGCGACTACCCGCTCGAGAAGTTTGCCCGCCTCGTCCAGCAACACGATGGGCCTGAAGGCCGAGACCGTATTCGGAGGCCGTCCCGGCTTCGGCAGGAGCACGAGCTTCCCCTCCTTCCAGCAGTCAGGGAACCCTCCAGCATCTCCTGCCTTTTTGCGTCCTTGGCGCGACAGATGGCCAGCTTTAACGCGGCGCGCGCACTGCTGTACGCCGCATACAGCTGGCCCTCCCGCTCTTCGTCGCGGATTCGGCGACGTCGGCTGCGGGTGTAGGACCTCCGGGCACGAATACAGGCTGCACGGAGGCCCGCAAGCTCCGGGGACCACCAGTAGACCCCCTTCCGTCGAGGCGGGCGCCGCACGCGGGGCATGGCCGCATCGCAGATCTGCGTAAGCATGCCGCGAATGCGGCCAGCCTCGGCGCCCACGTCTTCCGTCAGGGGGGGAGGCAGCCAAGATTGAAAAATGGCCGCCTCCACTAGCAGGTCCCGGTCGAGCTTACCCACAGCCCATCGCGGAAAAGCGGGAGTTCTGTCCGCCGCGTGACCCCTGCTGGCGCCCTGAAGGGTCCGGGAGACCTCTATCTGAATGTATCTGTGGTCAGATAGGGTCTCGACCTCCTCCAGGACTCGCCAGCTCCTTACGCGTGCGGCGACACCGGGGCTAGCGAACGAAAGGTCCACTATCGACCCGCCCCCGCGCCGCACGCACGTTAGGGCGGACCCTCGGTTTAGCAACACGAGGTCCGCCGCTGCCGCCCACTCTTCGACCGCCGCACCTCGGGCGTCCGTCCCGGGGGACCCCCACGCCGTTGATTTGGCGTTGAAGTCCCCCAGCACGAGCACAGGGCTCGGTGCTATACGCCGTATCGAGGTCTCCAGATTGTGCAGGAGGACCTCGAAAGCCGCCAGACTACGACTAGGGGAGAAGTACACGCCATACAGCGTGACCCCTCCCCATTCAGCCGCCACATATCCCGTGCCCTGGTCTTTGAGTGACAATGGCGGGGAATGCGGCGCCGCCGAACCGACGACCGCCACGGAGCCATCCCCGCTACCCGCCCAATTGGGGCGATCCGGGACTATGTAGGGCTCCGCGGCTACGGCAACACCGATCGACCGCTCCGCCATGGATTGCAGGAAGAGGTCCTGCGCCCTGGCGGAACGGCCGAGATTCCCTTGGAGGAGGATAGCGTCGTGATCCGTTATTGGACCACGATATCCTCCTCCATGCGCTGCGGCGGTCCAGCCGCGCCGGGTTGGGCAGCCGGGGCCGATTGGCTGCCCACCCCCCTCTTAGGGCCTGACTTGGCCGGAGGCCTGCACCCCACCCGCCCCATACAGTGGTTGGCGGGGCGATTGCCCGCCGCGCACGCGGGGCAGTGTGGGGTGGCAGTACAGGCAGCCGCCTGGTGCCCTGCCTGACCGCAGCGGAAACAGAGCCCGCTGCAGTCGAAGCAGTTAGTGCACCTTTGGCCCTTTCCTTGGTCTAAAGGAGCCGGCGAAGGTTTCGCCGCCGGTGGTTTGGCCGCCGGTGGTTTGGCCGCCGTCGCGGCAAAAGAAACATGCCCTCCCTGGCACGGCAGAGGTGTCGGTGCCGAGGACGATGCGGCATTTCTTTTATCAGCCGCAAGCGGCGGCCGAAGTCGGGGCTCCGGCGGCAATCTTGCGGCTAGGGCCTCAAACCGCGGGCCAAAGACCGCATCCATGCGGTCGATAACCGCGCGCAGCATTCTGTCGTCGAGCCCAGTGACAGGGCTCGACTGAGCGGCAGACGGAGCCGAGGCGGTCGCCGAGGTGGGGCGGAGGCGCGGCTGCTGCGGCGAGGCGGTCGCGGGGAGAGCAGGCTCGACCCGCACCACGGAAGCCGATGCACTTGGGGTGGCCTCAGGGAGCCCAAGCTCGACCCTCATATTGGCCATGCCCCGGTGCAGCTCCTCGACCGTTGCCTCCAGGCGCTGGTTTCTTGCTCCGAGGTCGGCCACCTCCGACACAAGCCGCTCCACCACGTCGGACAGTTCCGTGGCGGCGATTTTGAGGCCCCGGACGAAGCTACCTTTTAGGTTCTTCGAGCCCATGGCCACCGTCGTGATTATGGCCACGCTGTCCGCGGCTCTTTCTGCGAATTTTGCCGCAGTGGGCGGCCCGCCGCTGTCGATAGGGAGACGGAGCTTCTCAGACAGGAGCGCCAAGCGCTCCTCTGAGTGTTGCACCGTCTCAACCCTCTTCAAGCATCGCGTCTCAGCCGCTGAGGCGGCACGCGGGATCGGTGTCCCGGGTCGGCTTATGCCTCGACCCCTAACCGCTGCGGGTATTTTTGGGGGAGGCATCTCAGCCGAGCTCAGGTCGGAGTCTGAGGCAGCGCCCCCCTGAGATAGGGTGCGCTTGCGCCAGAACCGCGACTCCGACACCACCTCTGCCGACCGCGATGGCTGAATCTCAGGAGCCTCAGTCGGGCCACCCTCTTCAGCGGCGGACATCTCGGCGGCTGAAGTGCCGGCTGAGCTGCTCGTTATCGAGCCGTCCCTTGACGACTGGGACGCTCCCTCCGTCGTCTTCTTCTTGCCCTTGCGGGACTTTTTGGCGCCGCGCGTTTTACGCGCAGCTGCACTAGTAGGGGCCGCTTTTGCAGCCGGACCCCTTACAGCTGAGGCGTCAGGTGACTTACCCGACTCCGTCGAAGTGGTTGGTTTTAAATTTAACAAATCCATATGATTCCCACGAGTGTGGGAGAAAAGAGGTCCGCCCGGGCAGAGCTCCCATTACCCGGGTAAGCGTACATTTTTAACCCAACACAGGGGTCCGCAGGTACCCTGGCTGGGGCCGCGCTCGAGACTGAACTACCCATCAGCCATGCATCTCCTCGCCGCGCGCCAGAGCTTGAGATTCAGGGTAATTTTTTATAGAGGTTGTCTTCCTCGCGGTCCGGGCGATTAAGCCAAGACCCTCGTTCCTGTATGCCCGCGAGACGTAACCACAGACACGCGCTCAGGTTTACGATTTGGGATGGAGGGGGCCGCTGTGGCCCCACTGTCCCCCCTCTCCAGAGCCCGGTGAGCCAGTCTGGCCCCACCGACTCCGACGCCTGGTCTATCCGCTGTGCCCTCTGCTCAGTCAGAGGGACACGCGGAGACCCGTCCTGTCCGAAATTTTAGCCGCCGGCGACTGCCGACGTTGCCCGGGGTGCACCACTAGGAGGTAAACCGGACAAATTAGCACCCCCGGTGGTACCGACCCGCTCAGGCTAAAATTTTATGATTTAGTAGTTACGGCGTAAAATATAACAAACAAATAACTCAACAAACTCACTTTCACATATAGTATTAGTAAGGATGCAAAAGTCACAAACAAAAATCCACCCAGGATGTTTGTTACTCAATCATGCCATAACGGCTGAACGGATCTGGATAATATTTAACACATAGATAGCACATAGGCTACTTTTTATCTTGCAATAATGGATAGTTGATATGGTTGTTTTTTTTATTGCATGTAGTGGTAGACGAGCCATGGCCCATCTGATGGTAAATGGTAACCGTCACTCATGGACTCAACTATACCGAGAGTATTGTCAAGCCACTGCTCACCATTTCATTTCACCGATATGAAATGAAAGAATATAACGGCTATCTCCTGCTACAACCAAAACGCAACGATGTGCTTCATGGCCGGTCACACGGGAGATGGTGGTACCAACCCGCCCGGGCCCGACACCAAGTGAGTACTCCCACTTGGTACCCAGCCCTATCACCAGTCATGCAATGGATGATAATTGCTTACTTCCCTTAGTCGCCTCATACGACACCCGTGGGAAAGAATAGGGTGGTGACATTTGTATTCTTACTCTGTCAACACACGGACAAAGACATAAAGATCAAGTTGACGGGCCTCATGGCGTAGTCGGTAAAGTAACCGACTTCCGTGCACGAGGTCGTGGGTTCGATTCCCACCCAGGACAATTATTTGTGTGATGAACACAGATATTTGTACTGCGTCTGGGTGTTTTCTATCTATTACATGTATGTATTTACAATAAAAAAAAATAGTAGTATATGTATTATATCCGTAATCTGGTACCCATAGCACAAGCGTTAAGCTTAGTTTGGGACCAGAGGCGTTGTGTGAAAATGTCCAGGAATATTTATTTATTTATTTATCATTAGTTAGATATATTAGCGTATTTACTTTTTGTAGTTCACGCGAGCGAAGTCGCGCAGTGTAAATACCTATAAAGAAACATTCGAAAAACATAAGCAAGCAAATAAATCTTCGTTGTATATTTACTTCTGTAATTATTAATATATATTGAAATTCATCACGATATAGATCCAATGTCATTACAACGTTATTTATAGCTATTGCGTGGGTTCACTAACAACGCAATAAAAGTACGTTTCTGGATGAAAAAATTGATGAAATACTTAGAGAATGTGAATCGCGAGATTATTTGGTATTTCGGAATTAAAGGAATGCGGGTTGACTCACAAATGTTTTTAACAAGATTATCTATCACACAATTGAATCCATCCTATAACACTGGAGTTATGAGCTTAGTTTTTGCACATCTTACGCCATGTATGTAGCTTTAGGCTCGATTGCATACTACTGAAGTAATGTAACACAGTTCCAGTGGGATTTATTTAGTGGGTTAGGGCCCTACACTATCCTGTTCACTTCCCTGAACGACGGGGTGTGCGGTTACGAACACTTTACCCGCCTTAACAAAAAAAAGT
Source organism: Leucoma salicis (assembly GCA_948253155.1). Classification (NCBI taxonomy): domain Eukaryota; kingdom Metazoa; phylum Arthropoda; class Insecta; order Lepidoptera; family Erebidae; genus Leucoma; species Leucoma salicis. The sequence goes on along the minus strand of OX411806.1, from coordinate 542,243 downwards.
TCGCTTGCATCAGCCGTCACGTCGCTACAAGTGAATAGTGACGTCTAGGGAAAATATTTTGGAGAGCGTTTACTTTGTTTAGAAAATTAAACTTTACAATAATAATAATTGAAAACTTGAGAAAAAAATACACATAATAAGCTTTCAATGTTTTTATTTCTACTTTTTCCAAGATGATTTTATTAATAAATAACATTAAAATTATTAATACCATACAACAAAAAAGAAAATAGGTTTACTAGCAGACCAGGTTAAATATTAAAATTGATCTTTACTTTTTTGATGGTAAGCGATTACCGCCGCGTGACAGACGCTAGCAACACAAGGTCACTCGCGCGTCACCAACTTCACGGACATAACGAGAGGATTAGGGAAAGGGAGTTAAGCCTTCAACTATGTCACTCAACACACTACACACAACAGGAGGAGTATCTACTGTAGTTTCACATTGATCTTCTGTGAGATGGTTTTACTTCCCTGACCGAGCCGGGCCATTTATGCTGGAATAAGGAAAACTACTTATAAAAGTTTAATTAGGATGTATATTGCATATACGCACTTGCCTTAAAACTATCTGAATAAGAATTAAAAATACCAGTACCGTTGCAAAGTTTAGAAGTAATCGGAGAAACAGACGAACGTAGACGTCGTTTATACCATTTGTACCTCAAATGACAAACATACATTGTCATATATTTATTAAATATGTGTTTACACGCACGCACTTAAGAACACTAAATATTGCACGTAAAATAAATATTCAGTGCGTCTCGTGAAAGGTATCAAATAAATTTTTGTATATGTGGTACATCAATCGGCTTCCTGTTTCGAAAATACGCAAATTGTTATTTATTTTTTCAAGCATCTGTCTAGTGAATACATTCAAATAATGTTATACAATGTCTCTTCAAAGGGCCGACTGATAAATATATGTGAAGGTATGATAAACGATATTGATTGTCACGACAAGTGTGCTTTTGTTGTCACCGTGTTGGAGCATTGTCTCGCTACAATCGGCGAGTATCAGTAACAGATGACAACATTGTCTGCTGCGTGAACTCCTGTACGAGTTAGGCTTTGGCCATATTGCAAAATCTCACTATTAATTTACCACGTCGCTGTCTACTTTGCTTATTAAATTAACACCGTGAGGCAAAGAGAGACTTTCCCAATCCCTCACATCTCCACGGCAAGAAAACACACATCACTGTGCACGTAGTTTTGCACGCCTCATAAGCGAAGCGTTGAGTACGACACTTTAGTTGAGTGAGCGTGGGTACTACTCTCACTTCATTAAAAACAACTGATTTTTCAAACTTAAAATGTCTCTATTTAGCATATATTGCACTTGTAAAACAATATATATAAACACATATCAAGAAAAAACACAATTTTTAACACTCATGATATTTTTGATGCCATTTTAGATATTTAAACTAGTTAAAATCTGTTTAAAAAAATTATGTCTTGGACATTCGTGTGTCCTGTATGTTATAACGACCGAAATACTTTACTCCATCCATCCATCCATCAGCCTTTCGACGTCCACTGCTGGACATAGGCCTCCCCAAATTGGGGGTATACTGCCGTAATCGCCACGCTTGGCAGGCGGGTTGGCGATCGCAGTAGATGTTGTTAATACTCGAAGGAGTGCTGCTGCCCGGTATTCCCTCAGTTGGCTCTTACGACTCCCATGGGTGGAGAGGGGTGGGACAATTCTAAAGCCGGCTCCACACGGCCAAATAATACTTTACTAATCGAGTATTTTTTTTCTCTTACGCTTCAGTAGGTATAATTAGGAATAGAACCCTATCACTTTTCACGGACTGATTCGATGTGGTTTAATTGTTATTAAATAAACAAAAAAATTGTGAATATTTACGGTCAATCCGATGATACAGTGGTACACTAAAACCAGCGCTATCTACCTTATTTAGTGAGAACTACTTCTATAGAACCAATATTATACAGAAGTACTTCTTAAAATTACCGCCATCGATATAAGACATGAGAACACACTTAGTACAACAAGTACTTTTTTAAATTAGCGCTATCTATGGGATTTATTGAAAACTACTTAGTAGACCAATACATTATTTTAGTTAATTATTCAATTTAAATTACCACCCAATTCAGCAGTTATGACACCTTGAAATATCTTGAGATAGTACAAGAGCTTTGGCACAGGAGAACGAATGTATCTACATACTTATACATATTATATACACTTTTACAAATAATCAATTTTATTGTGAAAAATGAAATTATGAGGCGTGCAGTTTTGTATTTTCCAAATTCTATAAAAATTAATGTTTCTTGAAACTTTAAGCACTTTATATTAAACAAAGATATCGCAATATGTTTTTCAATATTACCTAAGGCCAAGTGTCTTAGAAATAAAACTTAGAAAACTTAATTGACATTTATTTTAAAATGACAATTCACAAATTATTGTAGTCTGGAATTTTATTTCGTATACTATAACAGTATGTGTGTTAGTATATAAATGAGACCCGCCCCCGTCGGTACGAACAACGGCAGATGCGGCGATGGGGGCCGCCACCCATCACGCCTTGCCCAGTTTGGCGAGTCGAGGGGAGCAGAGTGTGGAGTAGCCACGTGGAATGTAAGAGGTGGTGTGGAAGATAAGTTACACGAGCTGGTAACCGCCATGTCGAACAGACAGCTTGATGTGCTCTGTGTAAAAGAGACCAAACGAAAGGGTAGCGACGCCTGTGATCTTCTTGGTGGCGGGTTAGCTCTGTGGTCTGGTGTACCGCAGAGCGATCGGGCCAGCATGGGAGTGGGGGTGTTGCTGTCCGCTCGCTTGGCCTCAGGTGTGAAAGACTACGGAATGTTTGATCCCAGACTTCTATGGGTCCGAATAAAACTCGGTGTCACCAGGTTCTTCATGGTCGTAGCTTATGCTCAAATTCAAATTCAAATTCATTTATTGCGAATATAGGTATTTATACATTAGTGTTATAAAGAAATCATAGCCTCGCCATATTCTGCTAAAAGCATGCAATATTAGCATAAAAACAATTTAAAAAAGATATTTAAAACAGTTCATTTAAAAATACTGTAAATAATAATAATATGTCAATAATATGGAAATAATATCTAATAATATGTCAATAATAATAATATGTCAATTTAAGTCAATACAGATATGATTTGGGAAGATTATGATACTTATGTCAATATTTTAATTACTAAGATACAACTTAATGCTCAATCAATAATTACTTACTATAATAACTTATCACATAAATACTCATTGACACTATAATAAGCCCTCTCAACTAATATATTTTTTATTTTTCCATCAAATTCTTTACGATTGCTTGTTATTAGCAGTGTTTTCGGTAAATGGTTACAAATAATTGGTCCCATACATATTATATAAGTACTTTTGTTAAACATTGCGGTTTGATGTGATGGACAAGAAATTTTAAATTTGTGTCGTTCACTACTAAGTTACATATTTAAGTTATCTCTTACAAACTTTATTATTTCATATATATACAAACAGGGCATTGTCAATAATTTCAGTTTTTTGAAAAATGGTTTATAACTATCAGTCTGTTGTATCCCGCATATTGCTCGTATGCATTTTTTCTGTGCTTTAAATATATGTTCGCTATCAGTTGAGTATCCCCAAAATATAATCCCATATCTTAGCTGGGACATTACATATCCGTGGTAGGCTGTTATAACAACTGATTGACTAACGACTTTAGAGAGCATATACGATGCATAAGAAAGCTCCCGTAGGCTCTTCGGTGGCATTGGATCTAGAGAAGTTCTGGGATAATGTTAGGGAAGTTCTGGATTTGGCAGAAGCTAGTGAACGCGTGATCGTATGCGGAGACTTGAATGGATGGGTTGGGACTAAGCGTCCAGACTTCGAGAACGTGCTTGGTTCATTTGGTGATAAGAGAATTAATGATGCAGGTAGGCTCATTGCGGATGTATGTATGGAGAGAAACCTTATTGTGTCAAACACATTTTTTCAACATAAGGACATCCATATTTATACATGGAGAAAGAATGAACAGAGAAGTATGATAGATTTAATTCTGGTAGATAGTCGCCTCCGAAGTAAAATTCTGGATACAAGAGCCTACAGGGGTCCCACTGTCGACACGGACCACTATCTCGTTATTGCAAGATTAAGTGGTCTGTTCAGAAAATGGAGACACTGGCGAGAGCGTGTCCACTTCGGAGGGCTTGAAAGAATAAAGATTGAAAAGTTGTAAGAAGAGAGTGTAAGAGCAAAGTATGTAGAGGGTGTCCGTGAACGGCTGACAATGGCAAGTCAGCCGGCATCTGACATAGAAGAATGCTGGAGAGTATTGAAAGATAGTATGGTAGATACAGCGAAAGAAGTATGTGGATGCTCAAAGAAGCATAGGAAAGTGAAAGGTGATGCATGGTGGGATGCGGAAGTAGTAGCTTCCGTAGACCAAAAGAAGAAAGCGTGGCTGGACTATGTATCTACTTTGAACCTGAGTGCAAGTATGAAAGAACAGAAGAAAGAAATATACCGGCAACGTAAGAATTTTCACTAAGGCTTTGGTGTCCAAAGCCTTGGTGAAAGAGAATTGTGATAGAGCAAATATGATTACAGAAGAAATGCTGACCAAAAACTTCGAGAGCAACACCAAACTTTTCTGGAGGGACGTGAAGAAATCTCGGAGTGGTTGGTCAGCTTTCAGAATGAATAAAATAAGGTCTAAAGGTGGAGACATTCTTACGCAAACACAAGATGTGTTAAGCCGATGGAGTGAATATTTTGGAGATATGTATGCGGATGTTCAGGGTGATGCTGGTACCACATGTGATCTAACAGATCAGCATTCGGTACCGGCATCCTCTGATGACATTAGTATGGATGAAGTTGAATGGGCAATTAGAAGTTTGAAAAATGATAAGGCAGCGGGTATTGATATGGTGTCTGCTGAGATAATCAAGCTTGGAGGCTCATGTTTCTGGGAATCTTTCCTGATGCTTCTCAATTTATGTTGGAGCTTAGGAATGGTTTCCAAGTACTGGAGAAGCGCAGTCATCGTGCCCTTGTTTAAAAACAATGGTTCACGTTATGATTGTGCAAACTACAAAGCCATAAGCTTGACCAGTTTGACAGCAAGTGTATGGTAAGATTATTGAAAGGAGAATGAGGATGGTGTCTGATGAATTTTTGTGTGAGGCACAAGGAGGTTTCAGGTGTGAAAGGGGATGCATGGATCATGTGTTGTCTCAAAGCATTTGACACTATTGTACGAAAGGAAGTTTGGGACATTTTGCCGGAGTATGGTATTAACGGTAGACTGCTACAAGCGATGCAATCCAACTACATTGACTGCAGAGCTTGTGTGCGGCTGGATGATGGAATGCTACCCTGGTTTGATGTCAATATCGGCGTTAAACAGGGCTGCGTTCTATCAGCCAGACTGTTTATCATATATCTGGATAAATGTCTACAAAGGTTAAATGAAATAAATGTGGGAGAGTGTTCAGATGGGCGACTCAGTGGTTAACTCGCTGCTATATGCAGACGATGCGGTCCTATTAGCGCAGTCTGCGACTGACCTGCAAACCCTAGTCGACGTAATGGCAGAAGATTGTAAGAAAAGGGGCCTACGTGTGAATGTGAGCAAAACCAAAGTAATGGTTTTTGGAAGAGAAGAAGCCAGAACAGATGTTAGAGTAGCAATAGGAAATGGTGTGCTAGAACAAGTGGATGAATTTGTATATCTTGGATGTGGATTCAGTCGGGATGGAATGTGCACCACTGATGTAGAAGGAAGAGTGAATGCGGGAAATAGAGTGAACGGAGCATTGGGACAACTTCTCGGCAGCCACCACCTCAGCCAGAAGGCACGTGTCGCAATACACAACGCAGTGCTTGTCCCAACGTTATTATATGGAAGCGAGAGTCGGGTATGTAAAAAGGAGCATGAGAGAAAAATCAATAAGGTCGAAATGCGATCTCTGCGGAGAATCTGTGGAGTGAGGCTGACTGCCCGCATTCGTAACAATGACGTAAGAGAGCGAGTAGGTATGAAAGAGAGTATTGGTGTAAAGATACGAAAGGGAATGCTCCGATGGTTCGGACATGTGGAAAGATAGCCGGACGAGCGACTGGCTAAGAAAATATACAATGCGAAAGTGGAAGGATGTAGGTACAGGGGGAGACAGAGACTTACCTACCTAGACCAAATTGGTCATGTATAGAAGGTCTCCGAAACCGGCGAGCGTTTATGAAGAGAGTTATGAATGTTGAGGAAGCGAGAGATGTATCTTATAGAGCCTCTTGGCACTCTGTTCTCTCTGCCTACCCCGCAAGGGAAATGGCGTGATGATAAGTAAGTAAGTACAATATGTTTTCATATTACTCTGTATAACAAGATACTATCATAAGTCGAACCACTTCATCGTGTGTCTCGGTATAGTGTTATTTTCTAAGCGTATAGATACTTATATACATATATGAAAATAATATTTATAGGCCATACATCCACTTCTTAATTGTAATACCTGGTCGTTATAATGTATGGAAATACATTCGATAGATGGCGCAGGCATCATCAAAGATATTAAGAAGGAATGTGTTTTCGAAGTTCGCAGTCCGGAGCAATTGTCACGATTCCTGAATTGGCAAAGGGACGCTATTCCAGGAGATGGAGGTTCAAGTCCTGCTCATGACTGTTTTCGATTTCACATTTTCGCACTTTGTGTTAACGTTATATTAAAGTTTCAATCTATTAAATTATCGACCTTTTGAGCCGAGTGTTGGGTGGGGTTGGGTTCAATTCCAATACAGGACAATTGTTTGTGTGATCCACAAATCTTTGATCTGAGTCTGGGTGTACTTTGTGTCTGTTAATTATATATTCCTCACGATACAAGATTGTTTCCTTAGTATATTTAAATATGACTGAACACTAAAAATGAAAAAATTAAAAAAAGAATTGGCCGTGCGGGGCCGGCTTTAGAACTGTCCCACCCCTCTCTACCCACGGGAGTCGTAAGAGCCGACTGAGGGTATATCGGGGGAGTGGGCAGCAGCAATTCTTCGAGTATTAACAACATCCACTGCGATCGCCAACCCGCCTGCCAAGCGTGGCGATTACAGCATTATCCCCCATGACGAGACCGCTCGTTGTGGCGTTCTCTTGGGGAGGCCTATGACCAGCAGTGGACGTTAAAAGGCTGATGGATGGATGGATGGACTAAAAATGTGCTTTATTACAGGTCTCATTTATTTTAATGTTGACTATTGGTTTTCATTATTTGATGAATTGATAAACTGGGTGATGGAGTATTCCGTTCAGACACACTTTACTTACTTTACTTAACTTCACTTTTTTTTCTTAAGGTTATTGATTCGAAAATTGAGAATAATTAATTAGAGACTCTATTCAGTATACGATAGAAATGCAATCAATTTAATGAAGTGTAGATGGCGTAGTGATTCAGATACCAATCTCCTGGGCCGAATGTTTTAGTTGATTCCCAAACAGGCTAATTGTTTGTGCGGTCAATAAACTATATGTATTAGTGTGAACGTAATGTCCCTTAATTGACTATTTATTCAAAATCCCTGATAGCACAGTTACAGTGCAGAATAACTTAAAAAATATTCTCAATTAGCGTTATACTAGCTGAATCACGCCAACTAAAAATGTCTAAAGTGATCAATGAGTGTTTCATTGTTCTCTCAACAAAAACACCTTCAATTTTCAGAAACATAAAATCGATTTCCACGTGAACAACCAAAATTATTATACAATAAAAATCTACCTTCGTACACGTGTTTGCGTACGTGATAAATCCCCTACGAAAATTGGGGCACACAATATACGAGCCACAATGAGACTCGGTTGATGACAAGCCGTAACGTCAAGTAATATGTACGAACGTTGCATAAATTCTTTCATCATGGCAAACAAAAAATGCTGCCAAATATTCCTTTTACGGCATAGAGGCAGGTTTGTTGGGCTTGCTACTCAAACGACTTGTTCACATAATTTACGACTTTGAAGACGAGCAATGACACGCACACAAATTGCAACCAATGTTATCGTTTAATATCTTTGACGAAAATATATTTTTTGTTAAAGCGGGAAAAAAATGTTTCTAACGCACACCACGTCGTTCGGGGCAACGAACAGGGTAGTGTGGGGCCCTCACCCACTAAAGAAACCCGCCGTGTACCGTTTCTCCGGCTTTATTGGTGGGCCACCGGAACACACACATACATTCCTTCAGTGGTGGAAGGCAAGTACCTACCTATATATTATATCCTGTAAGGCATACACTCTGTGGCGTATTGTCAGTGGACCACTGAACATTACCTCGCAGATTTCCAGTGGTCCACCAATACAGGCGGAAAGGCGGCTCACCGCGAGTTGATTTAATGGGCGAGAACCCCACTACTCTGTTCGTGGCCTCGAACGATGGGGTGTGCGGTTAAGTACATATTTCCTTCCTTAACAATAAAAATGGAATTAGGGACCCGTTTATATAAAGTTTTCTTTAATATTTTCTACGTGTTATATTGGATAATGGAGTATTCTGCGCGTGGCCAGCAACCTGCAGTAGACGATGCATCAATGTCTACAAGTTAGTTCACGGAACAGTCGCTAACTCTGCCCAAACACATACGAGCGATCAACTCAACTGTGAACTTATCAGAAGCTGGATAGAGTAACAGATTATTTTATTTCTTGTACAACATATTGCGAGTTTTTATTTATTTGAATGGACGCATGACGAAGAAAAAAAAGCATGAAAAACATAACTGTAATAAGATGAATTAAACAATTAGGGATCAAAGGTATTGCTTTGATTCCTAATTATAATAATTAGGCTTATCCTGATCAGAATTATTTATGTATATACACATTTAGCGGTAAGGCATATAGAACAGTACGCCGTAAGTCACAAGTTTGAATCCAGAATCATGCTCACACTAGTCTTTTTTAATACTCACAATAATTTAATTTGTTTGTACATTTTTATAAGCTCATGCTGTTATCCCTGAATTGTCTGACTGGATTGGCAGGATCAGGAACAATTGACGTGGTCAAGAATAAGGCATCCATCAATGCTGTAAGGTATCCAAACTTCAGGATAGTAGAAAATCAATTAAAAACAATGGATTTTTTACACTACAAAGGTGGCAAGTAAGCATAATTATGTTAAGCTGTTACCGTAGCCTATAAACGTAGAGACTAAACTTGCGCTTCACCATCTCCAAGGAATGGATAGCGGGTGGAGAAAAACATAAGGAAAAGATGAGAGCTAGCTTCACTACCGGCGCTCTCACTCACCAAACTAAATACAACAGTAGGAGGTATCTACCTTTATTTTTTTTTACAACTTCTGCACAATAAGTGTACAAGGCGGACTATGCCTAAGGCATTCTCTTCCAGTCGACCCAGGGTGGAGCAGAGTAATATTGTGGTAGATACTAATGAAAAATTTTCTACCAAAAATAATTATTTCACTCTGATCTTCTGTGAATGGGTGGTACTTCCTCGACGGAGTCAGCCCATTCATGCTGGGACAATAGTCATCATTAATGGGCCGGAAAACCCATAGAAGTAGTTTTATTTCAGAAAGTGTTAATATGGTGGTATTTCTTTGCAAATAAGATAAAGTGCACGGCCTTTAAGGACTTGCGCTGAAAGTTGTTTTAATATTATGTATAACCCATGTAATTGTCTAACAAAACATTTATTTTGCACTCAAATAAAACAAACATGAGCCCGCACATTATTGACACAGTTTACAAAAGCACTATTAACCAAATATTGAATTTCCAATTACGAAGTTTCTGTATCCCCAAGGGGGTGAAATCACGACAATACTAATTCGGAATTAATACTGCGTACTGACCTCATTTGTTTCAATACCTACCCCTATACTCCCTGAGGTCGTGAGGGCAAATTTACTTTTAGGTAAACTGTTTAGCGGTTTTATTGTCCTGTACTTTCCTACGGTAAATATTTTAGATTTGATAGTGGAATACTTATGTATAGTTATTGGTAGATGTTTAGTGATAACTATCATTGATGTATAAAAAAGAGAAGATCTACAATTAAGCACTAAAAGTGTCCACTATCAATGAGAGCAGATTTCGCTTTCCTGCACTTGTTTCGACGCGCGAACAGCCGCAAAGCCCGCAACGTATCAACATGCCTAATAATACTAAAATCGTTTCCCTCTCTTTTTCTCTCGTTCTTTCTGAATAGTGTCATTACATTCACGCACACAGTTAAAAGTTTTACTCTATACTATTATAAAGCTGTAACAGAGCTGTGTCTATTTAAGATATTTGAGAAAAAATTACTGTAATAGGTTATATAGGCGTGTCCAAACACAAAACATTTTTTTTTAGAATTTTTGTCTGTTTGTCTGTTTATCTGTTTTTTTGATCGCGCATCACACAAAAGCTACGAAATAGAAAATTATTTAAACTAGAGAATTTTTATTTAGATATTTTTATATATATTTTTAGCATTTGACATGCTTAGCAACATACATTAAACACAAAGTGAAAAATGTGAAATCGGAAATAACAGTCACGAGCAGGATTCGAACCTGCATCTCCTAGATACCGTCCAGATGCTTCGCCAATTCAGCCATCGTGACCCTTGCTCTTGACTGCTAATTTCGATAGCACATTCATACTTAACGTCTTTGGGTGACGCCTGCATCATCTGTCGGAAGTATTTTCATACATTATACCGACCAGGTAAACTTAATTTTACAATTAAGACTGTTATTTTCGATTTCACATTTTTCACTTTGTGTTTAATAGAGTTTTTTTTTAGAATTTATTTAAAAGAACTACTAGATGGATTTGTATGCAATTTTTTTATTTGAAAGGCCTTGATTTGACTTAAATACTGGTAGACATTTTATCCCGCTACTATATCGGGAACCTGAGATATTACCGAAAAACTAGTATGTTATAAAATTAATGCGAAATGAATGCTACTGCTTGATGCTGCATTTAAGTAAGATTATATAAACAACTTTTGCCGCGATTTCTAAAAACAATTGTGTATCCTTAATTTAAAGATCAATGGTAGTTATATAAAAAAAAACACGCCGAGATGTTTCATGAACGGGTCTACGGAAGACAGCAGTAAGAACCCGTTAGATCCAGAGAACAAATGGGACCAATAAACGGTATTCTACGAGCTTCGGGTTTGAATCTCAACCGCCAATTATACTGTCCTACTATTGGTGGACACGGGTCTCTTCGAAAAGAGAGTTTAGACTGTGGTCACAACCAACACACCACGTTGGCCTGGCCGTGTGGGGCCGGCTTTAGAATTGTCCCACCCCTCTCCACCCATGGGAGTCGTAAGAGCCGACCGAGGGACTACCGGGGGAGTGGGCAGCAGCACTCCCTCGAGTATTAACAACATCCACTGCGATCGCAAACCCGCCTGCCAAGCGTGGCGATTACGGCACTATCCCCCATATGAGCGCACAGGACCGCTCGTTGTGGCGTTCTCTTGGGGAGGCCTATGTCCAGCAGTGGGCGTAGAAAGGTTGATGGATGGACACCACGTTAGCCCAGTCCGGGTTAGCAGACTTTACAAGGCGCCGGGAAAATCTCTCAGGGATGCAGGTTTCCCCACGATGTTTTCTTTCACCCAGCACGATTCAAACATAATTTCGAAAACTCGATACGTCAGAGGTGTGTGGAGTGTGAGTACTTGGAATCGAACTTGATACCACTATTTTAGCAGTCCTGTCCTTGGCTGTACCACTAAGATATGTTTGTTTATTTTTACAATGATTTATTTGAGTTAGCGTGCCTAGACAAAGCATAAAAATCTGTGATATTAGCTACTTGTCTGTCCTTGCTCTGCATACATTTTTTTACCATGACTTGTTTATATAAAACTAAGTTTCATTAAATACCCTTTTTTGAAAAAATATCATTATTTGGATACCTATGTGAAAAGTACTCTGTAAATTTTTAAATTCAGAGACGCGTACCGAGATTTGAAATCGTGGAGACCTGGTTCACGAACAAGCAGAAGCTGTGCCAACACTGTGACATCTGTGGCCTCACAAGTGTCTGAAACGATGTATGACGCTTGCTGTGTCCCCGGCGAAAGTCAGTTGCAATCGACGTTCCTGGAATATAGATCAGCTTCACTCTGAGTAAAAAGATAGATGCGAGTACATAATGACCAATACAATTATTTAAGAACTTTATTCGTTTCCTTTTTAATTATTATCAACAGGTACTAACGTCACACCTACTTTAAAAGAGAAATAGGGGTATTTTAAATAGATGCGCTAAAGAGCGCGGGATGCTTTGTTTCAACCTATTATTCAACCTCATAATATACCTTATCCTTATTTAAACCATATGTTGTAAACATCTACCAATAAGCTATTTGTAATATTTGATGGCAAGCATCTCACGGTTTTTTACAGTACTTAATTATTATTTATTTAATATTATCGTGAATTTTTTTCAATGTTATGGTTAGGACTTGTATCACTAAACAATCCGAAGGGGTATAATAACGGTATACCTACTGTTATGTATCGTTCGGAGAAGGAGAGCTCTCCGGAGGCCTAAACCGCTGTTCATGCCCTCGCTATCATTCGAATTTTCACCCTCCTATCCCTTTCCCCAGAATCAGCAAAACATGAGTAAAGCATGTAATATTACTAACTTCTATAGGTAGCTCTCTGGTTACTCCTTATAAAAAAGAAACTTATTGTCTACCTAAAAAGGCAATTCTTTCATAAACTACTCCACCTTCCATCGATCATGTATTGAATACAGTTAAGGTGGAGTCAGGAGTCTCCGAAACCAACGTGTATGAAGAAAATTATGAATGTTACGGAAGCGAGCGATGTATGCAAGAATAGAGCCTTTTGGCACTCTTTTCTCTCTGCCTACCCCGCAAGGGAGATGGCATGGTGATAAATAAGTAAGTAATTTCTATGATGAAACATTATTTTAATATTTAATTTTTCAAGCCCTTAGTGCGTTTCAGCACAATGCAGGCGTCATAAGGTAGCTCTGCATGTAAGTAGGTACGTAGGTATGCCAATTACCTACAATTAAAACTAATCAGTTGCATCAAAAAATATTGGGTTAAACAAGCGTGCTTAATCTATACAATCTATACAAGTGTATGTTTGTAAATTCTAAATAATAAATTTTTACATAAAAGTAAGTGCCTGTGTATGTTACCTATAATAACAATTTTTTTTTTTATATTTTGTCCATTTGTTTGTCTCTTTGTTGCGGCTAACCTCTTAAAGGGCTGGACCAATATTACTGGCACGTAGCTGATGCTATAAGGAATAATTTAGGCTACTAATTTATTTTGAATAATTAATAAGGTTTCCAAACAAAAAAGAAAATAACAAAAAAATCCACGCGGACAAAGTCGTGGGCTTATCTAGTAGGTATATTAATAAACAGCTACCTATATTTTTGAATAAAGCTGCGGTTTGACTCAAAATTATATTTATCATAACACTGTAAATATTTGAACCAATATGACACTAACAGCGATTGTGTAATACTGGTAAGTAATCTATATACTTTCAATAAATCGTTAGCTTTAGCGAAACAAAGATCACGTGACCAGACCTAATTCTAAGAGTTTATATAAATAATTGTCACGACAGCCTAACACCATCAAACCACGGAACTGAAGGTAGCTCTTATCATAAAACGTTTATAAAGATACTAATAATATTAACGGCAATATGACAGTGACACTAACCACTATTATTAACTGTGAGAGCCAGTTTAGCCATTAATAACCACGTAGGTAGGATAAGAGATCACGTACAACTGTGCATGTTTCTTTTTTTCCTTTTTTCACTCGCAATAATGCTCAGGCCACACTAATGGGAAACGCCGTTAACTATCACAATGGTGGACGTATAACGTTGGTGTAGCCACGACTTATTGCGAGAATTTAGGTTAGGCGATAACTCCAGTGATAACTTCAATCAAAGAGATTAAACGTTCAAGTGTGGCCACCCAATTTATCGCGTTAACACAATAATTTAATTCCCGCAATGATGGGTATTGACGTTTTCCGCTAGTGTGGTCCGAGCATAACTACTGTTGATACATTACGGTGAAGCTTTTGCATCGCGACGTGTATCGCTAAACTTATTTGTTCACGGACACGGATGGACGGACATTTCACACAACAACGTCCTTTTGTCCCAAACTAAGCTTAACGATTGTTGTACTATGGGTACCAGATTACGGATATAATACATAAATATATATATTTTTTTGTAAACACATACATAACCGTGTGGGGCCGGCACCAAGAATAGCTCCACCCTGTCTCTTCCTATGGGAGTCGTACAAACCGACTAAGGGATTGCCGGGGGACCGGGAGCAGTGTTCCCCTGTGTACTAAAAACATCCACTGCGATCGCCAACCCGCCTGCCAAGCGTTTATGCGATTATGGTAAAACCCCCATTTTGGGGAGGCTTATGTCCAGCAGTGGACGATGAAAGGCTGATGGATGGATGGATGGACATACATACATTAGATAGAAAACACCCAGACACAGTACAAATATCTGTGTTCATCACACAAAATCGAACCAATGACCTCGGTTACACTACCGACTACGCCACGAAGCCCGTCATATTTGTTACTTTACCATATGAGCAAATCCGAGCCGTTATGTAAGTAGCTATTTTTTAAACCGTTTATTTTTATCACATTTTTCATTCCGGGATTTTCGGAAGTATATGCAGGTGAAATCTTGCGCTAACGAGTAAATCCAAATATTAAATTGAAACAAGATAAATATTGTAAATTAATTTCTTTTACATTAGAACCCGTGACCTAACGGATAAAACACATCACATAAATTACAAAGAGAATAAAAGCAAACATTTTGAATACAAAAATAATTACGAGCACGCTGGTACGTTCCTCATAAATAAAAAGCGCACGGTACCTCTCGCTACCTTGTATATTTTTCTATCCGTTTTGAATTCACCACCAAAGCGATTACACATTAAAATCGTGGAACACACATCGCCTGTATGATAAATGGTGCCTACTGACACCTCATTCTGCCGTGTTTATAATAATGTACGCGGAAATAATGTGCTTACTGGACCTCGGATTTTATTTTTTCAAGAGCGATTGTCCCACTGGCCGCAGGTGAGACGGACTTAGGCCGTATTTCACCACGATAACCCATACAGACGCACTCCCTCGAGTATTAACAACATCCACTGCGATCGCCAACCCGCCTGCCAAGCGTGGCGATTACGGTATTATCTCTCATGACGGGACCGCTCGTTGTAGCGTTCTCTTGGGGAGGCCTATGTCCAGCAGTGGACATTGAAAGGCTGATGGAACCCATACAGGTGGGTTGACTTTACAAACCGTCGATAAAGCCGGTAATAATATAAATAAATTCCGATAAATTAATTTTTATTTCAAACGAATGTACCGCCCTTCCTTTGCACGTCTAAATGTATAGGTTCTTTTTTTTATTGCATGTAGTGGCAGACGAGCCACGGCCCATCTGATGGAAATGGTAACCGTCGCTCGTGGACTCAAATATACCGAGAGTATCCTCAAGCCGCTGCTTACTATTTAATTTCACAGATATGAAATGAAAGAATAAACGGCTATGTCCTGCTACAGCCAAAACGCAACGATGTGCTTCAAGGCCGTGACCACCGAAGGAATGTAACATAGTTCCAGTGGCCCGCCAATAAAGGCGGAGAGACAGCACACGGCGGGTTTCTTTAGTGGGTGCAGGCCCCACACTACCCTGTTCGTTGCCCCGAACGACGGGGTGTGCGGTAAGGAACATTTTTTCCCGCCTAAACAAAAAAAAAGGCCGGTCGCACGGCAGATTGTGGTACCAACCCACTCGGGCCCGATACCAAGTGAGTACTCCCACTTGGTACCCAGCCCTACCACCAGTCATGCAATGGATGATATTTGCTTACTTCCCTTACTCGCCTCATACGACACCCGTGGGAAAGAATGAGGTGACAATTGACTTAATCCGTCATCACACGGTTAATCAAACAATTTTTATCAAATCTATCAAACGAAAGTGTTTCACTAAAATCGATCTACTAGTTTTTGTATGATGCGCAAACATACATTGATTTGAGTCTGCCAAAAATTATAAATTGTTGTGAGTCTGACACTCAGGACTATGTTAATATAGGTAGATTTTTTTCAAATATATTTTATGTACAATTCAGTTACAGTTTTAAAATAGTTACTAGCCTTTGCTTCGCCACACACAAAACATTTTTTTAGGTCCCCGATGTAGTAGCGCGATAAAACGTATACCTACTTATCAGTTTCTAAACAAAATCAAGTAACAATAAATTTTCAAAAATATCTGTTTAGTAGTTTTTGTGTTTTAAACAAATAAACAGACAAAAATAAAAACAATAGGAAATGTTATCTTTCTCAAAATTTAGATTATATTTAATTGTGTTTTTATAATACAAATCTAAAAATAAAATATAATAAACATATTGTCGAAGCTGTCAATAGTTAGATCAACCTAATTTCACGTAATTAGATTATGATTCAAACGTATCCGAATTAGGGCATCGGCGATCCGTCCTAGTGACGAACAACCTCTACGGCGGTTGATCAATAACTGCCACCACAAAATGGTTACTTGTCTGACGTTTTGCCAGTGACACTGACAGATCACTCTTGTCTAGAAATCGATACTTACGACTCGATCAATTATAGCGCCGTAATCGTGTTGTCAGATACTTCATTCTATCGATCGTCGATAGTGGCTTCACAGTCATGCCGCTACATTTACCTTTATCCGTTAATAACAAACAATTTAACTACCGATATTCTAGGTGTCCAAGCATTAATACGCCAGCTCAATCGGAGAAGTACTACCTTCTTACAGACGATCAGCGTGACGGTAGATACTCCTAATGTTGTGTTTTATCTGGTTACTGAGAGCGCCAGAGACCAAAACCAAGGATAATAAGCAGAAGAAAAGGAGTTGGTTTGGGCCTCCACAGTTCTCGCTTTCAATTGGACAGAATTTCAATCAAAATAAAAGTTATTTACTACCAATCATAAACATAGCAGAACCTCGTGCAGGGAAGGTAAACAAATTGACTAAAAACTTTTCAAACAAGACTAAAGTTCCATCTGCCGCCGTATAGTTAGGGAGCTGGATGCCAAAATTTCTATATTATCTGTTCGTGTAGCAGACATGATTAATATCGATGATTGTACCATAAAAAACATTAAGGACCGCGTCTGCCACCATAATAGGCCTGCGTTATCAATTAACAGCACATTAAACACAAAGTGAAAATGTAATGCATAGTGTAATGTATAGTGCTAAGCATGTCAAATGCTAAAAATATATATAAATATTAACAGCACCTTAAAAATGTAAAAAAAAACGGTATGCTAAATCATTTGTTCGTGTCTTCTTTTTGGACTGATTGTTAGAATCATCCTCAAAACGATAAACATCGAAGAGGCAAACGTCCAGACCTCTGATTTTCTAAGGGCAGACAATTTTATACAATTTTTTTTTCTTGTTTGTTTTTCTTCCTTTCTTTCTTTCTTAGAGAGAAGAGAGTGACAGTGGTATAATTCCCCAGGTAGTTGGTGTTTACCTATGAGGCATTCCACGTCAAATCACGCGGCCATTGGCCTGACCCTCTCGGATTTTGATGTCCAATGAATCATGGGTTTCATTTGACTCCAAATATTATTTCAAATTTTTAGAAATGTTTATATTATTTTTTATTAGGGGTTGCCCGAGCTAAAAAAACATTAAATTGAGGAGAAACATAAACAGGAGCCTTTTTTAAATTAATGTTTTTTTTTCACAGAAAGTAGAACCCAAAACAGAAATTTCCTTAATAGTTAACTGTTTTTAACAAAATCGAGTTTTCAACGGATGTTGACGTTTTGAGGTCCTAGAAAGCTTCCCAGAATGTTTCTGCTATGATGTCTGTTTGTCTATGTGTGTGTGTGTGTGTGTGTGTGTGTGTGTGTGTGTGTGTGTGTGTGTGTGTGTGTGTGTGTGTGTGTGTGTGTGTGACCGTATGTAAACCTCTCATAACTTTTGAACGGCTTGACCGATTTCATCGGGGTTAGCGTCATTTGAAAGGACTTGATCAAACTTAGATTTTGAATATAATTAGGACCGATTTGAATCGGTAAATCTTGAGAAATCACAAAAAAAAAAAAAATTTAATAACGTTAAACGGTTTTATAAAAACTAATCAGCTCTTAACATCAAAAAACCACGTCGATCACCGCCAGTCCGGTCAAAATCAGTTGATTCGTTCGTGAGATATCGTTGTCGAAATAAATGGAAAAAAAAATGTTTTTTTTTAGAATTTTTATGAATTTTTCAGTCTGGCCAGTTCGAGCTTTAAAATTCAAAAAGCAGCGTTGAATGCCGTAAACTACGAGTGAAGAAACTTATTATGTTTTTGAGCTTAAAGAGCTAAATAGCATATGATATATATACACATACATAATGAGCTTATAGATATAGAGCTTATAGAGCTGATATATATATACATAATGAGCTTGAAGAGCTCAAAAACATAATAAGTTCAATTTTGAGCGCTTAAGTATCAAATTGCGGAGAATCTGTGGAGTGAGGCTGATTGACCGCATTCGTAACAACGACGTAAGAGAGCGAGTAGGTATGAAAGAGAGTATTGGTGTAAAGATGAGAAAGGGAATGCTCCGATGGTTCGGACATGTGGAAAGAATGCCGGACGAGCGACTGGTTAAGAAGATATACAATGCAAAAGTGGAAGGATGTAGGTACAGGGGGAGACAGAGACTCACCTACCTAGACCAAATCGGTCATGTACTGAAGGAAGGTGGAGTTAGGAGTCTCCGAAACCGGCGAGCGTGTATGAAGAGAATTATGAATGTTGAGGAAGCGAAAGATGTATGCAAGAATAGAGCCTCTTGGCACTCTGTTCTCTCTGCCTACCCCGCAAGGGAAATGGAATGATGATAAGTTAGTTAGTTAGTTTAAGTATCAAATTAGCGAGAAGTTGCAGGGATGGCCTTTAGGGTCAACCATTTTCCAGTTTATTTTTTTTATTTTGTTTAATTTCATGAAAGACAGAAAACAATAAAGTACTACGTGAATTGTTAGTAATAACAATAATAAACAGTAATACCCGCTTTACCTTCCTTCCTGAAAAAAACTTTAAAGAATGGTACATAAAAAAATCAGTGACCTAGACGTTTGTCAACTTTTTTTCCTATTCTGGGAGACCTAATGAATCCAATGGATACAAGGAGAACGACGAACAAATGATTTAGTATAGCTTTTTTGTTTACATTTTTGCACCTACGTCTCGTGATAAAACAGAGCCCTGCACGTCTGCCTCTTCAATGTTTAACGTTTTAAGGATGATTTTGACCATCAGTCCAAGAGGCAAATACGAACAAATGATTTATTATCTTTTTATTTTACATTTTTGAAGCGCTGTAACTCGAAAACTCAGGGACATACGACCTTCATTTACAGGACTAAATCGATTTGTATTGGCATAAACTTTCATCCCTATTAATATGAAAGAAGAACAAATCATATATACCAAAATGGCACCCAGCTCCCTAACCAGTACAGCAAATGGCTTGTACTGCACAGTGATTGAAATAGTGATGTTCAGTGCCGACAGTAAATACAATTCCAATACCAACTAATATCTGTGATTAAAACATTTTGCCTGGATGTCTAATATAATCCTCAGAAGAGATCATGTTGACAACAATGTCACTAGACAAAAAATTTAATTTGAAATTCTTGAGATGGTAAGGGGTCAGTAACCTTTAGGATAAGGGTACTGAATACATGACGTCATTTTATCACACCACACCTATTACTTTACACCTCACATTAGTGAAATAATAGGGAACTGTTTAATAATGAGCAATATTAAAATGGCAATCAATTATTTAATTTTTAAACAAACAGACCACTGCCTCGTTGGTGTAGCGGTAGTGTATGCGACTGCTAATCATGAGGTCTCGGGTTCGATCCCCGGGTCGGGCAATGTTATTAAGCCTTTTCCTAAAAAGAAAAATTCTCAGTAACAGCCCGGAGTTTGGAAATGTGCCCGGTAGACGTCAATAGGCTCGCCCCCTATTACGTGGGACTTAAACATAGCTGGCGAGTCGTGGGTGTGTAATACACCTCTGCCTACCCCTTCGGGGAATACAGGCGATAGTGATTACATCATAATAATTATGATGACGTAACATATTAATTGGTAGAATTCAAACTGACTTTTATTTTTGACTTGAGCATATGGTGAAGTTTATGACAAAATTGCTCAGAAATGTAATCTGATGAAATTTCTTTTTTCATAATGTGACGCAATAAAATTATGGCAAGAAAAAAAATGGGAGTTTGCCAATGTTCTTTGCAGCGGTTGAACTAACAATATTGATGTACAATCAAAAGTATTTCAGAAAAATGGAATGTTATTTTTGTACTGTACCTGCTGGTGACATTTTTGTCAGCGGTAGACTGCGACCGGCAGACCACAGACCGCATCGCCTGCCACGACCTCTGGCGGGAGGCATACTGTTCTAGATAGAGGCTCAAGGCTCATGCCAAAATATTTCTGACGATATTAATTGAGCAATACCAAAGATATTTGGAACCTTTTTTATTTTAGGGGAACATTGAGAGGAAGAAACTAAATATGACGACAGATAATATTTATAGCTTGCATATAGATTAAAAATGTATTACAAAATAGTGAAAATCGTGAAAATATCCCAAATTATGTTTAAAAGTAATTACTAGTTTCGCGAAATAAGTTTAGTCTGCCTAAGCCCCTCCTCATCCTGATTTTATTATCCTTCATTTCCTTCCCTATCCCTTGTTGGAGTTGGCAACTCTACTGATGCTAGCGTCTCGCGGTTACATCAGGTGGGCCATATGCTTGTCTGTCACTCTCGTAGTATAAAAACAATTGTAGTTCCATTAGTCATTAAACTTTCGGTCATCATATCGCTGTCACACTGCAGGTTTTACGATAGTACTTTTTTGTACAATTTTCAAATTATGATTATCGTTTTAGTTTCTTGGAATATAGAATAATAAATTAATTATGCATTATAACGCAGTTCGTTAAGCATTCCATTCATTACATGCGATATCGAGTCGATTAAATCCAAATTAGTTATAACAATTAGGCATTTCAAAATTTATACAACTCTTTCATTCGACATCTATCTATAGACATTATAGAAGAAAATTCCTTCACCATGAGAGGCTGAACACTGCTTTCATTCCATATTATTATATCAATCTATAGCGATAGCAACTTTACTGAACTTCAGTAATACACAGGCCTACATCAGATTGTACTCGGCAAGTTAGTAGTCAGCACACGTCACACGTTATCTCAGCGACATGTCGAGATACAATGACGAGACGCGTCCCTCAGACAGTTCACTGCAGTTCACTGATGACAGTCACAGTTATAGGCCATAGTAGCAGAACGCGTTCAATCAAACCGTTTTAAATACGAATGGGCATTTGATTATATTGCTACAATATTGTCAGAAACTGTTTCTGGAACTTTTAGTTCTCAAAGATCACTCTTATTTACACTAAGAGGTGTAGATAGATGACCTACTTTCTTTTTTATTAGTAGCAGCGCGATGGTTAGTATACCCTTTACTCATGAGCTTAAAATTACAAGCAGCACTTACTACAACTTCTTCTTTCGCTGGCTTCCTTACAACTAATACTTATCAAGATGATTCACATTTGCTTTACTGCAATATTATATGCCTTAAGTTATTCCTGATACGCGATATAGTTATTTACTCTTTTCTTCTTTGGTTTAAGTGCAAGTTAAGCATCGTAATATGTTTCGGTTCCAGAAGTACCTAGGTTATACAAACCCAATCCTATCAAGCATACTGCTTAATGCTCATTGAGGGCTGCAATTTGACAGTGTTCCTAACATTGCTAAGCACATGAGTGGCGGTTAATACTATCATCAGGAGAATCGTGGCCCATCTGCAGCTATAAGCAAGAAAAACGTTGGCCACGATACATGTTTAATTAAAATTTTACTTTATAAATAAAACACTAGTCCATCAAGAAAGATTCCTGAGCTACGTAAACTGGTACACCATTTTTGTGCAAGTACGCGTTTTTACCGTTTGACTGCACAATTGGGTAAATGTAATCATGGTAAAAAATATTGGGATTCTGCTAATTCAATACATTTGTGAGTAATATGTGACTATTTCCTAGAGGTGAGACTGAGGAATGCAAACACAAAAGAATCGAGTGCTATCCCACTTCTGATATAGTGACACAGCAAATAATCTCTAACTTTTTAATCTCCAAATATCATTGCCCGGTGAAAATTCGTGGCACCTGCTTACCAACATTCTTCTAATAGCTTGTGAAGTCAGCCAACTGTATAGGCTAGTGTAGTAGACTATGGCCTAACTACCTATCATTTAGAGATAGCCTGTATAGGACAGTAAAATAATATAAGGCTGTCGTAGCTTATCTTCGTAGGTGATGACGCTAATGTATTTGTTTGTTGCAGTTTCGATGTACGCGGGAAGCCGCTATCGGAGGCGCGGCACTGGTCGGCACCGGAGGTATTCGGGCCGCGCGCTCACTTTGCCACGTCGCCCGCACCTGCTGCTCTGCGCGTGCGGGACGTCAAGCGCCGGGACGAGGGCGTGTATCGCTGCCGCGTAGACTTCCGCAATACGCAAACTACGAGCTTCAGATACAACCTCACTGTAGTAGGTCAGATATTTTTAATCTCTTCACTTAAATAGTTAGGTTTAAACAATTCAGTTTGCAATTACAGCCAGAGAGATTACGTGCGTGTGATTACGGACTAAGAATACAAGTGTCATCACCCCATTATTTCTCGCGGGGGTCGAACGAGGCGACTAAGGGAAGTAAGCAATTATTACCCATTGTATTACTGGCTGGGTACCAAGTGCGTACTCAGGTAGCAGTTCATTCAAAATTTCATATTTGCAAAATGGTGAGCAGCTGCTTGACAGTAATATAATATTAGTATAGTTAGTCATTAAGTGACGGTTACCACATAGCATCAGGTAGACCTTCACACTAGCACTTATCATGTATTCACTTGATACTTGACAAATTATAAAATTTGAACCAAAACAAATCATCACATCAAATTTATAGCATTATGTGAACAAGTTCAATGTACTTCAGCTCCGCTCAGCACATCTCAAACATCTCCGTATATCTCTATTGCGGTGCGGCTGTTAGTTAAATATACGAGGCTGCTAACACAAGACGCACCTGACTTATGGCGCTGCCTACATCCGGCTTTATTGCAACGACTAATTTATATGATAGTTGTTCTAATGATCCCCAAATAACTTATGGGGGATTAATGGGTATGTTAACTTAGGGAGCAAAGATGCGTTTAGTGGGTAACACCGACACGGAAAACATCTTATTGACAAAACAATTTATAACATACTATTTGTCCCGGCTCCACATCTGTGCAATACACTAATAAACAAAATCTAAAGGGGATTTTAAAACTGCAATAAAATCAATTTATCAATACAAAAACTCTAGTTAAAAGTGGCAGTCATGTGAAAAATTAAAAGAGAAAAAAAACAACATTTCCAAGTCAAAATAGTTTTTATACTTTTATACATATCGAAATATATCTGATAATGTTTTTTTATTGCGTTTTGTAGTTGATGAGCCACAGCCCACATGATGGTAAATGGTAACCGTCGCTCATGGACACAACTATACCGGGAGTGTTGCCAAGTCACTGCTCACAATTTCATTTCTGTTACGAAATGAAATAATTAACGCCTCCTACTCTCCTGCTACTACAACCAAAACAGATCGATGTGTTTCAAGGCCAGTCACACGGGACGGTATACTAGATATGTAATGTTTGTTACATATAAATTTGTATAGTATAGACGAATAGTATTTAGTACAAATTGCTTCGATGGATGGTGTTGTTTATGTTTATGTGATAAGAATTTCGCGCGCACTGCATGTCGGAAACGTGCCCTCAAATGATTTTACACATCTGCCTAAACCATAGAAGTGTTCTCTTCAAAAATTTTAAATTAAATCTTTTGTATTATGCAAACCTTTCTTATAATAAGATCTAAATGACAGTGAAAACTTCCAATTCCTTTAAATGGCTTAGAAGCAATTTAAGCATAGTAGAAAGAGTGGGAGGTAGGTTATCTTCATACAACCGTTGTTGTCCGTGTGGTGATCGGGCCCGAGCCGGTTGGTACCACCATCTCCCGTGTGATCGGCCATAAAGTACATCGTTGCGTTTTGGCTGTAGCAGGAGATAGCCGTTTATTTTTTCAATTCACATTAGTGAAATGAAATAGTGAGCAGCGGCTTGACAATAATACCGAGAGGTCTAGTTGAGTCCATGAGCGACGGTTACCATTTACCATCATCATAGTGGCTCGTCTGCCACTAAATGCAATAAAAAAAAATTAAAAAAATACAAACGCACCGCACGCGACTTGCATGTGTGCGCCACAGTATCGTACGCACACTCTAACAAAATCTCGACCCGTTTCTCAGTACGCCAGTCGGGGTTAACGCCGCACAAGGTTCGCGCGTCACGGGTTTTCGGCACCGCTAAATAAATGAAAAATGTGTGATAATCGCAGGAGAACTTATTGTTGTGTGTTTGGCTTTCTAAATGTCATGTCATGTCGATTTCTCAGTATTCTAGGTATAGTGACTAAGTAATAATCGTAAGTAAAAATCGTAAGTTAAAATAATCTGTGTTGTGTCGTCTGGGTTCAGGGTTAATGAGGTCGGTTTTACCTAAACGATTACAAGTAAAAAATACAACTTTCCGGCCCTTGCCAATTTCTAGGCACTGAATTAAAATTTAGCTAAAAGTGACAACCCTGACACAGGCAAGTATGGTAGGTAATTATATCGCGGAATGGGCCGGAGATAGCCTACTTCCCCACTCTTTCTACTATGATTTAAGTACCTACTTGGCTAAAAATATACAGTTTTATTAAAATATCTAAAGCTTATTTATGTTAGTTATGAATCTCAGATAATATTTAGAAATAACAGCACGGTATCTACACAAAATCCACTCCAAAGCATTTCGATGAAACTTAGTAGAATATGCCAATCAAAAAGAGAGGATCTCCCCGCCTCATAAAATAAACAGAATTTTATTTTGCTTCAATAAAACACAATAAGCTAATCGTAACATTCACGTTTCGTTTGGAATTCATTATGTTACTGAAGTAGATACCAAAGTAAATGGCTTTATAGATAAAAGTACAAAATTGTATAAAACTACTCACCTTCTGCCCGTGACTTTACCTGCGTGGACTCCAGAATTGGGTCCAAAGAGAAATAATAGAATTACTTTCTTAAAATATTTCACAATTTTATCACTTGCGCTTGACTGATATATAAAAATATATACTACAGTATAAGGCAGCGTCATCTAGTAGTCAAGTTTAGCAATAAATTGGTAGTTAAACATAAATTTCAAGCAAGATAATCAAGGCTATAAATTATCTTTGTCAAAATGCATTCAAGTCCGTCCAAGGCGTTTTTCCGTTATTATATAACAAACATACGAATTTTCCCATTTATAATAATATTTTCAAGCCCTTTGCTGTCCCACTTTTAGACTCGGGTTTCCTCTATCCCTCTCAGGTTTTAGGCCGTAGTCCAACACGCTGACCCAGTGCGGGTTGGCAGACTATAACATTTATAAGATTAATTTTGTGTTATTCTCTAGTTTAATAAGTATAGTAACTCTTTTAAGTGAAAAAGGAAAAAAAACTGTTTTATTTATCTTGAGAAGCACGTAAGTGGACAACCATTCCCAAATAAGTGTCTCATTTGATACCAATCATCCGAAAGTAACTTTACCTAGTCGATCGTTCAAGCGACAAGTGCACAATTATGCTACGAGTTCTACATTGATATGATACACAAAAGCACACGACAGCCATTGTGGAAGGCACATCTAAAGTTGTAAACTTATAGGTGAATACTCCGTGGAGCGATCAATCGCTTGTTTTCAACGCCAAGAAACTTATAACGTGTTCAATCAATGTTCTACCTCGATGGTACTTCATCATTGTTGACAACTATTGTGTTTCATATCACCACACATCATACATGCTTTAAAGCTCAGCCACTGAAACAAGTGCCTCGGTTTGCACATTAAATCTGAACTGCCATGAACATTAATCAACATTTCATTGTCCACTACTATGTGTCTCAAAGAGAAGAGCGTCGTTACGGATGGATCTGTGTCGCCTGCATTCGATAGCTACCTACGGCACTGACCGTCGTTGATCCACTTGATGGAAGGCAGAAGGCAGTATTACACTACGCCATCCGATTTGTGGTCCTTAACGCTTGTCAGATTTTTAAACAATAATTTTATTTATAACGCTTTAAAATAAACTATGTATCTGTAGTATTAGATATATATAACTGACCTTTGTCTGTACATTAAGTACCTATTAAGTTATTTAGGCATCTCTGAACACAAATAAATTCCTTTAGAATTATTGTCTGTGTATAGTGTGTGGGCTAAATGTAATTAGTAACTCGAGAGTAAACGTTCTGTTAAGAAATGAGCGACGATAATTTGATCAATCGGATTGAGAACAACAACTTTCAAATATCTCAAATTGTTGGAAGGCGTATGTTTTGGTGTAACTTGAGAACGATATTGTTTACAGTAAAAAACTATTGTACCTATCTGTTTCATGAATCAAAGAATATTTTATGAAATGTTTAGGTATTGCACGCCTCATAAGCAAAGCGTTGAGGTGTGTTCTACTCCTGGTTGACACGGCACAGCTGATTTTTCAAACTTAAAATGTCTCTATTTATCATATATTGCACTTGTAAAATAATATCTACACACACATATAAAGAACACTATTTTTAACACTCATGATATTTTTGATCCCATTTTTGTTATTTAAACTAGTTAAAAAACTGTTCGAAAAAAATCTGGCTTGGACGTCCATGAGTTGTAGGTAATGTATGTTAACACGATAACGACCAAAATACTTAATTAATCGAGTCTTTTTTTTTCGTTTACGAATTATTATGACTAGGAATAGAGCCCTATTACTTTTCACGTTCTGATTCGATGTGGTTTAATTGTTATTAAATAAACAAAAAAATACTGAATATTTACGGCATTTACGCTCGCGACGCGACACTAAAACCAGCGCCTTTCATGAGAACGAACTACCTTTTTACCTACCTACGCATAGCCACTGGTAGTTTTACTATCGTCAACAGAACGCCGTTCGCCCGGCCGGTACCTACATTTTTTATTGTTAAAATAAAACCTTTGCTTGACGAACTGATGATATTTATCAAGTATAATAACTATTTTATCTATAAGAATAATTAAAAACACTAAACAAACGTAAATAATAACACACCAACGTTATAAAACACGAAAAAATCATATTTTACATTCCACATTTTTTTGCGTGGCCTTGGGTCACGGTGTTTTCACTTAGAACAAAGTATAAAATTATAAGGCAACCAAGTTAGGAAGAAAAATGGTTTAGAGATTTTTAGTTGAACTCATAGATTTTTAAATAAGTTGTATAATATTGTCCAAAGTTGCAATTTTCTATTGATAGATGTCGCCTTTTTTAAAGTAAAAGAGATAGTGACAAATGCAGCCCTTTTTTTTGTTTTGTTATGGCGGGAAAAAATGTTCCTAACCGCACACCCCGTCGTTCGGGGCAACGAACAGGGTAGTGTGGGGCCCTCACCCACTAAAGAAACCCGCCGTGTGCCGTCTCTCCGCCTTTGTTGGCGGGCCACTGGAACTATGTTACATTCCTTCGGTGGTCCGCCGGCGGCTTACCCTTTCGGGTACCCTCTACTGAGCGACGCATCCGCACATGGAGCGTCGCACCATCGCGGGAGGCCTTGCGGGTGGCGGACGTTCCCCGGTCCATCCACCCGCAGCCTCAGCTAGGGCGGCATGAGGCGCAAGTATCTGCGCCTGCGCCGCCCCGGTCGCTAGCGGCGGTTTGGGTCAGCGGAAGAATCCTCCTCCCTAGCCCTCTCCGCCGCTTCCTTCCGCGAGATAACCTCCTCGCAGAAGGCAGCGACCGCGGCCCAATTCCTGTCACTGCCAAGCATCGCTCTGACGACGCTCGGCAGCGAGAGGTCCCCCCCTATTTCCGCGACGAGTTCACGGCGCTGCTCGGCCCAAGCCGGGCACGACTCGAGCGTGTGCCGCGCCGTGTCCTCGTCACAGCCGCAGTGGTGACAGCCCGGAGTCGCTTCCCTCCTTGCGACTATGTGCAGATATCTGCCGAAGCAACCATGCCCCGACAGCATCTGCACGAGTCGGAAGGTAAGGACTCCATGCCGTCGCCCCGCCCACTCCTCCAGCACTGGCTGGAGCGCCCCTACAGTCCAAAGACCGGCCCGGGGCGCCTCCAACCGTGCCCTCCATCTGGCCATGGCAGCTCGGCGGGCGTCGCCCTGCCACCTGGCCACCTCTCTGGGTAGGGGGCGTCCGCCCCCCTCCCGCTCTTGTGACGCCCGCCGATACACTTCAGCGAGCACCTCCGCCTCCAAGTCCCACGGGGGGATTCCGGCCAACGCGCAGGCCGCCTCCGTCGACACCGTGCGGTATCCACGTATGACCCTGGACGCAACGACTCTCTGTGGTCTCCACAGAAGAGCCCTGTTCAGTGCGTCCAGGGACCCCGCCCACACGGGTGCGCCGTACAGCGCCATAGACCGGACCACCCCCGCGTAAAGCCGTCGGCACGCATTGTTGGGTCCGCCCATATTCGGCATGAGCCGTGCAAGGGCGGACGCTGCGCCGATTAGCCTCGGGGACAGTTGGCGGAAGTGCTCGCGAAAGCGCCACCGCCCGTCCATGACAAATGCAGCCCTAGATGTCGCAAGTGGCAATTTTAGATGTATTCAGTTGCTTTTGTATATATAGAACCAGAATATTGCTTTTTTTGTAAGGAAAGGCGATGTCTTTTTGTTTTCTTAAATTGTTTTTGTTTACAGTTTAATAAATTATTAAATTTTACATGTTTATATATATTATATGCACTTATGCAGGTATATATGTAAACTCATGGATTGTTGTTCTTACTAATTGCCAGATGGCGCCTTGCAAAATGACAGAGGTAGACCAATATAGAAGTACTTCTTAAAATTAGCGCTAGATGGCGCATAAGACATGAAACCCACATTAGTACTTTTTGAAATTAGCGTTATCTATGTGATTTATTGAAAGCTACTTAGTAAAACCAATACATTATTAGTTACTTATCAAATAATCAATTTTATTGTGAAAAATAAAGATTATGAGACGTGCAGTTTTGGATTTTCCAAAGTATTTTTTGACTGCCTCGGTGGTGCAGCGGTAGTGTGAGCGACTGCTGATCGTCGGTCTCGGGTTCGATCCCCTGGTTCGGCAGTGTTATTAAGCTTTTTCGTAAAAAGAAAAATTCTCAGTCGCAGCCCGGAGTTTGGAAATGTGCCCGATAGACGGCAATAGGCTCGCCCCCATTTCGTGGGACTTAAACGTAGTTGGAGAGCCGTGGGTGTGTAATACACCTCTGTCTACCCCTTCGGAGAATACAGGTGTCGCGCTATGTTTTTCCATTTCTAAAAAGATAACAACCTTTAGATACTACCTAAGCCCATTGTGGGGGACAACGGACGCAAAATACACCTAGACACAGAATAATCATTAATTTAGGGATCACAAAAAAAAAAATCCTGGTAATCGACCCTACAACACACGGCACGGGAAGTCGGTATCTCAACCACTCCGCCATTTGCGCAGTCAGGTTTTTTTTTATAGGATAGCTATATTTGGTATATAGACGTAATGACTAAACGGATTTGAACCTAATTAAGTATACAAATAAATTGCGGCCTGGATAAAAAAAGAATATTTTAACCTGTTCCTGTGGCACAGGTACTCCTAAACGACTTAATAGATTTAAAGCTTGATGTTCATGCAGACGAAGTCGTGGCCAGAAGCTACCTAAGGATATTTTTTTTATGCTAAAAGGTGTGGGGCCGCTCCAGGAATAGCTCCACCCCGTCTCTTCCTATGGGAGTCATAAAATCCGACTAAGTGATTACCGGGGGACCCGGGCAGCTGCGTTCCCCTGTGTACTAAAAACATCCACTGCGATCGCCAACCCGCCTGCCAAGCGTGGCGATTAAACCTCATTTTGGGTAGGCCTATGTCCAGCAGTGGACGATGAAAGGCTGATAGATGGATGGATGGGTGGCAAACAACCATACGGCCCCACTTGATGGTAAATGGTTACCGTGCCGTACAATATAGAGGCTAGCAATACTACCATCAGAGGCAGCAGGCGTCGCGCGTCGCCATCTTTAAGGAAAGGGATAGGAGGTGGATGGAAAGGATAACAAAGAGAGGATAGGGAGGGGGTTTGGGCCGTTTGGCACTCCTCATAGGAACAACAATGGTAAATCTGATCTCTCTTACTCAAAAAGATAGTACGCTCCTTAAAAGAAAAAACAAAGCACGTAAATATACTACCCAACTACAAAACGGATCCAAATTCATACAATCTGAATAAAAGGTTTATTTGAGATACACAAGAGGACAGATAACTGACAGATATGCTGAAGTATTAACTTTATTATTTTTATTAGTTGTTAGAAATGTTCACAACACTAACTTAAATTTCCACTTGCCTATTTAAAGTCTATTTCGGGATATAACGCTTTCGAAACTTCTGCTGGGCAGTTCCAACTGTCTAATTATATACATCTCTGATATTAATGGCTTTTCTCTATTTGCAATAGGTGCGCCTATATTCATCCTTTAATGTGAAAAAAATCTGTTGAAAGGAAAGATAAATAATTACGCGGATTAATGGACGCTTATGTACGGACATAACATTTTTACTAATAGGCTTGTGGCTACTAAGTGGCTACTAATAGGCAGTTTTGATGAACAGTCAAGCAAAAACAATTCATCAAAGTCCGTAAGTAGTTTTTGTGTGATACCTAAACAAACAGACAATCCAAAACTTCTAAAAAAATGTTTTTTAGTTCGGAGACGCTTAAGAAGCCTCCATTTTTTCTTAAATATATTTAATGTACACACGTAGTTCTATTAAAGCTTTATAATATTTAGTATATATAATGAAATCGGGTAATCGTTAATTCACACGTGACGATGCCTTACCGTGCGCGCTGACATTTTTACTGACATCTCACCTTCAGAGAACATCGCACGATTAGCATTTACATGGCATTTTTGAAGGTCATCAACACTGCTGGATAACAGCGCGAATTAAGTGACAATTGATGTATTTTACCAACTTGACAAAGAAAGGAAGAATTCTCAATTCGGCTTTTTACGATTTAATTTCAGATTGGTCCCGTTTTTTATAAAAAAACTAGTTCTGATGCGATCCATGAGGAATTGAGGGAAATAATAGATACTTAAGTAGTTTTGATATATTCCTATAGAATATACTGTTGGGTGAAATTGAACTGATGAAAATTACCACAGATGATCACTCTTTATGATAAATAATTCTGGAATTACGATAAACTATCTCGATTAAGAAAGGTGACTACGACGGAGCAAATTCCTATTTTAAGTGTAGATTGTTAGAAGTCGATTTTTTAAAGCAATCTATACTATTATAAAGCTGTAACAGAGCTGTCTGTACATTTAGGATGTTTGAGGAAAAATTACTGAATTAGGCTATATAGGCGTGCATCAAAATCCGTTCAGTAGTTTTTGCGTTTTGCGCGAACAGACAAACAAACAGACAAAAAATCTTAAAAAAATAGTTTTGTGTTCAGACGCCTATATAGCGTATTACAGTAATTTTTTTCTCAAATATCTGAAATGTACAGACAGCTCTGTTACAGCTTTATAATAGTATAGATAGATGATCTAAGTATTAATAATGTGCGCGCTGAATTAGCGCGCACATTATATAAAGTGTCACCACCCCATTCCTTTGCGCAAGTGTCGTACGTGGAGATTAAGGGAAGGAAGCAATTATCACTTATAGCATTACTGGTGGTGAGGCCGTGTACCAAGTGGGAGTACTAAGTTGTTATCAGGCCTGCAGCTGTTTGGTACTGCCACGCGCTGTCTCCCGTAGGACCGGTCTTAAAGCACTTCAGACTGAAGTGCTTTAGGTTTTTTTTTAAGCGAGATATAGCTAGATTCTTTAGTTTCATATCAATGGTGAGCCGCGCTTTGACAGTACTAACTCTTAGTTTAGTTGAGTATATGAGTGACGGTTACCACTAACCATCAGGTGCCATGGCTCGTTTGAGACTATAAGCAATAATCAATTCAGTTTTTTTTTATAATAGGCGGGTAGCAAACAAGCATATGGGTCACCTAACGGTAAGTGGTTACCGTAGCCTATAGACGCTACCAACACCAGATGCATCACACCCGCGTCGCCCACTCCAAGGGAAGAGATACTAATGAGGTGGAGATTAAGGAGAATAAAGGGAGTATTTGAGCCTCCGGCGTTCGCCTAAATAAACAACCTGTGAAATAAAGATTATAAATGCAATTTGGTGGACAGATAGATGAAATACTGAATTAACATATAGGACTTTTTATTCAATCAAAATGAATAGTTCCCGCCAAGTTTTTTAATTTCACTATGGAAGCAATTTGAAAATTCATGTCGACGAAGTCGTTTACAGAACTTAGTTGTCTGTAAGTAAGCAAAATATTATAAACTTTGAAACTGTAGTTAAAACAAATTTGTTCAATCAACTAAGGCTTAAATTTGAAGTATCGCAAGGCGCTCTCAATTGAAGGTAACTATTTGATATTGTCTAAACTGTGCACAACACCCAAATTAGTTTAAATTAATCGACAGTTAACCCTTTGTACACTTTTAAACTCTAATCACTTTGAGTGGCCGTCGAAATTGTTACAAATAAATTTTCATTTGAAGTGAAACTCCATTAGGCACAGTTTAACTTAAAAAGTAAGCTATATTATTCAAATTAAGAATAGCTTTATTTAGTTATATAGTACTTAAAATCATCAAGAGTACTGAAAACTAACACGAGCGCTGGAAGCTCTTCATGTAGAGAACCCCATGTGATGTATAATAAATATGCCATTAAAATTTTATAGGTGTTTCAGCCATACGTGGTATACAGGCATGCGACCACGGCTCTACCTTGACCACTTATGTACCTATGCATTTCTTGAATTCTGTCTGAATTATTTTCTCGGGTTCGATCCCTGGGTTGAGCCATGTTATTGAGCTTTTTCGTAAAAAGAAAAATTCTCAGTAGCAGCCCGGAGTTTGAAAAATGTGCCTGGTAGACGGTAATAGGCTTGCCCCCTATTACGTGGGACTTAAACATAGCTGACGAATCGTGAGTGTGTAATACACCTCAGCCTACCCCTTCGGGGAATACAGGCGTGATGCTATATTTAGCAAAGAAATTATTCTTCTTTTCAGAGAATCTCTTCAATCTACGAACTCAGTACCCGCATAGTGTTCGCAAGATATGCATTTATATTGTCATAATGTTTATCAATTAAATTGTTGCCGCTACCAGGCACATTTCCAAACCCCGGGCTGCAACTGAGAATTTTCCTTTTCACGAAAAAGCTCAATAACACTGCCCGACCCGGGGATCGAACCCAAAATCTCCTCGTGATCAGCAGTCGCTCACACTACCGCTGCATCATAGAGATAGTTCTTAGCTAAATGGCAACTTAATAAAAAATAAATTAAAACCCATGCTAAAAGAAAAAGGAATTGTTGAAGTCGATTAAAATGTAGCCTATGTAACCCGAGCCGAACGTTTAATAACAAATCGATTGACACCTCAAAATCGGATAAATAGTTTAGGCACTAAGAAGGAACATACGTAAATACAAACATACTAAAATACATATACTGCTAAAATCATAACCCTTCCTTGACTTCGCCGTAGTCGGGTAAACATGAGCAGATGGAAACTAAATATGAGTGCGTAGTTGAATTAAAACTTTTATATGTACGTGATAGGTAAAAAAATATAATTATTTACTTATAATTGATATAAATATTATTTTATATCAAATAAGGCTGCATAGATTAGGAAGTGGCTTAGATACTGTTGCGGGTTCGTAATATAAAATCCTTCCACGATAAGTATGAATTGTAATTTAAAGAAGTTTAACTTCTAAAATTAAGAACAACAAAACAAATAGAGACACAAACACTCCCGTGGATTTTATACAAGGCGACAAACATAATTGTAATATATAACTTTATCGATGTTTTGCATAATATTAGTTATATAATGTCAACAAACAAATAGACGCTCTTAAAACTACAACAACCAATTTTCACAATGCATTGACTTAATTATTCACAAAGAAAACCGCTTTAGCGAGATAACGCTAGCAATTATAATTGGATGGGGTTGGTCCCTGGCATCGAGATAACGGCTATTTTCCCCAGATACGATACTTTCTAGGCCTTATGCCTTCCCAAATATCTAACAACGAGCTCTTGACAAACAATTATGTAGATTTTATACACTTTTATACACTCAGGGCGCTATGAGGCTTACGTAGTTACTCCTTTAGTGAATATATAGGCTTGAATGAAACAATTAGGAGTGTTGCACAACAGCCTTAGACAGAGAGTTTTTAACCTCAAGAATAAATAATATCCTACAAATATATTGGTTCAATCAAAATGGCAAACCTTTTGGCGTAGTTGGCAAATGGTTGAACTTAAATGAAGTACTGTAACCTTCGTTTGGGTACAGTTTATTATGAAGAACTGGATTCTGTCCGCGACTTCTGAATATAAATACGTTATTCTACGATACATTCATTACGTGTACGCGTGAATCCAGATCATCCCAGAGCAAATATCAATTTCTACGGGATAAAAAGTAGTCTATCATATTCGGGACTCCAGAATATAAACTTTTTATCAAAATATCGAAACACTTCCATTTTTATTTTTCTTGTGATTATTTAAAATAAATAGACAAAAGAGAATTAACTGCATAGATAGCGGAGTGGTTTAGATACCGGTCTCCAGCCCGAGTGTTGTTGGGTCGATTCCCACACAGGACAACAATTTGTGTGATCCACAAATCGTTGTTATGAGTCTGGGTGTACTTTGTGTCTGTGAGATTATAATATGTTTGTAAAATCCCCCGCGATACAAAGATTACTCCTTAGTGCCGGGAGTTGTCTTTTAAATTTTTTTTTTTTGTAACTGTCTTTATAAAATCGACTCCTTAGCGATTTTGAACTGCAGCAGCAGTTTCGTGTTGTACGAAGAGTGGCAGTAGGTCACTCTAAGCTTAGAAAGGTGATAACGCACGAGCCAGCAAATAGGCCTAAATTCACAACATACCATCAAAGAGTGCGCCTTGACTTTGCACGTGACCACCTACAAAACAGTGCTGCAATATTCACTTTTCTGAGTAGTGTAATATTATGCTATATGGTAACGACGGAAGGAACAGAAGAGAACACAAGCTGTACAGAAGAGAAGGAGAACGCTTAAAGAGTAAGAGCGCCACCCCGGCCCTTTCATTTCCATATTATCCTCCCTATCCTCTCATTAATACCCTTTCTATCTATTTCCTGTCCCGTTCGTCACAAGTCACATACCTCTGGTGATGCTAGCATATATAGGCTACGGTAACCGCTTACCATCAGGTAGGCCGTGTGCTTGTTTGCCAATTTTTTAATTGGTTGTGTAGTTTAATAACCTCTCGTACCTGGCACCAATTAACATATTCTGACAATATAGCCAGCTAACCATAAACTATTGTTTGAGTAGACTATGTGTCTGATGAATAATCTATTGGAGCACCAGCAGTTCGCCGCAGGAAGAAGAAACTTATTACTCAATCATACTGTGAAATAACCTGAAATCGCTCATCATAGCTCATAGGTACCTACCACTAACAAAATGACTCCTGAAAATATTACAAAGTTAGAGAATAATAATATATCTTAAATTTATAGCAAGCACGTATAGCTTAGCTGAAAGTTTTGCAAACTTTCAAATTTGAATTATATAAATAGACTAAGATATGCCTGCGGCATTACTTTTTTTTTTAAATTAAGACAGCACTGCTTTTATATATTCATTAGTGCAGAGTGTATGTATCGCGGGAACTTTACAAACATACAATTTTCGAACACAAAGTACACCCAGACTCAGAATAACCATTTGTGAATCATCAAGAGTTTTCCTGTGTGGGAATCGAACCCACAACACTCGGGCGGGAAGCTGGTATCTAAACCGCCATATGTGTACCTCGCGTCGTAGTGATAAATCCATTTTGGATAAGATTTGCGTACAATCCTTTCTTAATGTTTAGTTTGGGCTACGCGTACGTGCAGTGGTGCATTTTAAAGTGGCTCTAGACTCATATAGACTATTATAATTTTTATCTATTTCCTTATTGGTCACTGTTGTAGTCGTTCTAGGGGTAATTATTCCGAATTCGAAAGCCTTCAGCATCCCAAACGACTAACGAACCAACTAAATCCATATGATCGAGTTAAATATAATGAGTGTAAATGCGTGATCCCGATGGAACTCACGTAATTGCGCGCCAAATTTGGCTAACATTAATTGGATTTGTCCCTCCTGAGACCCGTCGCCTCGTACATCATTACTACAATCGAGTTTAGTGCGCGATTCTATTCGATATCGAAAAGCAATTTAACGTTTCTATAGCTTTTTTACAGTCCCTGCGAAATGGAAATGACGAACTTTAACCTTTAGTACTTTTTATTATGTCTAGTCACGATATTATTCTAAGTTTATTATTTATATTTCAATTAACAAATATCTAGTTCAAGATTTGATATCTAAATATTTACACAGCTAACTGTGGCATTGTATTAGTACGTTTCTCTTTTGGAAGTGAAAGAGCGCTGACACAAAGAGCCTTTTCTTTGAGAATGAGAAAGATTTAGTGCATAGTCGATCACCTTTACCCAATGTAGGTTAGTTAACAAGACATTAGCATTGATAATCTTGTGATCAATTCAAGAACTGCGTAAACAGCGGGGTGTTCGGTCTCCAGCCTGGGGTCGCGACTTATGACTTTTCGATACCATGCATGTATTTATTCTTTATTTATCACAGCAGTCACCGTTTGTCGAATTTTTACATTATTCCATGTACCAGAGTCAGACACACCTCTACTCTTAGAGTTACAGTGATGAAGGCTATACACACTAGAATGGAACAGCAAGGGTTGGCAGATTTCACAAGCCGTTGAGAAATTCTCCCATGCAAAATTCCTCACGATGTTGTTCTTCATCAGGTCAATATATGATGCACTTAATATCAAAGTTTTACAGTCTCGAGCCCAGGTTAGTAATCAGATACCTCTGTCACGATAATCCTCGGTTTGACTAGCAGCCTATCACTGCCAACTTATAAGATATATTATCTTGCCTGAACTCTTAAGTTTATATTTGCTTCGTATCGTATAACCTCGCTAACTGCCGAAAATATGCAAAAACAGAAAATCTTAGCAAATAAAGAATTCAAAATTGAAACTGGATATCCTTAAACTAGCATAAAGTTTGTACGTCGCTTTGAGCGAAACGTGTTAGTTCGCAGCGGCGTCGCTTCGCTGCCCTTGTTAGGCACAAAAGAGCGCTATCGATAGCCCGCTCCCATTTCACGGTAACTTTGGCAAGCCCGTTTGTATCTAACTACATGTCGGACAGCTCCCTGAGTGCCCATTTCTCTCCAAATATATAATATTCGTTTTTGAAAACGATCACCTCAATTGAGTTAAACTTAGATCACTTTTTGAAACAGCATTTTCTATCTGCGATCCGATCAGCCTGTTGTCTTTCTATTAGCTACGTTATTATTGAACGCTCTTAAATGAATTCTAATACCAGATTACGTCACTTTTCGTTATCATTTTAAATTGATTCCCAACACTCGAAATACTTTGTCGTTTTAAATCGCCACTTGTGTACCCGCCGGCTTTGTTACTCTTTCATTTAATATTGTAACGAAGGAACCTAAAATATACACAAGTTTGAAAAGGCATTTTGTTTGAAAATTTAATGAATAGCTCCTCCCGTTTATCGTCAAAATATATTTTATAGGTACAAATAAAAACATTGCGAAACTGAAAACGTTTTGAGGCGACCTTTCAGTAGCATAGCTTTAGAAGCTAAAGTTAGATTGAACGACTGTGTCGGATGTAAAACCCAATTGGGCTTTGATGCTTTAAATGGCACCGACCGAAATAACCCACCAGTGTGGCGGAATGGACAGAACTTGTGTTGCGTTTAAGCTAAGCGATACCGATCTTTATTACTTTACATTAAAGGTGTTGTTGGTGTTTATATAAAGTTGTATAAAGGCTCTGTAGGCCCGATGCTAATCGTCCAGAGCTGTTCCCTATCACCTGCCGCTGTATTGAGCTGATTAATTGCTATCGACGCCGGCAGCTCTGACTCGATATTGTTTTATGTTTGATTTAATTAATTTACGTCGTTAGATATACGTAGTTACTATGTACTTGAACTAGTTAATAGGCGTATAGCAATTTAGCCCTAGTTATGGAAACGGTTAAACTGGAATTAAAAATATTTCTTTTAGGTGATAATTATAATGTATTTGATGACAACTCTCCTTTCTTGAGAGTGTGGTAAAAGGTAAATTATTCATATTTTGTTGTAAATTATCTCTTATATGCTCTGTGCTGAGGCAAGCATCTTAAGCACTTGTACCTGGCTGTTATGAATAATATTTTAAGATTACAGAGGCTGAGTGGTAGTGATTAGTTGAAAACTTAATTGATTTTCATTATGTTGGTACTATAGACTAATACGAGTATTCAGAGAACTTGAACCAGTGAAGTTATAGTATTTTTAAACATGTTGCGAATCATTCAATTCATCATTTGAAACCACCTGTATAACCCATTCCCTGTCCGTTTGTAGACACAATAGAAATGTAATTGTTATGTATCATATATGATTCATGGGACAGGGAACCTGTTAAACTAAAAAGACACATAATATATCCGTCAATTAGTATAACTTTAATTTACTGCTAGAGGATTGTTTACTAATGTTGGATATTCGTAGCCATTTGTAATATTATAGTTCTAAAAGGCATCCAATATGTATGTCAAATGCGGCTGACATAGCTTTCATATAGACATGAAGGCAATTATAATTATATTAGAGATCAGCGTGTAGAACAGCACTCATAAGACAATGATTTCTAAAGCTTGTCAATATGTCAATATATCTTAGTAAAAATTGACGTCATAGGTTATTTTGACAATCCATTACTGTCCCACTGTTGACCACGGTCCGGTCTCCCCTCAGAGTAAGATGAATTTTAAGCAGCAGTCCACCACACTTAGGTTCACTTTTACTTAGCAATGTAGAACCACTTCACTGAAACAACGTTTATGAATGAAAGTACGGAATATTTTCCTATCTAAGTTTGTTTATGTTAACAAAATCATTTTTATGTAATCCTTACCAGGCGTGAGTGACGTTGAATCACACAAAGCCTCCCCGGGGCAGCTTACGCGTAGATTGAAAGTCAGTTCCGGTCAGTATTCAACAAGGCGAGATTACTACCCCCAATAATTCTGACCATTAAGCATTTGAGAAAAATAAATACCTTACACACGATTATCTTATTGTATAAAAAGTTTACTTAAATAAATGTAAATAAAACTATTATACTTACTGATTTATGAAAAAATAATTCGTATGGAAAGATTAGAAATGGCAAAATCAAAGTGTCATGCTACATGGAATAATCTTACCAAGGATGTGAAGTGCTCAATTTTCGATGCCCTGGAATATTGCAAGTTTGTTAGTTTTCAATGATTCAAAGTACCTCACCACACCGCGGTTGGGTTGAATTTTTTCACAAGGGTGGCAAACAATTATACATAATAAGTGGTTACCGTAACCTACAGATGCTGTTCAGTCCCAGTAAAAGGGATAGAAAGTGGCGACAGAGTATGATAGAGATGGGATGAAGTGGTGAATTTCATGGTGAAATTCCATGTCAATATTCTGGGAGAGGGTAACACGTCCTCTATCGATCTGGTTCATTTACGCTGACAATAACAATGACTCCAACCATTAAATTAATAAGTAAATATCCATTTCACACATATCCTACAAGTGTACTTGACGTCTAATAAATAATAATGATCCAGACCGTAATTTCCGCGTTCAGTATCAACTAACACTAGCCATGTATTTAGGAGATAATATATTACACGAGTTAGCGTACAAAAACAAGTGCACTCTGTTCTCTCTCCTCTCACTCTCATAGTTTGATGAGATGACATTCCGAAACGGCTGCAGAGATATAGAGAGAGATAGAGTGCAGAACCAAACGTTATACGGGCTTTCCGAGACACAAGCATGAATAATAGCAACAACTGTCTGATTGCGATCACTATCGCGAATTTCTTGATGACAAAACGAGAACCTAAAACCTCATGATTCGCAGTCGAATACACTGCCAATAGCCTATCAAAGCAGTAAGTCTATATGTCCTGTACATAGCCTCAACAAAATCATAGTTAATAAGTGCTAGGATCATAGAATTGATCGATATATTGTTTTATTGGCAGTGCCTCCAGAGAAGCCCGTCGTAGTAGACCGCTGGGGGCGCGTTATCAACACAACTACGTTGGGGCCTCACGAAGAAGGGGACGACGTGCTGCTTACCTGCAGAGTGCTTGGAGGTTAGTATAAATAGCACAATATTTAGTCCTTCCTCAGTATTGGGTTGCCTGCTCTTAACGGCTCCGGATGATATATGATAAATATTTTTAGTTTAAATCATAAGATGGCAGACGAGGCACAACCTACCTAATGGTAAGTGGTAACCGCCGCTCATAAACTCAACAATATTAAGTATATTCTAAGCTGTTGCCCATTTCATTTCGCGTATGGAATCCAGCATAGATATTTAAGAAAATAATCATTAAAAATTGAAGTCATTAATCAAACGCCATCTGTTGAGTGTTGCGACAAATGAGTGAACCCAGAAACAATCAAATAACGTCTCATAGTGTATTCTATTACGCGATGTAATTATACCTTAGTAATGCATTGTTTAATATATAAATTAATTTGGTGCGTTAAGACGTGTTCGCTAAGCAGGAGCTGGCAGTTTCAATCAAATCGCGTTACCAAATTTACTTGGATCTAATAAATTATGATACACAATGGATTATCCTGATGAATTAATGTATCCGAGGCTAGGAAATGGTGCTATGAATTCATAATAAATTGCTTCTGGAGAGCAGGTGGGCTTCTGAGGGAAATAATGCTTGATATTACGGGAGTGCGCTGTGCAGTCGTTTTTAATATGAAAAGGTTATATATACAAAGTAGGTCAAACGGTTCATAGATATCAACAACACATAGTAACTAGGCTGGCTGACTTATAATATGACTAGGTAGCTTATGCCCGATATTCTTAATCAAAAAATAACTTACTCAAGGTTGAACCGATTTATATGTAATCATGGGTTAGTGTTACACTTCGATCAAATTATTGATCGTTACATTAAAAAATTATAAACGGTCTTAATGTGTTTTAATGCTCGTAACGACTGAAGCCACGTGACCGCTCATGGTTTTAGTTATACCAGGATTACAGCCAAGTATCAATGCATCCCAAAAATTATTCACCATGCCCACTGGGATATTTCTTTCCATTTCAGTAACATTGCTATCGGATCTCATATTACCTAATCACAAGTTATCTTAGGTGGATGTTATACACCCACATATAACCTACGCAATTTGTAATTGTATTCTAATTCTATACCTACCTAATGAGTTGAGATTTAAATTAT
This sequence comes from Leucoma salicis, assembly GCA_948253155.1. Classification (NCBI taxonomy): domain Eukaryota; kingdom Metazoa; phylum Arthropoda; class Insecta; order Lepidoptera; family Erebidae; genus Leucoma; species Leucoma salicis. The sequence goes on along the minus strand of OX411806.1, from coordinate 500,252 downwards.
TTTCAACTGTATTATAAGTACCGAAAAAGAAACGGACATTTTACATTGACTGTCATTTCGACATCTTCTACCGACACTATGTCTCCATTTAAATATAAAGGTTTAATAGGTGAAATACAAATCGATCTATATTTAAACATAGGCTAAATAGATTATTACAAGCACAATCCTTAGGGCATCATTGTTATACATTGTAAAACACAAGGTAAAGTATTGTGTGCGCTTAGTCCTGTGATATTTCTTTCCGTAACACCGTCTATTTCGTTCACATTTGAGACTAGACTGCGCACATTTAGGTACAGGAATTTGATGCTCTGTGTGTTTTGAAACAATCTCGTATGTAGCCGGAGTTAATCTCACAGAGTCAGGTTAGTTTTGTTTTGTAGCCGCCGTGCCCCGGTGCAGCCCGTTATTTACGTACGTAGAATAATGTATTATTACCGGCGACCCTGCCTGGCTCTGCATGAGCACTAAATATGAACAGTAGGTTGACGTCTTTACGTGGGAATATATGTTTATTATTAGTTTAGCTAATTCTAGCCTTCGCTTGTCGCTCCACCACAGGCAAAAGCTAGTTTTTAGACTACATCTCGGGTTCCCAATAAAATAGCGATCAAATGTACCAGGAGTCTTAATGAAAAGCTATAAAACAAAAAAAAGACGTCGCGGGATGCCTGCCAGATGTGAAAACATCGAAATTATTTTGTAGAAATAGTGAGTAGAAATAATAATGATCATAAACTTTTCAATGTGTGCTTGTATGTGGCAATGATGTAGTAGTATATAATAAATGAGAATATTGTTTGAGTCTTAAATAGTTCTTAGTAAGCGCCCTCCCGTTATCTATAGACGAATTAAAACTGTTATTAATTTATTGATTGACGTTATGGTTCCTAGTTACATGTTTTGTCAACAGATGGCGTTAAACAATTAAATAAATTGGCATGGCGACGTCGTCACGCTAACAGCCGGTTTTACCCTCCCTCCGCATTAGATGTTTTCACATCAAAAAATCAATTTCTTTACAAACTGCTCATTGGTGTTTTAGGACCTTTTTGCTCTAGCAATCATTGGTCTTTCGATAGGCATGACCAGCCATATCGACATCAGTGTGCTAATTGTAAGATCATGTTAGTTACTCCAAAGCCATGAGTATGTTAGGTTCTCTCCTTTAGAGAAACTTTGAGCAACTTAACATGTGCACTATCCCTATCATAGTTGTTTATTTATCGGCCCTGTAAATCACAACTAATAGGACCAAACAAATAGGTACCGTTTCTTAGTAAACATTTTTTAAATAACTTAATCATTGATTTTTTATGTTAAAAAATTTACTCATACTAAAAAATATAATTAAATATTTTACGAAGCTTTTGATGAAAAGTTGTTTCAAAATTTCAATATACATATTTTCCAAACGAAATTCTACTAAAATAACTCTGTAAATGGAAAAGAGGGGAGAGAGGGAGCGACTCAATTTTCATTAGAGCTGCTTGCTGGTGAACCGCAAACAATTCTCTTGGGGCCACTTTCTGATACAAACAAATGTTAAAGATTTAAAATAATTATTTGTGCAACACTTACGTAGTAAATTAGTATCTACGAATAATGTTGGACATATGAAGTTCTAATTTCAAATAACAGATCATTTTTTAAGACGTGGTGACGGACTAAGGGAAGTAAGCAATTATCAACTACTAGGTGACCCGCCGAACTTCGTACCGCCATTACTTTTTTCGTAAATGTTTTGTAAAATTCTGAAAGTCTGTGATACTGTCTCGGCTTCACTGTGGTGTACAGTCGCGGACTAAAGAAATTTAACACTTCCGGTAAATTCAAATCAGTCGGATTATCGATAATTCCAGACATGTTTGATATATCGAAAGTAACTTCTGTCTCATTTAGTCACTCTCTTTTCATATTATGAGATTTAAAAATTATTATTACTCCATTTTTTTTTAATTTTCTTTTATACATACCTTGTCCTGACAATCCATCCATCCATCCATCCATCCATCCATCCATCCATCAGCCTTTCACCGTCCACTACTGGACATAGGCCTTCCCAAGAAATGGGGGATAATGCCGTAATCGCCACGCTTGGCAGGCGGGTTGGCGATCGCAGTGGATGTTGTTAATACTTGAAGGTACCACTTCCCCGGTATTCCCTCAGTCGGTTCATACGACTCCCGTGGGTAGAGAGGGGTGGGACAATTCTAAAGCCGGCCCCACACGGCACGGTCCTGACAATAACGAACACAAAAAAAAAATTATCCATTTTAGTCCAGTCATTCAGAAGTTATGCGCGCGCACATTGCGGAGATTCATTTTATTTATTTAGATTGGGTTATTGTGGTAGAGTTAGGTATAACCGTCTGCCGTGTCGGTCATACGGAACGACACATGTAGCACCTCGGTTTGTGGTACTTTTAGCGATAGATAGCCGTCTATTCATTAATTTCCTATGGCGTGAAATGAAATGGTATGCAGCTGGTCAATAGCTGGTTATGTATTTAAATAAATAAAATAATAAATAAACATTCACGGACATTTCACTCAACAGACACATAGACAAACATTTTAAAAATAGTTTTTTTTTGCTCGAAATGCCGTATATACTTTCATAAACATTTAGTAAAAAGCTGTTATTTAAAACATAGCATAGGATCACGCCTGTTTCCCCCGAAGGGGTAGGCAGAGGTTTATTACTGTTATTTATACATAACAAACAAACACTTCGATTTTATTTATTTGTATAGAATATAACACTAGTTCACCATAATCTACTTATATCGGAATCTTCGTCGCCGACCACAATATGCCGATTATATTCCAAGTTTACAATTGGGATGGTGAGAGTTTGAGTATTGACGCGAAGCATGTTTGCTCTTCGGCAGCGGACATAGGAATGCTTTTATCGCAGAGCACGGTCGTGACACCACCAGCGATCTGATTTATAAAACTGTTTTAAAAAGTATTTATAAAGACACTACCCGCGGCTTTGCTCGCGTCATAGCGATAAATCCATTTTAGATAGAATATACGTAAAATCCTTTCTTATAGTGCTCACCTATTTCGATAAAGCCCTTAAGTAAATTTCCTAGCCCCATAAGTTTGGGTTTCGCATTGATATGTCAGTCAGTCAGTTATACTTTTTTATACATAGGTTGCCGTGTGGGGCCGGCACCAAGAATAGCTCCACCCCGTCTCTTCCTATGGGAGTCGTAAAAGCCGACTAAGGGATTACCGAGGGACCGGGCAGCAGCGTTTCGCTGTGTTCTAAAAACATCCACTGCAATCGCCAACCCGCCTGCCAAGCGTGGCGATTATGGCAATACCCCCCATTTTGGGGAAATCTATGTCCAGCATTGGACGATGAAAGGCTGATGGATGGATACATAGGAAAGCCTTGCATTGGGACATGCCACGTCTGCTGGACATAGGCCTCCCCAAGAGAACACCACAACGAGCAGTCCTGTGCCGACCGCATCCAAAGGCTCTCCGCGGCTTTGACCAGATCATTGGTCCATCTGGTGGAGGGCCGTCCTACGCCGCGCCATCCAATACGTGGTCGCCACTCGAGAACATTTTTTCCCGAACGGTTGTCGGTTCGTGAGCGATGTGGCCTGCCCATTGCCACTTCGGTATGGTAACCCGGCGGGCTATGTCGGTCACTCTTGTACAGTAAATACAAGTCTAAAATATACTTATTCATGTATAACTATAGGTATGAAATCTACCAACATTGTTATTGTAATAGAAAATAATAACCACAAGCTGGATTTAAACCTGGAGATTAGGATTAAACGTAACATTAATTTCTATAACACATTCCTCTTTAATGTCTTGGGTGATGCAATTAGTATGATGGTATACTTCAATTAATTCAATTCGTGATTAATGGCGATGTTAGTCATAGACATCGCTTTACCTATGTCCCGTGGATAATTCGAATAGACCATCAATAGAAGGAGATTGTTCGATGAGATGGTATACTTTATATTACATAATCCATTGCTTAGTCTTTACTAGTGAATGCATTGCCATAGTCAGGGCTTTGATATATGTAGACTCGCATAAACTCAATTTAACTGTCGTACTTACGGACTCCTTAAGCTGCCTAACAGCTATTAGAGCTAATGTATTCAAGTCCAAATCCAAAACTCCTATAATCCTAAAAGTAAAGCAGATTCTGTATCGCTGTCACACTAAAGGCATTCTTATTCATCTCGTATGGATACCCAGGCACAGTGGTATTGAAGGTAATGAGGTGGCAGACTATCTTGCCAAAGAGAATGGCAGACTATCTTGCATTACGTAACATGATACAGTATTACAGATATACAAAATGGTTAATTATAATAAATAATTATATTTATTACAAGGTATGAACTATGTGCATATGTGGCAGGCATGTGCAAGTGCTGAGTAGTGCCAGTATAATAATAAGCTAATAAAAACCTTCAAATTTATTCTCTTACTTCTCGTAAATGTAGGTCCGTCTTGCATAAATGGCTCAGTTCCTTAAACTATGAAGAAATGGAAAAAAAATTCAATACATAATCTCGGCACCCCCTTTCAGACCTTCCACACGCGCCACGCATACACACACACACACACACACACACACACACACACATACACCACACACATAAATATTTCATTATTAATTATCTTACTAGTATTTAAACAATAAATTTCACATTTAGGTTTAAGATTTTTTCATTTAATTAGGGTAGCGTTAATAGCTACGACACATTTTTTTTTCTTAACTAATGTAGCTGTTAATGTACACAAAGTTTGTAATCTTTTTATTGTGTTTCCAATAAAGTTATCTTATCTTATCTTAATAATACTGGACACAGCAAAACATCAGTGTCGTGGTGATGTGCCACATGGCGATTACCATGAACTGAGCAGTGATCCTCTTGCTCTGTTCCCGCGGGGGAAAATGTGTAATGAAATTATTTTTTTATATTATTAATCTATCTCCTCCTACCCACGGCGCCTCGCGGTGTAGTCGGTAGTGTAACCAACTTACGTGAACGAGGTCGTGGGTTTGATTCCCACTCAGGAGAATTATTTGTGTGATGAACACAGATATTTGTACTGCCTCTGGGTTTTTTCTATCATTACTTATATGTAAGTATTTTCAAAAAAAAAGTAACATCTATATTATTATAAATCTGTAACAGTAGTACATTTAAGATATTTGAGAAAAAATGGCTGTAATAGGCTATATAGGCGTGTCTAAACACAAAACATTTTTTGTAGAATTTTTGTCCGTTTGTCTGTTTATCTGTAAATATTAGGTAAAATCTTAATTGTAAAATTAAGTTTACCTGGTCGGTATAATGTATGAAAATACTTCCGACAGATGGCGCAGGCGTCACCCAAAGACGTTAATTATGAATGTATTATCAAAATTAGCAGTCAGGAGCGATTGTCACGATGGCTGAATTGGCAAAGCATCTGGACGGTATCCAGGAGATGCAGGTTCAAATCCTACTCGTGACTGTTAGTTTCGATTTCACATTTTTCACTTTGTGTTTAATGTATAGCTCTCAAACAACTAAAGAACGGAAAGGCACCGGGAGACGACGGAATCACCACGGAGCTTCTGAGAGCAGGCAGAAAGCCGGTCTTAAAAGCTCTTTAGATGCTGTTCAATTCCGTTGTTCTCGGGGGCGACGTTCCAGAGTCGTGGACCGGGAGCATGGTGGTGCTGTTCTTTAAGAAAGGTGATAGAACCGTCTTGAAGAACTATAGACCCATTTCGCTCTTGAGCCACGTCTATAAGTTGTTTTCGAGGGTCATTACAAATCGACTCACGCGCAGGCTTGACGACTTCCAGCCTCCCGAACAAGCCGGTTTCCGAAAAGGCTATAGTACCATAGACCACATCCATACGCTACGCCAAATTATACAGAAAACCGAGGAATATAATCGGCCCCTGTGTCTGGCGTTTGTGGACTATGAGATAGCCTTCGATGCGATCGAAACTTGGGCAGTGCTGTAGTCCCTTCAGCGGTGCCAAATTGACTATCGGTACATCGAAGTGCTGAAGTGCTTGTATAGAAACGCTTCCATGTCAGTCCGTGTTCAGTACAGGAGTACAAAACCGATCCAACTGCAGAGAGGTTTTAGACAGGGACACGTTATGTCCCCGAAACTCTTCACCGCTGCATTGGAAGATGTCTTTAAGCTCTTGAACTGGACCGGATTCGACATCAACATCAATGGCGAATACATCACTCACCTTCGATATGCCGACGACATCGTAGTCATGGCAGAATCGCTGGAGGATCGTGGCACCATGCTCAATGATCTCAGCAGGGTTTCCCGACTAGTGGGTCTCAAAATGAACATGGACAAGACGAAAGTCATGTCTAATGTCCATGTCATTTGAGCACCGGTCCTAGTCGGGTGTGCGCTTCTCGAAGTTGTCAACCACTATGTCTACCTGGGACAAACAGTCCAGTTAGGTAGGCACAACTTCGAAAAAGAGTTCAATCGACGAATCCAACTCGGCTAGGCAGCGTTCGGGAAGCTAAGGAAGATCTTCTCGCTCAATATTCCGCAGTGTCTGAAAACTAAGGTCTACGACCAGTGTGTGTTACCAGTGATGACATACGGAGACAGAGACGTGGTCTCTGAATGTTAGCCTCATTTCAAGACTCAAAGTCGCTCAGCGGGCCATGGAGCGGGCTATGCTTGGTATTTCCCTACGTGATCGAATCCGTAATACGGAGATCCGTAGGAGAACGAGAGTGACTGACATAGCCCGCCGGGTTGCCATGCTGAAGTGGCAATGGGCAGGCCACATCGCTCGACGAACCGACAACCATTGGGGAAGAAAGGTTCTCGAGTGGCGACCACGTATCGGATGGCGCAACGTAGGACGGCCCCCCACCAGGACCGACGATCTGGTCAAAGCCGCGGGGAGCTGTTGGATGCGGTCAGCACAGGACCGCTCGTTGTGGCGTTCTCTTGGGGAGGCCTATGTTCAGCAGTGGACGTTGAAAGGCTGATGGATGGATGGATGGATGGAAAAGGAGAACTTTAATGCGAGCGGGATTTGAATTGCGTCCCTTTCAATCCGGGGAAGTGCTCTAAGCCGTTAAACTATCACACTGACCAACGGCCATACGCAATCTCCACATCACAATAAATTATCTTTACGAACCACTCCACCTATCGGTTGCAACGTATGTTGACCACATCGGAGACGTTCTTAAGGAAGGCCAGGTTAAGAGTACTCGAAACCAACGAGCATGCATGAAAGCGCTGATGAAATTAGATGAAGCGAAAGATGTGTGTCAGGATCGTAGCAAGTGGAGATATGTGGTCTCTGCCTACCCCTACGGGAAAAAGGCATTGCAATATGATTTTATAAAATAACTAGCTGACCCGGCAAACGTTGTTTTGCCAAATGAATTATTTCTAGAATATGAAATTATTATTATATCTTTTTAATCTTTACTTTTAAAATATATTTGAAAAATTGCGCTCGACGAAACTTGCTATTATGCTGCTCCCAAGCGGAGGAGTTTGGCAAAAAAGAACCCCATTGATCAGCTATTGACCGGGGTTAAAAAATACAAAATGTTATTAAAAAGTAGGAGTTGGTGGTAGGAGGGTAAACATTTAGGACTAAATGTATTTTTTAATGCCACACCATAAAAACATATCCAAAATCGTCCAAAAAATGAAAAAATTTTTTTTGGCTTGAGCTACCCTTGTCACGCGTATACACTTTAGTTATAAACCAGTTCTCATACCTACTGAATATACATATAAAATTTACTCAAAATCGGTCAAGCCGTTTCGAAGGTGTATGAACACTAAAACTGTGACACAAGAATTTTATATATTAGACTAGCTGACCCGGCAAACGTTGTTTTGCCATGTATATTATTTCTAGGAAACATTTTTTTAGTTCAATAAAAATAACTATCTATTAAAAGTGTGCGGGGATTTCATTATAATTGAAAGCGTTGTAGACAATGAAAGTATGCTTTATTTAGGATAAACTTTATACCCAAATAAATTTGTAATGAATGTAAAGAAATATTTATTAAAATTGTTTTGAAATGAATTAAATTATTATTAATTAATAAATCCTTCTATCAGTGTATTGGTGAAAAACAGTGAATTAATATTGTATTCGTTTGCTTATTATTTGACTTACTTTTCACAATAATAAAACAAGTATATTTATTTAACACGTACATGTTTTCGTTTTGATTTAAAACTATTTCCAAAAAATGTTAAGTACAATATATACAGGTACGGTAATGGCCGTTGTTGGCGGGAGCTCACAACACGTGTTTATTTACATGAGATCACTTAATTAACTAATAGTTAAAACTGTCTTTATCAGTTATTAATAAATTTCGAATAAATAATTATTGCACTGGAAATTAATAATAAATTTACGATGAGAGTAAAATTAACATAAGAGTTGCACAGAAAAATTAAAATAATACGTATAACAGTCACTGCTACGATCGATACACAAATAAAACCAAAAAAAATGGTCCAAAACTGTATAGTGAGTAAGACCGGCTTCACTCTCATCCTCACTCCGTAATGTTTGCTGGATGAGAGGTGACAACAGTAGAGATCTAGCGGGGATAACTGATCGATTGATAGTTGATCAGCTATCGACCGGTGAAGGCGTAAGATCAAATTGAATTGAGAAAAAATCATAATACCTTTAATTATTAAACAAATTCGCGATGGAAAAATAGGGGTTGATCGTAGAGGGGTGGAAAATCGAGAGTAATGTATTTTTTTTTTATTCTAAGTCATGACAAAATAAGAATAAAAATCTTGCCAAAGAAATTAAAGTTTATAATTAACAAATAAAAAATAGGGGTTGATCGTAGAGGGGTGAAAAATTTAGAGTAATACAAAATTTAATATAATATTTTTTATTCTGTCATGACAAAATAAAAATAAAAATCTTGCCAAAAACATTAAAGTTTATAATTAACAAATAAAAAATAGGGGTTGATCGTAGAGGGTTAAAAATTTAGGGTTGTATGTATTTTTTAATGCTGTATCATAAAAAAAAAATACGTAAAAATTTATCTAAAAATTAAAAAAAAATAGGGGTGGAATACCCTTAACATTTGGAGGGATGACAAATAGATGTTGTCCGATTCTCAGACCTACCCAATATGTACACAAAATTTCATGAGAATCGGTTAAGCCGTTTCGGAGGAGTTTAACCACACTGCGACACGAGAATTTTATATAGGTATTAATCAGATAACAACTTTTAATTGCGTGCGTGAGCTTAATGACACTATTCAGTAAGAACGAGAGAAAAAGAGACACTCAATGAGTTTTTCAAAAGAGATTTTGGTATTATTAGGCATATTGATACGTTGCGGAAAAAATACTAATCGAAATGAGTGCAGGAAAGCGTAATCTGCACTAATTTATAGTGGACACTTTCTTTTAGTGCCTAATTGTGGATCTTCTCTGTTTCATACATCTACTGCCTCTGTGGTGCAGATGTAGTATAAGCGACTGCTGATCATGAGGTCCCAGGTTCGATTCCCGGGTCGGGCAGTGTTATTGAGCTTTTTTGTAAAAAGAAAAATTCTTAGTAGCCGTCCGGAGTTTGGAAATATGCAATAAGTTTGCCCCCTATTCGCGTAATAGTTAAACATAGCCGGTGAACATGCCTACTCCTTCGGGGAATACAGGCGTGATGCTATGTTTTTGTTTATACATCAATGTTTATAACACAATTATATTAGGCTGTACGGCTTGATGGTGAGTAAGATGGTAAGTTTGCCACCCCCTGAGTCTATAGTATAGACCAAAGGCAACCTTCGCGAGTAATCCACCCCAAGTAAAGTTATAGGTCATGAAGAGGAATAATGATATAGAGAAGATGAGGAAGTGGTCATTTAAAATAATAAGAAGGGAAGGAGGGAGTTCTTTGGTAGGTTTCTAATAATTTAGAGATGGAAACACATATTTAGACTTTTTGAATTAAGAATGTTAAATTTCACTACCTATATATTTGACATAGGATTCACATAGATTTCAATGGTTTTATAAAATCGCTGGTAAATTGTTGAATTTAGAAAGTAAATCATTAACGCTGACGAAGTCGCGGGTATCAGCTAGTCATATATATATATCAGACACCATTAGGTTAGCGGTACAGAGCACATTCCCGGATCAAATGTGATGCAGGTTCGAATCCTGCTCACAGTAAAGCTATCTTTTTCTACATTTACAAATTAATTGTTCTTCATAAATTATATATTATTATTAAGTGAGGTAAAATATCTTGTACGGACCATAATTAAGATATTTTTCCGACATTTTGTGAAGTCTGCCACGTACTGGACGTGGCCCTCTGGTAAATGTCCTATGCTCAATAATAGATAATGGGCTTTGCAGAAAAAAACTAGAAAATCAATATAGAATTAGTGCATAGAATCTGTATAACAATGACGTTAAAATAAGAATTATAGAAGTTGAAACTACGCGAATTTTGATGTCGCACTTAAAATCCACCTGAGCAGTCATATCATTTTAAATTTGAACCCATTACATGGCGGCGCCATTTTAAAACACGCATTAACCATTAACATTTTCGTCTACACACACCGCGTACCTGCACATCTGTTGGCTTAAAGTTGCGTTTACATTGAACAAGCGGAGATAAGCTGTAAAAGATACATCTTAAAGTGAACACATATACCTCAAAAGAATACGTTACACATTATTATCATGTGATTGATAAAATTCTTGTCCCAACCCTCTCTACCAACGGGAGTCGTAAGAGCCGACTGAGAAAATACCGGGGGAGTGGGCAGCAGCACTCCCTCGAGTATTAACAACATCCACTGCGATCGCCAACCCGCCTGCTAAGCGTGGCGATTACGGCACTATCCTCCATTTCTTGGGGAGGCCTATGTCCAGCAGTGGACGCTAAAAGGCTGATGGATGGATGGATGATAAAATTCTTCTCACCTTCGTTTTCAATATTTTTGGTTTGTACATACATTACTATTAAACACAAAGTGAAAAATGTGAAATCGAAAATAACAGTCACGAGCAGGATTTGAGGATTTGCGATTTCACATTTTTCACTTTGTGTTTAATGTATAGTGCTAAGCATGTCAAATGCTAAAAATATATATAAAAATATCTAAATATACATTACTAGCTGGGGCCAGCAGCATCACACGCAAAAAAAAAGTACAATTAATGTCACAAATATTTAACTAAATAATACTATAATTTAAGTTCTCATTAAATAACCGATTATCCTATACAACTTAAACCATGTATTTTGATTTGTATCTCTGTTTAAAAGAACAGCTCTGCCATACAAAAGTTCTTCATCCATTTCCTTCCATTAAAATATAAAAATCCACAAACCCTGACACAAGTCATTATGTATTTGTTATAAGTAGATAGAGTCCGCATTTTCAAGATCGTACCTACAGGTACGATCTTGAAAATGCGTAAAACCGATATTGAATTATAACAACTACACACATATTGTGCTAGTTTGAGAATCGCTAATAAATAAATATAAATAAATAAATATTCACGGACATTTTTCACCAAACGTCCTCTGGTCCCAAACTAAGCTTAACGCTTGTGCTATGGGTACCAATGGGTATGGGGTCTCTTAAACTTAACGCACTTCCTAAAGAGAACGTGTTACGTTTATAGTTAGTGCTTGCGAAGGGTACATATAAAAGTGGGCGAAATTTGTTTTAAAACATAATTTTATTCCCATCTTCCGACATAATAATTTCTCTCCACTCCGCTCATCTGCACATCAATGAAAACACACCTTAAGTGTACTTAGTAGAGGAATGTTTTTCTTTCGCCTCACACGACGGGAGACATAGAAACCCTTTTATCTTATGTAACACAATTGCGTTACATTTGTGCATCTATGTCACGGGAGAAGAAAGTTATTAAAGGAGAATATCAAGCGGATTCCAATAACAGTATATATTTGTTTATAAAGTAAACATACAGATACTATACTAACGGAACAGTTGCGATCGTAGTGATGCTCTCTTAAGGTACGTTCCAGCTTATATTCAGCAGTGGATACTGAAATGTTGATAGATAGATAGATGAAACCGATATTAGTATCGAGTATTTCCAAAACTTTTTTCATAAACGAATATAAGTTATTGGAATCTAAGGTACACTCTGATAATTGTATAACCTGATAATATTATCTAATAACTAGTTTTATATCGATTTATGTTAAGTAAGCAAGCATTTATATATTGTTTTATTTCAATTTTTATTTTTTATGGATCAATAAAAAATATGTTTCAGTATGTAACTTTAAGTCCGTAGTTATTAGGAATTGAATATGATAACATAAAACACGTTAAGTTTACTGTTCGTTCTAAATATGTTACTGAAATAAGATTGTTAAGTACATAATATATCTAAAAAGTTTATATGGTACCATAATATATATTAACTGTATTTCTTACTTACTTACTTACCATCACGTTATATCCCTTGCCAGTCTGTCCTCCCTGCCTACCACCTACTCCCTGCAGGGAGGACAGACTGCCAAAAATACTCTTCATACACGCTCGCCGGTTTCGGAGACTCCTGACTCCACCTTCCTTCAATACATGACCCATTTGGTCTAGGTAGAGACCCCTGTACCTACATCCTTCCACTTTCGCATTGTATATCTTATATTATCCGTTTTTCTGTTTGTATATTATATTATTAATTTAATAAATAAAAAAGTTACTATCCTAACGCTACATTCCTAATGTGGAGACGCGCTAAGGTTATTGACATTAACTTATCCTTTATCGCACGTGTCGTGTATACGTAGCGTGTTATACTCAACCGGCAGATCTTAATGCGGTACAAAATCGATTAACATGGTTTACCACACATATTCACCTGTTATTTGCCGTGTCTTAAGAGGTGTACAGGGGATGTGAGCATTCAATGTAAGAGAAGGATAACTCATAAACTTATTGGTTATGGGGTATATATATATATATATATAATTATATATTATTAAGTTATATGTCACTTGCTACGTGACCCCAATAAATATTTACCAGCGTCTGCAACAGCAGTCAAACATATATCTCCTCTCTCCAAGGCTTAGAGTAACCTTGTCTGTATAATGTAGGTTAGGTATAATGTCGGTATTCTTGTTTTACATACTCAACCGGAGCCTAAATTCATGACGTCATCCATTGTGAAAAACACTCAACGCTTCTTCAGCATAGCGCACTGGTTCCAGACAGGCATCGCTGTATATGGTTGATTCATTCATACAGATCTGTTCAGTCTCTGCGTCTGTGAATTGTACTTATGAAAGTATTTGGACATAAACAAATGTTTGATTTCTTGGGAAATATTTAAATATAACGAAAATAAAATAACTAAATTCCAAATGAAAATAGATTTCAAAAGACAATTTGAATTGACGAGAGGCCACCTCATTTGCATAATCGAGAAATTGATTGGAGCGTATGAAAATACGGAGGAAAAATATATTCAATTGTAGAGAACGTAGATGCCTTTCTAATGACTGAAGTGGAGCTTGGGGTATTACCGAGCGACGGGTTTTATCTAAAGTGCCTGTTGCGTTCGACCCCTGCAAAACGTGCACCACGCCGAGCGGACGGGACGAGACGACAACACTCCTGCTGAATTGATCAATTTACACTTTTAAGTGACAAGAACAAGGTTATTACAAAATCTCTGGTTATATTATAAATTGTACAAAAAATTTCAAAGTTCTGAAATGGAAAAGAGAGCCCTCAGTTGTTTATAGAACAGAATCTGCTACTAACGTCTTCTGTTGAAATCAGCTGCGAAGTATCTCAATTGTTTCGGTTGCAGAAAGAGATACATGATCCTTTCCCACTCTTATCAATGGACGGGCAGCAGTGGCTTGGCAGTACTCCTACTAGTAGAGTTTATGACCAACGGCTATCACTAACAACATTATTTTTTTTTACATTGGGCGAAATTTATCTAAAAGAAAGACTGTGAATTCAAATCCTTCCATTAGTTTTCTATTGTAGTCATGAGGAATATTTTGTAGTAGCTCATTTCTGTGTCCATGTGTCCTAGGGGCTTTTCACGTCACCTATTGGGAATGTTGTACTCATCGTCCAAATCGTATCTCTAATCTATCAATTATTATGGCTATAGAGAAGTTTATTTTCGAAAGGTAAACTAGAGAAAACAAACTTTGTAAGCATAATAAATCTGATTTTATCTTTAGATTGTTTTACTAGATGCATAGTGTACAAGCAGCGCAATATAGAAGAGGCAGCTGTTTAATCAGATGAAGCAATTTATGTGTCGTAAAATAAAAATAAAGCTATTAAATAAATCTCAGATAGTACACCAGTAGCAGAATGAAAAACAATATTGCTTGAAGCCTAACAAATTAATAAACCTTGACCGGCATCGCGCGACCCACACTCCGTCCAGCAAACACCAAAATCCAATACAAAGAAACCGATGTTGTTTATCAAAGGGAAAAACAAGTAAAATAATAAGCCTTACGGAAGCTCACCCTACGGCTTTTGATTGAGAAAACGTACCGAGCGTCGGAGCGGACGATAAATTAGGGTGAGGCTTACAATAGCCTTTGACCTCGTTCCACAATTATGAAAAGGTGGATTGGAAACTAGATTAATTTTATGCCGACTGTACGAAGAATACTCTGTGTGTGGGTAACGATCTCAGCGAAGACTTAGCCTTGTCAAAGAGCCAAGCTACTCACTCCTTTTCTTAAGATATTAAATTCAAGACGAGTATCTTTCAAATAAAATACCCAAAAGCAAAAAGTGCTTTTTTTTCAACTCCTTTTCAGTCTCACTATTGGGCACGGGTGCCCTCTCATGGTTCGAGGGATTAAGCCATAATCCACCACACATACGAGTATATAGATAACGACTCCATCCATCCATCCATCCATCAGCCTTTCAACGTCCACTGCTGGACATAGGCCTTCCCAAGAGAACGCCACAACGAGCGGTCCCGTCATGGGGTATAATGCCGTAATCGCCACGCTTGGCAGGCGGGTTGGCGATCGTAGTGGATGTTGTCTAACGATAACGAGACATAATAATAATTTTTGATATAGAAAAAATTTACAACATGTGTCTTGATTACAACCTATTAGAAATACGTCTTAAATGCTCCTCCATTTGAGCTGTCAATGGTACTGACTGTGACCGGTTTATATTTCCAAATTCTTGCTCGAAGAAACGCTCGTCCCAGCATGAATTGGCGTGCTCGATAGGAGAAATACCACCCTGTTAGATGAAGATCAGTGTTAAATAACGATATATACTATTGTGTTTTGTATAGTGAGTGAGAGCGCCGGAGGCCCTAACCTCCTTCTTTTTATCCATCATCTCTTCTCCGAGTAGGTTCTTCATTGGAGTTAGCCAGGTGCGAGTGATACCTCTGGTGTTACTGGCATCCAAATATACTGGCTATGCTAATAGCTCACCATCAGGTGAGCCGTATGCTTGTTTGACACCCGCGTAGTAAAACATCATCCTACTTGCTCATTTCTCAATTTTCAAGGCTTCCATTTTTATCCATCCATCCACCCACCAGCCTATCGTCGTCCAATGTTGGACATAGGCTTCCCCATAAGAGCGTCACAATAAGGGGGCTCCGAGCCTGCATCCAACTATATATGACCATATCGCCAGTTAACCTGGTGGTCCAATGCTGCGCCCTATAGTACGTGGTGGCCACTCGTGAGCTCTTTTTCCCTAGTGGTTGTCGGTTCACCTATAGCGAAGTGGCAATGTGCTAATCTGACAAACTATTTTGGTCACTCCCGTTCTCTTACTGTACTCTGTATTGCAGATTTGATTACGTAGAGAAATATCAAGTATAGCCTGCACCATGGAACGCTGAGCGACTTTGAGTCTGGAGTTGATGCTAAACAAATGCACTTGCGTTTCATTAAACTGGAGTCACGAGTTTGTATTTTTGAGAAAAAATCTAAAAAAGCTATAAATAACCTAGAAATTACGGTGGTTTTTAGTCGCAGTTACAACAATCTGTAACACAATGAGCAAATGGAATAGATATCATTTAGAAAATTATTATTTTCAATATATTTTACAATTTTTCTGCTGTCTGTAATGCTCTTCATTACCCATACTGGATGCACTGCTACAGTCCACGCAAAGCAATATAACATAATAATTTAATCAAGCAACTGGCTATCTCTCAATAGCATCCCAAACACGAGAACAGGGTCCGAAACTACATTCTGTTTAGTAAACAGATCCAGATTAAATCCATTGACGTTTCGAATTAGATCGTCGTACTCGAGATGGGAACTCATTCAATTTGGGGAAGTGGATCTTTGAATACATTGGCCGTAGTGTGACCAGTGACCAGCTGAAAAGCAAACACACACTGCGTCAAATAAGTAAACAAACAAACGAAGGGCTATTTTTACAGAGCCTTACAAATTTACAAACCAACAAACGAATGAAACTCTAAGAAATTACATTTAACGTAGTCGTTGTTTGAGTCTAAACGAATGCTTTTAAAATTGTTCTTTTTAAGTGCAAATCGGTTTGGTAGCTCTCAGATTATGTTAACATTCTGCGCCTTTGTTTGGACAAAGTGCTTATTATGTTGTAATCTTATAGTAATTGGTGTCAATTACTTGCTCTGTTAATACTCTGTCTCTGTTAATGTTATTTACCTTTTTGTTGAATAGATCCTTAAGTTGTGGAACACTTTGAAACATTGCAGTAATTTAGATTTATTTCCACTAAGTACCTAAGCTTGACTCCAATAGATTAGTTGATTTTTTCAGTAATATAGTTCGCCCAATAAGTGCTGCCTTTAATACTTCATCCAGTGGTTCAATATCTTTAAAATCATAGTTACTTGTGCGTTTATATAGTTCAAACAATATTATAGTGGAAAGAGAGTTTAATTGCCGCCCATCTAGAATAATAGAGTATTATTATTTAGGTTTATTTACATAGGTGTACCTATACAAGAAGAAATGTGTACTTCTATCGCAGTGTATGCGGACATTTTTGGTCTTCACATTAGAGTCTACGCTGTTACTACAAGTTTCCTCATTGAAAGACCCAAAATGCTTTTTGTAGTAGACCAACGGCATTTTTTTACTGCCCTTGTTCTGTTCTATTGTTTGAAAAGAGAGTTTCCACGAACATAATGGTAAAAATACTCAACTACGTCAATAATTATACTTATATAATTTCGCCTACAGGTCGTCCTGAGCCCTCTGTGCGATGGCTCGTAAATGGTGTGCTGGTGGACGAAGAGTACGAACACAACACCGGTGACGTCATCGAGAACAGACTCCTGTGGCCGGCGATCCGTCGAGCCGACTACGCCGCAGTGTTTACATGCCAAGCCACCAACTCACACTTGGTGCCACCCAAAGAGCTATCTCTTGTACTAGATATGTTTTGTGAGTATATTCATTGTAATTTTGGTTTAATTATATAAATAAACTAAAAGCTCTTTTAATATTTATATATTTTTATTTATTTATATTTTTAGCATTTAACATGCTTAGCACTATACATTAAACACAAAGTGAAAAACGAAAATAACAGTCACGAGCAGGATTTGAGCCTGCATCTCCTGGATACCGTCCAGATGCTTTGCCAATTCAGTCATCGTGACAATTGCTCCTGACTGCCAATTTCGATAACACATTCATACTTAACGGCTTTAGGTGACGCCGGCGCCATCTGTCGGAAGCATTTTCATATACCGACCAGGTAAACATTTTCTAATTGGTGAGATTGATCTTTTCTATGGCTTTTGACAAAATACATGATTAGTAGTAACGTTTATAACTTCACGTTTGTCCTTGACAGTGAGACCATTGACAGTGGAGATAAAGAAGCCTTCAGAGCTAAGTGAAGGAGGCGTCCTCACCGCTGAGCGCCGGTACGAGGTCGCGTGTGAGTCGGCCGGCAGTCGGCCGCCCGCACTCATCACCTGGTACAAAGGCAAGAGGCAGCTCAAAAGGATCACCGTGAGTAATATTCATAGTTCAGTACCAAAGAAGTGTAGTCGACTAAGTGACGTTGCGTCAAATTTCGTCCTGAACTGTTGGTTTGGGATA
Source organism: Leucoma salicis (assembly GCA_948253155.1). Classification (NCBI taxonomy): domain Eukaryota; kingdom Metazoa; phylum Arthropoda; class Insecta; order Lepidoptera; family Erebidae; genus Leucoma; species Leucoma salicis. Next base: position 482,095 of record OX411806.1, on the reverse strand, counting down.
CAATTTTCATTTTACAATGCTATTGTCAAGACTTCACTTCCACATTTCCCACTTCTCAATACTCTCCCCTGTTGTGTACGGGTCTTGCCCCAGAATGAGCGTAGCGGTAACCCAATGCAAAAATATAGCTGGCAGACTTGCATAGCCTAATAAAAATCGTGCCAGTTCCCTTACGTCATTTTGTTTTACAGAGCAAAGATAAATCTATAGTCAATTACGCAAAGTCAGTGAATAGTTAGAAGTTTGTAAAACCTAGACCTTTTCTTAACAGTTCTAGGTTCTAACTATTAGGATATCACCGCTTGCTCAAATCGAGAAAATGATCACAAATACATTTATAATACATGACCTTCTGGTGCGGTATTAAGACGGTTTTGTCATCACATTTTTTTTACTATTTACTCATATGGAATATTATTATTATTAATCCGACGTCATTCGTAAGTAATTATTTAACTGTAAAATAACGAATACTAACTGAACACTCTTTACGCCATTCCATCGTTGTTTACGAGTAGGTACACATATTCTAACCGTACGAGTATAATTTTGCAAAATTAAACAATTTACAGTTTGGAATCCGCAATCTTAAATGAAAGTTTATTAGTTATTCATTGCCAGACTGTACTGACATTGTAACTGTTTACAATAGCATTCAGAGTGTTGATTTATCAATTTTAAAAACGTATTTAAAAAAGAACTGGAATAATAATTATTTCATGGTATATAGATTTCTACAGAGAACTATTTAGACTTAACGTGATACGATGACGATTATTTTTTCAGTCAATTCACTCAGTCAGTAAGTATATTTTTCTTATGGATACCAAACCCCTATTTCTTTATTAAGGTAGGAAAAAATAAACCTAACCGCACACCCCATCTTTCGGATCAACGAAAAGCTTAGTGTGGGGCATTCACCCACTAAATAACCCGTGGTGTTCCTCCGCCTGTATTGGCGGACCACTGGAACTGTTTGATACTCTGGTGGTCCGATAGTTTATCTTTACGGGTTTCCTCTCGGAGCTACGCTTCTGCATACCGGAGCTAGAGGCATTGCAGGGGGTGGTTTGGGTTAGTGGAGAGCTCTTCCTCCCTGGCCCTCTCCAGGTGCGAGATGATGTCCTCGCAGAAGGTACTGAACGCGACCCAGTAGGATACTGAGCCCTATCACCGTGTTTCTAATCTCGTGTTCAGCAATGACTTATAACACCCATGTGAATATGAGGTGATTATTTTTAATTCTAAACCGCCTGAATCTAACTTTAAACTCAAATATGTATATTTCCTATTATTTCCTGTGAGTTTTCTTGTGAATATTATAATACTTTTGGCATTTTCAATATATCGACTTCTCTTTCATAAGTATTTAAAAAAAAAATTTACATTGTAAGGATTCCGTGCGAGTGGTTGTACCTTCCAGACCAGTGGTCCGTAACGGTCGTGCGTAGCAAAACATATTGTAAATCGGATTCAAACGAACGGTACACTGACTCTATTCACGGCTTTTCGAACTTATTATAATGTTTTCTATTTCAGATACTGAAAAGTATTCATGGACGAACAATCTTCTCGTAAACAAGAATACTGCGAAGTATTCAAAATGTAGGGTTGGAAATACTGATTAACTTTTCATCTGTATATTTCTGTATAATATATTACGTGTATACGTCTTTGAACTCTTTCTAAGCTACTGCAACGATTTTAATATTCGTATTTGAGAGTCCCGGAGTAGTTTAAACCTGACCTGATAAGTGAAAACCAATCGCCTTGTGTTAGTCTCACTAAAACTCGAAAACGGTTGAATCAATTTTGTGAGTATTTATACAGAGCAATTGCCTAGTGAGAAAATATATGGCCTCAACGCAAAACCCGAGTCAACCTGTAACGACTGTCAGCCGAGACCCACTGCACCTGCCTACCATAGCACTGAGAAGGTCAGGGGTTCACATTATTAGTCACTCGTCGGATGCCGGCCGAACAAAAGTTGGTGTTACCAAAATATAACTGATAATTTAGTTTTATATTGTGGACTTAAATATATATGTTGGAGTATTTTCTATTTAGTATTGGTAGCGACATGATCCTAATAATTCAATAAAACCAGAAATAATCACTCAGAGCGTTAATTAGGCAGGAGCGTTCCATCTAGTACAACGACTCGCTCGCTTCTGAGCTTAGGAAGGCAGAGCGCGCTGTTTTATTATCCAACCGGTGGTAGTGGGGGACGAGTCACGCGGTGTTGTGTCGTTGCAATTACTCAGCGCTGCACGTGCGTTCGTTGATTCATGACATGCGCCGACACGGCCATTCTGCAATTGACGGCTCTACGGCATTAGTTCTTTAAAATAAATTTAATAATAAATTCCCCGAAAGCCTAGATGATGGTGCTCAAGTTAGACTTCAATGCTATTAATAATATTGAAACAACCAAGCCTCTTGTTCAAAGTTAGGCCTCGACGTCATTAATAATATTTGAACAAGCAAGCCTCGACGCTAGTGTTCAAAGTTAGCCTCGAAGCCATTAATACTATTGGAACAACCAAGCCTCGACGCTGGTGTTCAAAATTAGGCCTCGACGCCTTTAATAATATTAGAACAACCGAGCCTCGACGCCATTAATAATATTGGAACAACCGAGCCTCGACGCTGGTGTTCAAAATTAGGCCTCGACGCCATTAATAATATTGGAACAACCGAGCCTCGATGCTGGTGTTCAAAGTTAGGCCTCGACGTCATTAATAATATTAAAAAAACCAAGCCTTGACGCTGGTTTTCAAAAAGGAAACTCCTTAACTAATCGAAATAACACACAATAATAAACCTCGTTCCAAAAATATGCCCCACTAGTTATCTAATAAAACCTCATTCGCCGACATGGCAATTTCATTTTGTTTTCCATAGTCTGGAGCTGCTCGTAGATTTTCATGGGCTACTTTTCTTGGCCGTCCACGTCCTGTGATTTTCTTGACCTGGTAACGGTCGTTAGGGAGAACTTTTTTATTTCGTAAGGACCCCCGAATTTTTGACTTAGTTTGGTTCCTAACCGGATGGGTTCTTTTACCAAAACGTATTGGCCCTTTTCAAATCTCTTAACCTTTGCTTTAGTGCTATCAAATTTAGTTTTAGATTTTTCTGCCCGCTCGGTGATCCTTTTAGAAACTACTTTACGGAATGATTCGGGATCAACTCTCTCATTCTCTTCGTCGATAATTGAAATGAGTTCTGGTGGTACTCTTCCGTTTTTTCCTGTTAGTAATTCAATAGGTGTTTTCCCCGTTGCTTTGGATACTGTGCAGTTAATAGCAAGTTGTAAGGCTCCTAAGGCATGTTCCCAGTGATCCTTCTGAATATTACTAATGACAGTGAGTCCATCCTTGATGACACGCATAACTCTTTCTGCTTGGCCGTTTGCTCTACTGGTATATGCTGCGGTGTGGTGCAGTTCGATGCGGTACTGTTTACAATATTGTTCATATTGAGACAAGAATGCACCATCGCCATCAACGACGATCCTTTAGGGAGCTCCAAAAAGAAATATAATTTCTTTTAGATGCCGTAAGGCCGATTCTTGATTTTTATTAGTAGCATACTTCAATAACACAAATTTAGAAAAAGCATCAACTGCTAAAAATACATATTCTTTTTCAAATGACGGTTCAATTTTCCAGGGATATCTGTGTGAATTGTGTGGAATGGCTCTGCTATTTTTTCTATTGGATGCAATTACACCTATGTTGCGCCTAAAGTACCTTTCATAGTTTTACAGACCACGCAATTTTCTATGAAGCTGCGAACTTTTGAGCTCATTTTGTCAAACCAACAGTGTTCTTTGAGGATTTCGAGTGTTTTCTCCCAACCAAAGTGTTTTAAAGCCTCATGGTAATGATTTATAATACTCCATTGGTAAGATTGTGGTATTATTTTAAGAATCTTTGTTTTTCCATTGTCCAGTTTCACTCTTTGGCATAAAACTTCGTCTCTGATTATGTAGTCCGTGTTTTTGTTGTCATTTTTCTTGACGTCACTAATTATTCTACTTAAAACAGGATCTCTGTATTGTTCCATTACTAATCAGTCTTTAACGGAAGTCAAGTTAAGGATTTTCTGGGTAACATGGTTCCTGCTAAAAAAGTCTGCATGTTTTAGTCTCTCCTTTACGATACTCAACTTCAAAGTCAAAATTTTGTAGAAAAGACTACCAGCGATGTACACGTGGCAGTAGTTCTTTTTTGTATCGAGATTCTTTCAATGCATTGCAGTCGGTGACAACAGTGAACTTTCTTCCGTACAAAAAGTGACGAAAATGGTTTTACCGATCTTACTACGGCCAAAGTTTCCAATTCGTATGAGTGATAATTGGACTCAGCTTTAGTCGTTCTTTGGCTAAAGTATCCAACGGCATGTTGTCGTCCTCCTAAGATTTGGATAAGAACTGCTCCAAATCCCAATGCACTACCATCTGTATGGAGTTCGATTGGTACACCTTTTTGAAGATTGTAAGAAGCGGTGCACAGTTAAGATAATTAATTATTTTCATTCTTGCTGTTTCGTGACAGTCAGTCCACACCCATTTCGTCCCTGCTTTTGTCAATTCATACAGTGGTGCCATTTCTGAAGAGAAATTGGGTACAAACCTTCGAAAATAGCCCGCGAGTCCGTTAAATTGTCTAAGTTGCTTGATATTTTCGGGAACAGGAGATCGTGCTAGGGCTTCTACTTTCACGGGATCAGGCCTTATTTGTCCATCGGCAATGACGTATCCCAAATATTGTATAGATCTTTTCATAAACGAGCATTTTTTTAAGTTTATTGCAAATCCTGAGTTACTAAGAGCCCGAAGTACTAAGTCCAATCTTTGTAAAGTCACGTGGTGTCCCATCTTCTGATGTTGGAGTATTTTCTTTATCAGGTAGCGACATGATCTTAATAATTCAATAAAACCAGAAATAATAACTCAGAGCGTTTATTACGCTGGAGCGTTCCGTCTAGTACAACGACTCGCTCGCTTCTGAGCTTAGGAAGGTAGAGCGCGCTGTTTTATTATCCAACCGGTGGTAGTGGGGGACGAGTCACGCGGTGTTGTGTCGTTGCAATTACTCAGCGCTGCAGGTGCGTTCGTTGATTCATGGCGTGCGCCGACATATACACAATAACACATACGAGAGATAAGATAATAAGAATATTCTATAACAAAATAAATACGCGATATAGTGTCATTAATCTATGCAAATAAATTCATGTCTAATATATAAAATTCTCGTGTCACAGTGTTTGTCGCCATTCTCCTCTGAAATGGCTTGACTGAATCTTTCTTATTAAATTTTGTACGTATATTCAGTAGGTTTGAGAATAGGATGTAAACTATTTTTCATACCCCTAAATAATAAGGGTGGTCCAACCCAAAATATTTTTTTTAATTTTTTGGACATGTTTTTTATGATTCGGAATTAGAATAAAAACCCACATACAATCCTAAATTTTCACCCTTCTGCTGCCAACGTACAAATCATTTATATGACAAAACAACGTTTGCTGGGTCAGCTAGTCTATATACTATTATAAAATTGTAACAGAGCTGTGTCTGTACATTTAAGATATTTGAGAAAAAATGACTGTAATAGGCTTTATAGGCGTGTCTTAACACAAAACAATTTTTTTTAGAATTTTTGTCTGTTTGTCCGTTTATCTGTTTGTCTGTTTGTTTGTTCGTGCATCACACAAAAACCACTGAACGGATTTTGATGCATATTTTTTTATTTAAAAGGCCTTGAGTAGACTTAAAAACTGGTATACATTTGATCCCGCTCCTATATCGGGAACCTGAAATATAATCGAAAAACTAGAAAATTATTTAAACTAGAATTTATTTAAAAGAACTACTAGATGGATTTTGATGCAACTCTTTTTATTTGAAAGGCCTTGATTTGATTTAAAAACTGGTAGACATTTTATCCCGCTACTATATCGGGAACCTGAGATATAACCGAAAAACTAGCTTTTGGCTGCGGCGAAGCCGCTGGCAAAGGCTAGTTTTATATATAGAAACGGATTGACTGATTTCGATGTTTTTTTTATGAATTTAGCTAATAAGCTAAAAAAATTTATAATTCTGAGGCGATACGAAGTTCGCCGGGCCAACTTGTAAATGTATAAATCTGCCGTTGTCCACGCATCACGGAAAAACCAGGTACTGAATAGATATCAATTAAGTTTTCTAAGTTTTATTCCTTAGACACTTGGCCTTTGTCATAAATAATTAATGCGATACCTTCATTTAATATATAGTTATTAAAGTTTTAATAAACAACGATTTTTATAAACACTACGTGTTCAGTGATGTGTGTTTTCTTGCCGCGGAGAAGGGGGGGAAGGGGAAAGTATCTTCTACCTCTGCCTGAATGATGTTAACATAATAAGTAATGCAGACGAAGTCGCTGGTATCAGCTGGTTTTATGAACAACATATTAAGTACTTGTGTAGGTATCATAAATCACAATCGTTTCAATTTAGTTTCCAACTTTAACTGCCTCGGTGGTGTAGCGGTAGTGTATGCGACTGCTAATCATGAGGTCTCGGATTCGATCCCCGGGACGGGCAATGTTATTAGGCTTTTTCCTAAAAAGAAAAATTCTCAGTAACAGTCCGGAGTTTAGAAATGTGCCCGGTAGACGTCAATAGGCTCGCCCCCTATTACGTGGGACTTAAACATAGCTGGCGAGTCGTGGGTGTGTAATACACCTCTGCCTACCCCTTCGGGGAATACAGGCGTGAATAAATAAGGTTGTATTTCAATTAAATTGTATGTCAGGAAAATAATATTTTATGAAAACGTCAGTCTACGGCACATTATTGTCTATTCAATAATAGAGTGCTTCTCTATGTCCTATTCTTTACCTGAACTATATGTACTATACATCATGATGATTGCGTTCACATTACAATATCAGTTACAAATTCCCACTTCTTCGTTTGAACAACTGGCGGAAATTATTTAATCCAGAACAGTTTTCTTGCGCCTAAACTTCTTCACTTCAAAGCTTTAAAGTCGAAGAACCTTTAGAGCAAGAAAGTTCTCGAGTAGGCTTCAGTAGGTATAGAGGGCGCTGGGTGCTAATTGCTCGGAGAGCTTCGCTGAATTACTCCCTCCATAACTAATAGAGCGTCTAATAAATATCTCGACTACGTTCAACTTTCGGTGGGTGCTGAAAGAAGGTGCCAACTGCTCCTGCAATATTACTGGAAGTTGTTCAAAGTTTGCGCCACCGAGATATATTGGTTATATAATTTGGCTTAATTGTCGGCTACTTGCTAATTTTAATTAGCTCTTTAGTGTTTAAGTTTTAAGTGGACCGACGATATCATTACTCGCAAGCCTTTAAAGGCAAATGGCTACATCTAATATACACATCTTGTCTCTGTATTTTATACAAGACAGGAAAATATAAATTGATACTTTCTAGTTGTTCAGATATATAAATAACTACAAATAACTAACTACTGATTCAAACGATTATTTGAAGATAAAGCTTTCTTTAAATATAAACTATACTAGTTGCTGCTCGCAAGTGCGTCTGCGTAGAACTCAGAATTGGGTCACTATAATATAAGTACTTCACTCTGTGGTACATAATCCTTATGTAAAAATAGTTATCGACAGGCACCTAACATTTTTTCGTTATAAAAAGCATCCCTATTTGTTAATCTAGGTAATACAAAAGAATGTGTTTTAGATTTTTTTTTGTTTATTTACGGAGAAAATTTTGATGTTAAACATCTAATGCGGAGGGAGGGTAAAATCGGCTGTTAGCGTGGCGACGCTATTATTGTACCTATTATTGTACCCCGATAAAATTTTGCAAGTTAAATTTGACACACTTCCCGGTTTCCGATTGAGCTGAAATTTTACACGCAAGTGTATATCACGTGACAATGCCATATTATGATGACATGAAGCTGATCTGATGATGGAACTGGAAGGTGGACATAGGAACTCTATAACGAAACGCCGCAACCCCATCGAGTTTGAGCTCGTATGATTCGTCTTGCTGAGTACTTTGTGTCTAGATGGTATCCAGGGACTAATAATGAAGCTGGAAGGTGGCCACAGTAACTCTATAATCAAATGACGCAACCTCGTCGAGTTAGGGCTCGTTTGAAATGTCCTGACTAGAACTTCAGTCATAGATGATATCCAAGGTCTGATGATGGAGCTGGAAGGTGACCACAGTAACTCTGTAATGAAACGACGCAACCCAATCGAGTTTGGAATCGTTTGATTCGTCTTGACGAGTATGTTGTCTTTAGATGGTATCCAGCGTCTGAAGATGGAGCTAGAAGGTGGCCATAGGAACTCCGTTATAAAACGACATAACTCCATCGAGTTTGGGCTCGTATGATTTGTCTTGACGAGTACTTTGTCTCTAGATTGTATCCAGGGTCTGACGATGGAGCTGGAAGGTGGCCACAGTAACTCTGTAATGAAACTACGCAACCCTATCGAGTTTATACTCGTTTGATTCGTCTTGAGTAAAAGTAAAAGTACTCCACTTTGTCAAGTTATGATTATTTTATTTCTACAAAATAATTTCGATGTTTTCACATCTGCTAGACGTCCCGCTACGTCTTGTTTTTTGTTTTGATAGCTCTTGAGTAAATTTAAAAACTGGTATTTGTTTTATCCAACTGGTACATCGAGAATCTGAGATAAAACCTAAAAAACTAGTTTACTAAGGCCCGTTTATAATATTAGTATAATTTTGAATTCATATTATTATATTACACTAATTTGGAAGCTTAGACTTCGGGTATGAGAAAGACCCATGTAAACGAGACATAGAAGGTGCCAGCACAAGTGAGAAAAGTGGAGCTGATGACATTTCCGTAATCTGCAATTAAACAAAGAAACCTAGGCCTAAGCCTATCTAAATAAATAAATAGATTGAAACTTGCGGAGAATTCGTCAAAACACAATATTAAAAATAATATCATCATAAATACCTCGAGTCAAGTGGCAACTGAATAAAACCGCTGTAAACAGCCACGTCAGCTATTTATTAAAAATGTTTAGAATACCAGAGGCGAAAATACAACAAATATTTTGTCATACACCGAGCCGATACGTTTTGAAGTATTCGGGATGCGGTCCCCTGACATAAAGTTCACCTCAACTATGACAAGCGTACGTAATATTCTAAATTGTCTTTACTAGATATCGGTATTAAAATATTTTTGATGAAAATAGGATCTTTCCTATTTTAGTTTACGCCAACACGGATTTGAACCCACGAGACTCATCTAATGCGGGTGAAAGAACCGTACCACAAAGTTGTTACAGATTGTACCTACAATTCAATGTCATTTTCTGATTCTTTCGTAGTGTGGGAGAATCACGCCATCTAGCGGATGTAATTACGTATATTATTTTAACGCCTTTGGCAAAATAGTGTACCTACATATATTTTGTTTTACTTATATTACACGGGTGGCATACAAGCATACGGTCTACCTTATGGTAAGCAGTTACCGCAGCCTAATAGTCATTAGCAACACAAGAGGCATCATTCGCTCGTTACCAACTCCAAGGAAAGGCATAGGTGGTGGAGATGGAGGGTAAGTATGAATAGTTATAACTCTCCTCACTTACTTTCCGTTTTTGTAACACGCGCACTATGAACTTTTTTTAAATACAAACATTTGCATTAGTTTGGATCAGAGACGAATTAGAGAGACTATACAAATGTTTATACTCCGATATATAACCCAGTTCTCTTAACATGAAATAAGAGGTGATCCATTTCGACGTTCCCTACTTTTTTAAAGAAAAAAACAGAAAATTCAAATTTAATGGAGAATGTTTATTATCATTTGAAAGAACATTCTTTGGCATTTATTTTTTGAAGATTATGTCTATCAAATGTTGGCCGTTGCTACGTCACAGATCCGCTGAGTCCAATTTTCGATGACTCGTTCGAGCATTTCGACTGGTAACTGGCGAATGACACGCGTGATGTTTTCCTCCAAGGCCTGAATCGAAGCGTGTTTGTCCGCATAAACTTTAGACTTTACATATCCCCATAGGAAAAAGTCTAACGGTGTAATATCACACGATCTTGGTGGCCAATCGACCGGCCCAAAACGTGAAATTATGTGCTCACCGAAAAGTTCTCTCAATAAATCCATTGATTGATGCGATGTGTGGGAAGTGGCGCTGTCTTACTGAAACCAAATGTCGCCGAGATCACGAGCTTCAATTTCAGGCATCAAATAGTCGGTTATTATAGCACGATAACGGTCGCCATTGACGGTTACGTTCGCACCGGCATCATTTTTAAAGAAATATGGACCGATGATTCCACCGGCCCACAAACCACACCAAACCGTTGTTTTTTCTGGATGAAGTGGCAGCTCTTGAATTTCTTCAGGTTGCTCTTCGTCCCAAATGCGGCAATTTTGTTTGTTTACATACCCATTGAGTCAGAAATGAGCCTCATTACTTTGTTGTTACCAGTCGAAATACTCCAACGAGTGATCGAAAATTGGACTCAACGGATGGACCATCTGCGACGTAGCAACTGCCAACATTTGATAGACATAATCTTCAAAAAATAAATGCCAAAGAATGTTCTTTCAAACGATAATAAACATTCTCCATTAAAATACAAATTATTTGTGAATAAAGAAAAAGAGATTTTTAGTAGGGGCGGGAATCGAACCACGCATCTTTTCCAATCCGGGGAAGTGCTCTAAACCACTAAGCTACCCTACTGATCCTTCGATCATCCCAAATTCTTAATCACATTTGTTTTACGTTTGTACTTTAAAAAGTAGCGGAGCATGTCAATTGCTAAAAGAAATAGATCTAAAATATTCTCCATTAAATTTGAATTTTCTGTGTTTTTCTCTTTAAAAAAGTAGGGAACCTCGATATGAATCACCTCTTATAATTATAACTTTATCATCTATATTAGAAACAATAATTAAATTACTTGAAGCCAATGAGTAATGCTATTAATGTGCCCTAATCAAAATATATGCTTCAGCCACCACGAGTACCTATCGTGTTTGTCAATTTGTAAGTTAAGACTCTTCGGTGTCGACATCGAGTGTGTTTCGAACATAATACGACCACAGCGAGGCGGTAACTATGCTCTAACTACTAATTTAGCACCGATTCCGACCAAAACTCAATCGGTAGTTTATCAAGTAGAGAGCGATACTGCATTCGGCACTCAGTGACATTTGTAAATGTATCTACTGCGAGTTTAGTAAACGCTAGATTCTCTTTTATTCCTAATTTATTGATTGGGTGGTAGATGAAGTTCTATCCACCCACAATACCATTAGTGACCTAATTTAATGTTTTTTAAATTGTTTACAGTTAATGCCAAAATGTACCTAGCACGAAATGGATTTTGAGAAAATGATTTTGTGAATAGGTCTTGTTACTAGTTGTTATTGTTAAATGGTGTATATTTTGCTTATTTTTGCATCAAAAAATTATTTTTGGATAAGCCAGTCGTATATTATTGTGTACTAAAAACATCCTCTGCGATCGCCAACCCCCTGCCAAGCGTGGAGATCATGGTAAAACCCCCATTTTAATTGGGAGGCCTATGTCCTGCAGTGGACGATGAAAGGCTGATGGATGGATGAAGTCGTATATTTTGAAATAACTGAGTCCAATTGATCTTAAGCGATAGAAGATTCTCAATATTTGATTGTATTTTGTACTTTCTCTTATCAGTTACTTACAAAGATATAAAATACGTTATTTCAAATTTTTATTGATTTAATAGAGTTTTACTCATATTTGATATAAAATTACAGAATTTACTCATATTTTAACTAAATTAACTATATAAACCTAAAAGAAAAACTTAAAATATAAATTAAGATATGACCATTTATAGATAAGACACTTGAGCGAAGTTTAGATCGGGTGGACTAAAGTTCGTTCAAGCGAGAATCCACAGCCGGCAACGTTCCCAAAATGCTGGCAGCATTACCTCGCTGGATGGCGAGGCTTAATCTTTGGCCGAGATACTGCCCAGCATTTCGGTCACGTGTCGACTCCACAAGACGACCCGCCAATTCTTTATAAATTTTAAGGGCTGACGGGTCCCCAAGGGCCCATTGTTTTTTATTTTCCCATTTCAAATTTTTAGATAACACATATTTACTATCTAATTTACCCCCTATTCCCTTATGGGGGCTGATTTTAATAAAAACTCACATACGCGCTCAAACTGCCAACTTTTTATCATACCTATGCATTGTAGGTAGGTAGCTATAAGGTGCACTGATAATGAACTGACAAGAATAGATTTTAATCATCAAAATGGTATACGCCTCGCTTAGATTTTAATTTTTCCTTATGAAAGTGGCGAGTGCATTGAGGCTGTTTCAGTAACATTGAAAATCGGAATAATTAGTGTGTACGTAGTTGAAGTTGTTTAATAATTTTAACCACCACGCATTTGCAATTTGTACGACCAGCAATTGTAAAGAAAGTTCACTCGGCTGGCAATGAAATGGGTGACCAAAAACTGACTCCTATTTGTTTACTCCTGAACTCCTCAATGGTTCAGAAGGTACGGTAAGCTGTGGATTTCGGCTGTCAAATAACATCCTGGCAGTCATTATAGACCTAAAGAAAAAATGTGACTCCAGCCTTGTTCTAAGGTCACCAGTTGTCCCCTTAGTTGGGTCGTTGAGGTCAGATAGGCTCTACGACCGAGTCGCTCAACTAAAGCCGAACAGATCGGAAGCTGACCCCAACAAAAGTTTGGGATATGGGGGATGATGAAATGATTATGTATAACCTAGACCAAGTCGATGTATTGAAGGATGGCGGAGTCAGGAGTCTGAAACCGGGGTATAAAGAGAATTATGAATGTTGTTGAGGAAGCGCCTTTTGGCACTCTGTACTCTCTACCTACCCTGCAAGGGAGATTACGTGATAATAAGTAAGAAAGTAAGTATTATAATTATAAGTACTACATAGACAAGACCAAGTGCATTAGCTCAGCAAGAGCTCTTGTGTCTGGAAATTATTTATTCCATCCATCATCCATCAGCCTTTCAAAGTCCACTGCTGGACATAGGCCTCCCCAAGAGAACGCCACAACTAGCGGTCCCATCATGAGGGATAATGCCGTAATCGCCACGCTTGGCAGGCGGGTTGGCGATCGCAGTGGATATTATTAATAATCGAGGGAGTGCTGCTGCCCACTCCCCCAGCATTCCCTCAGTCGGCTCTTACGACTCCCGTGGGTAGAGAGGGGTGGGACAATTCTAAAGCCAGCCTCACACGGCCATTTATTAGTTATTAGTCGAGTCGAACTTATTCGTTTTGCCTTAAAGACTTTTATATTCGGACTATATTAACGCTGGCAATGTATTAAATTCCATTGCTGTGCCTCTTGTAAAATGTATATTTAGCTTCAAACTAGAATCTTAAACTATTTTTATTTTAGAAAAATAATTACATCTTTGAGCAAAAATAAATGAAATGCTACTCTGACGGTGTTGCGCACAGCTGCTAGTATCTAATACAAAAATATCGACTAAAATAAATCGCTAAGTGAATAAAGCAGTACCGAAGCCATCGTTGTATTCATTACAGTGAAATATAGTGGTGATATGAACTGGTGAAGCTGGAGTCAATGGCGCGGCACCGGCTTAAATCTCAGCAGCCGTGAGTAACGGGCCGGGACAGCCGGAGCGGACCGGACAGGCGGCGCCTTTACGAGCCACAGCGGTCATTACCGGCTATGATAGACGCCGATCGCTGGCCGTGATCCAACCTTACGGCTGCCAACCGGTCGTGCTTCTACTTGGCTTTAGCCAACCTATGCTTGATAGAATGATACGATTCTGTGGCGTCGTGGTCTTGCGTGCATAAACCATTTTTGTATACTGGGTCAGGTAAATAGTCGGGTATGTAATAGTAGGTTATCAACAGTGTAGTTTTTGTTTAATAATTGTTACTTGGTTTGTTTGAGTTGCCAATGACTTATTTAAGATATTTTTTTCTATGACAATCAGCTGAAGCCATTGTTGCCAGTGTCTTTCATCAAGCAAGAGTAAAATTAATTCGAGTCAATGTTGTACAAAATTTGTCAAGTCATTCATGCTTTAGTAAATTGGTGGAGTTTCTATGGAGGCAACACTAAAAAACATGTTACGCCAAATTATGTCACTTGCCAACACTATTACACATACACAAATAGTTAATGAAAAAAATTCAACCACTTTTACACATTAATACTTGAACTAACACAAATTTTGGAAAATAATGTAGTGCGACTACATGATTTATTTTTCCGCCAAAACTCCCAAGTGCAAAGTTCAGAACTGTGTTTTGTTCTACGTTGTAGGATTTTACAACGTGACACTAATGTCGTTCTACCTTTCATGCTAAAGGTAGTCCCTCACGCCTCAATGTGCACCTACAATGTTAATAAGCGCCCAATGTAGATATTATCTGTCTATAGTCTGTTACTAAAGTTACTTGTCAGTATTGTATTCGCCGAAATGTAATATTGTGATTACTTATTATTACAAGTTGTACTTTTGACATAAATTCTCTTATGAAGATTTATCCTTTTGAGATATCAAATTTACCTTTTGTTGTTAAGGCGAGAAGATAAATAAAATTTACCTAAGTAAAGCTGAAAATTTGCAAAACAATTGACAACAACTGTCAATTCAAAGTCATCCATTGGCGCTATGTGTCAGAAATTAAGTTTTAGTAATATAAGCAAGGTTCTGCTTATCCCACATTACACAAAGAACTCTATGAAACATTCGCTGATTCATTTTATCCAGACCTTTCTCAATATGTCATAAAATGAGCAAAATAAATGTTGGTCTTCAAGCTCTTTTGTCCGTGTGGTGACTGAGAATGTGGGCTGAGAATACAAGTGTCGCCCCTCTGTTCTTTCCCGCGGGTGTACGTGACAACTAAGGGAAGTAAGCAATTATTACCCATTATATACAGGAGGAAGTCCCCTAACGCCGAACGGCAGGTAGTACCGAACGACTACTATATCCGTACTAATAAATGAACAATGACAGCTATTTAACCTTGAATAGAAAGATAAAGATCTAAGAGTCCCGCGGGCGGTGAGGTAGTCGCCTGCCACGCTCATAGCTGGAGTGAGGACAAAAGATTAATTTTTGCATGAGAATTGATTGTTACTTGGACACTTAAAAAAACTAGTAGGGCCAAATTTTAAGTGTGGAGATATTTGTAAAAAGGTTTTATTTATCTTTGGTGAGTATATTTTATACAATAATGCTTAAAACTTTCATTCAATAAGTATGTATTATTTAATTTTTATTTTGAATTGCTTGGATGAGACTCTAGTACCGAACGGTGTTTTTTCCCCTACGACCGAACATTTATATTGCCATGATAATTGTTTATCTTTCAATATTTCAGGTAAGTGCTTTACTGCTTTGGCTGATGTCGAACAATCGAGTAATACTGGTTGCTTTGCATCTTATATTCCTCAATATTCACCAGAATTTCCTATTGACAACACAATACCCAAGAGCTCGTTAAACATTCCATCATAAATAAGTTCCAGGCAGGGTCTTTCATTGCAGCCTTCAACGAGTAAAGGTCCAGAAGCTGTACGACAAGCAATTTTAAATATTTCACCATTTCCTGATGCTGCAAAGAGAAAAGCGCAAACTCGGAATCCCAAGTTTCTAATTATAACGTCTTCTCCTTATAAATTGGCTTTGGAATATAATATTTAAGAAGACTAATATAGTAATGATAAAAAGACAAGAGTTTTGCCTTAAAATATAAAGTTCATCAGTTTACCAGGCTTCGCACGCAACAAAAAACTAACTACTTGTGTTGTTTGCTTAGAAAAACACGAAGAGGACTGGATCCAGTGCACCACATGCAAAGATTGGGCTCACGAAGCATGTGGAGATATACCCAAGTGCTCTAATGATGATGATGTAAACATATTGTGGTAGTTGCCGTCCTCTTTTAGATTTTATGTGCCATTTTCATATCATGTTCGGTACTAGGTGCCATAGTATGATTACCCAAAAAACCAATGATTAGCTTCTGTTTTCTCTAGAGTTTTATACTATTTTGATTGTTTTATTGTTTTGTCTACTTGTGTATACTCGTTGTGTGTCGATTAAAGTTTATTAAATTTCTATAAATGCATAAATTTGTTTTTAACTATCACCTAAGCTTAAGTGTTCGGCACTAGGGGACTTCCCCCTAAGTATGTAAGTGGGAGTACTCACTTGTTATAGGACCTCAGCGGGTTGTTACCACTGTGACTGACCATGAAACACCTCGGTGTGTCGTCAATTCAATCGCTTCCCATCCACGAAATGAAAGGATGCGCGGAGGATTTCCACTATTATTTGTATTGCGGAGTATATGAGCAACAATTACCACTTACCATTTACCACCATCAGATGGGCTAGGCGTCATCTGCAATACAATTAAAAGAAAATAGAGTACCATTTTTGACCTTTCTTGGACCATATTCGAACTACAATAAAGTCAATAGATCTATTCCCTTACAACTCGCGGACTTATTTATTTTAGAATATGAATATGACCCAGCTCAATTCGATATGCTACACGTGGCCAGCTCTACGCTTTGTGACTCTATTCAAATTAGATCGAATAAAATTTTTATCGTATCGATTATCGATTCCGCCCCATCAAGTGACGCTATTGCACCAAACTTGGAACATCGCCAGACTTCTTCGATGCATCGTTATAATAATCGAATGCAGTGTTCGTGAATACCACCTATTATTGTCTACACAGTTTAATTACGGTACAGAACCGCATTTAGTTATAAACTGCGGATAATATTTGACAATAGAAATTATACTGAAACAAAACGTGTTTATTTAGATTACCAGACATTTCAGACACATTATTGCATGCATAGTCATGAAAAGTTTGAGGATTATAAACGCCTTATGGGGATTTTTACTACCATCATTTCACGGTAGATGGCGTATTATCGACATGGCCATTGTAAACTGTCATTTCCATGCAATTTGTAACCTGTAATTTGATAAATTTTAGTTTTCTCGTATATTACGAGTATATATATTTCGTATATGCTCATGTGTGCTGTACCAAAATGTAATAGCTCCGATATAGCTTTATTTCCTAAAAATCCAACATTAAGTGGGAAAAGTCGCAAAAATGTTGTGGCTAGACAGTATAGCGTCTTTCAATTCTTTAATCTTCCAGGTATAAAAAAAGTATAGTACATTTTAACAATATCACTGATCAACCGGATTAAGCAAAAAATAAAAAATATTTGATATGAATTTCAGCTTGATGCCTCCACGCTTTCCTGAGAAAAAGGGTCTTGATAGACAGACAGACGGACAGCAAAGTGATCTTATAAGGTTCCTTTTTTTCCGTTTGAGGTACGGAACCCTAACAATAACAAACATTTCTCAGACAAACAAAGCGTAGTTCATTGACAGTGGCCATCTCTCCGATAGCGTCATATGCGCTCAACTTTACCCGTGGATCCCCAATCCCCATTTGCTGTTTAGTTCATATTTGAAGATATTCACACTAATTTTGATAGCAATGTTACCAACGGCAAAAACATCGCGTTATTTTTAACTTGTAATTTTTTTAATCATAAAACATTTTCGGTTACTTACTAAAATAAATTCAAATGTCCACCTATATCATAGAATACCGTTACCAGAGGCACAGTCTTATGGTTTAGACTGTGCTAGAGGGGTGTCACTCAGCAGTTTTTCTACGTCCGGCCGGCCCACAGACAGGTATGCCAGTAGGATTAGGTTTCCGCTCCTCCCTCGGGCCTCGGTTCACACGCTTTTATATTTTTTTGCAATGAACAATGACTTCGAAACGATGAATCAAATAAATCTATAAAGTTTCTTATAGAAATATGCTTCTACATTTTTTTTAATTTCTTGTATTTAAGTAGTCTATTGTTTATTTTATCTTCTGCACTATACGCCTATAAATAAAGGAACAATTCACAAAGCCGATGTTTTTTACAGAACTAAGATAAGTGGTCTAGTTATTTGTTTACAGCCGTTGCCTTAAAGTTAATAAAAAAATCCACCCGCACCACTTGGACACCCCTGCTATTTATCAACACTAACCGGCAGCCTTCAATAATAATAATGTTTTTTTTTAACAACAGGGCGTTGAGAAATTATGAATGGCCTATATCAAGCGGGAGAAATATAAACACCAGGCTTAGGACAACATATATGTGTTAATTGTGATGGATCTTTTATGAAGGCCCGCTCGCATAGACTTCAAAGCAGTACAGACAGAGAGAGACATGTATACAATGTTATAGCAGAGTAGATTTTACCTAATCAGGTAACTACTTTGTACTTTAATATTTATTTATATCCTTCAAATACTTATAACAGCGTAACAAGCTGTTATTTTTTTATCACCTTTATAATTAATAACAATAATATTTTTTTATTCAGAAAAGTAAGTGCTTAACTTACTTCAATAATTTGCATATTTGCCTGAACTAAGTTGAACCTGTGACTTGGGCTTGGAACGTCTAATATGATAATCTGTATAGATGGATGCATCCGTTGCTGATAACGCGTCTTATATTATTCACTTCAGTAAGTGACATAAGTTCATAGTTAAATATCTAAGAAGTTTCCGTGCATGAAATAACCTTGTTACAATGTCAAAAGTGAATCTAAGGTTCAAGTTTCATATCCACTTTCAGACAAGTTCTTGAAAAAAGTTACAAACATATATGGTTTTTTAGGTAATAATGCTATCAAGAAACATGTGACCAGGCCGAACGCTTCTAAGAAACCCACCAGTCTCCTTTCATGCAAATTTTTGTGTAGTGAAAAAAGCACACTGTTATATACCTATACCATTGATCTGAAAGAGAAAATTAGTATAAAAAGTTGTTTGATTTTTTTATTGAAGTATAATTAGGTGAATAAACTTTGTTACAATTCCGTCTGAAAAGCATTTTCCCATAAATCGTTGTGTGTCATTTCTTCGAAATCTTACAAAGTAACACACTTTGTCGACGTTTTATATTTATGGTGCTTCTTAGGGAAACAGAAGCGTTAGTTTATAAAATATTCTGGGAAATTATATTACTCCGAACAATGTTTATCCACGTTTTCTTTAAGATGGAACTGTTAATCTTCAACTTTGTATTTAAAATTATATCTTTCATCGAGCAAGTACTGAAATGCCTTTAGGTAGGCAGGTAAGTACATAAAATAGATGTTAGTTGTCCAAGCAAGAATAGCCCGGCTCGACCGTAGAAGTACGACCCTTATACTTCAGTAAGTGTGAAGCAACGATAGACGCTTCTACTGTTGTGTGTAGTATGGTGAGTAAAAGTGCCGAAAAAATTTCGGCACTCTGTTCGTTATTATCCTTACTGTCTATCTCCTTATCTCTCTGTCATCCTTCCCCAGCAGCTGTTTATACCTTTCCGTAGGGTTGACAAGGCACGGGAGATGCCTCTGGTATTAAGACTGGCGTCTATATTCTACAGTAACCGCTTACCATGAGGTGGGCAATATGCATATTTGCTACCATAGAATTATATAAAACAAAGTAATATTGCATTAATTACACTCTTGTTTTGAATTTAAAAACTAAATACTTCAACTTTACTGAATTAATTTAGAGATACTACTTGACACAGACCATGTTATAGCTACCATAGAATTACTTATTACCAGTAGGTATATGGTCCCGGGTGAATATTTGCAAATTGAGTTAATTTTTTACCATATTTCTTATTTCTGCTGAGACGTTGACCGCGTGGATTTGTGAAAAAAAAAACACTCGTTGAAATAGCGTATGAGGGATTGCTTGGACGTCTTTCATTAGGGCATCGGGATGTGAAGTGGTAATTGATTACTCTTCTAAATTTTTTTTTACAGCTTTAAAAATTAAATTAATAGTTTGTTATATGATAGAAAATTTAGCAACTTCAAAAATTATAACATTATAATGATTAGTGATTAAATATCCCTTCAAACTATTCCAATATCCGCGAAGTCAATATCCCAATGATTACTGTTCAAGAGTCGCTTAGCACGTGAACTCGTTTGGTATTCAGTGTGGTCCCGGTTCCACCCACTAGATGGCGCTCGTTAAATCTGACTGCAGGCGCGCGACTGCATCCCAATGTTCACTTCCTCCTAATATTATGTGCATATTGTGAGTTAACATGATATACGAGGCATATTGACTTTTTTATACTATGAGGGTGACAAAGAAACATATGGGCTGCCTGATGTTAATTGGTCACCGTAGCTTATAATCCCTAACCACAGACTAGCAACTAGCTCTATATCAACAACTGGGATCGAGATAAGAGTGGGGAGGGAGAATAATAAAAAAGTGCTGATGGAGGCTTGGACGCTCTTGCTAACAGATTACAACGCAGTAGTACGAGTGCCTACCATTATCTACTATAAGCCGATATTATATTCTGGAAATAGCTGCTAAATATATGCTGCTGCTAAATGTATGCTGCAATCAACAAAGCTACCCACCACTACCCTTCTAAAAGTCTCTAAGTTACTTGATTTTTCTATTGTAACACAGAGTTTTACATAACACCAAGTTTTACACTTATGTTAGACATTTTTGAGCTATATTTTTTAGCATTTGACATGCTCCGCCCCTTTTTTAAAGTACAAATTATTTGAGAATAAGGAAAAAGTAACTTTTTGTACTAGCGGGAATCGAACCCGCGTCTTTTCCAATCCGGGGAAGTGCTCTAAGCCACTGAGCTATAGTACAGATCTTTCGATCATTCCAATCTTCTTATCACATTTGTCTTTACGATCAACGCCATCTATCGGAAGCATTTACATGCTTTAAACCAATATAGTAAGTTTAATTTTGCAATTAAAATTCATACTATTTGATGGCGCGATTATTTAAACATTTTTGTTCTATATTTTTTAGCATTTGACATACTCCGCCACTTTTGTGTTGGTCGTCGATTGGAAAAGACGCGGGTTCAATTCCTGCTAGTACAAAAAGTCTCTTTTTCCTTATTCACAAATTATTTGTAGCTTAAAAAATTTGTTAGATTTTTTTTTTCAAGTCATGTTTTCGTCGGATGTCTTGTCAAACATGAATAACTGTTTAATGGCTTAGTTGAAAATATTAAAATTAATGTTATAATTAATAAATATTTGAAACTAACTTCGTAATTGCATTCCATCATGGTCTAAAAATCTATTAAGTTTGACTCAAGGTAAACTCACTTGGGAAAGTTGATAGTTTTTCGTTACTCCAGCAGACGATCGAGCGAGGGGCGCGTATGGAACCGCGAGGCTGGGGAGGTCCTGGCTCAGCGCCAGCTCGCAGATAATTATCCCCCATTAATCTCAGAGCCAAATCGCTCGAAGCGGCTATAAAAGACAAGCGTTATCGGTAACTCAGAGCGTACCTTACGGAGGCTCCAGTAAATAAAAATAACCGAGTTCCTTAATATTTTGTTAAGACTTATTTTTTATTAACTTACGGTTTTTTAATACATGTAGGTAATGGGCCCTTGTTCACTAAATAATCTACCGCACGTTATCTCTCTATCCAAGATAAATGGATCAGACAAAAAAAATGCCGCAAGAACAATCCATTTTACGAGTATATGAACAAACATACAAACATTATTTACCACAGTTTATACAATGAAGACATTATTTTAAAGTAAAAATTATTTATGAATGTGGAAAAGGAGAACTGTTAGTAGTGCTAGCGGGAATCGAACCTGCGTCCCTTCCAACCTGGGAAAGTGCTGTAAGTTTTTTTTTTTTAGGCGGGAAAATATGTACCTAACCGAACACCCGTTTTTCGGGGCAACGAACAGGGTAGTGTGGGGCCTTCACCCACTAAAGAAACCCGCCGTGTGGCGTCTCTCCGTCTGTGTTGACGGACCACTGGTATTGTGTTAGATTACTTCAGTGGTCCGCCGGCGGCTTACCCTTTCAGGTACCGTCTACTGAGTGACGCATTCCGCACACGGAGCGTCGCGCCTTCGCGCGAGGCCTTGCGGGTGGCGGACGGTCCACGGTTCATCCACCCGCAGTCTCAGCTAGGGCGGCATGAGGAGCAAGTACTCACGCCTGCGCCGCCCCAGTCGCTGGCGGCGGTTTGGGTCAGCGGAAGAATCCTCTAACTCTTACTTTAAAGTAGCTGAGCATGTCAAGTGCTAAAATACAGAACAAAAGACGTAATTATTTTACGCATTATTATTAAACGCGCTTGTACATTTATATATATATATATATATATATATATATATATATATATATATATATATATATATATATATATATACCAGTTGTATACCAGTTTTTAAGTCTAATCAAGGCCTTTCAAATAAAAAATGCATTAAAATCCGTCCAGTAGTTCTTTTAATAAATTCCAAAAAAAAAAACAGTTTAAATAATTTTCTAGTTTTTCGGTTATATCTCCGGTTCCCGATATAGTAGCAGCATAAAATGTATACCAGTTTTTAAGTCTAATTAAGACCTTTCAAATAAAAAAAGTTGCATCAAAATAGTCCAGTAGTTTTTGCGTGAATCGTGAACAAACAAACAGACAAATAGATAAAAAGATAGACACCCGTGTTTGTCCGTGTGGTGACGGACTAAGAATACAAGTGTCACCACCCCATTCTTTCCCACGGGTGTCGTATGAGGCGACTAAGGGAAGTAAGCAATTATTATCCATTGCATGACTGGTGGTAGGGCTCGGTACCAAGTGGGAGTACTCACTTGGTATCGGGCCCGAGCGGGTTGGTACCACCATCTCCCGTGTGACCGGCCATGAAGCACATCGTTGCGTTTTGGCTGTAGCAGGAGATAGCCGGTTATATTTCATTTCATATCTGTGAAATGAATTGGTGAGCAGCGGCTTGACAATACTCTCGGTATAGTCGAGTCCATGGGCGACGGTTACCATTTACCATCAGATGGACCGTGGCTCGTCTGCCACTACCCGCAATACAAAAAAAAACCTCCCAATCGCTTTTAGATCTAGTCTATACGTTTCGTAAGGTATCCTAGAATCGTACTTCATACCAGAAAATGCTTTGTCCTTCCACGCAAGCAATCGCCTTTTCGATCGTCTTTCTGGATGGCTACTTTGTGAACATCCGGGTCATAGTAGAAAGAGTGGGGAAGTAGGCTATCTCCAGCCCATTCCGCGATATAATTACCTACCATACTTGCCTGTCTCAGGGTTGACACTTTTAGCTCAATTTTAATTCAGTGCCTAGAAATTGGCAAGGGCCGGGAAGTTGTATTTTTTACTTGTAATCGGCTTATAAAACCGACCTCATTAACCCTGAACCCAGACGACACAACACAGATTATTTTAACTTACGATTTTTACTTACGATTATTACTTAGTCACTATACCTACAATACTGCGAAATCGACATGACATGACATTTAGACAGCCAAACACACAGCAATAAGTTCTCCTGCGATTATCACACATTTTCCATTTATTTAGCGATGCCGAAAAGCTGTGACGCGCGAACTTTGTTCGGCTTTAGTCCTGACTGGCGTAGGTACTGAGAAACGGGTCGAGATTTTTTTAGAGTGTGCGTATGATACTATGGCGCACAAATACAAGCCGCGTGCGGTGCGTTTTTATGAAGATAACCTACTTCCTACTCTTTCTACTATGTCCGGGTAGTTATTCAGGTAATTAATTACAGTTATTCTGTGTACCTGTAGATGGTTTTATTGATAATCAATTAGGTACTGCAGCAGCTCTGTGAACTCCTTTTTTATATTTAGTACCTACCTATTCGATTTTGAGCTGTATCTTTTCAGTAGCAAATTGTAAATCTTGTGTGGGAAGATTTGTACGATTCTCCTTAAAAAATTGTACTACAAAAAATGTCCGATTGAAGATAGGATGTAACAGATCGATACTAAGGCAAATGTACATCAAAATGACATTGGAATTGGTTTTGTATTGAACTAAACCGAAGGGTTCCCTTCTATGCAAAATTTGTTAACTTGCAATATCGGATGTATTTTTTCGGCTGCTACTAACTCACATAAACTTCCATATATATGAAATTCTGACATATCAACAAAGTATTCATAGGAACTGTTAATACCATCAGCATCATAGGACATGAAACATAGAAAAATCATCCCAGTGTGTGTCTACATGAGCAACTATCTCTTCCCGCACCTCTCTAGCCAAGAATTGAGCGTCATATAAAAGATAGTATAAATATAGTTATTATACACAAATATTAACGTATCGGGTCTTGACTTCGGGGTTGACTTAACCCGTGACCACGGCCGATGCAATACGGTCGAAACGTCAGGAAATTTAGGTATTCAACCTTAACATTATATATACGCGATTAAGACCCGATACGTTAATATTTGTGTATAATGTGTACAACTCGCGAAAGTTTAAAAATAAATTCTATTATGGAAGGAAAAGATTTATATTTAGCATTTCAATCGGAGGCCGAAGGTGGTACGTACATACGTACAACACTTTTTTTTTGTAAAGTCGGGTATCTAACCGCACACCCCGTCATTCGGGGCAACGAACAGGGTAGTGTGGGGCCCTCGTCCAATAAATAAACCCGCCTTCTCTCCGTTTTTATTGGCAGACCACTGGAACTGTGTGACATTCCTTCAGTGGTTACTTACGTACAACCTACGGTGTGTTTAACGTTATCTCGTCATATAATAATTATAAGCGGCATAACAAAACAATAGCCCGAATCAGAAAACGTGCATAATACCATCTATGGAGCGTAAACTTATTTATAATGCAAACTATGAATTTAAGCAATAAAAACTTATCTATACAAATAATTGAAATGAAAATGTCTGATTGTAATGTTTATAATAGCTTTATACTAAATGCATATCAGAGTAACAAAATACATTTTTTTAAGTTTTTGTCTGACTGTTTGTTTCGGCTAATATCCATAATGGCTGAACTATTTGGACAGGACTTCCACTGGCGTATAGCAGATATTACAAGTAGTAGCTTTGGATACTATTATTTTAGAAAAATAATTAGGGAAAAAATTACAAACTAAATTCCACGCGAACGAAGTCGCGGGTTGCACCTAGTTTATAATGTTTGTTACTTAAACTTTATATAAGATGCTTCAATATTGATTTTGAGGCTCCTTCTTTTAAAAATAACAAACTTTTTATGCAAACTTTCGACCCCTAATTCACCCTCGTAGGGTATAAATTATAAAATCGCTGATACACGTATTCATTTATTTTTAACCAGAAACAGGTAAATGAAATTTCGTGCTTCTTATTTTAAAAGTGACGAACCTCCCATATAAACCCTCATTTACCATAAAGTTGTATTTTTTTTAATAGCCCACTATACATGTACATTTATTTCTAACCAAAAACAGGTATTTGAAATTTCGTGCTTCTTACTTTGAAAATGACAGAGTTCCATACAACCGTTTATACTTGATTTTACCATGTTAGGGGTGAAATTTTCAAAAATCCTTTCTTAGTGGATCTCTAGAACAAAAAAGCATCAACTACCAAAATTTCAAGTTTGCAGCCCCAGAGGCTTAGGCTCTGCGTTGATCGTCAGTCAGTCGGTACAAGCAATTATATGTATATAGATATATATTAATTATTAGAGTGCCAAAGTTCTTCCCACAACAAACAGTAGGCTATTAAATGAAGTGGATTATATTAATATTGTATGTGTGGTTGCTACCACATGACGAAAACCCATATGCAGAGGTCTTGGTTTGACGTTAGGATTAACACGAAGACCCGGCGCTGGGGGCACAGCGTGAACCTCTGACTTGTCCAAGTTGTTTCCAACTTGTAAATTATCGCTTGCCTCGGGCCCCGGAAATTACGATGGACGTTACCTGTCATCAAAATCTTTGATGTTATATGGAGTCAGGAGGTGGCAGGTTAAAGTGTAAAATAAACAGTTAAAGGAATGTTAGTTATCCATTTAAAAATAACATTCTATGTAAGATAACACCCGTTTCTTTTTTAGTTAAAGAAAAATGTACCTAACCAATCTCCCCGTCGTTTGGGGCAACGAACAGGGTAGTGTCCCCCACCCGCTAAATAAACCCGCCATGTGCCGTCTCGCCGCCTGTTTTGGGGGGCCGCTGGAGCTACACATATATGCATGGTGTCATCTTACCACTGAAGCTTACATTACTTCAGTGGTAAGATGACACCCCGCACTATGGAATATATTGTTTTATTGCATGTTGTGGCAGATGAGCCACGGCCCACCTGATGGTACCTAAATGGTAACAGTCGCTCATGAACTCAACTATACAGAGAGTATTGTCAAGCGCTGCTCACAATTTCATTTCACCAATATGAAATGAAAGTATAAACGGCTATCTCCTGCTACACCCAAAACGCAACGATGTGCTTCATGGCCGCTCTCACGGGAGATGGTGGTACCAACCCGCTCGGGCCCGAAACCAAGTAATTCCTCCCACTTGGTACCCAGCCCTACCACCAGTCATGCAATGGATGATAATTGCTTACTTCCTTTAGTCGCCTCATACGACACCCGTGGGAAAGGATGACAGAGCACTTGTATTCTTGTCCGTCACCACACAGAACTCTTGTATAGCGGGGGACGAATCTAACATACAACTTAACGATCATAAAGTTGACCCAGACTCAGAACAGTAATGTTGTAAGTAGATTACAGAAAGAATTTCCCTGCGTGGGAATCAAATCCACAACACTTAGGCGAGAGATAGTGGAGTAGAAGTAAGAATTTAAACCAATCCGCCATCTCTCATATACAATTATTGTGTGGGTGTGTTAAAGTTAATTTAAAATATTTCGTTACATACGCATATAAAAGTTGTAGCTTATAAAATATTATACGGACCGCGGGAGGAAGACTTCTATATAAAAAACTAACACTAAGCTTGTCTTCCCAGTTATGTGGTGAATGTTTGGCACCAGAACGATAGGGACCAATTACTGAAATTTAGAGGCGCTTCCGTGTATAAGCGAATTATAAAAATAACTAGCCTTTGCCCGCGGCTCCGCTGCAGCTAATAGCTAGTTCTTAGGTTATATCTCAGTTTACCGATATAGTAGCGGAATAAAATGTAAACCAGTTTTTTAAGTCTAATCAAGAGCTATCGAATAAAGAAAGTTGCATCAAAATCCGTTCAGTAGTTTTTGCATGATGTGCGAACGAACAAACAGATAATCCATCAGCCTTTCAATGTCCACTGCTGGAAATAGACCTCCCCAAGAGAACGTCATAACGAGCGGTCCTGTGCCGACCGCATCCAACGGCCTCCCGCAGCTTTGACCAGATCGTCGATCCATCTGGTGGGGGGCCATCCTACGCTGCGCCGTCCGATACGTGGTCGCCACTCGAGAACCTTTCTTCCCCAACTGTTGTCGGTTCGGCGAGCGATGTGGCCTGCCCATTGCCACTTCAACATGGCAACCCGGCGGGCTATGTCGGTCACTCTCGTTCTCCTACGGATCTCCGTATTACGAATACGATCACGTAGGAAAATACCAAGCATAGCCCACTCCATGGCCCGCTGAGCGACTTTGAGCCTTGACACGAGGCCAACATTCAGAGACCACGTCTCTGCTCCATATATTATTACTGGTAACACACACTGGTCGTAGACCTTCGTTTTCAGACACTGCGGAATATTGGACGAAAAGATCGTCCTTAGCTTCCCGAACGCTGCCCAGCCGATTTGGATTCGTCGATTGACCTCTTTCTCGAAGTTGTGCCTACCTAACTGGACTGTTTGTCCCAGGTAGACATAGTGGTCGACAACTTCGAGAAGCGCACTCCCGACTATGACCGGTACTGAAATAACATGGACATAAGACATGAATTTCGTCTTGTCCATGTTCATTTTGAGACCCACTAGTCGAGAAACCCTGCTGAGATCATTGAGCATGGTGCCAAGGTCCTCCAGCGATTCTGCCATGACTACAATGTCGTCGGCATATCAAAGGTGAGTGATGTATTCGTCATTGATGTTGATGCCGAATCCGGTCCAGTCCAAGAGCTTGAAGACTTCTTCCAATGCAGCGGTGAAGAGTTTCGGGGACATAACGTCTCCCTGTCTAACAACTCTCTGCAGTTGGATCGGTTTCGTACTCCTGTCCCGAACACGGACTGACATGGTGGCGATTCTATACAAGCACTTCAGCACTTCAATGTACCGATAGTCAATTTGGCACTGCAGCACCGCCCAAGTTTCGATCGAATCGAAGGCTTTCTCACAGTCCACAAACGCCAGACACAGAGGCCGAGTGTATTCCTAGAAACTAAGAGATTGTTCGTTTCTGCAGACTAAATTAACGCGCTCAATGAAGCGATGCTCATTCACAGATTACAAGCGCCATTAGTTCAAGCTGTGGTAACACCTGGTCATTACACTTAATTAGATAATTATTGAAGTTTAACTATTCTAACATTTACGCGAATTTCACACATTTTGAAATAAAACTACGTTTACGGAATCTATCGCGTTTACTTGATTTTTATGCTATCCCGACGTTTCGAATGCTTTACAGCATTCATGATCACCGGTGGACTTAGATGGTAGATGTATGATGTATGTGTATGTGGTAGATGTGGTGTATCAGCCTTGGACGTCTATCATCTTAGTCCACCCGTGATCATGAATGCTGTAAAGTATTCAAAACGTCGGGATAGTAGAAAAATCAAGTAAACGCGATAGATTCCGTAAACGTAGTTTTATTTCAAAATGTTTAACTATTGTTATATTTAAAGTTTAAAATAGCGCAATACTTATAACTAATCGCATAATTTGTATAAATTATGTTCTCATTTACCAGAACCGGTACCAACACCTTTTTGATTTTAAATAGGCATGATTCATCTGAATGTGGAAACACATTGCAAGGGAATACAAACACATTTAAAAAGCGAATTAATGCGAGCAAGTAGTAGGTAAGGCTCTTTTTTCACTTCACTCTAAGCATGTCAAGTGCTAAAATTCAGATCAAACGAAATATAAAAAAAAAATGTTATATGTTTTATCCCGCTACTATAACGGGAATCTAAGCATTAAACCTAATAGCTAGCTAGCTTTTGTCTGTGGCCGAGCCACAGGCGAAGGCTCGTTAAAGTATATTTCCGTGTTAATTTCTTCGAAAATTACATTTATAACTCGTGACGGAGTATAATCAATTATTTTTGCTTAAAATTCGATGTTTCTACAAAAAAGTACGAGCATATTTCATAATACCTACTGCGCCCAAACAATCAATGGTGATCATTCATAGAAGCAATTTAGATAACTCCTGTCAATATTTGCGAACATGCCGCTGCGGTTCGTCCTGTAGCGATTACTGAGAGTTTATAAGCAAAACATTTTGTAAAAAAGAAAAGAAACACTCATATTTTTCGCTGTTTTGCGTGAATATAATGGAATACTAACATGGGTACTGCCAAATATCCAAGCCGTCGTAATAATAGAAACGGTATTAAACGCGATAAAACTTGTAACGTCTTATGAATAACTCACAAAGATGAAACTTTAAGATAAGGATCTAGTTAGATATTTAGATCTGTATATTTAAGCAATTGACATGCTCAGCTACTTTAAATAGCAGATATTTTGAGAAAGTGGAAAAAGAGAGGTTTACTGCGAGTTGGATTCAAAGCTGCATCCCTTCCGATTGATTCGATACCGATAGATACCGATACGTTGTAAAGACATCTAAAAGCAATTTTGAAGTGGAGATTGAGTGTCACCGTTGGTGACTGCGATGGCTTAGCGGTCTAGAGCACTTTTCCGAATTGGAAGGGATGCTTACAGTAAACATCTCTTTATCCAGTTTCACAAATCATTTGTTATTTAGTTATATCATTAACTTGTTTTATTATGAAGACAAATAACCATTTATTTACCCTTATTAGTTATTTAAACAATAAATGTAGCTGTGCCGGTGTCCGGAGCCCGGTAATGAGACGTATTGACATATTATTAAATAATTAGCTCGTGTACTGAAGTATGTAATTAAATGTTTCGTTTTAATGATGTAATTATTACTGTGAGCTTGGGTAAACCATCAGTTTATTTTTGACAGATTATTAATTTCATTTTGTAATTTTTTATATTTTTCGTCTCATTACTAGACTTTTATTACCTACAATTGGGCACGGGTTGTACAGTGAGAAGGGTGCAGGCCGTAGTCCCCCACGCTGGCGAGATTGATAGAAACTGTAATAATCTAAATAAAATACTATTTGTCAACGATATCTCCGTTGTTGCCATTTGACATTACGAGTACAATTATTTATTTTAAATACCATAAAGGGCGTAGGTACTCAATTAATCTTACTTCATAAATATATAATGAAAAAGAAATATCATTATATTTAGTTGATTATTTTACTACACACTACACTATTCTACAGATAGATTTGAAGAATAGCTCTTAATGTTAATTATTTTTAACACTTTTAATAAAAATATTTTATAATTAATACCGTATTATATTTTCTCTTATTTTAGTCTTAAATAAGACGCCTTTTAAAACATTCGGTAGAAATTTTCCATTTTTCTTTCATTGATTGATATAAATCATAAATAATAATCCTTTTGACGAAAAATCTATATAATTTCAAACACCATTTTTTTCAGGCCAGTACCAATAGTTAAATAAATAGATGCGTTCAAACAAACACAAATCGTACAAATTAATTCGCTTAATTATTTTGTAATGTACTCGTTCTTTATTCTAATATTTTTTTAACTGTATGACGTTTGAATTTGGTACTTACGTAATAACATTTATTGATGCTACCAAATAACAATATATTTAGGGTAAATAAACTTCTCACCTCAAAAAATATCCTAATGAGAATCACAAGTATTATTTTAAAAACAAACAGAATTATATTTCATCAAATACGAACTGTGTTCATTACACCTCTCAACTTGAAATGGACGTCAAAACGGGACTGCAAAAGGACATGCCACGCCCTCTTGACATCCCACAGAATCTCACAATTACATGATTTTTTGCAAATAAACTCTTTGTTAATTTAACACCACATTTGACTGTAACTATGGCGAACGTGACGTCACGTACTTTTGCTAGTTAAGAACTATTAGTGACTTCGAGAGGAGAATTGTTACAAATATTTCGCCGATAATAGATATATTACTTATCGTCGCAGCTGAATACATTACATTGTCGTCAATCGGGAAGAACAATTTCGTATTTCAATTCGTCTATACCGTGCCTATATTTTCTCAATAAGTAGAGGGCTCCTTGACATCGATGTCTCTAAAATTACTTTTTAAATAGAAATGAAAACAAACAGGACAATAACCGAATATAAATATAACTTAGCTAGTTGCTCCTCGCCAACGAAACTGGGAATCACGACGCAGATCATGATAGGACTCAACGTCTTAGCTTCGCATTTGATAACTTATTCTTTTATATCGTGTTTGTTTAAAGAAGAATGGTTGTCTATTTCTACCACTGTATTTTTGTTAGAAGCATAAGCTTAATTGTATTTTTTTATTTCGTTTTTAATTGAGAGAATTATTGTGTTAATGAATTTCTTTTTTTTGTCTTTTTAATAAAAGCAGTTTCTGAATTTCACTTTATTAGGTTGTTATCTAACCTGTATTTTGACCATCAGCGTAGGCATCGTTTGTTTTTCATTGAAACAGATATTTGTTTTGAGCGTCGAACAGGATAGTTTGGAGTCCACACTCACTAAAATATCTATAATAATATAAACACAGCTCACAAATAGATAGCACCAACAAAATTTACATAATCATTAAAAAAAAAACATTATTTGCATATGTATTGGTGGATAACTAGGACTGTTTAACATTGCTTCAGTAGTCTACTAGGAGTAGGTATCTACCGTAAGATTTCAACCGAGTACATATTTTGTTTCAATTACTAGTAAAAATCATAAGCATTGACATTTCGCATTTTTTACCTGGTTCCGCTAACTGACTCTTTTTGTGTGGTGATGGACTAAGAATACATGTGTTACCACCTCATTGTTTCCGGGTGTCGTAAGAGGTGGCTACAGGAAATGAGCAATTATCATTCATTGCATTACTGGTAGGGCAGGGTGTCAAGTGGGCCCACCGAAGGAATGTAACATAGTTCCAGTGGCCCGCCAACAAAGGCGGAGAGACGGCACACGGCGGGTTTCTTTAGTGGGTGAGGGCCTCACACTACCCTGTTCGTTGCCCCGAACGACGGGGTGTGCGTTTAGGAATTTTTTTTCCCGCCTTAACAAAAAAAAATGTTGTCAAGTGGGATTACTCACTTGTCATAAGGCCGACTATGAATCACGTCAGTGTGTTTAGGTTGTAGAAAGCAGTAGCCGTGTAGTGAATGGTGAGCAGTGACTTGACAATACTCTCTATATTGTTGAATACATGAGCGAAGGTTACCATTTACCATCAGGTGGGCCGTGGCTCATATGATGGTATGGATATATCCCGCCATTAAGGCCCTGTATGTTGTGACTCTAACGGCTAATAGCCGTTCAATCTTTTATTTTATATCCGCAATATGAAAGGATAAGTAGTATTCTTACTATTATTGAGTCCATGAGCGACGGTTATCACTTACTGTCCGGTGGGCCGTGGCTCGTGTACCACCATAAGCTATCTAATACTAATAATTTTATCACGATGATTTATATCTAGGTGCAGAATTATATTTAAAGTTTTCCATAAAGAATGTACCATCCCTAACATATCTTTACACGTAGCAACCAATTTATATATTACGATTTTAGAAATTAAAATTCAATTGCTTCCTTTTTTCCTCAATAATAACATTTTTATTAAAAGCAGCGCACGGAAATAAAATTAATTTTACGGATTGTATTGCTTTTTATGTATTTTATCATCTGGTGCACAGATGACGGAGCGGCCTCCCCGATGGTTGGAGGTTCGATTCCTATACCGGACAACACTGTGTGATCCATAAATAGTTGTTCCGAGTCTGGGCGTACATTGAGTCCGTGAAATTGTATGTTTCTAAAGCCCCCGCTGCGTTAGTACAGGGTGTTGTCTTTAAAAAGAAGAAGAAGAAGCGAAGAAGATGTTTGGGTAGATGAATCTGTGGGTTTCCATAATAATTCAATTGAGATATTTATAAAGGGCTTACCTATATTATTAGTATTTGCTAGCTATAGTCGCAACCTCCCCGACTGGAAGCCACAATGATCCGTAGAATTATGCAGGAGTAGATAAATGCTTAACAAAGCCCGAGGCAAAAGTTCACAGCGAGGTGTTATCTTATTCAACCGTTTAACGTTTTATTTTTAGCAGCGCAGTACGTCACGTCTCACTCGGAACAGACTATCCATGAGTTGCGCTTTCCGTGTCATTTGTATTAGTTTTTTTAGTGCAAAATTAAGGTCACTTTTACTCTCGTTAAAATTGTTGTGTATTTAACTATAACCAGTACTCTTTTTTCAACCCTTTTTCTTTCCTTACTATTGGACATGGGTCTCCTCTCACAGTGAGAGCAATTAGGGCATAGTCCACTACGCTGGCCCAGTTCGGAACAGACTTCACAAGCGAGAAAATTTTTTCAGGCATGCAAGTTTCCTCACAATATTTTCGCAGTGATCAATTGTAAATACACATATAAGTTTTATCAAACCGGAGCAGTTCGGTATTACCTTCTCCTCGGTTTGACCGACCTTAAAACATTTCGATGTGTTTTGGTTATTGTGCGAAGTAGCCATCCCTTCATGCACTTCTCATAATGACATGGTTAGCAGCGGTATTCTTAGTATTGTTCAATCCGTGAGGGGCGGTTACCATCTATCATCAGATGGGCCGTGGTTTATTTGCGCTCAAAACCAAAAAGAAAACAACCATTTGTAAATTAACACAAAGTGACAATTGCTCGGGATGGCTAAATCCAGGTTCAGATCCTGCTCGTGACTGATATTTTAGGTTACACATTTCCACACTTTGTGTTAATGTATATGGCTGAGCATGTCAAATGCTAAAAAAATTTTCAAAATAACAATTTCGGAATCAGAATAATTTATTTTGTGAAACATAGGTTTAGGCATTTGTGAGTTACAGATAGAATTGAAAACAAAACTCGATATGGGAATTCTTAAATACATTCCTACATCTAAGCATTCACATATATAGTATATCTAATTATTTCCCTCCCACTACTTAAAATATTTGTGCCAAACAAGAAGAATGTGGGTTGAGATTACTGTTCATCATTCAGCCGCTCCTGACGCGTACGGTGATGAATTGAAAGTTAGTTACCCAAAGACATTCTGTCAACTGACGCTACACTTGTTCAAGCATGACCCCACGTGGAACCTAATACTTATAATTAACTTATTATCAATGGCTTTTTCAAATATAAACCAAAATATAATCACAGTGAAGGCGCCCAAGTTTCACGTTTCTTTTTCATCAAACTCGATTCCTTTTTAATATTGGTTCTATTTAATAAATCTGTCGCTACAAGCCGACGGTATATACTTTTCAATTATAGCCACAAGAAAGCAGGAACGTACTTTAATCTAAATTTTTCCAAGCATTTGTAGCGCCGGCGGCGAAACGAGAACTGTCACGTACAATGCCTCGTTCTACTCGCTGGGGTCCGGACAGAGCCAACTCGGACACTCACAGATCTGTCAAAAGATTACTCCACACAACCGAAGATACGTTGAATTCTGACGTACATGGCTTTTGATAACCCTCAACCTTCGTAAGCCTTCAAATTAAGAGCTTCGGAGTATTAAGAGGGCTTCACATTGATTGGAAGTGCGTTTTATTTACGTTTGGCTGACTGACCATTTGACCATGACATTGGGTCGGAGAGATAAAAAAGGTTGTTAAGCTACCGTTTGAGTGGCACCTGTACTGTAAAATGGACGATGTATTAGTGGAGGGCCTGTGTTCAAGAATACTTGTGGATCACATTGATCTTTGAATGACATTTTTACTAACATTGAAATTTACAGCCTAACTACACCAAGATCACAAACATGAAAACACGTTAAGGTTATATATTTAATGGCAAGAGTTAATGTCTCATAATGTGGATGGAGTGATTACAGAAGGATACACGAGTACAAGCTGGTATAACAATATTCACGTTAGTTGTAAAAAGTCGAACGCATTGTTTCTTATGTAAAGCCAAAATTAATGTATTTATATATTTAATTCATTTTTTTTCTTTTACATTTTCGCACTTGTTGTTCTGGTAAATTAATATTTTGTGTGGCTGATACGTGTCCTCTAGTACTAGATTTTAGGCTTTTAACTTAAAATAATTTTCAATTGTACTGTTGACTATATTCAGCAAACAATTTGAAGCACACGTCATAAATATAATTATGTTTTCCCCAGACACTGTCAATAACCTAAGCTTTAAGTGTGTGTGGAAATGGGTAGACGGACCGGGGATTATCCACCGCAAGTAATAGAGCCAACCGCGAAGGTGTGACATCCAATATAGCGGAGAGAGTGTCTCCTATAGTAGCAGGTAGTCTAGTAGTACACCGAAACAAATTGTTACTAGTAACGCACCCAATATGAGAAAAGACGGTGCACGGTGGATTATTTGTCGGTGAAGGCCCCATGCTGTCCTGTTGCTTTCTAGAAAAGCGGGATGATACGGTTACTTTAAAAAATAAGGACTTGAATGTCAAAGTAGAGCTAATACATAGTATTTAATCAATTATAATATAGTAGTAAAGTATGCAGTTGTCCTCATTGCCTCAGGAACTCTCTCGTTTCAACACGAGTGTGCTCGAGCAACGCTAATTTTGCAGACTTGTGGAATGTTTAACAAGTGAAGGTCCATATTAAATGTTCTGTCTTGATATTAAAATAGTTTTATGCAAGACAGATTATACTAGGTTATTGTTTAAAAAAACACATTTTTATGTTGAAACTTCGATCAATGAAGTGTTGAAATGTTAATTGTTTTACTACGGTGTGACGGACCGATTATTTTCTCTGTTACAGTATCTATACATAATGGAAGCATATATACATAGTATAATGTGGTTATTCACGTATGCCTGTTTCTCCACTATACCTACTGAACCATGCAACGGATTGTAAAATGCTTTTCACTTCCTTTTAGATAATTTTCCAAGGAAAGTTTATATATCTAAATATCTAATGCATCCTAATTATTTTTTTAGTTAAGAAATTAAATAGTTTTTCATGAAGCCACGGAAAATCTATTTGAGGTTTACGCTAAATATTTAAAGATACTTCAAAATAATATCTCTACACACTAGAGGCGTGCAGTTTTTCAAAAATCTTAAAGGCATTGAAACAGCCTTATGAAGCGAGGGTGGGTCGCTAATACTCGTATAGATCATTAGTCACTCAACTAATAAAGATTATTCTATCAACTATTTGAGGTAATAAAATATTGTTCTGATAAGCTTACTTAACAATGCTTAAGAAGAAGATATGTTTATATTTCCAAATTGTAAAATGATTGTGCAAACTATCCGATAGATGGAATACGCCTAGCAACAAGTGGGAAGTAAAAACTGAACACTGTGCTTTTCTGCAGCAGTTGCAAACTTGTCTTGGTCTTTTCTTTCCACATTTCATTATAAACCTGTCATAATTCACAATACATATCTGGATCGTCTCAATTTCTTTACACTTGTACAAAAAGTGCGTTCATTTCCCTGTGCGTCGTTGCCAGAAAACGAGTGAGGTTTATCGCCTCGGCATCCATCAAGGCGGTGCGGCTGCGCTATAAAAACAAACGAAGGCAGCAAAAACCTCACAAAATAAGCCAAGGCCTCAGCGGCAAAACGCCGGGGAGGCGCCACGTGACACCAGATATCATAAACATTGTGCTCTTAATATTAATGGAGTGTAGTGTTTGTTTGTTGAAGATTGATGTCGAAGATACCTACGTCTTGTATATCTTGGCCAATAAATAGTAAAGAAAAAATGTTAATGTAAGATATATTTGATCTCCTTGCATATGGCAATAAAATGGCGATTGAACAAAATGTTACTAGAGTTAATGTAAAATGGTGAATTCATATAAATAACTGTTAGCATTATAAGGGCCTATATCTAAGACATTTTTTGACGTAAAACGTCTTTAAAATCACACATGGCCACCAGGTTAGAAAATTGGACCATTATGAAAAGGGCTACATTAATCTATACTATATATATTACTATTATAAAACTGTAACAGAGCTGTGTCTGTACATTTAAGATATTTGAGAAAAAATTACTGTAATAGGCTATATAGGCGTGTCTTAACACATAACATTTTTTTTTAGATTTTTTGTCTGTTTATCTGTTTGTCTGTTTGTTTGTTCGCGCATCACGCAAAAACTACTGAATGGATTGTGATGAAACTTTTTTTGTTTGATAGCTCTCAATTAGACTTCAGAACTGGTATACATTTTATCCCGCTACTATATCGGGAACCTGAGATATATCCCAAAAACTAGCTTTTGGCTGCGGCGGAGCCGCGGACAAAGGCTAGTAGATTTGTAACTTTATAACTTACTAGCCTTTATAATACTTTCTGATATTTACGCGAATTTTACACATTTTAAAATAAAACTACGTTTACGGAATCTATCGCGTTTACTTGATTTTACTACTATCCCGACGTTTCGAATACTTTACAGCATTCATTATCACGGGTGGACTTAGATGATACGATCCGGTAGTAGCTTTCTTAGTCTTAGCTTTTGGCAAAATCAATATATTTAATAATATAAACTAATAACCAAGATTGTCTTCTTACCGGTAGTAATTGGTAGTTTGTGGTAGAATTATTGAGCACTAAATAAAAACAAAATTTTACAATTTATAGAGGAGTATTATACTCATTTTAATATACTTACTTAAAGTCTCATACATTGTAAGCATAAAAAATTTTGAAGTAGATATTTTCACTGTGTTTCTAAATGAATATTAGGTGGGTTAAAATAATTAAACCAAAAATAAGTAAGTAAAATAAGTAAAAATAAATAAGTAAAATTATATACTGTGGGTAGATGAAACCGTTGAAATAACATATCAGCCCTGGACGTCTATCATCTAAGTCCAACTATTCGAAACGTCGGGATAGTAGTAAAATCAAATAAACGCGATAGATTCCGTAAACGCAGTTTTACTAGTCTTTGCCCGCGGCTCCGCCGCAGCCAAAAGCTAGTTTTTATGTTATATCTCAGGTTCCCGATAAAGTAGCGGGATAAATTGTAAACCAGTTTTTAAGTCTAATCAAGAACTAACAAATAAAAAAGTTACATCAAAATCCGTTCAGTAGTTTTTGCGTGATGCACGAACAAACATACAGACAAACAGACAAAAAATCTAAAAAAATTGTTTTGTGTTCAGACACGCCTATATAACCCATTACAGTAATTTTTTCTCAAATATCTTAAATGTACAGACATAGCTCTGTTATAGCTTTATAGATAATTTTTATAATTTTTTTAATACTTTATTATTTTTTAATAGTTTATAATTTTTTATAACTTTATTTATAACTTTATCTTAGAAACATAAAACCAATGTTGTGTCTTTACTTAGTTTATATAATTAGCTCGCTGTTATGACCTTGAGTTTGCGTCAAGACCAAAGGCAGGGCCACCCCCTGCCTTCGTGGCGTAGAATTTATGGAAACGGCGCTTTTACTAACTTCTGGTCAGTGAAACTCACGACTTACATAATATATCACATGTCCCGTTAATATTTTTAAGCGCTAAAAGAGCTTATTTATGCCAATGGATTTATATAATAATAATAATTATGTATAATTTGGACATGAAATCGTTATCAAACATGAAATAAAATAACATATTTAATACATCTGCAATGTCTATAATAATATTCAAAAATATTTAAAAGGTCTCCAATTTTGTTTTCATTTCAATGCTTACTGCTAAAAGTGACTTGCTGGCATAGAGGTTTCACGTTAAACCTACGGCTGTGCGCCCCGACACAGACACACCCGCTGCTTTTACAACATATTCTGTTCTACTGCTGAGCATGGGTCTCCTCCAGCAGGTTCTTAAATAATTAATTAATGTAGTTAATATTTTAGTTTCAATAAAGTTATTTTTTTTAAAGATATCACGTAAACACTTTTCTTTTATAGGGTGAAATTTAAAAAATACATAATTTTTAGCATTGACATGTACACTATACATTAAACACAAAGTGAAAAATGTGAAATCCTGCTCGTCACTATTATTTTCGATGTCTCATTTTTCACTTCGTGTTTA
This sequence comes from Leucoma salicis, assembly GCA_948253155.1. NCBI lineage: Eukaryota > Metazoa > Arthropoda > Insecta > Lepidoptera > Erebidae > Leucoma > Leucoma salicis. The sequence goes on along the minus strand of OX411806.1, from coordinate 442,761 downwards.
ATGTACAGCATTTTTTGCTAGTGATCTCATTTTTTTTTTGATATGTATATAAATTTAAAACAAAACTATCACCAATCTATCGGCACATCACTAGTGTCTCACAGTTGTCAGAGATAGATGTGCCATCACGCCTGCCATATGGGGTGCGGATAAAAAACCTATATGTCAAATGATTGCATTAGAACAATACGGATATTGGCAGCTCAAACACAATATGTTAGAAATGTGACACGTGGAACAAGTTTGGTGTTCCGTCGCTTCTGAGCTCGTAGTTCTAGTTTGTACTGTTATTTTTATTTAGTTTTAACTACTCCATTTAATTTAGAACTCGTTCATCACACGTTTGTAACGAAAATATCAAATTTATTATTTATGCACCTCCTCGACATAATAGCACGGACACAAACTATTTGTAGATTGCGCAAATAAATTGCTATTTATTAACATTTATTAACATTTATTAACCATCACTCGGCAAAAAGTTAAGTACCTCAATGACACGTTTAAAAAATACAGAATCATCAATGTGACCATCTCTTAGAGAGGTCTGTCACCTGGACAGACATGATAAAAGATGGACGATGGGTGAATTGAATATATGTATATAAATAAATATTCTCACGGACATTTTCACACAACTTCCCCGATAACTAAACTTAACGCTTCTGCTATGGGTACCAGATTACGGATCTAATATATATATTACTTTCTTTTTTTGTAAATACGTACATATGATAGATAGAAAACATCCAGACGCTGTACAAATATCTGTGTTAAAAAAAACCAAAGTTTAAAAATGTTAATAACCAGAAAGTACTTGTTAAAATAACAATTCCCGGCAAATGCTATAAATGAACAGAGAAATACACAAACTTTGACATTTATAACTTTAAGTAAAGATAAATATATTTATTTAAAGTTAGCCTGAAGGTTAAACACTTGATCATCTTTGAGTTCAAAAAGTAATAATCCCTTTGAATGTTTCGGAAAAGTTTCTAATAGTCACTAAGTCGTTTACTGAGTTTTGCCTTTAAGTGCCACTTAGTTCATTTGCCTACGCAAACACAATTAAGTATAGAGATCCTTATCGACCGTGTGTCATAATACTCACGGCTCGTTTTGCAATTACAAATGACGCGAGATATTTTTAACTGACTCTCAAAGGTGTACCGGTAGCTCAAAGGTCTCCTAGACTAGTTTCTGCCCTCCACTTCCTCTGTGTGTTCTTCGAAACTGAAACCTATTGGCCGACAAAATAAAATCTGAAATCTATTATGACTATGAGTCAATATATTGAGATCATGATTGGAGTTGATTATGAGAGCCACAGGAATCATTAGAGTATAATAAATATTATAATCATTCATGAGTGATTCATATCATGACTCTTTAATCAGGAATTATAGTTCGAGTGTGCAACATCTCTGATATCCCAACTCACGTTGGGAGGTTGGAACAGCATCCGTAGTATCTATTTTCTTTAAACATTTTGATCTATATTTTAGCACTTGACATGCTCAGCTACTCTTTAAGTACAAATTATAATTTGTGAATAAGGAAAAAGAGTATTTTAGTACAGGCGGGAAAGCAGGTCTGTTTTTCTTTTCTAGTAAATAGCCGTACAAGTTAAATGTACTTATAAAAATCAAATAATAATTATATTTTATTATGTGCATATAGCCATCAAATTTGTAAAGCTGTTCTGTATTGAATCCACTTGTATTTAACTTACGCCAGTTACTCATCTTCTAGCGGATAGACAAATAAGGGAGATTTAATGAACGCGTATCTCGATATAATTTGAGTGTTAATTAATTTCGTAATATTGTCGAGATTAAACACATTATATGACAAAAAGTTGCGCCAAAGTAACTGTATAATCTCTAGACGTGCCTACATCGTGTATCTACAATCATTTTATCTTTAGCACCCTTACAAGTTGATTCTCGTGATTGAAAAATATTGTGATGCGTTGGGCTTATTGAGACATGTATGAAATATTGTTTGTGAACCTAATTCAAAAATCTATACTATTATAAAATTGTGATAGAGCTACGTCTGTACATACAGTTTCTAGGCGTCTCCTGTCAGGACACAAAAAAAATTTCGTAGAATTTTTGTCTATTTATTTGTTCGGGCTTCACGCTAAAACTACTAAATGGATTTTGATGAAACTTTTTCGTTTGATAGCTATTGATAGTGGTATTTCCGCTACTTCCGAAACCTGAGATATTCTGTAATAATCCGTTAAAACTTAATTATTATAACTGCTTCAGTGGCTGCACCACTGGTAACGTGAACGACTGCTGATCGTGGGGTAGTCGGATTCCGGGTCGGGCAGTGTTATTGAGCTTTTTCGTAAAAGAAATATTCTCAGTAGCAGCCCGGAGTTCGGAATCCACGAGATCCCGCGCGTCCACCAGACGGCGCTAAACATTTAAATCACCTTTGTTTTATCTATAAAAAACTAGCCCAAAAATTTGTATTCTTTTAAAAACAAATTCATTAGATCATCTCCCCGATGAATAGATTAAAGCCAATTTATTTGAGGGTTCGTTTACATTCACAGCGAGTGTCGCTGCTGGGAGTGCTGGGACCCACGGCAATAAAGCTTGTCTCTGTAACGAGCGATGGTTATGTTTAGAGCCCTCAGGTGATCAGTCGGGTGGATCTGTTGTATCTTACGAATACAATAATTTACGGTTTTTGAATGTGATGAGGGGAATATAAAACATGATAGGTGTTGAAAAGTTTAAATAGGCTCTTTATAGTTGTCGCATTTTATCCGTCCAAAATGATTACTAAAACATATATTTAGAGTACAAATTACTATTTGTAAATAAGGAAAACAAGAACATTATTATGAGCGGGGTGTTCTCTTTTTCGTCATTCAGAAACAATAATTTGTACTCTAAAAGTAGCTAAGCATGTCAAGTGCTAAAAATATATATCAAAATACTTAATTATATTTCTTTGTATATCGCTATCTGAAACTTTACTGAAGTTGCAAGTGGTCCCGTTCTTCGAGCCATGACGTAGACAGTCACCCCGTGTATTTACAGTATTTACTGGTGGTAATTATGATGAGGAAGTCTTATTTTACAGTGGATTCTTAATACAATTGATGTCGGTACTTACTTTTTGAATTTTTCAATCATGAAACCTTGCTTGAAGGTTCGTGAATCTACAAACCAGTATTTTGCGAGTGTGGTACAACATGAACTGAATTCCCCATTATCTGGGAGAAGACATGTGCCCATGAATAGACAATAATGACTAGATTTACAATTTACTAGTTATTATTCAACACATTCAATTCTCGAATACATCTTGATGTAATAAACACTTTGATAAACAACGATGTTAAGTTACAGGATTATGATAAGTGATATAATCTTCTATCTATATATATATATATATATATATATATATATATATATATATATATAAGCGATTTACCACTCAGGGACTCACCACGATATCTCCGAAACTATACGTCCGATTGACTTGAAATTTTGCATAGATGCTCCTTTCACGACGTAGACGCTCACTAAGAAATGATTTTACGTAACTCCTATCCAAAATATATATTTTTATCTGTTATCATAATTAGACTTCTAGACTCATCACAACAAATCAAACTACACATATTATGTCAACCGTTGCTATGGTAACCATTGATGTGGTCAATTAAGTACAGTAACATCATTCTAAAATATTTAGATATTTTTATATATATTTTTAGCATTTGACATGCTTAGCAACATACATTAAACACAAAGTGAAAAATGTGAAATCGAAAATAACAGTCACGAGCAGGATTCGAACCTGCATCTCCTGGATATCGTGACCCTTGCTCCCGACTGCTAATCTCGATAACACATTCATACTTAACGTCTTTGGGTGACGCCTGCACCATCTGTCGGAAGTTTTTTCATACATTATACCGACCAAGTAAACTTAATTTTACAATTAAGATTTTAACACAAAGTGAAAAATGTGAAATAGAAAATTAAAAAAATTAAATAATTTTTTCACTTTATGTTTAATATATGTTGCTAAGCATGTCAAATGCTAAAAATATATATAAAAATATCTAAATATTTATAGGGTTTGCGTCCTTATTAGGTAAAATCAGCTGAATTGGCAAAGCATCTGGACGGTATCCAGGAGATGCAGGTTCGAATCCTGCTCGTGACTGTTATTTTCGATTTCATATTTTTCACTTTGTGTTTAATGTATCATTCTAAAAGTTGGTTTTTAACAAAATAATTTTAGTTATATTTATGAGTTAAAGAGTATTTGACATTAGTTATTTAGTCTGAGAGTTTAATAGTTTTTTTAAAGACTTATTTTAGATATTCCGATTTCTATAAAATATTTTATTAGCATTAGTTTAATAAGTAGTTTTTTTTTAAAGACTTATTACAGATTACAAATTATTTATGAATGTGGAAAAAGAGAACTTTAGTGCGAGCGGATTCGAACTGCGTCCCTTCCAATCCGGGGAAGTGCTCTAAGTCGCTAAGCTATCGCACTGACCAACGGACCATTTGTCTTTATGACCCAATCCACCTATCGGATGCAACGTATTTTGACCAGATCGGAGACGTTCTTAAGGAAGGCCAGGTTAAGAGTACTCAAAACCAAGGAGCATGCATGAAAGCGCTAATGAAAGTAGATGAAGAGAAAGATGTGTGTCAGGATCGTAGCAAGTGGAGAGAAGTGGTATCTGTCTACCCCTACGGGAAAAAGGCAGGACAATATATACCTATGTATGATTTTATAAAATAATAACAACTTTTAACTACGTGCGTGAGCGTGATGACACTATTCAGAAAGAACGAGAGAAAAGGAGACAATCCATAAGTTTTTCAAAAGAGATTTCGGTATCAGCATATTGATACGTTGCGGCTGGTCGCGCGTCGAAAGCGTAATCTGCACTCATTTATAGTGGACACGCTTAGTGCATAATTTTGGATCTTCTCTGTTTTATACATCAACTGTGGTGCAGCGGAAGCGTGAGTGACTGTTCATCATGAGGTCCCGGATTTGATTCCCGAGTCGGGTAGTGTTATTGTGCTTTTTCGTAAAAAGAAAAATTCTCGGTAGCCGAAATAAGTAGAAAATGTGCCCGGTAGACGGTAATAGGCTCCCCTATTAAGTGGGACCTAAACATAGCTGGTGAATCGTGAGTGTGTAATACCGCTCTGCCTACCCCTTCGGGCAATACAGGCGGTAATGCTATGTTTTTGTTTATACATCAATGTTTATAACACATAATTGGACGTAGTTTAGCAGAAACTACCTAACCCACAAAAAGTTGTTTTTGAGTTATAGGGGTTTAAAGTTTAGATGATAATTGCTGTGATGATGTTGCAATTAGAACATTTTGAAATGTTATTACATATGGACAAATATAGTAATATTTCTATGATTCAAGTTGTAATACAAAAGCTGTCATATTTTTCGAGTTATTGGGTAAAATGTGAGTTGGAGTTGTTTTTGCTAAATAGGGTTTTACATTACGGAGTGCTATTTGTAATTTCTCAAAAATAATCTAAGTATCAAAAGATTGTGTTCACAGTAATATTTAAACTAAAAATGAGTGATTGTTTATTTAGTAAAATAGCTATATTTATAAATCAGATAATGTTCTTCAAACTAGGGACTCCCCAGTATGATTGTCATCATACAGCTCCTGCTCCACCTAGAAACCATCTTCAGAAAAAATATTAATTACTTTTGCTATGACTTCTTTTTTTTCAACGTTGAGCACTCTGAATATGCCATCTATTTTCATAAAAATGCAATGTTTACCATTCTTCTTAATACATTATTTTATTGCTAACCATGGCAGATGAGCAAACGGCTCACTTGACGGTAAGCGGTAACCTTTGGCAACGCCAGGAACAGAGCCAAACTGTCGCCCACCGGGAGTAAAGTGCTCTTCACTAACCTCGTTTAAAGAGGGACAAGTCGTAACGCTGCGGAAATACCACAGCAAGAAGTTCATTCCAGCTCTTTTTTTTAAACGACTGCTCAGGAATAAACCTAGTATCGCGGAGTCTTTACAAACATACAATTTTACGGACACAGAGTACACCTAGACTCAGAACAAACAGTTGTGAATCACACAAAGAGTTTTCCTTTGTGGGAATCGAACACATAACACTCGTGCGGAAGGCTGGTATCTAAACCACTCCGCCATATGTGTAGTCAATCAGTCAGTCAGTCTTACACGTACGAGGTAGAAGGAACGCTAAAAACAAACTGTCATGGTCGGAATCGTCTCCGGGTAGTATGGATAAAGGCCGTCTCGTGGTCCGGTAGTAAAATGGCGATGTTGGTACCACCTCAAACAGTTCCTCAGAGCACTCCCCATTGAAGAGTCTATAGAGCACACAGAGAGATTCAAAGTCTCTCCATCGCCCCAACGACTCCATCCCTGCTGCCATTTGCATAGCAATGCATACTCTCTATCGAAATCTAGTCATTGAGATGCAGTATGAACAGCGTCGGGGAGAGCACCGAGCCTTGTGGTACGCCAGCATTAATCTTCATGATATCGACGCAGCATCCGTCTACTACGACTTCGATGCTCAGACCACTTGCAGATTTCAACTGTTATTCTATTTTGGAGAAATCTGTATCGTTTGGTAAGAATGTGTGGCTGGATATTTACCTAAATGTGATTGTTTGTAGACTAGGAGGTGCCAACCTTCGCGAGTAATCCACCCCATGAAAATATATGTCGTATGGCTTTTATGAATGAGGAATGACGATATAGAGGAGATGAGGAAGTGGTCAGTTAAAATAATAGAATTGAAGGGAGGGAGTGGTTTGGTAAGTTTCTAATTTAGAGATAGAAACACACATATTTAGACTTTTTTGAATTAAGAATAGGTATTAAATTTAATTCTATATTTGACATAGGATTCACATACATTTTAATGGTTTTATAAAATCGCGGGTAAATTAGGTGTCGAATTTAGAAAGTAAATCATTAACGCTGACGAATTCGCGGGTATCAGCTAGTATACATATATTTGCTTGTACCGACTGACTAACGATCAACGCAGAGCCTAAGCGTACAGACATCTAAAAGCAATTGGGAGGTGGAGATTGGGAGTCACTGTCAGTGACTGCGATGGCTTAGCGGTCTAGAGTACCTATTTCCCCGGATTGGGAGGAAAGCAGTTTCTAATACCGCTCGCAGTAAGCCTTTCTTTTTCCATTTTCACAAATAATTTGTTCTTTAAAGTAGCTGAGCATATCCAGTAGACTAAAATAGAGATCAAAATACTTTACGAAAATGATAAATCCGTTTTGTAGTGAGTTAGGAATACGTAAATTGTAACGCCCTTCAATTTACAGAAGCGCATGGTATACTGGTATATAGTTAGTGATTGTGTGTCTCACTGGAAACCCATTCTTAAATTTGAATCATCAGTAATGTTATTAAGAAATCTTAATCCCCTAAATTGTGCAATGGCACTAGGTTACAAATCAAATCTCTTTATAAAAACGTCGTAGGAGCAGTAATTACCGAACGTGGTCAAAAAAAGATATGTATTTCATTAGAGACAGTATTTTTTAACAGAATCGTTCCTTTTTTAATATTCATTAATTTGCGCAAGCGAAGCCGCGGGGTAACAGCTAGTATTCCATAAATGTCATTTTATTATTATATTATATATATTTTATATTATATTTATGCTTGCGTTATATACATATTAATACTAAAATTTAATAATCGTTTTATTTTACGAATACCAATTATAATAAAATTACCTAATATATTAGCGCTGAAATAATATAGTTGGGCTATCTAGTAATATAATATATGTACTAGACTCTGCCCGCGACTCCGTCCACGTGGACTTCAGAATATATATAGATCACTCTAAGGCAAAAATAACTATTCTATGGGAACAATTAATTTTTCCAGGATTAATGCCAATGTCATTTTCTGGGCTCCAGACTATATTAATATCGTGTGTTAAGAACTAGAGTAGCGTAAGGGCAAAATGACAACTTCACAGGAGAGCCGAAAAACAACTCAAATTTACCTAACGTTATCTTATAGCTCTTTTATGACAAAATCTATAGTAGTTAGATATCTGATTTTGACTAATAAAAAAGCTTTATTTATCGGCTACAGAATACGAGAACTATTTGGCCACACAAAAAACGTTTTTATTTTAATAAAGTTTATTTTTCAAAATATGGTTGACATACATACGTCTTTTTGGCTGTACATAAGTTTAATAATGTATGGAATGCAACGGAACTTCCGTTAAAATGGCCTTAATAATAATAGGAGCTACATATTCAAACTTTCTGCGTTAAAAACGTATGACAAGATACGTTATTTGAGCGATTACATTCAAGCCATCTTCGGTGTCCTATTCGCTCTGTAAATCGAGTTTCGATCGTAGTACTCGTAACTTTTTTGACAAAATAATTTCAAGATTATTGTAAGTAGAAACACTTCATTTTGGCAGTAAACAAAAATAATTTTATTTGGTCTGTTGTTTTTGTACTAAGCAACCTACACACTACATCGCTCCAGTTTTATGGCACATAAAAATATAGGGATTAAAAGGCGAAAGGTGAAAAATTTTTTTTTTTAATTTTTACCTGCGCTAGTCTAGTTCTTAACCCACGATATGTATGCACAATTTCATGACGACTGGTTTAGTAATTACAGCGTAAAAGCGTAATAAACAAACAAACAAACTCAATTTCGCATTGATGATATTAGTAAGGATATTTTATAGATAGAAAATGTTGATAATCAGTTACATACCTGTCGATACCTACCATCGCGTACGCCGCAGTAGGAAAAGAATCTTATATCTAACGCATAGTTACTTCTTACTCTCCTGTTTTCTAATCCATTAGTACGCAAGCCACAAAGACCACGGAAGGCCGCGGGTCGTATCTGCGGCCGTAGCTCAATATTTAATCAGTTAATGAGGCTTGAAGTAGGCACAAACTACCGGCGCACCGGCTCACTATCTGTAACGTATCGTTGTCATTATTATAAGTGCTTCCTGGCTTTCGTTCTGTGTAGCGATGTCACAATATATTTAAAAACCTACAACAATGTGTCTATAAGTACTTAATATAATAAATATGTAGAATTTTTTACTTGTACTAAATTGCAAAATAGAAAAAGGTCTTACCGAATTTGATTTGAACCCATTGTCTTTTGAACGTGGCTTTCAATTTAACGTATTGATATGTTTCCATGCTGACTATAAGCATTTGCAAATCATACAACAAATAAGTCTATTTTAAAAAACAATAAATGATCAATAAATGTAGGTACGATGTAATTTTATCCAAAATTCAAATTCCAAATTAAAGTACAAATTATAATTTGTGAATAAGGAAAAAGAGTATTTTAGTACGAGCGGGAAACGAACCTGCGTCCCTTCCTTTCCGGGGAAGTGCTCTAATCCACTGAGCTACAGTACTATCTTAGATAGAGGGCGTTGGTCGTTAAGACCAATGTGATAAGGAGACTGGGTATGTCTAAAAGATAGTACTGTAGCTCAGTGGATTAGAGCATTTCCCCGGATAGGAAGGGACGCAGGTTCGATTCCCGCCTGTACTAAAATACTCTTTTTCTTTTATAATTGTTTAATTAATTAGGTATTTGTAAAACTATATTTATAATATAAGTATTCTATAGTCTTATAGATTTACTTATAAATGCGACAATTATGTGTTTCGAAATACATTGTGTAAACAAAATAATCTAGCTCCAAGTTCCTCGTTCATTATCGATCAGTATGTGGCTGCCTGCCCTGCCACAGTTAATAACAGGAACAAATTCCCACAATCCCCCGGGAATCCCCGTGTTCTCTATTACCATAATGTCTGGAAGCGATTGCCTCAGATATAGCTGTGTATATATTCATACAATTAGGTGTACGAGATTGAAGCGATATGTATAATATACTAGCTTTCACCCGCGATTACGCCACAGGCAAAAACTAGTTAAGTACCTATACTATTATAAAGCTGTAACAGAGCTGCAGGTTTATTTTATAGAACTGGTGGCGGTTTACGCGGCTCTGGTCAACACCGTTCTTCCAGTAAGCAGTGGCGTGCGGTCCATAGAGACAAAAGTAGGCTACGTTAGGCAAAATGTTGACTACCCTGTCTAAAAAGTCTTTGCATGACACTGCCAGTCAATATTATTTTTTTTGACTTCTTAAACTATCGTCATCATACTTCAGCTAATTTACACAAAACGTTAATACATAGTAAAAAAAATTAATCCTTCCGAATGACTCATTACATCCATTGGTGAAAACGATTGGTAGAATAGAAATGGCAGGGGGATTATATTTTATTTAGCACAAATAGAAATATAATTATCTTCATAATTATTTATCGTGATTTTTTTACTGTTGTATAACGGTTATTTTGCTATTTTAGGTGCACAAATCCAATAAATCAAACATCATAAAGATCGGTCCAGCTATTCTTGAGTTATGAATGGTGTAACTAACACCACTTTGTTTTATATATGTAAGTATATAGTTATATAGATTAATAATGATCTCCAGGGTATAATATCGGTGGGGTGCGGGTCGGGATACCTCCGCCTTGTTGCACCCCGGGCAACGTCGGCACTCTAGTGCCGGCGGCTGAATCCCGGCAGGGGACGGGTCTCCGCGTGTCCCTCTGATTAGCAGAGGGCACAGTGGATAGGCCGTACGTCCGCCGTAGAGGGTCAGCCGCCGGTACTAGAGTGCCCCCCGATCCTGGGGTGGTGACGGCGGGGTCACAGTTACCCCCCCGTCCCCGGAGGCGGGGCCCGGAGGTGTGTCCTGGAGGAGGTTGAGAGCTTGTCCGATCATCGGTACATCCGGATTGAGGTCTCCCGGTCCCTTCAGGGCCCCAGTAGGGATCACGCGGCGCGCAGAACTCCCGCGTTCCCGCGGTGGGCTGTGGGCAGGATAGATAGGGACCTACTGGTGGAGGCAGCCATCGTTCAATCGTGGGTGTCCTCACCGGCTCTGACCGAGGGGGTGGACGTTGAGGCTGGCCGATTTCGCGATGCGATTACGCAGGTGTGCGACTCGGCCATGCCGCATGTGCGACGTCCTCCTCCAAGGAAGGGGCTCTACTGGTGGTCTGAGGAGTTGGCGCACCTCCGTGCGGCGTGTATTCGAGCCCGGAGGTTCTACACCCGCAGTCGGTGGCGCAACCCGATGGGGAGCGGGAGGCCCAGCTATACGAGGCGTACTGCACTTCGCGGGCCGCGTTCAAGTTGGCCATCTGCCGCGCCTAAACTGAGAAAAGTCAGGAGATGCTGGACGGTCTCAACCGTGACCCCTGGGATCGCCCGTATCGTGCGGCACTGAACAAGCTCCACACTCACAGAGACCCTTCAGCCCAGCCTCCTCACCGAGGTGGTCGAGGGCCTATTCTCACGACGGGTGGAGCACACGCCTCCGATCATGGCACAGCCAGGTAGCGACCGGGAGGCCGACCTCAGTGTACTGCCCGTCACTGCGTCGGAAATGGGGGCGGCTGTTTCGCGGATTCGTTCCAAGAACACCGCCCCCGGCCCGGACGGGATAACCGCCCGGGTGCTGGCCCTGGCTCTGGAGCCCCGCCTCAGGGGACTGTTCAACGCGTGCCTGGCGTCCGGACGGTTTCCTGACTGCTGGTAGGAGGGGAGGCTGGTACCCCTGCCGAAACCGGGGCGAACGCCGGATTCGGTCGAGGCCTTCGGGCCCATCGTGCTGCTGGACGAGGCGGGTAAGCTGTTGGAGAGAATCCTCGCTGCCCGCATCGTCCAGCACCTGCGCAACATCGGACCCGACTTGTCGGATGCCCAGTTTGGTTTTCGAGCTGGTCGTTCGACGGTCGGCGCGATTATGCGCCAGAGGGCCGCGGCCGCGGCGGTCGTCGCCGGTGGTGGAGTGCTGTTGGCGGTGTCGCTTGACATCGCCAACGCATTCAACAGTCTGCCATTCAGCTGCATCGGGGAGGCACTCCGGTATCACGGGGTGCTTGTATACATGAGGCGGCTAGTGGCAGACTATCTTGAGGGCCGCAGCATTCTCTATGAGAACCGCATAGGGGACGTTGTGAGGAGACCCATGTCGTGCGGTGTCCCACAGGGTTCGGTTCTAGGGCCGCTCCTGTGGGACATCTGTTACGACTGGGTGCTATGCTGTCGACTCCTCCCCGGGCTGGCGGTCATCTGCAATGCGGATGACACGCTGGTCGTGGCCCGGGGTGGAAACTTCGAGGAAGTGGCATTCCTGGCCACCTTAGGGACCTTGGAGGTGGTCAGGAGGATCGGGGCGCTGGGGCTTAGGGTGGCCCTGGACAAGTCAGAGGCCCTGCTTTTCCACGGGCCCCGACGTCGGCCACCTGCTGGCGCCTCGATCACTGTAGACGGGGTCCAAATTGAGGTGCAGGCCCAGATTAAGTATCTGGGCCTGGTGCTGGACGGGCGGTGGCGCTTTCGCGAGCACTTCCGTCAACTGTACCCGAGGCTCGTCGGTGCGGCGTCCGCCCTTGCACGGCTCATGCCGAATATGGGCAGACCCAACAGTGCGTGCCGACGGCTTTACGCGGGGGTGGTCCGGTCAATGGTGCTGTATGGCGCACCCGTGTGGGCGGGTTCCCTAACCGCACTGAACAGGGCTCTTCTGTGGAGGCCACAGAGAGTCGTTGCGTCCAGGATCATACGTGGATACCGCACGGTGTCGACAGAGGCAGCCTGCGCGTTGGCTGGAATCCCCCGTGGGACCTGGAGGCGGTGGTGCTCGCCGAGGTGTATCAGCGGGCGTCGCGAGACCGGGAGGGGGGCGGACGTCCCCTAACCAGGGAGGTGGCCAGGTGGAAGGGCGACGCCCGCCGAGCTGCCATGGCCATATGGAGGGTGCGGTTGAGGCGCCCCGGGCCGGTCTTTAGACCGTAGGGGCGCTCTATCCGGTGCTGGAAGAGTGGGCGGGGTAACGGCACGGAGTCCTTACCTTCCGACTGGTGCAGGTGCTGTCGGGGCATGGTTGCTTCGGCAGATATCTGCACATAGTCGCAAGGAGGGAAGCGACTCCGGGCTGTCACCACTGCAACTGTGACGAGGACACGGCGCGGCACACGCTGAGTGGTGTCCGGCTTGGGCCGAGAAGCGCCGCGAACTTGTCGCGAAAATAGGGGGGACCTCTCGCTGCCGAGCGTCGTCAGAGCGATGCTTGGCATTGACAGGAATTGGGACGCGGTCGCTGCCTTCTGCGAGGAGGTTATCTCGCGGAAGGAAGCGGCGGAGAGGGCCAGGGAGGAGGATTCTTCGCTGACCCAAACCGCTGCCAACAACCGGGGCGGTGCAGGCGCAGGTACTTGCACCTCATGTCGCCCTAGCTGAGGCTGCGGGTGGATGGACCGGGGAACGTCCGCCACCCGCAAGGCCTCCCGCGAAGGTGCGACGCTCCTCTGTGGATGCGTCGCTCAGTAGAGGGTACCCGAATGGGTAAGCCACCGGTGGACCACCGAAGGAATATAACACAGTTCCAGTGGCCCGCCAATGAAGGCGGAGAGACGGTACATGGCGGGTTTCTTTAGTGGGTGCAGGCCCCACACTACCCGTCGTTCGGGGCAACGAACAGTTGCCCCGAACGACGGGGTGTGCGGTTAGGAACATTTTTTCCCGCCTTAACAAAAAAAAGGGTATAATATCGGTCACGGCTGTTAGGGTCCACGGTGACTAGCCGTGTATACCTACATGAGATATTATACGAGCCTCGATGCAAAATAGTTCGTCTAGTGTGAAATTTTCTGTGAGATTTTTTCTAACTTCATTATTTTTATATATCTATATAAAATATTAAGCTGTTCTACTATCACATGTCGAGTTACTTATGCCATTTTTTTAATTATGAATCAATAAACTATTTTAGCTATTTAAATTTTTACATATGCTGTTTTAAATTCGAAGAAGATAAAAGCAAAATAGTTCGTCTAATTGTTAATCAATGCAAAAGAGTTCGTCTATTGGTGAGTTAATAAGATTATTCCTTCTTTGTACAATTATGTTGCATAATTTAAATTTGTAAAAGTAATTCTGTGTCATTTGTCAAGTGGGACAGTATAAATTCTGAAAATTATAGATATTAGTTTTCAAATAACAATGGGTCATGGCAAACCTGTGTATGAAGAGCTTCGAAAGCGAATAGATTGTGGGGTCGATGTTGGCAAATCAAGTTACCAAATATTTAAAGACTTGATACTTCCCAGGTCTACAGTCCAATCTATCATTCAGCACTATAAAAAGAATAGAACGACTTCTTGTTTGAAGAAAACTGGTCGACCACGCATCACAAGTGCAGTAGAAAACAGAATCCTGAAGAAAATTATCAAAAATAATCGTCGTGCTTGAGCTGGAGAACTCACGGCAATGGAAGGACATGATTCACAAAAACGTCTCAGTTGATACTTGCAAACGAGTCCTAAAAAGAATGGCTTACGGATTTTACACCGCTAAGGAGAAACCACTGTTGACTTCTGTACAAAAGAAAAAGAGGTTGAAGTTTGGTCGTGATCATTTAAATTGGACTTCCGATCAGTGGCGTAGTATCATTTGGAGTGACGAGTCCAAATTTGAAGTGACAGTCGGCGATGAAAGGAAAAAAAGTGATTCGGAACAAAAATGAGGCATTTCATACTGATTGTCTCAAACGCATAGTGAAGTTTCCGGCGTCTCTTATGATATGGGGCTGCATGTCTGCACAAGGTGTTGGTGGTATGCAGTTTGTGGATGGTTCTATCAATGCTGCAAGGTATCAAAACCTTTTGGAAGAGAATTTACTGCCCTCTATTCCGTCACTTAAGCATCAAGATTCCTTCATTTTTCAACAGGATGGTGCTTCCTGCCATACTGCAAGGACAACAAAGACGTGGCTACTGGCGAAAAGCATCCCTACAATCGAATGGCCATCTAACAGTCCGGACTTGTCGCCGATCGAAACCCTATGGTGGAAAATGAAAAAAGTTCTCCGTAAAAATTCATCAAGATTGAAGAGCGACTTAAAGGCTAAACTCTTGGTTATCTGGGAGTCAATTACGCCTGAGGAGTGTGCAGCGTTGGTTGCAACTATACCTCTTCGCATTAAAGCTGTCATTGAGAGCAAAGGCGACACAACTAAGTGGTAGACGAACTATTTTGCGGGAGTGACAAGGGTAGACGAATACTTTCGCGTTATGTTTTTTAGAATATTTTTTTAAATTTTTTATGTTATGTAAAGTCATGAAAGAATTTCAGTTATGTTAATATAAACTTTAAATGTTCCTCAAATTCTGGTTTACTTTTTATTAAAACGTTCTTAATTATTTTACCAATATTTACTTTCTATATTTTACGCTTTGAACTAATTTCCATACTAGACGAACTATTTTGCATCGGGGCTCGTAGTGCACAAGCGTGTGCTGTGCTCAATCACAAGTGCACTTTCTATTCCCTCACTCTAATGGTGGACGTCCGCACGCACGCGCCGTACGCATAGCATTGAACGCATTTGTCGAAAGGGTGCGTCCATTGCATCCGCATTTTGCTGATTTCAAAATTTTGTTGATGAGGTTGCCATTAATTAAAAACTGGGTGCCGTGTTTTGTGGTAAAACCTGAAAAATTCCCGTGTCTCAAACAAATTCAATCACAATGTAGACTTAAACACACAATTAGATATTGTTCTTATAGTTATAGTGATTAAAGGATATTAAATACAAATATATAAAAAGGATATAAAATACAAATATGTAATATCATTACAAAATTCATAAAAATATTTCAGATTAACAGACAGATTTTAGGGGTAGTAGGCTATTAGGTGTCACTGTTTTTCCTCTGCATATTATATTATAATCTTCTTTCGCTATTTTCGTTCATGCTTGTAAGTCTCGTAACAGTAGAATGAATATCGTAAGTACGTATGAAAGAACGAAAACGATCGATAAAGAACATCTAATCGTCCGGGGAATTCTCTACTAGTGCCATGTCCATTATTAACTTATCATACTAGCGATGTGAATTCAATAATCAACTAAAGTGTGGAGTCCAATGGTGCTATACTTGTACCTTAATTTTATTTATCAATCCAAATGAGCATTAATGCTATTATGAATCGACTAAAGTATTTTGCAAAATGAGCTAGTTTTTTGAATTTTGTATATTAGAAAAATATTGCCAATTTTGCCAACTTGTTAACTACAGGTCCAAATATCCCACCACTGAAGGAATGTAACATACTTCCAGTGCCTGCCAATAAGGTGTAGAGACGGCACACGGCGGGTTTATTTAGTGGGTGAGAGCCCCACACTACCCTGTTGCCCCGAACGACGGGGTGTGCGGTTAGGAACATTTTTTCCCGCATTAACAAAAAAAAGAAAGGCTCAAAAATCCCATTCTCCTTTCTTATAATGTTTAAATTGTTATGGTACTTAATTGTAATGGGAAATTAGCTTAATATGCCAATAAGGCCTTGCTATACAAAAAGAGTACTTATAACGTGATACACCATTATGGTACCAAGCATAAAATTAAATTTGCATTTTTTTTTATTTGTTTGTTTCTTGTTATTTTTAGTCATTTCTCATAATAAAATTACAATAAAATGTCTTTAAATTTAAAATAATATGACAATTGCGGCCAGCTTTCCTTTATATAGTCCCCCTGTGTCCCCTGGCGGCCAGAAGGTAGCAGACCCATGGCCTAGATTATAAACTAATTATTAAGTTTATGGGCGCGTCTCACCAATAAACGTTAAAGTTATACATTGAAGCTTACAACATATGCATTGAGATAAATAATTTAAAAAAAAACATCTGGATATCAGAACAACGACAACCCTAGGCGAACCTAAGCGAAAAATGCTGATGACGTCATCCGCATTTAACCAGATAGCTAATATATGCCCGACTGCGGCGCGTGCTTGCGGAAGAGTGAACGCAGTGCTAAACAAATTCATACAGAGCGAACAAAAATGCCTGCCTGCGTTGCGTACGGCACGGATAAATGGACGCACAGCTTAATAATCCAATGAGACGTCGAGCCTCGTTATCCGCAGTCGCATACACTTCTAGACTACCGAGGCCCACTTCAAGGACTGTCGTTGACTTACGACCAATAGCTTGCCTGACGTCAATGCTTTTTGGGTATGTAAACATTGACCAGAAAAATGTAATAAATACAGATTTTGAGAGCCAAGTATCTGTCTTGATAGTACCAAATGTTGGCAGTACTATACACAGATAATTATCACTCGGGGTTACAGCAAATTATTATTGATACGTAGTCGATAAATCACTCCTGTGTAAGGCGGAGGCTCTGCCAATATTGATTAACACGATGAGCCTATTAACTAAGAAACGTTGCCAGTGAGGGGTGTGCTCCAATAGGGAAACCGATTATAACTAAATACATACTAAAACGTGCTTTATATATACTATTATAGAACTGTAACAGAGCTGTGTCTGTACATTCAAGATATTTGAGAAAAAATGTCTGTAATAGGCTTTATAGGCGTGTCTAAACACAAAACAATTTTTTTAGAATTTTTGTCTGTTTGTCTGTTTGTTTGTTCGCGCATCACACAAAAACTACCAAACGGATTTTGATGCAACGTTTTTTATTTGAACGGCCTTGATTTGACTTAAAAATTGGTAGACATTTTATCCCACTACTATATTGGGAACCTGAGATATAACCGAAAAACTAGCTTTTGGCTGCGGCGAAGCCGCTGGCAAAGGCTAGTCTTATTTTTATTAATGTTACATAGAAAGGATTATGACGTCAACCAGCAATATTATATTTTCATAAATATTTTGCTTTAGCTCTAAGGATTGTAATTTAAAAGAGATTCTTTACTTCACCCTTCGCCAAGAATCCTACTATTATACCTAATATTATAAAAGTCTTTCTTCCGTGTGGGGCCGACACCAAGAATAGCTCCACCCCGTCTCTCCCTATGGGAGTCGTAAAAGCCGACTAAAGGATTACCGGGGGACCGGGCAGCAGCGTTCCCCTGTGTACTAAAAACATCCACTGCGATCGCCAACCCGCCTGCCAAGCGTGGCGATTATGGCAATACCCCCCCATATGAGTGCACACACACACACATCGGCCCCCACGGCCCCCAGTCACGGCAGCTCCGCTATTCCGTGGCCTAACGGTAGCGGGCCCAATAACGGCGGAGCAGGGGGTGCTAAGAATCTCCGGTCGCGATCCGGCTACCAAAAACGACTTCTGGCCCTGGTAACACACATCGTCAGGTCACTGAGGACTGACGAGAGGATCACCGTGCTGGAAGAGGAACTGAGCAAGATCCGATGGGACGTTGTAGGATTATCAGAAGTGCGAAGACAGGGTGAGGGCACGATAATCCTCCAGTCCGGAAACTTGCTCTTCCACCGGGAGGGCGACCAACAGTCCCAGGGTGGTGTCGGGTTTATCGTTCGCAAGTCTCTCATAGGTAACGTGGAGAAGATTGAGAGTGTGTCGAGTAGGGTAGCGTACCTTATACTCAGAATAACCAAAAGGTATTCGCTGAAGGTCATACAGGTTTACGCACCGACCTCGACACATTCCGACGACGAAGTGGAGGCCCTTTACGAGGACATCTCGAAAGCCATTCACGCGTCTAAAAGTCACTTCACGGTGGTTATGGGAGATTTCAACGCAAAACTAGGCATAAGGAGAGACGATGAGCTGAAGGTGGGGCAATATGGATTTGGGCAGAGGAACCACAGGGGCCAGATGCTGTCTGATTTTCTGGAGAAGGAAGGCCTCTTTATGATGAATTCCTTCTTCAGGAAACAGCCCCAGCGAAAATGGACCTGGATTAGCCCTGATGGTTCAGTGAAAAATGAGATCGACTTCATCTTAACGGACAAACGACACATATTCAATGATGTCTCAGTGATCAGCAGGATTAAAACTGGGAGTGATCGCCGCTTAGTTAGAGGCATATTGAATCTCACACTTGATTGGTCATGCTTGATGAGGTCTACGCTCCGACCAACACGTGCTCAATACCAGACCCCCGAAAACTTTCAGCTCGAACTACAAAATCGCTTTCAATGCCTAGACGAGTGCGATTCAGTGAACGATATGAACAACAGGTTCGTGGAAACTGTCCAAGCGGTCGAGTCGACCCTTTTTAAGACCAGTCGCGTCAATAGGACTCAAAAGCTTTCGGACCAAACTCTTACGCTCATAGCGACACGGACAGAAATGACGGTGCAGTCTTCGGCTGATTGGTCCAATCAGAGGCGACTAAACAGACAAATCTCCAAGTCTATGCGACGAGACATTCGCCGATTTAATACCTTGCGTATTAAAGAGGTGATAGAGCGGAACCAATGTTCCGAAGTGTTCGCAAGAGATCTGTCTGTTGGGAAAAGCCAGTTGACTAAGCTGAAGACCAATGATGGTACTGTTGTTTCTTCCAAAGATGAGATATTAAGAGAGGTCCACGAGTTCTATGGACAGTTATACAGATCCCAGAACCCTGTTGTCAGCTTGGTCCATGAGCCCAGATCCAATCTAACTCGGCACTATACCGAAGATATCCCGGACGTCAGCCTGTACGAGATCAGAATGGCTCTCAAACAACTAAAGGACGGAAAGGCACCGGGAGACGACGGAATTACTATAGAGCTTCTGAGGGCAGGCTATTCAATTCCGTCGTTCTCGGGGGCGACGTTCCAGAATCGTGGACCAGGAGCTTGGTGGTGCTGTTCTTCAAGAAAGGTGACAGAACCCTCTTGAAGAATTACAGACCCATCTCGCTCTTGAGTCATGTCTATAAGTTGTTCTCGAGGGTCATTACAAATCGACTCACGCGCAGGCTCGACGGCTTCCAGCCTCCCGAACAAGCCGGTTTCCGAAAAGGCTATAGTACCGTAGACCTCATACATACGCTGCGCCAGATTATACAGAAGACCGAGGAGTATAATCGGCCTCTGTTTCTAGCGTTTGTGGACTACGAGAAAGCCTTCGATTCGATCGAAACTTGGGCGGTGCTGCAATCCCTTCAGCGGTGCCAAATTGACTATCGATACGTTGAAGTGTTTGTATAGAAACGCCACTATGTCTGTCCGAGTTCAGGACAAGAGCACGAAACCGATCCAACTGCAGAAAGGTGTTAGACAGGGAGACGTCATGTCCCCGAAACTCTTCACCACTGCATTGGAAGATGTTTTCAAGCTCTTGGACTGGACCGGATTAGGCATCAACATAAATGGCGAATACATCACTCACCTTCGATTTGCAGATGATATCGTGGTCATGGCAGAATCGCTGGAGGACCTTGGTACCATGCTCAACGACCTCAGCCGTGTCTCCCGACTAGTGGGTCTAAAAATGAACATGGACAAGACGAAAGTCATGTCTAATATCCATGTCATTTCAGCACCGGTTCTGGTCGGGAGCTTGCTTCTCGAAGTTGTCGACCACTATGTATACCTGGGACAAACTGTCCAGTTAGGTAGACACAACTTCGAGAAAGAGGTCGATTGACGAATCCAGCTCGGCTGGGCAGCGTTCGGGAAGCTGAGGGAGATCTTCTTGTCCAATATTCCACAGTGCCTGAAGACGAAGGGAAGGGAAGGAAGGATAAGATCCGTAATACGGAAATCCGTAGGAGAACGGGAGTGACCGACATAGCCCGCCGGGTCAGCATGCTGAAGTGGCAATGGGCAGGCCTCATCGCTCGACGAACCGACAACCGTTGGTGAAGAAAGGTTCTCGAGTGGCGACCGCGTAACGGACGGCGCAGTGTAGGACGGCCTCCCACCTGGTGGACCGATGACCTGATCAAAGTCGCAGGCAGCCGTTGGATGCAGGCGGCACAGGACCGTTCACTGTGGCGTTCTCTTGGGGAGGCCTATGTCCAGCAGTGGACGATAAAAGGCTGATGGATGGATGGATATAAAAGTGAAATTGTGCCTAATGTGCACTATTACCATTTTTTGTGTTAAGGCGGGAATAATGTACCCAACAGTATACCCCGTTGTTTGAAGGCAACGCAGGGTTGTGTGAGGCCCTCATCCACTAAATAAACCTGCTGTGTGCCATCACTCCCGTACTGGTGGACTACTACCTGAGGTAAACGATTTGTGAACAATACAATTGTTTGCTCTATGAGGAAATCGAACCTGAAACTCTCAGGAGATCAATATTCTAGTGTCATTCCAATTGTAACACACTAGTGATGATCATAAGATATAGCAATAGCAGGCATATTCCATCCATCTATCCATCAGCCTTTTAAAGTCCACTGCTGGACATAGGCCTCCCCAAGAATGGAGGATAGTGCCGTAATCGCCACGCTTGGCAGGCGGGTTGGCGATCACAGTGGATGTTGTTAATACTCGAAGAAGTGCTGCTGCCCACTCCCTCGGTATTCCCTCAGTCGGCTCTTATGACTCCCAGGGGTGGAGGGGGGTGGGACAATTCTCAAGCCGGCCCCACATGGCAAATGATGGGAACTACATGTAAATAACTAATAAATAAGGTAGAGTAATACGTATAACCAGAAAGTATGAAAGTTTCTAAGATAAAGGATAGTAATAGATATGACATGCTAATGACAATTCCAGGAATTAACGAGATACTCAATACAAAGTTTCTCTAAGTGCGGTAGAGATTCCATTATACCAACACTGTGAGCTGTGAGGCAGAAATAAAAGAAAACATTAATAAAATGGTTTTTGTATTCAAAGGGAAGTGCAAGGGAATTTAAAACAAGGTGGAATCTCTCCCTAGGGGCGCAGAAGGTGACCCGATGTAGCGATAAATTGATGTGCGTTCGCGTTCTTTATGGCCCGCCCTAGACGTTCCGTTTATTTTATCTCGTTGGAGGGACAGCTTCTCTCAGTTTCAAGGTTCTCGTGCATTTATGAAGTTGCACAGATAGTTGTAAAGTTTGTAAACTTACACAAAACTAGCTATTTCCCGCGGCTTCGCTAGCGCAAATGAATATTGAAATAGAAACGATTTTGTTAAAAAAATACTGTCTCTAAATGAAATTAAACTATTAATATTCATCAAAATTGTAAGTTTAATTAGTATAAATAGTAAGTACCTCTTTGTAAACGACGTTTGCAGTGTTTCTTTTCTAAAACTCACTCTGGATCACGCAAAATAAATCTCTCTGTGTGAAAATCGATGCCAGTCATTTTCAGTGACTGACCTAGGGACTTGTTAATTGATATAGCAAAGCACACATTAAGGGGGATCTTTATTGTTTTAAGTTATAAAGGCGGGATCTACCCGCACACCCCGTCCGTGTTTGGTTCAATAGTTATGACGTAAAACAAACACACGAACAATCTTTGTAATATGTATCAGTAAGGATTTTGGATTAGATGGAAAAATTTGCTTCAAAATTGCTTATCAGAGTGATAAAAGTTTAGTAGTAATATGGGAGACATACTTAAGCCATTACAAAAACACCTTCGAAGAACTATATACAAATATAATGTTAGTATCTATAGATTTTGTTCCACGTGTTTATAGCAATATTGGGCTAAGCCATCCTATCTAACTTCTGGGACCTCTCTGTGAAATAAGCGCAATAGATAATTCCTAAATTTATATTTAAATAATATGTGCAGCTTAAAAACACAGTTGATAATTTAGCCGCTTAACCTGAATGCTTAGAGCACAACAAATAAACATCACCTCTATAGTAGTACGCCCCGAGCGCGTCGCTTGAAGCTGAGTGCACAGCGTTAGTACAAACAGAGAAACACAAACAAGCCCTCGCTCAAAGGATAACGTGTTTAACACAAGCGTACCTAGATAAGTGCGATTCTGTGATTGCAATTTTTGACACTTTTTATCTCAGACAAATTGGCTGGAAATAGACGAAAATTTAAACTACTACCAATCCTCTATCAAATGAAGGAACGAACGAAAAACGTGAACATATAACTTCTGTCCGCGACTTAATAATACATGGACTCCGGAATAGGTCATTTCTGTATATGGTACTAGCAGACCCAGTCACTGATTGTTGATGTACATATGTCATTAATTTTGCAATTAAACAGGAAATAATCGGGATAAAAATTCACACATTTTGAAAAAAGTTTGTTGTAATTGATTAAGAAGTTTCGGAGTTCATCGCAGACAAACACAGGGAGTTATAATATATATTTCCAAGTCTAATAAAATTTATTTACTTCTCCTATCTATTTAGAGCAATCACAATTTATCATATTTATTGAATATGTAGCTTACTAATCTCTCGATAGTGCAGTGATGGCTTTTTTTGTTAAACTAACTAACTAACTTATCATCACGCCATTTCACTTGCAGGGTAGGCAGAGAGAACAGAGTGCCAAGAGGCTCTATTCTTGCATACATCTCTCGCTTCCTCAACATTCATAACTCTCTTCATACACGCTCGCCGGTTTCGGAGACTCCTGACTCCACCCTCCTTCAATACATGACCGATTTGGTCTAGGTATGTGAGTCTCGGTCTCCCCCTGTACCTACATCCTTCCACTTTCGCATTGTATATCTTCTTAACCTAAACCAGTCGCTCGTCCGGCATTCTTTCCACATGTCCAAACCATCGGAGCATTCCCTTTCGCATTTTTACACCAATACTCTCTTTCATACCTACTCGCTCTCTCACGTCGTTACGAATGCGGTCAGTCAGCCTCACTCCACAGATTCTCCGTAAAGATCGCATTTCGACCGCATTGATTTTACTCTCGTGCACCTTTTTGCATACCCAACTCTCGCTTCCATATAATAACGTTGGGACAAGCACTGCGTTGTAAATTGCGATACGTGCCTTCTGGCTGAGGTGGTGGCTGCCGAGAAGTTGTCCCAATGCTCCGTTCACTCTATTTCCCGTTTCACTTTTCTCTCTACATCAGTGGTGTACCTTCCATCCCGACTGAATCCACATCCAAGATATACAAATTCATCCACTTGTTCTAGCACACCATTTCCTATTGCTACTCTAACATCTGTTCTGGCTTCTTCTCTTTCAAAAACCATTATTTTGGTTCTGCTCACGTTCACACGTAGGCCCCTTTTCTAACAATCTTTGGCCATTACTTCGACTAGTGTTTGCAGGTCAGTCGCAGACTGCGCTAATAGGACTGCATAGTCTGCAAAAAAAAAGGTAAGGTGGGAAAAAATGTACTTAACCGCACACCCCGTCGTTCAGGACAACGAAGAGGGTAGTATTTGGCCACACTAAATAAACCCACCGTATTACGTCTCTCCGCCTATTAGTGGCAGACCACTAGGCAGGAACTATGTGACATTATTTTAGTGGTAGTGCAGTGATAGTCTAGCGATAAAACCATGGACTGCAAGGACAGTAGTATCGTGTTCGATCCCCAGTCCAAGGTCCAGATCTGAAACTGCACAAACCTCTCTTTTCCATATTTTTACGAAATTACGTGTGTATTTGCGGTATAGGAAAACATATTACGTAGATATTTATTTCTTTCAAAAGAATTAAGTACAATTCACTTACACTGAGAAATACTAGTTTGAATACAGTTGAGTGGCACAAGTATACAACAGATTACTTTTAAAAATCACTACACTTGAACACAAAGTTTAAGAATTAAGGATAATAAAAGACTAATTAAAGGTAAAAAGAAATAGTTATATCTCCTCTCCCATTGTATTTCTGCCGCAACCGCTAATTCTATTGAGAATGAATTCACTCTCCAAATTTAGCCGTTTTGAATTTAGGTTTACAACTTTGAGCTATATTAGAGCGGTATACCCGGACTTGTTAGCTGGATCTCGAAACTTTGTAGATCAAAATTGTAAAGCAGCAACTACGAATCACTTATTTGAGTAGCTCAAAGGGTTCAGCGAAAGCGTTAACAAAAAACTATTCATTAAATTTATAAGCCCTCAATCATCTTACCCTCTAACTAAGAATATAAGTAAGAGCGGGAAGCATTACATGCATGCGATAGATGGCGTTGGTCGTAAGAAAAATGTGATCAAGAATTTGGGATGATCGAAAGATCAGTACGATAGCTTAGTGGCTTAGAGCACTTCCCCGGATTGGAAAAGATGCGGGTTCGATTCCCGCTCCTACTAAAAATCTCTTTTTCTTTATTCACAAATAATTTGTACTTTAAAAAGTAGCGGAGCATGTCAATTGCTAAAAAGAAATAGATCTAAAATGTAAGAATATAAGTGTTACCACCCCGTTCTTTTTGAGATTGACTTACTAGACGGTAAAGGCAAGTAAAAGCTAAATTTATTTGATATTGTGTCCATTTTCATATGAGCGTAGCAGTATCTTCGTGCGGTCCTTTTAAAATCCACGAGAGGCAATTAATGTTAGTCACATACATCTGTCGCTGTATAAGTAAAAACATTTGCTTCAGTGAAGTTTTATTCTCTTCAAAAGAAGATATTACAATTGCATAGCTTAGTTGGCAAGCGTTAGGAACGGTTATCCAGATGTTAAACTGAAGCAATGTAACATAGTTCCAGTGGCCTGCGAATACAGGCGGAGAGACGGCACACGGCGGGTAATTATTTTTTATTGCGTGTATTGGCAGACGAGCCACGGCCCATCTGATGGTAAATGGTAACCGTCGCTCGTGGATTCAACTATACCAAGAGTATTGTCAAGCCGCACACCATTTCATTTCACATACCTATATGAAATGAAAGAATAAACGGCTATACATTTGGCTGTAGCTACCTGCTACAGTCAAAACACAACGATGTGCTTCATGGCCGGTCACACGGGAGATGGTGGTACCATCCCGCTCGGGCTCGATACCAAGGGAGTACTCCAAATTGGTACCCAGCCCTACCACCAGTCATGCAATGGATGATAATTGCATCTTCCATTAGCCGCCTCATACGACACCCGTGAGAAAGAATGAGGTGGTGGCACTTGTATTTTTAGTCCGTCACCACACGGATGAAATTTATTTAGTGGGTGAGGGCCCCCCACTACCTTGATCGTTGCCCCGAACGATGAGGTGTGCGGTCAGGTACATTTTTTCTGACCTCAACAAAAAAAATAATAAACTACGTATAGTGAAGTGTCAATTGTTCAATAAGGTTCTAGAGTGTAATATTTCTACAAAATCGACTCGCCAGAACTTGTAAATTAATTGAAAATAGCGTGGAATCTATCACTTGCGAAGAACTTGGTCTGCGTGCCCGGCCGACTTCATATAGTAATTACAAAATTCAAATAGCGTTTGAACTAAGTTGATTACGAGAAGTGTCTTCGAGCTATTTGGACATTCCTTGCATCCACTCAGCGTATGTTGGCGCGCCGCCAGGCGCGTCCGAGCACATTAGGTGGTGCATTCGTACTGAACCTGCAACCTCTACCACATAATCTCAATTCACAACTTCTTTTGCGACATAATCTCATTCCAGAATATTGTTATTAGCTAAGCTTAGCTCTAGCTTGTTAGGCGAAATTACT
The DNA here is from genome assembly GCA_948253155.1 of Leucoma salicis. Lineage (NCBI taxonomy): Eukaryota > Metazoa > Arthropoda > Insecta > Lepidoptera > Erebidae > Leucoma > Leucoma salicis. Next base: position 416,282 of record OX411806.1, on the reverse strand, counting down.
ATTGCCCACATGTGTATTAACTTTAAATTTCGCAGCGTATACACTTGGAGTTATTTAGTGATTCTCTTCTACTCAGCGAATATTCGAAAACTTTACACGTAAACTTCTTGCAGTTTATTTCTGTACTTGAAATAAAGCGCTTGCTATTTTCTTCACAAATAAGTATTTTTAAATTAATGTTTTTAAGTGGATTCTGTTTGAGATAAAGCGCTTTAAAGTATCCTTTTTGAGATGGAGGCAATAAATTTCGCATGTTGCACAGTTAATAATATATGAAGGAGACTTGAGGAGGGTGCTATTTGGAGCTACGACGTCCTTCTTGTTCTTTACTGTTACTTTTAAGTTGCTCTAATACGTGTATTATTTATGACATGATTTGTTCACATTAGACCTTGGTAACAGGTCATTGTCCTTGAGAAACCTTGAGATGTTGAGACTTTCAATTTCTTTTGAAGATTTACAGTGGTATGGGATATACAAATCTAAATTTGATGGACACAGATTACACAGATTGATAGTAAATACTAGCGTCTACTCAGCTCTACAGCCAAACTGCTCCAAGGAAATGGTCACTTACATAAACAATATTTAAGAAGTAATTATAACATTTCAACATTATATATTGAGGCGTCATTTTTTAAATTGCGTTTCTACGTCACCATGGTTTTAACTCGTGAAAATTTTCGTAGTATGTTTATACGTAAGTGTATTTTGAACCGACTTCGAATAGGGTCGGTCCTCAATTCGGTTGCATGTTTTTGTTTTGTATGTTTGTTACGCGATTATTGCGCCAATTATGAATTTATTTCAATTACTCTTTTTTTGTTTGCTTGATTCTACTTCAGAGGTGGTCCCATTTAAATTTTATCAAAATCGGTTGAATGATTTTTGAGAAATCAACAAAAATAAAAAATTCTATACATCGATGATATTTTTTCATTTACTCGAAACCTCTAGTTCATTGGAGCAGTGTGTTTAATTGGCGTACCCATATTATATATGGGTAGGTACGCCAACCTCTCTTCATGGTCTTCAAAAGACTCGTTGTGCTCTATTTTTTCTCTATCACCTATTTTATAAAAAAAAAACACTAAAAAGCATAAATAAATGATTTTTAAATAAAAAAGAAACCGCCTTCAAAAGACACCTAGCAACTTAAAACCAAAAAATAATTTGTAAATACATACTATTTCCGTCATCGGTGCTTAGTCCAAAAATAACAAAAACAATACTTATACTCATATAATAATAAAAACAAATATATAAATATAATAACATTAACATCATCTTTGGCACTGACTTCAAACACAATCAGTAGGTGTCTAGCTCGGAAATGGTATGTAAAGGTTCCTAGGTGTCTGTTGAAGGCGGTCCCTTTTTTATGTAAAAATATTTTTTTATGACTACTCAGGATGTTGTGCACCATATAGTAGAAACAGTAAGGAATGTGACCTACCATTAGATTAAGATATATTTTGGACATAGGCAAGAGTTAAATATAATTAATCCTTCACAAACATTTGAGTGTGAGAAATTGTGCTCTCGGTGGATCACAAAATTTGTCTGAGATGCCTCTCTTTGCATTCCTTGGACGTGCTACTGAGATGTCACTACACTTAATAGTGATGTGATTGAAACACAAAATTCAATTATTTTCATATACAAATAACTTAATTATCGCATTTAATTACAATTCTAAGCTTACTTGTATTAGGCCTACATGTACTAAATTCCTAATGCCTTATTAAAATTTTATTTAAGTTAGCTTTCTAATTAGAAGATCACATTGAAATTTAATTACGTAATACGAGTATCCAGAAGCATCATTGACTCTACATACATCAGGGTTACACACGTATGATGCGCTCTTAAGGGTCAAGTGGAGCTCATTAGAGCTCTTGCCCACTAGCTAAGTGCAGCTCTTCACAGACAGCGATACAGCTTACATTATTAACTAAAAGGTGCTTCCCCGGATTGGAGGTTCGAATCCAGCTCGCAGTAAACCTCTCTTTTGCCACTTTCACAGATAATTTGTTCTTTAAAGTAGATGAGCATATCAAGTGCGTTTGGTTGCCAATCTGTTCTTAAGGCAAATTCTATTTTTATATACGAGCTAGATTATTATTAATTAAGAATGCTATGTTTTTCCGCGTTGTCAATAAAAATAGGCCGCATGCACTTTAATATTTTATTTTTTATATTAATAGTGCACAAATGTAGCGCAAACAGAAGTGCACTGTTACCTCACTTTAGTCTTATAGTCATAGAGACGAATGGCTGAGATAAGGCGCAGAACCGACGGTGTTACGTGCTTTCCGATGCACGGGGGCGAAACACCGCCAACTTTCTAACTCCGTGTTGCTTATGAGAATTTCTTAACGGAAAAACCCAATAACATTTGTATTAGCTCGACCCAGGAATCGAACCCAAAACCTCGGTATCAGCAGTCGCACCGCTGGATCGCCGAGGCATTTAAGCAGCAAATATCACCCATTTAGTTTCTGATGGTAAGTTTGGGTACCAAGTAGGAATACTCACTTGTTATCTAGCACAAGCGGGCTAGCATCTTTCTTGTGACCGACCACGAAACACGTCACTATATTTTGTTGTAGCGGGAGATGGTCGCCCATTTATTCATATGCCATATATACAAAAGGAAATGGTGAGCAGAGCGGTCACCTCTTGCCATAACAAAAACAGTAACAAAACAAAATACACAAGTTGTTTGTATAAAATAAAATTTAAAATTTGGTTGGCAGAGACGTATTCCTTTATTAATAATAATCTATAAAAAAGGAATTTTGAAAAATATACTATTGGTACTAGAAATCTCGTTGAATCATTGAGTGAAAAATTGCAGGAATATTATTTTTTATAATTGTTTTTCAGATTGAGGAAGATCACAGCATAAGAGGAAAAGGCACGTAAACGAAAAGGCGGTCATAAACTATAGAAGCTTTCTCATTGCCTTCTGTAGTCATCTATATTTATATATTGCTTAGAGCACTCACTCTAATTCACCAAAGAGCAACAATTCAATCAACTTACGCAACATAACAAAAAGTTCGTAGGAAAACAATATTTATTATATAATTTATTAAACTCTAGCGCACATACATTTGAACCAACATTGGTTTATATTTATTTGTTTACAGAGTCCCGTGTTCCGCCAACCTTTCCAGCAAACAAATATTTATTGAAATCGAACCAAAATGGTAGCCTTCGTGTTTACTTCACTTTTTCCTCTTGTACTGTTGATTGAGCTAAATTTATACGACACCAATAAGCTCTAGGATTACAAAAATTGCTTGCAGTTGTTATTTGACAATTCAAATAACATTAAATTCAATAGAACTGCTGACAGAATGGCTATTCAACCATTTTTAATTTACATCTGCCAATTTCATCTTCATATTTTGACTCCTACTTCCGTATTTTAATCAGATTATAGAGCATGATTTATGAAGTATACTGTTAGCTATATTTGCCTAATGTGCTTCCATCATTCACCGAGATATAGGGATTATGTAAGGCCAAATGTTGTCTTTCAAAAATATTATAAACTAGGTATCTGGTGCCAGCAGCTTGCACGCATGTTTTAGAAAATAGCAAATGTTTAAATATCGTTAATATTTAACTATTAAAGTACTTATTAAAAAAAAATAGTTCTCCTAAACAAACTTTCACCACCTTTTCTTCCCACCTTATAATAAGAAAATTTTGGATTTTCAAATAACCCTGAGCCCACGTCTTTGTTTCATTTACGAGGAGGAGACACATTTGTGATATATAGATATTAATCCAATTTTCAAGCTCTATTACAAAACTGATACTATCATACAAAATTTAACCCTTCATTTCCCTCACATAATATGTGAATATGCAAAATCTCAAAAATCCTTCACACCATGACAGGAGACTCGCACCCAATAGTAGGACAGCAAAAAAGGTTGAAATTTTTTTTAAAAATATCTAAAGCGCGTCCGTTTTAACGTATACTCTGTAATTGTATAAAAAACATGAGCCGTAACGGGACGTCTGGCAGATGTGAAATATAGAAATCGATTCAAATGAAAATTATTTAGGGATATAAATTGTAATTATCTCCTATCAGATAATACAAGGCAGTGCTTGAACTTTATCGTAGCAAATGTGGCGGAGTACTGAGTGCGCAATCTAAAGTGCACAATAAAGTTAATTTCCTAAGTTACACGAAGTAATAGTGGAGGATGTCGATAGCTCTCGAGTCCCGCCGCACTCAACAAATAGCCACGTTCAGTTTCGTTTGCCATTTGCGGTTACCATACGTCGAACGAATATGCCCGGACCATTCTTACTAATATAATTTAAAAATGCGAAAGTGAGTTTGTTTGTTCTAACGTCGTAATTACTCAATCGATCATCATAGCATACGTATAATTCGGATTCCGAACTATGCTATAAGTATATGAGCCTATCTCGTCTTTCAATATATCCTGAAGTTCTGAATAAGAAAGAAAGAAATAAATAGGCTAAAAGAAAGAAAGAAACATTGAAGGACATAAACTAGTTTATATCCCAAACAAATGGAAATGTTTTTTTTGTATAATTAGGCAGTCTTGCTTATCCCAGCATGAATACGCCGGCGCGATCGTGGAAGTACTCACTGAAGATTGGCGTGAAACACTGATAGGTACCTACACCTATAGTTGTGTTTTATATGGTGAGTGAGAGCGCCGGAGTCCCAAACTCCCTCCCTATCCTCTCCTTGTCATCCTTCCTATCCGCTCCCTATTATCCTTATTCTCCAGCTTTTATCCCTTTCCTCGGAGATGGCGACGCGCGAGTTATGCCTCTGGTATTACTAGCGTATATAAGAATATAAAGTAAATATTTTAGTATATCTCGTGATTTATTGAAAGACGAAAAATGTAATTCTACTATAGAGATATCTTTAATTGTCGAGCATCTTTCATGGCTACCCTAAGTTCGACCCACATAGCACTCACACAACATTCATTATTCTCAAAAGAGGAAATAATTTAATTACACAGGCTAATTAGATTCTTAATTATATTTACTGCGTAAATAATTCGACCAAACAATCTGTGTTATTATACATTTGATATGACTACAATGTTGTTTAGAATTGAGTTAATGAAATGTTTAATTGATGTTTAATTATTTAGCGAGCGTATGAATATGAGCAATATTGTAACCAAACACTCGGTTAAGTGCTAAGGTACATTATATTCGGAATTATCGCGTCTAATTTTTGATGGTGGCAGCTGCGCGTTACTGTAGAGATATAACTATCGTGAGATCATCTATATTTCTCTCTGCATCTCTCTCTCTCTCTCTCTCTCTCTCTCTGTATGTATGTCTCTTTCTCTCACGTTCTCGCGATTTTTCACTTTTTACCACACCTGGGCCACCCAACAGCATACAGCCGAAAATACAAACAAGCATGCTAAGCGTTTATATATAAATAGATGCTAACAACACCAAAGGCATCACTCCCGCGTTGCTAATTCCAACGAAAGGGATAGGAGGTGGAGTGGGAGGTCTGTACAGAGTGATAAGGAGGACTTGGACCTCCGGTGCTCTCACTCACTATACGAAAAACAATAGTAGAAGTACCTGCTGTTGTTTCACTCTGATCAGTGAGAGGATGACACTTCCCCGGAGCTGGCACATTCATCCTGGGACCCGCCAAACTCTTCCACTATTAAGGCTTTACACTTTCAATATGTAGTCCCTCGTCTGCCGCGAAAAAAACTACACTAGTATGTATATAAAAAAATCATTTTATGTCAGAAGCCACGAAGTGCGATAAAATACTTATTTATTACTATTATACTCGTAGTACAGAACCTCAGTATTTTAATGGTCATTAATTAACAGATATAAACATGCACTTGAAATGGTTGCATATTAAAGCTTTTAATAGCGGCCGGAGTGAGTTGCAGTCAGTGCCGACTCAGCGATACTTCACAACGCCAGCACTCGAGAGCTGCGGGGACGCTTATTAGGGTTGCCTCTCTTTATTTATTAAACACTATTATTTTTTTAAATATCGTATCTGTGCCGTTAATTATATTATATAATTAAGGTTATAATGATTTCTGGAGATGTTGAACAAATTTATCAGTCTTCATATTGAAACTATCGTGAGATTGATACATTTTAGAAATACATGCCAGCCAGCCATCAGCTTTTTAACGTCCACTGCTGGACATAGGCGAGAGGCCTAGAAGAGGCAAGAATGGGTAAATAAAAAAAAATACAAATATATAACTGGAAATAACTCACGTTATGGATTTCCGGGTTTCAAGCATATTCGATGCTCATCATCAGGGCGAGCGCGCAGCGAGTCCATAAAATCAATCCACAACGTGAGTTATTTCTGGTTATATATTTCTAATATTTACCAGTCTGGTAGATTCTATACATAATCTAAACTTGTTTATTTCTAAATAAAATCAGTAGAATGATATTTTGTTTATTACATACTAATTTTTTGGCTGTGTGGGGCCGGCTTTAGAATTGTTCCACCCCTCTCCACCTATGGGAGTCGTAGGAGCCGACTGAGGGAATATCGGGGGGAGTGGGCAGCAGCACTCCCTCGAGTATTAACAACATCCACTGCGATCGCCAACCCGCCTGACAAGCGTGGCGATTACGGCACTATACCCCCAATTTGGGGAGGCCTGTGTCCAGCAGTGGACGTAGAAAGGCTGATGGATGGATGGATGGAAATTTTTCCCGCAACTCCCTTCGCGCGGACTTCAGCATGGGAACAATTTAATATATTTATTGTATGAGTCACTCTCCCACTTCTGTCCGTGAATTCATCCGTAGACTTCAGAATCATAATATAACTACGTCACTCGTATGACGCACTAATGATTACTGTGCAAAAAGTACAACCCAGAAGGTTCTGGCTTACATAAATTTCCAGGTGATCGGTTGAGTAGGGATGGTGTGAAAGCGTAACAAAGAATCGCACTTCCGCATTTATAATAATTAATAATAAAGTAGGATATTTAGGATATCAAAAGCAATGGGTTTAATTGATAATTATAATAATGGGTTTAACTGGCATTACTAATGAGTTAGTATTATTTCATGTAGTTGTTGTGACACAACCATTCTACTGACAAAATGGTTCGTGACAGCCCTACGGACCGACCGGCGCGAGGTCTCTCAGCACAAATTAAAACACAGATATTTATTTTTAAACGCTCCGTACCGTCAGAGAATGCAACTATTTTGTATGCTCGCTATTCTTATATTGTTTAATTAGGATGGAACAAAAGGCCTGTTTGAAAACACAGCGCTTTTAAAAATAAAATATTTCTGTGAAATAAAGTTTAAAAATTGCTTTTAGGGTATTCAGTAACGTTTCTTATTTAACTTAGAATTGAGAGTTTAAATGTTGCCTTTTTCTCCGTAAAACAATAATTAATATTCATTTGAACATCATTACACTAGGCGATATTTTATTAGAGCTCATAATCAATATGAATGCAAGTACGAATATTGTAAGGTAGGTACCTACGCGTAGTTTGGGCTGATAGAACTGTTGGGCGACTGGTAATCAGTCAGGCCCCTTTTTGACTAATGGTTTACTCTTTCTAAGGAGCAAATGCCGAGAGATAACAAGGATTCTCTCTTGCCTTTTAAAGGGCGTCATAGTTTATCTTATAAAATACTTTTTCTTATTAATTCTATTTCCTACTAGACTATATTCTAACCGCGGCTTCATCCGTGAGGTCTTCAGAGCATAAATAGGTACTTCACTCTACAGCACAATAATGATCTCTTTGTAAATATCATCATGAACCAATCGTTTTATCCCGTATAATAGTAGTCCTATTGCGGCTTCCAAACTATTACGTATGCAAAATTTAAGTTAAGGCATATTTTGAATCCTAACTATTATAAGGCTGTAACAGACCCTGCACATTTAAGATATTTGAGGAAAAAATACTTTATAGGCGTTTTTTTAGATTGTTTGTCTGTTTGTCCATTTATCTATTTGTTGGCTCGCACATCACGCAGAAACTACAAAATGGATTTTGATGCAACTTTTTTTATTTGATAGCTCTTTATTAGATTAAAAAACTGGTAGGTATACGTTTCATCTCGCTACTATATCAGGAATCTGAGATATAACCGCGGCTTCACCGCAGCCAAAATCTAGTTTATTATATTATAGTGAAGATAAGTATTTTAAGTTTTTTTTTCAATGTTTCCCTTCACGGGGCTGCGATTGTTTTTAAACAAATTATATTCTAAAGCTAAATAAAGTCCTATAAATGTCAATTTGTGCACTTATTGGTTTAATAAATTCACGTGAACATCAGAAACTATTAAGAAAACTATTTCACCGTGAGTGCTAATAAAATATCTGATTAAAACAAAGCGCTGTATATTCAAGCTTGCACCTTTCACAGCGAATACAGCGTCTAATCAACACAGCACGGACTGGAACATTGGACGCTGCATAAAATATACCTGAGCGTGCAATTTACCCCTCGAATTCTACTCGTACATGGAGGAGCTCCGGTAATTCTGATGCAGAACTGGAGTGTCCTCGGCAGAATTGGGCTCCTCGTGTAACGAGTCTGTAGTTGTGTCAGGCAGTGGCACATGTACAATCTATATTTTTAGTTTATAGAATAAAATCTTTTAATTTATAGTTTATTTACTATTTATAGAGTACCTACTTAACTACAAAAGGTGGTCTTTATGTAACGCAATTAGCGCCTCGATATCTTGATAATTAACGCAATTAGTGCCTCGATATCGTGATAATTAACCGATTAAATTGCAGTATGTATTTTAATTGTATTCAATATAATTATTTTAAACTAGCAAAAAGCTAAGCTTTGTGAGGGCTCGCCAAGTCTTTCTTTTCTTTCGGCCATCCCAATCGAGGAGATTCATCACATTCATCACATTTGTCTTTACGACCAACGCCATCTATCGGAATGCATGTTGCACACACCCTAGGTACACCCTAGGTACTAGGTGCTGCTCATGACTTCGTCCGTGTGTTATTTAGTTATTTCTTTTCATGTACAGAATCCTAATTATTTTCTCAAGATAGCCATATACTTCGTATAACATCAGCTGTCTGCTAGTGAAAGTCTCATTGATCCTGCCGTTTGGGAGATTCGCTGGAACAAAGATATAGGCAAACAGGCAGCCAATTTAAAAAATTGGTAGTTTGTTATAAGTACCGTATACATCTTCATATGCATTTATTAAAAAGCTGTTATTTAGATATTACAAAAAGACAGTCCAATTTTATTCATTTGAATATATTTAGTAGATACTCTGACAGCCACACTATGTCAATACATACTTGAACAGCGGGGTCTACACCCCGCTTCCCGCGTCTCTACAGACGCGGGGCTATTTATGGCTTGTCTCTGCAAACTCCACTTAACTTTGGATGGTATTGTATTAAAAGTCAGCATCAGAATGGTCATACGATATGTATTGTTTGCAATCCTTTTATGAGAAAATTACAATCAGTAATATAAATGAGAAAATTACAATCAGTAATGTAATATTTTACAATCAGTAATTATACTGAAAATAAAATTAACGATAATAATAACTGCCTCGGTGATGCAGCGGTAGCGTGTGCGACTGCTGATCATCAGGTCTCGGATTCGATCCCCGGGTCGGATGATGTTATTGAACTTTTCATAAAAAGAAAAAAAAATTCTCAGTAGCAGCCCGGAGTTCGGAAGTGTGCCCAGTAGATGACAATAGGCTCGCTCTTATTATGCGAGACTTAAACATAGCTGGCGAACCGTGCGTATGTAATATACCTTTACCCATTCGCCGATACAAGCGTGATGCTATGTTTTATGATTTCAAAATAAACGAAACGAAAACAGTCAAAAATTATGAATTATAAAATTCATCCGCATCACTGACTACTGACAACGTGACCAGAAGGCTGGCAGCATTGCCATGTTGAATGGCAATGCTAAGGCAATGCTAATCCTTTCTGCTAGTTAACGGCCGGCCTTCTGATCACTTGAAGCGTTAATCGCAAGTCGAGTCACAATTTCTTTAAATGTTACTTATATGTAAATATAGTAAGTACTCGTATAACATTATTACCGAATTATTATAAAAAAGTTTAGTTATATTTATAGTTGATATTTTTGTTATTAGGTATAATTATGTATATCTCATAATAAGTTGTAATTACGAGTTTTTTTTATATTCCCATTTTTATTATAGATTCATAGACATGCGATCACATTCATTAGTATCTGATTATTAAGTCTTAAACAGTGTTCAATAAACTCAAATGAAACCGATAAACTTATCCAAGAATTGGATAAATATTAGTTTACAATCTCCAAAAACGCTACTAATAAGATTTAGACTAAACTTTTTACTAAAAGCTGTGATTGAAGAATTTAATTAGCACCAAATCTTAATTATAAAATGTCATTGTCTGGCACCGGACGTCACGGATCAACACAAAGCCCGTAATTAATGTTAAAGGCTCTATCGCATCACATAGCCTGTCTATCAAAATAATAATTTCAATAAAGTTTTTACAAGGTAATAAAGTTTGATGGCGCTGATAGTTGGACCGTCGGCGGACAGGTGGCGCTCTTTTCTAACTCGTTAATTTTGTTCGCTTTGATGAATTTGTCGGACTTTCTAAATGTACAAGTTTACAATATCGATGAATTATTAAATGTATACCAGTTTTTCAGTATAATCAAGAGCTATTAAACATAGAAAGATTCACCATAATCCGCTTAGCAGTTTTTCGTAACGTGAGAACAAACAAACAGACGAAAATTTTAAAATATGTTTTGTGTTCAGAGACACCTAAATAACCTAATTTAGTACCTACTTTTTTCTCAAATATCTTAAACGTACAGGCATAACTCTGTTACAATAATAATTATAACAAATAACCATACGACCTACTCTGTAAGGGTAAGCGGGTACTAAAGAAAGGACGATAGTGCATGCATGAGGTGGTGGAGCCAAAGGATGTTATGTAAGAGATAAAGAAGTGTATAGAGAATTCGCGCTTCTAGCACTCGATAGCACTTGGTAGTACTCGACAGCAGACTATAAAGCGTTGGACTACGTGTTGTTTCTGTCTAAATTCTTAATTATGCATTATGAAGTAACTTGAGGTGTTAGTAAAAACGGTTTACTAATAGAGTCCCGGCAGCTGAGGCATATTGGCATGTTAGTATAATGGCATGGCACGATGCCACGCAGCCAGGCACACGCCGTGAATTCACGGAGAGTAATTCACACGTCTCGTCTAATCAAGTAATGTGCTACAGTATTAGTGAGCCTTTCCATCGGGCATGTATACTGGTGAAAATAGATGGCGTGGGTGTCTTCCAATAGACGGTGAGGATGTGAGGTAGATATTGATTACTGCATGTACTATAAGATAGTTTATTGGCTAGAGGGTGGATAGTATATTCAAAAATCGAGTATTTAAACAGTAAAAGAAATATTGATGTGAAAAATCATCTATCCATCAGATTTTCAACGTCCACTGTTGGACATGTCTGTCCACTGTTGGACAGTGGTATAGACACCAGCCTCCCGTCCGAGTGTTGTGGATTCCATTCCCGCACAGGACAACTCTTTGTGTGATCCACAAATGGTTGTTCGAGTCTGGGTATACTTTGTGTCCGTAAAATTTTATGTTTGTGAAATCCTCCGCGATAAGTTAGTGCAGGGCGCAATCATAAAAAAAAAATATTTTCTCAATGGCTCATGAGTTTGCCAACATTAATATAAATGCGACCTTTGTTTTATTAAAGGGTTGCATTTAAGTATTTTTTTCTGCATATTTTTCTGCTATACATAATAGTATAATAACACACATATAAAAAATAAGATTTTAGATAAGATTCCTTTTTTTATTTTTAGAGACACCCTGCACTGATGAATATAAATCCTTATATCGCGGGGGACTTTACAAACATACAATTTCACGGATACAAAGTACACCCAGACCCATTTGAGGATCATACAAAGAGTTGTCCTGTGTGGGAATTGAACCGACAACACTCGGGCGGGAAGTGGGTATCTAAACCACTCCACTCCAATATCAAAAACACAATGTTGAATTTTTTCAAAACTGTGATCTCGCCTATCAGGCAGTTCCCGCCGCCCCATAATTATGTACCCACAGTTGTTATTATTTCTTCCTTTACGTTCCTTTATAGTTATTAAATTAACACTTCATGTTTCATGATATTTGTAACTCGAAAAATTCTATCCGAAAAAATTCCATCCTAATTGTACTAGAACAATCAAGTCACGTTCAAGTGACAGAGCCTGTAAAGGCTGCGCGCTCAAAGATGTACTGTTGCCTCTCGGCTCGCAACGCCCTCATTTAATTATATTTATTAGCGAGCACCCACTCTTAATGAAAACGCCCGCAATTTTCAGCAGCCAGATAAAATGAAGCACCTTCGTGCATAATTTAAAACGCAATAAATCGCAATGAAACACGGCTAATTAGACGATGTAACTGTGAGAGCGAGCGCAACGAATCACAGATCGCAGCGAGCGCCACAGGGTCACTACTCGACACTGAACAGAGCTGCTCTGTCCTTTGGTTTGTTGAACTTACCCTTTACTTCACTCACTCACAGCATTATACGTTTTAATTCAGCGAAGATAAAACATAATTTCGAGTTCGACCATAATTGCACCAATATAAAAATCAGCGCAATAAACCCCACAAAAACAAGTAATACGAGTATTTATCCTATAGGACACTGAAAAAGTACATTCTTCACTGAGGGGAGTAATTCACAGTCTACCCCGCGAGGGTGCTGCATCAGGGGCCGCTCTGTTATAACGGAGTGCCCGCATACCTCGAGGGTCGCAACTTTTAATTGTTACAAATTTAATTATTCACATGAGTGATACTTGACACCTAACTGTATAGATTTACGTGTAGCAAACTAGTCAGAACAATCAAAGTAATTAGTACATTATGTAAGATAATTAAATTGTTCTCCTCATATACGATATTTGATACCTTGACAAGCGCCAACCGCCAACCTCAGACCTCCCTACGCTTTGCCAAATTCTTGAGAGTCGCCTAATTGAAATTCTTGAGTCGACATCTTGATAATTATTGATAACTTCACTCCAAATATAATCCTTTGGGTAACTGTAAATATTATTAAAGAGATTTTGAACAAAAATTTTAATTAGAATGGATTTGCGAAAATGGGATCTCCATGACTTTAAAATGCTTTCTATCGATTAAGCAGATAAACGGCCATGGTTGGGACATTATTAATTTAACAAAAACTGAACTGTAGTGTTCGACATATTCCCGATATTGATCAAAGAAACTCTGTTCCATAAACTTGCACACGTACAGTTATTTAAAGCAGTGATAACGTAGCGGTAAGACGGAGGTATCAAGTTTGATGTCGATGTTGAAATAATGTGTTTTTCCGTTCAAATTATTGTGATGAAATAGCCGAAATTAGTCCAGTGTCCGCGTTAGTCTGGATTAGTTCAATTATCCTCCCCTCCCACAACTAATCAGTTATCACTACCACGTTACCAATTAACATTAGACACTGCACTTACCATAATGATCATAATTATAGATCTTATTACACAGCCATCTCATTATCACGTTTAATCAGGTGTGTTATAAAAATATCTCAATCAACTATAGCAGTCAAATTTAAACTAATTCTTCGTACTATTTTTATATCAAAACATTAGAGCCTTCAAAAAGAAATAATGTTTAGTGCTCGAGCAGCAAAATTTTTGCAACTATTTTCTACATTTTCTTGTGGCAGCGTAAGTATTGCAAGTCCTTTTTAAACTACTTCAGTGCTGATTGGATTTCGTAGTGAGTATGAGAGTGGGTAGCTCCTTAGATGAAAGGAGCTGTGCGGCGAGTGTTCAATGAGCGCTGATTGCGAGCGCGACTCGGCCGGGGCACACAACTCGATTATCGGTCTCGGTATGTGTGATTAACTTGGAGCTTGTTCGATACCGTCTCACGTAACTATATATGATAATATGTATAATTCGAATGTAAATTTGTATCTATATTTGAAACTGGCTCTGAACGGCCAAGCTTACGGCTTGCTTTTCTTAGACCTTCTATCTTTAATATCTATCTTTAAAACAGGTTGTAGGATAGATGTAATGTGATGTTGATGAGATACATACGTGGATAATGTACGGTGTTCGCCTCTCGCTTAGTCAAATGAGCGCATGGCAGAGTGACGACCGCCGAGGACCTGTTGCTGCTGGCTGTTGTCGGAGATGGCTCCGACCATGGGGTCGACAGCGACAAGAACTGGACCGCAGTCGCCTCCTTCTGTGAGAATGTCATCTCGTGGAAAGAGACGGCGGAAAGGTATAGAGAGGCTGATGATGGCGCTCAGACTGACGTGGGTGCGACTATCTCCTAATGCCGCGCTAGCCTGCGTAGAGCCTACTGTGAAGGTACAACACGTCCCAGGAGCGCAGGGACGTTGCTCAGAGAGGGAGCCCAACGGGGCTAGTCGCCGTGTGGATCACTGACAAGATACAGCGGTACCCGTGGCTTGCTGACTACGGGTGGGTAAGGGCGCACGGCGAGTTTTAATGGGTGAGAGCCCCACAGTGCCCAATTGTCTTCCTGGACGGAGAGGTATGCGGTAGCTACATTGTATCTTGCCTCAAAAAAAAGGGGTAACGCTATTAAAGTGTCGCAAATATTTATATTGTACACTCGAACCCACATCACTTGGGGTACAGGACAGCTGCTTAGGTCACTTGTGTGTTCAATCAATATTTAGCCACCAACCTGTATTGCTATATTGACCACATAATTTGATTAGCTAATAGTTACACCGCAAACTGCGATAGCAATATGAATGAGCCAAGTAGGGTTGACAATTTTTTGTATATTCACAACAACAATCTAACTTATTTTATTTAACTTCAAAAAAATATTCAGATTTGAGGGTTTGGTGCCAAGTGAGAGTCATCACTTGATTCATTTCAACTCCTATTAAGCGTAGTGCTGAGCTTCATTGTGAGCAACGGCTTGACAGTATTCCTGATATTACTGAGCCCATTTGCTGCTGTTACCACTTATCAGGGGTCCGTGGCTTATCTTCCGCCATAAGCAATATAAAGAAAGATGTTGTTTTATTTTATATTTTGAAAACTGGGAAAGCAACAACAATTTTCAATTTGATGACACCCCAACCCTACGTCGTGAGACGTTACATAGGTAGGTATCAGTAATAGCTAAAAAAGTCGATACCCACCATGCCGATAAACAATGTGCCCAAAATCCGTTCGACTTGGCTTCAATTTATAACAACAATACAAAATACTTAAAAACGCCACAGTAAAAATCAGAAGCAGCGTCGTACAATCCGAAAAAAAAATGTTTTCAAGTAAATATTTTATGTAATTAAATTATTGATAACCCTAGCTGCACAGACTAGCCCCAAGCGCGAACGAGTCAAATGGACAACACGCGCCAGGGCGATGTTTACTAAACACAGTACCACGACACTAGCGCCACTGTTATTACATCTTTGTGTTCTACAAACCCTTGAACTGCTCACACACACTTTAAATCACGTGTGAGTGCTGTGTACTACGTAAACGTTACAATATTCGAGACGTGTATTTGTATAATGTATTTTAATCAACTGTTTAACGGACTTCAAACAAAGATGAGTTTTTTTATGAGTAATATTCTTGATAGTATAATATCGAGGTGATCACATATGGTGATAATTAGATGTAGGTTTCTGGAGATGAATAATATGTAGGCCTCCAACAATGGTTGAAATTATTGCTGCTTATAGACGTGACTGCAAAATAATTTGAGCCTTCAACCAGCTCTAGCTCTGATGACGAGTGCTGGCGATGAACAGTGGCACTCCTTAACGCAAAAGTAGAAAATCAGTCATAATTCGAAATATTTGCAATTAGTAGATTCACATAAAGACACTTGGATCGGACAAGTGGATTTTTTTCAGTTTCTTGGGATTCTTATTTTTTAGACAGACAGAACCTATTAATATCGTCTCTACATATCACAGGGGAAGTATTTTGTAACACTACATAACTACAATAATATTAAAATTAGAAATTACCAAAAACAACTATCAAAAATACACAAATTAATAAAAACTTTTACCAATCAAAAATAGGTCACTAAAAATTACCTAATTATACGAGTAGAACATAGATCTTCACTGGGAGTTGCGTAGAGTAAATAATTGTGAGTGCATTTCTTTTTGATTTTCCGTCATCGTTTTAAAAAGTGTGTTTTCATTATGTTACTTTTTTTTTATTTATGACTATACTGCAATATTATCTATTAATAGTGAAATTTAATCCTGATGCTGTAATTTGTGTGATAAAGCTGTAACGGAGCTATTCCTGTACATCTAAGATATTTGAGAAAAAAGTACTATAACAAGTCTATTTTTTCGGCTTAGAAACATTTTTTTTAGAAATTGTGCTTAAATAACTTTTTCTTTGTTCGCACATCACGCTAAAACTACTGAACGGATTTTCTTGAAACTTTTAACTACTTTCGTGGGACTTAAAAACTGGTATATGTTTTATCTCGCTACTATATCAGAAAACTGAGATATAACCTTAAAACTTTGTTAGCGGTGGAGCCGCGGGAAGAGCTAATTAGATACTATTATAGTCGGCTAGTAGATGATATATTATTATAAATGAGAAAGTGATTTTGTTTATTTGTAGCGCTTTCTCGCTGTGACTGCTAAACCAATCATCATGAAATATTGCATAAATTAACTTTAACAACAATTATTGAGAAAATAATATAGATTACTTTCCCCGAAAAAATGGATAATTTCTGTAGGATATATTTTACATTTAGATAATAAGTGTTCCGTTGATTGACGTATTTATATATGGAGTATATGCGAACGTAGCCGTGAAACTAGGCCTATGTATCTTAGAGACCAGCTATACACTCAAAATTTCATGAGATTCAGTAGTTATGTCGTCAAAGCGTTACAAACCCACAAACAAACTCCCTTTTATAATAGTAGTAAGTAATATATTTTTAATAGTAGTAGCAATTTTTTATCCTTGCTATGACATAATAAAGTATTTGTGAATATAAATAAAACAGATGAGTCCACTTCATAAATATATTATTATAATATTACGTGATGCGACATGTCACAACTCCGCATTTCGGAACACAACACGCTCCGGACACTCCGGACAATTTAAAATGCAATTACCGTCCGGAAACGTCGCTAATTAAACGAAGATATTCGTTAATGGTCCCCATGCCGGGGGTCACCGTTCGCCCACTCGCCTGCTCCCACGCGCCCAAAATGACCCCCTTTCGACTTGGCTTCAATTTGTAATGGCATTACCTTGGTAGCCTTTTTTGTTAGAGGACGAAATGAACGATCTCTTATTGGGCTCGGATACGGGAATTGATGAGTTCGATTATGCGTCGAGATGTGTCACACGTTGTTCACGTATATTTGCGTAATGCTTGGGATTGAATCCAAATAAAATCCAAGACTCATTACCTTTTAAATGTATATATATTCAATACAATGATTTCGGAAACTGCAGAAAATTAAATAAATGTCATGGATACCCCATTAGCAACTATATGTTAGCGCAGATGTAATTCTGAAAATAAATTTTGTAAAAACAATTATAAGATTGATATTTACAATAAGCTTGATTAAACACAAAGTGAAAAATGTGAAAACGAAAATAACAGTCACGAGCAGGATTCGAATACCTGCATCTCCTGGATACCGTCCCTATGGGTTTGCGTCATTATTAGGTAAAATCTTAATTGTAAAATTAAGTTTACCTGTTCGGTATAATGTATGAAAATACTTCCGACAGATGGTGCAGGCGTCACCCAAAGACGTTAAGTATGAATGTGTTATCGAAATTAGCAGTCAGGAGCAAGGGTCACGATGGCTGTATTGGCAAAGCATCTGGACGGTATCCAGGAGATGCAGGTTCGAATCCTGCTCGTGACTGTTATTTTCGATCTCACATTTTTCACTTTGTGTTTAATGTATGTTGCTAAGCATGTCAAATGCTAAAAATATATATAAATATATATAAATAAGCTTTATATCCTAAATATATTTAAAAATTACAGAAAAAGGGAAAAGCAGGTGTTCGAGTCTCGAGGGAGAACTCGCCTTCATAACTTACACCCCGATAAATTAAGTTCATAACTAAAATATTCAGGCTGGCTCCACTGGGCGCTTTTACACCAAAAAATTTGTTTATTTATTACTGAATTCATTAAATCGTAATCAGTAACAATAACGATGCTCATTTGTTGACTCTATTCATGCGACGTGCTTAGGTCGAAGTATTACGTGTGTTATAATTTTATAGCTTTTTTAAGTTTGAAAAATCAGTTGTTCTGCGGGAAGCGAGAGTTATACCCTTTTTTTTTAATTTTAGGTGGGCAAAAATGTCCTACCGCACACCCCGCTGCCCGGGGAGACAACGGGGTAGTGTGGGGCTCTCACCCACTAAAAACCCACCGTGCGCCCTCACCCGCCCTTGCTACGGCGGATCACGGGAACCGCGTCGTATCTCCGCGATCCGCAGGCGGCAGCCCCTTCGGGCACCCTCTCTTGTGCGACGTCCCGCGCACTTGGGCGTCACACCTTCGCGGTAGGCTTCCGCGGACGGCAGGGCACTCCCCGACCCCACCGTCCGCAGCCTCGGCTAGGGCGGCATCAGGCGCAGGTAAGCGTGCGCACGCCGTCCCGCGCGCCAGCGGCGAATCGGGTCCGCGAAGGAGGATTCCTCCCGGGCCCTCTCCGCCGCCTCCTTCCGCGAGATGACAGCCTCGCAGAAGGCGGCGACCGCGGTCCAGGCCCTGTCACTGCCAACCATCGCTCGCGCAACGGCCGGCAGCGACAAGTCCACGCCTATGACTGCAGCGAGTTCCCGGCGCTGCACATCCCAGGCCGGGCAGGACTCGAGCGTGTGCTGCGCCGAGTCCTCGCCGCAGTCGCAGTGGTGACAGCCTGGGGTCGTCTCCCTCCTAGCGATCGTGTGCAGGTATTTGCCGAAGCAACCGTGCCCCGACAAAACCTGCACCAACCGGAAGGTGAGGACCCCGTGCTACCGCCCTGCCCATTCTTCCAAGATCGGCTGGAGTGCCCCCACGGTCCAGAGACCAGCCCGGGGCGTCTCCAGCCGAGACCTCCACTTTAGGACGGTGGCGCGGCGGGCATCTTCCCGCCACGCTGAGATTGCGCTTGGCGAGGGACGGCTGCCCCCCGCCCGCGCCGTCGACGCCCGCCGATAAACGTCGGCGAGCACTTCCGCCTCCAGATCCCACGGGGGGGGTACCGGCCAACGCGCAGGCTGCATCGCACGAGACCGTGCGGTACCCGCGTATTGCCCTGACCGCTACGACCCTCTGTGGACGCCACAGAAGGGCCCTTCTGCGAGCGGCCAAGGACTCCGCCCACACGGGCGCGCCGCACAGTGCCATTGACCGTACTACCCCCGCGTAGAGTCGTCGACAGCGACAGTTATACCCACCTCAACGCTTCGCTTATCAGGCGTGCAATATAAAATAAATAAATAAATAAAAATACCCTTTATTGCTGTTTCTTTCCTTACAATTAATAAATGCATACTTCCTAAAAAAAAAAAAAAAAGCCTCCTCCTACTATCTCTTGGATACCATTCTGTTATTAACTTAGTCCATTTCTCTTTACTTTCTCTTAACATATGCCCCCTTCCAATGCCATTTAAGCTGTCTGTAGGCGGTGTGTGCATTTTTAAATTTTGTTTTCTTTTTAATTTCTTTTAATTTCACTATCTTTTTTTTATACCTAAAATACTCCTTTCTATTGTATTTTGGCAGACTTTTAATTTACTTTTTTGTAGTTCTGTTAACGCCCACGTCTGGCTCCCATATAGTAAGCATGGCATAATGCATATTTCGTATACTTTCTTTTTTCCTTTCATTGGCATATCTTTATCCTTCATTATTTCCCTAAGAGACCAAAACCGTTTCCAAGTATTAGTTATTCTTCGTTCTATTTCTTTATTCATGCAATTATCTGTAGATATAAGTTGGCCCAAATATATATATTTATTTACATATTCTATTTGTTCGTTATTTACTGTTATTTGTTCGTTAGTTACTGTTTGTTGAGAATTCGTCATAATTTTGGTTTTAGTTAGGTTCATTGTCAAGCCGACTTTAGCGCTTTCATCGGATAGTTGCTGCAACATTATTCCCAGATTTCCTGCGTCCTCTGAGAACAAAATCAAATCATCCGCGAAGCGTAGATGGTTGAGATTTTCGCCATTAAATTGAAGCCATTTTTGATCCAGTTGGGATTCCTGAAGATCATCTCTAGCACTGCTGAAAATAATATTGGTGATATAGGATCTCCTTGGCGTACATCTCTTTTAATAGGAAATTCGTTGCCCGTAGATTCAAGTTTAACTTGTGCTGTGCTCGATGTGTATACGTTTTTAATGAATTGTATGTATTTTGCTTGCACCCTTTGTCTTTTTAGAGCGTCCCATATATACTCATATTCCAATGTATCGAACGCTTTGTTAAAGTCAACAAACCCTATGTAATACGTTTTATTATACTCTCTATATTTCTGTAGAATTTGTCTTAGAGTGTGTATGTGACCTATAGTTGAGAATTTGCTTCGGAAACCAGCTTATTCCTTAGGTTGGTTTTCATCTAGTGTATTGGTAATTCTGTTTAGTATGATTTTTGAAAATATTTTATAAATATTGAATGTCCAATAAGCTGATTGGTCTGTAGTTTCTTTTATCGCCCTTGTCTTCCTTCTTATGCAGCAGTATGATTGTCGATTTAGTCCAGTCCCTCGGGATAGTTTCTGTTTCGAGGATTTCATTGAACAAATCTGTAAGTCTTGGTGCTATTACTGGTAACGTGGTTTTTAGTAGTTCATTTGTGACTAAATCTGATCCAGGTGCCTTATCCAGTTTTTGTGTTTTGATAGACTTTATTGTTTCTTCCTTTAGAATTGGTTTACTCTCCTCTTTATTTACTGAATCATATTCCTTTATTACTTGTTCCCCGTTACGACTTTGGTATAAATTTTGGTAGTATTCCGTAGCAATTCCTAGTATTTCTGGTCTTTTGCTGGTCTTTCCATTATTTATATACCTATTTCATATTTGGAATCCAGTCCTATTTGTAATTCATTTCTTTTAGCGCCTTCTTAATTCCTTCTGTTTTTTCTATATGTTTTCTTGATGTTGTTAACCTTTTTGTTTTCCGTTTTTTTCTAAGTTGTTCGCTAATCTTTTTGCTTATTTCTGCTATCTTATGGCCATTATTATTATTATTATTATTTCCTTGTTGTATCAGTTCTTTCCGTTCTTGTAATAATTGCTTACTTTTAAATGATATCGGCTGTTTTACTAGTCATGTTTACTTTTTTAGTTTCTGTTTTTAATTGGTTGAGCAATCTGATGTATTTTTCTTGAGTCGATATACATTCTTTTTCCCCACCTTGCAAGGATATTTCGAGGTTATTCAGAAGTAAGTCGGTGCTACCGGTGCATTCGATGGCTTTCATACTGTTGTGAAATGTTCGTGCTCTTTTAGCACGTGTCCCTGATAGTTTTGCTCTAACCATTCTATGATCTGAGTTAAAATTAAAATTGCTTAAAATAGACAAATCTTCAAAGGCTTTTACATTGTTAGACATAATATAGTCGATCTCGTTTTTATACTGGCCATTAGGAGAGATCCATGTCCATTTCATTGATGGTTTCTTTTTATAAAAAACTATTTAGTATGCTTAATTTATTCTCAATAGCAAACGATAACTAGTCGTGAGCCGTTTTTACTTCTACTGCCAAATCCAGAAAGGCGTGCAATTTAGTTTGAGATAAAAAGTACTAAATTAACGTAAGTATATATAGTTGTTTATAAATAAAAAGAGAGAATATTTTTGTAATAAGTGCAAAGTGACATTAAAATTAAGCTCACGACTCTCACCTACCTACCCTAAGTGCTCCTGCAATCGATTAAACCTTCGCGCCATTAATTTTCTCATCAATATATTAAAGACATAGTTACCCAAGTCCGTGCCACTTCACATAAACGTCAAACGGTCGTTAAATGTATCGAAGCGATAAAAGATAAGGTTTGCTTAACTTAACAAAATGTATCACTCACTCTGATATTTCGAAGACTAGTTACATCACAGGGCTAAGTAGATATATTATGTAACTTCTACACTTTTTATACGATGATTGCAAATAATCAAACGACTTGCTTGATGGTAAGCAGCATACGGCCCACCTTATTTTAAGCGGCTATGAGTTCCGTAGTCTGTAGACTTTAGCAACACCGTCACCCGCACGTCACCAACTCCTAAAAAGGGATAAGAGATGGAGAGGGCCCGTCCAATTTATACTTAGACAAGCATGGTAGATGTGAAAGAGGAGAGAAGGGTGCACAACCGTAGCAATATCTAGCGTTACTGTGTTTTTTTTTAATGCATATGACAGCAGACGAGCCACGGCCCACCTGATGGTAAGTGGTAACTGTCGCTCATGAACTCAACTATACCGAGAGTATTATCAAGCCGCTGCGCACCATTTCACTTCTCAGATATGAAAAATGAAAAAATAAAAGGCTATCTTCTGCTGTAGCCAAAACACGCTGACGTGTTTCATGACCGGTCAAACAGAAGACGGTGGTACCAACCCGTTCGGACCTGATATCAAGTGAGTACTCTCACTTGGTACTTAGCCCTACCACCAGTAATACAATGGGTGATAATTGAAAGAATGGGGTGGTGACACTTGTATTCTTAGTCCGCCACCACATGGTCACATGTGTGCCGATATTATGCGAGAATGTAATTATACTCGTAGTTAGGCAATCCGATTCAAAATAACTCTTAGTAGTTCCTGTAACGGAATAGCACCCACAACACACTTAAACCATTTCTCTATCGCTGTGATCATATAATTTTATTTTGTCCCGTTGTAAATAAATGCTTACGTGACCGGTATGAAATACTAAACTTAATGTCTTTAATTTTCTTCCGTTATCGTTTTCGCATAAAAGAGAGGGAACAATATTAGATTTTCAGTAGATATGTTATTGCTTTGCATTCTCTTCTTACGAGATTCTTACAGAAAATGCTCTGTGCGAGCGTAGAATTAAAAACGAGAACCTAAACACGTTATGAGATCCTTAAACAGAACTTCTTCGTCAAAGTCATAACAACTATAGCCTTGTTGTAGTCTTACATTGCGGCACCTAAACATAGATATATATATATATATATATATATACATAGCTTAGTGCATAGAATCTGTTACAATGATAGCTGTTTGTTTGATAAATTGTCAAGGCAGATAATATTTAACAAAGTTTCGGTGTACATTTCTGGGGCTTTTTTACATACAAATGTCAACCCATAATGCAGGAGCTTCCACCATACGACGGATGAAGTTATGTGGGATAATATAGTAGTAAAGTCTCGTTATGCAGAAGCGGTAGCGTGTATGGTACATAAGCAACAATGTATCGTGCGTCATAAAGTGCGGTGTTATGTTCCGTCGCTGAGGTATGCGGCTGTGTGTCGCGCCAATTATATGTCACGTCCATTGCTGTTCATGGACGTGCAGACAGTACTCATTACAAGCACAGATTCGGCAGTGTAAAATCAATTATTGTATACTAGCTTCCTACGACTTCATAGCGTTATAATGATAAAGATCAGTACTAAATTAGTAAATTTAAGTCTTGATATGCCGGATAAAAATTACTTTGTTTTTTTTTCAACCGTTTTTCCCTCCCACTATTGGGCACGGGTCTCCACTCATGGGAAGAGGGATTACGCCATAATTCACCACGCGATCCTAATGCGGGGCCCGTCCCTTCATCGAGCCATGTTAAATTCTAAACAAATACACACACAACTTCGAAAAATCTCGAAAAGTCAGAGGAGTGTGGCGTACGTGGTGTGGACCTGGACTCAGGATCGAACTCTATACCACTGTCTTTGGAGTCCTTGGTTAAAACGTATGTATTAATCCATGTTATTATACACTTATCAGGACGCCGTGAGATAAAAAGTAAAGAACCCATGAAAAGGGTAGGTGCCTGATTTAGTTGAATATATTAAATGAAAATAAGTGTTTAATACAATATACACTAAATAGCTTTTGCCCGTGGCTTCGCCGCAGCCAATAGCTAATTTTTAGGCTATATCTCAGGTTCCCGATATAGCTGCCTCGGTGGTGTAGCGGTAGTGTATACGACTGCTAATCATGAGGTCTCGGGTTCGATCCCCGGGTCGGGCAATGTTTTGAGCTTTTTCCTAAAAAGAAAAATTCTTAGTAACAGCCCGGAGTTTGGAAATGTGCCCGGTAGACGTCAATAGGCTCGCCCCCTATTACGTGGGACTTAAACATAGCTGGCGAGTCGTGGGTGTGTAATACACCTCTGCCTACCCCTTCGGGGAATACAGGCGTGATGCTATGTGTATATAGTAGTAATAAAATGTTTACCAGTTTTTAAGTCTAATCAAGAGCTACCAAATAAAACAAGTTGCATCAAAATCCTTTCAGTAGTTTTTTCGTGATGCGCCAACAAACAAACGTACAAAAAATCTAAAAAAAAAATGTTTTGTGTTTAAACACGCCTATATAGCCAATAAAGTAGTTTTTTCTCAAATATATTAAATGTACAGACACAGTTCTGTTACAGCTTTATAAAAGTATAGATAACGCAGTAAATAGTATTTAATACTATTCTATAAAACGTCATTACCTTTTTGATTGACATTTGTATGTCCTTTTTTTTTGTAATGTACCTAACCGCACTCCCCGACTTTCGGGACAACGAACAGGGTAGTGTGGGGCCCTCACCCACTAAATAAACCCGCCGTGTGCCGTCTCTCCGCCTTTGTTGGCTGACCACTGGTGGTACCATGTGCACTGCAGTGGTGGTATATTTGCATGTCCTTTGCATTTCTTCATTTCAAAATACATAGTTGACATGCTAGTAAGACATAACTCTCGAAGTTGGGACGCATTTTTATACTACCAAATTATAAAATACAGACAATGCAAATATTTTACCTTAAAAAGTGTAATTTTAAAATCTAACGGGTAATATCCGCCATATTTGCTATTGGGAATCTTGCTAATACGAAAGTGGTATTTCTAAATATTATATTGTTAGTTTTTATTTTGTTATGTTATGTTTAGTTTGGGAAACATGGAATATTTTGTTTACATTTTATCTCAAGCTAAAATAAATAGGGTGTAATTGTATGTGTGTTTCGTTAAAATTCGTTCAACTGTTATGCGCGATTGAATTTACTGTAACTACTGACATTTAAACATACAAACCTTCACGTTTATAATATTATAGCATTATGTCAATTAAGTTAAAATTTCCTTTAAATAAAGAACAGAATATTTGAAGCCTTTTGTGTGGAGGAAGATAGCTGGTGCTCTCTCAGGCGTGGTAGTGTTCACCGCTTGGCGTACTAATATGAGCATAGCTTATTATGTTTATTTAGTTGTGTGCTGAAGTATGCTCAGCGATAACTTAGCTTAATAAGCACCACTTGGCGGACGGCCAGCGTCACAGCGCAGGCAAACTTAGTGCGCAGCATACACCTACTGACTCAGGTGCGATTAAGATTTTTGCGGCGCTTTACTGCGTAAAGAAAATTTGTGATTTGAGCCACCCGCTCAAATTTCGTATTATAAAAATACTATCAACAGCAACAAAAGCTGGTACAATACATTCTTTTAATTAATTGCTACCAATAACAACATCTATCTATCTATACTTTTATAAAGCTGCAAGCTGCTTAAGATATTTTAGAAGAAAATTAGATTTTTTGTCTGTTTGTTCGCGCAATGTATTTTTAAACTACGTGGGTGGCAAACAAGCATATAGCCCACCTGATGGTAAGCGGATCCAGTAGCCTCTAGACACTAGCAATAATAGGGGCATCACTCGCGCATCGCCATTTCCAAGGAAAGGGGTAAGAGGTGCTTAAGAAGTATAGTAAGGTAGGGGTAGGTAGGATAGTAAGGAGGTGGAATAGAAAAGATAATAATCAGAGGATAATGAGGAGGTGGAGCTTAGATTAAATCATTTAGAAAAGATTTTCAAAAAGTCGTGAGTTTGAATCGCACCTATGGGTGTCTATACTAATATTATAAAGAGGTAACGTTTATTGGATATCGAGGGTAATGTCTGAACTATTCATCTGATTTTAAAAATTCTTTCACTAACATTTTATCGGACTTCGAGGAGTGCCACAGGCTATAGTTTCGTAGTGGTAGAGCCTTGCACCCAGCACGAATGGGCCGGCTCGATCGGGGAAGTACCACCCTCTCACAGCAGATTAGCGTGAAATATACGTAGGCACTCCTACCGTTGTATTTCGTATGGTGATTGAGAGCTTATTATCATTCCTATCAACCTCCTATAACTTTCCTTGGAGATAGCGACGTACGAGTAATGCCTCTGATGTTACTAGCGCCTATACTTATTAAACTACGGTACCCGCTGACCAATAGGAGCGCCGTATCCTTGTTTGCCACCCAAGTAGTATTAAAAAATACATTAAAAACCTAAATCTAAACTCAACGCGAGCAATAATTAATTAGAGCCGTACTTTTAAATCTAATTAAAATGAAACTAAAAGCAACATAACGAAACTATCGCGGCTGAAGTGGTTGAAGCAGCTTTCGTCATTGTACGAGAGCTGACCTCGCACAGAGCAATAAGTGAAAAAAGTGCCCCATAAAAATAAGGGAAGTTATTCAGAATAATTTGTAGCGTATAACGTTCATTGAAGGTGATGTGTGTAGGGATGTCAGTAATACTTTGAAATATTTTAGATATTTTTATATATATTTTTAGCATTTGACAAATAAGCGTCACCCAAAGACGTTAAGTATGATGTGTTATCGAAATTAGCAGTCAGGAGTAATTGTCAGGATGGCTGAATTGGTAAAGCATCTGGACGGTATCCAGAAGATGCAGGTTCAAATCCTGCTCCTGACTGTTATTTTCGATTTCACATTTTTCACTTTGTGTTTAATGTACTTTGAAATATTTTTTTCAAATTCAATTTTTAAATAACATAAAGAAAAAACATAGCGTCACGCCTGTATTCCCGAAGGGGTAGGCTGAGGTTTATTACACACCCACGACTCGCCAGCTATGTTTGAGTCCCACGTAATAAGGGGCGAGCCTATTGACGTCTACCGGGCACATTTCCAAACTCCGGCCTGCTGCTGAGAATTTATCTTTTTAGGAAAAAGCTCAATAACATTGCCCGACATTAAATAACATATATCTAAAAAATCCGCCGTGTGGGGCCGGCTTTAGAATTGTCCCACCCCTCTCCACCCATGGGAGTCGTAAGAGCTGACTGAGGGAATATAGGGGGAGTGGGCAGCAGCACTCCCTCGAGTATTAACAACATCCACTGCGATCGCCAACCCGCCTGCCAAGCGTGGCGATTACGGCACTATCCTCCCATATAAGCGAACAGGACCGCTCGTTGTGGCATTCTCTTGGGGAGGACTACGTCCAGCAGTGGACGTCGAAAGGCTTATGGATGGATGGATGGATCTGAAAAAGGTATTGTGAGAATTTAATTAAGTTATCTAATATACAAAATTCTCGTGTAGCGGTGTTTGTTACCAAACTCCTCCGAAACAGCTGGACCGATTTGTAATAAATTTTGTGTGCATATCGGGTAGGTCTGAGAATCGGCCACCATTTATTTTTCATACCCCTAAATGATAAGGGTGACCCACCCTTAAAGCTTTTATTTTTATTTTTTGAACAATTTTTTTTATTTTTATTTTATCATGATTCGGCATTAAGAAATACATACAACCCAACATTTTCACCCTTCTACTGCCGCTGTAGAAATGATTTATATGGCAAAACAACGTTTGCTGGGTCAGCTAGTTTGATTTTAATATAGTTGGTTAACAATAAATAATGGATGGTCCATTACCACAAAAGGACAGGCTCAACTGACAAAGTACCTCTGCCAGTACAGGAGGTCCAATTCTCTTCCTATATATATTATACTTACTTGGTGAGTGATGCCTATGGGGTCACTAGTAGGTATGAAAGAAAGAAGAAAGAAAGAAAAAAGTATGCTTGTTTGCCATCTTGCTTGTAGAATAAATAAGTCCTTGTAATAAATTCTACCTACAAAATGAAATAAAGTTTCTGTCTATTTCTCCGGCTAAATATTTTCAAATTCTTTTCGTTGTCGTCTAAGTATTCATTCCAGGAAGCTTTGTATGTAGGTGTAACACATCCCAATTATTTTTAGGCGATGCATTCAAGGTTTTAATTTAGCTTCACTAGTCCTCACTGGCGCGTCTCCAACTCCTAGGAAAGGGATTGGACGATTTAAATATATCTTTGTTTGTGTTGAAGATTCATATGGGCAAAAAGTGAACGATGGCCATGCCATAACCTCCAAAATTGTAGAGAAGTATTTAAAAATAATAAATAATGCTTATACGTATATACTTAATGTTACCTACTCTTCTTCTCTGTCTCCACCCCACCTGAGTATCCCACTCAGGTGGGGTCAACACAGTGAATTTTTCTGCTGCACTCTCCTTTATCAACCGTCATCTCAACACACACTCCTTTTTCTTTCATATCGTCATGCACACACTCCACCCATGTCTTTTTCGGTCGACCTCTTCCCCTTCTACCTTGCACTGCCATTTCCATACATCTTGTAGTTACATGCATCTCCTCTCGATGCATCACATGTCCATACCACGCTAAACGTCCGCCACTTAATTTATCAGTCACTAAGGCTACTTTCAAACTTCCTCTGATATACTCGTACCTTATCTTGTCCATTCTAGTCACTCCACACATCCATCTCAACATTCACATCTCTGCCGCATGCACTCTTCTTTACTTAATGTTACCTGATATAAGACTAATTTCCTTTCAACCTATTTACATTTACTTATCTTTACTTTAATATATTACGTAACTGACCACCATTGGTGCGAAGTATTCGCATGGGTTATGCAGTATTACGTTATTTTACAAAGACAGTTTAGACAGCCCTGAGTACGTGCGATGAGGTCGCGGCACACGCTCGCCGTTTGCGCGATTTATGTCGCGCACGTGATCGTCACTGCCACATACCGGTGTGTGCCTCTCACTCATGTGTAATAATAAAAACATTGAAAGTATTACTCATTACACATGACGCCAGATGTCTACCACGAGCACTGTGCGCTACGTGCGCCACAGTACCAAGTTTTATTAAAACACATAATAGTTTATTGCCACATTCTTGAGCAGATGACCAAAAATAGATTAAAGGTTGATGATTGCTTTGATAGATAGATTCGTTCATCCACCACATTAACCAAACTCTTATACCCAAGAGAGTTCTCACTTTAGTTGCCTTCATTTTAGATAGCTAATGGTTTCTTTTTAAATAGCTAATGGAGTATTAACAACATCCACTGCGATCGCCAACCCGCCTGCCAAGCATGGCGATTACGGCACTATCCCCCATATGAGCGAAAACATGTAGTGGGGTTCTCTAGGGGAGACCTATGTCCAGCAGTGGACTTCGAAAGGCTGATGGATGGAATGGTGAAACATCTTGATATGATTAACATCTTGAAGATATCCGATGTTATTTTCACTGTTTACATAAGTATAGTGATGGATGCTAACTAGACAGTGGCTTGATTGTGCTCCTGTTAGTATGCGGTACATGAGCAGCGATCATTTTATAATTTAATTTAACCTCTAAGTATAGACATTTCATCTTGAACAAAACAATAGGCAATATGATTCCATTTAACATTCAATTTCACGTCGGCGCAGTAATAAGATACGATATTATCAAATATGTTATTGAAAACAGCGTAGGTAATGTCCCAGTTAGCAGTTTGACGCAAATATCACGAGGCCGGATCCGATTTGTTAAAATCTTCGTAATCCTGAGTGGAGTGCTTTAAAGGAGCTTAATATAAAACGTGAGTACTGGTACTGAGGATAATAATAAGAAAATGGTAAACATGACATGTATTGCCATATTAGATAAAAACATATTAGATAAAATTACTCAAAACACCCATTTTATACACATGGTTTGGAAACTGAATGTATCTTTTAGTATGTAAACACAACATTGGCGTCGTCATTATTCACTTAATATTGCTTGATTACTTGTACACCACGGGGTAACTGTAAAATGGCCGCAATAATAATACAACGAATGCTTAGTTCGTCTCTGCATCGATTGTAATAAATAACGCCTTATTTATGTTCTCGAAAAGACGGCAGCCCTGCAATGAACAGAGTAAATCCCGGCAGTGATGATGTATTTGCGTGAGGCGCGTTGAGAGGCGTTAGGCCGTCGACAAACGGCTGATTGTTTGGTTATCGGCGCGCCACACACCTGGCGCCGGCCGACCGATTAATCTGCGGCACGCCGCGCAGCGCTCTCCCCGCGCCCGCTTAAGCGCTTATTGTGTCACTTCACTTGTCTATGTTATACTTAGAGTATCTATTCTTCTTCATGGCAGCACATTATAAAGCGCAGTATTGAAGCGAAGCAGTATTCGTCTTTTTAAAAATTTAATTTAAAAGTAAGTTCTTTTATGTTAGTATAAAGTATTGCTAAATAAGAAAAATGATCGCTATATGACTTCAACGCACGACTTAAAACTAAACATTTACCTAACCCTAAAACCTTTTTAAAAAAATACCCA
The DNA here is from genome assembly GCA_948253155.1 of Leucoma salicis. NCBI lineage: Eukaryota > Metazoa > Arthropoda > Insecta > Lepidoptera > Erebidae > Leucoma > Leucoma salicis. Next base: position 385,448 of record OX411806.1, on the reverse strand, counting down.
CCATATATCCGGCATATGCCGTGGATGTCACCCGATATTTAAAGATAGTTCAATAGCAAAACACCTTACGTGTGGTAACGACACTAAACCGTTTCTACATCACTTGTCTTGTTTAAGAAGATAATTCTCGATGTCTTTGGATATTTTATCACAACATTCACCTTAACTCCAAAATCATAATCAGAATTCAAACAAAAGTATCATAATATGGTCATGACCACCCCACTATTGGGCAGGATCTCATCGCCGTCGATAAAATCTCTCAGCCATGAAGGTTTTCTCGCGTTGTTATTCTTTACAATCAGCATAAATAGGTAAATTTTAACAAAGTATATGTATAGTATAGTATGGCCTCATATTTGTGTCTGAATATTTACTTATCACCACGCCATCTCCCTTGCGGGGGACTCACCTATTTCGGAGACTCCTGACTCCACCTTCCTTCAATACAATCATGACCGATTTGATCTACGTAGGATAGTCTCGGTCTCCACCTGTACCTACATCCTTCCACTTTCGCATTGTATATCTTCCCGCATTCTTTCCACATGTCCAAGCCATTAGAGCATTCGCAGCTTTACACCAATACTCTCTTTCAGACCTACTCGCTCTCTTACGTCATTGTTACGATTGTGGTCAGTCAACCTAACTCTACAGATTTTCCACCATTTGTGTATAAATAAATATTTTCAAGTTACTAGTAATCATGTATGCTGTGTACTAAACTGTCGTGAGAATTAAACAACTTTACCACGGCATCAAATAAACTACCGCACTACCAACGATGGCTTTAGAATCAATAAAACATTCAACACTATTTAATCCACTCGAACCGTTGTCGAGCTGACTTCGAACAATAACCTTGGCAACAATAAGCCGGCTTAGCCGCTTCGCCGAATGTTTGAGAAAAAAGTAGTCGGCGCTTCGTCTTCGCACCGAGCGAGTAATGGAGATCATTTTGACTGTTCTCGGAACCAACTAACTGGGGATTTTTTTGACTTGTTGCTCACGATTATTGTTGCTTGTTTTAAAGTATAGACAAAAGATACCAATTCCATAAGCCTGAATTAAATTTTGTCTTTTATTATCATAAATTGGGTATCCTAAATAAGCATGGAATATATTGCAAACGTTTCTATCCCTGGTTTTATCACGTAGTTCAATAAATACATAGTAAAAAAAGTTGTAGTCCGACGCCTAAATAGCGTTACACTTTTTCCAGTAACTTTACTAAGAATAGAAGTGTCACTATCTCATTTTTTTTCCGTAAATTTCGTACGTGGTACTTACTGGACTACTGGAGCATTTCATGATATGTACTCGCAGAATGAACAGCGTTGGGGACAGCATCAAGCCCTGTATTACACCAGCGTAATCACTTAAACGGGTCATGTCTAAACCACTGTGCAGCTAATATATTCAGAGTATTTTAATGTTGGTTCTTAGTATGAATTTATTAAGAATAATCCAGACTAACAAGTCAGTAACTGTGAGTACAACTAAGAGAGTGCCAGTAACACATTGCTTGTAAATAGTTATCTACCGACAAATTGTGTAAAGAGAATCCTTACTTCCTTACTAGACAACAATATTACCTTAGAACTAATATAATGCCTGCATCATAAAAAACCAATTTCTCATTAAACTAGTTCAGTACTAATATTAAATTTAATGTTACCACTCAAATAAAAAAATAGAGGTCTCGGGAATATGGCAGACATGAAAACATCGAAAATATTTTGTAGAAATAATGTGTAGAAATAAAATGATCATAGCTTTTTCAATGTGTACTTGTATAAAATTATGACATGTAAAATAATAGAAATGGATATGAAAGCAATGAACTTATAAGTAAGTGTGAATGAATTATATTAATATAACATAATAATAAATGAGAACATTATTTAAATCTTATATCATTCTTGGTAAGCGCCCTCTCGTTATCCATAGACGAATTAAAACAGTTATTATTGGTTTATTGATTGATAACCGGGAAGTGTGACAAATTTCACTTGCAAGATTTGAACGGGACAAGTAATATAACGCCACGCTTACAACCGGTTTTACCCTCCCTCCGCATTAGATGTTTTCACATCGAAAACTGATAAGGCTTTTTTTACTTTATAAGGTAAGTCGTTTTACAATTTTCTAATTATATACACGTTATAATGACTTGCAAAAGTTTAGACCACTCAAATGAGGCAAGAAATACAAAGTGTGCTTACTTAAGTTTAGTTATCTATTTTCGTGACAAGCATCACAGTAGTTAAGACTACCACTTTTTTAGGAAGCATAACGCTTCCTAATTACGTGCTTTTGTAAACAGAAGGCGTTAAAAGCAATTAATTAAATTGGCGTGGCATCGTCGCCACGCTGACAGCCGATTTTACCCTCCCTCCGCATTACATGTTTTCACATCAAAAATACACGCTGTGTTCTCTGTAGTAACAAACGTAACACAAGATTCTAATTGAGAGAACAGGAGTTACACCTCTAAATATCAATTTGAGGAACGCTTTTGTCCCGAGGCGAGCGCGGTGGCGAGTACACAATACAGAGAAGCGACGTTCATTAAACGATATAATGAGATTAACTGAATAATTTGTTTGAAACAAAATATACAGCGTGTATAACAATGTTACAGAGACACGCGCGATCTTAAATGACAATGTTCTGTTGAAACCTCAGACGAAGGGAAATTAGTTGAGTATAATTCTAATGTATTTTCCATTAACACCTGTTTCCTTATTTCGTAACAAAATCTTCTACATTGAAGGGGTTACACTGTATCACAAAATTTATTACACCGAACTATAATAAACTCATGTATATTAAGCCCATATTATGCAACGATAGAGTAGTGCTAATTGCAGAGGATACAACGACAGGGGTATCCCTTTCAATCGATAGTCTGAGTTTGAGGCCTCACAAGCCATACATCCCTATCTTTTCTAAATGAATTTTCTTTATTCATAAATTAAAATAACATCGTAAGGAAACCTAATAAATGTTGCCGAATAAATATTCTCTTTCAGAAGCCTGTCAGATGTAATATCTTGCTAGGACGAGCTCAGTTAAACACAATAAAATTACTTCTAGCTTTGTAGTTTTACTCGACGAATCTCACCAACCGACTGACCATCAGATCTGGCTTATAATATAATTAAGCCTACACAACCTACCCTGGATCAAGGGGGTGGCCTAGTTCAAAAGTAGAAATATAATAAGTTAATAAGACTTAAAGTTCTGGACAAAAATTGAAATCTATTCAGACTTCGGTAGATAAATAGAATATGGACCAATCAGCATAAAAGCATTTGACCTAACACTTGTAGATATTGATAGAGTAATAGTAATATTCGGAGTGATACACGTTCAGCAATCCAATCTCATGTAGAACTGTGATCATAAGATATCAGTATTAATATTAGTTACGTCAAGGTTAGCCATAATAAAAAGTTGTTCGTGTGGTGATGGACTAAGAATACAAGTGTCACCACCCCATTCTTTCCCACGGGTGTCGTACAAGGCGGTACCACCATCTCCTATATGACCGACCATGAAGCACATTGGTGTGTTTTGGTTATAGCAGGAGGCCGTTATTCTTACATTTCATATCTATGAAATGAAATAGTGAGCAGCGAGCGGTTTAGCAATACTCTTGGTATAGTGGAGTCTATGAGCGACGGTTACCATTTACCATCAGGTGGGTCCTGGGTCGTCTGCCACCATATACAATAATAAAAAAATACAAATATAGCTTTCTTTTAAAAAAAAATATTCTCTTTCCTTCTCTCTATATTTTATCATTCTTTCCTCTCAATAATGAAATGTGCCTAATCGTGACGCATTGATCAAATTTCATTCTCATTTCTTATACAATTATAAATGATTGAATTGCTGCCCAGGAAGTTTCACTTCAAAGACCAATGTATATTTAATTTGAATAGAGAATCTACGAGTCCCTTTCTAGTTAGTTTTTTACTTTGCTAGTTACTTTTATCGACTGCAAATTGAAAGGTGATGTCTGTTTCTCGACGCCACCTGTCAACTTGTGCCGGAGCGACGAGAACGTTGCGGACTCGTACACGACGGACGCGGTGAATTGCCGCGCATGCGTCATACGAGTAACACCTTAGCCAATTCATAAAACCACTTGTGCATTACCCACGGCTTCGCCCGTGTCATAGTGAACAATCTATTTTGGATAGGATTTGCGTAAAATCCGCCAATAGTATCAAAGAAACCCATATTTATGTAAATTTTCACGGTCCTGGCCTAGTTTGAGCTGTGCGGTTGCAGTTATTCTTTTAGATAATATTCTAGATGACCCGGTGAGCCTGAGATCTGAGGTATTAGGATATTGAATTATTAAGACGAGACTTTATTATAAAATTAAATTAAATTATTATTCTAAATTCATCACTTTTTAGTGTTGAAGATACAGATCACACATTATGTGGCAGCGATTCGATGACCCATTGTTACTGAACTTAGCGTTAACTTTTATATAGTAGACTAAAATAATTTATGTGTTATGGTACTAATAAACAATTTGTATTCGTTTATTTAAACTTTGTTTAATTTTCCCCTGCGACACAACGTTTTGCTCCGGATCGTAACGTAACTAAAATGTGTATATAGCTATTATTTTTAGTACTTACATATAATATAATCAGTCTAAGATGCCACATACGCCCAGGGTCAGAACAAGAGCATACAAGCGTTAATACTTATACAGGATGTCATTCACATTTAACACAAAGTTTCTTTGTGACTAAATATGTCCAAGTGATTGTGGTTATCCTTTTCCATGTCATTACATTGCTTCGCCATCTTTGTCAATGGGTCGTAATTAGAAATGTTATTGTTATAAATCTGACGTAGGGGCGTAGCAAACACGCTTATTTTGTTAGACCTACGGCTCTAAATTTAATATTAAAATAAAATTGTTTTAGAATGTAGCTAAATATGAGCATAACTTTATTTTATAAAAATAATCCATCCGCCTTTTATCGCCCACTACTAGATATCCCTAAGAGAACGCCACAAATAACGGCGCTTTTCTACCTGCATCTAACGATCCATCCTACACGGGACCGTCCGATACGTGTTAGCCACCCATGAATGTTACTTCCCCAACAGTCGTTGGTTCGTCGAGCAATGTGACCTGCGCATTGCCACTTCAGCGTGCTGATTCGGCGGGTTATGTTGGCCACCCCTGATAAAAATTTCCGTATTACGGATTTTGTGACGTCGCTCTGACGACTCACTGAAGTGAGAGGTCCGCACTTATTGCCGCGACGAGTTCACAGCGCTGCTCGACCCAAGCTGAACACGACTTGGGTATCTGCCACGCCGTGTCCTTGTCGCAGCTGCAAAGATGACAGCATGTAGTCGCTTCCCTACTTTCGACTATGCGCAGGTATCTGCCGAAGCAACCATTCCGCGACAGCACGTGCACCACTCTCAAGATAAGGACTCTGCTGACAGCGAAGCACCCAGTCGTAACCGAATAATATGTTTCAATGCCTAGAATCGCGATCAATTTCCTATTACCTAAATGAGAGTTTCATTCGCCTTCAACATTTATCATGAGAGCGTGAATTAGTATTTGACGTATTTCGTAAAACTAAAAACAGCAAGTCATTGTTGGAAGTATACTTTTCTATTACGAAGTCCCGCTGATCGTCTTCATAACTAATCATCAGACCTCGAATTGGTCGGTGCATGGAATTATGCAAATTCACAACCATCAATAGCAAAATTCTTGGTTGACTGTTGATTTACTAACTAGAATTAAGTGGTTACATTGTTTATTTACAGATTTGATTATCAAACATTACCATATTTCTACGGGGTCTCTCTCTTTCACAAAATAAACTTGAAATAGTAGAAAAATCAGTATACAAACATACAAAATAAAAATACGCCCACAATATATATCCTCACTCTTTTTTTAAGTTGGTAAAAAAATAAGGCGTTATAACTGATATATTTAGTACTATTTTGGATCTATTTTTTAGCACTTGACATGCTCAGCTACTCTTAAAGTACAAATTATAATTTGTGAATAAGGAAAAAGAGTATTTTAGTGCAGGCGGGAATCGAACCTGCGTCCCTTCCTATACGGGAAAGTGTTCTAATCCACTGAGCTACAGTACTATCTTTTAGACATACCCAATTAACTTGATGCGCGGAAAGTGAGGCGTCTGCCGTGTTCAAGACCGTAACGTCTGCGACACTCCGGCACAAATCGAAAGGCGATTTTGAGAAGAGACATAACCTTTCAATTTTCAAGCGACAATAACTTGACTAACTAGCGATATGGTAAATAAATTATTTTTAAATAAAAAAAACAACCTTCTAAAGACACCTTGAACTAAAAACCAAAAAATAAATTAGTATTTACATACGATTTCCGTGCTAGACACCTACTGATGTGTTTGAAATCGGTGCCAAGATGATGTAAATGTTATTATAAGTAGGTATATAACCTATTGCTTTTGTTATTATATGAGTATTGTTTTGTTATTTTTAGACTAGGCACCGACTTCAAACACATCAATCAGTAGGTGTCTAGCACAGAAATCGTATGTAAATACTAAAATATTTCTTGGTTTTTAATTCAAGGTGTCTTTTGAAGGCGATTTTTTTTTAATTTAATAATAATTTATTTTTTGCTTTTTAGTGGTTATTTATAAAATAGGTGCGTAGGTCAGAGTAGATGGTACATGATGGGGAGGCCTTCCTCGGAGCACAGGAGTCTGAAAATGATAAATATGAGCGCCTAAAGCGCAGTAGAGAAAGAAAAAATCCAAAAGTGCACGCTTCATAATGTTAATTTTTCACAATGAAATTAATTATTTGATAAGTAACTAATAACGTATTGGTCTTACTAAGTAGTTAAATCACATAGATAGTGCTAATTTTAAAAAGTACTAATGTGGTTCTCATGTCTTATACACCATCTAGCGCTAATTTTAAGAATTACTGCTATACTGGTCTATAGAAGTAGTTCTCACGAAATAAGGTATAGCGCTGGTTTTAGTGTCGAGTCGAGCGTAAATAGTCAATATTTTTTTTTTTGTTTATTTAATAACAATTAAACCACATCGAATCAAACCGTGAAAAGTGATAGGGCTCTATTCGTAATTATACTGAATCGAAAAAGAAAAAAATACTCGATTAGTAAAGTATTTCGGTCGTTATCATGTTAACATATATTACCTACAACACACGGACGTCCAATACAGAACTTTTTTGAACAGTAACTAAAACTAACTAGTTTAAATAACATAAATGGCACGAGTGTTATAAATTGTGATTTTTTTATGTGTGTGTATATATTATTTTACAAGTGCAATATATGATAAATAGAGACATTTTAGTCTTCCAAAGACCGTGAAGAAAGATTGGCGTACATATAATATTCGTACGCCACCTAAACTGCCTCGGTGGTGCAGCGGTAGTATGTGCGACTGCTGACCATGAGGTCTCGGCTTTGATCCCCGGGTCGGGCAGTGTTATTGAGATTTTTCGTAAAAAGAAAAATTCTAGGCAATGTACGGCAATAGGCTCGTCCCCTATTACGTGGGACTTAAACATAGCTGGCGAACCGTGGATGTGTAATACACCTCTGCCTACCCCTTCGGGCATACAGGCGTGATGCTATGCCAACTAAACGCACTGCTCCAATGAGCCAGAGAGTCGGTTGAAAATATCATCGATGTATGTCAAAATGCAAAATTTTTATATTTTTTTTATTTTTATAAAAACCGCTGGACCGATTTTTATAACATTTAAATGGGATCATCTCTGATATAGAACCTACCAAACAAAAAAGAATCATTGAAATCGATTCATAATTGGCGGAATAATCGCGTAACAAACACACAAAAAAAATAAAAAAACATACAGCCGAATTGAGAACCTCCTCCTCCTTTTTGGAAGTCGGTTGAAAAGAGAGCGGTATTCAATCTAAACGAACTATTAACTATTTCCGATGACTATTAAATAAATAATAGTTTAGCGCAATAAATTTTAACAATATTTTATATAACAAACACAATTCACAACTTGGGATATTTATTTTTTAATGTAAAAGTAATCCTAATATGAATAAATTAAAAAAATATATTAATTTGTAACTTTTTTATTTCTTATGGAGACAGATGAACGGCTCACCTGGTGGTAAGTGGCCGCCACTCATGATTTCAACTATACTGAGAGTCACGGCGATTCCTACTATTTCATTTCGCTGGTGTGAAATAAAAGAATGGGCAAAGAATGGGCGGGTATCTTCAGCTACAACCACAACATCTTGATCGGTCACACAGGAAACAGTGGTATCAACCCAACCGTACCACCAGTAATTTAATTGCTTACTTTCCTTGGTCTTCTTCCCATTACCCTTACTGTCCACCTTCTCTTTTTTCGCTTAATAATCATTCCTCTCCACTGCCAATACCTTTCACTTAATTTTCTACTTCACTTAAATCTTAGTGGCGACTAGTACGTTTGTTTATTTGAGCCGAAAGACAGTCGAGCAATTACCTGGTGTTTGCGCTTGATTTATTTGTATTGATGAGAACTTTACACCTAGATGGTTTGTGACTGTCATTATAGGTATGATGATGAAGACGAAGGTCAGACAAGGGAACTCCTCAACGTTTTACAGTATCTACCTTGTTGCATAACATAATCCTAATAATTAGTCTACTTGAGTGGCAAATATATGCCGAGAGAAGGCATTTACGTCTCCAATAAGGCAAAAAAGAACAGTAAACATCGAGTTCTGATTGATTGCATTCATTTAAACGCTTCATCATTTGTAAGCTCTTCTCTCTCACAATAAGCAATAGTCTAAACTTTCAGGCAGTACACTGTTGGAGTCATCAGCGCGCGCGCAGCTACATTTAAAAGTAAACATAATTCTCTCTTGAAGACAAGCACCTAATATTCCATAAAGTACCTATATCATTTAATGTATCCATCCACCAGCCTTTCAACGTCCACTGCTGGACATAGGCCTCCCCAAAAGAACGCCACAACGAGCGGTCCCATCATGGGGGATAATGCCGTAATCGCCACGCTTGGCAGGCGGGTTGGCGATCGCAGTGGATGTTGTTAATACTCGAGAGAGTGCTGCTGCCCACTCCCCCGGTATTCCCTCAGTCGGCTCTTACGACTCCCGTGGGTAGAGAGGGGTGGGACAATTCTAAAGCCGGCCCCACACGGCGCATTTAATGTATACCCATGTATTATGTACAATACAAAAGTATGAACATTCTTTATAGTATATTCAAATTTAAAAAAATCGCAATAATAACTGAATAATATTTCAACAGATAACAGATAAGACCCTTATTATTCGTTGCAAATTGAAAGGTGGCGTCTGTTCGTCGACGCCGCGCATGTGTCGTACGGACGACACTTTAGCCAATTTAAAAATCCCTTTGAAATGTTGTTGTCTAAAACATTAGAAACAAGGTGACTAGTGTATAAGTTATCTGATGCAGCAGACACCTATACAATTATTACTTTATTGTTTGACAGGAGGAGTTACGTGACAACTTGACAGTGAGCGTAATGAGCTTCGTGCCGACGTTGGACGACGACGGCAAGCCCATAGTATGCCGTGCGGAGAACCCTAACGTCACCACTCTCGTCATGGAGACGACGTGGACCATCAGTGTCGTTTGTCAGTACTTTTTGTAATTTTAAACCAACAATCAGAATCAAGAATTAATGTTTATAATTTATAGGTACTATGTGGGTGGCAAACAAGCATACGGCGTAACTTATGGTCAGGGATTACCGCATCCTATAGACGCTAGCAACAACACCGAGCTATGACTCGCGCGTTTCCATCTCCAAAGAAAGGGATTAGAGGTGGAGGGGAATGATAATAAGTAGAAGATAGGAAGAATAATAAAGAGACGGTAGCAGTAGCTACGCGCTGTATAACGCTGATACCCTGTGAAAGAGTGGTACTTACTTCTCCCATCGAGCCACCCTATTCGTGCTGGGATAAGCAAGCACTTGAATATTTCTTATAACATGACTTATTCAGTTACACAGAGAAGGTCGTGGCCTAGTTGTGCATTCGCCGTTCGAACGATCGCCAAGCTAAAGTAACGTTCGCTCGGCCAACATAGGATAAGTGAAAAAAGTGACACTATTGATGTACACCTCATGAGCTTCTCCGCGCTTCAGAAGACACGTTGAGCAGTAGGTCACAGCTCTCAAATAACACCATGGCAGTCGTTACAGGGTGTCAGAGGCCTGAATCAGAGTTGTCTTCTTATTTAGATCGTGGAGGTCATATAATAATCGCTCCGTGTAAATGTGCTGGTGGATCAGGTAGAATCAGACAGAGAGAAGCTGACCCCAATAAAGTTTAGAATGAGGCTTGGAAGATGACAATGATAATGACTTATTCAGACACAATGATTAAGCTAAAAAATTAAAAAATTGTGAGATTCCCACTACTTTATCTATGCAGACTTAACAGTATGTCGTATTTATCTGGACAGATCCCCCCGTGGTCCGACTGCGATTAGGTAGTTCACTAGCAGCCGGTGACATCAAGGAGGGAGACGATGTGTACTTCGAATGCCACGTGCGCGCCAACCCGCCCGCCAGAAAACTCTCCTGGCTGCACGACGTGAGTACTTTAGCATCGCATTTTAGAAGTAAACTGCTAATATTTACGTTTCCGCATTTATTGAAACTTGTAAAATGGGTACGTAAATAACAAACACGAGGTCTTAGTTAAAACAAAGAATATATCATTAACATCGTCAGGAAATTCTTAGTGATGACACGGATTCAAGATCTGCCGTATAGACGCCATAAACGTTTATGTACGGAAATCAAAATAACAAAACTCGCCACCAGAGGTCAGTGGCTAAATCCTCCCTTCTCTTCTGGGGACCTAGCCAAGTTGCATTCTATGATCGCTAACGCTAATATAAAACTATTTAAATGTATGGGAATTTGAAATCTTTAACCTTAGATAAAGAACCTATATTTATGTACGTCTTTAACAATATCTATAACGCTCAGTCACGTGACTTAACGTTAGAGAAGACGTTAAGTATGAATGTGTTATCGAAATTAGCAGTCAGGAGCAATTGTCACGATGGCTAAATTGGAAAAGCATCTGGACGGTCCAGGAGATGCAGGTTCAAATCCTGCTCGTGACTGTTATTTTCGATTTCATATTTTTCACTTTGTGTTTAATACTATAAGTAGTACCAACACAGTACTTAGTATAGAAGATTAGAAACTGTACCGTGCCGTCGAGGTGGGTGACTCACGTACGCCATGTCCTAATAAAAGCGTTCGACTATTATCAGTGTTTATTATTATATATACTACTATATAACTTTGTCCCAGACTCTTCTGCAGAGAAAAACTAGTTTTTAGGTTATATCTTAGATTCCGTTCGGTTTTAAGTCTAATCAAGAGCTATCAACCCCAAAACGTTTCATCAAAATCTTGCCTGATGTGCGAACAAACAAACAGACAAAAATTGTTTTGTGTTCAGACACGCATAAATAGAGTAATTTTTCTTAAACATCTTAAATTTACAGACATAGTTCTGTATATTGTGTAGTATGAATGCGTATGTTGGAAGCTTGCTTGGAATAAATGAATTGAATTGAAGCTATTTTAAATCTTGCAATGTTCGTATGTAAGTTATCCTTTTAAAGCAAACCATTATTCAATCACTTCCTGTGGCGTACGCCTCTACAATAATGCATGCTTATTCATTAACGGTAACAAGTTGACAACACATGAAACAAAAAAATAAAAAAATAGCAAATTTCAAAATGCCCGATATAAAATTTGGAGATATCGATCAAGTTGATATTTGGACATGCGTGTTCAGTCCTTTCCAACAACCACAGAAAAAATACTTGAGAGGTAGATAGAAGGGTCACCCATCCATACTAACAACGGCACATTATGATTACAAATTAATGTAACGTTATGAGAGCAAAGTGCGTACGTTGCGACGTCGGGTAAAGTGGGGCGATGTAGAACAGCAGGCGACGCTGTGCGGTCCGATAATCGCTTTGTACTGTCGCTCCTGTTTTAATCAGCGATGTACAAGCGAGGTACACATTTCGTTTTGTTTCACCCTTTCAGGGGCAATCAGTCGGGCGATGTAACACGGATAGCGACACGCGTCACCGCGCCTACACTTGTACGCGTCTGGTTCGTTCTGTGTATTGCTACCGTTTTGTTGTGACCCAAAGCGTGCCCCACTCCCCCCCTCGCGACTGTGCCAGCTTTCGTTTAAATAACATAGATGCGTTGTCTGTTTCCTATTAAACAGTATTTTTATTTACCAGTAATTTATAAAAATGAAATTACAAAATAATAAGTCTCGTTGATACCTAAAGACATTTAATAAGGTAGAAGGTTAAGTGTGCCGATATACATCCAAAAGTATAAAGGACATGTGCCAATTACGGCCTGGTAGCGGACATAATGTTTATAATATTTAAAATTAATATCATAATTTATAAAATCTGTCAGTGGTTTTCTTTTCTTGATAGAACTTCAGAAAAAAATTATAGTTTAAAAAGCTATTATTTTGAATTTTTACTTTATCGTAATGGTGATTGATAGATTATTGTTATCTGTTGACAACCAAAGAGGATTTAACCGCTACGCTGAATTGACAACATTAAAACAGTAATGTGCCTATTAAATTAAATATTTTTACAATTATTTGGTAAAAACAGCTATTATGTCTAATAAAGAATAGAAATTATGATTATTTCAAAATATTGGCAAAACATTTTACATGTGTCATGTCATTCTACTATGTTGTTGTTGTGTAACGTGAATATTGTATTGTGATTTTATGAATGTAAGTTATATTTTTTGTGATTTAAGCCTCATTATTTGCGTATATATGTAGATATTATTTTATTTATCATGTAGACATTGATTTATTTATAATGATGGTGTTATTTTTGAATGTGTGCAAATGTTGGATTTTGAGGTATTTCCATATGCATTTTAGATGTCTTTTATCCCATAATCCAAAAGTTTTAGTGTGTATTTCTTATACACAGAGCAAAAGGGTAGGCATTTATCCTCAAAATAAATATTGTTTTATGTATGTCCGTTCCAGGCCATGAATGTATGGGCATTTGGGACATCTCCTTTATATAAACTTTTTAGTTTTATACCGTTACTAGCCTTTGCCCGCTGCTCCGCCGCAGCCAAAAGCTAGTTTTAAGGTTATATCTCAGGTCCCGATATAGTAGCGGGATAAAATGTATAGCAGTGTTTAAGTATGTTTAATCGAGAGCTATCAAATAGAAAAAGTTGCATCAAAATCCGTTCAGTAATTATTGCATGATGCGCGAACGTACAAACAGACAAACAGACAAAAATATAAAAAAAAATTGTTTTTTGTTTAAACACGCCTATATAGCCTATTATAGTCATTTTTTCTCAAATATCTTAAATGTACAGACACATGTTACAGCTTTATAATAGTATAGATTATCATACGGTCAGTCATGCCGACTATAAGCAGATGTGACACTCTCTCAAAAAGTATACTACAAACTAGATACAAAACGTCTTCTAATAAAATCAGCGTTGTCTCCGACACAGTTTACATCTGACGTATATTTATTTTCTCAACCCACAGATATTCCGTCTGAGTGAGGGGGACTTAGGCCGTAGTCTACCACGCTCGCACAAAATTCCTGAAATATCTCAGACATGTATTTTCTCAGAATGTTTTCTTTCACCGAGCAGGGATAATTTCTAAACAAAATAATACCTGCGTAATATTGAAAATTTTTAAAAAGCCATTTTCACACACTACTTTTTGAAAATTTTGTGCGACGTTTGGACTTTGGACTGGGGATCGAACTCGATATCATTGTCTTTACAGTGCTTTGTTTACCACAAGACTATCACTGCTCATAACTTATTGCTATACATTACCTACTATTTACTTATTCGTACTAATATTGGTAAAATTATATTTTATATTCAAAAAATTAAAATCAATGTGCAGTTCAATTACCAGGATGCTCAATAGAACTCTGCGTACTTAGCGCGCTAATAAAGTCACGAACTACTGCCGCAGTGCAACTCGAGTACGGTTTACTGAGGATAATCTCTCAAGTACCAATGAATCGTGAGTGTGGCAGAAAATTAAAAAAACGAGATACAACACACGACAGCGTTCAATGTATAACTGTGACGAGTTATCACGTACGAACGAACTATTCGAGCAAAGCTCCCCGCTGTTCGAATACACTGTCTCTACGGAGAAATACTTCGTGAACGAAAGACTGGAAGCCCAACTTGATATATACAAGAGTTCCATTTTAAAGGTCGCAGTTGGAATGCGGAGCGACGTGTGAATCAGAGCGCACCAAATATTTTCAGGGCGTTACTAACAAGAATCTACTTCAATATAAATGCTACGGGAACTTACGCTCTGGCGAAGAAACCTCGAATATCTTGTAAGATGCATGTGTCTGTTGAGATTTGTTTTACCGGTTACAATGGCAACGGCCATCTAATGGTGAGTAGTAACAACCTCTTGTGAACTCAATAATACTAAGAAGAAAGTCGCTGATCACCATTTAATTTCTCAGATGGGAAATCAATGTATGATTAGGCGGCTCTCCCTACAAATACACTCCGTCACATGGAAATGGGTACGGACCAGTTCGAGCCTGTTAAGAAAAATTAGTATTCCCTCTTGGTACCAAACCTTAGCACCAGTAATACAATAGGTGATAACTGGTTTCTTCCATAGTAGCAGTACGCGACACCTGCGAAAAAAAATGGCGAGGTGACACTTGTATTCTTAATTGTTTTTGGAATTTTTGTGCCCAGAAATATTACCTACATAAAGATGATGCAATGCAACTATTGTATCCAGCTTTAAAATAAAAGTAGCAGAGAGGCGGGTATAAAACTTCAATTTTATTTTCGCGGTCTGTCATACTTTAGAACGCGGGTCTGCTGTCAAAGCGAGAGTGATCTAACTACCATATTAGCGCAGTAGAAGTTTGCAGATGTTGTAAAAACTAAGAAAACGTTTCCTCATGACATTTTCTTTCTGCGGGGAGTGATTATTTGTGAACAAACAGGTACATAGTTTGAAAGTCAGTGTCAGTCAGTACCTACGCGTAACCTCGACTTGAATTCAACACCACTGTAATGGATCTAAGTCGATACTTCTCTATTTACAGTTCTTTGTTTTACCACTATTGATATCAATGCTTCAATAATAATTGTGTGTGATAACGTAGTTCTTTTTACGTTTGATTGAAAAGCGCGTCGATGGCGTGCCATTGTCCGCGTTGACAGATGCGCCGCCGTATTATTTGCGTGATTCGTCCGTCAACAACACGCGTCCATTTGTCGCGCGGCGCCAACACGCCTCATTGTTTTATCTGTGATTGTTTTTGACAAATGGTGGCGCATCCACCATGCGGGAATTAAAACGCGGATAATTTACAGCGGTCGTTTGCGTTTGCGTCACTGGACCGCGAGATACGTACTATATATATTTTTTACGATCCGCCGATGATCTGAAATATATTACACGTTGTTTTTTTGGCAGTGATATAATATTCTCCATAGATCATAGCATTAAATCTAGGTGCAGTATTTTTTGTCAGCTGCTGTAACTGCATGTGCAATTATTTATATAATCTATATAAATAATATATACTGTATTTTAACATTATGTGAGTAATTAAACCCAAAATCATTCGCGACGTTTATATATTTTTTCGCTTTACGGCATTTTAAAATATAATGATAAAGTCCTTCTGCAACTATTTCCTGCTTTCTTAACTATTAATAAATTAAAACGGAGGAATAAAGCATCCTAGGCTATTTTGGATAGGCTTAGTTCATGTAGGTAGGTCACCAAACTAAATACTAGCACAATATATCAATCATCCCTGTTTTCAAAAGCTCTTATGTCTATTTGATATATAAAACAAGGACAGACGAACGCTCGTGTTTATCACATACGCGAGTCGCCGTGAGGTGAGATAGAAGCCCCTCTCGTGTCTATATCAATTATTCATTAGCACTAATACTGTCCGACACATTAAAAGCAAATTGACGATGAGCGAATTTGAAAATAAGAACTGACGCGCTTAACGTTTACATTATAAGCGACCCGCCCCTTGGTCCACACGAGTGCAATTCACTAATGAAGAAAATCTTTCCGGCAGCTTACTTTAAAAAGCTTTCAATTTCTCTGCTTTAAAAAAAATATCAAAGTTTATTTACATACAAAACTTCGTTTAGAATATGTCTTAACCCAAGTGAAAACTGTTTTAACATTAGTTACGTGATTTAGAATGACTAAGCTAAGAAATAAGACGAAGCACGTTGACTTTGTTTTTGTACTATTTATAAAAAGATAACGGCACAATGGATTCCACATGTTAAGAACAGAAAGTATTCAGTTTGCCTCTTTCTTCTTTTGTAATCTTATATTGATTATAATTATTTATATTGATAATTTTTAAATTTTTGGAAATCCCGCCCTGTTCAGTGCTTAACGAAAGCTTTATAATAATACTTTTAATAAGGCTATATAGCAATAATTTTTATCTTAATTGACAAGTTAGAATAAATTAATTTCTAAAAAGTATTGCTTATCTAAGATCTCGCTTCGATCCTAACAAGCTGACTAAAACTCTAATCAAGAGCTATCAAATAAATAATCCGTCAGTTAGTTGCTACAATATCCATCCAGCATTCGTGAACAAGTAAATAATAATCGGTTCGGAGTCATGTTTTTTCTCAAATATCTTAAATTTTTATAAGTACATATAGCTCTGTTTTAACTTTAGAACATCGTACGAGTATCAACGAAGCTTAAAACTCCTCTAATAGATGTTTAGTTTTGAAATAGCAGTGGACATTAACAAATAGGGTACTGTTGGTGCTCATATTTGGGTCATCATAACTCATATAATTCTCTTTAGGTAAAATAGAGACGCCCTGGGGAGTTGCGCAACAAGAACTTGCTGTAGATATATGAAAGCGTGTTTTCGGTACGCACCCGTTGACTAGAAATGTAAATAGAATAATAACTAGTATATTGCAATACTGATTAATAATAATATCAAGATAAATAAATATTGTAAAAAAATCACTCAGTGGTTAACTCTCTGCTATATGCAGATGATGCGGTCCTATTAGCGCAGTCCGCGACTGACCTGCAAACCCTAGTCCACGTAATGGCAGAAGATTGTAAGAAAAGGGGCCTACGTGTGAATGTGAGCGAAACCAAAATAATGGTTTTTGAAAGAGAAGAAGCCAGAACAGATGTTAGAATAGCAATAGGAAATGGTGTGCTAGAACAAGTGGATGAATTTGTTTATCTTGGATGTGGATTCAGTCGGGATGGAAGGTACACCACTGATGTAGAGAGAAGAGTGAATGCAGGAAATAGAGTGAACAGAGCATTGGGACAACTTCTTGGCAGCCACCACCTCAGCCAGAAGGCACGTATCGCAATATACAACGCAGTGCTTGTCCCAACGTAATTATATGGAAGTGAGAGCTGGGTATGCAAAAAGGAGCATGAGAGTAAAATCAATGCGGTCGAAATGCGATCTCTGCAGAGAATCTGTGGAGTGAGACTGACTGACCGCATTTGTAACAACGACGTAAGAGAGCGAGTTGGTATGAAAGAGAGTATTGATGTAAAGATGCGAAAGGGAATGCTCCGATGGTTCGGACATGTGGAAAGAATGCCGGATGATCAACTGGTTAAGAAGATATACAATGCGAAAGTGGAAGGATGTAGGTACAGGGGGAGACCGAGACTCACCTACCTAGACCAAATCGGTCATGTATTGAAGGAGGGTGGAGTCAGGAGTTTTCGAAACCGGCGAGTATGAAGAGAGTTATGAAAGTTGAGGAAGTGAGAGATGTATGCAAGAATAGAGCCTCTTGGCACTCTGTTCTCTCTGCCTACCCCGCAAGGGAAATGGCGTGACGATAAGTTAAGTTAGTTTGTAAAAAAAAATAAGCAATTCGTGTTTAATAAAGTTACCCAAACATTTGCCTAAAAGTCATAATTTTCAAATGAAACTTCAATAATGCTCATTGTACAGAACTACTTTTGCCACAGAGAAAACAATTAAAGAAAGAAAACGCTTTGTTTCACACTGATTTTCTGTGAGAGGGTGGTACTTCCCAGATTGAGTCGGCCCATTCATGCTAGGATAAGCAAGGCTGTACTACTAAAAGAGTAAAGATAATATATCTAACTGTGCAGCATTCCTTCGAGTATTAACAACATCCACTGCGATCGCCAATCCGCCTGCCAAGCGTGGCGATTACGGCACTATCCCCCATTCTTGGGAAGGCCTATGTCCAGCAGTGGACGTTTAAAGGCTGATGGATGGATGGATGGATCTAACTGTGATCATGTTTGGAAATGTCCCGTTGTCCCACTAGTTAAGTGGTGGAGGCCAGATAAGCAGTCACCCCGTGGAAATACTGGAGATTACCTGAAACTGAACTGATCAATAAAGCCAGCTAGGTATATGATAATTTCTAGTGTTCAGTTTATTATTTCTATAGCCACACAAATTATGTTGTTCTTTAGAAGACACTTCCTTCCTATTCTATTGTCTTTGCGGGCAGCGGCAGTTTGAAACAAATTACAAAATTTATTTTGTAAAGTATTAACTTTTCTTCAAGTAACATCAATAATCTACAAACATAAGGTTTAAAATGAGTACATCGTAACCGCCCGCTAACCTGACGTAGATATATCATCCAAATACAAAATACATAAAGAGCCAAAGTGAACAAGTGAACAATATGAAAAATGGTGTCCCTCGACGACGATTTGTTTAACATCAGCCGCTCGCCAAATAAACTTTACAACGGAACTGGAACTGACGGACCGTAGCTCTATACTTTACTCTTGTTTATTTGCTACCTGTAATTATATCGTCATGTCATTTAAAATAATGAATTAATGATGATGGCAAGTATTACCACAGGCCACAGGCGTGCTATACGACGGACTGCATATCGTTACTCCCTCACTGCTTGGTTCTGAGCATTTTTATTAGATTATCTACTAGTTTCTGCCCCCAACCTGGTTTGCATCGACTTCAAACTGAGTCAATAAAGAAATAGAAAACTTTTGAAAAATAAAAAATAAATAACCTTCGAGAATCATTCTTTTTTAAGGATAAGAAGCTTTCTACATAATATGTTATTCCTAGTTATATATTAAGAATAAGTAGATACATCTTAAGAGAATGTAAGCATGTTAGACGCTAAATATATATTATCAAATTTTATATAGATAATCGCGCCACCACTTAGTCTGGTTTATTTTATTGCAATAATCAAGTTTACTATACCAAATTAAAATGTGTGTAAAAACATTTCCTTCCAATAGATGGTGTTGATCTCAGTAAGATATTAGATACACAAATTGGAGTCTTTGAGCAGGTTCTGTGGTAGCCTAGCTGCTAAACGTTTCTCCCATGAACCCCTCTCACAAATATTTGTTAACCACAAAAAATTCTGAGGCCTTATCTAATGTTCAAATCTTGATCGTATCACATTTAGGAAACAAGTCACAGTTGAAAGTCAAGTAGCAATAACGAAGCGGTAACAATATCAGCGAGACTTTGATCAGAGCTGGCGTCAATCAACGCGGGATATAATGTCGTTATCAGCTCGTGCCGTCTGGACCTACTTTATCATTCTATGAACATCAGTGGATGCTGCGCACATCGCTACATATTGAGGAAAAACTTTATACTTGCGAAGCCAGACGTCCTAGTTTGTAAATTAGGAGTAATGAATTGTGAGCGAGTAGAAAACTTTAAGCATTTTTATCCAGATAAGGGATAGACATTGTGCTGATCGTCAATAAATAAATCAATGTTATTGGAAATAAACATTACTACAAGGTTAGAATGGAAACAAGTCACCTATAAAATGAACTGTAAAATAATGTTATTATATTCAAAGCGACATGTTATCATTACTTTCACAAAATGCGCTGCACGGATCTACTCTAGCGACTGTACGTAAATTAACTCACACTATCTTTGCTAAAGAAATCTTTAACTTAAAATAGAAGTAACATTAGTGCTTCGGTTTGTTGCCAAAATATATTGTATCAATACCTTATATATTTGTAAATAATAATGGTTGGAAGTATCAATGTAAAATGTATATATTAGGACATATTTTTTAACTGGGATTGGGATGAGAACCCACGCCTTTTGGGAAACTGGTCCACACACTCAGCCACAGAGCAGTCGCAGCAGTTTTTCGAATTTATCAATTTCTATATTTTTTTTTTATCTTGTCCTAAAATTTGGTTCACTTTACATGCCTGGTCATTAACACATAAAAAATAACATAGTACTAGACCTAAATGGAGGTACAAAACAAATGTTAAAAAATAAAAAATAAAAACAAAGAATGTACATAATTATGTTGCATATATATTTTTAATAATAATGAATTATTCGCTTAAAAAATACACAATACACTTAGAGAAACATAATAAGCTAAAAGGCAAAAGGAAGTGTCTCAGCTCTTCCTGTTTGAAATTGATTTCATGATTCATTTCATTGATTTCATGTTTTTCAGTCATCTTTTTTTTGTTTTTTTTTTGTTAAGGCTGTAAAAAATGTTCCTAACCAAACACCCCGTCGTTCGGGGCAACGAACAGGGTAATATGGGGCCCTCACCCACTAAAGAAACCCGCCGTGTGCCGTATCCCCGCCTTTATTGACGGGCCACCGGAACCATATTACATTCCTTCAGTGGTCCGCCGGTGGCTTACCCTTTCGGGTACCCTCAACTGAGCGACGCATCTGCACACGGAGCGTTGCACCTTAGCGATCCTAGACGATTTTTTTATTCATCTTATGCCAACCATTTCTGTTCACGAGTTTGAGATTTCTATTTCGTACGCTGATGGTATCTGTTGTAATCGCGCCCATCACTCAGAACCTCGCGGCAGCCCTGGCTATTAACAACGCGCCGATGACCTGTCAAAATAATAAGACGCAGCATCCATTTCACGTCTTAAGCCATCATAAATTTGAGAGAAATTTATATATATTATAATCTGTACAATCAGTTAGAGCGGGCAGCTGCAGATCTGACTCGCTAATGCTTAATCATATTTTATTGTGCGAAGCGGTGGAGGAGTGACTCCGTCCTGATTGTTAAATTAATATGGGCGCTTAACCGCTGACACCCTGTCGCGGATCGACTCAAGCTTAATAACAATCGACATCCTGTGCAGAGGCTATAGGGCTAACTAAACTGAGATTAAAACTTATGATTAATTCATTTCGTTTCATATTTTAAGTCTTTCTTGTATTTCAGTTGGCAATAATACGACCAGTTGTAATTGTTGTGTTTTTGTTTGTGTTGTACATGAGGTTCCGGTTTAATTGTTTACTCTGATATTTAAAAAAAACAACCCTTAAGCAGTGATACTCTAGCGGTAATTCTAAGACTACAAAGACAGTGGTACCGAGTTCGATCTCCAGTCCGGGGTTCAGATCTCGTACGACACACACCTCTGACCCTTCAACATTTTTCGAAATTATGTTTGACCACTAATTATCCCTCCTCGGTGAAGGAAAAGATCGTGAGAAAACCTGCATGCCTGAAAAATTTTCCTAACGGCTTGTGAAGTCTGCCAACCCGCACTAGGCCAGTGGACGCGGTGGACTCCAGGAAAGTGTCTAATTAAATAACTTTATAATTAGCAGATTTTTAACCACCGAAGTTTTACTTGGTGTTTGAGAAGTTATCTATATATATGTTATATATATATACTATTATAAAGCTGTAACAGAGCTATGCCTGTACATTTAAGATATTTGAGAAAAAAATACTGATTTAGCCTATATAGGCGTGTCTAAACACCAAACGATTTTTTTTAGATTTTTTGTCTGTTTATCTGTTTGTTTGTTCGCGCATCACGCAAAAACTACTGAACGGATTTTGATGCAACTTTTTTGTTTGATAGCTCTTGATTAGACTTAACAACTGGTATAAATTTTATCCCGCTACTACGAGTATATCGGGAACCTGAGATATAGCCTAAAAGCAGCTAGCTAATTGTAATTAAATTAAAAACTTTTGTCACCAATTCTTCTCGTTCGAAATTAGGTATCGAAAAAATGTGTCTTAAAAATATTAATAACGGGGTCTTTTGATTTTGACTTCTCAGCCAATTTATCTTTAAGTGGTCTAGGCTAGTTGTGAACTTACAACTTATATGATCGACTAGGTTCAGTGAGTTTTGCTCGGCCAGCATCACATGGGTGACTAAATGTGACACCTATTTGTAAATACCTGACCTCCCCTGTACTTCAGAACTAACAGTCATTAGCCATCTTGAATCGAACGCATGTTGGGACGATTTTTGGTCAGTATGTTGCTGTCAGAACACTAAGATACGGTTACTGCCTGAGGATTTTTAGGTGTGTAGCGTAGCAACGTAGTCGCGTAGCCGCGTAACCGCGTAGCACATCTTCGTAACACCGTAGAGACCACGCTTTGCATGGTTTATAACAATCATCTGTTGGAAACTAGACTTATTACTAATGTCATTATAATAAATATGAGTAGGTCATATAAACACACGCTTATTTGTGACTTTGATTTAACTGCTTACTTTTAATGGTATTCGAATTTACATTCTCCATTTGGGCGTATAATCACATCAAGACCAAAAGCAGTCTTTTGTGCCTTATATAGCACCGAAAGTCCAATTTCAAAGTCACAAAGGAAAGTTACAAAGCGATTATTCCAAGAATTTGAATTGTGACTTTGTAATGACTTGCTAATGTGCTGCGTTCCGAGGTTGTCTCCCGGAAGGGCGGCGGGGTTGCTTGATCGACTTTGGGATGTGTTGTGTGTAATTCTTATGTAGATTATAATAGTATAATGTCGGAGCGTGGCCTAATCTAATTCATGGTCGCCGCCACCGTATAAATTATAATCAAGTTTACATTTTACACAGAAGTTTTAATTATATTCACATGCCCTCACTCTTTATAGTTAATTACTTATTTAACACAGTTTAAAATAATACATTAATAATAAATTGTAAAATCACAAGACACATCATCACAAGTACATTTAATTTTTTCTTTTATTTCACATAAAGTAGTAAGTATTTGCTTAAAACAACAAAAAGTGCTCGTATTCCTACTGTAGCATTTCATCTAGTACGTAAGAGCGCCGCGACCCAAACTACCTCTTCGTCCTCTCTCTGACTATTACTTTCCTCTCTATGTACCTCCTCATTCGGTCTGCATCATGTTTCCTCCTCACGTATTCACTCTTTCCCTATCATCTTCTCTCTCTATCTCTGCCTCCTATCCCTTTCACTAGGGTTAACAATCCGCTAGTGATACCTCTACAAAAAAAAAACTGAAATATAGCAAAATAATTTAAGTCGAAAGCACTGTACCGCGCACAAACACCGTGCTTCTCGCAAGCTCCAATAAAAAGGCTTTTTATTGAGCGCCCATTAAGCAACTGTTTCAATTACTATTGAAATTTATATCTCATTTAAGTGCCGCTGGGATATGTTTAGAGCATATAAAAAGCGCTCAGGTGGCGCGCCGAGGAAGCGGAGCTGAACTCATTACCGGGGGCTCGTAAACCCTTAACTCTATGTATATTCTCGGGTTGACCACTGCTAGTTACCATGAATTTTATACTTCCACATTAGAACAGATCATCTAGAAAACAACATAAGATGCCTTAGAAAATGATGGTTCAAATATTTTTGATATAATATATGTGTAATCCTGCTGAGAATGGCTTAGCGGAAAAAGCGCGCGAAGTGAGTTACAGGTTCGTTCAAAAAAATAATTAGCTATACTAACCACATTGCCACAGATTACCTAGAACACGCGTGCTGTTGATATAGCTATAACTTAATTGGGAATGTGAACATTAAACATTTATTAACAACTTCTGGCCGCTACTCCGTTCGCGTGCACTTTCAGTATACGTCTGTATGGCACACTAATTATCTAGTTATCCTACAGAAACTATCAATTTTATTGTTCTGGGAAGCCCATGTCCTTTTCTGCTCTCCAGACTATATATGTGCAAAATTTCATTATGATTAGTTAAGCAGTTACGCCAGTTAGTGAAAGCGTAACAAACAAACTCACTTTACTATTTATAATATTACTAGTATACATATAAACCAGCTCAAAAAAACCAGCTCTCCATTTATTAGTATAGATATTAAGGATTAACCGAGTTAATTTGTACTAGATTAGCTGAATATTACACGCCTCATAAGCGAAGCGTTGTCTACTCCCGCTTTACACAGAACAACTGATTTTTCAAGCTTAAAATGTCTCTATTTATCATATATTGCATTTTATCTACACACGCATATAAAGTACAAACACTATTTTTAACACTCATGATATTTTTGATGCCATTTTTGTTATTTAAGCTAGTTAAAAACTTTTTGAAAAAAATCTGGCTTGGACGTCCCTGAGTTGTAGGTAATGTATGTTAACACGATAATGACCAAAATACTTTACTAATCGAGTCTTTTTTTTCGTTTACGAATTATAATGATTAGGAATAGTCCTATTACTTTTCACGGTCTGATTCGATGTGGTTTAATTGTTATTAAATAAACAAAAAAATACTAAATATTACGCTCGATGCGACACTAAAACCAGTGCCTTTAATGAGAAATACCTTTTTACGTCCGCATAGCCACCGGCCACCGGTGGTTTTACTATCGTCAACAGAACGCCGTTCGCCCGGCCGGTACATTGTTTTTTGTTAAAAGAAAGTTCTTACCTTTGCTTGACGAACTGATGGTATTTGTCAAGTATAATAACTATTTTATCCATAACAATAATTAAAAACACTAAACAAACGTAAATAATAACACACCAACGGAATATTTTTAGCGGCGCGGGGCCCTTTTTTTTCCGTGGCCTTGGCGTGTTCGCGGCCCGTAACTGAGAGGTAGACCAATTTAGAAGTACTTCTTAAATAAGACATGAAACCCATATTAGTACTTTTGAAATTAGCGCTATCTATGTGATTTATTGAAAACTACTTAGTAAGACCAATACATTATTAGTTACTTATCAAATAATCAATTTTATTGGGAATAATGAAGATTATGAGGCGTGCAGTTTTGGATTTTCCAAATTTATTTTTAATTATTTCATATCTATTCAGCTTGACCATCGTTAGTTAGATACTGCTGGCAGTATCTAAAGACGAATTTCCTTTCGTAGCGGTGATTGTTCAATATTATTTTTGTATTTTTATTTACTATTATAGAATGGATATTTTAGGAGGAGAGCCCACCACTCACACACGGATTGTCAATCCCGGTTATCTTTGGACAGAATAACCTAAGATTGCCAATCCGCACTCTCACAGATAGAGGAGAATGCGATAATAGGAAAGTAGCATGCACGATAATGACAAAAAACTCACCAACGCGACACAGCCATGCGATACGGTAGAACTCTCAGAATCACAATATTGCAATATTCCGCAAAAATCCGAACATAAATTCGACACGTGTTTCGCCTCTAAACGAGGCATTCTCAAGAACGCTCAGCAACAAATGAGCCATTTGCGGAATATTGCAATATTGTGGTTCTGAGAGTTCTACCGTATCGCATGGTTGTGTCGCGTTGGTGAGTTTTTTGTCATTATCGTGCATGCTACTTTGCTATTATCATATTCTCCTCTATCTTTGAGAGTGCGGATTGGTAATCTTAGGTTATTCTGTCCAAAGATAACCGGGATTGACAATCCGTGGGTGAGTGGTGGGCTCTCCTCCTAAAATATCCATTCTATAATAGTAACAATGTACTTCCGCCAAGTGTCGCCTCATTCAATTAATTATCTTATTTTTATTTAGCTTTTGTAGTTTTTTATAAAAATGTAACCAACACAAAAATACTGTTTATCGCTGCTAACGTGATCTTGTTAATAATACTATTATATTAATAACCCGAATCACAGACCAGTTTGTAACGAGATCATATATTTCTCTAATAAAAGTATATAGACCATTACTATTTATAGAGCGTACATTCACGTGAAAGTGCCTTTTACCTAGCTGATCGCACCTGAGACACGCGAAAATACTTTGTTTGTGGATCGATTCTATTTTACGTATATGGCAACCAATCATACGACCCGATTCATAGTTAGCGGTTGCTTTAGCCGTTAGCATTCACACATCACTGTACGAGTAGTCTCGTATTTTTACAGATATAAAGGAAAGCACTTACATAGGGCAGCGTGTTGATGGACTAAATATACAAGTATCATTTCCAAATTCTTACACTTTTTCGGATGTCGTACGAGGCGACTGAGGGAAAATCAGTTATCACCCATTACATTACTAATGGTAGGGTTGGACTACTTACATGTTATTACCCGAGTGAATCAGTACTACCCTCAACCATGTGACCAACCATGAAAATGCGTTTTAGTGTTATTTGATTGTAGCGGAAATTAGCTGTTCAATCATTCATTTCGATCCACGAAATGAAATGATAAGCAGCTGCTTTGCAGTGCTCTAAGTATTATTGAGTCCATGGCTGGCGGTTACCAACTACCATCAGGTGGGCCGTGGCTCGTCTTGCACTATAAGCAATAAAAAAGAGTCACGAAAGGCATTGGGACTTTGGGTTTTAGTTTAATACATGCAAGGAAAATATTAATTAAATCGATTAAACACAAAAAAAATCGAGTATAATCCGAACCCCCACATTTTTATGTCTATTAGGATCATCATTTTATATGTGTGATGGCGCTTTTGATAAGTATTTTTTTTACTTATGCTCAGTCTCTAAGGGTCAAAGCGTAATGTTTATACTAAAGCCTTCCTCAAAAATTGGAATATCAAATGCAAAAAGATTTTTCCTAATTTGCTTATTAGTTCCAAAGATTATCGCGTTTAAATAAACAAACCCTTCAGCTTTATCATATATACTTAAACCGCAACATGTAACGATTTAAGCTACATACTGGTACAAAAGTACGACATAATGGCATAATGTAACTGCAAGATTCTTGGGTATTTCATCTTCACGGCTTTCGTCGAACACAATCAGGTCAGCGTATAGCAACTTTCTCATTAACACTACAGGAAATGTTGGAAAAAAACTTGATCTCAGCGCCCATCCCGCGTGAATAGGATACGAGTAATTCAATCAGCCTTGTCTATTACAAGAAAGACGAGTTTCATTGGAGTACAATCTGGTGGATGATCGTAGGGGGTCACTGGGGGTCACCGCCCCCCGGAATAGCTGCCATTAACGAATAAAGAGAGGTATTTTCCACCTGATAACGCTGTTTGCTTATGTTCACTGCGGGCGCTTCAAGCGATTCTTGTTATTGGATTTTGTACGAGTGTTCCTTTGTGAGAGACGTGAGCACTTGATACAGACATCTCGTGAGATCTTATGTCGTCACTAGTGACGGCTCCTGGCTTGGCACTCGTGGACATCGGCTTTTAACACATACATCGACAAAGCATGTGTGAAGGATATCTACTTCTACAACCAAAACACAGATACTGTACAGCTATTTAAAATCATTTTACAGTGAAATCTCCAACTTTGTAGTAGATAAGACCTACCACAAATTCTGCCATATTATATGCCATCTCTATTTAAGACAGAGTATGTAGGTAGATAGAAATACTAATAAAGTTATGTAGTTTTCATCGAAGTCAGAGAAACGGAAATGTTCCTCTCTCCTTGTGGTCCAAATCAATTTTCCTGATCACAAATATGGGAATTTAGAATGTAATACATTCTAAAATACTCATCTACAATAATCATTTAAGGTATGACATCAATCATCGCACAAGATAATGTGTTAAGTTGTAAACCGTACGAGTGAGAACTCTACCAAAGTTTTCTCATTTAAAAGATCTGGCGCACCGCTCGCACTAAACATTATTGTATTTAGCTCTGAACACATGAACAGATGAGGGTACAATTAATTAGTGAGTTTGTGTTTGACGTAATCTGCTAACTATAACGCTGCGTCGGCGCCCAAACTAAAGCCACGCCTCACCTGTGGTGCCTTCACGTGATCGATGATTTAACGATGCTTGTCTTGTTTACAAACGATCACGAAACTCCCTGCCACGGCACCACTTCATATGAATGATAAATAGTTTAGAGTGTTCAGATAATACTCGACTCTTTGGGTCCAAAGGCAACGCAGACTTATTGGTACATGATCAGGCGTATTCCTTTATTCCCATTATTAAGCAGTGATCATACCATCCATCCATCCATCCATCAGCCTTTTAACGTCCACTGCTGGACATAGGCCTCCCCAAGAATGGGGGATAGTGCCGTAATCGCCACGCTTGGCAGGCGGGTTGGCGATCGCAGTGGATATTGTTAATACTCGAGGGAGTGCTGCTGCCCACTCCCCCGGTATTCCCTCAGTCGGCTCTTACGACTCCCATGGGTGGAGAGGGGTGGGACAATTCTAAAGCTGGCCCCACACGGCATAGTGATCATACCAAAGGCAATCAAATGAGATAACGGTACATATTAGAACTATACATATTAAGAACAGAACTATGCATATTAAGTAAGGTCGCATATATCACTCTCTCTAATTAATTGATATGTAGAATAATGATAATAGCTTATAATTATAATTAAGCAATGATTAATATTTATACAGTTAGTTTGTATAAATGCTAGCTATACAAATTACAATAAGGCCCTGTTCTATCTGAAAGGTATATACCTACTACACACAGATAGCTTGAGTTACGAAAAAGTTATAAATATGTTAGGTACTCTTTATAGATGGTACAAAACAGTCAGTATGGAAACACACAATATAACTAGAGATAGTTACGGAAGTAAATATGTAGTCCTCGGCCTCGACCCACAAAAGTAAACCTCAATTATATGTTTTTAATGAGCACCGAACAACATGTGCCACTAATTTCTCGTTACCCCAAAATGTTTCTTTTAATTTCCTCTTTTGTCCTACAAAACAACAGTCTTATTAAGACTAAACAGAGTTTACACTCGCGGCTTTTAGCTGTTTAACTCACATTTTTGTAGGTGTAAGGAGGTGTGCGGGCTTTGTTGTAATAAATAGTAATAGTTTTCTCATCAAATTACTTTGTTATGAATTCTCTATCATCTTTTCTATCCAATAATAACAATAAACTACTGGTCAATTGCAAAATAAAATATATGAGTTTCTTGTATGGAGACCACCTTTTAATTTTAAATTTTACTTTATTTTTATTGTTGTTGTAGTGACAGAAATACACATTCTGTGAATGCTTCACTTAACCTATTACGGTTCGTGAGATACAGCCCGCTGACAGACGGACTGACGGACAGCGGAGGCTTAAGGATAGGGTTCCGTTAGCACCCTAATAATTGTTTATTCTTCTTTAGTTATTAAACATATTTGAAATGAGAAAATCAAAAAAGCCCCGAACCGCGTCTTTACTTATTTATTAGGAATATATAAATAACTCCAATTCTCAAGTTCCTATCCTAAAAAACGATTAATCCAAAATAATTAAAACAAATAACCAAAATCTAATTTTCAAAAAGTGTATACTCAGTAACTGCATTTTAACAAATACTTTCATACAAAACCCCATAATCCAAAAACCTTTCTTAGCGGATGCTTACGTCGTAACATAAACCTACATTCCTTTTAGTTCTGTACACTCAGCAGTTTTAACTGTCCGTTGATTTTCAATCAGGACAAGCAATTTCACAAATAAGCGAGTGTTTATATGACCCACTCATATAAATAGACTAGCGCATCAACCGCGACGTCGCTCGCATCATAGTGATAAATCTATTTGGGATAGGATTTGCATAAAATCCTTTGTTAGTGATCACCTACAGTATCAAAGAAATAGTCAGCCAGTAAGTTGTTCGTTTTATATTAATAATAGATAATGTAGGTAACTTTTTAGTTCGTAATATTGGAGTACCTTAAATAATATGTCTTGGACATGATGTACTGTGATTACTGATTAGTAATTGATAAAACTTTCTTACAAAATAATAAGCACATCAAAGCATAAACTAAAAATCCTTTGGTAGAAACAAAAATATATAGAATCAGTCGTTTAGAAAGTAACGAGTACCTTTGTCCGTTGGAGTGGCGCCTTTTGTAGGGCCGGCGCGGTAATGGGCAGACCCTTTGTGTAAATATATTCTAGTAATTGTGCCCCCCTCCCCCTTGCGCTGTCTCGCCCTTTATAGCCCCTCGCTGAAGAACATTTACGTCATCATAATATTGTAGGAATGCTTTGTTGTACAACGTCATAATCGACGTCCATTGTAAAAATTACTAAGAAAATCCTCTTCATTTTACATATATGCCTACTAGTTGTATTACTCAGTGATGGTAACAACTTTTCTCTTAATAAAATGTATTATCAAAATGTGAAATCGAAAAGCAGCAGGTTCAAATCCTGCTCGTGACTGTTATTTTCGATTTCACATTTTTCACTTTGTGTTTAATGTATAGTGCTAAGCATGCCAAATGCTAAAAATATATATAAAAATATCTAAATATTTATAGGGTTTGCGTCATTATTAGGTAAAATCTTAATTGTAAAATTAAGTTTACCTGGTCAGTATAATGTATGAAAATACTTCCGACAGATGGCGCAGGCGTCACCCAAAGACGTTAAGTAGGAATGTGTTATCGAAATTAGCAGTCAGGAGCAATTGTCACGATGGCTGAATTGGCAAAGCATCTGGACGGTATCCAGGAGATGCAGGTTCAAATCCTGCTCGTGACTGTTATTTTCGATTTCACATTTTTTCACTTTGTGTTTATAACCTAAATGTCTGTCTGTATTGTCTATGACAATACGACTACCTTTTTGGTTGTTGTCTTTGCTATGTGTAATCGTGTAAGATTAATTATCAAGTAATAAAGAATAGTCGGAATGATTAAATAGTGTGTTTATTAAAGTACTCAGTTTCCCGTTGTATTAAAAGATACAACAACTGGCGACGAATTAAGCGGAAACCATGAGTGTGGAAGAAAATGTTAACACGATTACAGGTGGCATCAGGGACGATGCCCACCAGGTTGTATACGTTATGGCACCAGCGGCGGCAACATTACATATTATGCCAAACTTCGACAGCAGCAAATGCAAATTGAAAGTATACTCTCAGGTATTTATCAGTAAAATGAAAGTACATGAGGTCAGCGAAACAAAATGACCGCAGTACTTGCTAACATTCATTGGGTTTGAGATGGTGACATTACTGACGGAGTTATGTTTCCCTGAAACAATTGAAACCAAATAATAGAACAACGTTTAGATGCGGAACCTTCCGAAATAACAGAGTACTTTAATAAACACACTATTTAATCATTCCGACTATTCTTTATTACTTGATAATTAATCTTACACATTAATATGGGACGCAGCCCATAAGCCATAGCAAAGACAACAACCAAAAAGGTAGTCGTATTGTCATAGACAAAACATTTAGGAGGTGCGTTCACAAAGTATACAACAGTTGTTTCTGTAGTTACAGAGTGAAAGCGTAACAAACAGACAAAAAACACTTTCGCATTTATAATATTAGTAAAGATTCTATGTAATCCCAATCAAAGCGATCAATTTTTTAACTCTCTGCGAGCCCAAAGTGATCACCTCAACCAGCGGTCCTGTGCCGCCTGCATCCGACGACTCCCTGTGGCAACAATATCCGATTGAATTACACAGTATTATCTATAAAAATAAATAAAATTAAAATGTCTGCTTAGACATTACAATAATAGCTTTTTACTAGTTCAAAAAAAATGTTTTTGTCTGTGTCTGTCTACTTGTCTGACTGTGTGTTTGTTCTGGCTAAAAATGGCTGGACCGATTTAGACGGGACTTTTACTGGCAGATAGCTGATATTATAAGGAGTAATTTAGGCTACTTTTAAGTTGGAATAATAATTAGGATTCCGCCCATATTATCTTCTTCGCGGATGAAGTCGCGGGTAACGGCTAGTTACAAAATATAATTAAACATTATGGGTGCATTCCGATTATTTACTAAACCGTCTACTGGGCACCGTTTCAGACTCCACGCTGTTACGGAGAATTTCCTGATTGACAACATTACTTCTTGCACGACCGATTGGAACCTATCTCGTTGTTTGGTTATGTATCATATACTTGTACTACTGGACTAACGGGGACTTTCTATTCCTTTGACATGTAATATATAAAATGGAGTACGGCACTTAGTTCTAGAGCATAATTATTGTTTTGCAGGATCGTCCTCTCGTGCATAATGCAAGTGCCAGGGTGTTCCACAGCAACCAGAGCCTGGTGCTGCAGAAAGTCACGCGGCACAGTAGTGGCCGATACGCCTGCTCCGCACTCAATGCTGAGGGTGAGACCGTCTCCAACGAGCTGCATTTTAGGGTCAAATGTGAGCATCTTTCTCTCTTTATAATTAATAGAAATTTAACTAAATTAAACCGTACCAACGTTACAATTTATACTCCTTTACAAAACGACAACATTACCATTTTTAATTTTTTTTTCTCTACATCTGCTAACCGCACTTAATATATTAAGGCTAAGCTTATGCTGCTACGCAGGCGACGCAGATCCACATAGCACAGGAAAGGGTAGATTTTGTGATACGTTGAACGTCCTTAGCTCCTTAGGCTGCGTACGTTGCGGCGCAGGCACGTGCAATGCAGACATGTCTCTATCCTCCTGCACGTGCCTGTGCCGCAACGTACGCAGCCTAAGGGTGTTCGAAGCATAACAAATTCTGCCCTTCCCTGGGCTGCGCGGATCTGCGTCGCCTGCGTCTCAGCATACGGTTAACCTTAACCTCATTTTTACATTTTAGAAACTGTACCCATATAGTTTTAAGACTGTACTGTAGTGGTAGAGCCTCGCTTGTCCCAGCTCGAATGGGCCCGACTTGATCGCGGCAGATCATCAGCGTGAAACAACAGTAGTTACTCCAACCGTTCTGTTTTGTATAGTGAGTGAGAGCGTTAAAGACTCAAACCCCTTTCCTAACCTCTCCAAGAATGGCTCCACCCCGTCTCTTCCTATGGGAGTCGTAAAAGCCGACTAAGGGGGGACCGGGCAGCAGCGTTCCCCTGTGTACTAAAATCCACACTGCGATCGCCAACCCGCCTGCCAAGCGTGGCGATTATGGTAAAACCCCCATTTTGGAGAGGCCTATGTCCAGCAGTGGACGATGAAAGGCTGATGGATCACAAATTTTATCTATCAAAACTTGAATTTCAATAATACCTGACAGTTTGTTATACTCAATGGGCGATCTTATTGTCAACAACAATTCTTATTTAATTTAATCTTTTATTTTCAATAACATATTTGATAAATGGAAGTCCACAACCTATATACACTTTTATTTTCAAGAATATTAGTCATATAACGAATATCTAAATATTCAATAAATGTTTGCTTAACTTTCAATAGTTCACACTATTACTTGAGTGTATATATTCCGCACATATCCGAAAGCTACGTTAGCGATGAACGTGGATATATGCTCATCTCATTGACAGTATTTTGGATTCAGTGCTAGCTCACTAAATCTCCGAAGGATTCGACAGTTTCATGCAATATTCACACACCATTCGGGTCGTGTCGTTTGCGTCAAACAGAATTATGCAAGATAAAGCTCACATATTGGAATTCGACGAAAGTTTGGAACAAGTCGTTGGAGCGCGGACCTAGCGGTTCCGCCCCTCGCACATACAAGTTACGTAACTACTTATTTTACGTTCATATCTAAAGTAAACCAACACGGGATAATATTAACCTGATTGTCATCTCAAAAGCGTAAAGTTATATTTCATCACTAAAGTTTAGAGTGGTATGGAAAACTCATTCTGCAGCGCGTCCATGACAATACCTCTCAAAACCCAAACAAAACTAATCAGCTCAGACAGAACAATGCGCGACTGAGCCACAATCATTGCTCAGTATTAATTATACGTGACATCAAGTTGTTGCGCAGCCACGGTCGCTGTGGTCGCGCGACCTTGCCGCGACACAAACTTTCCGGTAATTGTTTTTCTTGCCTCTACAAAACAAACTCATACAACGGGTAAACATTTTTGTTTGACGATTATAGATTTAACAAAGTTAGTTATTTCTATAAGTTTAGTTTAATTATTACCTTTTACTGATGACTTTTCATGAAATACATTTTATATTTTTTGCTTGAAATGTGGTTGCTCTATTATATATAAAGGAACTTATTTCCGGCGGCGTGACGGTGACATCCGGCGTGTGGGGCTGTAGGCACAACATGCTCAAGTTGATTACGTAATCAAGATCAAACTTGACGCGTTTACAACATAATACTTGAGATATATATCACCCCTGTTTCTACTGACTCCAAATTAACTAATCAATGTAGGTACATATTGTAGACACATATACAACATTGTATACATACATGGTCTCAACTGAGTTACTTAGAGTTTTACGCAGAAACAATGTATTGCCACATGTCATAAAACCTTCCGCGGGACAATTTTCACCCCGGCGGCTAAGAGTCGTGACGGGTGGTGAGCCACATCACCACCATTTCAATGACTGTTACTAAGAATCTTTATTTCGTTTCCAATAGTCTTGCTGTTTAATAGCTAGTTACGTGTCATAAAAGCAACATAGGCTACAAGCATTTAAAATTAAGCTATAAGGCCCTCAAAATACGAGTATGTCTCATAATCATGCGTTCAAAAACTAGTGTGTGAGCTTAACAGTTCTAAATGTCAATTTATATTAAATATCGAGGCGATGGAGCGCGCGTCGCTCCGCGGTCGACCGTAGTCAATTAGCTCGGATTAGACGTCGGTGATTAAGCCCTACTCGACCGCTGCCTAAACATAAATAATTAACTTGTATGAATTAGATTCTATTAGAATAGTTGCAGTCACGGGTCGCGTAGCGCTCATTGATTCAGATAACCCAACTATTTCCAAAATCTTTACCAACGAATAGTGTCCATCTGTTTTGCTTATTAGGAGATAATATCCCTAGCAAAGTAATTTTAAAAGCGAACATAGCTGTGAGTTACATCGCTATAAATATTTTGTTTTCCTGAAAAAATATGTTTGGTAATGAAGCTGTTATTGGTCGTTTGTCGAAGCGGTTCATGGGTGGATCTCATTACACGCGTTGTGCCTCCGTCCTGATCACTCGTTTAGATGGAAAATGTATGAATGCTATTCATTTTGGATTATCCAATTATGTTGTGTAATCGCTCTTTAAGGGTAGTTTAAGTAAGATTCAGCGTCATGAAAGCGGACATCGCAGCTGTGTCCTACCGGGCCGGTTCGAGGTGGAACTAAGAATAAACGATAAACCCTCATTTATAATGCAGCGATGCAGTCGCTGAGCCAGGGGAGATACAGTTTAAATGTCTATTTTAGCATCTAACATATTTTTGGGCAGATGACTTCTCTACAAACTATAATAAAATCACTTCTATAACCGCATTATTAGAATGTTATTTTATACTTACTACCTAAAATCCACACCAGAGTATCTTACAAAAGCGGTTTCAAAAGATGCTATCCGTCTAAATAAAATTTATAGTGCAAATTGTACATTCTTAAAGATTACCTTTGCACTGCACTGACATAGGAAGGGTTCAGATTCCAACGTTCAGTGCCGAGTGTTGTGGATTCGATCCGTAAACAAGTGTGATCCACAAATACTTGTTCTTCTAAGTTTGAGTTAATTAATAACACCCAAACTCAGAACCCTCCCTTAACTGTATACTAGTAAAGATTCAGACTACATATTCTGTTCCATACCGTTCCTATTCTGGCCCAGGATGCACAGTGGACGGAAACGGTATCAAGGGGTTATAAACAGAGGCTTGCGATACGCAAGGCTATAATATAATTTAAACTCACGAGTGTTACTATTAACTAAATTAAGGTAACCAAGCCAGAATGATATCCCGGGTCAGGCCAGACGAAA
Source organism: Leucoma salicis (assembly GCA_948253155.1). NCBI lineage: Eukaryota > Metazoa > Arthropoda > Insecta > Lepidoptera > Erebidae > Leucoma > Leucoma salicis. The sequence goes on along the minus strand of OX411806.1, from coordinate 349,358 downwards.
CAGATAAGTACCTATACTGGGTACTACTTAGCTTGTACTGGCCCACAATTTACGTATGGTCTCGAACGTTCAATACCTTAACTATTAATATTAATTAATCGTGAACAAAGGGCACACACGAGAATATAAAAAAAAACTATACAAATACAAACACAAAGTGAAAAATGTGAAATTGAAAATAACAGTCACGAGCAGGGCAGGCATTATCCTGCTCGTGCCTGTTATTTTCAATTTCACATTTTTCACTTTGTGTTTAATGTATAGTGCTAAGCATGTCAAATGCTAAAAATATATATAAATAAAAAAAACTATTGACGTGCGACTCATAATCCAACATACAATCATATTATCAAAGTCATACACCAAATACACTCAAAGCAAAACCACGACTTATTAGACCGACCGATTCACTCTCGTCCGCAGTCACAATGATTTCACTTCCTATAATTTATAATTTAATGATTTCAAAATGTACGCTTGGTACCGAACTTAATAGAATGTTTTTTTATAGAACGAACGGGTGAGAAACAAGCATACCTGACGGTACGCGTGGTTACCGTAGCTTATAAACGCTAGCAACACCAGAAGCTTTACTCGCGCCTCACCATCTCCAAGGAAAGGGATAAGATGTAGAGAGGAAGGATGATAAGAGGAGGATAGGCACCCCTAACCCCGTCGGGTTTGGGCTTCCGGCGCCCTTACTTACCATACGTAACACAACAGTAATATACCTACCATTGCTACACGCTGATCTTCTATGAGAAGGTGGTACTTCCCCGATTGAGGCGGCCCATTTATGCTGAGATAAGCAAGGCTCTGCAACTACTTTTTATAATAAAAATAATAAGTACCTACGTATGTTATTGTTTGTCATTGTGCTACTCCGGTGTCTGCGCGACGTTAAGCGTAAGAGGGCCAGCCAGCGATGTAAGCCGTCCAGTGTGTCACCTATGACAGCGTCTATCCGATGTTCATCGCGTCTGAGTGCTCGCGCTCTAATTACCATTGACCCTAATTCCCATTAACGAGCGCCCGACCTTCGCCCGGGTCACCTTGACACCGCGCGGTATCCCCTCGCCCAATATTCCCATCAATCAACTCGTTAAGGGTGACACGTATAATGCCACGATAATCACTTGTATCAGTTGTTGAGACGTCTTTAGGTTTGTCAACGATAGCATCTCGCACACACACAACATGACAGTACATCATTATTTGTATTCCAACGCGTAAAATCCACTTGTAGACAGATCATAGGTAACTTTGTTTGCCGATAGTGTCTTTCATAACAGTGAACGTTGGAATGTATTAATGATAATTTTTGGCTTACGAGACCTTGGCTGTGCTACCGGTACATTTTCCAGTATATTATTATATAATTACAGTATATTGATACAATGAAAATAGTTTTAAGATTTTTCTTCTTGAAATCTAAAAAAATATCCTCGGTAAATCATCGCGAGTATAGAGTTGCTTGGAACTTACGAGCGTACCAATATAAATTAAACTCGTATGGAGCGGGTTTCGTAAATGATTCGCTAAGTTCCATAAGTTTTCTTAAGAAATTAGAAATACTATGGACTTCTTGAAGGTTTTTGACCTATAGATATAGAACTATTTTCTATAATTTGTATTCAAAATTTTAGTCCTAGTAGTTTCGGAGATAAAGGGGCAGAGGTCAATTTATACTTATTTTCTTAAATAACTTCAAAACTACTTAAATTATTATCTTATAATAATAAAAATATTTATTGAGGTTTTCACAACAAACCCTTTCATTTGATATACCTATATCACAAACTTTTTTTTAATTTTCTATTTAACGGCCAAAAGTTAGCTCCGTGTTTAAAATTTATTTACACGTCTGTGTTTGGTTCACAGCCTTACTACCCCAAACACAGACATTTAACCACATAATCATTCGTAAATATGTTTGCCAAATGTCAACACAAGTGGTCTTGTAGTTTCGGAGCAAATTGGCTATGACATACAGATGGGACAGACAGACTGACACACATAAAATTATTGTATTGTGGTAGCTCTTCAATACGCATGGACATTTTCGAATTAATCAGGCGTCTAAACTTTTACGACGACATTTATTATTTTACTAGAAACAAATATTTGTAAAAGTGAAATAAGGGATATTTTAAACGCGGCTTAGACTATAATTTAAAGTGGAAATTTGGAGTTTTAGTAGGTTTCTACGATAGTTTAGCGGTATAAAACGATCTTTTAGATAGCAGAAGATACAAATTCCAGTCCTGCTCGTAGCAAATTTGCCTTTTTCCACATTCAAAAAAATTGTTTTTACTCTCTCATTTGTAATAAGGACCCCTGCTTAGCAGTGTTGCAGTAATATGTTGATGACGCACGCATCGTGTATAATATGTTACTGAAATGCTTCCTCTTTATGTTGGATTTGTGGCGTTGTTTAACATAAACGACGGCCATACTTCACGCGTCCTCCCTATACATTAGGTGCCGGCAGATAACCACGACGTCCCTTCCTAAATTGAGCGCGTCGGATAACGCTACAGTACACTCCAGGACTTTGTTATCTTAAGTCAGTCAGGAACAGTGTCGGGCCGTCATTTGTGTTAGGTAATTAAATATGTATTAAACTAATATAAGTATCTTGATTTTATCTCGGTCATGATAATATACAGAATATAAAATAATGATCCCCTTCAAGTCTGTAATATTTATTATTCTCATGCCGGGAGAAGACTTGTGCCCCACAGCCGGACAATAAGTATAAAAATGTATGGTAATGTATATATCTATTTCATGCAAAACCAGACCGTGACAGGGTGTACATACAACAGTTCAACCTTTTTATGGTTCTTATGGGTACTAAATTATTATTTTATATAAGAGAGTGTAATCTTTCTGCGGCCTATCTGATCGATGTAAATTGACTAGTATGACCTAATGTGATGATGGGTTCCCGCAGATGCGCCGTCGTGCCGAACAGGTGGTGTGTCAGTAGTGGGCGCGGCGCGGGGGGAGGCGGTGCTGATCGTATGTGAAGTGGACGCAGACCCCCCCGCCGCCGTCTTCAAATGGAAGTTTAACAACTCCGGGGAGACTATTGATGTCGCTGCTGACAGATACACCTCCAATGGCAGCGCTTCCAGCCTCAAGTAAGTTAACCTAAACTGTCAATAGTATAGTTATGAATTGTAGCAGATAGCTTGAGGTAAGGCACCACTACCTACCAGAAGAGATGAGAGAATTGCAGATAAGGCTAACTATCCTGCTCCACAAATCGAAAAACATCGTGGTGTTTAGGTCCAGCAACCATTGAAACTTTTTGGAGTCTGTACCTGTCAAAAATCAAAATTTCTAGTTGCTAAAACCTGACCTGGTTAAGACTCCGTTTTGGTGCGCAACTTGATTGTAATCTTCTACCTGATTCCTAAATTGACAGTTGCTCAGTGAGCTATAAGCACAAGACCTCTTGAGGTCTCTGTAAGCAACAAACTCTGATCCAATATAACCAAATCACAGAATCAGTAGGTATTTTTTTTCTATTGCTAATGATGGCAGACGAGCCACGGTCCACCTGATGGTAAGTGGTAACTATCGCTCATAGACTCAACTATACCGAGAGTATTAGCAAGCCGCTGCGCACCATTTCATTTCTCAGATATGAAATGAAAGAATAAAGGGCTATCTTCTGCTACAGCCAAAACACAGTGACGTGCTTTATGACCAACACACGAGACGGTGGTACCGAACCGTTCGGGACCTACAGCAAGTGAGTACTCTCACTTGGTACGCAGCCAATTGGTGGTACAGGAATGCAATTGGTGAATGGCTGAACAAAAGAATATCGCAGAAATATAATAGATTTTCCACACACCTATAGGTATATTCATTTCGCATTGATTACTTCCTTATTATGATAGTACCCGGTTTAATATAATGATTTTCCACCAGGTACACCCCCGTGGCAGACCTTGACTACGGCACGTTATCGTGCTCCGCATCCAACGAGGTGGGTGCGCAGCTCGCGCCCTGCGTCTTCCAGATGGTCGTCGCTGGTCAGTCTACTTATTATTAAACAAAAATACTCGTTTATTATCGTTTAGTATTTGAATCCCACAACTGTAGCAATCGAAGAGATTGCTTGTTATATTACACCATCTGTGCATTTATAACAAATATAGTTGTTGGAATATAATGCTCTTGGTCACCAGGTAAGCCGCATGCTCCTCGAAACTGCACGCTGTGGAATCAAACATTGGACTCGGTGGAAGTTTCGTGCGTGGCAGGCTTTGACGGAGGCCTGCCACAGAAGTTCCTTCTCGAAGTGTACTCCACAGATGGAGACAGCTCCTCACCAAGGTATAACACTAACTTTTTATTGGAAACTTGCCATTAGATATAATAATTTAATACACCCAAACAGATATTCAGTGGCTCAAAAATGAAGTTCTTCATCAGATCATAAAAAAATCATATACTAAAACTTTTCTTGATGATTGAAAACAAAAACCCCATCCAGATCGGATCAGAAGACTTTGAGAAAATCTCGGACTTACAAACATAGGTACATGCAGCGCGTCAAATACAGAACATCATTTTTTTGAAGTCGGTTAAAAATTACTGTTTTGGAGAGATTTTCTTCGATCCAAAAAAAACAGTATTTAGATACGAAGATAGTCTTAGAACGATTAATTAAACCTTAAAAAGAAAAAAAGCAAAGTTAAGTCCTATTGAACTTCTGCCTTTCGACTCATACATATCAGAAATGTTGTCCAATCTCCTAACCAACAAGTGATACTCAGGAGGAGGGGGCGGAAAACATAACATATATAATCCTTAAATCACAAAGTCACGCATATTGTTAATACATATAATACAATATAAATACTCTTACATTTCGTTGCGAAACGACTCGTACTGCCACGTATTGTGGGGCGCGGTGACACGTGAATATTATTAGAGTCAATGTGTGCATGCCTCGTGGGGACGTGACATTGCCGGAGCTCAGTCGAACTCGCTCATAGGGATGTCGGCTCCCATCAGTGTTTAATATAGATACAATATAGCGGAGTTCCGTGTTAATATTTTCTTTTTTATTTTGTTAAGATTGATGACCAAGCTTAATAAAAATATGAAACATTAGTAAAAATAATGAATAAAAAATCATTATAAATAATTTGGAAACTTTACCTTTTGTCATTGTGGTCACGGACTATTTGTCAGGCTTTCCGTGGCTCGTCTGCTACCATTAGTTTGTTACAAAAATCTTTTTCCAGTATTTATCCTCATAACGTATTACTAAGTTTGGAAATATGTCCGGTAGACGGCAATAGGCTCGTCCCCTATTACGTAGGGCTTAAACATAGCTGGTGAATCGTGGGCGTGTAATATACCTCTACCTACCCCTTCGGGGAATACAGGTGTGATGTTATGTATGACTAAAACTAATACCTGTGTCATTTCTTGAGGTATATGCTTACTCCACACCAAATTCCATGACAATTAACTCAGTGGTTAAGCTGACATACCATGACAACTAAAAAGTTACTGCGAGTATCGCAATTATAATATTACACTGATGACTTTTCTTCTATGAGTTTGTGCTCGGCTGTTTACTAGAAGAGTATGTAAAGTTAAGTTAAGTTGGCCGTGTGGGGCCGGCTTTAGAATTGTTCCACCCCTCTCCACCCATGGGAGTCGTAGGAGCCGACTGAGGGAATATCGGGGGAGTGGGCAGCAGCACTCCCTCGAGTATTAACAACATCCACTGCGATCGCCAACCCGCATTACGGCACTATACCCCCAATTTGGGGAGGCCTATGTCCAGCAGTGGACTTAGAAAGGCTGATAGATGGATGGATGTAAAGTTAACGAAGGGCTTCGGATTTAATTAGGTATGAGTAATGACAGAATTCTTAAGCGCTGCAAGTGCCACTTAAATGAAATTTTGCTGATTAATAAATTGCATGCAAACCTACAGATGACTATTCATATTATAGTATTCTCTAACAGTATCAAGTACAGTATCACGGAACCAAGCCCGAGTGCGCCAGTTCAACGTTAGGAGCATTGTTTTTAATATTACAGAGGCAATCTGGGGCTCAAGCTGCGCCCCGGGGGCTGACGTGCGCGGACTTAACGACACCGTATTATTACAAAATCCCTTTATTATATTTCCCTGAACGCGGCGGCTTAAGTGAAATAATGTGTATCGGAACAGTAATGGATATGCGACTGTCGCTGATATTTTATTATTTTTATGTATCAGCACCGAGCGGCTCATCGGGAGCATGCGACATGGCGGGCAGTAAAGAGTTACACGCGTTACTTACTCGTAGCTCACGTCCAATATATCACGTTATATGTGATGCTGTATGACTTTATATGTGACATTTGCACACTTGTCACACAATATGATAAAACAACAAGAGTTTATCTGTACAAACGTGAGATAGAAACTTCACTGCTTGAAAAATTATACGAGTAGTTAGCACAAGTTAAATTATTCGCTTCCTAAGATCACCCACGCGGTAATTAGTATGTGGTAATATCTGGGCAAATCCAGACAAAATTAATGAGCATAAATAGTTGTGTGAATCAGATAGGTAATTGTAAAAAATATGTACATTAATTCCTATTTTAATATGCCTATTTAAATGCTCCACGGCATCAAAGATCATCTTAGAACACTTTCAACACCACAAAGTCCAAAATGGCGGCGGACATACAACTATTATTAGTCTGCTCAATAAGTTGACGTAATTTAGTTGAGCAGTTACCGCTCGAACGATCGGTAAGGTTAAACAACTTTCACGCGACTGGCAATCAGCTGGGTAACCAAATGTGATAACTATTTATGAACATTTAAACTGCCCCTTGCTTCGGAAAGCACGTTAACCAGTGGATACCGGCAGTCAGTCATCTTAGCAGTTGTTACAGATTTTTGGAAACCTAAATACTAATCTAATTCTGATCTTCCTGTTTCTCCGTGTAAATAAAAGACAAGGGGTCTACTAAAACCGAACAGACCAGAAACTGTCCCCAACAAATTTTGAGTTGATGTGAGAGTTTCTCTTGATTATCATTTTCTATTTCACATTTTTGCACTTTGTGTTCTGAAAACAACATTATTTTTGTTTTCAACATACACGTACTACAAGAGATAGTTACACCATTAAGTCTCCACATAAAGCCTTCGCCGGGCGCCGCTCGTTGCAATAAACATCGCTTCAATGCGTAAATGAATCCGTGTGTGGGTCCCTGAGTACAATCCCGTGTAAACACGGAGCCTCATTAAAGTTGGCGGAACAACGTTAATTATAAGCGAATAGGGCGGGCCCTGACACACACAACCACCCACACACGTGCACACTGGGGCAGGTCACATAGTCGCATACTGTTCCTGACAAGTCGCGGTTTCTTTTAGCACTGTATCAAAATTAATATAAAAAATTAAATTAATACAAATATAATTATTATATTCAATTTTTGTTAAGAAAAATTGTAAATCCTATAGCTTGTATCCAGTTTTTAGAAACACTGATATACATACGCTCTGCCACTTTGCTATTGTCAATATGCGTGCGTCAACTAAATCTGTGAGCTTTGTCTGTAATTTCTTAATAAATATTATGAGGCCCAAGAGTTTCCGTAGTTTGGAAATGTGCCCGGTAGACGTCAATAGGCCCTATTACGTGGGACTTAAACATAGCTGGCGAGTCGTGGGTGTGTAATACATCTCTGCCTACCCCTTCGGGGAATACAGGCGTGATGCTATGTTTATGAGAGCCAAGTTCAATATTATGATATATATATGCCTTGGTTGTTGTCTTCAACGACAAAAGATGTGAGATCTAAATGGGTGCCAAGTTCAATGGTCAGTTCTTTTTTGTTGTTTTTTTTGTTAAAGCGGGAAAAAACTTTCCTAACCTCACACCCCGTCGTTCGGGGTAACGAACAGGGTAGTGTGGGGCTTTCACTCACTAATGAAACCATGTCCGTAAGGATTGTGGAGCCACTTTTCGTATCTTAATGAAATTATTATACTTAATTAGTAGTAAGTTTAAAAAAATTGTAGGATCGATCCGCGACTTTGTAGTATACTTCAAAAGTTATATGAATATATAGGTGGCACCTCAATCTAAATGTTTGGATAGAGCAGCCATGTCAGAACTAGGAATAAGATAGATGAATATTTATCAAAATTTGGTATGATTTTGTAGCACTTGAGAGTAATTAGAAGATAAAATCTGAGTTCAGTAGTATCAAAATTAAAAAAGTTACCATACATTATATGTGGCTCCTCAGACCATACATATATGACTCGTCATGTTTCAAGGAAGCAGTTATTCAATTAATGCGCAATTATTTTAAACATTTAGCAGTAAGTTTATTAGATTTGTAGGACAAGAGTCAGTAATTAAAAATTAATGAATTGGGAGATATGGCACATTTTATCGGGCTCCTCAATTGAGATGCTTCCGTAAATAGATTTGCCTCTATCTACTTATACCTGTGACGAAATTTGGAACAAAAAACATATGTTTTGTATAAATTTATACTAATTGCACGTTTAATCATGCCATAAAAAAAATCAATATCTACGAAGGTATTAGCTATCCTATCATTTCCTAACAAATTATTCTGAAGGGTGTCCATGAATAAAATATTGTTGTTTGTGTTAGAAATATGTTGTCTAAGACTGATCTATATTTACGAGCAGTACCTACGAGAATAAATTTGAAGTATTAGCTCTGTTATTATTTGCTTTCCTACTAAATATGCCGATGATTTTCCTTTTAAAATCACAAGTGGCTCCTCAATCCTTACGGACACAAGAAACCCGCTGTGTGCCGTCTCTCCGCCTTTATTGGCGGGCCACTAGAACTATGTTACATTCCTTCAGTGGTCAATGGTCAGTCCTGAAATTTATTCATAACAACATAAAATATTTTATAACAACTTAATATATAATTTCTTCATATAACTTGGCATAGGTCTGACTTTTGACATTTGAAATGTTTACGTGAAATAGTTCTTGAGTTATGAGGGGTCAAAAGTGGCTTCAAATGGTTCGTGTAATATTACACACGGTGCTGCTCGCCAATTCTTTAGCTTGAACTTGGCTTGACACGCTACCGAGTGTCTAGATTTACACTGACATTTTATGAGAAAACAATGCGCTGCGCCGCATGTAAAGGCTAGTTTTTAGGTTATATATCTCTGGTTCCCGATATAGTAGCAGGATAAAACATATCTACCAGTTTAGTGTAATCGAAATGTATCAAACAAAAAAGTTTCATCATAATCCGTTCAGTAGTGATGTGTGAACAAATAAACAGATAAATAGACAAACTGACAAACAATCTTAAAAAAAATGTTTTGTGTTCAGAGACGCCCGAATAGCCTCGTCTTATTATATTTTCTTAGATATCTTAAATAACAGTTCTGTTACGGCTTTATAATAGTAATATTTATGTTAAGATTAAACGGATTCCAATTCTGTCTTGTGGCGTGACGGCTTCACCATTATTTAGGACCTACCTAGGGGTCTTAAAAGAAATTAAATAGGAAACAGATCGAAACAAATTGAAATAGCGTTAATATCTATTATGAATCTACTTACGCATATACGCTAGCCGGGGCAATTGCTCGGGACTGCAAGTTTCGATAATATATTCCTTGTTAATATCTTGGGTGACGCCTGCGTAAAATCAAATCGGAATTTGCAGTCTCGTCACTGTAATTGGCAAAGCATCTGGTATGATTTTACAGAATATGCAGGTTAAAACCCTTCTCGCGACTTATTTCATAATTATTTATATGTATGTTTAAGCATGTCAAATACTTAAAATTAAATAAAATATCAAAGTAATATAAGATATAAACAGGCAAACTATCTGCGTGCCACTGTGACATGACGGATACACCGTTACGCCTACCTTGTGTCTAAAAATAAAGAAAATACACATTGGTACAAATTTTAATCAATAGAAAATACACTGATTTATATAAAATTACAAGCACGCAGTAGGTATAGTCCAGAAAGTTTACGAGTTGAACTCAGAATAAGGTTCAGTGGAATTTACTGTCTCATACCTCGAGGTAGTTTATGGTTGCACTATTCATGGCTGCACTTCACTGGCAGTAGAATGATCATTTTATAAGGTCTTCCGTCTCAGATATTAGGATAACCGGTCTTTACTTTTAGATGATGATCTTCCAATTATAGGGTTTAATTCTGTTTGAGGAACAGTACCGTACCGCGCAAATATCTTTCGCGATGGAGGACTCCCAGTAGGTACTAAAGCTCTATAAATATAACGCAGCGATGAAGTATATTATTGTTACGCTGATACACTCCCGTCATTATAATTACTGGGAATTAAGTGTTTTCCAATAAAGCGTAACAGATGGCGCCCTCGCCCGCCCATTAGGGATATAACGAGCCGCTTTTACTGAAAAAAATGTTTGAATATTACAGTTTTATGTGCTCGTAAATGTTTGTCAGCATCGACGTGCCACTGTGGGCGTACATTTATACGCAATAACGATTGTGCTATAATTATACAATGTTAGCGGTTATTGCTGTAATGGCTCCCGCTAATTATTTTAAAAGAGCACAGTACATTTTAATTCGTATATATTTAGTTTATACTACGTGGATAGCAAACAAACTTACACCCACCTTATGGTAAGCAGTTACCGCATCCTATAGACGCCAGCTACACCAGAGGCATCACTCTCGCGACGCCATCTTTCAGTTTGGAGGTCAGCTAAAGATACAGGCTACTTTTTATCCCATGGGATAGTTATATTTACACAGTGAAAATTAATGTACTGTAAAGTTATGTTTTTGTCCGTGTGGTGACGGATTAAGAATACAAGTGTCACAACCCCATTATTTCCCACGGGTGTCGTATGAGGCGACTAAGGGAAGTAAGCAATTATCATCCATTGCATGACTGGTGGTAGGGCTGGGTACCAAGTGGGAGTACTCACTTGGTATCCGGCCCCAGCGGGTTGGTACCACCATCTCCCGTGTGACCGGCCATGAAGCACATCGTTGCGTTTTGTCTGTAGCAGGAGATAGCCGTTTATATTTCATTTCATCTGTGAAATGAATTGGTGAGCAGCGGCTTGACAATACTCGCGGTATAGTTGAGTCTATGAGCGACGGTTACCATTTACCATCAGATGGACCGTGGCTCGTCTGCCACTACATGCAATAAAAAAAAACTTATATTTTTGTGAAGACCACGCCGACGAGTCACAGGTACAATCTAGTATCAATTAAACGAGCTTTAATTGAATTAGTTATTTTATGAAATAGCAATAATTTATGTCTACTCTTACGCCATGTATCTTAATATCTAGGTATACATTATTTTTATAAATTATTACGTACTAAATGAAAACGCGGTCCTATTCTAAACATTAAAAAAAATAACATAGCATCACGCCTGTATTTCCCGAACGGATAGGCAGAGGTGTATTACACACCAACGGTTCGCCAGCTATGTTTAAGTCTCACGTAATAGGGGGCGAGCCTATTGCCGTCAACCGGGTACATTTTCAAACTCCGGGCTGCTACTGTAAATTTTTCGTTTTACGAAAAAGCTCAATAACACTGCCCGGAGTTGAACCCAAGACCTTATGATCAGCAGTCGCTCACACTACTGCTTCACCACAGAGGAAATTTTTATAAAAAATATGTCTATTCTAAAAATAATAAGATTTCAAAAATAATGACAATGGTTGTGGTAGGGATTTTTCCAGTTGACAGCTAGATTCCACTAGTCTATGGAGTCTAGGAAGGAGTGAAGTACATAAACTTCTACAAACATCAGCACTGCCGAAAAAGAAAACCTTTAATCAATATTTTATGTCAAGCTCTCTGGCGAGGAGTACACAACCCGTACTTAGTTACTCAATTTTACTCCATTGTAGATTGTAATAGGATAATCTGCTGAAGATGTAAGCTCGTTGCACCATCGTTGAGCAACAAACCAGCTTATTTTTGGTCCGAGGTGCCTATGTATCGTGTGTCACTTTAATAAACGTCAAACAACATGATAAGCGCTGTCGCATGTGAAAATATGAACCTGCAAATTAAAAGTTTGACAAACGCCAACCTTCATGTTATTTCACCCTTGTTACATTAATTAATTCGAACAAATTTGTTGAAAATATAACATGTCACGCATTCACGACTAAAAATAGATAGCATATGGGGACTAGTCCTAGTGTATTTATGTTCAAACTCACAGTTCAACTAGGTAAGACACCTTAATAAAAATAGTATTCAGCATTTCAATATTCATGTTCAGTAAACAGAAAACATAGCTACGCGAGTTCAGCTTTCTTTTATGCATTAGTGGCAACTGCCGCTCATGGACTCATCAATACTAAAGATACTGCCAAGCTGCTGCTCACCATTTCATATCTCTAATCTCTAATGGCCAATGAATGAATGGACGGCTATATCTCGCTACAACCAGAACACGCTCCGTACGACACCCGCGGGAAAGAATGGGGTGGTGACTCTTGTATTCTTAGTCAGTCAGCACACTATCTTCAGCTTTATTATATTATTGTACACGTTACACTCATTGCCAGTTATTTCTAATGATGATTTCACAGTTCAGTTATTATGTGCAGGATAAATTTGACGTCGGACGAGCCGTCGTGGACGGTGCGCGGGCTCGAGTGGGACGTGCGATTCCGTCTTGCCGCGTTCGCCTTCAACAGCAAGGGCCGCTCCGCACCCGCTTCACTCGATGACGTACTATTCAGGGACCCGGAGAAGAGAACAGGTAACATTTGACATACAGGGGCTTCTCTATAGGCCTAACGATACTACATAACCTCTGGCGCAGTATACTAATTATTTTAGGATTTGGTTACATGAGAGCTTGTTGCTATACCTAACCAAAGAAACAAGTTTGAGATAAAATTATATAATCACAAATATTATTATTATTCTTTATTTACATATCTTAAATCACTAAATACATTTTTAAATATATATATTATAAAAAATAACAAAATATTTAAAAATATAAAAAGTGTGTAGACCCACCGGCAGCGAGCACAAGGGCCAAACTGTCAGTGGTTAGGGTTCCAAAGACAGGAACTTCCTCACAATGCGTGCCGTGTCCAGAAGTACCGCTTTCTGTATCAAACCCTTGATCCAACCATCCAACGCGAGCCTCTTAAGGTGTTGGTCGAGACTCTTGGCTATCAATCCATTGACTGATACTACTATCGGCACAATAATCGCTGAATCGACATCCCACATGTCAACAATCTCGTGAGCCAAGTCCAGATACTTCATCTGTTTATCCTTCTCGGCCTTCACGAGATTCTCGTCATGCGGGATGGTGATATATATATTATTATTATTATTTTATTGCTAAAGATGGCAGACGAGCCATGGCCCACCTGATGGTAAGTAGTAACCGTCGCTCATGAACCCAACTATACCGAAAGTATTGTCAAGCCGCTGCTCACCATGTCATTTCACCGATATGAAATGAAAGAATAAGCGGCTGTCTTCTGCTACAGCAAAAACACACTGACGTGCTTCATGACCGGTCACACAGAAGACGGTGGTACCGACCCGTTCGGGCCCGATAGCAAATGAGTACTCTCACTTGGTACCCAGCCCTACCACCAGCAAAATCTGCAAATTGAGTTCGTTACCTATCAGTTTCATACAATCTACTCGGTAGAGAATAGTTCCACGTTCAAGTCACCATACCACCTAGAAGCATTTAGTTTCATTCATATATCGCCACTATAACGTAAGATTGGTTGCAAAGCGCGCCTATAACTAGGTTTTGTTCTAAATCACTCAGTGGAACTAAATTTGGAGGGCAAAGAACACGTCCCGTGGGACCCGAGGGCACAGCGAGCGCCGGCCGAACGGTCTTTGTTATTTTTCGCAAATTATATTAGTCCAAAGGAAACATTAAACTTGCAAAAAAATATAGGTAAAAGGATAAATGAAGATTTGGTTCCACACTAACTCGCTTTGCCTCTGACTTCCTTGCACACACACGTGATTCGTAAGACGCATGCGCGGCAATTCGCCGTGTCGAGCATAATCCGAGAGCACGATATTCTCGACGCTCCGGCATAAGTTGAAACGCAGTATCGAGAAACGGACACCATCTTTCCAATTTGCAGTGCATAAGAATTGACATTAACAACTACATCCACTGCGATCGCCAACCCGCCTGCCAAGCGTGGCGATTACGGCATTATCCCCCATGACGGTACCGCTCGTTGTGGCTTCTCTTGGGGAGGGTCCAGCAGTGGACGTTGAAAGGCTGATGGATGGATGGATGGATTACTCATTGGATTACTGATGGTAGAGTTGGGCACCAAGTGGGAGTACTCAATTATTATCAGGCCCCAGCGTGTCGGTGCCACCATCTGCCGTGTGACCAAATCTGAAGACCTCAGTTTATTTTGGTTACAACCAAACCGGGAGATAGTTGTCCATTCATTAATTTGCAAACTTGAATTTGAATGGTGTGCAGCTTCTTAATATTATTAGTAGTACAAACTATTTTGAATAAGGAAAAAGAGATTTTTTGTAGCCGCCATCTTTCGGAAACGCATTTCCGAAAGATGGCGTTGGTCGTTAAGACAAATGTGATAAGAAAATTGGGATGATCGAAGGATCTATACTATAGCTCAGTCACTTAGAGCACTTCCCCGAATTGGAAAAGACGCGGGTTCGATTCCCGCTAGTACAAAAAAATCCCTTTTTCCTTATTCACAAATAATTTGTACTTTCAAAAGTGGCGGAGCATGTCAAATGCTAAAAAAATATAGATCAAAAATGTTATTAGTAGTGTTGTTGAGTATATGAGCGGCGATTACCACCTTTTTTTTTTTTTTGTTTAGGCGGTAAAACATGTACCTAACCGCACACCCCGTTGTTCGGGGCAACAAACAGGGTAGTGTGGGGCCCTCACCCACTAAATAAACCCGCCGTGTGCCATCTCTCCGCCTTTATTTGCGGACCACTGGAACTATGTTACATTCCTACCACCTACCATCAGTTAGACTGTCGCTTCTCTGCCACCGTCCGTGTGGTGGCGGACTAAGAATACAAGTGTCACCACCCCATTCTTTCCCACGGGTGTAGTATGAGGCCTCTAAGGGAAGTAAGCAATTATCATCCATTGCATGACTGGTGGTAGGGTTGGGTACCAAGTGGGATTACTCACTTGGTATCAGGTCAGAGTGGGTTGGTACTCCCATCTTCCGTGTGACCGGCCATAGAGCACATGGTTGTCTTTTGGTTGTAGCAGGAGATAGCTGTTTATTCTTTCATTTCATATTGGTGAAATGAAATGTGAGCAGCGACTTGACAATACTCTTGATATTGTTGAGTCCATGAGCGATGGTTACCATTTATCATCACATGGGCCGTGGCTCGTCTGGAATAAAAAAAAACCTAACTAAAATATACTATAAGGGATGATGATGACATCATTAAATATATTTAAATATGTTCAACTAATAACCCGTATACCTTTCATAAAAAAAGCGCTCACCTCATACATCATAGACGTATGCTGCTTCTCTAAATACCATCGTAATATATAGGTAGATAGCACAATAGTCCAAGCGTTGTACGAAATTTTTCAGAACGCTAGAATTATGTGATACTTCTGAGACTGATATTCTCCAGGACTAGGTCCTGCCTCAACCGTACAATTCCATGTCGTTGCAGTTACATTAAACATAGTGGCGAGGTTTAAAATCGTAAATTTGCTAATTACAATCCTGGTCGGTTTAGAAGTTAAGGTAAGATATAATGGTAGAGTGTCTTAAGGTCCCATTTGGATATCCGTTTCTCTTTGAGAGCATAAGTTCAAATACTAGAAAACTAGTGACCAACATCGTGAGAACTTCTTGTATTCAACAGTGTATTGTGTAGTGTACTTCTGATGAACAGTGTAGAGTACATATAATTATGTGCTATTGTAATTACCAAAGTTTTTTGATACCTTTGCGACGCAATAAACAAAACGAACCAAGTCTTGGCAAAATGTAAAAGAAGTAATAAGCTTTAATTTTTATATGGATAAAAAATTTTTGTTGTTGTTTTCTTGTATGGGTCACTACTCTATCGATGGTGGTTGCACCACTGGTGCAAGATGGATTAGGATGTTGGAAAAGAAAAGAAGTGTTCAGTGTGTGAGCTTTGGTGACTGACTTTAATTTATGTCATACAGGAATACAGTACAAGAGCTTCGTTTGTTTACGTTAGGTGAGAATGAGAACCCTTATCGCAATGTTTAAATATTTATGTGTGCCTACGCGCTACAAATTTATTATTAACTTCATCACAGCGCCAACTACAGCTGCTATACTAAAATCAACAAAAACATTATTTTTACTCCGATGTATTTTACATTACCAATCTGTTTTCAAATAGATACCTTACCAACACAAAACAACTGTTAAGAACATAAGTATTTTCTCTCGCAACTTATTGCATTATTAATCACACTTGCAATTCTACTCCCGGGCTAATCAATCAATGCGAGCCAAACATAATTAAAAAGTAAAGACGCTCTGCCAAGGTCAATTTGAGCTGTACGTAATTTGGGATCTGCCAGGGAACTGTTGTCACGCCGCATGCGCGTTGAATTGCCGCGTCCGCCGTATTCGAGAGCACGACGTTCACGCCGCTCCGGCACAAGTTGAAAGGCGGTGTTCTGGATCAGACACCACGTTTCATTTAGCAGCTGAAAACATACACCTTTAAATACCATACATTGTCATTCGCGGAACGAAACGGATTTTGGTGCAACTTTTCTTATTTGATAGCTCTTGATTAGACTTAACAACTGGCATACATTTTATCCCGCTACTACATTGGGAACCTGAGATATCGGCGAAGCCACGGGCAAAGGCTAGTCTATATTATAAATTTGTAACAGAGCTATGTTTTTACATTTAAGATATTTGAGAAAAAATACTGTAATAGGCTAAATAGGCGTGTATAACGATTTTTTTAGATTTTTTGTCTGTTTATCTGTTTGTTCGTTCGCGCATCTCGCAAAAACTACTCAACAGATTTTGATGCAACTTTTTTTATTTGATAGGTCTTGTTTAGAAACTCAAGAGGGAACCTGAGATCAAACCTAAAAAGTAGCATTTGGCTGCGGTGGAGCCGCGGGCAAAGGCTAGTTATTTATATATTTCTTCTGGTTAGGACCCTATCCTTATTAGGTACAAACTAGCCTTAGCCCGCGGCAGTCAAAAGATACTTTTTGACTTATATCTCAGGTGTCCGATGTA
The DNA here is from genome assembly GCA_948253155.1 of Leucoma salicis. NCBI lineage: Eukaryota > Metazoa > Arthropoda > Insecta > Lepidoptera > Erebidae > Leucoma > Leucoma salicis. The sequence continues at coordinate 332,036 of OX411806.1, read as the reverse complement.
CTCGTAGTAACGGGATAAAACGTAAATCAGTTTCTAAAGCTAATCAGGAGCTATCAAACACAAAAGTATCATTAATGTTGTGATCTGTATTTTAGCACTTGACATTCTTATATATATATATATATATATATATGTATAATAGTACAGACAAATACAAATTCGAAAGTGAGCTTGTTTGTTATGCTTTTACACCACAACTACTCAAACAATTGACAAAAATTTGCATATATATTTGGAGTCCAGAAAAGTTCATAGACTACCGTAGAGCGACGTATGTACCTAAATCGGACGAACGACGAAGTCGCGGGCAGAATGAAATAAAAATTTACGTGTGTTAATTAATCACTGAACTGAACTTTCCCTAAACAGCTGGACCGATTTTGATGATGTTTTTTGTGTGTTTGAACGGGCCTCTAGATGGTTTAGATTTACAAATGGACTCGGTGGGTGGTGCTACGATCATATTGTAAGGTTTTGATTTTCAAATAATTAAAACATTTTTGTTTATTATGATTTTCTGAAACGCAGAAAATAACCACTGACTTGCTTGACTGTAAACCACCCGTCTAATAGCAGTGTCTGTTAATATTATAATATTCCAAATGAAAGATTAAAATTAATAGAACAACAAGTCTCTCTTACCGAACAGCATTGATTTCAGTTGACACTAGGTCCTACTATAGTCATAGTCTTAATAGAAATGAGTTGTTTCAAACTGTTAGAGTTGTTCCATTTTTATCAGGTCCTAGGTGTTAGTGCAAGATGTTTTATTTAAAAAAAATAAAAAGAAGGTATCTCGTATGTTATATGAATTGAATGGCCACACTTAGGATTTGTCTCAATATTCTCTGGTGGCTCTGTGGCGCCGCACAGTTACCTCGACGCTGATGTAGGTCTTTATGTTGCTATTATATAAATACTAGTCGACTCGTGCCGCCGTTCGATATTTACCAAATACGATTCGATAGCTATCGAAAAATCAACGAATCCATTAAAGGATTAGATGACTTTAAATCTCAAATTTAAGGGAAGCCTAAAAATGTACCGCTTCTCTTCAAATTGTGTTATCGTGTCTACGTAGGCAATGACATAGGTACATTGGCATCGATCGTAGCAGAAGTAGGCCGTAGTTTATGCAAGCTCTAGATGATCCCATTTTAATTAAACCCTGGGATTTACCGGCAAAACTAATCAAGTATATTCAGAGATGAATTTGGGGCCTCTTCGGTGCCTGCTTGGGGCGAAGACTCGTGCTGTCTCATTGTATTTTTTACGATGTTTATATCTAGGGAGACCATTAGTGCTCCATAATAGTACGTTATTAACAATTTAATAGGATCATGTCTTCCAATAATACTTCCCTCAATCGTTTATATATAGGTACATAATATTACTTTACAGTTGCCGTATGAAGTATTTGTTTCTGGCTGTTATAAACATTTATGGTAATTACTGATATAGTGATCAGGGCACTCAAATATTCTGACAAAACATATTCCGTCACTCCTTTTTAAAATGATATGACGATGAACCTGCTATCAATCCGACACGACAGCTACTGATGAGTTTGTACAAATCGGTAGTCAAACTTAACGGAGACGTAGGACATTATAATGCTTAAGTTTGTGCACAAACACTCTACTCTGTCACTTTTATAATCCCATGGGACGTGAAGTACAGGGCTGACAATTTTAGCTGTGTATTTTGTGATACGTACTATAGCCCCACCGGAGAGTCAATCCTGTCAGTGACAAGTGGCTCACTTTTGCATCAAAACCAGCGATGAAATTGACTATGGTACCATATGCCAAAAATGTAATTTCTAAAGATCTTAGTAGACAGATACGAGTATCTACTTTAGTGGGGAACGTAATATTACAGAGACAATAAAATGTCCTATCGATTCAGTCAGGTCGCCGGCTCGGACTCAATTTACTTATTTGTTCATGTAGAACATGAAGGTATCGGGCAGAGATCTTGTAACTCGACAGAAACATAGTCGAGTCAAGTCGCGAACTCATGCGAAAAATAATGTGTGTGCTATCGACGTGGACACTCGGGACCTTTCATTTGTCGCGTCGTAGACCTCGCAGGCCCTCAAACTACTCAATATCCACCATTAGATTCCACCCGCTGACCCGCCCTGATTGCGCAGTAGGTTCTATAGACTTCGTAATAACTAGAGGCTAGAAATATCATAGTGCCCCTATTTTATCAAAATCAAAGTTATCGAAACACCGCGCTTATTTATTTTGACAACGACTGGTGGCGGAATGGCTTACATACCAACATACGGGGCCTAGTGTTGTCGGTTCGATTCCTACACAGGACAATTCTTTGTGAGAGGACTTCCACGCCGTTGTCTTTTTAAAAATAGCACTATACAATAGACACACGTGATAGTATCATACTATCACGTTACATTACGGTGCATAAGTACAGTTCCATGGATATGTTTGCGAAAAGTGGCAATGGTAACTACACAAAATAAAGAATGTAATAGCTCTAATACATAATAATTAATCGGAATACCATTCAGACGCTTCTACCATATTTGCATTTTGTGCTCTTTTATAATTCATTGTTATTCGTAACTTTAGTGAGTATAAAATTTGTCAATGTATCACTATAAACTGATGTTGCTTATGCTCATACCTATTCAGTTCTGTGGACGTCTCTGATCTCGCCGATGGTAGCGCCACCCTCATCATTTTTCACGGATTCAATTTGTTACATGATTATTGTGCACGGTCGGCCGCGGCCGGATCTGGCCAAACAAGAGTAAACTCCGCATCTATTCACAAGCTCCCCATTTGTGTGTAACCCGGGCATTGTAATTCAACATTGAGGTCGTTGATGTGGCGCACTGACGTATAACTTTATGTCTAATTTCCTTGGTTTAATGGTTTCAATAGGCAACTTCTAATGTTTATGTTTGAAATCTGGGTAAAAAAATATTGCTGAGTTATAGTAGCCCATATTCAATAAAGTTGACGGAGTACCACAGCCGTGCTTCGACTTTATAAAGGTATCCGCCTGTGCCAGATTTTTTGCCTGTCTGTTGATGTTAATTGGAGGGAGCCTGGGAATGATATCTAGACATTTTGACTCAGTCCAACGTCACCAAACATGGCCTCTAACGCGTGAAAAATCTATTACGGAATAACAGGACGCGTCATGGTTAATTTAATTCCAAATGGTTTGTGCATATATCTAATATGATGACTTTCGACTTTTTTCTTAGCATTAATAAACATTAAAATCGCGCATTAAGTGCTGTACTTCCAAACTACGAACGAATAGTTTCAATGAGACCTTCTACTGACAGATATTAAAAATGTTTTTCGTCAAAAGGGATTCATGCCATGTTCCGACACACTGACCCGTTACCTATTTGTCAAAAACTTTACAAAGCGTTGAGAGCAACTCTAAAACATTGCAGCACTCCTCGAAATGTTTTCTATTATCAATTTTAAAAAGTAAGTAAAGTCGGAGCTTGACACTTGGCACAAAAAACCTCCTTTTTTTCCTTTCATTAAAAAAACAATAACAACATGTCTAGAGATGTCCATTTGAAAACGTTTAGCGAATTCATTGTTATTGTATCAACCTCACATTGAGTAGGTACCGTTGCTACTACTCACAATAAATTGAAGAGCTCGGCCGCCAAGACCGGCGGGTGGAGGAGGCGCCTCCCACAAACAAATGGCAATAAGTTTACAACGAAATTGAAAGTAAACAGCTCGATAAGTGAAGGAAGGGTCCGACCACAGAGTACACCGCGTTATCATCACAAACAATCTCGACCATTCATCATTTACGAGCGCCGCGCCGCTCTGCTCATGTAATTAATCGAAAACTCCGATATAATTTAATCGAGATTGAAATATTTTAAAGCTTCAACAAGAGGATTAACGTATAATTAACTATGATGATAAATACACAGATTACTGCAGTATATCAGATTAACTTGAATGTGCTGTGGTAGCAGCTGCAGTGCTCTAGACAGGTACCTCTCGTGCCGTTTTCTATGAGTTTGATTAAGAGGCACAAGTTGTTGTTTTTAAACAAAATTATACATAATTATACCTTCTGGAATAAATTCTATAGAACATGGAATGCGATTCTTGTAACTGTTGTTTACTACGTCTACCTGGAACAAACCGTTCACTTAGGTACGCACAACTTTGAAATAGAGGTCAATCGACAGCTCAGCTAGGCAGCATTCGTGAAGCTTAGAAATATTTATTCATCGTAAGTTCGACCTGGTCTAAAAACGAAAGTGTGTATTGCCAGTAATAATAGCTTAGAAGCGGGCTATGCTCTAGGATATTATTACCTGGAAGAATCTTTAATACGTATATTCGTAGAGGAAAAAGGGTGACCGACATAGCTCGCAATGATGGCATGCTAATTTTGCAAATGGTAGGCCACATCACTCCATGAACCGACAACCATTTCTCGAGTTGCGACCACGTTCCGACAATTTGGTCAAAGCCGCAGGATGCCGTTGGTTACAGGCGGGTCCAGACCATTCGAAGTGGAAGCTCTATATTCAGTATTAGAAGATAAAAGACAAGATGGATGGTGGAGTGAAAGCGGAATTTAGGTGTTGAGTGACCATGCTTCACTGGCCAAAGCTCACAAACCGTTTATTCTCAGCATTGTGTTTCCAATCTATGATAGTTTCAGGAGAATTTTCCAAAAAAAATATATCCTGGCTTGTATCCGAGTATATGGGACCCACACGTAGAGGCCCAGAGAATACACGAGAATCATCTCGAAATAATTATTATTAAAATGAATTAGTAACTATGATTATTGTTATTATGAAGTTATTAATGCAAGAGGAAAATGTTCTTTACATAAAGTTCATTGAAGCAATTTAACGTTTCAAAGACGTCAAGTTGGGAGCGATTACATAGAAAGGGGGTAATGAATGAATCCGCGAGAGAGCGCCGTGAGATAATAAAGCTCAAATGGACGCGCGCAATTATGAAGACATAATAGTAGTGAATGGGGCGCGGGCGCGACTCATTAGCGATGCGTTATGATGCACAGATAGTTCAGATGTTTAGGCGCCTACCTCACTTGCTGAGTGATGTCAGTTCGATCCCAAAATAATTATTTTTTTCAAATTGTCGCCCTAATCGGCACTATCCCCTACGAGAGAGGTTAATTTGATCATCCTATGCCATGTTGGGTTGGGGGTTAGTATGGTTGGAGCCTGTCTTAAGCTACACTGTCCGTTAGATGGTTGCTACTTGAGAACCTTTGTATATTATCTGCTTAATTTTACATCAATAGTATTAGGTGACGACGTCACCCATCACGTCTTGTACCTACGGGGGCGAGATGTAGCCAGCGGAAGGCCGCTTGATAATTAGTGGCAATCCGTTGTCTCTGCCTATCCTTCTGGGAAACATGCGTGAGTCTACTCAATATTTACTTAATATTACTAATAATATTAGGTATACTTAGTCATTATATTGTTGACTGCACAGATGGCGGAATAGTTTAGATACCGGCCTCCCGCTAATGTTGTGGGTTCGATTCCCATACAGTACAACTCTTTGTACTATAATACTTTCATACCACTGTCTTATTCATTATCGTATATGAGCTTGATGTATGAGATTTGTCCCCTAGTACCTACTCTTAGCTGTAGTGCACTATTGCTTTAGAGAACATACAATTACAAATCTTATAAATATTTAAGAGTATAACACTGCAAAATTAACATTCAAGTGGCAAGATAAGTTAGTGGCATGCATAAGGACCACACGACGGCACAAGCTGAAGGGTTACAATTCGCAGGTGACAAAGAGCTTGCCGCGAGGACGCGATGCCATGAATCATTCACGCCGCTGCAATGCTTGTTTGTCTTCATAAATACGCAACAACGTAATGCCTCAGCTGGGAGACATTCTCGTGTCAACGCGTACACCGATATATGCAAGATATATGCTTGTCGAAGGTTCACGATTATTTATTTTATACCTGGCGCATTGATGTTACTTTAAAGAGTAATGGTGAGGCCAATGCAATATTTTTAATTTAAAAGTACTTATTCTTTCTTCGGTAGCCGGGGCCGTGACGTGACGAGTAGCACAATTAGTTACGTTATGTGTGCAGTTTTGATTTCTAATTAAAGTTTTGTTCTGACATATATAATTATTCTATGCGTGTGTCAATCACTGAACAAGTCCTAAACAGGTGGACTGATTTAGATGAAACTTTGTATGTGTTTGTGTGTCCCTGGATGGTTTAGATGCACAATGCATACAGATGCATAAAGAAATGTGTTCTAAATTTGTTATTTTCTTTTTATATGACAGAAATAAGAATGAGTAAGAGCATACCCAGATACAAAGTAAATTGTAGTATTATGAACAATGTCAGTCTTTGCTGCCGTAAGGAGTTGTTTAATTAATCCTAAGACAGCATTATGCTACATTCAATATTTTTTGGTTATGGGCCCAATATAACTTACCCATTCTCTTTTACGAAATATGACCCCAAATCTAACGAATTTCCGGGCATCGGTAAAAATTGCTGGACCGGCTATTAGCAGGCAAGCTAAAGTTTGAGCAGAACAACGTTTGCCGAGTCCACAAGGGCTTTTCATATAAAATAATAAAGATATTAGATTAAATTGTGAAACAAAAACTTATCGTGAGAGGAGACTCGTGCCCAATAATGGGACAGAAAAAGAGTTGAAACAAATTAAACAAAAAGACCAACGCGTGTCAAATTTGGAACCCATAAACCTGTAGAAATTCTTTCCTAAGCTTTCCCATTTGAATGAATATTACGCAGTGCCCACTTTTTACTTGTTTACCGTTATCATACTTATAGTGCCCGACTACTCTGTCGTCTTAAGATATTTCAATACCAGACTGTTTGCACATTAATCGACTGATATGACTAATTTGTGATGATAACTTGTGACAGAACCTCTCTAGAGATGTATTCATGCGTTTGTCTCATAAATCATCTATATTCCGCCTCAATCAAAACAGTAAGTAGCGCGTTGGATCTACGACGGATTTGGACAAAAATTATGCGTCAAACATATCATTTTTATTTGGTTGGCATTCGGGCGGCGCTTGGCCATTTGTTAGGCGGCTATTTGAGTTGTGTTCAGTGGAGTCGAGGCGGCTCTCCGCGCATAAATCAACCGCTCAGGGCTGTCTCGAACTGAAATATGATCGCGCCTCTCTGAGCCGCCTTTTGTTCTAGAGCCACCCGTGCGCCACTCACTGGCCGAACTTAGTGCGGCCGAGGCTTACCATATCAACTCGTATCCATCCGTCCATCATCCTTTCGATGTCCACTGCTGGGCCTAGGCGTCCCCAAGAAAGCCACAACGAGTGATCCTGCATATAACGGCTCCCTGTGGCTTTCACCAGATCGTCGGTCTATATGTAAGGAAGCCATCCTTTTTTTTTCTTTTTTTTTTGTTTAGGGGAGAAAAAATGTTCCGACGAATGTATCGACTCTAGATCAGTCCAAGAGCTTGAAAACATAACTACTATCGTATACTTCAATAACAATCATTGTAATACTACTTTTTTTTTGCCGTGTGGGGCCGGCTTTAGAATCGTTCCACCCTTCTCCATCCATGGGAGTCGTAAGAACCGACTGAGGGAATACCGAGGGAGGGGGCAGCAGCACCCCCTCGAGTATTAACAACATCCACTGCGATCGCCAACCCGCCTGCCAAGCGTGGCGATTACGGCACTATCCCCCATATGAGCGAAACACATGTTGTGGCGTTCTCTTGGGGAGGCCTATGTCCAGCAGTGGACTTCGAAAGGCTGATGGATGGACGGATGGTAATACTACTGTATAAGCATTTGACGCAAGTAACTTTGCAAATGCTCTATGCTATATTTAATATGATATAAGACAGAATATCGAACGTAATATGTTGCGTCGTCATCTTGTTACATTATGAGGTACATACAATAAATACTGCTCTTGATGCCTTTTTCTAACGAAGAGCCTTTAGACTCAACCCGAGTCATTTGATTAAAACTCAAATTCTTTTTCCTCCTTCGACTTACAATAGTTTTGGAGGATTTGTTTATTATACAGTAGGTGTTATATTTCATAACGTTTTATCATTCGAAGTTAATTTTCACCTTCGACATGAATGGTTTTCAAATTAATTATTAGTTATATTATGTATCAAATTGAAGACTTATAATTTAACTCAAACATAAACATGACAATGAATTTAAATTTGTGTAAAATTGTTAAATTTTTTTTTTTTAATATTTGCATGCTTTGTAAAAGGCGGATGTGCTGAATTATTTTATTGAATAACTTCTGTACCATATCCTAAGCAAATAAATATTCTATTCTATTCACCTCACTATTCCTGCTATGATGTGTTGTTCAAATGTATCGGATTAAGCTACCTATTATATAGCGGCCTATCGAATCATCATAATTTAGGTAAATATATTCACGAATATGCCATTTGAGTAGAATAAATGATTGGGTTTAGTGAATAGTACCATCATAATCTCCTTATTCTGGTGTGTTTATGCAACAGCTGTGACAGTACATATTCTAGGCGTCTCTCTATTCGTTTGATAAATTATATCAGGCATATTTGAGAATTAATCCAATCACCGTTCTGTGATGAATATACGATATTTTACACCGTCTCCTCGTATTCATTACGTAACGGAAAAATATAATAACGTGGTAATAAATCACTGATAAACTGCAATGAATAATTATTATTCGTTGGTTGTCGTTTGGTCGCGTATGTGATTTATCGGCGGAGCGCGGCCGAGCACCGTCGCCAACTCGGCCTGTGGCAACACAGTTAGATCCAACCAAGGATGACAATATATTGTATAATATTGCCCTTTGGTGTGTTCGTAAATATGACGATAACTTATAATTAAACAAATTTAAAAGATTTTGTGGGCAGCAGCACTCCCTCGAGTATTAACAACATCCACTGCGATCGCCAAACCCGCCTGCCAAGCGTGGTGATTACGGCACTATACACCCATATGAGCAAAACACATGTGGCGTTCTCTTGGGAAGGCCTATGTCCAGCAGTGGACTTCGAAAGGCTGATGGATGGATGATGGATGAAAAGATTTCTTGCGCTTTAATGTGTAAACGGATACGGACTTTTTGTGCCAGACAATAATAATTCGTTTCCGGTAGAGGACACAATTATAGTTTTGAGTCTGAATGTACTTTGTGTTTATTGTTTACGTAATTAATAATTCGGATGTATCAGTTTGTCTTGAGCATTTTTTATTATCCTTACTAACATTATAAATGCAAAAGTGAGTTTGTCTGTTTGTTTATTTATTTGTTTGTTTTGTTACGCTTTCACGCTGTAACTATTAAACCAATATTTATTCACACCAACTACCAATCGTCATGTAGCAAGCAGACTATGTCCTTTTTCCTTGTCCAGAAAATTACATAGTCTACTTTGTAAAAATTAATTAGTGTGCCGTACAGTGATGTATCTATATTATGAAGTCCACGCGGACGGAGTTGCGAGCAGAATCTAGTCTGTTATAAATTAGTAAATTACATAAATAGAACGGGATATCTTTACGAAATAATACATAACTGATGAACAAAGTTTTATCAAAGATTGTATTTTTTATAGCACGCATGAGTGTCGGTGAACGTCACTCATCTAACATTAACAAATAATATTATCTTTGGAGCCAATTGTAAAGGTCACGGATCAAAGCTTAGACGAGGCGCCCCCTATGTATTTGAACATAATGTATAACAGAATCAGATATGTAAACATACCCGTTTACAATATTCATATCATATTCTATGAATAATCAAGTTCCTGGATTAATTTGCGTGACAGTAGATCGGCGCAGGTTTGTAGCGCCTCGTAAATAGGTACATAGTTGTTGGAAACGACAACCGTAAAACGTGACTCGCAAGGAACGTCCGCGCTAAACATTTGCGGGCACAACTTTAATAATTAATATGAGCCCTTATGATTCATGTTTACCTACATTAATTACATGCAAATGGCTGGTTTAATGTTGAATTAATTTGATTTAGGAGACTCGACGTGACACCCTCGCGGACGTGACGCTCCACGCAACAATATAACGTTTTCCTCAACGCGCTCAGGCGTTCGTGAGTTCACTGAGCTTTGTTTTAATAAAAAGCTTATTTGTCGGTTGGAATAATATCGGTGGAGGCAGTGCTCCCGTCTTGTTGCACGTAGATATATGCGTGAAGGAGTATCCCATAGTAATCGTAAACTTGTTGTCTCCGTGTACCTTGGCAATTTGTCCAAAATTTTATTATATTACAGCGTAAAGTTTAAAATAAACATTTTCCATTCGATGCCAATATAATACAAACTTGGATCCATATAATTATGTGTGTAAAATGTCAACAAAGGTTCTGACTAGAGGTGCGCGCTACGCCACGTCTAGTTTCTATTTAGCGATGCCACCGAGCAGCTCCTCATAAGAGAACGCAACCAACAAACCAATAAACTGATGTATTCTAGTGGTTCATATAAAATTCTCGTTTCATATATATCTCCGCCTCCTGCTCCTACTACATGAATTTATATTGGAAATAGTCGCCGGGGCGTTTCGTTTGTAATATCACTTGGAGATTATACGTGTGATGTTTATATTGTACTAGATCTTGCCACCGACTTCGTCCGCGTGGATCTTACAATATAAATATGCACTCTACGGTACAGTCATTATCTCTGTGCAATAATTGCTAACCCAAAGGAGCTACCCATTTTTTCAGAATAACAAGTAGCCTAATATGTCTTTATCCGGGCTCCGCACAGTCCGCACTGGTTAAGTAATGATTGGTTAAGTTAAAACTGACTAAATATTGGCGTGAAATGACGGTAGGTTCTCCTATTATTGTGTTTCATATGATGAGTGAGAGCGCTGAAGGCCCAAGCCCACCTCTTATCCCTGTCAATGTGACAGGCAAAACGCAACGCGCGGAAAATGTCTCTGGTGTTGCGCGTATAGGCTAAAATATTTATGTTTTTTGCCATTCATTCATCAGCCTTTTAAAGTCCACTGCTAGACTATAGGCCTCCCCAAGAATGGGGGATAGTGCCGTAATCGCCACGCTTGGCAGGCGGGTTAGCGATCGCGGTGGATGTTGTTAACACTCGAAGGAGTGCTGCTGCCCACTCCCTCGGTATTCCCTCAGTCGGCTCTTACGACTCCCATGGGTGGAGAGGGGTGGGACAATTCTAAAGCCGGCCCCACACGGCAAATTTATGTTTACCGTTCAGCTATTGAAACAATTGGCATAGTGATTAAGATACCAACCCCTTACCCTCAATTTTACGTGATCGATTGCAACGTTTTTTGTTCATTCCACAAATAAGTAGTTCTGAGGCTGGGTTCACTTTATGCCCGTTAAATTATATGCTTGTCAAACTATTAACTCAGGCATTGTGTTTTAAATAAGTACCTACTATCCTAAAAGAACTGCTCTTAAAAATGACCAATACAATGGAACCAATACTAATCGATCTGCAATGCACAGTTCGAACATGTACAGTGAGAACATGTACAGTGAGTACGCTTCACTTCTGTATTTTCTTAGAGAGTGCAGCCCGCTAACAGCGTGTCGATGGCGCAATGAATATGATTTATAGCTAATAAAATGCAGCCGCGGGCCTGTTGTTTAGTGCTGCCATCTCTCGGGCGTGTGTCAATAACGTGCTGCCAAACTCAAGCAAGAGTCATCTGACAACGAATTGTTTTAGTTTAATACGATGGTTTTATGTCACCAACTAAAAGTGCCGAGAACAATGCATTATGTAGCGTCGGTCCAGTGTTGTGCTGGTGTTTGTTAAAGGCATTTTCATACGTCCTACTCTCAGTGTGTGAGGGATATATACTCGTACACGTTAAACTTAATGTGCCGACAGCACAGGACACGCTTCAGAACAAGTTTATATTGCAGTGTCTATAAAATAAACAGGTATAATAGACACATAAACAAATATAAAATATTTCATTGAAAGCAAATTTCATAATAAAACTGAACGTTATAATTTTTTGTTTAAAGTCGTTATAACTAAATACTTAGTTGTTGTACTGTTACAGTGCTAAGGGGTTACCATTGCATAATAGACTAGTAAAACTATTTTGGGCATTGATGTTTAAGTTGACAATATATGATGCATTATTACTGCTTACTCGAACATAGTTATCAATCATTCATATAGAGAGTGATGTCACGGAGGTCGAGCAAACAAAAGCTTGTCGTGGTTCTTTTGTTTACTATAAAAAAAATAACAGATCTAAATTAGGCAGTTTATTGTGTAAATTGTGTAACGTATCTTTAGGCCAGACAGCAATCGTTATCCAGTGTTTCTAGTGCAGTGCATAGGAATAACAACAAAAAAACATAGGCAACTAAATCAGTGACTATAAATTTAATTTAAATCTACCTTAAATTGGCTAATTATCAATCTCTTTTGTATATACAAACAGCAGTACAACTAATCAGTATAGTGTGAGCTTTCCTGTTCTGGTTGACTGACTAGTTAGGCGGTTCTTATGGTGTTTATAATCAGCATCCCTCTAAAATCCCCATAGCAAAACATAATAACGAACAACTCCTAGCGCCATCTAGCGGTATTAATACAAACATCAATTGCACCTTAATATCGTTTACATTATGCCTGTAAATAAGTGTGGTGGGTGTGCAAAATGTTTGTTCGAGGGTGCTACGTGCAGCATGTGTGATGCAGTATACCATCGGGCATGTGTTGGTGTACCGAAGGGATCTGTGGCACCATCTTGGCGCTGCCCTGAATGTACCAAGAATAAACGGAGAGATAATAAAGCTGAGACTCCTGTACGAGGTAGGGCTGATTTAACTATGGGACATAGCTCAGAGAGCCAGGACAGTCCAAGCCGATCTGATTGCGCAACTGTAAATGCCACCATGACACCTTCCGAGTTGTTAGTAGAGGTGCGCTTGCTTAAGGATGAACTGTGTTCTGAATTTCGGTTAATGCGCTTGGAAGTTCAGAAATTACGCACAAAAATGACTGAGTTGAGAGAGTCATTTAAGTCTTGTGCCGAAAATATGAACAACCTAGATGCGAGAGTAAGCATTATAGAATCCAAATTGGACCAAAAACCTCCCGAGAATGTCTCCGTGGAGACTATTGTTGCTGAGCTGAAATTACAGCTAAACGAGCGAGACCAGGACTTCCTGCTTATCGACTTGGAAGTGAACGGCATACCGGAGGAAAAAGGAGAGAACCCTCGGCACCTTGTTAAGCTGTTGGGTAATAAGCTTGGTGTTCCTCTCGCGGACCATGACGTCGTACACGCTGAACGCACTGGACCTAGACATAGGAATGGGTTGGAATCACAGGAGAGTTCTGAAAATCGTGATGCAGCGCGCCCTCGAAGTCTGTCTATCCGATTTGCGCGCCGTGCGACTTGTGAAACTGTACTTCGGGCTGCAAGGGTGCGCCGCGGTCTTACCTCGAATGAACTTGGAATTGGTGGCCTACCCGAGACGGCACTTCGTGTCTATCTTAACGAAAGATCGACCAAAACTAATAGGCACTTATTTTATAAAGCTCGTCAGGCATGCAGTCTTAACAACTGGAAGTATGTGTGGACTCGAGAAGGAAAGATACTCGTTCGCAAAATGGATGGTCAAAGAGCACACCGTATTAGGTGCGTGGAGGACATAGACCGAATTTTTGGGTAGGGTTAAGTTGGTCTTCTAGCACCATTAACCAAAATGTTATTATGCCTTTTACATCTTGTTCGAATTTAGTTTTATTTTTACTAGCTTGTGTACTTATTATCTCATTGTATCGCACTATGCAACTTTGTACAGACAGCTTTCTTACATATTATATACATATAATTAATATCATTACACCGTCCAGCATTATGCTAATCAACTTAATTATATACAAACGAATTTTACATTTATTGATAATCCCTACACACACACATATTTTTAGCTATTTTCAAATAATATATCATAGGTATACATTTCTCCTATCACTATTTTATCTGATACAACTCATTTTATTGACACTTTTTTCCACCCTACATCTTCCAATCAAGAATTTACTGTAATTGCTGAGAAATTTATTAATAGAATAGTATTTTATATTTATTATGTTGATACAATATATTTAGGTAAGCATTTTATACTATTGTTAACAATTTACAAACTATACATTTTAAAGTACTACTTTAAATCACTAACAACCTATTATTTAACACTATTTCAATTTAATAATAAAATAGTAAATCATATTTATTATGTTGGTACAATATATTTAAGGAACCATTTTATACTATTGTTAACAACTTACACACTATAAGTATTTCAAATTACAAACAACTTGTTATTTAATACAGTTTTCTACAACTTTTGTACTTTTATAGATAATATGGTGGCTGAATTAGGGGCTGTGATCCTTATTAGTACTTTTGGGCTATTTGCTTGGTGTCAGGTTATTACCTTAAAACTTAGTATTAGTATTTTTAATGATTAATTACCATTTAAATATTGGTTTGTTAAACGCCGGTTCTCTTGCTACGAATCATGATAATTTTGTAGCTGCTGTGTCCATAAATAATATTGACATACTCGCCATTAATGAAACTTGGCTTAAACATGGGGAGGATGGTCGTGCCCCTGCCCTACCCGGATATCGTTTGAGGCATACTCCGAGACCACGTGGAGTGCGCTCGCGCGGAGGAGGTGCGGGGTTCTACTTTAGAAGAAATATAAGCCTCCGTACTTTACCCCATCCAATTGATCCAAAGCACTTCTTAGTGGAACAAATGTGGCTCAGCGTGACCCTCAACGGAAAGAAGCTAGTGATTGGCACAGCTTATCATCCACCGTGGGTGGATATTGATTTGTTTTTTGATGCTTTAACAGATTCTATTGGTTCATTCCCCTGCTATGACTATTTGATTTTATTAGGCGATTTTAATATTAATTTCTTTAATAATAATGTCATAAAAACAGTAAAATTAATGACTTTCTTATCATGTCTCAGTCTGTCACAGATGGTCACAGAAGCAACTCACCTTACGGATACTAGCCAGACACTTATTGACATTGTCTGCTCTAATCTTGGCACTAGAAAAGTATCTGTACAACATGTGGGGTCCCTT
Organism: Leucoma salicis; assembly: GCA_948253155.1. Lineage (NCBI taxonomy): Eukaryota > Metazoa > Arthropoda > Insecta > Lepidoptera > Erebidae > Leucoma > Leucoma salicis. The sequence goes on along the minus strand of OX411806.1, from coordinate 316,851 downwards.
TTTGGCCACTGTCTTGTAATCTCTGAATTTCTCATTAAATGTGACAAACCTTTGCCTTTCAGGATCTCATATAGATCTAAGAATAATATTAATGTGGATGCTTTTAACTTGGACCTGAAATCCATAAAATGGGACTTTATTTCTACACTTGAGGATGTCAATGAAATTGTAAATACACTTACCTATAATAATAATAATAATAATAATCATTTATTTTTCTCACCACAATACATAGATTTGTAAGAGTAACATAAACACACTTAATTAGGGTTCATATTGTGGGAGACTGGTGCCTAAACTAGGCTCTAGGTCTGTATTTCAGGACACCAGGTCTCCTCTCATTCCGGCCACATGTTCTTTAGTGGAATTATTATGTAAATGAAACTAGTATTTAAAGGGTGAGTGCTTGCGTGTATCTATGAGTATGTAGTGCGAGTATGTGTGTGTTTAGTGTGCATGTGTGTGTGTGTGTGTGTGTGTGTTTGTATGTGTTGTGTGTCCTGCCTAGCCCACGACTATGAAGTCATGGGGTCGTCGAATAAGGAAGTTTATTCTACACTAGTAAGAGGTGTGAGTGAATGTTGGTGTGGTATGTTATGTGGTAATGTTATTTGAGTTACCACTGAATTAAACCGGACAGGTAAGTAGTCTTTCAGTTTCGTGGTAGATTAAGTCTTGTAGCCAGGCTGTAAGCTCATTTTTGCATATATTCTTAGTAAGACTAAATATATTCACTTTCCTGTTTATTTTGTTGTATAGGAAACCACCAAAGTAACAGTAAAAACGGTTAGCAAATTTTGTTTTGAAGTACGTGTTGCGACGATCAACGGGGTTGTAACGCCTTTTATGATTAGTAGCAGGTGTTTTATAAGTTAGTTGTTTATGCTGTTTTAGCAATGTGTTAAGTATACAAAGCTGTCGCACAGTTAACAATCTGGTATCCTTATATAACTGCTCCGTGGGATATCGGTATGGTAAAAAGTGTGATACTTTTAATATAACTCTCTGAACTCTCCCTAGTACAAGCATTGTTGTTTTAGGGGCTCCGCCCCAAGTGGTAATACAATAGGTGAGCAAGGACTGAACGAGCACTAAATATACTGATCTTAGTAACTTAGCATCGGCCACGTGTCTTAACTTTTTAAATATAAATATTAATTTGCGGACTCTGGAGCTAAGGATATTTATATGGTCTTGAGATTTTAGTGTAGTCAATGATTACACCTAGATATTTAGTTTTATTAGCGCTAACTAAACTAGGACAAGTGCATATGCTATTATGTGGCTCACTGCAAGAGTGTGCCTTTATAGACTGGGATGATAACTAAGCATTCAACGCATTATTCTTAATGGAAAAATTTATGTAACTTGTTTTATCAATATTTAGAGTTAGTACATTGTTGCTTAGCCATTGCAACACAAGATTAAAACCAGACTGCGCGTACTTAGAAACTTCTTCCCATGACTGAGCACTAAATAATAAAACTGTATCGTCAGCAAAACTAATAATTTTGCCTCTAGGGAGAGTGAGCGACCCAGCTCGCTCATATAGATGAGAAAGAGAGTCGGCCCGAGAACGCTACCCTGTGGAATACCATAGGTAACTGAGCATCAATTACTAGTGTAATCATCCATTTTAACTCTTTGGGTTCGACCAATAAGATAGTCCTTTAAAGAGTGCCAGTTGTACTCCTTTTATTCCCATCGCTTCCATCTTACGAATCAGTATGGGAACAGAAACCGTGTCAAAAGCTTTAGCAAGGTCTAATAAATATGTCAATAACTACTTCTACATTTAGATTTTAGACTTAATAAATATGTCAATAACTACTTCTACATTCCCTGATGTCTGGAAAATGGCAATAGTTCACCCGTTGCCTAAACAAACAAATCCCACAGAAGTTAAAGATTTAAGGCCTGTTAGCATTCTGCCTTGTCTGTCGAAGGTTGTGGAGAAGGTGGTCTGCAGACAGTTAGTGGATTACATTGAATCTAATAATATTCTACCTGGGACACAATCTGGTTACAGAAAAGGAAGCAGTACGGTTACAGCTATGCTAGATGTTACCGACAATATACTTTGCTCCCAAGATGAAGGGCTTTGTACACTACTAGTATTGCTTGATTTCTCTAGAGCTTTCGATTCTATAAATACAAATTTATTGATATTTAAATTGAGCTTCCACAGTTTTGACTCTAGAACAGTTGGCTGGTTTAGTAGTTATTTAAGTAATCGTTTTCAGTCTGTAAAACTTAAATGTAATGATGGTACCTCTTTATCTTCCTCTAAAACGGCAGTGACTGGTGGGGTTCCCCAGGGCTCGATATTAGGGCCAATCCTTTTCATTTTATATACTGCTGGCATAAGCACGCACATTAAACACTGTAAATTTCACATTTATGCAGATGACACACAAATATACATTTCTTTCAAACCATCTGAAATGAATAGTGCAATAACTAAATTGAATGAGGATCTGTCAAACATTGCTCTATGGTTTACCAATAACAGTCTACTGCTTAATCCAAACAAAACCAAATATTTACTTTTTGGTAGGGACCACCAACTTTCTAGATTGTGTCCATCTGTTTGTGTTACTCTTTTAGGAAAACCCATAGAGCAGGTTAATGATGCACGAAATCTAGGTTTAAACATGGATAGGAACCTGCGCTTTGATAAGCATGTGACGGATTCTATAAGAAATTGATTTTACAAGCTTAAAGTACTGGACCGTATTAGGCCTTTTCTACAGGAAAGCCTGCGTATTAAATTAGTTGAGTCCCTGATCTTATCCAGGCTAAATTACATGGACACAGTCATTGGCCCACGCTTATTAGTCAGAACACAAAAAATTATCCAACAAGTGCAAAATGCTTGTGCTCGTTTCTGCTTTGGCATTCCGTTGAGGGCTCATGTAACCCCATATTTGAATAGACACACTATGCTAAAGATGAAGCATATGCGTAAACTTCACCTGGCTTGTCTTTTATTTGGAGTGCTGAGATATAAATCACCGGGCTACCTTTATGAGAAGCCGTCTTGGTTGTCATCAAATAGATCCTATGGGCCTCGACATTGTGCTGGACCGCTTTTCATGCAATGCCATCGTTCAGCTACTTTTAGAGGTAGCTTCCGGTATGCAGCTACTAAATGTTGGAACAACATTCCTCCGCCAATAAGAAGCCTACAAAATATACACACTTTTAGAAAAAAGTTGAAAATATTTATATTTGATCACCAAAAACGTGAAGAGCTTCTAATACAGGATACTAGCGCCATTTAAGATTTAAGTATATATATATATATATATATATATTAAGTCAATTTATACCTAGATGTTATTTATATATTCCTCACCATATATCCACTTTTATATTCATATATTTATCAAAATTTCTCAACAATGCTTAGTAACTATCTTAACTATCTTGTTAACCTGCATGTTGGAAATAGCTGGTTGTCATTATTTTTGATTCGGATATTAGTCTTTCCTAATTTGAAAACCATTTGTGATACTTTTATACGTACTTTTATGATACAGTTTTCTTACATAATACATTTCTATAAAAAACTCACGTATTTTGTATTGTTTAATTTTTAGGTTATATGTGCTGAATGCTGACGTGTCAATCTGTAATGGTTTGACTTTATATACCTAGTTTATATGTCTATGTCTGTATTGTCTGTGTCAAAATTGATTGTCTATTGTACTTGCCCTGAGACCAAGTCTTTTTGTAATAAGGTTAATAATTTACACACATGCATTTTATAATTGTATCTGTGTTACTTTATTGTTTTATTTAATATCTTTATTTTCTTATTTTTGTTTTGTTTTTATCTAATTGTTTGTCATCCGTGACGTCACAACGGCGACCTGATGGTAGATCAGCGCAGGTTTTCAGAGCCTGCAAATGCTGAGTCGTCGTTTTGTATCGAGCATTTTCGTCATGTTTTTTTTTTATGTTCAACTATAACCTGCTGTATTGTTTCGTTGCAATAAACTTATCTTTCTTTCTTATCTTTCTTTCTTTCTTTTCTTTCATATGAATTTTTATCTTAACAGAAATTATGATGGATAAAGTACCACATACGATTAGTAGGTATGTTCGGTATTACAATAGATTATAAATATAGAAATTTTAATTATATTATGTGATTGTATAATCCATTTGGTCTGTTGTAACGTTGTTTTATTCAAGTTTATTTATGTTAAATACTAATTGCGACATCTGCTGGCTACAAAAGGAAATTAAATTAGAACGAGTATCGTAACTCCAAAGTTATTTATGAAATTGTTCTCGGAAAACGAATTGTGAGACTGAACGTAAACAAGGTCGAGGAAATTTGGAAATATTGTTCGATTACTGAGAACTCTAATATAGGCGTCCTATCCTATGCTTGGTAATCTTCCAATTATTGTATACTAGTGACGCATCCCACTTTGCATGGGATCTTTAAGAATTTTGGAAAATTACAACTCTATGAGAGTATTTTTAGACATATCTTTTTTTATTTATAGATTTATCTCCCTCTGTGTGAGCGAAGGCGTATTTCTGATCTATCGTATCTTTTCAAAATTGTAAATTGCTTAGAATTATTAAGAAGAATTGGATAAATCATACGACCAATGACTCTAAGACAGCCTAAACTGCTTTACACTCCATTCACGAGGACCAGTTATAGACAAAATTGTTTCAGTATACGTGTTTGTAGTACTTATAATGGCATTTCTTCTAATTTCGACCTAGATTTGTTCTGTACTAATGTTTCAAAATTAAGAAATATGTTAGTGAAGGACTTCTTCTCATAAGCATTGTTAAATAATATGTTTATATATCAACATCTTAGCGATTTCCGACTGTCATTTTTTGTAAAGTTCGTATGCTACCTGTGAAAACTTGTAAATGGCTCTATACATATTTTAAATTACGTACTGTATATTTACTAGCTGTTAGTTTTCCAAATAAAGTAGAATAAAAATATATTATCTTAAAGTATCACCAGCGAATGACGCACATTAACTTACAAAAACATTTAATTTTCTACTTAGAAAAGTAATTAGTATGTATTTAGATATTTTTATACATATTTTTAGCATTTGACATGCAACGTACATTAAACACAAAGTTAATTAGTATGTATTATACATACAGGCAGTGACACCCTAGCGGTAAAATCAAGGACTGCAAAGACTGGTAGGTATCGAGTTCTATTCCCGGTCCGTGGCTCAGACCTCGCACGGCACCATCTCTGGGTTTTCGACGTTTTTCGAAATTATGTATGTATTTATTTGCAAATTATCACTTCTGCCTGCCCGCACTGCGCCAGCGTAGTGAACTACGGCTTAAGTCCTTCTCATTATGAGAGGAGACCCGTGCCCGCAGTAGTGGAACAATTAATTAAAAGGTCGAAAAAAATACATTTAAAGTAATGTTTCCCTTAACAATTATATAAATGCCGGTGAAAACTGTTTCATAATCTGTTTCTCGGTTTATAAGAAGAAAGTGGACAAACAGACAGACGCGGATAGAGGCTAACAGTTAGCCTATAGATTAGCGACAGAAGAACACAGCTAAAAATCCTATATAGTGGTAAATTACCTACGGTTTAAGTCATGAGATTGACTTTTTAGTACTGACTCGTAAGGGTGTATAAAATAAAAAAATATACAACATGAATATTTTCTAAATACCTAGTACCATTTTCTAGTACCTACTTTAGATTTGTAATTACAGAGTGAGTGTTGTCTATAAAGCAGCACACTTATTGTGCACCAAAGTCTCTCTGTGATTTTGTCAGTTGACAAGTAGTTGGAATAAGTCTTGAGTTCCCAGACAGTGGTGGAACATTCTTCAGGCGTATTTATTTTAATTAAGTCCTACTTAATTGTGTCTCCGGGCGCATTCTCTATCTCTGTCTCACTGTTCAAGGTGAAGCTCGTGAACACTTTTATGTATAAATTAGCTCCCGCGACGAGGTGGCGGCAGCGATAGAGTTAACTGCATGCAAGTTCATTCGAAATGAGAAATAAGTTGGGAAATACAGATATTACAGACGCGGATCACAGAAAATCCGGTTCGATATATTGGTGTAATATTGTGTAGAAAATTAAAAAAGTCCTTGAGATCACTTCCACGGGCCTAACAAACACATGGACGCTTGAATTGGTTGAAATAAAGATTTGAAAAGCTATTTATTTTCCTTTATAAATGTGTCTAACGGATAACATTTCAGTAAATATAATAAACTAAAGACGTGATCAAAGATTCAACAATGAACGTTTACACATGTTGTAGAAAACAGCACAAGAGGTGATAGTGTGTAAAAAAGCACATTACATGTTCTATTTGTGCTAAAACAGACAAAGCAACAGGCTATTGAAGCTAGTGTTGAAGCAGCTTTTCCGATTAAGTTATTATTGTAAGCAGCGCGAGCTTTTTACAGAATGCTAATTTCATCTCCGCCCGGAGGCGAGTCACGATCGGACTTATTACACTCTCAATTTTAATGGATGAATTTAAATAGTAACCAGTTTTAGATACTCTAAAAACATCTACATCTACATCTTCTAACCTTAAATAATTATTAGAACCAAAACTAATTTGTGGGCGGGATTTGTACCCCCAACTTGTAAATGGCCGATCCATATACTATTTCCGCTAATCTTCCAGAGTGTTCAATTTCGATATCACATAATAGTTCCTACTGCCCTATCGGTAGACCCCGCACCATATATCAGATGTATTTTGAACATCATTTTTCCGAACAGGAAACCAGATTTGTTATGGTAACTCCGAGCATATCAAAATCTACAAAAAAACATAAAATGACTAGCTTGCTGCTCTGGTACACACGTGCCACACGTACAAACCCATTACGAGTAGTTCTTTGCTGGAGCACTCTACCTGTGGTAGCGCACTAAGCCGACTAAGGAAATATCGAGGGAGCGGGCAGCAGCACTCCTTCGAGTATTAACAACATCTACTGCGATCGCCAACCCGCCTGCCAAGCGTGGCGATTACGGCACTATCCCCCATTCTTGGGGAGGCCTATGTCCAGCAGTAGACGTTAAAAGGCTGATGGATGGATGGATGGATTAAAATAATTTTGTGAAATTTTATTATCTCTAAATTAAAACTTATTTCAAGAGTAGTATCTACTACTGGTTTGTATGAGGAAATCATTAAACTCGTTATAATAAACTTATAAACATACGTGAACAACTCCGATGATTTGGAGTCAGATTGAGTCATAATAGTGTTGTTGTGTTGCCGCAGCGTCGGAGGCGCAGCTGGGAGTGGGGGGCGCGATGGGCGCGGCGGGCGCGTGCGCGGGCGCGTTGTGCGCGCTGCTGGCGGCGTGCGGCGCGGCGCTGCGGCGGCGACGTGCCGCCCGCGGCAAGGCGCCGCCCGCCAAGCTCTGCGACCACGACGACGCCGAGCCCGACCTCATCCCCAACAACTACTGTAAGTTAACCGACACTAGTGTAGCTCTAACGAAGTTTTGTGAACCAATTTACCTACATCGGAGTAAAAAGTCGATATCCTGAGCGCTAATAGGTTCATAGGCACTCCCTCGGGTATTAACAGCATCCACTACGATCGCCAACCCGCCTGTCAAGCGTGGCGATTACGGCACTATCCCCCATTCTTGGGGAGGTCTATATCCAGCAGTAGACGTTAAAAGGCTGATGGATGGATGGATGGAATAGGTTCATGACGATATCACTTTACCAATATTTGTATCAAGTAAATAGTAAATAGTGTTTAAAAAGGCGGTCTTCCAAAATCGATCGTTCTTTTGACTTTATTTAATTTATAGCTATTTTTAAAAATTATAATATAAACAACACGAATTAATCTGTCGATACTTACTCGGTATCGAAACGTAAGTACTTGGTATCAAATCAGACTACGTGACTATTACTTTTTAATGTCTCTCTCGCTCGGTTCCTGTACTTAAGTTATAGAAACGCGCCAGCTGAACCCGCTCGAGGTCATTAATCTCTATAAATTTAAATTCAAATTAAAAAATACCTTTATTTCATAGGCTTATATAGGTAGCACATAAAATCGTCAAAGCTACTAATAACTAACACGAGAGTTTGCGGCAAGTGGATCCGCAATATCACGATTACAAGCGCCACAAGCGGACGGATTCCGTAGAAAAGCCGGGCAAGAAACTATAAAGCCACTTTTTTAAATTTCAATGGAGATGGAAACGCTTCCATACATTTTTGTAACAAGATGAAAGTTGCACCATTTGGAAGTTTACATCGAAACATTTCATAATATAAAATTTTGTTAATTTGGTAATCTAGGAACCGAGATATAGAAGATTATATAAAAGTGAGGTTAAGTATCAAACTACACCCACTAAGTGTCATCATAACATTTAAAAGCCATACATTTAAAGTAGTTATACATATCGTTCGTTTCGCTAGATGAGTGACAGCGCTGGAGGCACAAATCCCCTCCCTATCCTCTCCTTGTTACTCCTAATTATCCTTCCTAACCTCTCTTCAGTATCCTTTAAGAGAATACTCTTCCTATTATCCTGCCTCTGCACCTCCTACCCCTTTTCTTGGAAATGGCGACGCGCGAGCGTTGACTCTAGTGTTGCTAGCGTTTGTAGGCCACGGTAACCGCTTACCAGATGGGCCGCTTATCAACTGCGCCATATGCTTGTTTGCTACCCACGTAGTATAAAAAAGGTAGTACCTTTCTTAGGTACATTTACCAAATAATTAAGTAAGTATTTAAGGTAAGTAGTTTTATCTACTCAAATAACACTAAGTCTTATTTAATAAACTATCCCACTGCTGGGCACAAGCTTCTTTGAATTTCAAGTAAAAGAACCGTCGTCAAGCAGATAGATTATTCGAAAATTACAAGGCCAGGACCATTGTGTAGGCAAGTTCTCAGTGTCCATTAACGAAGCAAGGGTCAATAAAATAAGCAAAACAGTATAATAAATAACGTTAGTAAATATTTAGATATTATATTCTTATATATATTTTTAGCATTTGACATGTTTAGCAACATAAATTAAACACAAAGTGAAAAATGTGAAATCGAAAATAACAGTCACGAGCAGGATTAGATCCAGGAGATGCAGGTTCTATTCCTGCTCGTGACTTTTATTTTCGAATTCACATTTTTTACTTTGTGTTTAATGAACGTTAGTAAAGCTGGAAGCGAAAAAGTTAAACTGCCAAATGTAGTGTTGCCGTGGTAGCGTTCAAAAAAGAGGATTTCACTTGTGTATCAATTTAGTATATCAAATATCAATCGATATACTGATATAAAAATGTTCTCTATTATTTTTCCTCAAATATATTTTTTTTATTAATTCATTATTTTTGAATAAATGATTAATAATGAAACTAAACATTTAGCTTTAATTTTATTTATCAATCCAAATGAGCATTAATTCTATTATGAATCGACTCAAGTAATCGATTTCCTTCATCATTTCTCTTTTAATGTTTTTACGATTTCTAGATTGCAAAATGAGCTAGTTTTTTGAATTTTATATACGTAAAATATTGCCAATTTTTTAAAGAACAACAAGTTTCAACTTGTTAACTTCAGGCCCAAAAATCCCACCACTGAAGGAATGTAACATAGTTCCAGTGCCTGCCAATAAGGCGTAGAGACGGCACACGGTGGGTTTATTTGGTGAGTGAGGATCCCACACTACCCTGTTGGCCCGAACAACGAGGTGTGCAGTTAGGGACATTTTTTCCCGCCTTAACAAAGAAAGGAAAGAATCAAAAATCCCATTCTCCTTTCTTATAATGTTTAAATTGTTATGGTACTTAATTGTAATGGGAAACCAGCTTAATATGCCAATAAACCCTTGCTATACATAAAGAGTACTTATAACGTGAAACACCATTATGATACCAAACATAAAATTAAATTTGCATTTTTTTTATTTGCTTGTTTCTTGTTATTTTTCGTCATTTCTCATAATAAAACAACAATAAAATGTCTTTAAATTTAAAATAATATGAAAATTGCGGCCTGCTTTCCTTTATCCCCCTGTGTCCCCTGGCGGCCAGAAGGTAGCAGACCCATGGCCTAGATTATAAACTAATTATTAAGTTTATGGGCGCGTCTCACCAATAAATATTAAATTTTGGCGAGTACATTGAAGCTTACAATATGTACTATGTCATTGAGATAAATAAATTAAAAAATAAAACCATCTGGATATCAGAACAACGACAACCCTAGGTGCTTGCGTAAGAGTGAACGCAGTGCTAAACAAATCCATACAAAGCGAACAAAAATGCGTGCCTGCGTTGCGTACGGCGCGGACAAATGGACGCGTAGCTTTAATTGGACGTCCAATGGCAATTGTTGAACAATGGATATACCATTGGACGTCCAGCATCTGCAGATACAAACATTTTCATATTTTGATATCTATACATATATAATAGTTTTTAAATATTTTTTAAGCATTACTTTGTGTTAAGTAGTTTCATTTCGTATTGTGTAATATTCGTGTAAATGTCATAAGGTCAAATTAGCTTTTTGTTTATCTTTTTATTATTTAAAGATTTGGATCGTAGTACTGTTATGTCGTATTTCGTCCCCGGGACATGGCGCTGTATACAACATTATGAAATAAGCGGACGTCATTCAAATACATATTCATATTCAACACGTGGCGAGGGTGTCGAGGGTATCACTCGATGGGGGGGGTAAGGGAAGCACTCGGAGCTGTTTAAAAAGCAATCCTCATAAAGCCTTAATATATGACGAGAAATGTCCGACGCTGCGAAACTAGTGACGGGACATTTCGCAGTTCATCAACTTTAAATATTGGAAATTGTAAATGATGCTGTCATCGTCATTAATTTTAATTGCCTGTAATACAACTTGATGCTTAATAGAACTCCTAGACAAACAACTAGAGTTGAGTCGAGTTAGCAGTATTTTATTTCGAATTACCGAGAGCCTAGCTGTGAGCAAAGATTTTGTTTGTTTTTTTTTCAAACTTTGACTTTATTGTAACCCTTTTTTTTTGTTAAGGCGGGAAAAAATGTTCCTAACCGCACACCCCATTGTTCGGGGTAACGAACAGGGTAGTGTGGGGCCTTCACCCACTAAAGAAACCCGCCATGTGCCATCTCTCCGCCTTTATTGGCGGGCCACTGGAACTATGTTATATTCCTTCGGTGGTACTTTAACCCTAGTCCTTAGTACGTTCCAGATATTAAATTTAGCAATTGATTCCACTCTGCTTACGATAGAAGAAAATCAGTTCAGTTAGATAGCTTGGGGAACTATTCTGGGTTTCGATTAATCTGTTGTTTTGTGCATCCCATGCTTAGCATCTCACGCACACACACGAACGTAGCCCGTTCAAGTAATGACGTAATTTTTGCCACATGTTTTTGAATTTTACGAAGGATGGCAGCCGTAACGACAATCTTTGTACCCATAACACCATTAGGTCAACGAGATAACTTCAAACGTGACACACACCCAAATCTGCACAAAGATTATTTTTATTTTACAGCTACCAAAAATAGTGATGTAGCACATGTTTATCGATACGAATTTCTCGTTTTTTACTTAAATGCGGTACATAAATTAAAAAAGCTATATGGTTGTCTGTAAAGTCGGTTTACGGACGATAACTTTACATGATAACGTCATGAAGAATTTAGGTTAGTACTTTTAAACAATGTAATACTTTCTAACATTTACGCGAATTTCACACATTTTGAAATAAAACAAGGTTTACGGAATCTATAGCGTTTACTTGATATCAGCTTTGGATGCCTACCATCTAAGTCCACCCGTGATCATGAATGCTGTAAAGTATTCGAAAAGTCGGGATAGCATAAAAATCAAGTAAACGCGATAGATTCCGTAAACCTAGTTTTATTTCAAAATGTAATACTGATAGAAATTGAATGGCACATATAAAAAGGGTACGACCGCGCGTGCTGTTATACAATAATTGAGATACGCGTGTTGCCCGGGACGCGTTCGGGCTAAGAATGTCATGTTGGTCGGTGGGTCGGCCGCCTCCCTTCCACAGATGCTCTTCAACCCGTGGCTCTCTTGTGGCATCGATCGCCATACATTTTTCGTAACGTGGGTCTTTTTCGTGCGTGCAGCCAGACGTTCATCAATTTATAAGACGTTATCACGTCAAAATAAACGTAGAAGCGCTATAAACCGCTAAGTTATAGTAGTCACCTAATGGTGACACTCAATTTCCACTTCACATTTGTTTTTAGATGTGCTTTAAGACCAATAAGCAGGTTTATCGGCTTGAATGCCTTTTAAACTGATGTGGGTCTTTGAAAATAAATTAACAATACCCAGTGAATAAAAATATTGTGCGAGCTAAAGGTTGACGGGTATTCTCAACATGTGAACCAGCATGGTAGAATAAAGCCTAATTCACTTTCCTAAGATTGAAAGCAGCTCCATGCCATGACGAATCATAAAATATATTTAAACTCATTAGCAATACACACTCAGAACACTTCACTTTTTAAAATAAGATATTCTTTATTCTCTAGTCGAACAATTTATGATGGTGAATGTGATTTACACAATACAAAGTAGCTATTTAAGTAACTTACTGAAAAAAGCTTAAATTGCGGAGCGTCACAGCCCGACGCGACGCAGTGCGATGCGACACGAGAGCGCTAACGACACCACAAATTAAAATCTAATGTGAGTTGTCGTCAAGTTAATTAGCGCGACAGCGATCGATGGCGAATTAACTGCGAACTCTCGCGAACATTAGCGACTTGACAGCTCCGCCAAGAACGTCTCACCAACGTCCCGACGTGTTTTTGTCAAACTTCATATAAACTTGTATCAGCACTTATGTTAACGAGCCTGACATTAATTTTAACTTGAGACTTAAGCAGAACAAAGCTTATGTTACCAATCATTAATTTTACCAAAATATTTCTTTGTGTAGAAAGACATCGACGGATTAATCGCGTTCATGATACGAGTAGTTTTATTTAATGACCAAAAATATATAACAGGTATTAGATATCGTGGATATATTATGAGGTCTCGGGTTCGATCCACGGGTCGCCCACCTTCCACTGGTCAACAGAGGTAGCACATAATGTTAATATGAACTCTTATATGTATCCTACTAACGATATAAATGCGAAAGCTTGTAGCGATGTTTGAATATTTGTTCATCAAGCCTAAACGACTGAACATCTGTCAGTCAGTCATCTGTTCAGTCGTTTAGGCTCTACGGACAAAAAAATGCAGTAAGATAGAAGGAATACTGGATTGACATGTGGATACTTTCATACGGAAAAATGTTCACGAAAGATATATTTATGCCACATAAACATTTTACGAGGTCCACCACATATATTACGACAAATATGAACACAGAATATTTGTTAGGTACTCAATGAGTTCCTGTCGAATACGTGTAAATGAGTTGAGAGAGAGAGAGAGAGAGATAGATTTCAACTTTGTAGTGCACGCAAATTAAATCGTGTGTTCCAGTGTCCAGTTCTGCTAGTATTATGTAAAATAGGAGCAGAAGAGAAATGATGATCCAGAAATTATAAAACATTGATTAAATCGTGTAGTGTACACAACATAAATGATGTCAGCGGTAATCAGCTAGCGGATTGCATGGACGCGACGCAATCAGCGCGGTAAATACAATCACGCACTGCCTATTAACAATTAAAAAGCCTTGTCAATCAGCTTAATGTTCTCTCGTGTGCCGAACGAGCACCTCGTATCATGATCATATGTTATTACAGGAATATTAACACTGCCATGATGCCAATGATGCATTGTGAATCAGATCGCATCGGGCAATAATGGTCAATAGCAGAATTGGTTGAAAAAAATATATATCTTATTGAAAACACGCACTCAATTATCTACATATAATTACAGAAAGCGCGAATCTGAAAACGAAAATCTTATAACATTCCAAATGTATTGCTAACAAAGCCATCGTGAAATTTGCTCGGGGCTATCAATTCCGACAACATGTTCCTTCTTAATGTCTTGGGTGGCGCCTTCGACATCTATACCAGTTTTTAATTCTAATCGACAGTTATCACAAAAAAAAACAGTTTCATTAAAATTTTCCATTCAGTAATTATTCTGTGATGTGCAAACAAATAAACAGAAAAACAGACGAACATTCTTAAAATAATTGTTTTGTGGTCAGAGACACCTAAGTAAACCTAATACGGTCTTTTCTTTAATACTTAATTTTTTAATATAACAAATAAATAAAAAGTGAACTTCTAGTAAAATGGGATTAAGTAGGCATTCATCGTATATTGAAGAATTGAAATGAGGCTGTGTCAGTAAGCTAAGGAGATAACATTGTCTTCCACATGCGGATTTAAAGGTAAAGGTGGTCACCAACAGAACATTATCGTTTACGTGATATTTTGTAACGAGTTTCGTACGGCATCAGTTGAAGAAAATCTAAAAACTCTAGCTTTTCAACTCTGAGATCTCGCTTTTTTAGTAAATTATCCTTGTTACTATTTTTATCACTGTTATCAAAGATCATATCGTAATTCTCATAACTGTAATGGTGAGTTTTCTAATATACCTATTTGGATTTGGCAAAACTTATTTTTTCCACTCAGTGGCCGCTATGGGAGCTCTGCAACCCAAAAGAACATGGACATTCTAAGATTGCACTCGTAGTCGTGATGTGAGAACTAATGTGTTTCTAATAAAACTATATTTGCATGTTCAAAATATTTAGAAAGTAACGTAGTATTATACTTAGGTAATAGTGTGTAACGTAGTATTGTTATATACAGCGAGCGCAGCACAGCGCGGCGGACTCACTGAGGCGGAACATTGTCTGACAAGCCTCATATTTATTACTAGGGGAGGCTCAAACGAGACGCGAGCGAACTCTACACCGCTCATTGTTATTAATATTCCGTCAGTTCCGCGCTGGCGGTGCACTCACCTACTTTCAAATTTGTTAGCCTCTGCAATAATATGACTACACTTTGTATGGAATTTAAATAGCTAATAATTACTCGGTGATATGCCACCATCACCGTTCAATACCAGTAGAAGTACATCTGTATTACCTGGAAATATAGACGTGGTTTTATTATACTGGTCCTGGTTTGTCCGTATGGTGATGGACTAAGAATACAAGTGTATTTCATCCCATTTTTTCCCACGAGTGTTGTATGAGGCGACTAAAGGAAGTAAGCAATTATCATCCATTGCATGACTGGTGGTAGGTTTGGGTACCAAGTGTGAGTAGTAGTGGTGGCCCTTGAAGCATACCCATCGGTGTGTTGTGGATGTAGCAGGAGATAGCCATTTAGGTATTCTTTCATTTCATATCTGTGAAATGAAATGGTGAGTAGCTTGACAATAATCTTGGTATATTGGCTGTTGTTGATGCCGACCGAAAATCACATTGCATAGATTTATAATGTGATTATACACATTGGGTAGATTTGCTAAATCTAAAAACAAGTATGTAGACGAGGAACTTTTGTCCCAAGAGATTATCCATCAGAAGACTCTGCGCTAAGTTAGATAGATACATCGTTGTACTCAGATGTCAAGGACGGTATATTTAAATCCCTATGAGCGTCACACCTTGTACCTATAATCGATCTAGTTTGAATTATAAAAAGGAACCGAGGAGTGCCTCATCAGTCATGATAGACTCTTCTAATGCCCACTACTTTAACACGTGCTTCACGCAAGGAATAGGAGCGTCATATTGTATATTGCAGTCAACTGTCAGTGCACATAGTTCCTCTAGTTGAGATGTTTATATCACGCGTCAAATCTCACGTTGCGATTCATAAACGAATGAAGCAGTTGGTGACACAATCACGTGACAACCGCTCACTGATATTGAAAAATATTGTAGCGCTGAGAGTAACGGGCGCTGTGTTCATGAATATTGATGTGACATCGTGAATATTCAGCGCGGACACACTCTATTGAAAACAAGCCGCACGGCGCCTCACCGAGGGACTGCGCGGGAATTGGCGCTCTTGTCGCTGACAATGTCCAGGTGATCATGGACTCACAATACAAACTGTCACCACACATTCCCGTAGATGTGGTGAGAACCTCGAAATAAAAAATAACGATAATACATCTTTATTTCAAGTACCAGAACTCATAGTTTTGTTAGTGACAATTTGCTCATAACTATATTAGTACTTATATTTATAACTTTTTTATTGCTAATGGTGGCAGACGGACCATGACCCACCTGATGATAAATGGTACCGTCGCTCATGGACTCAACTATACTCAGAGTATAGTCAAACTGCTGCGCTCCATTTCATTTTGAAAGAATAAACGGCTATTTTCTGCTACATCCAAAACACACTGACATGCTTCATGACCGGTCACACAGAAGACGGTGGTACCGACCCGTTTGGACCCAATAGCAAGTGAGTACTCTCACTTGGTACCCAGCCCTACCACTAACAATGCAATGGGTGATAATTGCTTACTTCCCTTAGTCGCCTTGTACGACACCCGCGGGAAAGGATGGGGTGGTGACACTTGTATTCTTAGTCCGTCACCACACGGACTACCGCAGGATAACAGGACGTGTGTGTCCAGCTGACACCCTACAACAGTGACTTATATAATCGTGGTCTAGTCTACTCGTTATCATATTTAAAACAATGTTGGGGCTATGAACTAAACGCCCGAGCGCACAGAAGCAGTAGCCATTCGCAGCGAACATGCCTGATGCGCTGCAGTAGCGGGGCAGCAGCCATCAGCATCCTAAAGGCATTATTGTATTGAACTGGAAGGACACTGTATGCTTTTTGAGTAAAATGAGCCCACCGACAGCAGGGCAGAAAACTCTCTCAAAACAAAAAAAAAAAAATAAGGGTAGTAAACTCTAAATAACGTCACATGAAACGAAGTATTCTACTATTTATCAAAATGAGCATAATTGATGATTCCCGTTTCAAATCTAATTATTGGTGTACTAACTTTCATTATTATAAAAACACTGTCAACTTCTGCGTCGTTTCTGCGTAGCTCTATCACGGCCTCCTGTGCCGGCTCGCACATATAACTTACTAGCTTCTATCCGCGACTCCACCCGTGTGGATTTCAGAATATAAATACGTCACTCTGTGGCACTTTCATTATCTCCATGTACAAACAGCTATCTCGTAGGAACTATAAATTTTTTCGGTATATATAGTAATCAATCCTACTTTGTGCTTCAATCTATATGTAGGTATATAAAATTTCACGATGATCGGCTCAGTAGTTAAGGCAGAAAGCGTAACAAATAAATAAATAAACAAACGAACAAACTTAGTAAAGATACTTATTAATTGTAGGTACGTTAGGCATCTAACTATACATTGTCTATGTCCAGTGCACACGGTTCTCTGATTATGCTACAACATATACCTAATCAGGTTAACTACAAACAATGGCACAATTAACCGGAATACGACACAACTCCGGTAATGAGTACGGCGCCGGCAGTCGCGCGCCAGGATTACTGCACTCCCTGAACGAGCAGCTTCTACTGTAATTCACCAATAACATAACGCAGCCATTACAAAATATTTTCATGTTACATTAAACAGTAAATGTTTTAAAAATTATAAAGATAGGATTCAACCCATAAACTTTTTGATGATCAAATTCAAACTTATATATTTTTTTTTTATCCTTGTTTTAAGGATGCCATAAATGCAACCATAACTACTATTTATCCGGGTGCTTTTATCCTGGGAAAATGGATGGTTTCTGTGGAGAAGAAATGTTTGCATAAAACTAAATGATACCTTACGTATTTGTATTACTTGATATTTCCTTTACACTATGTTATTACTGTTTATCTTTAGCAATTGACACCTCAGTACAGAGGTAGGCATGACTCCGGCGCTGGAGCTCATACAATCCCGACATAATTATTTATGTGAGGCCAATTTGAATAAACTCAGGCACATTAGGGAGGATCCGCGGGGTTGTGGCGAGGAGGGGAGGAAGGTCTCGCACCAATTAATTATTTCTTGTGTCGTGACTTACGCTCGCCTCCGTCTTTGGATGTAGCCGGTAATTAATCAGGTTTTTTCGTCAAGTGGGATAAATCTAGGTGCGGCGGGATGGCGTGTAATGTTATTTATGTCGACCCACTGACGTTGACTGTGGAGCGCCGCCGCTACATCCAGCGACTTTAAGATCACTTAATATTATGACCACAATAATGTTAAGTTCAAAATCCAATTAATTTTTATACATGGGAAGTTTAGGGGTTGTTGTAAGAAAAACACTGAAAATCCGATTAATTTTCCTTTATCTTCGCCTTTAGCGTTATGTGGGTAGGACTCCCAGAGGTAAGACCTGCAAAAACCTGGCCACGTTCCTTCAGGCTACCTATACCCAGAGGCGAGGTAAACGCTCTGTGCCTGGGTTCCTCTACCCCTGGCAGGTCTGAACCTCCATTTCTGGTGACCACGTCTGTTTTGGAGAGCTTAGCGTCCCTAATCGAGAGGCGCTCACGGAGCACATGCTAGGGTGACAGGAGGCCAGCTTAATTGGGGAAGTACCACCCTCTCTTATAGGACCTTAGGAGCACCTATCGTTACTTGGAATACTACTGATGTTATAAGGATTACTTTTATATTGAAAATATATTATGTTAAATTATGTTATTATATGTTAGTAAAAATTCTGTCCAAATCGGTCACTTCTTTCTGGAGATTGGCGGGAAAAACAAACAAATTGTGGAATAATTTATTTGTTATAAGTACCATTATATTTTTTTGCATTTAATAAGAAGCTATTAGACATTACGAATAGACACTTTAATTTTATTGAGATATTTGTATAGATAGATAAGCTCTTTAAATATTTTACATTATCTACATAATATATACTGCTACCAGTATATTGTTTGTATGTCACTGAAAATTGTACATAAATATAATGGTGTTTTGCCGTGTGGGGCTGGCTTTAGAATTGGCCCACCCCTCTCTGCCCACGGGAGTCGTAAGAGCCGACTGAGGGAATACCGTGGGAGTGGGCAGCAGCACTCCCTAGAGTATTAATAACATCCACTGCGATCGCCAACCCGCCTGCCAAGCGTGGCGATTACGGCATTATCCCCCATGACGGGACCGCTCGTTGTGGCGTTCTCTTGGGGAGGCCTATGTTCAGCAGTGGACGTTGAAAGGCTGATGGATGGATGGATGGATAATGGTGTTCAATACAGAAGAGTCTATTTTAAGTAATTGTTTTTCGCAGGTGAAGGCACAACCGCAGCTAGCCTGCCACCGGCGCTCTCTCCAACCCGGACACTGCCCGTCGGTTCGGCCACGCCGGTGCGTATATATTACACAGTGCTGCAATTCTTTCTCCATTATCTACTGTCTTCGCTTACATCTCGCTTTCTATAATTTCCAAGTTTCTTTCAATAGACGTTGTCACCTTTCACGTGATCGTTTCCTTTCCTTATATAAGTTGGCGTACCACATGCATGTCTATGATTGGTCATCAGCATCAATTATGTTATTTTTTCTTCCACTACCTACTTACAAACTTTCTTTTATATATTTTTATCCCTTGGTTTGGTCACTTACTAGAACTAATTTTAGGAAAATAGTAACTTATTTTTAGGGAAGCACTATTAAAAACTAGCTTAGAAGATAAACTAGTTTTTTGGTTATTTTGTAAATGAAAGGTATACTAGATTTAAATTTAAATGAAAAGCTATCAAATGTTTGGTTTAAATCAGTTCTGTCGTTTATGAGCGATGCGAGAAAAACAGGCCAAAAATCTAAATAAAAAATTATTTGAGTTCAGCCACGCCTAAGTAAGCCAAATACAGTATTTTTTTATACGTCTTTAATTTACTAATACGGCTCTGTTACGTTGTACAACGTTTTAAACGTTCACATATAAAACGTTGTACAACGTAACAGAGCCGTATTAGTAAATCCTAATGCAAAATAAATGAAATAATATTGTACAAATGTGGTATGAACAGGTTTTAGCACAAAAATCTTTAAATATTAGATGGCATCACTAAACGTGGCATCGTAAACAGTATCTGCCACATATGCGCCGCTGGACAGACGACGCTAAGTATTTTTTCATTACCTTCCCTCCCGTTAATCGGCACCAGTAAAGTGTGAGGCGCTCGTAAAAGTAGCCGGAACCACATAACGTTAACACATTCTCTTCGCCAAGGGAATGCCACTTGACGCGATTTTGTCTACTTAAAGTTTTGTTCCACAGAGGTATAATATGTTCGTGAGTCTTTTCTTTTTCATTTAGAGCTCAGAACAATAACCCTGTTACCATTATATTAATATTTTTTTTCAACCTGTACTCCTTTCAACTGTGTTGGGGTTGGCTTTCTGCTAACCCAGATTCGGTCAAATATTAACTTTTCTTCTACGGATCAACTGCGATCTGCCGTCTACGGACCAAAGAGATCATATTCTAAGGTTAAACCAGAAATTAGTATCTTACAAACGTGGGTAAGACCTCTGAGACACTGATTTGATGTCAATATTTTCTATTTTCTAGGGACAAATAACAAATTTATAATATTTTAAAGGTCAGATGCGTGGGCTCTACGATCAAGCTCGACATTCAAATTTAATTTCTTTATTCATGAAATATTAAGTTAAATTCAAAATAGAAATTTTAAAAAACAAAGTCAGATACTTATTTAACATGTGTGATAAAAAATGGTGGTTGTTTTATGTGAACATTGGTGAAAGGGACTGTTGGCTCATTTGTGGCGGTGGACGTCAATAGAGGTCCCACGGGAGCGCCGTCATCGCTCACGTTTCTCATATCACATGCTACATTCACACCCTCGCCAATATAACGCCTAAACCGTTAGATATTTGACAGCGAATATATGTAGCCATGACCCCTTTGGGACAGACCGCGCGTTGCCAGCCACGCGATATCATCTAAGTACGTCATTGCCACTTGATCAATGTCGGCTTACATTAGTACTTCTGAAACAGTTGGTTTACTTTTGTACTTATAAAAGGTCCATGTAGGGAGAAGCAAGCTGATATATCTTACGTGAGCATGACTAACCCTTTGCCAACTCATCTTGCTAACATAGATCAGTAAGATTTTTTTTGTCTCCGAATGTGGAGATTGAAAAAGTTGCGTTCTTGTCACTCAAACGTTGGCAGGATTATGCAATTGTCGCTTGGCTTTCAGGTGGGTAGCCAAAAAGTGACACCTGTTTGTAGACATTCGACGTCCTCCGTATTTTGAAAGAACGTTAAGCAGTCACTCCCGGCTGTCAAATAACACCCTCTCGTTACAGGTTGTCAGAATCCTGGATAAAAATCTGATTCCGATTTTGTTCTGATGTCACTTGTTGTCGCATTAATTGGATAGAGGAGCTCAGGTAGGCATTCGTTCCAGCTGATGATCAGACATATTTGTAGCTGAACCCAATAAAGTTTGGGAAAAAGGCTGCCGTCAGTTTGCCACCAACTAGTAAAGCCACAGCGCTAATGTATATGTGTATTAAGCTGTGCCATAGTACCTATCTTCAAGTACTGGTACTGTATAACACAAAGCCGCACGTCTCACCGCGTGCCTAAGTACATCGCCGAATGTAACTGAGGCGCCTCGCGCTGAAGATTAAAACATGTAAACTTTATCGTATTTACACCAAAGTTTGATCGAGAATTTACTCCGCGGCGCTCCCTCATCAAACAGAAACATCAAGTTGGTATAACTCGGTTACGAGCCGATGAAGTTACGAACCAGTTGAATTTTAATACTTGCGACCTCGAGCTCCAGTGCGAAGTTAAACGTTCGTATTAATACAAAGTGTGTTACCGCGACACACGACCTCATCAACACATCCCTGTCTACTTGGCAGCAATTTTGTACATATTTGTGTTTTAAGTTGTTTAATTTTTAAACAATTTACTGATTAATCATTTACATTTTAGTTGTTTCTTTTTCACACTAACTTCGTGGCTGCAGGCTGGCAAATCACAAACCGTCCTGAACATTTTAAACATACTACAAGTTTTCCTTCACCAAGCAGTTACGTTATAAAAAAACGAGTGTGCTTTAGACTAAACGACTGAAGTAAAACTTAACAATAGATTATTATTAATAATGTTATTATAATATCTATTAATAATGAGAAAGAGAGAAAGAAAATATGTGCCCGCACCTGTCTCTCTCTTGCTCTTGCCCGTATAGAATATATACGAAACGTAACTCTATACTTCAAAAAACATAGCTTACACGTGTGAGCTGTTTGAGGATCTGGTACAGACCGGGGATCGAACTCGACCTCACTGTTTTATCATTTATTGATTTTACCACTAAGGCCTTATTCAAGACGTGACACCAGACGCGCCGCGCAACGCCCCGCTTGTCCCTGAACGAGGCCTTACCTATTATTGCCTCAATAAAAATCAGGCTTATACGATTACTCTAAACAGTATTTTTATTAGGTATTGATTGTGTCTGCGAGTAGTATTACTATTGAGTGACACAGTAGTGCCGTTATATTAATCGTAAATCGGAGCACCGGTCATCTCACAATAATGAGATATGAATAAAAAAGTACGCGTTTTCTGGTATGCTTACTGACCCCATAATTATTTCAAATAATATAAACGTCAATATCTGGCACACATGAATGGCAGCAAGTCATCATCACTCCATCACCCCCGACCGGCCCGCGCTAACGAGGTCACTTTAATTAAGTCTGTGATAAAAGTTATGAAATAAAATTATTGTAAATATAAACACTTGAAAAACCATTAGACCAAGTGGACTTAAGTTTATTCAAGACAGTCCACAGCCGGTAACGTGTACAAAACGCCAGCACCATTACCCCGCTGGATGGTGATGCTTATGCTTTGGCAGAGTTATAAGCCAGCATTTTGGTCACTTGTCAACTCCAGAAGACGTCCTGCCAAATTCTTATAAGTTTGGAATACATCGGATACTCAGGGGCCCATCATTGTGTCTACACCAAACGGCACAAAAAAAGTTACCGGTATCGAGGTTAGAATATTTGAGTGATTCTGCCGATGCAGCAGTGCTACCAGAACTCTGAGAAGATTCTGGAAGATATGACGAAGCCAATATATCTGTACAGGTAGCATCCCAGACTAATGGCCGTCCCATCTACCAGAGAAAAAGCGTCATATCGCCTGACGACTTTTGCCATAGTCCCTTAAAACGACGATCTTTTGTCCCGTCATGTGCGAACTCACCGGCAAAATCAATCTTGAGTGACTCTAAAATAGAATATAATTTTAATGTGCAACTACTAAAAGATTAGATAATTGTAAGCAGTGAATAGTGTATAATTATAAATATGAGTTGATACGCGAAGATGATGTTGGTCATTATCAACTGCCGTTGATTGCATTATTTAATAGACAATACTGTGCTGAGGTACCTGGTTATATCCTTTGTAAAGATCCATAAGTTTGCCAATAATAATGTCTTCAAACGAGAGCATTGGTGATAGCAGCCAGTAAAACTAGCCATCTGCACGGGATATTAAAGAGAGAAAGTTTAAGTACTGTAGTATCGAGTCGCTTGTGGTCATAACAATCATGTTATTAGTTCTGCGGAAGTACTAAATTCAAATTTTAAAATTTTAACAATTTTTTAAAAAGTTAAAACACGTAAATTATTCTACTTAATTTTAAGCCTCGAGTTCTTATGAAACTTTCAAAAGTTCTAAGCAAATTTAACTTACTTTTTATAGGTACTGGCTGCGTCTCGTATCTGCGAAAACCAAAGATATGGTTCCCCTATAAGTAAACTTTACACTCATTAAACATTTTTCCCAGTGCAATCATTGATATTATAAAACGTATTTTATAACGACACTTATTTATAATTCATTCTGGTTGTACATAAAGCAACAATATTTTGCTAAAATTATAAAATATGATTTATTATCACAGGCATGTAATGGCCCGGGAGGACCTGGCGCATCGTGGACGTGGGGTGCTCGGCCACGCGAGCCGTTAGCGGGCGCGGGAGCGGGTGCGGTGGCGGGAGCGAGCGTCATCGGGCGCAGCGCGTCGGCCACCCTGCGCGCCGCCGCCGACCTCAACGTGGACGCCATCAAGGAGAAGCTGCTCGACCACCGGATCCCCGAGTCGTGCGTGTAGTCGCGACGTACATCGCGCTCGTGCCTCTGTCTGCGCCCGACACGTCTGCCGCTTCTGTCTGTGGATGAAGTCCAACCGTCGAGAGACAGTCACAAACGTTAAATAACTTCAACAGAGTACTGATCATCACTCGATTCAAACGAGTGAGAAGTGTCGTGGGATGCGGCGCTAGTATTGGCGATTCCTTGTCCTAAATGTAAATGTTGTAGCTAGACTTATTTCACTGGAGTCGTTATAATTATGTGACGTCACTCAATGACTGTCTGACACTCCTAAAACACTCTTGTTCTCATTCTGTACATGTTATCCGATTTATTTGAAGCATGTGTTTGCGAGTAAGACCATTACTAAAAATTAACACGAGGAAAAGTAATACCTATACAGTTAAAATAAGTTTATTATTTAAAGTGCACTACTTCCACAAGCAAGTTCCACTTGACGCCGCTATCACAAACGTAAAGAGAACTTAACATCTTGTTTAGTTTCCCACTGTATTGTTACACAATCTCATTACTATTAACGGAACAAGTTTTCCTTTTGAGTCGACACTTTGCAGTTAGCGCAGAAAGTCATTTGCCACAAAATTTTAAATCGGATAGTCTGTACCTCTCCGCAATGTTCCATATCTGAACAGAGAAATCTACGATTATTTTATTTGATATTTGTATATAGTAGAGATTAAGCGACTGAGTCTTTGCCACTTTTTTACATGTCTACGAAACTAGATAATAAATCTATCAGTTGATAAGAACTACTTTAGGTAAATCTATTCATCGTTATCTGTATAAAATTCAATTTAATGTAAATAATGTTTGTACTCGCTCTTAAGATTTTAATGTCGGCTTGCGAGTGGCGCCGCAACGCGCGTGCGTGTATCAATTCGCTCGCGTCTAAGTGGGCCGCTACCCTAATGTACAGTACACACTAAAGCGCCGACAGAAGGCCACTTCCACTCCAATAGCATCAAGTAGATGTTAAGTCAACTCGTCATGTAATGAGCCCGCCATCTATCTGCCAGCAGGAGCGGCTCGCGGCTGACTTGTAACGATTGCATATCTGCCGTGCGTCTCGTGTCGACTCCTCATCATACACATCAAAGTTCCTTGAATATAAATCTTTATTTACGTACACGTTTTATCAGAAACTAAATAACATGAAAATACTTTAATTAAAAATATATCTGTGGTCCATAGATCGTTAGAATTGTTAGAATACATACACTTTGAAGGGGCTTCAAGAAAATTCGTTTTATTAACCTATAGTTGTTAATATTATTTCATAAAATTATCAATAAACAACTGAGAATGTTTGTTTACGTTCAAATTATTACTGAATGTTACTAAGAGTGTTATTCTGAGTAATGCCAATATCATATCATATCCACATATCGCAAATAGATGTGTCTGCGGAGGACGAGCACGTCGGGTCGCCACATATCACGCGGCACTCTCGACGGCACTTGTCGCGAGTGCCGCCACTAGTAATTCACGTGTCAAGAGTCACGTTTAGTTACTAACAGACTGACATTCCTCAACTTGTAGATACTACTCCTAGTATAAGTGTAAGTACGTGTATGTGAAGAGGGCGCGCGGGGGCCGCGCGCTCACAGACGTCATTTGTTATTGTAAACGTTTAAAACAACTCAAAGAGTTCGCCCTACCTACTGTTGACATTATTTATTTTGAACGAAATTAAAGGTTGTCTTGGAAGCTTTTTGTGTTTTATTTGTAGTAAATCCTCTCTGTGTCTCATCGATTGAATTCTGGAGGAATTACTCAAAGAGCCACAGCCCACCTAATAATAAAAATAACCACTTAGGTATGTTCGCTACACCCCCGGGGGCACAAGCACAACCAAGCCACTGCCGGTGGTAATTAATTTTTAATAAACTGTTTAACTTTTATTCATAAACTGCCTCGGTGGTGTAGCGGTAGTGTATGCGACTGCTAATCATGAGGTCTCGGGTTCGATCCCCGGGTTGGGCAATGTTATTGAGCTTTTTCCTAAAAAGAAAAATTCTCAGTAGCAGCCTGGAATTTGGAAATGTGCCCGGTAGACGTCAATAGGCTCGCCCCCTATTACGTGGGACTTAAACATAGCTGGCGAGTTGTGGGTGTGTAATACACCTCTGCCTACCCCTTCGGGGAATACAGGCGTGATGCTATGTTTTTTGTTTATTTATGTTTAACTTTTGACCACAGTGGAATAAACTAGGTATCTACCCTACGATAGATGACGGTGTTTTGTTTCATAGGTGCCTCTACTTCTAATTCTAACAAGCAGTAATGGACTCCAATACATAGCGTTCCAGTAATAACTACATATTCGCACACATTGTCAGGACAATGTACCTATGCAAATTCACCCGACAGATAGCGTGACCATCACCCAATAAGCCGGTAAGAAACTATGTGATATAGAATATGAACCGGTGATTGACCGATGCGGTACAGGTTGGAGCCCGGTAAATGAAACAACTTGTAACAGTGCTGTCATGAGACAAGAGAATATAACTCGTCAAACGTTACATTAGCTTGCTTGTGAGGTCCAGCCCTGTCCTGCAGGACGGTGACAGAACCACGGCAATGTATAAAGCTTTCGTGAATGTTTCGTGAACATTTCCTGAGATAACTTTGTGGGTAACATCAATGTCTAGAGAAAGATACTAAGTAGTCATGCCGGATTACACAAAGATTTAGAAAAAGATTAACATTAAGATGTTCTCAAAAAATCCGCTTACACTGCCGGAATTATTAGCTTTTTTGTTCGTTATTACGAAAATAATAAAGAGCAAGGATCCTCTTTGTCACCACCCCTTTGCATTATTTGATGGGTGTCGGAATAAATGATTTCATGAAAATCAGATTCGCAAGTATAAGGCGGTGCAATCTAGTCTAATCACTTAGAACGCTTATAACACTATATATATATGGCATCATATAGCATCACGCCTGTAAGGGCTATCCCTTCCTCCTTCCTCCCTCTGCCTATACAGAGGTATATAATTACACACCCACGGTTCGCCAGCCTTGTTAAAGTCCCACTTAATAGGGGGTGAGCCTATTGCTATCTACCGGGCACATTTTCAAATTCCAAGGCACTACTAACAATTTTTGTTTTTACGAAAAGCTCAATATCACTGCCCGACCCGGGGGTCGAACCCAAGACGTCATGATCAGCAGTCGCTTACCCTACCGCTGCACCGCAGAGGCAGTTAATAATACTAGTATATAGGTATATGAGATTATAATGTTTAAAGAATCCATATAGCTTAGGTACGAGTGACTAAAGTAACATTTTTAAAAACTGGTCTTGGAAGTATGGAAGTGAAGGTACCTACTCAAAAAATCACAGAACACGAACATTATTTATACTTACAAAATGCAGTTACTATTAAAATTCAGTACAGTTTTATACAATTAAAATGTTATACAATTAAAATGCAGTACAGTTTTATACAATTAAAATGTTATACAATTAAAATGCAGTACAGTTTTATACAATTAAAATGTTATACAATTAAAATGCAGTACAGTTTTATACAATTAAAATGTTATACAATTAAAATACAGTTCAGTTTTATACAATTAAAATTTTATACAATTAAAATTTAGTACGGAATATTATATAATTAAAATACAGTACAGTTTTATACAATTAAAATATTATACAATTAAAATACAGTACAGTTTTATACAATTAAAATTTTATACTATTAAAATTTAGTACGGAATATTATATAATTAAAATACAGTACAGTTTTATACAATTAAAATATTATACAATTAAAATACAGTACAGTTTTATACAATTAAAATTTTATACAATTAAAATGCAGTACAGTTTTTTTCTTCTCTCTAAATTGTATCTATACTTATTTTCTGTCAAGTTGTAAAACGTGTCTAAGCGTGACGCCTCCTTGACTCTTAATTAATGTTCAATTTCTAATGTTAAATGTAATTAGAATAGACTTTTTTGTTAAGGCGGGAAAAAATGTTCCTAACCGCACACCCCGTCGTGCGGGGCAACGAACAGGGTAATGTGGGGCCTTCACCCACTAAAGAAACCCGCCGTGTGCCGTCTCTCCGCCTTTATTGGCGGGCCACTGGAACTGTTACATTCCTTCGGTGGTTAATTAGAATAGCCTTAGGTTTTAAATTTACTTTTCTACAATTCCTAAAATACTAATGTATTACAGCGCCACCTAGTATCAGATATGTGTAGCTCTATGTAACCGAATGTGGGCAATGTAGGGCCGTCGTTAGACGGCACTCGTTGTTCTTCATAGTCGATGGATGGCGCTACTTATTGTTTTTTTTTTATTCTTTGCTGACCAATTGTACTTAAAGACTAAATAATCCGGCCCAGCTTCACATGCCCTTTCTCACTTTCACTCTAAAATCAATTCTAATATTTGACCCTATTTCATCCTACTTCTCAACCTCTTATTCCTTTTCTTGGAGTTGAGTGATGCCTCTGATGTTGTTAGGGTCTATAGGCTAGCTAGGGTAACCGCTTACCATCAGGCCAGCCATGTGGTTGCTTACCACCTTCATAATAAGTTATTTTAGGGTTTTAAATTTTTTTATATTGCTAATGATGGCAGACTAGCCACGGCCCACCTGATGGTAAGTGATGACGTCGCTCACGGACTCAACTATACTGAGAGTATTGTCAAGCCACTGCACCATTTCATTTCTCAGATATGAAATAAAAGTATAAACAGCTTCTGCTACAGCCAACACACACTGACGTGCTTCATGACCGGTCACGCAAGAGATGGTGGTACCGACCCGTTCGGGCGTGATAGCAAGTGAGTACTCTCACTTGGTAGGTACCCAGCCCTAACACCAGTAATGCAATGGGTGATAATTGCTTACTCCCTTAAAGTCGCCTTATACGACACCCGTGGGAAAGGATGTGGTGGTGACACTTGCATTCTTAGTCCGTTACTAATATTTATAAACCTATTCTATGTTTACCTATCTCTTAAGACTTACCAGCGTCCACTTTGTAGTCTGCATACAAAAAATGTGCTTAATTAGTTTTTATGACCGCGTTATTTGGACATATTCGTGTAGAGTGGAGGAAGGTCCAGTCAAACCATCCATTTTGTAGAAAAATAATGTTCTTCTGAGTTTCTTGCCTTAACATTTCAATAAAAAACTTACTGTTAGACAATTTCGACACCACACCAGATCGATATGTACTCCGTTACTAATATTTATAAACATATTCTATTGTGACCTATCTCTTAAGACTTACCAGCGTGCCCTTTGTAGTCCTGCAAAGTCCTCTATAATATGGCCATACACACGGATCTCAGAGTGAGAAGTATTTATGGATTTAAGTGATGGTTTACCACGCTAGCTCAGTTCACAATGACAAATTTCACAAACCGCGTAGAAAATCATTCAGTCCTACAGGTTGTTATTCAGGGCATTGATAATATTTGTCAACATATAGATACCTACACACACACACACATACGGCTGTACCTTCTTGACGTCTGACAGGCCTTCCAACTCGATACCCCGGTGTTTAAAGTGCTTGGTCTTACCAGTAGCCTATCATTGCTTATATATTATGTAGGTATAATTATATTGCGTGCAATCTACTAATAAAAAAAATCTCAATGTATTTCTAAAGCTAAGCTGGGGTACCTGAACTACAAATTTCTCTACTTATTAAAGAGAAGAGTAAGATTAAGATTTATGCATTTGACATGCTCAGCTACTTTTTAAGTACAAATTATTTGTGAATGTGGAAAAAGAGAACTTTAGTGCGAGCGGGAATCGAACCCACGTCCCTTCCAATTCGGGGATGTGCTCTAAGCCACTGAGATACCGCACCGACCTTTCTTTTCCTCATTCCATTGCCGGTAGATGGCGTTGGTTGTAAAGACAAATGTGATAAGGAGATTGGGATGGCCGAAAGGTCGGTGCGGTAGCTCAGTGGCTTAGATCACTTCCCCGGATCGGAAGGGGCGCGGGATCGGAAGGGGCGCGGGTTCGATTCCCGCTCGCACTAAAGTTCTCTTTTTCCTCCCTCATTCACAAATAATTTGTAAGAGGTGATCCATTACGAGGTTCCCTACTTTTTTAATGAAAAAACAGAAAATTCGCAAATTGGACTCAACGGATGGACCATCTGCGACGTAGCAACGGCCAACATTTGATAGACATAATCTTCAAAAAATAAATGCCAAAGAATGTTCTTTCAAATGATAATAAACATTCTCCATTAAATTTGAATTTTCTGTTTTTTTTTTCTTTAAAAAAGTAGGAAACCTCGAAATGGATCACGTCTTACTTTAAAGGTTAGTTAGAGTTTATTAGTACATTAAACATTTCTTTAAATATATATCGTCCCGGTCGACCTTCCTCGATATAACATTGATAAATTTTACGTACCTAATACCTGCGACGATTCTTGATTTTTTGAGGAAAAAGGTCTAACTTAAAGTATCTGCAATAAATATCCACACCTCATGACAATAATATATTTGGTGTTAATACAAGCATATAATATAAGAAAAGCGTTAATTGTAATATTATTATACAAGCGCGCTATACATCACATGCGCGTACTCACGCACGCACGCGCTTGTTATACGAGCACACATGCTCATAAGATGCAAATTGGATGCTGATTATGCATAAATTGCATTCCTTAAATGAACAAAACTTATTCACACGTGCTTATAATTAAATTGCTTATAGGCCTTACACTTATAGACTTATATGAAAATATGTTTTCATTTTATTCTTAAGCTTTTCTATATGAGCGTGTGTGCGCGTATATTACGCCCTCGTTACTAATGTTGGCGACGAGAGGTCGCTAGTACACCTCGACGCTCTCCTGGTGATGCACAGTGTCTTGGCGGAACATCTCCACATCGGCCTGGCTGTCCGCGTGAATCACCTTGGCGCGCCCCTCCTGAGTACAAATACTTGCGTGAGACTGTGGGTAGTCAGTGGCATATACGGATATCTGAATAATAGTAGTATCTAGTAGCACAATATTTATTTTTCAACAGACAATACACTATACAGGAATAACACGTTAATTACACTGTCATATTAGAAATAACACAATTATAAGATTGGACCAAATCATATTAGAAATAACACCATAATAAAATTGGACCAAATCATATTAGAAATAACACCATAATAAAATTGGACCAAATCATATTAGAAATAACACCATAATAAAATTGGACCAAATCATATTAGAAATAA
This sequence comes from Leucoma salicis, assembly GCA_948253155.1. Taxonomy (NCBI): domain Eukaryota; kingdom Metazoa; phylum Arthropoda; class Insecta; order Lepidoptera; family Erebidae; genus Leucoma; species Leucoma salicis. Next base: position 285,434 of record OX411806.1, on the reverse strand, counting down.
CACCATAATAAAATTGGACCAAATCATATTAGAAATAACACCATAATAAAATTGGACCAAATCATATTAGAAATAACACCATAATAAAATTGGACCAAATCATATTAGAAATAACACCATAATAAAATTGGACCAAATCATATTAGAAATAACACCATAATAAAATTGGACCAAATCATATTAGAAATAACACCATAATAAAATTGGACCAAATCATATTAGAAATAACACCATAATAAAATTGGACCAAATCATATTAGAAATAACACCATAATAAAATTGGACCAAATCATATTAGAAATAACACCATAATAAAATTGGACCAAATCATATTAGAAATAACACCATAATAAAATTGGACCAAATCATACTGTTCAGAACCAGGGTAGTGCTTTTACAGATATTCTTACGATATTTTAAACACAAAGTGAAAATGTGAAATCGAAAATAACAGTCATGAGCAGGATTTGAACCGGCATCTCCTGGATACCGTCCAGATCCTGAATTAACAGTCACGAGCAGCGTACCTACTTTAAGAAAACTCTCTGCGTGTGCATATGGCCTTCTTGTCAGCTTATCAACTATTTTATAAAAACGTAAGTAGGTATACAAAATAGATAGAGACATACATGCATAGATGAACACAGCGGTTAGACAGCGGACTCGTAGAGGTACGCTACAGGACCCTGGGATAACATGATGTCATTGTGGATTGTGATTGAGGAAGAGTGACAAGGAGCACGTCACTTGGGCTGTATACGGTACCTTAGGATGCATGAGGATGAAGGGCAGCTCGGCCACCAGCTCTCCGCTGAGTGCACCCAGGTACAACTTCACCTTGGCACTGTAGCTCACTACAATGCCGAACGCGTCACGCTGATCTGGATCCAGTAGTCTACGATACAACATGCGCTTGTGTTACGAACAAATGATCCTGAATATTTGTTCTCGCACAAACGTCCTATAACTAATACACAATATGACATTTAATACGTAGGTACGTTTCGCAAACTTCTAGGGATACACATTTAAGTACCAGTAGCAAATATCAAACTTTAGAATATGATTACTTCCCCGAGCGCATTTATTACTTCTGTGCAAAACTCTATCGCACAGGAATCATACATTTTTCATGATAAAAAGTAGCCTAGGTATATCTTTTTCTGGACTCCGGACTTTATGTATACAAAATTTCATGATGATTGCAGAGTAGGTACAGCGTGAGAGATTAACAAACAAACCAATAAACAAACAAGCTCAATTTCACTTTTGTAATATTAGTAAGAAAGTAAGTGTAAGGATGTTCATGGACTTACAGAGTGGTAGAGGCGAGGGTAGTGTCAGACCTCTTCAACTGACCGTCCAGCGCGATGCCGCGCTTGTCGCGATTGTGGGCCAGTGTGGGCGTCAGGTGCAACACCTTCTGCAAGCTCGACCCTGGCTGCAACGGGCACCCGTCTCTGCACAACATAACAGTTTAAACTTTGGCGTTGTTTATTCATTATAACACATTTAACGGGTCTATATGCACATTAAACTTCTCAAAATACTTGTACGTGGTCAAGAGTAGAGTCTACTCGTGATGTAATTAATTTATGGGAATAACAATCGGTTACGCTTATGTTGTTGTACCCTTAAACGACACCCTTTATTCTAAAAATAGACAAGTAAGCATTGGGTCTCAAACCATAATGAATACGAAAATACGGGCAGCACAGTTACTGAATAAAACTTACTGAGTCTCGATGCTGGCGACAATGTTCCGGTACTGTCCGCTCTGGAATAACACCACGTCGACGCCCTGCTGGATGCACGCCTTAATCTTCTTTACCACCTTATTGCTATGATTGCGCACACACATGTTCACCGCAACCGTCTCGCCGTGGATGTACAGCTGAATATCCATTCACAGATTTGAGATCAGGGATTCAGAAAACCCAGTACACAGAGTTGTACTGTCGACTAAGAGTATAAATAATAATATCACCGCAAAATTGCACATACTAATAGGTTAAAGAACTATATCACACGGTATTACTGCTTTAGGGAATATCGTAATGGTACCTGTTTATCCAGCGTGAGCTCTAGCTCCAACTGTCCAGGAGAGAGCACGAAATCCTTGCGCACAACGGTGCAGGGCTGTGGGCCGGCCTTTGCAGGTGCGTATTGCACTTTGCGGATACCTAGCGCCACCGTGCTCCTGCACATTACAAATTTTAATGTTACATTTACACAACTTTATAATTACTTTTCGAGAACACTAGTACCATTTTGTTATATTTTATAATCATTTTAAGCACTTGACTTTTGCAACATCGTTACTCATTTCCCTATTTATCATCTCTGATTAATTTTCTCATAATATTTTTATTCACTATTAACAAGTAAGTAGATAACAAACCCTAAACTTGACAGTCTATTAGTCTCTCGACTAGGACCTGCTCTATAATTCTCCTCACAGAGCCAAGCTCAAACATCACACAACATAAGACATTAGCTTTTAGCTAAATCACCTGCGATGTGAGCGATCGATCTCAGAGTCTCCGACAAAGATCTTGACGTAGTACTGCACGCCGCAAGGCTCGCCATCATCCTCCAGCCCCGGTTGCAGGATCACGGAGCCAGGAGCGCCAGCTGGTACCGACAGACGGAACGGCACCGCGTCCTCGCCGAGCTTCTTCATCAGTCGCTCCTAAAATAGTTTCAGAAAGTCAAACAAACAGACAAGAAGGCTCTTCCAAACCAGCTCTTGATAAGTGGCATGTCAATGCCGACTTAGGTGACCAAGCATGCCAGCTTCATATTAAGGTTTTCCAAAATTCACTAATTTGACTTTACCTAATCGCTGATGGCCTGTGACTGTCAAGGAACTATTTTACCTTAGCTGCAGGCTAATGAACACATAAGCTGCCTGAAAATGACCAAGTTAGAAGCTATATTGTCTTTTGACATTTAAATATTACAAGCCCATAGACTAAACAATTGGTGGTGCACCTGGGTACGCGAGAGATCGTAGGATCTCTTCTCCGGTGGCGGGTAGATCTGCTCGGAAGCAAGGAACAGCTCCTTGTAGAAGTTGAGGCCCATGACCTCGTCGGCTTCACGGCCATAACGGAAGGTGCACACGACCTGCCCAAACACCTTGCGCCCGCGCACGTACTCCTGGTCCAACAGCACCACGCCATCTGCACGGGGCGTCACACTACAGACTGCATGTAAACACTAAAGATTTTTCGATGCACGGAGCGACAAGTCAGAGAATGCGCGGAAGCTCGTGAGGTTGGAAACATCATGATTGTTTCTGTACCTGATACTACCACTGGTGTCTTTTAGAGATTTTCTTCTTTCATTCTATTATCTGATTATTCCCCATAACGAGATGTAAAGCTCAGTCATTAGAAGGGGAAACATCCACTAATTTCAAACCCTATATATATTTTGGTACTTAATTGGAACTTTTAATTTAACGCGAATTATTCACAACAAGTAAAGGACAATCTGTGTGATGTTTAAAGAATGTCGCACTTATTAGATATACACTATACATAATTCAAATTTAAATAAAAAGCCGTTTTTGAATGAGGCACATAACTGGTGTAAATGATAGCTCGTGACTAGGAGACGGACCTATTGGCTCCACGAAAGATATGTGGTCGACGAATTCACGTTTGGCCATATACAGGGTGAGCTTGCCATTGGGCGCACACTTCTTGAAAACTTTGAAATTATACACCATCTTGTAGACTTGTCTCGAAAGCTAGCAATGTAAATAACCTGTGCACGAGGAGGTGTGTGCTGGTAAAACTGAGAGGGTGGCGGTGGCCCAGTTTATATAGAGGATTATTGTGTGGCGAGGCTTCTGAGCCGCTGATCTCATTAGGCTCGTTAGCGAGTCGCATGAGCGTCACCAACATACACTCGAACACCATGTGTCATGCCTAATTATATTAATCTCTTTGATCTTGACCACGGTGAAAAATAATGTGATGCCTCTTGGGTGGCTCCTAGGAAGCACAAAAATGACACCTGAAGAATAACTCAGCAAAATGACAAAGATGGTGATTTTTTCCTGGAAAAATACAAGGATTTAAGTTGTATTGCGTTAATTTTGTATATATATAGTGATTAGTGCTATTTATTTATTTGAGCTTATTAGTCTTAAGATACATTATGTGATAATAGCACCGAAACCAACAGCAGAGTATCTCTGATACACAGAGGACAAAACTGCTAACAGGATTGCTACAAACACACGAGGCACATGAGGTCATATTACGTGGATCTCGCCACAAAGCCAATATACTTATCGAAACCTACACTTATAGCACACCTATCAACTGCCTCGGAGGATGTTGTATGGCTATCTGTCACCATTCACTCACACGCCCGCTGTGCTAATTCACAAAGATTACTCAGGTCACTACACTTCATAAGACTGACTTCTGATTGGTATTATTAAAGGTCTAATCTATCTATATTATTATAAAGCTGTAACAGAGCTGTGTCTGTACATTTAAGATATTTGAGAAAAAATTACTGTAATAGGCTAATATATGCGTGTCTAAACACAAAACAATTTCTTTTAGAATTTTTGTTTATCTGTTTGTGTGATGCACACCAAAACTACTGAACGGATTTTGATGCATCTTTTTTTATTTGAAAGGTCTTGATTAGACTTAAAAACTAGTAGACATTTTATCCCGCTAATATATTGGGAACCTGAGATATAACCGAAAAACCAGCTTTTGGCTGCGGCAAAGCCGCTGGCAAAGGCTAGTAGGTACTATTATAAAACTGTAACATAGCTATGTCTGTACATTTAAGATATTTGAGAAAAAATGCCTGTAATAGGCTATATAGGCGTGTCTAAACACAAAACGTTTTTTTTTAGATTTTTTGTCTATCTGTTTACCTGTTTGTCTGTTTGTTTGCTCGCACATCACGCAAAAACTACTGGACGGATTTTGATGCAACTTTTTTTATTTGTAAGACCTTGATTAGACTTAAAACTGGTATACATTTTATCCCGCTACTATATCGGGAACTTGAGATATAATCGAAAAACTAGCTGTTGACTGCGGCGAAGCCGCGGGCATAGACTAGTTAATTATTAAATTGTTACGTGTAAGTAAACTTATTTATTTTTAGTTTTAATACCACACGAGATCGCGTTCCTTTTTTACGCAGTTTTTATATTAACTGTCTCAGGTAGAGCCTTGGGATATGCCTATCGCGGCGTGAGCGGGACGGATCGATCCGGGAAGTAACACCCTCTTACAAAAGATGTAGGTAGGTACTCCTACTGTAGTGTTGCGTATGGTGAGTTAGAGCGTCGGAGGCCAAAACCCTCTCCCTGTAACTGCTTACCATCAGGTGGGTCGTATGTTTATTTTCCACCTACGTAGTACAAAAAAAAAAGGAGGGCTAAGTTTTTTGTTATCATTTTAATTATATTTTTAACTTCATTTCATTTCTCAATGTTTTTTTAGAAATAGGTAGAGACAGGTTTTATCTTTCAGAATTTGATGAACCTAATATTCTTCCAAACATAAAACCACTTCTCTGCTGCTGTTTTATTTTCTCATCGTATACAATAATAATATTGTCTTTAAGATTACTTGAGAATACGTAGGCACCTCCATTCTGGGTTGGATTAAATCGCTTTGTAACAAGGAAGAGTCAGGCTACTCCGTATCCTACCACGTAAAGTATAATTCCATACTTATGCCAAATCACAGCACTGACCAAAAGCAGCCAGTTTAATAATATAATTTTGTTAGCAATTTAAGTTACACAACATTGAAACTACTGCGGGACATCGTTTACTACAATTACGATTTAACTGAATATAATCTCCAGACCATAATTTACGCCACGGCTGTGAATATCACAGACACTTGACATGTACGCCGGGGATATTATAGTGCACGAGTGCAGCGCGCAATTGCACTCTCTGTTCCTTCACTCTTGGACAGCATTCCGGCACGACCAGAAAGATCAGGATTGAAACCCCGCCAACGTGCTAACTCCGGGATGCTATTAAGAATGTTCAAAGGGAGAACCCTATATTTTTTTATTGGCTCAACCCGGAGACCTGAAACCTCATGATCGGCAATCACATACGCTAGCGCTATGCCTATGACGTCACAAACACTACCGCTAGGCCACCGATAATACAATAATTAGTTACTTACTTATCATCATGTCATTTCCCTAGCAGGGTAGGCAGAGAGAACAGAATGCCAAGAGGCAAGAATTAAATAATATAATATGTAGATAGTAATAAAACAATAGAACTGATGGTAAATATATATCAGCTTGGAGCAGATAGAGGTGAGCTTTATTTAAATCGGAAAAAATACAAAGATTTTAAATGACGATAATATTTTTCACAATAGCTATAATGATAATAATTATATAAATGACTAAAGTAACGGGATAAAATATATATCAGTTGTTAAGTCTAATCGATAGCTATCAAACAAAAAAGTTGCATCAAAATCTGTTCAGTAGTTTTTGCGTGATGCGCGAACAAACAAACAGATAGACAAAAAATCTAAAAAAAAATGTTTTGTGTTCAGACACGCCTATATATCATAATACAGTAATTTCTCCTCAAATATCTTAAATGTACAGATACAGCTCTGTTATAGTTTTATAATAGTTTAGATAACAGCTAGTTTAGTATAATATAGTCTGCGGTATTTTTATTTACTCACTGTCACATAGATTTGAAGACTTAGAAGTGCGCTTAGATCTGTTAATTGTTGTTATAGCACATTTGGAACAAATCACCGGGGCTTCTGAGCATCGCTTATGATCAGTACTGAAGTTTCCATCGATACATAATAATAACAAATTCGTCCAAAACCTCTACATTTAATGGCAACACTTTACTGAATGTTAGCAGTTTTCGTTGGTTCTAAAAACTATAAATGGTGCACATATCGTTACATATCGTTACAGATTGTAGCACACTTAAGAAGTTAATATTCCAAAGAGGCCAAACGCAAATCTCGCGTTAAATTTTTTCGTGAGCTATGACAAACCCGGTAACGAAACTTAGTCCAGGCCCAGAGACGCTCTACGTATCACTGCATATGTTTTATTGCTTATGGCAGACGAGCCACGGCTCACCTGATGGCAAGTGGTAACCGTCGCTCTTGAACTCAACTATACCCAGGGTATTGTCAAGCCTCTGTTCACTATTTCATTTCGGAGATATGGATTGATAGAATAAACGGCTATCTCTTTTTTTCATGAAAGCGGAAAAAATGTACCTAACCACACACCCCGTTCGTTCGGGGCCAAGAACAAGGTAGTGTGGGGCCCTTACCCACTAAATAAACCCGTGTTGTGTACCGTCTCTCTGCCTTTCAGCATGAATGGGCCGGCTTGATTGGAAAAGTACCACCCTCTCACAGAAGACCAGTGTGAAACAACGATAGGTAGTCCTGCTGTTATGTTTTACATGGTGAGTGAGAACGCCAGAAGCCTAAGCCCCCTCCTTATCCTCTTATTATAATTTAAAATTAAACACCCAGAAACACCCCACAAGCGCCCCATGCATTGCCTGTAAGTATACAGTTCACAATAAAAGTAGCAACTTCTATGAGCTCTGTCTACTGAATGTCATTTGCAAAATCACTAAATGAATTGAAATTAATAACATTTGTTATGGTTTATGATGGCAGATCTACTACCGCATGGGCTACCAGATTGTAAGTGGTACTCCAACAGCTGCTCAGCATTTAATTTCACGCTAGTTAATGAAAATGGTGCTTAGCGGTGCTACTAACTAGTACGAGTATAGTAACTCAGGCCCGATATCGAGTGCGTATTCCCGCTTGGTACCCAACCCTACCACTAGTACAAAGGTATTATTATTCGACTTGAATGTTATCTAAATATCAACTCGTGAGATGGATTAAAAACTCTACATAGACATTATGTAATGTTTGTGAATGTCATCTAGTTTATTCTCAAGGTTGGTCACACCTACGACCGAAGGAATGTAACAGTTCCAGTGGCCCGCCAATAAAGGTGGAGAGACGCCACACGGCGGGTTTCTTTAGTTTCGTTGCCCCGAACGACGGGCGGTTAGGAACATGTCTTCCCGCATTAACAAAAAAAAACCTGTAGGTCGGCCATTTAACTTCGCGTCAGTGTATCAGAGTTAGGCTACAGTCCATCACGCCGGCGCAGTATGGGTTAGCAGACTTCACAAACTGTCGAGAAAATCACTGAGGCTTGCAGGTTTCCTCACGATGTTGTTCAACCGAGAAATCTTAATTCTTCTTCGTTGGCAAATTACCATGATACACATAATGTCGAAATGTCTAGCTTATGTGCCTTGCTAAGTCTAGACTTCGGACTGGGATCGAACTTGATACTGTCTTTGCAGTCCTTGATCTTACCGCTAGATTTCAATGTCGCCAATACCGGTACTGTAGTATAACCGAAGTAAGTACCGAAGGTTACAACTGTTTAGAACTAGTGAATGACGTCTCGAAGTGAATCATGCGCAGCGTGGGTCATTCACCCCGCTGTCTCACTCGCACCTATAACTCCGTCGAGTAAGCGCTCGCCCTCGACTGTGACGTCATTTCCAAACTAAAGACAGTTACATACTTTCTAACACTTACGACAACAATAATTAACGCGGTCAAGAATCTTGTCTGTGACTTCAACGGGTAGAATGCATACAGCAGTCGATAGCTGTCATGACGTCACGGAGCGGTAACCGCGAGACGCGCGAGGTGAGGGCAAGGCGTGGGGACCACTCGCAAGTCACAAGCACGCGCCACGCTCCAGTGTCTATAGCTCGCTGTTGTGTGAACGTCTCGTGAAGGTGTTGTGTCTTTGTGTCTCAATTGTGCGCTCGACGTATGATCAGAGCAGGGTGAGAAGAGTAGAGCGTCGGGTACGCGTACTCCCCTGAGACTCGCGACTCAGGTACAGTACTCACACAGGTATTGTCTGCTGACAATGCGAAAGCCGCACACAGCTGATCAACCTCAGCCTGCGTGTTTTATGCGCGACGGGCAAGAGACATGTAAACACAAACTGAGTACTTTATTATTGTAAATTAAACCGGTTTCTAACGTTAGTCCGTTTGCGTTACGGTACAATTATGTTTGTCCAAGCAGTATTTTTTTTGTTTGTCAAATTTTGTGAACTATTCATTTTTATAGGATAAAAAGTATCGTATATATTATACATAGTGTCTACCTATCTTTCACACACACCAAATTTTAAGATCATGTTTAGGTACGATTGACAGCCAATCATCCAAGCAACCCCACACATCTTCACTATAACTTTCTCATTTATAAGTAATATACTAGGTAGGTAGTAGGAGGTATTAATTAGCAGGAAGTAGAATTCGAAGTAAATAAATATTCACGGACATTTCACATAACGTCCTCTGGTCCCAAACTAAGCTTAACGCTTGTGCTATTGGTACCGGATTACGGATATAATACATATACCTACTACTAATAGATAGAAAACACCCAGATGCAGTACAAATTATATGTGTTCATCACACAAATAATTGTCCTGAGTGGGAATCGAACCCACGACCTCGTGCACGGAAGTCAGTTACACTACCGACTACACCACGAGGCCCAAAAGTGTGTCTATTTGATTGACGTCTACATCACTTACGACATAAAGAACAATTAATGCTATGTTTTCAGGAACTTAACGCGTGTAACTAAAGGTTAGCGCTCAGAGAAAATATAAATCGAAATTATGTACTTATAACAACAATGCACAAATAGTTTTGAACTTGGTTAACAATTAATTAGGTACTTACCTATAAGTCCGTCAACAACACAACATTGCTGCCCACGTCTTTAGCGTGGTATCTTACTGTTAGTTAAGCGTAACGCATAAGTATTATTTTCTGAAATTATTTGATTAATAAAAGAATATCATTAACGACTAGCTGATACCCGTAACTTCGTCCGCGTTATTTATTTTCATTTTTAGTGCAGAATCCTAATTATTCTTCCAAAATAAAAGTAGTGATCCTCTTCCTGTGAGTCCCGTCCAAATCAGTGCAGCTGTTCAGGAGATTAGCCGTGCATGTATATTCGATGTATATTGTAGCGTAACGGCGAAGCTGTCACTTCACAATTATATATGACCTACTTAGGGATTTAAGAAATTAAATAAGGAAAGTACACATTGATACAACATTTTAATTAGTACTTATAAAAAAACACGTGAATTAAGAAAACAGTAATTTTGGATATTATAGTCTCATACCTCGAAATATATTACTCACAGCGTCACTTAAAATCACTTATGATGATTTTTATAACAAGACGTCTTCTTCTTTAGATCTCAAACAAATCCCTTCTCGGACTAGAAGGGCCAGACTCGGTCTTAGGTCCAGACCTTGAGGTCCAACAATAATATATTGCTGAGAACACCCTTGAAATATCTTCAAGTAAAGAATTAAATCAATCCTCAAGATCTCAGACTAAGAACAAGCTAATCTTCAGAATAAAGAGTTATGACAACCATAGATATAACTATAGATATATATAACTATAGATATAACTATACTTGGAAATGACAACTTTCAAGTGAATCTTCAAGACAATTTTCAGAATAGAGCGTTCATTCTGCTGACAGTGTTTGTGGTTAACACAATTGTGTCCGCAATTTAGTTTTTTGTGACCTTTGTGGCTTGTTTTGGTATTGTTTGTGTCTGTGAAGTGTCTTAATTAGACGGCAAAAGGATAGTTTTTGTGTTTTAACAGTGTTTGCCAACAATGGCAGATAAAACTAAACCACCAGATCCCCTGATATCCCTGCACCGTCCACTCCCATCTTTTCCACGCCCCCGGTCTTCCCAGATGTCCCAAACCCGAATCCGTTAACCTAATTAGCAGAGGTTGTATGTAGCATAACAGACTCCGTGATGCATCACATCAACTTGCGTAAACGATCAAGTGGAGACCAGAGGTCTGACTCCATCCGTCCATCGAAGCAATTAAGAAGTCTGATAGCCAGAAATAAATACAGTAATTTGGACAAATCCCCATTTATTGTTCATGTTTCGCGTATTGAGACTAGTACACAATCTAGTACCACCCTCCACCCAGTGTCATTCGGTTTATTCTTGCTCCAAAATAATATATCTAACATTGTGCATGATGGTGTGAAGAGAGTAGGTAGAAACCGGGTTTCCGTAGAATTTGCGACTCCCCAGGATGCCAACTCCTTCCTGGTTAACAACTTGCTCCCCAAGAACAGATTCACCGCCTCAATCCCATCATTTAACATCACTCGGATGGGAGTAGTTACGGGTATACCTGTGGACATGACAGAAGATGGTGCCATGAATTATATTTCAGTTCCTTCTGGCTGTGGCAAAATTTTAAAAGTTAGGCGAATTAATAGGAAAGTTTTTAAATATGGGACCCCTGAATGGAAACCCACGGAAACATGCGTACTTACCTTCGATGGACAAATACTTCCCAAACGTGTTTTTTGCTGCTACACATCCATGCCAGTCGAGCAGTACATTTATCCCACGATCCAATGTCATAAGTGTTGCCGGTTCGGACACGTTGGATCTATATGCAGGTCTCAACCGCGGTGTTTTAAATGTGGACACGATCATCCAGGCAGTGGATGTGAAGTATTAGAGAGCGAAGCTTTCTGCATACTGTGCTCCGGGGGTCACTTTGCAAACAGCAAGTCATGCCCGGAGTTAGGTAGACAGAAAGCCATTAAGACAGTCATGGCAGAGCGTGTTATGTCTTATATTGAGGCCAGTAAGGCCATAGCTCCAATATCCCGTAGTTATGTTAATGTGACTAAATCTGTACCCTCATCTACCATATCATATAAAGAAACTGTTTTTCTAAAACCCAAGACCCATGCCCCCCTCCATCCATCAGCCTTTTAAAGTCCACTGCTGGACATAGGCCTCCCCATGAATGGGGGATAGTGCCGTAATCGCCACGCTTGGCAGGCGGGTTGGCGATCGCAGTGGATGTTGTTAATACTCGAAGGAGTGCTGCTGCCCACTCCCTCGGTATTCCCTCAATCGGCTCTTACGACTCCCATGGGTAGAGAAGGGTGGGACAATTCTAAAGCCGGCCCCACACGGCCTTCTTCATATGACAAAATTAGCCATAAAAATATTATTAGAACTCCCCCTTCATCTCAGCCTAATGGCTGTGCTCTAGATAATCCCTACCAATCTTCTAATAGTTCTTCAGCAATAATGCAACTCCTCATCCAACTACTAACTTATCTCATAATACTACTCACCCTGTTTCCCCCTCTCAAAATTCTTTACTATCACCGAACCACGACGCTGAAATACTTATTAATCTTCTTTCAAATTACAAAAATAGCTCACCGGGTATTTCTCCAGTGGAATGTGAGGAGCGTGTATCATAAAAAACACGACCTCACATATCTCATGAACAAGCACAAGCCGATAGTATGTTCCATAGCTGAGACTTGGTTAACCCCAAGTCTCAATTTCCGTATTCCTTTTTTTAATATAATCCGAAGTGATCGAGCAGATGGGTATGGAGGATCTGCTCTTTTCATTAATAATCTTCGACCCTTTGTTCTCATTGCTATGCTCCCCCTCCCGGATGATTTAAACATTGTAGCAGCGAAGATTGACTCCATTACAGTTCTCTATTTACATAGCTAACACGCAACAAAATTTTCTCTTGATCCTAAGGAGCATTCTTGAAAACATAAATGGATCTTTATATATATTTTTAGCATTTGACATGCTTAGCACTATACATTAAACACAAAGTGTTTTCGATTATAAGTATTTTCGATTTCACATTTTTCACTTTGTGTTTAATAAATGGATCTGTTCTGGTGATGGGTGACTTTAATTGTCACCACTCTAGATGGGGTTCTGCTCGTAGCGATACTTTTGGGGAAGGGCTTGTAGCTGTTCTTGATGATCTTGACCTTTGCATTTTGAACAATGGCTGCTCTACACGCAGAATTCTCCCTGGGCAGCAAAAGAGCTGCGTGGACCTGACATTCTGCTCTACCGACATTGCTGCTTCTACTTCCTGGCAATGTACGGCTCTTTCCCATGGTAGCGACCACTACCCTATTGTACTATCTCTTCTGGGCTCAACATACTTAGAAAAAACCATACCTCCTCTACTAAAATTCAACATTTCTAACCCTGATTGGGCTAAATTTTCTTCAGTTCTAGAAAATAAAATAAACTCTCTTCCTATTTTTAATCAGCCATATCAACTGTATCCAGATCGTCACCATGCCCATTTATGCTGCCAGTATTTCATACGAGTCATAAATTCGAGTGCAGAGGAATGCTTTCCAATCAAGAACAGCGCCAGGGGTAAGATTCCATCTCCCCCATGGTGGGACCATGAGTGTTCTAGAGCTATAAGAGAAAGAAAGGAGGCAGAGAAAACATATGGTAGGGGCATGAGTATAGCTAATCTCCTCTCCTATAAACATGTCAGCGCTAAGACACGAAGATTGCTCCGGAGGAAAAAACGTTCGGGCTGGCTTAAGTTTTGTGCATCTCTGTCCCCGTCTACTCCTACGACCATAGTTTGGAGAAGTATAAACAGATTTAGGGCAGGCTGTGCTCTATCCTCACCTTCAATGATGACCCGGGAGACAGCTTCAGAGTTCTTTGATAAAATTGCTCCTGCCTATGTGCCTTTATTTGCAGAAATCCAACAACCTCCCGTCACACCTTGGGATGATCCCTTGGACGCTCCTTTTTCGCTCGCCGAACTGGAGATGGTCCTTAAGTATGTCAAGGACTCGGCCCCCGGCCCTGATGGCATTCCATACTCCTTCCTGGTTAATGCCGGATCCAACGCCAAGGTGTACCTGTTAAGTCTATTGAACTCCATATACTCTTATGGATGGGTACCGGAGGAGTGGAAAACTCAAACTATCATTCCAATATTAAAGCCAGGCCTAAATGTTGGTGATCCAAACAGCTTATAGACCCATAGCCCTCTCCTCAACCTTACTAAAATTACTGGAGCACTTAATAAAAACCGACTTGAGTAGCTTGTGGAATCCCGCAATTTGTTACCATGCTCTCAATTTGGTTTCAGAAAGGGTCTCAGTTCCGTGGACAGCATAGGAGTCCTTATAACCGATATTCGGTCCTCCTTGTCCAATAAGGATTCGGTTGTTGCAGCATTCCTCGATGTTTCATCTGCATATGACAGTGTTCTTCTTCCCGTTCTCAGGCAGAAACTCTCGAGCTCGAGCTGAGACTACTGGCTAAGATGATCTACTGCATATGTGAAATTTTTATGTCTCGCACACTGATTCTGAGAGTACAGGGTGAAAATGTGGGGAGAAGGCTTATATGGAAGGGATTACCGCAGGGCTCAGTCCTAAGTCCCCTGCTATACAACCTATACACAGCAGACATGGCCCGTTCCCTTAACAATAATTGTCATATACTCCAGTATGCCGACGACCTGGCTTTGTATGTGAGCAACTCCTCAATAAGTGCTGCTGCCTCGTCTCTCCATATTTCCCTGGAATCCCTGAGTCGTTGGTTACTAGCCCATGGTCTGAACCCTTCTGTTTTTCTTAAAGTGCAGCTGTTGTCTTTACTAGGAAAAGGTCCCTCAGGTGAACCTAATTATCCAAGGCCATAGAATCCCACTGGCAACTAATGTAAGATTCCTTGGGGTCTTTTTGGATTCCAAACTTAGTGGTATCTATAACCTGAATAGTCTGATACAGAAATGCGAACAAGTTATCATCATTCTGAAGACACTAGCTGGGATTTGGTGGGGAGCCCATCCCTATACCATGAAGCTTGCTTACAATGCCTTGGTCCGTAGTAAAATAGACTATGGGTCATTCATGTTAATTCCCTCCAATAAAGGTGCTCTGGCAAGATTGGACAGGTTACAATCACTATGCCTTCGAATTATTACTGGGTGCATAAGTCCTCTCCAGTTAATGCACTACAAATAGAGTGTAACGACCCTCCCTTAATGCTGAGGAGGCAATATTTGGCTGCACGCTTTGTATCTAGCGTAATCTGCAGGGAATATCACCCATTGTTTCAAAAATTGTTATATTTAAATGAGCTATGCTACACTTCAGACTACTGGCACTGCAAGGAAATTCCTCTTACTATCCAGGCGTTACGACATTTGCAAGATTTGGAAGGACCTGTTCTATCACACGATCGACTCCCTGTCTTCAATTTCGACTACCAAGTGCTAACCTTTCAACCAGTAATCCACTGCGACCTAGGATACATAAAGACATCTTTATCACCTAACTCAGTCTTTAATAGCATAGTACAGGAGCGTTAGCCAGGATACCATAGATTCTTTACAGATGCCTCAAAATTGGCACCAAGTAGCTACACCGGGGCTGCGGTTTACTACCAAAACTCCAATATCTATTTGAAATTCAAATGCCCTAAAGAATCATCAGTATTTACTGGAGAATGCGTTGCCATATTGGAAGCTTGCCTGTTCATAGAGACCCACAATGTTAGTAAAGCCGTAATTTTCACAGACTCTTTGAGTTGCCTTAAAGCTTTACTCCAAAGTCCACTTAAGAGTCGTACACGCAGCCAGCTTATATTGCTAATTAGAAAATCTGTTCTTTCCTGTACCCGGAATCAGAAGGAGGTCCACCTGGTGTGGATCCCAAGTCATTGTGGCATCGAGGGCAATAATTGCGCCGATGCATTGGCTAAATCTGTGCCCTCCTCCTAAAGCACTTCGCTCACCATTGCTACGACCTGCGCAGCCTTGCACAAGTTACTTTGCGTAGGGCCTGGCAATCACAGTGGGATAGCAGTAGCAGAACAAAGGGAAAATTTTACCATGTAATTCAGCCGACGATACCACCGAAACCCTGGTACTTTAAATTCAAAAAAACACCCAGTGCGATCATTTCCACGATCTGTCGACTCCGGATTGGACATTGCTCCTCGCCAGTCTTCTTGCGCATAATTAGAGTCCGGGATTCGTCTCTGTGTGAGTGCGGTATAGATGAATGACACCTTGAACATATCTTCTTTGAATGCCCTAACAACATCCCAAATTTAGAGCTATATAGAATGGTAATTAACGTGAAAATTCCGGTGCCCATTAATTTCCCTTCACTGCTCACTTTTTCGTCCCCTAAGGTGTTTAGAGTCCTCATCCACTTCATTCGTTGTAATAACATAAATTTGTGACGTATCAGCTACTAACTTGTACAATAGATTTATGTTTGGGATAAGCTAAAATCCCATTAACGTTACCCACTAAGTTGTTTACTAATCAAAATTGTGTATTGTGATTATTTGTGTATTGTCTGTTTGTTTTTGGTGTTGTAGTCTGGTAAACGAGGCCCACATCGTGTCTGTGCACTTCTGTGCAATCAGTCTACAAAGTTCCGCATTATGCACACGTGTATCCACTAATCATTTGTCGTTGGCAGAATAGTCGTCATCAGCACGGCTCCGCTTGCCATAAAGAAGAATAGATTAGAATAGAATAGAGCGTTATGACAACTGTCTTTATCGGAACCTTGCCGCGTCTATTCCAAGTATAGTTATTTATCTATGCGCGTCTAGAATGATCCTGCCACGTCTGTCTCGACTTGACCCATCTTGGCGTATCTATTTCAATTCCAAGCTTATTTATCTATGTCTTGACCGTTCGAGGGTTCGAGGTTTGATGAGACTTCAAAATATTGAAATAAATGTTTCTTTCCTTTGAGGCCTATCATGTGTAATGTATTTAGAAAAGAGGATTTAGGTAATACTTTTTGATATTTTGGCAAAATCAATATATTTAATAATATAAACTAATAACCAAGATTGTCTTCTTACTGGTAGTAATTTGTAGTTTATGGTAGAATTTTTGAGCACTAAATAAAAACAAAATATTTTAGTTTAAAGAGGAGTATCATACTTATTTTAATATACTAACTTAAAGTCTCATACATTGTAAGCATAAAAAATTTGAAGTAAATATTTTAATTCTGTTTCTAAACGAATATTAGGTGGGTTAAAATAAATAAACCAAAAATTTTGTAAAATCATATACTGTGGGTAGATGAGACCGTTGAAATGACATATCAGCCTTGGACGTCTATCATCTAAGTCCACCCGTGATCATGAATGCTGTAAAAGTGTAAAATATTCGAAACGTCGGGATAGTAGTAAAATCAATTCCGTAAACGTAGTTTTATTTCAAAAAGGATTTAGGTAATATTATTACAATACGAGTATATCTATTTGAATCGGTACTCATTCACAATTTCATGGGTTTTATTTTTTTTATGTGGAACCCTAATATTTTTTCCAATTTTTTTTTTATTTTATGTAGTGGCAGACGAGCCACGGTCCATCTGATGGTAAATGGTAACCGTCGCCCATGGACTCGACTATACCGAGAGTATTGTCAAGCCGCTGCTCACCAATTCATTTCACAGATATGAAATGAAATATAAACGGCTATCTCCTGCTACAGCCTGCTAGAAGCTATCTGCTGGTGAAAATTCCGCTCAAATCGGTTCAGCCATTCCAGAGATTAGCCGAGACAAACAGACAGACAAAAACTTAAAAAAATGGTGTATTGTTATAGGTAGCCTATATTATACCTATTCTCGTATATATTTAGTAAAAAGCTGTTATTTAGACTTTACAAACAGACACTTCATTTTTATTATAATAATATATGTACCTATAGATGCAGAAACTTTTGATACTTGTTGTCGAGTTTTTAACATAACAATAGCACAGTCGAAGAACCATACTTATTCTTTGACTGTGAAAATAGTCTCGTCAATAGAAAGAAAATAAAATATCTTGGTTTAGCGGCCAAGTAACCAGTTTGTAACTATAACATGTAGGTACCTACATATTATATTAAGTGACCTTCGTTGTTATATTTAAATTATGCTAATCATTAGAATAGGTATTGAAGGAGCGAAGTCACATATATTCAGTAATTATACTGACTTCATTAAGTATTGTGACCATGTGTGTGTTTCTTGAATGATGTAATAATTATGTTATTTGTATAAACCCATTTCGTCATGTAAGTATACCTCCTGACACACCTGAGAAAGCAATATTGTACTGTTTGAATCTATTCCGACGGGAGTAGTTATCGAGTCAATGATTGGCGTCGTATCCATGCAGAGGCAACAATCTAATATTTACTTTATTACAGAAAAGTGAGGTCGAGTTGAGGCTGCACTGCTGCAGCAATCTCCAGCGATCTCCTGCGAAACATGGCGACAACCAGTATTGCTCCGCGCGCCTGTCTCGACGGCCCCATACTCAATGGTATAAATTGTGACATACGTGACACAATTTGCCTGTATAACCACTAACCATGTGGTTCATATATTTATATTAATGTACTTAACTAACTGCATAGCGATCACACGTTTGTATAACAAACGTTGCGTTCCGCTGTCTCCAAATAAACAATCAATAGTATTGTGTGCACGTCGAGACATTCCACATCCTACATTAAACTGTAACCGCCACACACTCGTGCGTCAGGTGCCACATTATCTAGATCTTCCACAATGACTAAATTTAAAAGGTATGCAGGAGAATGCGGATTAGATATTTTAACCTATCGCAGTCACCGACGGCGATTCCCGCTCGCAGTAAAGTTTTCTTTTTCGATTTTCACAAATAATTTGTTCTTTAAAGTAGCTGAGCATGTCCAGATTGTCCAGTGCTAAAATACAGATCAAAATGAGTAGATATATAGTAGGTTTGTTTTAAAACTTCTGCGGTACCTACTGTTCAAAATAGCGTAGTTATATTCGTTACATGCGCTTTGAAGCGTGATGAGTCAGGCTGCAATCAGCGACGAGCGCTTCTTTTAGCAGTAGGTCGTCAGTGGAGGTTTCCAATGTGGGTGTGACGCGCAGGCGGCGGCGCATCAGCTCGCGAGCAGGCGCCGCTGCGCGCGCGTGGCGGTGGCGGGGTGCGAGGTGCGCGCGCGGCGTGCTTGGCGCTAGGCGCGCTGTCGGCCGCCGTGGCGCTGGCGCTGGCGGCGCAGCTGGCGCGCGGCGCGCCGCAGCTGGCGCCGCACGCGGCCGCCGCCACCCGTCACGCCGCCTGTTCGCGCGCCGCCACCGACGTGATGCGTGCCGCCGGCTCCGCGCTCGACGCCGCCGCCGCCGCCGCGTTGTGCCTCGCCGTCGCCGCGCCGCACCGCACCTCACTCGACGCGTACGTACCGGCCCCGGCCCGACCACCGTCGGTACGGCCATTTTTATTTTTATACTACACAGGTGGCAAACGAATGTACTGACCGTCTGATGGTAAGCGATTACCGTACCACATAAACCCAGCGTTTAAACCTAGCATTTTTCAATACGCACAGTATCATTCGCGCGCCGCCATCTTCAAGGAAAAGCAATACGATGAAGAGAAAGATTATAAAGAGAGGAGAATTTGTTAAGGCTTCTGACACTCGTTCGTCATACGCAACGATTGTACGAGTACCTACGATTATTTCACCCTAATGTTCGGTAATGAATTTTTAGGTGCCTACTACACGATTGAGCCGACGCCTTCATGTTGGAACACATGAGGCTTTACTACTAAAACACAAACTCTACACACTACAAGATATCTGTTTCTAATTTTATATTAATCTACAGAAACGACTTATTTCCACAATAGTTTAACAACGATGATTTAGCAGATTAGCGACGCTACCTCAGCTGCACATAATATAACATCACCACTAGCGTTGAAAGATTCAGTCAGCGCTCGCGCGAAATATTTTACACCTACCCTCGCATCCAACAACTTGGATCCCAGTCCATCAGTATCGTTAGGAGTCAACAATTTGTCTTCTTAAACGCATTAAGTACTTTGATCACAAACGCAATGCGCTCACTGTCATGAACTGTGCACAGGAGCGGCTCGTTGCTATACTGGCAGTATCGCGACTCACGCACCAAGCCGGCCGTCTTGTACGAGTGGGGAGGCCCGGAAAACGGGACTGCGGCGGAGCTAGAGACGCGCCCGCCTCGCCTGGTGGCGGCCCTGGCCTACCTGCACGCGCAGCTCGGCGTGCTGCCGTGGGCGCGGGTGCTGGAGCCTGCAATACAACTCGCTAGGTATACCACTTCAATACTAATAAGCAGAAAGGGATATGCGACTTAGCAGGATGAACTTAAATTCTCTTTATCTATTTACTAAAACTCAAAAGCAATTCTTTCTACCTTTTTATGTGGAAAGTTAATCTTCTCCTCCTGGATATCACTAATAAAATATTACACACGTATTTTATTAACTTCCCGCTAAGAAAATTGAAAATTTTCAAGTTGGGAAGTTATTGGTTTTACCCCGTTTTTCGAAAATCGAGTTTTCAACGGATGTTGACGTTTTGAAGTCCTAGGAAGCTTCCCCGAATGTTTCCGCGATGATGCCTTTACATCTGTATCTATGTGTGTGTGTATGTGTAACTTTTGAACGGCTTGACTGATTTCATCGGAGTTGGCGACATTCGAAAGGACTTGACTAAACTTGGATTTTGAATACAATTAGGACCGATTCGAACTGGCAGATCTTGATAAATCACAAAAACCTTCAAAAAAATTTTTTTTCAAATGTGTTTTCTTTTTTCAAATAACTTTTAAAGGGTTTTACCGATCGATTTCAAAAAAATCTAATCAGCTCTTATCATAAAAAAACCACGTCGATCACCGCCAGTCCGGTCAAAATCGGTTGATTTGTTCGTGAGACGATAATATAGGTTCGTTATATATGCGATGTTATATATACGATGATAACGATAGGTTCGTTGTCGAAAGAAATTTAAAACAATTATTTTTTAAGAATTTCTATGCAATTTTCAGTCTGATCAAATTAGCGGGAAGTTGGATGGCCTTTAGGGTCAATCGTTTTCCAGATTTTTTATATTGCAAGGTTTATAGGTCTACATAATAGCATAATAAACCTTCTAAAGAATTATCTGGATGAATTGACAAAGATTTAATTATTTGTAATAGTACAAAAGTAAAACGAATATTGGATGTTGTGAGTATAGAGCCAAACGTTATTTTTTTTTTGTTTATGGTAGCAGACATGAGATAGTCCATCCGGTCGTAAGTGGTAACCGTTACTGATTACATTAACTAATTATACTAAAACTGCAGCCAAGTCACCGTTCACCATTTCATTTCACAGATTTGAATATAAAGAATTAACCGGCTTTATACTAGGTAGGTATGAAAGAGAGTATATAAAGATGCGAAAGGGAATGCTCCGATGGTTCGGACATGTGGAAAGAATGCCAGACGAACGACTGGTTAAGCAGATATACAATGCGAAAGTGGAAGGATGTAGGTACAGGGGGAGACCGAGACTCACCTACCTAGACCAAATCGGTCATGTATTGAAGGAGGGTGGAATCAGGAGTCTCCGAAACCGGCGAGCGTGTATGAAGAGAGTTATGAATGTTGAGGAAGCGAGAGATGTATGCAAGAATAGAGCCTCTCGGTACTCTGTTCTCTCTGCCTACCCCGCAAGGGAAATGGCGTGATGATAAGTAAGTAAGTATACTACTCTGTCAAGAAAGTACCGGGAAAAGATCAATACACAAAATTTTTGTTATTCATCCAAATTTATTGTATCACCTTCAAAGTATGCTCCTTCAGAAACGATAGACTTACGCCAACGAATAATCCAATCATCAAAACATTTTTTAAACGCTGTTTTCGGAATCGAGGTCAGTTCTCGCCGCGAATTCTCTTTTGTGTCTTCTACCGATTGAAAACGGGTGCCACGAAGTGGTAATTTGAGTTTAGGAAAAAGAAAGAAGTCGGCTGGAGCCATATCTGGTGAATATGGTGGTTGCTCGATAGTATTTGTTGAGTGTTTGGACAAAAATTCATTCACAATGATGGCATTGTGCGAAGGCGCATTATCGTGGTGCAAAATCCAAGAATTTTCTTTCCACAAATCTGGCCTTTTTCGTCGAATTTGCTCTCTTAAACGCCGCATAACGCTCAAATAATATTCTTTATTTACCGTTTGACCTTCTGGCAAGAATTCCGAGTGCACAACATCGCGATAGTCAAAGACAACAGTCAAAATGACTTTGACTTTTGATCGACTTTGGCGTGGTTTTTTCGGTTTCGGTTCAGTTGGAAGTCGCCACTCCGAAGCTTGTTGACTAGTTTGGATGTCAAACTCGTAAACCCACGTCTCGTCACCAGTAACAATGCGTTTCATGAATGTTGGGTCGGAATTGACTCGTTCTAGCATGTCCTCAGCGACTCTCATGCGATTGAGTTTTTGGAGATAATTCAGGTCTTTTGGGACTAGCCGAGCGGAAACATGTTTCATACCCAAGTGATTATTTAAAATGGTACGGATCGACTCGTGAGACACAGAAAGTTCGGTGGCTATCTCTCTCAAAGTTGAATGAGGATTTTGAGTCACTATTCCTTCACTTTTGCAATGTTAACTTCAGTTGCAAACGTTGATGGCCTACCAGAGCGAGGCCAAATCTTCCATCACATCTCGACCGCTTTTAAACGCTTTGTACCACTCATAAGCACGTGTTTTTGATAAAGTCGATTCACCGTAAGCCTTCTGTAACATTTTCAGTGACTCCGAACACGAAATTCCATTGGCGATGCAAAATTTAAGACTAAAACTCTTTGATCGATGTTTATGGCCATTATGAAATTCGCAATAAACACTATATATGGTACGAGTATAACTAAAAACAGCACTGTATTTAATATAAATAACAGATACAACTCAAACTCCGCGCTAAAATGGATAACAGTTGTGCCAATCTAACAGCAACAAAAAAAACAAACATTTGAATTTGGAACCATAAATAAATCATCCATTCCCAATATTTTCTTGACTGAATGTACCTATATCCCGTTATAACTAAAACACTGAGCACCAGGAAAATAATGGGTGATAAAATCGTCCCTTATGGGACCTGCAGAAAAGAACGGGAGAGCACACGTATATTCTTAGTCCGTAACCACGTGAACAAAGTCCGTCACCACACGATTAGTGCGTAAGAGGGCAGACGCGATATTGCAGTGAGGGGTTCACGGTGTCGGAGGGGCTGGCGCAGGCCTCGGCGCGCGCGGGCCGGCCGCAGCAGGCGGGCAGCACCGGCGCGGCGCCGCAACTGGCGCGCTACCTGTCGTCCCTGGCGCCCAACTCCAGCGCAGGTACTCGCGCGGTACCGCAGGCGGGGCAAGTGCCCAGTCGGGCCGTACTAACGCTGGCGTGTCGCAGAGCTGGCGGCGGCGTGGGACGGCGCGGCGTGCGTGCGGGCGGGTGCGCCGCTGGAGCAGGCGGCGGGCGCGTGGCGCGTGCTGGCGGCGGGCGGCGCGGCGGCGCGGGCGCTGGGCGCGGCGCTGGACCCGGCGCCCGCCTCGCCCGACGACGCGCAGCGCAGGTCTGGTGTCCTGTGTATTTGACAGTACGACATGGAGTTGTCACTCCGTTTAAAATAATCGGAGGAAGCGATTCAGGATCCGGTCTATTAATATACACTGACTACCGCGCTAGAAATTGCGTGCCGACAACACTATGGATTTAACTCGTGAGAATGTTGGTACCTAATTTAAATTTCTACAATATTAAACACAAAGTGGAAATGAAGCAAGTCAAATGCTAAAAATATATATAAAAATATCTAAATATTTCTACAATATTATTTTAAAAATGCTTTGCTCGGCTTCAAAGTACTTTTGGTCATGAAGCACCATGCGCGACGTCTATTTATAGGTCATAGGAATGAGTCAAATACAATCAATCCTACAGAAACATTCCGGCGTGAAAAATCTGTGCTCTAGGTAGATCCGATCAATGAGGCTCAAAAAACGGATAGCTTCGGTTGATGCAATGCCATTGCTTACCAAATGTAGCGAAAAAGCGTCGAATTTAGTGTGGGACATAACAACAGGTGGCGAAACATGGAGACGTTGCTATGATCCCAACACAAATCATCAATGCAACGTATGGGTCTTACAAGATGTGCCGAAACCTTATAAAAACCACCAAAACCGATCGTTTCTTCTTCTTTCTATACTATTATAAAGCTGTAACAGAGCTATGTCTGAACATTAAGATATTTGAGAAAAAGTGACTGAATTAGGCTACAATAGGCGTGTCTAAACACAAAACGATTTTTTTTAGACTTTTTGTCTGTTTATCTGTTTGTTTGTTCGTGCATCACGCTAACACTACTGAATGGATTTTGATGCAACTTTTTTTATTTAAAATCCCTTGATTATACTTAAAAACTGGTATACATTTTATCCCGCTACTATATCGGGAACATGAGATACTCGTATAACCGAAAAACTAGCTTGTGGCTGCGGCGATGCCTCGGGCAAAGGCTAGTTTTATAATAAAACTGGAGACGTGGCTACTATTGCTGCTTTACATGACCCGAAGAAAAATTTTCCCGAAAGTATTGATGAACTCCGTAAACACCGTATTATCATGTAGGTACCACGATAATCCCAGTACTCACACAGCCAAATAGACAAATGATTTTCTGGAAATAAAAAACTTGTAACTTTATGAGCCATCCTGCATACAGTCCTAACCTAGGACCATGTTACCTTTTTGTTTCTAAAAATTTCAAATTCAATGATTTTCATCACTTGTTGAGGCTGTCGAAGAGTATGAAAAACATGTTTTCCAGTTCACCATGCATGGATGAGTGGCATAAATGTTTTCATAATTGGTTTATTCGTATGAAAAAGTGCATTTATATTAACAAAGAATATTTCCATAAACAACATATGTAATTTTTTACCATTAATAAAACTTAACACAAACTGTGAAATATGTATATAATTTTATGGGAATCACGAACAAATAATAACCACGTGTTGCTCTGTAAAACAAAGAAACGACTATTAAAGTATATTATTTTAATTCTAAATTCCCTTTCTTATATTTTGTAGTTTTAATTCCAACTTTGTTAGTCACTATTTTTTTAACGCGTTCTCTGTTTTCTCACAATATTGCCAGTCCAATAAAATTATTCATCGTATTGCTTACAGCGCCATCTATGACAAATTATGTTCAAAGCAATTGTCAGTAGATTATGTCGTAAACAATAAGTTAAAGAAAATATATTTTCTTTACATTTATTATATGGCTAATCATATTAAATGCTAAATTTAACATGATTAGCTTTTTTTAACAGATAAGTATATTTAATATAAAAATATCAAAACATTCATACAACCCTATTTTTCTAGAAACTTTTAGTGCGGCTCCACCTGAAACTAATTTATCATAAATAATAATATGTTTAATCCACAGACAATTTGACAAGTTTTGCAAGACTAATTTGTCTACTCATGATAGAATTTTCAAAAACATTTTGATAATGTGGTACTCGCCAGGGTGGAGCTGGGCATACAGCGCGAATTGCTGACGGGTGGTGCGCCCCCACCAGGCCCGGGCGTCGCCTGCGGGCTCGCCGTCATCGACACTGTGGATAACTACGTGGCG
The DNA here is from genome assembly GCA_948253155.1 of Leucoma salicis. NCBI lineage: Eukaryota > Metazoa > Arthropoda > Insecta > Lepidoptera > Erebidae > Leucoma > Leucoma salicis. The sequence goes on along the minus strand of OX411806.1, from coordinate 259,912 downwards.
CTCGTCACGTGAGTCACACGCACCTTGCTATTGCTCCAATATATGTATACTATGGCGTAGCCAAATCACAGAATTTGCCACTTAATGACGTGGCCGACCATTTTATGAAACCTTATCTAACAAAATGTAACCATTTCTTGAAATGGTCGGCCAAAATATGTAGTGATCTATTCTATTACGTGGGGCGGCCACATCTATAGGTATCAAATATTCAACATTCATGTCGTCCACAGGTATATTAGTAGCACTAGTAGTATTAGATATATAAGTAGTTTCCACTTTCACATTTGAAACAAATGTATACGGGATTACTCGAATCTCGATGATGATAAATACATGTGTGTAAAAAATTGTGATTTATGTGATAATATCACGAATATGTATTTTCATTTTCAAATGAGTTTCTTAAAACGAGTTAACGTTTCTTTCTTAATTATCTGAATTCTAATAAGTCTTATGTGTCATTTTTATCAAATCTTAAACAAACATATAGCTAGGTACCTACGTTAAGTATCGACTAGCAACATAAGAACGCAGCTTTATCCTTACTAATATGATAAATGCGAAAGTGACTTGGATTATTTGTTTGTTTGAACCTGCATCTCCCGGAATACCACCCAGCTGCTTTGCCAATTCAGCCATCGTGACAATCCCCCCCCCGCGAATTGTCATCCAATCTTGACGTGTTTTTGTGTGCTGCGCTAAAAATTAAATGAAATCATCTTATTCAAATAGTTTGTCTATAAATAGTGCTCGTGTAGTGAAAGTGACCAACATACCACCGAAACAGTGCATATATATATTACGGGAAGTGAAATTTGAACAGTTATTTTCCTAATTACTAAGACTTTCATGAACTTGCATCGCTGAATAATACTACAACTTACCCACTTTTGATATTATTATTGTGACGCCTACGGAAATCAAATAGCACCAACATAAAAGCGTAACTTATCCACCAAACACCAATATCTACAAGCACCTGACAACATTGCCACAGCATTTAAGAACATATTAAGAGAAATAACAACCTAATTTTATTTACTAAGATTTCATATTATTTTTTCTGTTTTTATCTGCAAATCATGTCTGTAAAAAGGTCACCACCTAAGTTATCAATCGCCAAACCTTACCCGGACTCTGACAGTGCCTCAGATGAAATAATGTCAGACTCTGATCATAGTAGCTCAATGCAATTAACAAGGAGGAATAAAAGAAAGCATGAAGAAGTTGCTAACTCAGAACTAAAAGAGCTTTTGTGTGGCATGCAGAGTAAACAAGATGCTCAATACTCTAAACTTGAGCAGGATATGAACACCATAAAGCAACAGAATAGTGAAACTCAAGCTAGGCTCGACTTTCTATTCCAGAAATATGATGACTTGTTACTTTAGTTGGATAAAGTTGAAAAGGAAAGCTCTGGTTACAAAACGCATATTCGAACTTAGAAGCTAAGATTGAACAACTAGAAAGGAACTCTAAATCATCCTCTGTTGAAATTCGCAACATCCCAGCCTCTACAACTGAAAATAAGTTAAGCATGTGTGAATATATTATCAACTTGGGTGAGTCACTTAACCAGCCTATTCAGGAATCACAAATTCGGGATATCTATCGCATTTAATCGAAGTCCCAAAACCAGGCCTAATAATTGTCGAGTTTAACACAACAACACTAAAAGAAAATGTTATGAAATCAGTCATCGCCTTTAATAAAAATAAGGATAAATATTTAAAGCTTAATACACCTGAAGTTGTAAGGTGAACGCCAACCAGTTTTTGTTACTGAAAACCTCTCTAATTCAACAAGACACCTTTACTACTTGGCAAGAGAATTTATTAAGAAGGAGAACTATGCAAGCTGCTGGACTTCATATGGTAAAATATACCTAAGACAGAAAGATGGAACCCCGGCTATTCGTATTGATTCTGAAACTGATATTTTGAAACTAAGCAAGTTGTGACTAATGTTTAATAATAATTACTTCATAAATATTAGTCTTAAAAATAACTTACCTAACTTAATTTTATACCTACTTCTAAAAATAATAAAACAAATAATCTACACACATACTCCTCAAACAGCACTAACAATCAACATTCACACTTACAACACAATCCAATATTTAACAAATCAGTACAACTACATACAAAATAGCACTTTGAACTTTCATACTTTTAATTTATATTCTACAATAAAAGTATGCTCCCCTCCTCACAGCTATGTATACTCAAGTTTTGTAATTAATTATAATTTTTATACAAATGTTCGATAACCACTGTTGTTTTTCTATAATTAGCAATGACTTGGATGATTTGATCCTAAGCGATTGTCACACCGGTAGGATAGAGTAAGGTGCATCTTTATTTAAAAAATCTATCTGCAAATTGTCTCTTAAAATAATTATCCAAAATATCAGAAGCCTAAAGCGTAACATATCGCAACTTCAATTCATGCTTTTATAAGCATTCGATTTCAGTTCTTATGAACTGAAATTGACTGGGACTTAATAATCCTAACGGAATGTTGGATTCATGACAATAAATATATACCAACTCTTCAAGGGTATAGGACACTTTCTCACATCTAGCACAAAAACCCAAAATGAAGGAGTAGTAGTTTACTACAAATCTTTATTCAACTTTACTTTTCTGAATTAAATATTGTAGACTCAAATAGTTTACTAATACAAGTGAATAATACGACAGTAATCCTAGCTATTTATCGCCCGACAGCTATTAAAAATATTGCAAGTTTTTTGGAATGCAATGGTCTAGCGTCCTATAGTATTATTATCTTAACCGGAGATATCAATATTGATATCTCTGATAATACAAATGATGCCAGATCGAATAATTATCTTGACCTACTTGCCTTTCACGGATTTTTACCAGCGTTTAACTTCCCAACCCACTCACTTGCTTGTTTGGACCATGTAAGTGTCAAATCATCAGTTTTGTTGAAGTGTTTCGTGGGACATACTACAATAACTGACCATTACAGCGTGCTTGTAGGCCTGGAGCAATTATCTAAATCTTCTAAAGCCCCACCACTTTAAAAAAGGTTAACTACAAGGCACATGACCACGCTATACCTAAACTTAGATTTGAATCAGTTTTCGAACAGACCAACATTAATATAGCTGTAGATTGCTTCATTACCTCTTTGAAAGGTTGCCTTCAAAGTAACAGTTATACTTTAAAAGTCCCAAGACGGAAACGTTATTTTAAGCCTTGGATCACACCAGGTCTAATGAAGTGTATGAGAAATCGTGACAATCTACATTTGAAGTCTAAAAAAGATCCTAATAACCAAGTCCTACGTATTACATATACCCGCTACAAAAACTACTGCAATGAATTATTAAAAAATGTAAAGCGGGAATATGAAAAAGCCGAAATTAATATCTCCCAATATAGTAGCAAAAAACTTTGGAAAGTTATTAAGACAATTACTTATACTAATAAGCCTCAAATTCAAGCCAGCGAATTCATTTCTAATAATAATCCCATTGAATCTTTAAATTTAATTAATGCAACTTTTGGGAATGTTAGTAAATCATTGGCTGAATTAATTGTAAACAATAATACAGCACGTGTCGATCGACATCTGACACAAAGGCCCAACTGCAGTCATTTGGACTACTGCCTGAAGTGCTATCAGTCATTTCCTCGCTTAAAAATGATTCTGCAACTGGCCACGATGGTATCTCAGGATATATTATTAAGCGTTACAAGAACTTCTTGGTTGGACCCATTACGTACATATGTAATCATGCATTCACGTCTGGCATTTTTCCTTCCGCTTTCAAGCGAGCCTTAATTCATCCAGTGCACAAATCAGGGGATAGATGCTCTGTAAACAATTATCGCCCCATCTCAGTCCTACCTGCTTTATCAAAACTTCTAGAAAGACTAGTGAATAAACGACTAATTAATTACCTTAATACACATAAAATTCTATCTGATTCTCAATTTGGGTTCCGTGCCGGCAAATCAACAAATGATGCGGTACATGAGCTTACAGACTTCATAGTTAGAAATATGGACAAAAAGCAAAAAGTTATGGGCATTTTCCTAGATATATCAAAAGCATTTGACACAATCTCCGTCCCATTACTTTTACGCAAATTGTATAGGCTAGGCATTCGCGGAAACCAGCGAAACTTTTTCTCACCGGACGATCGCAGTGTGTCAAAATACAAAATATGATAAGTGACGCTCTAACTATCTCGCACGGGGTCCCACAAAGAAGCATTCTGGGCCCAACGCTGTTTCTTGTCTACATAAACGACTTGTGCCAACTAAGACTCACAAATGCAAAAATTGTAACATTTGCTGACGACACAGCACTGCTATTTCACGGTCACTCATGGGATGAAGTCCACTGCCTTGCTCAAAATGGCTTTAATATTGTTAACCAGTGGCTTTCTGACAACCTTTTGAGTCTTAACGTGGACAAGACCAAATATGTTCAATTTGCTCCTCCAATGTTTATTTCTCATTCTCTGCCACCTTTACGAGTCCACTCATGTGCGTCTTTATGCAATTGCTCCTGCCGTAACCTCCAAGTTGTAGATAATGTTTAGTATATAGGTATCATAATTGACAAAAGACTTGACTTTCATAACCACATTGATTCGCTTGTAATAAGAACCCGTAAGCTGATTAAACTACAAATTATAATTTGTAAATAAGGAAAAAGTGTATTTTAGTACAGGCGGGTAACGAACCTGCGTCCCTTCCTATCCGGGGAAGTGCTCTAATCCACTGAGCTACAGTACTATCTTTTAGACATACCGATTCTCCTTATCACATTTGTCTTAACGACCAACGCCCTCTATCGGAACGCATTTACATGCATTAATCCAATATAGTAAGTTTAATTTCGCAATTAAAATTCATACTATCTGATGGCGTGATTTTTTAAACATTTTGATCTATATTTTAGCACTTGACATGCTCAGCTACTCTTAAAGTACAAATTGTAATTTGTGAATAAGGAAAAAGGGTATTTTAGTACAGGCGGGTCCCGCCTGTACTAAAATACTCTTTTTCTTCTTTCTACCTTTCTTCCATCCCACTACAGCTCTCTATCAGTCATTTTACATGACTCATGATGATGCTTACAGTACGCCAACTATTCATTCTTCAAATTATAAATATACAACACAAACTTTTAGATTATAACCCTTTACATAATGCAAACAAGCGTCGGAAAAATTACATTTGCGCAACCTCATCTACAAAAATGGCTTTTTCAAATAAATTCTTTTGTTATTTAGGCCCATATCTTTACAACAAGCTCAATAATTCCTTGTCCATTTACAATATTTCTATGTATCAATGTAAACAAAGAGTAACATCATGGCTTCTTACCCAAACCTATAATGATACTGAAAACTTACTCAGACCCATTAGTTAAAACCTTAAACTATAATCTTTCTAAAATATAAACTTTAATAAAGTAGGATTTACTCCATTGATCTATAAATTAAGGATACACAATAGTGTTTAGAAATTATGGCAAAAATTGTATGTATTAATCTTATTTAAATGTATAGCATTAATTTCGCTTTAATTTTTATAAAATAGTAACAACTTCTAACCGCGTGTGTGTGTAATGACACAATTCAGAAAGAACGAGAAAAAAAGAGGCAGTGAATGGATTAAAAGACTTGTATTATTAGGCGTTGAGGGCCTAGCGGTATATCAGCAAAACACACTCACATTTACACACACACACACACACATTCATATACACATTGATTGTGGCTCAGTCTCACAACATACACACACATATTCACTCACAATCTACTAACTCTAATATGTTTTAACTTTTAATATGTTTAACTTTTTATTTATACATAAATTGTGCCCCTACAACAGCTCTTGCAATGTGTCGCTTAAATTCTGTTTAAAAATGTAACTACTGGGGGAGGGCCTGGTAATCTGTATGACAGGGGAAACCCTAGATCAGATACCAGTCTCTCCCTAAGGAATCCATTATGTATTGATTTTAATGATGCAAATTTGTGTAAAATCCTTTGTGAGAGATAAAATAAACCAATTTATTACTTATTATTATTTATTTAATTGCTTGAGACTGCGAATTTCAATAACAAAGCTCTTAATGTCTTGGATGACGCCGTTCCCATAGAATAGCTATTTTTACATAATATATTTACATTCTATTTACATTGTGAAGTCCACGCGGATGGAGTCGGGGGCAGCATCTAGTACACAATAAATATTTGGAATTTTAAATTTGAACGAACTTGAATCCTTTAAAATCATTATAATTGTGGGTTGATAAAGCTGTCGTAACAATGCCCAATCATTGGACGTGCAACATTTTGATCTACATACTCGTGACCATTTGAGTGCTGTAAAGTATTCGAAACATGTCGGGGTAGTAGAAAATCAAGTAAACATGTTTTATTTTATGTGTAACAACAGTTTTATTTCGTATTCACGTACCTAAATATCAGAGTTATCATTTAGATGTGTGTTTGCAGACCTAATGCGGTGCCCAACCGGTTTACAAAAGGATAACTTAAAAACTATCGTGATAGAACTTTATTCAAAGTGGTGCTGTTTCCTGTCGCCAGCGGCTTATCGGTGCCGTTCGGGTCAGGCCCCGCTAGCGGCGAAGGCTGGGAGCGCGACGAGCCCACTACACCGCTGGACCTCGCGCCAGCCTTCGTGCTCGACTCGCACGTGTGTGGTGCGTACCCACTTCTACATCTATACAATACCTATGTTATACTGCGTGATTAAAACCTAAAAATTTACAATAACAATACCCAATGGTAACTGGAATAGTTACTAAAACAACGTTGTGACAAGCCATGAAGACTATCTACCTGTCCAACTGTCTTATTTTAAAGCTACTAAGGTTATGAACTTTAATGGCAACGCTTTCTCCTGAATGTTGATGCTTTATAAGAAGGCTACTTAAGGGCTACTGCCCATTCTCTGATGAATTTTGTAACCCTATAGGCTCCCCTGATCTTTTTCTATGAGGGGAACAACGTGGCAACAAGTCACCAAATTGGAATAACACTGTGTGCATGCACTCGTAAAGATTCGACGTATCTATCTCGGATTAATGTTGGACACCAGTGTTAAAAAGCATTCTTCGATAGTTAAGTTATATATAGCCATATTGGCACAAACCTTTTTAGGGAGCAAATTTCTGGCAGCAAGTTTTCTTAATCTCTTCGACCAACGATTATTGATCGCATTTTTCGCCAACATTAGCAGCAGTTTATAATTTCTCTTTAGGTGTAATTTACGTGTATGCCTGGACTCTTCTGGTAGTGCTCTTCTCAGAGGCACTTCGATGCTCGAGCAATACAGGATTAAAGGGGTATAGAGACCATTGCGGGATCTGGACGTAAACAAAGTCTATGAAACTAGTGATATGCAATACTCGAGACCTGCGTTACGTGTCGGCGTTATTTCGTGTCGTCGCTCTGTATCAATTTTCATGTAACTATTAATGTGCAGCACTCGCAATTTTCAGACAAAATAGCGAACCACTTTCGATCTGTCCTGACGTATCAAAAGCCCTCGTTGAGATCTGACACAGGGCGCTCGAGCGGCTCGCCCTCACCTACGAGTTAACCGTGCGTACTGCGCAGGCACGCGCCTGGTGCTGGGCGCCGAGTCGTGGGCGGCGCTGGCGCAGGCGGGCGCGGCGCTGGCGGCGGCGGGCGCGGTGGCGGCGGTGGAGCGCGCGCGCGTGCAGCCGGCGCCCGGCGGCGCGCTGCTGCCCGAGGCCGCGCCCGCCGCGCCCGCCGTCAGCGTGCTGCTGCAGCGCGGCGACGCGCTCGCCTCGCACGCCGACAGCCGCGGCGGTGGGCTCGCGTCCCGCTTCTGAGCGCGCCCGCTCTTGTCCACGGTGACGACGTAGTCGTGGCGAGCGTTCCATAGTGGCACCGAATAACTTGAGCGCTACCTACGCCTCACCTCCAAGACAACGATATTACTTACTTACCACCTACTTATCATCGCGCATTCTCCCTTGCGCGGTAGACAGAAACAACGTAGTGCCGAAAGGCTCTATTCTTGCATACATCTCTCGCATTCTCGAAATTCATAATTCTCTTCACGCGCCCTCGCCGGTTTCGAAGACTCCTGACTCCACCTTCCTTCGATACATGTCCGATTTGGTTTAGGTAGGTAAATCTCGGTCGCCCCCTGTACCTACATCCTTCTACTTTCGCATTTTGTATCTTCTAACCAGTCACCACATGCCCCTTTCGCATGTTTCCACCGATACTCTCTTTCGTACCTACTCGCTCTCTTACTTCGTCGTTATGAATACCATCAATTACCCTAATTCCACAGATTTTCCGCAGAGATCGCATTTCCACCGCATTAATTTTACTCTCATACTTCCTTTATTTATTTATTTATGGAAAACCAACAGCTTAAGTAAAGTAACATAAATTTAGCATAAGTGACAGAAAGCCAATTACAGGTTTTCACCAATAGAAGCTGATTATAACATCAAGAACTATGGAACACTCGATATTAAATTAACATATAAAAGGAGAGAAAGAATTTAGATATCTAATACAAAAATAAAATGATGATCTATTGATTGTTTAGTTGAAGAATTTAAGATTAAGCATGTTTCGAACCGTGCTGCTTTTGACAATAAATGGGTCTAACGAAAGTTCTTTACATAAATTGTTACAATCATGGCTTGCTCGCAAAAGGTATGAGTTCTCTCTGTAATTTGTGTAAGCAAAAGGAACTGCTATGGGTGGGTAAAAACGGACATATCGATATAGTACATTAAAATAAAGTCTGTGCAAAAGATCAGGGCAGTCAATTTCATTTGAAATAATTTTCATTAAAAACGTACAATCCGCTAGTCGGCGACGATTTGTGAGTGGTTGAATATGAAATGTCCTACATATGTTAATATAGTTCTCCGACTGATATGGAATATGCATCCGGTAGCATAAAAACTTTATAAAACGCTAAACACAAAGTGAAAAATGTGAAATCGAAAATAACAGTCAGGAGCAGGATTTGAACCTGCATCTTCTGGATACCGTCCAGATGCTTTACCAATTCAGCCATCCTGACAATTCGAGCAGTCAGGAGTAATTGTCAGGATGGCTGAATTGGTAAAGCATCTGGACGGTATCCAGAAGATGCAGGTTCAAATCCTGCTCCTGACTGTTATTTTCGATTTCACATTTTTCACTTTGTGTTTAATGTATAGTGCTAAGCATGTCAAATGCTAAAAATATATATAAAAATATCTAAATATTTAAAGGGTTTGCGTCATTATTAGGTAAAATCTTAATTGTAAAATTAAGTTTACCTCGTCGGTATAATGTATGAAAATACGTCCGACAGATGGCGCAGGCGTCACCCAAAGACGTTAAGTATGATGTGTTATCGAAATTAGCAGTCAGGAGCAATTGTCAGGATGGCTGAATTGGTAAAGCATCTGGACGGTATCCAGAAGATGCAGGTTCAAATCCTGCTCCTGACTGTTATTTTCGATTTCACATTTTTCACTTTGTGTTTAATTTATAAAACGCTTTTGTATTTTCTCCAACCGGTCAGTGTATTTACTATAGCATGGATTCCAAATTTGTGATCCGTACTCTAAGTGGCTTCTAACATCCGTACAATATAAAAATTTTTATGTTTTGGCTTGTTTGAAGCTTTAGAGGCCCTAGCAACGATTTCATCAATGTGCACGTTAAACAGTAGTTTTGCTGTCGTGATAGATGCCCAGATCTCGCACTACATCACATCTAGGAACTGAGTGACCTTTAAGTGAATATGATGTAGGAAGCGTGGCACGACTACGGCTATATGTAACAACAGAACATTTCAGGGGATTGAGATCTAGTTTATTACGTAGACAGTATTCCTCGAAACGTGATAAATCTAACTGGAGATTAGTAGCATCTTCTGGACATGAAACGGCAGAATATATCTTCATATCATCAGCGAAACAGAGCAGGTGGGATGTATGAAAGCAGGAGTCGATGTCGTTAACATAGATGATAAAGAGCAAGGGGCCCATCAAGGAACCTTGGGGCACCCCGCTTGGCACTGGTATCCAACTAGAAATATAGTTATTGACCACGACTGCTTGCGATCTCTTTTCCAAATATGAAGAAAACCACCTAAATAAATCACCACTGATTCCAGACTGCAAAAGTTTCAACTTTAAGATGTTGTGGTCAATTCGGTCAAAACATTTAGTGTAGTCAGTGTAAATCACGTCTACTTGAGCTCCTCTGTCCATGTTACTGGTTAAGTAATCATTAAGTAGAGTGAGGTTTGTTACTGTTGACCGGCCTATTAAAAAACCATGCTGAGAGGGACTAAACGAGTTCTTAAGAGCCGCTTAGACCTGATCGTAAACCACTCGTTCAAAAACTTTGGCCAATTTACAAAGCTTCAATATTGGGCGGTAATTAGCTATCTCTGTTTTTGTACCTTTTTTATGAACAGGTGTTATGTAGGCGGATTTCCAAACATGTGGAAATGTACAACTAGACAGAGATTTTTGAAATAAAAGAGAAATTGGTAAAGCTATTGTCTTAGCACATCCTAATAAGAATTTAGGTGATATATTATCCGGTCCCGACGTTTTATAGGGATCAAGCTTAATTAATATGTTTTGTATATACTCTGTATTAACCTCAATTGAGTGGATATCCGATGAACTGATGAAACTCGAACACTGGTACAATTGCTCATTATTTAGTGCGTCATCGACTGGGTCAAGAAAGGACGAACGAAAGTGAGAAGAAAAGGCATTACATATAGACTCTGCAGTTGAAACGGTAGTACCGCCATGATTAAGACAACAAGGGATAGCATTAGATTTGGAACGATTATTAACGAATCTCCAGAAGTGTTTTGGGTTTTTAACAATAGCTGATTCAGTATTAGATAGATAACATTCATAACATTCAAATATTTAAAAGTAGCCTCGTCAGATAGTCTGCCATATGTTTTGAACTTACGATAATACTTAGATTTTTCTTTAATTAGTCTTCTTAGTGCTGCTGAGTACCAAATTAAATAATAATATAGTTAATTCTGAAAAAGTTACCCTTATCGAGGATATATTGAGTATACGGCGCAGGTAACAAGTGCACATAATCGCAAAAATTTGCTGTAATAACGAGGGGCGGGTGATAATTATCAATTATTGATAGGGGCTCAAGGCATTCACGGACCGCTACCACTTCATTGCATATAACTAAGTCCAACAGTTTACCATATTTGTTTAGTACTCCGTTATACTGGTTCAATGACAGCAGTTGTAATTCATCTACTAGCAAGTACTCATCGCTACTGGAAGCGTTAATCGGTGAGAATGAATCACTTGTGAGACGCCACCTGATGTCACTCATATTAAAATCACCAACGATCAGAAAATTATCATTTGTATGTCTAAGAACCAGTTCATTTAATTTGCTGAGAAAGTTAGACAACTGAGTAGAAAAACAGTGACCGCGATTCTGCTTACACAAGTATATTACACAAATATTTAGTTTGATTTGCGTCCTAGTGGTTGGTCGCCGTAAATTGAGGGTTACCCACAGATCTTCCGCTGAGGAGTGGAAACACGGTTGTGGAATAGCACTTAAGCATTTACGGATAGCGATCAAAACACCTCCCCCGCGAGTTTGCCCGGTTAGCAGATAGTCACGATCTCGCCGCCATACAATATATTCACCACCAAATAACTCACAATCCGACATACCATCGACCAACCAAGTTTCTGTGAGAATAATTACATCGTAGGAACTGCGACAAACCTCACGATAAAACACTTCACTCTTGGTACGAAGCCCGCGTACGTTTTGGTAATAAATACGCAATTTATTAACATTATCGTTAGCCATTGGGAATATTGCTTATTATAGTTACAGCATTAACAGCAGGACAAGATTTTAAATTATAGTAGTTGAGTATCGAACTCCAATAAGGGTTTTTGGAGCAGAAAAGCAAGCAATAAGTAATCATAAGCAAAATTATCACCACAAAAATAAACAAGTATAGGGTAATATGAGATTAATGTATAGTTAAGTGTAAACTAAAGCAAGCTATAAATGAGTGTACTAATGAGTGTAAGTGAGACAAGCACAGATTGTAACATTCTAATGTATAAATAAGCGCGGAAAGAACAGCGATACGTTCACAGACAGTATAGCGCGGTATTAAATGTAGTGGGGACACGGCAGCGATGCTAAACCTTTTACAAAGAAGTGAATTATAAGCAGATGATTTATTTATTAATACTATGATGTTTAATTTTGATTCAATTAATGAAGCGATAATAAATGTATAAAATAAAAATTGTATAATTACTGATTGAAGTGATAGTAGTTGAATAAAGCAATAGATTAATGGATTTTGTTTAAATCCTTATCCCTTGAAACAATAATAACAATCTTGCTTGCGGACATGAATTTTGCCGTGCTTCACCCATACAAACTTGATATCCTTTTCCTTCGCTAGTATTTTAGTTTTATTAAGGAGTTTCTTGGAGATAGGACTAAGGTGATCATTAACATATACTCGATTAGATTTACCATCAAAGTCCAAATCGTGCGTAGATAGGGTTTTGATCGAGCGAGCAGCAGCAACAAAGTCTTCCTTTATATAGCGGTTTAGGAAACTCACGACTATTGATTTTTCCTTGGAATTAAACGAAGGAATTCTTGACAAAAAATTTACCTGGGTTTTAGAAAACGAAAAATTTGCTTTGCGGCAAATTTTGTCCAAAATACCAAACAAATCTTCATCTTTTTTAAGTGGAATCCCCTTTATTTCCACGTTATTAAGTCTGGATCTCTGATCAATCGTGGCCAGTTCTGACTTAACAAAGTCGATGTCAAGTTGCATCGCATTAACTGCCTCTTGAAGACGCTCTAAATTTATTACTCTGGTCTCAATACCAGATAGCTTAGCGGAAAAGTCATCCAATCGCCCTGCATTAAAATCGTAGCTAACTTTCAGCTCCTTGAGCTCTTCTTTTATGGACTTCACGTCGTCTGTTAATCTTGGAATGCCAGCCAATTGAGCCTTGAGTTCACGAATTTCGCCAAGAATAGTCTGAACCGATGCTGATTCCGGGAAAAGTAATGAAGAAGGAGATGATGGTGATTTACGGCACGTCTCGCACTTCCACACCGCTCTTCTGTCACTGCCTAATTTTCTCCATCCACTCTCCCCAATGCCAGCACATCCGAAGTCCAAATTCTTCTTACAGGATGCGCACTGCACTCCATCGTTAAAAGTTTCACTGCAGATATCGCACTTCATTGTGAAATGTAGGTTTAATGAAGTGAAACAATATTACTAGTTTAAAACAATATTACTTTCTCTATAAAAGTTAGCTAAGTATATCATGCAAACTCATGCGTTCACCTACTCATTATTGTTTCAAACAATTTTTTGGTACACTAGTACTTGACTACAACAGGTCCTTTTACATGAACAAGGAATGAGGAATCAAGCCCAAAACATAGCTTTCATTTTGATTTCAATAACCTATGAGACAAGAGGACCAATTCCAATAGAATTTTCAAAATCAGTAGTCACAGTGGCGTAGCTTTGTGCATAGAGACAGTCCCTCCCGGGCAACACTTTTTGGGAGGCAGCTAAATATCACAATAAATGACAACAATGTTTTGTAATCTGCACAAAACATTGAATTGTATTAATTTTGGTCATAACCATTTTTTCTCCTACGTTAGGAATCCCTAGCATGCATCTAGGGTTGCCAACTATACTTTATAATAACGTATCCTACTTTATTTTTGGTAAATATACTTTATACTTATGCATAAAAATAAAGTATGTAAAAATACTCTATTTCCAATCTTTACTGTGATGCTTAAAATGAAACAATTATTTAAATAACTGAACTATTATCTTTTAAGCTGAAAAAGAACGCGAAGGCATACACGATTTAAAATATTTACAAGATAGATTGAATATTAACGACTTAATTTCCAAGTCAATAAAATTGAAGTGATACAAAGGAATTCTACTAACAATGATAAAGAATTTTCAGAAAAAAACTATTAACAAAATGACAATATAAAATTAAAAATGCATCTGATACTCTGTGTGTAGAATATATTTTTTTTATTTCATCATCTATAAATTTAGTTAAAATATAAGTTAGTTGTTCATTTAAATTGAAATTGTGAAGATAGCTTCCAAAAATTGATGGACAATAAAAACTGTGAATAAATAAAATCATGAATATTTTAGATCTACTTCTTTTAGCAATTGACATGCTCCGCTACTAAAATGTTTAAAAAAATCGCGCCATCAAATAGTATGAATTTTAATTGCAAAATTAAACTTACTAAATTGGATGCAAGTAATGCTTGCCGATGGATGGCGACTAAAATGATAAAAAAAATCACGCCATCAAATAGTATGAATTTTAATTGCAAAATTAAACTTACTATATTGGATGCATGTAATGCTTGCCGATGGATGGCGTTGGTCGTAAGACAAATGTGATTAAGAATTTGGGATGATCGAAAGATCAGTAGGATAGCTTAGTGGTTTAGAGCACTTCCCCGGATTGGAAAAGATGCGGGTTCGATTCCCGCTCCTACTAAAAATCTCTTTTTCTTTATTCACAAATAGTTTGTACTTTAAAAAATAATTAATATTTTTTTCAAATACTTTTTTTTTTCTTGCAAATACTTAATTTTTTCTGCTTAGATAAATATTATGCGTTATTTTTTCCAAAAAAAAGTTGGCAACCCTACATGCATCGTCAATGGATATATCCTGCCTGTTGGACGAAGTGATTAGTAGTAGTGAGCATTCCAAACTCCCGATATTATCTTAGCGAGCCCGCCTGATTTAAAGGATCTAGCCCTTTCTAAAGAGATGCTCGCAAAACGCGTGCGCCGACATTTCGCGGGTAACTTCTGCTAGAGTGACAATTTGCTCTAAACCCGTCACTCTCAGGCCAGCGCTCATAGAGACTGGAAATTATTAAGCGTCCTCAGAAGTCCTCTACGGCACTCATCACAAAAGAATCGCGACTATGTGCGCACACCGCTTTTAATGCATTTAGTACTGACTATAATAAAGGACAATGACATTTTTCGCCCTGTACGATAGTAGCATCGGGGCTATGATAATTATTAGTATTTTTTATATTACAAATTGCATATTTCCATTTAAAACGGACTAGCTCCATGTCATAATGAAGAAATATTCGAAGGGACTATTTGTTTACATCCGATGCGCTGCCATGTTTAACTGAAGTCAATACAATCGTTCTTTAATTCTTTTTAAAGCATTGTTAGGTTATTATTAAATCTGAATTACACTTTTGGAATTGATTTAGAAATTGTGTGTCACAATGAAAAATTAAAATCTAATAATGTAAGTTATATTATAATAAATCTAGACAAAAATCAGAAGTTTTGTTCTATTAAAAGCTTTTTGATCTCACAATTTGTTTTATCAATAGATTATGTTAATAAATGTCCCTGCTTTTATAAGACTTATGTTTATTATCGGCCGTGTGGGCCAGCTTTAGAATTGTCCTACCCCTCTCTACCCACGGGAGTCGTAAGAGCCGACTGAGGGAATACACTCCCTCGAGTATTAACAACATCCACTGCGATCGCAAACCCGCCTGCCAAGCGTGGCGATCATTATCCCTCATGACATGACGGGACCGCTCGTTGTGGCGTTCTCGTGGGGAGACCTATGTCCAGCAGTGGACGTTGAAAGGCTGATGGATGGATGGATGAATTTTTATGATCAATATTAGAGTTTGTTAATAGATGTCACTGCTTTAATAGACTTATTTTTATAATTAATATAATTAAACACAAAGTGAAAAATGTGAAATCGAAAATAACAGTCAGGAGCAGGATTTGAACCTGCATCTTCTGGATACCGTCCAGATGCATTACCAATTCAGCCATCCTGACAATTGCTCCTGACTGCTAATTTCGATAACACATCATACTTAACGTCTTTGGGTGACGCCTGCGCCATCTGTCGGAAGTATTTTCATACATTATACCGACCAGGTAAACTTAATTTTACAATTAAGATTTTACCTAATAATGACGCAAACCCTTTAAATATTTAGATATTTTTTATATATATTTTTAGCATTTGACATGCTTAGCACTATACATTAAACACAAAGTGATGCAGGTTCAAATCCTGCTCCTGACTGTTATTTTCGATTTCACATTTTTCACTTTGTGTTTAATGTATAGTGCTAAGCATGTCAAATGCTAAAAATATATATAAAAAATATCTAAATATTTAAAGGGTTTGCGTCATTATTAGGTAAAATCTTAATTGTAAAATTAAGTTTACCTGGTCGGTATAATGTATGAAAATACTTCCGACAGATGGCGCAGGCGTCACTCAAAGACGTTAAGTATGATGTGTTATCGAAATTAGCAGTCAGGAGCAATTGTCAGGATGGCTGAATTGGTAATGCATCTGGACGGTATCCAGAAGATGCAGGTTCAAATCCTGCTCCTGACTGTTATTTTCGATTTCACATTTTTCACTTTGTGTTTAATGTATAGTGCTAAGCATGTCAAATGCTAAAAATATATATAAAAAATATCTAAATAATTAATATAAGACAAACTTGAAATGTCATTCTGAATTAAAATAATAAAGTAATCTAATCTTTATGATCTTTATTGTATATAGAAAATTAATAGTTAAAATATTTATTTTAAATACGTAAAAATTGAATAGAGCTCCATCTAGCGTTGGAAATATGCAACTCTAGGATTATAATCCAACCGAATTGAATCTACTCTCATACGTAAACTAGTCCATTTACATTCCAGTTTCATTGTTATAAGCTTAAAATGCCCAGCTCATGACCTCAAAATCAGACAGTATTTGTAATAGTATGATTTTCCAGCTAGTCCACTATTAAATGATAATTCTATGGGAATTCAGTAATATGTTTTAATACAACACATGATCTAGTTTTGAGGTTTTTTCAGGGCAAACTATGTAGGTATGGACGCAGAGCAATATCTTTTGGTTTATTTATTGTAACCCACCTAATATTCGTTTAGAAACACAATTAAAATATCTACTTTAAAGTAGATACTTTAAAAAACAAAATTATATAACTATGGGTAGTTGAAACCATTGAAACAACACATCAGCCTTGGACGTCTACCATCTAAGTCCACCCGTGTTCATGAATGCTGTAAAGTATTCGAAACGTCGGGATAGTGGAAAATCAAGTAAATGCGATAGATTCCGTAAACGTAGTTTTATTAAAAAAAAATACTATAAAATAACAATAATTTGTATGCTCAATGGCAAAATATAGAGAAACCATCCATAACTTAAATCAAAATTTAATGTATCACCTATATTTTACAAATAAATGATTAATTGATTGATCATAAAATTTAGGCACTTCACATGCTTGGCCATTTACCAGAACACTGTTTCTTCGATTTAGGGGAGAGTGGGGGAATTGAAGCCATGTAAGGAAAAGTAAAGAAAATACCAGTTAAAGTTACAATGATTTTTTTTTTTGACATTAATCAGTCATTTAGTTATCTTTCTTTCAGTAATTCCTAAGAACAATAAAAAAATATACACTTAGCTAGTCAAAAATCACGTTTTTTATAGATTTTACTTTCACTCACATTACCCCATGCATTGGTTAATGAGAGCCAAACAACCTTCATATGTGTAATGAGAGCCATCACATAATATTAAACAAAATTAAACTTATTTTTATCCACATAACAGGAACTTCAACAATTCAAAACTATAAAGTAATTAACATAACATAATAATAAACAAAAGTAAAGCATTTTTTGAAGAAAATGTTCCTCCTCTGAGGGTTCAGAACCATTGTCACATACTTTCGTTGACAGACGATTCCTCAGTTGTGTTGTCTTGGGATAAATTGCTGGTTGTTGTTGCTTTTTATGTTTTTTTTTGAGATGATTTATTCGTAATCTTTAATCTAGTGTTCGTAGATTACTTTTTAGAATTTTCCCTCATGATTGGAAACTAGCATCAGTTAGTCCAGTTTATAAAAGTGGCTGCAATAACTGCGTTGAGAACTACAGACCTATTTCTCTTTTAAATGCTTTTTCGAAACTTCTAGAAAAGCTGGTTAATAAAAGACTAACAAACTATTTAAAATCCCGTAACCTAATATCACCTAGGCCGTGTGGGGCCGGCTTTAGAATTGTCCCACCCCCTCTCCACCCATGGGAGTCGTAAGAGCCGACTGTGGGAATACCGGGGGAGTGGGCAGCAGCATTCCTTCGAGTATTAACAATACCCACTGCGATCGCCAACCCGCCTGCCAAGCGTGGCGATTATGGCACTATCCCCCATTTTTGGGGAGGCCTATGTCCAGCAGTGGACGTTAAAGGGCTGATGGATGGATGGATGGAATATCACCTAGACAATTTGGGTTTCGTAGAGGAAAGAGCACTGAAGATGCGGTATCACTTTTGACTTCTGCCGTGTCATCAATACTTGATGACAAACAAAACTGTGTTGGAGTGTTTTTGGACTTGGCCAAAGTTTCGATACTGTTTCCATTCCTATACTCTTAAAGAAATTAAATAACATGGGTATCAAGAGGTATTGCCTCTGACTGGTTTAAGAGTTACTTGACAGAACGGCGACAGGATTGGCCAATGTTTGAGTTGTCCACAATCTAACCTTTGGGGTGCCGCAGGGAAGTATACTTGGACCTACTCTCTTCACGGCGTACATCAACGACATGCATGATTTGCAAATTCAAAACGCAGATATAATTTGCTATGCTGATGACACCGCCATTGTATTTCACGGATCTAATTGGCCCTTTCCTATGCTGAGCTAGGCATGACTTACATTTCTGAATGGCTGCAAAAGAACTTACTGACGTTAAATACAAAGAAAACTGTATATATTTGCTTTCATAATACAGCTGCATCAGCTCTGATTGCCAAAGCAGACATCAAAATTCACAAACCATTGTGCAATAAAATCAAATGTGAGTGTGATTCACTTACTAGAGCAATTGTTGTTAAATATCTTGGGGTCCTCATAGACGAAAACTTATCGTTTAAAAGACACATTGTAGAGCTCTCCGCTCGGGTACGGACGGTCGTTGGCATTATGAGACACCTGCGCGATGTAGCATGTATACACACTTTAAGATCCATATATTTTGCATTATGTCAATGTTTATTAATATACTGTATCACTTGCTGGGGTAGGGCAGCCAAGACTTTCCTTATTCGAGCTGAGAGGGCTCAACATTCAGTCTTGAAAGTTATGATAAAAAGGCCGTTTAGATAAAGATATGTTAAAACTTCACGCGCCCAATGTTTTGGGCAGTTTATAAGGGCAAATGTATACAATACCGTTCTCAAGTACTGTAACATTAAAGAAAAGTCAGTGTACGAGGCTAAAAAGGTATTACAAAAGTGGCTGACTACACTTAACTATGATGACACGGAAAATTAATAAATATCAAATCATAACTTCCATCACTATTCTATATATCTATTGCAATTATAATTTACTATCAATATCTATTAAATATTATATTTAAATATACAATAATACTTTGATATATACATAACTATATAAACACGATACTAGTGTTAAGTTTAAGTTTTAATATTATCTGTTAATCGTAGTTAGGTCTTCACGATATAGGCTTGCTTAGTGTGGAGACCACTTCTGTAATTTATTTTGTTAATTTCTACTGATTAAACTTTCATTTCATTTCAAGTGCGGCCGTGGCTCCGTCTAGTTAGTCTGAGTGGTAATGGTTATAAGCGCCACCTGGATTTCTCCGGCCGCAACTTTATCTTTATATAGTTTATATACATACACTAACCTACGTGAGTTAAATTTATTTGTAAGCTTTATGATTTCAATTAACGTATGAAATAAATAAAATGTTCAATTAACGTATGAAATAATTATATTTTTAGCATTTAACATGCTTAGCACTATATACCTACATTAAACACAAAGTGAAAAATGTGAAATCGAAAATAACAGTCACGAGCAGGATTTTTTCTTATAGGTATTTAATAGGGAGTATGGAAAATAGCGGAGGTGTTTCAAGGCAAAATCTCTTTAGAACGCAGCGTCGTTAAATGCGGGTGTTCGGGGGACGAGGTACAACAATAGCTCCACCCCTAGATCAAAATCCATCTAGCGGTAAAATGTATTTATCATTACTCATACTCTGAAAGTAGGCCTGAAGTTGCCTGAGAAGCGGGTTGAAAATAATACTTTTCAGCCCGAGGGAGAATTACTTTCAACTGACAGCTGAGTGAGAATTATATAAAAAAAACAGTTATATTTTCTGTACAGCCAGTCAATTAGAGCGCGATGTAAAATTGAAACAACATAAAGTTATGTACTTATTTATTAAAGAATTTGTTTTTTATATGACTTTATTTTAATATAGTTGCAACTATATCTTTAAAATAACGAAGATGATTTATATTTTTTCAATGATTAAAATGAAAAATAATGGCTGAATAGCTGACAGACCACAGAAAAAAAAAACAAAATCGGCGGGAAAACGGCGATTCAAAATTAAATTTTTTAGTCTCTAATTTTCTTTAGCTACCTAGGTAATTCATGATTTTTATTTTTAGTTTCCTCGTATTCGTAATGAAAAGCACAGTGTTTACCTCGGGATAGACTTATTTAGTCCCGAGACGGGGTTTGGCGCCCGAGCGTAGCGAGGGCTCTAATAATAAATAATATTAATTAATTAATTTTTGAAGTACTTCATATTTTATAAAGGATTTTCCTTTATAAAAGCTAAATTGACTTAACTGTGACGAAAGTTCTTATAATTATGCTTTTATAATATTAAAGTGACGATATTGTGGAGTTGTGGGTATAATGCACTTTTTGACGACAGATGTCTCTTTGTAATGAAACAAAGAAAATGTGTTTTAAAATATAAATATATATAAATTTAAACGATTTACACATGAAATGATATGCCATCTTGTTTTAATTTTGCTCCTGAGCAATTTCCACACCCATCAACAGCGCACTTCATTGTTAAAAGAATTTAATACCTAAGTATATAAACGTGAGAAAAGAGCGAACCGATCGCAGTGACGTTTCATTCGACACTACGGTTTTAGGCCCCGCCCACTGTGACGTCGTTGACCTAGTTGAAGGCGACATGACCTAGTTGCCTTGCGGCATCTCCGCTCTTCTTCTGTACTCCGTGGTATTTAATGTGACACATAGTTATCATATTTATATATATTTGTAGCATTTGACATGCTTAGCACTATACATTAAACACAAAGTGAAAAATGTGAAATCGAAAATAACAGTCAGGAGCAGGATCCTGCTCCTGACTGTTATTTTCGATTTCACATTTTTCACTTTGTGTTTAATACATAGTTATCACTTTAAAGAAAAACAATATAATTAACAATATTTTTGAATAACGCTCATTATTGCTCGTTTTAGATGTATCCGATAGATAGCAATAGGCTCTTCCACTATTACATGGTAGTACTCGAACAATAAAGGTAGGTAAATTACCTACATTTTAATTAGCAGATTTTTATCCGTCGAAATTTTGACTTTATATCTGAGTAGTTATTGTAGATAGTAAAATTTAATTTTTGAAACCATATTGCAGAGATGCGCAAACTAAATCACCAATGAGATCAGTGAATCTTTTTCTTCGAAAGATATAAATCACTATTTTAAATCTTTAACTCTTTTAAATCTTTGGTTACGAATGACGTTATTCATTCAGTGATGCAAATATCTATTGATTCATGTAGTTATTCTCTCATTCCCTCAAGTCGCAACCGGTTTTGAGCTTTTTATAATAACGACAGAGTCTAAGTTTCTGTGAACCTATTGTCATTGTATTTCAAGAGTGCGTTTGAGCGTGCCTACAACTTATGTTATCTCATTTCAATTCACAATATCCTTTATCTATTGTCTCATTCTACATCTACGTTTGTATTTTGTTAGTCATTCCATTCCATCTGACTAAAATCAATCCTAACGTAGTGAGTTAAAGATGTATTTTCGAAACCAAAGATTTAAAGTGATTACGCATTTTGAAAGATTATACATCTTTTGTATCAATCACTCCTGAGTTACACATCTCTACCATATTGAGTCTGATATAAAACAAAACCATGTAAAGGCATTCTCCTTTGCTAATGAAGATGACATTTTTATTTTCTTGACCCTTTTAGCCACAGTGAAAAAATAAGTAAACTGAGTGAAATAGAGGCTCTATTTCTGTAATACAAAGCCTACAAAGGTACCTACTCGATGGTCAGTATTTTTTTACACTACGTGGGTGACAAGTAAGCTTACGATCTTCTTTATGGCCCTTTCTTTTTTTGGTATTACAATAACCGACGCCTATCCCTTTCCTTGAAGACGGCGACGCGCGAGTGATGCCTCTGGTGTTACTAACGTCTATAGGATACGATAATCGCTTACCATATCCGTATGCTTGTATATACCCACGTAGTATAAAAAAAAAAGACGTCGCGGGACGTCTACCAGATGTTAAACATCTGGATCAGAGAGATCATCATCATGATCATAACTTTTTCAATGTGTGCTTGAATAAAATTATGGCATATATAAAATAGCGGAAATGGACATAAATCATCATCATCAGGCCCTGGAAATCATCTAGGACCAAAGTACTCATCAAGACGAAACAAACAATTCCAAACTCGATAAGGTTGAGTCATTTCATTACAGAGTTACTGTGGCCACCTTCCAGCGCCATCATCAGACCCTGGATAGTATCTAGAGACAAAGTACTCGTCAAGACTAATCAAAAGAGTATAAACACGATACTGGAGTTGCGTCGTTTCATTACAGAGTTACTGTGGCCATCTTCTATCTCCATCGTCAGACCCTGGATACTATCTAGAGACAAAGTACTCGTCAAGACTAATCAAACGAGTATAAACACGCTGGAGTTGCGTCGTTTCATTACAGAGTTACTGTGGCCATCTTCCAGCTTCATCATTAGACCCTGGATACCATCTAGAGACAAAGTACTCGTCAAGACGAATCATACGAGCCCAAACTCGGTGGGGTTATGTCGTTTTATATTAGAGTTCCTATGGCCACCTTCTAGCTCCATCATCAGATCCTGGATACTATCTAAAGACAAAGTACTCGTCAAGACGAATCAAACGAGTCCAAACTTGTAGTGTTGCGCCGTTTCATTATGAAGTTCCTATATCCGCCTTCCAGCTCCATCATCAGATCAGCTCCATGTCATCATAATATTGCATTATTACGCAATATACATATGCTTACAAAATTTTAATTGAATAGAAAATCGGGAAGTGTGTCTAATTTAACTTGCAAGATTTGAACGGAACAAGTAAAAAAGCGTCGCCACGCTAACAGCCGATTTTACCCTCCCTCCGCATTAGATGTTCACATCAAAAAGTTACTGACTGATTGGTAATAATTAACGATATGTACATGTTTTTCTTTTTTGCTCGATTAAAAAGCTTTACAAACTCTCTGAGCTTAAACAAAACTCAACGTTATTATATATCTTTATTAATAACTTAAACTTACAATAAATTTATACAGTAAAATTTTAACGACTATATAGCCAACGTTTGTCTATTCAGCGTCATGAAATATCAGAAATATAAAACTTTGCTGAAATATAGATGGCGCTCTTCCAACGAAATTATTGCAAACTTCTCTCTTTTTTGTAAACTAAAAAGCTGATAAAACCACAGAGCACGATTAGCACTTTTATGAAAATTTTACCCAGTTTATCTTTTTTTTCATATGGAATTAATCAATTCACTGTTCCTCCCATTGGACTACTTTACACACCCGTCATCTAGCCTATGGTTGGACAAACAATGAGATCATTGAAGTACCTTTAGTTACATTGGAGAGACACGAAGCTAATAAATTAATAATTACTATAGCAATAATTACTTATGCATAGATAATTCCTTTACCAAAATACATATGTAAGATGCTTTAACATAACTAAATATTGTATGTACGGTACTGGTCGAACTCTCACGTAGTCGTGTCGCGAAGCCGATCCAAATGCTAAGAGATATTGAAGTAAGTGCAATTATAGATAAAATGTAGACGAAGTCGACCACCGAGTGCGAGCCGCGGGACAGTGGTGGGGGGACGATCAGCACCTGGGGGGGAGTTTGTGTTATAGTACATGAGGCACAATATTAATTTACAAAATTAATTTCAACACGTAGAGGTACAAGTGTTAGTAGTGTAATAGGAGACATTGCATACTGTGGCTGTATAATATGAATAACTATTTTAAGAATCAATTTGGCATTATTACTCTCTGTGACAGTTTGTCATAGTTACTGTGACCATGTCGTACGACATCTATGTATTTATTTGTACCAATTTAATGGGCACGTAGGGCGGGTCCCGCATGAGCGCGTGGTACAAGTTGAGCGCGTCGACGAGCGCGGCGCCCAGGTGCGCCAGGCGCGCGTGCCGCTCGCTACAGTAGTACCTGGGCACGTAGGGCGGGTCCCGCATGAGCGCGTGGTACAAGTTGAGCGCGTCGACGAGCGCGGCGCCCAGGTGCGCCAGGCGCGCGTGTGCCGCTCGCTACAGTAGTACCTGGGCACGTAGGGCGGGTCCCGCATGAGCGCGTGGTACAAGTTGAGCGCGTCGACGAGCGCGGCGCCCAGGTGCGCCAGGCGCGCGTGTGCCGCTCGCTACAGTAGTACCTGGGCACGTAGGGCGGGTCCCGCATGAGCGCGTGGTACAAGTTGAGCGCGTCGACGAGCGCGGCGCCCAGGTGCGCCAGGCGCGCGTGTGCCGCTCGCTACAGTAGTACCTGGGCACGTAGGGCGGGTCCCGCATGAGCGCGTGGTACAAGTTGAGCGCGTCGACGAGCGCGGCGCCCAGGTGCGCCAGGCGCGCGTGTGCCGCTCGCTACAGTAGTACCTGGGCACGTAGGGCGGGTCCCGCATGAGCGCGTGGTACAAGTTGAGCGCGTCGACGAGCGCGGCGCCCAGGTGCGCCAGGCGCGCGTGTGCCGCTCGCTACAGTAGTACCTGGGCACGTAGGGCGGGTCCCGCATGAGCGCGTGGTACAAGTTGAGCGCGTCGACGAGCGCGGCGCCCAGGTGCGCCAGGCGCGCGTGTGCCGCTCGCTACAGTAGTACCTGGGCACGTAGGGCGGGTCCCGCATGAGCGCGTGGTACAAGTTGAGCGCGTCGACGAGCGCGGCGCCCAGGTGCGCCAGGCGCGCGTGTGCCGCTCGCTACAGTAGTACCTGGGCACGTAGGGCGGGTCCCGCATGAGCGCGTGGTACAAGTTGAGCGCGTCGACGAGCGCGGCGCCCAGGTGCGCCAGGCACGCGTGTGCCGCTCGCTACAGTAGTACCTGGGCACGTAGGGCGGGTCCCGCATGAGCGCGTGGTACAAGTTGAGCGCGTCGACGAGCGCGGCGCCCAGGTGCGCCAGGCGCGCGTGTGCCGCTCGCTACAGTAGTACCTGGGCACGTAGGGCGGGTCCCGCATGAGCGCGTGGTACAAGTTGAGCACGTCGACGAGCGCGGCGCCCAGGTGCGCCAGGCGCGCGTGTGCCGCTCGCTACAGTAGTACCTGGGCACGTAGGGCGGGTCCCGCATGAGCGCGTGGTACAAGTTGAGCGCGTCGACGTGCGCGGCGCCCAGGTGCGCCAGGCGCGCGTGTGCCGCTCGCTACAGTAGTACCTGGGCACGTAGGGCGGGTCCCGCATGAGCGCGTGGTACAAGTTGAGCGCGTCGACGAGCGCGGCGCCCAGGTGCGCCAGGCGCGCGTGTGCCGCTCGCTACAGTAGTACCTGGGCACGTAGGGCGGGTCCCGCATGAGCGCGTGGTACAAGTTGAGCGCGTCGACGAGCGCGGCGCCCAGGTGCGCCAGGCGCGCGTGTGCCGCTCGCTACAGTAGTACCTGGGCACGTAGGGCGGGTCCCGCATGAGCGCGTGGTACAAGTTGAGCGCGTCGACGAGCGCGGCGCCCAGGTGCGCCAGGCGCGCGTGTGCCGATCGCTACAGTAGTACCTGGGCACGTAGGGCGGGTCCCGCATGAGCGCGTGGTACAAGTTGAGCGCGTCGACGAGCGCGGCGCCCAGGTGCGCCAGGCGCGCGTGTGCCGCTCGCTACAGTAGTACCTGGGCACGTAGGGCGGGTCCCGCATGAGCGCGTGGTACAAGTTGAGCACGTCGACGAGCGCGGCGCCCAGGTGCGCCAGGCGCGCGTGTGCCGCTCGCTACAGTAGTACCTGGGCACGTAGGGCGGGTCCCGCATGAGCGCGTGGTACAAGTTGAGCGCGTCGACGAGCGCGGCGCCCAGGTGCGCCAGGCGCGCGTGTGCCGCTCGCTACAGTAGTACCTGGGCACGTAGGGCGGGTCCCGCATGAGCGCGTGGTACAAGTTGAGCGCGTCGACGAGCGCGGCGCCCAGGTGCGCCAGGCGCGCGTGTGCCGCTCGCTACAGTAGTACCTGGGCACGTAGGGCGGGTCCCGCATGAGCGCGTGGTACAAGTTGAGCGCGTCGACGAGCGCGGCGCCCAGGTGCGCCAGGCGCGCGTGTGCCGCTCGCTACAGTAGTACCTGGGCACGTAGGGCGGGTCCCGCATGAGCGCGTGGTACAAGTTGAGCACGTCGACGAGCGCGGCGCCCAGGTGCGCCAGGCGCGCGTGTGCCGCTCGCTACAGTAGTACCTGGGCACGTAGGGCGGGTCCCGCATGAGCGCGTGGTACAAGTTGAGCGCGTCGACGAGCGCGGCGCCCAGGTGCGCCAGGCGCGCGTGTGCCGCTCGCTACAGTAGTACCTGGGCACGTAGGGCGGGTCCCGCATGAGCGCGTGGTACAAGTTGAGCGCGTCGACGAGCGCGGCGCCCAGGTGCGCCAGGCGCGCGTGTGCCGCTCGCTACAGTAGTACCTGGGCACGTAGGGCGGGTCCCGCATGAGCGCGTGGTACAAGTTGAGCACGTCGACGAGCGCGGCGCCCAGGTACGCCAGGCGCGCGTGTGCCGCTCGCTACAGTAGTACCTGGGCACGTAGGGCGGGTCCCGCATGAGCGCGTGGTACAAGTTGAGCTCGTCCACGAGCGCGGCGCCCAGGTGCGCCAGGCGCGCGTGTGCCGCTCGCTACAGTAGTACCTGGGCACGTAGGGCGGGTCCCGCATGAGCGCGTGGTACAAGTTGAGCGCGTCCACGAGCGCGGCGCCCAGGTGCGCCAGGCGCGCGTGTGCCGCTCGCTACAGTAGTACCTGGGCACGTAGGGCGGGTCCCGCATGAGCGCGTGGTACAAGTTGAGCGCGTCCACGAGCGCGGCGCCCAGGTGCGCCAGGCGCGCGTGTGCCGCTCGCTACAGTAGTACCTGGGCACGTAGGGCGGGTCCCGCATGAGCGCGTGGTACAAGTTGAGCGCGTCCACGAGCGCGGCGCCCAGGTGCGCCAGGCGCGCGTGTGCCGCTCGCTACAGTAGTACCTGGGCACGTAGGGCGGGTCCCGCATGAGCGCGTGGTACAAGTTGAGCGCGTCCACGAGCGCGGCGCCCAGGTGCGCCAGGCGCGCGTGTGCCGCTCGCTACAGTAGTACCTGGGCACGTAGGGCGGGTCCCGCATGAGCGCGTGGTACAAGTTGAGCGCGTCCACGAGCGCGGCGCCCAGGTGCGCCAGGCGCGCGTGTGCCGCTCGCTACAGTAGTACCTGGGCACGTAGGGCGGGTCCCGCATGAGCGCGTGGTACAAGTTGAGCGCGTCCACGAGCGCGGCGCCCAGGTGCGCCAGGCGCGCGTGTGCCGCTCGCTACAGTAGTACCTGGGCACGTAGGGCGGGTCCCGCATGAGCGCGTGGTACAAGTTGAGCGCGTCCACGAGCGCGGCGCCCAGGTGCGCCAGGCGCGCGTGTGCCGCTCGCTACAGTAGTACCTGGGCACGTAGGGCGGGTCCCGCATGAGCGCGTGGTACAAGTTGAGCGCGTCCACGAGCGCGGCGCCCAGGTGCGCCAGGCGCGCGTGTGCCGCTCGCTACAGTAGTACCTGGGCACGTAGGGCGGGTCCCGCATGAGCGCGTGGTACAAGTTGAGCACGTCGACGAGCGCGGCGCCCAGGTGCGCCAGGCGCGCGTGTGCCGCTCGCTACAGTAGTATCTGGGCACGTAGGGCGGGTCCCGCATGAGCGCGTGGTACAAGTTGAGCGCGTCCACGAGCGCGGCGCCCAGGTGCGCCAGGCGCGCGTGTGCCGCTCGCTACAGTAGTACCTGGGCACGTAGGGCGGGTCCCGCATGAGCGCGTGGTACAAGTTGAGCGCGTCCACGAGCGCGGCGCCCAGGTGCGCCAGGCGCGCGTGTGCCGCTCGCTACAGTAGTACCTGGGCACGTAGGGCGGGTCCCGCATGAGCGCGTGGTACAAGTTGAGCGCGTCCACGAGCGCGGCGCCCAGGTGCGCCAGGCGCGCGTGTGCCGCTCGCTACAGTAGTACCTGGGCACGTAGGGCGGGTCCCGCATGAGCGCGTGGTACAAGTTGAGCGCGTCCACGAGCGCGGCGCCCAGGTGCGCCAGGCGCGCGTGTGCCGCTCGCTACAGTAGTACCTGGGCACGTAGGGCGGGTCCCGCATGAGCGCGTGGTACAAGTTGAGCGCGTCCACGAGCGCGGCGCCCAGGTGCGCCAGGCGCGCGTGTGCCGCTCGCTACAGTAGTACCTGGGCACGTAGGGCGGGTCCCGCATGAGCGCGTGGTACAAGTTGAGCGCGTCCACGAGCGCGGCGCCCAGGTGCGCCAGGCGCGCGTGTGCCGCTCGCTACAGTAGTACCTGGGCACGTAGGGCGGGTCCCGCATGAGCGCGTGGTACAAGTTGAGCGCGTCCACGAGCGCGGCGCCCAGGTGCGCCAGGCGCGCGTGTGCCGCTCGCTACAGTAGTACCTGGGCACGTAGGGCGGGTCCCGCATGAGCGCGTGGTACAAGTTGAGCGCGTCCACGAGCGCGGCGCCCAGGTGCGCCAGGCGCGCGTGTGCCGCTCGCTACAGTAGTACCTGGGCACGTAGGGCGGGTCCCGCATGAGCGCGTGGTACAAGTTGAGCGCGTCCACGAGCGCGGCGCCCAGGTGCGCCAGGCGCGCGTGTGCCGCTCGCTACAGTAGTACCTGGGCACGTAGGGCGGGTCCCGCATGAGCGCGTGGTACAAGTTGAGCGCGTCCACGAGCGCGGCGCCCAGGTGCGCCAGGCGCGCGTGTGCCGCTCGCTACAGTAGTACCTGGGCACGTAGGGCGGGTCCCGCATGAGCGCGTGGTACAAGTTGAGCGCGTCCACGAGCGCGGCGCCCAGGTGCGCCAGGCGCGCGTGTGCCGCTCGCTACAGTAGTACCTGGGCACGTAGGGCGGGTCCCGCATGAGCGCGTGGTACAAGTTGAGCACGTCGACGAGCGCGGCGCCCAGGTGCGCCAGGCGCGCGTGTGCCGCTCGCTACAGTAGTACCTGGGCACGTAGGGCGGGTCCCGCATGAGCGCGTGGTACAAGTTGAGCGCGTCCACGAGCGCGGCGCCCAGGTGCGCCAGGCGCGCGTGTGCCGCTCGCTACAGTAGTACCTGGGCACGTAGGGCGGGTCCCGCATGAGCGCGTGGTACAAGTTGAGCGCGTCCACGAGCGCGGCGCCCAGGTGCGCCAGGCGCGCGTGTGCCGCTCGCTACAGTAGTACCTGGGCACGTAGGGCGGGTCCCGCATGAGCGCGTGGTACAAGTTGAGCGCGTCCACGAGCGCGGCGCCCAGGTGCGCCAGGCGCGCGTGTGCCGCTCGCTACAGTAGTACCTGGGCACGTAGGGCGGGTCCCGCATGAGCGCGTGGTACAAGTTGAGCGCGTCCACGAGCGCGGCGCCCAGGTGCGCCAGGCGCGCGTGTGCCGCTCGCTACAGTAGTACCTGGGCACGTAGGGCGGGTCCCGCATGAGCGCGTGGTACAAGTTGAGCGCGTCCACGAGCGCGGCGCCCAGGTGCGCCAGGCGCGCGTGTGCCGCTCGCTACAGTAGTACCTGGGCACGTAGGGCGGGTCCCGCATGAGCGCGTGGTACAAGTTGAGCGCGTCCACGAGCGCGGCGCCCAGGTGCGCCAGGCGCGCGTGTGCCGCTCGCTACAGTAGTACCTGGGCACGTAGGGCGGGTCCCGCATGAGCGCGTGGTACAAGTTGAGCGCGTCCACGAGCGCGGCGCCCAGGTGCGCCAGGCGCGCGTGTGCCGCTCGCTACAGTAGTACCTGGGCACGTAGGGCGGGTCCCGCATGAGCGCGTGGTACAAGTTGAGCGCGTCCACGAGCGCGGCGCCCAGGTGCGCCAGGCGCGCGTGTGCCGCTCGCTACAGTAGTACCTGGGCACGTAGGGCGGGTCCCGCATGAGCGCGTGGTACAAGTTGAGCGCGTCCACGAGCGCGGCGCCCAGGTGCGCCAGGCGCGCGTGTGCCGCTCGCTACAGTAGTACCTGGGCACGTAGGGCGGGTCCCGCATGAGCGCGTGGTACAAGTTGAGCGCGTCCACGAGCGCGGCGCCCAGGTGCGCCAGGCGCGCGTGGCGCCGGTCGGCGCGCTGCAGCGCCGCGTCCACCAGCGCGCCCTGCGCCAGCGCGCGCGCCTCCGCCCGCGCCAGCGCCGCCTCGGCCGCGGCGTCGCCGGGCGCGCGCGGGTCGGCCTCCAGCAGCTGCGCCAGCGCCGCGTCCATGGCCGCCTCGTCGATGCCCGCCGCCTCCTCCACCTCCGGCTCCGCCGCCGCAACCGCGCTCGCCTCCACCACCGCGTGGGCCGCCGGCACCTCGCTCGCCTCGCCCGTCACGAAGTTGGCCGGGAACAGCCCTTCGCCACGCTCGTTGTACCCCTTCCACCAGTTCGGGTCGCTCCAGTCGGTCACGTGAACTGTAACCGCGACCGATACCCTCTCGTGAATACCTCGCTCAGAGAATAATAATATGTCTAGATGGAGTGTCACTCTTCCGAACGTCATAAAAATGGGAGGGAATTATTACACTAGTGTGCGTGACAGCTATGGTCCATTCTTGACTACTTGACCGTAACTATGTAATACACACAGCTGTATGGGGGGAGTTTTTCGAATCGTACCTATCTCGCCGGCCAGGAAGGTGAGCTCGTTGTCCTCGGCCGCCTCGAAGTCGTAGAGCGCGCGCACCTTGCGCGCCGGCGGCGGCTCGGGCGCGTCCACGCGCGGGTACAGCGCGGACGCGGACGCGGCCGCGGGAGCGGGCGCGGGCGCGGGGGCGGCGGTGGGCGCGGTGTCGCGCAGCGAGAGCGAGATGGCACGCGCCAGGTCGTCCTGCTCGCGCGCGGCGGGCGCGTCCTCTTGGCGCAGCTTGGCGTACAGCGAGGGGATGAGGTCGAGCTGCGGGTCGTCGCGGAACTCGCCCTCGGCCCACTTGCGCAGCAGGGCTCGCAGGCGCGCGGCCACGGCGGGCTGCGCGCGCGCCAGCAGGCGGCGGAACTCGTGCTCGAAGTCGCGCGAGGCCACCTCGAGCAGGAAGGCGCGGCCGCAGTTGCTGACGCACGCGTCCAGCAGCGTGGCGGCGTGCACCTGCACGTGCGGGTCGGCGTGCGCCAGCCGCCGCAGCACGGCGCGCAGGCAGTCGCGCGCGCTGGCTGCTGACGCGCCCGCCCGGTCGCAGATCTCCATGATCAGGCCCCACTCCTCGCTCGTGCTGTTCTCGCTCGTCGCGCGCTCTACAGACGGGATGGATCTTTATATCGACCTGTGGCGACTGTCGGCTCCCATCTTTCACTCCTAGTCCGCCCATCAGCCTTTGTACGGTGAAACCGAACAATATATAAATGCTTACATAGCGTTTTTACGCCACAATACTAATTTATTAATAAGCCATCAGTATTCCGTACACGATTAGCGGTCATCGCATGTGCTCCCTCGCTCCTTTGTATCAACGTTCACTGCTGGACATCTGGTGGGGGGTCGTCATAGGCTGCGTCGTCCGATACGTGGTCGCCACTCGAGAACCTTTCTTGCCAGCGGTTGTCGTTTCGTCGAACGATGTGGCCTGTCCAATGCCACTTCAGCTTACCAACCCGGCGGGCTATGTCGGTCACTCTCATTCTCCTACGAATCTCCGTATTACGGATTCGATCACGTAGGGAAATACCAAGCATAGCCCGCTGAGCGACTTAGAGCCTTGATACAAGGCCAACATTCAGAGACCACGTCTTTATTCCATATATCATCACAGGTAACACACACTGGTCACTGGTAGACCTTGGTTTTCAGACACTACGGAATATTGGACGAGAAGATATTCCTTAGCTTCCCGAACGCTGCCCAACCGAGTTGGATTCTTTGATTGACCTCTTTCTCGAAGTTGTGCCTACCTAACTGGACTGTCTGTCCCAGGTAGACATAGTGGTCGAACTTCGAGAAACGCACTCCCGACCGTGACCGGTTCTGAAATGACATGGACATTAGACATGACTTTCGTCTTGTCCATGTTCATTTTGAAGTCGGGAAACCCTGCTGAGATCATTGAACATGGTGCCAAGATCCTCCAGTGATTCTACCATTATTACGATGTCGTCAGCATATCGAATGTGAGTGATGTATTCGCCATTGATGTTGATGCCCAATCCGGTCTAGTCCAAGAACACCTCTCTGTAGCTGGATCGGTTTTGTACTCCTGTCCTGAATACGGGCTGACATGGTGGCTTTTCTATACAATCACTCCGATGTACCGATAGTCAATTTGGCACTGCAGCATCGCCCAAATTTCGACCCAATCGAATGCTTTCTCATAGTCCACAAACGCTAGACACAGAGGCCGATTATATTCCTCGGTGTTTTCAATCTGGCGTATAGATGTGGTCTATCTAGCGTATAGATGTGGTCTATCGTACTATAGCCTTTTCGAAAACCGGCTTTTTCGGGAGACTGGAAGACGTCTCGCCTGCGCGTGAGTCATTTTTAATGACCCTCGATAACTTATAGACATGGCTCAAGTGCGAGATCGGTCTATAATTCTTTAAGATGGTTCTGTCACCTTTCTTAAAAAACAGCACCATCGCGCTTCTGGTCCACGGCTTTGGAACGTCGACCCCAAGAACGACGGAATTGAACAGCCTCTGAAGCTTTTAGGTGCTTTCTATGGGGAGATAAATGAAATGTCCGGTGTTCACACGTCTAACGTATATTGATACTAATTTGACTGTTACATAGCGCGGCTAACGAGCGACTCCGGCTAGCGCGAACATCATACCTAGATCAACACAAAGTGTGAAAAATGTGAAATCGAAAATAATAGTCACGAGCAGGATTTGAACCTGCATCTCCTGGATACCATCCAGATGTTTTGCCAATTCATCCATCGTGACAATTGCTCCTGACTGCTAATTTCGATAACACGTTCATCCTTAATGTCTTGGGTGACGCCTGCGCCATCAGTCGGAAGGATTTTCATACATTATACCGACCAGGTAAACTTAATTTTACAATTAAGATTTTTACCAAATAATGACGCAGCCCTAGAAATATTTAGATATTTTAATATACTTTTCTGGACGGTATCCAGGAGATGCAGGTTCAAAACCTGCTCGTGACAGTTATTTTCGATTTCACATTTTCACACTTTGTGTTGATTTATATGGCTAAAGCATGTCAAATGCTAAAAAAGTATATAAAAAATTCTAAATATCATACCTATAATCTAACGTATATTGATACATACATAGGTGTTTATTACGTCATATACATATAATCCCCACAAGCTTTTAGGACCGGCGCTTCACCTGCTCTCAGAAGCTCTGTGGTGATTCTGTAGTCGCCCGGTGCCTTTCCGTTCTTTAGTTGTTTGAGAGCCATTCTGATCCCGTCAGGAATATCTTCAGTAAAGTGCCGAGTTAGCTTGGATATGGGGTCTTGGACCAAGCCAACAGGACTCTGGGATCTGTACAATTGTCCATAGAACTGGTGGATCTCTCTCAAGATCTCATCTCGGGATGAAATGACTGTGTCGTCGTTGGTTCTCAGCTTAGTGTACTGGCTTTAGCTGACTTTAATACGAATAGTATTAAATTGGCGAATATCGTGTTGCACAGCCTTGGGGATATGTCTGTTTAACCAACTTAGGCAGGACCAATCGGCTGAGGACGGGACTGTCATTTCTTTTCTCCTTTCCATGAGTTTGAGAATATGGTCCGAGAGTTCACAAGTCCTATGACGCGACGGGCCTTGAAGTAGATCGACCCGACCGCGTGGACAGTTTGCACGAACCTGCTGTTCATATCGCACGCTGATTCACACTCATCTAGACATTGGAAGCGATTTTGTAGTTCGAGCTGAAAGCTCCCAGGGTTCTGGTATTGGACAGGTGTTGGTCGGAGCATAGACTTCATCAAGCGTGATCTCTCGACTTTCGTGTTAATATTCAAGATGCCCCTGACTAGTCAGTGATCACTACCAGTTTTAATCCTGCTGATCACTGAGACATCATTGAATATATGTCGTTTGTCAGATAAGATGAAGTCAGTCTCGTTTTTTATAGAACCATCAGCGCTAAGCCAGGTCCATTTCTGCTGGGGCTGCTTCCTGGAGAAGGAATTCATCATGTAGAGGCCTTCCTTCTCCAGCCAGCATCTGACCCTATTGTAGTTCCTCCGCCTAAATCCATAGTGCCCCACTTTCAGCTTATTGTCTGTCGTTTTGCCCAGTTTCGCGTTAAAGTCTCCCATAACCACCGTGAAGTAGGTTTAGATGAGTGGATGGCTTTCGAGATATCCTTATATAGGGCCTCCACCTCGTCGTCGGAGTGTGTCGTGGTTGGTGCGTAAACCTGTATGACCTTCAACGAATACCGTTTGGTTATTCTGAGTGTAAGGTATGTAATACCTTACTCAACATTTTCAATCCTCTGCATGTTGCCTAAGAGAGACCTGCAAACGATAAACCCGACACCCCTCCCGGTGGAAGAGCAAGTTTCCGGACTGGAGGATTGTCGTGCCCTCACCCACTCTTCGGACTTCTGACAACCATATAATGTCCCAGCAGATCTTGCTCAATTCCTCTTCCAGCTCGGTGATTCTCTCGTCGGACCGAAGTGTCCAAACGTTGTGCGTTACCAGGCCCAAAGGTCGTTATTTGTGGTAGCCTTGCCGCGACCGGAGATTCTTCGCACCCCCTGCTCCGCCGTTACCGGGCCCGCTACCGTTAGGCCACGGAATAACGGAGCTAACGTGACTGGAGGCCATTTTATGTAATAATAATAAATATTCATGGATATTTTTCACATAACGTCCTCTGCTCCTAAACTAAGCTTAATGCTTGTGCTCTGGATACCAGATTAAAATACATCCCATCAGTAAAAACCCATGAACCCTGACATGGTCATTAAAGGTACACCCAAGCCTCCAAAATTGAAACAAAGAAAACTAGTTTATCTAATTATAATTGCATATTTATATATATTTTTAGGATTTGACATGCATGCATTGACTTTATGTTTAAGATAATTGCACATTTATATATTTTATTGCATAATCTTATGACATACAATGTTGTACAGAACAAATAAAATATGTGCCTATTATTTGTACTCATAATTTTTTTTGCACAATCCTCAGGATTGGGTCTACAATATAAGTAGTTAATTCTATAGTACATTATCATTAATAATATCCCACAGAAACCTAACAATTTTTGCAGATAAAAATATTCTTTAGTTCAGTTTTAATCCAGGTAATAAACAAAACTAAAAACATGATGTACCAAATATCATCCAAATTTGTTCAGATATTTTTACATAGTTGTGTATCAAACATGACTGCACAGATGGTGGAGTGGTTTAGATAACGGCCTCCCGCCCCAGAGTGTTGAGGGTTCGATTCCCACACAGGACACCTCTTTGTGTGTTCCAAAAATGGTTGTTCTGAGTCTGGGTGTACTATGTCTCTGAAATTATATGTTTGTAAAGTGGGTGACCTTACAAAAACAATACATATATTAAATCAGCTGTTCGGAATGTCTAATCTATAAATATAAATGTTATCACCTCACCTGCACTACACACCGTAAATAAAGTGGAACTAGTAGTAGTGTATTTAAGCATGAACAAAAAACATGTCTGTGTAGGCAACAAAATCTTATCATCGCATACTACATTGCATCAAATGTTTGAAACATATAAATATTCAACTCCTGGCATTTCACTTTTTATATGTATATTATTTACATCACAAATTAACATGATGCGGTTTTTTGTTTGTTGAAAACTTTTTGATGTGTAACATCTTTCCTCTCACTTGCCTGCACAATTTGTGGAAGTGATTTTGTGAAATGGGACCGTAGTATGTAACAAGAAGGCTAGAGGGGTGTTTATAAAGATAGCTGCAGTTTCACTTCTAACTTGTATTATTTATTCTTATAGCACTATTACTACTTAACTGATCCTTATAAAATTTTATATAGTTAATAGTGCAGAAAAAGACATAACTAAATTATTATCTCAGTAAAGTAGATGGTTCCTTTGTTAGTTACACAGTTTTTACAAGAGATTACTGATGTAAGAGGTGGTGCACAGGTGGTCATAATATGGCAGACAGTGACCAAATGCTTGAACTTGATAGCAAGTCCTATTTGGTGGCACTTGCAATCTTAGCATCTTTTTAAATATAAAGAGCCGCAGGCACAACCTTGTAAGAACCTAAACAAAGGTAGGGTGAACGAACTGTTATCGTTATATAAATAATCAAAGCTGACATGACAAATTTACATTGAACATACCCAAAACTAGATTCGTAATTAAAATATTAGAAAACACTCCTCCGGGAGCAATTCAAAAACAATACCTAATATTTACCAAACGTGTGGCCATTGTTAGCTATTTGCGATATATATCCTAAAACAACACCAGTTTTTACGTTTTATTGTAGCAATCAACACTAACCAACATCTTGGTCGAACGGCGAGGAATTGCTGAAGATGCCCATAATTAATCGGCAAAAATACACATTAAACTAATAGTCAGATTAATAATCACAATCAAATACAACGAAATATAATATCAGCCAAATATCAGATTTGGATAATCACAGACTACAGACACCTATTTCTTTTATTTATATGTCATGCCAATTATGACAAATTGACAATGATAAATCACTTTAATTTTTTTATTATTTATTAAGGCTTTGGCAGAACCATCAGCCTATCAGAAACATAAACATCGTTATTATCTGATCACGGGTAAGTTTAGTTCATCAAACAAGTCGTAGTTAAAGTCAGTCATATAAAATTATTCAGAGTCAAGTCAAAGTCCCGCCCACTCCAGTAAAATGGTGGCGACCTTACCGAAGCATCTATGGAGTTTCAGAAACATTAGGAAAAACACGTTGTCGCATTACATCACTTGCCAACACTTATGCACACACAAATAGTTAATAAGCAAAAGGCTACTTTTACACATTGATAATTGAAATAACACAAGTTTAGTAAAAATAATGTAGAGCGACAATATGATATTCATGTTCCCGCCAAAACTCGTACTTTTTATTATAGGGAACATAGGTTTGGCAGTGACGCACTGTATGTGAAATTCGTGTGACACGCTGACCGACTAGTGGGTCAAAACATTGCGATTTAGTGCATCATAAAAGTCAAATACAAGAAAGTCCTATTGAAGTTGCTAAATATCTAGTACACTGGTGAAAATATATCGTATATGGCTATGTTTTATTCATCCAGAACGACGCAAGGAGGTGTAAAGAATCCAAATTTGTAATTTCACACGTAAGTCTATATCAGCTATTTTCACCTTAATAAATACGAAACCGAATAAAAATTCGATAGATATTGTAAAATTTATATGTTATCAATATAATTACATTATAATACATTGATATAAAAATACATTTATTGTTTAAACTTATTATAAAAACTAGACGTCGCGGGACGTCTACCAGATGTGAAAACATCGAAATTATTTTTTAGAAATATAATGATCATAACTTGACAAATTACTCGTCAAGACTAATCAAACGAGTAGGTATAAACTCGATAGGGTTGTGTCGTTTCATTACAGAGTGACAGTGACCACCTTCCAGCTCTATTGTCAGACCCTGGATTTCATCTAGAGACAAAGTACTCGTCAAGACAAATCATATGAGTCCAAACTCGATGGAGTTATGTCGTATTATAACGGGGTTCCTATGGCCACCTTCTAGCTACATCATCAGACCTTGGATACCATCTTAAGACAAAGTACTCGTCAAGACGAACCATACGAGCTCAAATTCGATGGGGTTGCACCATATCATTATAGAGTTCCTATGTCCAAATTCCAGCTCCGTCATCAGATCAGCTCCATGTCATCATAATACGGCATTGTCACGCGATATTCAGATGCATGTAAAATTTCAGGTCAATCGGAAACCGGGAAGTGTGTCAAATTTAACTTGCAATATTTGAACGGGACAAGTAAAATAAAAGCATCGCCACGCTAACTGCCGATTTTACTCTCCCTCCGCATTAGATGTTTCACATCAATAATATGCATTGTTTTAGGCGTCATTTGTAGTCAAATTCAAATTCAAATTTCAAATTCAAAAATATCTTTATTTCATAGTGCTATTTAATATAGCACTTAAAGTCGTCAAAAATACACTAATAATTAACACGAGCGCCTGAGGCGAGTGCATCCGCAATAACAAAGTGGCGATTGCAATCGCCACAAGCGGCCGGATTCCGAAGTAAAGCCTTTCACGAGAAGAACCTGGCAAGAAACTCATGGGCCACTTTTTTAAATTGCCAATTTATTACAATTTAATATAATCTTTATAACTAAAATGACATTACATCATACAAAACAATTTTGAAAATTAATGAATGAGGAGCAGCTCAAGCCCATTTTGTTTTGTCCTCAAGATAATCCGAAACAGTGTAATAACCTTTATAACAAAGTCTAATTTTTATGGCTTTCTTAAACTTATTTAGTGACATGTTTCGGATATTTTCAGGAATCTTATTGTAAAAGCATATACATTGCCCCATAAAAGATCTACTAATTCTGTGGAGAAGATTACTGTGTGCAATAAGATTGCCTTTGTTCCTAGTATTAATGTGATGAACATCGCTATACTTATCAAAACATCCGATGTTTTTCTTGACATACAACAGATTTTCGTATATAAATTGAGACACAACAGTTAGAATATTCATTTCTTTGAATTTCTGTCTAAGGAAAAACTCTCGGGCCCAGATTATAGATTGCACGAACAGCCCTTTTCTGAAGTACAAATATGGAATTTAAATCGGCGGAACATCCCCATAGCAGTATGCCAAAGGACATAATACTATGAAAATAACTGAAATAAACTATTCTAGCCGTTTCAACATCAGTCAATAATCTAATTTTTTTTACCGCATATGCCGCTGAGCTTAACCTACCTTTTTTTTTTTTTTTTGTTAAGGCGGGAAAAAAATGTTCCTAACCGCACACCCCGTCGTTCGGGGCAACGAACAGGGTAGTGTGGAGCCCTCACCCACTAAAGAAACCCGCCGTGTGCCGTCTCTCCGCCTTTGTTGGCGGGCCACTGGAACTGTGTTACATTCCTTCGGTGGTCCGCCGGCGGCTTACCCTTTCGGGTACCCTCTACTGAGCGACGCACATGGAGCGTCGCACCTTCGCGGGAGGCCTTGCGGGTGGCGGACGTTCCCCGGTCCATCCACCCGCAGCCTCAGCTAGGGCGGCATGAGGCGCAAGTATCTGCGCCTGCGCCGCCCCGGTCGCTGGCGGCGGTTTGGGTCAGCGGAAGAATCCTCCTCCCTAGCCCTCTCCGCCGCTTCCTTCCGCGAGATAACCTCCTCGCAGAAGGCAGCGACCGCGGGAGCTTAACCTACCTGACAATTTTTTAATATGGGGGCCCCATTAGAGTTTGTTATCTATAGTGATACCTAGGAAAACCGTGGACTCCACAAGGTCCAGTTTAACGCCATTCAATTGTACATTGGTTTCTACATGTTTTACATTGGGTGTAGTAAATCTTATACATTTAATTTTATTTCCACTTAAAAGTAGGTTATTAGTATTGAACCAATGAACAACTTTAGATAGTGCGTTGTTCACATTGTCATAATTAAGCAGTTGCCTTCTTAGTTTAAATAATAAAGATGTATCATCTGCGAACAACACAATACTTCGATTATCTCCTACGTAGCATGGTAGGTCATTAATATAGACTAGAAACAGAAATGGCCCCAAAATAGACCCCTGTGGCACACCCATTGTCATGACAGACCCAAGCGATAACGTACCATTAACATCGACCCTTTGAATTCTATTGCTCAAATAAGAAGTCAAAAGCTCGAGAGCCCTGTTCCTGATTCCGTAATGGTATAACTTTTTAATGAGGGTTTCATGATGTACACAGTCAAATGCCTTAGACAAATCGCAAAATACGCCTAACACATCATGCGAATCTTCCCAGGCTCTAAATATGGTTTTTAACAATTCTATACCTGCATCAGTAGTAGAGCGATTCTTTGTGAAGCCGAACTGGTTTTTATGGAAAATTTTATGATTGTCAATATGATTAATCATTTGTTTGAGAATAAGCTTCTCAAATACTTTACTTAGTGTCGGTAGTACAGAAATTGGACGAAAATTATTAAGATCTGAGGTACTACCAGATTTAAACAAAGGAATTACTCTACTAAACTTCAGAAGGTCGCGGAATACACCATCAACAAAACAACCGTTAAACACAGATGTCAATTGGGGAGCAATAATATGAATGATTGAGTTAACTAACTTAACAGACATACCCCATAAATCCGCCGTTTTTTTAATATTGAGACTTTTAAAGTTATTTATAACACTGTTTACATTGACATCCGAAAATTTAAAGGAAGTATTACATATCGGAACACATTGCCTAAGGAGCGATTCGGCTGCAGTAGGAGACAACGTCAGATGTTTTGTTGTTAAAACAGGAATATTAGTAAAATCATTTTCAAATGCCGTTGCCACTTTTTGTCATCTATTTTCAAGTTAAAGTCCCTCTTGCGCTCACGATCGGTTTCACTGTTTATCACCTTCCAAGTCATTTTAATAATATCGCCGGATTCTTTGATTTGATTTTTCAAATATAGTGATTTAGCACAGTAACAGGCTCGTTTGAACGTTTTGGAATATTTTTTTACATATTCTAAAAATATTGGGTTATTATTATATGATTTTTCGTTATAAAGTTCATACAACCTCAGTCTGCTTTTATAAATACCACAGGTTGCCCATTAAAGCCCGCGCGAGTGCCAATAGTTACAGTTTTAGGTTTAAACTTCTTGTTGAATTCATTATTGATCAACTGGAATAAAGCAGTATACAAATCGTTAGGGTTGTCATGAAACCACCGAAGGAATGTAACATAGTTCCAGTGGCCCGCCAACAAAGGCGGAGAAACGGCACACGGCGGGTTTCTTTAGTGGGTGAGGGCCCCACACTACCCTGTTCGTTGCCCCGAACGACGGGGTGTGCGGTTAGGAACATTTTTTCCAGACTAAACAAAAAAAAAATGTAGTCATGAAAAGGCAACCGCGGTACTTTCTCAGATAGGTTACATTTAAAAAGCTCTAAGTGGCTAGAATTCATTGGAACAAAGGCAACTTTTTCTTTATGGACCCTACTAGTTCCAGGAAATACCACCAGTTGTCCACAATGATCAGATTCTAGTTTATCTATGATAGATTTATTGATTGGTTTTGCATTAGTAAATATATCTATACAAGCTGCGCTCAAAGAAGTAATCCTAGTAGGTTCCAAAAAAAATTGTACATGTTATAAAATTTCATAATAGTTATAAATTTTTGAGTGATAGTACTATTTTCAAGTAAATTTATATTAAAATCTCCACAGATTACAATTGTTTTATTTTAACTAGAGGTTTTAAATAAAATGTCCTCTAAGTGTCTTTCAAAATCATCATATGGTGAACATGGGGGTCTATAAACACATGCGACAGTGAACTGCTCAGACTCAATACAAGCAATTTCAATAACCCGTTCAACAGAGAGGCTGACTATATCATTACGTACTTTATATTTCATTTTATTATCTATAATAATTAGGGCACCACCCCGTATACTAATGCCTCTGTTGAATGAGCAAGCAGCCTGGTGATTGGGAAAATTGAACATGTATTGATTATTTTTCAGCCAATGTTCTGTAATACAAAGAATATCTACAACACAATCATTAATAAATAACTCTATTTCCAATTCTTTACGAAGGATACCTTGAATATTCTGATGTACCAGGTTGATTGGCTTTAATTTATTATTATTACTAAAACAAAAGGGTGTCTCTTTTGTCTT
The DNA here is from genome assembly GCA_948253155.1 of Leucoma salicis. Taxonomy (NCBI): domain Eukaryota; kingdom Metazoa; phylum Arthropoda; class Insecta; order Lepidoptera; family Erebidae; genus Leucoma; species Leucoma salicis. The sequence goes on along the minus strand of OX411806.1, from coordinate 217,523 downwards.
TATTAAATTATAATTACTTGATAAACTATTTTTTAAGCAAGAGGATATCTCTATTGTCTCGTATTGTAATTTAAATTAGTATATGAAATATCATTATTTTTATTACTATAAATGTCATCATTTAAATTACAAATGTCAACATTAGATTGCTCAATAGAAGCAAAGTTGTTAGCCAAGTTCTTGGCTGATAGTGATGTGTGCTGATAGTGCTGATAGTGTGACATTAGTCAGTTATAATACACTTAATCGATAGTTCAACCAACATTTGCTTTTTTATGGTGTTATAATGTTTGTTCACTTTTATAGGTTTCCAAAATATCCTGAAGTTAGAAAAGCGTGGATTAAGTCCATAAGTAGAGAAAACTGGGAGCCAAATTAATATTCCTGCCTATGCTACTGCTAAGTACTGTAGCTCAGTGGATTAGAGCACTTCCCCGGATAGGAAGGGACGCAGGTTCGATTCCCGCCTGTACTAAAATACTCTTTTTCCTTATTCACAAATTATAATTTGTACTTTAAAAGTAGCTGAGCATGTCAAGTGCTAAAATATATATCAAAATGTTTAAAAAATCACGCCATCAGATAGTATGAATTTTAATTGCAAAATTAAACTTACTATATTGGATTAATGCATGTAAATGCGTTCCGATAGAGGGCGTTGGTCGTTAAGACAAATGTGATAAGGAGATTGGGTATGTCTAAAAGATAGTACTGTAGCTCAGTGGATTAGAGCACTTCCCCGGATAGGAAGGGACGCAGGTTCGATTCCCGCCTGTACTAAAATACTCTTTTTCCTTATTCACAAATTATAATTCGTTCCTTTAAAGTTAGCTATACTGGTTACTGTTTATAACGGAACGCAGTCCAGTATACTGATCTGTCATTACTTTCATTTCATACAAAGTATTGATTTCACACTGCAATAAACACAATTTCTTTACATGAACACAATTTTTTTCAAAACATGAAATATCCACGTTTCGGTATCTTTGAATAACAATATTCAATAATAATAATAATTTTCAATAGTGCAAGTTGTTATATTTTTGGACGTTGTTGATCACGTGATCAAACCACTGAAAGCACCTCGAAAACGCCAGTGCTCACAGTACAAAAATGGCGCTGATTCATGACGTCGTATATTTTCCTAGCATACTGCGGCAGTGTACTGTTAGTCTATAACGGAACGATTTTTAATAGCACTGGACAGTGCTCTCAGTGTATTTCGGAACACAGCCATATTTATACGTCCAAGGACTCCCGACTCCACACTATAGTCTGTGCTGTGCTCACTGCTCTGTGGCTGTGGTATGGTATAATCAGGGAGTTTTTGGCGGGAACACGAAGAAGATCATGTCATCGCAGAATCAGAATCAGAATTTATTTATTTGTACAACATAGGTAAAAAAAAATAAAAAAATGGTATAATCAGGAGTGTGGCGGGAGCACGAAGAAGATCATGTCGTCGCTCTGTATTATTTTCCTAAAATTGTGTTATTTCAAGTTTGCTTATTAACTATGTGTGTTCTTTTGCTTATTAACTATTTGTGTATGTGCATAAGTGCTGGCAAGTGATGTAATGCGACATCACGTATTTTTGCATGCCTCATAAGCGAAGCGTTGAGGTGGGTTCTACTCCCGTTTTACACGGAACAACTGATTTTTCAAACTTAAAATGTCTCTATTTATCATATATTGCACTTGTAAAATAATATCTACACACACATATAAAAGAACAAACACTATTTTTAACACTCATGATATTTTTGATGCAATTTTTGTTATTTAAACTAGTTAAAAAACTTTAAACACAAAGTGAAAACTGTGAAATCCAAAATAACAGTCACGAGCAGGATTCGAACCTGCATCTCCTGGATACTGTCCAGATGCTTTGCCAATTCAGCCATCGTGACCCTTGCTCCTGACTGCTAACCTCGATAACACATTCATACTTAACGTCTTTGGGTGACGCCTGCACCATATGTCGGAAATATTTTCATACATTATACCGACCAGGTAAACTTAATTTTGCAATTAAGATTTTACCTAATAATGACGCAAACCCTATAAATATTTAGATTGAATTGGCAAAGCATCTGGACGGTATCCAGGAGATGCAGGTTAAAATCCTGCTTATGACTGTTATTTTCGATTTCACATTTTTCACTTTGTGTTTAACAAAAATAATTGATTATACGCCGTCACGAGTTATAAATGTAATTTTCGACGAAATTAACACGGAAATATACTTTAACGAGCCTTCGCCTGCGGCTCGGCCACAGACAAAAGCTAGCTAGCTATTCGGTTTAATGCTTAGATTCCCGTTATAGTAGCGGGATAAAAAATATAACAATTTTAACCCCTTTCAAAATAAAAATATTATTTTTCAATTTCTTTTCTTAGACAACCCTAACTTTTGAAGAGACCGCCATTTTTGGGTGGAGCCGTTGTTTGTTAACTTACTTACGGACGTACCTATACTACCATAAACATAAACAAAGCGTAGGTAAATACCATCCTTCTTATTTGTATGCTGCGCCTTACACTACAGAAATTTCACAAATTAAATACACGGAATACACCACATCACATGTTGGTTTTGTTTTAGCTAATTAGTAAGTTGTTAGGTACTTAAATATGTAGTTATTGGTACTTTCAAAGCAGCATAGGTACATCACAACATGATACAGGATACAGATAGAAGTAGGTAGATAGGTTTTAGCAGCCACACCACTAAAGGAATGGTTCAATCTGCCGTCCTTCCCTTTCAATACATAATTCGGCTCGGCGAGCTACGGACCGCGTCGCATTCCGGAGCATTTGTGGGGAGACCGTGCTAGATGCAGAAATAATTTTATCACGCATTTCTTGGACAGTGAAACACTCAGTGGCTTCCTTGGAGGTAGTCCCACAGAAAGAAGTCCAACGGAGTTAAGTCCGGAGATTGTGGCGGCCAAGGCACTGTGCCGCCGCGGCCTACCCACATCGTAAATCGGCGATCCAGGTATTCTCGGGCACCGTGGGTGTAATGCGCCGGCGCACCGTCCTGTTGAAGCACCAGGTCCCGGTACTGACTTAGTGGCAATTCTTCCAGATGCTCCTCCAGTGGGCCCGTTAAAAATTATAGGTAATTCTCCCCATTAAGGCGATCGGGAAGAAATACTGGGCCAATTAATTTGTCGCCGATGATACCGGCCCACACGTTAATATGCCATCGGTGCTGAAAACTAGACTGCCTAGACGCGTGTGGGTTTTCGTGCGCCCACACGTGTTCATTGTGCTGGTTAAATAGCCCATGCCTTGTGAAGGTTGCCTCATAACTCCACAAAATTTTGGTACCAAAATTTTCTTCGGCACCGAGCCGGTCGCGATACCACGCACAGAAATTATGTGGAGGTGTGTAGTTCGCCACCGTTAACTCCTGTGTGCGCCGGTAATGGTATGGATGCTGCCTATATCTCTTTAGAGCACGCCACGCGCTCATCTGTGTGACACCTAAAGCAGCTGCAGCAACACGGGTGCTCCGCCTTGGATCGTCATCAAAAAAAATTAAAATTGCTTATTCCGCTTGAAACGAAGCATCACTCCTCTGTCTTCCACCACGGTCGGAGCTGTGGAACGACCCAGTTGAGTGCAGCCTGTACACCAACCTTCGGAAACAGGCGTATGAGGGAAGCCTCCTATTCCGGTACCGACGGTGGTACAATTCGCGGGCAGCAACAAGATTGTTATTCCTCACCGCACCGACACACAATATCATATTGTAATATTCATTGTTTCCATAATCTGCCATGATTACCACACTAAGTCACTGCAATCCAAATAGTCCAACGCGACGAACTGAAATGTACGACAGCAGGAAGACTACTAAATTTATTTTGGTAAGTAGGTACATATCTTTTGAAATTGCGACATAATTAAGGTGTATGTACACTAGACCGAACCACACAAGAGCGAATAATACAGAAAGAGGCATGCACGTGGCTTGTGTTTATGTATTTCGCATACAATTACAATAACACTTCTCGTTATTGAGTAACAGTATGACAGATAAACAAAATAAGGAGCTACATAACATAACATAGTTTCACGCCTGTATTCCTGAAGGGTTAGGCAGAGGTGTATTTTTTCGCCAACTATGTTTTCGTCCCACGTAATAGGGGGCCTGGGTATGTCTAAAAGATAGTACTGTAGCTCAGTGGATTAGAGCACTTCCCCGGATAGGAAGGGACGCAGGTTCGATTCCCGCCTGTACTAAAATACTCTTTTTCCTTATTCACAAATTATATTTTGTACTTTAGGTCAAAGAAAGTTCAGAAAAACAGCTGATTAGGGTTGCGGGACGCATAATTTTTGCGAAAACTTAGCACATCAAAAATCGTATTAAAATATAATGCAAATTAATTTCTGACTTCACATAGTCATTAGTGATGACCTAAATAATGTCTGGATTCGACTATAGTATATGCATAAAGTTTCGAATTGTATTTTGATAAAACATCTTACAGATAATTCTACACAAGCAATTGCTATTAGAAATTTTAAACCAATTGTGGGTTTCTAAAAAAAATCCTGATAGTTGGAAACATGTAGTTCCTATTCCAAAACCTAATAAGAATCCTAGAAATCTAGACTCATATAGACCTATTTCACTAACTTTATGTTTTTTTTAATTTTTTGAAACTATGTTAAAATCCAGATTAGAATGGTATGTAGAAAAAAATGTTATAATAGGAACCAGATAATCAGTTTGGATTTCGCAAAGGAAAAAGCACTATAGATAGTTTAAGTTGCCTGATTGGTGACATTTACAATGGTTTCCATGATTATAATTATACCATAGCTGTTTTCTTTGATATAAAAGGAGCTTTTGACAACATAGATCATGGATTCTTAATCAAGAGTCTGTATAAACTTGGGTTGCCAGGAATGTTACTTGAATGGCTGTTCAATTTCCTCCATGAACGCAAAGTAAAACTGAAAGTAAAAAATCAAATTTATGGTCCAAATATATCTTTCAAGGGTAATCCACAGTTCTGTAATTTCACCATTAATTTTTATTTTAAGTTTAATTTCTTTAATGAAAAATATACCTACATCTGTTAAGTACATATTATATGTTGATGATTTAGTAGTATACAGTCAGGATTCCAATATTAAAAAAGCTGAATCAGTAATGAATAGTTGTTTAAAAGTTTTACACACTACTCTCAGCTCTAAATTAAAGTTAGATATTAATACAAATAAAAGTCTTGTGGTTGCTTTTTCTATAAATGGTGAATTTAAGCCCAGATTAATATACAACAATGTAATTTTACAAGTGAATAGTTGCTATAAATATCTAGGTATTATTCTGGATTATAGATTATCTTGGGTAGAACATATAAATTATATAAGTAGCAGAGCTGAACTTACATTAAATATCATGAGGTCTTTAACAGGGCTGAAATGGGACCCTGATCCTAAAGTTTTAAAACAATTATACATAGATACAGTGCGCAGCTATTTTAACTATGATTGCATGTTTTACTACAATGCAGCTACTCATTTACTTAAAAAATTGGATCTTATTCAAAACAGAGCACTACGTATAATCTTGGGTGCCATGTCCTTATCTCCAATTAACTCTTTAGAAGTTGAAGCTGGCATTGTCCCTTTAACAGTTACATCAAGACATCATATTTTGGTCTAAAACTCTCCCATATTACTCTCTCAGATATTGTGATATCAAGGAAATTCATATCATTATACACAAATATACACATAAATTTGATTTTCTGGAATTCTTACAAACCAAAAGCAATTTTACAGCTATATATACAGATGGATCTAAAACTTCAAATAGGACTAGTTTTGCTTTTTATATTCCTTGTTTAAAGTTAAGCAGAGCATATTGTTGTCATAATTTATTTTCTGTATTGTCAGCTGAAGCTCTCGCTATTATACATGCTCTAGAATATGTTATATGCTTTATACGTCCATGGTTATATGTAATTATAAATTAATGAATGATAAATACTTAATATTAACAGACTCTATGCACTACAAGCACTTAAAAACAAAACTATATCAGCTTCTTACAATTATTTATTATACAAAATAAGACATTATATCAGCATTCTGAGCGACATAGAAATTACAATAGAATTTGCTTGGGTTCCAGGTCTCTCTGGAATCATGGGCAATGAATTTGTTGATAGTTTGACGAAGTCTAAAAACTGCTCTTCTTGGACTTGCAAGGTGCCATTTACTGATTTAGTCCCATTTCTGAAACAGATCACGATGAAGCGTTGGAATATGCTTTCATATCATAATAGAATTACTAAGGGCAAATGGTTAGAAGAGATTGAACCTACCCCGTCTCTTAATACATGGTTTGAAAAGGACTCTAAATTCCAAGGTAGACATTATATAGTTACTATGCCTAGATTGCGTAGGGGCCACTTCAGAGTTCCTTCTCATTTGTTTAAAATTAATTTGATTTTAATTTTGTTCGTGATGCATCTTGCACATATTGTAATAATTGCGATTTTTGTGACCCACATCACATTTTTAGGGTTCCCTATTTCTGTTGCCGCGATAACAACAAATACTAAAAACAAAAAAAATATAATATTTAAGGGGGGCTCCCATGCAAGGTCTGTCTGTCCGTTCGTCTGTCACCAGGCTGTATCTCAAGAACGGCGATAGCTAGACAGTTGAAATTTTCACAAATGATGTATTTCTGTTGCCGCTATAACAATAAATACTAAAAACAAAACAAAAACAATATTTAAGGGGGGCTCCCATGCAACAAACGTGATATTTTTCTCCTTTTTTGCTCGCTATTGATAACGGCAACAAGTAGACGCTTGAAATATTCACAGAATATTTAGTTAAATAATTACTTTAAAAATAAATAATTAAATTAAAATAAATCAAATATTTAAGGTCACTGCGGTCAGTCGTTAAAATATATCGCTGTTACTTAGCGCGAAGTAACAACGTTCCAAAATCACGTATATTGTTCCTACGTTCCCCAAGAACTTCAGTAGTATAAATACCAATAGTTGTCTTTGTCACTCACATCACGACAATACGTAACATGGAACGACCGAACGACCCATGGAACGATCTTGTAACGAACACGAACGAAACTGCCCGAAGGGCCAATGCAAAAGTATCGGTGGCAGGAGTAGTGTACGTAGTAACCAGAAAGTGACAGGTGCACAGAACATTTTTACTCTACGAGAAGAATGACGGTTTCATAAATTTTTGTTGAGGACATTTTCTCTTACCGACCTGCGCCATCTGGGTCGAAACCCCAGAACTAATTAGTGGTTCGTTCTTAGAGGGCGTTAAACACACGCTATTAAGATTGTATAAATAATTTGATTGTATAAATAATAGAATGTGTTTAAATATTTCATATTTATCCAAAAAAGATGGCGCAACTCGCAACAATCGACGTCACTAGTTTTCAAGTATAAAATCGCATTTATATGGCTGTATCTTATAAACACCTAAGTGCGAACAACGATAGCGGCTTTTAAAATTGCCACTAGCGACATCTAGGGCCACATATGTTAATGATTGTTGCCACGTTCCGGTGCCGACAGCGGATGTATCTTTTACATTGATATTATTGTCTATTTTTAATAGCATTGTCTCTTACTAAAACAAAACCCACCTATAAACAGTTTGTAGAACGAAGCTGACAGGGCCTGTACCCCTAGTACGAGTTTTTGATAGTTTTCGAATACGATATGTAGTTTCGAGTCATTCCATACATTTACGTGCAGTGCCCTTAGCGGAAACGTGGTGGAATTAAAATTGGTAGTACAATATTTAGATATTTTTATATATTTTTAGCATTTGACATGCTTAGCACTATACATTAATTAAACACAAAGTGAAAAATGTGAAATCGAAAATAACAGTCAGAAGCAGGATTTGAACCTGCATCTCCTGGATGCTGTCCAGATGCTTTACCAATTCAGCAATCCTGACAAATACAATTACATATGTATATCCAAATATCCACTGTTTAAAGATCTTTCATTTACAATTTTTTTTTTTTAGGTGATACAAAAGATGTCCTATCACACACCCCGCTGCCCGTGGAGACAACGGGGTAGTGTGGGGCTCTCAGCCACTAAAAACCCACCGTGCGCCTCCACCCGCCCTTGCTATGGTGGATCACGGGTACCGCATCGTTACGACCGCGATCCGCAGGCAGCAGCCCCTTCAGGCACCCTCTCTTGAGCGACGCCTCGCGCACTTAGGCTTCGCACCTTCGCGGTAGGCTTCCGCGGACGGCAGGGTACTCCCCGACCCCACCGTCCACAGCCTCGGCTAGGGCGGCATCAGGCGCACGTAAGCGAGCGCACGCCACCCCGCGCGCCGGCGGCGAATCGGGTCTGCGAAGGAGGATTCCTTAGTGCTCGTCAAAGTGCCACCATCCATCCAATACCAGGCCAAGATATTTGATGTGATACCCCTAGCCGCTGCGGGTATTTTAGGGGAAGGCATCTCAGCTGAGCTCAGGTCGGACTCCGAGGCAGCGCCCCCCTGAGACAGGGTGCGCTTGCGCCAGAAGCGCGACTCCGACACAACCTCTGCCGGCCACGATTGCCGACTCTCAGCAGCCTCAGACAGGCCACCCTCCTCAGCGGCAGACATTTCGGCGGCTGAAGTGCAGGCCGAGCTGCCCATCATCGAGTCGTCCCTTGAAGATTGGGGGCACGCTCCCCTAGAATGTCTTTTTGCCCTTGCGGGACTTTCTGCCGCCGCGCGCTTTACGCGCAGCTGCACTAGTAGAGCCGGACCCCTATCGGCTGAGGCGTCGGGATTTTCACCCAACTCTGTCGATTTGATATTTTTTACACAATTTACCAATTATATTGAGTAAGAACCTAGGTTCATATCTTAGTACTTCTTTAATTTTTATATAAGTAGGTAATAAAATCATTTTATGTTAAGGTTTGTACCTTAAAAAGTAGCGGAGCATGTCAAATGCTAAAAAATATAGATCAAAAATCATTTTATGATTTTAGGTTCTAAGTGCATTGTTATTCTATGCAAAAGGGGACTACCAGCACCCCTAGTAAGAGTGAAAAGCAACATACCTATATACTTTTTTTTTGTATAATAAGAAATGAATTTTTATTCTAGATTGCTGATGAAAAATTTATGATGATGGGCATCCTTGCTGAGTTTTTATGGTCTCTTCTCAGAAGATCTTTCCAAGCCAGTGGTAGATTGCCTGCCTGTGGTTGTGGGCTTAAATTGAAGAATATATATGAAATATTTTTCCATTTTCATTACATTAAATGTTTTCTAAAGAAAATAGTTTTATTATTGGTCTTTAACTATAACAACACATACTTACCTAGTTAACAATTATTGTAAATGCATTACATAAAAATGTCTTCTCCTTCTATGCAGTAGCATGCTAAAAGTAGCTAGTGTGCAGGGGCAGTTAGACTGCCTCATAGCCTAGTGGTGACTGCCTGAAGCTAGAGGTTGTGGGATTTTTTTGTGGATATGTACTAAACATAAAAAATATTTACCTATTTTATTTTATTAGAAATTATCAATTTAATTAATTTGGCAAACAGAGGTTGCCACCGAGTCTGCTGCTGGAGCTCAACTTCTCGCAGCCTCAGGTTCTCGGTGTGGGGGAATTGATATTAGGAACCATTTCTGTGTCAAATGGCTGGCTAGATTGTCCACCTTCACCAGGCTTGTTCCAGTCTTAAATACCTAAAAAACAACATATCATCATCATCATCTTTAGCCCATTATCTATCCCACGGTTGCGTAAAGGTCTCTTCTCATATAGAAACGGAATGAGCATTGATCACCATGCTTGCTTTCAATGTGGGTTGGCGATTTCAGAAATTTTTTTAGCCCAGGTTTTCTCACGATGTTTTCCTTCACCCTTAGTCAGTGGTGTCTAAGATACACTTAGAAAGTTCATATGACTCTCAAAACTTCGAACCTGCACATTCATATTAGAGATGTGTGCCTTAACCATTATGCCACACGGATGATAAACAAAACCTAAAAACAACATATACTTGGGAATAAATTAATAAAATAGATTAATGAATTATAATAATCTAGAATCTTAGCTTGCAGTTTATGTTACTAACTCCTTTATTGGCTCAACTAGGTAACACAGATTGATAAAAAAATATTAAAAGAAACTAACTCTCAACTTGGACTTGGACGAACTCTGGGACTGGTGTGGGTGACTCCAGGGTTTGAGGAAGGTTGTTGTTTCCAAGTTGAGAGCATTAGTGAGCTCTTGTCACTTATCGATGGCCTTTAGCCTGCCGCTAGGACCATCGGAGGGCTTATTAAGGTCCCCATTTCTAAAAAAAAGTTTGTATGTATTTAACACAAATTCTAACACGTCTTTGTGACCATTTTTAGAAAAGATTGTTACGTACCTCTCCATAAAATCCGCCATCACTTCAAATTGCGATGGGCTGGTTCTCACCATCGCACAAAATTAATATTTGTGTATATTTCAATTTTGAAAACAAACGAAATTCCGATTTGTAATATTTTGTATTTATCGTTATAGACCATAACAAGTAGTATAGTAGTCTATGACCATAACATTCTTCATCCGAAACGTCAAATGTCAACAACTACATTTGTCTCTTTTAGTTTGCCGGTGTGTAAAAGAGATGAATATATTAAAACGAAGTTCGTTCAATCGTGCTAAGTCGATGGTCGATATCGTGTAGACTACATTCAATAACTTTAACTCGTACTACCGATTACATCTAAAACTATATAGTTCATCGAGCTAACCAAAACTATCATCGTTTCTATAATTTGTAAACACGTACTAGGGGTACTGGACAGGTGTGACCGAATAATCGACTTTACAAAATCACGTTGATTTGTCACTGTGACTTTACTGTCACAGGAACGACAGTCACGACGATCGAAAATAACGCTTTTCTCCAAGTCTACTTCCAAAGAGTAAGGTAATGCTAGAGAATAGAAGTGGATGATACAAATCGTTTATAGATACGAAATCTGATATTGGTACAATATCTAAAAATCGCTTACTGGCTCTTTCGAAATCTAAGTATTACAATATCAGATTTGCAATGTACTGAATACTCGCTCACTCGTCTGTACCTACGCGATACGATACGCATCGGCCGCATGCGTGCGACAAAGCGCGTAAGATACAAATATTACACTAGTTAGAGCGGTACAGCATTATTACAATATCAGATTTGCGATGTACTGAATACTCGCTCACTCGTCTGTACCTACGCGATACGATACGCATCGGTCACATGCGTGTGGCATCGGCAACAGCTACTGAGCGTAATGATAGTGCGATTTAAAATTGCCACTAGCGACATCTAGGGCCGATATGTCAAGTAAACGTACATTTAAACTTTGGGGCGTAGAGAAGGGTGGCGCTTTTGTAAGGAACCATGCCTTGAAAGGTAACTGTCCCCCCCGTGCTAGATATTGTAAACTACGTTCCGAATTCAGTACAAAATTTATTAAAATTTCCATCGAATATGACGAATTTAGGGGAATGGATGGTTGTCACACGTGTCAGAGAGATATTGTTCAAAATTTAATAATTTCTGTTTAATTCTGATCTAAATTATCGAAATTTTTCATTGCATTATCACTTGTGGATAGATATTTGTTTGTAGTGTAATAATTTGTGCTCAAATGTAGATATTGTTCCTACTGGTAAGTTATTTGTTTCATTGTTCATTCATTCATTTGTTTTACGTTTTTCTTTTGTGTAAATCTTTAGCTTTTATATGATGGAGAAGGAAATTTGGTCGGATACTCAGGAGCCTGAACCTCCTGATCCTCTGGACCCTCCAGATCCCCGTCCTGGTGCTTCATCACCTGAGCAAGTTTTAGTTCCCGGACTTAAATGCCGATTAATTGATAATCAGGCGAGTCAACAATGCGAGTCGCTTAAAAAAAAAACTATTATTGACAAAGACCTAGCAGTAGCCTCAATTCAAAATATTTATACCCATCCCAGACTAGTTGTGGGTGTTAAATATTACACGAATTTCGATAGTGGTCCTTATATTGTTCATATTACCCGGGCTGAACCAGACCCAATCGCTGGAACAGCTATTCGCCCAATCAAGTTTGGCCAATTTCTCTCACGAAACAAAATAAATAATATCTGCGCAGATGGTATTAAAAAAGTTGGTAGAGGTAAAATCTCAGTTGAATTTAAAACAGCAAATGATGCAAATAAATTTTTAGATAATAAAATTTTAGAAATTTCTAAATTTGTTCCTGTAATCCCCACATATAATATCACTAAGATGGGTGTAGTACGTCAGGTCCCTGTTGATTTGCCCATGGATGAATTTGTGGAATCTATCATTTTGCCGAATGGATGTGGTCCTGTTCTCAAGGCCCGCAGGCTCAACAGGAAGATTAACGCAGATGGTAAGGTAACTTGGTCCCCTACACAAATAGTTGTCCTAACATTCCAAGGTCAAGTTCTCCCCAGCAAAATTTATTGTTTTCACACCAGCCTTCCTGTTGATTTATATCAATTCCCGACAATCCAATGCTATAACTGCTATAGATTTGGTCATGTTAAAGGCCTTTGCCGATCCCAGCCTCGTTGCTACCGTTGTGCTCAGCCGCATGCAGGAGATTCTTGCAGTGTAATTGAGGCGGAAGCTTCTTGTCTGCATTGTTCGGGACTTCACTATGCTAATAACAGGGACTGTCCCGAGCAAAGTAGGCAGAAGTCCATTAAATTATTAATGGCAAAAGAAAAAATATCATACCAAGAAGCATCCCGATCAATACCTAAATCCACTAAATCATATGCAGAAGTTGCACAAACTTCTGCTATCATTAATAGCCCTCATCATCCATCAGTACTTAGACAACCATCCACTCACGCTCCCATTTCATCATACAGGAAAACTGTGTTCTCTACTCCCCGCCCCCATACGCCTCTGGAAAAAACATACGATAGAGCATCCCATCAGGCTCTTGTTGCTAACCCTCCTTCAGCTATGCCAAATGGTTGTGCTATATCTCCTGTTCTCTCTTCCAATTCTCCACCGGTACTCCAGGATGTCAATCTCCTGGAAATTCTGATTAATATGATATTTGACTTGTTAGGAAAATCAAATTCAAACATACCGTCCCACGTTGCCCAAAAACTTTCCCAAATCATTTCCCTAACTTCCAATAATGGATCAAGTTCCCATCCTGCAATGGAACATAAAAAGCATCAGACATAAGAAGCATGAGCTTCTTTTTTTAATTAGTAAATTTCAACCATCTGTCATTGCCATCTCGGAGACATGGTTAGTTCCTAATTCCCATTTTGGGGTTTCAGGTTACTCCTGTCTTCGGGATGATAGGGCAGATGGCTATGCCGGTAGCGCCTTACTTGTAAGGCGTTACCTTCCCTTCTCACAAATTCATCTTCCTTCTGTTTCTCCTGACATTAATGTTGTCGCTGTAAATATTTTTAACATCTCATTTATATCATTATACATCCCTCACCCTCATTCATCCTTAATTTCAGACATTTTGTACATAATATCATCTGTTCTTCCTCCTGTTTTTTTGATGGGTGATTTTAACGCTCATCACACCTCATGGGGTTTTAGCCATGACGATTCTTTTGCACGTCTGTTACTAGACATTTTTGATGAAGCTGATTTATGTATTATTAATAACGGGTTTCCTACTAGGAGGGTATTTCCATCGCAACACCCTCAAAGTGTAGTGGATCTTACTGCATGTAGCTCTTCTCTTGCTTCTACTTTGTCTTGGAACGTCTTGGATCACACATATGGTAGTGACCACTTTCCTATCCTTATCAACATCTGTAATAGATCTACTCCAATTTTTGATTTCAATCCTTCCTTTCAATATATAATATCGTTTAAAAAATGCAGACTGGTCATCTTATGCATCTTCACTTGACAGTAAAGTAGTTTCCCTTCCGCCAGTAACTTCCAGTAATATTGTTGATATTTATTCTAAATTTGTTGATTCAATTACTTCAAGTGCTGATCAGACATTTCAGACAAAAAAAAAATCTAAATTCAAAATTTCCCCTCCCTGGTGGCATCCTGAATGTTCGCAAGTTGTTAAGAATAGGAAAGCAGCTGAAAGACGTTACAATTTGAATATGACATCAGAAATTTTTTTGGAATACAAAAAAATTGCTGCACAAACTACTAGTATCCTAAAAAAGAAAAAGAAACAAGGTTGGATACATTTTTGTGAACAATTGTCTCCGAAAACTCCATCATCTTTAGTATGGGATCATATTAAAAAGTTCAGAGGATCTTTTAAAAATAACAATATCTCTTCTAATGATCCTTCCATCTGGCTCGAGGCATTTGCAGATAAGTTGGCGCCTCCTTTTGTTCCAAATTTAAACGTATTTCCCTCATATCCATGTTCCCTTCCTTCTTTTAATAATTTTGAATTTCCTTTTTCTTTTTCCGAGCTCAGTCTCGCTTTAGAGGGTTTGATAGACTCCTCACCCGGGATAGATGGAATTCCCTATTCTTTTTTAAAAAATGCTTCCCTAAATACAAAGAAATATTATCTAGATCTCATTAACATCTGTTTTGAAAATGGTATGATTCCTCAGGACATGAAAAATCAAATTGTTATCCCCCTGCTCAAACCTGGATGCAACGCTTCAAATTTTAATACTTACAGACCCATAGCCCTTTCTTCTGTATTATCTAAAATCTCTGAACATATGGTCAAGCATCGCTTAGAATGGTTGGTAGAGAGCAAAAAAATTATTACCAAAATCTCAATTTGGATTTAGGAAGGGTATGAGTACAGTAGATAGTCTTAGTATACTATCTACTGATATCCATATATCTTTTTTTAAAAACAGTATTTAGTTGGAGTTTTTATTGACATTGCATCAGCATATGATAATGTATTATTGCCTGTGCTTAAAAATAAACTCCTACATTTGGATATTCCCACAAAATTTACACGTTTTATATGTAATATTTTTATGGAAAGATCCATTTCAATTAAACACCAAAATTCTTTCCTTCCATCCAGATATGTTTGGAAAGGTTTTCCGCAAGGTTCTGTATTAAGTCCTTTATTATATAGTATTTACACCAGTGATTTAGAGTCTACAGTACTATCTTTTTGTCAAATTTTGCAATATGCGGACGATATTGCTCTTTATACTTCAGTTAAATCTATAGAAGAAGCAGAAATCCAATTAAACTCTGCTCTAAGGTACTTATCTGACTGGCTCCTAGAGCATGGTCTCTCTATATCAGCTTCTAAAAGTAAAGTAGTGATATTTACTAAAAAACGGATTATTCCTAATATCACAGTTAGAGTTAATGAGAATGTGATACCTCAAGAGACCAAAGTAAAATTTTTAGGATTATGGCTTGATTCAAAATTATCTGGTATTTCTCATTTTGATTATGTTATACAGAAATGTGAAAAGAACATTAATATCCTCCGTTCTCTTTCTGGGGTATGGTGGGGTGCTCATCCTTTTACTCAGAAATTATTATATAATGCCATAATCCGTAGCCATATGGATTATGCCTCTTTTATCTTAGACCCTTGTAATAAATCCGTTCTTAAGAGACTTGACAAAATTCAAGCCAAATGTTTACGTATAATATTAGGGGCTATGAAGTCTTCACCTATTAATGCGATGCAAGTAGAGTGTGTTGAACCTCCTCTTTCACTACGTAGGCAATACCATGCCAACAGATTTTTTTTTAAATTAACTCAAAAGTCTGATCATCCCCTTATCCTTAAATTGAGACAGTTGTCTGAACTTTATAACTCTTATAACACACAATCATCTCATCATCACAATCATTCCCATGTATTCTCCGCAGTTATTGTTTATCTAATAATCTTGCCAATCCAGTTTATCAAAATCCCAGTCTACCATTATATTCTCTTGATTATGATACATTGATTTTCCAGCCCAACATTATTTTGAATTTTGGCATTGATAAAGATACAATTGAGGCCAATAAGGTTTTCCAACAAAAAATTCAAAGTGAATTTGAGAACTGGTACACTTTGTACACTGATGCATCTAAATCTTCAGATAATGCAGTAGGTGTAGCAGTTTGGATACCTTTCACAAGAATCATGCTAAAGTATAAATGTCCATCTGCTTCATCAGTATTTACTGGAGAGTCAATAGCAATTTTAGAAGCAATTAAATTTGTGAAATCACATAATTTAAATAATTCATTAATATTTTCAGATTCTAAAAGTTGTCTACAAGCAATATCTAATCCTTTCAGGTCTAAATCAAAATTTCCAATTATTTTTCAAATAAAAGATGAATTGTTCCAATGTCATAAACTTGGTATTAATATTATTTTGGCTTGGATTCCTGGTCATATGGGTATTCTAGGTAACGAGTCAGCTGATTGGTGTGCCAAGTCTGCAGCAGTTGTAGGTTCCCTTGATCATTTTCATGTATATTCATATGACATCTGTGCCTCCCTGAAATCAGTCCTATTTCAGGATTAGACTGAACAATGGCATATTTCTAAAAACGTTAAAGGGAAATTTTATGGTGATATTCAACCTGAGATTCCCCACAAACCTTGGTTTTCTAAATTCAAAAAGGCTGATAAGGCTACCACCTCTACCATCTGTCGATTACGTTTAAACCATTCTTGCACTCCGGTATTCCTTGCTAAACTCAGGATTAGAGATAATTCCATTTGCGAATGTGGTCTGGCTCAAGGAAATATAAACCATATATTATTTTGTTGCCCTAAATTAAACTGTTCTTTATATAAATTTTACCAACTGAAATCTCTCGTCCTACATCTTTTAAGCTTCTTTTGTCTCTTGTATTTACTCCATTTATTAAAACACTTTGTAAATTCATAAAAGTTAATAAGATTAAATTGTAAATGTATGTACATATTATAGAGGTAATAGGGTATTTAGTTTAAAAAAAAATAGTTTTGGTTTTGTTTATATTGTATTCCTGTAAGTAGTTGTATGTCATGTAGTTAGAGTTGTATTTTTTGTTTTAGTGTATCTCATGGTAATCCGTCGTGTTGGACTTATTTTTCACCGTTTATTTATCTTTCACCGAACAAATTTCCTTCGTTTGACGGTCTACCTTAAATTAATACTCGATATTGGCGAAATTGTGCTCATACTGCCACAACAAGAGCCATTAAACAAGAAGATAAGATAAAATTTCCATCATTATATAATGCAATTTATAATTTTGTTATAAATACAATAGAATCTATTTAGTTTTTAGTTTGCTGTTAAGACATTTTTTTTTATTTGTATCGTTTTTTGTCTAATAATTTTTATGATAATTTTGTAAATAGTTTTTTAAGATTCGTTTAGACTGATGACACTGCCAAAGCCTATAATAAATAAATAAAAATAAAATGGTATAATCAAAAGAGTTTTCAAATTCGTCTATATTTCATTCAAAAGTACTCTGTGATAGATATATAAATATAAAAGGGCGAGTTTAGGCGGGAACACGAAGAAGATCATGTCGTCGCTCTGCATTATTTTCCTAAACTTGTGTTATTTCAAGTATTAATGTGTAAAAGTGGTGGCCTTTTGCTTATTAACTATTTGTGTATGTGCATAAGTGTTTGCAAGTGATGTAATGCGACATAACGTGTTTTTTCCTGTTGTCTCCAAAACTCCATAGAAGCTCCAGTAAGATCGCCATCGTCTTACTGGAGTGGGACTTTGACTTGACTGACTTATTTTATATGACTGACTTTGACTATGACTTGTTTTATGAACTAAACTTACGTGTGATGAGAGAATGCCTTAAACAAACAAAAAAAAAAAAATATATATATAAAAGGAGTTCTGGCGGAAACACGAAGAAGATCATGTCCACGCTCTGCATTATTTTCCTAAACTTGTGTTATTTCAAGTATTAATGTGTAAATGTGGTGGCCTTTTGCTTATTAACTATTAAATTTGTGTATGTGCATAGGTGTTGGCAAGTGATGTAGTGCGACATAACGTGTTTTCTCCTGTTGTCTCCAAAACTCCATAGAAGCTTCAGTAAGGTCGTCATCGTCTTACTGGAGCGGGACTTTGACGTGACTGACTTCGATTACGACTTGTTTTATGAATTAAATTTACGTGTGATGAGAGAATAACGGTGTTTATGTTACCATTAGGCGGATGGTACTGCCAATGCCTTAAACAAAAAAAAATATAAAAGGTCTCTGTGAAAAGAGCACAAAAGACTAAGAGCAGGTATATAAGTGAATTATCTATGACTAAGAGTAAAGGTATAATGTTTACAATAATTACAAATATTTTCTAAAAAGTTTTATAACAGGCATGAGATAAACTAAGAATTTCTACTTAAATAGCTTTAGTAGCACAACATGACTGAAAAAAACATTGTACAATTTTGTAAAGAAATAGGATGTTGCGATGCATGCTGTATCCGATACTTAGGAGTAAAGAATCCGACATCATACGAAAACGTGCATCAAGAAGTTCTCAAAGTACGTAGGTATATCACAAACAACTTCATTAGTCACAGTGGTATAGTGCTACTCGGTACTTTTCCATATTGTATAAGAAATAATATTGAGTTCCTCAATGTAATAAGTCATGCCTTTGAATACCTTCCTATATCACGTGGGCGAAATACTAATAGTAGTAGCATAATAGGTTTTTCCTGCATTATTAATTAGTCTCAAGAATCATCGGCGCCTTTTAGCGTTTGTCTTTATTTTATTGCTGATGAAGAAATATTTTATAAGACTGCTTGCCGTTACTCTCTAGATAATTTTACACAGGTATTTAAATTCACTTACATTTAACATTAAAGTCTTATCATTTCAGTATTTGGACATAACTTTAGATAGCCAGCTTAAGTCAGACTCAGATACACATAAAACCTTAGAGGATAAAACATTGGCATGCACCAACACAGATGTTTCTGTAGACACGGAAGGCAGCAGGCCAGACGCACAACACATAGAAAACAATGGTAACTGTGGCACAGACGTCACAGACAATGCAGCAGACCACTCTCCTCCCGCCAAAAAGATCAAGCTGGACACAGTGTGTGTAAGCTGCCTCGGTTTGTTGCAAGAAGAGACATGGCCTGAGGGCTTAGCAATGGTGCAGGAAGTACTTGATAAAAAGCGGTTAGTACCTCATTATTGATTCACGAGTTGCATGTAACTAAGAATTTGAAGTAGCATTTCTTCTTGATAGTGGACATTAATGCAACTTCAGTCAAGGTAGGTAATAAGAACCATATTTTCAGCAATGCCTTTTGATGAATTGACTACTCGATTATTATTACACAATATTTTGCTACCACAACCGAATAAAGCGGTATTCGGCAAATTCAGATTTTTGGGAAAAAATAAAAACAGAAAAACGGCTCTAACCGCTATATCATACGGGTGATATTAAAAAGTGTGGTATCAGCGGATGCGGAAAAAAATAACAAAGCTTATAATATTTATTGTAATATCGCAGCTTGTTTATACAGTGATTATTTACAAAAAAACCTATTACTTTTTTATTTGTTTCAACATTCTGTAAGTCTTCTAAACTTACTAGCTACTAGTGCCTTTTTTCATCTAAAAAGTGATAGCGCGTGTAATTGTTTGACATCATCAAGCACGTCCACAATTGAAATCAATGCTTCGTTGTAAATTTCTTCACTGATTTGTATATTTGGATTACCCATTCTATTTCGTATTTGATACAAAATATCATCACAGATATTATCTTTGTACTTGATCCACAAATCAATTGGGTTTGATGGGAAGCATGTAGATATGATTATAGAAAACAATGTTCGTATTTGATGAGAGTGTGATGATATTACAGCATCATTGAGAGTTTGATCCCAATGAGCGTCATTTTCTAGCAATTGCAAACGTTGACAGGCTTCCCTGTAAGATCCACACAATTCACCATCAACGGTTCGTAAATGTTGGAATGATGTTGGGCCACGTACATTGACTAATAGCAGTCGTAAATAAAAACATTCATCATTGCTTGGATGTACTGAATAAATTCGACCAATGGCATCGGTGGAATACACATCTGGGTATCCTTGAACTTGTTTCCCTTGTTTCCGTCTTATAAATCTCCTTGAGGATTGATTCCAAGTATAATATTTTGGCATTTCAGAATATAGCAATGGTTGTGCAAAATCATCATTTTGGCATGTCTCGAAAAAACTGGTTAATGTAGTAGATGGTGGCTGAGCAGCTCTTTGTACTGCGTTCTGTGCTGTAAAATACACTCTTTGTCCATTTTCTAAATGCACAGCTAAGTGAACAACAGAAGGGTGTCTCTCATGAATAGGAAAAGAAAATATTCGCCATACTGCTTCATTACTACTAACATAGCGGCCCATTTGGTATTGTGTAACTTCATCATTGGAATTCTCTCCACCAATTCCAATCACAGCCATATCACTCCCTTTGGTTACATATTTGCAAATGTATTTAATAGATTTCACTGAATGGCAAGATTCTACGTTGATGTGTGCTTTGAAGGTCTTTGATAAAATGGGTGAATATGGGACAATCCAACGATTATCTATTTCAATATCTTGTTGATTTAATTTGACAATTGTTGATCTTCCATTGTCTGCTGTCGATCGTCGACGATACAGTAGATAACCGTCATTGCCAGTAATTGTTTCCGATATTAATGTCCGTGGATATCATTTTGAACATTTACCATCTATCATACATGGTGAATTTGGATTAAGAGTTCCACAGGGACCATGTATCATATTTTTGATAACTACCTCATGCAATCCAGGATCTACTTGTACATTAGGGATTTCTGCTGATATCACTGCATCAACTTCATTTGGCCTTATCTTTTCAACCAACTAAATCAAAATGTGTGCATGTGGCAATCCTCGTTTCTGCCACTCCACAGAATACATCCAGCAGCGTGTCTCACCAAACACATAATGTTTTACGATGAAATCCATTAAAGATTTCAATTTTTGTCTAAAGACTTGCTGTTATATCATGACGATCAATGGGTGATTGCCCAGGGAATAACTCCTGCTTGATTTCTATCCATTGTGGATTGCATGTAAATGTGATGAACAAATCTGCTGTACCATAATGACGAACATACGACATGGCATCTTGAGCATATTCATGCATATGTCGAGGGCTTCCGATGTATGTTGCTGGAAGAATAGTCATCCGACCAACATTCTGTGCATTTCCATCAGTATTAATCACATCTCGAAGGTGAATATACTCTTCAGATCGGAGTTTGCTCTGATTCAACCTGATGAATGTTAATCTCTCCGTTTCAATTTTGACATACATGTCAACAATATATTTGTGATATAATCGCCGACATTTCAATATGTGATTGTCTTCGTTTTCCCGAATCATTAGGCGGTATGAATAATAGTTAATTGAACTGACTGTTTTGTTCGTTTCAGAACCTGTAAATAGATTTTGTTTTAATAACATTGTTGAAATATAAAATTAAAATACATAATATAGTTACTAAGATATTATCGCCATAGCTAAACTAATATTTTAATTTTTTTTTTTTATGGGATTTATCATTTTTATTGAGAAATCATAGCCATCTTCACCTTGCCAAAATATAATGGGATATTGCAGTGCATCATATGAGCGGTGTGTTTCCTTTATACGTTGTAATTGATCATTCCGACGATGTAAAACAATATCACGGGATTCCAAGTTTTCTCCAACTACAACGATAGCAACTTCATCAATAGTTGGTGCATTAAAACGTCTTGCATGTTGACCCGCAGGTGTTTTATCAGCTCTGATTACAATTTTGTGATTATCTGATGGCATCAGATCCAGGGCAGTTTTAAACAATATAACCAATTGATTGTGTTCATGAAATAAAGTTTGTAATTGTTCTACAATAGACCTCTTTACTAAATTGTTATGTGCACAACGCATATTAATTTCTTGTGCTGAATTGCCCATAAAATAAATTTTCAGGAATTTGTAGTTGCTATCTGACACTGGTAACAGTGAACCGGCTCTATGATATATTTGGCCTTGTATCTGTAAATTTAAAAAAATATATTATTTTTGCACCAAACACTATAAAATAAAATAAATAATCAATGTGGGTTATAAATTTATGGATTGTCAATGATCAAACTTAAATATATATTTTTTCTTAAAAATTATATCTGTCTCCTAATTAGTTGTAACTAATATCTATCATCAAATAATTATATTGTGTTTCAAAATAATAAAATTGTTGCTAAAAATGAATCACCAAATAATATGATGACTAAGTGATGATTATGATTAGTGACACATCTTAACTTAGGTGACAGAACATATTTTTCGCTAAAATAATTATGTTTAACTGCTATAATACATACCTTGAAAGTTGGCATAAAATTTTCCCGTACTACATTTGTTGACCCAAATGAAGTCATTTGAAAGCAATTGTTATATTGTTGGATATTTGTAAAAAAGTGTATGGAATCTGTTCCTATTCCTGAAACCAATTAGTACAATGGCTCTGGTGGTGGTTCCAATGGTATCAATTTCACTTTACCATTTGCGCAACACAATCCATTAGCTTCGTTTTTATATTTCAATGCCTTACAATGTGAGCAAACCGAGTTCATCGAACCAATAACAATACATCGGTAGTTACTGTAGTCAATTGACACATCGTACCTGATAGCAGCTCGATTCAAAATTGCGCGATTATTAGTTAAATGTCGCGCTCGCGCTTCACGCGTTTGTGATATCCGAATTCTTTCACGTTCATTTCGGCCGTTACGTTCTTGTGCAGCATGATTAGATCGGTAATTAGCTTGGTTTGTAGCATTTCGGGTTCTTCTACCTAAATTGCTTCGCCTAATAGGAGGCATATCTATATTATAGATTATTTTGTCACATGCAATAATTAGCGATCATAGGTAAATAAACACTGCACAAAACACTATATAGGTACGAATTTGTTATATGTATCAGTTGATAAAAGCAAACTCATTAGCTCATTAGAGTAGGAGGTAACCTAAAATCCAAGAAAAAAACCCACTGACATTGACAGTTTGTTGTTGTTTCAACTTTTTTTTTTAAAGTAAAACAAATGAAATAATATCGCGAAACCGACCAAATTGAACTATTCGATTTCGTTTTCTTTTTCTTTTTTGTTTATCTGTGCTCCAATGCACACTGTTTTGATAGATATGATTGAATTTGAACTTTGCATAGAGGTAATAAAGTGCAAATTGACTCTTTGACGTTAGGAACATACCTACATTGTTTAAACAACAGTGACTGCTTGTAATTCAATATGAACTTTATACAATAGCAATAAAGCTCGTTTTAGTTAGAAAACGTTTGTATGGGAAAAAGAAAAGGGCTGTTTTTAGGGCTTTTCCAGCAATTATTCGAATTTTTCTCGCCGTAAAAACCATCCTTGAACTTCAACAAACATTTAAAAAAAAGAATTGGCCAAATTTGTCCAGGCATTGTTGAGTTATGCGCTTACCAACACATTTAGCGATTCATTTTTATATTATAGATTTAATTATGCATTTAGTTTAATCTTCATGTGTGATATTATACTGCACGATGTGATCTCCTATAATTTAGGAAGCACAAGGACTATCTATATCGATTTTTTTACATTGCCTGTAAAGTGTATTCTTTGTTGGAGATCCTTATATAAATAAATAAATAAATCTCGATAACACATTCATACTTAACGTCCTGGGTGACGCCTGCGCCATCTTTCGGAAGTGTTTGGGTTACCCCGAACTTTACCTTGATAATAAGTAGACTAGATACAGTTATGATAAATTTATTGATACGAGTATGATAAGTTATAAAATAAGATGATTGATATTGATAATGAGTACGCGTCTGCCGTGTAATAGGTAAAAACGTGAACTAAAGAATAAATTAACTAAATGACGCAAATTGATGCATGACCTACAAAATATTGATGATTATGAAAGATGTACGGTTGCACCGTACATGCTCCCAGGCGGGAGATGATAGGATGATATGAATGTTGGGCTGTACTATCTGTGTTAGTCATAAATGCTAATAAATGAAATGAACTATAACTAAAATTACAAGGTGATAACAATCTAATTATATCTATGTTAGTTAGATGGTATGATCTATATTGTTTGAGTTAAAAGTAGGGTAAACCCGTGAAGGTATAGTAGCTTTATCCAATTCACTATCACTCTGATCTTTTAATGATACTATTTTCGGTTTTGCCGTAAAGCTAGGTACACTAACACTTTCCACTGATTGAGCACAACAAGGTACACTTTCACTAGCACTTGCTATATCCATGAGGGAGAGGCGAGGCACTGGATGTGGCGCCATCACGACGGTAGGCCTTGGGGCCTGGCGGCGGGCCCGAGCCGCCCGCAGTCGCCTGCAGAGGAACGTGAGGCTCGCTCCGCAGAAAACCGCAACCAAATTATAAATACTTTGGAAAATCCAAAACTGCACGCCTCATAATCTTTATTTTTCACAATAAAATTGATTATTTGATAAGTAACTAATAATGTACTGGTCTTACTAAGTAGTTTTCAATAAATCACATAGATAGCGCTAATTTCACAAAGTACTAATGTGGGTTTCATGTCTTATACACCATCTAGCGCTAATTTTAAGAAGTACTTCTATATTGGTCGACCTCTCACGGCTCTTACTCAGTACAGGGCCGCGCGGCGCACGTCAAGGCCACGCAAAAAAAAATGTGGAATGTACAAGATGTTTTTTTTCCGTGTTTTATAACGTTGGTGTGTTATTATTTACGTGTGTTTAGTGTTTTTAATTATTGTTATGGATAAAATAGTTATTATACTTGACAAATATCATCAGTTCGTCAAGCAAAGGTAAGAACTTTCTTTTAACAAAAAACAATGTACCGGCCGGGCGAACGGCGGTGGCTAATGGCTATGCGTACGTAAAAAGGTAGTTCTCATGAAAGGCGCTGGTTTTAGTGTCGCGTCGAGCGTAAATGCCGTAAATATTCAGTATTTTTTTGTTTATTTAATAACAATTAAACCACGTCGAATCAGAACGTGAAAAGTAATAGGGCTCTATTCCTAATCATAATAATTCGTAAACGACAAAAAAAAAAGACTCGATTAGTAAAGTATTTTGGTCGTTATCGTGTTAACATACATTACCTACAACTCACGGACGTCCAAGCCAGATTTTTTTCAAACAGTTTTTTAACTAGTTTAAATAACAAAAATGGCATCAAAAATATCATGAGTGTTAAAAATAGTGTTTGTTCTTTTATATGTGTGTGTAGATATTATTTTACAAGTGCAATATATGATAAATAGAGACATTTTAAGTTTGAAAAATCAGTTGTTGCGTGTAAAACGGGAGTAGAACACACCTCAACGCTTCGCTTATGAGGCGTGCAATAACTGCATAATGATGTACATCATGTGTTGAGATATAATCTATCTCACCCTTTTCAGCTTTCATCTGCTCGATTTGTTGACCAAGCTTCTGTAATGTTCTATGTTGATTTTTGACATCTATATCTGTTTGATTTTGGCTTAGGTCAATCGGTATAGTCAGGTTTATGATATCATTAATTGGGGGAATATCTATCGATATTACATCAGGTTGTGTGTGCATTTCATACATATTACGATGGTTGTGTGAATAAATCATGAATGAGTCACTTTTTATGACACAGTAATTCCCGATAGATATGACGCCGGCCTTGCTGACACGTTCCAATGTAACCTGACCACTACATATGTTTCGCACTGCGCTTTGTTCACAACAATAAAATACGTAATCATTCTATTTATTTAGTGCATTCCAATAATTATAGCAAATATTCGTAAATGTGCGACATGTGTTCTCTTATAATCTAGCATGCATAGATCAAGTTCGCTCTGCATGTGATAAATGGGGCTTTGTAGCTCGCAAAGTTTTGTATGGTGATCTAAATTAAAGCATTTCTGCACTTCATCTTCACTCATAGGTATATAAGACAGGAACGAAAAAAGGAAAGATCTTACTTGATAAACCTTTCTACTTGCAAAAGGGTCACCGTGCGCCTTACAGCTACTGCACTCGGCTACAGACGCAGATGAGATCTTCTGGGCTTGTTGATTGCACAGAATTGTCTTTGATATTTGGTATGGACTGCTGACACTGTCCACGTGGATAAAGTACGAACCCACAAACGAAGACGTGTACCGAATTCGCGTTGAGGTCCCGCTTTACCGATAGCTCGAAGGACCAGAAATGTTTGGGTTACCCCAAACTTTACCTTGATAATAAGTAGACTTGATACAGTTATGATAAATTTATTGATACGAGTATGATCTATCTATACTATTATAAAGCTGTAACAGAGCTGTGTCTGTACATTGAAGATATTTGAGAAAAAAATACTGTAATAGGCAATAGCCTAAATATAGGCGTGTCTAAACACAAAACAATTTTTTTTAGAATTTTTGTCTGTCTGTTTGTTTGTTCGCGCATCACACCAAAACTACTGAACGGATTTTAATGTAACATTTTTTATTTTATAGATCTCGATTAGACTTAAAAACTGGTATACATTTTATCCCGCTACCACAGAAGTAGTACTAGTCCTACGGACAGAAACCTCACTTCCATTAAAACTTGTCCAAAATCTCTCTATAATAGCCTACAAAATCTTAATTATAATACTAATTGTCCGTAGCGAGAAGAAATGTACCTTATGTACACAGAAATACAGTTGTGATTGTTTTGCCCGCCGCATGATCCTCGGGCAACCGCGTCATTCAACGAATGCGCTAGGGTTGCACCTATGATAATTTTACTTACTTATTTATCATCACGCTATCTCCCTTGGGGGGGTAGGCAGAGAGAACAGAAATAATACTAATTGTTCGTAGCGAGAAGAAATGTACCTTATTAACACAGAAATACAGTTGATACTCAGTTTCTTTGATTAATCCAAATCGTATATCTGGGTTGTGGATTCAGTCGGGATAGAAGGTACATTACTGATACAGAGAGAAGAGTAAATGCAGGAAATAGAGTGAACAGAGCATTGGGACAACTTGTAGCCATAAAAAACTTGAAGCATAGAGCAACGACGGACCCCCGGGCCGCGTTGCTCTATGCTTCAGCCAGAAGACACGTGTTGCTATACACAACGCAGTGCTTGTCCCAGCGTTATTATATGGAAGCGAGAGTTGGGTATGAAAAAAGGAGCATGAGAGTAAAATCAATGTGGTCGAAATGTGATCTCTGCGGAGAATCTGTGAAGTGAGACTAACTGACAGCATTCGTAACGACGACGTAAGTGAGTGAGTAAATATGAAAGATAGTTTTGGTGTAAAAATGCGAAAAGGAATGCTCCGATGGTTTGGATATATAGAAAGAATTCCTAATGAGCGACTGGTTAAGAAGATACAATGCGAAAGTGGAAGGATGTAGGTACTAGGGAAGACCGAGACTCCGCTACCTAACCAAATCGCTTATGTATTGAAGGAGTCAGGAGTCTCTGAACCCGGCGAGCGTGTATAAAGAGACTTATGAACGTTGAGAAAGTGAAAGATGTATGCAAGAATAGAGCCTTTTGGCACTCTGATCTCTCTGCTTACCTCGCAAGGGTGATGGCGTGATGATAAATAGGTAAGATGTCTCCATGAGATGGTTCTTAAAACACATGCTCAGTTTCTTTCACTTCTTCCTCTGCTGTCTTTTATTTTTAACTCCCGACACAAAAAGAGGGGTGTTATAAGTTTGACGTCGATTTCTGTCCGTGTGTGTGTGTGTGTCTGTCTGTGGCATCGTAGCTCTCAAATGGATGGACCGATTTCAATGTGGTTTTTTTCGAAAGATACCCCGCCGCGACTTTAAATCACTACAAAAAAATTTAGGTATATTTCGGAATGTTGAAAAACAAATAGTTTATTGTTAAGTTTTATCAGAAAACATAATGTTTAGAGACGGCTTGTTAAATATTTTTCAATTCACATTGCGATAAACATTTGTTTCTTTGGTTTCTAACGACTGATAAAGAACAATTATTTAAAGTATAAATTATAATTTGTTAATAAGGAAAAATAGTACGAGCGGGAATCGAACCTGCGCCCCTTCCTATCCGGGGAAGTGCTCTAATCCACTGAGCTACCGTACTATTTGTTAGAATAAAAAGAATAGGTGGCGTTGGTCGTTAAGACAAATGTGGTAAGCAAATTGGGTATTTCTAAAAAATAGTACGGTAGCTCAGTGGATTAGAGCACTTTACCGGATAGGAAGGAACGCAGGTTCGATTCCCGCTCGTACTACAATACTCTTTTTCCTTATTCACAAATATAATTTGTACTTTAAGAGTAGCCGACCATTTCAAGTGCTAAAATATAGATCAAAATGAACAATAATTTTTTACTTTTTAAGGGTTGTTCCTTAAACTAGTAAGAACTTTTTGCGTAGGGGATTTTTAAAATTAAATTTTTATGTAAGAACCAAGTACAAACTGCATCATCCTGAAGCTACTTTTAAAATATTTTCATGATTTTGTGTCGTAGATAAGCTTCGTCTTCATGAATATAGGCGAATTGCATTAGAGTCTTAATGGAATCAGAATTGTTCCAGGAGTATTTATTGCCAGATTTCCCATTTTTAAAACACAGAATAATATTGGCTATGTCTTTAAGTGCATTTCTTACTAGCTTAAAATAAATTAGGAGTTACGTAGCCAACATTCTCAGATAAGGATAAAAGCAATACTTGTAACTCCATTTAAAACTTTGCACCATTTATTTACTGTATTATTACTGTAATTAAAAAATTCAAAATTTTTCCAAACTAATCGACATGCTGTTAATATTTAATAAAGTCCTCGCATTTTACTGAATACGTAGTATTTTTTGCTTAAAACATAAAAAATAGGTTTGCTTGACCTTAATTTTAGTGTTACCAAAACACAAAAAATAACGAGGAAAAAATCCAATATTTTTTATGCAGCTATTTTCATCAAAAAGTCAATTTCGACCTTTGGTGGAGTTACGAGGTTTGCGTATTAAGGTGACGATATTTGCCTTGTGCGCGTCAAATGCTCAGCATGCGATTTATCTACCGATTAGAAGGTTTAAACTTTATATAATTGGTTGTTTACTCTATGTGATGATTTAAAAAGTTAAAATTGTATGACAGGTACGAGTGCGAGTCACTGGCGTGCGCGCTGTCGGCGCCTGTGGCGGGCGCGCTGCGGGAGCGCGCCGTGTGGCTGCATCTGGAGCACGCCTTCCCCGACCTCGCGCACAGTCAGTCCCCACTTGTTTGTTTGTTGTACTCTAACTGTTCGGTGAGTTAGGTGACGCGTGGACGGCAGACGTGGTATTAATGTCGCCGTACGTATTTTTTTTTTATTGAGTTTATTTTGTGTTGTGTATAGTTATAAAATTTGTCTTATTTAAATAGTGACGTTGCTGTGTAATCGATTCGAGTTTATAGTGATGGGGGTTACGGAAGGGATTAGGCCGAGTTTGGTAATTTTTTTACACATAGATATCTTAACGGCATCAGTAAATATAAATTTAAAAATATATCATTCTATGCAGAGGCACCGATGCCGTTGAAAGAGGCGTGGAAGTGGATGTTCGGTCTACGCATGGCGAGCGTCGTCGGCAAGCGGCTCGACTCGGGTGCCGTGGCGCCCCTTCTCGTCACCGTGTACACGGAGTACTCCGGCGAGCGGCAGGTATGTATCGTTTCGTTTCGCCGGCTTCCACTCGCGTGGCTCACGCCGTGCTACAGTCCGGCGCCGCCCGCAGGAGCTGGAGGTGCTGCGCGCGCTGGCGCCGGCGGGGCGGCGCGGCGCGGGGCGCGCGGCGGCGGAGCGCGCGCTGGCGGGCGCCACGCGCGCCGCGCTCGGCGCCGCCGGCTGGCGCGCCGTGCCGCCCGCGCCCGCGCCCGCGCGCGCGCGCCGCGTGGACGCCGCGCGCGCGCCGCTGTACTTCGCCGGCCGCTACCTCAAGCTGAGTCGCGAGCTGCCGCAGACGCCGTGGCTGGTCGACGGCCGCCGCATCATGGAGTCGTCCGTGCAGGAGATCATCGCCGCGCCGGTGGCCGCGCTGTGCGGCCTCGGCGCGGAGGAGGCGCGGACGCACGTGAAGTTCATCGCGGCGGGTCGCGAGGACGTGGACGTGCGCTGCCTGGGCACGGGCCGGCCGTTCGCGCTGGAGGTGGCGGACGCGCGGCGCACGCCGGGCGCGGCCGAGCTGGCGGGCGCGTGCGGCGCCATCGGCGCGGGCGGGCGCGTGGCGGTGGCGGCGCTGGTGCCGGTGGCGCGCGGCGCGCTGGCGGCGCTGCGGCGCGGCGAGTGCGGGCGCAGCAAGACGTACGACGCGCTGTGCGTGAAGCTGGGCGCGCCCGTGTCGGCCGCCGACGTGGCCGCCGTGAGCGCCTACCGCAACACGCCGGCCGGCAGCGCGGCGGCCGTGCTGCTGGCGCAGCGCACGCCGCTGCGCGTGCTGCACCGGCGCGCGCTGCTGACGCGCGCGCGGCGCGTGTGGGCGCTGAGCGCGCGCGCGGTGGCGGGGCGGCCGCGCCTGCTGGCCGTGCGGCTGCGCGCGGAGGCGGGCACGTACGTGAAGGAGTGGGCGCACGGCGAGCTGCGGCGCACGCGGCCGAGCCTGGCCGACGCGCTGGGCGCGCCCGCCGACATCGTGGCGCTGGACGTGCTGGACGTGGACCTGCCGTGGCCGCCCGCGCCGCTCGACCCGCCGCAATAAACTCGCTCGACCGCATCCGAACTTTGTTTCTTTTCGTCGATCCCCGCCCGCGCTCCCGAGCTCGTGTCCTCGTTCTCGCTCTATCGTTCCCTCCCTCTTCGTCCCTTCTCTATTGTTGTTCTCCTCCCCGGATACTATTCTCGACCGCAGAACGGAACGACGGCTCGTTTCCTGCTTCGCAACGACCTCGTCGTCCTGCACCCGATCTCTGAAATCATATTCTCGAGATAATTAATATAAAAAAGTTAGTGCGTGTGTATTAATGTACACACGAAAGAAGTGAAACTTCTTTATCATTTTTAGAAAAATGATCTACTATATACAACTTTCCAAAAACTGGTTAAATAAAGTTTAAACAAAAGACTTTTATTGTCGTAGACATGCGATACAAATAGTACAATTATTTCACCTTATTATTACTATGATTATTACAGCATTTAATTAATTATAATAAAAATTCTTACGGCGTTTTATAGCAGAGTGCCTATTGCCACCTTCCAGCTCCATTATCAGACCATAGATACTATCTAGAGACAAATTACTCGCCAAGAGGAATATAACGAGTCCCAACTCGATGGCATTACGTCGTTTCATTACAGAGTTACTGTGGCCATCTTCCAGCTCCATCATCAGACCCTGGATACCAACTAAATACAAAGTACTCGTCAAGACGAATCATACGAGCCCAAACCCCATGGGGTTACGTCGTTTTGTAATGCAGTTCCTTTAGCTACCTTCCAGCTCCATCATCAGACCCTAGACACCATCTAAAGACAAATTACTCATCATGACAAATCAAACGTATCCATTATAGAGCGTCGTTTCATTATAGAGTTATTGTAGCCACCTTCCAGCTTCATCATCAAAAGCTGACTCCATGTCATCATAATACTGAATTGTCACGCGATATACACATGCGTGTAAAATTTCAGCTCAATCGGAAACCGGGAAGTGTGTCAAATTTAACTTGCAAGTTTTGAACGGGACAAGTAAGATAAAAGCGTCGCCACGCTAACAGCCGATTTTACCCTCCATCCGCATTAGATGTTTCACATCAATAAAATTTTTCTTTTCCTACATAAAGTTTTAGTAAGAGTCTTAAAACATTTTGTAAAAAAGGAATGGAAAGAAAATATCGACTCCATTCGAAGATAGCGAGTTTTAAAACTGGTCCCTCAATCCTCCACCTCTACTGACACATATGCATTGCCAGCTAGTAGACGAGAGAAATATCAGAAAGTCTTTAAATAAGTGGCCAACAACAACAGAGCTGTTCACTAGTAGATCTTATTATTGATCATTATCACAAAACATACTGTCACCCAGGCGCAGATACATTACATGCTATAATACGCCAGCAATTTTGGATACTCTCCGCTCGTCGTATAATACGTCATCGCGTATACAAGTGTATACGATGTTTTCGATTCCGCACACATTCTACACCTCCGCTCATGGCTGATTTGCCATCCGATAGAGTTACGCCTCTGCCAGTATTTAGTCACGTATCTACTGATTTTGCGGGACCATTTCTAGTTAAACCCAGCACATTACGTAATGGCAAGCTCTTGAAAGCATACTTCTGCATATTTGTTTGTTTATCAACAAAGGCATACATTTAGAGCTTGTCTCCTCTCTCAGCACTAAAGCTTTTCTTGCAGCACTGCAACGGTTTGTTTCGCGCCGCGGTACACTGTGGTTCTTGTCCGTTCTGACTGTGGTACAAATTATGTAGGCGCTAGGCATCACCTTATCGAAATTAAGAACTTTTTAGCTGCAAATAACGACACAATTACTCATAAACTATCAAATCAGCGCATAACGTGGTGGCTTAACACACTCTTAACAAGAATCGAGGCTGTATTAAATTCCAGACCTCTCTGTCCTCTCTCATCAGATCCGTCCGACTTTGAGCCACTAACTCCCAGCTATTTTCTAATAGGCCGTCAGGTCACAGCTCTACCCGAACCATTATTAGATGATCGGCTCTCAGACGATTTCAGCTCATCCAGGGTATGTGTCAGCGCTTCTGGACCCTATGGACCCAATCCTACCTGCATACCCTTCAAACCCGCTCCAAATGGCTCTCTGCATCATCCCCTCCTCAAGTTGGAGAACTCAAGAGGACAATGTACCTTCGCTCCACTGGAAGTTGGGAAAAATCATCCGCACATTACCTGGCAAGGATGGAGTACTGCGTGTTGTGGACTTAGACACAGCATATGGAAGTCTGCGGAGACCCGTTATCAAGCTCGCCAGGCTCCCTTTAGATTCAGCTCTACTTTAGACACCTCTACAACCTGCCCTACTGCCCTGGCCCAGGATGTTCCCGCCAAAAGGCGAGACGAATGAATGATTAAATGACAGATGTACAGCGCCACCATTCATACAAACAGGTTGCACATTCAAGTTGAAAATCGTAATACGTACGGGTTGGAGATACATTGGAATACCGGGAGGGGGAGTGAGCAGCAGCACTCCCTCGAGTATTAACAACATCCACTGCGATCGCCAACCCGCCTGCCAAGCGTGGCGATTACGGCATTATCCCCCATGACGGGACCGCTCATTGTGGCGTTCTCTTGGGGAGGCCTATGTCCAGCAGTGGACGTTGAAAGGCTGATGAATGAATGAATGAATGAATACGAAATAATACCATTATTCTTTAAAATGTTGCATTCTACGGGCTTTCTTTGTATATTCACTCATAATTACATAAATAAATTGGTTTCTCAACACAAATAATCCACAAAACACAGCGTCACAAGTTCAAAATGGAAACCAAAGAGAAATGCGTCTTCATTATATACTCTTTGAAATGCGTATAACCAGAAACATGGAAACAAACAATGCGTAATGCGCACAGACTAAGGAAACTTATAGACTGAAGGAAACAGTTTCTTACTATGAGGTACTGCGCAATTGAGCATAGAATTATCATTCATCCATTATTATAAACAAAATAAAGCGTAATATATTTATCTCTTTCATTTACTACTGTAACCAACTCACACTAATTAGACGGAGCCACGGCGTGGCCGCACTTGAAACAGCAATATTTTTTTTAAATGTTGCCAAATTGACAAATATTTAACCATATTTGGGTTTGCCCAAATATGGTTAAATATTAGTATCGTTTATTTTGATAAACGATAGTTAGAATGAGGTCTGTAGCTTAATCGTAAATAAGAAACTCTTCGTAACAAATATTAAATTGAAAAACACAGCGTTTATCAAAATAATTATTTAAAAGTAAATCTACCACCCCTTCTATTCATCCAACCATCAGTCTTTAAACGTCCACTGCTGGACATTGGCCTTCCCAAGAGAGCATCAGAACTAGCGGGCTTGTGCTGACTGCATCCAACGGCTCATTACGCTGCGCTGTCCGATACGTGGTCGCAACTCGAAAACCTTTTTCCCCGACGATTGTCAGCTCGTCGAGCGATATGGCCTGCCCGTTGCCACTTCAGCATGCAAACCTGGCAGGCTATAAATTGCCGTTCTGTTCGATATCTCATCTGGTAAATAATAATAAGTTATATTTAATAAAACAATAGTACACAAGAATATAATTAAATTATCTTTTCTTTCTTTTCTGGGTCAAATAAGAAAATAATTATCTTCCTTCCAGCGCTGATTTAGCTAATTGAATAAGAACTTGGAGCAAATCAGTTTCTCTGAATTCTAGATTATGACTACAGCGGTAGTCATAATCTTTAATTGATATTTACTTACAAAGATGAAATTACAACTGCCTCTGTGGTGCAGTGGTAGTGTAAGCGACTGCTGATCATCTGCTGCTGGTCTCGGGTTCGATCCCCGGGTCGGGCAGTATTATTAAGATTTTTCAAAAAAAAAACAATACAATTCTTTATAGGGATGTCAAGAGTGAAAAAATATCAATGAATCGGTTTTGGGCTATACCGGGTGGAAGAGACAGTTCTCCATAAACTGAAAGGATGCATTCAGGTCCTCATTCTGAGTCATATTCCACTGGAAATTTTCGCCGGTTTTTTTTTTTATTTATCATTGTCTTTTTCATTTACTGTTCCTTTATTTTAAAGTACAATTACATTTTCTGTACGCAGCAGTCCAATAATTTAAATAAAACAGCTAAAATAAAAAAAACACCAATGGATGTTGAACTCTTACGAAGGCCGCATTAAATCAGCTGTTAAATTTCTACCTAGCTACAGAGTTCATTGTACTCGCCGCATACCTACCCCTCGCAACGTACCTACCAGTGCGCTTCCGATCGGATAGTCTAGTCGGCGCGGCGTTTACCTAAAGTTATGTACCTACTTTGCAGTCTGTATGTTCGTCAAAAAGCGACGTAGGTATTATAACCGTGACGTAGGTAAGTCCAAAAATCAAGTTTTGAAAAAAATAATAAACTAGGTAGGTTACCTACTAGTAAACTTTTTTGTTTTGGTTCTAGGACTAAAAGTTACAGTAGGTAGGAACTAAAATTGTAAAAAAAAAATGGGTGCGTGTACTTATGTACGCGCGTGAGAAGTTATACTTCTTTGGCATCATTAAATAATTAATATTAAAAATTGAAAATTAATATATTTATATAATAATATATTTAATATATATATTTCAAATATATATATTTAATATAAATTTATATAATATATAATTAATATATATTAATATATATAATTATTAAAAACCAAATTTAGAGAATAATAAATATATAAGACATAATTCGTACTAAATATTATAAGATTCTTAATTTTAAATGTTTATTATTGATTATTTAATATTTTAAAAATAAATTTAATAATAAATTCAAAAATTGAATTTAAGGTTGGTCATTTTTTAAATATTTTTATTGATTTCTTAATTTAATATTCACTTTTAATTTTTATCAAAAATTTGCATCAAAATTAGTTCAGTGGTTTTTGTTTGATGCGCGAACAAACAAACAGACAAACAGACAAAAATTCTAAAAAATATTGTTTTGTGTTTAGACACGCCTATATAGCCTATTACAGTCATTTTTTCTCAAATATCTTGTAGAATATAGATTATTATAACTTAGAATTAATAAAAAATGTATAACAGCGCCATCTTACCGTATTGCTTAGAACTACCACACAATAGTGGCTACACGATTATTCGTAGTACTAATTATTTCCTGTAGATATCGTTTTCATGTTGATAAGATTATTAATTCTTATAACCTATACATAAAGTAGATAATAATTAGTCAGCTGTTATCTGTTATAGTAGCAATAGTTATTATTTATTAGTGATTGTTGTTGTAGTGAGAATATAATATTTGTAACATCAAAGATCACTGTAGTTATTTGGGTGATTTTAAAAAGTTCTGTAAGTGCCTACCAGGGCCATGTCACTCCCTAAGAGCTTGTTTTTATTTAAAATCGTGCTCTCTAGTGGGCGGAAGAGACACTAATAATTATTAGTGGGACTCGAATGTTGTTAGA
Source organism: Leucoma salicis (assembly GCA_948253155.1). Taxonomy (NCBI): domain Eukaryota; kingdom Metazoa; phylum Arthropoda; class Insecta; order Lepidoptera; family Erebidae; genus Leucoma; species Leucoma salicis. Next base: position 181,289 of record OX411806.1, on the reverse strand, counting down.
AGAAAATATTTAGATGATAAAATTGAATAACAGATGGCGCTGTAATAAATATCAGTGCAATTCTATACAAAATGTACTATAACCTGAATCGCATAATAATTTTTTTTTTGTAAATAAAGTATATATACAAATATAATTGTACTTCAAATGTACTTGCTTAGGCAGTACATATACTAATAGCTTTTTTTCGAGACTTAATGAGCGGTTAAGCAGACAACTTCATACTGTAGACAACTTCATACTGTTAATTTTGTGTCACAGATGCGCGCGCATCTTAAAATTTCACTCTCATCATTTTTTCATAACGCGCCTAAAGAAGTATAACTTCAAAATCTATTACTTAGTTTATGCTACGAATAGGTAGGTAGTTTGCCCCTTAGAAAATTTTCTAAGAGTTTGCCGATATAGCGGGAAAACCCTTCGCACCCCTTTTTATACCACGGCGGCCACGGGACAATGGTTGTGACTATAAAGATGGATTTAACTCTTGAGTACCCCATCTTGATATTAAATTGGTGAAAATAGAAAAATTACAGTTGGCGGGAATCAAAACCGCGTCTTCAGAAATCCAGTCCGACTGCCGGTCTGAATCCGGTAGGCCACCCCACAAATTTTAATTTAGAATGCCTAGCATGTGAAATGCTTAAAAGTTTCTTGTTGGTATAGCGATTGTTTCGTGTTCTATTGACCTAAACTAGCTTAAATTTGACTAAATAAACAAGGGTGGTTAATTTCAACCCCTAAAAATTTGACTTTTTATATAAATATTTCTATACAAAATTTTTATTATAATATTCGAACTTTGTACTTAGCCACTGCCAGTAATTCTGGTTGCACGGTGGTGGTTCTTACATTAGATTGTCCGCTGTTAACAGCCCTTTATTTCAATACCACATTTGTATCAATATCTCATATAGTTTTTTAGTTATTTCGTAGTTTCTGTGAAAAAACATAGTTTTTGGCAAAATTTCATCAGTTTTATTGGGATAATTTCACTTTTTTCTATAGAGACCCTAGTGGTTTATCACACCATCGTGTAGGGCTCGTCAAGCCCTGTACGCCGATACCCCATTTGGGGGTGTTTGGAGACTTCCATCCCTTGTTTTTTCCCACCGAACGCCTATTTTTTAACGAAAATTTAGTATATTTTTGCCGTTTCATCCCTATAACTTACCATAGTTCCAACATTCACATTTGATTCTATTTTCACATTGTAGCATATTAATAGACGAATCTATAGACACCGCATTCGCCTCTCTGCCAGCACCCTAACACCTTAAAAAACCTTCATAGTGACCTATAATAACTATATACCTACGTCACGCAAGTAGCAAAACTTACATAGGGGGTGCATATACGAAGAATTAACATCTAACATTTTTTGGTTTTCTTGTTGGTATAGCGATTGTTTCGTGTTCTATTGACCTAAACTAGCTTAAATTTGACTAAATAAACAAGGGTGGTTAATTTCAACCCCTAAAAATTTTACTTTTAATATAAATATTTCTATACAAAATTTTTATTATAATATTCGAACTTTGTACTTAGCCACTGCCAGTAATTCTGGTTGCACGGTGGTGGTTCTTACATTAGATTGTCCGCTGTTAACAGCCCTTTATTTCAATACCACATTTGTATCAATATCTCATATAGTTTTTTAGTTATTTCGTAGTTTCTGTGAAAAAACATAGTTTTTGGCAAAATTTCATCAGTTTTATTGGGATAATTTCACTTTTTTCTATAGAGACCCTAGTGGTTTATCACACCATCGTGTAGGGCTCGTCAAGCCCTGTACGCCGATACCCCATTTGGGGGTGTTTGGAGACTTCCATCCCCAGAATGTTAATAGAGACAAGTGCGACTCATTAGAAAACGTCCTTACCCAAACAGCCGACATTACAAAAACGGTAAAAGAAATGAAAAAAGTCGCAGAAACTATGCAAAATATAACAACACAATTGGGTCACATCAAACCAATGGGGGAAGATATAAGAGGAGATATGAAAGAGACAATTAATAAGACTGACAACACAAAAGAGAATAATACAGTAATATTAAAAGAGTTAAACGGTATGAAACAGAACATAGAAGTCATTAGGGAGAACAGCTCAAGGATTTGGGAACTTCATCGTACTGTTGAAAAGTATTGTAGTTAAATCAGCATTTTTGGCAAGGTTAGGTTAGGTTAGGTTAGGTTAGGTTAGGTTAGGTTAGGTTAGGTTAGGTTAGGTTAGGTTAGGTTAGGTTAGGTTCTCCGTGCTGTTTATAGATAATTTCATTATCTATCCCTCAATACCAAAAAAATAATTTTCGAGTGAATATTTCCTAAAAAATTCTACAACAACCTATAACATATCCTTTCTGTGAATCAACAAATACGTGTTATACGCAAGAATTCTCAAGCCAAGAAGGTGCAGGCTGTCTGGAAGAGCTCAAAACGAACATTACTTTTATTTTTAGTTAAGTAATTTAAAATTATAAGGAATTTTAGATTTGACATTAGAAAAAATTTTTTCAAACGTAATTTATTCCGAAATAAGATCTATAACACCTTATTTTCTATACATCAGTAGTTTGGCCATACTATATAGTACTTCTAACAAAAATTTCATTTAATTCTACCCCATATTCCCAAAAATAATAAAGCTTTTATTACTTGAAAAAATTTTTTCCGCGATCTCCGCATTCAAAATTTTTTATTTTATCTAATAGATCTAGTAACTAGTTATAGCCAAAATTTGATTGATCTCTAGTAAAAAATAACTCGTTAACTTTTAAAACACCCCTATAATAAATATATCTAAAGTTATTTAATTTTTAAAATTTGCAATTATTAACATCTTCTTTTATTCAGCGCCACTGCGGCAAGTAGCAATACTAAAATAGTGTTGTTACGATATATTCTACGTAATAAAAGATCTAACTGAGACCTGATACTAAACCAACTCTTCATTATAATATAAAAATTTCCATAATAATATTGTTATTTAAAAATAAAATACACAGAATAAAAAATTATATCAAAATATTATATCACACATTTAGTTTATATAACACTCACGTAAAATAAATTTCTTTATTCTGGTGAATTAAATATTTTTAACCAAATTAATAAACCTAATACATAGATAAAATTCTTTTATTCAAATTTAAAAAAAAAAGGGGAACAATAAAACACTAAACTTAATAAATAAATATAACAAACATTTATACCAAAATAGCAAGATAAAATACCAATCTTTAAAATTGTACCATAATACGTCACTAAACGAATAGCATCTTTTACTTTTACTTTTACTAATTCAAACGACATAGAACATTCCAGAATTACTTTATTTTCAATAGCCATCTATCGTATAATAGCAAAACTAATTCAAAGCAATAAATCAAACCTAGAGACTAGTCATAATCAAACCTAGAGACTAGTCATAATTAAAATAAAGTAGACCCCTTATTAAAAATAATTCGTACACATTCACAACCGTTTTAGAATAAATAGAACAATAATTAATCGATTTCTAAAATCAGAAAAAATTATATTAAATACCTACTAGCGCCACAGCGACGAATAGCAAAATTAAAATAGTGCTGTAGCGTGACTATATACTTGGTATAACAAAACTACTTATTTACTCATCATAACGCCGTCTCTTCAATAAAATAGGCAGAGAACAATAATAAACGCAATAAAAAAATTGCTCAATACATATAGGCACTTATCATTAAAACATAGTCATCCTAACATAATAAAAACTTAAATACTACATATAATATAAATAACACACTAAAAAATTAAAATATATATACATATATTATATATATATATTATCCACCTCACATACAAATAAAATAAATTAAAAAAAAATAAAAAGCATCATATTATAATAATAATAATAATTTATTGAAACTTTAAACCTTCTAACTGTCAATAACATTGAATACAACACGCAAATACTTTACGCTTATACCCAAATCTTTGGTACAATACCCATTTATTAAAGTACCCTAATACACCACTAAATGAGTAGCATATAGCCACCTATTGATTAATAGCAAAACTAAATAATCTATAGATTCTCTCTATACTAACCAGCGACATCTATAGTATTACACAAAACATATTTATATAATAATATATTAATTTATTAATAAATTGCAATAAACAACACCAAAATTAAAATATTAAAATAAAGAGTTCCTCATTTCATATAACAACACATATACAAATACAGACATCAGCATTATAAATTAAATTTATCCAAATTTACAAACTACAAAATATAATAGATTTTGTACATTTTCTAAAAATAATTTTAAGATTTCTACCCTATATAATCTGTTTCCGTAATCAATACAATAACATAAATTACATAAACATACATCTGCAATCAACCTATCTCACATAAATCACATTCACTAAAAACCATCTCACATAAAAAAAAAAAAAAAAAAAAAAAAAAAAAAAAAAAAACTTAATATATTAAATAACTATTCATTATATTATTCTTCATTACTATTCACATTGTTCATAAAACACCAAATTATAAATAACTTATCTACCCTACTGAGATACACCACAAACATAAGCTATCATTTATACTCACATCAATCTTCTCCTCTTATATAATTATCAATCTCAATCTTCACTCACATACATCACATTATCAATATACTATCTCATATACAACACATTTATTTTTAATTATTTACAATATCTCTTCATCTTGTCAAATTTAATACTTATTATTAAAAAACTTCAATTAATTGCACTCACAAACACCATTCCATATATATCACATCACTTCCTTAAAACTCTATCTCACATACACACACCTATCTCTAAATAAGTCATTTATAACATTTAATACTATAATATATTATACTTATTAATCAACTTAATTTCCTTTCTAACATACATCGCATTCATAAAATAACATCTCACATACATCACATTCTCTAAATAATATCTCACATACATCACATTTATTTTTAAATTATTTTTATTGCACTTTTGCATCTGTATCATCACCTTCATTCAATATATACCCTTCTCACTGACCTCACCCCAGTAGTTTTGCCACAAAACACTTTTTAACTACAGTTCCCACCTTCGCCACATCTCGCAATTATTATGTTTGGTATGCGGACTCCGCCCCGGAAAAAGGGCCCATATGTACAACTGGTGGACGTAGTCCGCCATGACATACAGGATCCGATCGACGAGGGGGGTGGTACTGTAGCGCCACCGAATGTAGAAAGTGGTACCTGCGGCGTTACCTCACCCCCAACTGTGCGCCTAACGCGTTCTCGCGCACAATCCGCTGTCCGGGACCTGACGGTGCGGTCCGCAGTTGTCCCACCGCCTGTCTCAGTGTGTTTGCGCGGTCCCTCTCCACAGTCGGAGCATGCAGCGATGCGCTCGTGTCGGCAGGGCGAGACCACCCTAGCTGCAGCGACCTCTCTTGGCCCAGTGGAAAGTTCTGAGTGTGGACCTGTGCTTAACAAAGAGCCAGCCCACACATACAATTATGGGTTTGCCAGGGCTCTGGAAACCATAAGGGAGAAGGACGCCGAGGCCGAGTTACAAGAGGCCGAGCGTCAAATGGCCAAACGAGCCTTCCGAAAAGAGGCTCCTAGGGCTTCGCTCGAAGCGGAGTTGGAGTCGAAGCCATCTCCCAGGGAGGACCCATACACTATGGGCCCGGACGAGCTTTGCGCTGCTGCTGAACGACATGCTATTAAAATAAAAGAAATAGCAACCAAATCACGTCACATACAGGGACCGCTGATTAAAAAACTGAAGGAAGCGGCCACGGCACTACAGGCCATAGTGGAGGCGGGTTGCTCTAAGACGGAAGCGGATGATGTACGTCGTCTACGAAGCGAAAATGGCCGACTGCGCCGTGAAATAGAGGCTCTCAAGTCTGAGATCAAGGCACATCGCCAAGAATTCAGTGAAATGAGGGCCTCGGCGCGACCTGCCCCATCATCTATGTTTGGAGTGGATGCTGTGGAGGAAATGAGGTCGTCCATTGTAAGTTCAGTCCGCGAGCTGATAGATCAGCGGTTTGCGGAAATGGAGGACCACCTTCTTCCCACGAAGACGACCAGTCCGCCACGGCTGGCAGAGAATAATATGACAGCCGCCCCTACACTGGCAGTGTCCGAGCCATCGATCCCTACCCCGCTGGTACCTCCAACAACTGAACCCAATTGGGCAACGGTAGTAAGGAGGGGAGGGAAACAGAAGGGTCTACCATCTTCCACCTCTGTGGTCGCGCCTGGACCAGAGTCAGGTGCGCGCGCGCCCCCTGTACGGGCACGCGATGGAGTCAAGGTGAAACCAAGGCTAGCCGCCCCGCGCACATCAGCAGTGATAATCACACTGCAGCCCGAAGCAGCCAGCAAGGGCACTTCATACGCTGAGGCCCTGCTGCGAGCTGAAAAGGCCGTCGATCTGGCGACCTTAGGAATCAATAAGGGCCTGACAGTGCGCCGCACTGCAACTGGGGCGAGGATGTTGTGCCTCCCTAAAGAACAGACACCGGAACAGGCGGATAAGCTGGCGGAAGGGCTTCGCCAAGCCCTGGATGGTGTGGCCGATGTTGTCCGCCCGGTCAAAAGCGCTGACTTAAGGGTGACGGGATTGGATGACTCGGTCACCAAAGAAAAGCTATCCGCTGCAGTGGTTCGCTCCGGCGGCTGCAAGGTGGAGGATGTCCGTGTCGGAGAGATTGTCTGTGGCCCGGGGAGGATGGGAATGGCCAAGGTGCGGTGCCCCATCGCCACAGCCAGGACCTTGTCAGACGCGAGAAGATTAATGGTTGGCTGGAGTACAGCCAGAGTTCAAGTTTTGGAGTCGAAGCCCCTACGCTGCTACAGGTGCCTGGAACTCGGGCACACAAGCCGGCTTTGCTCGTCTGGTGTGGATAGGGCTGCACTTTGTTACAGGTGCGGTGGCTCTGGCCATAGATCCGCTACCTGTAGGCAGCCGCTCCGATGTGCGGTATGCTCAGACGCGGGGCGTCCGTCGTTGCACATAATGGGAGGGAAGAAGTGTACCCCTCCCACTAAAAAAGTGAGACAGCTCCAACCAACAGCTAATGGAAGCCGTCAAGCCCAAGGGGGCACCGCCACACTATGAATAGGTCCGGCGGCTTCCTCCAGGCAAATGTAAATCACTCCGCCGGTGCACAGGACCTCTTGCTGCAGGCAATGGCGGAGTGGCAAGTTGACTTGACGGTGGTCAGTGAACCGTATTTTGTCCCCCCGCATTCCAACTGGGTGGGAGACCTGAACGGCATGGTGGCCGTCATATATAGAGGAAATGGTGGCCCTCCCCTGACACCCATAGAGAGGGGTGATGGATATGCCGTGGCGGGACTGCGGGACTTCGTCGTTGTGGGAGTATACTTCTCTCCCAACCGCTGCCTGGCGGAGTTTGAGACTTTTTTGGACTCCGTTAGCGCTGCTATTAGAAGACTGTCGCCGAGACCCATCATCGTACTCGGCGACTTTAATGCGAAGTCACGGGCATGGGGTAGTCCATGTCACGGATGTCAGGGGTAGGGCTGTTGAAGAATGGGCCCTGCTGTCAAGTCTGATTCTCCTTAACCGGGGAGCTGTAAACACCTGCGTGCGTCGTCAGGGAGGTTCTATAGTGGATCTCTCCTTTGCTAGCCCTGCTGTCGCGCGTGGAGTCAGTGACTGGAGGGTGGAGAAAGAGGTGGAGACGCTGTCGGATCATAGGTACATCAGATTCACAGCCTCCACCCTTTCGAGGCCATCTGAGGCTCATCGGGGCCCCAGCAGATTTCCTCGGTGGGCTCTCGGTCAGCTGGACCGGGAGATAGCAATAGAGGCTGCTATATTGCGGAGATGGGGCTCTTCAGGAGGCAGGGACAGTGCCAGTGTGGATGAACTCGCGGACCGATTCCATAAGAGTCTCACGGAAGTATGCGACGCAGCAATGCCGAGAGCTCAAAGGAGGCCGCCGCGTCGTCAGGTATACTGGTGGTCGCTCGAGATAGCATCTCTCCGAGCGACCTGTAACGCGGCGCGGCGTGCCTATGTAAGAAGTCGAGGTCGACGCGACCGGGATGCCGAAGTTGAGAGCCAACTGCATAACACGTATCGCGATTCCAAAAAGGCGCTGCAGCTGGCCATAAGCCGGGCCAAAGCTACGGCCCGAGAGGAGATGCTGGCTGACCTGGACAGGAATCCCTGGGGGCGCCCATATCTATCAGCACGTAATAAACTCCGCGCCGTTGGCGCCCCTGTCATTGAAACGATACCGCAGGACCTCCTGACGGGGCTGGTGAGAGGCCTATTCCCGCATCCTGAGGAGCACGTCCCCCCTCTTATGGCTCCTTTGCCTGCTATGGAGAGGGTGATAGAAGACGTTCCCCTTATCACAGAGGAAGAGATAAACCGAGCCATAACTCGCCTCAAGGGCAGGAAGAAGGCACCTGGTCCGGATGGCGTCCCTGGAAAATTACTATACATTGTAGCGGAGGCGTTGAGTGGAGAGCTACGGGATCTACTCGACCAATGTATAAGGACGGGGCAGTTCCCAAGCACCTGGAAGGCCGGTAGGCTGTGCTTGTTACGGAAGGAGGGCAGGCCGACTGACTCGCCGTCTGCCTATAGGCCGTTGGTATTGCTGAGTGAGACTGCCAAAGTTTTCGAGAAAATCCTCGCTGACCGTCTCGTTCGTCACATCGAGGATGTCGGGCCGGGACTATCCGGGGCTCAGTACGGATTCAGGGCGGGCCGGTCGACAATTGATGCATTGGCCGCCCTGAAGGCCATCTCCACCGAAGCGGTGGCAGCAGGGGAAGTGGTCCTAGCGGTCTCACTCGATATAGAGAATGCCTTCAACAGTCTCCCTTTTGAGACTCTGCGGGAAGCGCTCCGATACCACGGAGTGCCCGAACACCTTAGGAGACTGTTGGAGGCGTACCTTGAGGGCAGATATATTCTGTGGGAGGACGGAAATAGGCGATTATTCCGGCGTCGTGTGGGGTGCGGTGTCCCACAGGGATCGGTGCTTGGGCCGGTACTGTGGGACATTGGATTTGACTGGGCTCTGCGAGGCGCCCTTCTTTCAGGGATGAGAGTACTGTGCTATGCGGACGACACACTTGTAACGGCGAGGAGGAGAGACTTCGCGGCGGCGGCTCGTCTGGCCGAAGTTGGGGTATCGCTCATGGTGGATCGTATAAGGCTGTTGGGCCTGAGGGTCTCCATACACAAAACGGAGGCCCTCCTCTTCCACGGCCCGCGCCGGGCCGCTCCCCGTGGGGCGCAAATTTTAGTACAGGGAACTCCCGTGCCCATTCGGGCCCAAATGAAGTACTTGGGACTGTACCTTGATGGTAGGTGGGGCTTCAGGGCGCACTTTACCCAGCTTGCTCCGAGGCTCGAGGGAGCGGCTGCAGCCCTCGGTAGGCTCCTGCCCAATATCGGGGGGCCAAACTCCTTATGTCGGCGCCTATATTCTGGCATCGTACGCTCCATGGCGTTGTACGGCGCGCCCATCTGGGCGGATGCTCTCACCGCAAAGAACAGGGCCCTTCTCAGAAAACCACAGAGGGCGATAGCGCTGAGAGCAATCAGAGGATACCGCACAGTGTCCTGGACGGCTGCCACACTTCTCGCGGGTGACCCACCCTGGGATCGGCAGGCGGAGTTGCTCGCGGAAACGTATCGGAGCCTAGTGACAGTTGGAGGGCGACTGGTCCATGAGGGACAGGAGGGATGGACCAAAAAGGTCGCACAACGCGCCCTGGTCCGGCGTTGGGCAGAGGACCTAGCGTCCCCGGCGGCTGGACTGTGGACGGTAGAGGCAATCCGTCCGCATCTCGGCCGTTGGCTGGGGAGAAACAAGGGGGGAATTACTTTTAGGATGGCGCAGGTACTCACCGGACACGGGTGCTTCGGTGAGTACCTGCACCGCATTGGTAGGGAGCCAACACCCGGCTGCCATGAGTGTGATGCGCCAGTTGATTCGGTGCGCCACACTCTGGAGGAATGCGCCGCCTGGCAGCCTCAGCGCTGTGACCTGGTGGTAGTAATGGGCGGAGACCTGTCGTTGTCGTCCATCGTAAAGGCGATGCTTGACAGCGGCAGGTGCTGGACGGCCATGGCCTCGTTTTGCGAATCAGTGATTGCACAGAAGGAGGCCGCGGAGAGGCAACGCGAAGCTGATGCTTTCGCTGATCCGGGCCGCAGAGGCCGACCAGGGAGGAGGAGACGGCGCTACGCCCACCTCCTCCCTCCGCCTTGAAGCTATCGCCGATTACGGCGGCTGGCCCCCGCGTGCCCCTTCCTCTCCAGTAAGGGAGTGGGGGGCGCGTGGGGGCACACAATGGGTGAATGACAGACCCCACAATGACTGCCTCCCTCACGGATATACCGAGTGGGGGGCAGGGCTGGGGAATCGGAAGGGGCCGGAAAGGCCAACCGTCGGGGTGCCGGAGTGGAATGTCTCTTGACGATCCTTCGGTGCCTCATAATGACGGAAGAAGGCGTCGCGGTCATGTTTTAGTCGGTATTGTGGCACATGGATTCGAGACAATAGTCGAGCCTGTGTGCCATCGAGCCCGACACTCCCCCTGGATCCTGTTGGTAACCCAGGGGGGTGCGTAAATGCATTTCGGACCGTGTAAACAAAAAAAAAAAAAAAAAAAAAAAAAAAAAAAAAAAGGTTAGGTTCTCCGTGGCCGGCTCCCCCCCGGGCTGGGCGTAATTTGCTACGCAGACGATACGCTCGTCACAGCCCGGGGCGGGACCCTCGAGGAGGCGGCAACGCTGGCCACCTCAGGAACCGCGGAGGTGGTCAGGCGGATCGAGGCGCTGGGGCTTAGGGTGGCCCTTGAAAAGTCGGAGGCCCTACTCTTCCATGGGCCCCGACGCGGCCCACCCGCCGGCGCCTCGATAACGGTCAACGGTGTGGGCTTTCCAATCCAGGCCCACATCAAGTACCTGGGCCTGGTATTGGATGGACGGTGGCACTTTGACGAGCACTTCCGCCGTCTTGCGCCAAAGCTCGTCGGCACGGCGTCCGCCCTCGGGCGACTGATGCCGAATTTGGGCGGACCGAGTCTCGCGTGTCGACGACTCTACGCGGGGGTAGTACGGTCAATGGCACTGTACGGCGCGCCCGTGTGGGCGGAGTCCCTGGCCGCTCGCAATAGGGCCCTTCTGTGGCGTCCACAGAGGGTCGTAGCGGTCAGGGCAATACGCGGGTACCGCACGGTCTCGTGCGATGCAGCCTGCGCGTTGGCCGGAACCCCCCCGTGGGATCTGGAGGCGGAAGTGCTCGCCGACGTTTATCGGCGGGCGTCGACGGCGCGGGCGGGGGGCAGCCGCCCCTCGCCAAGCGCGATCTCTGCGTGGCGGGAAGATGCCCGCCGCGCCACCGTCCTAAAGTGGAGGTCTCGGCTGGAGATGCCCCGGGCTGGTCTCTGGACCGTGGGGGCGCTCCGGCCGATCTTGGAAGAATGGGCAGGGCGGCAGCACGGGGTCCTCACCTTCCGGTTGGTGCAGGTTTTGTCGGGGCACGGTTGCTTCGGCAAATACCTGCACACGATCGCTAGGAGGGAGACGACCCCAGGCTGTCACCACTGCGACTGCGGCGAGGACTCGGCGCAGCACACGCTCGAGTCGTGCCCGGCCTGGGATGTGCAGCGCCGGGAACTCGCTGCAGTCATAGGCGTGGACCTGTCGCTGCCGGCCGTTGCGCGAGCGATGGTTGGCAGTGACAGGGCCTGGACCGCGATCGCCGCCTTCTGCGAGGCTGTCATCTCGCGGAAGGAGGCGGCGGAGAGGGCCCGGGAGGAATCCTCCTTCGCGGACCCGATTCGCCGCCGGCGCGCGGGGCGGCGTGCGCGCGCTTACCTGCGCCTGATGCCGCCCTAGCCGAGGCTGCGGACGGTGGGGTCGGGGAGTACCCTGCCGTCCGCGGAAGCCTACCGCGAAGGTGTGACGCCCAAGTGCGCGGGGCGTCGCACAAGAGAGAGGGTGCCCGAAGGGGCTGCCGCCTGCGGATCGCGGAGAAACGACGCGGTTCCCGTGATCCGCCGTAGCAAGGGCGGGTGAGGGCGCACGGTGGGTTTTTAGTGGGTGAGAGCCCCACACTACCCCGTTGTCTCCCCGGGCAGCGGGGTGTGCGGTAGGACATTTTTGCCCACCTAAAATAAAAAAAAAAAAAAAGGTTAGGTTAGGTTAGGTTAGGTTAGGTTAGGTTAGGTTAGGTTAGGTTAGGTTAGGTTGTCCTCCGTGGCCGGCTCCCCCCCGGGCTGGGCGTAATTTGCTACGCAGACGATACGCTCGTCACAGCCCGGGGCGGGACCCTCGAGGAGGCGGCAACGCTGGCCACCTCAGGAACCGCGGAGGTGGTCAGGCGGATCGAGGCGCTGGGGCTTAGGGTGGCCCTTGAAAAGTCGGAGGCCCTACTCTTCCATGGGCCCCGACGCGGCCCACCCGCCGGCGCCTCGATAACGGTCAACGGTGTGGGCTTTCCAATCCAGGCCCACATCAAGTACCTGGGCCTGGTATTGGATGGACGGTGGCACTTTGACGAGCACTTCCGCCGTCTTGCGCCAAAGCTCGTCGGCACGGCGTCCGCCCTCGGGCGACTGATGCCGAATTTGGGCGGACCGAGTCTCGCGTGTCGACGACTCTACGCGGGGGTAGTACGGTCAATGGCACTGTACGGCGCGCCCGTGTGGGCGGAGTCCCTGGCCGCTCGCAATAGGGCCCTTCTGTGGCGTCCACAGAGGGTCGTAGCGGTCAGGGCAATACGCGGGTACCGCACGGTCTCGTGCGATGCAGCCTGCGCGTTGGCCGGAACCCCCCCGTGGGATTTGGAGGCGGAAGTGCTCGCCGACGTTTATCGGCGGGCGTCGACGGCGCGGGCGGGGGGCAGCCGCCCCTCGCCAAGCGCAATCTCATCGTGGCGGGAAGATGCCCGCCGCGCCACCGTCCTAAAGTGGAGGTCTCGGCTGGAGACGCCCCGGGCTGGTCTCTGGACCGTGGGGGCGCTCCAGCCGATCTTGGAAGAATGGGCAGGGCGGCAGCACGGGGTCCTCACCTTCCGGTTGGTGCAGGTTTTGTCGGGGCACGGTTGCTTCGGCAAATACCTGCACACGATCGCTAGGAGGGAGACGACCCCAGGCTGTCACCACTGCGACTGCGGCGAGGACTCGGCGCAGCACACGCTCGAGTCGTGCCCGGCCTGGGATGTGCAGCGCCGGGAACTCGCTGCAGTCATAGGCGTGGACCTGTCGCTGCCGGCCGTTGCGCGAGCGATGGTTGGCAGTGACAGGGCCTGGACCGCGGTCGCCGCCTTCTGCGAGGCTGTCATCTCGCGGAAGGAGGCGGCGGAGAGGGCCCGGGAGGAATCCTCCTTCGCGGACCCGATTCGCCGCCGGCGCGCGGGGCGGCGTGCGCGCGCTTACCTGCGCCTGATGCCGCCCTAGCCGAGGCTGCGGACGGTGGGGTCGGGGAGTACCCTGCCGTCCGCGGAAGCCTACCGCGAAGGTGTGACGCCCAAGTGCGCGGGGCGTCGCACAAGAGAGGGTGCCCGAAGGGGCTGCCGCCTGCGGATCGCGGAGAAACGACGCGGTTCCCGTGATCCGCCGTAGTAAGGGCGGGTGAGGGCGCACGGTGGGTTTTTAGTGGGTGAGAGCCCCACACTACCCCGTTGTCTCCCCGGGCAGCGGGGTGTGCGGTAGGACATTTTTGCCCACCTAAAATAAAAAAAAAAAAAAAAAAGGTTAGGTTAGGTTAGGTTAGGTTAGGTTAGGTTAGGTTAGGTTAGGTTAGGTTAGGTTTTTTTTTTTTTTTTTTTTTTTTTTTTTTTTTAATACCAGGTCTACTGAACCTGGTTGCCACGTTTCCTCTGACAGGACCAGAGTTATTATATTGCATTTATTTTATTTTGTTTATCATGATTGCTATATTTTTGAAGTATTTGGCATGTACATGCTCATTTTATATATATTCTATTCAATATACATATAATAATAATATATATACATATAATAGTAATAATAAATATTGTGTTGTTTTATTACGTTGTTTTATTTCTTTTTATTACTTTGGCTGCTACGTGTGCGCAAAAGTTTAGGAAGTCTTTGCTTTTATTTTCGTCGTTCATAATCGCCGGTATATTTTGCATGGTAATTTCTGTGTCTATTTTTACTTGTAGGTTAAATCGTTGGTAGTCATGTTCAGGGCACTCAAGGATAATATGTTTTATCGACTCTTCTGTTTCGGGCTGACAAGCACACGAGGCGCTCGCACTACGTCCAAATCTATTCAGGTACTGCGCAAATCCTCCGTGTCCCGTCAGTACCTGGGTTAGGATCGGGTTTAATTCTAATTTTCTTATAATCGCGTATGCTGTAATAGCATCTGGGAAGAACATTTTGGTAGTACTGGCAACTTCACCCCCTTGGTATCTTTTGTTCCATTCATCAAGCGACTTTTCGCGAATCAGTCGCTTGATAAACGAAATCGGGCAGGCATCATAGTCTGGGCGTCTTTTTGAGTTAAGCGCTGCTTCTTTCGCCAGCTGGTCGGCGCGCTCGTTACCCATTTGTCCAGCATGGGCCTTGACCCAGTAGAGTGATATGCGCTTCCCTTGGGCTATGGCGGATTTTATGTTGGCTCTTATACTGATCACCAGCGGATGTAGGTTGCCCACTTCAGAAATAGACAGCAAGGCTGTTTTTGAGTCGCTGTAGATCTTAAAATTGTCACCATCTTCCTTTATAATTTCCATGACTGCCCTGTCAATGGCCAGGAGTTCAGCCTGGTAAACTGTGCAGTGCGCGGATAGACAGAGCTTCAGTGCTTTTGTCTCAGCATTCATTTTCCAAATGGATACTGCCGCTCCGACCTTCCCCCCTATTTTACTCCCATCTGTAAAAATCTTCACGCTTTGCGGATTTTGTTGAGTTTCTTGGCCTTCCATTGTTTGGTCTACCAGGCTTTCAAATTTGATAGCTAGTTGTTCTGCCGGATGGTTTGTGTTTATATATTTGGTAAGCTTTTCAATTTCCCTATCGTTCGGGATGAGTATGCATTTGCCCTTTCGGGCTTCATAGAGCGCCGCAGCTTCCTGTACCCTCAAGTCTAGGGGTAGCAGCCCACTTAGTACCAGTGCAGAGTGCAGTGACACTGTGCGGTAAGCTTTGCACAGCTTTTGCGCAAAGCCGCGCTGAACTGCATTGAGCTGCTTCTTAACACACCTTTTGTAAGTCGCGGGTGCCCATGCGCTGGCTGCATAAAACATGACAGGTTCAATTACGGCTGTGTAGATAACCTTTATGATGTCTGGGTGAAGGCCCCAGCTTACTTTTGCTGCTCTAGACAATTGCTTGTATATATTCGTAGCTTTTTTGCAGGTATTCGATATATGTGTATTAAATGTTAGCTTACTATCGATCGTGAGACCTAAAATCTTGATATGTTCAGACATGCCAATAGCAACCCCGCCCATGCTCAGAAGTGGGGCGTCATACTTTAGCTTGTTGGTAATTAGCATTGCGGTGGTTTTATTTGGGGCGAATTTTAATTTGTTTTTGACACCCCACCTATAAACATAGTCAAGGGCATCATTGGCGCGTCGTTCTATGTCGTTTGCAGTGTTTCCATCAAATACGAGGAGAATATCATCAGCGAACGCGTGAATATAATCCCCCCGCCCCTCGAGGTCCTTTAATAGTGGATCTATTAGTAAATTCCAAAGAATCGGGCCGCCAATAGAACCTTGCACGCAGCCCTGTTTTGTTACTTTCTTGTTCTTAGTTCCGGCGTATCTCACTTCAACACTTCGATTACATAAGTAACTATCCATGATTTTTCTGATACCTTCCGGACATTTTTCCTCAGCCAGTCGCACTTTTATAGCTGGCCACCAGGCGCTATCAAAGGCCCCCTCTATATCCAATGAGACTATGGCTATTAGCTTTTTGTCACTAAGCTTTTGCCGAACGTACTGCATCAGAGTACAGAGGGAGTCCTCAGCGCTTTTCTGGGGCGTGAAGCCAAACTGGCGAGTACTCGTCCTAGGTATCAGATGCCATTTCAGTCGAGCTACCACCATCTTTTCTAAGATCTTTCCCATTACAGGTAGGAGCCCAATGGGTCTATAAGACTTGGGATTTCTGTAGTCGTTTCTACCCGGCTTTTTGAGGACTATGACAGTGGCTTCTTTCCAAATATTTGGGAAACATCCAAGCTGTAAGCATTTATTCATGAGTGTCAGAAAGATGTTAGGGTTCGAACTAATAACCTGTTTACAAATATCCGCAGTTAAGCCGTCCGATCCTGGGGCCTTCTTTGGGTTAAAACTCTTAACAGCATTTTCTAGCTCTAGTGGGGTGAACGAAGGCTCGTTATTGTGAAGATCCGCATTCAGGGCTTTGGCCATTTCTCTTATTTGTCGGTGGTAAGTATTGTCTTCATTTTCTTTGTCATCCGGATAAAAGGTTTCTGTTAAGAGTTTAGCTGAGTCTTGTGAGCTAAGTGACTCTCCAGTCGGTCCAATGAGGGGTAGATCTTCTTCGCGCCTCGTGGTTCTGCCTATGACTCTGTAAATACCTTGCCACATCCCTTCCTTGTCTTGTTTACAACAAAACTCTTTCCAACTGGTGGTTTGTGCATTCTTTACCATTTTTTCATATATTGCCTTTTGTTGCAGGTACTCTTCTACTACTTTGGCCCTACGAATGGGAGCAGCGCACCAGATACGGCGCTTCCTGGTCTTCATCTCCTTCTTGGCGGCAGCGAGTTCCTGAGACCACCACGGCATGGTAAGTTTTTCGTAATTTTTCTTTTTAGGTATAAATTTGTTGCATGATGTAGTTATGTTATCTATATATTGGGCTATCACTGATTCTAATTGGGGTGATTGGGTTATTGCATTGATATTATCGGAGGTTATGTTTTGATCTGAATTTAATTGATTTAATTTTTCGACAAACTGGCCCCAATTCGCTTTCTTGGTGTTATAAATTCGGGTAGTTCTATGTATGGTGGTTCCGGTTGATTTTTGGAGATTTATGTCAAACAAGATGCCATTATGATCCGACGAAGTCAAGGTTTGTACCACTCTCCAGTCCGTGATCAGGTTGAGTAAGTCAGTGGTACAGGCTGTGATGTCTACATGACTGGTTAAGTGTTGGTGACCCCTAATAGTGTCAAAGGTGGGGGTTTCGCCCATATTAAGGACTTGGAGGTCTGCCTCGTAGAGCATTCCAGCCATTATTTCCCCCCTGCGATTAGTAGTCGAGCTCCCCCACCAACAACTCTTAGCGTTTGCATCTCCTGCGACTATTGTGTTAGTAAGCTGTGATTTTTCTATTGATTTCAGTAAAAAATCTAAGTATGGTTCTATGGGTTTATTTGGTTCAAAGTAAAAGGATATAACTACAAGTGTCCATGCTATGGTTTTGATTTTTATCGTTACTATATTGTTGTTGGTGAGTTCTGGGTATAGCTCGACCTCTAGATCCGGGTCAAATATGGCGATTGCAGCCTTCACTGTCTCAATTCCAGGATCCGGGTTCTGGAAAATACGTACACCCTGGTAACCCCTCACATTCTTAAAACCACCAACATAGGGCTCCTGCAGTAATGCCACCGCGATGCGTTTCTTCTCCGCTTCTATAAGAAGTTCTTCTTGAGCCAATTTCATTCTCTGTAGATTTATCTGCGCGAATGTGTATTTTGCTATCAAGTTCGTAGGGACGCCTTTAACAATACGCTACCCGGGACCTCGCTATAGCATCCCACCTTTTGCGAACTAAGCATTCATCGCTGAAGGCATTATGCTGCGCGTTTTCAATTTTAGCAAGGGTACAATTACAGCAAGAGGGCCTAGAGCCAGCCTGCCATTCCGTGCATTTCTCTTTGAGGTGTGAACCCCCACAGTGGCTGCACTTTGCTTCTTGTTCCTTGCATTGTCGCCGGCTGTGTCCATAGGCGAGGCACATTGAGCACTGAGTCAAGGGCGATTGATCCGATACCTTGATGCGTTGAAGGTCCACATGCACCGTTTCGGTTTGCGTTATACGTTGCCAGAGTTTTGGTGAGACTTTGAGTATCACATGGTTAATAAGTGGATTTCTAGTGCGTCTTCGGTATGCAACGGTTATCCTATTTTCAGCTTTATCAATATCTTTGAAAAGAGAGCTATTTTGGTTTCTCAGTGCTGCTATTATATCATCATCGGTATTGTACTGGAGGACGTCCTTAAGGATCACGAGGGGGTCTCTATTTTTAACCTCATTGACGGTCAGTTCCGGTGCTTTAACTAGTCGATTTTTTAGTTTTTGTCTTTCTTCTTCTGTGCTGCAACCCACTATGACTTTACGGTCTTTGCCTTTTCTGATGGTCTCGACCGAAACTCCACCATCCTTGGCATTGGCGACCTTCCGTATTCTCTCGAGTACTTGTTCGCCTGACTCTGTTTCGTCTGTAGCGCTCACTACTATGGAGTGCAGAGCGGTTCGTTCGGTGGGTTTCGTTGTTGGTAGTGCTGCCGTAACACTGGCGTAACTCTTTTTACGCAGCATTTCGGAGAGCTCATCTATTTTATCATTGTTTTGTTTGAGAGCATGCATGTGCTCTTGTATTAAATTATTTAGGTCGTTTCCTTGAGTCGGATTTAACGGCGTAACTGGGCACTGGTTTGGTTTGTCTGTTTTGGTTGCAAGTTCTTTTGTGATTAAGAACAAGCGGTCTATGGCCTGGATAATACCTGTTTTAATTTCAGACTTCAGATTCCTGGAGTTGGACAGGTGAATTTTGGCCTTGGTAACACAGGCACGGGCTTCTGATATTGTGTCAGCGTATTCTGATCGTTCTTTGAGCGGTGATACAGCGTACGGTACGGGTTTGCTTTTAATTTTGGCCGGTAATGTGAGAGGAGCCAAGGTTTCTGTGGTTGGAGGGCTAGAGCTGATTTGAGGGCCGTCTTGTGCCGGTATCAAGGAGGAAACGCAGAGGGAAGGGGCATCCATGTCTTTGCTGCAGCTAGGCTTTGGGTCGATTATAGGTATGTCGAAAGTAGTATTGAGGAGACCTATGCCTGTATCGGCAATGTCTACTAGTTGCACAAGCGGTCGCTTCTTCGTCGGTGTACGTATTCCGAACATCTTTTGTCTTAAAATTTGTGTAAATGAGGTAATGAACGGATGAGATGTATGTGAGAAATGTTTTTGAATTTGTGGCGAAGCTATTGGTGTTTGGATAAGGTTTAAGGGTATATTTGGGACGTATATAGTGGTCACTAAACGAATATGAAATAAAAAATTTTTACTGTAGTTGTCCAAATTCTTTCTACTTCTAGTGTATTGTTTAAATTCTATCTGTCGTAGAGAAAAGGGTGGGTTGGGTGGGTCGAATTTTAAAAATTGAGTGATCAGAAAGGGCACAAATGGGGTATCGGCGTGTAGGGCTTGATGAGCACTACACGATAGGTGAAGAAACCGGAAGGGTCTCTATACAAAAAAGTGAAGTTAAGCTGCAAAAACTGATAAAAATGTTCTACGAACGACTTTTTGTGGTACAAACTGTGTTATATTTCAGAAACCTGAAGGATTATCTGCGTAAAAGTAGTATCGATAGAAAGGCCTGTAAACGACGAACAAACTAAGACCTCAATCACCAACGTGGACCGAGGATAGCAGACAGGATGGTAAGTATAAAGTTGCAATTTGGTATTTTTCAGCAAAAAATTAACGTTTTTTGTTATATAGTGCGTTATTATACACAAACCTGAAGGGTATACTACAAAAATTTACTATTGGATGAAAGGCTATTAAACGAGGAACAATTTAAGACCTCAACCACCAACGTGGACCGAGGATAAGTGACAGAAGGTAAGTGTTAACTTGAATATTTTAAAAGTGAGTTTACGAAAATGTACTAAGATGATATGTAAGAAAAATTTTTGAAAATTTCAGGGCTCTGAAGGAACCGCTGACGTATAGTATGCTAAGGATAATTACAAGAAACTAAAGGGAGCAAAAAACAGACTGAAAATCGCACTAAAAACCTAAAAATTTCGATGTTTTCTATTAAAATTGTGTCCCTAAGGTAAACTTTTGCGGGGGGACCTCTTTCCCCTCTAACAGAAATCGGATATTTTTATCACTTACAGACGGAGCTGAACCGCGAATGAGGTATCCACAGATTCGTCTCGGTCTAGACTATATTGTATTAAGAATTTAAAACGATAGGATGAAACACTACCAAGTGATAGGCGAAAAAGCGGAATATGCAGTACAAGAGTAGCTGGGCAGGTCAATTTTAAAAATTGAGTGATCAGAAAGGGCACAAATGGGGTATCGGCGTGTAGGGCTTGATGAGCACTACACGATAGGTGAAGAAACCGGAAGGGTCTCTATACAAAAAAGTGAAGTTAAGCTGCAAAAACTGATAAAAATGTTCTACGAACGACTTTTTGTGGTACAAACTGTGTTATATTTCAGAAACCTGAAGGATTATCTGCGTAAAAGTAGTATCGATAGAAAGGCCTGTAAACGACGAACAAACTAAGACCTCAATCACCAACGTGGACCGAGGATAGCAGACAGGATGGTAAGTATAAAGTTGCAATTTGGTATTTTTCAGCAAAAAATTAACGTTTTTTGTTATATAGTGCGTTATTATACACAAACCTGAAGGGTATACTACAAAAATTTACTATTGAATGAAAGGCTATTAAACGAGGAACAATTTAAGACCTCAACCACCAACGTGGACCGAGGATAAGTGACAGAAGGTAAGTGTTAACTTGAATATTTTAAAAGTGAGTTTACGAAAATGTACTAAGATGATATGTAAGAAAAATTTTTGAAAATTTCAGGGCTCTGAAGGAACCGCTGACGTATAGTATGCTAAGGATAATTACAAGAAACTAAAGGGAGCAAAAAACAGACTGAAAATCGCACTAAAAACCTAAAAATTTCGATGTTTTCTATTAAAATTGTGTCCCTAAGGTAAACTTTTGCGGGGGGACCTCTTTCCCCTCTAACAGAAATCGGATATTTTTATCACTTACAGACGGAGCTGAACCGCGAATGAGGTATCCACAGATTCGTCTCGGTCTAGACTATATTGTATTAAGAATTTAAAACGATAGGATGAAACACTACCAAGTGATAGGCGAAAAAGCGGAATATGCAGTACAAGAGTAGCTGGGCAGGTCAATTTTAAAAATTGAGTGATCAGAAAGGGCACAAATGGGGTATCGGCGTGTAGGGCTTGATGAGCACTACACGATAGGTGAAGAAACCGGAAGGGTCTCTATACAAAAAAGTGAAGTTAAGCTGCAAAAACTGATAAAAATGTTCTACGAACGACTTTTTGTGGTACAAACTGTGTTATATTTCAGAAACCTGAAGGATTATCTGCGTAAAAGTAGTATCGATAGAAAGGCCTGTAAACGACGAACAAACTAAGACCTCAATCACCAACGTGGACCGAGGATAGCAGACAGGATGGTAAGTATAAAGTTGCAATTTGGTATTTTTCAGCAAAAAATTAACGTTTTTTGTTATATAGTGCGTTATTATACACAAACCTGAAGGGTATACTACAAAAATTTACTATTGAATGAAAGGCTATTAAACGAGGAACAATTTAAGACCTCAACCACCAACGTGGACCGAGGATAAGTGACAGAAGGTAAGTGTTAACTTGAATATTTTAAAAGTGAGTTTACGAAAATGTACTAAGATGATATGTAAGAAAAATTTTTGAAAATTTCAGGGCTCTGAAGGAACCGCTGACGTATAGTATGCTAAGGATAATTACAAGAAACTAAAGGGAGCAAAAAACAGACTGAAAATCGCACTAAAAACCTAAAAATTTCGATGTTTTCTATTAAAATTGTGTTAAACGAGGAACAATTTAAGACCTCAACCACCAACGTGGACCGAGGATAAGTGACAGAAGGTAAGTGTTAACTTGAATATTTTAAAAGTGAGTTTACGAAAATGTACTAAGATGATATGTAAGAAAAATTTTTGAAAATTTCAGGGCTCTGAAGGAACCGCTGACGTATAGTATGCTAAGGATAATTACAAGAAACTAAAGGGAGCAAAAAACAGACTGAAAATCGCACTAAAAACCTAAAAATTTCGATGTTTTCTATTAAAATTGTGTCCCTAAGGTAAACTTTTGCGGGGGGACCTCTTTCCCCTCTAACAGAAATCGGATATTTTTATCACTTACAGACGGAGCTGAACCGCGAATGAGGTATCCACAGATTCGTCTCGGTCTAGACTATATTGTATTAAGAATTTAAAACGATAGGATGAAACACTACCAAGTGATAGGCGAAAAAGCGGAATATGCAGTACAAGAGTAGCTGGGCAGGTCAATTTTAAAAATTGAGTGATCAGAAAGGGCACAAATGGGGTATCGGCGTGTAGGGCTTGATGAGCACTACACGATAGGTGAAGAAACCGGAAGGGTCTCTATACAAAAAAGTGAAGTTAAGCTGCAAAAACTGATAAAAATGTTCTACGAACGACTTTTTGTGGTACAAACTGTGTTATATTTCAGAAACCTGAAGGATTATCTGCGTAAAAGTAGTATCGATAGAAAGGCCTGTAAACGACGAACAAACTAAGACCTCAATCACCAACGTGGACCGAGGATAGCAGACAGGATGGTAAGTATAAAGTTGCAATTTGGTATTTTTCAGCAAAAAATTAACGTTTTTTGTTATATAGTGCGTTATTATACACAAACCTGAAGGGTATACTACAAAAATTTACTATTGGATGAAAGGCTATTAAACGAGGAACAATTTAAGACCTCAACCACCAACGTGGACCGAGGATAAGTGACAGAAGGTAAGTGTTAACTTGAATATTTTAAAAGTGAGTTTACGAAAATGTACTAAGATGATATGTAAGAAAAATTTTTGAAAATTTCAGGGCTCTGAAGGAACCGCTGACGTATAGTATGCTAAGGATAATTACAAGAAACTAAAGGGAGCAAAAAACAGACTGAAAATCGCACTAAAAACCTAAAAATTTCGATGTTTTCTATTAAAATTGTGTCCCTAAGGTAAACTTTTGCGGGGGGACCTCTTTCCCCTCTAACAGAAATCGGATATTTTTATCACTTACAGACGGAGTTGAACCGCGAATGAGGTATCCACAGATTCGTCTCGGTCTAGACTATATTGTATTAAGAATTTAAAACGATAGGATGAAACACTACCAAGTGATAGGCGAAAAAGCGGAATATGCAGTACAAGAGTAGCTGGGCAGGTCAATTTTAAAAATTGAGTGATCAGAAAGGGCACAAATGGGGTATCGGCGTGTAGGGCTTGATGAGCACTACACGATAGGTGAAGAAACCGGAAGGGTCTCTATACAAAAAAGTGAAGTTAAGCTGCAAAAACTGATAAAAATGTTCTACGAACGACTTTTTGTGGTACAAACTGTGTTATATTTCAGAAACCTGAAGGATTATCTGCGTAAAAGTAGTATCGATAGAAAGGCCTGTAAACGACGAACAAACTAAGACCTCAATCACCAACGTGGACCGAGGATAGCAGACAGGATGGTAAGTATAAAGTTGCAATTTGGTATTTTTCAGCAAAAAATTAACGTTTTTTGTTATATAGTGCGTTATTATACACAAACCTGAAGGGTATACTACAAAAATTTACTATTGAATGAAAGGCTATTAAACGAGGAACAATTTAAGACCTCAACCACCAACGTGGACCGAGGATAAGTGACAGAAGGTAAGTGTTAACTTGAATATTTTAAAAGTGAGTTTACGAAAATGTACTAAGATGATATGTAAGAAAAATTTTTGAAAATTTCAGGGCTCTGAAGGAACCGCTGACGTATAGTATGCTAAGGATAATTACAAGAAACTAAAGGGAGCAAAAAACAGACTGAAAATCGCACTAAAAACCTAAAAATTTCGATGTTTTCTATTAAAATTGTGTCCCTAAGGTAAACTTTTGCGGGGGGACCTCTTTCCCCTCTAACAGAAATCGGATATTTTTATCACTTACAGACGGAGCTGAACCGCGAATGAGGTATCCACAGATTCGTCTCGGTCTAGACTATATTGTATTAAGAATTTAAAACGATAGGATGAAACACTACCAAGTGATAGGCGAAAAAGCGGAATATGCAGTACAAGAGTAGCTGGGCAGGTCAATTTTAAAAATTGAGTGATCAGAAAGGGCACAAATGGGGTATCGGCGTGTAGGGCTTGATGAGCACTACACGATAGGTGAAGAAACCGGAAGGGTCTCTATACAAAAAAGTGAAGTTAAGCTGCAAAAACTGATAAAAATGTTCTACGAACGACTTTTTGTGGTACAAACTGTGTTATATTTCAGAAACCTGAAGGATTATCTGCGTAAAAGTAGTATCGATAGAAAAGCCTGTAAACGACGAACAAACTAAGACCTCAATCACCAACGTGGACCGAGGATAGCAGACAGGATGGTAAGTATAAAGTTGCAATTTGGTATTTTTCAGCAAAAAATTAACGTT
Source organism: Leucoma salicis (assembly GCA_948253155.1). Taxonomy (NCBI): domain Eukaryota; kingdom Metazoa; phylum Arthropoda; class Insecta; order Lepidoptera; family Erebidae; genus Leucoma; species Leucoma salicis. The sequence goes on along the minus strand of OX411806.1, from coordinate 156,732 downwards.
TTTTGTTATATAGTGCGTTATTATACACAAACCTGAAGGGTATACTACAAAAATTTACTATTGAATGAAAGGCTATTAAACGAGGAACAATTTAAGACCTCAACCACCAACGTGGACCGAGGATAAGTGACAGAAGGTAAGTGTTAACTTGAATATTTTAAAAGTGAGTTTACGAAAATGTACTAAGATGATATGTAAGAAAAATTTTTGAAAATTTCAGGGCTCTGAAGGAACCGCTGACGTATAGTATGCTAAGGATAATTACAAGAAACTAAAGGGAGCAAAAAACAGACTGAAAATCGCACTAAAAACCTAAAAATTTCGATGTTTTCTATTAAAATTGTGTCCCTAAGGTAAACTTTTGCGGGGGGACCTCTTTCCCCTCTAACAGAAATCGGATATTTTTATCACTTACAGACGGAGCTGAACCGCGAATGAGGTATCCACAGATTCGTCTCGGTCTAGACTATATTGTATTAAGAATTTAAAACGATAGGATGAAACACTACCAAGTGATAGGCGAAAAAGCGGAATATGCAGTACAAGAGTAGCTGGGCAGGTCAATTTTAAAAATTGAGTGATCAGAAAGGGCACAAATGGGGTATCGGCGTGTAGGGCTTGATGAGCACTACACGATAGGTGAAGAAACCGGAAGGGTCTCTATACAAAAAAGTGAAGTTAAGCTGCAAAAACTGATAAAAATGTTCTACGAACGACTTTTTGTGGTACAAACTGTGTTATATTTCAGAAACCTGAAGGATTATCTGCGTAAAAGTAGTATCGATAGAAAGGCCTGTAAACGACGAACAAACTAAGACCTCAATCACCAACGTGGACCGAGGATAGCAGACAGGATGGTAAGTATAAAGTTGCAATTTGGTATTTTTCAGCAAAAAATTAACGTTTTTTGTTATATAGTGCGTTATTATACACAAACCTGAAGGGTATACTACAAAAATTTACTATTGGATGAAAGGCTATTAAACGAGGAACAATTTAAGACCTCAACCACCAACGTGGACCGAGGATAAGTGACAGAAGGTAAGTGTTAACTTGAATATTTTAAAAGTGAGTTTACGAAAATGTACTAAGATGATATGTAAGAAAAATTTTTGAAAATTTCAGGGCTCTGAAGGAACCGCTGACGTATAGTATGCTAAGGATAATTACAAGAAACTAAAGGGAGCAAAAAACAGACTGAAAATCGCACTAAAAACCTAAAAATTTCGATGTTTTCTATTAAAATTGTGTCCCTAAGGTAAACTTTTGCGGGGGGACCTCTTTCCCCTCTAACAGAAATCGGATATTTTTATCACTTACAGACGGAGTTGAACCGCGAATGAGGTATCCACAGATTCGTCTCGGTCTAGACTATATTGTATTAAGAATTTAAAACGATAGGATGAAACACTACCAAGTGATAGGCGAAAAAGCGGAATATGCAGTACAAGAGTAGCTGGGCAGGTCAATTTTAAAAATTGAGTGATCAGAAAGGGCACAAATGGGGTATCGGCGTGTAGGGCTTGATGAGCACTACACGATAGGTGAAGAAACCGGAAGGGTCTCTATACAAAAAAGTGAAGTTAAGCTGCAAAAACTGATAAAAATGTTCTACGAACGACTTTTTGTGGTACAAACTGTGTTATATTTCAGAAACCTGAAGGATTATCTGCGTAAAAGTAGTATCGATAGAAAGGCCTGTAAACGACGAACAAACTAAGACCTCAATCACCAACGTGGACCGAGGATAGCAGACAGGATGGTAAGTATAAAGTTGCAATTTGGTATTTTTCAGCAAAAAATTAACGTTTTTTGTTATATAGTGCGTTATTATACACAAACCTGAAGGGTATACTACAAAAATTTACTATTGAATGAAAGGCTATTAAACGAGGAACAATTTAAGACCTCAACCACCAACGTGGACCGAGGATAAGTGACAGAAGGTAAGTGTTAACTTGAATATTTTAAAAGTGAGTTTACGAAAATGTACTAAGATGATATGTAAGAAAAATTTTTGAAAATTTCAGGGCTCTGAAGGAACCGCTGACGTATAGTATGCTAAGGATAATTACAAGAAACTAAAGGGAGCAAAAAACAGACTGAAAATCGCACTAAAAACCTAAAAATTTCGATGTTTTCTATTAAAATTGTGTCCCTAAGGTAAACTTTTGCGGGGGGACCTCTTTCCCCTCTAACAGAAATCGGATATTTTTATCACTTACAGACGGAGCTGAACCGCGAATGAGGTATCCACAGATTCGTCTCGGTCTAGACTATATTGTATTAAGAATTTAAAACGATAGGATGAAACACTACCAAGTGATAGGCGAAAAAGCGGAATATGCAGTACAAGAGTAGCTGGGCAGGTCAATTTTAAAAATTGAGTGATCAGAAAGGGCACAAATGGGGTATCGGCGTGTAGGGCTTGATGAGCACTACACGATAGGTGAAGAAACCGGAAGGGTCTCTATACAAAAAAGTGAAGTTAAGCTGCAAAAACTGATAAAAATGTTCTACGAACGACTTTTTGTGGTACAAACTGTGTTATATTTCAGAAACCTGAAGGATTATCTGCGTAAAAGTAGTATCGATAGAAAGGCCTGTAAACGACGAACAAACTAAGACCTCAATCACCAACGTGGACCGAGGATAGCAGACAGGATGGTAAGTATAAAGTTGCAATTTGGTATTTTTCAGCAAAAAATTAACGTTTTTTGTTATATAGTGCGTTATTATACACAAACCTGAAGGGTATACTACAAAAATTTACTATTGGATGAAAGGCTATTAAACGAGGAACAATTTAAGACCTCAACCACCAACGTGGACCGAGGATAAGTGACAGAAGGTAAGTGTTAACTTGAATATTTTAAAAGTGAGTTTACGAAAATGTACTAAGATGATATGTAAGAAAAATTTTTGAAAATTTCAGGGCTCTGAAGGAACCGCTGACGTATAGTATGCTAAGGATAATTACAAGAAACTAAAGGGAGCAAAAAACAGACTGAAAATCGCACTAAAAACCTAAAAATTTCGATGTTTTCTATTAAAATTGTGTCCCTAAGGTAAACTTTTGCGGGGGGACCTCTTTCCCCTCTAACAGAAATCGGATATTTTTATCACTTACAGACGGAGTTGAACCGCGAATGAGGTATCCACAGATTCGTCTCGGTCTAGACTATATTGTATTAAGAATTTAAAACGATAGGATGAAACACTACCAAGTGATAGGCGAAAAAGCGGAATATGCAGTACAAGAGTAGCTGGGCAGGTCAATTTTAAAAATTGAGTGATCAGAAAGGGCACAAATGGGGTATCGGCGTGTAGGGCTTGATGAGCACTACACGATAGGTGAAGAAACCGGAAGGGTCTCTATACAAAAAAGTGAAGTTAAGCTGCAAAAACTGATAAAAATGTTCTACGAACGACTTTTTGTGGTACAAACTGTGTTATATTTCAGAAACCTGAAGGATTATCTGCGTAAAAGTAGTATCGATAGAAAGGCCTGTAAACGACGAACAAACTAAGACCTCAATCACCAACGTGGACCGAGGATAGCAGACAGGATGGTAAGTATAAAGTTGCAATTTGGTATTTTTCAGCAAAAAATTAACGTTTTTTGTTATATAGTGCGTTATTATACACAAACCTGAAGGGTATACTACAAAAATTTACTATTGAATGAAAGGCTATTAAACGAGGAACAATTTAAGACCTCAACCACCAACGTGGACCGAGGATAAGTGACAGAAGGTAAGTGTTAACTTGAATATTTTAAAAGTGAGTTTACGAAAATGTACTAAGATGATATGTAAGAAAAATTTTTGAAAATTTCAGGGCTCTGAAGGAACCGCTGACGTATAGTATGCTAAGGATAATTACAAGAAACTAAAGGGAGCAAAAAACAGACTGAAAATCGCACTAAAAACCTAAAAATTTCGATGTTTTCTATTAAAATTGTGTCCCTAAGGTAAACTTTTGCGGGGGGACCTCTTTCCCCTCTAACAGAAATCGGATATTTTTATCACTTACAGACGGAGCTGAACCGCGAATGAGGTATCCACAGATTCGTCTCGGTCTAGACTATATTGTATTAAGAATTTAAAACGATAGGATGAAACACTACCAAGTGATAGGCGAAAAAGCGGAATATGCAGTACAAGAGTAGCTGGGCAGGTCAATTTTAAAAATTGAGTGATCAGAAAGGGCACAAATGGGGTATCGGCGTGTAGGGCTTGATGAGCACTACACGATAGGTGAAGAAACCGGAAGGGTCTCTATACAAAAAAGTGAAGTTAAGCTGCAAAAACTGATAAAAATGTTCTACGAACGACTTTTTGTGGTACAAACTGTGTTATATTTCAGAAACCTGAAGGATTATCTGCGTAAAAGTAGTATCGATAGAAAGGCCTGTAAACGACGAACAAACTAAGACCTCAATCACCAACGTGGACCGAGGATAGCAGACAGGATGGTAAGTATAAAGTTGCAATTTGGTATTTTTCAGCAAAAAATTAACGTTTTTTGTTATATAGTGCGTTATTATACACAAACCTGAAGGGTATACTACAAAAATTTACTATTGGATGAAAGGCTATTAAACGAGGAACAATTTAAGACCTCAACCACCAACGTGGACCGAGGATAAGTGACAGAAGGTAAGTGTTAACTTGAATATTTTAAAAGTGAGTTTACGAAAATGTACTAAGATGATATGTAAGAAAAATTTTTGAAAATTTCAGGGCTCTGAAGGAACCGCTGACGTATAGTATGCTAAGGATAATTACAAGAAACTAAAGGGAGCAAAAAACAGACTGAAAATCGCACTAAAAACCTAAAAATTTCGATGTTTTCTATTAAAATTGTGTCCCTAAGGTAAACTTTTGCGGGGGGACCTCTTTCCCCTCTAACAGAAATCGGATATTTTTATCACTTACAGACGGAGTTGAACCGCGAATGAGGTATCCACAGATTCGTCTCGGTCTAGACTATATTGTATTAAGAATTTAAAACGATAGGATGAAACACTACCAAGTGATAGGCGAAAAAGCGGAATATGCAGTACAAGAGTAGCTGGGCAGGTCAATTTTAAAAATTGAGTGATCAGAAAGGGCACAAATGGGGTATCGGCGTGTAGGGCTTGATGAGCACTACACGATAGGTGAAGAAACCGGAAGGGTCTCTATACAAAAAAGTGAAGTTAAGCTGCAAAAACTGATAAAAATGTTCTACGAACGACTTTTTGTGGTACAAACTGTGTTATATTTCAGAAACCTGAAGGATTATCTGCGTAAAAGTAGTATCGATAGAAAGGCCTGTAAACGACGAACAAACTAAGACCTCAATCACCAACGTGGACCGAGGATAGCAGACAGGATGGTAAGTATAAAGTTGCAATTTGGTATTTTTCAGCAAAAAATTAACGTTTTTTGTTATATAGTGCGTTATTATACACAAACCTGAAGGGTATACTACAAAAATTTACTATTGGATGAAAGGCTATTAAACGAGGAACAATTTAAGACCTCAACCACCAACGTGGACCGAGGATAAGTGACAGAAGGTAAGTGTTAACTTGAATATTTTAAAAGTGAGTTTACGAAAATGTACTAAGATGATATGTAAGAAAAATTTTTGAAAATTTCAGGGCTCTGAAGGAACCGCTGACGTATAGTATGCTAAGGATAATTACAAGAAACTAAAGGGAGCAAAAAACAGACTGAAAATCGCACTAAAAACCTAAAAATTTCGATGTTTTCTATTAAAATTGTGTCCCTAAGGTAAACTTTTGCGGGGGGACCTCTTTCCCCTCTAACAGAAATCGGATATTTTTATCACTTACAGACGGAGCTGAACCGCGAATGAGGTATCCACAGATTCGTCTCGGTCTAGACTATATTGTATTAAGAATTTAAAACGATAGGATGAAACACTACCAAGTGATAGGCGAAAAAGCGGAATATGCAGTACAAGAGTAGCTGGGCAGGTCAATTTTAAAAATTGAGTGATCAGAAAGGGCACAAATGGGGTATCGGCGTGTAGGGCTTGATGAGCACTACACGATAGGTGAAGAAACCGGAAGGGTCTCTATACAAAAAAGTGAAGTTAAGCTGCAAAAACTGATAAAAATGTTCTACGAACGACTTTTTGTGGTACAAACTGTGTTATATTTCAGAAACCTGAAGGATTATCTGCGTAAAAGTAGTATCGATAGAAAGGCCTGTAAACGACGAACAAACTAAGACCTCAATCACCAACGTGGACCGAGGATAGCAGACAGGATGGTAAGTATAAAGTTGCAATTTGGTATTTTTCAGCAAAAAATTAACGTTTTTTGTTATATAGTGCGTTATTATACACAAACCTGAAGGGTATACTACAAAAATTTACTATTGGATGAAAGGCTATTAAACGAGGAACAATTTAAGACCTCAACCACCAACGTGGACCGAGGATAAGTGACAGAAGGTAAGTGTTAACTTGAATATTTTAAAAGTGAGTTTACGAAAATGTACTAAGATGATATGTAAGAAAAATTTTTGAAAATTTCAGGGCTCTGAAGGAACCGCTGACGTATAGTATGCTAAGGATAATTACAAGAAACTAAAGGGAGCAAAAAACAGACTGAAAATCGCACTAAAAACCTAAAAATTTCGATGTTTTCTATTAAAATTGTGTCCCTAAGGTAAACTTTTGCGGGGGGACCTCTTTCCCCTCTAACAGAAATCGGATATTTTTATCACTTACAGACGGAGTTGAACCGCGAATGAGGTATCCACAGATTCGTCTCGGTCTAGACTATATTGTATTAAGAATTTAAAACGATAGGATGAAACACTACCAAGTGATAGGCGAAAAAGCGGAATATGCAGTACAAGAGTAGCTGGGCAGGTCAATTTTAAAAATTGAGTGATCAGAAAGGGCACAAATGGGGTATCGGCGTGTAGGGCTTGATGAGCACTACACGATAGGTGAAGAAACCGGAAGGGTCTCTATACAAAAAAGTGAAGTTAAGCTGCAAAAACTGATAAAAATGTTCTACGAACGACTTTTTGTGGTACAAACTGTGTTATATTTCAGAAACCTGAAGGATTATCTGCGTAAAAGTAGTATCGATAGAAAGGCCTGTAAACGACGAACAAACTAAGACCTCAATCACCAACGTGGACCGAGGATAGCAGACAGGATGGTAAGTATAAAGTTGCAATTTGGTATTTTTCAGCAAAAAATTAACGTTTTTTGTTATATAGTGCGTTATTATACACAAACCTGAAGGGTATACTACAAAAATTTACTATTGAATGAAAGGCTATTAAACGAGGAACAATTTAAGACCTCAACCACCAACGTGGACCGAGGATAAGTGACAGAAGGTAAGTGTTAACTTGAATATTTTAAAAGTGAGTTTACGAAAATGTACTAAGATGATATGTAAGAAAAATTTTTGAAAATTTCAGGGCTCTGAAGGAACCGCTGACGTATAGTATGCTAAGGATAATTACAAGAAACTAAAGGGAGCAAAAAACAGACTGAAAATCGCACTAAAAACCTAAAAATTTCGATGTTTTCTATTAAAATTGTGTCCCTAAGGTAAACTTTTGCGGGGGGACCTCTTTCCCCTCTAACAGAAATCGGATATTTTTATCACTTACAGACGGAGCTGAACCGCGAATGAGGTATCCACAGATTCGTCTCGGTCTAGACTATATTGTATTAAGAATTTAAAACGATAGGATGAAACACTACCAAGTGATAGGCGAAAAAGCGGAATATGCAGTACAAGAGTAGCTGGGCAGGTCAATTTTAAAAATTGAGTGATCAGAAAGGGCACAAATGGGGTATCGGCGTGTAGGGCTTGATGAGCACTACACGATAGGTGAAGAAACCGGAAGGGTCTCTATACAAAAAAGTGAAGTTAAGCTGCAAAAACTGATAAAAATGTTCTACGAACGACTTTTTGTGGTACAAACTGTGTTATATTTCAGAAACCTGAAGGATTATCTGCGTAAAAGTAGTATCGATAGAAAGGCCTGTAAACGACGAACAAACTAAGACCTCAATCACCAACGTGGACCGAGGATAGCAGACAGGATGGTAAGTATAAAGTTGCAATTTGGTATTTTTCAGCAAAAAATTAACGTTTTTTGTTATATAGTGCGTTATTATACACAAACCTGAAGGGTATACTACAAAAATTTACTATTGGATGAAAGGCTATTAAACGAGGAACAATTTAAGACCTCAACCACCAACGTGGACCGAGGATAAGTGACAGAAGGTAAGTGTTAACTTGAATATTTTAAAAGTGAGTTTACGAAAATGTACTAAGATGATATGTAAGAAAAATTTTTGAAAATTTCAGGGCTCTGAAGGAACCGCTGACGTATAGTATGCTAAGGATAATTACAAGAAACTAAAGGGAGCAAAAAACAGACTGAAAATCGCACTAAAAACCTAAAAATTTCGATGTTTTCTATTAAAATTGTGTCCCTAAGGTAAACTTTTGCGGGGGGACCTCTTTCCCCTCTAACAGAAATCGGATATTTTTATCACTTACAGACGGAGCTGAACCGCGAATGAGGTATCCACAGATTCGTCTCGGTCTAGACTATATTGTATTAAGAATTTAAAACGATAGGATGAAACACTACCAAGTGATAGGCGAAAAAGCGGAATATGCAGTACAAGAGTAGCTGGGCAGGTCAATTTTAAAAATTGAGTGATCAGAAAGGGCACAAATGGGGTATCGGCGTGTAGGGCTTGATGAGCACTACACGATAGGTGAAGAAACCGGAAGGGTCTCTATACAAAAAAGTGAAGTTAAGCTGCAAAAACTGATAAAAATGTTCTACGAACGACTTTTTGTGGTACAAACTGTGTTATATTTCAGAAACCTGAAGGATTATCTGCGTAAAAGTAGTATCGATAGAAAGGCCTGTAAACGACGAACAAACTAAGACCTCAATCACCAACGTGGACCGAGGATAGCAGACAGGATGGTAAGTATAAAGTTGCAATTTGGTATTTTTCAGCAAAAAATTAACGTTTTTTGTTATATAGTGCGTTATTATACACAAACCTGAAGGGTATACTACAAAAATTTACTATTGGATGAAAGGCTATTAAACGAGGAACAATTTAAGACCTCAACCACCAACGTGGACCGAGGATAAGTGACAGAAGGTAAGTGTTAACTTGAATATTTTAAAAGTGAGTTTACGAAAATGTACTAAGATGATATGTAAGAAAAATTTTTGAAAATTTCAGGGCTCTGAAGGAACCGCTGACGTATAGTATGCTAAGGATAATTACAAGAAACTAAAGGGAGCAAAAAACAGACTGAAAATCGCACTAAAAACCTAAAAATTTCGATGTTTTCTATTAAAATTGTGTCCCTAAGGTAAACTTTTGCGGGGGGACCTCTTTCCCCTCTAACAGAAATCGGATATTTTTATCACTTACAGACGGAGTTGAACCGCGAATGAGGTATCCACAGATTCGTCTCGGTCTAGACTATATTGTATTAAGAATTTAAAACGATAGGATGAAACACTACCAAGTGATAGGCGAAAAAGCGGAATATGCAGTACAAGAGTAGCTGGGCAGGTCAATTTTAAAAATTGAGTGATCAGAAAGGGCACAAATGGGGTATCGGCGTGTAGGGCTTGATGAGCACTACACGATAGGTGAAGAAACCGGAAGGGTCTCTATACAAAAAAGTGAAGTTAAGCTGCAAAAACTGATAAAAATGTTCTACGAACGACTTTTTGTGGTACAAACTGTGTTATATTTCAGAAACCTGAAGGATTATCTGCGTAAAAGTAGTATCGATAGAAAGGCCTGTAAACGACGAACAAACTAAGACCTCAATCACCAACGTGGACCGAGGATAGCAGACAGGATGGTAAGTATAAAGTTGCAATTTGGTATTTTTCAGCAAAAAATTAACGTTTTTTGTTATATAGTGCGTTATTATACACAAACCTGAAGGGTATACTACAAAAATTTACTATTGAATGAAAGGCTATTAAACGAGGAACAATTTAAGACCTCAACCACCAACGTGGACCGAGGATAAGTGACAGAAGGTAAGTGTTAACTTGAATATTTTAAAAGTGAGTTTACGAAAATGTACTAAGATGATATGTAAGAAAAATTTTTGAAAATTTCAGGGCTCTGAAGGAACCGCTGACGTATAGTATGCTAAGGATAATTACAAGAAACTAAAGGGAGCAAAAAACAGACTGAAAATCGCACTAAAAACCTAAAAATTTCGATGTTTTCTATTAAAATTGTGTCCCTAAGGTAAACTTTTGCGGGGGGACCTCTTTCCCCTCTAACAGAAATCGGATATTTTTATCACTTACAGACGGAGCTGAACCGCGAATGAGGTATCCACAGATTCGTCTCGGTCTAGACTATATTGTATTAAGAATTTAAAACGATAGGATGAAACACTACCAAGTGATAGGCGAAAAAGCGGAATATGCAGTACAAGAGTAGCTGGGCAGGTCAATTTTAAAAATTGAGTGATCAGAAAGGGCACAAATGGGGTATCGGCGTGTAGGGCTTGATGAGCACTACACGATAGGTGAAGAAACCGGAAGGGTCTCTATACAAAAAAGTGAAGTTAAGCTGCAAAAACTGATAAAAATGTTCTACGAACGACTTTTTGTGGTACAAACTGTGTTATATTTCAGAAACCTGAAGGATTATCTGCGTAAAAGTAGTATCGATAGAAAGGCCTGTAAACGACGAACAAACTAAGACCTCAATCACCAACGTGGACCGAGGATAGCAGACAGGATGGTAAGTATAAAGTTGCAATTTGGTATTTTTCAGCAAAAAATTAACGTTTTTTGTTATATAGTGCGTTATTATACACAAACCTGAAGGGTATACTACAAAAATTTACTATTGGATGAAAGGCTATTAAACGAGGAACAATTTAAGACCTCAACCACCAACGTGGACCGAGGATAAGTGACAGAAGGTAAGTGTTAACTTGAATATTTTAAAAGTGAGTTTACGAAAATGTACTAAGATGATATGTAAGAAAAATTTTTGAAAATTTCAGGGCTCTGAAGGAACCGCTGACGTATAGTATGCTAAGGATAATTACAAGAAACTAAAGGGAGCAAAAAACAGACTGAAAATCGCACTAAAAACCTAAAAATTTCGATGTTTTCTATTAAAATTGTGTCCCTAAGGTAAACTTTTGCGGGGGGACCTCTTTCCCCTCTAACAGAAATCGGATATTTTTATCACTTACAGACGGAGTTGAACCGCGAATGAGGTATCCACAGATTCGTCTCGGTCTAGACTATATTGTATTAAGAATTTAAAACGATAGGATGAAACACTACCAAGTGATAGGCGAAAAAGCGGAATATGCAGTACAAGAGTAGCTGGGCAGGTCAATTTTAAAAATTGAGTGATCAGAAAGGGCACAAATGGGGTATCGGCGTGTAGGGCTTGATGAGCACTACACGATAGGTGAAGAAACCGGAAGGGTCTCTATACAAAAAAGTGAAGTTAAGCTGCAAAAACTGATAAAAATGTTCTACGAACGACTTTTTGTGGTACAAACTGTGTTATATTTCAGAAACCTGAAGGATTATCTGCGTAAAAGTAGTATCGATAGAAAGGCCTGTAAACGACGAACAAACTAAGACCTCAATCACCAACGTGGACCGAGGATAGCAGACAGGATGGTAAGTATAAAGTTGCAATTTGGTATTTTTCAGCAAAAAATTAACGTTTTTTGTTATATAGTGCGTTATTATACACAAACCTGAAGGGTATACTACAAAAATTTACTATTGAATGAAAGGCTATTAAACGAGGAACAATTTAAGACCTCAACCACCAACGTGGACCGAGGATAAGTGACAGAAGGTAAGTGTTAACTTGAATATTTTAAAAGTGAGTTTACGAAAATGTACTAAGATGATATGTAAGAAAAATTTTTGAAAATTTCAGGGCTCTGAAGGAACCGCTGACGTATAGTATGCTAAGGATAATTACAAGAAACTAAAGGGAGCAAAAAACAGACTGAAAATCGCACTAAAAACCTAAAAATTTCGATGTTTTCTATTAAAATTGTGTCCCTAAGGTAAACTTTTGCGGGGGGACCTCTTTCCCCTCTAACAGAAATCGGATATTTTTATCACTTACAGACGGAGCTGAACCGCGAATGAGGTATCCACAGATTCGTCTCGGTCTAGACTATATTGTATTAAGAATTTAAAACGATAGGATGAAACACTACCAAGTGATAGGCGAAAAAGCGGAATATGCAGTACAAGAGTAGCTGGGCAGGTCAATTTTAAAAATTGAGTGATCAGAAAGGGCACAAATGGGGTATCGGCGTGTAGGGCTTGATGAGCACTACACGATAGGTGAAGAAACCGGAAGGGTCTCTATACAAAAAAGTGAAGTTAAGCTGCAAAAACTGATAAAAATGTTCTACGAACGACTTTTTGTGGTACAAACTGTGTTATATTTCAGAAACCTGAAGGATTATCTGCGTAAAAGTAGTATCGATAGAAAGGCCTGTAAACGACGAACAAACTAAGACCTCAATCACCAACGTGGACCGAGGATAGCAGACAGGATGGTAAGTATAAAGTTGCAATTTGGTATTTTTCAGCAAAAAATTAACGTTTTTTGTTATATAGTGCGTTATTATACACAAACCTGAAGGGTATACTACAAAAATTTACTATTGGATGAAAGGCTATTAAACGAGGAACAATTTAAGACCTCAACCACCAACGTGGACCGAGGATAAGTGACAGAAGGTAAGTGTTAACTTGAATATTTTAAAAGTGAGTTTACGAAAATGTACTAAGATGATATGTAAGAAAAATTTTTGAAAATTTCAGGGCTCTGAAGGAACCGCTGACGTATAGTATGCTAAGGATAATTACAAGAAACTAAAGGGAGCAAAAAACAGACTGAAAATCGCACTAAAAACCTAAAAATTTCGATGTTTTCTATTAAAATTGTGTCCCTAAGGTAAACTTTTGCGGGGGGACCTCTTTCCCCTCTAACAGAAATCGGATATTTTTATCACTTACAGACGGAGTTGAACCGCGAATGAGGTATCCACAGATTCGTCTCGGTCTAGACTATATTGTATTAAGAATTTAAAACGATAGGATGAAACACTACCAAGTGATAGGCGAAAAAGCGGAATATGCAGTACAAGAGTAGCTGGGCAGGTCAATTTTAAAAATTGAGTGATCAGAAAGGGCACAAATGGGGTATCGGCGTGTAGGGCTTGATGAGCACTACACGATAGGTGAAGAAACCGGAAGGGTCTCTATACAAAAAAGTGAAGTTAAGCTGCAAAAACTGATAAAAATGTTCTACGAACGACTTTTTGTGGTACAAACTGTGTTATATTTCAGAAACCTGAAGGATTATCTGCGTAAAAGTAGTATCGATAGAAAGGCCTGTAAACGACGAACAAACTAAGACCTCAATCACCAACGTGGACCGAGGATAGCAGACAGGATGGTAAGTATAAAGTTGCAATTTGGTATTTTTCAGCAAAAAATTAACGTTTTTTGTTATATAGTGCGTTATTATACACAAACCTGAAGGGTATACTACAAAAATTTACTATTGAATGAAAGGCTATTAAACGAGGAACAATTTAAGACCTCAACCACCAACGTGGACCGAGGATAAGTGACAGAAGGTAAGTGTTAACTTGAATATTTTAAAAGTGAGTTTACGAAAATGTACTAAGATGATATGTAAGAAAAATTTTTGAAAATTTCAGGGCTCTGAAGGAACCGCTGACGTATAGTATGCTAAGGATAATTACAAGAAACTAAAGGGAGCAAAAAACAGACTGAAAATCGCACTAAAAACCTAAAAATTTCGATGTTTTCTATTAAAATTGTGTCCCTAAGGTAAACTTTTGCGGGGGGACCTCTTTCCCCTCTAACAGAAATCGGATATTTTTATCACTTACAGACGGAGCTGAACCGCGAATGAGGTATCCACAGATTCGTCTCGGTCTAGACTATATTGTATTAAGAATTTAAAACGATAGGATGAAACACTACCAAGTGATAGGCGAAAAAGCGGAATATGCAGTACAAGAGTAGCTGGGCAGGTCAATTTTAAAAATTGAGTGATCAGAAAGGGCACAAATGGGGTATCGGCGTGTAGGGCTTGATGAGCACTACACGATAGGTGAAGAAACCGGAAGGGTCTCTATACAAAAAAGTGAAGTTAAGCTGCAAAAACTGATAAAAATGTTCTACGAACGACTTTTTGTGGTACAAACTGTGTTATATTTCAGAAACCTGAAGGATTATCTGCGTAAAAGTAGTATCGATAGAAAGGCCTGTAAACGACGAACAAACTAAGACCTCAATCACCAACGTGGACCGAGGATAGCAGACAGGATGGTAAGTATAAAGTTGCAATTTGGTATTTTTCAGCAAAAAATTAACGTTTTTTGTTATATAGTGCGTTATTATACACAAACCTGAAGGGTATACTACAAAAATTTACTATTGGATGAAAGGCTATTAAACGAGGAACAATTTAAGACCTCAACCACCAACGTGGACCGAGGATAAGTGACAGAAGGTAAGTGTTAACTTGAATATTTTAAAAGTGAGTTTACGAAAATGTACTAAGATGATATGTAAGAAAAATTTTTGAAAATTTCAGGGCTCTGAAGGAACCGCTGACGTATAGTATGCTAAGGATAATTACAAGAAACTAAAGGGAGCAAAAAACAGACTGAAAATCGCACTAAAAACCTAAAAATTTCGATGTTTTCTATTAAAATTGTGTCCCTAAGGTAAACTTTTGCGGGGGGACCTCTTTCCCCTCTAACAGAAATCGGATATTTTTATCACTTACAGACGGAGTTGAACCGCGAATGAGGTATCCACAGATTCGTCTCGGTCTAGACTATATTGTATTAAGAATTTAAAACGATAGGATGAAACACTACCAAGTGATAGGCGAAAAAGCGGAATATGCAGTACAAGAGTAGCTGGGCAGGTCAATTTTAAAAATTGAGTGATCAGAAAGGGCACAAATGGGGTATCGGCGTGTAGGGCTTGATGAGCACTACACGATAGGTGAAGAAACCGGAAGGGTCTCTATACAAAAAAGTGAAGTTAAGCTGCAAAAACTGATAAAAATGTTCTACGAACGACTTTTTGTGGTACAAACTGTGTTATATTTCAGAAACCTGAAGGATTATCTGCGTAAAAGTAGTATCGATAGAAAGGCCTGTAAACGACGAACAAACTAAGACCTCAATCACCAACGTGGACCGAGGATAGCAGACAGGATGGTAAGTATAAAGTTGCAATTTGGTATTTTTCAGCAAAAAATTAACGTTTTTTGTTATATAGTGCGTTATTATACACAAACCTGAAGGGTATACTACAAAAATTTACTATTGAATGAAAGGCTATTAAACGAGGAACAATTTAAGACCTCAACCACCAACGTGGACCGAGGATAAGTGACAGAAGGTAAGTGTTAACTTGAATATTTTAAAAGTGAGTTTACGAAAATGTACTAAGATGATATGTAAGAAAAATTTTTGAAAATTTCAGGGCTCTGAAGGAACCGCTGACGTATAGTATGCTAAGGATAATTACAAGAAACTAAAGGGAGCAAAAAACAGACTGAAAATCGCACTAAAAACCTAAAAATTTCGATGTTTTCTATTAAAATTGTGTTAAACGAGGAACAATTTAAGACCTCAACCACCAACGTGGACCGAGGATAAGTGACAGAAGGTAAGTGTTAACTTGAATATTTTAAAAGTGAGTTTACGAAAATGTACTAAGATGATATGTAAGAAAAATTTTTGAAAATTTCAGGGCTCTGAAGGAACCGCTGACGTATAGTATGCTAAGGATAATTACAAGAAACTAAAGGGAGCAAAAAACAGACTGAAAATCGCACTAAAAACCTAAAAATTTCGATGTTTTCTATTAAAATTGTGTCCCTAAGGTAAACTTTTGCGGGGGGACCTCTTTCCCCTCTAACAGAAATCGGATATTTTTATCACTTACAGACGGAGCTGAACCGCGAATGAGGTATCCACAGATTCGTCTCGGTCTAGACTATATTGTATTAAGAATTTAAAACGATAGGATGAAACACTACCAAGTGATAGGCGAAAAAGCGGAATATGCAGTACAAGAGTAGCTGGGCAGGTCAATTTTAAAAATTGAGTGATCAGAAAGGGCACAAATGGGGTATCGGCGTGTAGGGCTTGATGAGCACTACACGATAGGTGAAGAAACCGGAAGGGTCTCTATACAAAAAAGTGAAGTTAAGCTGCAAAAACTGATAAAAATGTTCTACGAACGACTTTTTGTGGTACAAACTGTGTTATATTTCAGAAACCTGAAGGATTATCTGCGTAAAAGTAGTATCGATAGAAAGGCCTGTAAACGACGAACAAACTAAGACCTCAATCACCAACGTGGACCGAGGATAGCAGACAGGATGGTAAGTATAAAGTTGCAATTTGGTATTTTTCAGCAAAAAATTAACGTTTTTTGTTATATAGTGCGTTATTATACACAAACCTGAAGGGTATACTACAAAAATTTACTATTGGATGAAAGGCTATTAAACGAGGAACAATTTAAGACCTCAACCACCAACGTGGACCGAGGATAAGTGACAGAAGGTAAGTGTTAACTTGAATATTTTAAAAGTGAGTTTACGAAAATGTACTAAGATGATATGTAAGAAAAATTTTTGAAAATTTCAGGGCTCTGAAGGAACCGCTGACGTATAGTATGCTAAGGATAATTACAAGAAACTAAAGGGAGCAAAAAACAGACTGAAAATCGCACTAAAAACCTAAAAATTTCGATGTTTTCTATTAAAATTGTGTCCCTAAGGTAAACTTTTGCGGGGGGACCTCTTTCCCCTCTAACAGAAATCGGATATTTTTATCACTTACAGACGGAGTTGAACCGCGAATGAGGTATCCACAGATTCGTCTCGGTCTAGACTATATTGTATTAAGAATTTAAAACGATAGGATGAAACACTACCAAGTGATAGGCGAAAAAGCGGAATATGCAGTACAAGAGTAGCTGGGCAGGTCAATTTTAAAAATTGAGTGATCAGAAAGGGCACAAATGGGGTATCGGCGTGTAGGGCTTGATGAGCACTACACGATAGGTGAAGAAACCGGAAGGGTCTCTATACAAAAAAGTGAAGTTAAGCTGCAAAAACTGATAAAAATGTTCTACGAACGACTTTTTGTGGTACAAACTGTGTTATATTTCAGAAACCTGAAGGATTATCTGCGTAAAAGTAGTATCGATAGAAAGGCCTGTAAACGACGAACAAACTAAGACCTCAATCACCAACGTGGACCGAGGATAGCAGACAGGATGGTAAGTATAAAGTTGCAATTTGGTATTTTTCAGCAAAAAATTAACGTTTTTTGTTATATAGTGCGTTATTATACACAAACCTGAAGGGTATACTACAAAAATTTACTATTGAATGAAAGGCTATTAAACGAGGAACAATTTAAGACCTCAACCACCAACGTGGACCGAGGATAAGTGACAGAAGGTAAGTGTTAACTTGAATATTTTAAAAGTGAGTTTACGAAAATGTACTAAGATGATATGTAAGAAAAATTTTTGAAAATTTCAGGGCTCTGAAGGAACCGCTGACGTATAGTATGCTAAGGATAATTACAAGAAACTAAAGGGAGCAAAAAACAGACTGAAAATCGCACTAAAAACCTAAAAATTTCGATGTTTTCTATTAAAATTGTGTCCCTAAGGTAAACTTTTGCGGGGGGACCTCTTTCCCCTCTAACAGAAATCGGATATTTTTATCACTTACAGACGGAGCTGAACCGCGAATGAGGTATCCACAGATTCGTCTCGGTCTAGACTATATTGTATTAAGAATTTAAAACGATAGGATGAAACACTACCAAGTGATAGGCGAAAAAGCGGAATATGCAGTACAAGAGTAGCTGGGCAGGTCAATTTTAAAAATTGAGTGATCAGAAAGGGCACAAATGGGGTATCGGCGTGTAGGGCTTGATGAGCACTACACGATAGGTGAAGAAACCGGAAGGGTCTCTATACAAAAAAGTGAAGTTAAGCTGCAAAAACTGATAAAAATGTTCTACGAACGACTTTTTGTGGTACAAACTGTGTTATATTTCAGAAACCTGAAGGATTATCTGCGTAAAAGTAGTATCGATAGAAAGGCCTGTAAACGACGAACAAACTAAGACCTCAATCACCAACGTGGACCGAGGATAGCAGACAGGATGGTAAGTATAAAGTTGCAATTTGGTATTTTTCAGCAAAAAATTAACGTTTTTTGTTATATAGTGCGTTATTATACACAAACCTGAAGGGTATACTACAAAAATTTACTATTGAATGAAAGGCTATTAAACGAGGAACAATTTAAGACCTCAACCACCAACGTGGACCGAGGATAAGTGACAGAAGGTAAGTGTTAACTTGAATATTTTAAAAGTGAGTTTACGAAAATGTACTAAGATGATATGTAAGAAAAATTTTTGAAAATTTCAGGGCTCTGAAGGAACCGCTGACGTATAGTATGCTAAGGATAATTACAAGAAACTAAAGGGAGCAAAAAACAGACTGAAAATCGCACTAAAAACCTAAAAATTTCGATGTTTTCTATTAAAATTGTGTTAAACGAGGAACAATTTAAGACCTCAACCACCAACGTGGACCGAGGATAAGTGACAGAAGGTAAGTGTTAACTTGAATATTTTAAAAGTGAGTTTACGAAAATGTACTAAGATGATATGTAAGAAAAATTTTTGAAAATTTCAGGGCTCTGAAGGAACCGCTGACGTATAGTATGCTAAGGATAATTACAAGAAACTAAAGGGAGCAAAAAACAGACTGAAAATCGCACTAAAAACCTAAAAATTTCGATGTTTTCTATTAAAATTGTGTCCCTAAGGTAAACTTTTGCGGGGGGACCTCTTTCCCCTCTAACAGAAATCGGATATTTTTATCACTTACAGACGGAGCTGAACCGCGAATGAGGTATCCACAGATTCGTCTCGGTCTAGACTATATTGTATTAAGAATTTAAAACGATAGGATGAAACACTACCAAGTGATAGGCGAAAAAGCGGAATATGCAGTACAAGAGTAGCTGGGCAGGTCAATTTTAAAAATTGAGTGATCAGAAAGGGCACAAATGGGGTATCGGCGTGTAGGGCTTGATGAGCACTACACGATAGGTGAAGAAACCGGAAGGGTCTCTATACAAAAAAGTGAAGTTAAGCTGCAAAAACTGATAAAAATGTTCTACGAACGACTTTTTGTGGTACAAACTGTGTTATATTTCAGAAACCTGAAGGATTATCTGCGTAAAAGTAGTATCGATAGAAAGGCCTGTAAACGACGAACAAACTAAGACCTCAATCACCAACGTGGACCGAGGATAGCAGACAGGATGGTAAGTATAAAGTTGCAATTTGGTATTTTTCAGCAAAAAATTAACGTTTTTTGTTATATAGTGCGTTATTATACACAAACCTGAAGGGTATACTACAAAAATTTACTATTGGATGAAAGGCTATTAAACGAGGAACAATTTAAGACCTCAACCACCAACGTGGACCGAGGATAAGTGACAGAAGGTAAGTGTTAACTTGAATATTTTAAAAGTGAGTTTACGAAAATGTACTAAGATGATATGTAAGAAAAATTTTTGAAAATTTCAGGGCTCTGAAGGAACCGCTGACGTATAGTATGCTAAGGATAATTACAAGAAACTAAAGGGAGCAAAAAACAGACTGAAAATCGCACTAAAAACCTAAAAATTTCGATGTTTTCTATTAAAATTGTGTCCCTAAGGTAAACTTTTGCGGGGGGACCTCTTTCCCCTCTAACAGAAATCGGATATTTTTATCACTTACAGACGGAGTTGAACCGCGAATGAGGTATCCACAGATTCGTCTCGGTCTAGACTATATTGTATTAAGAATTTAAAACGATAGGATGAAACACTACCAAGTGATAGGCGAAAAAGCGGAATATGCAGTACAAGAGTAGCTGGGCAGGTCAATTTTAAAAATTGAGTGATCAGAAAGGGCACAAATGGGGTATCGGCGTGTAGGGCTTGATGAGCACTACACGATAGGTGAAGAAACCGGAAGGGTCTCTATACAAAAAAGTGAAGTTAAGCTGCAAAAACTGATAAAAATGTTCTACGAACGACTTTTTGTGGTACAAACTGTGTTATATTTCAGAAACCTGAAGGATTATCTGCGTAAAAGTAGTATCGATAGAAAGGCCTGTAAACGACGAACAAACTAAGACCTCAATCACCAACGTGGACCGAGGATAGCAGACAGGATGGTAAGTATAAAGTTGCAATTTGGTATTTTTCAGCAAAAAATTAACGTTTTTTGTTATATAGTGCGTTATTATACACAAACCTGAAGGGTATACTACAAAAATTTACTATTGAATGAAAGGCTATTAAACGAGGAACAATTTAAGACCTCAACCACCAACGTGGACCGAGGATAAGTGACAGAAGGTAAGTGTTAACTTGAATATTTTAAAAGTGAGTTTACGAAAATGTACTAAGATGATATGTAAGAAAAATTTTTGAAAATTTCAGGGCTCTGAAGGAACCGCTGACGTATAGTATGCTAAGGATAATTACAAGAAACTAAAGGGAGCAAAAAACAGACTGAAAATCGCACTAAAAACCTAAAAATTTCGATGTTTTCTATTAAAATTGTGTCCCTAAGGTAAACTTTTGCGGGGGGACCTCTTTCCCCTCTAACAGAAATCGGATATTTTTATCACTTACAGACGGAGCTGAACCGCGAATGAGGTATCCACAGATTCGTCTCGGTCTAGACTATATTGTATTAAGAATTTAAAACGATAGGATGAAACACTACCAAGTGATAGGCGAAAAAGCGGAATATGCAGTACAAGAGTAGCTGGGCAGGTCAATTTTAAAAATTGAGTGATCAGAAAGGGCACAAATGGGGTATCGGCGTGTAGGGCTTGATGAGCACTACACGATAGGTGAAGAAACCGGAAGGGTCTCTATACAAAAAAGTGAAGTTAAGCTGCAAAAACTGATAAAAATGTTCTACGAACGACTTTTTGTGGTACAAACTGTGTTATATTTCAGAAACCTGAAGGATTATCTGCGTAAAAGTAGTATCGATAGAAAGGCCTGTAAACGACGAACAAACTAAGACCTCAATCACCAACGTGGACCGAGGATAGCAGACAGGATGGTAAGTATAAAGTTGCAATTTGGTATTTTTCAGCAAAAAATTAACGTTTTTTGTTATATAGTGCGTTATTATACACAAACCTGAAGGGTATACTACAAAAATTTACTATTGAATGAAAGGCTATTAAACGAGGAACAATTTAAGACCTCAACCACCAACGTGGACCGAGGATAAGTGACAGAAGGTAAGTGTTAACTTGAATATTTTAAAAGTGAGTTTACGAAAATGTACTAAGATGATATGTAAGAAAAATTTTTGAAAATTTCAGGGCTCTGAAGGAACCGCTGACGTATAGTATGCTAAGGATAATTACAAGAAACTAAAGGGAGCAAAAAACAGACTGAAAATCGCACTAAAAACCTAAAAATTTCGATGTTTTCTATTAAAATTGTGTCCCTAAGGTAAACTTTTGCGGGGGGACCTCTTTCCCCTCTAACAGAAATCGGATATTTTTATCACTTACAGACGGAGCTGAACCGCGAATGAGGTATCCACAGATTCGTCTCGGTCTAGACTATATTGTATTAAGAATTTAAAACGATAGGATGAAACACTACCAAGTGATAGGCGAAAAAGCGGAATATGCAGTACAAGAGTAGCTGGGCAGGTCAATTTTAAAAATTGAGTGATCAGAAAGGGCACAAATGGGGTATCGGCGTGTAGGGCTTGATGAGCACTACACGATAGGTGAAGAAACCGGAAGGGTCTCTATACAAAAAAGTGAAGTTAAGCTGCAAAAACTGATAAAAATGTTCTACGAACGACTTTTTGTGGTACAAACTGTGTTATATTTCAGAAACCTGAAGGATTATCTGCGTAAAAGTAGTATCGATAGAAAGGCCTGTAAACGACGAACAAACTAAGACCTCAATCACCAACGTGGACCGAGGATAGCAGACAGGATGGTAAGTATAAAGTTGCAATTTGGTATTTTTCAGCAAAAAATTAACGTTTTTTGTTATATAGTGCGTTATTATACACAAACCTGAAGGGTATACTACAAAAATTTACTATTGGATGAAAGGCTATTAAACGAGGAACAATTTAAGACCTCAACCACCAACGTGGACCGAGGATAAGTGACAGAAGGTAAGTGTTAACTTGAATATTTTAAAAGTGAGTTTACGAAAATGTACTAAGATGATATGTAAGAAAAATTTTTGAAAATTTCAGGGCTCTGAAGGAACCGCTGACGTATAGTATGCTAAGGATAATTACAAGAAACTAAAGGGAGCAAAAAACAGACTGAAAATCGCACTAAAAACCTAAAAATTTCGATGTTTTCTATTAAAATTGTGTCCCTAAGGTAAACTTTTGCGGGGGGACCTCTTTCCCCTCTAACAGAAATCGGATATTTTTATCACTTACAGACGGAGTTGAACCGCGAATGAGGTATCCACAGATTCGTCTCGGTCTAGACTATATTGTATTAAGAATTTAAAACGATAGGATGAAACACTACCAAGTGATAGGCGAAAAAGCGGAATATGCAGTACAAGAGTAGCTGGGCAGGTCAATTTTAAAAATTGAGTGATCAGAAAGGGCACAAATGGGGTATCGGCGTGTAGGGCTTGATGAGCACTACACGATAGGTGAAGAAACCGGAAGGGTCTCTATACAAAAAAGTGAAGTTAAGCTGCAAAAACTGATAAAAATGTTCTACGAACGACTTTTTGTGGTACAAACTGTGTTATATTTCAGAAACCTGAAGGATTATCTGCGTAAAAGTAGTATCGATAGAAAGGCCTGTAAACGACGAACAAACTAAGACCTCAATCACCAACGTGGACCGAGGATAGCAGACAGGATGGTAAGTATAAAGTTGCAATTTGGTATTTTTCAGCAAAAAATTAACGTTTTTTGTTATATAGTGCGTTATTATACACAAACCTGAAGGGTATACTACAAAAATTTACTATTGAATGAAAGGCTATTAAACGAGGAACAATTTAAGACCTCAACCACCAACGTGGACCGAGGATAAGTGACAGAAGGTAAGTGTTAACTTGAATATTTTAAAAGTGAGTTTACGAAAATGTACTAAGATGATATGTAAGAAAAATTTTTGAAAATTTCAGGGCTCTGAAGGAACCGCTGACGTATAGTATGCTAAGGATAATTACAAGAAACTAAAGGGAGCAAAAAACAGACTGAAAATCGCACTAAAAACCTAAAAATTTCGATGTTTTCTATTAAAATTGTGTCCCTAAGGTAAACTTTTGCGGGGGGACCTCTTTCCCCTCTAACAGAAATCGGATATTTTTATCACTTACAGACGGAGCTGAACCGCGAATGAGGTATCCACAGATTCGTCTCGGTCTAGACTATATTGTATTAAGAATTTAAAACGATAGGATGAAACACTACCAAGTGATAGGCGAAAAAGCGGAATATGCAGTACAAGAGTAGCTGGGCAGGTCAATTTTAAAAATTGAGTGATCAGAAAGGGCACAAATGGGGTATCGGCGTGTAGGGCTTGATGAGCACTACACGATAGGTGAAGAAACCGGAAGGGTCTCTATACAAAAAAGTGAAGTTAAGCTGCAAAAACTGATAAAAATGTTCTACGAACGACTTTTTGTGGTACAAACTGTGTTATATTTCAGAAACCTGAAGGATTATCTGCGTAAAAGTAGTATCGATAGAAAGGCCTGTAAACGACGAACAAACTAAGACCTCAATCACCAACGTGGACCGAGGATAGCAGACAGGATGGTAAGTATAAAGTTGCAATTTGGTATTTTTCAGCAAAAAATTAACGTTTTTTGTTATATAGTGCGTTATTATACACAAACCTGAAGGGTATACTACAAAAATTTACTATTGGATGAAAGGCTATTAAACGAGGAACAATTTAAGACCTCAACCACCAACGTGGACCGAGGATAAGTGACAGAAGGTAAGTGTTAACTTGAATATTTTAAAAGTGAGTTTACGAAAATGTACTAAGATGATATGTAAGAAAAATTTTTGAAAATTTCAGGGCTCTGAAGGAACCGCTGACGTATAGTATGCTAAGGATAATTACAAGAAACTAAAGGGAGCAAAAAACAGACTGAAAATCGCACTAAAAACCTAAAAATTTCGATGTTTTCTATTAAAATTGTGTCCCTAAGGTAAACTTTTGCGGGGGGACCTCTTTCCCCTCTAACAGAAATCGGATATTTTTATCACTTACAGACGGAGTTGAACCGCGAATGAGGTATCCACAGATTCGTCTCGGTCTAGACTATATTGTATTAAGAATTTAAAACGATAGGATGAAACACTACCAAGTGATAGGCGAAAAAGCGGAATATGCAGTACAAGAGTAGCTGGGCAGGTCAATTTTAAAAATTGAGTGATCAGAAAGGGCACAAATGGGGTATCGGCGTGTAGGGCTTGATGAGCACTACACGATAGGTGAAGAAACCGGAAGGGTCTCTATACAAAAAAGTGAAGTTAAGCTGCAAAAACTGATAAAAATGTTCTACGAACGACTTTTTGTGGTACAAACTGTGTTATATTTCAGAAACCTGAAGGATTATCTGCGTAAAAGTAGTATCGATAGAAAGGCCTGTAAACGACGAACAAACTAAGACCTCAATCACCAACGTGGACCGAGGATAGCAGACAGGATGGTAAGTATAAAGTTGCAATTTGGTATTTTTCAGCAAAAAATTAACGTTTTTTGTTATATAGTGCGTTATTATACACAAACCTGAAGGGTATACTACAAAAATTTACTATTGAATGAAAGGCTATTAAACGAGGAACAATTTAAGACCTCAACCACCAACGTGGACCGAGGATAAGTGACAGAAGGTAAGTGTTAACTTGAATATTTTAAAAGTGAGTTTACGAAAATGTACTAAGATGATATGTAAGAAAAATTTTTGAAAATTTCAGGGCTCTGAAGGAACCGCTGACGTATAGTATGCTAAGGATAATTACAAGAAACTAAAGGGAGCAAAAAACAGACTGAAAATCGCACTAAAAACCTAAAAATTTCGATGTTTTCTATTAAAATTGTGTCCCTAAGGTAAACTTTTGCGGGGGGACCTCTTTCCCCTCTAACAGAAATCGGATATTTTTATCACTTACAGACGGAGCTGAACCGCGAATGAGGTATCCACAGATTCGTCTCGGTCTAGACTATATTGTATTAAGAATTTAAAACGATAGGATGAAACACTACCAAGTGATAGGCGAAAAAGCGGAATATGCAGTACAAGAGTAGCTGGGCAGGTCAATTTTAAAAATTGAGTGATCAGAAAGGGCACAAATGGGGTATCGGCGTGTAGGGCTTGATGAGCACTACACGATAGGTGAAGAAACCGGAAGGGTCTCTATACAAAAAAGTGAAGTTAAGCTGCAAAAACTGATAAAAATGTTCTACGAACGACTTTTTGTGGTACAAACTGTGTTATATTTCAGAAACCTGAAGGATTATCTGCGTAAAAGTAGTATCGATAGAAAGGCCTGTAAACGACGAACAAACTAAGACCTCAATCACCAACGTGGACCGAGGATAGCAGACAGGATGGTAAGTATAAAGTTGCAATTTGGTATTTTTCAGCAAAAAATTAACGTTTTTTGTTATATAGTGCGTTATTATACACAAACCTGAAGGGTATACTACAAAAATTTACTATTGGATGAAAGGCTATTAAACGAGGAACAATTTAAGACCTCAACCACCAACGTGGACCGAGGATAAGTGACAGAAGGTAAGTGTTAACTTGAATATTTTAAAAGTGAGTTTACGAAAATGTACTAAGATGATATGTAAGAAAAATTTTTGAAAATTTCAGGGCTCTGAAGGAACCGCTGACGTATAGTATGCTAAGGATAATTACAAGAAACTAAAGGGAGCAAAAAACAGACTGAAAATCGCACTAAAAACCTAAAAATTTCGATGTTTTCTATTAAAATTGTGTCCCTAAGGTAAACTTTTGCGGGGGGACCTCTTTCCCCTCTAACAGAAATCGGATATTTTTATCACTTACAGACGGAGTTGAACCGCGAATGAGGTATCCACAGATTCGTCTCGGTCTAGACTATATTGTATTAAGAATTTAAAACGATAGGATGAAACACTACCAAGTGATAGGCGAAAAAGCGGAATATGCAGTACAAGAGTAGCTGGGCAGGTCAATTTTAAAAATTGAGTGATCAGAAAGGGCACAAATGGGGTATCGGCGTGTAGGGCTTGATGAGCACTACACGATAGGTGAAGAAACCGGAAGGGTCTCTATACAAAAAAGTGAAGTTAAGCTGCAAAAACTGATAAAAATGTTCTACGAACGACTTTTTGTGGTACAAACTGTGTTATATTTCAGAAACCTGAAGGATTATCTGCGTAAAAGTAGTATCGATAGAAAGGCCTGTAAACGACGAACAAACTAAGACCTCAATCACCAACGTGGACCGAGGATAGCAGACAGGATGGTAAGTATAAAGTTGCAATTTGGTATTTTTCAGCAAAAAATTAACGTTTTTTGTTATATAGTGCGTTATTATACACAAACCTGAAGGGTATACTACAAAAATTTACTATTGAATGAAAGGCTATTAAACGAGGAACAATTTAAGACCTCAACCACCAACGTGGACCGAGGATAAGTGACAGAAGGTAAGTGTTAACTTGAATATTTTAAAAGTGAGTTTACGAAAATGTACTAAGATGATATGTAAGAAAAATTTTTGAAAATTTCAGGGCTCTGAAGGAACCGCTGACGTATAGTATGCTAAGGATAATTACAAGAAACTAAAGGGAGCAAAAAACAGACTGAAAATCGCACTAAAAACCTAAAAATTTCGATGTTTTCTATTAAAATTGTGTCCCTAAGGTAAACTTTTGCGGGGGGACCTCTTTCCCCTCTAACAGAAATCGGATATTTTTATCACTTACAGACGGAGCTGAACCGCGAATGAGGTATCCACAGATTCGTCTCGGTCTAGACTATATTGTATTAAGAATTTAAAACGATAGGATGAAACACTACCAAGTGATAGGCGAAAAAGCGGAATATGCAGTACAAGAGTAGCTGGGCAGGTCAATTTTAAAAATTGAGTGATCAGAAAGGGCACAAATGGGGTATCGGCGTGTAGGGCTTGATGAGCACTACACGATAGGTGAAGAAACCGGAAGGGTCTCTATACAAAAAAGTGAAGTTAAGCTGCAAAAACTGATAAAAATGTTCTACGAACGACTTTTTGTGGTACAAACTGTGTTATATTTCAGAAACCTGAAGGATTATCTGCGTAAAAGTAGTATCGATAGAAAGGCCTGTAAACGACGAACAAACTAAGACCTCAATCACCAACGTGGACCGAGGATAGCAGACAGGATGGTAAGTATAAAGTTGCAATTTGGTATTTTTCAGCAAAAAATTAACGTTTTTTGTTATATAGTGCGTTATTATACACAAACCTGAAGGGTATACTACAAAAATTTACTATTGGATGAAAGGCTATTAAACGAGGAACAATTTAAGACCTCAACCACCAACGTGGACCGAGGATAAGTGACAGAAGGTAAGTGTTAACTTGAATATTTTAAAAGTGAGTTTACGAAAATGTACTAAGATGATATGTAAGAAAAATTTTTGAAAATTTCAGGGCTCTGAAGGAACCGCTGACGTATAGTATGCTAAGGATAATTACAAGAAACTAAAGGGAGCAAAAAACAGACTGAAAATCGCACTAAAAACCTAAAAATTTCGATGTTTTCTATTAAAATTGTGTCCCTAAGGTAAACTTTTGCGGGGGGACCTCTTTCCCCTCTAACAGAAATCGGATATTTTTATCACTTACAGACGGAGTTGAACCGCGAATGAGGTATCCACAGATTCGTCTCGGTCTAGACTATATTGTATTAAGAATTTAAAACGATAGGATGAAACACTACCAAGTGATAGGCGAAAAAGCGGAATATGCAGTACAAGAGTAGCTGGGCAGGTCAATTTTAAAAATTGAGTGATCAGAAAGGGCACAAATGGGGTATCGGCGTGTAGGGCTTGATGAGCACTACACGATAGGTGAAGAAACCGGAAGGGTCTCTATACAAAAAAGTGAAGTTAAGCTGCAAAAACTGATAAAAATGTTCTACGAACGACTTTTTGTGGTACAAACTGTGTTATATTTCAGAAACCTGAAGGATTATCTGCGTAAAAGTAGTATCGATAGAAAGGCCTGTAAACGACGAACAAACTAAGACCTCAATCACCAACGTGGACCGAGGATAGCAGACAGGATGGTAAGTATAAAGTTGCAATTTGGTATTTTTCAGCAAAAAATTAACGTTTTTTGTTATATAGTGCGTTATTATACACAAACCTGAAGGGTATACTACAAAAATTTACTATTGAATGAAAGGCTATTAAACGAGGAACAATTTAAGACCTCAACCACCAACGTGGACCGAGGATAAGTGACAGAAGGTAAGTGTTAACTTGAATATTTTAAAAGTGAGTTTACGAAAATGTACTAAGATGATATGTAAGAAAAATTTTTGAAAATTTCAGGGCTCTGAAGGAACCGCTGACGTATAGTATGCTAAGGATAATTACAAGAAACTAAAGGGAGCAAAAAACAGACTGAAAATCGCACTAAAAACCTAAAAATTTCGATTAGGTTAGGTTAGGTTAGGTTTTTTTTTTTTTTTTTTTTTTTTTTTTTCCTGTCCGGGCGCTGTGGCCCGGCCCGCGAGCTAATCCTTGGACAGAGTCCAAGACCCTATTTACCCTATTCTTTCGCCTATCCTTTACTGCAACTATGACCCTAGTCCTCCAATATGGGAGGTAACTCCTATTCTAGTTAATATAATTTCTTTTATTTATATTCTCTTACTGTTATTTTACATTTCTGATTTAACATTTGTACATCATTATTGCTAAAGCTATTTATACACATACCAAATTATATACTATACTATATTCAATTACATTATACTAAATAACATTTCATTAAATTATTAACATGCTCATTGATAATTTATCGACACAAATGTCTGACCAAATAAATACATACATTTATATATATATATATTTATCATTAATTTTACTGGTCTTGTCACTTTGACCACAAAGCGGAAGACCATATTTATATTACATAAATTTATTCATACTATAATCTATAATAATCTATTATACTATAAGCTATTATATTTTATTACAATATTATCATATTTAATTAATCATACGATTTATTTTTATTACATATTACCTTATAATTATTATACATAACTAGACATAACATTATTTGACATAAGTAGATATTACACATTAGATTAGGTCACAAAGGTTAATATTAGACACTAGTAGTTATAGTTTGTTATCGCTCCGTCACCAGCTCTTTATTGTTAAAGGGCTGAGATTTTGCGATAAACCTTTACATATTTTTGATCTACCGCACTTTATTTGATAAAGTGCGTGACCTCCAAGACAAGAAAGGAGGTGTTAGTGATAGTTTAGATGCAGATTAAGTAAGACAACACAATACGACACAGCAAAATGAAAATTATAACACATTATACACTTCATAAATATTAAATTTTACAATATAATTAATAATAATTCATAAAACTTATTATACAATTCATAATAATTAAATTTTACAATATTACAATCAATAATCAAATAATCAACAATAGCTCCACAATAATAATTTACGCAATTATAATAATAATAACAGTTTACGTGCACAATAATTCATAAATTTCAAAATTAAGGTTTCCATTTTAGTTAGGAATTTCTACAATTGCAATTGCTATCTCATAATATTCTCAATAATTTTTAGGTTTTATTTCTTATTACAACCTTTTGGGCAATATTTGTACAAAAACTAAGAAAGGGCTCTCGTTTGTCCGGGTCTTTTAATATTTCATTTAAACTTCCCAGAGTTAGTTTCCCACCGATTCTTTGTTCTAAATTAAACCTTGAAATATGGTGTATTGGGCAGTCCAAAATAATATGTAGTATAGTTTCTTGGGAATCGGGATTACAGATGCACGATGGGTTATCCTTGCACCTGAATCTATACAGGTACTCGGAGAACCCACCGTGCCCCGTCAACACTTGCGTGAGTATGTTGTGTTTTGGAATGTTGATGATAACACGGTAAGCCTGTTTCGCATCCGGAAAGAATGTCTTCGTTGTTGCCGCTACCGTTCCCTCCTTATATCTCCGGTTCCATTCGTCAATAGAGTCCTCACGGATCGTCTTCTTGACGAATGAAACCGGGCATTTGTCATAGTGTGGCCTTACTTTACTATTTGTTGCGGCCTGCTTGGCAAGGTAGTCTGCCCTCTCGTTTCCGGCAATACCAACATGTGCCTTGATCCAATATAGGGAAATTTCCCTCCCGCTCATCAGGCAGTTGCTCATCTGATTTCGAGCTTCATTTGCAAGCATATGCAGGGAATCGTTATTGACCACAGTATCCAGAGCAGCCCTAGAGTCACTGATTATAGCGGATCTGTTATATCTTCTTTTATTGGCCTCTGTTGCCGCCTCCTTTATGGCCAACAATTCAGCCTGGTAGACGGTGCAATAAGACGGCAGTTTGAACTTGCGGGCTGACGTTTCAGCCTCTGCCTCCCATATAGAGATAGAAGCTCCAACCCCTCCCCGAATCTTGCTGCCGTCCGTGAAGATTTTTACTGCACCGCCCACCAGTGCCGCTATGTCCTCCTCACTGCCCAGATGAGTGATCCTGTGGTGCAGGCTCGTCGCAGGATGTGGCTTTGCCGTGGATGGTATCGGCCTCTCAATTTCCCTATCCGCTGGCAAGAACCGAGATACCCCCCTTCTGGCCTCGTAAAGAGCAGCATTCTCCCTTATACGTATATCTAGGGGGAGTATCCCGGCCAACATCAAAGCCGCGTTGAGGGAGACTGTTCTATATGCTTTACATATACGCTGTGCGACCAGCCGCTGCACTGCGTTAAGTTGTTTGCGCACATAGATCTTATTTGTGGCTGGCGCCCAAGCAGCCGCAGCATAGGTCACCAGCATAGGTTAGGTTAGGTTAGGTTAGGTTAGGTTAGGTTAGGTTAGGTTAGGTTAGGTTAGGTTAGGTTAGGTTAGGTTAGGTTAGGTTAGGTTAGGTTAGGTTAGGTTAGGTTAGGTTTTTTTTTTTTTTTTTTTTTTTTTTTTTAAAATTGTCCGAGCGTATTAGCTCGAACCTCAAATTATCCCCTGACAGTACCAGGGTTCTTGTTGTGCTTAATTCATTTTAAATTATCTTTGATTACATATTTTCTCTATGTGACACTCTGCATAACAGAGTGCGAGACCACAATCATTATTTGGTATTATTTAATACATGTTCAAATTTTATCATAATTATACAATAACATATCATTATATATAATATTTAATACATAACAGATCAATATATATATATAATATATATATATATATATAATTAAATTTTAGAGCAATACGCTTTGCGTACCAAAGCGCATGTCTATGATATATATTTAATTTATAAAAAAATATTTTGTCTTCTTACACTCTGCCTAACAGGGTGTGAGACTGTATTAATTATTTAAAATTATACTATGAAGAATATAAATTAAATCATAATTATACCATATCAGATTATACTTATAATATTTAATACCTATCATAATAATAAATTTATAAATACAATATATAATTAAATTTTTGCACAATACGCCTTGCGTACCAAAGCGTATGTCCATAATATATATTTTATTCTATACAATTATGTCTTCCTACACTTTGCATAACAGAGTGTGAGACTATATTACTGTTCAAAATTAGACAATACAATACATTATTAAATACTAAATTCATTGATAGAAACCTATACTATATTATTTACAGAAAAAATACTTAAAGAAGACAGAAATGAGAATTGTTAGATTAGAATTATTAGGAATTAGAATTTATTATACATATTTGAATTAATAAAATATTAAATAACAATTCACTATACAATACAATTTAAAGATATTATAATTAATATAATGGTTTATTAATCATATATTTTAATATAATTTCCAATAAATAAATAAATAAATTATTAAGATTATACCGTTGCCATTTTTGATACTTTGATAGTTTAAGCACAATGCGTCAAGTTTTATTACGATTGATAATAATTGGGACTATGTTTTTGCAGTACTTTAAAAATATTGTTCTTTTCTGGTCATTTTGCATAATTATGTGGATATTGTTGCCATCTACTACTGTTCCTATTTCCTGCTCTAACTCATATCTTTTTACTGCGTGTACTGGGCAATCGAACAAAACATGAGAGACAGTTTCATTAACCTCTGGTGAGCATATACATGACGGGCTCCCCTTGCACCTGAATCTATATAGGTACTCGGAGAACCCACCATGTCCCGTCAGTACTTGCGTTACTACATTGTCCAATGTTATTGCCTTGACAATATCATATGCTCTAAGGGCATCGGGAAAGAACATCTTAGTCACCTGCGCAACAGATCCCTCCTTATACCTCCGGTTCCACTCGCCGAGAGATTCCATTCGGAGCATCCTCTTGACGAATGAAACCGGGCACTTATCATAATGATCCGCTACGCGACTTTTTAGGGCCGCGTCCTTAGCGAGGCAATCTGCCCTCTCGTTGCCCTGCAAGCCTACGTGAGCCTTAATCCAGTGCAGTGTTATGTTAGTGCCGCGTTTTTTGCCTTCCCTTATATGCAGTCTAACTTCACATGCCAGTGGGTGAAGGGACTCGCAGTCAGCGATTGTTTCAACGGCCGCCCTAGAGTCACTGATAATAGCGTAGCGACTCTTATTTCCCTTTGTTGCTAACTTTGCCGCCTGATTTATGGCTAACAACTCAGCTTGGTAGACGGTGCAGTAAGACGACAGCTTGAATTTACGGGCCAGAGTCTCGGCTCCATCTGTCCATACGGACAGTGATGCCCCGACTCCACCCCCGATCTTGCTGCCATCAGTATATATTTGTACTGCACCGTCCACCTGGGCTGTTATTTCCTCCTCAGATGTAAAATATGTCACCTCGACTTGTTCATGGGTTGAGGGATGCGGCTTAGCGGAATAAGCGATGGGCTTCTCAATCTCTCTATCCCCCGGTATTAGCCGGGACACCCCTCTCCTGGCCTCGTAAAGTGCAGCGTTCTCTCTAATACGGATGTCCAGTGGGAGTATCCCGGCCAGCACCAGGGCAGCGTTGAGTGAAACTGTCCTGTACGCTTTGCACATCTTTTGGGCAAAAAGCCTTTGTACGTTATTCAGTTGCTTCTGTACCTTGATCTTACTAGTAGCCTCAGCCCATACACTAGCTGCGTACGTCATAATTGGCTCGATCGATGCAACGTATATGGTCTTTATTATTTCCGGATGGAGACCCCAAGTGACCTTGGCGGCTCTCGATAGCTGCTTATAGACGCCCAACGCCTTCTTGCACACGTTTGTCGTGTGGGCATTGAACGTCAAACCGCAGTCTATTGTTAGCCCCAAGATCTTTATCTCCTCTGCCATGCAAATATCAACCCCGCCCATGCCCAGGCGTGGGACGTCATACTTAAGTTTTTTGGTGAGTACCATTGCTTTAGTCTTTTGTGGTGCAAACCTTAACTTATTCCTGACGCCCCACCGCCAGACATGCTCGAGCGCGGCATTTCCACGGCACTCGATTTCCGCCGCTGTGTCCCCCGAGAAGACGAGAACTATGTCATCCGCAAATGCCTGACAATAGTCTCCCCCTCTCATGAGACCTTTCAGCAACGGATCGAGGAGGAGATTCCATAATATGGGGCCCCCTATCGATCCTTGCACGCACCCTTTGGAAGTCGACTCCACATGTTCGTGGCCTGCGTATTTGACCTTCACAGCTCTTCCGCTCAGGTAGCTTGCCATAATCCGCTGAATCGCTTCCGGACACCCTTCCTCCAGTAGCCTTATCTTAATGGCCGGCCACCATGCGTTATCGAAGGCTCCCTCTATGTCCAGTGACACCATCGTAACGAGTTTTTTCTCCCGAATCTTACTCCTCACGTGTGCCACCAGGTCATAGAGGGAGTCCTCGGTTCCACGCTGCGGCAGGAAACCGTACTGCCGAGCACTCAGGCGAGGCAGAAGGTGCCAAGTGAGTCTTTTTACGATCATCTTCTCAAGTATTTTGCCCATAATCGACAGTAGGCCTATGGGCCTGTAAGCCTTAGGATCGGTATAATCCCCTCTTCCAGGCTTTTTAATTGCTACTACCACCGCTAATTTCCATGGGATTGGGAAGTGGCCCAACTGCAGACATTTATTATAAAGGGCTAAGTTTAGCTCTATGTCGCCCAAGATCACCTCCTCACAAATATCTGCGGTGAATCCGTCATCGCCGGGAGCCTTTTTCGGATTAAAACTGTTGGTTGCTAGTTTTAGTTCGTACTCCGTAAAATCAGGTTCAGGCTCGGGATTTATTTGGGCAAGACAAGCGAGCTGGCTGGAAAATGCTCTCATTCGCTGTTGTTCTGCGTTGTCTTCCTCTTCGGGGTCTTTTGGGTAGAACGTCTCTGCGAGCAGTTTTGCTGACTCTTGAAGTCCCACTGAACTTCCGTTTTTGGAAAGTGGGAGCTCAGGCTCTCTCTTGTCGGTGTTTTTAATAACCCTGTATATCCCCCCCCAAACACTTTCCCTATCCTGCCTATGACAGAAATTCTTCCAGCTATTTATTTGCGCCATTTTGACCTTTGCTTCATACTCTTCTTTCGCTTTCAGGTAATCGGCGACCACTCCAGCCCTGCGGATCGGCGCTGCACATCTAATTCTGCGTTTCCTGGTACGTACGCTGCGCCTCATTTTCTCCAGCTCCGGGGACCACCATGGAACGGTAAGTTTGCTCATTTGTTGTTTTTTAGGTATAGCCACGTCACACGCATTAGTTATGATATTAGTATAGCCGCTGACCAATGAGTCCAACTCTTCACTATTTGTTATTGTATTTATCTTTTCTACGTTAATATTATGATTTAGTTTGAGCTGTTTTAAATCTTTTTGGAATTGCGGCCAGTTAGCTTTCTTACTGTTATATATTCTAGTTGTCCTTTTGATCATAATGTCCTTGGCCTTTTCTAGGTAAATTTTGAAGAGCATTGCGTTATGATCGGAGCCAATGAGGTTTTCGTCTACGCGCCAGTCGTCCACCAAGTGTAACATATCGTCCGTGCAGGCAGTCACATCCACATAACTGGTAAGTCTCCTTCCGCCTCTCACGGTATCGAAGGTAGGTATATCTCCAACATTCAGTACCGTCATTCCCAGCTCTATTAAAACACCGGCCAATTCCTCACCCCTACCATCCGTTATTCCACCTCCCCACCATATATTTTTGCAGTTTGCGTCGCCACCCATAATCATCCTAAACGGTTCGGTTTCTCGCCTTATTTTACAGAGATGTTCTAAGTAAGATTGTAACTGTTGGTCCGGTTCAAAGTAATAGGAGACCACGAGGATCTCACTTGCGCCCATACGCATTTTCGCCACCACTATATTGTTAGTGGTAAGCAAGGTGTTTAGCTCAACGGTAATATCAGGATTGAAGACCACAATTGCGGCCTTGATTGTACCTTCACCACGGTTTGTATTTTGGTAGATCCTCGTGGTCCCGTAAGACCCCATGTAACGCCGCCCCCCAACATACGGTTCCTGTACAAGGGCAAAAGCAAGACCGCTTCCGTGTGCCACCATCATCAGCTCATCTGTGGCCAAGGCTTTCCGCTGCAAATTAACCTGAGCTACCTTGTAAGCCATGATCGGGTTGGTCCGTGATTTGCCTGTGTCATCTTTAACAATAAGCTATTTTGCTTCTCGCCAAGTTTTCCGACTTGCATCTCACAGGACAATCTGCGTTAAACGCATTGTGATCCGCTTTTGAGTTTATCTTTGCCCTAGTGCAATTTATACAACAAGGTACGGCTCCAGCAAGATATTTCTCACAACTGTCTCTTAAGTGGGGCCCTCCACAGTGACTGCAGGTTTCGTCGGTCTCAGTGCAGTACTTTTTACTGTGGCCGTAACTCAGGCACTTAGTGCACTGGATTAGCGGTGACTGGTCATAGACCTTAACCCTTTGCAAGTCAATGTGGATGGTACCGGCCTCAGTTAGGCGGCTCCAGACAGTCGGTGTCGCTCTGAGAACCACATGTGTCAATAATTGATTTCTTGCTCTTCTTCGGTATAGTACTAGCAGCTTAATATCTTCGGCAGGTATGTCCTCCAACAGATGTTTATTTTGAATTTTTATTGCTGATATTAGGTCAGCATCGGAGTTATAGGCCATAACATCCCTAATGATGAGGAGTGGGTCTTTATTTTGGATATTTTCTACTTTTAGATTCCCTCCTGATATCTTTATCCTTTCCTTTATCCTTTCAATTTCCTTTTTGTTGCTACATCCAATAACAATTTTCCTGTCTTTTACTTTCTTAACCCTGTCTATTCTAAACCCTTCCTCCCTGGCATTCACTACTTCCCGCACATTTTGCAACACCTTGTCCCCAGTTTCCTCAGTATTTTCAGAGGATATGATCACGGAGTGCAGTGTTTTTTCTTTGCCAGGCAGTTGCCTTATACCGGAACTGGAGGCGACGCTCGCATAGCTTTTCCTCTCCTCCAGAATGACCTTCGTTTCCTGAATTCCCTCATGTATTGCCCGAATTTCCATTTTTATTTCATCATTGCAGCATCCACACCCATCGCTATTCCCTTGCGATGTTTTCAGCATCGTTTCATTCATTTCAATCATATATCCCTCATGTCGTTTTAATTGTTTGCTGAGCGCTGTTATATTATTTATAAGGTCGCTTTCCATTTGCGCTTTTTCGCCAAGCACAGTCTCCTCTTTTCTGCTTTCTTTTTGGCCTACAGTCTTGTGTTGGGCTACGCTCGCTCTTCCACGCTCTTCCGCTAACTCCCTGGCCATATCATTAAATAATTGATATATTTCTTCACATTTTTTTGTTATCACCACTTTCAGCCCTCCATTTAGGTTCCTAACCTTGCTCATTTCTTCCTTTATGCTGTCGGTGATCGATTTGCCTCTCTGTATGTAGTCCTCTGGGCATTCGATCACAAAGGTCCTGCGCCTTGACTTGAACTCTGAACTTCCCAGGGGGTGCTGGAAGCCATCCTTCCCATTGTTTGATGGCCCAGCTCCCAAATTGGAGGGGTTGGCGGGCGTTTTTGGTGCTGAAATCCTTAACTTATCCTCTTTCGCTTGTGTACCTGGTGTGCGAATCATTGTTGCTAATAGTTTTGCAGAACTGTGTGTAATTAAGCTACTACTCAATGAAATAAGCTTTAAGATGAAACCAAATAAAAGTACAAGAATATAACTGCTTAACAATTAAATACAATTAATTGGCAACAATATGTTATGTAATGGATGGTGCAATTTCTGACAATTTTTATCCCAATAGCCAAATAAATAAGTTATAAAATTAAGATGTTTAGTATTTGATAAATTAATAATTAAATTATATAAATGTCAATCTATAACTAAAATATTTAAATATAATAGTCAACCTAAAGTCAAATCGATTTTTAATGCAATCAATATTAAAATAATGTTTAATTATATATCTATATTAATAAATTTTTATGCAATCAAAACAGAACAACACAACACAATTATATTTAATCGACTAACTAATAAGTTGAAAATGTATAATAAATGCTATCTAAAAATTTTTCGGTTATCTCAACGCTATAAAAGTTGTGTGATATTAATCAACTTAAAACATAAAGAATCGGAAAGCGTATGTTGATGACCTTTTTGTCAATTCGATTTAGTTCAATACTCCAAAAATTTTGCCCTCCCGAGAGCAGATAAAGGTAGATTCTGGGAGGGATTTGTGTCCTAGATCGATTTTTAAAATAAAAATTTTTTGCTGTATCTTCGTATATTCTTCCTCTCTCTACTGTACAGTTCAAATTTAGGTATTTAAACCCTAAAGGGTGGGTGGGCGGGGCAAAAACTGTGGATGGAAGTCTCAGAACACCCCCAAATGGGGTATCGGCGTACAGGGCTTGACGAGCCCTACACGATGGTATGATAAACCACTAGGGTCTCTATAGAAAAAAGTGAAATTATCTTAATAAAACTGATGAAATTTTGCCAAAATCTATGTCTTTTTACAGAAACTACGAAATAACGAAAAAACTATTTGAGATATATATGCAAATATGGTGTTGAAATACAGGGCTGTTAACAGCGGACAATCTAAGGTAAGAAACACCACCGTGCGACCAGAATTACCGGTAGTGTTCAGGTACAAAGTTCGAATATTTTAATTAAATTTTTGTATAGAAATATTTATATAAAAAGTCAAAATTTTAGGGGATGCGACAAACCACCCTTGTTTATTTAGTCAAATCTAAGCTAGTTTAGGTCAATAGAACACAAAACAATCGCTATACCAACGAGAAAACCAAAAAATATCAGATGTTATTTCTTCGTACAAGCACCCCTTATATGGATTTTGGTACTTGTGTGATGTAAGTGTATAGTTATTAAAGTTACTATTAAATCTTTTTCAGGTGTTATGGTGTTGGCAGCGGGGAGAATGCGGTGTCTATAGATTCGTCTATTGGTAAGCTACAATGTAAAAATAAAATCTAAAGTGAAGGTTGCAACAGTGGGAAGCTATTGATGTGAAACTGCAAAAATATACTAAATTTTCAATAAAAATAGGGGTACGGCGAGTAAAAACTGGGGATGGAAGTCTCAGAACACCCCCAAATGGGATATCGGCGTACAGGGCTTGACGAGCCCTACACGATGGTATGATAAACCACTAGGGTCTCTATAGAAAAAAGTGAAATTATCTTAATAAAACTGATGAAATTTTGCCAAAATCTATGTCTTTTTACAGAAACTACGAAATAACGAAAAAACTATTTGAGATATATATGCAAATATGGTGTTGAAATACAGGGCTGTTAACAGCGGACAATCTAAGGTAAGAAACACCACCGTGCGACCAGAATTACCGGTAGTGTTCAGGTACAAAGTTCGAATATTTTAATTAAATTTTTGTATAGAAATATTTATATAAAAAGTCAAAATTTTAGGGGATGCGACAAACCACCCTTGTTTATTTAGTCAAATCTAAGCTAGTTTAGGTCAATAGAACACAAAACAATCGCTATACCAACGAGAAAACCAAAAAATATCAGATGTTATTTCTTCGTACAAGCACCCCTTATATGGATTTTGGTACTTGTGTGATGTAAGTGTATAGTTATTAAAGTTACTATTAAATCTTTTTCAGGTGTTATGGTGTTGGCAGCGGGGAGAATGCGGTGTCTATAGATTCGTCTATTGGTAAGCTACAATGTAAAAATAAAATCTAAAGTGAAGGTTGCAACAGTGGGAAGCTATTGATGTGAAACTGCAAAAATATACTAAATTTTCAATAAAAATAGGGGTACGGCGAGTAAAAACTGGGGATGGAAGTCTCAGAACACCCCCAAATGGGATATCGGCGTACAGGGCTTGACGAGCCCTACACGATGGTATGATAAACCACTAGGGTCTCTATAGAAAAAAGTGAAATTATCTTAATAAAACTGATGAAATTTTGCCAAAATCTATGTCTTTTTACAGAAACTACGAAATAACGAAAAAACTATTTGAGATATATATGCAAATATGGTGTTGAAATACAGGGCTGTTAACAGCGGACAATCTAAGGTAAGAAACACCACCGTGCGACCAGAATTACCGGTAGTGTTCAGGTACAAAGTTCGAATATTTTAATTAAATTTTTGTATAGAAATATTTATATAAAAAGTCAAAATTTTAGGGGATGCGACAAACCACCCTTGTTTATTTAGTCAAATCTAAGCTAGTTTAGGTCAATAGAACACAAAACAATCGCTATACCAACGAGAAAACCAAAAAATATCAGATGTTATTTCTTCGTACAAGCACCCCTTATATGGATTTTGGTACTTGTGTGATGTAAGTGTATAGTTATTAAAGTTACTATTAAATCTTTTTCAGGTGTTATGGTGTTGGCAGCGGGGAGAATGCGGTGTCTATAGATTCGTCTATTGGTAAGCTACAATGTAAAAATAAAATCTAAAGTGAAGGTTGCAACAGTGGGAAGCTATTGATGTGAAACTGCAAAAATATACTAAATTTTCAATAAAAATAGGGGTACGGCGAGTAAAAACTGGGGATGGAAGTCTCAGAACACCCCCAAATGGGATATCGGCGTACAGGGCTTGACGAGCCCTACACGATGGTATGATAAACCACTAGGGTCTCTATAGAAAAAAGTGAAATTATCTTAATAAAACTGATGAAATTTTGCCAAAATCTATGTCTTTTTACAGAAACTACGAAATAACGAAAAAACTATTTGAGATATATATGCAAATATGGTGTTGAAATACAGGGCTGTTAACAGCGGACAATCTAAGGTAAGAAACACCACCGTGCGACCAGAATTACCGGTAGTGTTCAGGTACAAAGTTCGAATATTTTAATTAAATTTTTGTATAGAAATATTTATATAAAAAGTCAAAATTTTAGGGGATGCGACAAACCACCCTTGTTTATTTAGTCAAATCTAAGCTAGTTTAGGTCAATAGAACACAAAACAATCGCTATACCAACGAGAAAACCAAAAAATATCAGATGTTATTTCTTCGTACAAGCACCCCTTATATGGATTTTGGTACTTGTGTGATGTAAGTGTATAGTTATTAAAGTTACTATTAAATCTTTTTCAGGTGTTATGGTGTTGGCAGCGGGGAGAATGCGGTGTCTATAGATTCGTCTATTGGTAAGCTACAATGTAAAAATAAAATCTAAAGTGAAGGTTGCAACAGTGGGAAGCTATTGATGTGAAACTGCAAAAATATACTAAATTTTCAATAAAAATAGGGGTACGGCGAGTAAAAACTGGGGATGGAAGTCTCAGAACACCCCCAAATGGGATATCGGCGTACAGGGCTTGACGAGCCCTACACGATGGTATGATAAACCACTAGGGTCTCTATAGAAAAAAGTGAAATTATCTTAATAAAACTGATGAAATTTTGCCAAAATCTATGTCTTTTTACAGAAACTACGAAATAACGAAAAAACTATTTGAGATATATATGCAAATATGGTGTTGAAATACAGGGCTGTTAACAGCGGACAATCTAAGGTAAGAAACACCACCGTGCGACCAGAATTACCGGTAGTGTTCAGGTACAAAGTTCGAATATTTTAATTAAATTTTTGTATAGAAATATTTATATAAAAAGTCAAAATTTTAGGGGATGCGACAAACCACCCTTGTTTATTTAGTCAAATCTAAGCTAGTTTAGGTCAATAGAACACAAAACAATCGCTATACCAACGAGAAAACCAAAAAATATCAGATGTTATTTCTTCGTACAAGCACCCCTTATATGGATTTTGGTACTTGTGTGATGTAAGTGTATAGTTATTAAAGTTACTATTAAATCTTTTTCAGGTGTTATGGTGTTGGCAGCGGGGAGAATGCGGTGTCTATAGATTCGTCTATTGGTAAGCTACAATGTAAAAATAAAATCTAAAGTGAAGGTTGCAACAGTGGGAAGCTATTGATGTGAAACTGCAAAAATATACTAAATTTTCAATAAAAATAGGGGTACGGCGAGTAAAAACTGGGGATGGAAGTCTCAGAACACCCCCAAATGGGATATCGGCGTACAGGGCTTGACGAGCCCTACACGATGGTATGATAAACCACTAGGGTCTCTATAGAAAAAAGTGAAATTATCTTAATAAAACTGATGAAATTTTGCCAAAATCTATGTCTTTTTACAGAAACTACGAAATAACGAAAAAACTATTTGAGATATATATGCAAATATGGTGTTGAAATACAGGGCTGTTAACAGCGGACAATCTAAGGTAAGAAACACCACCGTGCGACCAGAATTACCGGTAGTGTTCAGGTACAAAGTTCGAATATTTTAATTAAATTTTTGTATAGAAATATTTATATAAAAAGTCAAAATTTTAGGGGATGCGACAAACCACCCTTGTTTATTTAGTCAAATCTAAGCTAGTTTAGGTCAATAGAACACAAAACAATCGCTATACCAACGAGAAAACCAAAAAATATCAGATGTTATTTCTTCGTACAAGCACCCCTTATATGGATTTTGGTACTTGTGTGATGTAAGTGTATAGTTATTAAAGTTACTATTAAATCTTTTTCAGGTGTTATGGTGTTGGCAGCGGGGAGAATGCGGTGTCTATAGATTCGTCTATTGGTAAGCTACAATGTAAAAATAAAATCTAAAGTGAAGGTTGCAACAGTGGGAAGCTATTGATGTGAAACTGCAAAAATATACTAAATTTTCAATAAAAATAGGGGTACGGCGAGTAAAAACTGGGGATGGAAGTCTCAGAACACCCCCAAATGGGATATCGGCGTACA
The DNA here is from genome assembly GCA_948253155.1 of Leucoma salicis. NCBI lineage: Eukaryota > Metazoa > Arthropoda > Insecta > Lepidoptera > Erebidae > Leucoma > Leucoma salicis. The sequence goes on along the minus strand of OX411806.1, from coordinate 113,998 downwards.
GGGCTTGACGAGCCCTACACGATGGTATGATAAACCACTAGGGTCTCTATAGAAAAAAGTGAAATTATCTTAATAAAACTGATGAAATTTTGCCAAAATCTATGTCTTTTTACAGAAACTACGAAATAACGAAAAAACTATTTGAGATATATATGCAAATATGGTGTTGAAATACAGGGCTGTTAACAGCGGACAATCTAAGGTAAGAAACACCACCGTGCGACCAGAATTACCGGTAGTGTTCAGGTACAAAGTTCGAATATTTTAATTAAATTTTTGTATAGAAATATTTATATAAAAAGTCAAAATTTTAGGGGATGCGACAAACCACCCTTGTTTATTTAGTCAAATCTAAGCTAGTTTAGGTCAATAGAACACAAAACAATCGCTATACCAACGAGAAAACCAAAAAATATCAGATGTTATTTCTTCGTACAAGCACCCCTTATATGGATTTTGGTACTTGTGTGATGTAAGTGTATAGTTATTAAAGTTACTATTAAATCTTTTTCAGGTGTTATGGTGTTGGCAGCGGGGAGAATGCGGTGTCTATAGATTCGTCTATTGGTAAGCTACAATGTAAAAATAAAATCTAAAGTGAAGGTTGCAACAGTGGGAAGCTATTGATGTGAAACTGCAAAAATATACTAAATTTTCAATAAAAATAGGGGTACGGCGAGTAAAAACTGGGGATGGAAGTCTCAGAACACCCCCAAATGGGATATCGGCGTACAGGGCTTGACGAGCCCTACACGATGGTATGATAAACCACTAGGGTCTCTATAGAAAAAAGTGAAATTATCTTAATAAAACTGATGAAATTTTGCCAAAATCTATGTCTTTTTACAGAAACTACGAAATAACGAAAAAACTATTTGAGATATATATGCAAATATGGTGTTGAAATACAGGGCTGTTAACAGCGGACAATCTAAGGTAAGAAACACCACCGTGCGACCAGAATTACCGGTAGTGTTCAGGTACAAAGTTCGAATATTTTAATTAAATTTTTGTATAGAAATATTTATATAAAAAGTCAAAATTTTAGGGGATGCGACAAACCACCCTTGTTTATTTAGTCAAATCTAAGCTAGTTTAGGTCAATAGAACACAAAACAATCGCTATACCAACGAGAAAACCAAAAAATATCAGATGTTATTTCTTCGTACAAGCACCCCTTATATGGATTTTGGTACTTGTGTGATGTAAGTGTATAGTTATTAAAGTTACTATTAAATCTTTTTCAGGTGTTATGGTGTTGGCAGCGGGGAGAATGCGGTGTCTATAGATTCGTCTATTGGTAAGCTACAATGTAAAAATAAAATCTAAAGTGAAGGTTGCAACAGTGGGAAGCTATTGATGTGAAACTGCAAAAATATACTAAATTTTCAATAAAAATAGGGGTACGGCGAGTAAAAACTGGGGATGGAAGTCTCAGAACACCCCCAAATGGGATATCGGCGTACAGGGCTTGACGAGCCCTACACGATGGTATGATAAACCACTAGGGTCTCTATAGAAAAAAGTGAAATTATCTTAATAAAACTGATGAAATTTTGCCAAAATCTATGTCTTTTTACAGAAACTACGAAATAACGAAAAAACTATTTGAGATATATATGCAAATATGGTGTTGAAATACAGGGCTGTTAACAGCGGACAATCTAAGGTAAGAAACACCACCGTGCGACCAGAATTACCGGTAGTGTTCAGGTACAAAGTTCGAATATTTTAATTAAATTTTTGTATAGAAATATTTATATAAAAAGTCAAAATTTTAGGGGATGCGACAAACCACCCTTGTTTATTTAGTCAAATCTAAGCTAGTTTAGGTCAATAGAACACAAAACAATCGCTATACCAACGAGAAAACCAAAAAATATCAGATGTTATTTCTTCGTACAAGCACCCCTTATATGGATTTTGGTACTTGTGTGATGTAAGTGTATAGTTATTAAAGTTACTATTAAATCTTTTTCAGGTGTTATGGTGTTGGCAGCGGGGAGAATGCGGTGTCTATAGATTCGTCTATTGGTAAGCTACAATGTAAAAATAAAATCTAAAGTGAAGGTTGCAACAGTGGGAAGCTATTGATGTGAAACTGCAAAAATATACTAAATTTTCAATAAAAATAGGGGTACGGCGAGTAAAAACTGGGGATGGAAGTCTCAGAACACCCCCAAATGGGATATCGGCGTACAGGGCTTGACGAGCCCTACACGATGGTATGATAAACCACTAGGGTCTCTATAGAAAAAAGTGAAATTATCTTAATAAAACTGATGAAATTTTGCCAAAATCTATGTCTTTTTACAGAAACTACGAAATAACGAAAAAACTATTTGAGATATATATGCAAATATGGTGTTGAAATACAGGGCTGTTAACAGCGGACAATCTAAGGTAAGAAACACCACCGTGCGACCAGAATTACCGGTAGTGTTCAGGTACAAAGTTCGAATATTTTAATTAAATTTTTGTATAGAAATATTTATATAAAAAGTCAAAATTTTAGGGGATGCGACAAACCACCCTTGTTTATTTAGTCAAATCTAAGCTAGTTTAGGTCAATAGAACACAAAACAATCGCTATACCAACGAGAAAACCAAAAAATATCAGATGTTATTTCTTCGTACAAGCACCCCTTATATGGATTTTGGTACTTGTGTGATGTAAGTGTATAGTTATTAAAGTTACTATTAAATCTTTTTCAGGTGTTATGGTGTTGGCAGCGGGGAGAATGCGGTGTCTATAGATTCGTCTATTGGTAAGCTACAATGTAAAAATAAAATCTAAAGTGAAGGTTGCAACAGTGGGAAGCTATTGATGTGAAACTGCAAAAATATACTAAATTTTCAATAAAAATAGGGGTACGGCGAGTAAAAACTGGGGATGGAAGTCTCAGAACACCCCCAAATGGGATATCGGCGTACAGGGCTTGACGAGCCCTACACGATGGTATGATAAACCACTAGGGTCTCTATAGAAAAAAGTGAAATTATCTTAATAAAACTGATGAAATTTTGCCAAAATCTATGTCTTTTTACAGAAACTACGAAATAACGAAAAAACTATTTGAGATATATATGCAAATATGGTGTTGAAATACAGGGCTGTTAACAGCGGACAATCTAAGGTAAGAAACACCACCGTGCGACCAGAATTACCGGTAGTGTTCAGGTACAAAGTTCGAATATTTTAATTAAATTTTTGTATAGAAATATTTATATAAAAAGTCAAAATTTTAGGGGATGCGACAAACCACCCTTGTTTATTTAGTCAAATCTAAGCTAGTTTAGGTCAATAGAACACAAAACAATCGCTATACCAACGAGAAAACCAAAAAATATCAGATGTTATTTCTTCGTACAAGCACCCCTTATATGGATTTTGGTACTTGTGTGATGTAAGTGTATAGTTATTAAAGTTACTATTAAATCTTTTTCAGGTGTTATGGTGTTGGCAGCGGGGAGAATGCGGTGTCTATAGATTCGTCTATTGGTAAGCTACAATGTAAAAATAAAATCTAAAGTGAAGGTTGCAACAGTGGGAAGCTATTGATGTGAAACTGCAAAAATATACTAAATTTTCAATAAAAATAGGGGTACGGCGAGTAAAAACTGGGGATGGAAGTCTCAGAACACCCCCAAATGGGATATCGGCGTACAGGGCTTGACGAGCCCTACACGATGGTATGATAAACCACTAGGGTCTCTATAGAAAAAAGTGAAATTATCTTAATAAAACTGATGAAATTTTGCCAAAATCTATGTCTTTTTACAGAAACTACGAAATAACGAAAAAACTATTTGAGATATATATGCAAATATGGTGTTGAAATACAGGGCTGTTAACAGCGGACAATCTAAGGTAAGAAACACCACCGTGCGACCAGAATTACCGGTAGTGTTCAGGTACAAAGTTCGAATATTTTAATTAAATTTTTGTATAGAAATATTTATATAAAAAGTCAAAATTTTAGGGGATGCGACAAACCACCCTTGTTTATTTAGTCAAATCTAAGCTAGTTTAGGTCAATAGAACACAAAACAATCGCTATACCAACGAGAAAACCAAAAAATATCAGATGTTATTTCTTCGTACAAGCACCCCTTATATGGATTTTGGTACTTGTGTGATGTAAGTGTATAGTTATTAAAGTTACTATTAAATCTTTTTCAGGTGTTATGGTGTTGGCAGCGGGGAGAATGCGGTGTCTATAGATTCGTCTATTGGTAAGCTACAATGTAAAAATAAAATCTAAAGTGAAGGTTGCAACAGTGGGAAGCTATTGATGTGAAACTGCAAAAATATACTAAATTTTCAATAAAAATAGGGGTACGGCGAGTAAAAACTGGGGATGGAAGTCTCAGAACACCCCCAAATGGGATATCGGCGTACAGGGCTTGACGAGCCCTACACGATGGTATGATAAACCACTAGGGTCTCTATAGAAAAAAGTGAAATTATCTTAATAAAACTGATGAAATTTTGCCAAAATCTATGTCTTTTTACAGAAACTACGAAATAACGAAAAAACTATTTGAGATATATATGCAAATATGGTGTTGAAATACAGGGCTGTTAACAGCGGACAATCTAAGGTAAGAAACACCACCGTGCGACCAGAATTACCGGTAGTGTTCAGGTACAAAGTTCGAATATTTTAATTAAATTTTTGTATAGAAATATTTATATAAAAAGTCAAAATTTTAGGGGATGCGACAAACCACCCTTGTTTATTTAGTCAAATCTAAGCTAGTTTAGGTCAATAGAACACAAAACAATCGCTATACCAACGAGAAAACCAAAAAATATCAGATGTTATTTCTTCGTACAAGCACCCCTTATATGGATTTTGGTACTTGTGTGATGTAAGTGTATAGTTATTAAAGTTACTATTAAATCTTTTTCAGGTGTTATGGTGTTGGCAGCGGGGAGAATGCGGTGTCTATAGATTCGTCTATTGGTAAGCTACAATGTAAAAATAAAATCTAAAGTGAAGGTTGCAACAGTGGGAAGCTATTGATGTGAAACTGCAAAAATATACTAAATTTTCAATAAAAATAGGGGTACGGCGAGTAAAAACTGGGGATGGAAGTCTCAGAACACCCCCAAATGGGATATCGGCGTACAGGGCTTGACGAGCCCTACACGATGGTATGATAAACCACTAGGGTCTCTATAGAAAAAAGTGAAATTATCTTAATAAAACTGATGAAATTTTGCCAAAATCTATGTCTTTTTACAGAAACTACGAAATAACGAAAAAACTATTTGAGATATATATGCAAATATGGTGTTGAAATACAGGGCTGTTAACAGCGGACAATCTAAGGTAAGAAACACCACCGTGCGACCAGAATTACCGGTAGTGTTCAGGTACAAAGTTCGAATATTTTAATTAAATTTTTGTATAGAAATATTTATATAAAAAGTCAAAATTTTAGGGGATGCGACAAACCACCCTTGTTTATTTAGTCAAATCTAAGCTAGTTTAGGTCAATAGAACACAAAACAATCGCTATACCAACGAGAAAACCAAAAAATATCAGATGTTATTTCTTCGTACAAGCACCCCTTATATGGATTTTGGTACTTGTGTGATGTAAGTGTATAGTTATTAAAGTTACTATTAAATCTTTTTCAGGTGTTATGGTGTTGGCAGCGGGGAGAATGCGGTGTCTATAGATTCGTCTATTGGTAAGCTACAATGTAAAAATAAAATCTAAAGTGAAGGTTGCAACAGTGGGAAGCTATTGATGTGAAACTGCAAAAATATACTAAATTTTCAATAAAAATAGGGGTACGGCGAGTAAAAACTGGGGATGGAAGTCTCAGAACACCCCCAAATGGGATATCGGCGTACAGGGCTTGACGAGCCCTACACGATGGTATGATAAACCACTAGGGTCTCTATAGAAAAAAGTGAAATTATCTTAATAAAACTGATGAAATTTTGCCAAAATCTATGTCTTTTTACAGAAACTACGAAATAACGAAAAAACTATTTGAGATATATATGCAAATATGGTGTTGAAATACAGGGCTGTTAACAGCGGACAATCTAAGGTAAGAAACACCACCGTGCGACCAGAATTACCGGTAGTGTTCAGGTACAAAGTTCGAATATTTTAATTAAATTTTTGTATAGAAATATTTATATAAAAAGTCAAAATTTTAGGGGATGCGACAAACCACCCTTGTTTATTTAGTCAAATCTAAGCTAGTTTAGGTCAATAGAACACAAAACAATCGCTATACCAACGAGAAAACCAAAAAATATCAGATGTTATTTCTTCGTACAAGCACCCCTTATATGGATTTTGGTACTTGTGTGATGTAAGTGTATAGTTATTAAAGTTACTATTAAATCTTTTTCAGGTGTTATGGTGTTGGCAGCGGGGAGAATGCGGTGTCTATAGATTCGTCTATTGGTAAGCTACAATGTAAAAATAAAATCTAAAGTGAAGGTTGCAACAGTGGGAAGCTATTGATGTGAAACTGCAAAAATATACTAAATTTTCAATAAAAATAGGGGTACGGCGAGTAAAAACTGGGGATGGAAGTCTCAGAACACCCCCAAATGGGATATCGGCGTACAGGGCTTGACGAGCCCTACACGATGGTATGATAAACCACTAGGGTCTCTATAGAAAAAAGTGAAATTATCTTAATAAAACTGATGAAATTTTGCCAAAATCTATGTCTTTTTACAGAAACTACGAAATAACGAAAAAACTATTTGAGATATATATGCAAATATGGTGTTGAAATACAGGGCTGTTAACAGCGGACAATCTAAGGTAAGAAACACCACCGTGCGACCAGAATTACCGGTAGTGTTCAGGTACAAAGTTCGAATATTTTAATTAAATTTTTGTATAGAAATATTTATATAAAAAGTCAAAATTTTAGGGGATGCGACAAACCACCCTTGTTTATTTAGTCAAATCTAAGCTAGTTTAGGTCAATAGAACACAAAACAATCGCTATACCAACGAGAAAACCAAAAAATATCAGATGTTATTTCTTCGTACAAGCACCCCTTATATGGATTTTGGTACTTGTGTGATGTAAGTGTATAGTTATTAAAGTTACTATTAAATCTTTTTCAGGTGTTATGGTGTTGGCAGCGGGGAGAATGCGGTGTCTATAGATTCGTCTATTGGTAAGCTACAATGTAAAAATAAAATCTAAAGTGAAGGTTGCAACAGTGGGAAGCTATTGATGTGAAACTGCAAAAATATACTAAATTTTCAATAAAAATAGGGGTACGGCGAGTAAAAACTGGGGATGGAAGTCTCAGAACACCCCCAAATGGGATATCGGCGTACAGGGCTTGACGAGCCCTACACGATGGTATGATAAACCACTAGGGTCTCTATAGAAAAAAGTGAAATTATCTTAATAAAACTGATGAAATTTTGCCAAAATCTATGTCTTTTTACAGAAACTACGAAATAACGAAAAAACTATTTGAGATATATATGCAAATATGGTGTTGAAATACAGGGCTGTTAACAGCGGACAATCTAAGGTAAGAAACACCACCGTGCGACCAGAATTACCGGTAGTGTTCAGGTACAAAGTTCGAATATTTTAATTAAATTTTTGTATAGAAATATTTATATAAAAAGTCAAAATTTTAGGGGATGCGACAAACCACCCTTGTTTATTTAGTCAAATCTAAGCTAGTTTAGGTCAATAGAACACAAAACAATCGCTATACCAACGAGAAAACCAAAAAATATCAGATGTTATTTCTTCGTACAAGCACCCCTTATATGGATTTTGGTACTTGTGTGATGTAAGTGTATAGTTATTAAAGTTACTATTAAATCTTTTTCAGGTGTTATGGTGTTGGCAGCGGGGAGAATGCGGTGTCTATAGATTCGTCTATTGGTAAGCTACAATGTAAAAATAAAATCTAAAGTGAAGGTTGCAACAGTGGGAAGCTATTGATGTGAAACTGCAAAAATATACTAAATTTTCAATAAAAATAGGGGTACGGCGAGTAAAAACTGGGGATGGAAGTCTCAGAACACCCCCAAATGGGATATCGGCGTACAGGGCTTGACGAGCCCTACACGATGGTATGATAAACCACTAGGGTCTCTATAGAAAAAAGTGAAATTATCTTAATAAAACTGATGAAATTTTGCCAAAATCTATGTCTTTTTACAGAAACTACGAAATAACGAAAAAACTATTTGAGATATATATGCAAATATGGTGTTGAAATACAGGGCTGTTAACAGCGGACAATCTAAGGTAAGAAACACCACCGTGCGACCAGAATTACCGGTAGTGTTCAGGTACAAAGTTCGAATATTTTAATTAAATTTTTGTATAGAAATATTTATATAAAAAGTCAAAATTTTAGGGGATGCGACAAACCACCCTTGTTTATTTAGTCAAATCTAAGCTAGTTTAGGTCAATAGAACACAAAACAATCGCTATACCAACGAGAAAACCAAAAAATATCAGATGTTATTTCTTCGTACAAGCACCCCTTATATGGATTTTGGTACTTGTGTGATGTAAGTGTATAGTTATTAAAGTTACTATTAAATCTTTTTCAGGTGTTATGGTGTTGGCAGCGGGGAGAATGCGGTGTCTATAGATTCGTCTATTGGTAAGCTACAATGTAAAAATAAAATCTAAAGTGAAGGTTGCAACAGTGGGAAGCTATTGATGTGAAACTGCAAAAATATACTAAATTTTCAATAAAAATAGGGGTACGGCGAGTAAAAACTGGGGATGGAAGTCTCAGAACACCCCCAAATGGGATATCGGCGTACAGGGCTTGACGAGCCCTACACGATGGTATGATAAACCACTAGGGTCTCTATAGAAAAAAGTGAAATTATCTTAATAAAACTGATGAAATTTTGCCAAAATCTATGTCTTTTTACAGAAACTACGAAATAACGAAAAAACTATTTGAGATATATATGCAAATATGGTGTTGAAATACAGGGCTGTTAACAGCGGACAATCTAAGGTAAGAAACACCACCGTGCGACCAGAATTACCGGTAGTGTTCAGGTACAAAGTTCGAATATTTTAATTAAATTTTTGTATAGAAATATTTATATAAAAAGTCAAAATTTTAGGGGATGCGACAAACCACCCTTGTTTATTTAGTCAAATCTAAGCTAGTTTAGGTCAATAGAACACAAAACAATCGCTATACCAACGAGAAAACCAAAAAATATCAGATGTTATTTCTTCGTACAAGCACCCCTTATATGGATTTTGGTACTTGTGTGATGTAAGTGTATAGTTATTAAAGTTACTATTAAATCTTTTTCAGGTGTTATGGTGTTGGCAGCGGGGAGAATGCGGTGTCTATAGATTCGTCTATTGGTAAGCTACAATGTAAAAATAAAATCTAAAGTGAAGGTTGCAACAGTGGGAAGCTATTGATGTGAAACTGCAAAAATATACTAAATTTTCAATAAAAATAGGGGTACGGCGAGTAAAAACTGGGGATGGAAGTCTCAGAACACCCCCAAATGGGATATCGGCGTACAGGGCTTGACGAGCCCTACACGATGGTATGATAAACCACTAGGGTCTCTATAGAAAAAAGTGAAATTATCTTAATAAAACTGATGAAATTTTGCCAAAATCTATGTCTTTTTACAGAAACTACGAAATAACGAAAAAACTATTTGAGATATATATGCAAATATGGTGTTGAAATACAGGGCTGTTAACAGCGGACAATCTAAGGTAAGAAACACCACCGTGCGACCAGAATTACCGGTAGTGTTCAGGTACAAAGTTCGAATATTTTAATTAAATTTTTGTATAGAAATATTTATATAAAAAGTCAAAATTTTAGGGGATGCGACAAACCACCCTTGTTTATTTAGTCAAATCTAAGCTAGTTTAGGTCAATAGAACACAAAACAATCGCTATACCAACGAGAAAACCAAAAAATATCAGATGTTATTTCTTCGTACAAGCACCCCTTATATGGATTTTGGTACTTGTGTGATGTAAGTGTATAGTTATTAAAGTTACTATTAAATCTTTTTCAGGTGTTATGGTGTTGGCAGCGGGGAGAATGCGGTGTCTATAGATTCGTCTATTGGTAAGCTACAATGTAAAAATAAAATCTAAAGTGAAGGTTGCAACAGTGGGAAGCTATTGATGTGAAACTGCAAAAATATACTAAATTTTCAATAAAAATAGGGGTACGGCGAGTAAAAACTGGGGATGGAAGTCTCAGAACACCCCCAAATGGGATATCGGCGTACAGGGCTTGACGAGCCCTACACGATGGTATGATAAACCACTAGGGTCTCTATAGAAAAAAGTGAAATTATCTTAATAAAACTGATGAAATTTTGCCAAAATCTATGTCTTTTTACAGAAACTACGAAATAACGAAAAAACTATTTGAGATATATATGCAAATATGGTGTTGAAATACAGGGCTGTTAACAGCGGACAATCTAAGGTAAGAAACACCACCGTGCGACCAGAATTACCGGTAGTGTTCAGGTACAAAGTTCGAATATTTTAATTAAATTTTTGTATAGAAATATTTATATAAAAAGTCAAAATTTTAGGGGATGCGACAAACCACCCTTGTTTATTTAGTCAAATCTAAGCTAGTTTAGGTCAATAGAACACAAAACAATCGCTATACCAACGAGAAAACCAAAAAATATCAGATGTTATTTCTTCGTACAAGCACCCCTTATATGGATTTTGGTACTTGTGTGATGTAAGTGTATAGTTATTAAAGTTACTATTAAATCTTTTTCAGGTGTTATGGTGTTGGCAGCGGGGAGAATGCGGTGTCTATAGATTCGTCTATTGGTAAGCTACAATGTAAAAATAAAATCTAAAGTGAAGGTTGCAACAGTGGGAAGCTATTGATGTGAAACTGCAAAAATATACTAAATTTTCAATAAAAATAGGGGTACGGCGAGTAAAAACTGGGGATGGAAGTCTCAGAACACCCCCAAATGGGATATCGGCGTACAGGGCTTGACGAGCCCTACACGATGGTATGATAAACCACTAGGGTCTCTATAGAAAAAAGTGAAATTATCTTAATAAAACTGATGAAATTTTGCCAAAATCTATGTCTTTTTACAGAAACTACGAAATAACGAAAAAACTATTTGAGATATATATGCAAATATGGTGTTGAAATACAGGGCTGTTAACAGCGGACAATCTAAGGTAAGAAACACCACCGTGCGACCAGAATTACCGGTAGTGTTCAGGTACAAAGTTCGAATATTTTAATTAAATTTTTGTATAGAAATATTTATATAAAAAGTCAAAATTTTAGGGGATGCGACAAACCACCCTTGTTTATTTAGTCAAATCTAAGCTAGTTTAGGTCAATAGAACACAAAACAATCGCTATACCAACGAGAAAACCAAAAAATATCAGATGTTATTTCTTCGTACAAGCACCCCTTATATGGATTTTGGTACTTGTGTGATGTAAGTGTATAGTTATTAAAGTTACTATTAAATCTTTTTCAGGTGTTATGGTGTTGGCAGCGGGGAGAATGCGGTGTCTATAGATTCGTCTATTGGTAAGCTACAATGTAAAAATAAAATCTAAAGTGAAGGTTGCAACAGTGGGAAGCTATTGATGTGAAACTGCAAAAATATACTAAATTTTCAATAAAAATAGGGGTACGGCGAGTAAAAACTGGGGATGGAAGTCTCAGAACACCCCCAAATGGGATATCGGCGTACAGGGCTTGACGAGCCCTACACGATGGTATGATAAACCACTAGGGTCTCTATAGAAAAAAGTGAAATTATCTTAATAAAACTGATGAAATTTTGCCAAAATCTATGTCTTTTTACAGAAACTACGAAATAACGAAAAAACTATTTGAGATATATATGCAAATATGGTGTTGAAATACAGGGCTGTTAACAGCGGACAATCTAAGGTAAGAAACACCACCGTGCGACCAGAATTACCGGTAGTGTTCAGGTACAAAGTTCGAATATTTTAATTAAATTTTTGTATAGAAATATTTATATAAAAAGTCAAAATTTTAGGGGATGCGACAAACCACCCTTGTTTATTTAGTCAAATCTAAGCTAGTTTAGGTCAATAGAACACAAAACAATCGCTATACCAACGAGAAAACCAAAAAATATCAGATGTTATTTCTTCGTACAAGCACCCCTTATATGGATTTTGGTACTTGTGTGATGTAAGTGTATAGTTATTAAAGTTACTATTAAATCTTTTTCAGGTGTTATGGTGTTGGCAGCGGGGAGAATGCGGTGTCTATAGATTCGTCTATTGGTAAGCTACAATGTAAAAATAAAATCTAAAGTGAAGGTTGCAACAGTGGGAAGCTATTGATGTGAAACTGCAAAAATATACTAAATTTTCAATAAAAATAGGGGTACGGCGAGTAAAAACTGGGGATGGAAGTCTCAGAACACCCCCAAATGGGATATCGGCGTACAGGGCTTGACGAGCCCTACACGATGGTATGATAAACCACTAGGGTCTCTATAGAAAAAAGTGAAATTATCTTAATAAAACTGATGAAATTTTGCCAAAATCTATGTCTTTTTACAGAAACTACGAAATAACGAAAAAACTATTTGAGATATATATGCAAATATGGTGTTGAAATACAGGGCTGTTAACAGCGGACAATCTAAGGTAAGAAACACCACCGTGCGACCAGAATTACCGGTAGTGTTCAGGTACAAAGTTCGAATATTTTAATTAAATTTTTGTATAGAAATATTTATATAAAAAGTCAAAATTTTAGGGGATGCGACAAACCACCCTTGTTTATTTAGTCAAATCTAAGCTAGTTTAGGTCAATAGAACACAAAACAATCGCTATACCAACGAGAAAACCAAAAAATATCAGATGTTATTTCTTCGTACAAGCACCCCTTATATGGATTTTGGTACTTGTGTGATGTAAGTGTATAGTTATTAAAGTTACTATTAAATCTTTTTCAGGTGTTATGGTGTTGGCAGCGGGGAGAATGCGGTGTCTATAGATTCGTCTATTGGTAAGCTACAATGTAAAAATAAAATCTAAAGTGAAGGTTGCAACAGTGGGAAGCTATTGATGTGAAACTGCAAAAATATACTAAATTTTCAATAAAAATAGGGGTACGGCGAGTAAAAACTGGGGATGGAAGTCTCAGAACACCCCCAAATGGGATATCGGCGTACAGGGCTTGACGAGCCCTACACGATGGTATGATAAACCACTAGGGTCTCTATAGAAAAAAGTGAAATTATCTTAATAAAACTGATGAAATTTTGCCAAAATCTATGTCTTTTTACAGAAACTACGAAATAACGAAAAAACTATTTGAGATATATATGCAAATATGGTGTTGAAATACAGGGCTGTTAACAGCGGACAATCTAAGGTAAGAAACACCACCGTGCGACCAGAATTACCGGTAGTGTTCAGGTACAAAGTTCGAATATTTTAATTAAATTTTTGTATAGAAATATTTATATAAAAAGTCAAAATTTTAGGGGATGCGACAAACCACCCTTGTTTATTTAGTCAAATCTAAGCTAGTTTAGGTCAATAGAACACAAAACAATCGCTATACCAACGAGAAAACCAAAAAATATCAGATGTTATTTCTTCGTACAAGCACCCCTTATATGGATTTTGGTACTTGTGTGATGTAAGTGTATAGTTATTAAAGTTACTATTAAATCTTTTTCAGGTGTTATGGTGTTGGCAGCGGGGAGAATGCGGTGTCTATAGATTCGTCTATTGGTAAGCTACAATGTAAAAATAAAATCTAAAGTGAAGGTTGCAACAGTGGGAAGCTATTGATGTGAAACTGCAAAAATATACTAAATTTTCAATAAAAATAGGGGTACGGCGAGTAAAAACTGGGGATGGAAGTCTCAGAACACCCCCAAATGGGATATCGGCGTACAGGGCTTGACGAGCCCTACACGATGGTATGATAAACCACTAGGGTCTCTATAGAAAAAAGTGAAATTATCTTAATAAAACTGATGAAATTTTGCCAAAATCTATGTCTTTTTACAGAAACTACGAAATAACGAAAAAACTATTTGAGATATATATGCAAATATGGTGTTGAAATACAGGGCTGTTAACAGCGGACAATCTAAGGTAAGAAACACCACCGTGCGACCAGAATTACCGGTAGTGTTCAGGTACAAAGTTCGAATATTTTAATTAAATTTTTGTATAGAAATATTTATATAAAAAGTCAAAATTTTAGGGGATGCGACAAACCACCCTTGTTTATTTAGTCAAATCTAAGCTAGTTTAGGTCAATAGAACACAAAACAATCGCTATACCAACGAGAAAACCAAAAAATATCAGATGTTATTTCTTCGTACAAGCACCCCTTATATGGATTTTGGTACTTGTGTGATGTAAGTGTATAGTTATTAAAGTTACTATTAAATCTTTTTCAGGTGTTATGGTGTTGGCAGCGGGGAGAATGCGGTGTCTATAGATTCGTCTATTGGTAAGCTACAATGTAAAAATAAAATCTAAAGTGAAGGTTGCAACAGTGGGAAGCTATTGATGTGAAACTGCAAAAATATACTAAATTTTCAATAAAAATAGGGGTACGGCGAGTAAAAACTGGGGATGGAAGTCTCAGAACACCCCCAAATGGGATATCGGCGTACAGGGCTTGACGAGCCCTACACGATGGTATGATAAACCACTAGGGTCTCTATAGAAAAAAGTGAAATTATCTTAATAAAACTGATGAAATTTTGCCAAAATCTATGTCTTTTTACAGAAACTACGAAATAACGAAAAAACTATTTGAGATATATATGCAAATATGGTGTTGAAATACAGGGCTGTTAACAGCGGACAATCTAAGGTAAGAAACACCACCGTGCGACCAGAATTACCGGTAGTGTTCAGGTACAAAGTTCGAATATTTTAATTAAATTTTTGTATAGAAATATTTATATAAAAAGTCAAAATTTTAGGGGATGCGACAAACCACCCTTGTTTATTTAGTCAAATCTAAGCTAGTTTAGGTCAATAGAACACAAAACAATCGCTATACCAACGAGAAAACCAAAAAATATCAGATGTTATTTCTTCGTACAAGCACCCCTTATATGGATTTTGGTACTTGTGTGATGTAAGTGTATAGTTATTAAAGTTACTATTAAATCTTTTTCAGGTGTTATGGTGTTGGCAGCGGGGAGAATGCGGTGTCTATAGATTCGTCTATTGGTAAGCTACAATGTAAAAATAAAATCTAAAGTGAAGGTTGCAACAGTGGGAAGCTATTGATGTGAAACTGCAAAAATATACTAAATTTTCAATAAAAATAGGGGTACGGCGAGTAAAAACTGGGGATGGAAGTCTCAGAACACCCCCAAATGGGATATCGGCGTACAGGGCTTGACGAGCCCTACACGATGGTATGATAAACCACTAGGGTCTCTATAGAAAAAAGTGAAATTATCTTAATAAAACTGATGAAATTTTGCCAAAATCTATGTCTTTTTACAGAAACTACGAAATAACGAAAAAACTATTTGAGATATATATGCAAATATGGTGTTGAAATACAGGGCTGTTAACAGCGGACAATCTAAGGTAAGAAACACCACCGTGCGACCAGAATTACCGGTAGTGTTCAGGTACAAAGTTCGAATATTTTAATTAAATTTTTGTATAGAAATATTTATATAAAAAGTCAAAATTTTAGGGGATGCGACAAACCACCCTTGTTTATTTAGTCAAATCTAAGCTAGTTTAGGTCAATAGAACACAAAACAATCGCTATACCAACGAGAAAACCAAAAAATATCAGATGTTATTTCTTCGTACAAGCACCCCTTATATGGATTTTGGTACTTGTGTGATGTAAGTGTATAGTTATTAAAGTTACTATTAAATCTTTTTCAGGTGTTATGGTGTTGGCAGCGGGGAGAATGCGGTGTCTATAGATTCGTCTATTGGTAAGCTACAATGTAAAAATAAAATCTAAAGTGAAGGTTGCAACAGTGGGAAGCTATTGATGTGAAACTGCAAAAATATACTAAATTTTCAATAAAAATAGGGGTACGGCGAGTAAAAACTGGGGATGGAAGTCTCAGAACACCCCCAAATGGGATATCGGCGTACAGGGCTTGACGAGCCCTACACGATGGTATGATAAACCACTAGGGTCTCTATAGAAAAAAGTGAAATTATCTTAATAAAACTGATGAAATTTTGCCAAAATCTATGTCTTTTTACAGAAACTACGAAATAACGAAAAAACTATTTGAGATATATATGCAAATATGGTGTTGAAATACAGGGCTGTTAACAGCGGACAATCTAAGGTAAGAAACACCACCGTGCGACCAGAATTACCGGTAGTGTTCAGGTACAAAGTTCGAATATTTTAATTAAATTTTTGTATAGAAATATTTATATAAAAAGTCAAAATTTTAGGGGATGCGACAAACCACCCTTGTTTATTTAGTCAAATCTAAGCTAGTTTAGGTCAATAGAACACAAAACAATCGCTATACCAACGAGAAAACCAAAAAATATCAGATGTTATTTCTTCGTACAAGCACCCCTTATATGGATTTTGGTACTTGTGTGATGTAAGTGTATAGTTATTAAAGTTACTATTAAATCTTTTTCAGGTGTTATGGTGTTGGCAGCGGGGAGAATGCGGTGTCTATAGATTCGTCTATTGGTAAGCTACAATGTAAAAATAAAATCTAAAGTGAAGGTTGCAACAGTGGGAAGCTATTGATGTGAAACTGCAAAAATATACTAAATTTTCAATAAAAATAGGGGTACGGCGAGTAAAAACTGGGGATGGAAGTCTCAGAACACCCCCAAATGGGATATCGGCGTACAGGGCTTGACGAGCCCTACACGATGGTATGATAAACCACTAGGGTCTCTATAGAAAAAAGTGAAATTATCTTAATAAAACTGATGAAATTTTGCCAAAATCTATGTCTTTTTACAGAAACTACGAAATAACGAAAAAACTATTTGAGATATATATGCAAATATGGTGTTGAAATACAGGGCTGTTAACAGCGGACAATCTAAGGTAAGAAACACCACCGTGCGACCAGAATTACCGGTAGTGTTCAGGTACAAAGTTCGAATATTTTAATTAAATTTTTGTATAGAAATATTTATATAAAAAGTCAAAATTTTAGGGGATGCGACAAACCACCCTTGTTTATTTAGTCAAATCTAAGCTAGTTTAGGTCAATAGAACACAAAACAATCGCTATACCAACGAGAAAACCAAAAAATATCAGATGTTATTTCTTCGTACAAGCACCCCTTATATGGATTTTGGTACTTGTGTGATGTAAGTGTATAGTTATTAAAGTTACTATTAAATCTTTTTCAGGTGTTATGGTGTTGGCAGCGGGGAGAATGCGGTGTCTATAGATTCGTCTATTGGTAAGCTACAATGTAAAAATAAAATCTAAAGTGAAGGTTGCAACAGTGGGAAGCTATTGATGTGAAACTGCAAAAATATACTAAATTTTCAATAAAAATAGGGGTACGGCGAGTAAAAACTGGGGATGGAAGTCTCAGAACACCCCCAAATGGGATATCGGCGTACAGGGCTTGACGAGCCCTACACGATGGTATGATAAACCACTAGGGTCTCTATAGAAAAAAGTGAAATTATCTTAATAAAACTGATGAAATTTTGCCAAAATCTATGTCTTTTTACAGAAACTACGAAATAACGAAAAAACTATTTGAGATATATATGCAAATATGGTGTTGAAATACAGGGCTGTTAACAGCGGACAATCTAAGGTAAGAAACACCACCGTGCGACCAGAATTACCGGTAGTGTTCAGGTACAAAGTTCGAATATTTTAATTAAATTTTTGTATAGAAATATTTATATAAAAAGTCAAAATTTTAGGGGATGCGACAAACCACCCTTGTTTATTTAGTCAAATCTAAGCTAGTTTAGGTCAATAGAACACAAAACAATCGCTATACCAACGAGAAAACCAAAAAATATCAGATGTTATTTCTTCGTACAAGCACCCCTTATATGGATTTTGGTACTTGTGTGATGTAAGTGTATAGTTATTAAAGTTACTATTAAATCTTTTTCAGGTGTTATGGTGTTGGCAGCGGGGAGAATGCGGTGTCTATAGATTCGTCTATTGGTAAGCTACAATGTAAAAATAAAATCTAAAGTGAAGGTTGCAACAGTGGGAAGCTATTGATGTGAAACTGCAAAAATATACTAAATTTTCAATAAAAATAGGGGTACGGCGAGTAAAAACTGGGGATGGAAGTCTCAGAACACCCCCAAATGGGATATCGGCGTACAGGGCTTGACGAGCCCTACACGATGGTATGATAAACCACTAGGGTCTCTATAGAAAAAAGTGAAATTATCTTAATAAAACTGATGAAATTTTGCCAAAATCTATGTCTTTTTACAGAAACTACGAAATAACGAAAAAACTATTTGAGATATATATGCAAATATGGTGTTGAAATACAGGGCTGTTAACAGCGGACAATCTAAGGTAAGAAACACCACCGTGCGACCAGAATTACCGGTAGTGTTCAGGTACAAAGTTCGAATATTTTAATTAAATTTTTGTATAGAAATATTTATATAAAAAGTCAAAATTTTAGGGGATGCGACAAACCACCCTTGTTTATTTAGTCAAATCTAAGCTAGTTTAGGTCAATAGAACACAAAACAATCGCTATACCAACGAGAAAACCAAAAAATATCAGATGTTATTTCTTCGTACAAGCACCCCTTATATGGATTTTGGTACTTGTGTGATGTAAGTGTATAGTTATTAAAGTTACTATTAAATCTTTTTCAGGTGTTATGGTGTTGGCAGCGGGGAGAATGCGGTGTCTATAGATTCGTCTATTGGTAAGCTACAATGTAAAAATAAAATCTAAAGTGAAGGTTGCAACAGTGGGAAGCTATTGATGTGAAACTGCAAAAATATACTAAATTTTCAATAAAAATAGGGGTACGGCGAGTAAAAACTGGGGATGGAAGTCTCAGAACACCCCCAAATGGGATATCGGCGTACAGGGCTTGACGAGCCCTACACGATGGTATGATAAACCACTAGGGTCTCTATAGAAAAAAGTGAAATTATCTTAATAAAACTGATGAAATTTTGCCAAAATCTATGTCTTTTTACAGAAACTACGAAATAACGAAAAAACTATTTGAGATATATATGCAAATATGGTGTTGAAATACAGGGCTGTTAACAGCGGACAATCTAAGGTAAGAAACACCACCGTGCGACCAGAATTACCGGTAGTGTTCAGGTACAAAGTTCGAATATTTTAATTAAATTTTTGTATAGAAATATTTATATAAAAAGTCAAAATTTTAGGGGATGCGACAAACCACCCTTGTTTATTTAGTCAAATCTAAGCTAGTTTAGGTCAATAGAACACAAAACAATCGCTATACCAACGAGAAAACCAAAAAATATCAGATGTTATTTCTTCGTACAAGCACCCCTTATATGGATTTTGGTACTTGTGTGATGTAAGTGTATAGTTATTAAAGTTACTATTAAATCTTTTTCAGGTGTTATGGTGTTGGCAGCGGGGAGAATGCGGTGTCTATAGATTCGTCTATTGGTAAGCTACAATGTAAAAATAAAATCTAAAGTGAAGGTTGCAACAGTGGGAAGCTATTGATGTGAAACTGCAAAAATATACTAAATTTTCAATAAAAATAGGGGTACGGCGAGTAAAAACTGGGGATGGAAGTCTCAGAACACCCCCAAATGGGATATCGGCGTACAGGGCTTGACGAGCCCTACACGATGGTATGATAAACCACTAGGGTCTCTATAGAAAAAAGTGAAATTATCTTAATAAAACTGATGAAATTTTGCCAAAATCTATGTCTTTTTACAGAAACTACGAAATAACGAAAAAACTATTTGAGATATATATGCAAATATGGTGTTGAAATACAGGGCTGTTAACAGCGGACAATCTAAGGTAAGAAACACCACCGTGCGACCAGAATTACCGGTAGTGTTCAGGTACAAAGTTCGAATATTTTAATTAAATTTTTGTATAGAAATATTTATATAAAAAGTCAAAATTTTAGGGGATGCGACAAACCACCCTTGTTTATTTAGTCAAATCTAAGCTAGTTTAGGTCAATAGAACACAAAACAATCGCTATACCAACGAGAAAACCAAAAAATATCAGATGTTATTTCTTCGTACAAGCACCCCTTATATGGATTTTGGTACTTGTGTGATGTAAGTGTATAGTTATTAAAGTTACTATTAAATCTTTTTCAGGTGTTATGGTGTTGGCAGCGGGGAGAATGCGGTGTCTATAGATTCGTCTATTGGTAAGCTACAATGTAAAAATAAAATCTAAAGTGAAGGTTGCAACAGTGGGAAGCTATTGATGTGAAACTGCAAAAATATACTAAATTTTCAATAAAAATAGGGGTACGGCGAGTAAAAACTGGGGATGGAAGTCTCAGAACACCC
This sequence comes from Leucoma salicis, assembly GCA_948253155.1. Taxonomy (NCBI): domain Eukaryota; kingdom Metazoa; phylum Arthropoda; class Insecta; order Lepidoptera; family Erebidae; genus Leucoma; species Leucoma salicis. Next base: position 93,468 of record OX411806.1, on the reverse strand, counting down.
CCAAATGGGATATCGGCGTACAGGGCTTGACGAGCCCTACACGATGGTATGATAAACCACTAGGGTCTCTATAGAAAAAAGTGAAATTATCTTAATAAAACTGATGAAATTTTGCCAAAATCTATGTCTTTTTACAGAAACTACGAAATAACGAAAAAACTATTTGAGATATATATGCAAATATGGTGTTGAAATACAGGGCTGTTAACAGCGGACAATCTAAGGTAAGAAACACCACCGTGCGACCAGAATTACCGGTAGTGTTCAGGTACAAAGTTCGAATATTTTAATTAAATTTTTGTATAGAAATATTTATATAAAAAGTCAAAATTTTAGGGGATGCGACAAACCACCCTTGTTTATTTAGTCAAATCTAAGCTAGTTTAGGTCAATAGAACACAAAACAATCGCTATACCAACGAGAAAACCAAAAAATATCAGATGTTATTTCTTCGTACAAGCACCCCTTATATGGATTTTGGTACTTGTGTGATGTAAGTGTATAGTTATTAAAGTTACTATTAAATCTTTTTCAGGTGTTATGGTGTTGGCAGCGGGGAGAATGCGGTGTCTATAGATTCGTCTATTGGTAAGCTACAATGTAAAAATAAAATCTAAAGTGAAGGTTGCAACAGTGGGAAGCTATTGATGTGAAACTGCAAAAATATACTAAATTTTCAATAAAAATAGGGGTACGGCGAGTAAAAACTGGGGATGGAAGTCTCAGAACACCCCCAAATGGGATATCGGCGTACAGGGCTTGACGAGCCCTACACGATGGTATGATAAACCACTAGGGTCTCTATAGAAAAAAGTGAAATTATCTTAATAAAACTGATGAAATTTTGCCAAAATCTATGTCTTTTTACAGAAACTACGAAATAACGAAAAAACTATTTGAGATATATATGCAAATATGGTGTTGAAATACAGGGCTGTTAACAGCGGACAATCTAAGGTAAGAAACACCACCGTGCGACCAGAATTACCGGTAGTGTTCAGGTACAAAGTTCGAATATTTTAATTAAATTTTTGTATAGAAATATTTATATAAAAAGTCAAAATTTTAGGGGATGCGACAAACCACCCTTGTTTATTTAGTCAAATCTAAGCTAGTTTAGGTCAATAGAACACAAAACAATCGCTATACCAACGAGAAAACCAAAAAATATCAGATGTTATTTCTTCGTACAAGCACCCCTTATATGGATTTTGGTACTTGTGTGATGTAAGTGTATAGTTATTAAAGTTACTATTAAATCTTTTTCAGGTGTTATGGTGTTGGCAGCGGGGAGAATGCGGTGTCTATAGATTCGTCTATTGGTAAGCTACAATGTAAAAATAAAATCTAAAGTGAAGGTTGCAACAGTGGGAAGCTATTGATGTGAAACTGCAAAAATATACTAAATTTTCAATAAAAATAGGGGTACGGCGAGTAAAAACTGGGGATGGAAGTCTCAGAACACCCCCAAATGGGATATCGGCGTACAGGGCTTGACGAGCCCTACACGATGGTATGATAAACCACTAGGGTCTCTATAGAAAAAAGTGAAATTATCTTAATAAAACTGATGAAATTTTGCCAAAATCTATGTCTTTTTACAGAAACTACGAAATAACGAAAAAACTATTTGAGATATATATGCAAATATGGTGTTGAAATACAGGGCTGTTAACAGCGGACAATCTAAGGTAAGAAACACCACCGTGCGACCAGAATTACCGGTAGTGTTCAGGTACAAAGTTCGAATATTTTAATTAAATTTTTGTATAGAAATATTTATATAAAAAGTCAAAATTTTAGGGGATGCGACAAACCACCCTTGTTTATTTAGTCAAATCTAAGCTAGTTTAGGTCAATAGAACACAAAACAATCGCTATACCAACGAGAAAACCAAAAAATATCAGATGTTATTTCTTCGTACAAGCACCCCTTATATGGATTTTGGTACTTGTGTGATGTAAGTGTATAGTTATTAAAGTTACTATTAAATCTTTTTCAGGTGTTATGGTGTTGGCAGCGGGGAGAATGCGGTGTCTATAGATTCGTCTATTGGTAAGCTACAATGTAAAAATAAAATCTAAAGTGAAGGTTGCAACAGTGGGAAGCTATTGATGTGAAACTGCAAAAATATACTAAATTTTCAATAAAAATAGGGGTACGGCGAGTAAAAACTGGGGATGGAAGTCTCAGAACACCCCCAAATGGGATATCGGCGTACAGGGCTTGACGAGCCCTACACGATGGTATGATAAACCACTAGGGTCTCTATAGAAAAAAGTGAAATTATCTTAATAAAACTGATGAAATTTTGCCAAAATCTATGTCTTTTTACAGAAACTACGAAATAACGAAAAAACTATTTGAGATATATATGCAAATATGGTGTTGAAATACAGGGCTGTTAACAGCGGACAATCTAAGGTAAGAAACACCACCGTGCGACCAGAATTACCGGTAGTGTTCAGGTACAAAGTTCGAATATTTTAATTAAATTTTTGTATAGAAATATTTATATAAAAAGTCAAAATTTTAGGGGATGCGACAAACCACCCTTGTTTATTTAGTCAAATCTAAGCTAGTTTAGGTCAATAGAACACAAAACAATCGCTATACCAACGAGAAAACCAAAAAATATCAGATGTTATTTCTTCGTACAAGCACCCCTTATATGGATTTTGGTACTTGTGTGATGTAAGTGTATAGTTATTAAAGTTACTATTAAATCTTTTTCAGGTGTTATGGTGTTGGCAGCGGGGAGAATGCGGTGTCTATAGATTCGTCTATTGGTAAGCTACAATGTAAAAATAAAATCTAAAGTGAAGGTTGCAACAGTGGGAAGCTATTGATGTGAAACTGCAAAAATATACTAAATTTTCAATAAAAATAGGGGTACGGCGAGTAAAAACTGGGGATGGAAGTCTCAGAACACCCCCAAATGGGATATCGGCGTACAGGGCTTGACGAGCCCTACACGATGGTATGATAAACCACTAGGGTCTCTATAGAAAAAAGTGAAATTATCTTAATAAAACTGATGAAATTTTGCCAAAATCTATGTCTTTTTACAGAAACTACGAAATAACGAAAAAACTATTTGAGATATATATGCAAATATGGTGTTGAAATACAGGGCTGTTAACAGCGGACAATCTAAGGTAAGAAACACCACCGTGCGACCAGAATTACCGGTAGTGTTCAGGTACAAAGTTCGAATATTTTAATTAAATTTTTGTATAGAAATATTTATATAAAAAGTCAAAATTTTAGGGGATGCGACAAACCACCCTTGTTTATTTAGTCAAATCTAAGCTAGTTTAGGTCAATAGAACACAAAACAATCGCTATACCAACGAGAAAACCAAAAAATATCAGATGTTATTTCTTCGTACAAGCACCCCTTATATGGATTTTGGTACTTGTGTGATGTAAGTGTATAGTTATTAAAGTTACTATTAAATCTTTTTCAGGTGTTATGGTGTTGGCAGCGGGGAGAATGCGGTGTCTATAGATTCGTCTATTGGTAAGCTACAATGTAAAAATAAAATCTAAAGTGAAGGTTGCAACAGTGGGAAGCTATTGATGTGAAACTGCAAAAATATACTAAATTTTCAATAAAAATAGGGGTACGGCGAGTAAAAACTGGGGATGGAAGTCTCAGAACACCCCCAAATGGGATATCGGCGTACAGGGCTTGACGAGCCCTACACGATGGTATGATAAACCACTAGGGTCTCTATAGAAAAAAGTGAAATTATCTTAATAAAACTGATGAAATTTTGCCAAAATCTATGTCTTTTTACAGAAACTACGAAATAACGAAAAAACTATTTGAGATATATATGCAAATATGGTGTTGAAATACAGGGCTGTTAACAGCGGACAATCTAAGGTAAGAAACACCACCGTGCGACCAGAATTACCGGTAGTGTTCAGGTACAAAGTTCGAATATTTTAATTAAATTTTTGTATAGAAATATTTATATAAAAAGTCAAAATTTTAGGGGATGCGACAAACCACCCTTGTTTATTTAGTCAAATCTAAGCTAGTTTAGGTCAATAGAACACAAAACAATCGCTATACCAACGAGAAAACCAAAAAATATCAGATGTTATTTCTTCGTACAAGCACCCCTTATATGGATTTTGGTACTTGTGTGATGTAAGTGTATAGTTATTAAAGTTACTATTAAATCTTTTTCAGGTGTTATGGTGTTGGCAGCGGGGAGAATGCGGTGTCTATAGATTCGTCTATTGGTAAGCTACAATGTAAAAATAAAATCTAAAGTGAAGGTTGCAACAGTGGGAAGCTATTGATGTGAAACTGCAAAAATATACTAAATTTTCAATAAAAATAGGGGTACGGCGAGTAAAAACTGGGGATGGAAGTCTCAGAACACCCCCAAATGGGATATCGGCGTACAGGGCTTGACGAGCCCTACACGATGGTATGATAAACCACTAGGGTCTCTATAGAAAAAAGTGAAATTATCTTAATAAAACTGATGAAATTTTGCCAAAATCTATGTCTTTTTACAGAAACTACGAAATAACGAAAAAACTATTTGAGATATATATGCAAATATGGTGTTGAAATACAGGGCTGTTAACAGCGGACAATCTAAGGTAAGAAACACCACCGTGCGACCAGAATTACCGGTAGTGTTCAGGTACAAAGTTCGAATATTTTAATTAAATTTTTGTATAGAAATATTTATATAAAAAGTCAAAATTTTAGGGGATGCGACAAACCACCCTTGTTTATTTAGTCAAATCTAAGCTAGTTTAGGTCAATAGAACACAAAACAATCGCTATACCAACGAGAAAACCAAAAAATATCAGATGTTATTTCTTCGTACAAGCACCCCTTATATGGATTTTGGTACTTGTGTGATGTAAGTGTATAGTTATTAAAGTTACTATTAAATCTTTTTCAGGTGTTATGGTGTTGGCAGCGGGGAGAATGCGGTGTCTATAGATTCGTCTATTGGTAAGCTACAATGTAAAAATAAAATCTAAAGTGAAGGTTGCAACAGTGGGAAGCTATTGATGTGAAACTGCAAAAATATACTAAATTTTCAATAAAAATAGGGGTACGGCGAGTAAAAACTGGGGATGGAAGTCTCAGAACACCCCCAAATGGGATATCGGCGTACAGGGCTTGACGAGCCCTACACGATGGTATGATAAACCACTAGGGTCTCTATAGAAAAAAGTGAAATTATCTTAATAAAACTGATGAAATTTTGCCAAAATCTATGTCTTTTTACAGAAACTACGAAATAACGAAAAAACTATTTGAGATATATATGCAAATATGGTGTTGAAATACAGGGCTGTTAACAGCGGACAATCTAAGGTAAGAAACACCACCGTGCGACCAGAATTACCGGTAGTGTTCAGGTACAAAGTTCGAATATTTTAATTAAATTTTTGTATAGAAATATTTATATAAAAAGTCAAAATTTTAGGGGATGCGACAAACCACCCTTGTTTATTTAGTCAAATCTAAGCTAGTTTAGGTCAATAGAACACAAAACAATCGCTATACCAACGAGAAAACCAAAAAATATCAGATGTTATTTCTTCGTACAAGCACCCCTTATATGGATTTTGGTACTTGTGTGATGTAAGTGTATAGTTATTAAAGTTACTATTAAATCTTTTTCAGGTGTTATGGTGTTGGCAGCGGGGAGAATGCGGTGTCTATAGATTCGTCTATTGGTAAGCTACAATGTAAAAATAAAATCTAAAGTGAAGGTTGCAACAGTGGGAAGCTATTGATGTGAAACTGCAAAAATATACTAAATTTTCAATAAAAATAGGGGTACGGCGAGTAAAAACTGGGGATGGAAGTCTCAGAACACCCCCAAATGGGATATCGGCGTACAGGGCTTGACGAGCCCTACACGATGGTATGATAAACCACTAGGGTCTCTATAGAAAAAAGTGAAATTATCTTAATAAAACTGATGAAATTTTGCCAAAATCTATGTCTTTTTACAGAAACTACGAAATAACGAAAAAACTATTTGAGATATATATGCAAATATGGTGTTGAAATACAGGGCTGTTAACAGCGGACAATCTAAGGTAAGAAACACCACCGTGCGACCAGAATTACCGGTAGTGTTCAGGTACAAAGTTCGAATATTTTAATTAAATTTTTGTATAGAAATATTTATATAAAAAGTCAAAATTTTAGGGGATGCGACAAACCACCCTTGTTTATTTAGTCAAATCTAAGCTAGTTTAGGTCAATAGAACACAAAACAATCGCTATACCAACGAGAAAACCAAAAAATATCAGATGTTATTTCTTCGTACAAGCACCCCTTATATGGATTTTGGTACTTGTGTGATGTAAGTGTATAGTTATTAAAGTTACTATTAAATCTTTTTCAGGTGTTATGGTGTTGGCAGCGGGGAGAATGCGGTGTCTATAGATTCGTCTATTGGTAAGCTACAATGTAAAAATAAAATCTAAAGTGAAGGTTGCAACAGTGGGAAGCTATTGATGTGAAACTGCAAAAATATACTAAATTTTCAATAAAAATAGGGGTACGGCGAGTAAAAACTGGGGATGGAAGTCTCAGAACACCCCCAAATGGGATATCGGCGTACAGGGCTTGACGAGCCCTACACGATGGTATGATAAACCACTAGGGTCTCTATAGAAAAAAGTGAAATTATCTTAATAAAACTGATGAAATTTTGCCAAAATCTATGTCTTTTTACAGAAACTACGAAATAACGAAAAAACTATTTGAGATATATATGCAAATATGGTGTTGAAATACAGGGCTGTTAACAGCGGACAATCTAAGGTAAGAAACACCACCGTGCGACCAGAATTACCGGTAGTGTTCAGGTACAAAGTTCGAATATTTTAATTAAATTTTTGTATAGAAATATTTATATAAAAAGTCAAAATTTTAGGGGATGCGACAAACCACCCTTGTTTATTTAGTCAAATCTAAGCTAGTTTAGGTCAATAGAACACAAAACAATCGCTATACCAACGAGAAAACCAAAAAATATCAGATGTTATTTCTTCGTACAAGCACCCCTTATATGGATTTTGGTACTTGTGTGATGTAAGTGTATAGTTATTAAAGTTACTATTAAATCTTTTTCAGGTGTTATGGTGTTGGCAGCGGGGAGAATGCGGTGTCTATAGATTCGTCTATTGGTAAGCTACAATGTAAAAATAAAATCTAAAGTGAAGGTTGCAACAGTGGGAAGCTATTGATGTGAAACTGCAAAAATATACTAAATTTTCAATAAAAATAGGGGTACGGCGAGTAAAAACTGGGGATGGAAGTCTCAGAACACCCCCAAATGGGATATCGGCGTACAGGGCTTGACGAGCCCTACACGATGGTATGATAAACCACTAGGGTCTCTATAGAAAAAAGTGAAATTATCTTAATAAAACTGATGAAATTTTGCCAAAATCTATGTCTTTTTACAGAAACTACGAAATAACGAAAAAACTATTTGAGATATATATGCAAATATGGTGTTGAAATACAGGGCTGTTAACAGCGGACAATCTAAGGTAAGAAACACCACCGTGCGACCAGAATTACCGGTAGTGTTCAGGTACAAAGTTCGAATATTTTAATTAAATTTTTGTATAGAAATATTTATATAAAAAGTCAAAATTTTAGGGGATGCGACAAACCACCCTTGTTTATTTAGTCAAATCTAAGCTAGTTTAGGTCAATAGAACACAAAACAATCGCTATACCAACGAGAAAACCAAAAAATATCAGATGTTATTTCTTCGTACAAGCACCCCTTATATGGATTTTGGTACTTGTGTGATGTAAGTGTATAGTTATTAAAGTTACTATTAAATCTTTTTCAGGTGTTATGGTGTTGGCAGCGGGGAGAATGCGGTGTCTATAGATTCGTCTATTGGTAAGCTACAATGTAAAAATAAAATCTAAAGTGAAGGTTGCAACAGTGGGAAGCTATTGATGTGAAACTGCAAAAATATACTAAATTTTCAATAAAAATAGGGGTACGGCGAGTAAAAACTGGGGATGGAAGTCTCAGAACACCCCCAAATGGGATATCGGCGTACAGGGCTTGACGAGCCCTACACGATGGTATGATAAACCACTAGGGTCTCTATAGAAAAAAGTGAAATTATCTTAATAAAACTGATGAAATTTTGCCAAAATCTATGTCTTTTTACAGAAACTACGAAATAACGAAAAAACTATTTGAGATATATATGCAAATATGGTGTTGAAATACAGGGCTGTTAACAGCGGACAATCTAAGGTAAGAAACACCACCGTGCGACCAGAATTACCGGTAGTGTTCAGGTACAAAGTTCGAATATTTTAATTAAATTTTTGTATAGAAATATTTATATAAAAAGTCAAAATTTTAGGGGATGCGACAAACCACCCTTGTTTATTTAGTCAAATCTAAGCTAGTTTAGGTCAATAGAACACAAAACAATCGCTATACCAACGAGAAAACCAAAAAATATCAGATGTTATTTCTTCGTACAAGCACCCCTTATATGGATTTTGGTACTTGTGTGATGTAAGTGTATAGTTATTAAAGTTACTATTAAATCTTTTTCAGGTGTTATGGTGTTGGCAGCGGGGAGAATGCGGTGTCTATAGATTCGTCTATTGGTAAGCTACAATGTAAAAATAAAATCTAAAGTGAAGGTTGCAACAGTGGGAAGCTATTGATGTGAAACTGCAAAAATATACTAAATTTTCAATAAAAATAGGGGTACGGCGAGTAAAAACTGGGGATGGAAGTCTCAGAACACCCCCAAATGGGATATCGGCGTACAGGGCTTGACGAGCCCTACACGATGGTATGATAAACCACTAGGGTCTCTATAGAAAAAAGTGAAATTATCTTAATAAAACTGATGAAATTTTGCCAAAATCTATGTCTTTTTACAGAAACTACGAAATAACGAAAAAACTATTTGAGATATATATGCAAATATGGTGTTGAAATACAGGGCTGTTAACAGCGGACAATCTAAGGTAAGAAACACCACCGTGCGACCAGAATTACCGGTAGTGTTCAGGTACAAAGTTCGAATATTTTAATTAAATTTTTGTATAGAAATATTTATATAAAAAGTCAAAATTTTAGGGGATGCGACAAACCACCCTTGTTTATTTAGTCAAATCTAAGCTAGTTTAGGTCAATAGAACACAAAACAATCGCTATACCAACGAGAAAACCAAAAAATATCAGATGTTATTTCTTCGTACAAGCACCCCTTATATGGATTTTGGTACTTGTGTGATGTAAGTGTATAGTTATTAAAGTTACTATTAAATCTTTTTCAGGTGTTATGGTGTTGGCAGCGGGGAGAATGCGGTGTCTATAGATTCGTCTATTGGTAAGCTACAATGTAAAAATAAAATCTAAAGTGAAGGTTGCAACAGTGGGAAGCTATTGATGTGAAACTGCAAAAATATACTAAATTTTCAATAAAAATAGGGGTACGGCGAGTAAAAACTGGGGATGGAAGTCTCAGAACACCCCCAAATGGGATATCGGCGTACAGGGCTTGACGAGCCCTACACGATGGTATGATAAACCACTAGGGTCTCTATAGAAAAAAGTGAAATTATCTTAATAAAACTGATGAAATTTTGCCAAAATCTATGTCTTTTTACAGAAACTACGAAATAACGAAAAAACTATTTGAGATATATATGCAAATATGGTGTTGAAATACAGGGCTGTTAACAGCGGACAATCTAAGGTAAGAAACACCACCGTGCGACCAGAATTACCGGTAGTGTTCAGGTACAAAGTTCGAATATTTTAATTAAATTTTTGTATAGAAATATTTATATAAAAAGTCAAAATTTTAGGGGATGCGACAAACCACCCTTGTTTATTTAGTCAAATCTAAGCTAGTTTAGGTCAATAGAACACAAAACAATCGCTATACCAACGAGAAAACCAAAAAATATCAGATGTTATTTCTTCGTACAAGCACCCCTTATATGGATTTTGGTACTTGTGTGATGTAAGTGTATAGTTATTAAAGTTACTATTAAATCTTTTTCAGGTGTTATGGTGTTGGCAGCGGGGAGAATGCGGTGTCTATAGATTCGTCTATTGGTAAGCTACAATGTAAAAATAAAATCTAAAGTGAAGGTTGCAACAGTGGGAAGCTATTGATGTGAAACTGCAAAAATATACTAAATTTTCAATAAAAATAGGGGTACGGCGAGTAAAAACTGGGGATGGAAGTCTCAGAACACCCCCAAATGGGATATCGGCGTACAGGGCTTGACGAGCCCTACACGATGGTATGATAAACCACTAGGGTCTCTATAGAAAAAAGTGAAATTATCTTAATAAAACTGATGAAATTTTGCCAAAATCTATGTCTTTTTACAGAAACTACGAAATAACGAAAAAACTATTTGAGATATATATGCAAATATGGTGTTGAAATACAGGGCTGTTAACAGCGGACAATCTAAGGTAAGAAACACCACCGTGCGACCAGAATTACCGGTAGTGTTCAGGTACAAAGTTCGAATATTTTAATTAAATTTTTGTATAGAAATATTTATATAAAAAGTCAAAATTTTAGGGGATGCGACAAACCACCCTTGTTTATTTAGTCAAATCTAAGCTAGTTTAGGTCAATAGAACACAAAACAATCGCTATACCAACGAGAAAACCAAAAAATATCAGATGTTATTTCTTCGTACAAGCACCCCTTATATGGATTTTGGTACTTGTGTGATGTAAGTGTATAGTTATTAAAGTTACTATTAAATCTTTTTCAGGTGTTATGGTGTTGGCAGCGGGGAGAATGCGGTGTCTATAGATTCGTCTATTGGTAAGCTACAATGTAAAAATAAAATCTAAAGTGAAGGTTGCAACAGTGGGAAGCTATTGATGTGAAACTGCAAAAATATACTAAATTTTCAATAAAAATAGGGGTACGGCGAGTAAAAACTGGGGATGGAAGTCTCAGAACACCCCCAAATGGGATATCGGCGTACAGGGCTTGACGAGCCCTACACGATGGTATGATAAACCACTAGGGTCTCTATAGAAAAAAGTGAAATTATCTTAATAAAACTGATGAAATTTTGCCAAAATCTATGTCTTTTTACAGAAACTACGAAATAACGAAAAAACTATTTGAGATATATATGCAAATATGGTGTTGAAATACAGGGCTGTTAACAGCGGACAATCTAAGGTAAGAAACACCACCGTGCGACCAGAATTACCGGTAGTGTTCAGGTACAAAGTTCGAATATTTTAATTAAATTTTTGTATAGAAATATTTATATAAAAAGTCAAAATTTTAGGGGATGCGACAAACCACCCTTGTTTATTTAGTCAAATCTAAGCTAGTTTAGGTCAATAGAACACAAAACAATCGCTATACCAACGAGAAAACCAAAAAATATCAGATGTTATTTCTTCGTACAAGCACCCCTTATATGGATTTTGGTACTTGTGTGATGTAAGTGTATAGTTATTAAAGTTACTATTAAATCTTTTTCAGGTGTTATGGTGTTGGCAGCGGGGAGAATGCGGTGTCTATAGATTCGTCTATTGGTAAGCTACAATGTAAAAATAAAATCTAAAGTGAAGGTTGCAACAGTGGGAAGCTATTGATGTGAAACTGCAAAAATATACTAAATTTTCAATAAAAATAGGGGTACGGCGAGTAAAAACTGGGGATGGAAGTCTCAGAACACCCCCAAATGGGATATCGGCGTACAGGGCTTGACGAGCCCTACACGATGGTATGATAAACCACTAGGGTCTCTATAGAAAAAAGTGAAATTATCTTAATAAAACTGATGAAATTTTGCCAAAATCTATGTCTTTTTACAGAAACTACGAAATAACGAAAAAACTATTTGAGATATATATGCAAATATGGTGTTGAAATACAGGGCTGTTAACAGCGGACAATCTAAGGTAAGAAACACCACCGTGCGACCAGAATTACCGGTAGTGTTCAGGTACAAAGTTCGAATATTTTAATTAAATTTTTGTATAGAAATATTTATATAAAAAGTCAAAATTTTAGGGGATGCGACAAACCACCCTTGTTTATTTAGTCAAATCTAAGCTAGTTTAGGTCAATAGAACACAAAACAATCGCTATACCAACGAGAAAACCAAAAAATATCAGATCGTTAGGTTAGGTTAGGTTAGGTTAGGTTAGGTTAGGTTAGGTTCGGATGCCACGAGTGTGGCGCGCCAATAGATAATGCGCGCCACACCTTAGAAGAATGCCCCGCCTGGGGGCCTCAGCGCCACGACCTGTCGGCGGTAATCGGGAGTGATCTGTCGCTGCCAGCTGTAGTATCACAAATGCTGAGCGGCGGCAGATTCTGGTCAGCCGTTGCCTCTTTCTGTGAGGCCGTGATGATCCAGAAGGAGGCCGCGGAGCGGGAACGCGAGGCACTCGCACATGCGAACTCGCTCCGCAGGCGGCGGCCAGGGAGGTGGAGGCTGCGCTACGCCCGCCTCCTCCCACCGCCAGGAGTGACGACGGGTCGTGGCCAGTAGCTGGCCATACGCCGGGGGTGCTGGAGTAGAATGTCGTAAGATGACCCTCCAGTACCCCCCACAAAAGGCGTGGTAGGGGCCGCAGTGGTTTTAGTCGGTAGGGCTGCCATGCAAAATTGGGGGCGTGGTGGCGAGCCCGACATACCCCCCGGTGCACCCGGCTGGGGGGATGCGTAAAAGCATTTCCACTGCGTCAAAAAAAAAAAAAAAAAAAAAAAAAAAAAAAAAAAAAAAAGGTTAGGTTAGGTTAGGTTAGGTTAGGTTAGGTTAGGTTAGGTTAGGTTAGGTTAGGTTAGGTTAGGTTAGGTTAGGTTAGGTTCCCTCGAGGAGGCGGCAACGCTGGCCACCTCAGGAACCGCGGAGGTGGTCAGGCGGATCGAGGCGCTGGGGCTTAGGGTGGCCCTTGAAAAGTCGGAGGCCCTACTCTTCCATGGGCCCCGACGCGGCCCACCCGCCGGCGCCTCGATAACGGTCAACGGTGTGGGCTTTCCAATCCAGGCCCACATCAAGTACCTGGGCCTGGTATTGGATGGACGGTGGCACTTCGACGAGCACTTCCGCCGTCTTGCGCCAAAGCTCGTCGGCACGGCGTCCGCCCTCGGGCGACTGATGCCGAATTTGGGCGGACCGAGTCTCGCGTGTCGACGACTCTACGCGGGGGTAGTACGGTCAATGGCACTGTACGGCGCGCCCGTGTGGGCGGAGTCCCTGGCCGCTCGCAATAGGGCCCTTCTGTGGCGTCCACAGAGGGTCGTAGCGGTCAGGGCAATACGCGGGTACCGCACGGTCTCGTGCGATGCAGCCTGCGCGTTGGCCGGAACCCCCCCTTGGGATCTGGAGGCGGAAGTGCTCGCCGACGTTTATCGGCGGGCGTCGACGGCGCGGGCGGGGGGCAGCCGCCCCTCGCCAAGCGCAATCTCTGCGTGGCGGGAAGATGCCCGCCGCGCCACCGTCCTAAAGTGGAGGTCTCGGCTGGAGACGCCCCGGGCTGGTCTCTGGACCGTGGGGGCGCTCCAGCCGATCTTGGAAGAATGGGCAGGGCGGCAGCACGGGGTCCTCACCTTCCGGTTGGTGCAGGTTTTGTCGGGGCACGGTTGCTTCGGCAAATACCTGCACACGATCGCTAGGAGGGAGACGACCCCAGGCTGTCACCACTGCGACTGCGGCGAGGACTCGGCGCAGCACACGCTCGAGTCGTGCCCGGCCTGGGATGTGCAGCGCCGGGAACTCGCTGCAGTCATAGGTGTGGACCTGTCGCTGCCGGCCGTTGCGCGAGCGATGGTTGGCAGTGACAGGGCCTGGACCGCGGTCGCCGCCTTCAGCGAGGCTGTCATCTCGCGGAAGGAGGCGGCGGAGAGGGCCCGGGAGGAATCCTCCTTCGCGGACCCGATTCGCCGCCGGCGCGCGGGGCGGCGCGCGCGCGCTTACCTGCGCCTGATGCCGCCCTAGCCGAGGCTGCGGACGGTGGGGTCGGGGAGTACCCTGCCGTCCGCGGAAGCCTACCGCGAAGGTGTGACGCCCAAGTGCGCGGGGCGTCGCACAAGAGAGGGTGCCCGAAGGGGCTGCCGCCTGCGGATCGCGGAGAAACGACGCGGTTCCCGTGATCCGCCGTAGCAAGGGCGGGTGAGGGCGCACGGTGGGTTTTTAGTGGGTGAGAGCCCCACACTACCCCGTTGTCTCCCCGGGCAGCGGGGTGTGCGGTAGGACATTTTTGCCCACCTAAAATAAAAAAAAAAAAAAAAAAAAAAAAAAAAAAAAAAAAAAGGTTAGGTTAGGTTAGGTTAGGTTAGGTTAGGTTAGGTTAGGTTAGGTTAGGTTAGGTTAGGTTAGGTTAGGTTAGGTTAGGTTAGGTTAGGTTAGGTTAGGATCCGTGACGGCGGAAGAGATCCGGGAGGCAATCGCCTCGAAAACCGGGTCTCCCAGCAGCGCCGTCCGGGTGGGCACCATTCGCCCAGGTCCAGGTGGTGTGGGTGCCGTCTGGGCATCGTGCCCTGTCGCGGCGGCCAAGGATTTGGTCGCCGCCGGTAGACTTCTGGTGGGCTGGAGTGCCGCGCGGGTAACCGCGTTGGAGCCCCGGCCTGCCAGGTGCTACAAATGCATGGCGGTCGGTCACACCCGGCCGCTGTGCACCAACTGCTTTGACTGCAGCGGGCTTTGCTTCCGCTGCGGTCAGGCAGGGCACCAGGCGGCGACCTGTACTGCCACCCCACACTGCCCCGCATGTGCGGCGGGCAACCGCCCCGCCAACCACTGCATGGGGCGGGTGGGGTGCAGGCCTCCGGCCAAGTCAGGCCCTAGGAGGGGGGTGGGCAGCCAATCGGCCCCGGCTGCCCAACCCAGCGCGGCTGGACCGCCGCAGCGCATGGAGGAGGATGTCGTGGTCTAGTTTATGGAGCACGACTCTATCCTCCTCCAAGGGAATCTCGGCCGCTCCGCCAGGGCGCAGGACCTCTTCCTGCAATCCATGGCGATCGGTGTTGCCGTAGCCGCGGAGCCCTACATAGTCCCCGATCGCCCCAATTGGGCGGGTAGCGGGGATGGCTCCGTGGCGGTCGTCGGGTCGGCGGCGCCGCATTCCCCGCCCTTGTCAGTCAAGGACAAGGGCACGGGATATGTGGCAGCTGAATGGGGAGGGGTCACGCTGTATGGCGTGTACTTCTCCCCCAATCGTAGTCTGGCGGCTTTCGAGGTCTTCCTGCACAGCCTGGAGACCTCGATACGGCGTATGGCACCGAGCCCTGTGCTCGTGCTGGGGGACTTCAACGCCAAATCAACGGCGTGGGGGTCCCCCAGGACGGACGCCCGAGGTGCGGCGGTCCAAGAGTGGGCGGAAGCGGCGGACCTCGTGTTACTAAACCGAGGGTCCGCCCTAACGTGCGTGCGGCGCGGGGGCGGGTCGATAGTGGACCTTTCGTTCGCTAGCCCCGGTGTCGCCGCACGTGTAAGGAGCTGGCGAGTCCTGGAGGAGGTCGAGACCCTATCTGACCACAGATACATTCAGATAGAGGTCTCCCGGACCCTTCAGGGCGCCAGCAGGGGTCACGTGGCGGACAGAACTCCCGCTTTTCCGCGTTGGGCTGTGGGTAGGCTCGACCGGGAGCTGCTGGTGGAGGCGGCCATCTTTCAATCTTGGCTGCCTCCCCCCCTGACGGAAGACGTGGGCGACGAGGCTGGCCGCATACGCGGCATGCTTACGCAGATCTGCGATGCGGCCATGCCCCGCGTGCGGCGCCCGCCCCGACGGAAGGGGGTCTACTGGTGGTCCCCGGAGCTGGCGGACCTCCGTGCGGCCTGTATTCGTGCCCGGAGGTCCTACACCCGCAGCCGCCGTCGCCGAATCCGCGACGAAGAGCGGGAGGGCCGGCTGTATGCGGCGTACAGCAGTGCGCGCGCCGTGTTAAAGCTGGCCATCTGTCGCGCCAAAGACGCGAAAAGGCAGGAGATGCTGGAGGGTCTCGAGTGTGACCCCTGGGGACGCCCGTACCGCGCGGCGCTCAACAAGCTCCGCGCCCAGGGCCCCCCCCTTACGGAGACCCTCCAGCCGGGCTTCCTCTCTGAGGTGGTTGAGGGACTATTCCCTTCACGGGCGGTGCACACGCCCCCGGTCATGGCTCCGCCAGATGACGACCGGGAGGCCGACGACGGGGAGGTACCGCCCGTGACGACGACGGAAATGGGGGCGGCGACAGCGCGTATGCGGAGAAGCGCCGCCCCCGGGCCGGACGGGGTTCCCGCCCGAGTGCTGGCCCTGGTCCTCGACCACCTAGAGCCCCGCCTCAGGGGACTGTTCGACGCTTGCCTGGTGTCCGGACGGTTCCCTGACTGCTGGAAGGAGGGGAAGCTCGTGCTCCTGCCGAAGCCGGGACGGTCTCCGAATACAGTCGCGGCCTTCAGGCCCATCGTGTTGCTGGACGAGGCGGGCAAACTGCTCGAGCGGGTAGTCGCTGCCCGCATCGTCCGGCACCTAGGCGCGGTCGGCCCCGACCTGTCCGATGCCCAGTTCGGATTTCGGGCGGGTCGGTCTACGGTCGACGCCATCCTGCGCTTGAAGGCCGCGGCTGCGGAGGCCGTCACCTCGAGGGAAGTGCTGTTGGCGGTGTCGCTCGACATCGCCAACGCCTTCAATAGTCTGCCATTCGGCTGCATCAAGGAGGCACTCCGGTACCATGGAGTGCCCCTCTACCTAAGGCGGCTGGTGGCGGACTACCTCGACGGCCGCAGCGTCCTCTTCGTGGACCGGAAAGGGGACGTTGTAAGGAGGGCTATGTCGTGCGGCGTCCCGCAGGGTTCGGTTCTAGGGCCGCTCCTGTGGGACATCGGCTACGACTGGGTCCTCCGTGGCCGGCTCCCCCCCGGGCTGGGCGTAATTTGCTACGCAGACGATACGCTCGTCACAGCCCGGGGCGGGACCCTCGAGGAGGCGGCAACGCTGGCCACCTCAGGAACCGCGGAGGTGGTCAGGCGGATCGAGGCGCTGGGGCTTAGGGTGGCCCTTGAAAAGTCGGAGGCCCTACTCTTCCATGGGCCCCGACGCGGCCCACCCGCCGGCGCCTCGATAACGGTCAACGGTGTGGGCTTTCCAATCCAGGCCCACATCAAGTACCTGGGCCTGGTATTGGATGGACGGTGGCACTTCGACGAGCACTTCCGCCGTCTTGCGCCAAAGCTCGTCGGCACGGCGTCCGCCCTCGGGCGACTGATGCCGAATTTGGGCGGACCGAGTCTCGCGTGTCGACGACTCTACGCGGGGGTAGTACGGTCAATGGCACTGTACGGCGCGCCCGTGTGGGCGGAGTCCCTGGCCGCTCGCAATAGGGCCCTTCTGTGGCGTCCACAGAGGGTCGTAGCGGTCAGGGCAATACGCGGGTACCGCACGGTCTCGTGCGATGCAGCCTGCGCGTTGGCCGGAACCCCCCCTTGGGATCTGGAGGCGGAAGTGCTCGCCGACGTTTATCGGCGGGCGTCGACGGCGCGGGCGGGGGGCAGCCGCCCCTCGCCAAGCGCAATCTCTGCGTGGCGGGAAGATGCCCGCCGCGCCACCGTCCTAAAGTGGAGGTCTCGGCTGGAGACGCCCCGGGCTGGTCTCTGGACCGTGGGGGCGCTCCAGCCGATCTTGGAAGAATGGGCGGGGCGGCAGCACGGGGTCCTCACCTTCCGGTTGGTGCAGGTTTTGTCGGGGCACGGTTGCTTCGGCAAATACCTGCACACGATCGCTAGGAGGGAGACGACCCCAGGCTGTCACCACTGCGACTGCGGCGAGGACTCGGCGCAGCACACGCTCGAGTCGTGCCCGGCCTGGGATGTGCAGCGCCGGGAACTCGCTGCAGTCATAGGCGTGGACCTGTCGCTGCCGGCCGTTGCGCGAGCGATGGTTGGCAGTGACAGGGCCTGGACCGCGGTCGCCGCCTTCTGCGAGGCTGTCATCTCGCGGAAGGAGGCGGCGGAGAGGGCCCGGGAGGAATCCTCCTTCGCGGACCCGATTCGCCGCCGGCGCGCGGGGCGGCGTGCGCGCGCTTACCTGCGCCTGATGCCGCCCTAGCCGAGGCTGCGGACGGTGGGGTCGGGGAGTACCCTGCCGTCCGCGGAAGCCTACCGCGAAGGTGTGACGCCCAAGTGCGCGGGGCGTCGCACAAGAGAGGGTGCCCGAAGGGGCTGCCGCCTGCGGATCGCGGAGAAACGACGCGGTTCCCGTGATCCGCCGTAGCAAGGGCGGGTGAGGGCGCACGGTGGGTTTTTAGTGGGTGAGAGCCCCACACTACCCCGTTGTCTCCCCGGGCAGCGGGGTGTGCGGTAGGACATTTTTGCCCACCTAAAATAAAAAAAAAAAAAAAAAAAAAAAAAGGTTAGGTTAGGTTAGGTTAGGTTAGGTTAGGTTAGGTTAGGTTAGGTTAGGTTAGGTTAGGTTAGGTTAGGTTAGGTTAGGTTAGGTTAGGTTAGGTTAGGTTAGGTTAGGTTAGGTTAGGTTAGGTTAGGTTAGGTTAGGTTAGGTTAGGTTAGGTTAGGTTAGGTTAGGTTAGGTTAGGTTAGGTTAGGTTAGGTTAGGTTAGGTTAGGTTAGGTTAGGTTAGGTTAGGTTAGGTTAGGTTTTTTTTTTTTTTTTTTTTTTTTTTTTTTTTTTTTTTTTTTTTTTTTTTTTTTTTTTTTTACACCAGGTTTACTGAACCTGGTCGCTATGTTTTCTCTGACTGGACCAGAGTCATTGTTTTAAATGGTTTTTATGTTGTGCACCGTAGCATATATTGTTAGTATTTGGCATGTATATGCTCCTTTTACAAATAAGTTTATTTGTATATATATATTCTATTATTAAATAAATATATAATATTTATAAATATTTTGTTGTTTTATTCCGTTTTATTTCTACATATTACTTTAGCTGCTACTTCTGTGCAAAAGTTTAGGAAGTCGTTCCTTTTCTGTTCGTCATTCATAATTGCTGGTATATTTTGCTTATTAATTTCTGTGTCTATTTTCACTTGTAGGTTAAATCGTTTGTACTCATATTCAGGGCAGTCAAGGATGATATGTATTAGTGATTCTTCTGTTTCTGGCTGACAGATACACGATGGGTTCGCTTTGCGCCTAAATTTATTGAGATACTGCGCAAATCCTCCGTGCCCCGTCAGTACCTGGGTTAAGACCTGGTTTAATTTTAATTTTTGTATAACCGTGTATGCTGTTATAGTATCTGGGAAAAATATTTTTGTAGTGCTTGCAACTTCACTCTCCTGATATCTTTTGTTCCATTCATCAAGCGACCTTTCACGGATTTGTCGCTTGATAAACGAAACTGGGCAGGCATCATAGTCCGGGCGTCTTTTCGAGTTTAGCGCTGCTTCTTTTGCCAGCTGGTCGGCGCGTTCGTTACCTATCTGTCCAGCATGAGCCTTGACCCAGTAGAGTAATATGTTCTTCCCTTGGGCTATAGCGGATTTTATATTGGCTCTTATACTAGTCACCAACGGATGGAGGTTACCCACGTCAGTAATCGACAGTAAAGCTGTTTTTGAGTCACTGTATATCTCAAAATTGTCACCTTGTTCCCTTAAAATTTCCTTGGCTGCCTTATCAATGGCCAGGAGTTCAGCCTGGTAAACTGTGCAGTGCGCGGATAGACAGAGTTTCAGTGCTTTTGTCTCAGCATTCATTTTCCAAATGGAGACTGCCGCTCCGACCTTGCCCCCTATTTTACTTCCATCTGTAAATATCTTCACGCTTTGCGGATTTTGTTGAGGTTCCTCCCTTTCCATTGTTTGGTATACCAGGTTTTCAAATTTGATAGCTAGTTGTTCTGCCGGATGGTTTGTGTTTATATATTTGGTAAGCTTTTCGATTTCCCTATCGTTTGGGATGAGTATGCATTTGCCCTTTCGGGCTTCATAGAGCGCTTTAGCTTCCTGTGCCCTCAGGTCTAGGGGTAGCATCCCACTCAGTACCAGTGCAGAGTGCAGTGATACTGTGCGGTAAGCTTTGCACAGCTTTTGCGCGAAGCCCCGCTGAACTGCATTGAGCTGCTTCTTAACACACCTTTTATGCGTTGCGGGTGCCCATGCGCTGGCTGCATACAGCATTACAGGTTCTATGACGGCCGTGTAGATAACCTTTATGATCTCTGGGTGAAGGCCCCAGCTTACTTTTGCAGCTCTAGATAATTGCTTGTAAATGTTTGTGGCTTTTTTGCAGGTGTGTGATATGTGTGCGTTAAATGTTAGCTTACTGTCGATAGTGAGACCTAGGACCTTAATTTTTTCAGACATGCCAATAGCGACCCCGCCCATGCTCAAAAGTGGGACGTCATACTTTAGCTTATTGGTAATTAGCATTGCAGTAGTTTTGTTTGGAGCAAATTTTAATTTGTTTCTGACACCCCACCTATAAACGTAGGCGAGGGCATCATTGGCGCGTCGTTCTATATCGTTAGCGGTGTTTCCGTCGAAGACGAGGAGAATATCGTCAGCGAATGCGTGGCAATAATCTCCCCGCCCTTCGAGGTCCTTTAATAGCGGATCTATTAGTAAGTTCCAAAGAATGGGACCGCCAATAGAACCTTGTACGCAGCCCCGTTTTGTAACTTTCTTGTTCTTAGTTCCAGCGTATCTCACTTCAACGCTTCTGTTACATAAGTAACTATCCATGATTTTTCTGATACCTTCCGGACATTTTTCCTCAGCCAGTCGCACCTTTATAGCTGGCCACCAGGCGCTATCAAAGGCTCCCTCTATATCCAATGAGACTATGGCTATTAGCTTTTTGTCACTAAGCTTTTGCCGAACGTACTGCATCAGAGTATAGAGGGAATCATCAGCGCTTTTCTGGGGCGTAAAGCCGAACTGGCGAGTACTCGTCCTAGGTATGAGATGCCATTTCAGTCGAGTTACCACCATCTTTTCCAAGATCTTTCCCATTACTGGTAGGAGCCCAATGGGTCTATAAGACTTGGGATTTCTGTAGTCGCTTCTGCCTGGCTTTTTGAGGACTATGACAGTGGCTTCTTTCCAAATATTTGGGAAACATCCTAGCTGTAAACATTTGTTCATAAGCGCCAGAAATGTGTTAGGGTCTGAACTGATGGCTTCTTTGCAGATATCCGCTGTTAAACCGTCAGCTCCTGGGGCCTTCTTTGGGTTAAAGCTATTAACGGCTTTTTCTAATTCTAGCGGAGTGAACGAAGGCTCATCACTGCAAAGTTCGACATTAAGGGTTTCCGCCATTTCTCTGATCTGTTGGTGGTATGTATTATCATCATCTTCTTTGTCATCCGGGTAAAAGGTGTCTGTTAAGAGTTTCACTGAGTCCTTTGAGTTAAGTAATTCTCCGTTTGGCCCTATGAGGGGTAGGTCTTCTTCGCGCCTTGTGGTTCTGCCTATAACTCTATAAATACCCTGCCACATCCCTTCTTTGTCTTGCTTACTACAAAACTCTTTCCAGCTTGTTGTTTGTGCCTTTTTTACCATTTTTTCATATGTTGCCTTTTGTTGCAGGTACTCCTCTACGACTTTTGCCCTACGAATGGGGGCAGCACACCAGATACGGCGCTTCCTGGTCTTCATCTCCTTCTTGGCGGCAGCGAGTTCCTGAGACCACCACGGCATGGTAAGTTTTTCGTCATTTTTCTTTTTAGGTATAAATTTGTTGCATGATGTAGTTATGTTATCTATGTATTGGGTTATCACTGATTCTAATTGGGGTGCTTGAGTTATTGTATTGATATTATCGGAGTTTATGTTTTGATCTGAATTTAATTGACTTAATTTTTCGACAAATCGGCCCCATTTCGCTTTCTTGGTATTGTAAATTCGGGTAGTTCTGTGTATGGTGGTTCCGGTTGATTTTTCGAGATTTATATCAAAAAAGATGCCACTATGATCTGACGAAGTCAAAGTTTGTACTACTCTCCAGTCCGTGATCAGGTTGAGTAAGTCAGTAGTACAGGCTGTGATGTCTACATGACTGGTTAAGTGTTGGTGACCCCTAATAGTGTCAAAGGTGGGGGTTTCGCCCATATTAAGTACTTGTAGGTCTGCCTCGTAGAGCATTCCAGCCATTATTTCCCCCCTGCGATTTGTGGTCGAGCTCCCCCACCAACAACTTTTAGCGTTTGCATCTCCTGCGACTATTGTGTTAGTAAACTGTGATTTTTCTATAGATTTCAGTAAAATATCTAAGTATGGTTCTATGGGTTTATTTGGTTCAAAGTAAAAGGATATGACTACAAGTGTCCATGCTATGGTTTTGATTTTTATTGTTACTATATTGTTGTTGGTGAGTTCTGGGTATAGCTCGACCTCTAGATCCGGGTCAAAGATGGCGATTGCAGCCTTCACTGTCTCATCTCCAGGATCCGGGTTCTGGAAAATGCGCACACCTTGGTAACCCCTCACATTCTTAAAACCACCTACATAGGGCTCCTGCAGCAATGCCACCGCGATGCGTTTCTTCTCCGCTTCTATAAGAAGTTCTTCTTGAGCCAATTTCATTCTCTGTAGATTTATCTGTGCGAATGTGTATTTTGCTATCAAGTTCGTAGGGACGCCTTTAGCAGTACGCTACCCGAGACCTTGCTATAGTATCCCACCTTTTGCGAACTACGCATTCATCGCTGAAGGCATTGTGGTGCGCGTTTTCAATTTTAGCAAGGCTACAATTGCAGCAAGAGGGCCTAGAGCCAGCCTGCCATTCTGTGCATTTTTCTTTGAGGTGTGAACCCCCACAGTGGCTGCACTTTGCTTCTTGCTCCTTGCATTGTCGCCGGCTGTGTCCATAGCCGAGGCACATTGAGCACTGAGTCAAGGGGGATTGGTCTGATACCTTAATACGTTGCAGATCCACGTGCACTGTTTCGGTTTGCGTTATACGTTGCCAGAGTTTAGGTGAGACTTTGAGTATGACGTGATTGATATAGGGATTTCTGGTGCGTCTTCGGTATGCAACGGTTATCCTATCTTCGTCTTTCTCTATATCTTTAAAAATAGAGCTATTTTGGTTTCTCAGTGCTTCTATTATGTCGTCATCGGTATTGTACTGGAGTACGTCTTTGAGGATCACGAGAGGGTCTCTATTTTTTACTTCATTGATGGCCAGTTCCGGTGCTTTAACCAGTCGGTTTTTTAGTTTTTCTCTTTCATCTTCTGTACGGCAGCCTACTATGACTTTACGGTCTTTACCCTTTCTGATGGTCTCAATAGAAACTCCACCATCTTTGGCATTGGCGGCCTTGCGTATTCTCTCGAGTACTTGTTCGCCGGACTCTGTTTCGTCTGTAGCGGTCACTACAATAGAGTGCAGTGCGGTTCGTGCAGGGGGAATCGTTTTTGGTAGTGCTGCCGTAACACTGGCGTAACTCTTTTTACGCAGCATTTGAGAGAGCTCATCCATTTTGTCACTATTTTGTTTAAGAGCATTCATGTGCTCTTGCATTAGTTTATTTAAGTCATTATCTTGAGTCGGAATTAACGGCGTAACAGGGCACTGGTTTGGTTTGTCTGCTTTGCTTGCAAGTTCTTTTGTAATTAAGAACAAGCGGTCTATGGCCTGAATAATACCTGTTTTAATTTCAGACTTCAGATTCCTGGAGTTCGACAGGTGAATTTTGGCCTTAGAGACACAGGCACGCGCTTCTGATATTGTGTCAGCGTATTCTGATCGTTCTTTGAGCGGTGACACAGCGTATGGTACGGGTTTGCTTTTAATTTTTGCCGGTAATGTGAGAGGAGCCAGAGTTTCTGTGGTTGGAGGGCTAAGATTCATTTGAGGACCGTCTTGTACGGGTATCAAGGAGGTCACGCAGAGGGATGAGGCATCCATGTCTTTGCGACAGCTAGGCCTTGGGTCGGTTACAGGTATGTCGTATGTATTATCGAGGAGACCTACTCCTGTATCGGCAATGTCCACAAGCTTTACAAGCGGACGCTTCTTTGTAGGTGTGCGTATTCCAAACATTTTGTCTTAAAATTTATAAATGAGGTAATGGACGGATGAGATGTATGTAAGAATTGTTTTACTATTTATGGCGAAACTATTGGTGTTTGGGTAGGGTGTAAGGGTATATTTGTAACGTATATTATGATCCCTAAGCGAATATGAAATAAAAATTTTTACTATATTTATCTAAATTCTTTGTATTTCTATTGTATTGTTCAAATTTTAACTATCGTAGAGAAAAGGGTGGGTTGGGCGGGTCGAATTTTAAAAATTGAGTGATCAGAAAGGGCACAAATGGGGTATCGGCGTGTAGGGCTTGATGAGCACTATACGATAGGTGAAGAAACCGGAAGGGTCTCTATACAAAAAAGTGAAGTTAAGCTGCAAAAACTGATAAAAATGTTCTAGGAACGACTTTTTGTGGTACAAACTGTGTTATATTTCAGAAACCTGAGGGATTATCTGCGTGAAAGTAGTATCGATAGGAAGGGCTGTAAACGACGAACA
This sequence comes from Leucoma salicis, assembly GCA_948253155.1. Lineage (NCBI taxonomy): Eukaryota > Metazoa > Arthropoda > Insecta > Lepidoptera > Erebidae > Leucoma > Leucoma salicis. Next base: position 68,976 of record OX411806.1, on the reverse strand, counting down.
AACTAAGACCTCAATCACCAACGTGGACCGAGGATAGCAGACAGGATGGTAAGTATAAAGTTACAATTTGGTATTTTTCAGCAAAAATTTAACGTTTTTTGTTATATAGTGCGTTATTATACACAAACCTGAAGGGTATACTACAATTATTTAATATTGGATGAAAGACTATTAGACGAGGAACAATTTAAGACCTCAACCACCAACGTGGACTGAGGATAAGCAACAGAAGGTAAGTGTTAAGGTGAGTATTTTAAATGTGAGCTAACGAAAATGTACTAAGTTGATATCTAAGAAAAAATTTTCAAAATTTCAGGGCTCTGAAGGAACCACTGACGTATAGTATGCTAAGGATAATTACAAGAAACTAAAGGGAGCAAAAAACAGACTGAAAATCGCACTAAAAACCTAAAAATTTCGATGGGTTAGGTTAGGTTAGGTTAGGTTAGGTTAGGTTAGGTTAGGTTAGGTTAGGTTAGGTTAGGTTAGGTTAGGTTAGGTTAGGTTAGGTTAGGTTAGGTTAGGTTAGGTTTTTTTTTTTTTTTTTTTTTTTTTTTTTTTATTCCTGTCCGGGCGCTGTGGCCCGGCCCGCGAGCTATACCTTGGACAGAATCCAAGACCTATTTGCCCTATTCTTTCGCCTATCCTTTACTGTAGCTATGTCCCTAGTCCTCCAATATGGGAGGTAGCTCCTACTCTTTTTCTGATTTATTTATTTTTATTAATATAATCTTACTGCTATTTACAATTTAAGTTTACATTTAATCATTTAAACATTTTGTAAATTATCATTGAAATACCTTTTTATACATATTATATATACTATTTCTTACTATACTATAATAAATTGATACAATACAACACCATATTAAATTGATAAATTATATAAAATTACAGCATATCAAATAAAATTACATATATCAAAATGGTCAACGATATTTTGCATATACAAAATATCTGACTAAGTACCTAATTATCTTTATTATGATTTCCGGTCTAGGCCCTTTGATCCCAAAGTGGCAGACCATATTTAATAATTATAATATATACATTCATTATAATATGCATACTATATAACAACATTTTATACATAACTAAATTATCCATTACATTTTATTACAATGTTATTACTAATAAGTTTAATTAATTATACAATTTAAATTACATATTACCTAATTACTATTAAATATAACGACATTACATTACATTAAATAACATTAATAGTTGATTTTGTTTTTGCTCGGTCACAAGCTCTTTGTCATCAAAAAGCTAGGACTTTGCATTAAACACATACATGTTTTAGATCTTACGCACTTTATATAATAAAGTGCGTGACCTCCAAGACAAGAAAGGAGTTGTTAGTACAGTTAGAACAGATTCAGATTAAGATGAGACAACACAATACGGCACAACAGAATAGAATTCAAACATGTAGTAAAATATTCACAACAATTAAATTTAACGACATCAACAGTACAATCAATAATTAATATAATCAACAACAGCCATTCAATAATAATTTACAAAAGTCACAATAATAATTACAATTTCAATTATGATTTCAATTTTGAAAAACATTTTATAATGTCGATTTTAATTCCTAATTTCACATTTTGGTAATTTTTAAGTTTTATTTCTTTTAATAACTTTTTGGGCAACATTTGTACAGTAATGCAGGAAGGGTTCTCGTTTTCCTGGGTCTTTTAATATATTATGCAAACCTCCCAGACTTAGCTTTCCACCAATTCTTTGCTCTATATTGTATCTTAAATTATAATGAATTGGACAGTCCAAAAGTACATGTAAGATAGTTTCATGTTCGTCTGGGTCACAGATACACGATGGGTTGTCCTTACATCTGAATCTATATAAGTATTCAGAGAACCCACCGTGCCCCGTCAACACCTGTGTGAGAATGTATGTTTTGGGAATCTGAATTATAATTGGGTACGCTTGTTTTACATCTGGGAAAAATGATTTTGTTATTGCCGCCGTTGTACCTTCTTGATATCTCCGGTTCCACTCGTCAAGAGATTCCTCGCGGATCGTCTTCTTGACGAATGAAACCGGGCATTTATCGTAATGTGGTCTTACATTGCTATGAAGTGCGGCTTGTTTGGCGAGGTAGTCTGCTCTTTCATTGCCAGATATTCCAGCGTGTGCCTTAATCCAATACAACGATATTTCCCTTCCACTGACCGAACAGTCACGTATCAAGTCCCTGGCCTCGCTAGCCAATGCGTGCATCGATTCATGATTAGCCACCGTGTCCAACGCTGCCCTGGAGTCGCTAATTACAGCGCATTTCCTATATTTTTTCCGCTCAGCCATCATCATCGCCTGCTTTATGGCCAACAGTTCAGCCTGATAGACGGTGCAGTAGGACGACAGTTTGAATTTGCGGGTCAAGGTTTCAACGTCCGCCTCCCATACGGAGATGGACGCTCCAACCTCTCCCCGAATCTTACTGCCATCCGTAAAAATCTTTACTGCACCACCCACCTTTGCTAGGATGTCCTCCTCACTAGCCAGAGGTGTGATCCCAATCTGCACATGCGCAGCTGGATGCGGCCTTGTTGTGCAAGGTACAGGCCTTTCAATCTCCCTATCCACAGGCACGAACCGGGACACCCCCCTTCTGGCCTCGTACAAAGCAGCATTCTCTCTTATTCGAATATCCAGAGGGAGTATTCCGGCCAGTACCACTGCCGAGTTGAGGGAGACCGTTCTGTAAGCCTTGCATATGCGCTGCGCACAAAGCCGCTGCACTGCATTCAGTTGCTTACGAATATATGCTTTATTAGTAGCTGGTGCCCATGCTGCGGCGGCGTAGGTCACCACTGGCTCTATAGCCGCCGTGTAAATTGTTCTAACTATTTCGGGATGGAGGCCCCAGCTGGCCCTGGCGGCTTTCGACAGCTGCTTGTAGACACCCAGCGCTTTCCTGCAAACATTCGCAGTATGGGTGCCGAACGTCAACCCGCAGTCTATTGTTAGCCCCAGGATCTTAATCTCCTCGACAAAGGCAATGTCGACCCCGCCCATGCTCAGGTGTGGGGTGTCATACTTGAGCTTCCTAGTGCTCACCATAGCGTTCGTCTTATGCGCCGCAAATTGCAGTTTGTTCATGACACCCCATCTCCGAACATGTTCGAGCGCGGCATTGCCTCTGTCCTCGATCTCCGCTGCTGTGACACCCGAGAAGACGAGAACTATGTCATCGGCAAATGCCTGACAATAGTCCCCCCTCCCCGTGAGGCTTTTCAGCAGCGGGTCGAGTAGGAGATTCCAAAGGATGGGGCCACCAATCGATCCCTGAACACAGCCTTTCGTGGTGGACTTACTGTACTGCTGGCCTGCGTACCGTACAGTGACCATTCTATCCCGAAGATAGCTAAGTAACGTCCTAAGCAGCATCGGCGGACACTCCTCTTCAACCAACCTGGTTTTGATGGCCGGCCACCAAGCTCCGTCGAAGGCCCCCTCTATGTCCAGTGACACTACTGTGACGATTTTCTTCTGGTCGATTTGACTTCTCACATATGCCACCAGATCATAGAGGGAGTCCTCTGTCCCGCGCTGGGGTAAAAAACCATATTGGTTTGCGCTCAATCGAGGTAGCACGTGCCACGTCAATCTCCTGACTAGCATTTTTTCAAAAATTTTCCCCATAACAGGTAATAGTCCAATGGGCCTATATGCTTTTGGGTCGGTATAGTCAGGCTTTCCCTTCTTTCTTATTGCCACAACAGTGGCTGATTTCCAGCTCTTAGGAAAGTGTCCCAATTCGAAGCACTTATTTATCATTGCCAGGTTCAACTGCATATCTTTAGTTATCACTTCGGCACATATATCTGCAGTGAAACCATCAAGACCCGGTGCCTTTTTCGGGTTAAAACTTAAAGCTGCTGATCTCAACTCATGGCTTGTAAAGGCCGGTTCTGTGGTAACTCCCGTTTGAAGGCCCACAAGTTGAGCTGCCGTCCTTATCCGCCGGTGATCCTCATTATCGTTCTCCTCCGTGTCCTCAGGGTAGAAAGTATCTGCCAGTAACTTGGCAGACTGCTCTGGCCCCAATGTAGCTCCATTCCTTGTCAGAGGGAGGTCTTCCCCTCGCCTTTCCGTATACTTGAGGACCCGGTATACCCCTTCCCAAACAGTCTCTCGATCTTGTTTTTGGCAGAAGGCCTTCCAACTTTCTGTCTGGGCTGCCTTAACTTTATCCTCATATATTCTCTTCGCAGTCAGGTAGTCCTCAACCACTGCGGCTCTACGGACCGGCGCTGCACATCGGACTCTACGCTTCCTAGTGGCGACGGCTCGCTTCATCTCCTGCAGCTCAACAGACCACCACGGGATAGTAAACTTTGTTTGCTCTTTCCTCTTAGGAATTGCTTTGTCACAACTGTTCGTTATTACCGTTTCGTACTTATCTATTAGGCTTTCCAAATCTTGAGTATCCGTTATATTTTGTATGCTTTCCGTATTAATATTATTCTGTACTTTTTGTCTTACTATTTCATTTCGAAATTTGGTCCAATTTGCTTTCTTTGTGTTGTACTTTCTCGTTGTTCTTTTTATTATTGTATTCGCCACAGCCTCTGCATGAAGTGTAAAAGTTATTCCGTTGTGGTCGGAGCTTGTCAGATCCTCGACTACGGCCCAGTCATCCACCAGGTGCAGCATATCTCCTGTGCAGGCCGTCACGTCCACACAGCTGGTGTACCTATGCTGCCCTCTTATAGTATCAAAGGTTGGGGTGTTACCTATATTAATTACCTCCATTCCGATTTCAGCTAGTGTGCCAGCCGTGTCTTCACCTCTCCCGTCGGTTGCTCTACTTCCCCACCATACATTTTTGGCGTTCATATCGCCACCCAACAAAATGTTAAGTGGTCTAGTTACACGCCTAATTCTAACCAAGTGCTCGAGATAAGGCTCCATAATTTGGTTAGGCTCAAAGTAGCAAGAGAGCACGAGGATCCACCGGCGCCCTGTCTTGATTTTGATGACTGCTATATTGTTCGTAGTTAGCGTTATTTGTGGTTCTACAATAATGTTGGGGTCAAATACAGCTATTGCCGCTTTAATGGTACCTTCACCGCGGTTTATGTTTTGATAAATCCTCGTACTCCCGTACGCCTTCATTGAGCCCTGCCCCCCTACATACGGCTCCTGGAGCAATGCTAATGATATTTTCCTTTTGTTTGCTTCCAGCATCAGCTCTGTGGTAGCCAGTGCCTTCCGTTGCAAATTGGCTTGCACAATTTTGTATTGCATTACAGTGGATACTTGTGATACAGCTGGGACAACTTTAGCAATACATAGTCGCCTCTCTCGCTATGTAATCCCATTTCGCTCTCACTGGGCATTCCAAACTGTATGCATTATGCTCACCCCTGGCTTTAGCCCTGTTGCAATTTACACACGAGGGAGCACTTCCCGCAGAGTACTGGTCACAATGCGCCCTAATATGCGGACCTCCACAGTGGCTACACACTTCCCGTGCCTCTGTGCAATGCTTCCGAGGATGCCCATATCCCAAACACTTGGTGCATTGGATTATTGGGGACTGATCGTAGACCCTAACCCGCTGCATATCTATATGTAGATAACCCTCTTCCACTATACGCTTCCATATGGTAGGGGCTACCCTAAGGATCACATGTGTCTGAAGGGGATTTCGCGCCTTCTTTTTATATACGACACTCATTCTAGCATCATCACATTGGACGCCTTGAAGGAGATGCTTATTCTGCATAGTTATGGCTTTCATTATATCTTCGTCTGTGTTGTACGCCATAACGTCTTTAATTATGACTAGCGGATCCCTATTTCGGACGTCTTCCACCTTAAGCCCTTTCCCGGCATCTCGTAGCTTTTCCCTCACTCTATTAAGCTCAGCTGGCTCACAACATCCTACTATAATTTTGCGATCTCGGATTCTCTTGACCTTATCAATCCTGATGCCCTCCTCCTTTGCATTAACAATCTTCCTAATATTTTCCAAAACTCCCTCCCCTGTTTCTAATGTGCTATCCGATGAGACCATTACCGAATGCATCGGTTTATCCTGTCTATGTCTTTCAGCGTTCGCGGGGCGAGCCGCTACACTAGCATAGCTAAATTTCTTTTCTATCATATGCTTCTGGTCCTCCATGTTTTTGCATATTTTTTGAATCCCATTGTGGAGTCTTTCGTTGCTGTATTCATTTCCCTTCCCGTTACCCTGCTCCCTTATTTCTTGTGCTTGATTCATACTTCTCATATATTCTTCATGCTGCTTTATTTGGGCACTTAAGGACGTAATATTCTTAATGAGGTCAGTTTGATTTGACCCACCTTTATCCATCAGTAAGCTACTCGGTGTGTTTTCTACAATTTCCCTGACCAATGTCTCCCCAGTTGTTGATTGTTCTTTGCTCATGGCCTTTTTCAATTGTTCTAGCAGCTTCTTTATCTGCTCAGCTGCCGTTAAGGCCGCATCTTTGTGGACCTTGTTAATGTTGACACATTGGTTAAGGTGTTTTTTAATATCACCTACTAAGCCCTGGCACTTCTGGATGTAGTCATCCGCCTCACCGTCAACAAAAGTCCTGCGCCTAACCGTAAAAACCTTTGCCATGGCAGTTGTAGCTGGCGTATTGTTAAAAGGTGTGTGTGGGGTTTTAGATGTTTTTGACATCGTGTGATGTAGTTGTGCAGATATGTATGTATAATATGAGTTTATACGCTTGTCTGAGGGTAATATAGTGGGAATAGAATGGCTTATTCATACAATTTCGAAGTTTTCTTGACTATGCTAATGAAGTTATCCCTATGGAAAATATAGTTCCAAGTCACTAGTTAATATAATAATCAAAGAATAATAAAGCTCCCAAAATTCAATTTGTCAACAATAATACCAAGATATCAAAATGTGTGCCAATAATCAAAAGTAATTAAATTCAAAAGCAAATCAATTTTACACAATAACACAATAAAAATATTAAATAAATCAATAAAACAATCCCATTAAATATAAATTCAACACAATCAAACAATGTAAACAGAACATAAATTCTAGGCAATATTAAATAATGTCTTATCTTACAATACAAATTAATAATAATGGTACAAAATCAATCACAATAATCTGTTAGCCGCAACGCCCACAATGAACGGATGGGACCAGAACAGAACGAATACTTGTTCTGCTATTAAGTAGATGGTAATAAATTGTAATTATATTTATTAGATTACAGTAAGAAAACTAATTTGGATTTATATTAAAATGATATAGGCAAGTAGATGTGGGGGTTTGTGTACTGGAAGTGTATTTGTAGTATGCTGTAAGTACGTAACTACTTAAATTTTATGGTTGCCTTTATGTGTATAGGTACTATATAGTTGTGTATCCTTTTCTAGGTCCGGACTTCACTATCCCCCCACCTCGGCCCGGTGATATTCAACCCTGGTGATAAGTTTTCAGGTGAGTGAATGTATGGTAAGAACCTATGTATGTATTCCTATGTTGTGTAATATGTGAGTGGTGTTATATACCTATACGTATATTATATTATAATTTATCCTGTTTACACGCGAGATATTAGTGTATGCTGATACTGAGATTTCGGAGATTGATTTTAGGTCTACTCAAATATGCAATACAGGTGGGGGTACAGAAGGAATGTGTCACTACTGTACTATACAAATTTTTTAGGGGGTTGCCGTTCGTATTTAAAAATAAACAATCTTTAACTGAATCTAGATCCAACCAAATTTAATTGGTTACAGCAAGTATATAAAGCTTGGTTGTCCTTTCCGATAAGAGATGGCGCTCTTCCCGAACCAACTGTATATTATGTTGTATAATGCTGTGTTAAATAGGAAATTACCCCTGTTTGCGCTAATTATGTTGTAATTGTTGGTATGTATAATTTTAGCAGTATAGCACTTTGTATTTTCCAAAAAATAACGCTTGTTCCAGAAGATTCCGGCTACATAAACCTATACGCGGGGGCGTTAACAGATCACGGGGGGTGCGGCCTTACTTGTTTCTTATATACCTGCTATATACTGAGTGATCTTCCGCTATTGGTTGGAGGTTTAACAAGCGGAACGTATATTCACGTATGGCTCAGTAGTTAGATTTATAGCTGCCGCAGTTGTAGTGTGGTGATATGAGTTTGGTATTTTAACGTATAGGTATAATTGTTCCGGGTATGGTTGGAAGTACTGTATGCTATATTATGTGATTATATAGACGTGAGGTTTATATGTATTGCAAGTATGTCTGTGGTATGCTTTAGGTATCTATGTTAAGTAACGTGAGATTTTAATGCAAAGTGTGTGAGTATATAAGTATATAATATGTTTTATGATATAGTAGCGTGGTGTCAGGTTGCGTGTGTATGTGTATGTAAGTGTCTATGTATAATGTGTGACTTATGTGTACGATAAATATTAGGAATTGTATAACCGTTTATGTTGTTCCAGGTCCGAGCTTCACCATCAGCCCACCTCGTCTCCGGTGATGTTCTACCCTGGTGATCAGGTTTCAGGTGGGCGAGCGAATGGTAAGTAGGTACCTATGTTTGTACTGTGTAATATGCTACGTGTATTATATATATGTGTGTGTATACTGTTGTGCTATTGCAAGGTAGATAGGTACTAATGTAAGCGATTACTTGTTATACTATAATTTATTCCAACTACCTATATATGTTATTAGTGTTATATATGTGAATACTTTCTATAACACGAGAAAATTAATTTAAATTTATCTGAAACTAACCAACTATCTATTTAACTAAAATAAAATAAATGAATATTGTGTGCTATACGTCGACAGTTATGTTATAGGAAACGGAGCCGCGCCCACCGCGCAGTGCTGACTCCGCCCCCGGCGCACAAGCGCTCTGTCTCGCTTCCTTTCACCGCAGCACTGCACGCGTCCCGTCTCGCTCTCTCGCACTAGTACGGTACCCTGGTCAACGTGGGTGGTCTGCTCTCAATGCGTTTGCGGGAGTGACTCAGTGAGTTCGCGATGCGGCTTTGAGAATGGTATTGAAATATTGCTAGTAATAATATATATACCTATAATATGTGTATGTATGCGTATTAGTGTATGGATAATATTGATAATGAATGATGGTTATTATTAATATCGATGTGTACGTATAATGTGTTGTATAGATGCGTGTAATACGATGTGTAGTATGGTTTTGTAAGATGTGTATTATAAATAAATATATATATATATATATATATATATATATATAAATATAGTATGTATGTAAAGTATTGTATGATTGGCGTCTGTATATACTGTGAATAGTTCTGTGAACTGTAGCAGAAGTCTGTTTAGATGTTCTATATCTCTGTTATTATATTATAGCATGCACTTTTAATTCCGCTAATCGATACAAGGTGGCGCTAACCGCTTATATACTTTGCTGCGCCAATAGCGTGGCCGCCTGAAGAGGGGCGTTTGTTTATGTTGCCACCTACTTAGGGATGTAGTACGTTGCGCTTCTGTACTAGTGTAGTGTAGGAAAATGGTGAGTGTACTAATTAAATGTATTGACTTAGTGTATTTATGAATTTGTAGGTGTTTCTGTTATGTGTTAGTGTATGAGTGGTGAAGTTTATTTTTATTTGGGTTACACCCAGTATTGATATGCTTGGAAAGAATTTATTGTAAATGAAGTGTATATGTATGTGTGGCGTGGTTAATATATATATATATATATATGTAATCAGCAGTACAAGTTAAATTTAGCATATGTCACCCCAGTATTAGGCCAGTTTTTAACGCTTTGTCTTATTATTTATATTAAGTTAGAACAAAGTAGTACTAATTGTGTACTACTTCATGCATTTAGTACATGAAGCGTTCAAATATTCTGGTCCCAACCCTATCATATAGTTCCGCTACTAGACGCAATGGCGCTGTTAAATAAAAATTACTTACTTTACATTAAAATCAAAAAATATAAGTCACTATATCTCCGTTCCCCTACAACCTAGAAGAACGGGACAAACGGTATAACTATTTTTAGGAGGTACCCTATCTACTTACACCCGCAAGGACTCCCTCGGGCCACCAGAAAAAATGTGATTTTTAGTTTGCGGAGATCGATTTTAGGCCTACATAAATTTTCTCAACTCACTAAATTCGCGATATCTCTTTCGTTATTGATGGAAATTAATTGAGATTTTTTGTGGAGGCACGGAAGGAGCTTGAGCCCCTATTGGGCTATACAAATTAGGGTGTTACCGCTCGAATTTAGGAGCAAAAAATTTTTTAGTCAATTTTCAACGAGTTTTACCGCTTGAAAGTTTTATGTAGGTGAATATTTTAAAAACTAAGTAACTTAGCTTAATTTCTCTAACAGATCCGCAACTTCCCCGGCTCCCGGCGCCTGTCTTTGCTGTTTTATCTTCCGCTTTTGCTTCTATATTTGTTTTCCGTTAACGGTTTTTCTGCTTATTTGTGATTTACTCGGCCCCCCTGAGGGCTAAAAATATACTTGAGGTGTTTTCTTGTAGAGCTTGGCAAGACGCGTCGATATCCGCAAGAAAAAATGGGGGTTATAGATCGTTTTAACCCAGTGCACGTGATTTTGTCAAAAAATTTTTGTTTTTTGCCCAGCAAAATTCGTACAAAAATGTGGAAGGCTAAAATTATATATTAGCACACTCTGTAGTTCAAGGCGCATCCAATGGTATGCAGCACTTGGTAATTTATTGCGAAACTCACTGAGTTTTAGGGCTTGACAACTGTTGAGCACTGTTTTTGATGTTTTTGACACTTTAAAAATCACACGTGCGCGCAATGCGCCACTATTATATATCGTCGTGTAGGGTTTTTTAAAGCGCATCCAATGATATACGACACTTGATAATTTGAGATAAAAAACCCACAACTTTGATTTTTAACAAAGATTTTCACTCGCGGAGCGGTAAAAATGACAGCGGACCGTGTGCGTTCGCTACGGCGTGCCAAAGCGTACTGGGTTAGGTTAGGTTAGGTTAGGTTAGGTTAGGTTAGGTTAGGTTAGGTTAGGTTAGGTTAGGTTAGGTTAGGTTAGGTTAGGTTAGGTTAGGTTAGGTTAGGTTAGGTTAGGTTAGGTTAGGTTAGGTTAGGTTAGGTTTTTTTTTTTTTTTTTTTTTTTTTTCTTTGGCTAGGCTTTGTAACCCGGCCGCTATTTCTACCCCTGATAAGGGTGGTCAGGGACCTTGTACTGGTTATTTTCAAATCATTAGCGCAGAGGTTTTTGGTAACATAATTTCCCTCTATACATATAACTTATGTTTACACTATATGAAAATAGGTATCGTCCTTTGTTTATAAGTCAACATATTTAAATTTCCTTACATACTAATTTTGTATTAAATTGTTTTCTTTGCTATAATAATCATCTATCTAATTACACTATAATAATCATATCATAATATTATGTCGGTTTCATATTTTAATTTATCATTTACATCGTCAATTTGAATATCATAAGGCGAAAAATAACATTGAAAAATGATAGGAGTATTATATTAGGCATATTATATTATTATACAAATATACTTATATTGATGGAATATTATATATACAATTAGAATTATTAGTTGAATTATATTTATACAATTAGAATTATTTTGGTAGAATTATATTTATACAATTAGAAATATTTTAGTAGAATTATATTTATACAAATAAAATTATATTAGTAGAAAATAGAATAGGGCAGACAGAAATAGGGTAGAGTGAAACTTAAAAGATTGTTGTGAAACCGTAGATTTATGTATACGTGTAATTATAGCCTAAGATTTATTTCTTTGTATTACAATTGACGCTACTTTAATACAGTACTTTAAGAAAGGGTCCCGAGTTTCTTTTTTATTCATTAATTCGCTAGCTATACTAATCCGTATGGGCATACCCAACTCCATTTCCAGGTTGTATCGCAGGACGCTGTGAGTGGGGCATTCAAATATTATATGAATAGCGCTTTCTGGTATATCCGGCGCACAGATGCACGATGGACTTCCCTTACACTTGAATCTATACAAGTATTCGGAGAACCCACCGTGCCCCGTCAAGACCTGCGTTATAACGTTATGCACCCCCATCTCCTTGATCACTTTGTGAGCATTTCGCACCTCGGGGAAGTATATTTTTGTTAGGCTAGCTGTTGTTCCCTCCTGATATCTCCGGTTCCATTCAACGAGGGACTCCTCTCGGATCTTCCTCTTGATGAATGAAACCGGGCACTTATCGTAATGATGCCTTGTATGGCTCCGTAGGGCCGCCTCCTTGGCCAAATAATCCGCCCTTTCGTTTCCTTCCAGGCCTGCGTGTGCTTTAACCCAGAATAGGGAGATTTCTTTGCCCCGAGCAAAACCCTCCCGAATGTGTGATCTTGCCTCGCAAGCTAGTGGGTGTAGGGAATCGTTATTAACTATCGTTGCCAACGCAGCTCGGGAGTCACTTAAGATGGCATACCGAGCATCCTTACCTTGACTCGCAGTTTTTGCTGCTTGGCATATAGCAAGCAATTCAGCCTGGTAGACGGTGCAGTAGGACGACAGTTTAAATTTGCGCGATAAGGTTTCGGCATCACCAACCCATAAGGACAGTGATGCTCCCACCTCGCCCTCAATTTTACTGCCGTCCGTGTATATTTTGACTGCACCGTCCACCTTAGCTGCGATATCTTCCCGACTGTTCAAAGGCGTTGCTTGTAGTTGCATGTGTACTGTCGGGTGCGGTCTCTCCTCGTATGCTATTGGCATTTCTATTTCTCTTCCACCCGGTATTAGCCGGGAGACTCCCCTCCTGGCCTCATACAGTGCTGCATTTTCTCGTATACGGATATCCAGAGGGAGTATCCCGGCCAACACCAGAGACGCATTAAGGGAAACAGTTTTATATGCCCTCGCGATTCTTTGGGCAAGAAGTCTTTGCACAGCATTTAAGTTTTTCTGCACTGTAACCTTTTTAGTCGCCGGAGCCCATACACTTGCTGCATATGTTATTACGGGCTCTACGGAGGCTTTGTAGATGGTTTTTATAATCTCCGGATGGAGGCCCCAGGTTGCCCTAGCGGCTGATGATATCTTCTTGTAAATCCCCAGGGCTTTACTACACACATTTGCCGAATGGGAGTTAAAAGTTAGACCACTATCAATTGTTAGTCCCAATATTTTTATTTCGTTAGACATGACAATGTCGACCCCACCCATGCTCAGTCTTGGGGTGTCGTATTTAAGTTTGTTAGTTACAACCATAGCTCGAGTTTTTTGTGGTGCAAACCTCAACTTGTTAGCGACACCCCAATCCCGAACACGTTCGAGGGCGGCATTACCACGTCTCTGAATATCCTCTGCTGTGTCCCCAGAGAACAGGAGGACCACATCATCAGCAAAAGCCTGACAGTAGTCCCCCCCTCCCGTGAGACCTTTCAGCAGAGGATCCAGCAGTAAATTCCAGAGGATGGGACCTCCAATAGATCCCTGTACACAACCCTTATAGGCATTTCCATTGTACTCCCCTCCCGCATATCGTACCTGGACCCGTCTATCGCTGAGGTAGCTATTAAATATTTTTCTGAGAGCCACTGGACATTGCTCCTCTATCATTCGGGCTTTGATGGCTGGCCACCAGGCGTTATCGAAGGCTCCCTCTATGTCTAGCGACACCAATGTGATTAGTTTCTTTTTACGAAGTTCTTCTTTCACACGAGCCACCAGATCATAGAGGGAGTCCTCTGTACTGCGCTGGGGCAGAAAGCCATATTGGCAATCACTTAACCTAGGTAGGAGATGCCATACTAACCTTCTCACCATCATCTTTTCAAGTGTCTTGCCCATTACCGACAGCAATCCTATCGGTCTATACGATTTCGGGTCCGTGTAATCAGATTTGCCGGGTTTTCTAAGTGCCACCACAACAGCCACTTTCCAGTCCCTAGGGAAGTGGGACAGCGTCCAGCACTTATTAAATATTCTTAAATTAAAATCAATGTCATGCGTTATTACTTCTGCGCATATATCCGCCGTGAAGCCATCTAGCCCTGGAGCCTTTTTAGGGTTAATGCTCAATATTGCCGATCTTAACTCTTGCTCTGTAAATTTGTCCTCATGAGCACTGTACACAAAGTTGTTATCATCTTCAACGAGAGCTCTGATACGACTGTGGCAGGCATCATCGTTTTCCTCTTCGTCGGCCGGATAAAAGATCTCCGCCAATAATTTCGGCGAGTAAGTAAGTCCCACTGAGTTTCCATCCTTCTTCAACGGCAGATCTTCTTCCCTCTTACTAACATTCTTAACGACCCTGTAGATGCCTTCCCAGACACTCTCCTTGTCCTGTTTCTCACAGAAGCTTTTCCAACTTTTGACCTGTGCCGCTTTTACTTTTGTTTCATACTCTTGCTTTGATTTCAGGTAATCTTCTACTACACTAGCCCTTCGGATTGGCGCTGCACATCGGATTCTCCGCTTTTTGGTGGTGACGGCTCGTTTCATCTGCTCCAGTTCGACAGACCACCATGGAAAGGTATGCCTTCTATTTCCTTTTTTGAAGGGTATAGTTTCATTGCAAGTTCTGGTTATTGCTTGGGAGTATTTCTGAATGAAATCGTCGAGGTCCTCTATATTCCCTATTTCTTCTACGGTAGAGTGAGTTAATGAGTTTTCTGCTTTGAGCTGGCTTAGTCTCAGACGGAATTTTTCCCATTTTGCCTTTTTGGTATTATAAACTCTGGTTGTTCTCAAAATTTTTTTACCCTTACCTTTTTTCAGTAGAATTTTAAAAACCATTCCATTATGGTCGGAGCTAGTAAGGTCCTCGACTACTTGCCAATCTTCCACCAAGTGCAGCATGTCCTCTGTGCAGGCCGTCACATCTACGTAGCTGGTAAGCCGGTGTTCACCCCTAATAGTGTCAAAAGTGGGCACTTCTCCCTCGTTGAGTACTGCCATTCCCATTTCTAGAAGAGTGCTTGCAAACTCTTCTCCTCTGTCATTTATGGTTTTCCCTCCCCACCATATATGTTTGCAGTTGGCATCTCCACCCAGTATCATTCGTAGAGGCTTTGTATCTTGGCGTATTCTGGTAAGCTGTTGCAGATAAGGTTCCAATGGCTGGTCTGGCTCAAAATAGAAAGAGACTGCAAGGATCTCCCAGGAGAGTGCACGCAACTTCACCACCACTATATTGTTAGTGGTGTGAGTGGTACACAGCTCGACGGTAATGTCACTGCTAAAGACAGCTATAGCTGCCTTTATTGTGTTTCCTCCGTTGTTAGGATTCTGGAATATCCTCGCACCCGCATATGTTCTCATAGAGCTTTGGCCACCCACGTAGGGTTCCTGCAGAAGTGCGATGGCTATGCCCCTCTTTTCCGCTTCGAGCATAAGTTCTGCCGTCGCAAGCCCTTTTCTTTGTAGGTTAGCCTGAGCAATGACGTAGCCAGAGAGTGTGTTAGCTTGTGGGATGCCTGTGTCAACTTTAGCAATAAGCAGTTTTATCCCTGGCCATTGCATCCCATTTCCGTCTTATGGGACATTCTGTGCTAAATGCATTGTGGTCTATGTTTACACCCAATTTTGCCTTGTTGCAGTTGACACAGCAGGGCCGGTTCCCTACTGTGAAGCTGTCGCACTTCGCCCTAATGTGAGCCCCTCCACAGTGACTGCAGGTGTCGTGTTCCTCAGTACAAAGCCTTTTTCCGTGCCCATATCCAAGGCACCGTGTGCATTGGATGAGTGGCGATTGGTCATGCACCTTCACCCTCTGCAGATCAATGTGAATTGTCCCGGCTTCGGTCAGGCGGTTCCAGACAAGTGGTGCCACTCTAAGAACCACGTGGGCCATTAGATGGTTTCTGGCCTTTCTTCTATATGCAACCTCCATTCGCATTTCCTGTTCCGAGATGCCCTGCACCAAATGTTTATTTTGACACTTGATTGCTTTTATTATATCATCGTCAGAGTTATACGCCATGACATCTTTTATAATGAGGAGTGGGTCTCTGTTTTTTATCTCGTCTACCTTTAGATTTCCTCCAGCCTCTTTTATCTTATCTTTTATCCTATTAATTTCATGTTGGTCGTAGCATCCTAGCACTATCTTCCTATCTTTTACTTTTTTGACTCTATCAATCTTAAAGCCTTCCTCTTTGGCATTAACTATACTCCTTACGTTCTCGAGTACTCTGTCACCAGTGTCAAGATTATCCTCCGACGAAATAATCACTGAGTGAATCGCTTTATCATTTCCAGCTGTGTTTTGTTTGGCAGGCTTAGCCACAACATTAGGTAGGTAGGGTTAGGTTAGGTTAGGTTAGGTTAGGTTAGGTTAGGTTAGGTTAGGTTAGGTTAGGTTAGGTTAGGTTAGGTTAGGTTAGGTTAGGTTAGGTTAGGTTAGGTTAGGTTAGGTTAGGTTAGGTTAGGTTAGGTTAGGTTAGGTTTTTTTTTTTTTTTTTTTTTTTTTTTATAACCGGTTCCTATGGTCCGGTTGTCACTTCACCCCTAACAGTATTAGGGACTTCATTATGCCAGTTTATTTATTTTAACCAAGCCATTTTTCTATGTTATTCCTGTTTGTCCATTTATTCATTATTATTGTATAATTGTGTAAATCTGTATATAATTGTGTAAATAATAGGTCATAGCTTTCTTAGCTATCCGTCATCCTTAGTTTCCTTTTTTTTTTTTTTTTTTTTTTTTTTTTTTTTTTTTTTTTTTTTTTTTTTTTGTTAACTTGCTTATATATTTTGAATTTCACTGTTGTTATACATAGTTTATTTAACGTCGTCTATTCCCTTTTGTATGCATTCGAACAGCAAAAACATTTCAATTGTAAATATGTATATATTTTCAGTCACAATTATGTACTTGCATGAGCTGGTGTGTAGTGTAATACATGTATTGTTCAGTAGTACTATACATTTCATTATTACAAAATGCATGACTTATTTATTTTGTAACTCAGTTATTTATTATTATTATATATTAATTTATATAGAAAGTATTATATATTTATACATATATATATACATTTTTTTTTTTTTTTATTTTTTTTTTTTTATTTATTATATATATACTTGTACACCCGTAGTCAATTACATTTTACCTAAATAAAATGCATGACCACCCATATATATGTATATATTACGATTTTAATATATCTTATATGATTATTTTTGTCAACTGCCATTTTACTACATAAAATGAGTGACTTAATTATATAATTGTAATACAATAGAAGAGCGAATTATCATTATTTTATTTTTCAATAGTTTGTATATATTATAGTAAAAATATTAATTATTAAGAATTAAGAATACTTTTTTTTTTTTTTTTTTTTTTTTTTTTATTGTTAATTTTATGTTATAAATATTTGTACACATAGTCAATTACATTTTACCCAACTAAAATGCATGACCAATATATATATTGTTTACAATATTATTATACTTTACGAGATTGTGCTGGTCAGCTGACATTTTACTACTACATAAAATGCGTGACCATATTATATTATATTATAATTTATTATATAGTTCAAAATATCCAATATAACAATAGAAAATCAAGATTAGATTAGAGTTCATAGTATAGTATTAGATCATAGCATTAATTAGAATAGATAATTATTTATAAAATAATAGATACGAATAGTTTACGTCATAATTATTATAATATATTAATTTTTATTTTATTTTATTTATTTATGTGTGTGTGCGTGTGTTTGTGTGTGTGTGTGTACGTGTGTGCGTACGTGTGTGTGTGTGTGTATTGTGTTTTGTGTTCCTACTATTCGAATGCATTGAATTAATTTTATTTAATATTCTACTTTACTTTTACGTTTTTTGCTTTTTTTTTTTTTCAGGTTTTGTTCCTTGCTATAACTATTCTTGCAACTTTTTTACTATATTCTAAGAATAGTTTCCTTTCCCTATCGTCTTTCATTATCACATGCATGTTATTTATACATAACTCCGTGTCAATCATTTGCCCAAGTTCAGCTCTTTTATAAGCGTAAGCAGGACACTCGATTAATACGTGCGGAATCGTTTCTTTTTCTTCCGGGGAACACACGCACGCTGGGTTCTCTTTGCATTTAAACCTATGAAGGTATTCTGAAAAGCCACCGTGACCCGTTAGAACTTGTGTCAATACATTATCAATTGTTAGCTTATTGACTATTTTATATGCACTGCGCACGTCTGGGAGGAACATTTTCGTCACACCTGCTACCGATCCCATCCGATATCTCCGGTTCCATTCGTCAAGGGACTCCACTCGAATCATCCTCTTGACGAATGAAACCGGGCATTTATCGTATTGGTGTGCTACATTTGTTCTTAATGCAGCCTCCTTGGCAAGATGATCCGCCCTCTCATTGCCTTCTAGTCCAGCGTGGGCCTTAATCCAGTGCAATGTTATTGCTTTACCCCTTGTCCTAGCGTTCTGTAGATGGTTCCTTGACTCAAATGCCAGCGGGTGGAGAGAATCGCAGTTTGTGATTGTTTCGATAGCGGCTCTAGAATCACTCATGATAGCATATCTAGTGTCCCGCCCTTGAGCCGCTATCGCTACTGCTTTACAGATGGCTAACAGCTCAGCCTGGTAGACGGTGCAGTAGGACGACAGCTTAAATTTCCGGGCTAAAGTTTCGACTCCATCTTTCCATACGGATAGCGAAGCCCCAACCTCACCCTCAATTTTGCTGCCGTCCGTATATATTTGTACTGCACCGTCCACCCGCGCTGCTATTTCTTCCCCACTGACAAAATGTGTCACTTTGATGGACTCATGCGTTGAGGGATGCGGCCTTAACGAATATAAAGTTGGCCTCTCAATTTCTCTGCCAATCGGTATGAACCGAGACACCCCTCTTTTAGCCTCATACAGTGCTGCGTTCTCCCTAATCCGGATATCAAGGGGAAGTAAGCCGGCCAAAACCAAAGCCGCATTAAGAGACACAGTTTTGTAGGCTTTGCAAATTTTTTGCGCAAAAAGCCTCTGAACCACGTTAAGCTCTTTTTGTATTTTAATTTTGTGTGTGGCATCGGCCCATACACTGGCTGCATACGTAATTATTGGCTCTATTGTTGCCTTATAAATGGTTTTAATTACTTCTGGGTGGAGGCCCCATGTGACCCTGGCGGCTTTCGACAGCTGCTTGTAGACGCCCAAAGCCTTCCTACACACATTCGCTGTGTGGGCCCCGAACGTCAACCCGCAGTCTATCGTTAGCCCCAGGATCTTGATCTCCTCAGTCATTGCAATGTCGACTCCACCCATGTCCAGACGCGGGATGTCGTATTTAAGTTTTCTGGTTATGACCATTGCATGTGTTTTATGTGGCGCAAACCTTAACTTATTATCGACACCCCACTTCCAGACATGTCTGAGGGCGTCATTACCTCGACTCTCAATCTCCGCCGCTGTGTCCCCCGAGAATACGAGGACTACGTCATCCGCGAACGCTTGACAGTAGTCCCCCCTCCCCGTGAGACTTTTCAGCAGCGGATCAAGCAGAAGATTCCATAAAATGGGGCCCCCTATGGAGCCCTGAACACATCCTTTTGTAACCCGTTTCGTATATTCATTTCCAGCGTATTTAACTTTTATCTGTCTGTCCTCCAGATAGCTAGCCATTATTCCCCGGAGTAACCACGGACTTTCCTCCTCCATAAGCCTAACTTTTATGGCCGGCCACCATGCATTATCGAAGGCCCCCTCTATGTCCAGCGACACCATCGTAACAAGCTTCTTCTCCCGAAGCTTGCCCCTCACGTGTGCCACCAGATCATAGAGGGAGTCCTCCGTCCCACGTTGTGGCAAAAATCCATATTGTCTAGTGCTTAGACGTGGCAGAAGGTGCCAGGTTAATCTTCTCATGACAATTTTTTCAAATATCTTGCCCATAAGCGGCAACAGTCCAATTGGCCTATAAGCCCTGGGGTCTGTATAATCAGTCTTTCCTGGCTTCCTTATTGCGATCACCACCGCCATCTTCCATTCTATGGGGAAATGAGCAAGTCTCCAGCATTTATTATAGAGTGCTAGATTTAGCTCCATATCCCGCAAGATTACTTCCGCACAAATGTCTGCGGTGAAGCCTTCCTCACCCGGAGCTTTCCTCGGGTGGAAGCTCAGTACAGCCGACCTCAACTCGTGCTCTGTAATATCAGGCTCGTAGCTACCAGAGTCTGAACCCCCAATCTGGCGAGACAGTGTTCTTGTGTGCTGATGGTGCGCATTATCGTCATCCTCTGAGTCGCTGATATAGAAGGTGTCCGCCAATAACCTTGCGGACTCCTCTAAGCCCAGTGATACACCGTTTTTAGACAATGGGAGGTCCGGTTCTCGTTTGGTAGTATTCCTTATTACTCGGTATATACCTTCCCACACATTTTCATTATCTTGCTTTTGACAGAATTGTTTCCAGCTCGTAATCTGAGCCGCCTTTGCTTCATTTTCATACTCCTCTTTGGCTTTAAGGTAGTCAGCGACCACAGCTTCTCTTCGGATCGGCGCTGCACATCTGATCCTGTGTTTTCTGGTAGTAACTACGCGCTTCATCTTCTCCAGCTTCGACGACCACCATGGGATGGTAAGTTTATTTCTGTTTTTTTTCCTTGGAATAGCTTCATCGCATGCAATTGTTATTATTTTTGTGTATTTATTTATGAGTGTATCTAAATCTTCTGAATTTTGTATGTTATCTATAACATTTTTATTAATATTAAAATTTATTTTTAGTTCATTTAGTTTATTATGAAATCTTTCCCATCTGGCTTTCTTGCTATTGTATTTCCTTGTTGTACTTTTTATGTTTATTGGATTTGCCCTTTCTAGATAAATTTTGAATATCATCCCATTGTGGTCGGAGCTGGTCAGATCCTCTACCACTCTCCAGTCATCTACCAAGTGCAGCACGTCTTCCGTGCAGGCCGTCACATCTACGTGGCTGGTAAGCCGCTGTCCACCCCTAACTGTATCAAACGTGGGTGTATTACCAACATTCAGAACCTCCATCGACAGCTCCGTTAGTATCCCCATCATATCCTCCCCTCTACTGTCCGTGAAACGGCTGCCCCACCATGTGCTCTTTGCGTTTGCATCGCCACCAATTATCATTCTGATTGTGCCCGTTTCTCTTCTTATTTTCATCAGATGTTCCAGGTACGGGTCTATTTGTTGGTTTGGCTCAAAGTAGAATGAGACTGCCAGGATCCACTCGGAACCAGCGCGTATTTTGACCACCACGATGTTATTGGTAGTCAATGCCATGCATTGCTCGACAACTATTTCCGGGTCGAAAACCGCTATTGCTGCCTTAACAGTGCTGTCACCGTGGTTCGTGTTTTGATAAATCCTGGCATCTCCATAAGTCCTCATAGTTTTCTGGCCACCTATGTACGGCTCTTGTATGAGTGCAAACGCAATTCTTCTTTTCTTGGCCTCCATCATTAGCTCTGTAGTTGCGAGGGCTTTCCTTTGAAGATTTGCCTGTGCAACAATGTATTCAGATGCAATAATAGGCTGTGGAACACCTGTTTCAACCTTAGCAGTATGCGACCCGTTCCCTTGCTATTTTATCCCATTTCATTCTTATGGGGCATTCTGTATTAAACGCGTTGTGGTCACATCTGCTATCAGGGTCTGCCTTACAACAGTTAACGCATGAGGGTGGTTCTCTGTTAGCGTAAGCCTCGCACTTAGACCTGAGGTGGTCACCACCACAATGACTACATGTCTCCTGCGTTTGTGTGCAGAGTTTTTTCCCATGCCCATAACCCAAACACCGGGTACATTGGATCAAGGGGGATTGATCGTACACTCTGACTCGTTGCATGTCTATGTGGATGGTACCCGCCTCGGTGAGACGATTCCAGACGCTTGGGGCCACTCGAAGCACAACATGCACCATCAGCTGATTTCGCGCTCGCCTTCGATACATGACTGTCATTCCCAGGTCCCGATCAGCTATGCCTTTCAGTAGTTGTTTGTTTTGAGTTTTAAGTGCTCTTGTCAGGTCCTCATCCGTATTATATGCCATAACATCTTTAATTATTACCAACGGGTCCTTATTTCTCATTTCCTCAACTTTCAAATTTGTCCCCGCCTCCCTCAACCGGTCTCTGATTCTGTCTAGATCTTTCTGTTCACTGCATCCCACGATTATTTTCCTTTCTCTAACTTTTCTAACTCTATCAATTCTTATACCTTCCTCTTTCGCATTTACGATGCCTCTAACACTCTCCAGCACATTTTCCCCTGTCTCCAGCGCATTTTCCGAAGATATCATTATGGAGTGTACCACTTTCTCTTTACTGTTTGAGTTAGGTCTTAGGGAGCCGGCCGTTGCACTGGCATAACTCAGTTTGTTCTCCATTACCACTTTAGTTTCCTCCAGAACCCGACTGACTTCTTGCATGTAGCTTTCATGCTGCTGTATTTGTGTGCTAAGGGAAGCAATGCTGCTGATGAGGTCATCTTCTGCTCTTTTTCTGTTCTCTACACTCGGCACTTCCTCACTCATATCCAAGGATGGCGTTGTGTCTATATCTTCAGCTGATTTCCTCTTTTCCCCAACTAATTCCCTCGCCATATTCTCCATTATATAATATATATTGTCGGAGGCTTTCAAGATGCAGTCTCTACACGAGGTTTTTATGTTACCGCACTGCTTAACATTTTTCCTAATTACCGCCACTTCTGCCTTACAGCTTTTAATGTAGCTTTGTATTTGGGCTATGACAAATGTTCTACGCCCCAACGAGTAAGCCTTGGACTGTCCTGATGTAACTGATGAGGTACAATTTGAGTTACTCGCACTTTTGACAGTCTGAGGCACAACCGTTGGGGTCACCAAGTTTTGAGTCTGCGGTTTTACAGTTTTTTTCGAGCTCTCATTATTGGAGTTCTTATCTGTAGTACGTAACATTTCTGTTTTTATTTTTAAAAGAGGAATATTAAAATTCAAACTAGACTAGAGCAACTGGTGTACAGAGTATTTCATAAATTAATAATTAATATATATATATATATATATATAAATGTCAACCTATAACTAAAATATTTAAATATAACAGTCAAACCAACAGTCAAATAGATTAATAATGAAATCAATATTATAAATATTTATGTGTCTATATTAATTATTTATGTGTAAAATTTATTTATGAGTATTTTAGTAAATATTAATTTAATTAAACATAAGAAACATAACACAATCGAAATAAATAAATTGTATCGAAATAAATAAATTGTATCTAATACTTTTATGGTCCCAGGCGCTAAAACAGCTGTCAATTTAATCTCTCGAACAATAAGTGAATTATATGAAATCGTATAAACCAATTTTTATTGCAAAAGAAAGTAAAAGTGCACGTGAGAGAGATTTCAGTAAAACAAAAAACTAGGTCCGGTATGAAGTATAGGGTACAAATAAAGGTAGATTTAGGACCAGTATAAGGTCCCTAATGGAACTGTAAAATAAAATTGTTCACTATATTTGTTATTATGTCTTCCCTATTATAGATGTACAGCTGTCGTTTTAAATATTTAAACCCAATAGGATGGGTTGGGTGCAATATATAAAGCAATGGTATAACGTATGTTGATGATGTTTTTGTCAATTCAACTTAATTGAATGCTTCAAAAATTATGCCCTTCAGAGAGCATATAAGGGTAGATTCTGGGAGGGCTTTGCGTCCTAGTTCGATTTTTAGAATAAAAATTTTTTGGTATAGACTCCTAAATTCTCCCTATTTATAGTGTATGCTTCAATTTTAGGTATTTAAACCCTAAAGGGTGGGTTGGGCGGGGAAAAAACAGGGGATGGAAGTCTCAGAATCCCCCCAAATGGGGTATCGGCGTACAGGGCTTGACGAGCCCTACACGATGGTATGATAAACCACTAGGGTCTCTATAGAAAAAAGTGAAATTATCTTAATAAAACTGATGAAATTTTGCCAAAAACTATGTTTTTTCACAGAAACTACAAAATAACTAAAAAACTATATGAGATATTTATGCAAATGTGGTGCTGAAATAAAGGGCTGTTAACAGCGGACAATCTAAGGTAAGAACCACCACTGTGCGACCAGAATTACCGGTAGTGTTCAGGTACAAAGTTCGAATATTTTAATAAAAATTTTGTATAGAAATATTTATATAAAAAGTCAAAATTTTAGGGGATGCGACAAACCACCCTTGTTTATTTAGTCAAATCTAAGCTATTTTAGGTCAATAGAACACAAAACAATCGCTATACCAACGAGAAAACCAAAAAATATCAGATGTTATTTCTTCGTATAAGCACCCCTTATATGGATTTTGGTACTTGTGTGATGTAAGTATATAGTTATTAAAGTTACTATTAAATCTTTTTCAGATGTTATGGTGTTGGCAGAAGAGCGAATGCGGTGTCTATGGATTCGTCTATTGGTAAGCTACAATGTAAAAATAAAAACAAATGTGAAAGTTGCAACCGTGGGAAGTTATTGATGTGAAACTGCAAAAATATACTAAATTTTTAACAAAAATAGGTGTTCGGCGGGCAAAAACAGGGGATGGAAGTCTCAGAATCCCCCCAAATGGGGTATCGGCGTACAGGGCTTGACGAGCCCTACACGATGGTATGATAAACCACTAGGGTCTCTATAGAAAAAAGTGAAATTATCTTAATAAAACTGATGAAATTTTGCCAAAAACTATGTTTTTTCACAGAAACTACAAAATAACTAAAAAACTATATGAGATATTTATGCAAATGTGGTGCTGAAATAAAGGGCTGTTAACAGCGGACAATCTAAGGTAAGAACCACCACTGTGCGACCAGAATTACCGGTAGTGTTCAGGTACAAAGTTCGAATATTTTAATAAAAATTTTGTATAGAAATATTTATATAAAAAGTCAAAATTTTAGGGGATGCGACAAACCACCCTTGTTTATTTAGTCAAATCTAAGCTATTTTAGGTCAATAGAACACAAAACAATCGCTATACCAACGAGAAAACCAAAAAATATCAGATGTTATTTCTTCGTATAAGCACCCCTTATATGGATTTTGGTACTTGTGTGATGTAAGTATATAGTTATTAAAGTTACTATTAAATCTTTTTCAGATGTTATGGTGTTGGCAGAAGAGCGAATGCGGTGTCTATGGATTCGTCTATTGGTAAGCTACAATGTAAAAATAAAAACAAATGTGAAAGTTGCAACCGTGGGAAGTTATTGATGTGAAACTGCAAAAATATACTAAATTTTTAACAAAAATAGGTGTTCGGCGGGCAAAAACAGGGGATGGAAGTCTCAGAATCCCCCCAAATGGGGTATCGGCGTACAGGGCTTGACGAGCCCTACACGATGGTATGATAAACCACTAGGGTCTCTATAGAAAAAAGTGAAATTATCTTAATAAAACTGATGA
Organism: Leucoma salicis; assembly: GCA_948253155.1. NCBI lineage: Eukaryota > Metazoa > Arthropoda > Insecta > Lepidoptera > Erebidae > Leucoma > Leucoma salicis. Next base: position 43,537 of record OX411806.1, on the reverse strand, counting down.
AATTTTGCCAAAAACTATGTTTTTTCACAGAAACTACAAAATAACTAAAAAACTATATGAGATATTTATGCAAATGTGGTGCTGAAATAAAGGGCTGTTAACAGCGGACAATCTAAGGTAAGAACCACCACTGTGCGACCAGAATTACCGGTAGTGTTCAGGTACAAAGTTCGAATATTTTAATAAAAATTTTGTATAGAAATATTTATATAAAAAGTCAAAATTTTAGGGGATGCGACAAACCACCCTTGTTTATTTAGTCAAATCTAAGCTATTTTAGGTCAATAGAACACAAAACAATCGCTATACCAACGAGAAAACCAAAAAATATCAGATGTTATTTCTTCGTATAAGCACCCCTTATATGGATTTTGGTACTTGTGTGATGTAAGTATATAGTTATTAAAGTTACTATTAAATCTTTTTCAGATGTTATGGTGTTGGCAGAAGAGCGAATGCGGTGTCTATGGATTCGTCTATTGGTAAGCTACAATGTAAAAATAAAAACAAATGTGAAAGTTGCAACCGTGGGAAGTTATTGATGTGAAACTGCAAAAATATACTAAATTTTTAACAAAAATAGGTGTTCGGCGGGCAAAAACAGGGGATGGAAGTCTCAGAATCCCCCCAAATGGGGTATCGGCGTACAGGGCTTGACGAGCCCTACACGATGGTATGATAAACCACTAGGGTCTCTATAGAAAAAAGTGAAATTATCTTAATAAAACTGATGAAATTTTGCCAAAAACTATGTTTTTTCACAGAAACTACAAAATAACTAAAAAACTATATGAGATATTTATGCAAATGTGGTGCTGAAATAAAGGGCTGTTAACAGCGGACAATCTAAGGTAAGAACCACCACTGTGCGACCAGAATTACCGGTAGTGTTCAGGTACAAAGTTCGAATATTTTAATAAAAATTTTGTATAGAAATATTTATATAAAAAGTCAAAATTTTAGGGGATGCGACAAACCACCCTTGTTTATTTAGTCAAATCTAAGCTATTTTAGGTCAATAGAACACAAAACAATCGCTATACCAACGAGAAAACCAAAAAATATCAGATGTTATTTCTTCGTATAAGCACCCCTTATATGGATTTTGGTACTTGTGTGATGTAAGTATATAGTTATTAAAGTTACTATTAAATCTTTTTCAGATGTTATGGTGTTGGCAGAAGAGCGAATGCGGTGTCTATGGATTCGTCTATTGGTAAGCTACAATGTAAAAATAAAAACAAATGTGAAAGTTGCAACCGTGGGAAGTTATTGATGTGAAACTGCAAAAATATACTAAATTTTTAACAAAAATAGGTGTTCGGCGGGCAAAAACAGGGGATGGAAGTCTCAGAATCCCCCCAAATGGGGTATCGGCGTACAGGGCTTGACGAGCCCTACACGATGGTATGATAAACCACTAGGGTCTCTATAGAAAAAAGTGAAATTATCTTAATAAAACTGATGAAATTTTGCCAAAAACTATGTTTTTTCACAGAAACTACAAAATAACTAAAAAACTATATGAGATATTTATGCAAATGTGGTGCTGAAATAAAGGGCTGTTAACAGCGGACAATCTAAGGTAAGAACCACCACTGTGCGACCAGAATTACCGGTAGTGTTCAGGTACAAAGTTCGAATATTTTAATAAAAATTTTGTATAGAAATATTTATATAAAAAGTCAAAATTTTAGGGGATGCGACAAACCACCCTTGTTTATTTAGTCAAATCTAAGCTATTTTAGGTCAATAGAACACAAAACAATCGCTATACCAACGAGAAAACCAAAAAATATCAGATGTTATTTCTTCGTATAAGCACCCCTTATATGGATTTTGGTACTTGTGTGATGTAAGTATATAGTTATTAAAGTTACTATTAAATCTTTTTCAGATGTTATGGTGTTGGCAGAAGAGCGAATGCGGTGTCTATGGATTCGTCTATTGGTAAGCTACAATGTAAAAATAAAAACAAATGTGAAAGTTGCAACCGTGGGAAGTTATTGATGTGAAACTGCAAAAATATACTAAATTTTTAACAAAAATAGGTGTTCGGCGGGCAAAAACAGGGGATGGAAGTCTCAGAATCCCCCCAAATGGGGTATCGGCGTACAGGGCTTGACGAGCCCTACACGATGGTATGATAAACCACTAGGGTCTCTATAGAAAAAAGTGAAATTATCTTAATAAAACTGATGAAATTTTGCCAAAAACTATGTTTTTTCACAGAAACTACAAAATAACTAAAAAACTATATGAGATATTTATGCAAATGTGGTGCTGAAATAAAGGGCTGTTAACAGCGGACAATCTAAGGTAAGAACCACCACTGTGCGACCAGAATTACCGGTAGTGTTCAGGTACAAAGTTCGAATATTTTAATAAAAATTTTGTATAGAAATATTTATATAAAAAGTCAAAATTTTAGGGGATGCGACAAACCACCCTTGTTTATTTAGTCAAATCTAAGCTATTTTAGGTCAATAGAACACAAAACAATCGCTATACCAACGAGAAAACCAAAAAATATCAGATGTTATTTCTTCGTATAAGCACCCCTTATATGGATTTTGGTACTTGTGTGATGTAAGTATATAGTTATTAAAGTTACTATTAAATCTTTTTCAGATGTTATGGTGTTGGCAGAAGAGCGAATGCGGTGTCTATGGATTCGTCTATTGGTAAGCTACAATGTAAAAATAAAAACAAATGTGAAAGTTGCAACCGTGGGAAGTTATTGATGTGAAACTGCAAAAATATACTAAATTTTTAACAAAAATAGGTGTTCGGCGGGCAAAAACAGGGGATGGAAGTCTCAGAATCCCCCCAAATGGGGTATCGGCGTACAGGGCTTGACGAGCCCTACACGATGGTATGATAAACCACTAGGGTCTCTATAGAAAAAAGTGAAATTATCTTAATAAAACTGATGAAATTTTGCCAAAAACTATGTTTTTTCACAGAAACTACAAAATAACTAAAAAACTATATGAGATATTTATGCAAATGTGGTGCTGAAATAAAGGGCTGTTAACAGCGGACAATCTAAGGTAAGAACCACCACTGTGCGACCAGAATTACCGGTAGTGTTCAGGTACAAAGTTCGAATATTTTAATAAAAATTTTGTATAGAAATATTTATATAAAAAGTCAAAATTTTAGGGGATGCGACAAACCACCCTTGTTTATTTAGTCAAATCTAAGCTATTTTAGGTCAATAGAACACAAAACAATCGCTATACCAACGAGAAAACCAAAAAATATCAGATGTTATTTCTTCGTATAAGCACCCCTTATATGGATTTTGGTACTTGTGTGATGTAAGTATATAGTTATTAAAGTTACTATTAAATCTTTTTCAGATGTTATGGTGTTGGCAGAAGAGCGAATGCGGTGTCTATGGATTCGTCTATTGGTAAGCTACAATGTAAAAATAAAAACAAATGTGAAAGTTGCAACCGTGGGAAGTTATTGATGTGAAACTGCAAAAATATACTAAATTTTTAACAAAAATAGGTGTTCGGCGGGCAAAAACAGGGGATGGAAGTCTCAGAATCCCCCCAAATGGGGTATCGGCGTACAGGGCTTGACGAGCCCTACACGATGGTATGATAAACCACTAGGGTCTCTATAGAAAAAAGTGAAATTATCTTAATAAAACTGATGAAATTTTGCCAAAAACTATGTTTTTTCACAGAAACTACAAAATAACTAAAAAACTATATGAGATATTTATGCAAATGTGGTGCTGAAATAAAGGGCTGTTAACAGCGGACAATCTAAGGTAAGAACCACCACTGTGCGACCAGAATTACCGGTAGTGTTCAGGTACAAAGTTCGAATATTTTAATAAAAATTTTGTATAGAAATATTTATATAAAAAGTCAAAATTTTAGGGGATGCGACAAACCACCCTTGTTTATTTAGTCAAATCTAAGCTATTTTAGGTCAATAGAACACAAAACAATCGCTATACCAACGAGAAAACCAAAAAATATCAGATGTTATTTCTTCGTATAAGCACCCCTTATATGGATTTTGGTACTTGTGTGATGTAAGTATATAGTTATTAAAGTTACTATTAAATCTTTTTCAGATGTTATGGTGTTGGCAGAAGAGCGAATGCGGTGTCTATGGATTCGTCTATTGGTAAGCTACAATGTAAAAATAAAAACAAATGTGAAAGTTGCAACCGTGGGAAGTTATTGATGTGAAACTGCAAAAATATACTAAATTTTTAACAAAAATAGGTGTTCGGCGGGCAAAAACAGGGGATGGAAGTCTCAGAATCCCCCCAAATGGGGTATCGGCGTACAGGGCTTGACGAGCCCTACACGATGGTATGATAAACCACTAGGGTCTCTATAGAAAAAAGTGAAATTATCTTAATAAAACTGATGAAATTTTGCCAAAAACTATGTTTTTTCACAGAAACTACAAAATAACTAAAAAACTATATGAGATATTTATGCAAATGTGGTGCTGAAATAAAGGGCTGTTAACAGCGGACAATCTAAGGTAAGAACCACCACTGTGCGACCAGAATTACCGGTAGTGTTCAGGTACAAAGTTCGAATATTTTAATAAAAATTTTGTATAGAAATATTTATATAAAAAGTCAAAATTTTAGGGGATGCGACAAACCACCCTTGTTTATTTAGTCAAATCTAAGCTATTTTAGGTCAATAGAACACAAAACAATCGCTATACCAACGAGAAAACCAAAAAATATCAGATGTTATTTCTTCGTATAAGCACCCCTTATATGGATTTTGGTACTTGTGTGATGTAAGTATATAGTTATTAAAGTTACTATTAAATCTTTTTCAGATGTTATGGTGTTGGCAGAAGAGCGAATGCGGTGTCTATGGATTCGTCTATTGGTAAGCTACAATGTAAAAATAAAAACAAATGTGAAAGTTGCAACCGTGGGAAGTTATTGATGTGAAACTGCAAAAATATACTAAATTTTTAACAAAAATAGGTGTTCGGCGGGCAAAAACAGGGGATGGAAGTCTCAGAATCCCCCCAAATGGGGTATCGGCGTACAGGGCTTGACGAGCCCTACACGATGGTATGATAAACCACTAGGGTCTCTATAGAAAAAAGTGAAATTATCTTAATAAAACTGATGAAATTTTGCCAAAAACTATGTTTTTTCACAGAAACTACAAAATAACTAAAAAACTATATGAGATATTTATGCAAATGTGGTGCTGAAATAAAGGGCTGTTAACAGCGGACAATCTAAGGTAAGAACCACCACTGTGCGACCAGAATTACCGGTAGTGTTCAGGTACAAAGTTCGAATATTTTAATAAAAATTTTGTATAGAAATATTTATATAAAAAGTCAAAATTTTAGGGGATGCGACAAACCACCCTTGTTTATTTAGTCAAATCTAAGCTATTTTAGGTCAATAGAACACAAAACAATCGCTATACCAACGAGAAAACCAAAAAATATCAGATGTTATTTCTTCGTATAAGCACCCCTTATATGGATTTTGGTACTTGTGTGATGTAAGTATATAGTTATTAAAGTTACTATTAAATCTTTTTCAGATGTTATGGTGTTGGCAGAAGAGCGAATGCGGTGTCTATGGATTCGTCTATTGGTAAGCTACAATGTAAAAATAAAAACAAATGTGAAAGTTGCAACCGTGGGAAGTTATTGATGTGAAACTGCAAAAATATACTAAATTTTTAACAAAAATAGGTGTTCGGCGGGCAAAAACAGGGGATGGAAGTCTCAGAATCCCCCCAAATGGGGTATCGGCGTACAGGGCTTGACGAGCCCTACACGATGGTATGATAAACCACTAGGGTCTCTATAGAAAAAAGTGAAATTATCTTAATAAAACTGATGAAATTTTGCCAAAAACTATGTTTTTTCACAGAAACTACAAAATAACTAAAAAACTATATGAGATATTTATGCAAATGTGGTGCTGAAATAAAGGGCTGTTAACAGCGGACAATCTAAGGTAAGAACCACCACTGTGCGACCAGAATTACCGGTAGTGTTCAGGTACAAAGTTCGAATATTTTAATAAAAATTTTGTATAGAAATATTTATATAAAAAGTCAAAATTTTAGGGGATGCGACAAACCACCCTTGTTTATTTAGTCAAATCTAAGCTATTTTAGGTCAATAGAACACAAAACAATCGCTATACCAACGAGAAAACCAAAAAATATCAATTAGGTTAGGTTAGGTTAGGTTAGGTTAGGTTAGGTTAGGTTAGGTTAGGTTAGGTTAGGTTAGGTTAGGTTAGGTTAGGTTAGGTTAGGTTAGGTTAGGTTAGGTTAGGTTAGGTTAGGTTAGGTTAGGTTAGGTTAGGTTAGGTTAGGTTAGGTTAGGTTAGGTTAGGTTAGGTTAGGTTAGGTTAGGTTAGGTTAGGTTAGGTTAGGTTAGGTTAGGTTAGGTTAGGTTAGGTTAGGTTAGGTTAGGTTAGGTTAGGTTAGGTTAGGTTAGGTTAGGTTAGGTTAGGTTAGGTTAGGTTAGGTTAGGTTAGGTTAGGTTAGGTTAGGTTAGGTTAGGTTAGGTTTTTTTTTTTTTTTTTTTTTTTTTTTTTTTTTTTTTTTTTTTTTTTTTTTTTTTTTTATTTTTTTTTTTTAAATACCAGGTCTACTGAACCTGGTTGCCGCGTTTCCTCTGACAGAACCAGAGTTATTGTTTTGCATGTACTTTATTTTGTTTACTTTACATATATTTTTAATTAAGTAATAAAGATCATAATCTATGATTTTGTAAAGCAATAGATTATTAAGACTATTAAACATGTTGCATGTATACACTAGTTTTATAATAAATAAGGTAATTAGTATATATTTTATTATATTAGTTAATAAATAAATAGTATTGATAGATATTGTAATATTATTACGGTGTTTTGTTTCTTCTGATGACTTTAGTTGCCGCTTCTATGCAGAAGTCCAGAAAGTCTTGTCTCTTTGTTTCGTCTTTCATAATAATTGCTATGTTTTGTATGTTTAGTTCTAAATTAATTTTTGTCTGTAGGTTAAAACGTGCGTACTCATGTTCTGGACATTCAAGGATGATATGTTGTAGTGATTCTTCAATGTCTGGTTGGCAGACACACGATGGGTCCGCACTACGCCCGAATCTGTTTAGGTACTGCGCGAATCCCCCGTGACCTGTCAGTACTTGGGTTATGATCTGATTTATTGCTATTTTTCGTGTGACTGGGTATGCTTCAGTAGCATCCGGGAAAAACATTTTTGTGGTTCCAGCAGCCCCACCCTCTTGGTATCTCCGGTTCCATCTGTCAAGCGACCTTTCCCGGATTTGCCTCTTGACATATGAAACCGGACATGCGTCGTAATCCGGGCGTCGTTTTGAATTGAGCGCTGCTTGTTTCGCCAACTGGTCGGCGCGCTCATTTCCTATTCGTCCAGCATGAGCTTTGACCCAGTAGAGCGAGATGTTCTTTTTCTGGGCCGTGGCGGATCTTATGTTTGCCCTTATGCTGGTCGCCAGTGGGTGGAGGTTGCCTACGTCAGTCACTGACTGTAACGCCGCCGTTGAATCACTATATAGCCTAAAGTGGTTTTCTTGTTCGTCCAAAATCTCCTTAATTGCCCTGTCTATGGCTAAAAGCTCAGCCTGGTAGACCGTACAGTACGCGGATAGATAGAGTTTAATGGATTTCGTCTCGACATTTCCTTTCCAGATGGAAACTGCCGCTCCAACTTTGCCATCAACTTTGCTTCCATCTGTGAATATCTCCACGTACTGGACGTTTTGGTTAGTTTCGTTGTTTTCCATTGTCCGGTCTTCCAGGCTTTCAAATGTTATTGCTTGGTGTTCTGCAGGATGGATTGTGTCTGTGAATTTTATAGGCTTTTCAATTTCCCTATCATCCGGGATAAGTATACTTTTACCCTTTCGGGCTTCAAAGAGAGCTGCCGCTTCTTGTGCCCTTAGGTCTAGGGGTAGTAGTCCAGTTAGCACCAGTGCAGAGTGCAGTGATACTGTTCGGTAGGCCTTGCACAGCTTTTGTGCAAAGCCTCGCTGAACTGCGTTTAATTGTTTTTGTATGCACTTTTTGTTTGCGGCTGGTGCCCATGCACTGGCTGCATATAGGATTATCGGTTCGATGACGGCTGTGTAAATTACTTTTATAATTTCTGGGTGAAGGCCCCAACTAACTCTTGCTGCTCTGGATAATTGTTTATATATATTTGTGGCTTTTTTGCAGGTGTTTGATATGTGTGCGTTAAATGTTAGTCTATTGTCGATAGTGAGGCCTAAGACTTTGATTTGTTCGGACATGCCAATAGCGACCCCACCCATGATCAGAAGCGGGGTGTCATACTTTAGTTTATTAGTAATTGTCATTGCGGTGGTTTTCTGTGGACCAAATTTCAACTTGTTTTTGACACCCCATTTACAAACATAGTCGAGGGCACCATTGGCGCGTCGTTCGATTTCAGTAGCGGTATTTCCGTCAAAGACTAGCAGAATGTCGTCAGCGAAGGCATGGCAGTAATCCCCCCGCGCCTCTAGGTCTTTTAATAGCGGGTCTATTAGCAGATTCCAGAGAATCGGGCCACCGATAGAACCTTGTACGCAGCCTTGTTTAGTTGCTTTTTTGCTCTTAGCTCCGGCGTATCTGACTTCAACGCTTCTATTACTTAAATAACTGTCTATAATTTTTCTGATACCTTCCGGACATTTTTCCTCAGCCAGTCGCACTTTTATAGCTGGCCACCAGGCGCTATCAAAGGCCCCCTCTATATCCAATGAGACTATGGCTATTAGCTTCTTGTCACTAAGTTTTTGCCGAATGTACCGCATTAGAGTACAGAGGGAGTCCTCGGCGCTTCTCTGGGGCGTGAAGCCGAACTGGCGAGTACTTGTCCTAGGTATCAGATGCCATTTCAGTCGAGCTACCACCATCTTTTCCAAGATCTTTCCCATTACCGGTAGGAGCCCAATGGGTCTATAGGACTTGGGATTTCTGTAATCGCTTTTACCTGGCTTTTTCAGTACTATTACAGTAGCTTTTTTCCAAATATTTGGAAAACAACCTAGCTGTAAGCATTTATTCATCAGTGCCAGAAACGTGTTAGGGTCTGAACTAATAGCCTGTTTACAGATATCCGCAGTTAAGCCGTCCGCTCCTGGGGCCTTCTTTGGGTTAAAACTCTTAACAGCATTTTCTAGCTCTAGTGGGGTGAACGAAGGCTCTTCATTGTGAAGATCCGCATTCAGGGCTTTGGCCATTTCTCTTACTTGTTGGTGGTAAGTATTGTCTTCATTTTCTTTGTCATCCGGATAAAAGGTTTCTGTTAGGAGTTTAGCTGAGTCTTGTGAGCTAAGTGACTCTCCAGCCGGTCCAATGAGGGGTAGATCTTCTTCGCGCCTCGTGGTTTTGCCTATGACTCTGTAAATACCCTGCCACATCCCTTCCTTGTCTTGTTTACAACAAAACTCTTTCCAACTGGTGGTTTGTGCATTCTTTACCATTTTTTCATATATTGCTTTTTGTTGCAGGTACTCTTCTACGACTTTGGCCCTACGAATGGGAGCAGCGCACCAGATACGGCGCTTCCTGGTCTTCATCTCCTTCTTGGCGGCAGCAAGTTCCTGAGACCACCACGGCATGGTAAGTGTTTCGTCATTTTTCTTTTTAGGTATAAATTTGTTGCATGATGTAGTTATATTATCTATATATTGGGTTATCACTGATTCTAATTGGGGTAATTGGTTTATTGCATTGATGTTATCGGAGTTTATGTTTTGATCTGAATTTAATTGATTTAGTTTTTCGACAAAACGGCCCCATTTCGCTTTCTTTGTATTATAAATTCGGGTAGTTCTATGTATGGTGGTTCCAGTTGATTTTTGGAGATTTATGTCAAATAAGATTCCATTATGATCCGACGAAGTCAATGTTTGTACTACTCTCCAGTCCGTGATCAGGTTGAGTAAGTCAGTGGTACAGGCTGTGATGTCTACATGACTGGTTAAGTGTTGGTGACCCCTAATAGTGTCAAAGGTGGGGGTTTCGCCCATATTGAGGACTTGGAGGTCCGCCTCGTAGAGCATTCCAGCCATTATTTCCCCCCTGCTATTAGTAGTCGAGCTCCCCCACCAACAACTCTTAGCGTTTGCATCTCCTGCGACTATTGTGTTAGTAAACTGTGATTTTTCTATTGATTTCAGTAAAATATCTAAGTATGGTTCTATGGGTTTATTTGGTTCAAAGTAAAAGGATATAACTACAAGTGTCCATGCTATGGTTTTGATTTTTATCGTTACTATATTGTTGTTGGTGAGTTCTGGGTATAGCTCGACCTCTAGATCCGGGTCAAATATGGCGATTGCAGCCTTCACTGTCTCAATTCCAGGATCCGGGTTCTGGAAAATACGCACACCCTGGTAACCCCTCACATTCTTAAAACCACCAACATAGGGCTCCTGCAGCAATGCCACCGCGATGCGTTTCTTCTCCGCTTCTATAAGAAGTTCTTCTTGAGCCAATTTCATTCTCTGTAGATTTATCTGCGCGAATGTGTATTTTGCTATCAAGTTCGTAGGGACGCCTTTAACAATACGCTACCCGGGACCTCGCTATAGCATCCCACCTTTTGCGAACTACGCATTCATCGCTGAAGGCATTATGCTGCGCGTTTTCAATTTTAGCAAGGGTACAATTACAGCAGGAGGGCCTAGAGCCAGCCTGCCATTCCGTGCATTTCTCTTTGAGGTGTGAACCCCCACAGTGGCTGCACTTTGCTTCTTGCTCCTTGCATTGTCGCCGGCTGTGTCCATAGGCGAGGCACATTGAGCACTGAGTCAAGGGCGATTGATCCGATACCTTGATGCGTTGAAGGTCCACATGCACCGTTTCGGTTTGCGTTATACGTTGCCAGAGTTTTGGTGAGACTTTGAGTATCACATGGTTAATAAGTGGATTTCTAGTGCGTCTTCGGTATGCAACGGTTATCCTATTTTCAGCTTTATCAATATCTTTGAAAAGAGAGCTATTTTGGTTTCTTAGTGCTGCTATTATATCATCATCGGTATTGTACTGGAGGACGTCCTTAAGGATCACGAGGGGGTCTCTATTTTTAACCTCATTGACGGTCAGTTCCGGTGCTTTAACTAGTCGATTTTTTAGTTTTTGTCTTTCTTCTTCTGTGCTGCAACCCACTATGACTTTACGGTCTTTACCTTTTCTGATTGTCTCGACCGAAACTCCACCATCCTTGGCATTGGCGACCTTCCGTATTCTCTCGAGTACTTGTTCGCCTGACTCTGTTTCGTCTGTAGCGCTCACCACTATGGAGTGCAGAGCGGTTCGTTCGGTGGGTTTCGTTGTTGGTAGTGCTGCCGTAACACTGGCGTAACTCTTTTTACGCAGCATTTCGGAGAGCTCATCTATTTTATCATTGTTTTGTTTGAGAGCATGCATGTGCTCTTGTATTAAATTATTTAGGTCGTTTCCTTGAGTCGGATTTAACGGCGTAACTGGGCACTGGTTTGGTTTGTCTGTTTTAGTTGCAAGTTCTTTTGTGATTAAGAACAAGCGGTCTATGGCCTGGATAATACCTGTTTTGATTTCAGACTTCAGATTCCTGGAGTTCGACAGGTGAATTTTGGCCTTGGTAACACAGGCACGGGCTTCTGATATTGTGTCAGCGTATTCTGATCGTTCTTTGAGCGGTGATACAGCGTACGGTACGGGTTTGCTTTTAATTTTGGCCGGTAATGTGAGAGGAGCCAAGGTTTCTGTGGTTGGAGGGCTAGAGCTGATTTGAGGGCCGTCTTGTGCCGGTATCAAGGAGGAAACGCAGAGGGAAGGGGCATCCATGTCTTTGCTGCAGCTAGGCTTTGGGTCGATTATAGGTATGTCGAAAGTAGTATTGAGGAGACCTATGCCTGTATCGGCAATGTCTACTAGTTGCACAAGCGGTCGCTTCTTCGTCGGTGTACGTATTCCGAACATCTTTTGTCTTAAAATTTGTGTAAATGAGGTAATGGACGGATGAGATGTATGTAAGAATTGTTTTACAATTTATGGCGAAACTATTGGTGTTTGGGTAGGGTGCAAGGGTATATTTTGAACGTATATTATGATCCCTAAACGAATATGAAATAAAAAATTTTTACTATGTATATCTAAATTCTTTGTATTTCTAATGTATTGTTCAAATTTTAACTGTCGTAGAGAAAAGGGTGGGTTGGGCGGGTCGAATTTTAAAAATTGAGTGATCAGAAAGGGCACAAATGGGGTATCGGCGTGTAGGGCTTGATGAGCACTACACGATAGGTGAAGAAACCGGAAGGGTCTCTATACAAAAAAGTGAAGTTAAGCTGCAAAAACTGATAAAAATGTTCTAGGAACGACTTTTTGTGGTACAAACTGTGTTATATTTCAGAAACCTGAAGGATTATCTGCGTGAAAGTAGTATCGATAGAAAGGGCTGTAAACGACGAACAAACTAAGACCTCAATCACCAACGTGAACCGAGGATAGCAGACAGGATGGTAAGTATAAAGATGCAATTTGGTATTTTTCAGCAAAAAATTAACGTTTTTTGTTATATAGTGCGTTATTTTACACAAACCTGAAGGGTATACTACAAAAATTTACTATTGGATGAAAGGCTATTAAACGAGGAACAATTTAAGACCTCAACCACCAACGTGGACCGAGGATAAGTGACAGAAGGTAAGTGTTAACTTGAATATTTTAAAAGTGAGTTTACGAAAATGTACTAAGTTGATATGTAAGAAAAATTTTTGAAAATTTCAGGGCTCTGAAGGAACCGCTGACGTATAGTATGCTAAGGATAATTGCAAGAAACTAAAGGGAGCAAAAAACAGACTGAAAATCGCACTAAAAACCTAAAAATTTCGATGGTTAGGTTAGGTTAGGTTAGGTTAGGTTAGGTTAGGTTAGGTTAGGTTAGGTTAGGTTAGGTTAGGTTAGGTTAGGTTAGGTTAGGTTAGGTTAGGTTAGGTTAGGTTAGGTTAGGTTAGGTTAGGTTAGGTTAGGTTAGGTTAGGTTAGGTTAGGTTAGGTTAGGTTAGGTTAGGTTAGGTTAGGTTAGGTTAGGTTAGGTTAGGTTAGGTTAGGTTAGGTTAGGTTAGGTTAGGTTAGGTTAGGTTAGGTTAGGTTAGGTTAGGTTAGGTTAGGTTAGGTTAGGTTAGGTTAGGTTAGGTTAGGTTAGGTTAGGTTAGGTTAGGTTAGGTTAGGTTAGGTTAGGTTAGGTTAGGTTAGGTTAGGTTAGGTTAGGTTAGGTTAGGTTAGGTTAGGTTAGGTTAGGTTAGGTTAGGTTAGGTTAGGTTAGGTTAGGTTAGGTTAGGTTAGGTTAGGTTAGGTTAGGTTAGGTTAGGTTAGGTTAGGTTAGGTTAGGTTAGGTTAGGTTAGGTTAGGTTAGGTTAGGTTAGGTTAGGTTAGGTTAGGTTAGGTTAGGTTAGGTTAGGTTAGGTTAGGTTAGGTTAGGTTAGGTTAGGTTAGGTTAGGTTAGGTTAGGTTAGGTTAGGTTAGGTTAGGTTAGGTTAGGTTAGGTTAGGTTAGGTTAGGTTAGGTTAGGTTAGGTTAGGTTAGGTTAGGTTAGGTTAGGTTAGGTTAGGTTAGGTTAGGTTAGGTTAGGTTAGGTTAGGTTAGGTTAGGTTAGGTTAGGTTAGGTTAGGTTAGGTTAGGTTAGGTTAGGTTAGGTTAGGTTAGGTTAGGTTAGGTTAGGTTAGGTTAGGTTAGGTTAGGTTAGGTTAGGTTAGGTTAGGTTAGGTTAGGTTAGGTTAGGTTAGGTTAGGTTAGGTTAGGTTAGGTTAGGTTAGGTTAGGTTAGGTTAGGTTAGGTTAGGTTAGGTTAGGTTAGGTTAGGTTAGGTTAGGTTAGGTTAGGTTAGGTTAGGTTAGGTTAGGTTAGGTTAGGTTAGGTTAGGTTAGGTTAGGTTAGGTTAGGTTAGGTTAGGTTAGGTTAGGTTAGGTTAGGTTAGGTTAGGTTAGGTTAGGTTAGGTTAGGTTAGGTTAGGTTAGGTTAGGTTAGGTTAGGTTAGGTTAGGTTAGGTTAGGTTAGGTTAGGTTAGGTTAGGTTAGGTTAGGTTAGGTTAGGTTAGGTTAGGTTAGGTTAGGTTAGGTTAGGTTAGGTTAGGTTAGGTTAGGTTAGGTTAGGTTAGGTTAGGTTAGGTTAGGTTAGGTTAGGTTAGGTTAGGTTAGGTTAGGTTAGGTTAGGTTAGGTTAGGTTAGGTTAGGTTAGGTTAGGTTAGGTTAGGTTAGGTTAGGTTTTTTTTTTTTTTTTTTTTAAATTGTCCGAGCATATTAGCTCGAACCTCAAATTATCCCCTGACAGTACCAGGGTTCTTGTTGTGCTTAATTCATTTTAAATTATCTTTGATTACATATTTTCTCTATGTGACACTCTGCATAACAGAGTGCGAGACCACAATCATTATTTGGTATTATTTAATACATGTTCAAATTTTATCATAATTATACAATAACATATCATTATATATAATATTTAATACATAACAGATCAATATATAATATATATATATATATATATAATTAAATTTTAGAGCAATACGCTTTGCGTACCAAAGCGCATGTCTATGATATATATTTAATTTATAAAAAAAAAAAAAAATATTTTTGTCTTCTTACACTCTGCCTAACAGGGTGTGAGACTGTATTAATTATTTAAAATTATACTATGAAGAATAAAAATTAAATCATAATTATACCATATCAGACTATACTTATAATATTTAATACCTATCATAATAATAAATTTATAAATACAATATATAATTAAATTTTTGCACAAATCGCCTTGCGTACCAAAGCGTATGTCCATAATATATATTTTATTCTATACAATTATGTCTTCCTACACTTTGCATAACAGAGTGTGAGACTATATTACTGTTCAAAATTAGACAATACAATACATTATTAAATACTAAATTCATTGATAGAAACCTATACTATATTATTTACAGAAAAAATACTTAAAGAAGACAGAAATGAGAATTGTTAGATTAGAATTATTAGGAATTAGAATTTATTATACATATTTGAATTAATAAAATATTAAATAACAATTCACTATACAATACAATTTAAAGATATTATAATTAATATAATGGTTTATTAATCATATATTTTAATATAATTTCCAATAAATAAATAAATAAATTATTAAGATTATACCGTTGCCATTTTTGATACTTTGATAGTTTAAGCACAATGCGTCAAGTTTTATTACGATTGATAATAATTGGGACTATGTTTTTGCAGTACTTTAAAAATATTGTTCTTTTCTGGTCATTTTGCATAATTATGTGGATATTGTTGCCATCTACTACTGTTCCTATTTCCTGCTCTAACTCATATCTTTTTACTGCGTGTACTGGGCAATCGAACAAAACATGAGAGACAGTTTCATTAACCTCTGGTGAGCATATACATGACGGGCTCCCCTTGCACCTGAATCTATATAGGTACTCGGAGAACCCACCATGTCCCGTCAGTACTTGCGTTACTACATTGTCCAATGTTATTGCCTTGACAATATCATATGCTCTAAGGGCATCGGGAAAGAACATCTTAGTCACCTGCGCAACAGATCCCTCCTTATACCTCCGGTTCCACTCGCCGAGAGATTCCATTCGGAGCATCCTCTTGACGAATGAAACCGGGCACTTATCATAATGATCCGCTACGCGACTTTTTAGGGCCGCGTCCTTAGCGAGGCAATCTGCCCTCTCGTTGCCCTGCAAGCCTACGTGAGCCTTAATCCAGTGCAGTGTTATGTTAGTGCCGCGTTTTTTGCCTTCCCTTATATGCAGTCTAACTTCACATGCCAGTGGGTGAAGGGACTCGCAGTCAGCGATTGTTTCAACGGCCGCCCTAGAGTCACTGATAATAGCGTAGCGACTCTTATTTCCCTTTGTTGCTAACTTTGCCGCCTGATTTATGGCTAACAACTCAGCTTGGTAGACGGTGCAGTAAGACGACAGCTTGAATTTACGGGCCAGAGTCTCGGCTCCATCTGTCCATACGGACAGTGATGCCCCGACTCCACCCCCGATCTTGCTGCCATCAGTATATATTTGTACTGCACCGTCCACCTGGGCTGTTATTTCCTCCTCAGATGTAAAATATGTCACCTCGACTTGTTCATGGGTTGAGGGATGCGGCTTAGCGGAATAAGCGATGGGCTTCTCAATCTCTCTATCCCCCGGTATTAGCCGGGACACCCCTCTCCTGGCCTCGTAAAGTGCAGCGTTCTCTCTAATACGGATGTCCAGTGGGAGTATCCCGGCCAGCACCAGGGCAGCGTTGAGTGAAACTGTCCTGTACGCTTTGCACATCTTTTGGGCAAAAAGCCTTTGTACGTTGTTCAGTTGCTTCTGTACCTTGATCTTACTAGTAGCCTCAGCCCATACACTAGCTGCGTACGTCATAATTGGCTCGATCGATGCAACGTATATGGTCTTTATTATTTCCGGATGGAGACCCCAAGTGACCTTGGCGGCTCTCGATAGCTGCTTATAGACGCCCAACGCCTTCTTGCACACGTTTGTCGTGTGGGCATTGAACGTCAAACCGCAGTCTATTGTTAGCCCCAAGATCTTTATCTCCTCTGCCATGCAAATATCAACGCCGCCCATGCCCAGGCGTGGGACGTCATACTTGAGTTTTTTGGTGAGTACCATTGCTTTAGTCTTTTGTGGTGCAAACCTTAACTTATTCCTGACGCCCCACCGCCAGACATGCTCGAGGGCGGCATTTCCACGGCACTCGATTTCCGCCGCTGTGTCCCCCGAGAAGACGAGAACTACGTCATCCGCAAATGCCTGACAATAGTCTCCCCCTCTCATGAGACCTTTCAGCAACGGATCGAGGAGGAGATTCCATAATATGGGGCCCCCTATCGATCCTTGCACGCACCCTTTGGAAGTCGACTCCACATGTTCGTGGCCTGCGTATTTGACCTTCACAGCTCTTCCGCTCAGGTAGCTTGCCATAATCCGCTGAATCGCTTCCGGACACCCTTCCTCCAGTAGCCTTATCTTAATGGCCGGCCACCATGCGTTATCGAAGGCTCCCTCTATGTCCAGTGACACCATCGTAACGAGTTTTTTCTCCCGAATCTTACTCCTCACGTGTGCCACCAGGTCATAGAGGGAGTCCTCGGTTCCACGCTGCGGCAGGAAACCGTACTGCCGAGCACTCAGGCGAGGCAGAAGGTGCCAAGTGAGTCTTTTTACGATCATCTTCTCAAGTATTTTGCCCATAATCGACAGTAGGCCTATGGGCCTGTAAGCCTTAGGATCGGTATAATCCCCTCTTCCAGGCTTTTTAATTGCTACTACCACCGCTAATTTCCATGGGATTGGGAAGTGGCCCAACTGCAGACATTTATTATAAAGGGCTAAGTTTAGCTCTATGTCGCCCAAGATCACCTCCTCACAAATATCTGCGGTGAATCCGTCATCGCCGGGAGCCTTTTTCGGATTAAAACTGTTGGTTGCTAGTTTTAGTTCGTACTCCGTAAAATCAGGTTCAGGCTCGGGATTTATTTGGGCAAGACAAGCGAGCTGGCTGGAAAATGCTCTCATTCGCTGTTGTTCTGCGTTGTCTTCCTCTTCGGGGTCTTTTGGGTAGAACGTCTCTGCGAGCAGTTTTGCTGACTCTTGAAGTCCCACTGAACTTCCGTTTTTGGAAAGTGGGAGCTCAGGCTCTCTCTTGTCGGTGTTTTTAATAACCCTGTATATCCCCCCCCAAACACTTTCCCTATCCTGCCTATGACAGAAATTCTTCCAGCTATTTATTTGCGCCATTTTGACCTTTGCTTCATACTCTTCTTTCGCTTTCAGGTAATCGGCGACCACTCCAGCCCTGCGGATCGGCGCTGCACATCTAATTCTGCGTTTCCTGGTACGTACGCTGCGCCTCATTTTCTCCAGCTCCGGGGACCACCATGGAACGGTAAGTTTGCTCATTTGTTGTTTTTTAGGTATAGCCACGTCACACGCATTAGTTATGATATTAGTATAGCCGCTGACCAATGAGTCCAACTCTTCACTATTTGTTATTGTATTTATCTTTTCTACGTTAATATTATGATTTAGTTTGAGCTGTTTTAAATCTTTTTGGAATTGCGGCCAGTTAGCTTTCTTACTGTTATATATTCTAGTTGTCCTTTTGATCATAATGTCCTTGGCCTTTTCTAGGTAAATTTTGAAGAGCATTGCGTTATGATCGGAGCCAATGAGGTTTTCGTCTACGCGCCAGTCGTCCACCAAGTGTAACATATCGTCCGTGCAGGCAGTCACATCCACATAACTGGTAAGTCTCCTTCCGCCTCTCACGGTATCGAAGGTAGGTATATCTCCAACATTCAGTACCGTCATTCCCAGCCCTATTAAAACACCGGCCAATTCTTCACCCCTACCATCCGTTATTCCACCTCCCCACCATATATTTTTGCAGTTTGCGTCGCCACCCATAATCATCCTAAACGGTTCGGTTTCTCGCCTTATTTTACAGAGATGTTCTAAGTAAGATTGTAACTGTTGGTCCGGTTCAAAGTAATAGGAGACCACGAGGATCTCACTTGCGCCCATACGCATTTTCGCCACCACTATATTGTTAGTGGTAAGCAAGGTGTTTAGCTCAACGGTAATATCAGGATTGAAGACCACAATTGCGGCCTTGATTGTACCTTCACCACGGTTTGTATTTTGGTAGATCCTCGTGGTCCCGTAAGACCCCATGTAACGCCGCCCCCCAACATACGGTTCCTGTACTAGGGCAAAAGCAAGACCGCTTCCGTGTGCCACCATCATCAGCTCATCTGTGGCCAAGGCTTTCCGCTGCAAATTAACCTGAGCTACCTTGTAAGCCATGATCGGGTTGGTCCGTGAGTTGCCTGTGTCATCTTTAACAATAAGCTATTTTGCTTCTCGCCAAGTTTTCCGACTTGCATCTCACAGGACAATCTGCGTTAAACGCATTGTGATCCGCTTTTGAGTTTATCTTTGCCCTAGTGCAATTTATACAACAAGGTACGGCTCCAGCAAGATATTTCTCACAACTGTCTCTTAAGTGGGGCCCTCCACAGTGACTGCAGGTTTCGTCGGTCTCAGTGCAGTACTTTTTACTGTGGCCGTAACTCAGGCACTTAGTGCACTGGATTAGCGGTGACTGGTCATAGACCTTAACCCTTTGCAAGTCAATGTGGATGGTACCGGCCTCAGTTAGGCGGCTCCAGACAGTCGGTGTCGCTCTGAGAACCACATGTGTCAATAATTGATTTCTTGCTCTTCTTCGGTATAGTACTAGCAGCTTAATATCTTCGGCAGGTATGTCCTCCAACAGATGTTTATTTTGAATTTTTATTGCTGATATTAGGTCAGCATCGGAGTTATAGGCCATAACATCCCTAATGATGAGGAGTGGGTCTTTATTTTGGATATTTTCTACTTTTAGATTCCCTCCTGATATCTTTATCCTTTCCTTTATCCTTTCAATTTCCTTTTTGTTGCTACATCCAATAACAATTTTCCTGTCTTTTACTTTCTTAACCCTGTCTATTCTAAACCCTTCCTCCCTGGCATTCACTACTTCCCGCACATTTTGCAACACCTTGTCCCCAGTTTCCTCAGTATTTTCAGAGGATATGATCACGGAGTGCAGTGTTTTTTCTTTGCCAGGCAGTTGCCTTATACCGGAACTGGAGGCGACGCTCGCATAGCTTTTCCTCTCCTCCAGAATGACCTTCGTTTCCTGAATTCCCTCATGCATTGCCCGAATTTCCATTTTTATTTCATCATTGCAGCATCCACACCCATCGCTATTCCCTTGCGATGTTTTCAGCATCGTTTCATTCATTTCAATCATATATCCCTCATGTCGTTTTAATTGTTTGCTGAGCGCTGTTATATTATTTATAAGGTCGCTTTCCATTTGCGCTTTTTCGCCAAGCACAGTCTCCTCTTTTCTGCTTTCTTTTTGGCCTACAGTCTTGTGTTGGGCTGCGCTCGCTCTTCCACGCTCTTCCGCTAACTCCCTGGCCATATCATTAAATAATTGATATATTTCTTCACATTTTTTTGTTATCACCACTTTCAGCCCTCCATTTAGGTTCCTAACCTTGCTCATTTCTTCCTTTATGCTGTCGGTGATCGATTTGCCTCTCTGTATGTAGTCCTCTGGGCATTCGATCACAAAGGTCCTGCGCCTTGACTTGAACTCTGAACTTCCCAGGGGGTGCTGGAAGCCATCCTTCCCATTGTTTGATGGCCCAGCTCCCAAATTGGAGGGGTTGGCGGGCGTTTTTGGTGCTGAAATCCTTAACTTATCCTCTTTCGCTTGTGTACCTGGTGTGCGAATCATTGTTGCTAATAGTTTTGCAGAACTGTGTGTAATTAAGCTACTACTCAATGAAATAAGCTTTAAGATGAAACCAAATAAAAGTACAAGAATAAAACTGCTTAACAATTAAATACAATTAATTGGCAACAATATATTATATAATGGATGGTGCAATTTCTGACAATTTTTATCCCAATAGCCAAATAAATAAGTTATAAAATTAAGATGTTTAGTATTTGATAAATTAATAATTAAATTATATAAATGTCAATCTATAACTAAAATATTTAAATATAATAGTCAACCTAAAGTCAAATCGATTTTTAATGCAATCAATATTAAAATAATGTTTAATTATATATCTATATTAATAAATTTTTATGCAATCAAAACAGAACAACACAACACAATTATATTTAATCGACTAACTAATAAGTTGAAAATGTATAATAAATGCTATCTAAAAATTTTTCGGTTATCTCAACGCTATAAAAGTTGTGTGATATTAATCAACTTAAAACATAAAGAATCGGAAAGCATATGTTGATGACCTTTTTGTCAATTCGATTTAGTTCAATACTCCAAAAATTTTGCCCTCCCGAGAGCAGATAAAGGTAGATTCTGGGAGGGATTTGTGTCCTAGATCGATTTTTAAAATAAAAATTTTTTGCTGTATCTTCGTATATTCTTCCTCTCTCTACTGTACAGTTCAAATTTAGGTTAAAGTTACTATTAAATCTTTTTCAGGTGTTATGGTGTTGGCAGCGGGGCGAATGCGGTGTCTATAGATTCGTCTATTGGTAAGCTACAATGTAAAAATAAAATCTAAAGTGAAGGTTGCAACAGTGGGAAGCTATTGATGTGAAACTGCAAAAATATACTAAATTTTCAATAAAAATAGGGGTACGGCGAGTAAAAACTGGGGATGGAAGTCTCAGAACACCCCCAAATGGGGTATCGGCGTACAGGGCTTGACGAGCCCTACACGATGGTATGATAAACCACTAGGGTCTCTATAGAAAAAAGTGAAATTATCTTAATAAAACTGATGAAATTTTGCCAAAATCTATGTCTTTTTACAGAAACTACGAAATAACGAAAAAACTATTTGAGATATATATGCAAATATGGTGTTGAAATACAGGGCTGTTAACAGCGGACAATCTAAGGTAAGAAACACCACCGTGCGACCAGAATTACCGGTAGTGTTCAGGTACAAAGTTCGAATATTTTAATTAAATTTTTGTATAGAAATATTTATATAAAAAGTCAAAATTTTAGGGGATGCGACAAACCACCCTTGTTTATTTAGTCAAATCTAAGCTAGTTTAGGTCAATAGAACACAAAACAATCGCTATACCAACGAGAAAACCAAAAAATATCAGATCGTTAGGTTAGGTTAGGTTAGGTTAGGTTAGGTTAGGTTAGGTTAGGTTAGGTTAGGTTAGGTTAGGTTAGGTTAGGTTAGGTTAGGTTAGGTTAGGTTAGGTTAGGTTAGGTTAGGTTAGGTTAGGTTAGGTTAGGTTAGGTTAGGTTAGGTTAGGTTAGGTTAGGTTAGGTTTTTTTTTTTTTTTTTTTTTTTTTTTTTTTTTTTTTTTTTTTTTTTTTTTTTTAAATACCAGGTCTACTGAACCTGGTTGCCGCGTTTCCTCTGACAGAACCAGAGTTATTGTTTTGCATGTACTTTATTTTGTTTACTTTACATATATTTTTAATTAAGTAATAAAGATCATAATCTATGATTTTGTAAAGCAATAGATTATTAAGACTATTAAACATGTTGCATGTATACACTAGTTTTATAATAAATAAGGTAATTAGTATATATTTTATTATATTAGTTAATAAATAAATAGTATTGATAGATATTGTAATATTATTACGGTGTTTTGTTTCGTCTGATGACTTTAGTTGCCGCTTCTATGCAGAAGTCCAGAAAGTCTTGTCTCTTTGTTTCGTCTTTCATAATAATTGCTATGTTTTGTATGTTTAGTTCTAAATTAATTTTTGTCTGTAGGTTAAAACGTGCGTACTCATGTTCTGGACATTCAAGGATGATATGTTGTAGTGATTCTTCAATGTCTGGTTGGCAGACACACGATGGGTCCGCACTACGCCCGAATCTGTTTAGGTACTGCGCGAATCTCCCGTGACCTGTCAGTACTTGGGTTATGATCTGATTTATTGCTATTTTTCGTGTGACTGGGTATGCTTCAGTAGCATCCGGGAAAAACATTTTTGTGGTTCCAGCAGCCCCACCCTCTTGGTATCTCCGGTTCCATCTGTCAAGCGACCTTTCCCGGATTTGCCTCTTGACATATGAAACCGGACATGCGTCGTAATCCGGGCGTCGTTTTGAATTGAGCGCTGCTTGTTTCGCCAACTGGTCGGCGCGCTCATTTCCTATTCGTCCAGCATGAGCTTTGACCCAGTAGAGCGAGATGTTCTTTTTCTGGGCCGTGGCGGATCTTATGTTTGCCCTTATGCTGGTCGCCAGTGGGTGGAGGTTGCCTACGTCAGTCACTGACTGTAACGCCGCCGTTGAATCACTATATAGCCTAAAGTGGTTTTCTTGTTCGTCCAAAATCTCCTTAATTGCCCTGTCTATGGCTAAAAGCTCAGCCTGGTAGACCGTACAGTACGCGGATAGATAGAGTTTAATGGATTTCGTCTCGACATTTCCTTTCCAGATGGAAACTGCCGCTCCAACTTTGCCATCAACTTTGCTTCCATCTGTGAATATCTCCACGTACTGGACGTTTTGGTTAGTTTCGTTGTTTTCCATTGTCCGGTCTTCCAGGCTTTCAAATGTTATTGCTTGGTGTTCTGCAGGATGGATTGTGTCTGTGAATTTTATAGGCTTTTCAATTTCCCTATCATCCGGGATAAGTATACTTTTACCCTTTCGGGCTTCAAAGAGAGCTGCCGCTTCTTGTGCCCTTAGGTCTAGGGGTAGTAGTCCAGTTAGCACCAGTGCAGAGTGCAGTGATACTGTTCGGTAGGCCTTGCACAGCTTTTGTGCAAAGCCTCGCTGAACTGCGTTTAATTGTTTTTGTATGCACTTTTTGTTTGCGGCTGGTGCCCATGCACTGGCTGCATATAGGATTATCGGTTCGATGACGGCTGTGTAAATTACTTTTATAATTTCTGGGTGAAGGCCCCAACTAACTCTTGCTGCTCTGGATAATTGTTTATATATATTTGTGGCTTTTTTGCAGGTGTTTGATATGTGTGCGTTAAATGTTAGTCTATTGTCGATAGTGAGGCCTAAGACTTTGATTTGTTCGGACATGCCAATAGCGACCCCACCCATGATCAGAAGCGGGGTGTCATACTTTAGTTTATTAGTAATTGTCATTGCGGTGGTTTTCTGTGGACCAAATTTCAACTTGTTTTTGACACCCCATTTACAAACATAGTCGAGGGCACCATTGGCGCGTCGTTCGATTTCAGTAGCGGTATTTCCGTCAAAGACTAGCAGAATGTCGTCAGCGAAGGCATGGCAGTAATCCCCCCGCGCCTCTAGGTCTTTTAATAGCGGGTCTATTAGCAGATTCCAGAGAATCGGGCCACCGATAGAACCTTGTACGCAGCCTTGTTTAGTTGCTTTTTTGCTCTTAGCTCCGGCGTATCTGACTTCAACGCTTCTATTACTTAAATAACTGTCTATAATTTTTCTGATACCTTCCGGACATTTTTCCTCAGCCAGTCGCACTTTTATAGCTGGCCACCAGGCGCTATCAAAGGCCCCCTCTATATCCAATGAGACTATGGCTATTAGCTTCTTGTCACTAAGTTTTTGCCGAATGTACCGCATTAGAGTACAGAGGGAGTCCTCGGCGCTTCTCTGGGGCGTGAAGCCGAACTGGCGAGTACTTGTCCTAGGTATCAGATGCCATTTCAGTCGAGCTACCACCATCTTTTCCAAGATCTTTCCCATTACCGGTAGGAGCCCAATGGGTCTATAGGACTTGGGATTTCTGTAATCGCTTTTACCTGGCTTTTTCAGTACTATTACAGTAGCTTTTTTCCAAATATTTGGAAAACAACCTAGCTGTAAGCATTTATTCATCAGTGCCAGAAACGTGTTAGGGTCTGAACTAATAGCCTGTTTACAGATATCCGCAGTTAAGCCGTCCGCTCCTGGGGCCTTCTTTGGGTTAAAACTCTTAACAGCATTTTCTAGCTCTAGTGGGGTGAACGAAGGCTCTTCATTGTGAAGATCCGCATTCAGGGCTTTGGCCATTTCTCTTACTTGTTGGTGGTAAGTATTGTCTTCATTTTCTTTGTCATCCGGATAAAAGGTTTCTGTTAGGAGTTTAGCTGAGTCTTGTGAGCTAAGTGACTCTCCAGCCGGTCCAATGAGGGGTAGATCTTCTTCGCGCCTCGTGGTTTTGCCTATGACTCTGTAAATACCCTGCCACATCCCTTCCTTGTCTTGTTTACAACAAAACTCTTTCCAACTGGTGGTTTGTGCATTCTTTACCATTTTTTCATATATTGCTTTTTGTTGCAGGTACTCTTCTACGACTTTGGCCCTACGAATGGGAGCAGCGCACCAGATACGGCGCTTCCTGGTCTTCATCTCCTTCTTGGCGGCAGCAAGTTCCTGAGACCACCACGGCATGGTAAGTGTTTCGTCATTTTTCTTTTTAGGTATAAATTTGTTGCATGATGTAGTTATATTATCTATATATTGGGTTATCACTGATTCTAATTGGGGTAATTGGTTTATTGCATTGATGTTATCGGAGTTTATGTTTTGATCTGAATTTAATTGATTTAGTTTTTCGACAAAACGGCCCCATTTCGCTTTCTTTGTATTATAAATTCGGGTAGTTCTATGTATGGTGGTTCCAGTTGATTTTTGGAGATTTATGTCAAATAAGATTCCATTATGATCCGACGAAGTCAATGTTTGTACTACTCTCCAGTCCGTGATCAGGTTGAGTAAGTCAGTGGTACAGGCTGTGATGTCTACATGACTGGTTAAGTGTTGGTGACCCCTAATAGTGTCAAAGGTGGGGGTTTCGCCCATATTGAGGACTTGGAGGTCCGCCTCGTAGAGCATTCCAGCCATTATTTCCCCCCTGCTATTAGTAGTCGAGCTCCCCCACCAACAACTCTTAGCGTTTGCATCTCCTGCGACTATTGTGTTAGTAAACTGTGATTTTTCTATTGATTTCAGTAAAATATCTAAGTATGGTTCTATGGGTTTATTTGGTTCAAAGTAAAAGGATATAACTACAAGTGTCCATGCTATGGTTTTGATTTTTATCGTTACTATATTGTTGTTGGTGAGTTCTGGGTATAGCTCGACCTCTAGATCCGGGTCAAATATGGCGATTGCAGCCTTCACTGTCTCAATTCCAGGATCCGGGTTCTGGAAAATACGCACACCCTGGTAACCCCTCACATTCTTAAAACCACCAACATAGGGCTCCTGCAGCAATGCCACCGCGATGCGTTTCTTCTCCGCTTCTATAAGAAGTTCTTCTTGAGCCAATTTCATTCTCTGTAGATTTATCTGCGCGAATGTGTATTTTGCTATCAAGTTCGTAGGGACGCCTTTAACAATACGCTACCCGGGACCTCGCTATAGCATCCCACCTTTTGCGAACTACGCATTCATCGCTGAAGGCATTATGCTGCGCGTTTTCAATTTTAGCAAGGGTACAATTACAGCAGGAGGGCCTAGAGCCAGCCTGCCATTCCGTGCATTTCTCTTTGAGGTGTGAACCCCCACAGTGGCTGCACTTTGCTTCTTGTTCCTTGCATTGTCGCCGGCTGTGTCCATAGGCGAGGCACATTGAGCACTGAGTCAAGGGCGATTGATCCGATACCTTGATGCGTTGAAGGTCCACATGCACCGTTTCGGTTTGCGTTATACGTTGCCAGAGTTTTGGTGAGACTTTGAGTATCACATGGTTAATAAGTGGATTTCTAGTGCGTCTTCGGTATGCAACGGTTATCCTATTTTCAGCTTTATCAATATCTTTGAAAAGAGAGCTATTTTGGTTTCTTAGTGCTGCTATTATATCATCATCGGTATTGTACTGGAGGACGTCCTTAAGGATCACGAGGGGGTCTCTATTTTTAACCTCATTGACGGTCAGTTCCGGTGCTTTAACTAGTCGATTTTTTAGTTTTTGTCTTTCTTCTTCTGTGCTGCAACCCACTATGACTTTACGGTCTTTGCCTTTTCTGATTGTCTCGACCGAAACTCCACCATCCTTGGCATTGGCGACCTTCCGTATTCTCTCGAGTACTTGTTCGCCTGACTCTGTTTCGTCTGTAGCGCTCACCACTATGGAGTGCAGAGCGGTTCGTTCGGTGGGTTTCGTTGTTGGTAGTGCTGCCGTAACACTGGCGTAACTCTTTTTACGCAGCATTTCGGAGAGCTCATCTATTTTATCATTGTTTTGTTTGAGAGCATGCATGTGCTCTTGTATTAAATTATTTAGGTCGTTTCCTTGAGTCGGATTTAACGGCGTAACTGGGCACTGGTTTGGTTTGTCTGTTTTAGTTGCAAGTTCTTTTGTGATTAAGAACAAGCGGTCTATGGCCTGGATAATACCTGTTTTGATTTCAGACTTCAGATTCCTGGAGTTCGACAGGTGAATTTTGGCCTTGGTAACACAGGCACGGGCTTCTGATATTGTGTCAGCGTATTCTGATCGTTCTTTGAGCGGTGATACAGCGTACGGTACGGGTTTGCTTTTAATTTTGGCCGGTAATGTGAGAGGAGCCAAGGTTTCTGTGGTTGGAGGGCTAGAGCTGATTTGAGGGCCGTCTTGTGCCGGTATCAAGGAGGAAACGCAGAGGGAAGGGGCATCCATGTCTTTGCTGCAGCTAGGCTTTGGGTCGATTATAGGTATGTCGAAAGTAGTATTGAGGAGACCTATGCCTGTATCGGCAATGTCTACTAGTTGCACAAGCGGTCGCTTCTTCGTCGGTGTACGTATTCCGAACATCTTTTGTCTTAAAATTTGTGTAAATGAGGTAATGGACGGATGAGATGTATGTAAGAATTGTTTTACAATTTATGGCGAAACTATTGGTGTTTGGGTAGGGTGCAAGGGTATATTTTGAACGTATATTATGATCCCTAAACGAATATGAAATAAAAAATTTTTACTATGTATATCTAAATTCTTTGTATTTCCAATGTATTGTTCAAATTTTAACTGTCGTAGAGAAAAGGGTGGGTTGGGCGGGTCAAATTTTAAAAATTGAGTGATCAGAAAGGGCACAAATGGGGTATCGGCGTGTAGGGCTTGATGAGCACTACACGATAGGTGAAGAAACCGGAAGGGTCTCTATACAAAAAAGTGAAGTTAAGCTGCAAAAACTGATAAAAATGTTCTACGAACGACTTTTTGTGGTACAAACTGTGTTATATTTCAGAAACCTGAAGGATTATCTGCGTGAAATAAGTATCGATAGAAAGGGCTGTAAACGACGAACAAACTAAGACCTCAATCACCAACGTGGACCGAGGGTAGCAGACAGGATGGTAAGTATAAAGTTGCAATTTGGTATTTTTCAGCAAAAAATTAACGTTTTTTGTTATATAGTGCGTTATTATACACAAACCTGAAGGGTATACTACAAAAATTTACTATTGGATGAAAGGCTATTAAACGAGGAACAATTTAAGACCTCAACCACCAACGTGGACCGAGGATAAGTGACAGAAGGTAAGTGTTAACTTGAATATTTTAAAAGTGAGTTTACGAAAATGTACTAAGTTGATATGTAAGAAAAAATTTTGAAAATTTCAGGGCTCTGAAGGAACCGCTGACGTATAGTATGCTAAGGATAATTACAAGAAACTAAAGGGAGCAAAAAACAGACTGAAAATCGCACTAAAAACCTAAAAATTTCGATGTTTTCTATTAAAATTGTGTCCCTAAGGTAAACTTTTGCGGGGGGACCTCTTTCCCCTCTAACAGAAATCGGTTATTTTTATCACTTACAGACGGAGTTGAACCGCAAATGAGGTATCCACAGATTCGTCTCGGTCTAGACTATATTGTATTAAGAATTTATAATGATAGGATGAAACACTACTAAGTGATAGGCGAAAAAGCGGAATATGCAGTACAAGATTAGTTGGGCAGGTCAATTTTAAAAATTGAGTGATCAGAAAGGGCACAAATGGGGTATCGGCGTGTAGGGCTTGATGAGCACTACACGATAGGTGAAGAAACCGGAAGGGTCTCTATACAAAAAAGTGAAGTTAAGCTGCAAAAACTGATAAAAATGTTCTACGAACGACTTTTTGTGGTACAAACTGTGTTATATTTCAGAAACCTGAAGGATTATCTGCGTGAAATAAGTATCGATAAAAAGGGCTGTAAACGACGAACAAACTAAGACCTCAATCACCAACGTGGACCGAGGGTAGCAGACAGGATGGTAAGTATAAAGTTGCAATTTGGTATTTTTCAGCAAAAAATTAACGTTTTTTGTTATATAGTGCGTTATTATACACAAACCTGAAGGGTATACTACAAAAATTTACTATTGGATGAAAGGCTATTAAACGAGGAACAATTTAAGACCTCAACCACCAACGTGGACCGAGGATAAGTGACAGAAGGTAAGTGTTAACTTGAATATTTTAAAAGTGAGTTTACGAAAATGTACTAAGTTGATATGTAAGAAAAAATTTTGAAAATTTCAGGGCTCTGAAGGAACCGCTGACGTATAGTATGCTAAGGATAATTACAAGAAACTAAAGGGAGCAAAAAACAGACTGAAAATCGCACTAAAAACCTAAAAATTTCGATGGTTAGGTTAGGTTAGGTTAGGTTAGGTTAGGTTAGGTTAGGTTAGGTTAGGTTAGGTTAGGTTAGGTTAGGTTAGGTTAGGTTAGGTTAGGTTAGGTTAGGTTAGGTTAGGTTAGGTTAGGTTAGGTTAGGTTAGGTTAGGTTAGGTTAGGTTAGGTTAGGTTAGGTTAGGTTAGGTTAGGTTAGGTTAGGTTAGGTTAGGTTAGGTTAGGTTAGGTTAGGTTAGGTTAGGTTAGGTTAGGTTAGGTTAGGTTAGGTTAGGTTAGGTTAGGTTAGGTTAGGTTAGGTTAGGTTAGGTTAGGTTAGGTTAGGTTAGGTTAGGTTAGGTTAGGTTAGGTTAGGTTAGGTTAGGTTAGGTTAGGTTAGGTTAGGTTAGGTTAGGTTAGGTTAGGTTAGGTTAGGTTAGGTTAGGTTAGGTTAGGTTAGGTTAGGTTAGGTTAGGTTAGGTTAGGTTAGGTTAGGTTAGGTTAGGTTAGGTTAGGTTAGGTTAGGTTAGGTTAGGTTAGGTTAGGTTAGGTTAGGTTAGGTTAGGTTAGGTTAGGTTAGGTTAGGTTAGGTTAGGTTAGGTTAGGTTAGGTTAGGTTAGGTTAGGTTAGGTTAGGTTAGGTTAGGTTAGGTTAGGTTAGGTTAGGTTAGGTTAGGTTAGGTTAGGTTAGGTTAGGTTAGGTTAGGTTAGGTTAGGTTAGGTTAGGTTAGGTTAGGTTAGGTTAGGTTAGGTTAGGTTAGGTTAGGTTAGGTTAGGTTAGGTTAGGTTAGGTTAGGTTAGGTTAGGTTAGGTTAGGTTAGGTTAGGTTAGGTTAGGTTAGGTTAGGTTAGGTTAGGTTAGGTTAGGTTAGGTTAGGTTAGGTTAGGTTAGGTTAGGTTAGGTTAGGTTAGGTTAGGTTAGGTTAGGTTAGGTTAGGTTAGGTTAGGTTAGGTTAGGTTAGGTTAGGTTAGGTTAGGTTAGGTTAGGTTAGGTTAGGTTAGGTTAGGTTAGGTTAGGTTAGGTTAGGTTAGGTTAGGTTAGGTTAGGTTAGGTTAGGTTAGGTTAGGTTAGGTTAGGTTAGGTTAGGTTAGGTTAGGTTAGGTTAGGTTAGGTTAGGTTAGGTTAGGTTAGGTTAGGTTAGGTTAGGTTAGGTTAGGTTAGGTTAGGTTAGGTTAGGTTAGGTTAGGTTAGGTTAGGTTAGGTTAGGTTAGGTTAGGTTAGGTTAGGTTAGGTTAGGTTAGGTTAGGTTAGGTTAGGTTAGGTTAGGTTAGGTTAGGTTAGGTTAGGTTAGGTTAGGTTAGGTTAGGTTAGGTTAGGTTAGGTTAGGTTAGGTTAGGTTAGGTTAGGTTAGGTTAGGTTAGGTTAGGTTAGGTTAGGTTAGGTTAGGTTAGGTTAGGTTAGGTTAGGTTAGGTTAGGTTAGGTTAGGTTAGGTTAGGTTAGGTTAGGTTAGGTTAGGTTAGGTTAGGTTAGGTTAGGTTAGGTTAGGTTAGGTTAGGTTAGGTTAGGTTAGGTTAGGTTAGGTTAGGTTAGGTTAGGTTAGGTTAGGTTAGGTTAGGTTAGGTTAGGTTAGGTTAGGTTAGGTTAGGTTAGGTTAGGTTAGGTTAGGTTAGGTTAGGTTAGGTTAGGTTAGGTTAGGTTAGGTTAGGTTAGGTTAGGTTAGGTTAGGTTAGGTTAGGTTAGGTTAGGTTAGGTTAGGTTAGGTTAGGTTAGGTTAGGTTAGGTTAGGTTAGGTTAGGTTAGGTTAGGTTAGGTTAGGTTAGGTTAGGTTAGGTTAGGTTAGGTTAGGTTAGGTTAGGTTAGGTTAGGTTAGGTTAGGTTAGGTTAGGTTAGGTTAGGTTAGGTTAGGTTAGGTTAGGTTAGGTTAGGTTAGGTTAGGTTAGGTTAGGTTAGGTTAGGTTAGGTTAGGTTAGGTTAGGTTAGGTTAGGTTAGGTTAGGTTAGGTTAGGTTAGGTTAGGTTAGGTTAGGTTAGGTTAGGTTAGGTTAGGTTAGGTTAGGTTAGGTTAGGTTAGGTTAGGTTAGGTTAGGTTAGGTTAGGTTAGGTTAGGTTAGGTTAGGTTAGGTTAGGTTAGGTTAGGTTAGGTTAGGTTGGTTAGGTTAGGTTAGGTTAGGTTAGGTTAGGTTAGGTTAGGTTAGGTTAGGTTAGGTTAGGTTAGGTTAGGTTAGGTTAGGTTAGGTTAGGTTAGGTTAGGTTAGGTTAGGTTAGGTTAGGTTAGGTTAGGTTAGGTTAGGTTAGGTTAGGTTAGGTTAGGTTAGGTTAGGTTAGGTTAGGTTAGGTTAGGTTAGGTTAGGTTAGGTTAGGTTAGGTTAGGTTAGGTTAGGTTAGGTTAGGTTAGGTTAGGTTAGGTTAGGTTAGGTTAGGTTAGGTTAGGTTAGGTTAGGTTAGGTTAGGTTAGGTTAGGTTAGGTTAGGTTAGGTTAGGTTAGGTTAGGTTAGGTTAGGTTAGGTTAGGTTAGGTTAGGTTAGGTTAGGTTAGGTTAGGTTAGGTTAGGTTAGGTTAGGTTAGGTTAGGTTAGGTTAGGTTAGGTTAGGTTAGGTTAGGTTAGGTTAGGTTAGGTTAGGTTAGGTTAGGTTAGGTTAGGTTAGGTTAGGTTAGGTTAGGTTAGGTTAGGTTAGGTTAGGTTAGGTTAGGTTAGGTTAGGTTAGGTTAGGTTAGGTTAGGTTAGGTTAGGTTAGGTTAGGTTAGGTTAGGTTAGGTTAGGTTAGGTTAGGTTAGGTTAGGTTAGGTTAGGTTAGGTTAGGTTAGGTTAGGTTAGGTTAGGTTAGGTTAGGTTAGGTTAGGTTAGGTTAGGTTAGGTTAGGTTAGGTTAGGTTAGGTTAGGTTAGGTTAGGTTAGGTTAGGTTAGGTTAGGTTAGGTTAGGTTAGGTTAGGTTAGGTTAGGTTAGGTTAGGTTAGGTTAGGTTAGGTTAGGTTAGGTTAGGTTAGGTTAGGTTAGGTTAGGTTAGGTTAGGTTAGGTTAGGTTAGGTTAGGTTAGGTTAGGTTAGGTTAGGTTAGGTTAGGTTAGGTTAGGTTAGGTTAGGTTAGGTTAGGTTAGGTTAGGTTAGGTTAGGTTAGGTTAGGTTAGGTTAGGTTAGGTTAGGTTAGGTTAGGTTAGGTTAGGTTAGGTTAGGTTAGGTTAGGTTAGGTTAGGTTAGGTTAGGTTAGGTTAGGTTAGGTTAGGTTAGGTTAGGTTAGGTTAGGTTAGGTTAGGTTAGGTTAGGTTAGGTTAGGTTAGGTTAGGTTAGGTTAGGTTAGGTTAGGTTAGGTTAGGTTAGGTTAGGTTAGGTTAGGTTAGGTTAGGTTAGGTTAGGTTAGGTTAGGTTAGGTTAGGTTAGGTTAGGTTAGGTTAGGTTAGGTTAGGTTAGGTTAGGTTAGGTTAGGTTAGGTTAGGTTAGGTTAGGTTAGGTTAGGTTAGGTTAGGTTAGGTTAGGTTAGGTTAGGTTAGGTTAGGTTAGGTTAGGTTAGGTTAGGTTAGGTTAGGTTAGGTTAGGTTAGGTTAGGTTAGGTTAGGTTAGGTTAGGTTAGGTTAGGTTAGGTTAGGTTAGGTTAGGTTAGGTTAGGTTAGGTTAGGTTAGGTTAGGTTAGGTTAGGTTAGGTTAGGTTAGGTTAGGTTAGGTTAGGTTAGGTTAGGTTAGGTTAGGTTAGGTTAGGTTAGGTTAGGTTAGGTTAGGTTAGGTTAGGTTAGGTTAGGTTAGGTTAGGTTAGGTTAGGTTAGGTTAGGTTAGGTTAGGTTAGGTTAGGTTAGGTTAGGTTAGGTTAGGTTAGGTTAGGTTAGGTTAGGTTAGGTTAGGTTAGGTTAGGTTAGGTTAGGTTAGGTTAGGTTAGGTTAGGTTAGGTTAGGTTAGGTTAGGTTAGGTTAGGTTAGGTTAGGTTAGGTTAGGTTAGGTTAGGTTAGGTTAGGTTAGGTTAGGTTAGGTTAGGTTAGGTTAGGTTAGGTTAGGTTAGGTTAGGTTAGGTTAGGTTAGGTTAGGTTAGGTTAGGTTAGGTTAGGTTAGGTTAGGTTAGGTTAGGTTAGGTTAGGTTAGGTTAGGTTAGGTTAGGTTAGGTTAGGTTAGGTTAGGTTAGGTTAGGTTAGGTTAGGTTAGGTTAGGTTAGGTTAGGTTAGGTTAGGTTAGGTTAGGTTAGGTTAGGTTAGGTTAGGTTAGGTTAGGTTAGGTTAGGTTAGGTTAGGTTAGGTTAGGTTAGGTTAGGTTAGGTTAGGTTAGGTTAGGTTAGGTTAGGTTAGGTTAGGTTAGGTTAGGTTAGGTTAGGTTAGGTTAGGTTAGGTTAGGTTAGGTTAGGTTAGGTTAGGTTAGGTTAGGTTAGGTTAGGTTAGGTTAGGTTAGGTTAGGTTAGGTTAGGTTAGGTTAGGTTAGGTTAGGTTAGGTTAGGTTAGGTTAGGTTAGGTTAGGTTAGGTTAGGTTAGGTTAGGTTAGGTTAGGTTAGGTT